>OY978020.1:10511795-13234422 GCA_963854515.1 Pandemis heparana
TCTTTTTCCACCGAACGTGTTACGGCATAGATTATCTGCTGTATCGAGCTTCTGATCTAGACCTACATGCGCATGTACCGTGGCAATTTATCGTAATATTTTTATGTACGACTTCCATTCAATTTCCCATACGTTACTGTCCAAGGTGAGATGCATTTAAGAAACTTAACGGCAATAAAAATTGGATACATTGTTCTTTAATGCACTCCACTATTAAAATTTGGTTTGCAATCGTCTTGTATTTAATGGGTACCTATTCTATTATAGGACTTCTGTGCGTCACGCGTCATGTTATGTCATGTCATGTGGTCGATCTCTAGATATTTTTTTACAACAGCGGAAAAAGTCCCTTTTACAAGATGATAAGATAGAATAGTTAAAATATCACACTTTTATATCGTTTGAACCGCTACCAAAAATATTTCTACCCCTTCACTAATTTCTAAAGCATTTTCTTAATAGCTAACTACTATGCGATAAAGTTATGTATTACCCTTTTCTTAATACATAGCTATTATGCGATAAAGTTGTGTACTTATGTACCTATTACCCTTTCTTCGGCTGTCTTTAGATGTGTAATATTGTAGTTAGCGTCAAGAACTCAAGATCCATCGTTCCACTTAGCTGGGAAACTCGCATTCCACAATACGCAAGGAAGGTCATTGTCTGTCATACGAGATGAGAACTAATCGATATGCACATAAAAAAAATTCAAAATACAGAAGTACACAGAAAAAAAAGCGAACTTATCCCTAAGAAGGGAGTTAATTGGTACCTAATCGTAATTTGTGCATGCTTTTTCGTCTTCGTCTTCTATATTACTAATAGATTTTTTTTATTTGTAACGGCAACCTTACATTCCTTCGGAAATGCGAAAGATCCCGAATAATACAAAAAGTGTTAAGGATGAGACCAAGTTTAAGATTAAAAATGTGATAATTAATTGAATCTGGTTTAAGACAATGAAATTGAAAGAGATAAATTTAAGTGACTAGTTCTTGTGAAAATATAAGGAAATAGACCTAAAAAATTATTAAATAGAATAAAAGAGAATATTGAAATAAAAATAAAAGTGGATCCATTCAATAGACATTTAAATAGACATTCATTCATTTTAATAGACATTTTAGAGGCATTTCATCTAAGTCCTCTAGGTTGGCAACGCATCTGCAATCCCTCCGGGGTTGCGGGTGTCTATGGGCAGTGGTGATCGCTTACCATCAGGTGACCCACTTGCTCGTTTGCCTTCCTATTCACATTAAAAAAAAAGACCTAAGTTTGTGTTTAAGATGTTAAAAAAAAATTGATAACATACAACACAAATACTTACACTTTATTGAACACCACAAAACATTATGCAAGTTTACAAATAATTTTAACAGGGTAATCAATAGGCGGTCTTATTGCTTATAAGCGATCTCTTCCAGACAACCATCATTGGCTTAAGTGTTACTAAATGCGAGGAAAGGTCATCCTACTAATATTGGGTGGATGGATGCTTGTTACTCAACCACGTCAAAACGGCTGAACAAATCTGGATATAATTTGGCCCAGAGATAGGTTATTTTAATCCTAGAATATTGCTTAGTTCCCACGGACTAGCATAGGGATAGAATAAACGAAATCTTCGTAGTTGCGGGCACCATCTAGTAATGCTTAGAAAGATTTCCTTTAATTCCTTTAATTCTAGTTTAATTCTAGTATGTATTTTTTAGGAGTAAAATAAATAAATATTATTCTGACAATTTATTCCATCGTGCATAATTTCAATCAAGAAACTCATGTTTACGATTAATTAATTCTGACCATTTAAAATGCCTATATAACGATTAAATTGACTGTAATGTTTCTATGATAGTTAAAGTGTGGTATTCTTCTATATTAGACAAAATTAAACTACGATACTTTGTGCCTATTTCTCCGCTCTATTGGGGATGTCTATCTATATTTAAAAAAATATACTCTACTAAAATATTATCGGAGCCTTAGTTCAGTTTAAAAACAAGAAGCTTTTAAAAGTTTAATCTGCATTCTCCACCTCTACTCAACTAAACATGATCACACTATTATTATGTTTGCGACACACTAATAAACAAAACAATACTCACAAGCAAAACTAACAAAACATGTATGACCCCGGACCGCATCTTTGATCACTGATTCACGTGCACATAGATCGATAGATCATAGATCGTGGGTTTATGCGTGCGCCGCGGGCGCGCCGGGCTTTGGTGACTGACGGCGGTTGCTCGCGCGCAGCCCCACTCGCGGCGATACGCGGAAACTTGGCCGCTGAAAGTAATTGAAATTGTATCGATTGTATTTTATTATGTAAATCGGAAAATTGCGTTACAAGCTTTGGGCGGATACTTAGAACTAGATACGCGTGTTATACAGTTGGCATCAGAAGTTGATAAACAATCGAAGGGCTCAAAATGATGAACCATTGAATAAATTGATTCCTGACCCACTGTGTGGAACCCGCTCACTGTAAATGACATTGTGACGTCACTGAATTGACAAGGGAAATCATTTGACTACGTTTAAGAGTACTAGAGTAGTACAGTAGTAGAGTAGAAGTAGTGGTAGTAGAGTAGTAGTAGTAGTAGTAGTAGTAGTAGAGTATTTGACTTTTAAGTGTTATTTTATTGTATTGTTTATTGCGAGAACGTTCTGTGCTCGATCACGATCAGGGAATCAATTTGGTTCGACTGTATCTCTGAGTAGTCATTTTGAGTTCTTCGATCGCTTATCAACTTCTGATGCTGACTGTAGGTACAATACAATACAATAACTCTTTATTGAACACCACATATAACAATCAAAACAGAAAAAAGGTATACAGAAGTAATAAGATAACAATAGGCGGCCTACGAGGTACTACGAGAACTACCATTTTTTTTTTTTTTTAACCTTAGCACCAAGGGGTGACTATAGTGATCAGGGGCCTTACCATGACGTCCTAATTCCGACTCAGTTCAAGTTTTAGCTGTCACTTTTAGTATGAATCTGACAGTGAGCGAAGCTAAACCGAATCGCATTAAGACGTCATGGTAAGGCCCCAGGTGGTTGGACTTTAACGCCGTTTTTTTAATCCTGCCGCCATGCAGCAGTGTTTGAGCTACTGTTTGGGGTGGACAGTAGGTAAGAGACACGGCGGAATTACTGGTACATAAGCCATTGCCCTCTGGGCTAGCAAAGTATCTGTCTGCAATCTATTTCTTAAAAAAAAACTTGTTTCGATTCTAATCGGGATACATTTTTTAAAACGATGATGAATCAATGTCACATGACACGATAATCACTTCTTATTCGTTGACAACATATACTTTATTAAACCGTTACATATACACACGCCGAGTTCTTAGTACCTGGACATACGGTTTATATTTGACACATGCAACGAACTCGATCCGTAGTTCCTACTCTAATACAATGCCCCCAGCAAATTACGTGAGTTGTATCAACTTATGCGAGAAAACATTTTAAACTTTTTATGCATTTTTACTTGTTTTACACATTTTATGCAATACAGTCAGTTTCAATAAGGAAGATATGGGTGAAAGATCCACAGAACGTAACTTTTAGTGATCACGAAAGTTTTGATTGCAAAATAAATAGAAATTTTAATTGCGTAGAAATAAATCAATGTTATGTATTACTAACGTTCTAATAAGAACCACAACGAACTTTTCGTTTACCAAATTTTTACGTAAGTACAATTTATATACTACCTATTTACGAGACGTTACTATGTAGGTTAGATTTTTAGAGAGTATAGGAATTTGTAGTAGAAAATACGGAGTGGTCGAATAATGGTGCTATTTACTATAAAGAACCGTAAAAATGGTGATTGGGACGAATCCATACGTTGACCAATAATTATGGGTTCCCAATTCCTGATTTTCGATTTCCTACACAACTATATGAATATAATACAGAGGTAAAATTGTTCGTTTGCGGCAAGTAATTTCCTGCTCTACTGAACCGATTGTAACAATTCTTTCAGTAATTGAAATTGAAAAATATTTAACTACACAGTACACAGACAGAAGATTTGAGAAATTGAAAAATTTGAATATTTGTAAAAATCTCATATTTATTTAAAACCTTGAATGAAATAACCTTATTCTGGGCAATCGATTGTTTGGTGTATTTAAAAATTGTATTTTTATTTAAATAGGTATTCTATCTTTTGTATCTGTCTTTGACAAGTGGAATATTTAATTCCTATGTGCTTGTACTTAAGACCTTTGCGCTACCAATGCCGTTGATAACTAATCGACACTCGTGTGGTTGTTATGTTTTACAACTTTTTTGTTTATTAACGCAGATTGCCAAAATTGTCGCACGCTCATATCTGCAAAATGAACAATACTAATTTATTGTTTGACATAGTGTTTATTATTCCCATGGAATGAGAACTATGATATTTTAATTACTTAAATTGTTTGCGACTTTAAATTAACTTTATTTTACCGACTTGCTTGAAACTATTCTAAGAATTTGCTGACCAGATTTATTTTATTTTATTACCTTTCATGTTATTAAAATGCCAGTGTGGGTACGTTCACCTGCTGAATCATAAATCATCAGTTTGTGTTTTTTTTTTGTACTCTACTTCTACTTATATAAAAAGGTGTAAAGCAAAAGAATTGCTTTCTTATTCGTAGATATATTTTACTGTATACCTTTAAAGTTATATTTAGGTTTACAAGTTATATTGTTATGTAGAGTCCTACCATCATGAAAACCATGAGATCTCCAGTAATTTGTTAAAAATCAGATAAGTATCGTACATTATAGTGGGATTTTTTGTTCAAATATGTAACTTTCCCGCGTTTATTTAAAGTTTTTTTGTACCTATTTCTTGCATAGTTTTTGTAGTTTACCAAAAGAGTAAACTGTGATTATGAGACGCTGCTAGTTAATTACATATAGGCAGTCTATGACAGTTGATTGATATCAAACCTGAGGCCTTATTTCCTAACAGGACGGCTAGCACGAGTGCGTGCGAGAGCTGTGTCGCGCGCTCCTGTGCTAGCCGTGCAAGTCATAGAATGACGATAGCCGAACGCATAATTATTTTGGAGGTATCTCCAATACTATGATTAACTAATGGCGTGGGATTACAAATAGAGTCCAGTTACTTAGCAGTTTAGTGTTCATCTTGATCTAGTCTTCGGTTAAACTCGATGTCGGTCGTTAATTCGAATGCCGGGAACGAAAATAACACTATAAAGTACTCTCTGTTTCTCAACTAGCTTAGTACTAAACGGCCAGTTACTCGACCATCCTTCCTTATTTTATACCTTGTAAGTGAACGACTGGCGATTTAAAATAATGGTTGCCTATCACTGTCCACATCGCAGCGACAATATCGTAGGAAATGGTTGCGTACACGACTTTGTTTTTAACAAAATCGTTGCACTTGCTTCCTGTGTCGATGGCCGGCTTGTTGCAATGGCTAATCGAGAATCGAGATTTGTCGGTTTTATTGTTAGATAAATTAAAACATGCCACGTTTAGAAATCGCAAATAAAATACAGTTAAGTATGTAAGCAAGTAAATGGTTTATTGTACAAATATAAAGAAACAAACACAAATCACAAAAACAGATTAGATATATGCACAAAGTAAGTTAGTATTTACTATGACTCAATTTATGGAACTACAAGCTTATATTTGACTAGCTGTTGCCCGCGAATATATCTGCGAAAAATTCGTTTACCGCTATTCAGCGGGAACTTCGCAATTTTTCCGGGATAAAAAGTAGTCTATGTGTTATTCCAGATTTCCAGAGTATAAAATCCATGACTATGCCAAATTTCATTTATATCTATTCAGCCGTTCTCGCGTGAAATAGTAACAAACATTCACTCATCGTTTCGTACATCCTCACAAACTTACGCATGTAGGTATAATATTATCAGGAAGCTACGAAGTATAGCCTGCATTCCAATGGAAGAGCCGAGTGGCATGTAAGGCAAAAACTAAATTATTTAAAACAAAAAAACGATAGAACCATTTGATCGAAAAGAAGAAATATTGACAAGACCTCAATTTTGCTGTCGAAGTTGAAGGGTTTGTTCTTCTTTTGGTTAATTTTTTTTTTGTTGTTGGCTTTTTGTTTGTGCAAAAATTCGTAACTTCAGGCCAGCTGAAATAGTGGCTGTGGCCACGCGAGGCGCCGGCGCGGCCGAGTGAAAACCGTCGCGTGCGCACTTTCCATCTCGCGGCTTTTTCGCCGTTTTTGCATTCGGGGTTCCTCGCGTATTTGTACTAAATTATGATTACTTGTTTGAGTTATTGCGTAAAGAAAAAAAAGAATGTACCAGTTGATTCTCTCTTCCTGGGAAGATGATAAAAGCCGAAATGGGCGAAAATCTTAGGCATCATATCATAGGCGATGCGGCTAGCAACCCATCACTATTTTGATTCCCCTTTCCACCTATACGACTACAAGCATGCTGATGGCCTTTAAGTTTTGTTACCTTAGGCTCTGTCTACTCCGTAAGGGATAAAGGCGTGATATATGTATTTATGTACATATCAGAACCGTAAGGTGAGAATTTGTAATAAGTACTGACTGTAGAACCCTTCTCCGTTCCAAACGGTTTGCTCGTGTCAATTTTTTCTTCATATTTCTGTCACACGCGGAACGCGAACATTCACAACTGCGACATTTATCGAGACAAACAATTTTTAACTGAAAACTGACTGTGATTGATTTCGTTATCGTCAAGTTGCCGATGTGGAATAAATTATGTCGTGAATATTCGAATATGTGGACGAGTAAGCAGCATGTATGACGGCTGAGGGATGTTATGCGTGGTCAGTTGTAATTTATCCGCTTTCCATATTGATATCATAATGCCATAGTTGGGCTTTCATCATGTATTATTTAATAATGCTTTTCGTGCATGTTTTTTTTTATTTATATACCTCTATGGGGTGCTACTAACGCTACAAATAAACAAGCACTCCACACTTTAAGGTATATCACTATATTAAGAACACCAACAAATGGAAATGACTATATACACAGGGAAAGAGAAAACTAGGAGAGCAGCGTGTGGTAAAGATGACAGACATTCAGACAGGCGTATTCGACAGTTCTTTTTTTAACAGCACATGCGCACACTACGAAATAGTTTTCTACAATAAAGTCTAGCTAATAAAATAGCAAGTAGCTAATATGTACAGTCGCCACACCTCGTTGGTGTACCTATTTAGCTATACATATAAAGCCTTTTAACGTTACTTAGTTAGTCGATCCTCGGTAATCGGTAATTTAGCGGAATGTTTTACGTACACATGTGCATCCCGGTGTGCAAATCGATCCTGTGTCCTGAAGCTAACACGTCTTTAGCTTTAAAATCTCTAGACCGACCGCTTAAGAGGCTGACAACACCTAATTTTGTTGAAATTGATGTTATTTAAGCACTTTTTTTTAAGAAAAACTACACACAAAAAAATACAAAAAGAAATATGTGTTAATTTTCATCATATTTCAAAGACTCTGGATGGACTCGATACATAATTGAAAAAAATCGGCTCGATAGAAAATAATACAAAGATTGGTCTTAAAATCATGATTAAACGGTTCTGTCTTTATTTTTTCGACGTATGGGTCTGCAATTAAAAACATGAAGTAAACATATACATACCTAAACGGCTAACGAGTCATATTTTACAAATTATCCATACTTTTTTTTATTTCTTATTATTTGTGTCTTATTTGCAAGATTTTAGACGCGCGCCAAGCTGCCGGAATAGTTTCTTCTCTTTCACTAACAGGCACGCGAACTGTATGTGTGAAGAGTGGCGCTGCTCAAGGTCATTAAATGTGTCCTCGCCCGCGCGGCTGCGGGGCGCGGGGTAGGACGGCGGCGGGGACCTTTCGGTGCGGGAGCGGGACGGGTATTGCGCCTGCCGCCTGCACCTCTCTCGGTCCCCTTTGTCGTCCCACCCCGCGCCCCGGCACCGCGCGGGCGCGGACTCATTTAACCGGTCGGTCTAAAATAAACTTTCAATAGTAGATTGACCTAGCACCAAAATCTTGCACTTTATGATCACCGCACCCCATCTGGCGGCAAACTAGTATGGGCTGACAATTGGCATCGGAATCAGCTAGCTGTCACATTCATACAAGAACTGTCAAAATGAACACGATGGCGATGGCGATGACGATGGCGATCGGGAGCGAGTTAGTTAGTTCTCATTATCTCCAGCCTATGTACGTCTCACTGGCTGAGTACAGGCCTCCCCTCAGAACGAGAGGGCTTGGCCTATAGTTCCCACGCAGGCCCAGTGCGTTAGGAAAAACATGTCTATCTAGGAGTTTATTCGTTTTGAAATATCGTATTTGTATATTTCAGTTCGTCTAGCTCTCCGTACAACTAACGGCTTGTTCCCACTGGGTTGCCCAAGTCATTGTGCGCGTATCTTATCGCGCATCTACATTAATTACGGTGCATTGCGTTGCGTTATGTCTCATTGGACGTCTTAATATGGTTAATGTGTGGATTGCTTCTGTTATTGTTTTTGGGTTGAAACCTTACGCGTTCTCGTTGAAATATTCGTGAGAGCGAAAGAGATAGATTGTTCCATAGCGACAGAGATGCAGTGATCGAAGCTTGAATATGAATAGCGAAGTAGCACCGCTTAGTTTGTCTATTTAAGTTTTAAATGGACCATGTTAGGTGTGATACAATCTTGACTGAGAGTTCGTAGCAAAGCGACACTGCCACAACCGCTGCTTACCTAATAAACTAGCTCGGAAGTCATCGCAAAAACAGATACGGACACAATAGTGAAAAAGGCCTTCTATACTATCGCAACCAACCGCCGAACATCGTGTCCTTGGTCGGATAAAGCAATTTTTGTATTCGTTCTACACGGTTGGTGGTTGATGTCAACCGGCGCGGACGCAGCCTATGGGAAGGGATGCGCCAAGCCTTTTGACATCAACCAAATATTTGCGGGTGGTAGGGCCTTGTGCAAGGTCCGTCCGGATCGCTACCACCATCTTACTCGCTAATCCTGCCGCTAAGCAGCAGTGCTTGCACTGTTGTGTTCCGGTGTGGAGAGTAAGACAGCCGGGGAAATTACGGGCACAAGAGGCATTTCATCTTAGCCCTCTAGGTTGGCAACGCATCTGCGATCCCTCCGGGGTTGCGGGTGTCTGTGGGCAGTGGTGATCGCTTACTATCAGGTGACCCACTTGCTCGTTTGCCTTCCTTATCCAATAAAAAAAAAAAATATCGGTCGGACCAACCGATTTCTACACGGTCCATTTTACCTAAACAGTATATTTTCGCCATTAACATTTGACCTCTTTTAGTTGCATTTCTGTCATAGTTATTGTTCTATCACCTGTCCGGGCTATGCTTATTATTATTATTATTACCTTGGCGATAGAGTCGCGTGTAGATCTTTTCGAGCTCTTCCACGTTTTATCAATTTCAGGCGCTGACTACATTGATTTGTCACTATCACGGCTTGCTCAACGCCACGCACTAGCATTTGTTTCCTTCACTGTTGAATTTGTAATGTAGTGCAAGCAAGAAAACATATGAAGCTTCTCTTGTGTGCATCCAATCAATCAATCAATCATTTATTGCAACCATGGTATTTACAAGATGTTCGTATTATTCTAGCCAGTACATGAGTACAAACATGGACCCCACTGGGCATAGCAAAACTTAAAACTAAAGCTAAAAATAAGTAACGTTATACGTATAATCTATATGTATAGGTAACATATTCTTAAACATTTTTTTATTATGCAACAGATCCTAAATTAATTAGCACTTTTTGGTATTCTATTTTTATATTATTTTTATCACAACGTATGTGTATTTATATATCTTCTTTACTCGTTGAACTCCCGTAAGGAATACGGACACTAAACTTGTCTATGAGATAGGTTTTAAGTTTATTAACAAATGATGTATACTTGACAATCCATAACAATGGTTACCCCACTTGCAGCATCCCTCCCCGGCACGGAGGCGGCGCACCAGCTGGTGATATGCGTACGCAACAAGTGCACCCCCGAGGAGGCCCTGAACGTGCTGCGGGAGCTCCCCAACCCCCTGCGGGAGGGCGACCAGCCCTCGGCCGCGCAGGCCGGCCCCCACAACCCTCTGAAGATCGACGTGTTCGTGCAAACCCTGCTCAATCTTGGCAGCAAGAGCATCTCGCACAGTTTCGCCGCTATATCCAAGTTTCATTATGTTTTTAAGGTGAGTTTGCGTTTTGGATAGTTGCTTACTTTAGATAGACCGAACGCTTAACTGAGTCTTCCCTCACGTGGCACAGGGGTGCGGGGTAGGTGACAAAGGGGGCCTCTGTGCGGGCGGCAGGCGCACTATACGTGCCGGCACGTAAGTCTAACGATGACGAGTCACATGGAGGGGATCTGCTGCGCACCCACGGATATCGTATTTTATATATCTGCGCATACAAGGTCCTCGCTAGACTTTCGTGCCGGTAGTTATACCTGCCCGCACCGCTCTCGGTCCCCTTTGTCGTCCTACCCCGCGCCCCTGTACCCGCGCAGGCGAGGTCAGTATAGCGGTCAGTCTAAAAGGGTGCGACCGAACCGCCGCGTATACGCAGTGACGTGTCGTATGCGTCACATTTTCTCACAGTTTCTTCATACATTTTGTTGCGATTCCGTAACGTCACCGTTTTTTAAGCGGCGGTGTGGTCGCACCCTAAGGCTGATTAGTAACGGAGGAGAAGAGAAGGTGTATTCATTGTACAATGCTTTATTGAATCAGGCGTTACTTTGCGGAGGTCCATTTTAATGATCACAAAATATTTATATTGCTACTCCGCTACTAACGTGCAAGATAACCAAGCTTGTGCGAAATATATATGTTTTGCATGCAAACCCTCCCTCCACTACTGATACACAAAACGCACATAAATCCCACAAACTCCAATCGATCCACTTCAAATTCCCGTATCAGTTCTCAACAATAGCGAATATGCATTAAAAAAAGCATACGCATTAAAGTTGCGGGAAACCGGTGGATGCAGGTGGCGAGTTGCCGTTCATTATGGTGTGCTAAGGGAGGCCTTTGTTCAGCAGTGGACGTGTTCAGGCTGATGATGATGATGATGATTAAAAAAAAATATCACATTTCTTTACAAAATATGAAAATATAGTAAAAAAGATGACAAAAAGTGAAATTAAAAGTAAAATCGGTCTAGAAACACGGAAAATATAACTTTAAACTACTAATTAGTCGATGAGTCGAAAAGGGATCCGTAGGCTTATTGTCTAACTCGCTCGCAATCGCCATCGCCTTCATTTTGACAGTTCATGTATGGGCTGACAATTGGCATCGGAATCAGCTAGCTGTCACATTCATATATGAACTGTCAAAATGAACACGATGGCGAACGCGAGCGAGTTAGACAAAAAGCCTACTGATATGACATGTGACATCATTTGTCACAACGCCCATACAAACTCCATATTAAAATTCCGTTTTTCTAGAAAGAGATAGAGACAAATCTTTGATAGCTTATAACTCCGTTATTTTTACAATTATTAGAAAAAAAAAATCATATTGTTTATTACCTACGTAAATGAGCTTCTATGGAAAGCCATGAAAAAGATCATGAATATTCCCTATTAGTATACGTATCTACATTTCAATAATAATAATAATAATAATAATAATAATCTCCATGGTGTATTAGGGGATAGACCTCCATAGTTGCGCCCATCTCATGTTTATATTATATGGTACCAAAGGCCTCTTCATGTTGGCCTCGGCCCCATGAATGCCTTTCAAATGACCGGGTCCCCATGGGCCCGTGATCGGAAACCCGTACCAACAATAATAATAATAATAATAATAATAATAATAATAATAATCATTTATTTCAGATAACTAAAGATCCATACATAAATAAATTATACTTCAGTCAAAAATTACAATAAGATGGGCAATAATCACAATATAAATTGAAATTAAATTAAATTTACATTATTAAATTAAATTACCTTATTAAATTAAATTAAATTATTAAATTAAATTACATCATTAAATTAAATTACATTATTAAATTACGCTCTCCCAGATCCTCGCGGAGTCCGAGGAGGCTCAGATCTGCATCCTCCGCAACGTGTGGGAGCTCTGGCAGCGGCACCCCCAGATGGTCTCCGTGCTGGTGGACAAGATGCTCAAGACGCAGATAGTGGAGTGCAGCGCCGTCGCCACCTGGCTGTTCTCGAAGGAGATGGCGCCATACTTCACCAGCTCGCATCTATGGGAGATCCTGCATCTAACTATTGATAAGATGAACAAGCACGTCTCTAAGCTGAGTGAGTAAAACAATACATTACAAACACTCTTTATTGAACACCACAAATCAGTACAAAACAATACAGAAACAAAGAACAAAGTATACAATAGGCGGTCTTATCGCTTAGTAGCGATCTCTACCAGACAACCAGTAAGACAGAGAAATACGTCTACCCCCGTATACTATCTTGGCGAACTGTCTCTTACGTGCCATAACCACAGAATCTATCTAACTAATATTATAAATGCGAAAGTATGGATGGATGTTTGTTTGTTACTCAATCACGCAAGAACGGCCCAACGGATCTGGATGAAATTCGGCACATAGATAGAGAAAAGTCTGGAATAGCACATAGGCTACTTTTTATCCCGGAAAATTGCGTAGTTCCCGCAGGATAGCGATAAACGAATTCTTTGCAGACGAAGTCGCTGGCAACAGCTAGTAAGTAATAGTACTAAAGTACCATAACGCCTACAGTATGCTTAGTGTAAGTTTTCGGTCACAAAATACGTGTCGAACGCGTTTGCGTTAAAATGACAAATTCTATGACAACAGTTTGTTGCCGTTTCGATCCGCAAGTGGCGCTGCCAATTATTCCATAGTAATTGAGACGTTTACGTGAACGCGTTCGAGACGAAAACTTACACTAGAGGCTCTGATGTAAAAGTTGTGAATAGTTTCAACAAAGTTGAAAATTTCGGAAATATCCACAAGAAATTGACGTATATGTCTCTCTACGTGTGTCTGTGGCATCGTAGCTTTAAAGCAGATGGACCGATTTCGATGCTTTTTTTTTTCATTCGAATCTAAAGCCAGTTTCCTTGCGGTGGTTCTTAGCCATGTTTGGTTTACTTGAATTAAATTCCGAAATTTGATATTGTCAATAGGGTTTCATGTCATTTAGTTAGTCATAATATTACAACCATAGTATTACATAAAGTTTATATGACTGAAATGTGCCAATTTATGTTTTTTATTGAGGTCGCGAACTGCAAGACGCGAGGGAGGCGTTGGCGCGAGCGGATTCGTCCAGCTCTGATTCCGAAGACGAAGGCACCAGCAAGAAGAAGAAAGATCAGGACAAACCTACTGAAGAGGTAATTATATCACACACACCCTCATATGAAGAGATTGATGAATGTGGATGAAGCGAAAGAGGTATGTCAGGATCGTAGCAAGTGGAACAAAGTAGTCTCTGCCTACCCCTATGGGAAAGAGGCGTGAGGCGTGACGGTATGTATGTATGTATATTTGGTAGCCGTGGCCTGTGGCTCCGCTCCTTTCCGACTTTTGTTTGTAAGACAAAAACGCTGATAATTAAATTTCGTACTCTAATTGTTATGTATACCTACGAAGAGAGGGGTGTTATAATATCTCTCTCTGTCTTTGTGTATCTGTGTGTGTGTGTGTGTGTGTGTGTGTGTGTTACAGTGGCATCGTAGCTCTTAAGCGGATGGACCGATTTGGATGCGGTTTTTTTTCATTCGAAAGCCAGTTTCCTTGCTACTTTGAAAAATCCGCGTCAAAAAGAGTACCGCCTCTTTTCCAAAATGATGTTAGGCATAAGGTACTTTCATTCGTAACTGTCCTATTTGGTAAGCAAAATTCTAACCTCAATGTACGAATTTTTGTAAAGAATAAGGTGTATTATGTTATCAAATAAACCTGAGGCAATATTTTGTACTTAATTTTGCTGATATGTTATTTCCAGTTCCTTTATTTACGATAAAATAGTCAAATAATAACAGAAATGAGATGTTTTGAGGTTAGAATTTTGTTTACCAAATACGAAAGTTAAGAATGAATTTTTTTTAAGGGTGTATGTATATTGTTTGCAGGCCGTGGAGCGTATGGAGGAGCGTCTGGAGGCCGGGCACATGGACCAGAAGCGGCTGTTCCTGATAGTGTTCCAGCGGTTCATCATGATCCTGTCGGAGCACCTGGTGCGCTGCGACACGGACGCGCGGGACCCCGCCACCGGCTGGTACCGCAGCACCGTCGGCCGGCTGCGCCAGGTCTTCCTGGCTGTTAGTACCAGACCTATATTCTAGTCCATTTTAACGTCTTTGTAAACGAACCAATTTCATTTACACAAAATAACTCATTGTATGCAATTGACAACATATCATTTTTATAACACCTGAAAATACGTTTCGAAAGCATTTTGCCTCTTGATGAAGTAATAAAGTAAATCTATGGCCGGGAATCGAACCCGGGTCCACGTCATTCCGTGATGCGTGCTATACCGCCGAGTGCCTATACCCCTGAGTGAATAAGCCTTCGAATTTTTCTATCTGTTACCAACTGTCACGTGACCTTGTTACTATGCGAATATTTGTCGCCAAGCTTCCTCTGTTTCAATGATGTGTCTGTATGACACAATTACAAACTCCCGTGTTACATGTACTGCTCACCAGGGACGAGAGGTGCTGTTTTTCAAATGATAGGAAATATCAAATGAATCATGAAATTTACTTGACTTTTTATGTTTACTTTTACTTTTGTTTTTGATGATGAAGATATTATGAGGCTTTATTTTTCCAGCACCACGAACAAGTGCAGAAGTACAGCAGCACCCTCGAGACGCTGCTCTTCACCCAGGACCTGGATCCTCACATCTTGGACGTGTTCCACCAGTTCGTGGCGCTCACAGCCTAAGCGTTTGCTGGGGACTTACCATGACGTCTTAATGCGATTCAGTTTAGGTTCGCTCGCTGTCAGATCCATACTAAAAGTGACAGCTAAAACCTGAACTGAGTCGGAATTAAGACGTCATGGTAAGGCCCCTGATCTAACAATTGACAACATTTCATATTTCTGAGTCTATAATTTTAATGGTTCTCTGTATTTTGTTTGAAAAGATGAACATGCTGACAGTTTAATTTTTTTGCTAGGGCTTGTATTTAATTTATAATTAATTTATTATTTTTTGCTTATTCTAAAAGGGCGTAACTCCGATACTATCACAGAATACACACTTATCCCTTTGTCTTTTCTCTATAGAAAAAAAACTGACGTTAATTTCAAATTGTCAATGTCAGGCCCTATTCTCCAATATTCGATTTTCGAGGTTCGCTTCGTGCTGTTCCGCTCATACTAATAGTCATTATCTTGAGAGCGAGAGAGAAGGTATGCAACGAACTTCGAAAATAGAATTTCAGAGTTGCCCCCCTTGTACTTTGAAGTTGTCAAAAATACAAAATTATGATAGTTTTTTTTTTCTCGTGAAAAAAGCAAAGGCGTTTCACCCATCCTGTGGTAGTTTTGGTAAAATTAGGACATATTTTTAATTAATTTTAATTTTTTATAATAAGCGATATTAAAATTATATAAACATATTGCAGTGATCAGGAGGCAAAATGCTTTCGAATCATATATACATTTTCAGGTGTTATAAAAATGAAATGTTGTCAATTATGAATTAAATTGTATCATTTAAGTTACCGTGAGACTTGATATAACTAAAAATTAAACTGCTATCCTACTAATATTATAAATGCGAAAGTTTGTGACGATATGAGTGATGATGTGAGTGAGTGAGTGTGTATGTTTGTTCCTTCTTCACGCTGAAACAAATGGACGCATTTGGATAAAATTTGGAAGGGAGATAGCTGGTACCCTAGATTGAAACATAGGCTATTTTTTATCCCGGAAAATTGCATAGTTCTCGCGGGATAGCGATAAACATGTCAAAGGTCGTAGCTGCCTAGAGTCGCAACGTAAACAATAATTGCTGAATATACTCTCAATGTCAGTTATTAAGTATAATTCTACGCGGACGAACTCGCGGGCAGAAGCTAGTCACAATATAAAGCCGAGTACTTATCTGGCAGCTGTAACCAAAACTATTGCACGTTAGATAAATACCATGAGACCATGACGACTTAATGCGATTCGATTCAGTTTAGGTTCGCTCGCTGTCAGATCCATACTAAAAACTCGCGGGGGGGAGGAGCAGGGGGGCATCCCACTGCGTCCCCATCGCATTGGACTGAGGCAACGCCGGAGAGTTTTTAGTTTGGGTATACGCCTACAGGGGGAGTCCCACATACCCCTAGGCATGCCCGTGCCTGGGGCATCCTCTCCGTTAAGAAAAAAGGTTCGCGAGCAACCTCCACAGTGATTGTAACGTGCAATAGTTACAGCTCGCAGATTACTCGGCACAAGTCCGAAACGAACTGACCGTGTAGTTTCCCTGAGTTCAGAGATGAATCCGGAGTTCCTGAGGAACGTGTACCAAAGGGACTGAAACTGTCGGATTGTTTTTGACTTGGCCGATTAATTTTTAGTCAACAGGTTAACAAAATAAGCTTGAGAGATTTGATGAGAACTTGAATATTAATATGAAATAGCACATTTTCTGTGTAGCTTTATTCGTGCAAATGGCTGTCGATATGTTTAATTTCAAGTGTTATTATAAAGACTGGTTGAAAGAAATTGTGTTGTCTTCACTTTGAACTGTGCGTGCGGTATAACTATAATCTATCCCCCTTATTCATAAACGTTCTGTAGGCCTCTGCTAACTTAGCGATCGTTTGTCCTTATCTTTCACTTTGACATTTACCTTTCACAGATAAGGACAAACGATTGCTAAGTTAGCAGAGCCTTCTTAGCGGGCGGTAAATTGCTACTTACGGCCCCGGGCGACATAAAATAATATGGTTACTGAAAAATGGAGTTATGCAATAATAATTTATATTTATATTTGTATCGAACTATGACATATGTATTGGAATGCGTTTCATAAAGACCTGTCTTGCTAGTAAGTACACGCATTCAATGGTTTATAGGTCATTTACCCCATTATTCATGAACGCTCTATAGCAGCGGTCGTCACACTTTATTGGCCAAGGGCCACTTATGACAGTGTGAGTTCCAGGGCCGGGCCGCAGAGTATGTGAAGGCGCAAAAAGTCTGTTATTGATTTTGTTTATAATTATGACATGTAATCTAGGTATAGTTGACTATTGAAACAATTTACTTTGCCGCGGGCCGCACAAATAACGGCCCGCGGGCCGCAATTTGACGACCACGGCTCTATAGGCTTCTGCTAACTTAGCAATCAATTCAAATCAAATTTAGGAAAAGTGGCTCCATTAACTTTTTGGTGAAACTTAGCAATCGTTTGTCTTTATCTGTGAAAGGTAAATGTCAAAGTAACAGATAAGGACAAACGATTGCTAAGTTAGCTGAAGCCTACGGAGCGTTAATGAATAGGGGTGTTAATGTGTATCATGTTATTAACTCGGGGATAAAGAAATAATAAATCAACTGTCATACTCTTTGTATGTAGTATGATATGTTATAAAAAATCAAGAGTCAAAATCAAGTGAGTTCGCTGCTTTCGTCGTTACTATCGTATAGACATAGATTGCATGAATACGTCAAACATTACGTATGAAAATTGTTATTACAGTCAGTATCCGATATATGGTAGCGTCTATAGCGATGATGTGTCTAAATATAGATATAGCGGAGCTAGCTTTTATGTCTGGGGCGTAAGGACGCCTACACTATATTTGGCCGCTTTGATCTCTACCATATTACTAAAGCTGACTGTACCTCTTTCCATTTTCTAGATTCATTACCGTTTTCTTTCAGTATATTTTGTATTTCAGTCTTAGAATTTTATGGGAATGTTTCAACAGGTGGCTGGGTCAGTTTGAACCTCTATAAATATTACTCATATAATTTTTTTATTCATAATTTAGTCCCGCCCATGAACATCGTTTTATGTATGGAAACATTTGTCAATTATGATTCAAAAATCCCGAAATACATTTACAGGGCTGTATTTTATCAAAGTAACCCAACGACCTGCTGAAATATTATGGAACAGTTTTAAGAGACCCTGTATTCGAAATAATACACCCCCTTGCAAAAAAGGGCGCCTATGGTTTTTCAGATTTTTAGGCATTTAAGCTTAGAAAGTAAGCTTTTATGCACGTAAAATATAAAAACCATGGGTGCCCGTTTTGTTTGCAAGGGGGTGTATTTTACAATGAAAATGTCTTTTGTCAAAAATTATGTTCAGTAAAGTCGGAAGACTTTAAATAACCCAACAGTTTTTGTGCTATTATTAAGAATAATGATAGGACGAATATCTTTTCATAAGTTTCGTGTAAATAAAGAGTAAAGCTCAGATTAAAAACTTGTTTTTTTATGTAGCGAATTAAGTCCGAAATAATGATGATGATGATGGGCGGAATTCTTAGGAATCATGTTACAGGCGATGCGGCTAGCAACCCATCACTAATTTGATTCCCTTTTCCACCTATACGCCTACAATTATGCTAAAGGTCTTGTTGCCTTAGGCTCTGCCTACCCCGTGAGGGATGTAGACGTGATTTGTGTATGTATGTAATTAAGGCTCTAATCCAATGTGATGTCACCGCGACGTCTCTGTCACTGTATTCAACAATTTATGTTGACATCTACAGCCAACACGCTTGACGGTTTGGTGACGTCTTTGGTATGGATTTAGCCAAGATTAGATCAATATTATCGGGTAATCCACGCATATGGCGATCCATATCACGAAATATAGATGCGTATCTATAACAGCGAATAGGTACAAGTGCCGGCACGTAAGTCCAGCGATGACCGTTGATGTGCGGTAGTCGAAGATAAGGTATTCGCGAGGGAGTGCAGGGGACGCAGGCGGGCGTACTCCACGTTAGACTTACGTGCCGCCACGCGTCTAATCTATTCCTTTGTACGAATAGGTACGTGGCTGGCGATATCGCGGTGGCGTTCCAGTTTTATTTGGTTACATCTTGAAAATAAAATGTTATTTACATAGGAAAGCTGTTTTACAGCTCTAACTATATAGTTCACGCGAGAATCAAAACAAAAGATAAAAGTACTTGGTTCAAAATTCAAATTCTACATACGTACAATACCTAGATAAATCACGTCTTTATCCCTTACGGGGTAGACAGAGCCCAAGGTAACAAGACCTACGGATCACGATTATTCCTAAGATTTTCACCCAAATAAAAATTCAAATTGTGATGGAAGAAAAATCTAATAATTAATGGACATGTAAGCGATTATTCGTTTGTATTCGGAAATGTGAAGATTACCGAACTAACTACATAAAGAAAATATGTAGAAGCACTGTACAGGGCTATTTAGTTAGCATCGAATTCATGAAAACTCAAAGTTTGATCCTTAAATATTGCCCATGTATCGTCGTAAATGCAACTAGACTCATTTTCTAACTACTAGCGGCCCGCCCCGGCTTCGCACGGTATATTATGCATGTATTATACATTTATACATATAAACCTTCCTCTTGATTCACTCTATCTATTAAAAAAAACCGCATCAAAATCCGTTGCGTAGTTTTAAAGATTTAAGCATACATATGGACATAGGGATATAGGGACAGAGAAAGCGACTTTGTTTTATACTATGTAGTGATAATGCGTTTCTCCCGTCTATTTGTTTCCGCCACCTACTTAAACTATCTCCAACTTATTTCTCTGTCTTAATGGTTGTCTGGTAGAGATCGCTATTAAGCGATAAGACCGCCTATTGTATACTTTGTTCTTTGTTTCTGTATTGTTTTGTACTGATTTGTGGTGTTCAATAAAGAGTAAGTATTTGTATTGTATTGTATTGTACCTACACTGACATTGGCCCAAGCCTACGGCCGCCATTAAAGGGGAAGAGAAGAAGAACTAGCTCTCTAAGATAACTTTAACTTTGGTGTACTGTTTTCGCTATATCAAGTTTAGGGCGACCTACCACTTGTAGTCAAAACTATCCCCCATGGGGCCCGCTGCCCAACTGTTGACAATGCAGTGGAACGATCTAGCAACTCCATAAAACAACGCAAATATCTTCGTCTTATCGCGGATGATTGTAAAAGTCATGGATCATATTAACATCTGACCCCGATATCGCTATGACGCCTGTTATGGAAAATTAAGACATGATATTCTACCATGGATACTACAACAATATAAGGGGTATTGTACAATCGAAGTAATGTGGAACCTTTTCGCAATCAAATGTATAATTGCCTCAAGGAAAATCGATATGACATTTACTTAGATAACGTTCTACGATGGATTTTACGAGTAAATTAAGCGTGCTTTGAATGTGAAGAAATTTTATTTGTTTTAATGAAAACGTATGTAAATTAATGATTCGTTTTTTTAAATATCAATTGAGATTGGTAAGGAGGGGAGGAGGTCCAGCTCAATGTCACGACATCTTACTAAAGGGAAGGAAACGGTGAGGGTTGTAAAATCAGTTGAGAGATTATCAAGATTAGCGTGAACACACGCTAGATAGGTAGGTAGATAGACGGTCAATTTTTTTTTTTTTAAAACGTTGAACTGTTTTCTGTCTACGTTTCCAATTCACAGTCGATTTTTACATAGCATTGATCAAATATTTATATGTTATTATTATATCTATAAGCACCTTAACAATAATCGTATGATAGAACCCATTGAAGTTTCCATAAACATGGTCGTATGATAAAGATTAAAGTAATTTTACTGGCTGTTCAAGGTTATCTTATGTAGTTATCTTATTTTGATACCTAGTTATTTATTTTATGAAAAGTTTTGTTATTTGACAAGCTTTTATTTAACTTGTACATAATGCCTACGTAAATTTGTCTTCAAATTTGCAAAATATTTTTCGACCGTTTTCAAAGCAAAATTGTAGGCGAACAGGTAGAAATTGGAATCAAAATAGTGATGGGTTGTTCAGGCCCCTCTTCTCCACTGGGCACTATGGGCACGTGCCCAGGGCCCCGCGATCGAATGGGGCCCCCTAGTTCCTGCCAGATTACCAAATGATAACCGATATTTAGGTCATAGGGGCCCCATGATCCTAATGTGCCCAGGGCCTCAAATAGTTTAAAGACGGCCCTGGGGTTGTTAGCCGCATCGTCTACATGATTCCTATGACTTTCGCCCATTCCCTCCATGGACTTTTCCCATCTACGCGGGAAGATAAGCAACTGGTACAGACTATGTTTGTTTTTTGCTCCCAGACCAGGCATGGAAGGACATTCATAGTGGTCCCATTTACTTGAAATTTGGTACTTAAGTAACTTACCTAATGCGTAATCTAATGTAATGTACGTAATGTATGATGTATTGTACCTATGTGTTTCCGACTCCATAATTACGTTATTAGATTAGGAGACAAAGTGCATTTTAATTTTAATGTACTTCATCAAAAGTTTTTTTTTATCAAAAACTCATGTTCATTAACTTAGCCTCTATCTATTTAAGTCATGTTTTTCAAAAGTTCTGTCTTCCTCATCGTACGCCTACTGATAAGTATCTATAATTTGTTATTTACTCAGTCGCGTGACCTCCAATTATACAATTATAATGTGGGGCCAAACATGCGATAATAATATTCAATAGTTTACTAACGTCGGAAATATTATTTTTAGAATACTGTCCATGTCCTATATGTAGTGTATCTCCGTTTTTAGAGATGCTAAAATTTCAAACCAAAACGAAGGTACGTTTACCTACAGTTTTCAATCATCATCATCGAAGCTTGGAATTCCAAGTTAAAGAAGGGACTTTAAAATGTTACCGAATTTTTTTAAAGAGGTACATCTATTTCTGCCACAAAAGTTAAGACTATATCTTGCTTGATCTAGCTACAAAAATAAACTGTTATTGCGGGTTCATCCGACATCGCTAACGGCACACACAGATAGATCTATGCTCGACCGTCAAGTCCATTGGCATTCTGTCTTGGAATCCGAATGAACACGAATATATTACCCCTGACTACCCCTGTCTAGCCGAAACAGAAAAGCACATTTTCACACCTCTCATTCAGAAAAGTAAGCTTTGCTCCCTGGCAGGAAGGATCAAAGTGCAATTTTTCTGTTCAAGGCTTTTGAAAGTGTTTTTTTGCAAATGCAATTTTTTGAAGTTGATAATTGTAAAACCACGCCATTTTCTATGCTCTTTAATTATATTTAGAATTAGTTTTTCAATTTTTTTAATGTTTGGTGTGAAAAGTTGTATGAGCCACTCGAGAGCAAAATTATTTTCATTTTAGGCGTTAACACTTGAATCCCTCATTACGCTCTGGATTCTACTTTAGAATCCCTCGCTACATTCTGGATTCAATGTAGCGCCCTCGCCGTAAATACCTGATTTTGCTCCCTTGTGACACAAATAACTATATCATTTTTGTCTGACATCCTACATTTATTTTATGCTGTTTTAATTAAGTATAGCTACGTACAATGCGTCTATTTTATTTTCTTAATGCCTCTCTGCATCATTTGACTTCCAAATGATTTCAATTGTATTTTGAATCCAAGTGGTAACATCAACATAATCTCCAGCTCATACACGTCCCACAGCTGGGCACAGGCCTCCTCTCAGAATGAGAGGGCTTGGGCTATAGTTCCCACGCGGGCCCAGTGCGGATTGGGAACTTCACAGACACCATTTATAAAATAGACGCACTGTAGTGTAGCTAGTAGGTATTTATCAAATACAAGACGTGGGAGCTTATGTGGTTCACATCTAGATCGCTATCCTGCTCCCGTAAGTGTTCATTTGCAAATGAAGATGAATTTTAATTCCGTACACAATCATATACATTAATCTTGGATCTTGGAACACATGGGAATCGTTACATTTATTGCAATCAAAGCGCTATGCTTGTCGGTCTGTCTGTACACCGTTTAATCGAAGTCGTGTCCCGGTGAAGGGGGTAAGTAGTTTAGTTTGTGAAAAAACATCTATATTTCGCACAGGCTTGGTTATTTTGTACGTAAGTAGCAGAGTAGCAAGGAAAATAATCGAAATACAAACAACAATTTCCAACAAGCCAGAAACAAAGAGAGCTAATTGAATAGGTAGCTAATCAAATGTAACATTTGCATGGAGGATGGCCGTAACAGTGTCATACTGGCACTCCATTTGGCGTATTTATCCAAATATTTGCGTGAGTGAAGGGGGTGCACTATATTGCTTCTAGCGTATGCGACGAAGATGCCAATAGCGCAACGCGACCACGCAACACCAAGTGGAGGGCCAGTATTACCTGCAGACAAACTGTACGTACCAACTAATTTTATTTCCATGCAGATCGTAAAAAATAGCTCATCGAGGGAATGGGCGAAAATCTTAAGAATCATTTTGAAAATTCACCCATAGGCGATGTGGCTAGGAACTCATCAATTAACAACCATTACATACGTCTACTTCTCCCGGTTCATGCGAAGAGGCTAACCATGTTTGCCGTATCTAACTCGTAATTTTAATTGCATTTAATTCAGCTCCGTAGGATTGCTTTCTGTCGGGAATTAAGGCACTGCACTATCGATCAAGAAAACCAGGGCGGGCGCATTAGTTGTTTATTGGATGTTATGAATTTGCGATAAAGTAGTTGAACTGATACTGATAACTAAGTCAAAGGGCACAGATAAGTGTAAACCATCGCCATGTGGCAGACATAAAAACCATGGGTTGACCATAGAGCCAGCATTCGGTTGCCGCAGGGGCAGAATCGCGCGTCGCAAGGTAAATATCCCATGGAATTTTGCAGCTTTATTTATGTATTTCTAGATTAAGTCTCGTTTAGGAACTTCTTGAATTTGCGAGTCAACTTCATACTTAATCCCCCTTGGAATCTTGAAGTTTACCGAGAGTAAAGAAAGGGTTAAAAACCGTCCAAGCGCGTGTCGGGGTGTGTAGGATCCCGTACTATAAAACGCAAAATGTATGTCCAAAATATATCACTGTTGTTGAATTTAATTGAATTGTTAGATAGATGCACATAATTACTACCCCGTATTCATATTCATATCTTACTAACACTAAATAAGTTTCCTATGATCGTAGTTTTTTGTAGCAGCTATTCAATCTTATAAAGTTTTTCGGAGTAAACTTGCTATTCTTGCTAACTTTTTCACTAACTTTAGGCACGCTCATACATACCCGACTGTTATTCATTTTATAATCTTGACTAATTATGCGTTGTAACGTTAAGATAGCTCGCAGATAACTTTAAAACAACAATTATAAATGTTAAACTGCGTAGCAATAACATAATCATCAACGCAATATATCACTAAACGTCGCGTGTGCCCTCCTCCTCCTCACAATATAGTCCGCGTATAAATTCATAATTAGGTATTGTTAACGCCCAAATTAGAATAATCAACACTGACAAAGACTTCCAGACTCATGACCTAGTGATTGAACGACACTAGATTTTTTTTAAATTTTCTATGACCGCAAAAAGAAACCAAGATCATACTTATAGAGCATTTTATACGGACACTCAATTTAAGTATTTTCTGTAATCTTCAAGTAATCTTAATGAATATATGAAAATTCTGACTCGCGTTTTCTTCTAGATAAAAATCCAGAACAATGGTGAAGCTAACTAAGGAGCAAGTTCAGTTCTACAAGGACAATGGCTTCATCAAGCTGTCTGGGCTGTTCACCGAGCAGGAGATGGACGTGGTCTCCAAGGAGTACGACAGGCTGTTCTTCCTGAAGAACAACCCTGGCATGGAGGCGGCGTGGCTGGGTTCAGCCATGAGCAAGGCTGCTAACAACCAAGAGTATTCTGTAAGTTAAATGCCTTTATAAGTACTTTAAGTATTCTAGAGAGCAACATCGTCATCACCAGCCTATATATGTCCCACTGCTGTACAGACCTCCTCTCAATGAGATCTACATTACATTAAATTTTATCTACCTAATCGAAAATTTGTGCGAAAGAGTAAACTACTTATACACACTCTTTCTCTCACACAGACGCAGTGACAAACTTTTATATTTCTTGTATATTACTGGGGTATTTGTCAAATTCATAAATGTGTCGCAGTAAGATGGTCCTAGCCGTGATATCCCTAGGGATATAAATATATACGCGCTGTAATAAAGTTATGATACGAGTACGAGCTTTGAATAGCTATGAGTGATATGATATGAACTATATTGTAATAGTTACGACTATCTAAACTAGAATAATCTAAGTAGTGAAATAGTAACTGCGCAAGATAATTAGATAAGTAGAAGCTGATCCGACGTTGTCAGGTCAGCAAGTTTATTACGTAACTCGCTCGCGATCACCATCGTCTTCATTTTGACAGTTCATGTATGGGCTGACAATTGACATCGGATTCAGCTAGCTGTCACATTCGTGCAAAAACTGTCAAAATGAACACGATGGCGATTGCGAGTGAGTTACGTAATAAGCCTGCAGGTTAGATTGAAGGCTTCGTTAGAATTTCATTTAATATTTATAACTATTTTAACTACTAAGGATATTACGTTGCCTAAAACCCATAGCAAAAACCTCGTTTGGTCTGGGACTAAATTGAGTGTAAATCATCCCAAGATATTTATTGTGACCGTATAATTTCCAGGTACACTCGATCCACAACCTGCAGTACCACAGCGCGGTATTCTCGCACCTGCTGCACCACCCGAACCTGCTGGACGCGTTGGAGGGCGTCATGGGCACCGAAGACATCCTTCTGCATCACACGAAGGCGCACTACAAACCGCCTAAAGTTGGAGCGCCGTATCTCATGCACCAGGTAAAATAATCGGGAAAGATTTAATTAAGTTCCTAGTACCTAATCCTAGTTCAACCCTTTGTATGCGGGAAATGAAAAAAAGGCATTCTAGTTTCGTTTCTCTAATAATGTTAATTTTACTGTGAATACTGTTGAAATAGAAAAATACAGCCTTAAATTTGACATGGATGTGTGTCTTAAGCATACCTACTTACTGCTAGGGTTTAAGTCTCGGGTTTAAGTAGAATTAGAACATTCCGCGCGCGAGCTCTGAAGAAATGAAGCCGTCAAAGAAACGTCTCAATAGTCAATTGAATACTAAGTACATTGTAGATTTGCAGTACCTACTTTAAGAGGGTGCATCCGTGCTGAGCTCGCAACGTCGCATTTTTGGTAATTTTTTGCGATTATTTCACAGAATTCATCGTGATGGACTTTTATTTTCTTATTAAACGAGATATAGTATTTTATCGCTTTAATACGAAAATAAAAGTCCATCACCATTAATCATTGCATTGGACACATTAATACACTAAAAACGAAGTGCACTACAGACGGATATTTGATACTTTTATTCAATTTCTGTGAAATAATCGCAAAAAATCACCAAAAATGCGACGTTGCGAGCTCAGCACGGATGCACCCTCATAACGGCACATTAATACTCAGAGGCACATACATAGTATAGTAGGGTCTCATTTTTGAGAGCATATCACTCGAAAGTACCTACCATTCGAAAGTGAAAACATCGGTGTATTTTAGACTAGTTGACAAGACTAATCAGAGCTGCACTTTTCTTCTACTACTACTACTACTACTAGTAGTTCAACTACTATTTTTCGGTCTAATCCTTCCTATCCTATCCCCAGGACTACCACTACTTCCCGTTTAAGAACGACTCCATGGTGGCTGCCTTCATTCACATCGACAAAGCGGACCCCGAAAACGGTGGTCTGTGCATCTACCCCGGCTCGCACAAGCTCGGCCCGCTCGAAGACTTCGGCTCCGTTGAGAAGGGAGCTGCGTATCATTACATGAACCCGGTAAGTTTAGAACCTCTAGCTGTCTCTCTCTAATTTTTTCACGTAGTTTTACAGTACAATACGACTCTATATTGAACACAACATAGTCAACAATACAGGAAACAGGTTAAGAGAAAATTACAAGGTAACCAATAGGCCTTCTCGCTTAATTTTTGAAGAATATTTTCTTTTTTTCTCAATCCCCTCATTCATAATTCATAAACGTTAAGAACTAGACACAAAAAGGTAGAGACAAAAAATCTCCATGCCCTTTAATATTAGAGAAAAGTCGCTCGGGTCAGTTAGGTATTAGAAACTTTGGCAGAATACATTTCCATTTCAAGTCGTTTGCTCACCGTGCGTGAGTCTTTTAAGCCGAAAATAAACATTAAATTTTGATTGAAAGCCAATGTTCCTTAACTACATCTTCTTTGTTCGAAATATTATAGACGGGATATGAACCGCGATTACCTTTATTGAGCTCCCGATATTTCGAAGCAGTTGCTCATCATGATCACGGGTAGACTGATGAAATTACGGGTGGATGTTACTGTTGTCTATATCGAATGAACTTAACCGTGAATCATTGAAAATTCTTCTTGTTGTTAATTTGTCACATTTTCAGGCGGATTACCCCGTGGAAAAGGCGACCCCAGTGTACGCGGAGCGCGGCGATGTCGTGATCTTCTCCTACCTGACGCTGCACGGGAGCTACCGCAACCTCTCCGAGCGTCCTCGCCGGATGTTCCTCGTCCAGCTTATGGCAGCTGATGACGAGCCCCTTACTGACGTCCACAAGAGCTTAGGGCAGGGCTGGGTGCTCCGAGGCAAGAACGACAAGAAGAAAGCAATCATGGCTGAGCGATTCCTCCACTAATTTAGTACTGATGTGATTTTGGTTAAGTTTGTTAAGTAAATTGTTTTGTTTTATGTTTCGATTTTGTTTTTGTTTTGAGCATTTAAAGAGACTTTAAAACGGCAAGAGGGTTTATTTATACTCTTACGCAAAGGAGCATAAGTGGTGTTGAAGATATTTCCATAGCTTTTCTTTTATTTTAGAGTCCCGGAACTGAAAAGGAAGAACGGAAAGCTTGTTCTTTGTTCATTGAAATGGATTTCCGCAAAATAACGCCATTCAATAAAATCAATAAAATAAGAAAATTTCCTAAAATAACGACTTCATTTTGATTAGTCACGTGACGATCCGACTAACTTACTTGCGAGTGCTAGAGTATTGGTTTGCACCGCCGTGATATCCACTCTTAAAGATACTTATACCACTATTATACCGTGCTAACGCCCATAATCTTGCTAAACGTGGCCTGTCTTGTCACCTTGAGCTCTGTCTCTAGTGTCTCTGTCTACCTCTTAAGGGGTAGAGACGTGATTTGTGTATGTTATACCGTGCAGCGACACCTGTTGACATACTTTAGAACTATTTTAGTGTCGTAACAAGCCAACAGATGGTATTGAAATGTGGTAATGGATATATCTTGAGTTCTAGTTCTAAGCTATTCTCTACAAACCTCGAATGCATTCATTACGAATTTACAAAAAAAATGGGGGGAGTATAAGTAGTTAAAGTCGTCGCAATTTAAAAGGCCCGTTTTGACAGTTCACGCCCATGAAGTGCTCTATTTTTTACCGATCGAAATGTTCTGAAGGTAATTGCATTTTTCATTGATGGGTATCGCTCACTCAGCTAAGTGCTGTGCATAGGTAATGATTTTATCATATTGTCCATAGACTAATTAATTATCGGTTGAGAAAAAAAAATATCGATCAAGATAATTTTTTTAAGGCCGACTCGCACTTGGCCGGTTTTATTTATTTTATTTATTTAGTGAATGTTATTGTAACAAAAATATTAATTGAAAGACAATTAACCTTTCGTAACATTGTATCATTTCAAAATACCGACTGGTAGTGGGCGGGGGAGTGGTAGTGGGCGGGGGAGTGTTTGATGAATCTGAACACACAGGTGCACTTAAGCCTCGTAAAAAATTTAGATTAAAAAAAAAAAAAATACCGCCAATATCAATTTAAGTTAACTTTACAATACATTTTCAAATCGATCAAACACTCATTCAAACTTGAATCGATTTATCGTGAATATCGAGTACCGAGTCGTACGGTTACTGCACTAGTTACGTCGGGAAGAGAAATGTAATGTCAAAACGGGCCTTTTATTTTGCGACGACTTTTAATTCAGTAAAAATAGCTCAAAACTAGGGCGTGCTCCCGGGAAGAACCGGTTCTGAAATTCCCGGGAATTCCCGGGAATTTCATAGTGTCGAAAGAACCGGTTCTGAAAGTTCCAATCCCGGTTCTCCCGGTTCTTTTCGTTTTTGTTCGCTTATTTTCGTTTTAGCAAATTCATATCTAAACAGTTGTACCTGGCGATTGAAAAAGATTGAATTTAACTGAAATATACTCTTTAATTAAAAATCTAAGTCATTACATTATTTCATAATTAATTTGTAAAGTGTAAAAATTTAGATTTTTAAGGTGTATATTTAAATAAAAAGACATGTCAAGATTGTTTACATTTAGTTAACTACCTAAACAAATGGAGTATAGAGTATAGTGATAAGAAAACGACGGTATTAGATCTTACCGCCTCCACCCACCCTCCAAATTTTTAATATTTTGTTTTAAGGCGCTGTCAGTGAAAGAGAAGCCTGTTAGTGAAAGAGAAGAAACTATTTCGGCAGCTTGGCGCGTGTCTAAAATGTTGCAAATAAGACACAAATAATAAGAAATAAAAAAGTATGGATTATTTGTGAAATATGATTCGTTAGCCGTTTAGGTATGAATATGTTGACTTCATGTTTTTAATTACAGACCCATACGTCGAAGAAATAAAGACCTAGAACCGTTTAATGATGATTTTAAGACCAATCTTTGCAATTATTTTCTATCGAGCCGATTTTGTTCAATTATGTATCGAGTTCGTCCAGCGTGTTTGAAATATGATGCAAATTAACATATATATTTTTGGTATTTTTTTGATGTGTAGTTTTTCTTAAAAAAGTGCTTAAATAACATCAATTTCAACAAAATTAGGTGTTGTCAGCCTCTTAAGTTGTCTCAGTTGAACAGAAACATTGACGTTGCAAGCTCGTTTGTTTATATTTTTGTGGACTATACTTCATTTAATTTAGAATGAGAAACCACAATAACATTATATTGCGGCTGGTCAACTATTTCTTACCTAGTAAACAGTACAGTGCAATAGTTTGGCAGCCGCAAAATAAAATTGTTTTAGTGCCACTTTATTTGCGTGGCGTCAATTGTTACTCTAGTACAAATCGTAAAGAGATTACAGTTCACGAGCCGCAATATAATGTTTTTGTGGTTTCGCATCCTAAATTAAATGAAGTATAAATATGTAATTGTGATGTTGTGAATTTAAATTAAGGAGAGTGAACAAAGGAAGGAGGACGCTGACGCTGAAATATATATTTTTTATTTTAAAGTAATTTGTTGAATTATTATTATAATATACAATAAAACGATATCTTTACATTTTATAAAATAAATTGGTAACTATTATAATATTACAATTTATTTAGTCGTCGTCGACGTTTTGTTACTCTTGTCAAGAAACATACCATTTTATCGTATATTATTTATTACAATGCGTATGATTCATATCATTTGTATATTACATGCTTATTTAAAGCATATTTTTATTGCATTGTTAATGGATAAATGTAATTTATTAAAAAAATCGTACAATGAACCAAGAACCGGGAAGAACCGGGAATCCCGGTTCTAGACCCGCTCAGAACCGGGAAATGAAATTCTTGGAACCGGACCGGTTCTGCATGCCCTACTCAAAACGTGGCAAAATATATGGAGAACATTTATCTATGGGGATGGATACCTTATGGGGTGAAGTCAAAATTTATCAACTCTCCCCCCTCCTCCGGGGTGCGCGTCCCCCCCTCACGCCCCCCAAAGTGTCCCGAAACGCGGTTTTTTGAACTTTTTGAGAAAACTGTTCTCGATACAGAAAAAGTGTGTAGGAATGAAATAATGTTCAATAAATTTACTATAAATCTACCATACACATAAAAGCGATATTTCTCATGGTTTTGACGCAAGAAGACGCTGAAAATCATAAATTTTTGTTTTTTTACAATACTTTTAATTAAAACTTCAGTTTTCTCAGAAAATACTCATTTGCTTGTACTAATACTTTCGAGTAGGTACCTAACGTGCTTTCAAAAATCGGTCCCTGGGATATTTTTTGCATCATTCAGTAAAGTTTGTGCAATTACAATATGAAAATCAGTCACACGAAATGCCATGACCGTGACCTCAACCAAAAGCCGAGCCCCCTCCGTAGCCGGTTTCTGTTACGTTTACGTAACTATACCTCGCTATTACGCAAACAAGCCCACTCATTATTCGCCACACACCCATTTTATTCTATTTTATATTTTTTACAGGGGCCCGATTTTTGAAAGCACATCACTAGAAAGTAACTAGCACTCGAAAGTGGTATTCATCAGCATATCTCCAAAACTACAGCACAAATCAAAGTGTTGACTAGTTCACAAGATTAATGAGAACTGCGATTGTCTTCTATGCTACTCGTACCTATTTCAAATTCAGGACAATTTTTCACCACTTTCGAGTGGTATTTTCACACATGGGGTGCATGCCCGTAATGCCTACACAAAAAGAGCACTCACCTTTTTTTGAAAATCTTACCTAAGTAGGTTGGGCTTTAATTTTAATTAAGTCTAGTAGGTATGCGGATTTTATCAAAAACGAACTGATTTCAAGACTTTACGAAGTAGGTAGAGGTCATCGCATCACCGTTTCACCGTGTAGTTTTACAAATAAATAGGTAGTTTAGTTAGGTAAAGGAAGGTAGATTGTTTTTTTGTATCATCGTTCAGCACTTTAGTACTATTATTTTTCTGTGGTTCAGCTCCCAAAGCCCTAAAATACCTACCTACTAAAAAAGAATAACAAACGGACAATTTCTTTTATTATGAGTAAGGTAGATATTGCGAGTACCTACCTATGTAGCTAAGTTATTATATTCTTATTTAATTTTAATGATAAATACCTACCTATTAGTATAGAAAAAGATAATATCATTGCCTTCGACAACAAATTTGATTTTACAACGTGACGAAATTACATCAGCTAGCATTTACAAATAACAACTCTGCGAAATCTGTTGTTGTTATTTAAAACTGGCTTTTGCCCCCGACTCTGTCTGCGCATAAGCCGCTTATCGTTATCCAATTTTCGATAACTATGCAATTTTTCGGGATAAAAACTATCCTATGTTCTTCCCCGGGACTCGAACTATCTGTAATACACCTACCAAATTTCAACTAAAGAGCGGTCCAGCGGTTTAGCGTGAAAAGGTAACAGACAGACAGACAGATAGACAGACAGAGTTACTTTCGCATTTATAATAGGTACCTATTAGTATTAGTAGGGTTATCAGTCCCCTCTGTTTGTCTTCTCAACATAAGTAGGTACTAGTTTGGATCTTAAATCTGTATGTTTAGGTATTGCTTCCCTCCAAAATTGGCAACATTAAGTGCTTCTCCAATCCTAACACTGATCCTCATCACAAAGATGTGTGCCTCTTCGATATCAAATCACCACAAACGTTAAATCTGAAGAACTAGCAGTAGGTACCAAGTGTTAAACAGTGCTTCAAGACCATTAATGAGTCAACGCGGTAGGAAAATCATACTTTAAATTACTGTTACAACGCAAAGCCGCAGGAAAACGCTAGTTCAATTCAAATAATGAAACAACTGTTTACTGATATGAGACCCGGCAACCTTCGCTCGGTCAGTGCCTCGCCGTCAGCTGAGCGCGAACGACGCCATTTTGATTTAAAAAATTTATTAAAAGAAGTAAAAATGTCGCAGCAAGGTCCAGCTTTTGACGTGAACGCGATGACGCTGACGCGGTGGGTGCTGACGCAGCAGAAGACGGCTCCGTCTGCCACTGGGGATCTGACGCAACTCCTCAACTCCATCCAGACTGCCGTCAAGGCCATCCAATCGGCTGTCAGGAAAGCCGGCATCGCGAAACTGTTAGTATTGTTTTTGTCCTTTAATTACCCTCATTTGGGCTTTCCGTCTTCAACTATCAATTGAATCTAATCTATATAACTAATATTATAAATATTATATGTATAGATGCGAAAGTATGGATGGATGGATGGATGTTTGTTTGTTAGGTACTCAATCACGCTAGAACGCCCCAACGGGTCTGGATGAAGAGAAAAGTCTGGAATAGCACATAGGCTACTTTTTATCCCTGAAAATTGAGTAGTACCCGCGGGATAGCGATAAACGAATTCTTTGCAGACGAAGTCGCTGGCAACAGCTAGTAACAATTTACCATGAGCTTTTCGGCCTGCACACATTTTTTTTTTTTTTTTTTGCGGTGGGAAAATGCGTTACGCATACGACCGTGCCGTGGGGACGGCGCGGAATAGTTCACATTTCGGGGAATTACGTAACACACTTTGTTGACAAGAGGAGAACAATCAAACTTGTTGTGGCATAGCCCATGCAGGAACATCGCTTGCAAAAGCAAGCGTCTATCTTTGAGAGTTAGTAACCCATATTTCGTTAGAAGCTCCTTATACGGTAAGCGGCCTTTTCTAGTCAGTTTATAGTTCACATATCGGAGAAACTTTTTTTGCATTTTTTCTATGGCATCTAAGTATTTGATATAGAAAGGATCCCAGATTGAACAGGCATATTCTAACTGCGGACGTATAATGCTTTTAAATAAGTATATAAGGGTGGAAGCGCGAGTGAAGTCAGAGGCAGCCCTTGTGACAAAATGATACATGCGGAGAGCTTTAGACACAATTATATCAATATGTTGGTCCATGTGTATTTTTGAGTCCAGTTCAACGCCGAGATCACTCAGAGAGTTCACCCTTAGAAGCTTTACATCGCACAAAAAATAATCATAACAATACTTTTTTTTATTCTTAGTAAATGATATAATATTACACTTTGGTAAGCTTAATTCAAGTTTATTAGTATACTTATATACCCATTAATCTTAACCATAGCGCTACCTACCACGACAATAATGTACGTCTTGCAAGGACTGCGAATCGCAGTAATTTTTTAATGAAAAAAAAAACCATGGTTACACCGCACCGCACACCATTTTTTTTCCGTAACCTACCGTCGCCTGAACTGTAGACGTTGTTGCGTATATATACCTTCTGTACCTATCGAATTTGCATTATAATGGTACAGTACAGTTAACCAATGTGATGCAATGTTATTTGTGAGAGTGAGGTGTAGCTTCTTATCTATTTAGATAGGTATGACCCCCAGCATCCGTGTCGGTATCGTTCACAAATAATTCGAATATCTAAGTACTTTTAGTACCTACTTCCAAGTTATTTACCTAATACATACAATCTTAGGTAATGTCTTGTAGGTTCGTGCCGTACTTGTCTGCTAAGTTAATTACAAGTAAAGATACTTTACTGCCTACAAAATACATTTTTAAAACAAAGAGTAATATAAGCACATAATATATAATAGTACTAACGTACAGAATGGCCACGCTCCGCCCCGCACCTATTCGAGTTACCCCACCCCTCAAGCGCAGTCTGCCGGAAAGCTGCTGGCAACTAGTATAGTAGGGCTCGCAACGCGATGTATGTCGGCCGCACGTCACAAGTTCGGGAACCTATCCTACCTACTTCATTTTATAAAACATTAGAAAATTAATGCTTTCTGAAATTATCGCGATTAATACATGAAATAACTACGGAATCATTCGCTTAAGTTTGTTGTCGTACATCTATTGGAATTGAAAATAATAATGCTTAAATACACAGACAGACACATTTTAAGTAAGTCTAAATAAATAGATAACGATTAAGTACACTTATTTGCACACATCTAAGCCATATCTTTAGTATATTTATGTCATTGGTAGTACTTATAGTACTAGGTTTTTGCGACAGACAGCCCTGTGTATCTTACGCACACATTGACGCGTGTACAGACGACGTCGTGCCTGTGTTCATCTCAGAACGCGGATTTTGTACGTCGTGGCCGCTGTGTGATATAAGTAGGTAGGTAAAGTCAAAATAATTGCCCAATGTACCCTCCAAGCAAATCTATATATATAAAAGGCAAAGTCCTGACTCACTCATTAATTGATCATCGCACAGCCCAAACCACTGGACCTAGAGACTTGAAATTTTGCACACAGATACCTTATACAATGTAGGCATCCACTAAGGAAGGATTTTTGGAAATTCGACCCCTAAAGGGGTTAAATGGGGGTCCAAAGTTTGTATGGGGTGACGTGATTCCTTGATCCGATCTACTTCAAATTTTGCATAAACATTCTTTAACAGAATTGATGGAATACGTGTTTCGTATTTTCTTGAAATTCATCCCCTAACGGGGCTTAAAAGGGGTACAAAGTTGTTGTTGTTGACGACGTGCTCACATGGACCTACCCTTTTCTTTTAGTTTTAAGAAATATTCAGTTTGAGGGTAAATTTCCCTCAGTTTGCGCCAGAGGCCGATGGCTGTGTGCCCCGGCAGTCTGCACGCATCTCGCGACTAGGTCACGTGTCTTTGTTTTTAGTATTAAAAAGGTTCTATGTAAATTAATCTTAAACTGTGCATACGTGTTACGAAGGTGTGTTTTTACTGAAGAACGTACCCCAGCAGCCTACAGTTGTTTTGGGGGTGATTTGCTTCGATCTTGATATCAATACGCCTTAGTGCTTTTGATTAAAATTACATTTTATTTTGACACAGTCATGTTTGAAAACTCAATCCATGGACGTACTATTTAAACAGGACCGAGTACTCGCAGCTGAAAAGCGAGCCGATCGAGATAGTTAGTATGGACGCGCGTGTTCCTTTCTAACAACAACGTGACAATAAGATTATAAATTGTTATCAATAGATATTATAAAACAAATTCGCTTTCCGCTATCTGTCTTTTCCTATACTAATAATAATAATAATAATAATGTTTTATTTCAGGAAAAGTACACCCATATATCTTATATAAAATATCTCACGTACAATAGTACATAGTCATTAATAGATATGTATGCATAGATCTTTAAAACTACGCAACGGATTTAGATGCGGTTTTTTTATAGATAGACTGATTCAAGAGGAAGGTTTATATCCTACTAATATTATAAATGCGAAAGTTTGTGACGATGTGAGTGAGTGTGTATGTTTGTTCCTTCTTCACGCTAAAACGACTGGATGGATTTGGATAAAATTTGGAACGAAGCTAGCTGGTAAGTACCCTAGATTAAAACATAGGCATTATACTTTTTTTTAACCCGGAAAATTGCATAGTTCCCGCGGGATAGCTATAAACATGTTAAAGGTCGTAGCTGCCTAGAGTTGGAACGTATAAATTGTTGCGTGTACCGTTCTCAGAGAAATCAGTTAATATTATGATTATTAGAACTTAATTGACGTCTCTGAGTGTGAAAGTTAACTTTAATTGTCCTGGGGGTTGTATTAACTGACGGTGGAAATTTAGAAGTGTTTTACCGTGTTAAGGGATCAAGTTCAAGTTTTAATTTATCATCCCTGCGTAACCCAATAAAGTACAGAGGAATAAATAGTACTTTAATATGTTAATTGGCGTTTCTGAGTGTGAAAGTTAACCTTTGCTTTCTTTCTTCTTCTTTCTGCGGTAAAGGTACATAATAAGTAGTTTTTCGACCGATTGCTTTCAAAATCGATATCTAAGGGTCCGACTGAACCTCAAGCATGAATCCGTTGTCAAAAATTTAAAAAGTGGCCGCCTTTTGATTTAGTTTTTCTACTGACATCTTATCGATATCTGTCTGAGGGTCCAAATGGTCCTCAAGCATGAATCCGTTGTCAAAATTTTAAAAAGTGGCTGCCATTTTGAAATCTTTAGTTTGTGGGCCGATTGTTTTCAAAATCGATATCTGAGGGTCCATGTGGTCAATAAGCATGAATCCGTTGATAAAATTTTTAAAAATGGCCGCAATTTTTGAATTTGTAGTTTTTGGGCGGATTGTTTTCAAAATTGATATCTGAGGGTCCGGGTGGTCACTAAGCATGAATCCGTTATGAAAAATGGAAAAATGGCCGCCATTTCGAAATCTTTACTTATTGGCCCGATTGATTTCTAAATCGACATCTGAGGATCTAGAAAAGCGAACGCTTATCACACTTGACCGTTTTACTAGAATCATATTTAGCATACACACAACAACTTACAAAAAAAATCATCGCAATCGAGTCAGTAAAACATGAATTTGACATGTCAACACCTAAATCCGACTCAGACTAGACTTTTTTTTTCTTAAAAAAAATCACATCATACCTACACACAACCAACAGAATAGATAGGTAATTACAGTTTATTGCTAATTCTACGCGGACGAAGTCGCGGGCAGAAGCTAGTAAAACTATAAAAAACGATTGCTTTTAATTGGCATTGTTCATTTTTTTTAGTATACTCTAATTCGAAAACCATTTGGAGGAAAACCATCAAATAACTGATTTATCTTGTCCGATTTCAAAAATACTTTACGATTGCGGATATTTTTGTAAAAGTACTTTTTACCTTTGTTTGATCTAACGACCGGGTTTTTAGTCAGAATCGGGCATTAAATGATTGCTACAAAAATGAAAAAAAAAATAAGTTTATCTACGGATCTGTCATGCTGTCACTGTTGTTAAAATGTGTAAGTGTGTACCATTCTTATTAGCTCTACATTGTCTTTGCCTGTTTAGTTTTATGACAACACTAGGTTTGTCCGTGGTCTTTGTCTTCCTCCCGTCACCGATCCTATGCGATGCGTGTGCATTTACATCTAATTAAATTAATGTTGATTGTATATAAAGTTCCACATTTGAATATTGTATTTGTGAAGAATACAGCGTCAAATACTATCTGGATTATTATTTCGCCGCCACATTACTTCGAAGTCATCTCCTGCTTCCATGCGCTCGCCACCTCATTCTGCACTTCAGGTTATGTTCGCCCAGATATACGACGAGGTATGTGCTTTGCTGTAATACCAGATTACCACGCCTTGATCCGTTTGATGAGAAGAATTTGATTGCGCATTGACCATCGTAGAAAATTGTCATCGTCTCATCGTGTCACATTCGGTTAATAACCTACAAAAATGCCGAATAGCGAGACATCTCCTCGCGCTGAAACTGCTGCGCAGGGTATTTCTTCGTCATCCACCTACGTGATCGGCGGAGGTTTCAATATAGAAAAATTAGAAGGAGTGTCTAATTACAACTCCTGGAAATTCGCTGTCAAAAATTCCCTTATTTTGGAAGGTTTATGGGATTGCATAAATGGAACAGAATCAGATCAAATTAAGATTGCGAAGGCACTTGCTCGCATTTCCCTTAGTATTAAACCCTCACTTTATCAGCTGTTATACAGCTGTAATACTGCTAAAGAAGCATGGGACAAACTCAAGTCAGTTTTTGAAGATAATGGTTTATTTAGACGAGTGACATTACTTCGTCAACTTCATCGAATGGACTACGCTAGGTCTGAAAGTATGACCTCGTACATCGACACTGTATTTACCATTGTTCAACAACTGGCGGACATCGGAAAAGTTATAGAGGATGCTGAGGTAGCAGAGATACTGCTGTCTGGTCTCCCCCAGGAATTTGACACACTTGTATCAGCCTTAGAGACAGCATCCATGACTAAGGAATTATCATCAGAACTTGTGCGTGCTCGATTAATCCAAGAAGAGTTCAGAAAGACTAACACCAACACAGAAGAAAATTCATCAAGCGCACTTACTGCTGGAAACTATAAAAAGAAGGTTGTCTGTCATTTTTGCAAGAAACCTGGCCATATGAAGTCTCGCTGCTTTAAACTCAAAAATCTGAAGAAAGGAAATAAACAGGAACAGACTGTGTTCGCTTCTTCTTTTTTGGCAACTGTGCAGAGTAAAGATTTCATTGTGGACAGTGGATCTTCATCACATATGTGTAATGACATTGATTTAATGACTAATTTAAAAAATAGTAATGTGTTAATGTTAATAACCTGTGCTGATAAGAAAACTAAGTTAGAGAGTTCTGGTGTTGGTGATATACAAGTTGGCATTAATAATTGTAGTAAAACTTTAAAAAATGTAATGTATGTCCCAGAATTAAGTGAAAATTTGCTTTCTGTTAGTAAAATGTGTGAGAGGGGAATGATCGTGGTGTTCAAGGATGATGGGTGTTTTATTTTTGATAAATGTCATATTAAAGGCAAGCCCATTATGTCTGCATGTCTGAGTAAGGGTATTTACAAATTAAATGTTACTGTTGCAAAGGAGCAGTCGATGGCTGTCCTACATCAAGTGCAGGAAGCACAGACTGCAAAGTTAGTTGGTTCTCATTGTTCGAATGCTGATTTATGGCATTGTAGGCTAGGGCACTTAGGTCTGAAAGGTATGTGTGCACTGAAGGAGTGTGCTGCGCGTAACGTATCATTTCAGGTTGACAAAGGTGTTATCAACCCGTGTGTCGCCTGTCTTCAGGGAAAGCCTGTGGCCAAGGCTTATCCGAAGAAGTCTACGGGACGCGCGAGCCAGCTTTTGGAGCTTATACACAGCGACGTGTTTGGCCCTGTGAAGGAGACCAGCTGGGGTGGTGCAAGGTATTTATTGACCCTTACTGACGATTTTTCTCGAAAAAGTTTTGGATATTTGTTGAAAAGAAAGTCTGAGGTACTAGCATCTTTTATTAATTTCAAAAATTTCGTTGAAAAGCAGACTGGGTTGCATATTAAGTGCCTGCGTTCTGACTGTGGTGGTGAATATGTCAACAATGACTTTAAGGCTTTCCTGGAGAAGGAAGGTATTGCGCACCAGTTAACCGTACCATATTGTGCTCCTCAAAATGGTACTTGTGAACGTTTGAATAGGAGTCTAATGGAAAAAGCTAGATGTATGATGATTCATGCAGGTCTCTGTAACCGTTTTTGGGGTGAGGCTGTTCAAACAGCCATCTATTTAAAGAATAGGAGCCCCACCGCGGCGTTAGCAGGACAGCTGCCCGAGGAGGTCTGGTCCGGACATACAATTAGTCTTGGACACCTTCGTGTTTTTGGGTGCATTGCATATCCATTGATTCCTAAGTCTATTCGTACAAGTAAGTTGAACGCTAAGGCAAAATTATGTATTTTTGTCGGTTATTCAGAATTAACAAAAGGTTACCGACTTTTAGACCCATCTAATCCCAGGAAGACAATTTTATCTAGAAATGTAAACTTTATTGAAGACAAGTTTTATAAGAATTTTAAATGTATTGACATGGATAATAATTTTGACATAAATAATAATAATGGATTGTTGATCTCATTTAGTGAATATAATGATGAATTGAATAGTATTACTAATCATTATAATGATGAATTAATTGGTAAGAATGTTGTCAATTCTGGTCAGTCTGATCACAATTCTAGTCAAAGTTTAAATTGTACATTGAATTCTAATAAAGATATGAATCATACTTATGAATTTTCGTATGAATTTACAGATGCTGAGTCTGGCGAGGAGAGCGACGAGCACAGCGGGGCAGTGCAGGCCTCTGCTGATTGTCAGTCTTCTGCTGAGGAACTGGAAGTGCAGCCGGCGACTCGCAGCGACGTAGCTCAAATGGAAGGTGCCACTAGTACAGGTGATCCTGTGACTGTCGGCGACCGCCCTATTCGCAGTAATCGCGGCAAACCGCCGCCTAGGTATGGCGATTATGAAATGGGTATGTACGCCAGCTCTATATTTGAAGAGCCTCAAACGTATGAAGAGGCTATTGCATCATCAAATTCATCTGAATGGCAAAATGCTATGAGAGCAGAGTATGAGTCGCTCATTCAAAACAAGGTTTGGGTGTTAGTGGATAGACCACCTGACACCAATATTATTAAGTGCAAATGGGTGTACAAATTGAAGCACGATACGTCTGGAAACTTCGATAAGTATAAAGCTCGCTTAGTTGCTCGCGGCTTTAGCCAGAGAGAAGGTATAGATTTTTCAGATACTTTTTCGCCAGTCGTGCGTCATTCGACTTTACGTATACTTTTTTCACTAGCACATCAATTAGATATGACAATAGAACATATTGATGTTACAACAGCATTTTTGAATGGTGACCTAAATGAAAGGATTCATATGGAACAGCCAAAAGGTTTTATCAGTGATGACAGTAAAGTATGCATGCTTTTAAAAAGTCTTTATGGATTAAAGCAAGCTAGTCGCATGTGGAATCTGAAAGTGAGTGATTTGTTGTGTAAGAATGGGTATGTACAGAGTAAGTGTGAGCCCTGTGTTTACATTAATAAAAGAGCCAAAGATCTCACTATCATAGCTCTCTACGTAGACGATTTCTATATCTTCTCTACATGTGATACCAAAGACTTGTTTAATTTGTTAAATACTAATTTCTGTGTCAAGCATCTTGGTTCACTTTCTAGTTGTTTAGGCATGCGTGTAACTAGAAATAATAATGTTTTAATCCTAGACCAGTCTGAGTATGTAAAAAGGCTCCTAAACCGATTTAATATGTCTGATTGTAAGCATGTGTCAACACCAATGGTGGTTAATAGTAAGCTTGAAAAATCAGATGATGAACCTTTGGATGAAAATATGTATCAATACAGACAACTGATAGGCTGTCTTATGTATTTATCGGTTTGCACAAGGCCTGATATAGCTTTTAGCTGCAGTCAGCTTAGTCAATATTTAACTAACTTTAACAAGAGCCACTGGGTAGCTGCAAAACGTGTACTGAGATATTTAGCAGGTACCATAGATTTGGGTCTTTGTTTTTATAAAAGTAATAATGTAAATATAACTGCCTATGCAGATGCTGACTGGGGAAACGATTTAAGTGATAGAAAGTCGTTTACAGGTTTTGTTGTGAAACTGGGTAGCAGTGTAGTTAGCTGGGAAGCTAGGAAACAGCGTTGCGTGGCTTTGTCTAGCACTGAGGCAGAATATTTGGCCATAAGTGATGTCGCTAAAGAGTTGTGTTTTATTAAAAATTTCTTGAGGGAATTTATTGATAAACGCTTGGATATTGTTATCTTTAATGATAACCAAAGCGCACATAAATTGTTGCTAGCAAAAGAATATTCGCATAAGCGGACCAAGCACATTGACCTACGATATCACTTTGTTAAGGATCTTGTATCGAAACGTAGTGTTAATGTTAAATACTTGCCCACTGATAAAATGACAGCCGATGTACTTACTAAACCTTTGTGCAAAAATAAACATTGTTGTTTTGTTAAAGATCTAAATTTAAAAGATTTGAGCAAGTCTGTATAGTTATAGAGCATTTATCATGAGACTATTGGTGTTGTAAAATTGTATGTAGTCTCATTGTAGAGCATGTTATTTAGATTATAATTCTAATATTATAAGTACTTGTTATGCCTTGATAAGATATTTGTAATACTTGTAATATAGAGTCTTATTGCATTGTAGAGCATGTTGTTTAGATTATTATTCTAATACTGTAAGTACTTGTTATACCTTAATAAGAATGAGGGCTGGTGTTAAAATGTGTAAGTGTGTACCATTCTTATTAGCTCTACATTGTCTTTGCCTGTTTAGTTTTATGACAACACTAGGTTTGTCCGTGGTCTTTGTCTTCCTCCCGTCACCGATCCTATGCGATGCGTGTGCATTTACATCTAATTAAATTAATGTTGATTGTATATAAAGTTCCACATTTGAATATTGTATTTGTGAAGAATACAGCGTCAAATACTATCTGGATTATTATTTCGCCGCCACATTACTTCGAAGTCATCTCCTGCTTCCATGCGCTCGCCACCTCATTCTGCACTTCAACTGTCACATCTACATCATAACATTACATTCTGACTTAACCTGCAAACATTAGAAATAAAAGCAAACTCAAAGTATAAAACTGTAACAAACAAGGGATTAATAAAAAAAATGTTTTGTTCCGGGATGCAACAATGACTCGAACAACAAAATCAATGTGAAAATCAAAGAAAATTTGCGGAACGAATGGTGTATGCAAGCTAATGTGGAACATTTCAATGTTTACCTGATGTATAGCAGAATAAGCTCTCTAATTAATAAATTTGACCAACTATTGTAATGTACTTATTCTAAGCAAATAAAGATTATTATTATTATTATTATTGTTGCGAAGACCACTTTAATGTAAGTAGGAGTCAGGAAAGATGTGCAGGGTTGAAACCAAAAAGCAAAAACAGCACGGAAAACAATAATAACTTCTTCTTTTAATAATACGGCCCCATCGATCGATGCGATGATTTCGCCAACGTCAAAGTAAAAAATACAGTATTCAAAAATCTTGTGACATAAAAATGTCGGCAACGTTGTACGGTAGAACACGGTCAAACGACCCCCTCGGGCTCTTAGCCAACGGACAATGATATCCCACGGAGACCGCCAGGAAATCATTAACCGAAGCCCAGGGTGCACCGGACCAAGCACTGCTCTTCCCCTCTGACGGATCCAAAAACGAACCGCAGCTCTTGACCACACGCGAAGGTAACCCGACTCGCACCCCAGCAAACAAAACAGCACGGAAAACAATAATAACTTGTTTGTTGTTGTTTTTGACGTTAAATTCACACATACATTCACAGATCTATGACGTTGACAATGTAGACATATAGACAAAACCGTTTTTTATTATATTTCTGTACGAAGGCGATTGGAATCCTGCCTAAATTAACAAATTATCAAACAGCGAAAAAATATTTATTATTAAACAAACAAACAAACAAAGCTACGTAGAAGCATAATATTCAAATTAGTTCCTTAAAATAGTCCATTCTATCAAATAAAGGTGTTAAAAACACAGCTTAAAAAAATGAACAATGCCAATTCCAGTTTATACTTACTTACATTATATTTTTTCCGAGACGCCAGAATGTTGTTGTTATCCTTGAAAAGTATAAATAGGTAGAGATATTTTTTGCACATTCTCTTCTGTCATGTCGCGAACTATCTATTAGGCTCACCCAAATTCAGTTTTTTTTTTAAATATTAGTTATGTTAAAGATTATCGTGATTATAGCAAATCAGTCCCAGCATGTTTAAAGTCATCTGCACCTAATAGACGAAATGACAATTAAGTGTGATGATGCTTTGTATATTGTACTAAAACTGAAATGGAAATCGATCCTAGTGTCTCATCATTGAGTGATGCTGATGCGTAGGTACGATAAACTTTCCGATATAGTTTTTGCTGACGATGATGCTAAGTACAGCAGGCTTATTATGTAACTCGCTCGCAATCGCCATCGTGTTCATTTTGACAGTTCTTGTATGAATGTGACAGCTAGCTGATTCCGATGCCAATTGTCAGCCCATACATGAACTGTCAAAATGAAGACGATGGTGATCGCGAGCGAGTTACGTAATAAGCCTGCAGCTTACGGCAAACTTCTTGAGCAAGAACGACGTGGAAGGGGTAAGTTCGCGCAAGTACTTTTATACCAGAGACGCTAAATTCATTTCTGCGCATTCTAGGTCAGGCTCAAGATGTTTGCCGGCGGTAAGCGTAACAGCATAGATGATAATGTAATGATAATACCACGCAGGCACGGCATCTCCGGAGACACGAACGTGCAAGGAGAACAAGTGAAAAAGCTAGACTTGCTGTCCAACAAACTGTTCGTGAACATGCTCAAGTCTTCCTTCACTACCTGCCTGCTTGTTTCGGAAGAAAACGAGAACGTCATCGAGGTAAGTTTTTATATTAAGTGCCTGAATAAATACTAGTTATTTGCTGTTATAAGCAATGCACCTGGCTGGGGGCCTTACCATGAACATCCTAATTCCGACTCAGTTCAAGTTTTACCTGTCACTTTTAGTATGAATCTGACAGCGAGCGAACCTAAGCTGAATCGCATTAAGACGTCATGGTAAGCCCCTGCTCAGCGAAAAGTAGGATTTTAAATAAACGGCAAAGTTTTTCGAGTGCCAGACGGGATTTGAACCGGCACTTAAAGGCTATCAGAATAAGCAGCGTCCTACCTACCCATTGGACCACCGGGACACCATACCTATTCGCCTGGCACTGGAAAACTTTTTCATTCGTCTCAATTAGGGCTTCCAATACCGGGATCCCGGAAAATTTTCGCCATTTTTCAATACCGGTATTGAAAAGTCTAATACCGGGATCCCGGTATTAATGATTTTATGATTTTTATGTTATTTATTACACTATTACAGTTATAAAATTGACTACAAATAGCAATTTAAAGTAATTATTCACTTTTTAATGCACTTCATGTATTATTTCAAATACGAATAGGTTACCCTTACCTACCCAACCCACCTACCTATTCAGTTTTAAGTTCAATAAACCTGTATTTGAATATTCTTAATTCTTTGGCATCACTTGCCGTCGCCGTACATCTTTCATGTAGGTAAAATAACTAACAACCTACATTTAATTAAGATTGTGATTATTTGTGATAAAAAATGTGATTTTAGTTTCATACTTAGGTCTTAGATACATAATAATGCTATTCTATTCCAACGAGACGAAAGGTGAGGTGATGTTATGTTTGTATTTGTAATGATGCTTAGTTATGTTGGTTATCTTGTTTTAATTTTTTGTACAGTACTTACTTTCAAAATAATAAAAGCATGCTTTTTACCATACATACCTATTAATATTACTAATTATGTTTTTAAGAGGGTGCATCCCTACTGAGCTGGCAACGTCGCATTTTTGGTGATTTTTTGCGATTATTTCACAGAAAATGAATGAGTTTCAAATATCCGTCTGTAGTGCATTTCGTTTTTAGTGTACCTATTAATGTGTCTAATGCAATAATTGATCATGATGGACTTTTATTTTCTTATTAAACGAGATATAGTATTTTATCCCTTTAATACGAAAATAAAAGTACATCACGATTAATCATTGCATTAGACACATTAATACACTCAAAACGAAGTGCACTACAGACGGACATTTGAAACTTTCATTCAATTTCTGCGCAATAATCGCAAAAAATCACTAAAAATGCGACGTTGCCAGCTCAGCAGGGATGCACGCTCTTAAAGCATGGTAAAAAAGCATTTGGTGTAAAAGACTGCTTATGATTAGGATTACTCTACGGAGTTTTGTTAAAATTAAAATTTGTTGCAATTTAATATGTTTTTTAACTAAAAACTGTTCTTTTGATTGATTTTTTCATCGAAAAGATTGAGAAAAATAGATAATTGACTGTATTGAAAAAAAAAATCTTGATACCCACTTCAATACCGGGATCCCGGGATCCCGGTATTGAAAAAATAAAATCCGGTATTAATACCGGTATTGAAAAAGTCCGGTATTTGGAAGCCCTAGTCTCAATAAATACAACTTAGATAGAATAAGCGGTACATTACCGCACCAGCAGTGTGCTAACGAAGTAATTCACCTGGTGGAAATGTAATCAATGTTAACCATAGAAACTTAACCATAGAAAATCAAACAGTAGAAGGGTAAAGACTTGCACCTGCAAAAACAGTAGGTACAGAAACCAGAAATCTGCAGAATCAAATACACACTACAGGCAGTTTTTTGTTGTTAGAAGTACTGTTTATTCTTCTAGGTGGAGACTGAGCGTCAAGGAAAATACATCGTGTGCTTTGACCCGCTGGACGGCTCCTCCAACATTGACTGTCTCGTTTCCGTTGGCTCCATCTTCGCCATTTACAAGTAACTACACCTTATCTTATCACTTTATCAGAATTCGGAGCACGTTCAGTAACGTTTACCATGCGTTGATTTCCTTGAAATGCCCTAGCAATTTCGCGACAACATACATCACGATAACGTAGTCCCAGAGTGTCCCAATTAGCCCTGATTAGAAACGTAGAACTGCTATGTCCGTAAACCATAATACGGGGGACTGTTGTGTCCACAGCTAGAGCTGGGGCTTGACCCGTCACCGGCTGTCCCCTGGTTCTGGTAACTTGTTTAAAGTGCATCTTTTAAACTTCCAGGAAGCAATCTTCAGGCGCTCCGAGTGTAGCTGATGCGCTTCGTCCAGGCCATGACCTGGTAGCAGCGGGATATGCCCTCTACGGCTCTGCTACCATGCTCGTGCTGGCCCTGGGCAAGGGAAAAGGGGTCAACGGGTTCATGTACGATCCCAGCATTGGAGAGTTCATACTGACCGACCCTAACCTGAGTGTGCCTGAGAAGGGAAACATTTACTCTCTAAATGAAGGTCAGTACTTAAGGCTGTCAAATCCTGCGGGATCCAATGACAAAATATAGTGTATCTCACTTTTGTATATCTTTCTCCACATTCTTACCCTAGTATTTTAAACTAAACATCTTCATTTTCTCTGACTCCAAGGGCGACATTATGACTGCTTTAGGTTAGGTTACCTTAAAACTATGAACTCGAAACAAAAGTTAAACCCTATAAACTAATTTCAGGATACGCTGCGGAATGGGAAGCAGGCCTGGCGAACTATGTGCAAGAAAAGAAGCGCCCGAAGACCGGCAAAGCATACGGAGCGCGCTACGTCGGGTCCATGGTGGCGGATGTGCACAGGACCATCAAGTATGGCGGCATCTTCATGTACCCAGCCACCAAATCTGCTCCTAATGGCAAAGTAAGTCTGAGTTTGGGAAAATTTCGTTCTTTCCTCTTTACCTAAGTTTACGACACAAAAAGGCTCAACAGTGTTTATGTTAACGTCTTGATTACTTATTATGGGAAATTTGGTAGAGCATTAGAACAGTACATACGTACTTCTCATCAGCATCGTCATCAGCCCGTATCAATACCAGATCTTCTCCTCCAAACCCTGCCCATTGCCTTACGAATATCATCGCCCCACACTGAGTCAGCCGACACGCGGTCTCCACTTAAGAACTAGTCTGCTCCAATGGCCGTCAGTTCTACGTCGTATATGACCTACCCACTGCCATTTCAGCTTGCTAATTCTAGTAGGGACGTACCTACTTCTAGTAGCACGTATTGACTACTAACCAATATCCTAGAATTCGTCATTTCGAGGTTAAAAGCGTTAGTGACGTACTTAGGTAGGTAACCGAAAAGTTACACTAAGCATGTATATGTGTGGGTGGATAGGCAGATGGCTTACAGATTTGGATTCATATTGACCAGTACGGAAATTGATAAGCACATAGGAACAAAGTCTGATAATCTGATAATACAAAGTGTTTGGTTTGATCATGTACTTAATCACGTTATCGAAAGATAAAAGTGTTGTTCGTATTGATTTGACGATGCTAAAGATAATATGTCAATCAAAGCATTTGAAGGCGTGGTTGCTTGCACTATCGGTAGCTTATTTACTTAACCCATTGTTAACATTGTTTCTTTGATCCTCACGTTAATGAACCCATCTCCCTCAGGGGATTCGATTTTCGAGGTTCGTATCATACTTCCTCTCACTTCCAAATTGATGACTATATAAGTGTGAGCAGAACGGCACGAAACTAACTTCAGAAATCGTATTTCGGAGTATGTAGGTATAATGCCGGTACCATGAGTGAGCTGTCTAATTTTGAATCCAAGAGATTTTTTTAAAACATAACTGCTTTTATATTTTTTTCAAAGTTAACGAAGTAGAGAGGTACCTACTGGATGAAATTCTACTGGGTGACCAATAGTAGATTGTACACCGAGGGGATAAAGCACTGTATTATGTCACGGGCGCGATATTGAATCCTGAGCGCAGCGAAGGACTCTAAATTTAACTCCCGAGCGAAGCGAGGGTGTTATGAGTTAATTCCTGAGCGTAGCGAGGGAATTAAGATGAGTCCTGAGAGGAGCGAAGAATTTAAGCGCACCCAAGACATAAACAGTTTTATCCCCGAGGAGTATACTCTACTTTTCTCACCTTTTGCGAGACAATAAAAACCAAGGCAACTAGAAAAAGAATTTAATTAAAACAACAGTAAAACAGAATTAAAAGTAAAAAATTATATTTGAGACATTGGTCCAGTTGTGTAATGATAAGTAATATTTTTATTTGGAATCTTAGCAGTTCTAATGCGTACCTAACTGTAATTTTCACACCACTTGCTCGACAACGGCTAATTATATAGCATGTAAACCTTGCTCAAAGTAACTCATTATAGCCCTTGGCTCTAGCCGGGTAATAATATTGTACTGAATTTCATTATAACCCGCCGGTTAGTAATATGAATCTCACTTCTCTTAGTTCTTATTGTTATACACTTAAAGTCTAATTTCGTAAAAATCGTACGGCTCCGAAAATCGAGATGGCCATGCCACCAGCACGCCGACGACCACCACCACCGAAACAAATTTCAAATAAAACAAAAGCCGCGAGCCTTTGCTGACGCTGTAATTACAGTTAGGTACGCATTAGAACTGCTAAAATTCCAAATAAAAATATTACTTATCATTACACAACTGGACCAATGTCTCAAATATAATTTTTTACTTTTAATTCTGTTTTACTGTTGTTTTACTTAAATTCTTTTTCTAGTTGCCTTGGTTTTTATTGTCTCGCAAAAGGTGAGAAAAGTAGAGTATACTCCTCGGGGATAAAACTGTTTATGTCTTGGGTGCGCTTAAATTCTTCGCTCCTCTCAGGACTCATCTTAATTCCCTCGCTACGCTCAGGAATTAACTCATAACACCCTCGCTTCGCTCGGGAGTTAATTTTGAGTCCTTTGCTGCGCTCAGGATTCAATATCGCGCCCGTGACATAATACAGTGCTTTATCCCCTCGGTGTACAATCTACTATTGTTTCGGTGGTGGTGGCGCTGCGGCGGGTCGGGTGGCATGGCCATCTCGATTTTCGGAGCCATGCGATTTTTACAAAATTAGACTTTAAGTGTATAACAATAAGAACTAAGAGAAGTGAGATTCATATTACTAACCGGCGGGTTATAATGAAATTCAGTACAATATTATTTCCCGGCTAGAGCCAAGGGCTATAATGAGTTACTTTGAGTAAGGTTTACATGCTATATAATTAGCCATTGTCGAGCAAGTGGTGTGAAAAAGTCTTTAACTCTTCACTTTGCGTTGCGTGCTCTAGCTTAGACACAATTGTCTTATAAATTCCATGTTTTCAAACTGTAACACTGAAACAATCTGTTCTTCATTTAGGTAGGCAAATTAGGTAGTATTTTTTTTATTTTTGTCTTAAATTAAGTACAATCTCACGAAGCCGTTATCTACGTTTATCTCATTTCTGTACCTATCCAATGAAGTAGACCCCAAAATCGTCCCTTGTGCCACACCGGGAGAAACTTTATAGCCCTCTCGCAGTATTGTTGTACGAAACACTATTTTTCCAGCTCCGTCTTCTCTACGAATGCAACCCGATGGCATTCATCGTTACCGAAGCTGGTGGCATCGCCAGCAATGGGAAGATACCCATCCTGGACATCGAACCTACTTCCATCCACCAAAGGGCGCCGTGCTATCTGGGCTCGAAGAAGGACGTGGAAGAACTCTTGCAGCACTTGAAATGATCTGGCATTTTATCTAGTCGGCTTCTTGTTAACAAAAGGTTACTTACATTCTTAAAGACTGAAAATATACGGATACCTTATCGTTTCTTGTTGTTTTGAATTTAAGACTGAATAATCCATAAAAGTAAACATACAGAATACAGATACAGCCTACTCCGCTGTTATTACACGAAACTTTTAACTTCAAATTGAATAAAATAGTAGGTAAGAAGAATGGAGGTTTACAATAAAGACCTGTACAACTTTGTATGTTAAGTGACCCTTTATTATTGCTCGTCAGTGTACAATAGGTATTAAGGTATACTACAGATTCTCCGAATACAGATTGCTACAGATGAATATAATATCCTACTAATATTATAAATGCGAAAGTTTGTGACCATGTGACGATGTGAGACTGTGAGTGAGTTAGTGTGTATGTTTGTTCCTTCTTCACCCTAAAACGACTGGACGGATTTGGATAAAATTTTGAACGAAGATAGCTGGTACCCTAGATTAAAACATGGGCTACATATTATCCCGGAAATTCTACGCAGACGAAGTCGCGGGCAGAAGCTAGTATACAATACGAGTAAAAGACAATTATTATCGACACCGAGTTGGCATCATTCATTATTCAGGTTCGTGAAAGTGGTGACGATGATGAAACTGATGATTCTTTGTCGGGTGTTGAATTTCTAGAATCTGACTTTGATACTCATAAATGGTATACGTGCCGGCACTTAAGTCTAGCGATGACGAGTCACGTGGAGGGGATCTGCGCACCCACGGATACCGTATTTTATACTTCTGCGCATACAAGGTCATCGCTAGACTTACGTGCCGGCTCTTATACCATCACGATAGCTAGTAATACATAATAAGGATGAGATTAAAACTATACATTCTTTAGTAGGTATATATTTACATTTATCTTACCATTTCCCTGTCCTCTCGTTTGTCCTGCCTTTCAGCCTCTAGAGAGGGCCAGTAATGTCAGTTTATATGATTTTGAATTAATTTTTTTTGACCTAGCGTCGTACTTTCATAAAATAAGATTAAAAAACAATTTAACACTTACAGTATCAATTTTTTTTCTGTAATGCTACGGCCACATTAGCGGGATTCGGCGAAGGTTCGCCTTATCGCGGCATGTGTGGACAGACAGTTCGCTTTATCGCGAATCATTCGGGCGAACTCGAACTGTGTTCGGGCTCCTGTCGGTTTCTAGCGCAGATAAAAGGATTTTATCGCGACAAAGTTCGTGTTCGTGCAAGTGTCTACACTTCGTGCTTTGAAATTTCTAAAATGTACGTCAATTTTGAGAAGTGACATTTCAATAATTATTTACAGACATACAATACAAAGCAAATGCTTCCTCTATCTTTTTATTTCTTTGCCCTTTTGGTCCATTTTCCCGCCAAATTAAAAGTTGCGCGACATAGATCGCCCGAAGTTTTTACCGTGATAATTTGTTTAAGTATGGCCACGTAGTTCGTGGTTACACGAACTCGAACTTTTTATCGCGACAACGCGACACGAACCTTCGCCTGCTAATGTGGCCCGGGGGTAATAAGTTCTGTGGACAGCGATTTTTTGAATTTGGCGCCGTAGTTTTAGTGCCCCGATTGACAGACTCACACATGGTTAACACCAATTAATTTCATTCAGTATCAGAAGAGGGCGCTGTAGAAAATACATTTCGCACATTGTGATTTAAATTGCGAGGTATAGGTTTATAACTCTCGATAATTAATAATTTAATAAACTATTACTTCTTTTATTAGATATTGATCTTTTATTTATACTAAAAATATACTCAAAAATAATTAAGCGAGCAGTTGCGAACGCTTAGCACGCGAATACTTACGGCATTTTAAACAGTGGGTGAAATACTCCACAGCCAAACGTCAACGTCGTCAACGTCATTACCTCGATAACTCAACGCTATTTAGGAATAATTTAGGACTCTTGACTCTTTACTATTATTATTTTTCTCAAACAGCAAAAACAGCTGTAATAGCATATCTTAACAAAATTAAAATTAAAAATCATTATAAAATTCTACCACCGAAAACGATATTGTAAAAGTCTCATTCCGGCCGGTTAATATAGTTTATTGATGCAATAGACGGTTTGTTCGTATTGTAGTAAATAAATATGGCACCGAAGCAAAAGTTCGCTGAAGGTAATCTTGTAGTTTTCTGCGATAATTAGCTTAAACATAAGACAATTTGATAATTCCTAATATTACCAAACAAATGTATGCATAATCATTGTTTTCAGGCGAAAAAGTGTTGTGTTTTCACGGTCCCCTAATATACGAGGCAAAATGCCTAAAAAGCAATGTAACAAAAGATAAACACGTTCGGTATCTCATTCATTACGCTGGATGGAACAAAAAGTAAGTATTCAACTTATTTATACCGTATTTTTGTTTAGCATCTGTATGTTAATTTTTGACGAGATATTGGTAACATAACCTTATTTTTGAAACTTTAGCTGGGACGAATGGGTCCCGGAAAGCCGAGTGCTGAAATATAATGAAGCCAACGTGCAGAGACAGAAGGAGGTGCAGAGAGCACACTCGGCGCAGCCAGTCAAAACTAAAAAAAGTATGTATTACAAGGTATTACCTCTCCTAACCATAGTTAGGCTTAATTACGTCAAGCTCCAACAACACGTCCAATTCTGAAATCAAAATTCAAAATTTTGATGTTCCACAGTTGAGAGAATGAGGTTTTAATACTGACCTTAGTTTAAAAATCAACTAGGTAGATATTACTATCATCTTCTGTGGTATTGAGGAGAAGCTTGGAAATTCATTTGTTTTTTGGCAAATTCACATCTACTAATTTGCAAATGACAGTTCTGATTAGTGTTTAGATTTTGCCATTAAGTTATGTGATTGCAATTATAGTAATCGAATGACTTAGCTATGCATTGATAATTATTTATTATTATCAGTTATTTGTCTTGAATATTGGTTCAGTCTCAATCTTACTCCTTGATAGTCAGGTTGGTGATAAGTGTCAAGATGGGCTTAGTTAAGTTATTAACTGTCTTAAATGAAGTGAATAATGGTAAGAAATTATTTTGTTTTAATTTATTTCATGAATGTGTTAGGTAAATTATAATTTACGAACATCTCTTGGAATATGAATTTTAACACACATAAAAAAAGTTATTTATTGTTTTGTAAGCCATCTTCGTAAACTAAATTACCAAAATCTGTTACAGTAAATAATTAACAGATGGATGTTTCTTGATTAAATCACATAAGTTAAAATGAAAAATGACAGTTATAAGATTCTCAATTTTTTGTTTTCCAGCACCTGCAAAAGGTCGTAAGTCAGAATCAGCTGCAAACACCACCCCTGGTCGGGAGGAGACTTCTACCCCTGCTGGTAAATACTGGATACTGTTATTACTATACTGCAAATGATCTGTTGTTCCATATACCTACTTTATAGACAAAATTTGTATATGGAACGACTGATGTTTGTAATCCGATTCTTTTTTTTTTGAGTTCAGCACCAAGAACCTGACAAGTCAGTTTTTTTAAATAGATAGATTGATTCAAGAGAAAGGTTTATATGTTTAATTCTGCATAGACGAAGTTACGGCCAGAAGCTAGTCAACTCATTAATATATTGATTTTAGGGCATGTCCCTTTGGCTGAACTAAACCAATATTTACATTTTATCCTTGATTGCATACTTATCTATAGTCTGTTATTTGGTTCTAATTTTAACATCATAATGGTTTGCACTAATAGCATGGTTAGGGCATAGTTAAGAAAAACTCTCCAACCCACAAGCAAGTAATTGTTTGATTTGAGCTGTGTTGCTAAATGTCTAGGTTCAAATTCAAAAGTGACTTGCTTATGGCTTGAATCGTTTTAGCTTAGCTACAGTCTGTGAGCTATTAGAATGCCATTTGGGTTTGCCTTGAATGAATAATGATGAGTTATTTACAAAAATACTTATTATTAACGTAATTAAGTTCCGTTTTCTTATAATAATGTGTGAAAATCGCGAAAGTTTGAATCAATATACTGAACAAATTCCAAAAATTCTTTCATTAACAGAAAGCAACAGCCCTTATTAACACAGGCAGCTATTTGTTGCAAAAGTGTAATGTCCCCGGGGGATGCAGGCAGCTGGGCCGAAGCTAGGTGGTGTTATAAGTTCAAAATGTTAAGTTGGCAATGTGTTCGCAGCGCCGGGCAAGGGGCGCAAGTCGGAGGCCGCACGCGACGAGTCTCGCGCCTCTACACCTGCCGGTACTTACCTAAACACACACACACACACACACACACACACACACACACGCATAAACACATAGGAGTACATACATACAGTCACGCCTCTTTCCCACAGGGGTAGGGTAGGGACTATAAAGTCGTTCTATGGCAAATAGTAGTACTGAAATGCGTAATTTTTGTTTAATTAAAACTAGCAGAGCTTAATGCATTATGTAGTAGAAGTTAACATGCATTTTGGTTTTCACATAGCTTGCATGATATGATAACCATTAATATTTAGAACACTATCCCAATTTTATTCACACAGAAGAATCAGACGTAACGTCTTTATATTATTTGAAAATAGTCGAACAACGAAAACGATGGATTAAATGATAAAACCTGGCTCGCTACCACTATCTGGTAATGCTGCCACTAAGCAGTAGTGCGTGTGCTGCTGTGTTCCGGAAAGTATGAAAGCCGATGAAATGACTGGTATTCTATCTTAGCTCTCTAGACTGCAGTGGCGTAACTACAACCTCAGGGGCATCTGATTATTTCCAAATTATTGCATTGTTTCATTTCATTACATTTATATATATTTAAGTTTATTATTTGTCTTCTTTTGGGTGTGGCCCCCCAAGGGTAAAAGCCTCCTCCATCATTTTCCAATCATCTCTTCTCTTGGCAACATTCATCCAGTCTTTTCCTGCCATGATCCTAACGTCGTCAGCCCATCTTTTTCTCTGCCTTCCAATGTGTCTTTTGCCTGATGGCCATCCTGCCCATCTCCATTTCTGCTTAAGGCTAAACTGAAGGGCATCTGTTACTTTGGTTCTCATTCTTAAGTCTTTACTTTATTCCTTGTTCTTTGTATTTTCCTCAGTTTTAATAAGCTTCTTTCCATTGCGTGTTGGCAAGACAGAATTTTCCTTTTCGCCTTTTCCGTATAGACCCATGTTTGGCATGCATAAGTTAAGCTTGGAAGAATGCAGGAATCCATTATTGTCTTCTTCATGTCTAAACTGTATTTTCCTTTCATAATCTCTCTCTGTGCCCAATATCTCTTCCATTCTGTATTTATTCGTCTGTCAATTTCTATAAAGAGTCTGTTCCTCACTATAGAGAAGTGCTTTTCTTCCCTTCTGTGCTCCAGGCCAAACCAGTTTGGGGCCCCGTAGAGCTGGAGGCGGCATTTTGCCAGCCCTACCACCCTATAGTTACGCCACTGGTTGGCTGGCAATGGCTCTGCAGCTCCGGTGTTCCTTACTTACCCATTTGCTCTTTATTGCATAACACAATATTTTTTTTAAAGGTAAAGATGCAGAAAGCACTCCGGTGGCCGGCAAAGCCAGCAAGACATCTAGCAAGGACACCCCAGCTGATTCCGGCTCCGATCAACCCAAGTAAGTTTTTGAAGTGAAAATTTCTTTAGCGGCGTTGGGCACTTTTTTGGATGGATAAAAATTTTTAAACTCGCGTCAGGCGTAAGACGGAGGGAGAGTTTAAATACCAGGATATCAGGATCCTCTAAGAGCTTATTTTGAAATACGAATGAATCTAGAGTCGCGTTCGATTTTTGAAGTGTACGCTGATTTCGTCGCTTTAGCGTATGTGTGTTTGGCTTAGTGGTATAAGGTGTGGAATAACAGTGTGTTCTCTCATGTGACCATAGTTTAAATCTCGTGTATTTTTTTTCTTTTTGCACGAGTGTGCGTGTGTGTAGTTTTCACTTCTGTCGGCACTCCCGGAGTGCTACGGAGTGTTTTTTATTTTCAACCATTTCAATGTGTACTTATTAAGTTGTCAAAAGTTGATGTAACGTAATATCTGCTCTCTTTGCTCAATTGAGAACACATTTTTTAAAAATTATTTTCGATGCCAAGGTAAAATCACTGTAACTCGTAAACTAACATTAAATTGGTTTCAAATTTATGTTTTGCATATGCATCTTGTAAGGATATAGTGTGTCATAATTTTATACTTCTGAGCTGGTGGGTTGGTCGTGTCAACTTCCCAATTGTCGAACTTTTTTTGAAATTGGCACTGTTTCGCGCAATAGAATACGTTGTTTTTGTTGTGAACATCAATGATCTGTCGAACGCGAACTTGGCATGAATGTCTAATAGGCCAGCCAAGCAATTAGAGAAACAAATTTACTGTTGCTCAATTCCGTTTCATTCCAAGCTTAACATATTCAAATAGGTACTTTCGGTAGGTACGTTATCTCTCTATCTCTACTCTATTTACACAGTGCGAGACCGAATCAAGCCTTGTAAAATGAAATCTATAAGAGTGGCAATAAAATAATGAACTGCTTACCTTCATTCACCTAAAACTTTGGAAATAATCGCAAATATAAGAGAAAATCTTACATTTCCATTGCAGAACTCCATATCGTTCGGAAATTTCCAAAAATACGTTCTTAGTTACGCTTTTCCCTTAAGAAACCTCCAGTCGAAATTTCGCATTTTGTAGATTGCGTTGATGATCAAAACTTTCTAACGATAGAAACTAATTTGTAATGCAATTTATTTTACAGGAAAAAACGCGGGCGTTTGGATTTATCCATCGAATCCGAGGAACAATACTTAGCAAAGGTCGAAGTGAAAATCAAAATACCTGAAGAGCTCAAAGTGTGGCTTGTCGACGATTGGGACGTCATCACCAGACAACAGAAGCTGGCCATCTTGCCCGCGAAACTCAGCGTCGAACAAATCGTCGACAACTACCTAGCCTACAAGAAATCCAGCAAAGCGCACAACCAAGCAAAGGAGTCTGTCCTAGTCGACATTACCGAAGGTATAAAAGAGTATTTCAATGCTACCCTAGGCTCCCAACTTCTCTATAAGTTCGAGAGACCTCAATACAGCGAAATACTTCAAGAATATCCCGACACTCCCATGGCACAAACTTATGGTTCTATACATCTGCTTCGGTTGTTTTCTAAAATGGGACCCATGCTGGCTTACACAGCGCTAGACGAGAAGTCCTTGCAACATGTGTTGACGCATATACAAGATTTTCTCAAATACATGGTCACTAATAGATCGACGCTCTTTAACCTGCAAGACTATGGGAACGCGACGCCGGAGTATCATAGAAAGGTCCAATAGATTTAAGTGCGACTGAATGTTGTGGAAGTATTTGATTACGTACTTGTTAGTGTTGTTCAAGTTTAATGTGACTGTAAAAGTTTTAGCGTCAGTAGAAGGTTATGTCTCCTTCGTTACATGAAACGATAGATAAATTAAAAGATGTAATTAATTATTATATTTACAGGTGGAACAAATTTCCACATATTTTTGACATAAGTCGGTAATTTCCATGATAAAAATCAAATGGAAATTATTCCATATTTGCATGATGATGATTAAGGTTGTTTTCGGTGGCGTAACTACGTCAGAGGCCCGCGGCAAATTCATCAGATGGGGCCCTTCCTCACTATAAAGAAGTGCATCATCTTCCCTTCTGTGCTCAAGGCCAAACCAGCCCTATATAGTTACGCCACTGGTTGTTTTTTCTGACGCCAAACTCAAGAGTCGCGTTCGAAGAGTGGACAGTTCTCTAGAAAATGACCGCGATGCGAAGCGGGTTCATTGTGACTGATTCTTGCAGGATTATTAGAGCGTTTACACACTACTTGGTCCGATATCGGTGTCGGACGCTTATATGATAACGGCGCAGGTAAAATGTATGATATCAGATCCGAATAAAATGTATTTTTGTTAATACTTCAACGTTTCGGACGCGACTTTGCATCCATGGTCTCGAGAGGACTGAAGTGGCGGGTATCAATGTCTTTTAGCTGCACGGGTTTTCCTAATTACCCGCACTTGGTCTTTATTATTAGTTTCTTCACTAGGGCTGACACGTTTTTCTTATAATGTGTAAAAACCGCGAAAGTTTAAATCGATACATCGGATCCAAATTCTGATATCAAATACTCTGAAAAGCAGACGGGTGCTTCGTATTGACCAATCGGGTTCAAATCAAACATCATTATCCTCCGGTGATTATTACCATAGTAGAAGAACAAAACGCAACAACTTACAAACAATATTGCTGAGAGGATAATGTAGTACATTTACACTTGTTACTCGCCATGATATCGCATCGGCGTCTGATTTCGATCTCGGATGAGAGTGTGAAAATGCTTTAATATACCTTGTCCACTCTGGATCTTAGCGTATATTCTATGATATGAACTTGTTTGTGTATGTATATTAAGCTAGATTAAAGTAAGTTTGCCTTGGAGATAATGATCATTGAATAAATCTTTTCTCATAAATTAATATCGTATTATATTTCCTAAGCTACCTCGGTAAGCTACTGAGGTTAATATTCCTAACTTGCCACTTTTGTTTCGAGTATCCGCTAGGATTTTGCTCAGTGCCTCAAACATATAGAAGCGTTAACTGGACTTACGTCAACCAGTATCGTGAACGCAATAGCGCGTATGAACGCGATAGTAATTTTATATTGAGTCGTTACACATTGGACTTATCCCCCTTGGGTTAGCTGTTATATCGCATCACTAGTATTATCACGATAGATTATATTACAGCCGGCCGTCGTGGCATTACCTATTGGAAATTTATAATAGTTCCAATGGAAAATGAATATGGCCTCGGATCATAGTGTCTAAGGCACAGTCGCTCGCTATCGCATTTGCTATCCCTTTCTGCCTTCATCTTACACCGTTTGACAGAAAGAAACTGTGAATGCAATTCGGATTCAGAGTTCTTGACCCACCAATGCTTTCGCTTACTCCCAACTAAGTATGAAATATTCATACGGCATCTAGAAAAATTGCGACCTGACATTTCTAAATAAGGCCAGCCAGACAGAATGTGCATAATAATAAAATAATAAACAGGAAAAAACGTAACAATAACATATATGGTCTTGGCCTTGTGGGTAAGGACCGGCTTGCAAGAGTGCCAAGATTGATGTCGCCAGTTCAATCACGGGTGAATTTTATGCTATGCCGGGTCGCTTTGCAATATGTATGGATTCTGGTTCTGCATCTCTGTCGCTCAGGAAATAATCGTAAGTTACTTGGTATTAAAATAATTTGAATGAAGTCCAAGTGAATCATTTGTCTGTAGCTACTAGCGCCATCTAGTCTTCAATTAGGACTGCACTAAAGGTAGCGCCGGAGTTCTGGTGGGCGATTTTTGAAAGCTAGGTACCAAGTTTTCAGGTCTATGAATTACACGAAAGGGAACTCTAGGCCGCACGACCTTTGACATGTTTATCGCTATCCCGCGGGAACTACGCAATTTTCCGAGATAAAAAGTAGCCTATGTGTTAATCTAGGGTAACAGCTATCTCCATTCCAAATTTTATCCAAATCCGTCTAGCCGTTTGCGCGTGAAACACACATACAAACACACATACAAACTTTCGCCTTTATAATATTAGTGTGATAAGTGTGATGGAATCAGATGGATGGAGACCAGCTTCTACCAAAAAATCGTATCGATTCGCAAATGGGTACACATTTTTTTGTTCGCGTCTCTTCTGTGGACATAGTAAGTTAAGAGTCTATAGTTAATATTTTTAAGTAAAGTTTACATCGGCGTGTGGGAAGCCTGGCCAACTTTCGGCCCATTTAAATAAACCTTATTGGAGTCGCAAATTTTATGCCACCAGTAGAGACTTGTTTCTTACGGTGTGTATAACTCAAATCAAAGTTTACCTAGTTAGCGCCATATTTCGCCGCTCTCATATCACATGTATGCAGTAAACGATGTTATTCAATATTAAATCGCATCAGGGTCCACGAGTGCCGTATATGGAAGAAATGGCTCGACGAGGCCGTCTCTTGCGCCACCGAGGTCTGCCAACAGCTGTCAATACGCATTGTAATGTGTAATTCGGACACATGTAGTTAAAGGTTTCGGTGTCCAAGGTCCGGGATGGTTTATGACACCTGCGAAATACTTAACTGTATGGGTGAAAACTTAAGTAAATGAGCTAAGCTGTTGTGCCTGTTGTATGTAGTAGTGTATAGAACTGATATGGGAATAAGTCATTTTTCTTATTCGGAACGTCAATTTGTCTATTCGCACACATTACTCGCACATAGAATAGGTCAATAGGTCATTTACTTAAGCTGTGCAGACTATGTTTTTTTAGGGTCCGTATACAAAGCGCCACGGAACTCTATTCCAACGACTCTTCTATCCTTCTGTCTTTTTGTCACCATGCTTTATCTTCTGAACCATAGATAGACAGTTGAAATCATCACAGATGATGTACATATTTATGTTGCCGCTATGAAAACAAATACCTGCTAAAACAATATTTTTGTGTCTGTCTGTCTATATGCAAGTACCTAACCAATATAAAATGCCCTCACACTGCCTGCAACTTGCATAGGAGCAGGGCTCTTCTAACACTGTATTTTAAATCGGAACCCTCGGTGCGCGAGTCCAACTCGCGCTTGACCAGTTTATATTTAGGTATACTTCAAGGAAGACAAACGATCAGTTACTTATCTAAGCTACCTGATCGGTAAACAATAAACGCCATTGTCCTTTGGACGTCCGCAACGCAATACCGAAGCTTTGCTGATTCATTGCCAGCCTGGAGGGCTAAGATGGAATGCCCCATGTCCCAGTAACTTCACCGGTTGTTTTAAATTCCAAAGTGGAACTCTGCAGCGCACGCACTGCTGCTTGGCGGTAGGATTAACCCGGCCTTAGCGGTACCTACGTACGGACCCTACATAAGGTCTGACCACCCGCGATTTTTTACTCTTAGACTACGCTATTGATATCATTTTTCGCCACCCTTGTATAGGCGACGGGACCAACGTGTCGTCTACGTAACGCACCTATCCCACGTACTTGGGCGATCAGCGACATGGCAAACAGTATTCTATACATTGAACGTGCTGCCAAAGAAGTGCTTAGCGTAGAGGGTGTTAAACGCGCATTGAACAGCGTATTTGATGACCGAGTCGCTGATTTTGAGCAGTCGCGGTAGTAACGTAACGCGTTGACGACACCCGGCTATTCTTAAACTCGGCCGACTGAGAATAATTCTGCCAAGATAAATTGTTATTAGAAAACATTTAACCACCACAATAAAATTGGAAAGTTTTAGGTTTAAGAGTACATACCTACCGTGACGTAGAAGGTAGGTTTCTCATTAATTAACAAAAAAACTTACAGCTACCTTATTTTTAAACCCTTATACAAGTTATTAAGGTTTTTCAAATAAGTTACCTAAATAACATTCCATGGTGCCCCAGAGCCCAAAGAAAGGTTGCAGACTGGTCCGCCCGGATCACTGCCACAATAATTACCTGCTAATTTCAGCGCGGATATACTTAAGGCAACAGGTGAAATTATTGGCACATGAAGTGTCTTAGCCCTCTAGATTGCAACGCATACGCAGTAGGTACCTTGGTGTTACGTACCTTAGTGTTACGGGAGTCCATGGAAATCATTCAAAATCAGGTGACCCTCTCGCTCATTTACCATGCTATTTTATAAAAATACTAGCGACCCGCCCCGGCTTCGCACTGTATATTATGCATCTATTATAAATATTTAAACCTTCCTCTTGATTCACTCTATCTATTAAAAAAAACCGCATCAAAATCCGTTGCGTAGTTTTAAAGATTTAAGCATACATAGGGACATAGGGACAGAGAAAGCGACTTTGTTTTGTATTATGTAGTGAAGACTCCTAATGCTCCGGTGCGCGCTATTCATAAATGCGAGTAAGCATATATACACGGGGTATGCAAAGCTAGACCACAAGGACTATGGGTTCTCCATTTACCTTAATTGAGATTACTTATTCACTCACTGTTTACAATTTTACAAAGATAACAGAACAGCTGTTCAAATGTCTCGTGCATTTGCATTTAATTAAATACATACTGTATAACGGTAACATAAAAACGAAACAAAAACTTGTTTCCCGGGTCAGTATGCTCCTTTAATTCTTAATGCGATATACCTTATAACCGGCTTTTAGTTCTGATTCTGGATCCCCATATTCAATTCTAGATACATAACTATCTTGAATAACGCGGTATGGACTTTGCAAAGGGTCCGTCTGGATCGCTGTCACCATCTTACTATACACTTAATCCTGCCGCCAAAGAGCAGCATTTACGCTGCTGTGTTTCGGCGTGGAGAGTATACAGCCAGTGAAATTACCTGAGGTACTTACCTAGTCATGTCTTAGACTTAGATCTCTAGGCTGGCGACGCATTTGTATTTTTATGTTTAGATATCACAGAGAAAGTATTGTAGGTAAAGTTTTTACATTATAACAAAATGGGTAGGCACTGCTTATAGGGCAGGTGCCCCGGTTCTGGCCACTTTAAGACCATATTTGTAAAATTGTCTTTACTCAGTTTAAAGTTGAAAATGGCCAAAACCGTTCCACGGCCAGAATCGAGGCACCGCCGTACTTAGTCTACCACAAGCAGTGTGAGTTGTCTAGTGTGACCATGTGACCAGTAAAGGCATTTCAATAACTATAAACACGACATATGAGATCGTAATTGGCAGCATTGATATTGATCTTAGGTAAGGCAGGTCGTAGAGAGCCATAAAAAGATTCTGGGTCAGTTAAAGTCACAGTCGCTCCGTTGAGTCACCGTCTCATCATTGAGGAATTTTGTGTCGTAATTATATGCGATAAGTCATAATTTTTAAAAGATTTCATTCAGGATGTGCAGTGAAAATGGGTGGCTACGGTTACATATACCAACGTGCAAAAATAACGGGTCATTTCGTACAACTTTGTATGGAAAGCGCAGCTGTTATATTTGCTCGTCAGTGTATTAGTAGAAACCCCGCATTGTCCAATTTCTTTTTCTAATAGGCATTTACATAAATGAAACTGTGGTTGTTGTAACTATATGTACTTACCCGTCTTACATTAATACATTTGACCTTGATATACAGTCAGCCCGTGAAAATACTTAGATTACAAACTTGTTATTTGAAGTAAAAGTGTACCTATTTTTTTTTCTTTATTCAGGATAACAACAGCCATACACTACACACAATAGAAAGAAAGAAAGAAAGAAGACATTTATTCATTTTGCAAGACACACAAATATAAGAGCATACCTACACACAATTTTATAGAAAAGAAACAACAAAATCAAAAAACACAGATATGAAAATTAGATCGTCAGCGTTGTGTGTCTCCGCAAAAGTGAAACGGTCGCTGGCTCAGCATTACGCTGAGGTGTTAGACACCTGCAGCACTGATTTTCAGCCAGAACCGTTTGTGACTCAAGAAACGATACACAGGCAAAATATACTACATAAACCATAAACTTTTACGTGAGTAAAGTAATAAATAGATATAATAAATAGACAGAACCTGACTTAATACGGGAAACATAATCGGTTACATTATATAAAGCCAATAACAGTTATCTACTAAGTACTTACTTAATATATGTCAACCAACTTAGCGGAAATGCTCACAAAGCTTCCTTATACACAAAAACATTAACTATAAAAGCACTACCAAACTATTATTTTATTAATTTTATTTACTACTAGCTGTTGCCCGCGACTTCGTCCGCGTGTGTTTTTTGTGATAGTTTAGAGCTATTCTGGACATCAAAATTGTTATTATTATACCCTTACAATAATATGTACTAATCCTTAAACAGGCACATTCAAATAGTTTTCTCGAATAGGGTAGGTACTATGTACATTCAGATTTTAAGTAGGTATTTGTGAAAATTTTGTAAGCTAGCTTACCTTGAAGTGTTTAAGATACATATTGCGCTAAGGCCCAGCAGCGCAGCGTTATGTATTCTTTGGCAGTGTGGTACTTAACCACAACAATAAAAATCTTATAAAAAGTCTGAGGACAGAAACTTTTACAATTTCAGTAACCAACTTTTTCACAATAAAATTCTGACATGTTCGTAGCGCAGGCGTAAACGCGCCTTTTGATTTTGCTTTTTTTAGGCAAAGGTACTGAGAGCATACAGCCAAGCGGTTCATTCACGCCGCCCTCATAATAATGTTAGCTTATTATTTATTATTTATTTATTTATTATTTATATCATTTATAAGAGTGCGTTTGAAAACCGAACGCGTTGTGAATAATAGCGCAATAAATAAAAACAAAGTAACGGTATTGCATATTGAACTTTAGGTGTTAGGTAAAGAACACAATTTCGGACGCCAATTTAGGTTCGACAAAAATGTCTTCGTTGAAAAAATACCTGTGCAGAAAGTAATTATTTTATTAATGTTTTTTCACAATTGACACAATTTTCCGGCTTTATGTCCTATATACATTTTCTTCATAGTATTATTGTATTTGTAATTATTACCAACTAATTATACCGAGGAAAACAGATTTTTTTGAGTTCCGCTATTTTGTACGTAATCACCTCAAAAATCAAATTTCAAGAAAACCGAAAAATTATATTTACCTGTATTAGATTGGAAGTATATGTAGCAAATTTAAAAGGTTAAACTTCATTGGTTTTTATTTTATAGGTGCATGAAGTTCATTATTTTTTAACACATAACCCTCTTTTTTGCGTCTCTGGGTGAGATTAAAAAAAAATGCTAAAACAGGTATTTCTTTATTTTTATTACTGAGTATATATTCTGAGTTTCATGATTCTAGAACAACCAAAATTTTTTTTTTCATACAAACTTTAACCCCCCTTTTCACCCCCTTTTTCTAATATTTTCCAAAATTTCTATAGCCTAGATCCTATTCTGAATGTATTTAAATAGATTTGTGAACATTTCAACAATATCCGTTCAGTAGTTTTTACGTGATGCTCAGTCAAACAAACAAACAAACAAACAAACAAACGAAAATTTTAAAAATGGTTTTAATATGTTCAGTTACTTATTTTAAGTCACCCTGGTCGGTTTTTTTTTTTAAATATTCAATGTACAGATTTTTTGGTCTCAACGATTTTATTATATGTATAGATAGATTCTAGACTAATAATTATTTTCATAATAAAGCATTTACTTACTTACAAAGTAATTAGGTACTTATTATAAAATAAAGCACTAAACCGCTCAACATTTTTGTAGGCTGACTGTACGTGTAGGTATATACCTACTAAATATCTATACAAAGTCATCTTTTGAAACGCGTCAAAACTCTTTGTTATTAACAGATGTTTCTGAGGAAAATGATTAACTGTTTTTCCTTTAATTAGAGCGACTAAGCTGCACCGTAAATAGCATGACAATAAGTGAATAGGTAATTATCAAAATGTGACGAGGTTAAACCAACGCGGTTGTTCTGCAGAATTGGGTCGAAGTGTTGATTATGAGGAATTAAAGGAATAAGTGTGAATGGGTGCGTTGGGAGGGGAAGGCCTAGAGTCTAGGCCCTAGACGGACGTTCCGCGATCAAATTGGGGACGTTTTGGAAAAAGGTCAGGTCAAGAGTACCCGAAACCGACGAGCATGTATGAAGAGATTGATGAATGTGGATGAAGCGAAAGAGCTCTTTCTACTATTCTACCTTACCTACCTAGGTATGTCAGGATCGTAGCAGTAGCAAGTGGAACAAAGTTGTCTCTGCCTACCCCTGTGTGGCGGGACGGTATGTTTGTATGTAAAGGAATAAGGACTCATGACCCCGAAAGGGACGAGTGGCGGAATGAATGGAAGGCCTTACGGTGTCTCTGTTGTTCTGTAATATTTCAACAGGTGGTTGGGTTAATTCGACATTTTATTCATAATTCGACTGAACATTATTCATCTGAATTTTTGATTCGAAATTTGGTCCGTGACGCGGTTCACTTTGAACATCGATCAGTGTATAAACATTTGTCAACTTCACAAATCCTGAAATATATACTCACGTGCAAAAACAACGTGTCACTTTTCATACAGCTTTCTATGGGAAGTGACCCGATGTTTTTGCTAGTCAGTGTATTAACAGGGCTAATAAGTCAAACTAACCCACTAACCTTCTGAAATATGCCGGAGCTCGTGATCCTGAGTGGAAACAGCATCTGCAGCACTGTGTTTTTTTAGGGTGCGACCAAACCGCCGCGTAAACGCAGTGACGTGTCGTATGCATCACGTTTTCGCACCGTTTCTTCATACAGTTTGTTACGATTCCGTAACGTCACCGTCTTTTAAGCGGCGGTGTGGTCGCACCCTTATACGACAAGAAAGGCAAATGAGCAAGTGTGTCACCTGATGGTAAGGAGCACCACCACATATGGACACCCGCAACACTGGAGGATTGCAGATGCGTTGCCAGCCTAGAGGGCTAGAATAGGCCTCTTGTGCCAGTTGTGGGTTGACATTTTGAGAATTGCTCGGTTCGCGAACAATTATAGTGTACTTACCAACATTAAAAAAAAAAAAAAAAACTTACATTATGTAGAACAATTTCAAAATATTAATTGAATATTAAATATATTGATAGGAATAACCGTTCTTAGCAAGAGAAAAATCATCAAGCACTTTAAAAATAATCCCAATTGATACTAGGATGAAATCGTAGGTACGTATTTATTTAAGTAGATGCGTAAGTCTTGTTTTTTCTGGTGCAGACTTTACATAGGTAGAGTGAGCTACCTATCAGTGGCGTGGCGTCCATAGAACTCGATTCCCACTGGCTTGCCTATTTTAAGGCAGTTGGGCAATTTATTGTGCAGAATTAGAGGAAAAGGGTAGTTAAGTTCCCTTCGGCTTGCCTTCTGATATACTTGACGCTACCTATAGGGCAGCTTAGCTATTTTGCGGGTGGAAGGAACTCGTGCAAGATTCTTCCGGATCGTTACTTTGTATCTTACTCGCTAATTCTGCCGCCAAGCAGCAGTGCTTGTGCTGCGACGTGGATAGTTAAGATAATCGGTGAAATTACTGCGAGTAGCAAGTGAGGTATTCCATTATCATCCTTAGCCCCATAGGCTGGCAACACATCTGCAATACTGTGGTGTTGCTGGTATAAACGGGTGGCGGTGCTCACTTACCATCAGGTGACCCACTTGCCCGTTGGCCACCGTATCTCATAAAAAAATACATAAAGGACGCATTCCGTTCATTCGAAATTTTCGCACGTATGCATTTATCCAAAGAAGATGACTGCGAGGTAACTGAATAATAAAATTTAATGTAATTCCAACACATCACAATGTCTTTGATCTATACGCAAATATTTGGTGAAGATAGTATAAGTTAACTTACTTTTTTAGGTTCAGTAGTGGTTACAACAGAAGCAACAATTTTCGAAATTATTTATCATTAGTCGAAGAGCTCAAAATGATCTACATCCTCTTATTTTATTACCTTCGCGTTAGAGTCGTGTATACATCATTTTGAGTTCTTCGTCTGTTTATTAACTTTTGATGCTGACTGTACGGAACATTTTGTATCAGATAGACGTACTAGCAAGAAAGTAAGTAAGCATATCTATCGGCTCTACCACTCTCGCTCGTCACTAACTTGAGTTAAAAACGAGCGAAAAAGATGGAACCAGCCAGTACGCTTACCGTTTTGCTCGTAATTTTGAAGAACGTTCTAGAAACCCAAAACACCCCTTGTACATCAAGTGCCAACTTGAACCCGCAAGGCTTTACGCCGAGTCTTCGTATTCTTGGAGCGGGGTTCGCATCTCCTTTCGCGGACGTAAGGCGATACTAGCCGAGCGCTGGCAGACGGCGTTAGTCGCACCACAGCTCGCGTCGACTCGAGATGTAAGTAGTGCCAGTGTTGTGAAGTGTTTTTTTTTAATTTAACGTGTCGGTTGGTAAGTGCAGTGACTACGGAGGATACCTATTCAGCCTTAGGGTTTACGGAGCATTCGGATTGCGTTTTTGAATTGCGTTAAAAGGAATAAAAATATGTTCGCGGTTATGAAAAAGTTATAAAATTGCGATTTTTGTCGTCAATGCGTTTAATTTGGATTTTTTTGTGTAATTAATAATTAACTTCAAGTTACGTTACTTATGTCATTATCGAAATGTAATTAAGTTCTGTTGAAAATATTAATCGCATTCCAATAATCCCGGGAGAGCGGATGAGAGATTTTGTAATAGCAGCTAGTTCTATTTTTGAATAACGCGGTGCTCGGTTACATTTTGGGCAGCCAATAGGAATCGTCTATGCCGAAGTTTAGCCCGCGCTTTTGGCACTCTGCCAGGTTAGTTAGCCAATGGCGAGCGAGCGCGGCAAGCGGGGGCGCATGCGCTTAGACGCGACTGCCAAGATAAAAATTTTTTCAGCCGAGATTATATTTAGATTATTTTATATTCAGTAAATTAGGGCACCTCGCAAGAATTTACTTACGAATACTTTATAGGTTTAATTAAAATCTTTGACGTGTTATTAATTAAGAAAACCTTGACATAAAACTCGACAAGTAGTACGTTACGTTTCCTAATTTGGGTCCTTACCTTTTATTAACTTGTAATGTGGCATGATAGCATCTACTTGTCAACAATGGAGTAATGTAATGGTGTATTTAATTATTTAGCTGCGTAATACACTTGAAATACCGGAAAATTGACACTTAATAGCAGGACCGAGGCTTAATCAGTCAAGGCTGTGACGACCGCCGCTTTCAACATTAATGATTGGATTAAATTCATTGCTTACTTAATACAGTAAAGAATTAAATTAATATCTGTAAAATTCTGTGCAATTATATTATTGTTTGCTACCTATCTGTTCAACTCGAATAACAAGAGAACATCGATACCTTCAACTTCAAATTCCACGATTAGGAATTAACTAAAACAAATGCGAATTCAAGTTTCAACTTCAAAAATGTACTTCAACTGATTCATAAGGTTTAATTGGATTCACTGGCCGCATTTATTTACATTTGCTTTCCTTTATATTTTAAAATATATTTGAATAGTCAACTAAGCAAATTTCAAGAGGTAATAGAAATAGGCAGAAGGCAGATTTGTTTAGATTGACCAAACAGGTTGCATATACGGCTCTCCAAACCATTAAAAAAACAGGCAGGCAAACCTCTGCCTACCTTGACCATTATAGCGTCAATCTGATTTATCAAAAAGGAGAGATTGAAAAAAAACTTGTTTCCACGCTTGCAGATTTACTTATATGAAGTTAAGAAAATAAAAAATAGCAAATGAAAGAGACAGAAAAAAATTGCCATGCTCAAACAGCGTTGTATTAGTTACGAATATAGTATGGGGCCCTTGTTGTAATGCTCTTTACTGTCGTATATATTCCACTGTAAACATAGGAAACAGAAGTCAAATAAACTAAATACCTAAAGCTCAATTCTTTTTCTTGGAGCACCGCCAACAAAGGCTTGCGTCAGGACTCAACAGCACTGAAAAACAATTACAACATAACATATGCATACAATGAATAATTAAATAAATTGAACGCATAGATAGCTGGTGCAGTAAGATGGGAGCAAGTTATCTACGATAAACAATGTGATATGAGTGTTATGTTGACATCTATGAGAGTGGTAGGTACGCCAGGAATGCGTAAGATGCAATCGTCACGTTACGAACGTGCTTTTAGACATTATAATATAGGTACTTCATTATGACAGATGGTGATGACATCGCTCCTTGTTTGTTTAATTTGTTTCGGATTGTTTCAGGATTATAATAAAACAGGCTATGTGTGTGTAGATTCGCAAGTAAATTCTTGAATTGAAAAGAAAATCACAAAGTTTTCAGAAACTTTCCGTATCTTAAACTTATCCAACGAAATTCTACGCCATGGGTCATAAAAGGGGAAAAGTTAAAAACAATACTACAAACTAGTTTTTTTTTTTTTTTTTACCGAAGATAGCCATCCCTATGACCATAAAAAAACAATGGAACCTTTTAACATCCACCCGCTGAACCCTTTTAACAAAAATTAAATGCGGAAACAATTCCTTGTTTGTCTTATTTATTTATTGTAAAGAGTATACATGTGACTCACTAGAATAGAATAAACACAGGTATCTCATTATTTCAAGACTGTTAGTATTAATGAAAGATCATTGAATCTTGGATCAAAGACTACTACGACATTTGTATTAACATTGAACAACAAGATAACAAAATAACTTAGAATGGTACTAAAAGCTATACCTAGATAATTTACGTGTCTATGCACCAGGATATCGTATGGGACAAAATAAAGTTTAAAAGGTATGCTTCTTATTTAAAATGAAATGATTCATTGATAAAACATTACTCAAACGTCTGAGGTACGGAGAAATCGAAATGAGACCGTCCATGAGTTGACCATTCTGCTTTTTTTCCTTTTTGAAGGCTGTAGTATGTGATGTGACTCATTGTACAAAATTGCTTTCTTCTGATTCATTCTAAACCGGTTTGGGTGCATAACTGACATATTATTAACTTTAGTGTTTAAGGTTCTGTACCTATAGGGTGCCAGCGGGACCCTATAACCACATAACCAATGTTCCGCTTTCTATCTGTTCGAAGTTCGTTTCTTGCCTTTCCGCTTACATTAATAGTTAGGAGAGTGAGAGAGACCGTAGGTTACGAAATTCGAATTATAGGGGTAAGTAGATTGGCACTATTCGTAAACTTTTTAAAGATTAGCGTCCGTAATTAAATAAGTAGCTATTTTAGCAACAGATTATGCAGATAATGAAGTACAAATTAACGATTTAATTTTTGGGGGAAAAAAAACAAGATAGAAATTTATGAAAAAAAACATCGGATTTCTAAACTGTTAGAAATTCGGTTTTTTTTTAGCCCTAAGTATTTTAAATTTTTGGACAGCAGATTATGTATTTAAAAAAGTACGACAAATTGGACATTAATTAACACTAAACTTGCAAGTTATTAGAATGAAGCTCCGAGGATTGAAGTCACTAAATAGAACCTTGAAATTAAGTAAAAAGTCTAGAACAAAAGAATGTGTTCCGTTTAAAACAATACGTTCGTGGTAGTGCTAGTGCTGTAATCGCCGCGAAGGCATTACCGTTCCCGTGCAGTAAATTACTGGCAGACGGGGTTTTTAACCTTTGCCTGCAATCTAAAAAAGCGTTTCGTTCGGATCATTCATCTCATTCATTCATTAGATGTTATTCCGAGTTAAACATTTCCTCCGGTAGTTCCCTTTGTTTATCGTAAATACGGGGTCTTGTCTTTTTTAATGTTTTACTTGTCTGAATATTTATGTTGATTTAAGCCGCCTCGCACACCCTTAGACCCTACCCCACCTTACAAGATCATTGCTCTCGCTTCTAAAAATAGCGTCTGTACTGTAAACTTATGACTGGGTATTTGCGTTGCCGGAAGGGTATTCGGATTTAAAAAGTGACTGGGTACAATAACCGTGAAATATGGTCTCTTTCAGGTCTTTTTGATGCCTTATAAAGAACACAAAGCGAATCAAAAACTAGGTCATTCGTTCGATTTCGTTAACTGATGTGATGTAGCAGTGATATTTTATGCATATATAAGCGAGTCTTGGCGTTAATCTACGTAATTCGATTTTCAAAGTTCCTTTAATGACGTTGTGATCACACAGAAATAAATGTAGAAATAAATGACATTATGAATTTCTCAAGGACGTAGAGTCGATGTAGAGTCCCTTAAACTTTCTTAAAGGATTAAATCAAAACTTGTTACGCACTAACGCAGCGTAAGGCGTAAGCTTACTAAGCACACCGAACAGCGCACGAAACCAAACGGAACAATCATTGTAGTTTTTAATAAAAGCTGAGCTGGCTTAGTGACAATGGTTTGAGGAGAACTCTTGAATGGACTTTAAGCTGGTATTACTGTAAATGAGCGGCATTCCAATGCAACGTTGTTTTAATTTAAGAGAAGCTGCACGTTGGTTATGGTTATAGAGATGAAAATGGTTTAAGTTTAAATAAGTTAGGTACTTAGTCTTTGTTCCAGGCTCCCTCTGAACGTAGTCACTGCATCTAACAAATTTCATCCGGATACTTAACTGTGTCTGTTGTTTTAAGTTATCTAATTTCGACGTGTAAACAAATAGACTACTTATTTTTATTAATATTTTATAATTTTTGTAAACACTTTAAAAATAATTCCCGGTTGATCTAACATAACTTACGTGACCTAACCTAACTTTTAACTCGACCTAACCTAACTTTTTACTTGTTCTAACCTAACTTTTTTTCTCCAGTTTTTGACCCAGGGAGTAAACAAACACAACCACCGCCATGGACGCGATCAAGAAGAAGATGCAGGCGATGAAGCTGGAGAAGGACAACGCGCTGGACCGCGCTCTCCAGTGCGAGCAGGAGGCCAAAGACGCCAACCTTCGCGCCGAGAAGGTATGCTGATAAGATAAATACATACCGTCACGCCTCTTTCCCACAGGGGTAGGCAGAGACTACTTTGTTCCACTGCTACGATCCTGACACCTCTTTCGCTTCATCCACATTCATCAATCTTTTCATACCTGCTCGTCGGTTTCGGGTACTCATGACCTGACCTTTTTCCAAAACGTCCCCAATTTGATCACGGAACGTCCATCTAGACCTTCCCCTTCCAACGCTGGGGGCGCTCTACATATAAATCTGTTTAGGTAATCTTCTTTCATCCATATGCTGATACGATAGTTAATCATAAAGCCTATAGGCCTAATGTAAAAATGCCGAAAGTTTCATTACATTGTACCTGGGCGTGCCTAATGCGAAATGCAGGATCTTTCTTGCAAGTATAAAGTGGGCATAATACCTAAGGCATCAGGCATCTCAATCAGATAATCTTGGGTTCCAATTCGAATCAAGACTCACTCGAATACACTATATATACAAAAATAAGAGAAACTTATCTAGAACTTCACAGAAGTAGAAGATACTGGCATGGTCAGTGGTTACAAGCGTTTCTAACTCATGTTGCTGTTCTGATGTGTGCAGGCCGAGGAGGAGGCCCGCCAGCTGCAAAAGAAGATCCAGGCGATCGAGAACGACCTTGACCAGACCCAGGAGTCGCTCATGACCGTCAACGGCAAGCTGGAGGAGAAGGAGAAGGCCCTGCAGAACGTGAGTACACATGATATCGTGTTTTCGAGGATGGCCACTGGCCTTATACTCCGAAATTCGATTTTCCGCTCACACTAATAGGCATTCATTTTAGAGTGATAGAGACGGCATAATACGAACTTTGAAAATCGCATTTCGGAGTAGCCCCCTGATGTGTGCAGCGTTGACTATACCGTATGATTAATAAAAAGTTCAATTGGTTGTCACTAAGTATTGTTTTGTTTGTGTCTGAAAAAGGCTGTAAAGGTGACAGATTTAAGACAATTGTTAATTACTTTAATTAGCAGGATTTTAACAAACGTAGTCGTCAATAAAATAGAAGTTACTTTAAAAACCTTTATGCTCAAAATACAACGTTATGCAGTTAACTTGCGCAAATGAATCAGAAACTGAGTTGAATGCAAATAGGGGCTTCTTCTTTATTTTTTCAAGTCTGCTAAGGATGTTGTGCTCCTTTCGTACCTAATAGGGGCATCGAGTCTTAAGCCCTTCTTATACATACATTGTTTCTAAACTTTGTTCCGGAATATTTGAGGAGGTTGTTTGGTTAGTTTGACTTAAATAGCCCTGTAAATGTGTTTCACAATTTTGGGTCATAGTACACAAATGTTTCCACATTGATCAATAGCTAGCCATCCATACACGTACGGATTTGTCCGTCGGATCTGCCTGACAGATGTGTCTGGCGGACACATCCGTCAATGTGTTACGAGAAATAGGGGATCCCTCCATCTCCATTTCCCATAATTTCATTTGTTCTAAAATCATTTGCCATAATGGTCACTGGCTATAACCTTCATTTGCCCTATTATCACATGCCACAATTTTTGAATGCCATAATATGGGATCCCTCCATTTCCCATAATTTCATTTCATTTTCGTAATTGAAATTCGGGCAAACAATAGAGAACCGAGAAATAGACACAGATTTGTCCGCAGTGTATCTGTCCGCTGACCGTGCGTGTATGGCTAGCTATAGTTCAAAGTTAACCGCATCAGAGGCGGGACTAAAATTTTAAAATAAACATATTTGTAATGGTGGTCGGTAAATCTAACCGAACCACTTGCTGAAATATTCCGGTAACATTCAGAGAGACCGTACATTAATATCCCTACGTCCCTGGGCCGACCAACGATGTGTTTACAGGGTCTTCGGTCACCATTTTTTCCTTTCAATGTCCTATTATAATTTGGTTTAACAGTTATTCAATTCTTTAGTACTTAGGTAATGTTAATGAAACACGAATTGAACAGAAAGAAAGACTCGATCTTCATTTACTTAGCTCCTGCATGTAAAGAGTTTTTAAACATGTCGCGCAAGTTATTTAGTAAATCCAGACTAATGCGGATACAACTTTTTGCATTGCTTTATCCAGTGACCGGCTTCGCCAGTAATCTGAGCGTATTAAAAGGTACCTAAACGGCGAAGGCGACGTACCGGTTTAAAGCAGACAGTTATTATTGTGCGACCATTATTGGTTTCAATTTACGTACTAAGTACGGTAAATTATTTAAAAAAAAGGTACAAGATTTTTCCTGACTGTACTTTTTGTTAGCTGTACTTCTATTAAACCCCCCCCCCCCCCGCCGCCCCCCATTTGGCACATGTATACCAAATTTTAAGTCAACCACTGGAAGTACGAGGTAAATTTTAATTTACCAGATTTTATATGTCTAAGTACCTATACTCACTGAAAACTAGAACACATGGAAAAATCCGAGTAAAAGCTATGGTCGGGCATCGAACCCGGATCCTTAAGCAATCCGTCATGCGTGCTTTAACCTAACACTTTTCATAGCTCATAGCAGGAGAACAGGGCAGGCACCTACAAAATTTGATTACCGACATATATGGACACCGGGACAGGTGAAATTAAACAAAATCTTAATATGTATACAAAACAAATGAATCGATTACGTTTTTTATACTATGCTATTGATATATCTAAGTACAAATTTTAATTAGGATTGGAAAATACGTTGAACGCCTCGACTCGCTTATGAGAATAAAATGTTGTGCTTCAGTAAGTCGATATGAAGTAATGTTAGTTCAGTTGGAACTTGACATTCTTCATTCACTCATACCATGCATTCTGTTGAGCTATCAAGGTTGAAGACATCTATTTGTTTATTTTGTTAACAAAAAAAAGTTTTTATTAGCATAAATTGATCGCTCTTAAAACAATAGCATGTGAATGTCATGTCTAAAATTATAATTTAAAAATATCGTATCTATTTCGATCGATGACATTATGCCGGTGTTATTCTGGAAGACGGAAACATGTGTTCGGGTTCGTCGTTTACATGTCGGTCGGTGCATAGCGCAGGTTAATCGCCGCGCTCCATGGGGCTAGATCGGCGCACGCGGCTATTTTCGGCGTGACACCTAATACGGCCCGATGCCCGCGGTGTTTCGGTAAAAATAGACGCTCACTCAACTAAACGACGAGCCTTAATGTATGAGATTTATGTATTTATAATATGTGAGACTCTCTCATCGATTCGATTGTGTTATTCAACTCGTAAAGATACACGAAATTTGAAATTACGACATACAGAATTATAAATAGCAAACACACATGCACGTAAACATGGAATGTTTCAACAAGCTCCAGAAGTTTCAAACGTTACCGCGCAATCATAAACAAAAAGTTTCCGCTCGGTTGGTAAAGCAGATTGTAAAGTCAACCAAAAGATGGCAGCAGAGTGGCGACGGCAGCGCCGCACGCGGCGAGAAAACGCAGATGCCAGTCAACATGGCGGCCGCCTGAGCCACCGCGGCCGGAGCGCGCCGAGAGCAGAAATGTCCGCGTCCGCGCCCCACGCCCACGGGCGCACCCCCGTGCGGCGCAGGGGGCACCAACACCACCCGCGGCTCCGCGGGGATCGCGCGCCCGTTGCCACCGTGCCCGCAAACACCGATCCGTCCACACAAGTGACCTTAGACAGTCAAACAGACGATGTTGTGCCTTGTGTCAATAGTGTTAGTGAATCTCAACAAGTGACAAGGACGAGCGGTGACGATACACTTTCGAATCGGAACGTAATAGAAGATTTTTCGATTGTTGACGACGACGACGACGATTTTGATAAAATATTAACGGGCGCTGGTTCGCCCGATAGCTCCGACGATGATTTCTCGAATAAAGAAGAGAGGTCCGCGGGAGACGGCGCCGAGGGGCCCGGGCCCGCGCTGGAGGCGCCTGACGAGGACCCAGAGACCGCGGAGCTGGCGCGGCTGCGCTGCACCAGCGTGTGCACAGAGGTGCTGGCGGAGCGCGAGAGCCGACGGCGGAGGCGCTGCGCCGACTACCCAGGCCTGGCCTTCGGCAGCTCTATATTCTCTTCCGACACGATGATGAAGTTCTCCATCATCAAGAATGAATTGCAAAATATCAAGAACACCGCTTTGAAAAGGGTAACGTCCTATATTATTTGAGTTGTGGCCCATGCGTTAGGCGTGGGCCAACTGCGCCAGAACTATTTTTACTCGCGATCTGGCGGAATGTTGACGCTGGTCCGCGGCGGACATCGCTCGCGCGCGATCAGCTGAGCCGCCTGACATTTCATTTGACATGTTTACACCGAGAATTGCACTGGCCCTCGCCAGATGTCGTTGCAATCGCTCTAACCACGTGGCCCGACGCTTTCGATCGCTCTTATTTATTTATCTTCATTACAACTTACACAAACCATTTTCAATTTTCTTTTCTAGTAATTTAAACCATAATTTTTATCAACTTTTTAAAGATCTAGCTGCATTATCTTTTTATTCTACATTTTTATTTTATCTTAAGTGCTAATCAGATGAAAACCAGACTGATAAGAGTGTTCTACTAAGATAGATCCCTTTATCATTACCCATCTAAATCTACCTACAGCCCCCTTATAACACTATAATTAACTAGAATTAAAAAAAGTATTATTGTAGACTTATGAACTTCCATTCTGCATCTAAAGACAAGGCAGTTAAAAAATGGCTGTAAACTTTCTAAATTATACCAACATCCACTACATACTCGGTGAACTATGTAACAAATACCACTTCCATACTGGCTGTTGAGGAAACAAATTATACAATCCAAAGTAAACTTGGTCATTATGTTTTCAATAAACCTGATTATTTGTAGGTGGATTTATGTTTATGTATACTGCATTTATATGTTCACATTTGTGTAAACCAGGAAGGGGTAGGATATTGCATAAATTGTGTTGCAATTTCAACACCGCAGCATGATGTATTGATAGAACAATGCAAATAATAAACATGAAACATTTTTTTTATTTGTGGGCTCAACATAAGATATACATAACTACTTTATTTTTATTTTTGTTTGAATAAACACTGAATTCATAAATTTTATTTTGGATCTATTACTGTCACATCATGTGACACATGATCATATTATTATTAATCACTAGCTTTGCCTTTGCTCCCGACTTCTTCCAAGCAGAATTAAATATAGTTAGCCAATGTTACTTAGAAATAAAATAATATAGCATTCACGGTAAAATAATTTCCAAAATCTGCCCAAAACTTTTTGGGTGTTTTCTCTTTACAATTTTACAAGAAATACCATGTCATAAAATAAAATAATTATAGGCATAGCTTGATGACAATTTAAATACATAAAATGTCACAATGGAGCCCTATTATTAAATATGACATGCATTGACTGGATCATGTCTGGCAGGACTGATTAATTGGATAATAATGATAACATTCTGTTATCAACAAGATGTTCTCTCTACCTACACGGTATTGTTTCTTATTTAATGACACTGTTTATCAATTCAATATATGAAGCAATTTCATTCTGTCTGTCTAATTGAATCTAGAAATATGTAGGACCTATTTTGTATTGGTTTGGTCTGTACAAAAATTGAGAACTTTTCTTTTCCGTGGTACCTACATGTAAATTAACATTAAATGTTAACCCTAATCCCTAATTTATTACAAATGCATTTTGCTGGAGTACACCTAGTTGCGTTTATAAAGGATTAAACCTTGCTTTGAGTGTAAACTAGTAAAATATAATACAATTATGTACTAATGTGAATGGCAAAATAATATTTTGTAATGATGCATAACAGATGTCATTTTGCATTGAACTCCTTTGGAGCAACTTAGGTCTATATTTGGATAGGCTAGAGCCAAACATAATGTGATGATTAACCATAGATATGTACATATTTTATAACATACATCAATTAGGTATATTCTCTTTTTATACACTATCTTTTAAATTCAATGATGTATTTGTAGACTGTTTTCATTTTTTTTATTTGGATTGATTTTAGTGTTTTGAACAGTTAAAAATATTTAAATTAAAACTACTTTTCATAATTATGGTTCAGTAGTTATGTTTGTTTAGCCATCTCATTTCTGTGTTTTAAATAATATTATTATTATGTACTTTGCCAAGAGTATGAATAGTCTGGTCAGCGCATGCACAGTGCAATTGAAATTTTGGTCGAGGTCAAATACAATTAACACATCCTTTACAGACTTGCTACACAGATATGTATACAGACTCCTACTGTAGTATGCCGGCTTGTATGAATAGAGGATAAGATAACTTATAGGACCTAAGTTTCCTCTTTGAAACAGCTTTTGAGGATAACCGTAATGGATTTGTGCCAAAAAAATACCTATCACAAAAAATTCCTTTGTCGCGGCATTACTTAGCGGAATTTAAAACAGCCAAATGCTTTCCAAATTACGTCATCAACGCTTACACACGAAATTCGGACATGCCGCTAACTCGCGTCGCTCTCGGTTAATGCCTCGGTGGCGCTCGGGTAGCCTCGCATAACTTACATGATTTCAAAGAGAACTACTAGATGGCGCTAGAAGTCTCTAATTTATGTGGAATCTGACGAGTACATGGTTTTATCAGATCACGGTTTTTTTTCTTTCACATTGTTAATGCTAACATCACTGCATACAAGTAATTATATTAATCAGAATCATCTATGATAAACAACCTTATAATTGCCACTACGATATTTTTTTCCCATGATTATCATTTTAGGTTCGGCTTATAATGGCATTTTACTTCCATGGCTATCACGTACTTCCGTTTTCTTTGTTGTGTAGTCATTGGAGCGTTCCACCCATCCCATAATTTTGGTAATTCTTTCAAAAGCCCGCTTGTGACCCTACAGGATGTTGTTTCCACGCAATTCCAACAGGTGGAGCTGGCCGTCGCAGTCGGTCGTACGGTCGATGTTTAGTGACGTGACGTTTACTGTGCCTATTTGTTGCTGTCAAAGTCAATACATGTTTCGTAAAGAATGTGCGGTCGCATTTAATACTAATTTGATTCGCATTAATAGTTCGTCGTCGTTATTTCTGACTATCAGTTATCGGTTAATGCAGAAAAGTGCACGTCATTAGCTAGATTGCGATAAAGTCGAAGTTCTAGGTTGGTGGCGGCCATTTTACTCGCCGGCTGTGTTCATTCGTGCCGAGCCCATCTCCCCGATACGGAGCAGCACCGAGCCGAGCGGCCCAGTCAGTTGGCATTTTCGCGAGTTGAGCGGAGGTGTCTCTAGTTTTTAGCTTTTAGGCGTGTAATCTAAACAGAAAGTGCATAAAAATGACGACAAACATGCAACAAGGAACGATTCTGGACGTTTTGAAGAAGAAAATGCGGCAGACAAAAGAGGAAATGGAAAAATACAAGGATGAGTGCGAGGAGTATCACAAACGGTTACAAGTGGAAATAATGCGAAGAGAAGAAGTAAGAAATGTGCTACGTTAACGTGCCTAGTGTATTGTGTATTCCAGTTAAACTGTGTAAATATTTGTGTTAAAACCGTCGTATCGGGAAATATGGAAGTTATCACTGGTTCGGTTACTATCTACCTATAGTGAGTAATGTCCGGCCATACTTAGGTGTGCAGGCGACGTACGCATGTTTCTGTCCCTTTCCTTTAGATCCCGCGAAAAAGAGAAGGCGAAGAATAACTTTTCTTCTTAAAATTAGTGATGTTCGATAAATTATAAATATCGACATGACCAATTGTGCTGATTTGACATCTATCTTTAGATGGTGTGAAGGCTGCCGTGAAATTAACCTTACATAATTGCTCGTTGAAATTGTTCTGTGGTTTTTATGTTACACGTAACAGGTTTGGTTGCGTTGGAGGTCGCATAGGTACCGGTCTTTTGTAGCACATGTAGAGCGAGTCGACGGTACGCGAGCCGGCACCCTTTATGCATTCCTGTTGTTCGGACGTCCTCGGAGGGCCGCTGGCGCCAGAAAGGCGTGTCCGACCTCTTAGTCGTTATCGGCGTATGACGTAACGCACGGCAGCGATGCTCATTGCTCAGCCAACACCTATGAACGGCGAAATAATTATCTCCCTAAACTATAAACTCGCACTGACTTTAACAATTACTTCATGTTTTTAATTCCCTTCGTATGAGCGCATGCCTTATCAGCTTACGTACGATCAAACGTGCGATAAGATCCTCAACGATGTAGCAATAAAGGTATCATTGTATGCAAGTACATTTACCTAACAACGCTTCTATTGGTGAAATTGTAAGGATGAGTCAAATCCAAATTAAGACGTTTGTAATGACCGTTAACCGTAGGCGTAAACTGATATTGATGTTAGAATTGGTGTTGTATAAACACTTCAGAATTGTATAGGTATAGCTGACAAAACTGTCAAGTCTCTAATTATTAGTTTTCAAAAAGCAGATTGTAATGACCCAAAACTTACTACCTGTTGCATGTTTAACGCATCATGATCAGGATTTTGTTCATAAAATCGATTCATAGATCATAATGATGCCTCTTTTAAAACTAATTTCGACTTGGTAATAGCTTATTAATTACCCCCAGTATCGTTAGTAGCATGACTAACGTTACGATGGACTTAATCCATAGTGAACCTGTAATTTATGTTTTCGTCCGAAATAATCACTATCACGCAACTTTAGACGTAGGTATTTTAATTTAATATGTCGTGAAAGGTTTCAATATTATGTTTCACAATCATGCACAATTTGCTAGGGAGCTAGCCCTTCGCGTAACCGTCCGCCGCCTATTGTATTACAATCCATTGGGCTTGCCATTGTGCTTATATCAATACGCATGGACCCTTTTACTGACAAAATTAAAATTAAACAATGTATCAAAAATCAGAAACACTCGCGCGGAACTAACCATCGAAGGGAGCAGGCAGGTTCATTCAACAATTCGACCATTAGTATGCGGTGAAAAAAGTTCATAGACCCCACCTGAGGCTGTTTGAGTAATGTCTATAAAATAGCCTTAAGCATCAATTAGGAGCATGTTCGGGTTCAAGGTGACGAGACAGTGTAGCGTCACAAGGCTATAAACACCTCATGTGAGCTTGCGTGTAGCTTAAATGTTTTTTACTTCAATTGAGAGTCCGATCAGGTTTTTATCGGATCGTTCTACGTACTGACTCGGATAATTGGTCCAAAGAAAGCATTCATGATAGCGAGGTAACGCGAGATATTAATAGCAGCGGCGAACGGTGACGACACAGGATAAAAGGAGGAGAAACTGGGTCTCGTTAGCGCTTCCTCGCGGGCAAGGCCGCGTGATGTCATGAATATATTGGTGCACTTGTGAAGAGTGTTTATTCTAATCGAGAATAGCGATTACAACTACAACGACATTTGTCTTTTCACCTTCGTTAGCATTGTTTTTGAACTTGACATTTATCTATTTGTCGGTAACGGTTATGGTTGTTTACAAGTCCCCTGACTTCATGTTCTGATTCTGAGTCCCTAATAATGTTTTGATTTTTTTTTCTAAAAATCCTGAAAGTCGAGGGTAGTGCTATAATACATTTTATTCGGTGTTAGAAACATCCAGTGTTGATTCTAAATCGCCTGTCGCCCGTTTCTCGAAGCTACGAGTTATAACTTAACTAGATAGTTTAAACTAGGAACATTGGAAAAAAACGTCAAAAAGTAGCTGGTTTGGACTTGCGAAGTTGTAACTTGTAGCTTCTAAAAACAGACCACTGGAAATTACCGTCGTCCATGTTCTATTTTGGTGGAAAAATGACTTCAAAGAGTCACGATTCATAAAATCCAGACACTGCGGTCGGTCGGACTAAAACATTCCTATTCCTAATTCGTCTGTCGGCAGTATTACGTCCATCAGTATGCCACCGTCGCGTCGTGAATTCGTAACACGTGTATTGTGTCGACGTTTAACAATGCTACTTTGGCAATGCGGACGTGATACAAGAACCTGTGAACGCTCACGCTCACATGGTTTACCACTTACCACTAAACTCATTAGTACACATGCTTTTTTTACTATGTTCTCGCTACGATGCATTTAATAATAATAGTGTGAGATAAACATTGCTCATGTTTACGCGTTTGGTGTTTATCGACATCGGTAATTGTCGGTGCCGCATCACTAGCAGCTTTAATTTGCATGTAATTAGCGCAATTAATATTATCCACCATTACATGTTCTGGTTTTAGATTATTAGGTAAATGTTTTAAAGTCTGGAATACCTAGGTAATTAATTGTACCTAATTTATTATTAGTTTTTTGGTAAAAATATGCTATTAACGTTTTCGTAGTTAATTATTGTAATAAAATGAGTGCTATCTCAGGTATTTAATCAAAAATCTGAATGTGCTCAGTGCACTTAAAGGCCACCTTGTAAATGTCAATTATGTCCTCGTAATTTATTATAACCTACCTTGTTTATTTCGAAAGCGGAATCTTCAATGGCCCAAATACGAAACTGTTTATGAAGCAGAAATTTCATACTTTACCTACGTAATCGGCTTTTAGGCAAAATGTTAACTATGTGCCGTTTGCTAAATAATTTGTAGGTAAAGGCGGGATTGCAGCGGAAATTCTACGTGGCTAAGTATAGACATCGACTGAACCTATACCGTATGGTGGCAATGGCCTTTTAAGATCTATTTTTACTTTTCTTGCTAAGGAAAATGTACTCACAAGAACAAATTAAACATTGTATACATTGAGCCTTTCAAGGACTTCCAAGGTAGAATAAAAAGTAAAATAGGGAGGAACCACCCTCTAAAAATATGAGAAGTGATGCCATTCCATATCTCTGCTCTAGACCTGCCAAATTGTATTAGTTGCTTATTGAATTTTTAAAAGTATTCATAGTATGCGAATCTGACCAGTTTTCTACCACCGGTTGAAAATTTATATCGTGTAGTATAGTATAGAATTACTGTAATGTAGCGCCTGCACTAGAATATGATAATGTTCACTGATATACAACACAGCATGAATGAACCGACTGACATCAATTCAGTTTTAATATAACGTAATTTTTATAACGATTGTTACAGTTCACATCAATAAACAATCTAGTGAACATCATTAGTCACAGCTAGCGGAAACGCTGGCTTAAAAGTTAGACCAATGATTTACGATGATACATAATCATTATCTTACTTTGCTTATTCTTCCGTTTTACCCTACAAATACAACGTTATTGGTTATTCGTTGGATTTCAGAGGGAATATATAAAAGGTCTTCCGCATTGTTTTATTTAGTTTTGTCTAAAAACGGAGCCTATGTTAATCTAGCGTCCTTTTTCAGGCTGAGTCCGAGGTGGCCGCCCTGAACCGACGCATCCAACTGCTGGAAGAAGACCTGGAAAGGTCTGAGGAGCGTCTCGCCACCGCCACCGCCAAGCTCGCGGAGGCCAGCCAGGCCGCCGATGAGTCCGAACGGTGAGTCACACTCCAACGTGGCTATTGAGAGTATATAAACATCAGATGAAGCCCTTAGACGGTACAAGTTAGATAGAGATTTAATTCCGTGACCAAAGCTAGGCACACTGGTGGATATAGCGACCTAAAGTTCAGCTAGACGTAAACTAACCGTAAATGGCATGCTTAGCGACAAACGCTACTTTAGAGGAATGACATAGGTCTAATAAATGAATTGTGGGAGGTTGTACAATATGCATTACAATGAGAAACATAGTCTTGCCTCCCAAGCTTGCCACTTCCGGTGATAATTTAGACGGAATAAAAGCTTTCACCGTTTTTTATTGGAAATAAATTGATTGAGTTTTTTATTGGAATGAGATTGGAAGAAAACTTCTGTACCGATATTATTAAACCCAGCTAAGAATACGATTTTTTGTTAAGCTATGGTTTAGTCTGGGCCACTGGAGTTTCTAGTCTGACATAGTTTTTTTATTTTGATTTCTTAGCCGTACTGGCCTAGATCAAATTTTTACTTTTTGAAAACAGACATAGTTTATCCGAACAATAGCGTGCATTCAGCATTGTTTTGTCACTGGCAGTGTCAATTTAAGAACGACTCTTAAATCAATATTTATCTATGTGAGTGTTGTTTAGTATCATTTAATTCCAAGAAAAAGTGACAGTGACTTAACATCTGCGTGATGCACGTACAAACTGCTAGATGTGTTTTCTACATACTATTTGTCATACATTATATTACGAACCCATTTATGAATCGAAGCAGCCATACATTAAGGTTTTAATACGCCATCGTATAAACCTTATTGTACGGCTTCCAAGTTCAACTCTAACTGGATTAGTGTCTACTAAGATTTTTGATTTTCGTGTGCATGAGTGCTTTCGTTTTTAATTTCGCCCATAACCACCGTATTTTCTAGACCTTTTAAAAAATAAATAGGTAGTGTTAAAAGCCACTTATCGATATCGATGTTTGTAACACGCATGTGTTTGGCCCCGCACTAACCAGAATACGCAAGGCCCTGGAGAACAGAACGAACATGGAGGATGACCGCGTGGCCATTTTGGAAGCGCAGCTCGCTCAGGCCAAGCTCATCGCGGAGGAGTCCGACAAGAAATACGAAGAGGTGACCGCTGCATCCTCGTCATTCACATTTAATAACTACACTTTCCGCAACCGAAAATACAAATGTACTACATGTCGCGTTCTCGGTTGCGAAAGTGCTAAATGACCTAATAATCCTTAGATTCGATTATTCGATATAGCGCGAAATAAATGCTTAGTGGTGTAACCGCCATAACCTGAATGAAGATGGTCAGAGTTTATAAACTCTAATTGCAATGTTCTTTGTTTTCTTAGGACGCATTTTGTAATGACAGGTCAATTCTAAGGATTTTTAGGTCAATGCTTCGAGCTCTACAAATGCAATTTGATTAGGTATCATATGTTCGTATTGTGCGACTTACTATACCTACTATCTAGATAGAGGTGCATTTTTTCTAACTAATCAAATTGTGTGTGCAGTGCGTTCCTATATATACCAAATACTAGACACTGGGATGTGTTTAATCAACAATGACATGTCTTTACAATGTAGTGTGAACAAACGTAAACGTACGTAATATTATTGTTTGTTTGCCACCCTTCACAAATTATAGTGTTTCAGTATTATGTATGTATGGGACTCTTGTGTTATTTAAATTACACGATGATTTAAAGCCTAAAATCTACATATACATAGAGACTCAGCTGTTTTCGGCTGATAAGTTTTCAATGGCTAGTAATCCGTGTAACCTCTTTATAACACAAACTTACTGTGACGATATTGGTAACAGTGTCCCATATATGTAGCTGCATATATGTACCTGCAAATGTACCTGCAATTAGGTCAAAAATACATAATTCTACCAGCAGACATAAGGTCAATGTTACCTATATTTTCCAAGTTCGGTTCAAAAACTTAAGTCCATATACAGTGATATAGAGCTTTGCTTATAAAGTCAAAGATGAATATGGTAAACAGAATGTGAAACTGGATTTTTAAGTTTTTGAATGTCAAATAAAGTTTATAATGTTGCATAACAAACCGTATTTGGTTACGTGCAGCATTCGAAATTTAGTTTTATCTTTATCTTGATATTTGGATATAATCGTTCGTTACTAAATAAGGATTAATAATGAGCATTAATGGCGTTCTAACTTGCCGAACAAACTTTTTCTAGAATCTTCTTTTATGACGGTTTAAAAACGTTCGTCGTATTAATGCTCGTTATGAAGTATTTCTTCCACAGCTGTATCCAGTCGTACGAGTCGCTTTTTGTGTTCCTTACGTGTTACTTGCATGTCTAACTCTGGGTCGCCCTTGATAGGCAAACGTTAAGAATTCATTTCATCACCACTTGTCTATTTCACCACTCTCTTAAGCAGTATTCGACTATGGCTGTTATAAAAAATTAGAAATACCGTGTCTAGTACAATGTCCGTGACAGCGGCGGCTCTAGCCTATTCAGCGCTGGGATAGAAGTTATTTGAGTGTCCCAAGCTCGCAAACGCCGAAGTTGTCTTTGTACACAGTGCAATGCAACCCTTAGAGCCGCTCCTGTCCAGTGAAGGTTTAGGTTTACGTACATGGTTACTTAAGTGTGTTGTTGGGTGCAGCGCCCGCAAGGTTCTGGAGAACAGGTCCTTGGCCGATGAAGAGCGTATGGATGCCCTCGAGAACCAGCTGAAGGAGGCCCGTTTCCTCGCTGAGGAGGCCGACAAGAAATACGATGAGGTCTTTATAGCGTCGGTGTCGTTTGGTTTGGCTTGCGCTTGAAATGCGGCACGTGATATTTAAAGTCACGGCAGATGTGCGGCATTTTAAGCATTTGATTATGATTATCCTCAAAATATAGAGATAGCCTCTCCCTTTTATCCCGTGTTGATGTTTCTAAACATGACTGACTCTGTTGAATAACCCAATTGAGATAAAAGTTTTGTTTGTCAAGTTACTAACACGTAATACAACCTCGTAACAAACGCAACAAAAGTTGCATTCCCTATTTGGCGTGTGCATAACTCACATAGAACGGTGAAGCATGATAAAACTTTTCAAACAACCATTCTTTTATACCGCCACGTCATTTTATCGGAATGAGATTAGATACCCATCTCCGACTGCGTTTCCGCTGAAACGTGGTGTTATTCGAGACATATGCGGTTGCCAGATGGTTTCTTTGCTTACAACATGTCCTAATTTCCCTGACACGGTGAAGGCCCGTAAGCCAGCGGCCCTAGATGGAGTCGTATCGTGTCTGAACTCCGCTCGATGGCCTTTTAAGGCAGGACAGGTCTCCGTAGTCGCATATGTTGTTACATAAGCTTTACATCCATTTAAGAACCTCAAGACCAAACGATATGATTGCAAAAATTTAATTACTTGCGTGACATTTTTTACTTGTTGTTGATTTTTGGGTTTTTGTGTTTAGGTGGCTCGTAAGCTGGCCATGGTTGAGGCTGACTTGGAGCGCGCGGAGGAGCGCGCTGAATCCGGCGAATCGTAGGTTTCCAACACATTCGAGGATCACAACCGCGTTCAACTTTGTATCATCACACTCGCCTATAATACCAACTTCAAGTACTTATAGTGATCGAAGTTGTGTGACATACATCGCTGAGCCGGCTTGATCCCGAGACCTTGTTTTGCGTTTTCCGCCGTTCTGCATGGTTGTTCATTAGCATTCTTAACATCGCTGCACCGTAACCCGATTTACCTACATTGGTATTTCTAACATTGGCGATCACTGTTATTTTTTATTGCATGTCCCCTTTGTAGGTCGACGAGGCGGCGAGCAGCGAAAGGGGGTTAATATTAGTGTTATTTTTATTTGCATCATTTACTATAGTTGGTGTTGTCGTTTCTTTTCATTTTCTGAAGTGGCAACACCTATTAGTTGTAAGCTTGGCCAGGGCCATTCATGTCCCGTCGTGGGACGTGAGTGACGCTGTCCCTAGATTCGAACTAAAACAAGGGTTGCCCCATCTCATGGATATTTTCTATGCAATGTTAACTATCATGTCCATGTGTCAACTAAACTTCCGTCTTCAGTGTGTGTACCGACTAGCGTGGCTGTAGGTTAGGTCGCCAGGAAATATGTGTGGTATAGGGCAATTTTCGTTTTCAGATATGCACCGCATTACACCAGAATTACTGGCCGTATGCGTGCCGCACATATGCAAGCGCACACATCACATAATGATTACGATAATGCACTAGATAGCACATAGATATTTTTTATAATTGTTTACAAAAAGTAAATTTTAGAACTAAATGTTTTGGGACAACCCTCGTTTATATTTAACTCTGAGTTCCGGCGCCGCTCCCGACTGCCCGCTTGTGTGACCTTAATATTTTTGTGATTTTTTTTGCTATGCTTTTTTTCTATTTTAGCAGGCAACGGCAACCGGGCAAACGTTCCGGATTGCAATTTTCCGTCCTAGCTGACAAGAATTAGTCCAAAATCCTAATCTTGTTGTAGATCAACCAACCCGACACACCTTATCCTATCCCTTTCACGTCCAATGCACTGGATTAAATGTAAAACTAAGTGAAGACGCTTAGCACTGCACAGCAATGAGTCGAGAGCGGCGTCGCGTAGCGTAGCGTAGTGTGTGTTGTGTGTGCGTGTGTACTAACGCGCGGCCGGCTGTAGGTGGCGCGCAAGCTCGTTATGATGGAGCAGGATCTGGAGCGAGCCGAGGAACGCGCCGACCAAAGTGACTGGTAAGTATTAGGCTTGGCCAGAGACGTACACTCATACTCCGGAGCCAGCTGGCTCAACTGTAGCACTCCCCTTTTTCACTTCGGAGAATGCTTTTACGAAAATACGTCACTGGTCCTGATAATTATAGAGCTGAAGTCACGCATACGAGTGTTTCCCTTTACATCGTAATGGATATTAACCCCCTTATTTATAAACGCTCTTTAGGCTTCTGCTAACTTAGCAATCGTTTGTCCTTATCTGTGAAAGGTAAATGTCAAAGTGACAGATACGGACAAACGATTGCTAAGTTAGCAGAAGCCTATAGAGCGTTTATGAATAGGGTATGTATCTAAAAGTAATGAATAATAATGGATAGTATAGTAGAGATGATAGTACTTTTCTGCGTGGCTTCGCCAAATGATCACTTAAGTGTAAGTTGATCTACACGATCCAAACTTTTTAACCTAAATAGTGGAAGTTACTCGTTATTATTATATGTAAAATGGTTAAACATTTTGGTATTGCAAGAAAATACTGTTTGTGAAAATGAAATAGCAGTTTTTATAAGTAATGACAATGACCACGTGACGTGAGCTTCATTTTCACATATAGATTAGCTAAAGCATGATAAAAACAGCAAAGATTAAAAAGATAAAGTTTTTCAGTCGATCGATTTCAATGCTAAGTATTTCGTTTCAGTAAATTTAAAGTCATAATAATAAGTAAATGGATATTTTATTCAATTAATCTTTGAAACAAAATCATTGCATGCTTCGTTGACAGTTGTTCTTTACCAGGTATATTCCTACCTGCATATTTGTTTCTTAATATTTTACTTCAACTGTCAACTAACTTTTTTATTAATCAAATATTTGATAGCACGCTTCTTTGGGTTGAACATGCTTAAATTGTTTGCTCTAGATAACGAAACACAAGTATTTAGGACAGACCATTTATAAACTATTATTGATTGACAAGCCCTTGATGTCTTTAATATGCTGTAATCAACGTCTTACGATGTAAAACTCAATACTTGGTTAGATACGCTCTAAGTTGGTCTCGAAATGAGAAACTTTTTAAAAAATACTTTGTTATGTGCATTTAAAATTTTAACTTTAGTCCTGGTACATATTTATAAACCGAATTGAACAGAGTAGAAGATATAAAATTGTATAAAACAAGTACTGAATCATCGACATAAAGCGCCAAGTAGAAGTTTTCATCACAATCGATTTAGTATCTAAGCTATAACCAAGTTACATATCCCAAAACTTTACAACCTTGTAAAATTTATACAACGTTTCCAATGAGTGACACATGTTCAAGATGTTTTCTGATGTTCTTTTTTTTTAATCTTCCAGCAAAATCGTTGAGCTTGAGGAGGAACTTCGTGTTGTCGGTAACAACCTGAAGTCCCTGGAGGTCTCTGAGGAGAAGGTATGTCCTCAAATAATTAATTCCAAATATTTTCATCTGAATAAAGCCCAGTTTAGACATCCAAGAGAAATCCAGTAAGTTGCCTTACATTGCCGGGCTGTGATGCAAACGAGTTAAAAGTCGTCGACCCAGTGCCGCCATGTATTGCGACTTTACTGTACTTTCTTGTAAGTCTAAACTATAACTCATAGACTATCCGACACATATTCACGATAAACGGATGTTGACTGCGATGCAGCAAGGCTTTTGTGTAGCTGGCAATATATTGGCAACAGAAGGTATAGCAAAGTTTCCAGTTACACAGACTGACTTTGCTATAACTTTGGTGATCAACATACAGTTACCGGAATATGTCGCCTTACGGAGCATTTGAACACCCGAGTAGTCTCATTATAGGTACTTCATTTAATTTAGAATGAGAAACCACAACAACAATATATTGCGGCTCGTGAACTGTTATCTCTTTACTATTGGTACTAGAGTAACAATTGACGACACGCAAATAAAGTGACATTAAAACAATTTTATTTTGCGGCTGCCAAACTATTGCACTGTACTATTTGCTGGGTAAGAAATAGTTGACCAGACGCAAAATAATATTATTGTGGTTTCTCATTTAAAATTAAATGAAGAATAGGTAGTTTTCGATTGTTTTATTTGTTAACCTTACCGCCGCCGCTGACTTGATATAAAGTCAATACGTGCACTGTAAAATGCACCTTCATTTGACGAGATAAATTTGACAGTTGACAACATTTCATTTTTATAACACCTGAAAATGTATATATGGTTCGAAAGCATTTTGCCTCCTGATCACTGCAATATGTTTATATAATTTTAATATCGCTTATTATAAAAAATAAAAATTAATTAAAAATATGTCCTAATTTTACCAAAACTACCACAGGATAGGTGAAACACCTTTGCCTTTTTCACGAGAAAAAATAAGCGACTATAATTTTGTATATGACAACTTCAAAGTACAAGGGGGGCAACTCTGAAATTCAATTTTTGAAGTTCGTTACATATCTTCTCTCTCACTCTCAAGTTAATGACTATATTAGTATGAGCGGAACAGCACGAAGCGAACCTCGAAAATCGAATATCGGAGAATAAGGCCTGACATTGACATTTTGAAATTGACGTCAGTTTTTTTTTCTATACAGAAAAGACAAAATGATAAGTGTCTATTCTGTGATAGTATCGGAGTTACGCCCTTTTAGAATAAGCAAAAATTAATAAATTAATTATAAATAAAATACAAACCCTAGCGAAAAAATTAAACTGTCAGCATGTTCATCTTTTCAAACAGAATACAGAGAACCATTAAAATTATAGGCTCAGAAATATGAAATGTTGTCAGTTGCGAGTGACACTAGAGCTGTGCTAAAGGTAAATAATAGGTTTTCTTGCAAGTATATACAGTCAGTGAGCTCCTAGAACAACCTTCGGATTTCGGGTACGATCGGCCAATTCAAGTATCAAATCCATAAGAGTAAGCGAGACAGCAAGACATACCCAAGTCTTTTTAAATACTATCGAACTGTATTGTTCAGAATACTTAAATATAGATTCACGTCAATTACTTAATTTTCATTATTTTTGATGGTATGTTCGACACAACTAATGAGACACCCGTGTGTACAAAACGCTTCCCAATGTAATAATATCTAAGGCTATATTGTCTAATCCGTGCTTGTTCGCTATGGCAATCACGATTTCTATCAAAGGGTATAATAAAAAAAAATGGTGAATGCTATTGTGATTACGAGCGCGTTAGACTATATGACCCATGTTTCGATTATAGTATAGGCTAGTTATAGTCCAAGTTGTATGTACCTATAGGTATGACTAGCTATGACCCATTGTCAAGGTCCTGAGAATAAAACAGTTTCCGAAGTAATTTATTGTCATTTTTTTTAATCGAATCTAAAAAGAATTTACTTCGGATATTGTTACCTAAACTTAATTGAAAACCATTTTACGATAATATAATTTTATTATTATTACATGATGCACCAACCAACTTAATTCCTTTAGTTAAGGTATCTTATCTCATGCCCTATAAATAGAGGTAGTAATACAAAAGTTATGATAAAAATAAATGGTGAATCAGTATATGATTTTCATGAATGATTGTTCATGTGATTGATTTTAGTTATAATAGTTTTCAAAGTAAAGATTTGTGTGAACCAGTGTCTAAGTGATCAATTTGATACAGGCCAACCAACGCGAGGAGGAGTACAAAAATCAGATCAAAACCCTCACCACCCGCCTAAAGGAGGTGTGAATGCGAACGGAACGGTCTTTACGCGAGTGTTGTACGCCTGCCTAACTGCATTCTGCCTCACTGTAGTTTCCTTCTATGTCTGATTTACGAAATAAGTTGTGGCAAGGCTCAATAGATACATTCAACAAGGCCTAATAATTTTCAAGATAATGCTCAACGTGCGTATAAAATATTAAAGCTGACAAATTTATAGACTTGATTTCAGTGCCAATTTATAAATCAGACATGGAAAGTAGTGCGTCTAAAACTTGTCGTATTACGTTACCCTCCATTAATTTCGAGTTGTTTTAATTTGGCTGTTCTTGTTTTCTTTCTTTAGCGACGTAATAACTTACTGTACTAAGACTTGTACGTTTTTTTTTCTCGAGTATCGCACGGTGTTGCCGCAAACGCAACACTTTGCGTTACAGCATGGAGTTACGTTTTCGTTTTGTGTTTTTCGTTAACAACAAATAATCACAGGCAACGCAAAGGGAAGAAACGTTCGAGGGGCAGGTGAAGCTACTGAGTGCACAACTGCGAGAGGTAAACCGCGGACCACCGTAGATAGAGGCGGTTACGGTTGTAGATAGGATCATGATCATCGCCATTTCATGTTGGGGTATTAGTCAATTCTCTGAACTGCATCAAGATGTTCTTAAATACGTCGAAGACCGCTACGGCGATCCGTGATCCGTGAGCATCGATAAACAAAAGAGCCGCGATCCTTCGCTCGGTCTCAATAATGAGAGATAAAGATTCTTTTTGTTTCTTGAAAAGTTAACGTGTCAACAGCTTTACGCAGTTCAGGGTGCGTCCGTTGTTAGGCTACGGTTGGTGTAGGCCCGTGTAGAGCTGACGGCGGTTGGTGCTTCATCTATATTACTTGCAGGATCTATCCCTCTTACCTGTGCATAATTTTCTTATCTACTATGTATGTAATGTACATTACGCCTGTATTGTGACTGTACGCTTTATGTCTTTGTAGTCTTGTGCAAGTGTGCTCTTCAGATGTTGCGTTTCACGAATGTTATGCCATCAAAATATGTCGCAGTGTTATGTAAACGTTCACACCGAATATTATTGTATGTGATGGATCCGGATAATTGACAAAAATCACCAGTTTTATGAATCTCAGTATTTGTGGGAAATTTCACATTAATTTAGCCCCAATCCTACTGAAACTGGGCTTTGATAATACGTCCATGTTATCAGTATCATTGTCTTTATAGCCATCTGGCATTTGATACATACAGATCAGACTCAAGCCTGAGTTGTGAGAGTCGCTAGTCTCGTTTTTTCATGGTCGCAATTCAAAAATAGCCAAGAGATATTGACAAAATGCGTTTGATGCAAGGATGTGAAGGGTTTGACTGAAAATCAGCGCTGTAGCAGGCACCTACTGCAGCAATGCTGAGTCGAATTCCTTTTCGACATCATCAACTCACTATGTTTTTTGTATTAGTTTAAGAGTTTGTGTATTCTTGATGTCGAATAAAGTTATGTCTATGTCTATGTCTAAAATAGAAAGACTATACAGAACAATTGACGACTTATTTTTTTTGTACAAAAGCATGTAAGCAAAGCAACATCTGCAGCGTTCACCTTGTGTAAGTTTCTGTCGTACATTTGCAACGGGCGCTGTGGCGACTCGTGAGTAATTAGAGTGTGTGTCAGGCGATGGCGACCCGCGATCACGTGGAGGATAAGATCCACGGCCTCTCGCAGAAACTATCGCAAGTAAGTCGACGGTAGAGGGCTCTGGGGATGGTGTGGTTATAAACAAATGTTATTCAAACCTGAGGGACTAATTTTATCAAAGTTATAATCTGAATGAGAAGCTGTTTCTTTTCCATTCGCGAGATTAAAAATGAATTTGTTTTGTGATCAAATTAGTGTAAACTACACTTTTGGTATTATATGATTTGGTTAAGGTTGAAATTGCATTAAATTCGACTTGTTTGAAAGATCCAATGATGAAAACTTTCTTTTTGACGATCTTAATGGCTAAATAAGATACTCCAGCTTCTATAAGTGTTAAAAAGGAAGCATGGTCATTAATTGCTTAAACACAAAGAACCAGAGCATCTCTTCACATCTTTTAGAATATTCTCATGCTCATAAAGTAGTTTATTTTACTTTTTTAGTGGGTAATGGTATATTATTTTCATAGTTTAGTGTCATCACTCGGCACTTGTCAGCTTACGGTGAAGGTAACGCATGAGAGTTGTGGTGGCTTGTGCTATCTCTAACAATGTTTTTCACTTTTGCATAATTGTTTTTTTTTTGTTTTCATTGTTTTTAACTCAAAGCTACGTTAAAATTAGAATCAAATAAAACTTAAAATCAGATTAACTTTTGCATGTTTTGATTGATATAATCTTGAAAAAAACAGTCTAATTTATTAAGGAATGTTTCTTGCACTAGCAAGAGACAGTCTATATATAATTTATATCATTATTTCTAAACATATTGGTTCAGTCTCCTATGAAACGTGATTATGATTAAATAGACTAATCTCTAATTATTAGTAAAATTGATTTAACTCTCAAATAAAATTGAGTAAATATTAAAAAAAATTAGACTGTTTTTCCCCTTCATTCGGGTTTAAGCTAACATTTTTTTTATTAAAATTTCAGGCTGAGGCCCGCGCTGAGTTCGCTGAGCGTTCGGTACAGAAACTACAAAAGGAGGTCGACAGGCTTGAAGGTAAAATTTGCAATAATTATAAATCTTTTATGACATTTTTAAGATCGAATTTTTATACAGATGAATTTTGGCGAAGCATGAAGCATTTTTTAAAATATCTCATTGAAATGGCAACCTGTAATTTTTTGTAGTCTCTATTGTAAGAGGCCTTCCAGAAAAGAACTAGAAGAAGTCTTCAATTTAAATGTTTCGTCAAAGTTTACCGTGTTAGGTTTATTATGTAGGTAAAAGAAAAAAACAATGAAAATAATAATTATTTATATTATTGCTAGTTTTCAAGGTTCTCCAGATATATTACATCCTACAGCAGTACGGTTAAGTCTAATTTGAAATATCTCTGAAGTCAAGTTATAACATGTTTGAGCTAAAGCTTTGAACATTAAACGCACAGCCACCATTAGAACTGGCTTCTTGACTTTCTAGAGCTGTATCATAGATGTGAAAGCTTATTTACTATCATTGCGCTATTTACTAGCTTATTCTTTATTTCATAGTAACAGTTTTTAGTTTTTATTTCGATTAAAACATGTATCGGTTACACAATTGTTGCTGGCATTAAATCGTTCAGTCGCTTGTCTTCGTCTGTATTGCAAAAACCTGTTGAGACAATCGACTGACTGTTTTAGCTGCAAGATCGATATGTGCTAAACACGATTGTGTATTCGATTTTAATTAGTAGAATTAGAGCCCATTTGCAATCGACTTTCGTAACTGGCTTTTTTCCGAACACAATTAAGTACCTAAAGTTTCAAGTCGTTTTAATTTTGGGCTTTGATTTCAATGTATTTTACTCTATATGAAGCATGTCTTTGTGTTAGACGGCTCGATCCTTTACGTGTTGATCGTGACTGCATGTTTTTTGATTTCTGTTGTTTTTCCTTTGATTTCAAATGCTAACTGACGGGTGACGTGCGAAGGAATTGTTAATGTTAAATTCACACCTAAATATATGCATGTCAAAATTTGTTAGCAATATGCAACGTCAGCTAGTATTTGGAAGTATGTGTTGTTTTGCGTGCGACTGACCGTGGCCGCGTCAACCTTGCAGACGACCTGGTTGCCGAGCGCGAAAAGAGCAAACTCCTGCAGGAGGAAATGGAGGCCACGCTCCACGACATCCAGAACATGTGAACACCTCGCCCCGCGCCCGCCCGCTCAACGACTATCGATATCCTCACACCTCACTAGCGCGCTTTCCCTACACTAGCAACTGTCAAAATTCTGCGCGGCCATCTTGTGGATTAATCAGACATGAAAAGGAAAACGCGCTGGTTTTGTTCTGTCGATGTGCTTTTGTTTAGAACTCGTATATTTTTTATTATTTTGACACGGTATCGATGCCCGTTGAGGCGGGCGGACGCCTAGATGTTACTAGCTTAGAGTAATTGCCAACAACTGCTTATTTGTAACGTCGAGATCGAGTGTTCGCTACGACACCACTGCCATGTGCAATTTTTTTTATTTGATACACAATTTTACTAATATTTTTCTGTTGAGAAGTGTACTCGTAAAATCCTCATTCGTTTTAGTCATTATTTATCGAGAGCGAGTGTCTAAGCCGATGTATTCGGCCGTTGTATGCAGCTGATAGTAACCGCTTTCTTATGGCACTCTAGTAATAAGGGAAAATGTTGACATTCCAAAATGGGGGACCAAAATGTTTACATACTTCAGCATATACATAGTCTAAATTCATTCCAATCCAATGTAGCGTAGAACAAAGTAGAGAGCAATATAGTAGCCAGTTTCCGGGACCGTAATTCTGATAGTGCATTTCACAAATGGATCGCACAACACAAAGCGGCTCTGTTTGCAATTCCATGAATTCTTATTTACTTAATATTAGAGAAGAGATTAGATGTTTTATTTAATGAGTGATGGTAACATATTGATATTTATAAATAAGAATATACTTGCTATGAAGTATTTGATATTCTATTTTGTTTTGAGTATGATTTTTCTTGTGTCATAATTTGAGTTTGTTGCTATTTATTTAAATTAATCGATGAATAAACGACAATTAGTCGCGATGGGTTAGTTAGCAGGCGCGCGTCCAGTACCGCCAGCCATACATACATACAAACTGTAATACATACGAAAACGTTCGATAAATCGAGGGGAATCCGTCTTTTTTTAATGTTATCGATTAATGAAATGGTAGATAAGTTCGTGAGAAATAAATTAATGAATTTAAGAGTATTCTAACACAGTGTTTATAAATATATATTATCATTATTTTTAACTCGGTGTTGTGTTTTTTTGATGACTAATCCGTGTGCTCCTTCTAACACTCCCGTTCACTAATCACCATCGATTCTATCAGCTATAAAAATCAGACAAACCATTCTCATTGTACAATCGCTCATCAACAATTCGGAAGAACCGGAATGAAACAAATTAGAAGCATCGCCATCGAATGTAGTCGTCATCGGTCGAAGCACGGGGCATGGCGAGTCCCTCGTCCCTTGTAGCGAGCATGGAGCCCCCTCGTCCGCCGCATGCCGCCAGCCGCGGTACTGACGCCCGCGCCTGCCGCAGATGATCTCATCAACGAGAGCGAGAGGTTCAACGACATCGGCGACGACATCGACGACTCCTTCGTCGAGCTCATCCCGGGCGTCGACCCCAACGAGCGCCAGCTGGCCGTCGTGCGCAAGGAGCGCGAGCGCATCGCCGAGATCGCGCGCCTCGAGGCCGAGAAGGTCGCCGAGGCCGCGCGCATCGAGGCCGAGAAAGTCGCCGAGGCCGAGCGCGTCGTCGCCGAGGCCGCGCGGCTCGAGGCCGAGAAGGTCGCCGAGGCGGAACGGGTCGAGGCCGAACGGCTCGCCGAGATCGAACGCATCGAGTACGAGAAGGCGCATCCCCCGCCGCCGGCGCCCGTCGAGGCCGCTCCTCCCGCCGACGGAGCCGCTCCCGCCGCGCCGCCCGCCGAGGGAGCCCCGGCCGAGGGAGTCGCGCCGCCGGCCGAGGGCGCGCCCGCAGCCCCGCCCGCCGACGGAGCGGCACCGGTCGCGCCGCCCGCCGAAGGCGCCCCGGCCGCGGTACCAGCGGAGGGCGCTCCCGCGGCGGCCCCGCCTGCCGAAGGAGCTCCCGCTGCGGTCCCGCCTGCCGAAGGAGCTCCCGCTGCGGCTCCGGCCGCCGAGGGAGCTCCTGCGGCGGCGCCGCCGGCGGAGGGCGCCGCGGCGCCGGCTGCCGCTCCGGCCGCGCCCGCCGAGCCCGCGCCCGCAGCCCCCGCGGCCCCCGCTCCGGCCGCGCCGGCGGACCCGGCCCCCGCCCCCGCCGCTCCCCCCGCGGAGGCCCCGCCGGCCGAAGCGGCTCCACCCTCCTAGACGGATCGACCCCCTGCTCGAACACCTCCTTCACGGTTTATCACGTGCTCCGGATCGATGACCAAGATATACCTGATCGAACTCGGTGCGACGAATCTGATGTAACAGAGTTATTTTTTTTTATCTTCTAAATAAATGAAAAAATTCAAAATATAGCTGATGGAATAGTGTTTCGATCTTAGAAGAGAGTAGTGTCGTTGGGCGTATCGAATAACGAAAGGAATGCATGCGTGTGAGCGAGTAGGCTAACCGAGGACGCGTACGAGTGGGCTCACGGCGCCGGTTTCCGCAGACGATCTGATCGCGAGCAAGGAGATGTTCCACGAGATCGGAGGGGAGTTGGACTGCGCGTTCGACGACCTCGGGCTCCCGATGGCGCCGCCCCACGTGGTGTCGGGCCCGCTGCACGCCGTCCCGCAGCCCTGCGACCGCTGCACCTGCTGCCACTAAACCACCCGACCGTCGCCCATTCGCTTCTCATGTGCATTTAAAGCCAGTAAACCTCTAGCCTGACAATCTCATCCTTATTTACCGAAAACGCTTTTAAATTCTAAAACTGCATGAACGATTGGCGCCTAATCCCCGTTTTCTACGAGCGAGTAGCTCGAGGTAACCACGACGTGGCGCATGGCTTCGGAATAATCAGGATCACACGTAAGCATTACAATTATTAATTATAATACTACATACGCTGAGACTAATCGTTGCAACACTTGACTTGGGAGTTAAAAACTGAGTAGGTACCTACGCCTACTACTAGAAGAGAAATCATCTTAAAATTTTGGAAAACATGTTGCTCAGAGGAAAATTACAGGAGAAATTGTGTTTAATTCACTCATTTCGGATTATGAAATACTTGTATGTTTGGGGGTACCATTGTAATACTAATTAATTGTGCAGACGAACTTGTTGCCGAGAAGGAGAAGTACAAGGACATCGGAGACGACCTGGACACGGCCTTCGTGGAGCTCATCCTCAAGGAATAAGATGTTCGAACGACATGCCGAGGCGCCACCATCCGCCCGCGATTCACACTATCTGTATAAATGTATTTTAATTTATATTTTATACTCCTGATTTAAAGTATTACAAACCATAGGTTTATGGCGGTATTTATTTTCGTTTATAATAAATAATTTATTAACAATTACCTGTGTATTTTTTGTCTGTATTCCCGCTGGCTCTTGAAATAAAATTAAAACTGCATATGAGAGGAATTTTATATTTAGTAAGTAAAAGTAGAAGAAGAAAGACACCCTAAACAACATACTTAAACATTTTTGTTAGGTAAAATTCTCTGTACAACCTGCCATTGATTGGTGAAGAATAACCGTGCCATGTTAAGGAGAATATTAAAAGTTGCTTCATTAAAGAATAGAGGAATGATTAAGAATAGCATTAGAACAACTACCATGATCTGCGCTAACTTTTAGTAAGAAAAAGGAGTATTAATTGTAAGGCATATTAATTTAGCAATTTTGTAGGTCTTCAGTACTATTCATTGGCCGAAACGAAACGTTAGATAGTATCGTCACTTGGTGGCAAAGTATCGCACGATTTGCAAATAGCGACAGCCTGCGGAACTAACTTTTTAATCATCCATGTAATCTTTAGTTTACGTTTGTACCTAAGCAGTCTTCTAAGACATTTCTATTTAAGTATAATCGGTTGTTCGATTAGTCACGCTTGTAGATTTACTTAGTTTTCGTAATGGTAAGTACTAGTTGCTTTTGCTTAATTATTGCTTATACTATTTATTGTTTTGCCAAAGTAGATGCGCTTAAAGTACTTAATTAAGGAAACTGAAACAAACGTAACAAATTTGAAATCTTCATAACTTGACTTCCATATGTTCGAAGACTAGTAGTTAGGATAGGAGTAGTATTTTATCTATGTATCTTACCGAAACCAGTCAGAGTTATTAAGAGAGAGAGAGCGCTCAAATAAAATGGTTTAGAAATCTGAAACGAGAACTGAAAGGTTATTATTCCAAGACAGTTATTCAACAACGTCAACTGCGGGCTAGATATTGCCATGGGTAGGTACAATGCAATTGTCCCTTTCTAACCAGTGAACATGTGCGAAACGGACGTAGGTACAGTCCGTAAGCTTCTAGAATCTAGAATGTCATCCGGTTACGTTACGGGTACCATCGGCCAATTGAGTGAGTGAGACAGCAAGACAAACCCGTACGTCGTTCTAGAAGCTCACGGACTAAGTACCTACTCGACTAAATAAACTTTCAATTCACTTAATCCTACTAACACTAACCCCAACATTTACAACAGACGAGGTGTTGGAAGAACGCAGTAAATACAAGGCAATTGCAGAGGAGGTGGACCAAACGTTCGCAGATCTTTCCGGCTACTGAACGAAACGCAGCGGTTTGACAGCCGCCGCCATTTTGTGCAAAACGGCGGGAAAAGTGACAGCGCGCGAGCTCAAAATGTTTGCTTTGGAATTATTTTTTTGTTTGCACTGTGCACTGATGGAAAAACATTTCCGATTAATAATTGATGGAATACTTAATTTGTGTGACTTATTGAAGTAGAACGTGTCGCTTCCGAAGGACGATGAGCAATTTTGAAATGCCTAAAATATTTGGATATTAGTGTTCACTTACTTAATTATTATTGGAATATCTTAAATACTGTTATTAATAAGTAAATCATATTTCATGTTAAACAAGAGCCATTAAATTTTAACATCGTAAATTTTGATACTTGTACAAGAATATTATGAAAAAGAATGCGTATAGGTAGACTTTTGAAACTAATTCTTTTTTTATAATCCAAAAACTTGGCTAGAAATAAATTAAGTTAGGTAGATACGTAATTATTTTATTAGACCACTGCCGATGTAATTTTAATTAGGAATAAATTTCATACGTTGCAAAATTTTCATACTTTTTTACGTAATGATTTAATGCAATATACCTAAAGGGCGGAAACATGTTATGAAATACAGGTAGGTAATGATTATTTTTGATTGTAAGTACTCACCTAACCTATAAAATGTTTAATGATATTATTATGTACCCTATTTACGTTTTTATACTGCTGCTTTGTCTGATAGGTATGATAGGCGCTAGTTAGGAACGCGTGTGTATCTATGAGATTCTAGGAAATCAAATTTTTGCAAAGAATTCTAAACACTTTCAGTTCAGTTTATTATTTAAAAAAAATAACTTGATCTTTGTCGAGATGACCTATTTGATCTTAGGCCACATCAGGACCAGCACGCTTAGCCGTAATGTGGCTGCAACTGTACCTATTGCTAAACTTCATCCAGTGAAATAAATAAACAGGTACCTAGAGGTATGTCAGGATCGTAGCAAGTGGAACAAAGTATGCTCTGCCTACCCCTGTGGGAAAGAGGCGTGACGGTATGTATGTATGTAGGTACCTACTTATTATACAGATAGTACGATATTCTGTACACTCCGCGCGCATTGTGGCAAGTTATAAATATGCCATGTTAGTTATAATGAGATGTGTAAATCTTGCCCCTAAGCGTGTGGCCTTATATGCCTCATACGAATAAAGTCGAGTCGATAATGCTTTAATCAAGGATTGCATTCACCAGTATCCAATTCGTATAATATAAGCTAGTAGGTATGTACTTACCTACCTACGTACCTAGACTTGCAATGTCAGCCTTTGATTAATTTCCCCTGGCGATATATTATTTATACGCCTTAAAATTGTATTAATAAACACCACCAGACCCTGTGTTTCGGTCAAAGGGTTTTTTTTATAAAAAAAAGTACAAGAACTTTTTATGCAGACAATCTTTCTGAGGCCGTAATGTCTAAAACACGGGCGCTAACAACCATTAAATACCATCTCTTTCTTACCTCACACTATACTGTTCGACAGCAAGAAATGGTAAATGTGATTGTGATTCGAAGAATTGAAGAATTATATTTGAAGATCGCCAGCTGCAACATAGCGTGTTCTATGTAATTCTTACTTTCGATTGGTGCTAGATTTTCGAAGAAAAATAGTCTTGTACTTTTTAAAAAAAAGTACTTGCAAACCTCTTGGTGGTGTTAGGTAATTAGGTACCTAATTTATGTATCTCACAGAAAACATTACACGACATTCGTCTATTCTGAATCAAATTTAAGTGTCAGAGAAACAAATCTAACCAACGAGATATTTATTAAGTACTTTTGTTTTAAACAGATCATTCCTTAGGTATGTATTCATTCTTACTACTTTAGTGTTTTAAGCTTTAGATTTTTTATCTTCTACATGCCATAGTATATAAGTTATTTTTAAGGCGGGTAAGTACTGTAACTAAACTGTCACTGGCCATTCGTAAAATCATAGTCAACACTAAAATGAACTAAGTACCCTGTATAGTTTTGAACCCTTATACGAATGAGACTATAAAGTACACAAGTACTTATAAGACTAAAAAGTAAATAAATCTTCTTACTACAAGGGTACAGTAAAGCTTAAAATCAGTAAGTATACAATACCTACCCGCCTTTGAATTTAAAAGTACTCGATTCGACGTGACTGCTTAGTTTTTTACTTCTCTACTTGAGGAACTGCTGTATGATCTTTTCATTCCAATAAAGTATAATTTTTAAGCAGATTTGTTTTATTTTAGTCGATACAATCTTAAAATATCGATACTAATATAAAAATAAAAGAAACTGCCTTTTCTAATACCTTAACGCTTAAAATAAAACACTGGACCGATTTAGTTGGAATTTTGATAACCATAGAGACATTTTCATCATCGGGAAAGGATTATATAGAATTGTTCTCGACTCGAGTGGCATAAGGTCTGATGTGAAAATCAGACCAAATTGACTTATTTAAATTACGGTCATAATGCGCTCTTTCTCTGTCTACCACACTGACACTTGTATTTCTATCTCTTTCCGTTGAGGAGATATTTAAATGCATAAGGTCTGATCTGACGACTTTTAGAAATTATAGAGACGCATCAGGACTAATTTTGACTTACACCTTTATGCATGGACTTCTCCAAGTTTTTTGTTTAGCGTATTTCAACTTCAAGGTTTATGCTTCAAAATTAGTTTTCCTTCATGACTAGCGTTATGTCACTAAAAGCCTTCTGCTTTGCAAAGGTTGATACAGCATAGGTACGTATCACTAGATACGACGTAATGCTTCAAATATTTTTAGCTGTTTAATTTTATACAGTAATTCGTATATTAGTTTGAGACCTTATGCCTGTAATAACGTTAACTTTTGAGAATCATATGAGTAGTTAAGTGCAAATAGAACATGCCTTCAACCAGTTCAATAGCATAACGTATGAAGCATAGAGTCGGAAGTCGCTGTTTTCATAAAAAAAATGTTGTATCGATATTATTTAAACCGCCAAAAGAAAATTAAATATATGAAAATATAGGTACAAGTAATCTTCTAAAGATGCAAAAAGTTTCGTGATCCTAACTATAATTATTCAATAATTATAAGCCGATTCATTTATCAATTTTATTTTTGCTCTCCTGAAAAGTTAAGAAATCACACATCAGACCTTATGCTTCTCGAGTCGAGTGTTCTTTCCGGAAAATCTCCTAATCATGGCTGGATAGCCATAAGCGAATTCTACGCGAACAAAAACTAGTTACATATGAGACAAAAAAACCTCACAGGATGTGATGCCTATATTGGATTTAGATGCCTATATTGGACCTAGTTCCTCAATATAGGTACTGATCAATAACAGACCCGTACAGTAACGTCTAAACAACATGTAAACACCAACAAGGTTACAGAAATAAGTACCTGCTATATATATATGTACACCTACGAGCCTTAAAAAACGAGAAAACGGGGAACGCTAACAAGCTGGTCACGTGATGGAAAGTAATCACCGCTGCCCATAGACGCTCATAACATAGGGCGTTAAGAGCGTTTTACCGGCCCTTTTTAATAAAATAAAAGGCTATCTGTTATGGTTGCCTGGTAGAGATCGCTCTGTAGCGATAAGGCCGCCTATTGTTACCTTATTACTTCTGTATACTTTTTCTGTTTTGATTGTTATATGTGGTGTTCAATAAAGAGTTATTGTATTGTAAAGAAGTAATGATTAATGAAATGACCGACGAGAACTCGATAAGCTCGCACTTTGCCTTTTTTATTTTAATATCTATAGGTAGGCGCGAGTCTAACTTCTTTCGCGTCATTTTTAGTCAAGCAATAAAAACCCTTCACATATTTCCGGTGTAAACTAATTACCATAACACCATTCAAGCCCACTGAAAGCTCAACCGTGCTCAGCTTTTAAGCTCCCCGTTGATCACACAAACAAACTTTTATTTACAGCGTCGAGTAGATTATGTTACCGCGATGAAAGGCGAGCGATACCACGGTTCGATACCGGGTTAAATATAGCTGACTCTTTCTACGGCGGATGAGTTGGCTGAAACTCAGCTTAAAGGAGAAAATCTGCAACACATGTTCATTAATCGTGAGCGAGACAAGCGATGCCCGATTTAGCTGGCATTGACTATTGCATCGATGTATCGATTTTATTTACCTATCTTACAGCGTGTAAATTTCTAATAAAATTATGTATACATTGAAAAATACATGAATCTGCGAATCCGATTTACCATAGCAGTCAAGGCAATGTGTTTTCATTTTGCTTTCTGAGACCCAATTTTTGAAAGCAGGTCAAATATTTTTTTAGCCTAATTACTAACACTAATTAATAAGTTATCTAAAGCTGTAAGTAAGTAGGTACTGGACCGACGTGTCCAGTAACTACTAACAGCTCTGGACTTTATCACGTAAATAAAAAAAGAACACGGCTCAAGCCTCACCGTAATTTTAGACTCGTTAAAAAAAATACAAAAAAGGTATTCTTAGAACTTGTATAATATAGTATACATTGCAAAATTAAGGGAAGCATCTTCGCTGTTTCGGCCGTGATATATCTAGAAAGTTTCGAAAAATTAAAAACAACTAGGTATAACGCAAGAGTCAAATCTGCTTATCAATCGAAGTTTGATGAAATCAGACATATTATGATCCAAGATTTTAATAAAAATAATTCACTGCTACTTACAACGGAAACAGATGTTTCAACGGAAAAGAAAATCTGCAACGCATGTGATTCATGGGTGGGGAAGACAGACGATACTCGATTTAGCTGGCATTGACTGCGGTGCATCGATCTATCGAGACGATAGGACCTGGCTTATCGCCATTTTGACAGGTTGATTTATTTATTGTATTGTCTGGGATATCGCAGCAAAGGTCGCACTAGACACAATGGTAGCCGGAATATTAAATTTAATTCTATGAGATATTTGATGAAAAACATGGCCCCTCAAGCAGAGGCGGTGGGTTTTAATCCTAATAACGCATCTCTAATTTTTTCGGATTTTTTGTGCGAAATTACATCTGAAATTTACCGTGACCTTTTCGGTCCAGAAAAACATCGAGAGGAAACCTGCATACACTTACTAAGCAATTCATTTGTTGTGTATGAAGTTCCCAATCCGCACTGGGCCCGCGCGGGTACTATAGCCCAAGCCATCGCATTCTGAGAAAAGGCCTGTGCCCAGCAGTGGGACTCACCTATTTAGGCTGAAGATGAGAAGATGAGGAATAGAAAAAATAATCTAGGTTTGTTTTTAGTTTTGAACTTCTAGCTGATACTGATGAACAAGCGAACGGGTTAGTTGCTGTACAGTTTACATGAAAATTGTGTGAAAAGTGAATCATGCTAAACGTGGCCTTTGGGTCTTCTTACCCTAGGCTCTGTCTAACCCGTAAGGAATAAAGACGTGATTTATGAATGCATGTATGAAAAGTGACCTATGTTTTGCTCGTCAGTCAATAAATATGGATTTCATAATAATTCATAATTCATTTATTGCATGAAAACGGATACAGAAAGATAGAAAGTATGTAAATACAATTTACATAAAGAAGTTTTGGGTAAGATAGAGACTTACCTATTTATATATCTGGAATATTAAGTAACAAGGCTTTTTGGTATGCAGGACGGTACTAGACTTACTAAAGTCCAGAGCTTACACTGTATCCTAAGAAAAAGTAGAAGCATTATAACAATATTTGAGGGAGTGGGAGCTTTAACTTATTTGCAGGTGTTGTGCGGATTCCTCAGGATGTCCTGAATCCGCATAGGAACTATAGTCCAACCAAACCCTCTGGGCATGAGCCCAACAGTGGGACGAATGGTATGTAGACTGGGTATTGCAATGATTTGTTTAACGTGAGAGCTTTGTAAAAATCGTCTTTCTTCTTTGTCTACACGCAAAGTTTCAGCTTTCTACTTACGTAGGTTAGGTTAGGTTGGTTGGGTAGGTAGTGCTAAAGCCTGCCTGAAATAAATTTGTTTGATTTTATGGTCATATTATACCTAAAGTCTAAGGCACCCTGGGATTATCTTTACACCATTCCTTCTCTCCAGAAAGAGAATTTAGTGTCACGTTTTATCTATTTCACCGCCGATGAATGTTACAAGGCATCTACACACACTACCTATCACAAAAGTGACCAGTCAGTCAGTCAAAACATTTCCTATTACTTTTGTTTGTCTTGACTAAGAGTAAGAGTTTTTTATCCAGCAAAAACAGAACGGCCGCTTTTACAATTGCAAATGTGACGTCGATAGGTTCCAGATGTTTGGGAAGAGCAAATTAAATGCTGAGAAGAAATTCCGAAACTATCAACTTCGGTAGGTAGGTACCAAATTACTTTTTTGTCATACAACAGGGAAGGAAAATGTGCAAGTGGACCTGATGGTAAGTAATCTACTGTCCACGGACATCCTCAAAACCGACGCATTACTAGAGGGTTAATAAATAGGACTAATAAGACTTAGACTTAGAGGGTTAATAAATAGGACTAAATAAGACTTTAAGTAATAGGTACTCAAATACAAATAGGAAGTGCTGGAATTTCCAAAGCTGATTCAATCAGAATGTACGGCCAGCTGAGCCGTGCGCGGGAGCATAGCGAGCGGCGATCGAGCCGTCTCTTCTTCTCTAGTGATTACTATGGATCGGAATCCTGGATTTTGGCACCGAAAATAGTCGGGCGGGCGCTGCCGCGAACCCGAGGGGCGGCGGCGCAGTGCGTGTCGCTCCGCCGCGTGGACAGCTTGTGAGGTGAGTGCGCACGCGCAGCTCCAACGGATACTCCAGGACCAACACCAGGATCTAACGGAAGTGATTGTGAGACTGTGCAGTGGCGGCCCTGTGAATTAGAACCCAGTGAGCTTAATATTTTTTTGACGGTATTTTAACAATTGGCGGCGATTGGAGCTGCTCTGTTCTGTACAGGGCCGTCGCTGGATGTGTGTATCCGAGCTGTGTGTTACAAAAAATTGTGTTATAATTTCCGTGGTGAAAGTGAAATTTGCGCGCGCGGTCGTAATTGGTGCGCTGGCGCATATGACTCGGGTTTCAGCGCGCACGGCCTCGCTGAAAATAGTGGTTCCCGCCCACGCGCCCGCGCCGCCCCCGCTAACCTATTTGCGGCGCGCGCGATCAGTATTTATTTAGCGATATGAGGAAACTCATCCCGACTTTTATTTTTGAATCTGACATGGCCCATATATCATGTAATTAGGGCGCTCACGGAATGCTCAAGTTTTAGGTACTTGGCTGCTTCAAACGCCAAGTTGCATGTTAAAAAATGTCGCTAAAACACTACTTCAATTCAATTCAATTAAGGAAAAGTTTATTTAATAACGAACACACAAACAGTAACACGGTCATTTGAACACCCGAAAACAAAAAAGAATGAAAGTGTTGTATTGCATTGTTTTAATTAAATATCGTTACTTGGTTATAGCCATATTTGACAGCTGCAGGTGACAGTAGATACGGGAATGTTGGCACGGCTTCAAACGGGATTCGCAGCTAACGTTTCTGAAATATTTAGGCCGTAGGTATTTTACTAAAGCTATTTTCCGCTAGTGGTTCAATAATTTAAACTGACGTAATTGGCGCCTGGAGAGGTTAGGTAGGATACACTAGATAAGTATCGATATTGCTCAGCGACACTTGACTCAAATGTAAGAGACGAAAAAGATCAATCATTATTTTGAAGTTTGAATGCAAGTAGACTCAAAATGATACTTAAGTAACTGACCATATAAGAGTGAATTAAAGACAACCACGTTTCTAGAAAGGAAATAAGTGTTGAATATGAAATTAAAAAAACGCTGATTTTACTTTTTACTGATTAATAGTAGTTACTTGTATTTTTATCAAATTTACAATTTGTATACCGATTTCAAGTTAATCCGATCACTGGAAGCGGGTGAAACATGGTCAGCAAATTTTAAACGGGACAACTTATATACAGCTTATTCAGACGTTGGAAAAGTTGCTGGCTAGATAGAAAAACGTAAAAAGTCGAAGGCCAACAACCTGACTCACACCGCGCTTGACAGCTTGACATCCCATTCAACAAATTGTCTGATGTTTGTCTACTAGGCTGGAGTATTCGCAAACATAATATTTGCCATTACTATCAAAGTTTATAGAACCGGGAACCTGGGTGTTACGGCAAACATTTTATGCGGTTAGGTTATTTCAACCCTGTTACTATGGCAACATTTACGAGTGAAAATGCAGAAATAATTAAAAGAAAAATCAAAAGTTCAATTTTTGAATTAGACTTAGTCTCGTAACTGCCACTACCGGGTATAATTTTTTTGAGGTGAACGTTGTTTGCGTACAGATACCTAAGAGTCACAAGAAACAGCCTGTTTTATTTAAACTTTACTAACTACCTAAAACTAAAAAGAAAATTGTACAACTAAGCGGCGTTAATGCCTAAGGACACCCTATCGAAGCCGACTTCTTATTGATGTGACACATTAGACAAGACATTACTTTACATTTGAAATTTACTACTAAAATCGACTTTTAATATCGTGAGGCAACCTGCATACCTGAGGTTCCCATCCGCACTGAGCCCGCGTGGAGAATGTAGCCCAAGCCCTTTCATCTGACTGATTAAGCTAGACTGGCGTTTAGGTACTATATTTTTATCATCATCATCATCATATCAGCCGAAAGACGTCCACTGCTGGACATAGGCCTCCCCCAAGGCTCTTCACTCGGACCGGTCCTGTGCCTTCCGCATCCACCGCAATCCCGCGATCCTGATCAGATCTATATTTTTATACAATAAAGCATTTACCTACCTACTTCTACTTACTATAGCTGGAAGCAAATGGATGCTCTTTACTATCACTACACAGTATAAAACAAAGTCGCTTTCCGCTGTCTGTCTGTTCCTTTTCATGCTTAGATCTTTAAAACTACCTACGCAACGGATTTTGATGCGGTATTTTTAATAGATAGAGTGATTCAAGAGGAAGGTTAATATGTATATGCATAATATACCGCACGATGCCTGGACGGTCGCTAGTATAGTATAATAGTGTGCCATGGTATTTGCTTGACAACGAAGTAAAGCTGCACTCCAGTGAAAGATTAGGACGCCCACTCGTTGGGCGCACGCCAGATGGATATAAGGAGATGACGTCGTTGGATGGTTTACACGCTTTTCGAATTAGGAAACTCGTGTTGACGGGAGAGATGACAAGCCTGTTAGTCGCTAATTTCTACATTGGTTTAAAACATGTTTAGAAGGAGCTTGTTGCATCGAGAATGATTTCCAACGAGTACTTATAGGCCAGTTTAGACTGGAAGAAGCCTGCAATACCCATTATATTGCGGCCATGGGTTTACGTTTTCTAATGCGAGCGCATTATAGCCTGGCAATGTGGCAATGTAATAATCAATGTACCCTGCAGGGTTTTTTTTAGCGAGTTTAAACTGAGCTTAAGATCAGCAAGGCGATAAGTTCACATAACTAAGAAAATTCAAACATTAGCAGTTTTCGACGGTATTTTGTGCTGTCAAATATAGTATACAGTTTATTGGCACTTTCAGTATCTACTTGGCACTTGGTACTTGGTCTAATTTGTGGTTATTTCATTAATTTGGTGACATCACTTGTTTCGCAGTACCTAAGTAGAGAAATTCGCAGGAGCTCTTTGTTTTTGTTTTAAACAGTTAGGTACTTACCTCTATATTTGTAGCAACCTCTTCAATCGCCCCTAAAGTACCCTAAGAGTGAATCTTGATTTATCAGATTTATCCGTCGTTCTCAAAAAGTAGGCACAAAAATATCTGAATACGAAATAACGCCCGTGACTACGACGACTTATTCAAATACTTGTGAACTCTATAATAATAATGGCTCTAGGTATAGCCCACCAAAGATTTCCTTTACCATTCTAAGGTTCAATGTCAATTGTACGGCTTAAGAGCGTGCATCCCTACTGAGCTGGCAACGTCGCATATTTGGTGATTTTTTGTAAGTAAGTAAGTAAGTAATCTTTATTTGCAATTAAATATGGTTTACAATAGATGTCCAAATGAGATACAGTTCACATATTTAGTCAATAATATGACATGCAAATTAAACATTGTAAATAATTAAAATAGGAAGCACAAGTCCACAATCAATCTATTAGAATAAAACAAATACAACTGAATTGCAAAACAATATTGAAAATTAAATGTCAGAATAAATGAAATTTTTGTGACTGGAACAACTTTGTAATGTAATTATTAAGTCATGTTTATGCAAATAAATTATCTCTATCTATCTATCTATCTCTATCTATCTAATGAAAATCAATGTCAAGTAAAATTAAAATAAAGTTAGAAAAGCCATGAAACAAATCAATTAATAATCATTAAAAATATAAATATATATATCATATGTTTTACGATTATTTCACAGAAAATGAATGAAAGTTTCAAATGTCCGTCTGTAGTGCACTTCGTTTTTAGTGTATTAATGTGTCTAATGCAATAATTGATCATGATGGACTTTTATTTTCTTACTAAACGAGATATAGTATTTTATCCCTTTAATACGAAAATAAAAGTCCATCACGATTAATCATTGCATCGGACGCATTAATACACTAAAAACGAAGTGCACTACAGACAGACATTTGAAACTTTCATTCATTTTCTGTGAAATAATCGCAAAAAATCACCAAAAATGCGACGTTGCCAGCTCAGTAGGGATGCACGCTCTTGATATCAAAGACCATCTTCACCTACTGGCGCCTATTTCACCAACTGGACAATTTGTCGGTGACAAGTGACATTTCTGTTTACATTAGAAACTCTATCACAATCTACGCCGGTTGGCTTTATATCGACTACGCCTTACATGTCGAATTGTCACATATCGCCGACATTTGTCAAATTGGTTAAATAGGGACCAGATTGGTGTTACAATCAGCCTGCTTTTTTAGGAGCTGTCATAGAATGGTAAAGGCGGTTGACCACACAATCAGAAAATATTTTTAATATTTAATTAAAATTTACTGTTCCAAAAGACAACAAACTTTGTTAATGAAATAATTATACTGGCAAGACCGTATTCAAATTACTGAGCCCAAGTAAACACAGTTCTGTTTGGTTTAACTGATTTAATTAACACTAGCACATGTTACGAGGGATTGGTGGGGATAATCTCTTTAGGACAAGCCTGAATTTTCAGCGATATTTTCAGCAATTTTGAGCGAATATATTTACATAATGAAATGGAATTAGTTTTCACAGTCGCAATCAAATTTTAATACATCGATATTTTATTGCAAACACAATGTATAGTTTTAAAATTTTCTTAGCGGTTCAAACGCTGGTATCTATTAAGAACACTTGGTGCCTTGTCACTTCAAATAACGTGAATTATTTCAAATGGTCATTAGTATTGTTGTTTATTGCGACAAAGTAATAAATTCGAAATATTATAAACGGGATGTGAACCGCGATTACCTTTATTGAGCTCCCGATATTTCGATACAGTTGCATGTATCATGATCACGGGTGTACAGTCTACCCGTGATCATGATACATGCAACTGTATCGAAATATCGGGAGCTCAATAAAGGTAATCGCGGTTCACATCCCGTTTATAATATTTCGAATGAACTTAACCGTGAATCATTAAAAACTCTTAAAGTAATAAATTATGCAGCTGCTTTTGAGTATGGCTGTACATTAGTGGCTCTACCAACTCTATACATTCTTGTTGTAGTACTGTCTATGTCATTAAATTTCCTTTCTTCAATTAACGTCTTTGAGTAATTCGTCTTAACAAATTACTTCCTAACGTCACAGTTTTTCCCTTTAGTACAAGCAAAGAATCTTCGTTATATGCACCTACGTATTTATTTTGATTACTCTACTTAAAATAAACAAATTACCTACTACACGCAGCCAAATATTTTTTGTTTTGGCATTAGCTATATCAACCAACACCGGATGTTCAAGGCATTTTCTTCTGAGTCTTCTGACGTCATCAAACTTGGTTTCTTCTTTCATGCAAATCATTCGGTCCCTAAATGTCATGACTAATAACTCTACTACTTGGTAGGTAATCTGTGTAAATGTGTCGAAGGGATTATTCTATTTTTCTTTTATACGTCCTTTTTGTCTTAGTAAGTATGTTTCATAATCATAAGGGCGATGTCAATAGCCAAGTCAATTAAACGATCTTGTGGTACTCAGATTAAATGCATTAGTAGCAAAAGAGCTGCGGCTCCTTACTCAGAAAAACAAATCTCAGTGATCTCTCGTTTTTACAAACCCTGATTCAACTCCACTTTACATACCTATTTGATTTTGTGTTTTTTTTCTTGTTAATGAAGAGCTAATTGGAAAGTTAAAAAGGTGAATATTTGAGCGTTGTAATCACTCTTGTTGGCGAGGATAGCGGTCAATATTATCGTGATACGTAGTATGTGGGATCGTGGATTTCAAAACAACCGGATTCGCTGCGATACGTATCAATATTTCGTGATATGGATCGCGATATACGTGGATCACACGATAATTAAAGAAGAAAGAGAAAGAGAAAAAAGAAAAAAAAAAAGAAAAAAAAGAAGAAAAAAAGGAAGAAAAAAAAGGAAAAAAAAAAAAGATAAAGAAAGAGTTATACATACATACATACATACATACATAATTAGACCGTCTAATCCATGCCATTCCTCTGTCGCATATGCGATTCTTCTATAGTATTGAAGAAATTAGTGACATTGAACGTAAAAAAAAAATGAAACGATGTAGTGTGCCTGCGGTATGATATCAGTTTATGAATTTATGGTCACTGTAGCACTTTTCTTCGATATCATGCGACAGGAGAATGAGGGCGAAACGCGTTCTAATGAACATTTCTAATCGTTCTCAAGTAATTCTATCTCATTTCTTTCGTCTAAATATCGTACAATGTTAGCGATGTCCAGAAATATCCGCGCGTCATGGCGGCCAGTTCCGTTATTTTCGCAACGCGTTCAAATTTATTATCGCTTTAATGCTTCCACGAACGTTAAGGCGGGCTGTTATGGTCTATTTGGGGTCTTTATTGAGACAAACCTAGATTCAAACATGGTTGTAAAGTCTTTATGTGCGGTGCGTTAAAAATGTACAGCACACTATAATAATTGTTAACTTGATCGGCTCTAGGGTTGCCATGTTAGTTATTATTTCGGTATGGCCTTGGTCGTTCCCACGCGCCACCCGCGGCGGGCAGCGGCTGCGTCTCGTAGCCCGCGGGCGAGAACGACCAACAGAAATTCCATTTTAAAGCACATCACTCGAAATAACCCTTTGAAAACGGTGAAAATTGTGCTGAATAAGAGTAGAGTATAAGAAAATTACAACTTTGAGCTGTAACTTGTAACGATATTTAGGTAATCAAATTTTCACAGGACTTATTCGAATTTCCATAATTAAGTTCTACGGTACACAAACAAACGGTCTACAAATATGTATGTAGTAAGGGCAGCATCATCCATACTCTCTGTGTCAATCACACACAATGCAATAGGTACAATACAAATACTATTTATTGAACACCTCAAATCAGTACAAAACAATACAGAAACAAAGAACAAAGTATACAATAGAAGGTCTTATCTTAATAGCGATCTTTACTAGACAACCAATAAGACAGAGACAAAAGTTGGAAACAGTTTAAGTAGGCACTCAACACTTCTTCACATGCTTAAAAGTCAAATAGGCCGATGAAATTGGCGGCAAGTTAGGTATGCGAGTGCAAGTGTATTTTCTGTTCATGATTAGATCGACTTGTACATAAAACGTATCTATAATTGTAGTAAGGCGCCTCATAACTATGCACATCTGGCGTTGGCAAAACGCCAGTAGATTACAAGCACTGCTTACTTTAAACCTACTGTAACAACGTAACCTGGATTAAATGTCTGAAGAAGAAAATATCGAAAGTTATGTAACTGGCGGTCTTACAAGGGCATGTTTTGATCAATATTCTACGTAGGTCTTGGAGCAGAGGGATAATATGTTGATATTTAATGATAGCTTAGTATAACAGCGTCTTGAATAAACTTAGGTTTACCACACGACTTGACGAAGGCGATAGTTTCGTGTTCGCGTCTAGTTAAACACGCATACATATTACGTTATGTGGGTATGTTTCATCTGGGGACTTACTCTAAAGAGGTTTTCCTATCGATATTTACGTGGATGCCAGTCTTATAAAAAAGTCGTTTTATCCCACTTTTCGACGTAGTTTTTAAAATGGTTATTTATCTATATCTAAATTTTTTAACTAATAAAATCGTTTGTCCTGACTAACGTAAGAAACGCACAGCCATATTTAGCTGTTAAGTCAAAGTAGAAAGCTAATATTATTTACGTAGTTACGCGTATGTACATATCTAAGTAGCGTAATAAGTATGAAACGGATTTTTGAAAATTTCCAGGAGATAAGGACCTCTCGGATCTTTTATTATTTTACTAAACGCGACGCGATAATAGGCTACCTAGAGCAAATTTTACCGCAGACAATTTTTTTCTGTACCTACTTACCTCGGAAAAAAGTGGCTTTAATTTGCGTCGTTTCCTTTTTTTGTGAACTCGACGCACGCTATTTAGACAGGATTCTGTATTTGATTTGTAAAATTATTAATTTATCTCTTCGCAGGCCCCTTGGCGTTATTTTTCTATAGAAGAAGTAAAGACACAAAACCGCCACCATGGACGCGATTAAGAAGAAGATGCAGGCGATGAAGCTGGAGAAGGACAACGCCATGGACAAGGCGGATACCTGCGAGCAGCAGGCCCGCGACGCCAACCTCCGCGCCGACAAGGTACCATTCCTCCCATCATCACCATTATAGTCCCTCATTGACTAGGGCAGGGTGTCCCAAACGATGGGTCTGTGCATTTGACTGGACTTGTATGGCGACATTTTAATCTTACCAAGCGGCTACAAGGAGATACTTTTGCCAATTGAACTGACACGTAAATTCAATGTAGGGTGCATTTGTAAGATTGGTCCCTAACCCACACATGTTCCTTCCCCCAGGTGAACGAGGAGGTGCGTGATCTCCAGAAGAAGCTTGCCCAGGTTGAAGAGGACCTCACTGTCAACAAGAACAAGCTGGAACAGGCCAACAAGGACCTCGAGGAGAAGGAAAAGACCCTCACCGCCACCGAGGCTGAGGTCGCTTCTCAGAACAGGAAGGTCCAACAGATTGAGGAGGACCTGGAGAAGTCTGAGGAGAGGTCCGGCACCGCCCAGCAGAAGCTGTTGGAGGCGCAGCAGTCTGCTGACGAGAACAACCGGTGAGGTGAACTGCACTCTACGTGACATTACCGTCATAGCTGTAGTTGGTTGCGGTGTTTTCTTTTAGGCATTGTATTGTCTGTGTAGCTCTCTTGTAAGGTCAGATAAGTCGTCAATATAAATAACAGAGGATGCAGATATGTTCACATAAATAACTGCACAATCGTTAAAAATTAAGGGTTTTAAAATCCACTAGGTAGCGCGTTTAGATCACGAGGCTTCCCGAATGGCCTAATCAACGTATGATATTTTAAGTCCTAATTATTGTATACTTAATTATTATAGCTCTAATACACGGAGGAGGCCTATGCCATGAGGCACGCCACAATTTAATAAAAAAAAATATATATAAAAAAACAACGTACTTACTGAAATTGTAGCGAATTCGGAATAAAAAGGCTATATTATATAGCTTTTTTCGCGCGACCCATTAGGTCTGGCAGTTGAAAAGGATTTTACTGAATTCCATCTCGCGAGAATTGTGAATATTGTGATGTTTCTACGAGTAAGAATACGTAAAACAGTTACACCTTACCTGGTTACTGCTGCTTGTGTTTCACAGTATGTGCAAAGTGCTGGAGAACAGGGCACAGCAGGATGAGGAGCGCATGGACCAGCTCACCAACCAGCTCAAGGAAGCCCGTCTGCTCGCTGAAGACGCCGACGGCAAGTCCGATGAGGTAGGCTTTTTGGGCAATGTGCACAAGGGCTAAAAAAATTAAGTCTGAAGAAAACATTAGAGAATTTAGCTGTTGTGTTAACTCTGATATCAGCGTGGGTGAAAATTTTGAAAAAATCCATTCTGTTTTTTGACCTCATTGTATACAAGTTAATGGTTAAGCAGGCGCTTCACAGCGCTCTGTTAAGTTCCTGATATCTTATGTGACAGATATCTACACTGACGAGCAAAAATAACGGGTCACTTTCCATAGAAAGTTGTATGAAAAGTGTCTCGTTACTTTTGCTCGTGAGTATAATATGACGTTTTTGTCTGTTTTGTATTACTAAATCCAGACGGCACAATATATCACAGAGAGTGCTGAAACAGGGCCTAAATGTTTTGTTATATCTACAGCAAATGGATTTAGATGGCATTTGTTGTCCCAGGTGTCCCGCAAGCTGGCCTTCGTTGAAGACGAGCTGGAAGTGGCTGAGGACCGTGTCAAGTCCGGAGACGCCAAGATCTCTGAGCTTGAGGAGGAGCTGAAGGTAAAACTATACAAGATACTTTAGTATGGCATTTAAGCCAAAAGGCGATTTTTACACACGATCATGTTATACAATGGACATACGCCACATCATTGAAGTTTTAAAAGCGTTGCCAGCCCAGAGGGCTTAGATATAATGCTATACGTACCAATAGGTACACCGGAAAACAGAAGTCCAAACTGATCTGAACCTTCCATCCGTATTGAGATGAACGAATATGTAGATTATCCTGACCTTTTCAACACCCTCTTCGCCAGGTCGTAGGAAACTCCCTGAAATCTTTGGAAGTATCCGAGGAGAAGGCCAACCAGCGCGTTGAAGAGTTCAAGAAGCAGCTCAAGACCCTCACCATCAAACTGAAGGAGGCCGAGGCCCGCGCTGAATACGCCGAGAAGACCGTCAAGAAACTGCAGAAGGAAGTCGACAGGCTCGAAGGTAAGGGCTTCGGAGTAACCGTGTCCATATCAATAAGAAAGCTGGAAGGGCCGACGGTTTCGTAGCACGCAGAATATTTAGAGTTTTACCATGTTATTTAGTTATTTAGAGATTAGACTCTGATAGGTTTTCCGTTATAAACGGTTTTCTGTATTATCATTAGTTTCACATATGAAGGGGTAGTGGTATTATTGAACTTTTTCTTTAAATTTTAAAAGTATAAAGTTTCCTTCCTAAAGTGGCCCCCATATTTAGGTACATTTTATTTATGTACTTTTTCGAAAATGTTGACGTACCTAATCGGTCTAGCAGATTTCGAAAAAATTGGCTATGACTGACGGACAAACAGACACATGAGTGATCCTAAAAAGGTTCTGTAACCCAAAGAAGAAATAATATTGCAAAAGAATTTAGAATGCTTAGAGTAATCGAGAGATCCCACCCTATTGTAACTATAATGTCGATGCGATGCTATCCTGATGGTTTAGAAATGAAAAAACGATATTATCTAGATCGTCTATCTATAGATATAGTAGGTTATATGACACGCTTCTATTGATATGGCACAATCTTACTTTTTACTGATATTCTATTTTTATAAACTAAAAGCTGCTCTAATAATCATAAATGTCCTAAAATAATTTTAATTACTTTTTGACATGAGAGATTACAATCGTATTTAAGTTTATATTATTACTAAAAAATAATCATCTACAAGGTTTGCCTTTAAAGCAGATCATAACGCTATCTAACAAAGTCAACGAGAAACGTATGACTTCTCTGAAGATGCTTTTTAATCAAACTTTAACTTGGAACTTTTTCTTTTTCATTACATTACAAAAATATTAAAAGAATTCGGTTGGACTAGCTAAACGAGAAAAGAACTTACAGAAATGGATAATACAATAATTTGCCTTCATTAAGTGCAGCTACCACACGGTGTGAGTCTTTTGACAAACATAAACATTTCAAATTTTTAGGAAGGTATTACATAACAAAATTACAGGCACGCACAGTTCAGAAAAAAATGGTAGCTGCACAATCAACACGCATAATAAAACTAAAAGGCACTTAATTATAAGCAACCTCAATGCAGTCCACGCGTCCTCACTCCTCCAGTCTGTCTGACTTGCCTGCAGCTTCTAAGGCCGTTATTATCACGTAACAACATTTTCCAGACGCATTGTTCACCGAGAAGGAGAAATACAAGGCGATATGCGATGACTTGGACGGCACCTTCGCCGAACTCACAGGATACTAACCGCCCTAGCTTAGATTAAGACAATACCGTCCGACACACGCCACCCATTTAGTCCAATTTAGATTACCCGCTGTAGAAATGCCTCCTGAGATATGTCTTCTGTCATTGATGCTGAACGTATCAGCGAACTCCGACCATTATCGTTTCATAATTTTCTATTTCATGCTAATCTAACCTATCTTTAGAGGATTAATCAACACTTAAGACCCCTTTGTCAGCGACACGGTTGTCTGATACCTGATATACGGTGACTTCACTCCAATTTTCGAGGTCATTTTCCTTTGCCGTTTAAATTGACGCCGAATTAAAAAAGTTGGTGCATGGAAAATCGTGTCGCAGCATAGGAACCTTATCAATTGAACATCTAGCATAAAGATCTACGCATCATGTCAAGCGATAATCCAATGAACGGAGACTTGCGATAGACATACGATTGGTGCAGAAACTATTGGACACTCAGTTACGCAAGGCTGACAACGGATCCAATTTAGTTTCTTAGTAAATCAAGACATAAAAATTGCATGTAACTGTCTCAATTCATGTATGATTGTTAAAGAAGACATGGAACTACGAGTATGGTGAGCATGCAAGTCACAGTAACATCTACGTAAAACCACAACTTACGAAACCCATGCAAGAAAACGTTTGTTATCCTTAAAGCAGTTTGTGTCTAAGTCCAAATGCCTGACTTTGTTTTAGGATTTAACTCCTATCGAACAACAGGAGTTCTTGCATTGGTTTTGATGTAGAGTTGTTACGCACATTATGCTAGCTGTTCAATATCCTTAAGAGACCGCGTAGTATTAAGCCCCGCTTTTCGTGTTGTGATTAACAAGTCTTTCGCTTTGCTGCACCTGCGGCGGGCCAATGCTTCCAAGGTACTGGTTCTTCTTAATAATTTAGATTAATTATATAGAATTTAAAGCTGACGCTTACGCAATAAACTTGAGAATAAAGTAACATTCATTTTAATCCGTTCCCGCTTTATAGAGCTATTAAATTGAAGTCTGCTTCACATCCGGTCTTTCTTCATTAATTCACGCATTTAGTAATTAGTTCAGATAAACAGATGTAGCAGACAATGGGTGTTTTAAGCTCGGTTCTGATTGTTGTGTACGTGTTGCAGATGAGCTGGGCATCAACAAGGACCGATACAAGTCTCTGGCCGACGAGATGGACTCCACCTTCGCCGAGCTTGCCGGATACTAAACTCCCGCACTCCATACTTTACAGCCCCACGAGCTATCTACCTCTCCCTCTCGCACTCGCTGTGGGAGGGAGAGGCTCGTGTGCCTGTGGACACATTCACACGCCACTTCGCAGCCGCGCTGCCAAACATGTTAACATCGACAATCGTGATGTAATGATATTTATTATTTTATGTAAATTTATTTACGATTTTGAATAAAATTAATTTATAACATCTACGGTTTTTTAATTGGAAATACTACCTGATAATTTTATTACCAGTGCTAGTGATTTTATGGCTTCCCACGAACATATTGGCTGTGCTTTAGCTCATGTGTAAGCTCAGACCAAATGAAGAGAGTCAATGGAGTGCTGCAAACCGCAAAGGGAAGTCAAATGAAACATGTGTAAGTTTGTTTAGCAAATTGTAGTTTCGCTTTACGTGCAAACACACGCTAAAGAAAGGCCCATTTAGACACACGCAAGAATGGTATGCCATTATAGTTACATTGCGAAGTTTGACAGATATCGGTTGAATTCGGTTTACACCATGGGTCTTAAGGCATAGTTTAAACCGGTCTCATTTCGCTGTTCGCAGAGCTCTCTCTAGACTTTTTATTTTGATCTGAGGCTATAGATAATTCCTGTCGTAGGTGTTTTGTTTAGTCGAAGACCACTTAACATAATCCAGTGTAAGTAAATACAATACATGACATGCATAATACTTACACACATTTAAGCAAGAGAAAGTACGATTGATTATGAACGAAATTAAAATGAACCTCACAGTGAAACATGATACAAAACAACCCTACCTTGGAATAAAGCAGCAAAGCCACAGCAAAGCGCGCCAGGAAACGGCTTTAAAAACGTCACCGGCCAGCGGAAACGCATCTGTCAACTGTCAAACCGCACAATTGGCGGCAAATGACGTCTTTCCGCACAAAGATGGCGGACGCAGCGCGCCGGCGCGGGCTTGGCGCGCGCATGCCCGCCTACCCTCGCCCCCAATCGATATCGCTGGCCACAACAGCCTGTTGGCCGATAGGTACGTTTTCGCGTGCTCAACGACGTATTTGGACATTGGAAAGGAGTTTTTGGATTGAAAAGTGATTTTAAGGCGTCAAAGTGTCGGTGTCTAGTAGCGTTCTGCCTGGGGCTATCACGATGAAGATATTGGCGCCGCCCGACGGCCCGGTGATCTCTCCCGTCGAATCCTGTGAGTAAAATAACATTATGTTGAATCGAGAGTCATGGAAAACGGAAAGCGATTGATTTATTTTGTACTTACTATTAAGGATCGTCTAAGTCGGACCAGTTGAATTTGTTTTAGTAAAATGGGGTACGCAATAAAGTAACATTCCAGTTTTGTAGATACGAGCAATTATTACAACTTTACATTTATAAATATCAAGTCGCTAGATGAATAAAGCTTTTAAGTTAGCTAGCTAGTTACGAACACGGATAACATTTTGTGTTTCCGTTATATGCTAAGTATATTGTGTAATAACTTAATGTTTGAGTATTTGGAAGCTTCAGGAAAAAAATGTTACGCGATTTCGCTCATTTTGTTGCTCTATCGTTTATGTAGAGCTTGATGCTCAAAGTATTGAAAGCGTATTAAATGCTTAAAATTGCTTCTGTCAGTTAAAAAATTGATGAACACTTGAAATTAATTGACTAATTGACAATCAATAAACCATATTATGCGACTATTATACTCCTTCATACTTAATTAATAAACCACTGCTATATTATTTGTATTCTCGACTAACGATTTTTGAGAAGGTCCATCATCTTTCTTCGAGATATCGACGTAGTAGGTATTTAACCTACTTTTAACCTAACAATAGCTCTTTTTTAAGTTGGGACTAAAGTATCTGGTCTGAATACATTGAGATCTTAATTGTATATGAATCTTTTGTATACGCAATACTCTATCATTTATGAAGGACAGTAAAGCAGGCTATGATCTTTTTTTCTTAAAATCTATTTAGCCATGTACTCTGTGCACAGTTTCCCGATTTTGTTTCGGTTTTAATGTTTGTAATTAAATAAATAAATAAAATAATGCCAAAAGCAGCTGTTTCGAAGAGGCGGCTCGCTCAATGTAGATCTGCTACGTAGTGAATTATTGACTGGGTCCAGTACTGGGTCGAATATATTTTTTTGCTGTCTAAACTATCTACTATGACTACTACTACACTACTTATATGTAATGGTTGTCGTAAAGCCGGAAAATTTTATTTTTATTCCAGCTAGAGACTTGTCTATGGAGAAATTAAGAAACTATGACACGTTCCTAAAATAATAAAGAAAAGTGTTTTAAAAATATTGCAAAGCCCTTAATGCTATACATCTACTGAAACTGCGTTGAAAATGTTTTTCGCCGTCGAAATGGCCAGCGGGATAAAATATGAAACGCATTAACAAGAAAATCATTAGGGATTTGTTTTCAGTTAACCAATCTTGCTGGTTCCAAGAATTACGACGATCATTTTCACTGTCATCCAATTTATGGTTTATTCTATGAACCTACAACCTCTTTCAAAAGCTTGATACTTAACTTATGAGTGATAAGTTGTCACTGTCAAATCCATGGACGTAGTATCTAAACAGGATTGAGCACTCTGAATTTTTTTATTTACGAAAATGAACCATATTACAAGATGAGAAAGTATCTTTTTGTCTTGTGCCTTACACAGAAGCTAATCTGCGCCGAGAGGCATAGCGACAAGAGAGGATTGTGTCTCGTTTTTAAATCTTGCCAGCCTAAAAAAATGATTTTGATCAAAAAGTTTGGCTCAAAAAACACATGCATATCTGCTAACCCTCGTATAGTAAAACCCATTATGATTATTTGCCCGATTATCACTGCTCGTACAGCTTTTAAAGCCCTTGTTATCTGGGTCAATTGAACACTCCACGTTATCACAACTTGCGGCCGCGTGCACAACAACCAATGTAGTACTAATTAAATCAATGTTTACGATTGGTTATCAACTTATCAGCGTGATTGTCTTTTGAGCTGTTATGTAATGTTAGTTTCATATGTAGGTAGGTACTTAAGTTTCTTGCGGCGCATTCTTCTTGGCAATGTTGGTCTTTCCGAATACGCTGGTAGTGTAAAAAAAAAGACATGTAAAAGAGCCCCTGACGGCTTATTTGCAAAATAAACTTTTTGATTTTGATTTTTTTTATTTCGTTTTTTTTTATGGCAATACACACAATCAAGGATGGTGACTGTGCCAAAATTGCAAGTTTATTGGGTATTGAAAAAAACATACGCAGATACGTGTTTTTTTATCTGTTAAAAATAGGAATCTTTTCAATTTGTTAATTCTGTTAGTTTTTTTTTCTATTCGTTGCAAAATGCGTTTGCCACCTTTCTTCTACTAAACTTAAGAGCTAGGCTCTTGTCAGTGAAGCAATTTCCATGTGGTCCTTTCCAGAACCTTTTCTTTGACTTCCTGATCTGACACGACTTCTACTTTGTTTTTCACCTGGTCCATAAAATGTTCTTCTCGGCCTTCCTCTCCGCGTCTCTTTACTTATATCACAAAAAATAATGTATGAAGTCGGTTTTTTTCAAACAAGCAATTTCAGCGCAAAGCTAACTGCATATGCTAATCAATATTAATAAATCTCGTGGGTTACGTCGCTATCCAAAAAAAATTAAAACGAAAATTATGCAATCATGTCAAATTCCTTATTACCTTTGACGTTATAACGGAAAGCTCGTCAGCACCAATTTATATTTGGAAAACGAATTTGTTTCACGCTCATTGGCTAATAGAAAGCGAAAGCCGTGATTGGTCGGACGGCTGTTGAGGCAAAATTACATTTCAATAATTAAAATTATTTCTCTGACGATGTTAAAATTTGAACGCTGTCGATTTCATTAACATTTGAAGACGGCGAATGAATAAGTTTATTATAGAAGAAAGTTACGTTGAGAACAAATTGAAATAGCTAAGTCAAGAAATATAGGTACTGTGTCTTTAATCACGAATAGGTATCTCAGCAGATGGATGGGTTAGTTTAACGAAACACATAATTTAATTGTAGTTGACAAATGATTTTATACATCAGTCGATGTTATAAGTGGACTGCGTTAATGGGGTTTAATTTGTAATACAAAATTACGACGGAAAACCGTAGCAGAAGTATTCAATGAAAATGAAACGAACTCAACCAGTTGTACCCTGTTTTATAAAGCTACAACAAATTTACAAGCGGAAGTCTCTTTCTGACCCTATGTGTTAGATAGAGACTTCCGCTTGTAAATTATTACTTGTAGCTTTATAAAATTTGCTTTTCAAAGAAAGTACTGGAAGAATGCAGCATGACTCTTGTTGGCTGCGGGCAGATATATTTATTTATTAGGGTACATTAATTATCCCTGAACTATTCCTGATTAATTACAGACACCTAGTATACGTTGAAATGTTTTAGTCCAAAGAAATTGAGGTAACATCAAAATGAAGCAAAATTGGAATATTATTCGAAGTTAACATCTTGTTTCTAGATCAAAGAGCAGGATTATGTGGATATGTGTTGTATCGCCTCGCCCTCAGGCATGTGAAATAACATGTACCTAAATATTATGTACCATTAATGTTAATGTTTACGAATAAATTTGCATTAACAAACTAGCTTTGAGCCTGTGAAAATACGACCAAAAGTACCTAACTCAGAGCTTGCCGATTTATGAAAGGACTAGAAAAGTACGCACTCGAAAGTTATGAAAAATTATGCTGAATTCCAAATACGAGCAGGGGCCCGAGTTTTGAAAGCACATGTATGAAAATACCACTCGAAAGTGGTGAAAAATTGTGCTGAATTTGAAATACGAGTAGCTCAGAAAATACTTACGGCACTCATTAATCATGTGAACTAGGTAAAAATTTGATTAGAGCCGTAGTTTTGAAGATATAAACAGATTTATACCACTTTCTAGAGATGTGCTTTCAAAAATCTGGGCCCAGAGCAGAAGTAAGTTACAGCTTTGGAGGATTTCAAATGGTATTTTATATTGATGTGCTTCAATAATTGGATCTCAAACGGCATTTTGTAAAAATCCTTTCTTAGTGACCCTTTGAAATGAAATGAAATGAAATTAAATTTCTTTATTTGCATAACATTATGTCCATTTAGATGTTCAAAATAAATAATGCGTGAGTTCAGATAATGCTAAATACCTTTTTTAAGTAGGTATGCAAATAAAGAAATTTCATTTCATTTCATTATCATATTTTATGGTAGTCTCTAAAATCAAAACCAAAGGTTTATTTTGCAAATAGGCCACCAAGGACTCTTTCCAATTCTTTGTTTCAAAATAAAATTAATACAAAGTATTAATAACGCGAATATTATACATATTCACGATAAACTCAAAAGTACTGAACGGCTTTTCATGTGGGTTTCACCATTAGATAGAAAATTTACGATGAAAGTTTAAATATAAATTTGTCATTGTGTGCTGGTTTGAAATAAAACGATAATTTGTTGGAAGCGTCGGGATTTCGGGAAATATCGAGTTGCCTGAGACACAATCTTTTAATCTGTGCCGACGAAATCGCGGAAAAAAGCTAGTTTACGACAGTTGAAAAGATTTTTTGCGAAATTGGGCCTAAATAACAGAACGTGGCTTACCTACTAACTTAGATTTAAGTGAATTATGTAGGTAAATTGGGCAATACCTTATTTAACCATGAACCTCATACCGTGGTGTCACGCAAACCAGTACTTGATATTATTTACGCGGAGTTATTATGTAAGCCCAGGTATTTACGAGAAACAACCGCTTTGAGATTATTCCCATCCCACCGATAGATAGAATGAAATGAAATGTAATATTTTTTATTCCAGACCAGATCCATAATCGAATAAAAATACAATAAGTAGGTACTTACATATAATCAAAATTAAAAATTTAAATCGAAAATAAAAATTTAATTTAAATGAAGTAAAAAATCAATAATAATCAATATTAAATTAAATTAAAATACGATAAATAGAAAATTAATATAAAATCAAAATCTAAAATCTAAAATAAAATTTGTAATCAATATTAAATTAAATAATATTAATTCACTAGGAAGGTTAAGTAGGTATATAATTTGCTAGGGTTTTGTCTAAATTGGTTTAAATATAACTGTAGGAAGTGTCGAGAAAAGTACTCATCTCATCCACTCAATGATCCCTTAAAGAGATAAGTCCGCCTTCGTGCATATATCTCAGTGTTTGTCAATTGTATTGTTTATACTAGCGACCCGCCCCGGCTTCGCACGGTATATTATACATGTAACCTTCCTTCACTCTATCTATTAAAAAAACCGCATCAAAATCCGTTGCGTAGTTTTAAAGATTTAAGCATACATAGGGACATAGGGACAGAGAAAGCGACTTTGTTTTATACTATGTAGTGATTGCACAATAAAGAGTTTACGTACATAAATACATAAAAGTCAAGCTGCCTAGGATACTTTTAATTCTGTGCGGACGAAATCGCGGGTGACTAGTCTATTTAAAGGGACGAATGCTTAGAATCGCTGACCAAGTGAGAAAATGTTCGTGGCCAGTTCTACGCACGCAACATACTAAATTATCCAACACAGTCCAAATGATCGAATTAGCGGCCGCACTATCCCATTGCCGTTCCGTAATCGAGTTTGGGGTCTTCCCGGACCACGGGGCATTGGCCTTGCAGGAACAATAGGGAATATTCATGATTTTCTCATGGCTTTCGTAAAAAGCTTCACTACATTACTATGTATTATATTTGTATTACTATGTATTGTATTGTATTTATACTTAAAACAAAGTCGCTTTTCCGCTTTTTTCGAGACCTTTTAATGTATGTGCATTATATACTAGCTGTTGCCAGCGATTTCGTCTGCAAAGAATTCGTTTATCGCTATCCCGCGGGAACTACGCAATTTTCCGGGATAAAAAGTAGCCTATGTGCTATTCTAGACTTTTCTCTATCTTTGTGCCAAATTTCATCCAAATCCGTTGGGCCGTTCTGGCGTGATTGAGTAACAAACAAACATCCATCCATCCATTTATCCATCCATACTTTTCCATTTATAATATTACTAGCTGTTGCCCGCGACTTCGTCTGCAAAGAATTCGTTTATCGCTATCCCGCGGGAACTACGCAATTTTCCGGGATAAAAAGTAGCTTATGTGTTATTCCAAATCATAAACTATGTCTGTTCCAAATTTTATCCAGATCCGTTAAGCCGTACTGGCGTGAAAGAGTAACAAACATCCATACATCCATACATCCATACTTACAAACTTTCGCCTTTATAATAGTAGTAGGATAGTTAGATAACTGCATATGGAATATTCCGGTACAGTTTTAAGAGACCCTGTATATAAGTGTTATTCTATAATAATAACGGTATTTTGGGACAACGCAACTCTCCAAAGAAATGGCCTACAGAACCTTCCCAATAACGGTTGCTACGGCCATAACTTTTATGAACCAACATCCGTAGACGGCAATCTTATTTAATGGCCCTAGGTCTACGACGGCTACGACGTAGCACCTGCTACGCCGTAGCCCGCCTGATATTTTCTTAATTGTATTAGCCTCGTACATCCAGGGAGGCTATAAAGAGACCTTAATAAGACAGTGTTTTTGCTGCTTTTTTCTGTTACTGTTTCGTTTAGTTAGTTATTGACCATTAGTTTTTTTTTATTTTTCTTTTATTTAATGTTGCACTTATTTATGTGTAATAAAGTGCAAAAATTTTTTAGGGACCACTTTAGGTACTTATCATAGATGGGGTACGGTGCATAAGTCTATTAGAATCTTCATTTCGAAGGTCGTGACAACATCTACTCGAATCATATGTAAAGGTAAGGTACCTAACGAAGAATAATAGACAGTTGGGGTAGTTACGGATATAAAGAGGCATTTCATCTGAGCCCTCCAAGTTTGTAACCAGAGATGTACAAAATACTTTTCGAAAAGTATTTAAGTACAAAATGCAAATACTTTTTTAATATAGTATTTCAAATACAAGATACAAAATACTTTTGCCTTTTGTATTTAAATACTAAATACAAAATATGTATTTTCAAAATACTTTATTGAAATAAAATATTTTATGGTAAAATTACTGGTTTTCTTTATTTATTAAAGATTTTAAAATCACAAGCTCTTCAAAAAGAGCATCTTGCCACAATGCCCACAATGACATCTTTTTTGTAGTGCTGTTTACGTACCGGTTTTTTATAAATATATTTTTCTATTTCTGTATTTTTATTTGTCATTTATACATTTATACATTCATAATCACTTAAATACGAATCGTTAAAATAACGTATTATTGCCTACACGGCATATTATTTTAATACAATTTGTTTTGGCATTTTTTTAAAGACATTTCGAGCGAACAACACAGAAATAATGAAATAGCTGCCAACACTGCAAAACGTAACGTTTGAGGATTGTCAAGAGGGGTCCCTCATATATTATTGGTCAGGTTGTATATGCGTTTTGTTTCATCTGTCATTTTGCGCATAGACTTTCAAAGCTGCTGCGCCACTAGTGGCCATTTTTGTTTTTACTGAATCGCGGAATGCTTTAGAAAAATGAAGCTAAGAATAAAAAAGTATTTTGTATTTTACAAAACATTTTACAAATACAAAATACGTCTCGAATAGTATTTCAAATAAAATACAAAATACTCTTAAAAAAAATGTACTTAAGTACAAAATCCAAAATAAATATTTTGTATTTTGTATTTGTATTTTAAATATGTCACAACTCTGTTTGTAACTTATCAGAAATTCCTCTGACGTTGCAGAAGTAGATGGAATTTAAGATTTATTTTTGTTGCCAAATGAGCAATATTGGTCACAAACGCATTAATAAAAATTAATGATTTAAATAAATTTAAATAAATAATTTAACCCGAATTCATCAAATTAAAATTAATGACCATCGGATAAACTTGAGATCAAAACTTGTTTGTATAATCGTTTGTTAAAAGTTTTTTCATCAATGGGATTGCAAAAAAAATTATCCTCATTCGCCATAAAAAAATGTGCAAAGCATTTTTCATTAGCGTAATCCAACTCCGGCTAATTAATTAAGAGGTATGTCGCTTTCCCACTCGCAGGATAGAAAAGACAGGAAGATTAATCAACGGATACCCTAGAAAGTATGAAATACGCAAATGTAATTTCGGTTCCATTTTGTTTTGTTCATGTTTGTTTATAGTTCAAACTAGCGAGCCGCCCCGGCTTCGCACGGTATATAATGCATGTATTATTCATATAAACCTTCCTTTTCATTCACTCTATTAAAAAAACCGCATCAAAATCCGTTGCGTAGTTTTAAAGATTTAAGCATACATAGGGACATAGGGACAGAGAAAGCGACTTTGTTTTTTACTATGTAGTGATGATGATACTGCAATGATATTACATATAAACTGATACTGCTATTGATTTCACTTGAATGAAAATTCAGCTGGATTCTCAAAATAAAAACATTTATTCTGACATTACCCCATTTTTAAACCGAAAGCAAAGTATAATGTTGCCCAGTATTAAGACATTTATTTCTCGGAATTGAGCTCTATTATGCCTAAATCTGTTTACTTTACGCCGACTTTATAGAAGTATCTTTACTTTATGGACAAACTCCATTTGGGCGAAGATATTAAACTGGCTGGAATAAAGAGACTAGAAAAATTCAGAGTTAGTAAAAACATATGACGCCTTTTATTCCATGGAATATTAGTTAAGTAATTGTGATGAAGAGCTCACCGAGAAATTGCTCAGTTGTTATTTATTTTTGCGTAAAATTTTTCAACTTGTTAGATCTGGAAAATGACCTTTAAGATTGTCACGTTGTGAATGAATTAGACCATTTTGATGGTGTACGGTTTTTAATAGGTTATTTATAAATGAAGGCGCCTAAAACAATAGGTACCTACAATTTAAATGGAGAAAGGTGCATTAAATAATAACTAGCAACAATACTACATTTGTAAAGTTAAATACTTACGTTAAAACGTGCCTTCAGGAAACAATTCACACTGTTAAATATAATTGAATTTTGGAAACTTGGTAACTTAGAACTGTAAACTTGAAACTAAACTTGAACTTGACAATAAATCAAGCAGAGCAGACGCGCTGGTAGATCAGGAGAGCGAATCAATCAAAAACTGATGGATCCAAAAGACAGGAAATCACTTTGAATGTTTAAATTTAAAATAGGAGCTGAATACTAAATGTTTCTTTTAAAAAGTTAAGCCAAAAGGAAAAAGTTCGTAACGAGCCGAGACAGCCTCGTTACAAGATTGGATCCATGGGTTCGTCTATACCAGTAGTTCCCAAAGTGGTCCAGGTGGACCCCCAGGGGTCCACGGAAGACTCGACGGGGGTTTACGTTGGGCGTGACCAAAAATGGGGGTCCACAATCGCAAGCGGGGGTGCATGAAAATTGAATAAAATTTGTGAGAATTGATTGGTTCTTGTGCTGTGAGTCATTGTAGATTTCAAGAAAGTAAAGTAGGATGGAGTCACTCGCAGCACAAAAATATAATATAATTGAAAATTTGTTTAGTCGACTTTATTTTCAAATAATTAACTCTATCAAGCAATCAATTCTAACCAATTTTTTCGAAAACTGTTAATTTATCGTTGAAACTCAGCAACAACGCCAGTTTCCATAGATTATAGAGCTAATCTTAATTTTTTTTTTCGAGATTGCTGCAGGGGGTCCACCGGATCCAGCAAAATTTTGAAAGTGGTCTATGGAACAAAAGAGTTTGGGAACCTCTGGTCTATACCAAGGGTGGCCAACTTGATTATACCCAAGATCTCCTGTATATTAACAAAACCCTGCGCGATCTACCAATTACATACTTCATGAAACCTTAAATGAAACACGTTGCGCAGTCTGGTCTACGTATTAATACTTTTTGCCTTGCCACGATCGACCGGTCGATTGCGATCGACCTGTTGGCCACCCCTGCTCTATACATTATAATGTAGCCTATAAAGGAGTTTTGAGACTACAATGTTAGCAGCTATCCAACCATAACCATACCTTATGGTAACCATTTGGTTACCACGTAGCTTCGGTTCTTAAATAATTAGTATTTTTTTGTCTGATTCAGTTTGTATTAAAGTTTATTCATTTTTGAAATCAAAATTCAACCAGTTCAAATCATACTGTTGTAGGTACTGTAGAGCTGCCTTGAGGAGGCACTTTAACTAGTACGGAGATTCATATAGAAATCGGCCTATAAAAACTGGGGGTGCTGAAGGCCTATAACTTTATTTAAAACAACTCAATACGTTTGAATATTTTTATATTTTTCGCTTCAATTAAATAATCATTAAATATACAAAATGGGTTGCATCAGCAAGCCCCGTTCAAAGCGATCTCACTGTGCTCTTAAAATCCGAAAAACAAATATTTTAAATCATCGAACGAACGTTCGATGTATGGATTTCAATCGCACCGACGAACCAGCCAGTCCGACAAACCAGCCAGTTCGCAGATTCGCATGCTACCTCACAGTACACAGATATATGCATCTATAACTTTTGACAGTACCTAAGTATATATAATCAATCAAGTGCTTTGCCAGTTTTATGGCATTTCCTGTAACAGAAAAACAGTAAGCTGACTGTCGAATTGGCTTGTAAGTGAAAGTTAGTCTTTGATGTTTTGCGCCGTACAAAATGACATTGAAACAGTCGTAGAGAAACCCCGCAGAAAAAGTAACAGATTACAAAACAAAGGAAGCGTACAAAGGCGAAGGTACTCCTCAAAAGGATCCATTAGTAAGTTTTCTTACACAAAATGAAACTTAGCAGCATAATTAGTGAGTTTGTTTCTACCGACAATGGCACATCGAACACAAATTGATATCATTGACAATGTCCGATGATTACTTCATATCATCCATATGCCACCAAAAAAAGAGCCAAGACGGATTTTTTTATGCTTAGTGTAGGTAGTATTAAGTGTTCGGTTGCAAAATATATCTCGAAATCGTTTGAGTTGAAATGTAAAATGCATACTAGCAGGGGCCTTACCATGACGTCAATGCGATTCAGTTTAGGTTCGCTCGCTATCAGATTCATACTAAAAGTGACAGCTAAAACTTGAACTGCGTCGGAATTAGGACGTCATGGTAAGGCCCCTGGGGTCTTACCATGAAGTCTTAATGCTATTCAATTCCGATCTTTTAGCTGTCATTTTTACACTTCTAATAGTACGGATCTGACAGCGATCGATCCAACTTTGTTTCGAAATTGGATCGCATAAGACGGCATGGTACCTAAGGCTAAGGCCCCCCCCCCTGTTTGTTGTTTACGAGTGTAATCTAATGTAATCTAACTAATATTATAAATGCGAAAGTATGGATGGATAGATGGATGGATGTTTGTTTGTTACTCAATCACGCCAGAACGGCCCAACGGATCTGGATGAAATTCGGCACATAGATAGAGAAAAGTCTGGAATAGCACATAGGCTACTTTTTATCCCGGAAAATTGCGTAGTTCCCGCGGGATGGCAACAGCTAGTTGAGACATAAGTTAGTTACTTTTTCGTCATAAAAACTTACACTGGAAGCTTATTCGGTCATTCAGGCTCGTATGTGTCATCAACGAAACGACATTGAGAAAATTGACATAGCCCACGTGTTTCGTTTCGGGCGCAAGATTCCACTTCATATGCTGTATATTCTTAACTAAAAGCGTGGGCGTCGGACAAACTGAATAAGTTATTAGATTATTGTACAAACTTTCCTGGAACTTGTTATCTTATTAGCACTAACGCTCTTGCCAATGTGCGCTAGAAAAATGAATATTCCCATTGGTTGGTTTGAGGAGTTGTTTGAAGTTTAGTTGGAGGCTATTAATTAGTTAATTAAGCGTTAGTTGAGTACCCAATAAGAATACGGAAAGCTATCCATTTTACTGCTGCCAGACGTCCATTAATTGTTAATGGATCCTAAAGACATTTTTTAAACATCGTTCATAATCTTAAAGACTTTATGACGGCAACAGTTGCTTCAAATGAAATTTTCAAGTAAATCGTTAGTACTTTACAAGATTAATTACGGTTAGGTACAATATCCTTCCACTGTTCTCGTGTTTTACCACTTTGGATTGGTACTTTGTGACAAGTAATAAAAGCATTTATACGTCACTAGCTTCTGCCCGCGACTTCGTCCGCGTAGAATTAGTAATTGGTATGTTTATCGCTATCCCGCGGGAACTATGCAATTTTCCAGGATAAAAAGTAGCCTATGTGTTAATCTAGGGTACCAGCTATCTTCGTTCTATATTTTATCCAAATCCGTCCAGTCGTTTTAGCGTGAAGAAGGAACAAACATACACACTCACTCACATCGTCACATCGTCACTGACCAAACCAAACCAACCAAACTTCTATTTGGTAGGTCTAAGCTAAATGCAGAATGTAGATCAGCCCTAGATGTTGTGCTTCTATGGCACTACCACTTTTGTTACGCGTCAAATCTCGTCATAAAAGTATCTGGTAATTGACGAAACAAAATCTGGTCATATTCGTATCTCGTCATCCGAGTATAAGACCTAATTTATGGTTCTGGTACTATGCGTCTGAATGGATGCGACCTTAATCAGGGATGATAAACGAGTGAGAGTAAAAAATCATCGTATAAGGGTGCGACCAAACCGCCGCGTACACGCAGTGACGCGTTGTAGGCGTCACGTTTTCTCACCGTTTCTTCATACATTTTGTTGCGATTCTATGGAATTCGGACGTTACGATTACGACGTCACCGTTTTTTAAGCGGCGGTGTGGTCGCACCTTAATACTAGAGTGACGCGAGCCTTATAAAACGTCAATACCGGTTTTGAATTACCGGATGCTTTTCAAGATTCGTTGCGAAATGTTATTTCTATCTTCTTAAAAGCGGCCACGTTAGTTGCCAAGCCGACAATAAGTTCGCAATTCTCTTAAAAACTGCTGAATCAATTTCCTTTCAGCTATTAATTTGAAGTCTTCGGCACATCTTGCCGCAGAATGTAACAGATCCCGCCAGGACTACACTGCACCAGCGGCGCGGTGAGCGTTTTAGACAAGAAGAAAGAGGAAGTTAAGAAATAAAATAATTAACTTTTTATACCGGACTATTTCTTATATATATTATATGCGTCAGTGGCAGTGAACGCCTTAACCAAAAATAAATTCCAGTCAATCATGTGTCTTTTATCGCCTGTAAACTGCCGAGCGGTTGCCAGATTGTAATTACCATGCTTGTAATAAATATACGAGGATAAGGAGAAGTACATGAAGCTAACGGCCAACCTTTACTCGTTGGAGAGGCACTGAAAGAAGAAGAATAAGTATACAATCTCTAACTGTATTTTGATGTTTGATTGTTTCCTTTTTGGATGAACAGTGATGGCGGGTTGCAAAGCGGAACTCTGCTTATTTAAATTTCTAAACAACACTGAAAGTTAGAACACATAGAAAAATCCGAAAAGTAAAGAAACGGTGGATCCACTTCCGAAGTTTATCACTCGGTCCTTCTAACTCTAACTCTTTAAACACCATTAGTGCAAGCAAGATGGCACGATTTGAACTTCGAATTAGAAAGTCAGTACAAGACCAGAACGCTCGTCGTTTCGCCAGTGGCGTATAGCCAGTGTTGCCAGATCGTGCTTTTTAGCACGGTTTTACGTGCTTTTTGAGCGGTACGCGTGCTTTTTACGTGCGGAGACAAAAAGCGTGCTAAAACGGTGCTTTCTGGGGTTACGTAGCCAAATGGCAAAAACGGAACCCTTATAGATTCGTCATGTCTGTCTACCCGTCCGTCCGTATGTCACAGCCACGTTTTTTTCCGAAACTATACTGTTGAAGCTTGGCAAGTAGATGTATTCTGTGAATCGCATTAATATTTTTACACAAAAATAGAAAAAAAAATGTTCTCTCATGGACCGCAGTTCAAATCTCGTGTATTTTTTTTTCTTTTTGCGCGAGTGTGCGTGTGTAGTTTTCACTCTTACTCCCGGAGTGCTACCCGGTGTTTTTTTATTTATTATTTGTCTGTCTATATAAGTAGGTATATAAAATGACCTCACAATGCCTACATTTTGCTTAAGAACAGGGCTCTGCTAACACTAGATTTTATAATAGCTTGGCGAATTTGTACGGAACCCTCGGTGCGCGAGTCTGACTCGCACTTGACCGGTTTTTGCTCCTGGTTCAGTACGCTCAATAGCGTCGAAAAGCTTATTTCATAATTCACTGATTATTTTTCTTAATTTTTTGGAATTATTTTTAAGCGTGGAAAAATGCGTGCTTTTTTATTTAAAACCGTGCTTTTTTAGCCATTCGACCGTGCATCTGGGTGCGAGTGCTCTGGCAACACTGCGTATAGCCGTGGTCGCAATCCGATTCAGAAACGAGCAGACTATTTGAATTCCTATTTACGGCCGCGGCGGTGACGGCTGGGATTTCCCCAGACGCGGGTTTATGAAAAAAATATACTATTGTTCAGATTTTTCTTTGTTCAGTTGAGACTCTGACCTAGTCTCAGTACACGCCTGTTGAGTGAATGATGAATGACGATTTTTATCATTATGGTGAATGGAAGTGACCAAATGATTCGTAATAAAATAATTGTACGCTATATAGTAGTACTACTAAGCATTTCTATACCAGCTCTATGCCAGCAGAATTTTTCTATCTATACCAGCTGTCACGTGCGTCTCTTTTGAATGACGTGCCTGTACGACACAATTACAAACTCCCGTTGAACATCTACTGCTCACCGGGGACGAGAGAAGGCTCTGCTTTCATATAAAATTAATTAATTCATTTGATTTCTTATTATAATGGTGTGTTCGTGCATGTATTATTAATTTTGTCCTATGTTTAAACTTTTCTTTAGATCAGGGTTTCTTAAACTTTTTGCAGTCACGGACCAATTTCACAATTTAAACAACTTCACGGACCCCTCTCAAAAAATATTTTAGGGAAATAATAAAAAACCTTATTCAAATAAAAAAAAATATTTTATTGCTAGTTTCGCTTATATATATAGTTACCTTTTTGTTTTCTGTTGTTATTTATGTACCTATTTAGTTTAACATTCGATAATTTCACTACCCAAAGGTTGTCTGGAAGAGATCGCTGCGGCCCGCGCGCTATTTGCGCTTACAGTGCTTCACAGAATAGACCGGCCTCGCCGCCCGACGACGACGATGCGTCTCGTCAAGTTTACGACACAATTTCCTAATAAATATGATTACATTTAACTGACCTACTGCGGACCCCTGATAGACATGCCACGGACCCCTAAGGGGTCCGTGGACCACACTTTAAGAAACCCTGCTTTAGATCTTAACTATATCACACTTTTCATGATGTGTATACATGGTTTTGAATTGTAAATGATGTTTAGTCTTAATTATTTACACTACTGTATCACATGCTTACAATTTGTTTTGTGTGCCAAAGTTAATAAAATAAAATAATAATAATAATAGTACAATTTGTGATATAAATTGCTATGTCCTGATGAATTAACAACTCAACGCTATAGGATAATATATATAGTCAAGTCAACCCCATCGCTGTCCAGAAATAAAGCTGTCTACAGACAATAATAGTGATGGGTTCCCACAGTGGGTGTAAAGGGCGACGCGGTCAGCGCTCATTACTGGCGGGTAAACACAGCTTTACGACCCTAGGGCGTTTGTCTTATTGAGACGCTTTTTATGGGCTATGCAGTGTGCTGATTCAGAAGTTTACGATTGGGAAGGACGGTCGGACCAATATTGGTTGTTGAGTAGACAGGTTATGTAGATTAAATTACTCAAACAGGGATTTCAATTGTTTTCAGCATTTTTTATTTTACTAACATTTACACATTGTATTTTCGATCACTGTTTACATTTTCACACTTTTCAATCCTACTTTCCTACTAACATTATAAATGCGAAAGTTTCTGAGGATGGATGGATGGATGGATGGATGTGACGATGTGAGTGTGTATCCTTCTTCACGCCGAAACGACTGGACGGATTTGGATAAAATTTGGAACGGAGATAGCTGGTACCCTAGATTGACACATAGGCTACTTTTTATCCCGGAAAATTGCATAGTTCCCGCGGGATAGCGATAAACATGTCAAAAGTCTTAGCTGTCTAATGTAAGACAAATTCTACGCGGACGAAGTCGCGGGCAGAAGCTGGTAATGTAATAAACATAATATGTTTGTGTAAATTACTAAAGATTGATAAAAGGTATTTCAATAACTCGAAAATTGTCGGCGACCCGAGACAATGTGAAGCCAACCGGTGTAAATTCTCGTCAATTTTGTAATGTAAACAAAATTGACACTTTGGTGAAATAGGGGCCAGTAGGCTTATTGTCTAACTCGCTCGCAATCGCCATCGTGTTCATTTTGACTGTTCTTGTATGAATGTGACAGCTAGCTGATTCTGATGCCAATTGTCAGCCCATACATCGGCCATTCTCAGAGCAGGCAATTTTTAGACGTCCGAGCAAATATCGCAGGCTTTCTTAGGCTTTTTAGACATTTTATTATTTTTCATTGTAGTATGCGTCTCATTCTAGCTCGAACAATAACATTTTGCACGATAATATGGTTATAACTATTTAAAAATACTAAAACCCCATTCTCCTAAGCTCCGTTTAGCGAGCGGACTCCAAAATTGAGAACAAAACCTTGTGTAACTTTGTAAAAACTGCCGGAAGCCAATGTTAGGTGTTTTATTATTCAAGTCAACTAGTTGGACTACATATTAATTACAATTAACAATAGCGGTAAGGTCTTACTCATATAATTTTAATTTTTTTACCGCGCGAGCGAACTTCCATCTAAACTCCGTCAATGGATATAAAATCACAAATTACACTACTATTTGTAAGCTTACGCACAACCCAATAGGGCTGTGCGCTAGTGTTCTGCCTGTTCCCCGTCGTCATCTAGGTCGGGTGCAGGTATGGCGTTTAGGGACAATGCTACGAACATATATATCTAAACTCCGTTTTTTGTTTCCCGTCTCTACTAAACTCCGTTTAGTTGTTTTATTTTTTACTGGTATTCTTCTGTATCTATTTGTCTTGCTATCGTTATAGCTCGTTATCCTATGTTAACGACGTGTTTGCTGCAAATCCCTTAAATGCATCCATCACTAAATAAAAAATCGAAAATGGCTTTCTCCCTAAGCTCCGTAGACTAAACTCCGTCGTATTTTTGATAAGAGTTTAGAAAATTAAACAAAATCTGATTGTTTTTGTACATAAAAAGCGTTTATTATAGCACTCACTTTTGAGTACCGATGTTTTCGTGTTTAAGAAGTACACATTTTTGAAAATATTTATTTATGGTTTCTATTGACATGATCTTCATGTTCCATTGAATTATGACACGGGGTTCGCGTTACATGGTGTATATCTTATTTTTCGATTATAATATTTGATTTTTATTTAATTTAAACAAATAAGTAATATTTTATTCATATTTAATGTATATCGATGTCTCAACTCCGTCTTGATGAAAAATCAATGTGTTATAAATCATAAACTAATTGGTTTATTTAATGGCCAAAAGCACAGAAAAGCATAGATTTTCACATTTTACTTCAATTATATTCATAAATGTAAAACTCAAAATCAAGACGGAGTTTAGGCTGAGAACACGTTTTCCTGAGAATGACCGACATGAACTGTCAAAATGAACACGATGGCGATTGCGAGCGAGTTAGACAATAAGCCAGCTGGTCGCAGCCAAATCATCAAAGGCAAAGGCTGTTCGCGTGAACATAATAATTATGCCTCTGTCTGTCTCTCCAGCCTATATACGTCCCACTGCTGGGCACAGGCCTCCTCTCAAAATGAGAGGGCTTGGGCTATAGTTCCCACGCGGGCCCAGTGCGGATTGGGAACTTCACACACACCATTGAATTGCTTCGCAGTTGTGTGCACGTTTCCTCAGAATGTTTTCGTTCACCGAAAAGCTCATGGTAAATTTCAAATGAGATATCGCACATAAATTCCGAAAAACGCAGAGGTGCGAGCCCGGGATTCGAACCCGCGACCCTCTGCTTGAGAGGCCACAGGTCAAACCACTAGGCTACCACAGCTTTACATAGCGGGCATTAAATATTTAGTCAATTAATTCTAAGAATATATTTAAAAAACGCGTCGCGCTAGGTCCAACTGTTTGTTATTGATGACAATGTAAAACCACAGAATATATAATAGTACTAACGTACAGAATGGCTACGCTCCGCCCCGCACCTATTCGAGTTACCCCACCCCTCAAGCGCAGTCTGCCGGAAAGCTGCTGGCAACTAGTAGGGCTCGCGACGCGATGTATGTCAGCCGCACGTCACAAGTTCGGGAACCTATCCTACCTACTTCATTTTATAAAACATTAGAAAATTAATGCTTTCTGAAAATATCGCGATTAATACATGAAATAACTACAGAATCATTCGCTTAAGTTTGTTGTCGTACATCTATTGTAATTGAAAATAATAATGCTTAAATACACAGACAGACACATTTTAAGTAAGTTTAAATAAATAAATAACGATTAAGTACATTTATTTGCACACATCTAAGCTATATCTTCACTATAAGTACCTATATTTATGTCATTGGTAGTACTTATAGTACTAGGTTTTTGCGATAGACAGCCCTGTGTATCTTACGCACACATTGACGCGTGTACAGACGACGTCGTGCCTGTGTTCATTTCAGAACGCGGATTTTGTACGTCGTGGCCGCCGTGTGGTAAAACGCCAATAGCGCGGACGTACCAGGTTTCACAGCCAATCAGCGTGCGGTATTGTTTCCCTGTTTCAATTAAGAAACACGTGCTGCCCAATCAATATCAATCAATATGGAGTGTCGACTGCGGCTTCTCAGAGGTTGCAAAGCGTGGGTCGGTAGGTACGTTTGCCCACAGTTGAATAAATAAATTAGTATGGAAATCGAACCACCTTAACAGCGTAGTGAAAAGCCTTCTAAAACGCGATTAAATATACTACCAAAAAGTTTGACCTAAGCTCTAACCTGAAATGTACATTATCACCAATTAAGGATGACAACAAAATAAAGTGCATCGCTACGATTATTAACATTAAGTAGCAAACTAAATAAAAAAAGCATTTTCTATTATAATTGAGGCTCCTATGCATTGCAACCATTTCGCCAATGTCGACTATTGTACGGTAAAAAAATTACACCTAACCTAGTTGGATAACTAACAAAAAATAGTTAACCGTTGTTGCCCAGGGTGCACCGCTGTGAAACGCTCTAAGACAGAAGTTTGAAGTCTTTCGGCGTACAGCATTGTTGCCGTATTCGACCACAACATACGTCAAAAATGTGACTGTTGCTGCTAAAGTGGCGCCATCAAGTAGCGCTCACCTTACGCCCTACCTGGCAACCCGGGCCCTTCGATGGCAACACGCGCGCCGATAAAGGATCCGCCAAACCTTGAACTTGTCTAAACACATTACATTCGAGTCGTAAGGCGATCAACGATGTTTTCGCATACTCAGGGAATCCTTAGGCTGGATCTACATCTGTGGGTTATTAAAGCATCATACAGGATTTAAGAGCTTTTTTTGAGTAAGGGACGGTATGATACGTATTTCGAATTCCGAAGCCCCGTGGAAATAAACAAAATAAAGAATTCGCTGAACCTTGACCTTTGTCTGAACACATTACGAGCCGTAAATCCATCACAGTTTGCGGTTGCTCTTGTAATTCTAAAGACGGGTATTTGTGTAGATACCGTATCTTTTTGTATTGTATTCTTTCGTATGTCACTGACTTTCAATATTAAACTGTTAATAGGTTAGATAAGACATATTATCAATGGGACACAGACCGCGAAACCGCGATTTACCTTTGTCATCTAAATGTGCCGAAATATCGAGTGCTCGTTCTGCCATAGGCACTCGCGGTATATAAATAATTAAATATCTCGTTGATAATAATGTCTGACGTTATTAACCGTGATTCTTTTAAATCTGGTATTGTTAGGATAGGTGTTGCTTGAAGATTTTAATAAAGGTCGAGTCCACATTATTTGCATTTACGTTAAATCAGTCAAAACGGAGCATGTCAGTCGTTGGGCAAACGTTACTAAAATATGTTTTAAGCATGTGAAGGCAGCCTTAGTCTTGTGCTAAGTGAGTGTAAATAATTTCTTGAATGACAACGACGTGAAAACAGTGAGTCACTAGGTATAGAGACACTTTCCGCGTTCAAAGGATAAGGTTGGATATTTCTTGTTATTACGTTATATTTATTTTCATATTGTTTCCTTATAGGTAAGCTAACAGGATAACATCCGTGTTCTATGCGATTTCTATAAAGCTGTCCAGTTTGTAGTTTGAATCTGTCTTTGTTTACTCGTAGTTAAGTACTTAACATGGTGTAGAAAATTACATACCCGAACAAGCAAACATTAAAATCGAAAAAATAATGCTAGGCAATATGGGAAACTTAACGCTAGATTGAAAAGTACGCAATAGATTCATACGCGATCGAACAATTAAATCAAATAAAATGAAGTCTCGAAACTACGTAATACAGAAAAGTTACCAAAAATGAATAAAGAAAGGAATAATAAGCTGAATTTGTTTCAAACGATTGGCTCAAAGTTTCCATTTCCATTGTTGTTTTATTTTTATAACCTTATTCAAATTAGGAGGTTTTGAATCCAGTCTATATTGTTTTTGGGGCTGTGTTTTGAACAATGGACTATTTTTATATTAAGTTACTTTGTAGTTATATCCTTGACTAGAATGAATTGGTGGTTTGTTCAAGGTTTGTCTTCAACATTGAATTCGTCGGAATGACATTCACAGTACAGTGCGAGCTATCTCACTTAATCTAATGGGTTTGATATTTAAATCGACTTATCGTACCGAAACCCGAATGTCCTTCTAATGTGTCTTCGAATACCATTTAGGGCTTGTTTTGCCGTCTCCCTCACTCGGCCGATTCATGTATCCAACCCATAAGAGTGAGTGAGGTAGCAAGACAAACCCGGATGGCGTTCTAGGAGCTCAAGGATTGTACTTACAACAGTGACATCGTGAAACCTTGTTGTGCTCGTTTGCGATTGCGACCTTCATTGTTGTATAAAAAATCATTAAGTACCCTTCCTTTTGGTGACAGTACCCGCCGCGTAACGCGAGGCGTAGTCATATTCGGCCTCACTTTGTCATTCGCAGAATTTGGTCATTATTTTTTACTTGGTCTGAGATTGTATATGCCCAGGTATGGGTGTTTCTTACTTCACAAAAAAAGTTCGAAACGGATTTAAATGATACTTTTGATACCGGAAAATTGCATAGTTCCCACAGGAAGACAGCAGTTAGTAAATAGTAAACAATTTTACTATTATGGTTTAGCTCATTTCGAATAGTCATCCTGGCCCCCATCCCACCAACTGGACAATTGTCGGCGACAAGTGACAATTCTGTTTACATTACAAACTCGACAAGAATCTACGCCGGTTGGCTTCATTTTGACTACGCCTTGCATGTCGAATTGACAACATTTCATATTTCTGAGCCTATAGTTTTAATGGTTCTCTGTATTTTGTTTGAAAAGATGAACATGCTGGAAGTTTAATTTTTTTGCTAGGGTTTGTATTTAATTTATTATTAATTTATTAATTTTTGCTTATTCTAAAAGGGCGTAACTCCGAAACTATCACAGAATAGACACTTATCCTTTTGTCTTTTCTGTATAGAACAAAAACCGACGTCAATTTCAAATTGACAATGTCAGGCCTTATTCTCCGATATTCGATTTTCGATATTCGCTTCGTGCTGTTCCGCTCATACTAATATAGTCATTAACTTGAGAGTGAGAGAGAAGGCATGCAACGAACTTCAAAAATAGAATTACAGAGTTGCCCCCCTTGTAGGTACTTTGAAGTTGTCAAATACAAAATTATGGTCGCTTACTTTTTCTCGTGAAAAAGGCAAAGGCAAAGGCATCCTGTGGTAGTTTTGGTAAAATTAGGACATATTTTTAATTAATTTTTATTTTTTATAATAAGCGATATTAAAATTATATAAACATATTGCAGTGATCAGGAGGCAAAATGCTTTCGAACCATATATACATTTTCAGGTGTTATAAAAATGAAATGTTGTCAATTGTCACATATCGCCGACATTTGTCAAATTGCCTGTTAGTTGTACGAGTATGTAATTTGTAATCAGATATCCCACCGCGCGGCGCCGCGGCGACTGTTGACAAATTAGCTATAATTAATTAGATTGAAATCTTTACGTAATATCGCACTACTTATGTAACAGTCGTGTTTTATTAAAACGACAATAGAACGTAATAGGTAGACGGTTTATGTAACTGGAAGTTTAGAAACTGTTTTAAGTCACGATACAACATGATAAACGGAAATTTCTACTTAAATATGAGTATACATATATTATGTTATAGGTACTGCAAGGTCTGAGGGCGCAGCCAGGTCTACTCTAACTTGCTAAGACTCCTGGATTTAACGGAATCTACGGGATCTTGCGCTCTGAGCATCAATAAAACATTAAAGACTTTTAACCGTGTATTAATATTTCAAACTCTTAGAATAATATATCAGTCATGCCTTCGGAGGCAGCTGTCCAGGTAATGCCCAAGAATGATTTTGTTTCATCTTCTTTAAACAGAGTTCTCAATTCAAATTATAAATATTGGCATTACTTGTCAGTGAATAGATTTGTATATACAAACTTTTGTACATACAAACTTACGTTATCACAGTACCTATTTATGTGTACTAACTCTTTTTGTTTAGGTATCAAATTAGAGGGGAAAATAATGTACAAATGCGAACTTTTTATTTCTATTAACAAGCTTTTACTGTATTTAAGTATGTCTGTCTGGGTGGAATCTTGCGACTCAATTTTGAAGCAGATATCTTCAACCGATTGAGCTGAAATTTTCGGATTCGGAAGTCGGATGACAATACAATAATCTGGTAGATAGTTCTGGTGACCCAGCCGGGATCGTCTCCGCAGGAGGGAACTCTTCAACAGATATTTATTTATTTATTCATAAGCCTTTTTATTCCGAATTCGCTTCAATTTCAGTAAATACATGTTGTTGTTGTTGTTATTGTCGTTTATTTTTGTATTTATTTATTAAATTGTCGCGAAATTTGGCGTGCCTCATGGCATAGGCCTCCTCCGTGTATAGGAGGGTTTGGGCTATAGTTCCCACGCGCGCCCAGTGCGGATTGGGAACTTAACACACACCATTGAATTTTTTCGCAGATGTGTGCAGGTTTCCTCACGATGTTTTCCTTCACCGAAAAGCTCATGGCAAATTACAAATGTAATTTTCGCACATAAATTCCGAAAAACTCAGAGGTGCGAGCCCGGGATTTGAACCCACGACACTGCTTGAGAGGCCACAGGTCAAACCACTAGGCTACCACGGCTTTTTTAACAAATAAAATAAGCAATTTAACGGATGGAAAATAATAGATATACGATTATCTATAGGTAAGTGTGAAATAAGTCTCAATGACGGCATTAAAAAACTACGTTGCTTTCTCAACATTGTAAACAAGTTGGAATTGTTTGAAGTTTCTAGAAGAAGCACGTATTTGGAAAGCGAGTTCTTAAGAAGCTCGAAGTTCGCAAGTTTAAATTACTTTGAATTTCTGGCGCACAGCAGGGCGTGGGCCGATTTCAAATGTACCTATTTTTTACTGCTATATTAAGCCGGGTACTCATCTGTGAGCTGTAACCGGAACTGTTATAAATAAATAAATAATTATTAGGGAACATTAACGTTCAAGATATAAAAAATACGTAGGTACACACACCCTGGGGCCTTACCATTACGTCCTAATGCGATTCAGTTTAGGTTCGCTCGCTGTCAGATTCATACTAAAAGTGACAGCTAAAACTTGAACCGAGTCGGAATTAGGACGTCATGGTAATGCCTCTGCATAAAAACACGTAAAAAACAAAGTTTATTCCACTTTATTACTCGTATTTTAGTGTAGAGAGAGATGTACGAATTACATGAATCTTTCACAGTAACTTCGAGGCACAACCCACAACTGCCACGAGGCAAGAGACGTTGACCAACCCGTGCCGTTTACAGGGTTCCGTGCTTCAAGAGAAAAAACAAACCCTTATTGAATCACTTTGATGTCAGTACCCTTTTTCTCAGGACATTGGGGGTATCTAGTCTTAGTCAAAATCGTATGAATATCACAACCGCAAAAAAAACACTCGATTTAATTATAATTGCGACTATTTGATAATGAATTTTCATACAATAAAGCTTGAGATTCAACTTTATACTTGTTAGGAGGTGCTACGTGGATCGTAGTGGTATTGGTGGCGTGGGCAGCGGGAGAGCCGAAATAAAACTTTGTTGATACTTGAACTGTATTATATTTTGTACAAATATACGTTAAGCACCAAGATCTTAGTTCATGCAGTACATTATATCAAATTATAAATGAGAAACACAAATAGAGCGGCCATGGGCTGCAGAGGTCACACGAAAGAGAAAGAAAGAGTTGCCCTGTCAAAAATAGTACAATATTATTGCCAGAGCATACCTAAGACAATTTTGAAAATAGAGTTATTATAAAGCATACGACACATAAACTGTTACTCACATTAACAATACTTATACGTGACTTCCCGTTGCCATAGAGTTTAGGAAAGAAATTAGGCGTCATAACACAACTAGGTAAAAAAGAAAGTAGATGAACAATATTTTTCCTATCTTATGAAAACGGAACCCTCGGAGTGTGCGGCTCCAGTTCGCAATTGTCTGGTTTTTTATATGTATCTTTAATGGTGGAATACGCTACCCGCCGAGACCACCGCGGCTGACCTAGATGCTCCAACATTTAATGGATCTCTCGTACATTTGAGGTTATGTTAACCATTTTGTACCGGTAAAGACATTTTAGGTCAAACAGTCTAGCTTACCGATTATTCGCGTATTAAGAGCTTCAAACGTCACTTGTACAAAACAACGCCTCTAGATACTAATTAGGTATGTACCGCTCCCTCTTAAGTTATTGATATCTAAAGAGATATTTATGGTGCCGTCTCTATTTATGATATGAAGTAGGTACTACGAAACAGAAACGGCAGCGAATAGCATATAGTACTACAATACGGCGAAATTTTTCAATGTCGTTGGCGTTTGCTCTCCGAAACTGAAAAACAGGCTCGCGTAGATTGGAAAATGGCTTCTATTGCGTTCTCATTTTTTTAATAAGTTTTCTTCTTTTTTTTTCTTGGCTCGCGCGGTTTGCGTATTGCCGTCAGTCCACAGACGCGTAAAGGTAGCGACGCTTTTTGTTAGCTTTTTAAAAACGTGTAACACGGATGTGTTCTATTTTTAAATTTCGATCATCACAAATTTTATTGAGTACGGTACTAAAACGGGCTGTCAAAATTATCGTCAAACATATTTCAACTTGTTCCAACCATTTACAAAAACTTTTCCCAAGAAGAATTATCTAGTGAAAACTGCATGAAAATTAATTCTAAGTACAGTTTTTTTTAGTTTATAGCGAACATTTAGGCAGATAGACGCAGCGGAAGACTTTGTTTTACAATATGTAGTGATTAGATACTCTGTTTTTCGTCGCTAAGCGCCATTTTATTACCAACATGCCAACATGAAACGACATTCCTCCAAGTAGAACCTAGGTAATATACTTATTGCTCATCCTAGACTAGGAATACCTTGCCTGTCTGAACCTGTCTGTAATAGCCTGACAAGCAAGACGCTTCGAGCGGCGGGAACGGCGGGATCGATTTGTTCCGCTCACGATCCGAGCAGCGCAGCCCCGGGCTTAATCCACGTGCCCTTGCCCGCCTTTGATAACGCTGCCCTTCATGCCAGGGCAATAAAACAACTTGAAATGTAAGCTAACACTTCTGAGAAAGGTTATTATCTGGCACGCTAAAGGGCAAGATAGTTCATCTTTCTAGTACCTTTCCTAATATACACTTAAGTAGGTAGGTTTGTTTCCGCCACCTACTTAAACTATATCCAACTTATTTCTCTGTCTTAATGGGTGTCTGGTAGAGATCGCAATTAAGCGATAAAACCGCCTATTGTCTACCTTGTTCTTTGTTTCTGTATTGTTTTGTACTGATTTGTGGTGTTCAATAAAGAGTATTGTATTGTAGGTAACTATAATGTTTTCGGCGATCAAAACACTTTCACAGGATAACACTTTTTTTTCTAGAGATCCAATTTATACCGAACTAGCTTCTGCCCGCGACTTCATCTGCGTCGAACTATACATAAACCTTTTTGAATCACTCTATCTATTAAAAAAAACCCCATCAAAATTCGTTGCGCAGTTTTAAAGATCTAAGCATACATAGGGACAAACAGACAGACAGGCGGAAAGCGACAAAATAAAACATAGCATAAAACAAAGCATAGCATATAGTATAAAACAAATTTTATACTATGTAGTGTTGATGTGACAAACTCGTACCTACTGCGCATCGAGACGCTAATATAAAAGAGACATGGTCCTGGTCCCTATCTTCTAATATTATATCTTTGTACAGCTTTGACGATGAATATACTCGTATTTTCATGAAAATTATTCTACGTCGTGTAAATATGAACTCTAATCCCTTCTCGTTTCTGACAGTGTGTGTGGGACGCCCTGTCATACAAGTTGAATATCACACGCACACGTAGGTATTACTTTTTGCGTCGGAGTCTAAGAATAGCCAGCTACGTAGGAAACATTTAAAGATACTTAAACTGACATCGACCAGATGTATAGGTACAGGCGGAGTCATCACCTTTATGTTGTCATTGTCAGCATCCTCATACAAAGCGTTTTCACTCATCCTTCCGTTTACCGGACAACTATGGACTGGAATTCCCTGCATTAGTCTCTGTTCCCTGGGGAGCTAGGTACTCCGAAATTCGATTTTAGAAGTTCGAATTATGCTGTCCCTCTCACTCTAAAATTAATGCCTATCAGTGTGAGCGGAATGGCGTTACACGAACTTCAAAAATCGAACTTTAGGCCTGAACATTGCAATCTGACAGATGATGAATGGCACACGTACTCCATCTTGAGTCATGTCTTCGCTTACCAACAGGCGTGCTTGTGGTCAAACGCAAACTTAGTTTGTGCACAAAAACAACTAGTAGCCTCGTCGTATTCTACAACTTACGTCACGGTAGATGTGGTAGTATCGTTACTACTGTTTATTGGAAAAAAAAGCGTTCCAGACGTATGTTATGTATGATTTACGATATTTATCTGTAAGTAGATTAAATTTTAACTAACAGCTTAACGGCAGGATAAAATTAAATACAATGAAAATCTTTAAGCCTTCTCGTTTTGAGAAGGGTTTGTGTCCGTCGTGGAACATATAGGCTTCGATTATATTTAGGTGCTTACTAGACTTTCTTTCTGTAAACAACAAGTATATAACGAACACCAGTTAGCTCTGTCTTTATTTTACTTTCGTGAAAATTCCGTAACATAAAATAAATGAGCTCGCAAAGACAAACAATGTTTTCCAAGATCACAAACTCTGTATCGAAATCACAATCAGAATATTAAATGAAAGGAAACACTCGAAGCACGAACAACAGACTTTGGTAGATATACATAGCTTATTTAATTATCGTTTAGTCCCATTGCGAATGTATCTACTTTCATTAGGCATTTAAGACTTAATTTTTTTTTTTTTAAACTTTATTTTGCAAATAGCCAGTCAAGGGTTCTTTTGTACATACATACATACATGTCTTTTGTTCAAACTACCAGCGAATCCGGAAAGACGATCATTGCCAAGAAGAATGCGCCGCAAGTAACTTGGCACAAAGTTTTTTATTTTTTCAAAATAAAATACATTAACATCATCTCATTTCTTCAAACATCAATTCACTCAAAATTGTTTAATCAATGTTCTGAGACGTTAATAATTAATGTTTTAATCACACGTTATTAGCATAAATCAGTATCAGGATCAGAAAGCTCTGTTCGCTTTTGTTCGTATTATTGGCAAATTCAAGTAGGTATTAAGCAGTAGGTACTCGTATTTTATAGATTTTCTCCTAAGCTTTTCGGCTGACTACAAGTTTTGCCACATTTTAAGATGAACCTTACATTGCTGACACAAGTCTGGCCATTTTCTATTTAACGTGTGTCTTTTACTTCTTTTTTTTTAAAAGGAAAAAAATTGGTTTTTTCATGAGAATCGTCATCTTTTTTTTGACAGTTTCGTAATTTTTTAACATACTTTATTATGGCTGTACACAAAATTAACACAAATGGTACATTTCAAATTGAAAACGCCCATGATTCCAAATAAAATGCAACCAAAAAAACAATAAACGCCACAAGCTACCTTCCCAAGGTCCGCAAACACGGGTAATTCTTTAACATTTTATAGATATATCCGAGGCAATATTCGGCTTGGGGATATTACGATCGCTCAATAGGACCACTAGTGCAAGGTTGTGTGGTTATTGGTTTACCGAGCACCACTTTGTATTGTCGAATGCCGCAATTATTGTGCGGTTGGCGAAAAGCTATGCCATTATTCTTGCTGTATTGTTGTTTGTTATGTTATTGGACTGATGAATGTCGGCCATAAAACTTGTTGGATTGTGTAGTACTCTTTTGTAACGTAAATGTGACAGTTTTTAATTAATTATGTGAGGTATAGTATGACGTATATTCAATTCAGTAACTCCTTAATGTTGAATTTTATTCATTTTCATATAATTTTGTTAGTACGCAATTTTAAACCTAGTTAAGTATTTTGTGTATGTCAATGAATTACTAAAAATATGTATAACAATTGTAACATTATTGTACATGTGTACATGACCGTACAATGTTTATAAATAATACTTAAATGAACTTCATAACTTATTTGAATTAGAAAATAGAAGCACTTTTAATTTCTTTTAACATTTTGGAGTCTTCTTTCATAAAATGGCTAATTTAATATTTGGTTTACAAGAGAGGTAAGTATACATTACCATTCCCAGAGGACCTACATTTAATAACAGGCAATTTGATCGTTAAAATATTCCGGAGTCAGTATTCGTTCTCAAGAAACTGTTTTTCAAATTTCAGTTTGTGTAACGAATACTAATGATGTTGTATCTGATGTTACACTCCAAAATAAGAAATGCGAAGTTTGTATCATGCCATCCCAGTCCCACTAACAGACTTGAACAATAGAGAGAGAGGGTCGACACGAACCGGTAGTAAATCCCCTTAACAGGCTGAAGTCGTAGCTCGCCTACGCCGTAGCAAATTCGTAGCACGTATTCGTAGCCAACAATGTAATTCCCAACTCTGGACATTGCTGTTACAGTGAAGGAAACTACACGGCTTAAACTTTTGGGCTATTTTTAGATTACTGTAATCAAAATGTTTTTGCAACTCTAGAAGTAGGTACCTGAAGGGTGTAACAAACACCCCGTGCGATAATTTACTGGGGTATTTATAGACTATAGACTACCTATAGACTGACTAAAAATAAATAAAAAATAAATATCATGGGACAAATTACACCAATTGACCCAGTCCCAAACTAAGCAAAGCTTGTACTATGGGTACCAGGCAACGGATAAACATACATATATTAATGTAGATAAATACACATAACATCCATGACTCGAGCACAAACATTCGTATTCATCATACAAATGTCTGCCCCTACTGGGATTCGAACCCAGGAGCTCCAGCTTCATAGTCAGCGCCACTAACCACTGGGCTATCCGGTCGTCCGGGCGTGGACTATAGACTAACTATAGACTAACTGTACATATTCATAGAAGCTAAAAAATGTATTTTAGTTTTTTTTGCTGTCATAATAGTCGCGGGAAAGGACGTAGGATAGTTTTTATCCCAGAAAATCGCATAGTTCCTTCGGGATAACGATAAGCGAATTCATCTCAGACGGAGTCGCGGGCAACAGCTAGTTTCACATAAAGGCAAATTTGCCTTTGCCAGAAACAGGTTTTATTTTATTTTATGTGAATAGGAAGGAAAACGAGCAAGTGGGTCACCTGATGGTAAGCGATCACCACTGCCCATAGACACCCGCAACCCCGTAGGGTTTGCAGATGCGTTGCCAACCTAGAGGACTTAGATGAAATGCCTCTTGTGTCCGTAATTTCCCCGGCTGTCTTACTCTCCATACCGAAACATAGTAGTGCAAGCGCTGCTGCTTAGCGGCAGGATTAGCGAGTAAGATGGTGGTAGCGATCCGGACGGACCTTGCACAAGGCCCTACCACCCGCAAAACTCAGTCAGTAGCTTTTTATGAATAAAGGTAGTTACCTAGTTATTAGTATCACTACATAGTATAAAAAAGTCGCTTTCTCTGTCCCTATGTCCCTATGCCCTATGTATGCTTAAATCTTTAAAACTACGCAACGGATTTAGATGCGGTTTTTTTTAATAGATAGAGTGAATCAAGAGGAAGGTTTATATGTATAATACATGCATAATATACCGTGCGAAGCCGGGGCTGGTCGCTAGTAATAAATAATAAGGAGCTTCACGTGAAGTACATCAAAATTTACATATAAAATTCAAGTAATAAATACATTATAATGCGCACCAACACGTCAGCCAATTCGTAAGAAGTTTCCCTCATTTCATATTCCCATCCCGAGGGAGGTAAAGTGCCTTTTCAGGTGTATTTATATTTGCTGGCAAACATCTTTATGAGATGAAATGAATTGTGGGTGCTTAAGGTTGAAGTTCGAGGTTGACGGGGTCCAAAATTGCCGTGTATCCTTGAGCCATTGTTCGAATACGAGTAGAAAAAGAAATTGAGAATAGGAGTGGAATAGGCGTGTCTAGGTTTTTTTTACTCCTATCAGTTTGATGATGAAGAAAACATCGAACGGCGAACATAACGCATAAATTCCTGTGTTAAAACAATATGACACATATCCTTCTTTTATAAATTCGATATAAATTTTTTGACATTTCATTTTAAGTGGTGATGAAATTTTATATTGAATGATAAAATAAAAATAAACATATTTTTGAAGACATCAGTACATATAATTAAATTGATATTACAAAAAAGGAAAAGTAGACAAGAGCTGGTATAATCGCTTAAAAGCGATCTCTACCAAACCTACGTAGACGCGAAAATAGAACGTATAGTACTGTAATAAACTACTTTTCTGTTACCGAAAAAGTAATCTTAGAAGTTATTGGTTGCGAGCGGCATATTTTTAGAAATATTCACCGAGTCCGAGGTACAATTTGCGATATGGAAAATCTCACATGAGAGAGGTTGCCTGTGTAATAAACTACCCAGGTTTTCGGAGGCGTCACTTTGTGGAACTTTACGTCACAAAACTTGAAGGGTGACGTCAGAAATTTGAAATATCAACTTTGAAATGAAGTTCAAGTTTCGAATTCGGAGTATATATTATGCTCTGTTTACCCCGTAATGGATGAAGACGTGATTAATGTATGTGTATGCATGTAAAGCCATATTATCTTTATTCACGTGTTCATTCTGGGGCCATTATGGGCCACCTGTTTGTAACAAAAACCCTTTTTTATTCCTTTTGAGACACGGAACGGAACATTGGACAGTCAGAAAGAAAAAAAAATGTATCCTGAAATGAGTCTGAGAGTGTATTTTGTTACAGCGGGCGAATGGCACGGCGCAGCGTTCTGGGTGATGGTGTGCGGCGCAGCGGCGCTGGCGCTGGCCGCGCTGGCGGGCGTGGCCTGCTGGGTGGCCAAGCGGCGCAGCACGCTCGCGCACAAGCTCGGTAAGCCCCCCATAGAATGGCACGGCGCAGCGGCGCTGGCGCTGGCCGCGCTGGCGGGCGTGGCCTGCTGGGTGGCCAAGCGGCGCAGCACACTCGCGCACAAGCTCGGTAAGCCCCCCATAGAATGGCACGGCGCAGCGGCGCTGGCGCTGGCCGCGCTGGCGGGCGTGGCCTGCTGGGTGGCCAAGCGGCGCAGCACGCTCGCGCACAAGCTCGGTAAGCCCCCCATAGAATGGCACGGCGCAGCGGCGCTGGCGCTGGCCGCGCTGGCGGGCGTGGCCTGCTGGGTGGCCAAGCGGCGCAGCACACTCGCGCACAAGCTCGGTAAGCCCCCCATAGAATGGCACGGCGCAGCGGCGCTGGCGCTGGCCGCGCTGGCGGGCGTGGCCTGCTGGGTGGCCAAGCGGCGCAGCACGCTCGCGCACAAGCTCGGTAAGCCCCCCATAGAATGGCACGGCGCAGCGGCGCTGGCGCTGGCCGCGCTGGCGGGCGTGGCCTGCTGGGTGGCCAAGCGGCGCAGCACACTCGCGCACAAGCTCGGTAAGCCCCCCATAGAATGGCACGGCGCAGCGGCGCTGGCGCTGGCCGCGCTGGCGGGCGTGGCCTGCTGGGTGGCTAAGCGGCGCAGCACACTCGCGCACAAGCTCGGTAAGCCCCCCATAGAATGGCACGGCGCAGCGTTCTGGGCGGTGGTGTGAAGCTGGGATCAAAGTGCAACTTTCTGTTGAAGGCTTTTCTATGTGTTTTTTGCAAATGTAATTTTTTGAAGTTGATAATTGTAAAACCTTGCCACTTTCTATGCTCTTTAAATATATTTAGAATTCTTTTTTTCTAGTTTTTTAATGTTCGGTGTGAAAAGTTGTATGTGCCACTCGGGAGCAAAATTATTTTCATCTTGGGCGTTAATACTTGAATCCCTCATTACGCTCTGGATTCTACTGTAGAATTGTAGAATCCTTCGCTACATTCTGGATTTAATGTAGCGCTCTCGCCGTAAATGCATCATTTTGCTCCCTTGTGACACAAATAACTATTTATTACGGTTAACAGGAGGCAAGCGCGGGCCAGACAAGGCGCTGGTGTTCCAGCCGCCGCGGCGCGCCACCGCCGTGCGCTCGCCCGGCTCGGCCACGCACTACCTGCGCAAGTCGCCGTCGCCCACGGCGCCCGCGCCGCCCGCCGCCGCCTCGCCGCAGCCCGCGCCGCTGCCGCCTCAGATACCAGTAAGACTACAGGGGACACTACACTAGACACATTACAGATGGCTAACACGGTCCAGATAAATCTCCACCGCCCCTACCGCCTCAGATACCAGTAAGACTAAAGGGGACACTACACTAGACATATTACAGATGGCTAACACGGTCCAGATAAATCTCCGCCACCCCTGTGGCGACGTATCTCTCTATGAACCACATAAATACAGATGGATAGCGATCCTGTGACACAATTACTATATTTCATTGAACTTTACATTTAAGTCTGTTGAACTTTAGCTTTACTTATGCAACACGAGACCATGGTCTCCATCTCTAATACGGGGTAGAACTTATACATGAGGGCCCCCTTTTAACTTATGCAACCCTCGACAAATATGGGTGGACTTCCAGAAACTTATGCACGCATAGAGTCCCAGAGAGGCGAAACTACTACACTCTCTCCTAAGCACCGAGCGGGACCGAAGTCCCTTGAAGGACCTCCACAACACCCCTACAGTCCAACCCTTACCACCGGAACTCTCAGTGCTTAGACCCATAAATTGTCTTCACTTCTGTAGCATGCACAACTTCTGCAAGCTACTGACTACGCTTAGCATACACAACTTCTGTATGCCTCTGAGATCACTTATGCCTTCTGCCTTTGTTCACCGGCAACATCATCATCTCCTATAGTCACTGTCTCAGGGTCACTATCCCACACGAAAGGACATGAGTCCATCTTTGGTAGTAACATTTAATAGTTATGATCATTAGTTGTAATATAAGGAGGACTCACCTGTGGCTGCTAGTTCGCTCGCCTCCTACTCTCAACTCACTTTCTTACTCGGTTTTGCCGCGCTAAACCCGTTGCGATCTGTCAAAGTGCGAATTCACAGGAACAAACAGGTTCACAGTGTTGCCAACGTCAGAAAAGGCATAGATAATAAACTTACCCGTGGGTCATGGCTCGCGAGCTTCGCGACAACCCCTACCGCCTCAGATACCAGTAAGACTACAGGGGACACTACACTAGACATATTATAGATGGCTAACACGGTCCAGATAAATCTCCGTCGACCCTGCCGCTTCAGATATCAGTAAGACTAGTGGGGACACTAGGTACACTAGACTAATACGACAGGAGGCTAGCACGATCTAGATAAATCTCCGTCCACCCTACCGGCTTAGATTCCAGTAAGACTAGTCGAGACACGCTAGACATATTATAGTAATACTAGCTGTTGCCAGCGACTTCGTCTGCTAAGAATTCGTTTATCCCGCGGGAACTACGCAATTTTCCGGGATAAAAAGTAGCCTTTGTTCTATTCCAGACTTTTCTCTATCTATGTGCCGAATTCCATCCAGATCCGTTGGGCCGTTCTGGCGTGATTGAGTAACAAACAAACAAACATCTATCCATCCATCCATCTATCCATCCATCCATACTTTCGCATTTATAATATTAGTTAGATTGACAGGTGGCTAGCACGGCTACCGCCGCAGATATCACCTAGTAAGACTAGTGAAGACACTGGACTAGACGTGTAGTAATGCGACAGATTATGGCTAGCACAGTCCAGTCCAGACGAATCTCCGTCGCCCCTATCACCTCAGATACTAGTAAGACTAGTGGAGACACGTTTGACGTAGTAATATGACAGGTGGCTAGCACAGTCCAGATAATTCTTCGTCGCCCCTATCACCTCAGATACTAGTAAGACTAGTGGAAAGCCGCTTGACGTAGTAATATGACAGGTGGCTAGCACGGTCCAGATAAATCTCCATCGCTCACTCCGTCTCATATATTTATCAGTGACTCAATTAAGCGGGCTACTCATGTGAGTAGCCGGTGTAACCGGAATCTTTAACGACATACAGACAGACAAAGTTACTTTCGCATTTATAATATTAGTGATGAATGATATAATAATTTTCCTTAGTCATCGGGAGCGACCAGCCCGCAGACCCCGACCGCGCCCGAGCCGACCCCGCTCAGCAAGGAGCTCGCCGACGCCGCCGCCACTGAGAAGGTCAAGCCCGTCGACTCCGACAACAGCGAGGGCAAGCTCGGCGACCTGCACTTCAAACTACGGTTAGTACCTATTCATAAAAAGTATATACTATAAAGGAAACATTGACGGATAGTAGTCAATAAGTAGTGCTTGGAATAACGGAAAACATAGTTCACTTCCGGATACCAGCACCAAATTTTTATATGTTACTAGGCATATCATCTGAACCTCAAAACTGCCGGGAGACAGTTTCTGAGGTGTCTGGGTCACCAGTTATGACGTCATCAAATTGACCGCCGCCGCGTTGTGAAAAATTCAAATTACACCCAACATATGCAACGCACGTGTACATGTGGGGTATCACGTGAAAGCTAATTAAATAGACTATATTTGTGCTCTGAACTGTAATTGCATTAATGTTACCGTTTAAGAGCTATTAATAGAAAAATGATAATCTTGGAAAAATATTACGGACTTTTATTTCTTGCACCAAAACTAAAGACTCCAGACTAAAATAATGTAGTACAATAATGAAAACAGATTATTAAGCTTTACATTACAATTCAAAATTTGAAAATCGGATATGAAATGTCGAAGTTATGGTCAAAAACTTGACGACGCTGCAGTGTTTAAAATTACGAAAAAAAATTTTTTTTTCCGGAAACCAGCACCAATTTTTTATATGTTACTAGGCATATCATCTGGACTCCGAAACTGCCGGGAGACAGTTTCTGAGGTGTCAGGGTCACTAGTTATGACGTCATCAAATTGGCCGCCAACGCGTTTTGAAAAATTCAAATTACACCCAACGTATGCAACGCACGTATACATGTGGGGTATCACGTGAAAGGATATTAAATTTGCTGCATTGTTTTCTGTAACTGTAACTGCGTAAATATGAAAACAACAAAAATAAAGAATAAATAAGACAAATTACAAAAAAAATATTGCATATTTATTTTTATAGCCAGAGAACCATTTGTATTGGAGAGAAAAATATAGAGTACGAATAATTCTACGTTATTCTTTTATGGTATAAAATTTAAATCATCACAATCAGGTAAAAAAAGACATAGCTATACCGGTTTAAAATAAAGCGCGGCGGATGCTATATATTCAAACGACGTCGCCGGCGCGTTTTAAAAGATTTAAATTAGACAAATTACGCAGTGTATATGCATGTATGGGGCATGAAATGAAAAGATATTAAAATTTTCTGCATTGTATTCATTGATTATAACTGCGTAAATATGTACACAAGAAAAATATTAGAACAAATAGACAAATTAAAGAAAAAAAATGCATGTTTATTTTTATAGCCAGAGAACCATTTAAGTTGGAGAAAAAAAAAATGGTTCAAATAGTTCTACGCTATTCCTCTATAGTATAAAATTTTAATCATCACAATTGGGTATAAAAAGACATAGCTATGCTGGTTTAAAGATAATTCGGCGGCCGCCACAAACAACGTGACATGTCGCGTTATGCGCATAATGTATATGCCCATGCCAACTGGTGTTTCAAGGTATTTTTGATGAATTCAATTATTATGTAGCCTCATAAAAGGTAATTTTAAATTATTATTTTTTTTTATTATAAATGTAAATATAAATAAATATTATACTTACGCATTTTGGATTTATATACCTATACCTCCTTCTTCGAACAATTAGTATACTTACTACTATCACTACTACTACTATTTAGGTAATTAATATGATAATTATAATAAAATAACCAATTGTAACGTCTCGGTGCAGAAAATTAATAACTTACCTATTACATTACAATTCATCGTCAGTCATTGTTACTAGACGCATAAATACACCACCACCGAATCATTCACGCGTCAAATTTTGGAGCAGACTAAAATTCGAAGTGAAAATATGTAGGTATCTACAGTTTTCAACGATGGCGGCAATTTCGCGCGCTTTATGTTTTTTCCCTTAACTTCGACATTTCATATCCGATTTTCAAATTTTGAATTGTAATGTAAAGCTTAATAGTTTTTTTTCATTATTGTAGTACATTATTTTAGTCTGGAGTCTTTAGTTTTGATGCAAGAAATAAAAGTGCGTAATACTTTTTCCATGATTATCATTTTTCTATTAATAGCTCTTAAACGGTAACATTAATGCATTTACAGTTCAGAGCACAAATATGGTCTATTTAACTAGCTTTCACGTGATACCCTACATGTATACGTGCGTTGCATAAGTTGGGTGTAATTTGAATTTTTGAAAACGCGGCGGCGGCCAATTTGATGACGTCATAACTGGTGACCCTGACATCTCAGAAACTGTCTCCTGGCAGTTTCGGGGTCCAAATGATATGCCTAGTAACATATAAAAAATTGGTGCTGGTTTCGGGAAGAAAAATTTTTTTTTCGTAATTTTAGACGCTGCAGCGTCGTCAAGTGTTTGACCATAACTTCGACATTTCATATCCGATTTTCAAACTTTGAATTGTAATGTAAAGCTTAATAATTTGTTTTCATTATTGTAGTACATTGTCTTAGTCTGGAGTCTTTAGTTTTGGTGCAAGAAATAAAAGTCCGTAATATTTTTCCAAGATTATCATTTTTCTTTTAATAGCTCTTAAACGTCAACATTAATGCAATTGCAGTTCAAAGCGCAAAGATAGTATATTTAACTAGCTTTCATTTGATACCCCTCATGTATGCGTGCGTTGTATAAGTTGGGTGTAATTTGAATTTTTCAAAACGCGGCGGCGGTCAATTTGATGACGTCATATCTGGTGACCCTGACACCTCAGAAACTGTCTCCCGGCGATTTTGTGGTCCAGATGATATGCCTAGTAACATATAAAAATTTGGTGCTGGTATCCGGAAGTGAAATGTTCCTACCCTTTTCGGACGTAAGGCCAGGCGCTAAAGAGTTTTCAATGATTCACGGTTAAATTCGTTCGAAATATTATAGACGGGATATATGTCTACCCGTGATCATGATGCATGCAACTGCGTCGAAATATCGTGTGCTCATTAAAGGTAATCGTGGTTCATATCATACGTAATCAGTTAATATTTTAATTTCTTTTTTATCCGGTGAACTTAATATGTAATGAAATTTCAACTAAGTATCGAGAAGTTTAATATTGGAAGGAAGTCCCTAGTTAATTGACGTTATTCCCACAAAAAATTCTGTCTCACAATAGCTTGGGCCTTACCAATGACGTCATAATTCCGACTCAGTTCAAGTTTTAGCTGTCACTTTTAGTAAGGATGTGACAGTGAGCGAACCTTAACTGAATCGCATTAAGACGTCATGGTAACCCCCTGGCCCCTATTTCACCAACTTGACAATTGTCGGCGACATATGACAATTTCAAATGCAAGGCGTAGATAGTCAATATTAAGCCAACCGGCGTAGATACTGGTCGAGTTTGTAATGTAAACAGAATTGTCGCTTGTCCCCGACAATTGTCATGTTGGTGAAATAGGCGCCTGAACGTCATTAAAATTGTCAAGCGCTGTGAGTGAATTTCACCTCCCCAACTGCTGATTTACGTTTCAGGTTCTTTAGCTGGTCTGAGTATCACATAACATCATTGACTTACAATAAACAACTAGACTCCCAATCGCAAACAAAAGTGCCTCAAAAAACGTCCGAGCGGCGTTGTCTATGTGTTGCGTGTGTCAACACATCAACTTACACAGATAACATATTCGTACAAATTAACACCTTATTTTGTGGCAGCAATGTTTAATGTCAATTGCATACGATTATGAGAAGTAACAACATGACGCCACGCGCTGGAAACCTGTCTGTACATTGTTATCGAAGCGCGGTCGAAACACGACTGAACCAAAACTCTGCACAATAGACGCGTCGTGCAGACTTTTGCTTCCGACAGTTTTTGAGCGTGATTAGGAGTCTAGTTGTTTATTGTAAAACATGTTTGTGACATACATTGTTCGGCGGTCATGCGTCGTTGCATGCGACAGGAAAGCCGTAATCGATATGCAGCTTGAGCTCGTGGAAGTTTTTTGTCGCAGCCAAAGTCTCGAACACGATCGTTCAATAAGATGACATTAATTTGTTGTAAAATATTTGACGCTGGGAGCGCTAAATAGCCCAGTAATTAAGACGTAACTTCCATGCTAGTTTGGGAGCAAAAAAAACTTACCCCCTCATTCATTTAAACGCTCTATAGGCATCTACTAACTTAAAATCGTTTGTCCTTATCTGTCACATTGACATTTACCTTTCACAGAGAAGGACAAACGATTGCTAAGTTAACAGACGCCTATAGAGCATTTATGAATAAGGGGTTAAGTACGTACGGTATTTATTTTTGAAACTTTGACTACATACATATTATTACACTTGACAGTCTCTATCTATGTATTATATTTATGAATTAAGATGTAAAAATGTACACTATATAAATGCTTAGAGCGCTTAGTGAATTTCATTGTCGCAGAAACGTTCGTATCAGTTCAATTGAAGTGTCGAATACCTCTATTAGTGGCGGAGGCAATTCTTCCGTAAAAATTGAGACGATTACGCGTACGTCTTCGGCATGTTTTGTGTGTCAAAAACATGTTAAGTGCTCTGAGGGGTCCGGGGGGGTTTGGGGGTGGGGGGTGTTAAAACAAAATTGCACTGAGAGCGAACTTTTGTTTATCTCAACAAATGAAGTAAGAATCTTCACTTCTACATCTACATCTGAACTAAATTAAACCGTTAGAATGCTGCATTATCCCTGCATAACTAGGCTATAATAATTTTAATTCTGCGTGGAAGAAGCCGCGGGCAAAAGCTAGTATGTAATATTATCACAATTATCGAAAGGTCATCTAAGCTTGTATTTTTATACAGGGTGTATCAGCCACCCCCTAACAATAATCCACTGGGGTATATAACAATAGCTATAGAAGTTAAATAGTACATTACTGCAGAGGCCGTGAAGTAAGGGATTGCAGGACGAGATTGGGGTCCACGGCCGAGTCGTAGACGAGGCCGGATAAAGCGAGTCCTGCAATCCCTGTTTCCGGCCGAGGATTGTATAGTGCTTTTCTCAAGTAATGCGAGGAAATCAAGTAAAAATTGTTTAATTAGCCGCATTTTTAATTTTTGAAACATGCCGTTTGAACAAACTATTGCTCGCGCCATGTTTAACCGCACACCCGCCACCGCGCCGACCGCACCCGCCGACCGCACCACATTACTTCTTGGCCTAGGCCGTAAATGTGAAACTTCTTGGCTTCATTTCGCGACATTAACGCGTACATTTCCGAGCATGCTTGAGAAAAAGTCATTTAAAAAAAAATAAGTTTTTTTTTCTATAGGAATGATTACAGTTAATTAAATTACTCCATTTTTTTTTTAGCTTCTATAGCTATGGTTATTATACCCTTGTGGATTGTTGTTAGGGGGTGTCTGATACATCCTGTATGTTGACAGAGTAAGAAATATATTTGCATATCTTAAGCAAATCTTAACAGGAAAACTTCAGGCTTGCAGAGATGTAATTGCAATAAGCTTTCTTTTCAGAAGTTTTGCCAGAAACGATTTACCTAATACCTAGGTATAAATTTGTTCGAACTTAGCAAACATTGAATATGTATAGCTTTACGAAAAAAACCTGATATAGTAAACTGATATTTGCATTACCCTAATATATTGTCGGGTTGTACTCATATTTACGTTACGTCGGAAGGTTACTACGCATGTCGGGGATCTAAAGGTCACCTACACTGCCTAGTGATTGTATAACTCTGTTTCACGTAAGTATATCTTTTTATTCAGTCACGTTTCAAGGGTCAAGTAAAACGTGCGATTTAATATAACTTTACGTAACTTTCTTTTACAGAGTGTACATTACGTTAACGGCAATATTTTGAAGTTGTTTTTTTTCCATCATAATACGTACATACATATATTAATTAATCACGTCTTTATGCCTTACGGGGTAGACAGAGCTTAAGGTAACAAGACCTAAAGGCCACGTTTAGCATGATTGTGTTGTGGGCATAGGTGGAAAGGGGAATCAAAATAGTGATGGGTTGCTAGCCGCATCGCCTACAACATGATTCCTAAGATATCCGCCAATTCCTTCGTTCCTTCTCCTTTCTATAATTCATTTCATTTCGTTCATTTTTCATTTCCCATTGGACTATTTAATTATCTATTAGGTATATATAATAAAGTCTCCGTTCCAATAATCCAACTGCCGGTTTTCTCGATTGCTTCCGTTTCATATCGATCAATCACTGACAACCATGAAGATGGATTACGGGATATGTTCTAGTTAAAATAGATTTGGCACCTGAATCAATACAAACCTCATCGATGAAAGAAATATAATAAAAACTCGAGAATGTTCTACGTTTTTAATAAGTCGTTTTCTAAAGGTGGAGTTAGACCAAACTCATTCTATCAAATTTATTGTGTACAGCAAAAATAACGGGTCACCCTCCATACAAATTTGTATGAAAAGCGACCTGTTATTTGGCAGAGCGGGGACAGAATAAGCATTCGCACGTTTGGTAGACCACCTTCATTGTGTATTTATGTAGTTGCGAATTAGACACATTATAAGCTCTTACGGTGCTAAATAATACGTAGTGTAGCATTATTACGCTACATTTTAAATTATTTTCAAGCATAAACTATTTTTCATTTCAAAAACCTTTTTGGCTTATTAGAAGTATCAATCGCTGGCCGCTACGTAAGGTATTTTAGAAGTTTTGGCATTTGAATTTAAAATCTGTTTCCGCTTTCCGTCTCATTATTGTTTTGACATTGATTCCTGAGTCAAGCTGGCGTGTGGTTGTCTTGGAAATTTGTGATTTTTCCGACAGATTTGTCTATATCAACAACTGCTTTGCATACACGAGCCTTGCTGCTGTTTTATTGTGCCTGCTGCTATTTTTATTCGTACGAAGTACTCGCAGACGATTAATTTTGATTCTTCAGTTTTGCCGATTTTGATTCGGTCCACCCTCTCGGCTAGGACACACCGTTGAACAGTGTCAAGACTAGCCATTATACTACTCCTCAAAAAGAACCTGATCTCAGCTTCCGGAATATAACTTATTAGATGGCAATATCAACAACTCGAGGTGACGTCGCGTGAAGACCCGGGATTCGTCAACCCTGGTATCTGAACGGGATAACTGTACAACTGGTTGTTTTATTACCGGATATAAAACGTGCACAATTATAAAACGTGTGTATTGAAATTTCTTAATATTGTAAGTATTGCCTTGATGGTGCAAATTGGTGCGGGTATATTATAAGTAGATTAGTGGCCACTCATCCTTTATATACTCGTGTCTTTCTTCCAGTTTTAAAAAGTGATCTTTCCATACACATTTCTCCTAAATTTTGATCTTTTCAAAATTCTAAAAGCCCTCGTAGGCATTCCCTTTTTCGGCCCCAACCTTTGGCCTTAGAATCCTTTTTATACTACCTTTTTTTAAAAGTGTCGCGACATTATCCATTTTCTATTTTAACATTTTAAATCATGTATTACTATTGTATTTGAAATAAAATGTATACCATACAAAATTGTACGTTATTTCTCACGCAACGCGTGAGATATATGTTGTTAAGTTTTCTCCCTTAAGAGCTTATGCAGCAGTAGGTACTATCTATGACCGCTTGACCGCCTATTGTATACTTTGTTCTTTGTTTCTGTATTGTTTTTTATTGATTTGTGGTGTTCAATAAAGAGTATTTGTAACTATGTCTAAATAAGTTAATTTATTTTTTACAAAGATTTCTGTTAGCTATTGGATTTAATCGCGCGCTACTTTACGGGGGTCCATGTACTAAAACCATTTATCGTTCTACTCCGACTAAATAATAATAATAATACATATATTATAATAATGATTAATTGATTACTTGGAAATGCGTTACCGTGATTTATTCAGAAGCGGACCATGGAATCGCTACAGAGACGCAGAAACATTATGTGTCCAGTTTCGATTCATATATCTCACAGAACCTCTTTCCCAATCCAACCAATCCGGCTCAATGGAAGTCGATCAACATTCACTCGCAATAGGTACTCGAAGCAAACAAACAAACAAACAGGTAGACGATGTCATAATACATACATACCTACATACATATCGTCACGCCTCTTTCCCACAGGGGACGATGTCAACCCGAGCTTAAAACCTGTATAAATGTTTACTCCGTCACAAGCGATTGATTCCACTTTCATTATACTACCGATAGAAATCTATCGAAGCTTCTAAGCCCACTCACAACCTACGCGAGTCTAGTGCGTCACGTTCATTACTTTAACAACCTGTCTGGGGTAAGGGGTATGAAATACAATACAATAACAAGCAGGGGCCATACCATGACGTCCTAATGGCCTTACCATGACGTCCTAATGGCCTTACCATGACGTCTTAAGAGGCTGACAACACCTAATTTTGTGGAAATTGATGTTATTTAAACATTTTTTTAAGAAAAACTGCACACAAAAAAAATACAAAAAAATATAATGTTAATTTTCATCATATTTCAAACACGCTAGACGGGCTTGATACATAATTGGACAAAATCGGCTCGATAGAAAATAATTGCAAAGATTGGTCTTAAAATCATAATTAAATGGTTCTATGTCTTTATTTTTTCGACGTATGGGTCTGCAATTACAAACATGAAGTCAACATATTCATACCTAAACGGCTAACGAGTCATATTTCACAAATAATCCATACTGTTGTTTATTTCTTTTGATTTGTGTCTTATTTGCAAGATTTTAGACGCGCGCCAAGCTGCCGGAATAGTTTCTTCTCTTTCACTAACAGGCACGTGAACCGTATGTATGTGTGAAGAGTGGCGCTGCTCCAGGTCATTTGCTGTTGACAGCGCCTTAATGCGATTCAGTTTAGGTTCGCTCGCTGTCAGATTCATATTAAAAGTGACAGCTAAAACTTGAACAGAGTCGGAATTAGGACGTCATGGTTAAGGCCCCAGTACGTTAGTGGATTGAGGGAGCGAGCAAGCTGGTCACTTGAGGAGTAAAGGTAATGACCGCTTCAATGAGTCCTCGCCTGCGCGGTGCGGGGCGCGGGGTGGAACGACCGCTGAGGCCGAGAGGTGCGGGCGGCAGGCGCAGTACCCGCCCGCACCTCTCTCGGCCCCCTTTGTCGCCCCACCCCGCGCCCCTGCACCGCACGGGTCTAAAATTGTATTCATAAACTATAGGCTTCTGCTAACTTTTTGTGCTTATATGTGAAAGGTAAATGTCAATGTGACAGATAAGGACAAACTATTGTTAAGTTAGCAGATGCCTAGAGAGCGTTTATGAATAAGGGGGTAAAAGTAAGGTCAATGTGGGGAAGACCGGCATACTTCATTTTTTTTTTATTTCGGAGTGATCTAGCTGCGTTAATTATTCACCTACGTTACCGCTTGTAATCGCATACGATGAAGAATTTCATAAATAATAGTTGAGCTATAGTGACAGATCATTTTAATCACAAATTAAGCAGAAACAATAGTATTTTTAAAACTTCGGCGAGTAGACGGACTTCCCGTGTAGTTTAAGGTAAGTCCGTCTAGTAATGTTATCAGCCAAACTATGGGTGCTTTTATGTTCGTATTCGAATCCTAAAAAAAATGAAACAAGACGATGAAAAGTGTACTTTCAACTTGTTAAAATAAGGTTTAGATTCGAAATAAACACAATTTTTCGAATTCAAAGGCAAGTCCGGCCGGCATATATTACGTAAATGGGGTGGTAAACCTTTTTTGGCAAATAATTATACTATACGTACTTACTTATTTTTTAGGTTTCCCAAATAAAATATCAATAGTAATTTGTATAATATGTATAATGTCGTCACCTAGCACTGATAGCGCAAGATTTGCTTAGTTTGTGCAATGTTGAAAGGATTTATCTATGAAATTTTACCTTATGAAATCGTAATAATAATTGAAGTCGTAAAAACAGTTGGTAACCTCTGATTTCAGGGAAGTCCGGCATATGACGGTCTTGCCTTGTAACATAGTAGACGGACTTTCCAACTTAACGAAATTTTAATGTGATAAATGATAGAACGTATAATTACAAAACTAAGCCGATTTCTGATAATTTAAATACAGAAAAAAGATGGCCGGTTCTTGTATTACATTTGTAGTTACTTTCTGGCGCAAAATCTTGTCACCAACTATTTTTTTAAAAAATATTAGCAGAGACCGTCGCACTATCACTTCGAGTTCCATACACGTGATGACTTGTTTAGGCGGATTTCTCTGAAGTTTATTGTCACAGCGTCATCTAAATTAAAGTGCCGGAACTAGCGCGACAAACTGCTTTATCTACTGGACGCTAAAGCGGGAAACGCTTTCAAATTCAAAAGTTATAACGTGTTGACGGACTTGCCTTGTAGACGGTCTTACCCACATTGACCTTATGTCATTATGGTGTGAAGTGATTTACTCACGATTTATGTATTCGCACATATTTTGGCCCTATCCGTGGCTCACATCCCTAATACGTAGGTTGTACCTAGTCTGAGTTAGGTCTCACGTCACCTCGTAATTCGTCCAGACGAATTTCAAATAGACAACTAATATTTAAAACCTTAAAATAAACCCTCAACGCGTCCCGCGTCGGCGATAAAACTTTTATAGCCACGACATTGAGCGAGGAACACCGATCTGCCAACTTAACACGTGCCGTTGTCTGCGGCACCACTATCCATACGTGACTGGGTAAACTGTATGCAGTGACGTTAGTTTTTAATTTGATCACCAGCACATACAAGTTTGTTGGGGCATGCTTGTAAATCATGGGGAGAGGGCCTTATAGTTATTCCTTTAAGGTACCTGCAAAGGACGTATGATGAACAAGTCTTTATCGAAGGCAAGTAATTGTTGCCTTTGGTCACCTGGGTGTCAATCACGGGTTTTGACGACCCTGGGCGTCAATTAAGCTAAGGTTTTGACAAACATGACTGTAGTAGATATCATTTCACCTCACATATCCCGACCCTGAATTAAATTTTACGTTGACGACTTTGCTATTTAAATAATTTTGATACAGGTTTACCGACGGCATTAACTTTTTATTACTATGTCTTTTGAATTATATACGTGCACCAAATTTCAAGTGAAATAAATTATTTAGTCAACATCAACATAACTATAAAGTAAAAATGTAATAGCTCAAATAAAATGTTATATTGACTTCTCTATCTCTCTCATGATTAAGGACCTTCTCACCACTCTCTGTTAAGTTCCAGCTATCTTAAGTGTCTGTTATCTATCCGTCTCTATTTATTACTACGAAACAGACAGAGACGTCATCATAGATAACTGACATATAAGATAACTGATGGAAATTAACAGAGAATGGTGAAACAGGCCCAAAGTCTTGTTTAAAAGATTTTTTTAATGTTGTGCTCTTCATAAAAAAAATCTGATTATAATGCTCTACGCCCCTTATTCCCTCATGAAATAAAACACATAAGAACGTAGCAAGATATTGAACTTGGATTAGACTTAAAATTATGTCTTTTAGAAAATTTACCGTTCAATAACGCTTTAACATTTAAAAACCCTCTCAACGGGCGTGGGAGGCAATGCAAATCCCCTAAATTGTATCTAAATCCTTCAGGGACTAGACTGGGTTAAAGGTCGTCTTGGGGACGAACAGGTAACTTGAGGTTTTAGGGATCTGTCGCCACAATGGTAAAAGCAAACCCCAAAATGTTTTGTCTTGTCAACGTGTGTCTGACCGCATATCACAGGTATTTTACACGGATATACCCATGATATTAATGTTAGTAAGAAGATGTCATGATGCTCCCAGGTTAGGGACCTAGCCATAGCTACATATTTTTGTAGTAACCATAACTTAGACTGACTTCTGACTATGAAATCCTTCGCTTTGCATGATACAACGCACTTCACCCAGTTTTTATCCTTCTGTTGTAAAATATATGGCCTTAGAAAGCCGACTATTGCGGCTTACTTTTGCCTATGTTTTCGAGACTCAAGGAAACAAAGCCTATTTGCTTACAATTATTTATAAAAGATCGTAAAACTGTCTTCGGCAGGCGGCAGGGGAACAAATAGAGGTAAATAAGATGTTTATTGTCGCAATATTTGTATTGAATCCATTGCCTTTGGTGATGTATTGGTTGGGAAACAAGATAACTTTTGTCGTAGAAATGTTTTGGTTAATGGTTTACGTAACAATACAATAACAATAACATTTGCTTTAAGAACTATTGATATTTCAATTTCCGGATAACGTAGTAAGCTCCTGAGTTCAACAGCTATTCTTTTATATTTCACATTTTCCATTGTCAGATACAGACAAAGCATGGTTAGATACGTTAAACGACGATAGATAAATAATATTTAATATCTAAGTACTAATGATTCTCATGTAAAAACGTAACAAATTCACTAAATAATAATGATCCTGACGAATATTCTAGTTCTTGAATACTTTCACTTCCATTATATATTTTTTATAAGATACCCAAACTCGTACGAGAATTTTCCTTAACGAAACATTGTATTAAAACTAACCAACGGTAAGCAGAGTTGCCACACGGCCGAGTCCGCCATATTTTCGTCTGCTGTATTTTCCTGGCTTTATTACTTCGACACACGTCATATTGGAACCCGAAGTATCTAATTAAAGCATATAGGTACCTACAACGTTGTTTTCGTAGTTGTATTGATTTTTTGTCGAGTTTATTGTGTTCGAACAATGCGTAGCGATTTAGAAAAAAATAGTAACTACGTATCTATTGTATAAGTTGCCTATATAATGGCATTGATGTAGCTAGTTTTACAGAACTTTTGTAACAGATTTTCAGAAAAATATTACACAGGTTTTAATGTTACTCGTGAAAGTTTGCTAAGTAATTTTCTACTTGTCTTTTCAATCAAACTGTTTAGTAGTTACTTGAGAAAGTTTAAGAATAGCTTGTTAGTAACCAGACTAACTACGTATTATCAAGGACCATTTTAGAATTTAGCTTTTACTTCTGTCTTGTAAAAATAAATTTGTCGTTAGAAGTCTGTGAAAATAAATTTAATACCAAACCGCAGCGTTAAGCAGGCGTTCTATTAGCACGTTTAAATGAAAAGGTCGTTTTATTGCTGTACGACGCATTTGAAATTTGATTAATTAGTTAGATTTCTACATATAATGAACAAGAGATGTTGAAAAGTCATCGAGGTAATACCTGGGGCCTCACCATGACGTCCTAATTCCGACGCAGTTCAAGTTTTAGCTGTCACTTTTAGTATGAATCTGACAGCGAGCGAACCTAAACTGAAACGCATTAAGACGTCATGATACGGCCCCTGACAATATCGAAAATGAGAAACTTGAATAATACAGGGTGTATCAGACAATGGTAGTATTAAATGTAATCATTCCTATAGAAAATATAAAAAAAAATACTCCAATTTTTTTAAATATTTTTTTTAGCATCTATAGCTATGGTTATATACCCCAGTGGATTATTGCTAGGGGATGTCTGACACACCCTGTATATATGTGACCACGTCGATGAACAAAAATATATTTACCTTGCTACGCCGCTACTTAAATAGCGGAGTAGCAAGATAAATATTTTTTGTGTTATAAATATTGAAATGGTCCTACGCAAAGTAACGCCACCCGCCCGCACCGCTCTCGGTCCTCTTTATTGTCCTACCCCGCGCGGGCGAGGACTCAGTTAAGCAGTCGGCCTATATCCTGGATATCCTCATTGCCAAGTAATCCCTTTGCCTTTTGCAGTTACGAGAATGAGAAAAGCGCTCTGGTGGTGTCGGTGGTATCATGCCAGGGGCTCCCGGGGCGCGAGCCCGCAGGCCCCGACCCCTACGTCAAGCTGCAGCTGCTGCCCGACAAACAGCACAAGGTTAAGACCAGGTCAGTGTCACAGAAACCTCGAGATTTAGTCAAGGTCATAAGCAGCCAATAGCTGAGAAGATAAGATAAGAGCTGAGATTGAGTCAGTGCCATGAACAGCAAAAGGATGAGGGATTAGAAGTTGAGCCAGTATCATAAGCTACACAAGTTAAGAGTACAACACTTGAGGTTGAGTTAGTGTCATAAGCAGCCAAAGGTCAAAAGAGCTGAGATTGAGTCAGTGCAGGGATTAGAAGTTGAGCCAGTATCATAAGCTACACAAGTTGAGAGTACAACACTTGAGGTTGAGTTAGTGTCATAAGCAGCCAAAGGTCAAAAGAGCTGAGATTGAGTCAGTGCAGGGATTAGAAGTTGAGCCAGTATCATAAGCTACACAAGTTGAGAGTAAAACACTTGAGGTTGAGTTAGTGTCATAAGCAGCCAAAGGTCAAAAGAGCTGAGATTGAGTCAGTGCAGGGATTAGACGTTGAGCCAGTATCATAAGCTACACAAGTTAAGAGTAAACCACTTGAGGTTAAGTTAGTGTCATAAGCAGCCAAAGGTCAAAAGAGCTGAGATTGAGTCAGTGCAGGGATTAGAAGTTGAGCCAGTATCATAAGCTACACAAGTTAAGAGTAAAACACTTGAGGTTGAGTTAGTGTCATAAGCAGCCAAAGGTCAAAAGAGCTGAGATTGAGTCAGTGCAGGGATTAGAAGTTGAGCCAGTATCATAAGCTACACAAGTTAAGAGTACAACACTTGAGGTTGAGTTAGTGTCATAAGCAGCCAAAGGTCAAAAGAGCTGAGATTGAGTCAGTGCAGGGAGTTGAGCCAGTATCATAAGCTACACAAGTTGAGAGTAAAACACTTGAGGTTGAGTTAGTGTCATAAGCAGCCAAAGGTCAAAAGAGCTGAGATTGAGTCAGTGCAGGGATTAGATGTTGAGCTGGTTTCATAAGCTACACAAGTTAAGAGTAAAACACTTGAGGTTGAATTAGTGCCATAAGAAAAAAAAAGGTTAAAAGACTTGAGTTTGGGTCAGTGCCATAAGCAGCAAAAGGTTAAAAGATTTATGGCTAAGTCAGTCCAGTAAAAGACACTCAGAGTACAGGTGGTGGCACGTAAGTCTAACGTGGTCCCCCGCGATACCTTATTTTCGACTACTGCGCATCAACGGTCATCGCTAGACTTACGTACCGGCACTTGTAGTAGTAACGTGTGGGTTGCAGGGTGGTGCGCAAGACCCGCTGCCCGGTGTACGATGAGGACTTCACGTTCTACGGCCTCGCGCCGCACCAGCTCGGTGCTATCACACTGCACTTCGTGGTCCTCAGCTTTGACAGGTAGGCAGAAGGATCCCCGTATATGGCGTAGTTACGGTTCGATTTTAAGAATAAGAATAAGAGATCTTTATTTCGCAGAATCACACCTTATAGAGTAAGGATTTTGTTAAAGAAACTTCAGTAATTATGACAGTATGCCATCTGCCATGGGGGCATGAAATGTGAGCATCACATACCTATATTAGTTGCTTAGTTTGGGACTGGGTCAATTGACAACATTTGATATTTCTGAGCCTATAATTTTAATGGTTCTCTGTATTCTGTTTGAAAAGATGAACATGCTGACAGTTTAATTTTTTCGCTAGGGTTTGTATTTAATTTATAATTAATTTATTAATTTTTGCTTATTCTAAAAGGGCGTAACTCCGATACTATCACAGAATAGACACTTATCCTTTTGTCTTTTCTGTATAGAAAAAAATCTGACGTCAATTTCAAATTGTCAATGTCAGGCCTTATTCTCCGATATTCGATTTTCGAGGTTCACTTCGTGCTGTTCCGCTCATACTAATATAGTCATTAACTTGAGAGTGAGAGAGAAGGTATGCAACGAACTTCAAAAATAGAATAGAATAGAATTTCAGAGTTGCCCCCCTTGTACTTTGAAGTTGTCATATACAAAATTATGGTCGCTTATTTTTTCTCGTGAAAAAGGCAAAGGTGTTTCACCTATCCTGTGGTAGTTTTGGTAAAATTAGGACATATTTTTAATTAATTTTTATTTTTTATAATAAGCGATATTAAAATTATATAAACATATTGCAGTGATCAGGAGGCAAAATGCTTTCGAACCATATATACATTTTCAGGTGTTATAAAAATGAAATGTTGTCAATTGACAACATTTCATTTTGCCTCCTGATCACTGCAATATGTTTATATTATTTTAATATCGCTTATTATAAAAAATAAAAATGAATTAAAAATATGTCCTGATTTTACCAAAACTACGACAGGATAGGTGAAACGCCTTTGCTATTTTCATGAGAAAAAATAAGCGATCATAGTTTAGTAATTTTGACAACTTCAAAGTACAAGGGGGGCAATTCTGAAATTCTATTTTCGAAGATCGTTGCATACCTTCTCTCTCACTCTCAAGATAATGACTATTAGTATGAGCAGAACAGCACGAAGCGAACCTCGAAAATCGAATATTGGAGAATAGGACCTGACATTGTCAATTTGAAATTAACGTCAGTTTTTTTTTCTATAGGGAAAAGACAAAGGGATAAGTGTGTATTCTGTGATAGTACCAGAGTTACGCCCTTTTAGAATAAGCACAAATTAATAAATTAATTATAAATTAAATACAAGCCCTAGCGAAAAAATTAAATTGTCAGTATGTTCATCTTTTCAAACAAAATACAGAGAACCATTAAAATTATAGGCTTAGAAATTATGAAATGTTGTCAATTGGTGTAATTTGTCCCATGACATCTGTTTATTTTATTTTTATTTATTTATATTAAGATTTTAAGTTTACTTTGTAACTAGCAGTGGCGTGGCGTCAAGTATATCTGAAGGCAAGCCGAAGGGAACTTAACTAACCTTTTCCTCTAATTCTGCACAATAAATCGCCCAACTGCTTTAAAATAGGCAAGCCGGTGGGAATCGAGTTCTATGGACGCCACGCCACTGGTAACTAGTGTATAACCGTCGTACAATAAATCACGAAAAGTTCTGTTCGGAGTTGAAAAGATCGTTTGAAAATAGGGCATCCGAAACTGTTTTTAATTGAAATATTATAAACGGGATGTGAACCGCGATTACCTTTATTGAGCTCCCGATATTTCGAATGAACTTAACCGTGAATCATTAAAAACTCTTATTGTTTTTAATTGTACGGCGCAAATCAGTTTTCCCCCTTGCATTGCAATGAAAACATGCATTTAAAAACCCACAAAAACGTAATTTCCACATTACGCCGTGTTGTTTTTTCCTGCATACTTAATGTCTCAGACGTCTTAGCGTGTCTTAGCACTCTTAGCCCGCTGAGCATCTGCAATCCTCTGATCCTTTCGAGTGTCCACAAGTGAGGTGCACGCTTACCATCGGGGAGTACTTTGTCGTTATAGAATAGACCGACCGCTTAACTGAGTCCTCGCCCGCGGGTTGCAGGGGCGCGGGGTGGGACGACAAAGGGGACCTCTCGGTGCGGGCGGGAAGTGCGCCTGCCGCCCGAACATAGCTCGGTCCCCGCGGACTTATTTAAGCGGTCAGTGTCCACGATGAGACAATAAAATGATTTTTTAAATGAAAAAAGGTGTATATAAATCTCGTAAGTACAAATTGATAGCCGCGCGTGCAAGGCAACGTATTAGGTTCGCCGTGAGTACCTAGTAGTGGTCGCAGGCTTACTGTCGGGCGCGCCGACGCCGCTCGCGCACCGTATCATCTCACTCCTTCCCCTCGGTCCCTGCAGCCCCTCCGTCGTCTGCCGCGCGGATACAGATACAGTCGGTCTATAGCTACCCGCGTCGCTGACATCACGTGTTGCTGTTTCAGATACTCCCGCGACGAGATAATCGGCGAGGTGGTGGCGCCGCTGTCGGCGCTGCAGTTGCAGAGCGGGGAGGCCATGGCGCTGTGCCGCGAGGTGCAGCCGCGCAGCCTCAAGGTCAGCCCGAGCACACCGCCCCTCTCATACTTCTGTTAATGACTATAAGTGTGAGCGCAACGGACGACACCAACTTCTAATGTCCAGAAAGACCATCAAAACGACACTTACTGCAACCAAATGTTTCTGGTTTTGGTAAACTCGGGTAATTACGGACTCGCTTAATTCCGTGATACCTACCATGTTTGAAGCTTTTCGTGGCGTTAGATGAGCAAATATAAAATAATATAAATATACGAAGTTTTTCTCTTCATTATACCTTCATTAATCATCCGCAAGATAGGCATGCGTCTGGTAACAATCACGCCTGATAAGCAAAGATGTGATCTAGGGTGGAGCACGCCTGCCTAGTAAATGCTCTTCGACCCACACGGCCAGATCGTGTGTAAGTTAACTCTTTATTGTGCAAAATAAACTTAACCTCGTAAGGCCCAAGATATTTTTGGACGTTTAGTATGCCCAGTGTACTAATCAAAGGCACATACAGCGGCCCAGATTATTCAATTACTTCTTATAGCAGCTAGTAATTGAATAATAGTCAAGTCCTGCTTCTGGTACATCGAGCCGCTAATGGGTAAAATTTAGAAATTTTCTCGGGCCGGAAGGACTACATTTCTTTTTCTTTCTTCTAAAAATAGGACTTCGGGCCTTACGAGGATAAAATAAATACAATCGACAAACACTGAGATACGCGTACAAAGGCGGATCTCCTCCAACCTTTCAGTGGACTACAGGAGTATTATATCAAGGGACGGACAGCGAGTAAGTTTAAAAATTACAAAATACTGAAATTCATACCTAATACATAACTACATTCAAGATTGACTAGACGCGAACGCGAACGTCACGAGTCCAATGATATCAAAAGTCAAGATACGTCTGTCCGAACAATTCGCTCACCTACTGCGCAATTGGGTATTTTCTCTGACACACTACTAAGGCACGGTGGTCTTTTAGGACCACCGCATTGGACAAATTACTCGTAAGCGTTGGGCCTATCTTTGCGAAGTAATATATGTATATACGAGTCAGTGAGCGTGGGCCCAGTGGTATAGCGGTGGTGGGGTTGCAGATGCGCAGCGTGGGGCGCGGCGAGGTGCTGGTGTCGCTGTGCTGGCAGCCCGCCGCCGCGCGCCTCACCGTGGTGCTGCTGAAGGCGCGCAACCTGCCCAAGATGGACGTCACCGGCCTCGCGGACCCGTACGTGCCTCCCGACACCCTACACTGCTCGTCTAGCCGCCCTGGCCGCTCTAAGGCTGGCTAGAGTCACGCTCTACACAAAACTGTCATCCTACACCCTTACAGCCTTATTCATAAAAAGTCCTCAATTGAGTCCTGGATCGGTCTATTAGTTAACAGACTGATTGAGCTTATTGGACGGTTGTTAGGAAGTATGATTCATGAACGCTTGCTAGCAGTCTGTTAGTTGTTGAGTATGGTTTTGCTCTTGCCAAAATCAGCTGTTCACATTTGTGGCGGCCATTTTGTGAGTTAGCAGAGAGATAAAGGAGGGTCTAAGGTCCGCTAACTTTCGGACTACTTAACAGAGCCTTAATGGACTGATTTGCGCTAAGAGAGGTTTATGAATCATGTTTTTTTTTGCATCGGTCCTATAGCGAGCCTATAACGAGCCTCAAACTTTTTATGAATAAGGCTGTTAGAGCCCTGCCTCACCAGAACGCGTCAGCGACGTCGGCAGCTACGTATCCTATAGAAATCGAACAGTCGTCAAAGTCGTCAAAGTCTAAACGAAGCGTTTGCTTACGGTAGCGAGACGTCGCCATGGCGTTTCGGTGAGGTAGAGCCCTTAAAAGCACAAAGAATAGAATTCACTGACATTACAAAATTAAAACTAAGTCTCCCATTACACCTAGCTCCCTATGTATAGGGAAATCTGCTGTCTGCAAAATCAGATAGACTATTCCCAGATTCCTGGCATCCCCGATTCTCGGCAACAACTATTTCTCCAGTTTCTACTCTCTAAAGCGACATGTATACTTAGTATCCATTGCTCTTCTCTAGATACGTAAAGATGTACCTGCTGTACAACGGGCAGCGCATCGCCAAGAAGAAGACGCACGTGAAGAAGCGCACGCTCAACCCGGTGTTCAACGAGTCGTTCGTGTTCGAGCTGCCGGCCGCCGCCGCGCAGGCCGCGCTGGACCACGTCGCGCTCGAGCTGCTCGTGCTCGACTGGGACCGCGTCACCAAGAACGAGGTACACCTTCAACCTAAAAATTATTGACAAATGGTCATTTGACAAACAACGTTTCACCAAATGATCAATTGGCAAACGAGACATTTGACAAAAGTATACATACATACATACATATCGTCACGCCTCTTTCCCACAGGGGTAGGCAGAGACTACTTTGTTCCACTTGCCAAAACACTTGCTTGTTTGACAAAAGTATCATCTTACAAAAACTCACCTAGAAAATGATCAATTAGCAAACATTACACTTGGTAAAAGTATTAAATAATAAAATGTCAATTGACCTTTTTCCATTTCACCAAATAATATATTTCGCACACAATATTTATTTATAAAATGTTTTTCATTTGGAAAAGTGAGTCATTTGTAAAATGACTAGTAGTAAAATGATCAATTGGCGAAACATTTTTTTTTAAATCGTTGTTTGTCATGTGTAATTTTGCCAAATGACTTTCGGTCAAATGGCAGGACACCCGCGTACTCATCTGCGTGCTATAGCTGTAGAGTAAGGGTGAGGCCAGACGAGCGTCATATTTGGAATTGTGAGTCACGTAAGGATACCTTAATACATTCGATTTTATATGCGACTGTTTCATTCACACAGTGACGCAAAACGACTTGTGTATGCAGCAAAAATTACCCGACCGACGTTATATAACGCGATTCACTACTGAAAAGCAAAATTAAAAATTTTGTAAAAACCCACGACGGATGCATACATTTAAAAAGTATTGAATAATTTCTAAAAGAACCCACCGACCTTAGTAAAATAAGTAGAGAAAGGTAAAACTTAAACGTATTTACACGCACCTATTCACCTATCTATTATTATAGTGACAAATCTATGAAAATCCGTCGGGGGGTACACCAAATTGCAAGTCAATCCGACCAATCGTTGAAGAGTTTCCTTTTGCGGAGACTGTCCTGGCCGGGTCACCAGAATTTCCTTACACTTGCAATTATGTAGGTACCTAACCATTGTAGTTTCCGAGAATAACGCCTTTGACTAACGAACAGTTTGAAGATAGACAGACGGATAGAAAAATAGGGAGTCAGACGGACAGAATTAAACTATTTGGAATCCAAATTTTACCAATTTGGCTCCGAAACCCAAAATTTCTGAATTTAATTAAGAATTTTATGATTGCAGCGCCCTCTGTTGAGTTAACGTCATATCACCTATTTTAGAACCATCCCCAATAAATTCCGAACCTTTTAAAAAAAATTGCGTCTGAATCGGTCCAACCATTCTGGAGATAAATGGGAACATTCGCTTTTTACATATACGAATATTGCAGCCCCCCTAGCGGACAAACATCATAACACCTATCTAAGAACCACCACCAAGAAAATACGAACCTAACACAGAAAATCACGTCTAAATCGGTCCAACCGTTCTGGAGATAAATGCTAACATTCACTTTTTTCATATACGAACATTACAGCGCCCCCTAACGGACAAACACTATAACACATATCTAATCTAAGAACCACCGCTAAGGAAATACAGACCTAATACAGAAAACCGCATCTAAATCGGTCCAACCGTTCTCGAGATAAATGGGAACATACGTTTGCTGACAAACACACAACCTATCACCCTAAACGCATATACCTTCTCCGTTCCATCGTGGCGTGGGTAAAAATACGCTCGCCTGGCCTCATCTTAAGAGCGATTGCACATTATTTGATCTGATATCGGTATTCTGACGCCGTATCCGGGTAAGTGCGTAAAATGTATTCTGAAACATGTATCCTTTGACCCGTCCATCATGCACTCCCATTCCCATATTGGTTATCACATCCGACACCAACATTTCGACGTCACCATCGGACGCCCGTCAGATGTCAGACATTAATGCTTGTATGCGTGCTATATTATTATTTTTAGTGTATCGAATGAGTGTAAATAAATGTTTCTCTCTCTCTCTCTCTCAATGCAATGATTAATCTTGATGGACTTTTATTTTCGTATTAAACTTAAAGGGATAAAATAATATATCTCATTTAATAAGAAAATAAGAGTCCAACACCATCAAATATTGCATTAGACACATTTAGTACACCAAAAACGAAGTGTACTACAGACGCACATTTGAAACTTTCATTCAATTTCCGTGAAATAATCGTAAAACACCACCAAAAATGCGACGTTGCCAGCTCAGTGTGGATAAAGGCTCTTAATGTTGGCTATCGCCCTCCGATACGACACCGATAAGTTCTTAATGTGTGTGTGTGTGTGTTGCAGGTGATCGGGCGGCTGGAGCTGGGCGCGGGCGGCGCGGGCAGCGCGCGGCACCACTGGCGCGAGGTGCAGGCCGCGCCGCGCCGCCAGATCGCCGACTGGCACAAGCTCAAGGAGTAGGCCACACACACACTCCCCCACTCACCCTTACTTTGTCCACCCTTCGTATCCCTATAGCCCAGAAGACGGTCAGACACTTCCGAGGTTTGCATCCACAGCGCAGTCCACTTTTGCACAGTCGCGAACGGATAGTTGTGCCACTTGCCATTGTTCGCAATTTAGTGTAATCAGTGACCGATGTTACCGACTAGCTGACAGCTATTCGATTTGCATTACACGGCCAAGTTACGAATATAGGTAAGTGGCTTAAAAATCCTGACTATCGGTAATGAACTCCCTAAGGAAAAACATCGTGAGGAAACCGGACCAATCACAATAAGGCTTAGTTACCCTTCTGGGTTGGAAGGTCAGATGGAAATCGCTTTTGTAAAAACTAGAGCCTATATACGCCAAATCTTGGGATTAGGTTGTCAAAGTGGACCCCAGGCTCACTGAGCCGTGGCAAAATGCCGGGAAAAAACGCTAGGAAGATGATGGTAATGAACTCCCTATCGAGGTTCTCCTGAAGGCCTACGGTATGGAGCAGCAATCGCGAGCGTCCATAGGCTACGGTAGCCGCTTATTTGCTACGAATGTTGCTCAGACTTGGAAACGTTCTTCAAAAAGTAACTACGGTGTGGATGCACCTCTGTACATCTAATTCGCCGGTTAGCACGAACTTAACAGCCCAGCGTTTGGTTAGCGATACATTGCTTGTTACCACGTAACCGCTGAACGGTGAACATGGAGACAGCGATGTCATTAAGTGAAAGAACGCAACAGGCGCTTGCTTATTACATTACCTCTTCCTGTTCCTGCTTTAATTCGAACGCTGTACGTACACGCTAAGTTTCCCAAGACTTCCCACTACATGTTTATAGTGTTTAGTTCGATGTAAAAAGCCTAATAGTACGTCATAACTCATGACAGCATCTTTAAAGCTGTACAAGCCACATTCGTTGCTGTTGACTCTTTGAAGTTATACCTTGGCATAGAATTCAATAAAAATTACTCGGATCCTCACACTATTGAAACTTGGTTTTTCTGTGTGCGCTATTCAAATGATTTCATGAAGTATTTAGCATTGCTATAGTAGTAAATGCGCACTGGCAACATTATTTATGGTAACAATTATGCGTGTATCTCTTTCACTGCATACTGGCCAGAAAGGGATACGTGCTCATATTCATTTATATCTGCAATAGAATCTACTGTCCCAGCCTCTACCGACTGATTGACTTTAGGTATAAAGCCATCCATTTCATTTGCACTTTTAGTTGAAGTCATCCTAATATTTTTAAGTCTAAATTCAATGGACAGCGAAATCGAAATACCTAAATATCTGCAATGTCAAATCAGATTATATTGAATTCACTTATTATTCATGCACACAAAGTTAAACCCGGTGGGGCTGAGCCAAAGTACTTGGATTTAGCTATAATTTGTAGTTATATTATAATACGTAGTTAGTAAATTTTTATATCGTTTCCAGACCAAACAGATGGAACTGTTTTACTTTAGAACGCACACAGTTTTGTATAACATTCGGTTACTTCTGTTTCCTACCCATAGAGTACAGTTTTCATGTTTATGTGTAGTTTATAATATTTGTACGTAGACACAGTGGAATCTCGTGTTTATTGTAATAATATGTAGATTGTAATTAAAAGAGTGGATTATTTTGATGTTTCAATTGTTTTCTTGAAATTAAATATATCTAGGGAGAGTTTAATTTGAGGCTGGGTTTAGAAAGAAGATCTTGCACTCAAAATCAGATATTGTCAACTTTATAGATTTGTGTTTCTGACAGATACAGATTTAAGAATGCCATCAGATAGCACAAGAACTCGTAATTGTCGACGTCGTCGAGTCTCGTAATCGAGATGAATCTTAAGACTCTTCGAAGGACTGAAGTAGACAATTGAAACATTCGAATACCGCCAAAGATATTGTAAAGAAGTCAGTAGAACCTTGGTACTGCTTTTGTCTTATCTCTACATATCTATGTGAACACTTGATGTTAACGATCTTGATATTGGAATAAGAATAGCACGCTACTATCGAGATAGGCATATCGGACTGTGAGGGGAGAACCGAGCAAAGAGAATGTTATTTGAGGACTGAGGGCACTTTTAACGGCATGGGAATGGGAGACGGAAGCGATGGAAGCCAAAAGGAAACCACAACACTGAAACTTAGAGCTCTCTACCTTTTATTGTTAGTTCTGTTGGAAAAACCGCTTCATGTTATGGCAACTAGCTTGTACATTTCATTAACGTCAGAACGAAGAGGGTCGATATGATGCGAACTTCTTTCGAAGCAGGGGGGCTACTCCGAAATTCGATTTTCGAAGTTCGTATCACACCGTCCCTCTCACTCTCAAATTGATAACTATTAGTGAGAGCGGAACGGCACGAAACGAACTTCGAAAATCGGATTTCGGAGTATAAGGCCAGTCCCCCTCTACCTCTGTACGAAGAGAACCATTTTTTCCTAATACGCGCCATTTAAGTCTCAGTCAGATTGCTCTTAGAGACGTTAACTAGAAAAACACTTCTGTGAAAAGAAGAGCCGCCGATGACCTTCAGTTCGAATGGTCTAACAGTCCAGCTCGGTAGTAGGTATATTTTGTGAAAAAGATATAATTTTGTACTTGACGGTCGACGTTACAATGCTTTTGTTTTTAAACGATCCACTGAATATATTCATTTAATCAGTTCCTCAAATGGCCATTAAATTTCATAAGTATAGTATTTAGGGCTTTGTAATCAATACAGATAATACAGGTAATTCAATAGTATAGTGGCATTGGTATTATCATCAGAAGTAATTGAAATAAAACGATCAACAAGAATTAATTAATTAATTAGTCAATGGTGTGGCAAATCAAATACATTAATACGGCCAGTTGAAAATACATAGATTTATATAATTTAAGTTGGGTATAATTTGTTCCATCACAACTAAAAAAACAATAATTGGTTACCTATTCTATTTTTTGTAACAGATATAAAAACTGTAGCTTCTATAATTCGTAGACAACTGAAAACTTAATTTACTATTATAATATTAAGTTCAAATTAAATACTCACGACTAATTGATATAAAATTAGCTATGTATACATAGAACCTGTGTATATTTAGAACCATAGAGCTAGGATAGGGAAATCAATCTATTTTATACTAAAAATATGTAGTTCGTGGACGTAGGTTCTTTTAATTCTACTGTTAAATAAGTGTACGGTATAAGCTCATCCGCAAGCTATTTGATCGCAAAATGTGTAATAATCGGTCAATATAAGTCACGTGTACCTTAATAAAACTAAATATATATATATATATGTCACCGTGTATCATAGCATGCAAATTTACAATCGACCAAGAAAGTACTTTACTTAATGTAAATTGTTACGGCTCAAAACATCAAAGCCTATGTGACAATCAGATTTATTGCTTTTTTTCTTATAGAGGAACTGTCATAAATAATTATAAAGCACTTTCTTGGTCGACTACCTGTACAAGGAAGACCAACGAGGACGATGAACTATCTCAGGAGAATGTTGCTTACCTAAACAATAATTTCACGGCGAAGTTATCAGATCTAACTTCAGCTGTGTTATTCAAATCCGGATACAACCAAAAACAAAAGAAAATCTAAATTTTGTATCGCTACTACCGACTATGTACTTACCTACATACTCCAAGGGAAGACTTGCTTTTATTCATTCGAAATATTATAAACGGGATGTGAACCGCGATTACCTTTATTGAGCTCCCGATATTTCGATACAGTTGCATGCATCATGATCACGGGTAGACTGAAGAAATTGCGGGTGGATGTTATTGTTGGGTAGACCGAGCTCTGTCTACCCTCATTCTTGCGCGTCGACTGCGTGCACTCTCGTTATATTTCGAATGAACTTAACCGTGAATCATTAAAAACTCTTGCTTTTATTCAACTTGAATGCATGAAATGAATCAATTTGTAATTGTACAACATTCATAGAAGTCCAAAACACTATGAGAAATATTTAACATGAAGAAGAAACTCCTGATATTGTACGAAATAAAAGAATTATGCGGTCATTTTTGAGCTTGATTGTGTGTACCTGCAAAAATACACTTAAGTAATCAAAACTTGTTTCTGTGTATCGTTAAGTGAACTTATATAACAAACTATTCTATTTGTATAATTAAAAAAGCTCCATACTTCAACATTCCTTGATGTATATGTAAATAGTCATTGCTTTAGCGTTAAATAACCGTTTCATTCAATTCTTAATTGTAAGTACACATCAGAACATAAGTACCTAACATTAACGAAGTAGGGGTTACTTTCATTTATATGAAACAAAACACTGCGATGCATTAATCGTTCTTTATTTGAATCGAAAAAATAATGAAAGAACTGGCAGGTTGGTCAAATTAACTGTAACGACTGTTTCATTCGTATTCTTAATATAAATGTCGAGTGTGTAGGGTGTTGCTCTTAAAAAGAGTCAACGCATCTTTGTAAAATTAAGTATTTAAGTTTCAAGTGCAGAGGTGTTGATAACTTTCAAAGTAACTTACACTTTGCTAAGAGTTGTCTGAGGAAGAACATTTGCCTTCATTGCAAAACCTACCTTGGACTTCCCTTTCATATTTCCAAGCTTTTGTGTTAGGTACTTACCTTTGAGAGTTGTCTATACCGGAGCATTTCTTACAAAGTTCGTGTCCTGAATTTAGCACTATTGAACTAGTATCGATGTCACCTCACGGATACCTACCATGTTTGTATACTAAGAAATTTTAGTGAATAAATTATTGACTGGTGCTTTCACAATAATTGTTCGTTTCATTTAAGAAAACCTCGTGACTTTAATCCAATAAATAGGTACTGCCACAAAACAATTCTGTTTTGTGGCAGTAATATTCATTCCAAAATATTAGTTCCACGAAACTTTCACTACCTACCTACTTACTCTCTAGTCTACAAAGAATGTTTTATAAGAATACATACACACACACACACACACACACACACACACACACACACACACACACACACACACACACACACACACACACACACACACACACACACACACACACACACACACACACACACACACACACACACACACACACACTCACTCGCCCGCAACTCGCATACTATACCGTCACGGAAGCGAATTTCAAATAGTTGTTTTGTTTTTTTAAGTCATAGTTCGTCAAACCGCACCCTGAGCGTTGAAATTGATTCACCCTCTTTTTATAGCCTTAGTTGTCTTTGTTTTTATTTAAGTAAGTAAATAAATTTTATGAAAGTACCCCGAATCCGGTTGCCACGTGACAGGCCTAGCCTAGTGTGGAACCATCAGTAAGCTCTTTTTGTAAACATTTCTTCTTTTGAATAAACTATTTTTTTTAATAAGAATAAGAATAAGATAACTTTATTAGCTAATACGGAAACACAAACAGAATATTACAAATGGATACTTATTCTAACCAGCCAAATGGTCACATCACATGATTTACAAATAAATGATTTGATTTTAACCAGAATTATAATTAGTATTTTATTCAGTAGTAGAAATAGCAATGGGTTTTCCATTCCATTCAAAATCTATAGATCAGGGGTGGCCAACAGGTAGATCGCGATCGACGTCGATCGCGACTGTTAGTCTAGTCCAGTGGTGAGCAAACTTTTTTCATGGCGGGCCAGAAAATGACAGATATTTCAGAGAAGGGCCAAAATTATAACAAAATGCAATTTTTTTGACACATGACGCATGAACTACGTGGCTAGTCTAGCTGGATCCTTTGCTTTTGCATCTATTATTCTATTTTATACATCACCGTCTAAATATCGTCATCCTGTGCCATAACACTCCATTTCGAAGGAACGCCGGCGGGCCGCATTAAATTCCTTTGCGGGCCGGAGCTGGCCCGCGGGCCGTAGTTTGCCCATCACTGGTCCAGTCGATCGTGGCAAGGCAAAAAATATTAATACGTAGACCAGATTGCGCAACGTATTTCATTTAAGGTTTCATGAAGTATGTAATTGGTAGATCGCGCAGGGTTTTGTTAATAAACAGGAGATCTTGGGTCTAATCAAGTTGGCCACCCCTGCTATAGATCAACCTGGGAAAGGATCCCTGGAAATGAGGCGTTCTTGTTGTCGAACATGTGATCTCATTCAACGTCCCTCTCTATCCTAATCTTTTACTATATGCCAGAAAAGAACAGAAAATCGATTGTGACTGAGGGTGCGACAAGTAAGGCCACTGGTTTCAAGTTCACCGCAAGTAAAAAATTCAAAATGAAAGCCATATATTTCGTGTAAAATATTTAATAAACATTAAAATTACATTAGAGTCTTAAAATATCAAATTTCCAAGTATGACCATCGAATCCACAAAAGATACCACGTAGAGAGTAATGAAACTAAATTAAGTATTACTACACACTTATATTGTCATTTAATTACAATCCCTACTTGGACGTATCTTTGATTTCATCTAGCTATGACAGGACTGGCTCGAGTGGCGATATTTGTGTCTCTTTCTAACCAGTTAGACATGAAAGAGATGCTCTGAACGAGACCATCACTATGCTACCATTTATTCTGAGCACTTAGTGTAGGTTAGTTTTTTTTAAAGAATTTATTGAACGCGTTCGGGTCCCAGTGTCAAATACAATGAGAACAATTTGAGATTAACACGCTTTCCATATTTTTACTTGTCGCTCAGTGCGTCTCTCTCCAACTGATCCAACTAGAAAGAAATACAAGACACAGAATCGCAGCGACTCGACCACTCGTTTTCCATAGGCACAGGCCACTATGTAGGCAATATTTAGTCGGCGGAAATAGGCAAGAAAGTACAAGATTCGAGCGTGATTTTACTACCTCCAACGGAAGATAAATAAGACCCTACCACGACTTCGCGCCATTAGCGGTGTGGCCAGCTTTTATTCTGTCCATTGCGTGGTTATAACGCAAACCACACAGCGGTTAACCGGCAACACACGCAATGTATTACAAAATCGCTGAAGAAACCGTTGTCGCGCATGTTCGTGGTCAGGTCATACCACCTTTACCTTAGAATCCTTAACGATCTTAATACAATGCAATAACACTGTGGTGTATAGTGTATAGATACGAATAAGTCCTCTCCTTGCTTATAATTCGGCGTCAAAGCATTATAAATTCAAGTTTGGACGTTTATTTACCTACAATGCCTGTACACGATAATTGACATAGTGACCAGGCTATACTACAGTGTCGACATAGCAAGTGTGCGTGACTTTAAGAACTTTAACCTCTTCAACGCCATCTATCCTCTGCACCACGTAACTAGTCATTTACAATTAAACAGACTATACTCACGTGCAAGAATAAAGGGTCACTTTGCATACAACTTTGTATGGGAAGTGACTCATTATTTTTGCTTTTCAGTTTATACTGCGTAGCATTGTGGCTTTTCACTGAATCATAAAATCCCATACTGCCAAAGAAATCATTGGCTAATTCATTGTGATATTTAAAGTCGGGTACTCACCTGCGAGCTGTACTAAGGTTTATGTTTTGCAATAGTTACAGATCGCAGATGAGTACCTGGCTTAAGGTGGCACATAGAAACGCGATTTAGTTCCTTCAATTGTACATAATATCGCCCCTAATTTACCGGTAAGGTTCAGTTTTTGGGGTCTTTAATTTTGACATGGCGTCGGAGAGGTTGAACAATACTTTCAAATTGAAAAGGTACTCTCATAATTTGTTAAAAAGTATTATTTATAAAGCTACATAGTCGCGCTTCGGATTTTAAAATATGAGCATTTGTTGCTAAATATACAGAGTGTATCAGATAGCCCCTAACAATAATCAACCGGGGTATATAACCATAGCTACAGAAGCTAAAAAAAATATTAAAAAAAAATTGAGTAAAAAATTTTTTATATTTTCTATAGGAATGGTAGTAGTACCTAACTGTAATCATTCCTATAGAAAACATAAAAAAAATTACTCCAATTTTTTTTTAAATATTTTTTTAGCTTCTATAGCTATGGTTATCCCAGTTGATTATTGTTAGGGGCTATCTGATACACCCTGTACGTCCCATTGCTGGGAACAGCCCACCTCTCCGTGAGAAGACTCGAGTTGTAATACCGCGGGCTCAGTGCAGATTGGAAACTTCACAAAAACCTCTGAACTGCAGAAATGCAGGTTTCTAAAAGCTAAAGGCAAATTTCAAACGCAATTTTACTCAATACAAAAACCAATAAGATGAGAGAGACCGAGTTTGAACCTCTGAATCCTCTATTTGAGAGGCCGTAAGTAGGTTTGCCCTATGAAGGGTTCTTTTAATTGTTTAACTAACAGAAATACTCTGAATTGCAACGCGTGTCACACACTTTAGTGCCTCTGTAATTTTATGTCACGCGTTTGCGTTAGCGTCTCAATTATAGCCATATTCACAAGCGCCTCCAGTGGCACATGTCATGTCGGTAAACAAGTTCTGTTCTCATAGAGTTCAACGCAACGCAAACGCGTTTATGACTAGTTGCGACAAAAAACATACACCAAGAGCGCAACATATCAAGAGAGCATCTCTTGTCTAAGAAAGTACAATCCATTCTTAACGTATAACTTACAAGCACTACGTTAAAAATTAGTTAAAATAAATAATTATTGCTAATACAAAATTGAGATATGAATATTTGTTCAGATATGTCAACTGCGTGGATATATAGTTTTGGTCCGATAGTATTTCAGATATACAAGTTGATATTATTATAATGAGTATCATACAAGAAGCTATGGATAAGTAAATTAATAAATATAATTTATCAGTTCAATTAGAAGTATAAAATTCAATTAAAATCATTAAAAAAACCACTTAATTATTTTTGGTTATCCATTACTAAATTTCGTTAGATCAGTTCCTTGTGTCATGTTTAGGCTATATGGTAACTGGTCTTATAACTAACATAAAACCATTAAAATATACAAAATATGCCGATAAACATTAAAATCACATTTAGGTACAGCTATTAAATGCATTCTAACCTTAATTAACATCAACCCGCTCACAGACCAGGCAAGACCATCACAACATAAAACTAATAAATTATACACCATTGAAAACATTTTATAACTTAACATAATGTCATTTTATAATCTTATACCACGTCATGTTAGATAGGCATTAAATACTGGCAAAGGATACGGCAAACTGGATGGGCTTTGAAGGCAAACTAAATTAAGTTACAGATTCCGTGTACGTTAAATAAATAAAAATAATATTGCGAGATATGTCTTAACATTAATATTTTTAACAGACATACATCTTAATTAGAATCTTACCCTATGTAGAAATTTCATCAGATCACGTGGAATCGGAAGATAACCAAATAGTAAATCGATGAGTATTAAGTTCGGACAGTAAAATGCATCCACGACAAAATTTTTATTAGAATTCGATTTAATTTTTGTAAAAGTTATGACATCAAACAGTTATAAAATAAAACCTGAGTTTCTGTTTCCAAAGTTCACCCATTCGAACATTAAATATACCTCATCCAAGCAGTGAGTATAAAAATCCAATACCCAAATAAGTGTAAAAAATAACGTACAACTAGTGAGATTAGGCTCAAGCAAGATCTACATCGTGTTCATGAGCTAAACAACTGATCAGTGTGAAGTGTGACTAGAATCCTCCAACCGCGCGATAAGTCACAATTTAGCCATCGCTCTTTGATTGGCTTACCACCAAATGCAAGCGAATTCATTGGATAAATTAAGTGTAGGTACACGTACCTCATAAACTTCACACCACACAGCAATTTAGTCAGGCAACATCTAAACTACACAGTGCAAAACAATACCTAAGTTCCGAAGTCTTATAGAAAACCAAATCCCCATTTGTGAGGATAACAATATAAGTGATCCCATAGTCGAAGCATTCCGAAGAAACGGTCATGCGACCACGGCGTGGTCAGACCAGTTCACACTGAAGGGGAGGCCGCTGCCCCTCGAACTATCGCCTAGAGAAATACTCTGGACACAGACCTTTGGTTGTGGTAGGACGGTTTTCACGCTGCTTCCCGGCGGATTATAGGAGGCCCCGGTCGAGTTCTTTGCGGAGCATCCGGGTCAGTTTAAGAACGTCCTCGTCGATCTTGTCGGCGAACAGGGAGTCGAGCAGGTCTGCCCGGGAGACCAGCGCGAAGACCCCGGCAAGGCGGGACACGGATTTGTCGGAGAGGTGTCGCTCGACCACCGACCTGAAATATTCAGATACATATTTTAACACTATCCTACTAATATTACAACTTGCTGACAAGAGACAGATCGAAATCAAGGCAGCTTGGTAACAACCTCCGCAAACTTCTCTTATCATGCGTGTGGCAGTGTGTGACTCTCACATTGGTTTATAAGGCCACAGAAGGCGTTGTCGCCCAAACGATACGCCGTAATTCGTCTGCAAGGCCGATAGGACTAATATTACAAATGCAATTTTTTTAAAGTCTATCTGTCTATGCGTTTGTTCCTCTTTCACGCTAAAATCAATGGATGAAATTTAATATTTAGATAGTTGGAATGGAACTCTGGAATAACACAAAGGACTTAACTATAGGAAAGGACTAAGCGTGTCTTAACTTAAATCAATGGATAAACCGTTCCACGACATTTTGTTCCTGGACAGTGAATACACACATACAATTATGAATTAGAAAGAGGTACAGAAAGAAATTTTTTGGGAGCATCTTATGGATGTGACAAAGCTAAATCGCTTTATGAGGTCACGTGGAGTGACAGAGTTAAAAATACGCCACAGTTAATTAAGATTAACGCGCTTGATTAAGAGTGTTGTTGTTTAACACTTACTTCAACGATTGGTGTGACTCACGAAGCGCGTCCTGCAGGAATTCGCGGTCGTAAGAGAAGTCCACTTCGGTGAAGGATACTACGGCCATCAGTACAGTCTGAAAGGAATGACAAAACAATACTATGAATCCGAATGTTTGATTAACAATTGGGAATTCTTGGTTAACTCAGGTTAGGAAATTAAAGATAACTTAGCCAACTTTGAAGAAATTTTCCCAGCTGTCATTTTGCTAGCAACAATATTATAGGCATTGGTAATTATTTATGCAATCTATCTTAAATTCCTATTACAATAAAGTACCTAATGAATAAACATCATTTACCTTGCTACACCGCTACCATAAGTACAATGCACACGTGATAGCGGAGTAGCAAGGTTTTTTATTCATAAATATAAACCTTCGTAAAGTAACGCCTATTTTAATAAAATAAAGTATCTGTTTTCAAACGTTTCATTTGAAGCACTCGCTGCCCGCTGGGCAATAATCAAATTATTTATTAAATTAGGTACTCGCAATATTACAAAATTACTAGGACGCAGACTGTTTCTTATTATTTTAATAATCCATTAGCGATTATCATATTCATACCTACCTGTGATTTATACTTAGCACCGCAGGCAGCGAGTGTTGGACCTAACAGTAGATTTCTTTGTTCTTTTCATATACATATTATACATGAAATTTCTAAACGACACTGAAAATTAGAACACATAGAAAAATCCGAAAAGTAAAGCTATGGCCCCGGGAATCGAACCCGGGTCCTCGTCATTCCGTGACGCGTGCTATACCTCTACACCGCCTATAGCAGGTGAGTAAGCGTTCGAATTTTTCTATCTGTAACCAACTGTCACCTTGTTACTATGCGAATATTTGTCGGTAAGCGTCATCCGTATTATACATACATGAAACTTGGAGCGGAAGGCGGCCAGCGCGCGGTCGTCGGCCGGCGAGAGCTGCGAGTGGCGCCGCAGCACGCCCAACTTCACCGCGGCCTTGATCACGTGCTTGACCATCTTCTCCGCCTCTCGTTTCTCCACGCGCGAGCGCAGCACGCAGAGGAACTGGAACGAGAGAAACTAGCTTGACACAAAAATTCTCTAGAAATACCTCTATCTAACTATAGCAGCCCTTGTTCGTCCGTCTTCGAACATAGGCCTCCTCTCCATTTCTCCACGCCTGGCGATCGACAGCCATACGCATCCATCCTCCACCCGCCTGTCGGCAGATATCGACCTTCCAACTCATTGGTGGTCTCCCTCAACTGCGAGTGTTTTCAAGAGGTCTCCACTCGAGCGTTCTCCAGACATACACGCCTGGGTAAATCGATATGTACACTGCACCTAGTACACTTACTACGCTATGCGAAGGAAATGAACATTTGTGACATAGTTTTAAGAGCGCAGATACGGTACGATTTGTGGTTAAGATACGTCTTTCAGACTTATCGAAACCGCTACTAGTGGTTCATCTTATCAATATTGTCCCATCTCTGATCACACAGATTTTAGAGTCGGCAGTCGGAATAATAAATAGTAACGATCGAAACGTATTTAAGTGCCTATAATGGGCTCTCTAGACCAGACTACACGGCATTACACACACTTAATACATTGCCTTTGATGAAAACCAGTCCAGTGGCAAAGAAATTGCTCACAACTGCTTCTAAATATCGGGAACTCAAAAGGAGATCGCGGTCTATATTCCGTAGAAAATATGTCATGTGATAATAGTGGTACGACGCCAATTTTGGCTGAAATCGATATGGAAGTAGGCTAGGCTGATCATGTCTGCCGCATGCATCCACAACGATGAGCCCAAATTACCAACCATTGGATCACGCGGGATGGCTATCGAAGCAGAGGCAGACCAAAGAGATGGCGGAATGGGATGCATATCGAAATAGATGGCAGGAGAATGCTCTTGACAGGGACGAGTGGCAGAAAGAAGGGGAGGCCTTTGCCCAGCAATGGGACACTATTGTAGGCGACGCGCCTATTTAGGTAGAGATTACAAACTATTGATAAAATATCCTATCTTGGCCCTGGCCGCAAATAAGCCTAATTGCACGCAGCACTGAAAGAAAGAAAAACAAAAGAAGTTCAGTTGTGTCATTACTCTTGTTAGCACTGCGTGTTGAATTTTCAATAGAATTTAAATTGTTTTATTTAATTAATTTCTACAGTCTACAATTTTTGGTCCTTCGAACTGGATATTTAAAAAAGTTTGTAATGCCTAGCTCTACCTAAATGGGCGCGTCGCCTACAACTATGATAATAGGCTAAAAAAATGAGTATGAGTTAAATGGGCTAACCTGGTCGAGCAGCTTGGCCGCGTGCTCGTCGAGAACTAGCGCGCGCGCCGAGGCCGAGCCGCCGACGCGCGACAGGAACTTCTTCTGCGCGCGCATGGAGATGTCGCGGGCGCACCACGCGCCGCTCTCCATGGCTGAAACAAGCAGAAGACAAGACATTAAAATTAAGTTTCGTAAAAAAAAAAATTATAGCCCCACTTTTTGGTCATTTTTCTGAAAATAAATCATATAGGTACAATATTGTAGCTGTTACTCGGATTTTTCTTCGTTCGCGTGTTATTATTACAGATGTAATTAAATAAAACAGCCCCAAATTTCAGGAAAACATGTTTGGTTAGGTTGAACCTACTACACCCCGCAGTGTCCGGTCAAATATTTCTCTGTTTGGAAACGGAAAGCACGGCATTCACGGAAAATAATAGGGTGCTGAAGATAATTCTAGTAGATAACTTAACTTTATTGTTTTGTTTTGTTCTAGTCAAGTGTAATTTTCAGTTTTTGCCATGATTAATGGAACTATTCATTCTAAGTACATACTTAGGTAGGTACCTACACAGAGTAAAATACACCAATCTAATTTTACATTTTATTTTAAACCTGAAAAAAATGCTGTTTTTTCTAATGTCACATGAATTTCAAGACAATACCGTAGGCGGCTTAAAATCCTTAAATCGGCGTAATAATACGAGCAAGAGCGCGATGCTTGTAGAATAAAACTATTAGCAAAATAAATGTGTAGGCATAAATAATCCCTGTCGTAGGATGTCTCGAGGGTCTGCAGGTGACTGGAGAATAAATGGGAACGTCGCTGGCAAACTAACAAATAAAGGTATTGTTTTTATAAGACGATTTGGATTATTTATTGAGGCGCTAGAACAATTAAAGTTACTGTGGGGCGGGGTGGAGATGAACGCTGAAGATGGCAATGAAATACGTGGCAAAAACAGTGTTATTGGCGTTTGTATTTCATCAAAGTCGTTCCGACACTGCTGATGATTGATATAAATTTAGGTTTGGTATGTACTGTGTACCCACCGTCGGGTCCTTTGTTCTTCTTCTTTTTTCTTTGTGGCGTTACAAGTCGTTATAGCGACGACAACTTCGCCAATTTCAGGGTAAAATTTTCATAAAATAAAATCTTGTGACAAAATGTCGGCAACGTTGTACAGTAACACGGTCAAAGACCCCCCCTGTCCCCATGTCGGGCTCTTAGCCAACGGTCAATGATATCCCTCAGATACTGCCAGGAAATCATTAGCCGTTGCCCAGGGTGCACCGGAACAAGCACTGTTCTTCCCCCCGGACGGATCCAGAAACGAACCGCAGCTCTTGTTCACACGTGGAGGTAACCCGACTCGCACCCCGGGTCCTTTGTTTGTTAAAGAACTGTAGCTAGGTATATTCAGAATCGTAGGGAGACATTTAAAACGTTCAGTGTGTGACAATAACAACCTTATTTAGCTTTCCTAGGAGTAGACGAAGATTTTGTTAAAATAATCACTAACCCAGAAAAAAGTCCTTCAAATTTCATTGTCATTTGATCATTTCAGTTCGGTGGATATTATATGTAGCCGAACATTTCGGACATTGATTTTATTTTGTAATCATCCTGTTTTTCATTAGTCTATTCTTTTATTTTAAACTGAAAAAACATCACTCAATTCCTAAACAATTGGTTTTATACTAGCACTCCACTAGGCGTATTTATCCAAATATTTTCGTGAGTGAAGGGGATGCACTATATTGTTTCTACCGTATGCGACGAAGATGCCAATAGCGCAACGCGAACACGCAACGCCAGGTGGAGTGCCAGTGCGACAGCGTGCAACAAAAAATTACACTGCAATAACAGTTTGTATAATTAACGTGGTTAGAAATTACTTTGACATTTGGTCCGCATTTGGTTCTGGTGACCTCAGAACATTATTGTGCAGAGTTAATAATTATGGTCTATTATTAACCTTTTAATTGCTGGAAATATCAGCGCATATATAAAATTTGTGCACTTGTCGTTGTTCCATTATGCATCTTGTTTTATGATCGTTTTGGAAAAAGGCCAGGTCAAGAGTACCCGAAACCGACGAGCATGTATGAAGAGATTAATGAATGTGGATGAAGCGAAAGAGGTATGTCAGGATCGTAGCAAGTGGAACAAAGTAGTCTCTGCCTACCCCTGTGGGAAAGAGACGTGACGATATGTATGTATGTACGTATCTTGTTTCATCAGTTATCACTCATATCATGGAACAAAGTTCGCGATGATCTCAGAAACTACTGAACGGATTTACGTGTGGTTTTCACTAATATATAGAGTGATTGACGAGGAAGGTTTAGGTATTTAATTTACCAAGGTTTTGTAGAGGAGCTCCTTAACCTTTTCTACGCCAACGACCTATATATACGTCCAACTTCATTGCAAAAGCAACCTTCGTTCAATTAGGTTTAGATTCAATTTAAGTCATCGCAATAAAGAAGTCTGGCGTATGGGTGACTTCTCTTGTATTTGACGTGGAGGCGAGAAGGTTAAACCACCATGACTAGTTCCAAATATCTTCTTAGCGGATGCAGACAGTGCATTCAGTGGTTTGAGCTATGCGTTAGTCGACAGTCACGGTTGCCTTTTATAAATAGAGATTGGTACTATCAAATGAATGAATAAGAATTTTTTAATGTTTATTTTTACACATAAAAATCCGAAAAGTAAAGCTATGGCTGGGAATCGAACCCGGATCCTCGCTTAAAGCTTAAGGCTAACTCACCTGTAGGCTTATTGTCTAACTCGCTCGCAATCGCCATCGTGTTCATTTTGACAGTTCATGTATGGGCTGACAATTGGCATCGGAATCAGCTAGCTGTCACATTCATACAAGAACTGTCAAAATGAACACGATGGCGATTGCAAGCGAGTTAGACAATAAGCCTGCTGATTTGGGTGATGCATTAAGGGTATACATAGCACGCGTCACGGAATGACGAGGATCCGGGTTCGACTCCCGGCCATACTTTACTTTCGGATTTTTCTGTGTTCTAATTTTCAGTGTCGCTTAGAAATTTATAGAGTTTGAAGGTCTAACCCTCATCCTGGGGGGCTACTCCGAAATTCGATTTTCGAAGTTCGTATTATGCCGTCCCTCTCACTCTCAAATTATTATTAAATAGTTATCTATTAGTGAGAGCGAAACGGCACGAAACGAACTTCGAAAATCGAATTTCGGAGTTTAAGACCTGGAAGCAGAATTACGTAGAAACGTTTCGTTAAACGCGCCACAGATTAATGCAATTCCGAGTTGTTAGTGGAGCATCTCGCGTTCCGTTCGATTACCTTAGTATTGCGATTTCATTTCTCCGGAGCACGGTGTCGGTGAATCGACACCGGCCACCATTACGTGTATTGATGGCTTTATCGCACGGCACGTAACTAGCTCGTGTATGATACCTTTATTTTATTGCCAACGTTAAGTTGTAATGTAATCCGCCATTAAAGGGTGTGATTTCAACGAAAAGTATTATGTAATTGGAGAAGTTTGGAGAAGGGTTTTTTAAAACCGGCTAAGTGCGAGTTGGACTTACGCATGAAGGGTTCCGTACCATTATCTATAAATATAAACCAGTGTAAGCAGAGCCCTCCTCCAAAGCAAAATGTACGCAGTGTGGGGTCACTTTATATTGGTCACTGATATACGTCATGCTATCACGGTTCATGAGATACAGCCTGGTGACAGACGGACGGACGGACGGACAGCGGAGCCTTACGAATAGGGTTTCCGTTTTTACCCTTTGGGTACGGAACCCCAACAAGGGAACTTTTACATTTGTAACTTTGACTTTCAATTATTTAGGCACTGCACAAGAATTAAATAAAATTCGGCCCATTTTCCCTTCAACCGTCGAACACGAAAATTAATCTATTGAACAAACACACCCACAAAATACCATTATTCCTTTTGACAACACATTTACCCATTCGTGAGTGACCGCTGCGTACATCCGAACGAGCAAATTATTCGCCGCAATTATTTTTTAATCCTGGTCCGACGCCAGAAATTATTTCCAGCCAGAAATTATTTTCGTCAATTACAACTCCACAATTCGTCCAATTCGGACCGCAAATTGTGAACAAGGCCGTACATATTAATGTCCGAATTGGACGCGTGTCTCTATTGTTTGATGTCTGTTTAATTCGTATCAATTTCTCGACCATAGACAATTGCAGTCTCAATTGGATGTTTAGCGTGTTGAACTGGGGCACAGTTAACATCTAGTCGGGTAGAGATTGAACATTAAACATGACATCATAATCCAGTGCAGTATATTGGTAGGCTGGCTAGTCTTATAGCTGGTTGACTTGACACAGAGTTTATAGACGTACACATAAAATCAAGTTTGCAACAACTTTTTATTAGGTCACTTTATTGCAGACAAATTCAACGGAAACAAATATTAAGGAAGGAAAGTTTAGGAATGACAAGTAAAATGAAAATTATTTCTTGCTTGACACATTTTCGCAAACAGGGTCTAATTAATTCACCACATGGAGGAAAATTACATCAGAGAAGGAAAATCGATAAATAAATTACTTAGTAAATATGACATAATATGCATAATACTCATGTGGTAGGTATACGTTGAAAACATTTAGCTAATGTTTTATCCCTACTAATATTATAAATATGAAAGGATCTCTGTCTGTCTGTGTGTAACGCTTTCACACTTAAACCACTGAATCGGCAACAGAGAGTTTCAGTCCCGTGTCCTTACGTAGGATAGTTTTTATCCCGGAAAATGTTATAGTATTAGTAGTAGTAATGTTGTAGTAGTAGTGTTGTTGGTGTAGTGGTATTTGACATTTGAATTGTTCTTTAATTGAATTTATAATCTAATTAATTTATCCTAGTGTACTTTATTTCAATTTTATTTTATTTAATGTAATGTAATTTTAATTTTAATATTTTATTTTAATTTTAATGTTTAATTACTGAATGGGATTATTGCCTGAATAAACAATTTATTATTTATTTATTTATTTATTTATTTATAGTTCCCGCGGGATAGCGATAAGCGTTGAAATATGCCAACTCATTTAAAAAATTACACAACGTAACAGCATACGTAGACTCGCAAGTCTCATAAAACTTTAATTAAGTTCTGCATCTGAAAATATTATCAGAACATTTGTACGTCAAACGACTTCATATTAAAATTAATATTGCCAATTAAAAGTTCAACGACACCGAGACATTCGCCGAAATTAGAATGCGACGAAGAAATTTATGAGCAGCGATTAATCAAGCAAAAAGCTGATGAAATAATAAAAGGACGCCATTTATTCTCAAATAATGCCATTTATTTAAGTTGTTATCAAACGAAGATTCATCCGAATATCATTTTAGCATTAGCTCAGTGACATTCTACAGGAAAGATATATTTTTTAAATGATAATAAAATGTGATAAGCCCTTGTATATACTTACAACGAAGCTTAAAGGAAAACTATCACGTCTAGGTTGGTATGACAATTTAACAAGTAATAGTCGAACAACTTATAAAATGTAATTAAAACCGTGAACTTTACTATGTTCTTAAGTAGGTATCGAATAAAAATAAAAAATAAATAATATCCACATATTGTGACAGGCAACTACGGAAACCTACACTGCGCGTGGCCCGACACGCTCTTGGCTTTTTTTTAAAGTAAACGTGAACAAAGGTTAATTTATCGCGCGCCGCAATAACCGTCGGGTCAGATAAAACTGTGGCGTGTAATGAAAATGGCACAAATTTCAACGTTAATGTCTCGGAAGATATAAAATTCGTTTCAGCTACGGCTGCGACACGTATCGATAAAACTGACACTAACTATCGATATTTCGATGGGTACTTCAGTAAAGATAGAATAGAATATATTTATTTGCAAAGGATAAGTAGATATAACAATGTCATTGGGTGGCACAGAGACAATAGGTTGCTTATTCTGCTATTTGTACAATTTTATCATACTAGCATGTAAATATACAAAGTTATCTTGCAAGAGGAAATCATTTACACTATAGTAGTTTTTTCCTATCAGTATCTGCATTAACCTATTTTTAAATATATTTAGGGGTAGCTCCTTTATGTACTTTGGTAGCTTGTTAAAAATTTTTAGACACATAGCATTTTTAGATACTGTCCTCTCTTCCTCGCTTTTATTCTTCAGCCTGTGATCACTCATTGTTGGCCATAGGCCTCTTCATGAGCACGCCAAGTAGTCCAGTGCCATTTGTATCCAACCGTTTCCCGGTACCTTTGCGATGTCGTCAACCCATCAGGCAGGCTGTCTCCTTACATGTGAGACTGTCCTGATACCGGTCTAATAGTTACTTAATTTTACATGTTAAACTAGACAAAATGCAACACCATTGTTGATGAGATTAACCGGGTACGTACTGAGCGAGCCGCCTCGCGAGGCAGCCGCATGAGGCATGATTTTGTTTGTCCAAAATCTCAAAACCGCGCTGAAAATTGCTGGCTCGCGAGGCGGACTCAGTGTGGATCCAGCTATTTACGGTTGTGACAAAAATATACATGTATGTATATTTTCGCAGTATCCCTATCTCCGTAAATTACGACACGTAGTACAAATGCTTAGTAGCAAATATTCTCTTTTATTATTTAATGGAATAAGTTGAAAAGAGCCAATTCAAAAATTTACACAAAATATATTTTTATCAACTATCGATATAATTTTTTTCGCCGCCCTAGTTTTGACTAATGAAAACCTGTAAAAGCTTGCCTCGTGGAATGCTACAAGTGGGCTGGGCTGGTAGACCTGGTAGTACAAGATTTTTAGGTCAAATCGTCCATTGGGGACGCATTTAAATTACATTTCGGTACGGACTTGAATTCTAGTTAAAAGGGCTCAATACTCTAAAGCCGTCGGCCCGCCGACACAGTGCGGTGACCTCACTGGCTTTAAGCCCAATGTTGGAACAGTAGTGGCTTCGGGGTCTTAATAAATACTAGTGATGGGCCGACTACCCGACTAGTCGGTTCTAAAAATGCCGAATAGTCGGCCGACTATTCGGCATTGCCGATCATTGTGTGGGCTCGTCAACTCGCTTTATTTCTGCAGCCTTTCTCATAAAATTATACGCCTTCGGCTGATTTACAGCACTCGCGCATACTTGTGGGTCACAATAACTCGTTTTGCTACATTTGATTTCAACTTACCATGTTTTTGCAAATTTTTCCTACTATTTTTTTACCTTGCTTACAATCATTGCTTTAGAATTTAGAAGACATTTGATTTAGTCATCGTGGTTTTATTAGGTGCCCTTTTTTAAAAAATAAAAAACAACCGACTAGTCGCCATTTTTTGCCGAATAGTCGCCGACTATTCGTCGACTACAATTAATGCCGAATAGTCGGTTTCCCCGACCGGTCTGCAAATAGTCGGCCTATCTCTAATAAATACGTAGGTAACCTTTTATTATTTTATTTTTACAAATGTAAAAAAATTGGACAGTAACATGAGTACCCACCGCTCTGACGGTAGATCCAACTTTCATTCAAATCAACAGCACTACCCGTGGACGAAAGCGCAACTAAAGTAGTACCCAAAATCGCCGCGTGGGGTCGCTAGCTGACGATATGCGTCAACACTCAAAATTAGAATTGCATGAAAAATCCTATAGGTCGAATTACATTGCGGCACTGAGTCGACGACTTCTAACCCGTTCACATCACAGCCCAGCAATGGAATCAAACTTGCAGGATTTCTCTCGCAAGCTTAGTGCTCTAAAAGAAACTGCAATCATAACTGGATCCGTTCTCGCGTTCGGATAATACGGAGTCGTGTGTCTAGTTATCTGGTCAACGCAAGACCAACAACATATATAAGACTCCTGACTCCTTATAATTCCTGCCAGAGGACGGGTCCAGTGGTGATTGCATTCTCGTCTCAAGGAATGATAATAGCGCGGGAGTCACTCATTGAATCGTATCGCTATTAATCTTTGATCCAATTTTGAAAGATAATCAGATATATTGGGAGGCAAAAGTTAAAGGCCAAAAGGGGGAGTCTTAAGCTAATAAGATTTAAGAACAACGGATTTAATATTAAGCCAATCCGTAACACAAAAATTATACCAGCGTCGACTATCTTGCCTGTAAACTTATTTTCTAAAATGGCGATAGATTCTTTAACGTTGATAAGGCTCTACGTGAGCCTTCTCAAACAAAACGTTCCGACTTGATTAAAATAACGTCTCCCCAGTTCAAGTGATCCAATAAAACAACGAAGCTATTACCGAAGCGCACGCTTTAGACAATCCCCAGGGCCCCACACTTAGAAACACAATACCTAGTACGTAAAGTTTTCTTATCAACCAAATTGAATCCTGCTATGAACCTAAGTTCAAGGACCTTAAAGGCTACTTCGTTTGAAGCATGATCGGTGTAATGCAGAATCATGATAAAGAATATTTGCTCGAATATCAAACCCTTTACCGGAGTTTGGGGAGGTCGTTGACATCTCCAGTCGTGTGAAGTTTCATAAGTCGATATCATTTTACCGCAGACTTCGCTAAGATTGAATATGTCCGGCGTATTTTAACAAAAATGGATTTATGCTTGTTCCCTTATGTGTTATGAATGTTCCCTAAAACTTCGAACGCCAAAAGGCAAATCATAGCTGTACTAATCTAATAATTCCTATGATCTTGTATATATCCTACCTATGATTACGAAATAAATGTATTTGTATTTGTATTTAGAATGTATTTAAAAGGTAAGGTTTTTCTTAAATACCATGGAAAATAAGACATTAAAATCAAATTTGTAAGTGATTATAGCAAAGTGCCAATGTCAGACAAAAAATCTTCATAATAGCAAGCATTAATTTGTAAGGCCATTTTTAAACAGCTAAGTGACATGCATGAGGTGTGACCAATAGAATATTAGAACATACATTATGTACTTCTATAACGTTGAACACGATTACTTACCAAGCAATGTTCTATATGATAAGTACATTAAATTGGTATTCACTTCTTGAACAAACAACAACTTGCCTTTCAATTTGTCAAAAAGTTTGAACTGTTATTTCAACCTCGCCCGTCGCTACATTTTCTTATTGACGTGTACGTTGTTTTAAATAAATTAACATCCATACACGTAACGATCGAATTTGACGTCATCCATTAAAAATGCAGAGCACTTACACTAGCGCAAAAGCTATCTAACATCAGCTTTTAAAGCAAATACACGCAAGAAAGTTGATGAGTCACCGTAGCAATTTGCTTCGCCTATGCCGGGGTTCTGATAGCGGTATATTACCATATCGCGTGCTAAAAACGCCTGATCTGGAAGGCTGCCAAAATGGGTGGTAGGTACAATGTCAAGTTTCTAGGTCCAATGTCAATGTTTAGACCAAGGTTCGTGGTTATCTTGGATCTTGATAAGCTTGGGGTGGCGGTCAGTTGGGTCTTGGTGGAATGGCCAATCGATGACGCGTGCATTAGTCGATCTGTACGAGTTCTGTTAAGGCCACCGAGTTGATAGAACAGTTTAATTTAGAGGTAGGCATAGGCAGTGACTTATTAGTCGTATTTTGCCTTTGACCTTTTATTGAATGACGCATTATTAACGTTGAATTTGACTTGGATCTATTATCTTTTTAACATATAAGGAATATCAGAATTTTTCCGGAAACTTTCAGCATGTGGTTGGATTGGTTCGCCTGAACAACCCTTCAAAGTCTTTCATTTAAATTATTGATTCAAAATTTTGAACATCGGTCGTACGTATGGACACATTTGTAAACTATTCAAAAATCCTGAAAAACATTTACAGTGCTATATTTAGTCAAACTAACCCACGGCCTGCTGAAATATTATTTTCAAATTTAAGAGAGCCTGTATTAAAAGATAATGCCTGACTGATTGACCAAAGACACGTCTAAATTTCTAAACGACACTGAAAATTAGAACAGAAAAATCCGAAAAGTACAGCTATGGCCGGGAGCCGGGAATCGCACCCAGATCCCCATAATTCCGTGATGCGTGCTATACTGCTACACCACCCATAGTAGGTAAAGGCGAGTTTCACCAGGGAAGCTGAAATTTTCTAAAGATGTTCTCTTTACGTTGTTGAGTAGGCATAAGGTAGGATTTTTTAATAAATACCACGGGATATGCGTTTTCTGCAACGGAACGAAGGAAGTCGTGCAATGATTGTAATTCCTGATACGTGCCTGTTAGCCAGTGATTAAAATAACACGCCGCCGTGACACACGCTGATAAAATGCTGATCGTTGTTTCGATTCAACGAACGGTATTTAATAACTCCCGCTTTGTTATACTTGATAAGTGTCACATAATCCGGTCGGGCACATGTGCAAATGTTACACGTACTATATTGTAGTGTATGCCGAGTTTAGGATTACATGCCGCGAAGTTTGTTAACATGAGTTCGGCTTCCACATGCTTCATGTTCCAGCTTATGAGCCTTTTGCGAGAACTACTGTTCATTTACGGCCAAGGATTATAAACAGACGCAACTTAAGCCTGCTACTTATGCGACCTGAGGCCTTGCCATGACGTCTTAATTCCGACTCAGTTCAGGTTTTAGCTGTAATTTTTAGTATGGATCTGACAGCGAGCGAACCTAAACAGAATCGCATTAAGACGTCATGGTACGGCCCTTGTAACTTAACTGATCCACGTTACAGTAACCAAAAACCCTAGTGTGGCGTGGCGTATGTTCGCGGCAGGCTCGCGAGCCAGGCTACAACGCCTACAACTAAGGGTTTTGGTTACTGCAACGTGAAATATGCAACGTACCTCAAAGTACCTGACTTTATAAACGTATGGTGAGATAAAATGTCAGGCATTACACAGCTAGCGACTTTGACAGAGTATTTCTTGGAACTTATATGGATCCGAAAACTGGTTCGGAATAAATGACATAATCATTATGCCCATTCCTGTCCTGGGCCGACGCCAAAAAGAGGGCTCAGAATAGAGAAGTCTGGAGAAATACTGTAGAGGCCCTATGCTCCACGAGGAGTTAAAGCATCAATCATCATCATTATCATCATCATCATTATCATCATCTTCATTATCATCATCATCATTTCTGTCAAGGAAGCCACGTTAAGCCAGTACGTTAGTTTTAACAGACTTCAACGAACGGAGTCGCGCATAACTTTTCAGTTTCACCATTATGATTATTATTTTTAGAGGATTTCAAAGTCAGTCCCATTTCAATTAAAAAAAAGGGAAGGGAAGGGAAAAACACGGGAACTCTACCCACCACAAAGTTCAGTTCAATAGTTTTATTATTTGTTAAAGATTAATTTCTGAAATCTGTAATATCGTGTGTATCTGAATAAATAATGAAACATGTATCCAACAACAATAATCGAATCAAATTCATTGTACTCATCGTGTGTTATTGATTTACAGTGACTAAGGCATTGACTGTCATATTAATATACCATTGTATACTCACCAAATGACAGCGGAACAAAATGGCAGAAATAGAACTCTAATAGTTTTGTCCTGTCTGTCTATCTACACGTCTGTATATCACTGGCATTTTACTCGGAAACTATAAGAGCTATGTTTGGTAAATTAAAATTTTCAGGTTTTCAAGTAAGTTTTTTGGATAAAGCTAAATGTAAGAGATATACCCAAGTCTTAAAAATGATGCCCTCAAATGATGACATCAAAAAAACCATAAGTATAGGTACTAAAATTATAAACGAAAGTCTGTCTGTCTACAGGCTTAAACAGATGAACCGATCTAGTTGAAATTTGAATAGTCCCGTATAGTGTATTCAGTCCCGGGGGAGAACACAGGATAGTTATTATTACCATCCCGGGAAATTGCATAATTTTCTAAAGATACGCTTTTCTATGTTAGCGACCCTTGTCATAAACTGGTGGGTAACAAGTTTAACTCAATGTCTACGGAACCCTTGGTTACTTGGCCGGTTATTTAGCTCAATCATTCCTCATACAACGTGCGTAAAGCTGGCCATTCGGCAGATAGTGGTTTTAAGGGGTTAATGGTCGCCATTTCCTGGGCTAACTGCCGAGGGGAGCGAATAATAGCTACATTACACCTTCCTTGCCTTGAAAAATTACTGTGTCACGTCAGGTCAGGTACGACGGAACAATTTGATTCAATTTGACCTTTTTAATATGGCTGTCCGTTGAAGAACTATTTTGCCGTCGAAGTAAAATAGAGTACCCGACCATTAAAGAATGCACTTCGGTCTTTGGAAAGAGTTATGCGGGTGGTAGGGCCTTGTGCAAGGTTCGTCCGGATCGCTACCACCATCTTACTCGCTAATCCTGCCGCTAAGCAGCAGTGCTTGCGCTGCTGTGTTCCGGTGTCGAGAGTAAGACAGCCGGGGAAATCACGGGCACAAGAGGCATTTCATCTAAGTCCTCTAGGTTGGCAACGCATCTGCAATCCCTCCGGGGTTGCGGGTGTCTATGGGCAGTGGTGATCGCTTACCATCAGGTGACCCACTTGCTCGTTTGCCTTCCTATTCACATTAAAAAAAAAATGATAATTGCCGTCACGTAAGTTAGAGCGAGACAACACTTTACGAAGCCGAAATTAGCCGAGACGACCGATGTGCAGCAATTATGGTCGTGCTCTGTACAATTGTAGAATATGTCGACCATTGTACGGTATATACCACGGTCAATAGACCGTCGGTCTTTTCTCGATAAACTCAAACCGAACCTTTTATAAATGTGATTAAAACTTGGAATAAAATGACAGTCATCCGTTCTTTCCAGATATATGAATGACTAGCTTCTGCCCGCGACTTCGTCCGCGTAGAATTAGCAATTGATATGTTTGTCGCTATCCCGCGGGGACTATACAATTTTCCGGGATAAAAAGTAGCCTATATTTTAATCTAGGCTACCAGCTATCTTCGTGCCAAATTTTATCCAAATCCGTCCAGTCGTTTTAGCGTGAAGAAGGAACAAACATACACACTCACATCGTCACTCGCAAACTTTCGCATTTATAATATTAGTAGGATTAAACTTCTCGCTGGTCCAATATTACAAGGTTCTACGTTTCACTTTTCTTGGATTTAAATTTCAACATTATTATAGTTACACTGGGTCTATATTAAAATACCCTAAAAAGGGAAAAATTTACATTGCAAGTGCGATACTGTAAGTTTCGGCGCGACCGAAAGGTTCGGCAGTTTTTTGGCCAAAACATGATTTTTAGGCCAAAACAGGCCAAACGAAACCGAAACTTTGATCGGAAATTGCATTTATCAAGGCTGGCAACATTACCACGTTGCATTGGTAACGCTTATTCGCTGAGCGAAGTAATAGCCAGTCTTCTAGTTACAGTGAGACCTCTATAAGGCGTGCCGAGAGACCTTAGTAGAGCGATTGCGCTTTTGGCCTCAAGTTCCTTTCGAGCCCTAACGCCTCAAATACATAACAGACCACAAGTTATACTTGCGGCGGTACTCACTAAGGCCGCGACATTCTGATTCTGAAGCCTTACCATGAGACGTCTTAATGCGATTCAGTTTAGGTTCGTTCGCTGTCAGATCCATACTAAAAATGACAGCTAAAACCTGAACTGAGTCGGAATTAAGACGTCATGGTCGTGTTCATTATGTAGAAAGTTATATTTGCAACTCTCGAACTTATTATAAAAAATTAACTACTTAATACAAAACAACTCTAGCCCTGATAAATATTGGCTACTCTTTATCCCGGGGAAGTGTGAAGTTCCCGCACAGGACTGACAAAATTGCTAGCAACAGAATTTACATTCCGGCATCATTTGCTAACCGTATGATCACGGAAAAGTCATAAGGGAAATCCTAAAATTAAACGTATGTCACCGAAAGTTTTAATGGTTACAAATTTTAATAGTTACAAAGTTAACTTATCTCCACGCCTCAAGTCCCGCTCACGCTCAATTCAGAGTCAATTAACAAAATATTGTTTTTAATTGGCGAGGGCGTCGACCCGAGCGTGGTTGAATTCCGGGACATAATTATATCACAACACAACGGCCAGACGAGTACAAGGGTTCTGATTAGGGAGGGTATCTGGGAGGGTTATGCTGTATCCCGGATATTGGCCGACCTATATCGCTTGGTTAGACATAGAGACATGTCAACAAGGGTTGAAGTTGAGGCTTTAAATGGTACAATTCTTGTATGAAAGTGACAGCTAGCTGATTCCGATGCCAATTGTCAGCCCATACATGAACTGTCAAAATGAACACGATGGTGATCGCGAGCTTAGACAATAAGCCTACAGGCCTTATACTTCTTTTGAAGTTCGTTTCTTGCCGTTTCGCTCACTTTCGCTCGCATAGGAGAATGAGAGGAATGGAGCGATACGCACTTCGAATTTCGGAGTAGCCTTGCAGGAGTCATTGGTAATTGTGGTCATTATGGTTATGGTTGCCAGCTTAAAACAGAATACCCAAAGCCCTGCATGCAGCATTCTGATCATAGTGCCACTGTTATATATATTTGCATGCGGGTACAACGCTTAGGTACTCTTGTTATTTGTATTTAATAAACAGTCTGTGTATAACCACCAGCTATTTCACTCGTCTCTCTACCGATATCCATCGTTGGCGACGAGAACAGGATGTCAATCGCTGTTTGCATCAGGGCTGATAATACAGCATGCATAAACACAATACGAATGCCAGACACTGCAATGACGGCGCCGCATAAAGCAACCGGTTGTCACAAACAAAAAAGGAGCTGAACATTTAAAGTGATAACTTCTTACGGGAGGGTAAACCGCTTCGTAACGTAACGCGTTACGGTGCCAGTCTCTCTGGCTTCCTTTTCTCTGACGCTGTCTCTCACTCTAACCCACAGCGCTAGTCTTATTTCGGACAGACGCTTCCCCCTCTCTCTACTCAGTGTTTAGTGTGCGATAGACATTATACTGTTAGTAGCTTAGATTAGTTTAAGTTATCACTTCTGTCGGGCGTCCCGAGACGCACACGTTTTTATCAGGGGCAAAATCGAGCTGGGCCCACAGGTAACATTATTTCCGATACGTCACCACTTTAGATAATAGCAAGCTTCATTAAAAAAATACCTGGCGAGTGTTCACTCAATTATCCCATTTAGATAAGTAGATAAGCCGTGATTAGAATTACTATAAATCCCGACGCGTCACTTAGCGCGTTTGGGACGAGCCTGTCAGACCCTCTTTATTCCAGTTAAGAATAATAGCTCTAAAGTCTAAACGTTAAGTTTAAAGTGTCATCGATATTTAGAAGAGGTATTTAAATTTTGCAAGATACACCGTGTTACCTCTGCTGCTCTGTTTTTAGTATTAGCTGCTTAACTTGGGGACCTTAACCCTATATACAATACATCCCACAAAATGTATGTTTTGTATTAGTGGATAAGTATAATATGATATGTATCATCACTACATACTCGTAGTATTTATAAAACAAAGTCGCTTTCCGCTGGCTGAAAATCAGTGCTGCAGGTGTCTAACACCTCAGCGTAATGCTGAGCCAGCGACCGTTTCACTTTTGCGAAGACACACACACATTAATACATTGCTGATCTATTTTCATGTCTGTGTTTTATGTTTAATTTTTGTACAATTGTTTGTATGCTCTATTTCTGTGTGCATTCGCAAAACATACCTTTTTATTTTGGTTGGTTGTCATTTTTATACGAAGCCTTAGGTAATATCTATATACTGTTGTCGGCAACCAGCCTGTACGGTAGACGTATCGTACCCCTGGGTTGTGTTTTAGGAATCATAAATAGGTACGCAAAATAGAACTAGAAGTTTAGACAAAGTTACAACACCGAATTGAGAGCAGTTGATTTCCCCGTGGAAGAATACATTTTTAAACATTAACCCTCTTTGGAAATTAAACTAGTATTTCAAAAGGACACTGAAAACTAGAACAAAGAAAAATCCGAAATGTAAAGCTATGGCCAGGAATCGAACCCGGATCCTCATCATTCCGTGATGCGTGCTTACCCCTACACCACCCATAGCAGGTGAGTAAGCCTTCGAATTTTTCTATCTGTACCAGCTGTCACGTGACTTTTTTACTAAGCGAATTTTTGTCGCCAAATCTGTAAATTAAAATGTGTTCATCTAGAGAGGAAACAAAGGAATATGTTTGTATTGAGAAACCCTTTGGCCACCAGATCTTCTCTTATAATGACTAGAGGTTTGATCCTACACATCGTCCACGAAATGATCACTGCGCTATTTCTAACGGCTACGTCAGCCATTAACCAGTCCAACAAACCAAGACGAAGCCGACGCGGCACTTAAATAATTCCGAATGGACCCCATTTATTATTGAAAGCGCTGCGTAGAGCGGACTTCTTCAATTCTTTATACCTACACAATAAGTAACTATACAAAATTTTTTTTTGATAAACACAGTAGGCCGAGGCAAGCTAAAATCACAAAAGACACTTTATGGTACCGTAGAAAAGAAAAACCCTTATAGTTTCGTCCTGTTCGTATGTCACGGGCATTTTAGTAGGAAACTGTAGCTGTAATTTGTTAACCGCTACATATTTGTGTAAATAAAATTGCTCGATTTGCTGGGGACAATAGCGTCCCACCAGACAAAAATCGGTGTGGTACAGTTGCCGGCAAACATCTTGAGCCTGACCTTGAATGCGCAGAAGTGAATTTAGCGTCTCTTTGGTATAAAAGTACATGCGCTAACCTGCCCCTTCCACGTCGTTCTTGCTCAAGATGTTTGCCGTAAGCTGTAACCATCTTCATTTTAATTTTATTTAATTTCGACTACAAGACACTTTTTTGTGCGTGGTCCTACAGCCACTTGGCCGGTTTTTTAAGCCAAAAGCATACGTTACACTCACAGATACAAGAAATTTAAAACTTCTTGCCGACATTTTTTATAAAGTGGCACTATTTCCTATACGAAAACTTTTATTAAAGAACACAACTTTAAGACTGAATAATTCACTAAGTGCGTGTCCCTGAAGTATTTCAATCTACCACTTCAATATTTAATAAGGTTTTACGTCGAGAACACAAAATGGTGGAGACACAGTTATGTTGCTATTTATAGACGGCTTTTAAAGTTAAAGTGTTCCGTTTCACGCTCTTTTTTAGTTTAGAAGTTTGTAGGCACCATTTACTCAGAAACATATATACTCTCGGGCCAAGAAACACTTCAATCCGTTGCTCCAATGAACCGTAAAATAGGACAAATCAACATACGTACGTTACCTCTTTACCTCTAATGTACCTATAACTTTTCTTACCTACCTATAACTTTATGATCACGAAAAAAAAATTGTTCCCAAGTTTCATTTTTATATTGTTTTAAGCTCATTATGAGGACAAAAGATAACTTATTTTAATGACACGATTTGTGGCAAATAAGCGAGAAAGTGTGTCACATGGGCCATATTACTCCAGCACTTAATTGCCGGGGGGCAAGTGAAAATTCTGTTTACGATACGAAGTCGACAAGAATTTACGCCGGTTGGCTTCTTTGACTACGCATTGCATTTCAAATTGTCACCTTGTCGCCGACAATTGTCGAGTTGATGAATTAGCCCGATGGTACGACAATAACAAAACATTCCACGACCTCAATACTTAGTATTCAAACCCCAAGTTAACCCTAAAAACAAAAAAAACAACGAAAACATGTTAAGTACGAACGGTTGCGTGTCGCATGTATTGATCGCTCTAAACACAGTAGTGGTTTAAATTAGTAAACCGAACAGTCAGTGCCGTTGTGTTTTATAGTTAGTAGTTTTTAACACGAATAAGAGACGTTTTTGCTAAAAGGCTCTAGTGTGTATGTTTATAATCTTGAAGGACTCAGAGACACAGACCTAAACAAGTAGACAAAGTCGTTTACGTTAATTTTTCGGGTTCCGTACCTCAAAAGGAAAAAACGGAACCCTTATAGGATCACTTTGTTGTCCGTCCGTCCGTCTGTCAAGCAAGACCCTTTTTCTCAGGAACGCGTGGAGGTATCAAGCTGAAATTTATATCAAATACTGAGGTCTACTGTCCCTTGGAGTTGTGAAAAAATCAAACTTCTAAGTAAGCCAACGCAATCAAAAGATACAGCCGTTTATGCCGCAAATTTCCGCAACTCTCAAGGGAATCAAAACCTACAGGGTACTTCCCGTGAACGCAGAATCTTGAAATTTGGTATGAAGGTAGGTCTTATAGCACAGATTAAGGAATAATTGCGAAAACCGTAAATATGTGTGTACTGTATATATCAGGGAATTCAGGGAACAATAGTTTGCTAAAATATTGCCGATAAAACATTTTGCTTTGGAGCAGGGCTCTGCTTACACTGGTTCATGGATATTTATAGATAATGATTCGGAACCCTCGGTGCGCGAGTCCGACTCGCACTTGGCCGGTTTTTTTTAGTAAACCTCATCTCAACATCAGCGTGTGGTTCGGTTAGTTCCAAGATTTTCCATTTAAATTTTCAATTCAATATTTTGCCTTTGACGCGGTTCGTTTTGAACACTAAAACAGTAAAACTCATGACCAGGCAATAAATAGATTTGAATTTGAATTCGAACATTGATCAATGTATGGATGATGGAAACCGACAATGAATCAAAAATCCTGAAAAATATTTACAGGACCTAGTAAAACTTACCCAACAAAGTAATCTGTGGATAATGCCGTTGACTGTACTATTAGTATCTTAAGTTTGTTATTCTTATTATGTCACCCATTGTGCAATTGTTTGTTATCCCTAAAATAAATAAATAAACAAACTACTGAAATATTCCGGATCAATTTTAATAGAACTGGTATATGACAAATTGTTAATGAGGATACATATATAGTCATCATCATCATCATCAGCCTGAAGACGTCCACTGTTGAACAAAGACCTCCCTTTAGCACACCATAATGAACGACAACTCGCCACCTGCATCCACCGGTTTCCCGCAACTTTCGCGATGTCGGTCCACCTAGTGGGAGGTCTGCCAACACTGCGTATTCCAGTTCGTGGCCGCTCAGAGAACTTTTCTCCCCCAACGGTATTACCAGATTTATTTTAGAGGTACAGAAAAGGTATAGTCGACTAAGGGCCTCGTTCACCACTAGTGGTGGTCGTTATTACAACAGCAGATAACGTAATGCATTATTTGCACGCAACGAACAACACATTATCGAATCGTCAACTATCCTGTTATCATTATTCGTTGTCTGTTGTCAACGTTGTTATTAGCTGTTGCTGTTTGTTGTCAGTCAGTACAATAATAAACAAGGTAACAGAGCGTTGTTTTGCTTTTGTTTCCGTACGTTTTTATTACGCTGGGATCGCGCGCGTTGTATCGTAACATTCGTAACGTACCTAACGAAATAAGTATAACAATTATTTAATAATAAGTTCATTATCGTTTTGTAAAACAGCAATATAACAGGATAACAGACAACAGTTTACAATAACAGCTATTTAAGAATAACACAACACTGTTATTCATTATTGCAAAACAGCCGTTATTGCCACCACTATTCACCACTCCTTAATTGTCATTTATCTATGATGATGTCTCTGTCTGTTTCGTAGTAATAAACAGAGATGGAATCATAGATAACTGATAGTTAAGGAGTGGTGAGACAGGCCCTAAGTGTTTTACCATTTTTATGACAGTTCCTACTCAGAATAAAACAATAGAACTGATTCTTAGTCTTCTGAGACTCGTAAGTGAGGGAAGCCTTTGATGTTTTGGACCGTACAATATTGAACCTAAGCATGGCGGGGGAGTTTCCTGACCGACTTACTTTAGGTACATTTGATACAGGAGCAGGGTATTACGTATTATATTTCATAAATCCGCAAATTTTTCCCGGAGTTGGGTGCTTGGAGGCGACCCCGATTATATTGATTTTCAATATATTCTCGCAATACGTCGAATTCTATTAAAAATGATATTAAGCCCGGGAGTGGATAGGCGTAGTTTTGCGACGCTCGGCTGGATACTATTTGAGGCGGGAAAAGTACAATATATAACAATAACTCGATTTATTATAAGCAGATATTTATTAATAATTTGAAATATACGAATGCTTTGTTGCCAATTTCGATCGAAGTTTTCTGTCAATGTTATTTCTTAGTTTTCTTAAGTTGATTTTACTTTTATTACGTAGAAAAATTCTCTTCCAAAATCCCACATCACCCCACGTTCTTTCTCATCCCACTGTACTCGAAGCAATGTACAAACCACTATTAACTCTCGTGAGACGACTTAAACCTCATCAAAAAAGCCTTGGGATAATCATTATCCTTAGACAAATTTGATGTTTTTACTCGGTAGTAATATGCCTATATTGAAATGTTCAATACTGTCTAGGGATAAAAAATATCCCTACACATTTTTGATGAGTGTATATTTGGAAACTGTACCTACTTTTTTTTTTGCCATGACTGGCTGCAAGCACTTCGACGTCTACAAAAACCATTCGCAAACCACCTCACTAAGACCTCATTATCATATCACATAGTTTAAGGAGTTGTCAAGACATTCATGAAATGAGTGACTCGCGTTGACTGAAGATAAGAGTTTCTATTGCAATCAAATCACGGACTAATTTCTAGTTCGTAGTTTCGTAGCAATATTCAGAATTTCCAAAACGTTCCATGAACAAATGACAGTCGCACTTGATACAAATTAAAGGCTCGCTACGAAACAGCAAATCTGCGCAGAACCAACTCGAATTATGCCGTAGAGCGTGTTACGAAATCTCCAACGCCCTACGCCGTAGCAGTGTCTACGAGCCACGCGAGCTACATACAACAATCAGCGCTAAGAAACCAGGCAAGGGGGCTATTACATTCGATTTTCGAAGTTCGTGTCACACCGTTCCTCTCACTCTCAAATTAATGATTACTGGCAATAGTAAAGTGAGCGGGACGGTACGATAGGAACTTCGAAAATCGAATTTCGGAGTATAAGGTCAGGTTCCCTGTACACAATTTTCGCAGCACAGCGAAAAAATCTGCTACTGGTTACGAGTGTAGCGCGTAGCAACCGTGGCAGCGAATGTGCTGAACAAATTGAATGCTGACATTTAGAGCAGAGCGCGTGTGTCTTTATTAAAGATTCAGTCCACCCACGCAGCCTTCTGCTACAATAAAAACAAGTCGAAATGCAAAATTTGTGGCAGGTTTTTTCTGGCTATCGCTTTTAGCCTCTGATGGATTTAACAGCTTGCCGAAAATGCGAGCTGTCAGACCGAAAAAAGAAAGACAAAAATACCACCGAATTGGGAATCTCCTACTACGTATCTATCTATTTCGAAGCCAGTCAAAAATATGGTACTTTTCGTTGACACAGATGAAATTTGGTGAGAACTAATGTCGAAAATCAGAGAACCACTATGAACTACAAACATTATTTATGCTGCATTTTATAATTGCACGGATCTGCAAAGCGCGCGGCCGGTTTTGTATTTATTAAACAATAAGTCATAAGTCATTTACAGAAAATAGTGTACAATAAGATGGCAAGTTAAGTTCAGTTAAGTTTTTCTTATTTCAATTTGTTAAGCGCAGAGTCACAGTACATATATAAGCTAAAGCAGTAGGGAAGATAGGCCTACTTTTTGAAATAAGTACCTACGCTCCACTAAACCGTTAGGGTTGTCGATTTAATTTTTGTTAAATTGAAAAGTTTTTTGTCTAGTTAGCGCTATAATCTCAGCTGGTAAGGCCTGTTTTAGAGTAACTAGCTACACTTAATTAAGAGTATTAGGGTTGGCATCAATAATTTGTGTAAAAGAGAAATAAACGTTTATTTGGATTCTATATTAATTAAATAATCGAATGAATTAACTATCTTTTAAATAAAACAGGGTAGGTATTTAAAAAAACTTCAACAGTTTAAGATTTTTTTTTTGTCGGTAGGTAAGTATTACATATTACTTACTAAAAAATACTTTCGTCTGCTACGACACGTTCGGAAAGCTCTGTTATTCAATTTTATTGTATAAAAATTCTCATCCGAATGAATAGCTTTCTTAAAATAAACTATTGGGAAGCTCCGGTTTTGAAGAAGCCGAGTTCAAGCAGCCGTACACTGCGTAATACGCTCTTGGCATATTTAAAACGAAAAAACGGCCGCTCGTCTCAATGCGCCACGCGCGACTGACAGCTAGACATGTGTAGTTCACGAATGAAGGATTCAAATGAAGTATATCAGTCGTTGTCACTCTTTCATTCATTAGTTCAGTTCAGATATATATACTTCAACAGTTCACTAGTTCAGTCCGTTCATGTAACATTAAAAGAATATTATCTTGCCTTCTTCAACCGCTCGTTTTGGCATCGTGATTTGAAAATACAATTTAATTAATCTATGTATTTGTAAATATGGCAAATGACTCAATACTTCAATCAATAGTTCCGTGATCGTGAAAAAATCACGTGCGACTGTATTAACTCAGTAGATGGATCTTTTGAGTTACTGAACTGAACTGAACTAGTGAACAAAATGAGTGATATACTTCACAGTGAAGGAAAGAAGCATATCAATCTTTTCTTTCAAGTGAAGTATTTCGCGCATGTCTACTGACAGCACCGCGAGATCCGCTTAGGGGCCGTGTAGAAGCGCGCGTCTATGTGTGCGTTCGTTTCGACCGTTTTGTTCGTAGATTCCCTACTGCTTTAGCATTATTTATTCTGTGCCTAAGTGCTCTCTGATTCAGTAAGTCGCAAACCTTGAGATTGCGAGTTATTCGTTTCAGTTCACAATAGTCAACACTAGTCTTGGGAAAACATATTCATCCAGAACAGAAAATGGTAGCGAAACAAATTCAAAGCAACACGAATGTTCACATTACTTCGTCACGTCGCAACGGTGCCGTGCAAGAACAAAAGATGGCGGAAAACTTCGGTACGGCGAACGGGGGTGTTTAACTTGCCTGGTGAACTAGTGATGACCTGATTTACCAGAAATTCACTATCGATGACAACTTATGTGTATAAAACTAACGGTTGCTAAACTTACGCGTCTTTGAGATTCAATTGTCTTTAGGGGACAGCTTAAGTGAGAGTTTGCGCCAAGTTCTGTTAACACCATAACTGACAGTTTTGTTGTATATTTGAATAACGTATAGGAAACCTTTTTTTTTTTTTTTTTTTTTTTATGCGAATAGGAAGGCAAACGAGCAAGTGGGTCACCTGATGGTAAGCGATCACCACTGCCCATAGACACCCGCAACCCCGGAGGGATTGCAGATGCGTTGCCAACCTAGAGGGCTAAGATGAAATGCCTCTTGTGCCCGTAATTTCCCCGGCTGTCTTACTCTCCACACCGGAACACAGCAGTGCAAGCACTGCTACTTAGCAGCAGGATTAGCAAGTAAGATGGTGGTAGCTATCCGGACGGACCTTGCACAAGGCCCTACCACCCGCAAATACTCGTGAAAACTCGTACCTATGAAATACTCGTATAATATCAAAAGCGTCGGTTAAGGTTAATGTTATTTTCATAGTAACTTGTAGCAACTCGCATTTAGTTACTTTAACAGTTGCCTTTGCCAGTCAAAGACAACACATACATGTGAAAGCTAACGCGAACTGCCAAGTAAATTAGCTCACATTGTCTGTGTAGTATGGCGATTGGCCACTTTCAGTGTTTAGCAGTAACACAATAGTTTACTGCTACATAAACGCATATTGCTTGTATCAGCGACAATCCAACTGTATATGACGTAAGGTTTGATAATAATAAAGCGTTCTTATTCGTTCTTATACGTTCCTAACACCAGCTAGGGACTTGGGTTTTACTTCCATCACCACCATCCTCGTCACCCTGCCATCATCTATTACATCTGTATTTCGGCCAGATCTTCTTCTTCTTCTTAGCCTTTCTCTACCAAGTTCTTGGTGTAGGCCTCCTTCAACCGCTTCCATTCCGATCTATTTTGTGCAGTGAGAGTCCAGCCGGTCTAGGGGTACTAAGAATCCCTGGGAGTTAACATGCTGCTTAAAGGAAGATAAAAACACGGCCAGATATAACCAAAAGATTTTCAGAAGTGAATAGGCTGTAACTGAACTAGTGGGGGAAACTTTGGCTTTTTCTGCACTTTCCACAAGGTGAGATACGCTCAACTGGTGGTCAGTTAAGTGTAAAAAAAACTCACTCATTCCAGTCTGTACAATTGGCGATCATCGATAGTCGATACACCAAGGGCCCGGCGCAGCCTCATCACTAACCTGGTAGTAAAGGGACGTCGTAAACGCGTTACGATCCAGGTGTGTAGCCGTGTTTGCTTGACCAGCACTGAACCGACAATGTTGGGTTGATGCTTGCTTTTTAAACATGTTTGACTACGGCTAATACAGACATAGAGCCATGAAGGAATGAAGAGGATTTCGGCTCAGCCCTTAAACCAAAGACAAGAAAAGATGTACAGCAAAAATACTAGATACATTGAATACGCCCTATTGCCTACAAACTTTGGACTCCAGCACTGCGTTGTAGGCAGGTGGAAAGCAAGGGAGAAACCATGACAAAATTAAAATTCCCAAGAACGTAGTCATGATTGTGTAGAGATCCCACGAACACGATTAGTTCTTTCCCATGACACGTCACTAAACTCGATCTACAGCTCTCCTCCAATGCCCTGGCTTTACGAATATCATAACTCCACTCCACCTAACTACAGGACGCACCCATACTTCGTTTGCTGACAGCATAACATTTTTCTGGAGATTTTTCTATTACCTCTCCCCACTGCAAAAACATTTAACGGAAGATTAAAACTCAAGAACCAGTCTGCCCCAACGGCCATCAGTTCTACGGCAATGTGACCAGCCCACTGCCACTTCAGCATGTAATTAACAAAAAACATTTACGTTGCCACTCCGCTACTTAAACAAGATAGCCAAGGCTGTGCATACGTCAGTGTTTTGTGTGATGAGCGAGGGATTGCATATAAAAACATATTATGTATATATTGCACAAGCTTGGTTATGTTGCGTGTAAGTAGCGTAGCAGAAAAGTAAATATTTTTGTTCATTGAAATGGATCTCCGCAAAGTAACGCCTGATTCAATAAAATACTTCAGCTTGTAAAGAGTGTAGCGTCTTAAAAGTCCACACAGCTGCCATCTTCGCGATAATATCGTGTTTTATAGAGCGATTAAGTTCATAAGTACTTGATGCCGGGGTAACAAAACCGTAACATAATATTACAAGTCACTGAGCGTTACTACCATAAAGGGGACAAACAAGAAGTAACACAACGCCGGCTGCAGCGTAAAACAGAGAGTACATAACTTTATATTTAAAACAAAAAAGTTTAGGATGTAATAAATGTAAAACTATAGTCTGGCAGATAAACCACTGCAGCCAGATGACACTTTCAGTGTTGTCAGTTTTTGGCAAATATTAAATAGTGATGTGACTTAGTGAGTGAATGAAAGAATGAACGATGTAATGAAATTAATTTGCGTCATAAATGAGAATATTCAAAGCGTATTTTAATAAAATGGTTTGTTCAATTTTTGGATGTTTTCTAGTCAGTAGTGTAAGAGCGCGATTTGGAAATTATCACATTAATATTTTTTTCTCTTTGTACTTTTACTTAAAAACTTATATTATTCCGAATCAGTTTCACTGCTGCTGTCACTATTTACGTGTACTACAAAGTCATCGCACATTTTATCTACTATGTTAATATGAACCTTGAATGCCTCAAAAGTATCGCGCTTATTTTGAAATTATACTAAACTACGAATGTGACATTCATAAAATATTTCGTTCGTTCAATAATCAAATCATTCATTACGTGACCTTAGTCGAGCACTAGTGAAATAAATGTGGTATCATTATTTCGTAAAATGTCATTTGGAAGTGTCATCTGGCTGCAGTGGTTTAGCTGCCAGACTATAAGTCGATTATTTTCGTGAGTACCGGCGGTGTCCATGTTTTAAATCCGTGGAGGAACCAATTTTATAGCTTTCAAACTTACGCTAAACTCAAGGTTTTTTTTATGGATAGTGACGTGTTGGCTAATTACCGAATTGAGGTGGTTAGAGTAGACCTTTTAAGTACACTGTATACTAGTTATATACTCATAATGGCCAGAAGCCATTTTACAACAAAATACTAGATACAACTGATTTATTGTCTCGCTCTGGCAATTTTCATAATAAGAGGAACGAGTTCACTGAAACTCAGTTTGCCAATTCAGTAATCTCCAAAACGCTTAAGAGGGTGCATCCCTACTGAGCTGGCAACGTCGCATTTTTGGTGATTTTTTGCGATTATTTCACAGAAAATGAATGAGTGTCAAATGTCCGTCGGTAGTGCACTTCGTTTTTAGTGTATTAATGTGTCTAATGCAATAATTAATCATGGTGGACTTTTATTTTCTTATTAAAAGAGATATAGTATTTTATCCCTTTAATAGGAAAATAAAAGTAAATCACGATTAATCATTGCATTAGATACCTACATTAATACACTCAAAACGAAGTGCACTACAGACGGACATTTGAAACTTTCATTCATTTTCTGTGAAATGATCGCAAAAAAATCACCAAAAATGCGACGTTGCCAGCTCAACGGGTAAGGGATGCACGCTCTTAAATTGGTTGCTACAAAATTCATTAAAGAAATTTTTAATGGAAGCGAGACGAGACCCAACAATCAGATACGGTGGGGGGATACTAGTTTACGCTCCATTCTAAATCTCGTTAACCCAGGGGTGCAATTCCGGCGCCACTCTGTCTCGCAGTAGCCTGTGGCGATGGCGACCTCATTAAGTGTCGCGTGCGACTAAATAACGAGCGACTTGACATTTACCTGCGCGGCTGCCTCACTTGTAGCTAACAAAGGGACATCTGTTTTGTGATGTTCGTTGAAGAATACACTCCCTTTGCTGACAAGAATTTATGCACAGAGCGAATGATGAAAGTTGCGTTTACTTTATTTTATTAAACAATCGTCATATTCCTTGGCCTATACAAACAAAGGAACCCTTAAAGCCTTAGCTTCTGTGGTCTGAAACTTTGGGTTTCTTTATTGTTAGTTTTTAAGTAGGTATATTATTTTGATAAAGTAAAGTACACTTGACTATTATAATGCTTTGGATCGATTTATTTCACGTTGGACAAAAATTTGGTCGGAAATTTCGTTAAATATTTAAAACAATAACTGTAGTTGAGATTAGCGTGAGAAATACTCCAAACTTTACTAAAATGAGAATGTTCAAGATTTTCGATATAGATTCGTTCCAAAATTCAATGGAGGAGCCCTAGATCGCGTCCAAAAGGTCACATTTGGATTATTTAACTTGTGTACATAAGCCCTTTCGGATAAGCGCAAAATTGGGTCAATAAGATAGATACACGGACAGTCAAATTATCTTGTTTACTCGGCCCGTGATCCCGAGAGCGTGCTGTGATTTACAATTTACTTATTTTATTTATTGTATTGCCGCTAGCTGGATTTTATAAGGGACTTATTTTGTTTACTTACTTCTGAGGGTAGTATAATAACCCCCTCATAAATGTACAGTAGGTACTCAGCCATAAAGATTGCACGACGGTCTTCCCGGCTAATTTCGGCTTCATATCGTTGTCTCGCTTTAACTTAGACGCCAGTTGTCTCTTTCCAAAGGCCGAAGTCCAATCTTTATGGCCGGGTACTATACCGTATATATCTATATACCGTATACTATATACCGTATACCGTCTTTGTTGTCTGAATAAATAACTTTATTATTATTATTATTATACTAGCTGTTGCCAGCGACTTCGTCTGCAAAGAATTCGTTTATCGCTATCCCGCGGGAACTACGCAAGTTTCCGGGATAAAAAGTAGCCTATGTGCTATTCCAGACTTTTCTCTATCTATGTGCTGAATTTCATCCAGATCCGTTGGGCCGTTCTGGCGTGATTGAGTAACAAACAAACATCCATCCATCCATCCATCCATCCATACTTTCGCATTTATAATATTAGTTAGATATATCCGTAGACACTGGCATTCGAGTTTCGGATACTATCGGCCGATTCCATCAAGCCCATTGGAGTGCGGCATTTAATGATTTTCTTTAGAAATCGTATACTACACAATTATTTGTAGTTTCTTTGATATATAAGAAATTCAAAGTAATCTCTACAGTACAATATGAATCCTTAGTACGGCATCCTTACAGTATAATTCTCAGGGGCATCAAATTTTAAATAATAGCACAGATTATTTTCAAAATGTGTACGAGTACCTACTTATTTGATATTTTTACATAAGTAAAAACTCGTTTTCAACATGAAATTACAGTGGACTCAATCATAATTACAAAAACGGATAACTCACGTATAAAAGTCGAGTAATGCTACTCGACATGTTTCGAACTCCAAGAGGAAGGACTACGAACTAGTCCGAAACAAGTCGAGCATTACTCGACTTTTACACGTGAGTTATCCGTTTTTGTAATTAAGTAAAAGCTCGGTAAGAATCAGATTGGTCTGTACAAACGAGCAGTAGGTAAATTAGCAACAAGAACTTTACTATACTTCATTTAATTTAGGATGAGAAACCACAACAACATTATATTGCGGCTCATGAACTGTAATCTCTTTACGATTTGTACTAGAGTAACAATTGACGTCACGCAAATAAAGTGGCATTAAAACAATTTTATTTTGCGCCTGCCAAACTATTGCACTGTACTGTTTGCTAGGTAAGAAATAGTTGACCAGCCGCAATATAATGTTATCGTGGTTTCTCATTCTAAATTAAATGAAGTATAGAGAGAGAGAGAGAGAGAGAAATAGAAACGTAACTTTATTCATTAAAACATTTATAACATCGAGGTATGAAGCACTAGAGCAAGGTATCGCCTAGTTTCATAAGTCCTTGACTAATAGAAGTAGTAGTTAGCACGTACAGGGTGTTTCAAATTATTAGCGAGTAATTATATAGGGTAATTGTGAGGTAAATTTATATTTACTGTGATATATACCTTCATCATTCCAATCTCTATAATTGGTTCCCCTGGTTACGGCTGTTACTTGGTCATTCTATAAATTCATGTTTTGATATGAATCACGAATTTATCAAACTCTTAATGAAATATGTAGGTTTTATGATGTTAATTAGCGTTGTGTAGACGTGACGTAAAATACGTAAACGTAATATAAACCTTAGGTTCAAAAACCACACAGGTTAAACGAATGAAGTTTATTATCAGCAAAACTTATTTAATGTACTATGTTATATGTTAATGTTACAGGATTGTTAATAGTATTAAGCAAATTTATCTAATTAATGTCAATTTACAAGCGCTACTTATTAAGCACACGGCTAATTAAACTCTATACTCTATAATTTTACGGATGGTAGGACCTTGTGCATAGAATAGATAATAACAGGGTAGAAGGGAATCTCTTTTGACCGCGTCCAAAACGCCGCCATTTATATACCTACTTCCCCCTTCACGTCGTTACGCCCCTCTGTCGTACAGGCGTATTGCTAGGGTTGCTTACCGTTAAATATTATACTTACGTCTAAAGATAATATAAAAGAAAGAAAGGAAAAGGTTTATTTGGTGCAATATATATCGCTAAAATATAAGTTTTTATTTACTTTGAAATCATTATTTTATTCTAGTTTTACAAAATATGAAATTTATAAATCATTAGGTACGTACCTACATATTATATTAAGGAAGAAGTTATTACAAGTGCCATACCAAAAGAAACCATTTAAGATGATTTCAGTAAGTATTACTTACCGACAAATATAAACTAAAATACATACAGGCTCACGTAAAACTAGATGAGTACCTACGGGACGGAACGCGCAAAAATGCCAAACGCGCGTGCGGCGACGCCGGCCGTGGCAGCCTGACTGAGCCGCTCGTTTAACAAGTACTGTAAATCGTGACCTTCTAGTCCGGCCGGAGCGGGAGATTCCGTTCTACTATGTTCTTACTTATTCTATGCCTTGTGCAAGGTCCGTCCGGATCGCTACCACCATCTTACTCGCTAATCCTGCCGCTAAACAGCAGTGCTTGCACTGCTGTGTTCCGGTGTGGAGAGTAAGACAGCCGGGGAAATTACAGGCACAAGAGGCATTTCATCTTAGCCCTCTAGGTTGGCAACGCATCTGCAATCCCTCCGGGGTTGCGGGTGTCTATGGGCAGTGGTGATCGCTTACCATCAGGTGACCCACTTGCTCGTTTGCCTTCCTACTCATATAAAAAAAAATACACTATAAAATAAAACAAACACTAACAACCTGAAACTTTGCCCTCTAGTTTTGTTCCACTCTGTACATATCCTTGTAACCCAACCCGCTGCTAGCTGCGGGAATATAACTAATTGCATTATATTACCTTGCAGACTTGCACTATATTATGTTTATTAGCACAAGGCCTAACTTAAGTGCAGTGGACGGCACGAGGTTACCTTAGGTAATACGATTACGGGGTCAAACTTTTGAACGTAACACGCAACAACCTGTATAGTAAGGTAAGGTACTAATATTATAAATGCGAAAGTCAGACAGTTACTTTCGCATTTATAATATTAGTACCTTCTGTCTGTCCGTCTGTTACGCTTTCATGCCTAAACCGCTGAACCAATTTCAATGAAATTTGGTACAGAGATAGTTTTAGTCCCAGGGAAGGGCATAGGATATTTTTATCTCAGAAAAATACGTAGTTTCCGCGGGATGGCGATAAGCGAATTTCGCGCAAACGGAGTCACGGGCAAACTAGTTTTTATGTTTAACAATTTTTTGCCATTTACTCGAAAATAATACAGTCAGTGAGCTCTTAGAATGCCATTCGGCTAGCTTATTACGTAACTCGCTCGTAATCGCCATCGTGTTCATTTTGACAGTTCTTGTATGAATGTGACAGCTAGCTGATTCCGATGCCAATTGTCAGCCCATTCATGAATTGTCAAAATGAACACGATTACGATCGCGAGCGACTTACGTAATAAGCCTGCTGGTTTGTCTTTCTGACTCTCTCACGCGGCCGATTCAAGTATCAACACCACTAGAGTGAGTGAGACAGCTAAACAGACCCGAAAGGTCTTTTTAAATACATTATACTGTAGGTAAGATTTGATCAGAAGTTTTAATGGTAGTTATCTCTTGTGGTTTGTGTTTGATAGAAAAGCAGTGAGGAGGATAAACTCTTTTATAGCTGGCCGTTGTAAACCTCGTGACAGCAGCATCTCATTTTTATAACTAGACTTCAGTTCCTTATGAACCACGATAGGAGGTGCTGCTGCCACGAGGTCACCCCATTTCATGTATTTAGTTATTCCTTTATATTCATTAAAAATCTGTTCTCATCATCATAATTTGTTTTCATTCAGATACAGTCCACTAGTTCGCCGCAAGCAGAATCCTATTGATTTCAATATCCATTGCGTTTCTACATAGTAGATAGTAGTAGTAACTTAAACATGTCTGGCAGAAAAATGTTTATCAGAAATAAGGAATTTTAATTATGTACGGCCTTCTAAATGTCTGTAGTCAGTGTTGAAATGAGTCACAAGAACATGAAAGCCATGTGAGACTTATGAATCATGGAAACAAATGGCCTGCGCTAAACTGATGTTTGAATAAATGGCCGTGGAAAAAGCTACCTTTAGACACCTGTAGGCTTATTGTCTAACTCGCTCGCGATCGCCATCGTGTTCATTTTGACAGTTCTTGTATGAATGTGACAGCTAGCTGATTCCGAAGCTAATTGTCAGCCCATACAAGAAGTGTCAAAATGAGGACGATGGCGATTGCGAGCGAGTTAGACAATAAGCCTACTGTATGCTTAGTGTAAGTTTTCGGTCACAGAACACGTCTCGACCGCGTTTGCGTTAAAATGTAAAATACTATGGGAACAGTTTGTTGCCGTTTCGATCCGCAAGTGGCGCTGCCAATTTTTCCATAGGAATTGAGACGTTTACGTGAACGTGTTCGAGACGTCTGTTCGTGTGAAAACTTACACTAGAGGCTCTGGTGTTGTTCATTTGAATGTTATTTCAATAAAAATAAAATGCTATACGACAAAACCGTCAAGGGTAGAATAATATCGATTTTAATCGTGAACCTTATTACAAACTAGCTGTTGCCAGCGACTTCGTCTGCAAAGAATTCGTTTATCGCTATCCCGCGGGAACTACGTAATTTTCCGGGATAAAAAGTAGCCTATGTGCTATTCCAGACTTTTCTCTATCTATGTGCCGAATTTCATCCAGATCCGTTGGGCCGTTCTGGCGTGATTGAGTAACAAACAAACAAACATCTATCCATCCATCCATCCATACCTACTTTCGCATTTATAATATTAGTTAGATTAGATTCTATAAAGAAAGTAATGGCTCTGTGAGCTGAAGACCTTGTGAAGTTCATAGGAAGAAAAAAAGCTGTTCGGGCAAAAAAGTTACGCCGAACGTTTAACAAAAAAAACTGCGACTTTAATTCATTTCATTTACATTTTTCGTAATGGCTGAAAACAATATTTGAATTTGAAATAAGTGTAAAGAGTAAAAGAGCTCTAATCAACTAGTAAAAAAGTATTTCAGCTGTAGTTTAGTAGCAACAAACTGTTTTTGCCACTTTCGAATGGTATTTTCGAGTAATTGTAATGAGCTAGTGTACAATACAATACAATAACTAATTTAATAATAAAATTAATTTAATAATAACTAATAATAATAATTAATAACCAAAATAATAATTAATAATAATAATGTAATAATGTGTAATTTTATGGTTACATAATTATGTGTAATGACATGCGTAGGTATGTTATGTGTACGCAAAGGAGCGTAGTTAGTAGGTTGGTTACTGTGTTTACACTGTGGTTAGGGTACAAGTGGGTTTAAAAACATCGTCCTAAAGAAACAATGGGCATGATAATGAGCGAGTTTATTTGAACCTAAAACAATACTCATAATTGCTTCGTGAAAAAAAACGGAAGCGACTCGGCAACTTAAACATTCAGCTGCATACACAGCTAGGAAATGCGACTCTATTACGAAAGCAACAAGGCGCTGAACACCTAGTTAAATTAAATCACACCTCATTAACCGAGACAATGATCTATGTAATCTTATTTTATATTCCGGGCGGTATTTAATTTATGCGAGAGAATTAGTCAAGTTAATTATATCATTATTTGGTAAGACGTGTTACGTAGGTAAGTAAAGTCGCAATTAATGAACAATATTTAATTTTATTTATTGAAGTCGTAAACTAAATTAATTCGGGCCATGAAGACCAAAAAAGATGAAGTTTTGAGATTCGATGAATTTTAAAAAGACTAATGGCTGCCTGTGACTTCGTTACGGGAACACTCTATTTGCTATAATTGCTATCCCGCAATTCCCGCAGGGCTGTTTATATACCTTATAAAGAGTAACCTATGTAATTAAATAAATAATCACCATCGACGTCAAACTTATAACAATGTTGTTCTATGAGCGTTTTTCAAAAAAAGTGTACACGTGACGAAACGGACAAGTATTTTTTTTTCGACCCCTATTTTGAAAATTGTCTGCTTATTCGATTAATTATAAGTTAAGGCATACTAACTGAGAAAATGACACAAAAATAATGAGTAGTTTAAAAAATATCGACATTATTAGGTGACATTGAGGTGAACCTAGTTCCATTTCGTCACAAAATATAAAATTTATTATCAATTGAACGGATTGTTATATGGACCATTTAGAGTTTATAAATTGAAAAGAAATATAATAACTTCTTAAATCAAGCTTAGATTATGAACTGAATGAATCACATAATCACTGAGGATAAAATATGTATCCATTTCGTCACAATATAACATCTTTCATTGCGTCGTGGATAAAAAAGACGCACGGTACACCAGGCTAGAAAACCTTTATACCGAAAACACCGCAATTTTTTGCTATTTTGCTGCGTGCAAATGCAAAACAATGGGCAAACTTTCGCATTTATTATCATAGAGTTACGTTTACGCATGGAGGGTTGAAAATAATGATTTCCCGCACGTCAGAAGCGGGATCATTTGGGACCTCGTTTGTCTCGTTATCACGTATTTTTGGGCCCAAACATGCCTGCAGATGGTGTCAACGACCTTCGGGAACGTTCGAAGCTTTACCAAGAATAACAATAATATTCAAACGTATTGAAATAATATATGGGAGTTCGGAGTTTGGGAAGTAAAATAAAGGTATTTTTTGCGCAAAAACAAAGTGCGAGTAAATATGCCTTCGGTGACAATAGGTACCTATGTATATAGTGTTTGCTTTTTATGGCACTTTCCACAGAACGTTATATGAAAAGTGACCTGTTATTATTGCCTGTTAGTCAATTTTGAAGGAACCCCCTTTTCATAAGAGGTTATAAGCTTGTTATGACAAAATGATGCGTTTCGTCTGTTCAGACAAAAGCAAATATCAAAGTACGTGGTAAGGTTCAAAAGTTTCCGGCCTAATAATGAAAATTAACGTTTAGGTTAAAAAAAATATTTTTATTTTTCAATGTAGTCTCCTCCTATTGTTATACATTTTTCAGATCGTTTGATTAACATTTCTATGCCTTTAAAATAATATTCGGAAGTTTTGTCTTCGAAATGCTCGAAAACTGCAGCAGCGACCTCATCATCGGACGAAAATTTTCTCCCCCTTAAGTCCGATTTAAGTTTAGAAAATAAAAAATAGTCGCTTGGGGCTAGATCAGGGCTGTAAGGTGGGTGACGGATTGTTTTAAATCCACATTTAGATATAGCCGCCTTTACAACTGCAGCCGTGTGGACAGGCGCATTGTCATGAAGAAGACGGACACCCCTGCTGAGTTTTCCTCGACGTTTAAGCTTTATTGCTTCTCGCAACTGGTCTATAAGGCAAGCATAGTAACTGCCGTTTCCTGTCTGATTGCGTTCTTTGATATCTATAAGCAATATCCCTTCGCAATCCCAAAATATTGTGGCCATTATCTTTTTGGTAGATTGGCACACCTTTGCCTTTCGAGGGGGTGCTTCCCCAGAACGACGCCACTCCATCAACTCTTTTTTCGAAAGAGGATCATAGTATAAGACCATAGTTTCGTCTCCGGTAACAATGGACTGGATAAATTCACTCTCACATGACTTGAACTCCTCTAAAAGTTCCTTGGAGCACGCCACTCATTCAGCTCGCTGAGCACTCGAGAGAAGTTTCGGGACCCATCTTGCACTAACCTTATTCATGTTTAGATGGTCGTGTAGAATCCTAAGGACTGTTATTTTCGTAAGTCCCGTTCTTGACGCTATTTCCTTCGTCTTTAGTCTTCTGTCCTTCAGTACCTCTTGTTCGACTAAATCGACGTTATCTTGCGTAAGAACCTCAACAGGGCGGCCTGGTCGGGGTTCGTCATCGATGGACTCACGCCCTAAACGAAACTGCTTACACCAATCCTTAACAGTCGAAAACGAAGGGGAGGAATTCCCGTACACGTTATCTAACCTTTCTTTGATTATAGTTGGACTTATGCCTTCCTTTGTCAGAAATTTTATCACTGATCGATACTCCAATTTGAACATTGTACAAATTACACCGCTTTTTATATTTAAATCAAAGAAAATTTTATGAAAACGAAAGTTACAAACCACGAAATTATCCACACAATAGCTGAATAAATGACAAATAAAATGACATTCATTTGTTTCTTGTTTTCTTCTTTTAAATATATACGGCCAGGAACTTTTGAACCTTACTGGTAACATAAAGATAAGTAACATAAAGATAATAAATAAATAATAAATTAATGTTAAACGAGCGATTGGTGTCTTTCGAGTTACTTCAGCCATTTTCCGAGATGCTTCTGCCAACCACACATTAAAATTATTTAGTTTTCGCAGAGGCGAGACACATTGCTTGTTTTATTATACAGGATAGTTTAGCAAGCGTTTGCTTATGAATAGTACGACCCGCCCCGGCTTCGCACAGGTTATTAAACTATATGTACCTACAAACCTTCCTCTTGAATCACCACTACCTATTCATGAAACCGCATGAAAAAACGTTACGTAGTTTTAAAGATCTAAGCATACCTACATAGGGACAGACAGCGGAATGCGACTTTGTTTTATAATATTACTAGCTTCTGCCCGCGACTTCGTCCGCGTATAATTAGCAATTGACATGTTTATCGCTATCCCGCGGGAACTATGCAATTTTCCGGGATAAAATTAGCCTATGTTTCAATCTAGGGTACCAGCTATCTCCGTTCCAAATTTTATCCAAATCCGTTCAGTTGTTTCAGCGTGAATAAGGAACAAACATACACACTCACTCACATCGTCTCATCGTCATTCACAAACTTTCACATTTATAATATTAGTAGGAAATAGTAGAATGTAGTGAAGAGGCACTGTTCAAAAAACAGCATGGCTTTCCGCGAACTATTTCACACCCCTTGACCTCATTTTACATGTGAAGGACTTGTCAACTGGAGCTGACAGTCGCAAAATTACGTAACATAATTCAAGTAGTTACCACACTAGCAACAGTCAACACGAACCTATATGTATTTATTTGTATACGGAGCGAGTGAGCGTATAAACGAAACAATTTCACGAAGGAATTGCCTTAAGGGATGAAATAATTTGAATAAATGAAGTTATAAAAATGCTACCTAGGTACTCGTATCTAGAGATTTCTTCATCATCATCATCATCATCAGCCTATATTCGTCCACTGCTGGACATAGGCCTCTCCAATGGCACGCCACTGAGCACGATCCTCGGCCACTCTCATCCAGCTCTTGCCAGCCGCCTTGCGAAGATCCTCGCTCCACCGAGTTTGAGGACGTCCTACGCTACGTTTGCCGATCCGTGGTCTCCACTCAAGAACTCGTCTACCCCAACGGTTATCGGTTCTTCGGGTTAGATGACCGGCCCATTGCCACTTCAGCGTGCTAATGCGATGGGCTATGTCGATAACTTTGGTTCTCTGTCGGAGAGATTTCTTACTTAAACAAAAATATTAATTCACAAAATCGGGAGCCAGACTCGCGCACTGAGGATTCCGTTCCCAATAATTGCCTTAAGAAAAGATAAGTGGGCTTGAAATACTAATTTAACTTTGCAGTCGAAAAAATCCAAGTTGCGGAGTAGCAAAATGACTGTCTCAGACTGAAGATTATTAGCTTTAGCGTCACTCTTTCCAATTCTGCTCTAGTCGAACTCGCTAACAAAATAAACTTTATTATATTTTACGTGAACTTAAACTGCATCCTAGATTAGTTCTACATAATAAAGGATCCTTGCACACATGGCATTGGGCATTGCGTATCGATCGGCCTTCGGCCTGCGACCGACAGTTGCCATAGCAACCTGCAGCCTCTCAGGACCTTGCTGCAGATTTATCTGAACATTCTAATACTTGTATAGGAAGCGACTGACATAACATAGGTACTTTAAACTAGACATAGAGATTCTTCTACATACATATCGAATACACCAAATATTCAGAGCCACGCTCTCAACGAAAGCTCAAATATTGTGTGCGCGTGACCTGTAACGATCTCCCCGGCGAGCACAAGTGAGCGCCAGAGCTGTGTCGAGCGCGAGATAAAATCCCCGTCTTTTTCTGACTGTTCGTTTTAGAAAGAGACGGGCGACATAGCTCTCACGCTCTCTTGTATTAGCTATAGGCACTTGTCCCTCCGCCGGCGAGTAGCGAGAAGCGAGCGTTTTTTAGTATGGAAATTTTGTCGCTTTTAGCGCCGGGCGTCCATACTAAAAAATCGCATATCATTGTTTGTCAATTGTATTTGTCTTGTTTATTTTGCACATTAAAGAGTTTACATACATACATACATACATACTAAAAAACACTCGCTTCCTGCTACTCGCCGGCGGTGGGACAAGTGCCAATATATGCTATAGAGTGATTGTCTAAAAACCTCGTCCGGGGAAGAATCGCTGCACTCTATACTTCATTTAATTTAGAATGAGAAACCACAATAACATTATATTGCGGCTGGTCAACTATTTCTTACCTAGCAAACAGTACAGTGCAATAGTTTGGCAGCCGCAAAATAAAATTGTTTTAATGCCACTTTATTTGCGTGGTGTCAATTGTTACTCTAGTACATATCGTAAAGAGATTACAGTTCACGAGCCGCAATATAACATTATTGTGGTTTCTCATCCTAAATTAAATGAAGCTTAGTGACAATCATAACTTGACCTATTCAGCGGGAAATTGGGGACGTTTTGGAAAAAGGCCAGGTAGCTTATTACATAACTCGCTTGCAATCACCATCGTCTTTATTTTGACAGTTCATGTATGGACTGACAATTGGCATCGGAATCAGCTAGCTGTCACATTCATACAAGAACTGTCAAAATGAACACGATGGCGATTGTGAGCGAGTTACGTAATACGCGTGCAGGTCAAGAGTACCCGAAACCGACGATTATGTATGAAGAGATTGATGAATGTGGATGAAGCGAAAGAGGCATGTCAGGATCGTAGCAAGTGGAACAAAGTAGTCTCTGCCTACCCCTGTGGGAAAGAGGCGTGACGGTATGTATGTATGGCGGAGCAACTGCGGCTGCTTCATAAGATAAGATGAGAGTAATACTATTTGTTAAGAAAATTATTGGAGTCGTGACATTCATCTTTGTAAATATACCTACAGCAAGTAGACAGGAAACGACGGTTGACCAAACTAGTTTATAGTGTTTAGTAACAACTACGAGTAACGGAACTATAACGGAACGTAAAATAACGATATTTTGATTATGTGCAACGCCCATTTCGTAAAATAAACAATTATTGCCTTATACTCGTAAATTACTCTTAATTTGACAATGTGCACTACAGTGAACATGGTCTAAGAATATACTTTTGTATTTTCCATTAACATCGAATTTTTAGGACTAATGACGATGAGGCTTGAACCATGTTTTTTTTTATGTCAAATTAAGGGCAATAGCCGTCTTACTGTTACTAGACTTGAAGTGAATTAATTACACCAAGTTTAACGATAACATATCACCGATGATTTTAACGTACGTTTGACAAAAATCTATGGAATATTGTGTTAAAGTAAAACCGCAACTTACACTAAAACATTTAAAATGTTAGGTTCTTCATTGTAAATTTGTATCAAAGCTGGCAAGAATTCATTCAATTTGGAGCAGTTTTGGTGCAGACTGATCCTTTTTAGATGGGTGTTTGACGAGATAAAGGGGCTTAGGCGGTTTTAATTTTCCGACGACTGAACGCCGCGTTTCACTACAAAGCTGTTTAAGTTGGAACCCCATTTTGTTTGTCGTCCTGCCTTTTTGCTAAGACGTTAAGACTTAATTCCCTAATAGGAAAATTTTCGCTATAATTTATGCTTAATTCCCCTTTTACATTGCCTTTTACAAGCTTTTATTTACCACCTGTTGCGGTGTGTCTGTAGTCAAATCTTGCACCATTTGCTGTGGGCGGATTGGCGTGAAATTTGGCGTAACTATGTAAATCTGAGCCTCTAGTGCAAGTTTTCGCATATAAAAACGTCTCGAACGCGTTCACGTAAACGTCTCAATTACTATGGAAAAATTGGCAGCGCCACTTGCGGAGCGAAATGGCAACAAACTTTTTTCATAGTATTTGACATTTTAACGCAAACGCGTTCGAGACGTATTTTGTAGTCGAAAACCTACACTAAGCATACTGGTGACAAAACAATAATCTTGAAGTGAAATTCTTGGTGACTCGGCCAGGATCGTATCCGCAAGGGAACTTCTTCCTTACAAAAATGCCAGCGTCTTTATAAAACTCTCTATGACTAGAATGAACAACAATGTTCTCATACTAAGCATGTACATATATGTGCATGTACTTATTCTAAGCAAATAAAGATTATTATTATTATTATTATTATAGTGTATGACGAATACACTATGAGAACATTGTTGTTCATTCTAGTCATAGAGAGTTTTATAAAGACGCTGACATTCTGCTCATCGTAATTGAAACATTAACGCGAACGTGTCACGCGTGACTGTCAAAAGCTTACCTATAGTGTAAGCTGCTCTAATTACAAATTTTACGCGCCATTCTGTCGCTGTCCCTTTCATACTGCGGCAATCAGAAAAAGCCGCACGTGCCACGTGTACTACTTAGTATCACGAGGGACCGTAAATCTTGCAGATAAACCCGTACGTTTGTTTAATAGCCGACTGCGAATGCATGCGATGGCACCTGCACATGCACATGGAAACCATTAGTTAGTTTACGGCTATTTGCTGGGTTAGCAAAAGCGCAATACAATTGACTCGCCGTTAAGGCTCCGACACGTGGCAGGACCATTTCAGAATCTGAGCCTCTAGTATAAGTTTTCGCATATAAAAACGTCTCGAAAGCGTTCACGTAAACGTCTCAATTACTATGGAAAAATAGGCAGCGCCACTTGCGGATCGAAACGGCAACAAACTGTCTCATAGACGTATTTTGTGACTGAAAACCTACACTAAGCATATCTACTGTCAAAAATGGCGATTGTAGATGGCGTATGTTCTATTTCAAAAGTACCCTAAAAACATATACACTTTATAAAAAAAACACATTTGAACACTTTGTTAGTTCAAACTTATTAGGTACTAGGTATGTTAGTAAAAAACATCCCACAAACATAACCGCCCCAAAATCAGCCCCGGGCGCAAAGGTGCCTTGGCACGAAAGTTGGCTTGATAAAAAGTAATAAAATAACATAAGTCCTTAAAGTAAAATAAAAGAAATAAAAGAAACAAAAAAAACTTACAGGAAACCATGAGGATAATTAAACTTAAACTTCGTTGGAACAATCGTGGTTTATCTTCGGCTCCTGTAAAAGAAAGAAAATAAGTCATAAAAAAAAGAACGAAATAAGAAAAGAAACATAAGAAACAAGACAATACTAAAGACGAGTAAAACAGAAGGTTTCTCTCAATTTTATGATCTTAAACGCTATACCGGAAGAAACCATAATTACAACAAAATAGAGGCAGACATTTTTCAGATTCTATATTTAAATTCCTTTTATCTCGTACGCGGACGTTTGCGGCGGCGGCGGATGCGGTAAAAAAAAGAAAAAATATAAAGCTGGGACACAGGGATGCGTCGCATGCATGGAAGCTTTATGCAATGATCGTGTCTCGTGTCGTGATCATGCATGAAAAGATAATCGCTTGGTGTGAGAATGCGAACAGATGGGGAACATTTAAGGATAAAATAGTCGTAGTCAGGCCTTATAGTTAAGTACCTACTCTGAAGTTACAAATTTGAACTTCGTATAGCGCCATTCTGCTCACACTAGTAGTGTTTACTATTTATTAGAGTGAGAGAGAGACGGTACGATACGAACTTCGAATTTCGAATTTCAGAGCAGCACCGGGATAAACTAATGAACACATTTCTATTTCATCTTATTTTTAGTTTTCTGGTACCATAAGCCAAGTGGTCTGTCAACAACAGGATGAAAGTTGAAAATCCTTTGGACATCACAATATAAGTCGATAAGCCGTCGGACAGATTGCAAATTCTATTACCATGTATATGGTTGATAGGAAGTTGGATGAAAAGTGACAGAGCATTTATTTTGGCCAACCTGTCCTCAATTCTTCGAGCCTCGTTATTTGAAGTTACGCGGCGTAAATTCACTTATTAGAAGTAAAAGTTTGCACGGTTTTAATTACGGTTTGAAATTGATAGCTTCAAACTTTATGCGAATTGCGAACTATCGATGTGCTTTTAGAAGTACATGTATATTCATCTGTATAGTCATTAGTGGTGGCAATAACGGCTGTTTTGCAATAATGAATAACAGTGTTGTGTTATTCTTAAATAGCTGTTATTGTAAACTGTTGCCTGTTATCCTGTTATATTGCTGTTTTACATAACGATAATGAACTTATTATTAAATAATTGTTATACTTATTTCGTCTCGATCGCAGCGTATTCAAAACGTACGGGAACAAAGCAAAACAACGCTCTGTTACCTTGTTTGTTATTGTACTGACTGACAACAAACAGCAACAGCTAATAATGATACCAAAAGCAGTGTTGCCAGATGGGTTTTACGTTCCGTTACGCGTAGCTCTTAAAAATAGTACGCAAATTCAAGTTTGAGTACGCAGTGCAACATTTAGTGCAAAACTGCGCTTTACGCAGCTGGCACATAAACAAAGGCCTAAAAAAAAAAAAAAAAAAACGTCATCGCGACAGCAACAGGTAATTTATATTGTTTTTCTGTCATCTGGAATAACCTAGGCTGTCAGGTGCTAAAATATAAAAATAGTACGCAAATCGACGGATGAGTACGCGAGTACGCAAGATCGTAAAATAGTACGCCATGCGTACTATTGCGTACTCATCTGGCAACGCTGACCAAAAGTCAGTTATTTGAATTGCGATTGCGATGCGAGCTCGCGCGTATAGCGCTATCTCTCACACACACCTACTTGATTTGTTGCGCACTCGCTTGCGCGTCTATGCCAAGTGCGGCAACAGTGCGCGTATGAACAACGTTGGCAACAGACAACGAATAATGATAACAGAATAGTAGACGATTCGATAATGTGTTGTTCGTTGCGTGCAAATAATGCATTACATTATCTGCTGTTGTAATAACGACCACCACTAATAGTCATACCCCCTTATTCATAAACGCTCAATAGGCTTATGCTAAATTAGCAATCGTTTGTCCTTATTTGTGAAAGGTAAATGTCGAAGTGACGGATAGGTAAGTAGTATTTTGATATTGTGTGACAGTTCCCTGACAGTTTGGGGTAGTGTTTTTATATTTTTGGTATTATTTTTATATTTTATAATTATTTTATTTTTACACTGAAGTAGAGTACCTGCGTACCTACAACAAGTATTATTCTGTATTGAAAATTTTCCAACCGTGTATAAAACTCCTTTTAATATTTTATTAATGGATATAATTCTATATGATGAACACAATGTTGACATGTAATATGAATTATTATGAATAGACAGTTGTGAATAGATAACTATGAACTAAGGACAAAAGATTGTTAAGTTAGCCGAAGCTTACAGAGCGTTTATGAATAAGAATAAGGGGGATATTCTGTTCTGCGGCTTATTACGTAACTCGCTCGCAATCGCCATCGTGTTCATTTTGACAGGTCTTGTATGAATGTGACAGCTAGCTGATTCCGATGCCAATTGTCAGCCCATACATGAACTGTCAAAATGAGCACGATGGTGATCGCGAGCGAGTTACGTAATAAGCATGCTGTTGTTACTTTTTCATCCAATTATACCTCTTTCGTATTGGGTTGGTGCATTATAAATCACTAATAAGAGTGCCAAACGGAATTTCGGTGTACTTGTAATTATGTATTTAATATATTTTACAGGGAATCAAGGATTTCTTACAAAAACTTCTTCCCAAAAAAACCCCGACTACGTAATAAAATCCCTACTAATATTATAAATGCGAAAGTAACTCTGTCTGTCGGTTTGTCTGTCTGTCTGTCTGTCATCTTTTCACGCCTAAACCACGCCACCGATTGTTATGAAATTTGGTACAGAGATGGTTTCAGTCCCGGAGAAGGACAAAGGAAAGTTTTCATCAAGAAAAATTGCATAGTTCCTGCTGGTTAACGAGAAGCGAATTCTGGACAGGAGTCGCGGGCAACAGCTAGTTTAAAATTAACTAAGCAATCAGACTTATTGTCTAACTCGCTCGCAATCGCCATCGTGTTCATTTTGACAGTTCTTGTATGAAAGTGACAGCTAGCTGATTCCGATGCCAATTATCAGCCCATATATGAACTGTCAAAATGAACACGATGGCGATTGCGAGCGAGTTAGACAATAAGCACACTGAGCATACATTGACATCCGCTTCAACTCGCCGCGGCGTCTGGTTCGTGAATCACCGAACGATTACAAAAAATGTATGAATGTTTGACAACACGCGGGTTTATGTTTGTCTTGGAGTTTAGCTGCGCCTACCGTTTACTGCGTGGGCTTTATCGCGGACATTGACAGCAATCGTATTGTCATGCGCAAAAACATAGTTGTCACGGGGAAGATGCAAATGAATCTTCTATTATTACATACTAACTTCTGCCCGCGACTACATCCGCGTAGAATTAGCAATTGGTATGTTTATCGCTGTCCCGCGGGAACTATACAATTTTTCGGGATAAAAAGTAGCCTATGTTTTAATCTAGGGTACCAGCTATCTTTATTCCAAATTTTATCCAAATCCGTCCAGTCGTTTTAGCGTGAAGAAGGAACAAACGTACACACTCACTCACATCGTCACATCGTCACTCACAAACTTTCGCATTTATAATATTAGTAGGATAATAAATCAGTAGAAAATTCGTGTCTGTACATTAAATAAATTCATCAAAAATAGAGTGCTAACGATTAGGTGAGAGGAATAAAACACAAAAAAGTCGATTTTCTTCTCCTATCAGGATCAATAGTGCTCGTGATTCTGAGTAGAAAAAAAGAAACAAAATCCCAGAAAAAAAGTTGGGGGTACAACTTTTAAGAGAATGGCCCATTCAATAAAAAATAATTCAAAATTGTTTACCTTATTTTTAAAATGAAAAAGACCAAGAAACAGTGTAATTCAGTAGCAGCAAAATCCTGAGTAGATAAGATACCTAAATAGACACAAACAGGGCATTCTTCTAACCAAATATTACACAATGGACTCCTTGTTTCCCAGCGGAAATGAACTAGGAAGTATCCTTGGTAATGGAAATCGTAAAACGATGTGAAACACATCAAATGAAACAGCAAAAGGTTAAGATAAAAGCGTATTTCAAACGAACTCAAGTTTGATTGGACCACAAACATCAAAGGAACGTAATGGAGAACGTATTTTATATCATTGACTGTGTATCATAATATTGAGGTACATTTTGCAGTAATAAAACCCCCAAAGCAAAAATAAGGGTGTGCGTGCGTGTGTGTGTGTGTGTGTGTGTGTGTGTGTGTGTGTGTGTGTGTGTGTGTGTGTGTGTGTGTGTGTGTGTGTGTGTGTGTGTGTGCGTGTGTGTGTGCGCGCGTGCGTCTGTGGCATCGTAGCTCTCAAACGGATGTTTGTTTAATAAAAAGACACGTCAAAATTGTTTACCTTTTTTCTAACGCTAAAAAAACGAAGTATATAACTAACGGGAAATAAACCCCGCGCTCTCTCCTTCTGAGATGATACCTGTGCTCAGTGTGAACGTATATAGACTACTCTAAACGATGATGATGATGAACCTAGACTGTTTTGTCCTCTAGTTTATTTTTATCCCCAACAATATCTGGTCATCAATCTGCGTTCGCGTCGGTGAGTTAACAATTATTTAACTTGATAAGATATTTATTATGTATGAGAATATTCTAAGCGAACCTCGTTCACACCGTTCCGGTTCTATGGTTATGATTATGACTTCATAAGATAGCGTCATGAGTTTTTTTACAGTTCTTCCACAGTATTAGAGTTCCGTACAAAAATGGTGCTAAGAAACCAATTAGATTTCTAAGATGGTACTGGTACTCGTCTCCGTCAATCCAAAGTTGATATAAATTAAGTCGCTTTCTGCTGTCTGTCTGTCTGTCTGTCTGTCTGTCTGGCTGTCTGACTGTCTGTCTGTCCCTATGTATGCTTATAACTTTCAAACTACGCAACGGATTTTGATGCGGTTTTTTTTTTAAAGATAAGAGTGATCCAATAGGAAGGTTATAATAAGCAGACGAAGTCGCGGGCAGAAACTAGTGAATTATAAGCAAAGTATGGTGAGAGCGTGAACTATGGGTATAGTCAAAAGCGTATTTTGCATTACTTTTTGCTATATTTTTTGTATCACTTAACATCGTACTATATATACTATATTGCAAGCGAAATAAACTTGAAATAAAGTTAGTCGTATTTGTTTGTCACTGCGGGGATCTCCTGCCCCCAGAGCGACATCCAAGGCACACTTGAAAATTTCTGTGTACTATGTGCACATAACAACTAAATATGAAAAGTTAATATTAAAATAGTAAACAAAAAACAAATAAACGTTGAAATAAACGTTTATTATATTGTTGACATAGAAAGAATTAGTAGGTATGTGCTAATTGTTTATTTTATTAGAATTAGAATTGAATTGGTGTCGTGTATCGTTAACTATCTTGATGTCGCGTCTTTGAGGTTGCATTTCCTCATTCTCGAATATTCTATGTACCTGATTAGAGTTTGTATGAACAAAAAACATGTTTGTATTCCATCTTAATACATAATAGTAGTTGTGGTACGGAACCATTCGCACGCTTGTCCCGACTCGCACTTCGGTTGACTATGTTTGTAATTTTTATCAAACTCTTATTTAATGAAATCATTATATCTCGTGGTCTTTAGAACTTACAAGTCTGCCCGGTAATTAGCAGTCCATGTTCGTTTTAGTTTTAAAACTGGTTGGGATGACTCATTAAAAAACATTCCCGCACACTGAGAAGTAATTAAGAACTGCCTTTTTGTAGTTGATTATACGGAATACCTACCAAGTCGTTCGAAAAATTACGAAAAAAATTTAAATAAACGGATCACGATTACGTCAAAGTAAAGTTCTACACTCCACGGCATCGGATACCATGAACTAGGAGATTTCATTCAAGGCACTAACATTGCGCCTAATCGCGATGGAATAGGGCGAAAGTGGGTTAATTACACAAAAGATCCACGAATAGGTCGAAGTGTATCCGTTCCCTAAGGGACACCTAGATTATAAATATTATATAATACTCGACACGTTTCGGATTCACACAACTGATGAAAATTTTCAGAATAATTCTAAGGCACTGCACGGGTTGTGAAAACACTAGAGGCTCTGCTAAAGCACCTAGTAGTCTTTGGCGTCACACAAGGGTGGGCCCTGTGATTAAGCAGCCGGTGCCATAAGGGTAAAAGCAAACAACAATATCTCATTATTTTATGACAGGTTAAAGCGCGTGCGATGACCGAGTTGTTTACCGCTCCGAAAACGTAAACTGAGAAAAGCAATTAAGTAACAAGACTTATTTTTAGATCAATTAAAAGTAAGGGCTTCTGTTTCACAGGACTTTGTTTTCAAATAACGCTTTTTAAGGTCACGAAATGTCAGTTCGGTTAACATACGCATTTTTTTCTTTTTAAAAGCTCTTATTCAACTTCTAATGACGACTTGAAGACTGATGTCTTCTGATGAGTTTGAAGACCTGAAGTTAAATCTTGCAAGTCAAATTCACTAATAGTCGGATTTGGTTCGATTTGAAATTTGGTTTACTTTTTTGGTCAATCTCCAAAAAAAATTCATCGCCGTAAATTTTCACAGTATTTTATAGAACTAAATTCAATGTCTTCTCGTTACCAAAACTCCCGAATTAATGTCAAATTCAACTCGATAAAGTACCGTTCTTAATATTAACACCAAACAACGATATTTCTTAATTTAGAACTAAGAATCGGTAAACAAGGAAGCATAAATTTACGGATGTCGTTAATTAAGAGCGGAAACCAGTTAATTAAGTTAGAGACAAACTTAGAGCGAAAATATATCATCTCGTGACTTTCGAAGTAAAATCGTGAGAGTAATAAAACAATAACCTGCCGTCGCACGCGCATGTGTGACGAAATCAGATTTCATATCAAAGATGGTGAGTGACATGATGCTGGGTTTTGGTTGTTTTGATAGATTACTGACATAAGGCCTTAATCGCACGTATAGACAACAATGGCGAGCTAACAAATTGGTACTCTGCCGAGAGAGTAGGGTGGGTTGAGTGGGCAATCGGCCTAGTAAACAAAACGAGGTTCGAGTGACTCGCTCGTCATTTTACTGGGCCGTGTAATAGTCCGAGAACTATTCACAAATACCTACACGGGTGGATGTTTTGACGTTGTAATTTGTGTGTCATGCTAAACGTATTGCACACAAATTACAACGTCAAAAATCCACCCACACACGATCTGAGCAAGCCGAGGGCGTTCTCTCGCCACTGTACTCGGTACGTGTGATCAATGTATAACAAGAAATTAAAAAAAAAAAAAAAAAAACAATTTTATGCCAAAAATGCCTTATCACTTGGAAAAGAGCTGATACTCTTCAAACACGTCTTGCAGGTGTTCCTGGGCGATGGTGATCACGGATCACGGAATCAGGTAGCTTATTAAGTTATTACGTAACTCGCTCGCGATCACCGTCGTCTTAATTTTGACAGTTCATGTATGGGCTGACAATTGGCATCGGAATCAGCTAGCTGTCACATTCATACAATAACTGTCAAAATGAACACGATGGCGATTGCGAGCGTGTTACAGCAGATGACCCGTCTGCCCGTTTGCCCCCTCTTATGTATATAAAAAAAACAGCTGGACCAATTTTTACAAAACAAGGCTAGACCCACCGCAAGGAAACTGGCTTTCGACGCACGACCAACAGTTGTTTATAAAGTAGTTCTTGCATGACGCGTTAAACAAACTACAAGTCACAAACGCATAATCCTTGGTTCCTTACTACTTCAGTGAAAAACTGAGTCAGTGTGTTTGTTCAGTTACACTACTCGTATACTGCTGTAATATTAAAACCATTTATGCTACTTCACTGAAATCTTCATTATGGAGTACAGAGATAGCTTTTAGTTCTTAAAGGGTTAATATTATGTATATGGTCACGCGCCATGTTGCGAAATTTCATTAGAATTGTTGACATTTAAATCAACAGCGTCTTCTTGACAACAATCCTATCATATATTTATAGTTTACCTTTATACTGAGCCTTATATTGACTTTTAAAGGTGATTCTAATTTCAACTGGAGGTATTTATAGTTTTTTTTATCAAAATCTGGAACAATCTTCTAGACTCTAATATTAGTGTTATCTCAACTTTATTGACGCTCTAGTATCAGTGTATTGTTTAATCCATCTCCTAGACGCTCGAGTATCAGTGTGACACAACCTTCTGCTACTCAATATTTAAAAGGCTTCATCGCAAAGTCAACCATTGCAGTAAATGTTAACAAAAACAACCCAGAGCAGCGCCGATGATAAAGTAAACAGCACTAAATTTGAATTCGAGCAAATTGAATCCTCTGCTTTAATGTGCGTCCTAAACTAATAAACAGGAAAAGTGAACATTATTAAATTGATAAAAGGACGTTACAAAAATAAATATTAACAACGAGTCGGTAGTCATCGGAGTAATTACGCAGTACCAAGTATGACGTGAAAATGGGCTATTTTAAAACGGATTTTCAATTAAAGTTAGTGGTCATTTATTGGTAAAACAATTATAATATGAATTATAAACTCACCTTATTGTTCTGTGTCATTAATAGTGCACAAAATAGACTAATTAAGTAGCGGTAACGTCTATGAGTCAAGTAACCTCTTGCTCAATTAACGTCTTGATAATTAAGTGTCTTAATGACACTAAATATAGCTCTCGGTTAACGTAAACTAAGCTTCAATCCTACTGATCTAATATTAGCTGTATACATACATAGGAAAAGCATTTAAGATATTTCACATAAGTTTATACCTCAGGATTGTCGTCTAAATACATTCGCAAAGTTTGGTATCATAGATTTATTTATTGATCTTCTAGCTGAATGCTTTTCAACTTAATCGGTTCAGATGATTCGGTATGTACGGAATCCTTGGTGCGCGAATCCGATTCGCAATCAATATGTTTTTCATTTAATAACCTCCGCAGAGTTACGTTAAATTCAAAAATTAAGAAGTCGTTTTTCCAATGTGTTATGTTCATAGATGTAACATAATAATAATAACATAACAAAAAACCACCCCTTCACTGGCGAGCATAAAAAAACATAAATAGCGCATCATCCACATATTGCCCTATAACGTGACGTCCCGAAAACTGTATCATCCCTATTGATATTGTGCAAAATTGTGTCACGGACAGGTCGAAACCTTCGATGTAACTCAATCGTTGTGGTAGACTCTTGTGGTGGTAAATTAATACCACTATTGAATTACTTTGACTGCTGTTATGTTACCAGCACACACACTAGATCTTGTGGGATATTCCATGGACAACGAAGTAACAATAAATAGAAAACGGAGTGGTTATATGACGGACGGTAATTTATTATGGCGTTGTCACCGTACCGTACCACTTACAAGTACAAATTGTCAAGATAAAATGGAAGTGTATCAAATAAAAGTTGAAGCAAGCAAACAAAGGCAAGAAACCAAGTTAAGTAAAAGCTTGGGAAAACAAGTTAAATGTACACCTAATAAAAGCAAAGTAAAACCAGCAAAATAATACAGCTTTGGCATCATTTGGGTAGGATCGGTGATTCGGACATTAGGTGCAGAAACTCGAATTCCTTGAGGCATGATAAAACCCAATTATGGCACGTTATAACACGGGTTCAAAATGTTCTAATATTGCAAATTAATGCAGTAACTACCATTAATATGACATTTTATTGTAAAGTTTCAGCTCAAATGTAGAAATCGAATGTTTGCAAGGTAATCTCAAATTTTGGCTGTTGCCCTGCAGCAATAATAATAAAGTTTATTTGTTTTATTTTAAAGTGTTTATGGTCTGCTAATTGCAATTTGCAATAAAAAGAAAACGGTAAAAATGAACATAAGTATCTAAATAAAACTTGTATATTTTTTTGCTGCATACATACTAATCACGTATTAAGAAAACCAGTCTCAGGAACAAATGCCGACTTCAAAGACTATTATATTTAAATTTGCTTATGCATTTCGTGGCATTAGCATGCAAGGTTATAGTCTGGACAGACAGAGAGACGATCTTATTAGTGCATAAATCATTTACAATGCATCCAGCTTCAAGGATATCTACTATTGTTAGATTCCGACAGATAATAAAGCTGTTTAAAAGAGAATTCTGATCATACCGTATGCAACAAGTTGTTTCAATGCCTACTATGGTTCCGACAATAGTAGCTTTCATTCTCAAGTCTCAAGATTCTTGGCAATGATTGTCTACCGAAGAAATTTGCCCCATTCAAGTGAAGTTATTCACTGCTTTTGTAACGATGCTGTTTTCCATTCTACTTTTATCAAGCCAATGTCTACACCGTCACTCTTAACAAAGGGACCTTTAGATCCGATTTGTTCTATAACCTGCAGTGGCGTGGCGTCAAGTATATCAGAAGGCAAGCCGAAGGGAAATTAACTAGCCTTTTCCTCTAATTCTGTACAATAAATTGCCCAAATGCCTTAAAATAGGCAAGCCGGTGGGAATCGAGTTCTATGGACGCTACGCCACTGATAACCTGTATCAATAATTATGCACGTATTCATTAGAACTTCAAAAAATCACGGGTTTAATGAAAGCTCTCTTGGTCAATGCTACAGAGCGAATCAGTTATACTTTAGAGATGGAACGTGATGCTCACTTGACATATATCCGCGTCTGTCAGTTGGCTAAGATACTGGTCAACGTGCATAATGGGCGTTAGACTCCGCGCGCGAGCTTAGAGACATCGGGGGCTGGGGAAGCGGGGAGTGTGCGCCGTGCGCACGTCGCTTCATACCCCGCACTCGCCCATTGATTGGTTTGGTCATGTTCATGTCATGGCGAAAGAGCACGCGTATCGTATTTCATTAGCAATGTCACTGTTAGTTTCAAATTCTTAATTCGTTACTTAAGTTACAAGATTCCTTAGGATTCGTTCGTTGACTGTAAATATTTTATGCCAGGTTGATCGCATCTTCGCATCAACCGCTACGTCTAATTTAAAATGTCTATTTAAACTAGTAGTTTAATGCTACCGTAACAAGCGTGGCCGCCCGTTTTATCTGCCTCTTAAGCACTATCTTAATGAGATTCTGTGTGCAATTACCTGCTCGCTATCTAAAGTTTATCGAAGCAAGTCCTTAGTTTAAACAGGTTTTAAGCTTTATAACAACTTCTAAGGTGGGTTCCACTTAACTCGTGTTCCATAAGTCAATTAAGTTTCTTAAGTCAAACAAATTTTCACGACAGTGTAAATGTATGGTAAAGTGGCAGTGGCGTGTGGTCCTAAAAACTCGATTCCCACCGGGTTCTTCTACCAAACTTCTCTCTCTCGCTCTTTCTAAGATTCTGAAGATCAACAGTTAGTTTAATCACTCCTTGTGCAGAGCTAGCCCGAACAGTTATTCCACGGGCTTGATGCTGATTCACTCCCTGGTATTCCGAAGCCATAACATTTTCCTTCTAACAACTTTCCGATTCCGCTTGCAACTTTTTGCTCCCTGCGACTCAAATTCAGACCAGAGACAATATCGGTCTTTCATTCAGTTGTAAGCGGTTGAGTTTCAGTTTTGTTATGTTGACGTCATGGTACGAATTTTGACGATTCAGTTTAGGTGCCTAAACTGAACTGCAGGCTTATTGTCTAACTCGCTCGCAATCGCCATTGTGTTCATTTTGACAGTTCATGTATGGGCTGACAGTTGGCATCGGAATCAGCTAGCTGTCACATTCATTCAAGAACTGTCAAAATGAACACGATGGCGATTGAGAGCGAGTTAGACAATAAGCCTACTGCTCTGCTTTTGAATTGTTTGTAAAAAAGTCATGGTAGGGCCCCTGGTCACCTCATGGTATTTTTTACGAAACGCTACTGGAGAGTAGTTACCGATTATGGTTTCTATCAAGTGCTGAGATCAGCTTAGTTATGACAACATTGAAAGGGTTCCAAGAGCTAATATTACGGATCCCTATTATAAAGGCTAAATGACAATATAAGGTGAAGTATAATTAACTGCAAAAATCTGTCTAGACCTAACACGTTGACCCTCAATTCAGGTATTTTTATAGGAAGCAGATAATAAGAAACTATATTACGACATGTCATAATAAATAGGTACAATACAACACACATGAAATGAAATCCGAAAGGGCATACGTACTAAAAAAATTTAAACTAGGTAAGTTAAGTCCAATAATTTGATGAAATAAACTAAAGAGAAAATTGTTATAATACTTAATTGTTGTCAATTGTTTTGTTTTGTTCCTCTTTTTACCTTTTATAAATTGTATATGTTAGGTTAGAAGTCGTTTATAGGTAGTTTTAGTCCATATGGTAATAGCATGGATTTATATCTAAAGGTTTAGGTATAAGTCCATGTCACTACTTGTAGCCACATGTAGCAGGTATGTTATGTCCATGGCTAATAGTAAAGTTAGTGTGTTCTATTATAAATTATAGCAGTGTAATTTAATTTACGTCAGTAAACTGCGATCTAAATAAGGATTAATAAGAATAATAAAAATAAGAGGTAATCTCTCACACATGAATGTCAAATGTCAATCCTTTGTGTTGTGTGGGAGTCGACTCGTACTTGACTTAACCAGTTGTTTTTCTAGAAACTCCATATAAATAAATTTAATGGTTTTCCGTATTCAACCTTGAATCGAAAGAAATCGTTGCTACTTTGTTCAATGTCCATCAAACATACAGAACGACGTCTATTGCCTAAGTGGTCGACCAAATTATAAAATTTATTAGTTGCCTTTGCGTGACTTGCATCAGCCATAGTATTTACTTACAACGAATTTAATTTTACATCATGTATTTAGTAAAGCTAAATATTGTGTTTTGTATAATATAATCATAGACGAACACAAAATCGTGGGTTAAATTTGTGACGAAACTACATAAGTAGTCAATCACATTTTATAGTCCTTTGGTACGAATGATATACCTTACTGCCGGTAAGAACATTAGGTTGTATTTGATGCTATTTAATAACGAGTTGGTTCATTTGTTTCTCTCTTGGAAGGAAATTAATATACGGAAGTAGCTAATTGAATTATACGCTTGGGCAAGCATAAATCATTGTCAGCATAATTACATGGAGATTTTCTTTCCTCCTCTCATCCATCTTATTTGCCTATTGATGCGTGAATTGATATCATATTAGAACAGTTGTGGCTGTAACATCGTTAACTTGTGATTCACTTGGATCCTTATTTTTTTTGTTTTTTTTTCAACAAAATTTAATAATAATAACGCTCCTCCGCTCTTAATCAGTCATTTTCATCATCTCTTTCTGCCCTCTTCCTATCGTTTGTCTGAAAAAAAGAGCAAATGCGATTTCAAGACAATACGGCCTCTGATTTTTGTCTCCCGCATCGCCATACAGGCTCCTTCCAACCAAAGTTATTCCAAATGACAAAGGAAAATGAAATAAGCTCTCAAACACACAAAAAATGGACTTAAGCTCGCGGGTCGTCAACCTCAAAGAAATGACTGAAGAAATATTATATTCGCTGTGTCGAAGCACGCTTTGTGATTTAGAGGACGCAGGGGCGTCGCAAATAATTATCAATTAAAATAATGTTGCACGTGCACATTAATAAATAATTTCGGACGATTTAAATACTAATTAAGGCCAGCCTCAGAACTTTTAGACATCAAAGCGATACGTCATTAATGTTCTTTCCATCGCACGTGCGAAAAGAAGACTGGTGAGAGTGGTGAGTATGGTGTAGGGTCTAGTGAAAAAGGAGTTAAGCCTAAAATAAATGACAACCTATCTTCTTATTAAATCTAAAATAGCTTAGTAGAAAATTCGGAATTATTCTTTTCACTAGGGCCCTAGTTATACTAACTACGATACATTAGATCGGCGTTGAATAAGTTGTGTAATATTTAAATTGTTTGAGTCCTATTTAAAACTGCTGTAGATATGACAGCTGTCAGTTGCCGCCTTGCACTGGCAACACTTGTCACATTCGAAAAAACCTTAAAAAAATTGTACCGTGTGCAAGAATAAAAATCCAATTTAATATAAAAACAACAGTTTTTATTTAAATAATATCACAATATCAAACATAAGTGATGTCTGACCGAAAAATTTTACATCTGTCGACGCGTGTCAAAGAAAAGAAACATTACTCTTTTCAATTAGTGTCACTATGTTCCCTCAGGGCTCACTCAGGGTAACAGCATCTAAGAAAAATAGCCGTCTTTTTCACACTGACATACGCGTTGTATATCTCTTTCTCTTGCGTTGTCGTCGATGGTACATGTAGACAGATATAGATACACTTAGATAACAATACGAAACTCAAAGTTCAACCTTCCAGCAAAATTGGGGATCTTAAAATAATGGCGATATTAGGAACAATGTACAAAGCATTTAAAGTAAATCCACACTTCATTAACTCATTAGCTTCCATTGCTGTTGTTAATAGTCAAACGATTAATAATTCTCTGCACAATAGTCCGAGGCATGCCAACGAATGTATTATTCAAATGACAGACAGTGTATTTATTAAAATAGATGCAAGGCGTTATGCTCCAAGGATGTTATATAAATAAAGATTATACAACATTTTATGGTTATTTAAATATGTGACTGACTCGACATATGAAAATGTTGAACATGTTGCTAAGAAGACAAAACAATGGAGGTCTTGTCAGGTTCAAATATGAAATGTACGAGATGTCCACATTAAAAAAATATCACAAACGCATAAGTTTTTTAATAATTTAATATCGTTCTCCAGCTTGGAAAACATTCATACATACATACATACATACCTTCACGCCTCTTTCCCACAGGGGTAGGCAGACACTACTTTGTTCCACTTGCTACGATCCTGACATACAAAAACTTCCATTATAATTGTTAAACGTGATGTAAGGATTTTTACATACATACACGCATAAATCACGTCTTTATCCCTTACGGGGTAGACAGAGCCCGAGGTAACAAGACCTAAAGGTTTTTTGTCATTTCTTTTTCTAATCACTATCACTACATAGTATAAAACAAAGTCGCTTTCCGTCGTCTGTCCGTCTGTCCCTAATAGTCCCTCTATGTATGCTTAAATCTTTAAAATTATACGCAACGGATTTTGATGCGGTTTTTTTAATAGAGTGATTCAAGAGGAAGGTTTATATGTATAATTTTACGCAGACGAAGTCGCGGGCAGAAGCTATAGTTCTATAATAAAATAAAATATTATCGGTTGATTTCTATTGATGTAATCATGACAAGCACATATTTAGTGCTAATTTAGTTACATCACCGCCCCCTTTCTTTTTTTTAAGTTGGTAGAAAGAGATAGAACATACCTGTCACATCTCACACGTCATTCATTCCTGGTTACATTTCGGCAATGATGTCCATTCACAAAAATAACGACACTTTAGCCAGCAGCAGAATTCATTCACTAAGTTTGGCTACAAAAATATTATTCTCACTTTGAAATACACTTTTTTTAACAGCCTCAGAGCCTCACTTCACTACAAAATAACTGGCCATAGCATAAATCAGATTCGTCTTAACATTATTCTTGGTTCGATATTCGAAAGTCAAAGATTCAAGTGAAAAAAAGACAAATGGCGATGGTTGCTAATAAAATTAACCCCTAAATATTGAACTGCACTCATTCACCAAGAAAAAATAGGTCCAAATCAACACAGAAGCTACACAAAACTTGTCAATTTCACAATATTAACAGCACCAAACACGAATAAGTACTCGTACACCTAGTTTATTCTAAACTGACTGCATTTGAAAGATCGCCGTGACCGTTACAAATATGGCAGCGAACAGCTGTGCGCACACCTGCCTGCGCAAAGGAACCAGTCTAAGTTTTTATGCAACAGGGATCCATTGTAAACTAAATACGAGTTCAAGTGACGCTATGCGTAATTCTTTATGAAGTCTAACTATAGTTGATAGCTTTTTAAAGACTTACATGCTTAATTTTGTACAGAAGCGACTGCCATCTGATCTTCCAACTCAGAAGGGTAACTAAGCCTTATTGGGATTGGTCCGGTTTCCTCACGATGTTTTCCTTCACCGAAAAGCTCATGGTAAATTTCAAATGTAATTTGGCACATAAATTCTGAAAAACTCAGAGGTGCGAGCCCGGGATTCGAACCAGCGACCCTCGGCTTGAGAGGCCACAGATCAAACCACTAGGCTACCACGGCTTTTTTTCAGATTAACGTTGTTAATTAATTATAATAACTAAGCCTTTCTTTCAATTTCAATTACAATCCCAAGATTGTATGTGCCTAAATTCCTCCAGTCCGTTTCAAATGCCGAAACTCCGAAATTCGATTTTATCGTAGCGTTCCTCTCACTCTCAAAGTGTGTCAGTCTCAAATAGGTACTATAAGTGTGAGCGAATCGCCACGAATCGAACATCGAAAATCGACTTTCGGAGTGTAAGGCCTGTTCACATTAATAGTCATTAATTTGAGCAGAGAGACGGTATAATACGAATTAGAAAAATAGAATTTTAGAGTAGCCCCCCACGTTTCTCCAATGTCCCTAACATACACGACCGTCTGCTGTTTATTGTTTGACATTGCACAGATCCACATTGCCGGCACATCTGAGGTTAAGCCCTTGATTATGCATTCGTCTAATGAACTCTATTAAATAACAAACACCCCTAAAGTGGGGAACGCAAGGTCGCACCCCGCGTACCACGCATTCTCCAGACTCGACCTTGGCCGTCTATTCATAATCTACATTCCACATACGGAATCCCGCATAATCCCGCTTTTGAGAGCTAGGGGTGACATGCTTTTAATAATGAAACGATTTCCCCGAAGGCTTTGTATACAAATGAGCGTTTTTCTGCGCCTCGAGTGGACTTAGCGGTATCGCGAGATCTCCATATACTTAACACAAAGAATAGGGGCTTTTCTTAGTGACTCTTCCACCAGTCTCTGCAAAGTTCCTGATACTGTAAGTATCAGATATCTGTGATGCCCTCTCTGTTTATTCCTTCAATAAAAGAGACAATAATCAAATCTCACACTTAAGGTATCAGGAACTTCCAGAAAGAGTGATGAAAGAGGCCGTTTTGGTGTGGCACAGTTTGGTCTAATGGAGTTGGAGTGTTTTTTCGCATTTCTCAACCAAGTTAAGTGTACGTAATCTGCATTATTCCTAGACAAAAAAAATATAGTTAAAGGCTATGAAATTACGCAAACGGATTAGAAGACAATTTGCGATAATCATTATGATTGAATCCAAGTGGTACCGCTACCGTCATTGCTGATACCATCAAATCAAATGAATCAAGTGGTTATGATTCAAATTTTAACAAAACTAGGGCACAAGCGCACGCAAACGCATTACATCAGTGGTATCATCATCGGCTATAATAATAAACTACGTTAGTTGCTAACTTTACGTTACAAAATATACTTCAACATAGTATACTTTGTTCTAGTTGTAGTGTATGCAATTTGTTAATGGTTTCTCGGACTCGGACACTGCCCATTTTACATCCAAAAACCATGTACTTAACTTTAAGCGTCTCACGCAATTTACGCAACACGTATTTTGTGGAAACTACCAGACAAAAGTCACAATTAGTCATCAAAAAATATAAATACGTTCATCAATCATCATTCATAGTACATGATATGTGGATTTTCATTGTCCCTTTTGTCGACTCCACACCACACCCCTCCATAGACACAGAGTTAGACATACCTAATATCTACTCAATTTTATTCTTATTATTCGTACTTTTACCCGCGGCTTCGCTCTCGTGGAATCAAAAAGTAGCCCGATTCTCTATCCAGTGGGAATATCTGTCAGTCAGTTACTGTTTTATGTGTATAGAAGATAAGATACATAATAGCCACAGCCTAATTGTTCATGAATAGGCCAATAGGAAAGCGGTAAGCGAGAAATTGGTAACTTGACAGCATGTCAGGCAGATTCCAAATCTAACAAAATCATGCGTTTATAGAGCATGATAACTAATTATTTCTTTCAGTACTTATATGAGCTTGAGTCAGAACATTTGTGTTCCTGTTGGCGACGTCAAACAATAAACTTGTTACGTTATGTGACAAGAACATATTTCAATAAACGTGATCTCGATCCTAACCCTTTCGCGAGCGCATATTGGAATTCGTTCCTTCATTACATGAACGGAATTCAGAATTTGTTGGTCTATTTCGGGTGGTTGCTAGGGAATTGCGAATGTAGTAGAAATTGCAAAAAGGTCGCCTTATTGGTTGAAAAATGGAAATAGAGCTAAATCAAACAAGATTGTTGAGGTCTTAGGATTGCTCGGGTTCGTTGAAGTAGTTGGGTGAGTACCGGGGAATAAAAAACCGCAAATATGTTAGAGGTTCTTTCAAATTCAAGCTCGGTCGTAGACTTAGACATAAATAAAAACTCAAGACGGATTACGAACAGCAAAGTGAGACAGGTTTAAACTACCACTTGTCGCGTACGGGTGTGCGTTTCTCAAATATTTTTTGGCAAATTCTCATTGCGCTTGTGTGCGTGCAAACGTACGCACACGCTATTGTGTTGTTTAAAGGTTTAAACTTAGGAGATATTGAGACAAACCCATTTTAAATTACACTTCAAAACCTCACAAAGTCATACAAAAAGATAACCAATTAGTTGCCATTAAACCATACTCTGTATGCAGATGGGCCGAAGTTTGTCGAGCATCTATGAAGTTCCTTGAGACAATGGAATGGAAGTGAAGTTTTCTTCTTCACAAAATGTATAGCGTCAAGTCTAATTTTTTATCCTTTTCTTGTACCTATCTTTTTAATTGAACTTGTCAGTAAGTATGTACAATACTTGTAACTTTTGTTTAACTTAATAAATAGACAAGTAACGGGTATATCAATAGTAGTATTTGCGTATTTCGATAGGTTTTCGGAATACTAGCCGTAATTATTATCGCGGCGACGCTTCAATTCAAGGCCTGAGGGGCAGCAAAGCAAACACTTAGCCACCGTTCGCGAATGGATTGGTGGAACGGAACGTAACATTGATGGAACATTTCGGTAATTCCGCGTCGAGTGTAACGGGAATTCCTAAATGTAGATTCAGCGAGAATTGATATTCCACAAGTTTTTGCGTTCGAGTCCTTCGGTTATATAATACTGATGTAATTTCAAACACTGTAATTCGAAAAGGGGATTTCCTTCAACGGACTTTACAGGAGAGAAGCAGTCAGATTTTTTTTTATTACGCTTGGAATGCAGATACACACTCACTCACTCACATCTTTATAAACTTTCGCATTTATAGTATTAGTAGGATAGATGTTAAGGCCTTTGATGTTGTGTCGTTTAAACAGATGATAATAGCCTTTTATAACGTCTTTCTGGATCGATACTATTTTACTCGCTGATCAGTGATCTCGTAGGATTATCTACCACAAAGCACCTTCACGTGCAACATAATCGAATTGTTAAGGGATACTTTCCATTTCTATCCTTTAAGTTTAGTCTATATTGAGCTGTGAAGTCATAGAACTACATATTGGGATGAAGGTGAGAAAAAAGCGTCTTCTTCGACTGGAATTTTAAAATTGTACAGTCTCCTAAACTGAATCTGAAAACTACTTTACAGCAAGCGATATACTTACTTTAACTCAACGCCCCTGTAATTTTTTTTTCGTTTTTTTTAATGTGGTTTATGTGGTTGAAAATGTCTCCGCGCAATGTTCAAAGTGTACAACTTCGTAGGGCGAGTCAATTTAGAAACCTTTACAGGGGTGTTCTACCAAAATTACCCAACCACCAACTGTAATATTCCAAAATAATTGTAAGAAATTTTGTAGAATTACCTGGGTACATCTGAAGTGTATTAAAGCAGGATCTAGCCATCTCTGTCTTAAGACCCGGGTGAACCTGATTAAAATCCCGAGTAAATTTATTCATTGTAAACAGATGTTCCCTTGAAACGGAGAACAAACGCGGAAGGATAACTCAGAGTGAAATATAAACATTTTTGCGGCTTATTTGCAGAGTTGTGTTAAATTATCCTCACGAAAAGCTTGAAAGGGCGGGAATGATTAAGTAGGTTTGTTTAGCACAAGCTGCTATCCCGGAATCGTCTATAAACGAGTCATACACTAAGGTCTTAGGCAATTTATTAGTTCATTTCTGCAGGTGCAAAAGGAACCTGCGGCCATATTTTCTTACTAGCTGTTGCCAGCGACTTCGTCTGCAAAGAATTCGTTTATCGCTATTCCGCGGGAACTACGCAATTTTCCGGGATAAAAAGTAGCCTATGTGCTATTCCAGACTTTTTTCTATCTATGTGCCAAATTTCATCCAGATCCGTTGGGCCGTTCTGGCGTGATTGAGTAACAAACAAACATCCATCCATCCATCCATCCATCCATACTTTCGCATTTATAATATTAGTTAGATTAGTTAGATATGCGGCCGCTTGCAATGCGGGAAGAAAGGGATGGTGAATCCGAATGCGAGTGCTCTGCTCGCCCGTTAGTGTACGGCCACAAACACAATGCTCCCCGTATTCGCGATGTCTCTCCTCTCCTTCTCTCATAAGCAGAGGGGCAGAGAGAAAGAGCATGAGCATGTAAAATAATGTGGCGACATTAACCCCCTTATTCATAAACGCTCTATCTATAGGCTTCTGTTAACTTAATCGTTTGTCCTAATCTGTCACTTTGACATTTACCTTTCACAGATACGGACAAACGATTCCTAAGTTAGCTGAAGCCTATAGAGCATTTATGAGTAAGGGGATATGTCTCTGCCTCCTTTCCTGGTCACTTCCTATACCACTCATCGAGTGTATGGCTGTAGTATTAGAGAAGTATGGCCTCTGGTCAGTATATTACATTCCTTAAGCCGGATACTCATCTACTCAACTGTTGCATGTTACAGTAACCAAAGGAAGGCAGCGGCAGACTCGTGAGCCACGTCCACACCAAAACCCTTGGTTACCCGGCTTTACGCAACAATAGCAGATGGTACTGATTGACAAGGAACCTACTCCGCCAATTCTCTACGTGACTATTATAGTTGCCGGCAAACATCTTGAGCATGACCTTGAATGCGCAGAAGTGAATTTCGCGTCTCTTTGGTATAAAAGTACATGCGCGAACTTACCCCTTCCACGTCGTTCTTGCTCAAGATGTTTGCCGGCAACTATACTTGACTACCAAATGATGGACCAAATGCTGATGCTTCCATAACTTGGGTTGGTATGGTAAGTTACGTAATGAAATAGTATCGAATATTGCCAGTTACGTAACGCTATACAGTACAACATATAACAGTATTTGTGTGTTTATACTTAAGTATTACGTTTGAATCTGCTTTCTTTGTCTTGCTGAAAGTTGTACTGTCTATACGCTGCACATCAAAGTAACCTCTTCAGTCTATTCCTACATGAATATTTTCATAACTTCGGGGCGCGGCCTTGCTGCGATCGGAAAGGACAGCCTTTATCTTTATACTGTAAAAGATTTAAGACTGTTTTAGAAGAGCCTTGACACAACGAGGCCGCGACTCGCGTCCTTCGTGCGGTGCGTGCCAATCGATTCCACCTCCACCTTTAATCTGGCTAAAAAAGCTAACATCCTGTGGTCTAAGGAAATCAATGTAATTTTCATTAAGCTTCAACCTTCATGGTTAAAGCTAACAATAAAAACGTGGAAATTGGTCTCCTTTTAGACTTCGTCACTTGTTGCATTTGGATTGAAAGTTGGACAATGAAATTTGGCAAATTTAAACGCGTGCATTTAAAATTTGAAGGAGTACCTGCCTATTGTTTCATCCTTCCAAGGTACCTTCCGGGATATTCGCGTTTCTAAAGTTATCTCACTTAGCAAATAATCTGTTCATTTATTTTATTACATGTCAGGAAGAGAAATGTTTGGCTACAGGAGTAAAAAAAGCATTTATTTTAGTAATTTTATCTCATAAGGGAAATTTTTAAACTTGGAACATTAAATCAGGACTGCGGTAAAAGTGAAGGCGCAGCTTGTACATAATTCGTGTTGCGTGAACTTTTAATAAGTTAACGTTGGTTAGGTTGGCAACCTTGACTCCTAGTGTTGCCTTGATAAAGAATTTACATAATGTCCTTGCAGTTTCATATTCTCGCGTTACCTTGAGGTATAATGTTCTTTTGTTTTAATCGCCGGAATTTACAAGACAATGACTGACATGACAAGGGATGTTTCATGTTAAGTAGAGTCTGGCAAACGAAAGCGTGACCTGAGAAAACGCGGCAAATTCAAAATAAATACATGTGGTATTACTAACTGTTTTTCAACATAAGCAACGGCATCATCATCATCATCATAATTATGGTTAATATATCAAATAATCAGCCAACAAGGATTAAGATTACATAGTCATAGGTACTAACCTAAAAAGTCCGACATCGCATGTAAACATTGTTGTTTCTCTTGGAAAACAACTTCTTTCTCCTCTTGTTTTTGCTTGAACTTACTGATCATGGTAGGTATGTTTGTTGTAGCAGCTTTCGCACATTACTTTTTATTGTTTTACTTACGGCAATTATAAATGAAAAATAATTGAGTTCACAAAATACTGACTGACAACTATAACCAAAGTCTTTGACTTGCCTTTGACAGAGTAATAATCTTGCCATATTAAAACTTAAAAAAAATCCAGGTCACGCTTTTCGTTTGCCGGACTAATAGGTATTATATTTAAAGCTGCCGTTCCTAACTTCGATTAGGTGTTCTAACATATTTTTTTAACTCTAAGATGCTGGAGATGCATCAACATAAATATTTGAGATGAGGCATAGATATGTGTGTGAATTAAATTCAGTTTTTGTATAGGTATCAAATCAGATTCTCAACAAGACAAAAATACTTCTTTGCCTGAACTTTTGCGACAGGCTTACGCCTTAAGGCCAGAGTTATGTAACTTATTCTTGGTCAACGATTTTTAAAGATGGCAGCCCTTACGAGTATGTTTACCCCCCTTGACAAAGAACAGACGTCAAAGCACATGTGGCTTATGAAATGAAGAACGCCCCATTAACGTTAATTAAATTAGAGTGCAGATTGACCGTGAAAGAATTATGATGTGGTTTTTAATAGGGTCAGTTCTCCTTAAATATTTAAACATTGGTTAGCCGTATGTGATGTTGTTTTGCTTGAATAAATAGGTAGGTAGGTACATACTTAACTTAATGCTGACAGTTTATGTTTTAGTGTCGCGAAAAAGTTGTAGATAAGTACGCACCTACAAGGCAAAGCTCAACACACAACACTATTTTAGGTAGGTACCTAACCTACATACTACCTACTATAATTTTTTAATTACTAGTTTTTTTTTCAAAAGGTAAGAGAAACTACATCTATTCTGCCAATTCTATATAGGTATGTGTGTGTTAATCTTATGGGTAACGCCCTGGCTGGATTAAAAAAAATAGGAGTAAACTTTACTCTCGGGGAAAGGACTGCTAGGCTCAAATGGGACTGGACTGACCATGTCTGCCGCATGCATCCACAGAGGTGGACCCACTCAGTCACTTGGTGGGTGCCAGAGAATGGCCAACGACGACGAGGCAGACCAAGAAAGCGATGGCGGGACGATTTGGACGCGTACCTATATGGAGGAATAGCCTGACATTGCGTCGGACCGAAAATAGAGGAGGTCGAGAGGAGAGGCCTTTGACCAGCAGAGAGACACCGCAATAGGCTATTAAAAAAAAAACTTTACTCTATCAAATTGACGTAGCTATTGGGTAAGTACCTACATTGGTTGGTATCCCGATGGTCGGTACGGTCGAGTCTACCGGGACTATCTAAAGTAGGTATCAAGAATACCTAAGCACCAGTTTAACTTGTTAGTCATTACAAATATCGTAAATACCTAATATGGCCTAACAAGGAAACTTTGCAGTCCCATTAGTCATCAAAACCGCGTTAAAAATTTGTAGCTAAGGAGAGCAATTTACTAGGTACCAAGCATTAACAGAGACTGCAATTTTCCATTTGTAAATAATAAGTACTTATCATAGTACAAAAATGACGCTAGTTGACCTAGCCTCAAACTATGCATTTCTATTAATTTAATTTTTCAGTGGTTTGTAATCTTAAAATTAAAATCCGTACACATATAGGTACCACATTTAATTCAGCAACCTCCTTCGTGCGCGTCCAAAACCTGCTTGAATGCTTTTTTAAATTATAAGTAGGTATTAAAAAAAAAGTTTTTTTTTCTACTTACAGCTAGAGACATGGCACTCATTCAGGACACACTGGTAGATGATCCAGGATTCCAGTTCAATCATCGTTGAAGCCGTCATTTTCGACACAAAAATCCAATATTATCAATATTTAAACACCAGTCAATGAGCGAAAAAAGAATGTCTTTCACAATTTCACGTTTTTTATTCACAAAAACCGTTTTCATATAAATTGAACGTTTAAGCTGTTGATTTTCAGTCAGTGTTATTTATCGTATATGTAGTAAATAGTACGCGAAATGCGAAACATGAATAACGCAATGTTTTGGAGTCGCCCACGTCCGATACTGAGTCGAGTGGTTTGCCTTTGCCTGTGCTTTCGAACGGTTGGTTGCTTAGTGGGGTGTTCATACTACGATCATCTGTGGCATTGGCATTTGGCAGTCAGGGAAATTTATCTAATGTTGCCACAGAAAAATCAACATTCCCATGTACAAATTAATAATCTGTCCCCAAGACCGAAAGTACCGACAACCAGTAAAGTTGAAACTGTTGAAAGACAATGACAGTGGCTCTGGTCTTGGCATAGATAGGAAGTGGTGTGGATTTACCATCAGGCGACCTATTTGTTCGTTTGCCATACTTGTCGCGTGAGAAAAAAAAATGTATACGTTTTGTATTTTTTCCATTTAACTTTACTGGTTGTCGATATTTTCTGTCATGGGGACACAGATTGTTGTATAGTTTGTTGATTATTTAAAAACACCGCTATTTTTCGTGTCCACTAATTAGATAAACGCTAAAACTAAAATGCTAAAACCAAATATTCAAACTGAAATCACATATAAAAACAACATACCAAGTATAAAGTTATTTTCTCAAACTCAAACTCTTTATGGCACAAAAAAAAATGTTGTGACAAAGATGTTAAAATGTATAATCCCTGTATCCCATTTCTTAAATATTAGTTAGAAAACGACACTGCATGACACTAGCCAGTAAAATACGTTAACACTCCTAACCAACTTCTTACTAATCATGTAAACTAAAGAAATTATATTTATTTTATTAGTGAAGGCACAAAACGACTCATGTTCGAATAGCGATACTTCCGCAATAATGGGTAGCTCAGAAACTGCTAGCAACATTTTTACCATAGACAAGTAATAGTGTTGTTGGAGAGAATTAGAGCACAGGATAATTTTATCGATAAACAGTGACAGTTTTAGGATCAGGTTATGGTAGGTATTATGATTTTACTGTCTCATTAATTTGTTTATCATGTCACAAAGGATGGATGTTAAGATTGCGTTAAAAAAATTGATTAAGAACTTTCACATCAAACTCTTAAATGTATAATATTATTTATTGTCAATTTTCTTTGAAAAAGTTTACAAATCTTAAATTTCATGTAATTAGTACTACAGTAATTAATAAGGTATAATTTTCGTAGTGTCTATGAAAAGATATGTCCATTTTATACAGAACCTGATACGCTAATGTTCTTCTTTTATTCAATTAAAATAAGCAAATGTAAAAGTATATCTAGGTAAAAATATTATCAGTTTCATTAAAAATGACGTTGCTTATAATTTTGACGTTTGTTACCGATAACTTTAATTCCGAGCATCACTACTATACTCATCTCTTTCTCGCATTACCTTCAATTCAGTCATCTGTCTGTTTAGTCTATGGTTTTTTCACAAGTGCTTCGCAGAGTAGAAAGTGGTCTATTTGTAAATATTGTAAAATTGTAAATATTCCGTGTTTTATGTTTCCAAAATATTGATTTGCAAATTTTAATATTCGTGAAAGTGTTTAATGGATGTGAAGGAGGAGGAGGATCGTTAATTGTTTATCAACGTAAGTATTTATTACGTGAGTATTCATATTCAGTAACACCTGTCGTTGTTTCTTTGCGTTGCAGCGTAGGCTATCCAAGTATTCATACAATTGCATTTAATATTGCGGAATAAAATCAAGTGTTTCGTAATACGTATTGTTACTTCGAATTGCGTTCTGGAACGTTTCCGCTGATCTACTTGCGCGAAATCCTCGTAACCTTGAGCCCACGAAGTCGAGGAGTGTCATCGTCTAAAATCGGTAATACGGACTACATTCTTGTTCGAAATACGAATGGCTTAATTAGGACGTTACCGTACGTTTAAAAAGTTGGTTAAAAAAAAACTGTTTCCAAGGCCCCGTTTCTCGAAGCTTATTAGACTAATAGTGTTTTGTTTCATTCTTTCGTTTAATTTACTAGACAAAATATTAATATTATTAGTCTAATAAGCTTCGAAAAAGGGGGCCCTGAACTGCATTAGTGCATTCTGATGAAGGTGAATTGTACACAGAAGTAGATTTTTCTGTTTATCTGGATTGTTAAATACTAAAATTGGTTTGAGGCAACCAATGACAGGCAACCAAAACCAAACGCAACACACATTATCATATATCTATAGTAGAGACTGGCATTTGGCAATCAAATAAGGAATTGATTTTAGTAGTGAATATACTTAATGCAAATGTATAGTCTTCATTTCACTCTTTGTTCCCGCACTCCTTACAACCAAAATAATTTCCATCAACGAAATGCAAGAAAAATATCTATGCCAATTATTTTTTGACAGCCAACAGCATAACAAATTTTATTTTGCTCCAAACTCTTGTTTTGCTTTACTTTTAATAGGATGATGATGATGGGATCATTAACCTTTGTTTCGCTTTGTTATAGCAATGTAGTTATAGTAATTTAAAATTCAATACTCAACTCGACAAATAGGCCTCTTAAGACTTTGTTACATGTCTGAGACTCTTTCAGAAGGCCTTCATAGCTAAGGATAAATTGTCGCTAAAATACATGTCTAAGTTTGTATGTCGGCACTCCATCCAGCCTATAGGTATTAAATTGTCTCCCACACCACAGAAAAAGTAGATTCTAGCTATCTCATGTAACTGCAATGTAATTCAATAGGTATGCAATATACATGTAAACCATACTCTGTGGTTTTATACCTACTCAACTAACATCCTAGTTGCTGCTACATATACTCAGCGGCATATTTAGCGGAACACAAAAAAAAAGTTAACAAAAGCATACTCATTGCTTGACCAGAAAAAAATAAAAATAGTTACCTACACTTTTTTTGTGTTCCGCTAAATATGCTCCTGAGTGTAACATTGAAATTATTCTATGGGGTGCTACTAACGCTACAAATAAAGAAGCACTCCACACTTTAAGGTATATCACTATATTAAGAACACCAACCAATGGAAATGACTATATATACAGGAAAGGAGAAAACAAGGAAACCAGCGTGTGGTAAAGAATGACAGACATTCCGACAGGCCTTTTTTTAACAGCACATGCGCACACTACGAAATAGTTTTCTACAATAAAGTCTAGCTAATAAAATAGCAAGTAGCTAAAATGTACAGTCGCCACAATTCTATGTAAAATAAACATGTTTTAATAAACATAAAAAAAATATATAGTGATGGATTACCTCTGATTAGCAGACTAAGTTACAACTAAATATGTGCGTGTAGTATAGTTACTTTAATGGCAACTAGTTATATGTGTAGTAGTTTATTTAATGCTGTACCTATGGAACTAATAATTAGAGGCATAAAAGTGTAATTTATTGAATTAGGAGTTACTATGCAGAGGTCCAATTCGATGAATAAAAAACATTTACCGCTACTATGCTACCAAGCAACACAGCAGCAGCATATTTAGCAGAGTAGCAAGGTAACCGTTTCTTGTTCGGACTGAGGACCAAAAAAGTGGTTGTGTTGCTATTTGTTTGCTAGAAAAAAAAGCAGTCTTCTCCCGCTGCACTAAATCTGACCCAAAATCCTCTTTAGTCTGTAATACTGCTACAATATACTGCTAGGGAAAAGGGTTTTTTATCCCAAGCTCAAGGACATCTTCATTTCAGCACTCCTGCTTTGACAAACCTATGAGGAAAGATGAAGTTGAAATCTTATCCATAATTGAATTGTATGTCTTATAAAATTGCCCCTTGATTATTAAATTATAACTAGAGCACAGGAAACAACAATTTTAACCTTATCAATTTGTCATAACAACAAATTACCACAATCTTGGCAAATAGTGTGATAATTATAACTGTTATCAGTCAGTGATATAGTTAGTGATGTGTCACATATCAATCTACATTAGTCAGTGGGCAAGTGTCAGGGATATGTGACAAAAATGATATTGTTTTGACCTTCATTTTAACCATTGGGCTAACCATTAGGTACTGTGGGTTAATACCACAATAAAAAAAACCCACAGTACTGAAATAGTAATTCTTTCATTCATCTGAAGTTTAGACTGTGAAATATCTACTTGGAAAACATTTTACTCAGGATCTAAAACAAAAACTGTGGGCTTTTTTAAGTCTTCTTTTGATTCTACTAGGACTATCAAAAGGCTCATCACTTCATTGAAAAGAAACAAAAGTAATTTTCTTAAAAGAAACATCACTATTTACATTTACTTACAACACTGGAACACAATAAGTAAATTAATAAAAATAAAGAAAATATAAATGTTCAATTGGATTGGATACAGAGGTATACAATACAGTTACTACTCAATCAACATCAACACAGTTACTACTACTACTACAATACCACTACTACTACTACTACTACTACTACTAGTCAATACAGTTACAATACGGATATACTTTATCTAATTTCATGATCATGACCTTAGTCAAGATCAAACTGATAGACTAATTAATTTACTGAATTTACTTCATGTATACTGACTATAATTGAAATAAATTATGCTTAATTATACTAGCTCATTAAAATTATAACAATACTAATTAATTTACATAAGTAATTAGACTAGAATGTTAATCACTTTATGTAATGAAATAAATAATGATATCCTATCAATATTATGAATGCGAAAGTTTGTGAGTATGTCTGTCTGTGTGTTTGAATCTTAATCACTATCACTTTATGTAATGATATAAATAATGATATCCTGTCAATTATTATGAATGCGAAAGTTTGTGAGTATGTCTGTCTGTTTGTTTGTCATACTTAAGTTACAGGACAGATTTATGTAATCTTCATGTTGTGTTGTCTTGGTAAAATTGGTCCAGTAGTTTTGGGTTAATCATTACAAACTTACATATAAAAATACAAATATTTCCTCTTTATAATATTAGTATAGAACTAAGAAGGAACAGACAGATAGGGTTACTTTCAAATTTGTAATAGGTATGTATACGGAAAAACTGATAGTTTAGTTTTACCTAGCTTAAAGTGAATGCCGGAAATTAAAGCCATGACTTAGTTATTTGTTTTTTTTTTTCATATACTGTTTAAATAAATGGTAATAAAGTAATGCTGATGGATACCCTACACTGTCAAAACACAGACAAATAAATATTAGAATCGTAGACACAGTTCGCAGGGTTGAATGAAACAATTACGGCACGCGACTTTCTCTACGGACATGTCGGGAATAGTGATTTGTTTGATTTCTTACCAAGTTGCGGATGCGTTAGAATCTATAGAAACAATGCACTTTTTTTCTTTTTTTTTTGGCTATCGTGTAAAAACAGCAGACAATACCTACGGCCTACTCTACCATCATGACAACACGCTAGCTCGTCCAATAATAATTGTACTACATAAGTAGAGTCCTGTGAAAGGCGAAGGGAGGTCGGTACAAACTACGCCCTAGCGCGTGCAACGAAATTGCCAAGCAAACTTGTTAAGGATGGGTTAATTTAAACCATTTTAAACCGACGATACACAAGCCTCTTTATTGGACTCTTCAAAATTAGCAATGCAGAAAACAAAAATCAACCTTAATATGCTGGTCGCAGAACTCGGTCTTGACTTTACTTGGTCTGAGTTTGAGTAAAATCTTGTCAAAAACTGTATTTTCCGCTTATTCTCGGTGAACAAATCACTGGTTTGGGGGTCTATCTGCGTGGTTCTTTATCTATTATAAAATAAAAAACTGGATCGTGCGTTAGTTGTATATTGTCGGCAGACAAGAGAGAGATGCCATAGGCAAATTTACATAAAAAGATTAATGTTGCCACAATTAAATATGTGGATTGCAACACTCGGACATAACTATTTTACATTACCAGTACATTCTAAGGTAAAATAAAGACTGTCTGAATTAGAACAAACATGCTCGCGGCTTAGGGGTGGCCAGGGCCGCACCTAAACCTAAATTAATCCAAAATTAATCATGCTACATTGGTTTTACCAGTGCCGGCTATGTAACATGGTTATGTACGGGGTACAAGCTGCATTTTCGGATACTTAAATTCAAATCGTAGTATAGGTATACGCTGGAATCTATTTGTGTATCATTTGTTTCAATTTAAATCAGAAACTTGCTGTCAGTCACTAAAGTCACTAGCTCCATCTCATCAAGTCATGGTGTCTCATTCTGATAAATTTAATTCGGAGAAATAAATTCCCAAGTAAATAATTTTGAGAAATGTGAAATAGCAACTAGCAGTTACTTAACCGTTCTATTGTGTTATAATTAAAAATGCTACAGTTAAAGTGACTAGCCATGTTATGTCTGGCTCAGGCAGAGGTCAATGCACCGTGTCGCAGACTGTCAGTAGACATAACAGCTAGACTTAAACAAATATTGAACTTTTGTTACCTTACTTTCGTTTAATGAAATGCCTAGTCGCGAATATGTGATACGACGTAGACGAGGTTAAACTGCGGTCAATACAACTAAAGTTCATTTGACCTTCATTGTATGGCGTTAGGTGCAATCTTAGCGTAAAAATTACCAATAGTAAGCTCACATTGTCAGCGCTAAAAGCCGACAATCAGTGCAGTAACGCCGCGCGCTTGATGTCGGAGGGACTGGCTTCCTTTAAGTCCTGTGACGTAACAGGGTCATGGTCATGGGTGACGCCCGGTGCCTCGTCTAGACGGCCAAGCTACCTCACTATTTATGTTATCACGCTTTGTTGTAGGTGTGGTGAACTGATGAGCCTCGACGACATTTAGCTAGTTCTAGCCGGCAAATTAGATCATAGCGCTTAAACTAACGTTTCAAATATAGTCCGACGTGGGGTAGCGTAGCGACTGGTCTATTTGAGCAGAAGCAGAAGCGGAGGATCGTGGGTTCCAAGTCGGGCTTCGGAATCACGCGTCTGATTTTTTTTGGAACTTGCAAAATGTGCACCACGAACTTTTTGGTGAAAGTTACTGCACTTCTAAAGTCTAAACTGAATTGTGCTTCTATATACACTGGCGGAACAGTTCAATGGTATGTCTGAAGTTCCCAATGTTCACATGGCCCGTGTGGAAACAGCAATTCAAGCCTGTGATCTTCCCACAATCCGGTGTCTTTAAACATATTCGCAATTCTTAAGGTGTATTTGGTGCCCCGCCTTATTAAGCCATGCGCACGCGCCGCGCGGTCTTAACAAGATCAATTCAACCTTCGCAAATTCTGACCAACCTTGGTTAAGATTCCTTCCGACTTGACTCGAAAAATCGTACGTTGCTTTAAATTTTTGGACAATGCTGTTTGAGTCTTATTATAAGAAAGTCGAATTCTCCTGCATACTTATGTAAGTCAGATGACAATAAAATAATCTGGTAGTGGAGTTCTGGTGACCCTGCCAGGACCGCCTCCGCAGGAGGGAACTCTTCAAAGGTTCAATTGACTTGAAATTTAGTCCACATAATATGTAGGACGGATGACAATGCAAGTACAGTCAGCAAGAAAAAAGCTTGTATTAAAAAATGACATTTTTGACAGAAACTTATTTTACACAATGCGGTTCATTTCGCATTGCCGCAAAGCTACGTCATAGGGTACACCTTTAATTGGAATCAGTTATCGACGCTACCAAAATGAAGTAACCCGTACAAGTAACATGTATCGCGATCACGTATTTATAAGTCTTCCAGTGTTAACAAAGCTCTATTAACACTAAGTTGCTAATCTGTGGCAGACAAGTGAGAAATGTTTGCGTAAGTATTCAAGCTAGGTATATACGTGTTGTGGTTACAACAATATCTGTTAGTGCTTATACTCGTAGCTTATATTCAGTACCTATACCATTGTTTGCGACATGTGTTGTTAATAAACACGGTAATTTTGAAATCCACGCTTTAATCTTAATGCCTACCTACTTAAATATATCTACATAACTAGCTTCGTCTGCGTATTATACATATTAAAAAAACCGCATCAAAATCCGTTGTGTACCTTTAAAGATCTAAGCATACATAGGAACAGACAGCGGAAAGTCACCTCATATTTATACTTTTGTAGTGAAATTGCCCGATCTGGGGGGCTTTTTTTTTTTTTTTATGTGAATAGGAAGGCAAACGAGCAAGTGGGTCACCTGATGGTAAGCGATCACCGCTGCCCATAGACACCCGCAACCCCGGAGGGATTGCAGATGCGTTGCCAACCTAGAGGAGTTAGAGAAATGCCTCTTATGCCCGTAATTTCTCCGGCTGTCTTACTCTCCACACCGGAACCAAGCAGTGCAAGCACTGCTGCTTAGCGGCAGGATTAGCGAGTAAGATGGTGGTAGCGATCCGGACGGACCTTGCACAAGGCCCTACCACCCGCCAACACGAAAATTAAATTTTCGAGGTATCATACCTACCATCCATAATAACATAACTTGCCATAACAAAATATCAGTCGTTTTTTTTAATAATAAAGATTATGCCACATTTATACAAATATCGAATATTTAATTAACAAGTGTTATTTAATGGATATTGATGCCTACTATGACTCACGAAACTGATAGTATGTTAAGTATGTATAGTATGTCTTATCGCGGCGTAGAATGCCATATTGGTACGTTTTAGATAAAACGACTTACTCATCTGAATACCTCTAAAACGTGGAGAAAACAATAACTGTTTATTTATGTTTTATTGGTTCTCGGTTATCTTAGTGTTCTTGGAGGCCTTGTGAAAATTTAGATTAAGGACTAAAGCAGAGATTATCAAGAATTTTAAGACGTTAAATACCACCAGTCACTGGTCATGTACCTATACCATTTTTGAGAAAAGCGCAAAATTATTAAGAACACAGCAGAGCTAAGCCCAATAAATACTAAACACTTCTTTCTAAAAGTAAAGTATAGCTCCCTAAATGAAAATATCTCTGCCTCAAATTATTTTAATTACGAATAGAAAACAATAATTCAAAATCTACGACAAATAAAAATATAATCCCACCTTCGTACATGTAACGTCTATTCTATAGCAAGAATTTACAATAAGGTTTGGTTTGGAAACAAATCCCTTTGGAAAAGATACGTTATTGTACGCCACCTATTGTTATTCTAAAGATAATACAACGGAATTAGATTGGATGCCTCTGGGAATCTTCCTGTTAACTTTGCTTTTAGTTTATCGTCCTTGCTTCGATAATACCTACCTAGACCTACAAAAATTAAGAATCATGTATATATATATAACGGGGGTCACAAAAAATGACCTGTAGGTATATTTCGGATATCCGCCCGAAACACCGTGCAGTTTCATACCATAGGTTTTATTAATGAACTTGCTTACGAATGTATCTCAGTACTACGGTTTCAGTATATTCTTTACATTAAATATTAATAGTATTAAGTTACGAAACCACAGTAATAGTAACAACAGCAAAGGTGATGGTTATTTTCACATTAAATAAAAGTGTTACCTTCTTGTGTCACCGAAACTAAAGATAACAAAATTAACGGCTACTGACGACTTAATTAGCCTGGAGTCTGAACAAGGAAAATCTCAAACAACACGGAAGTAAACTTTCGCCTCGACAGCCCACGTCTAATTAACACTTCGTAAACAGGAAGAAGGGGAATTTACTCCTGTTTAAGGACCCATTTGCTGATGACGTGCCATTTTTGGCAATGTTTTGAACTTTGTGCTAAGACAAATTCTAAGTTGTGTATACTGCTTCTTCACAAAGCTTGGTTCATAAACGTATAATATTAATATGTAACTAGGACGCTAAGGACTTTTTTACATACGTCCCTTTCTTTCTACCAGCTTTTTCGGAAAGATTATTGTTGCCAAAAAACATGCACCGCGAAAAACTAGGCACAAAGACATTTTTATCAAAAATCATACGTCCATTTTCTAAACCACTAAAACAAACTATAAAAACAGATAAAATTATGTTAAATACAAAGGAGAAGGGTTAAAAAAAATTAGAATTCCCGTTTACAAGGCGAAAGTTAAGGGTCTGGCCAAATATTAGCCCATTTAGATAAAACATATTTAAATTGAATGACCCAGGGTGGTTAACCTATTGTCGAAACAAAAGAAAATTTTTATTCAGGCAGACGCGTCTATTACTAATCTAGTTACTTTGTCGCTTTTTGCCTTATAGTCCTACAATTCCTACATGATAGCGTGCACAATAGCTGTTTAAAATTAAAAGTACTTCGTGTCCAAAAATGGAAACAATAGAGCACATTTTTTCCTTCCTATTCATTTGTAAAGATCACAAGTAAAGACAAAGAGTTGCCCTATCACGACGACAGGATATCTATAGACGTCACGTCGTTACGATAAATTTATCTAAATTCATCACACTTTATCAACCTTCTACGAAAGAAATAAACCATTTCAAAATAATGACACTATTATTTATCATCGGAACGGAATCATATCAATCGAACGGTTATCTATTTGAGTCAATGACGTGATGTGATGTGATGATTCTAAGGTGCGAAATATCTTCACGACAAAACAAATATTACTTATCTATAGCCACTATAGTATAGCGTACTATCCGTCCTTACCGAGTCGCATATGGCGTTGTCACAGTCCAAATTTAAATATCATAATTAGATACGTATTCGTAAGTGGGCAGAGGTGTTGTAAACACAAATCACCAATACAGTAAGAGCCCCGAATGTCGTGCAAATTAATGGAATACAAGCTTATAACGCATGTCAGAAGTGAATGGTCGTTGGCAGAGCTGCATTCTATTTGAATGTAAGTGTAGGATGCATTTATTAGTCATTTTCGTGTTTAGTTAGGTGTTAAAATTAAGATGTTTTTATAAGTAGGTCTATCGTTGTCGCACTGCGGCGCCTCCTAGAATGGGTTACGCCAGTTCTGGGCAACTGTAATAATAAAATAAAATATCTTTATTATCAGACAACTTTGAGGTCCATAGTATGTTAGTAAACAACGTAATGTTCCATAATTATTTTTTTGAAACAAGCATGTGAGTCAATATTGCATTATGCGATAGAATGCTTGGTTGTGCCTAGTAATATTGAATTGAATAGGGTTCCGACGATCTAAAAGTTTGGGGACACTGGTTTGGTTATTGGCTGAGTTATTATAACATAGGATTTGGCGCGCCTTCTTTAGGCTGGAAACTTTTAATCTTGTAATTATTAGTCATTTTCGTGTTTAGTTAGGTGTTAAAATTAAGATGTTTTTATAAGTAGGTATATCGTTGTCGCACTGCGGCGCCTCCTAGAATGGGTTACGCCAGTTCTGGGCAACTGTAATAATAAAATAAAATATCTTTATTATCAGACAACTTTGAGGTCCATAGTATGTTAGTAAACAACGTAATGTTCCATAATAATTTTTTTGAAACAAGCATGTGAGTCAATATTGCATTATGCGATAGAATGCTTGGTTGTGCCTAGTAATATTGAATTGAATAGGGTTCCGACGATCTAAAAGTTTGGGGACACTGCACGCTTATTACGTAACTCGCTCGCGATCACGATCGTTTTTATTTTGACAGTTTATGTATGGGCTGACAATTGGCATCGGAATCAGCTAGCTGTCATATTCATACAAGAACTGTCAAAATGAACACGATGGCGATTGCGAGCGAGTTACGTAATAAGCCCGCAGGATATACGTGATGTTTTAATCAGTTTTCTTGTTACAGGTTGACGTAATGGTGATGGAAGCTAATCCTATTGCTGAAAAGCATACGGATGGTAAGTATAATTCTTTAATTCTCAATTTTAGTTCCCAGCACGTCTATCACGAGAGCGCGCAAGAGTTGCGTCGCGTGCGAGATATATTGCCCGTCTTTTTTTTACTGTTCGTTCTATAAAGAGATGGGTAGTATAGTAGACTACCACTCCGTCGAGATAGATCTCGCGTGCTCTCAGGCTAGCCGGGCTATTCCATGTTAGTTTGACCTGTCCTTAGCGTAACTGGATAAAATGAAAACACTGTCGCAAATTGTTTACTTTACCAAGCATTCTATCTAAGGATCTTAAGTTTAAAATCTCACATTATTGTTGCTCTGTGCATCTATTTTTGGTTGTATAGTTAGCGTGACTGGTGCAACCACAGGGTGCAACCAATATACGGCATCTGAATGCACGTCTGGCATTGTGTACCAACTGTAAAGGAATCAAACGGGAGACATGAATTATCAGGTCGTGGATTAGGTCGTCCTTTCTAGACCGTTTTATTTTGAATCTTACATTGGTTGCATACCCGGCAGTGGTACTCGTACCTAATACCCACAGCTTTTACTAGCTTAGTACAATTAATGCTGTACTCTTACCGGGTTACAGACAGGTTCGTCGTCGCGAAATTGGATGCAAACCTATTTACCCACCCGTATCTCGCCCACGGAGTGTCGTTGCCCCAAATCTAAGACATGTGATGCTGGGCTATAAATACCGGCCGTGTCTGCTTTATTTCATATGCGGCTTTAGGCACGAGACTTCGTAGGTCTATATTTTTTAAGATTGAATAAGATATTTATTTAATAGTTTGTTTGTTTAATTACGGCTTAAGAGACGAAAATATTAAGGTGGCGAACAAGCAATTGGGTCACCTGATGGTACCTAATTGAGGAATTCCAGCCGTAGACACGTCGAACACCAGAGAGGCAGAGAATTCCAGACGCGTTGGCATTGGCAGCCTAGAGGGCTAAGGCTAAGATGGAATATTTCATGTGCGAAATTTGATAGCCAGATTTAATCTCAGTGCAAGCAATAATGTGTAGCGTCCAACTGCTAAGTCTGATTAGTAAGTAAGATGGTGGTAGCGATTCGGACGGATCTTGCACAGTGTTTTAATTTTGGTGATCGCAATCGCATTCATATTTTTTCCGGTAAATTAAGGCGGTAGAAATTATATTCTGAATTAAATTATGATTTGCTTTAGCCGATATGGCCTCTGAGCTCGTAAAAAAAAGACATTTATTCTCTTTTGAAAGACAGAAATAGAGCATACACACAATTGTACAAAAATGAAACATAAAACACAGACTTAAAAGTGCATGTAAATTATTCGTTCGTATTCAACTAATGTCTCTAACGCGTTCAGGTTATATCGTGAAATACTAGAAAAAAAAAAGCTAGAACCTCTGTCAATTGCCCATAATTTGGACATTTACCTGTGGCAAGTTTCTCGAAGATACACAAGTTTAAACTAGCAAGATTTGACGAATGAGCCAATCAGGGATTAGGATTTGACCAATGTTGCCAGTTTAGACTTTTAAAACTGTAACTTTGAGAAATGGGCCCCTCTATGCTTTCGAGAAGTTTTGCACCAATACTTATGTTCTTTCTCCCGCTCTCACGCGGACTAAAATTATACGTGCCGGCACGTAAGTCTAGCGATGACGAACACGTGGAGGGGATCTTGCGCACCCACGGATACCGTATTTTATACTTCTGCGCATTCAAGGTCATTGCTAGACTTTCGTGCCGGCACTTATACTAATTCGATTGTTCTTTTTTTCTTTCAAAAAAAGTATGCCCCGCGTTTCTCACTTGCACCAAACCATTATGACAGTAATCTACGAAGACAAATCCGACCCCGCGCCGAGACCTAGTCTGCTCTAGTCAAATATGAATCCTTTGATCTTTTATCCAATATAATATCCCGTTACGCATGTCAATGTCAACCAGTAACCTAATTATTATTGCTCTGAAATCTGTTTTGCATTAGAATAGTCATGGTCACTGTAACATTAAGCTCTTTTAACTAGAGCTGTGTTTGCGACGATTTAGGTTAGTTACGCAATCAGATAAACAAGGTATCTTAGAATCCCTACTAGTATTATAAGTCTGCTGTCTGTTACGCTTTCACGCCTAAACCACTGAAGCGATTTTAATGAAACTTGGTACAGAGATAGTTTCAGTCCCAGGTATAGACAGGATAGTTTTATTCCCGGAAAATCGCATAGTTCCCGCGGGATACGTAAATTTTGCGCAGGTGAAATAACTAGTCTGGAAAACTTGAGCATTTTATTTGATAAATATGCTTAAACACTCCTGTTAAGGTATTCGTCGTGATTTTTGATTCAAAATTAAATCACGGCTTTGACGCTGGCAACCGTAATAAAAAACTGTTGAAAGAGGTTTACAGAGAGGTTTACCTCCTGATTGAAACTTGCGGATTCATTTTAATACTCATTCTGTATTATACTGACTAGCAATAATAACGGGTCATTATTCATACAACTTTACATGGGAAGTGACCCTTTATTTTTGCTAGTCAGTGTACATACATAGACTCAGCGCCGGTCGGCTAGAGCCCTTGACCAGATTAGAGTGAGGTTGTCTTTTGGCGGCCTTCGGTCGAAGACTTCTCCCCCCCCCCCGCCAAGTTGCTTGTGGTACCATCAGCCAAATACGTGGTCTACCACCATAAGGTTAAAATTCCTTTGCACGTCACCAATATCGTCGATAAGACAGGCTGTCAACTTGAAAGTTCGACTTTAGCGACATTTTCATTAGATAGGAAGTTGGATGAAAAGTGGTAGACCACTTATTTGGGCGACCGTACCTGTGCCACCTGATTTTGGTGCCCCTAGTCACCTAGTCCTAGTAAATACTCAAAGCGCTTTACTTGCTCTACAAGATCCATTATCGCTCGTCACTATAGAATCTTAAGGGGAAATTACACTTGTTTCAAACTACTTCAGCCAACGAGCGTCGTCCTGTCCTTCACATTAGTCTGTTCGCTTACATATGAAAGAAAGAAAGAGAAACATTTATTTACACACATTCGATACATAGTCACCGAATTAGGCGGATGTCTTTTTAACTGTTGCGGTCACTCGTGTTGCATGGGGCGATCGGCTTAATGTAATTGCCCCTTTACTTTTACGACCTTCATTCATGGTCCAGGGCTCATAGAACGGTGGTAGAGTCAACTGTGAAGAACTATCCGAAATAATACCTATCTGCAAATGGATGGCTTCTGACCAGTGACCTGTCATCTTGGTATGACGAAGACCCGAAGACCCCAATAACGTCATCTCATCCTTTTTCCTTAAGAATGCATCTCTCATCCTTTTATCTCGTACGCAGTGCCATACGTCACGATGACGACACGACACTACGTCTAATCTTTTCAGGCGCGTTTCAGCGTTTTTCAGTCTTTAGTAAACAACTCGAGAGTGTTGTTGTGTTAACGCGATACGCGATAGTGCTCTGAAATACAGAGATTTACTTTAGTGTACATATTCTTGAACAGTAGTGTATTGTTTTCAATTTTGCTTTAGTGAAACTGTAGTGAAAGTAATTGTGTATTTGGGAAGAAACGGTAAGCTGCAAGTACTCTTATTTTAAGCAACTTCAAAAAGAGAAGTTGTCAATTCGTTTTTTTTTTTCATATGTTTCAAAGTTCTTTCTTTATTTACATTAGAAATCGGTTCATATGTCTGTTTTTATGAAAATGTTTTACAAGTTTTTTGTTTAAGTTTATTATTATTCGCTTCACGCTAAGTCGCCGGTACAACTAGTACAAGTTAATTAGTTGTCAACGACAAATATAACTTTGTACACTGCGTTTATGTAAACATCTACTTTACATGTGAACTTCAACAACTATAGTACATATCATCATCATATCAGCCATAGGACGTCCACTGTTGGAAATAGGCCTCCCCCATGTGCAGTACCTATATATGTATACCTACCATTAGTAACTGTACCTACACTACTTAAACAACAAGTAAATTAAATGAATTTCTTGTTATTATCTAAGTTTCGTTTTTCTGCGCAAATGTGGAATGCGTCGGAATTTCCAGTTAAATTAATTAACATTACAGCTGTTTTAAGGGCTTAATGACTCAGTTAATACTTCTTTTATTGACCTTGGCTCGCTCTAATTACGATATGTAGTCCAAACATCAAATTCCAACAAGTAGTTAAATGTATCGCTCTACCATACTAGATATAGTTTTTGTTGACAAGGAAGGAAAACGAGTATGCGGGTCACCTGATGGTAAGCGAGCACCAGCACTCATGGACACCCGCACACAGTGTATAGCAGATGCGTTGCCAGCCTAGAGGGCTAGTATAGTATATCTCTTGCCAGTAATTTCTTTTGTGCAAGCACTGCTGCTTGGCGGCAAGATTAGCGAGTAAGACTGTGGTAGCGATCCGGACGGACCGTGCACGAGTTCCCTACCCGCAAGCACAGAATATATAATAGTACTAACGTACAGAATGGCTACGCTCCGCCCCGCACCGATTTGAGTTACCCCACCCCTCAAGCGCAGTCTGCCGGAAAGCTGCTGGCAACTAGTAGGGCTCGCAACGCGATGTATGTCGGCCGCACGTCACAAGTTCGGGAACCTATCCTACCTACTTCATTTTATAAAACATTAGAAAATTAATGCTTTCTGAAATTATCGCGATTAATAACTACAGAATCATTCGCTTAAGTTTGTTGTCGTATATCTATTGTAATTGAAAATAATAATGCTTAAATACACAGACAGACACATTTTAAGTAAGTTTAAATAAATAGATAACGATTAAGTACATTTATTTGCACACATCTAAGCCATATCTTAAGTGTATTTATGTCATTGGTAGTACTTATAGTACTAGGTTTTTGCGATAGACAGCCCTGTGTATCTTACGCACACATTGACGCGTGTACAGACGACGTCGTGCCTGTGTTCATTTCAGAACGCGGATTTTGTACGTCGTGGCCGCCGTGTGCCGCAAGTTAGAAAGGGAGGCCCCACGGCCAAACCAAATTAACAATTAATTAGTGGCTAATATAGCATCTTTGGCAGGGCCTTTTGGTTCCGCAGACACTTAATTTAGAACCAATTGATCACCCACTGTGTGTGTATCGGTCGTCGTAATTCTAGACACATTATGACATTTTGCTGTGAGAGCGTACGGTACGGTGCAATGATGTTATATGTTACTATTGGTATAGTGGACCAGGAATCAAATTAAATATTATAGACGGGATATGAACCGCGATTACCTTTATTGCGTCGAAATATCGGAAGCTCAATAAAGATAATCGCAGTTCATATCCCGTCTATAATATTTCGAATGAACTTAACCGTGAATCATTGAAAACTCTTAGGAATCAAAAATGATTCGACTGTATGTCTGTTGTAACAGACTATGCGTACGCTGGAATGGAACTGGTAGTCCGTCCGTACGCAACTTTACCAGAGTAGAAGTTAATTAGATTTTGAATAGGCCGTTTACAATTGGTGTTCTTTCTTTCCTTATATGTCGTTACGATGTATGACTAATTGTCGCGTTGTTTATTCAGTAGGATACATAAATTACTGATGCCAGTTTTGTAGTAGTGACGTCCGAATAGACGTATTGACACTGGCAATTTGGTGCACAGATTAATGTCTGTCCAAATTCCGAGCTGTTCCACTATACTTTATTTAATTTAGGATGAGAAACCACAACGACATTATATTGCGGCTCGTGAACTGTAATCTCCTTACGATTTGTACTAGAGTAACAATTGACGCCACGCAAATAAAGTGGCATTAAAACAATTTTATTTTGCGGCTGCCAAACTATTGCACTGTACTGTTTGCTAGGTAAGAAATAGTTGACCAGCCGCAATATAATGTTATTGTGGTTTCTCATTCTAAATTAAATGAAGTATAGTATACAAACAACGACCGACTGATTATCTTATCTCATCTAGGTCTAGTCTGTACATTCCGCGTACATTCCCTTACACTTCCTTGCGTCTCCTTTGCACTGATCTTGTACAAAAGATTTGCACATAGTGACAAAGAACGTCGCAGCATCTTTCACAACCTGGCTGGGTTTCTTGTCGTTTCTTCTCAGTCAGGCTCAACGTAATTTTTCCGAAACGACGGTAGCATAACAATCCGATTATTTGCGAAAATCTCCCTTATTAGCGTCCAAAGTCCAAGGTCTGCTCAATAGCACCCTTTGGCATGATAAGGAAACACCCCTTGCTTAAGCTGCCCGTCTGGCGGCTCGCCAATTTTCCGGTAAGCTGTAAAAGCCGTCTCAGGCTAACAGCAATAGTCAGTTAAAAAAAGCAGCATCTTTGCTAAAATGAACAACCCATTGGTGCCAAATCACTTTCTGTATAGGTAGATTAGGTAGGTACTGGCATTAAAACGTTCTCCATCTATTTGGTGTCCCATCCTGTAGGCTTATTGTCTAACTCGCTCGCAATCGCCATCGTGTTCATTTTGACAGTTGTTGTATGAATGTGACAGCTAGCTGATTTCGATGCCAATTGTCAGCCCATACATGAACTGTCAAAATGAACACGGTGGCGATTGCGAGCGAGTTAGACAATAAGCCTACTGGGCAAAGCTCTCCCATTTCTTTTCCTCTTGTCTACCTTTGGCAAGATGTAACCAATTTAAAGCTAAAACTAAAATATTTTATCACAATCTTAGTTTGGCTCGGTCGAATAAAATAACACAAAAGGCCATTTACATTGTCAATCCGGCGATGCGCTTGACTAGGCCTTTTGTGCTGCCACTACAAACATATAAGTTGTATAAATATGTTTTCTTTGATTTAAATAACACTGGAGGCAGGAAACACGCGCACATCTACGCGATTCAATCGTATATAATTGAAGTTCCCTAACACAAAAAACTAAGCTTGCCTCAATAAGAGTTTTCAATGATTCACGTCATTCATGGTTAAGTTCATTCGAAATATTATAGACGGGATTATGAACCGCGATTACCTTTATCGAGCACCCGATATTTCAACGCAGACCATAAATTCTTCAGTCTACCCGTGTTGCATGCAACTGCGTCGAAATATCGGGAGCTCAATAAGGTAATCACGGTTCATATCCCGTCTATAATATTTCGAATAAGCCTGCCTCGTCTTACCTAAATACGGAGTACCAGATTACCAGACTAATACGTGTATGCTAAAATGGCTGCCACTCAGATTTGTGCCTTGAAAAGATCTGTGTATAATTTCGTGACCCCGGTTTTCGCTGATGATATGACTATTTAGTTCCCTTTTCAAGACTTGCTGCGATCTAAGCCAACGGAAACGAACCCTAAAATCTAGGTCAGTAAGGACAGGATTGTCGTCACAACGCAAGGTAGACCAAAACAGACTCCTTGACTAATGCCAAGTCATTGTTCGCGACACAGTTTGTCAAGCCGTAGGGATTGTTTTACTGCGTTTGCGTCACGGATTATTCTATTTCGAAATTTAGCGTGCGTTTGTATTTTTTTATCACGGTTTTTTTACGGAATAGGAATACAACAAGGAATGCATGAAGTAAAATGTGGGGCAATGGCTTCCTTATAGTACGTAGCTATTGCCCGCGACTTCGTCTGTAAAGAATTTGTTTATCTCTATCCCGCGGGAACTACGTAATTTTCAGGGATAAAAGTATCCTATGTTTAAATCGAGGGTATACCAGCTACCTTCGTTCCAAATTTAATCCAAATCCGTCCAGTCGTTTTAGCGTCACTCGCATTGCACTCAGTCACTCACATCATCACAAATATATAACATTAGTAGAATAGGATAAAACACATGAAAAAGATGAATACAGGACAACACGAACTTTTCACTAAAAGGGATTTCTTCCAATGAACACAAAATATTTACCTTGCTACTCCGCTACTTACGTGCAAGATAACCAAGCTTGTGCGAAATATATACGTTTTACTCGTCGTCGTAGTACGACGTTGGTTCGCATGTGCATCGGTTGTGCTCTGACTTTGAGAATGATCCCGTAGAGGGATCGAAACGCGCGTCAGTGTTTGTGTGGTGATAGGATTAATTAAGTTTGTGGGATTTGTGTGCGTTTTGTGTGGCAGTAGTGGTGGGAGGGCTTGCATGCAAAACGTATGTATTTCGCACAAGCTTGGTTATCTTGCACGTAAGTAGCGGAGTAGCAAGGTAAATATTTTGTGTTCATTGAAATGGACCTCCGCAAAGTAACGCCAATAAAAAAGGGATTTCTTCCAGTTAACATAGTCCATTGCAATCCATTTTAACGCTTTTGTAAACAAACAAGTCAACCCTAAGTTTATATAAAATTGAGATATAATAATCATTGTATGATTGTTGTAAAATGTCGTGAGATATCAAGAATGATCCTTCAACATTCCGGTGGATATGATGATAATTACATACAGTGATTGTGTGGGAATCTAGGAATTGGTTTGTTTACAAATGCGTTAAAATGTATTGTGGTAGGAATAGCTACCGATCCGTGGTCCAACTAATTTGTCCAACCAGGAAAAATGCTGCCATTATTTTCAATCACTCAATAATATTTTAATGCAAAAATAGGTAGGTTGTAGGTCAGTCAGGTACCTTCATTTACGGGTCGGGGTCGAAAGGAATATAGTAATACTAGCTGTTGCGTGCGACTTCGTCTGCAAAGAATTCGTTTATCGCTATCCCGCGAGAATTTTCCGTGATAAAAACTACTTATTCCAGACTTTTCTCTATCTATGTGCCGAATTTCATCCAGATTCATGGCGTGATTGAGTAACAAAAAAACATCAATCCATCCATCCATCCATACTTTCGCAGTTATAATATTAGTTGGATAGTATTTTTGAACCAGTCAGTTCAGGTCGAAATATTTCCAAACAAAACGATACTATCCATGATGTAATCATCAACAAATACTGTGTGTTTACTTAACAAATTGAAGTAACAGACTCGCAGACGACACTTTATATTTACGTAATCTCGCCAAATAGAAATACCGCAAACCACTATCGCGAATTGAAATAAAATGTGAATCACTGATATGAAATAGAATATCTCGAATACATAAATAATAACAACATATAAAAATAACATACAAACATAAAATGCGAACGTTAGATTGAGAGATAAGCCAGGAAGAATTTTAGATAAAACGTCGAGACTGAAGATTCAATTGATACGGCTGGCAATATCAGAAACGCCAGACGTGACAGACAGACCAGGTACGCAACAGATTAGCATTAAATTTGGGCTTTTGTAGGTAGGTACAAGTATTCTATGCATTATACTCTGCATTATGCAGTGCTCCAGTTTTACGGATGTCCATAGGCATCGTGATTGCTTACCATAAGATAACCCACCCTTATAAATATAATGGTGCTTTATTTGTGGTAAACGGTGCGTGGTGGTGCGTATCTTACGGAGCGATTTTCGAGCAAGAATTACCATTGCCGCTTTCGCTCTCACACATTGACATATGCAGATACGTGTTTACCACAAATAAAGCTCACTCGCCATCGTGAATAGCAAGAGCTATAAACCTTGATATTGTTGCAGAAAGAGTCCTGGGTCAATCGCTGAGGCCGCGGGCGGGCGGTGACGTCATCCCCGAGCGATCAGTCAGCTCGCTCGACCTCACCATGCCTTATTCAGCCCCCTCGAACCTGGTGCTCACTCCAGCACCGGAATGTAAGTCTTCAAGCTGCTTTTCCCATAATTTTTTCTCCAAAAACGGCTGTCTATTCTTGCTTTGTACGCGATTAGGAGACTGCTAAAGTGTTTGTTTGTAGTGAGATGAGACGTGTAGAAATTGTAGACACGTTGCCACCCCAGACGGTGAAAATAGAAATAGCTTTTGTGCCAGTAATATCACCGGTTGTCGCTCTCCACGCCGGAAAACAGCAACGCAAGCACTGCTGCTTTGCAGCGGGATTATCAAGATGTTGGTAGCGATCTAGAAGGATTCTGCACTAGGTCCGACCACCCGTAATCAACGAAGCAATGTCAATTTGTGTCAATGAATGCTTCTCTCTCTCAATAGGTACACATTACAATCTAATCTAATCATAGAAGCTATCGAAGCTTTTTCTGCTAAGCGTGCCACTATGGGTTTGGCGTTAGCCTAATGGTCCCACTCAGTGAGTGGTAATGTGGATTGATAGAGTTCTTTGACCTTGGGGCTTCTAAAAGGCCCCGCATTGAATTGAATACAATAGAGTTAAATTTTGTGCCAAGTTTTTAAAATTCAGATGATTTGCGGCGGCATTCTTTATATTTAAAAAGCTACTTTAAGGTTAGTTTATGGTGTAAATAATGTATGCTTTTCCATACAGTTTATCGGATAAATGTGAATCTTAATTCTATTTGCGTAGAGGTTAGAATTGTGGTTGAATCTAAATCGGTTCTGAAGCCAAAAGCGGACGGTTTAAAGATTTTATAAAATGATTTACGCGCACTTTGCCTCCGTTAAAGTCGGGAACGAATTTTGGCATATTTACACTTTATTTGAACTCCCGCAGTTTGGACGGAAGCCAACAAAACAGTCTGACAAACATTTAATTTTAGTGTTTTCTACAAAATTAGACTTAGTATGACTAAGACAATATTATTTTTGGGCAGAATTTGAATATGGCCAGGTATGTCAGGAGTTAAAAACAAGGTCGAACATCCATTTAGATATTCAACCAAAATTACGACGGAATTAATTGCACGCAACACAAGGAAAAAGTAAGAGAGGGAATTGCCTTTTACTTAAGTCCCTTGGTACTTGATACGCCAAGATTAGGAAATTACGAACCCGATTAGACGGCGGCAATCAAGTTACCTGCCATTTGGAATAAACGGTACGCACGCAATTTATAACAGTACAGTTCATTGCCCTCTGTGCCTTAGTTCTGCTATGTAGAATACATATTTACATTCGTACTAATGCAAAGACCATAGTAAAAACTTGTGGGCGAGGATCACTACATAGTATAAAACAAAGTCGCTTTCCGCTGTCTGTCTCTCTCGACTCTCGAAGGAGTGTCCTACTATGATGCAATGCTAGCAACATTAGTGTAGATCTTGTTAGAACAAGTTGTCGCCAGGTAAGAATTGACAAGAATATCAGATATCTTATATCTGTAGACAATTACGTCATAAATACACAGCAAAAATGTGGAGCTATATCACACGGCGGCCACGACGTACAAAATCCGCGTTCTGAAATGAACACAGGCACGACGTCGTCTTTACACGCGTCAATGTGTGCGTAAGATACACAGGGCTGTCTATCGCAAAAACCTAGTACTATAAGTATTACCAATGACATAAATATACTAAAGATATGGCTTAGATGTGTGCAAATAAATGTACTTAATCGTTATCTATTTATTTAATCTTACTTAAAATGTGTCTGTGTATTTAAGCATTATTATTTTGAATTACAATAGATGTACGACAACAAACTTAAGCGAATGATTCTGTAGTTATTTCATGTATTAATCGCGATAATTTCAGAAAGCATTAATCATCTAATAAATTAACTTTATAAAACGAAGTAGGTAGGATAGGTTCCCGAACTTGTGACGTGCGGCCGACATACATCGCGTCGCGAGCCCTACTAGTTGCCAGCAGCTTTCCGGCAGACTGCGCTTGAGGGGTGGGGTAACTCGAATAGGTGCGGGGCGGAGCGTGGCCATTCTGTACGTTAGTACTATTATATATTCTGTGGCTATATGACATTGCTAAACGAAACGCTGCGCTGGATGCGGCGTTGCAGCCGCTATAAACAACACCTCTTGCATACATCATGTCTTCGTTACTAAGGGTCGTGGTCATGCCCATCTAGGTAATCCTATTTACCGCCGCGTAGAGCATCGTGTACAGTTGTATCAAATGCTGATCGAATTACATCTGTCCGTCGCGTTGGAAACGACACCGTCATCATACAAACTACGTTGTTGCAGGCCGCAAGTTGTCACGTGGCATTTCCCGAGCGACAGACAACGAGGGGCTCGTGTGGGCGCTCCGGAGTAACACGGAGCCCGATCTCCAGACCCTTAGCTCCGAGCATATACTGCTGCTTCCAGACATATCCGTGTATCCTCCGGAATTCAGGTAAGCTTATTCCCTCTTATAATCGTTAACCTTGCACGATCGGCGGCGCTTGAGCGATACTCGAATACATTGCGCGTTTTGTCAGTCCACAACTCTATTGTAAGCATAGCAAGCTTGCAATGAACAGTGGATTCGGCGGCCATGCTGTTGTGTATACATATTCGTGTCCGGACCTTATACGCGTAATAATTTGAAAGAATTACACGTGCGGCGTTTAACGTTTACGATAGAAGATGTCTTGGCATTGGTTATTAATGAAAGCTTTTGTATTAAACAAGTAACGAAAACGACGAAGATTTGGATATACCGATACCGATATAGAGATAGGTAGATAACAGTCGAACCGCAAAGTTTGACGAGCGACATTAAGAAAATAGACTCACTACACTAAAGGGTTAACATCGCCAGTGATTTCTCCCGGTATCTGACTCTACGCGAGAAAACTGAGCTACTATTTACCAACAATAGCAACAGGGTTAACAACCAGAGAGCCAATTTGTATTCCAGATATATCATGTTCCTTCTCTTTTTATTCGTATAGTAGGTACCCACGGTTTGGAACGGTAAACCATCTGCAAAAGGCCGTCATACGTTTCGCCATGTTCTAAAATATAGTTTGGCATAAAATCAATTCCGTCCGCACGCAAGTCTGCGTCTGCCGTTGACCTCTGTGTTTTTGTTTTTTTTTTTACTTGTAAACAAAGAGATCTTTATGTATTAACAGTTCAGTTACAAAGTCATTGTTTTATTTAAATGAATAGCGTTTTTATTGTACCTACCTAAGTACCTAACATAATAAGTTATTTTAACTTTTATCGGGGCATATTATGACTCAAATTTGTAGTTTATCATTAGTTCTTTAATTGAATCGGACCGTTTTTTTATGCGGTTCTGGGTTTGACCTCAATGATAACACTGGCTGGCATTTTAATGTCTTTAATAACTCTTGTTCGAACTAATTTGATCATACATATATTATATACCTACGACTAATCGCTACAAATACTTAACCGCTTATCCATAAAAAGTTCAAACCAGAGGCCAATGTTGTTTAATGCGCTGAGAATCGTAATCGCATACAGGTGGCGGCACGTAAGTCTAACGTGGAGTACGCCCGCCCACGTGCCCTGCACTCCCCCGCGATGCCTTATTTTTGACTAATGCGCAGCAACGGTCATCGCTAGACTTACGTGCCGGCACTTATACACCGTTTCTTTCTGACAATCTATATAGATAGGAAGGTAGAAGGAGATGGTGATTGCTGTTGGAATTCCGTGTGCATTAGACAATATGGCAGCTGTTCTAGGGAGTAGTAATTAAACATCTGCCGAAAATGATGTACTAGGTGTTCAACAGAGGCTGGGGGTCCTTTATGTCTATGGATGGGTCGCAGCCCGAAAAGCCTTTATAACCCTTATGTCCCCTTATTGTCGGGCAAGAGCAAATGTCAGAGTGACAGAAAAACAAACGATACCATAAGATTAACAAGTTTAGTGTTCAAGTTTTTATCAAAAGAGTTAAGATTGACAGATAAAAAATATTGCGAGGTTTAGTAGTATCCCGTTGGATGAATTTCTTTGGAATTCAGTTACAAATGCTGGTTTTACCAGTTAATATTTTTGAGTTTATTCGAACTAATCACTACATAGTATAAAACAAAGTAGCTTTCCGCTGTCTATCGGTCCCTACGTATGCTTAGATCTTTAAAACTACGTAATGGATTTTGATGCGGTTTTTAATAGATAGAGTGATTCAAGACGTAGGTTTATATGTATAATGCATGCATAATATAGTAGAGGAACACTGATTGCACCCGTGCGACGCCGGGGCGGGTCGCTAGTCTGTAATAAGCTCTAAACTAAATGCCATGTGAATGTCACAATGATACCTAATAATGATGATAATGATGCCTATTACCCCTTTGCACTCTCAGCTGTCACTTGACAATAAAAAAAAACCATTTCCAGAACGTTCATCGAAAAAGACCTGCTCGAAACAGCAACTCTAGTCACACTCGAGTCTTCCAGTATACTGAACTGGTGGCGCCAGGGTCGTGTTCCTGGCGCTCCTAGGCTGCTGCCGCTGGCCACCTCAGGCGACGGGAACTGTCTGCCCCATGCAGCCTCTTTAGCCGCCTACGGGTTCCATGATAGGCTGCTGGCTTTGAGGACCAAGGTGCAAGCGTTATTGTGCGGCGAAGGAGGGGACGTTCTCACAAGTAAGTTATAAGTTATGACATCAACATGTAACTTCTAACATTAACTCATAGGTACAATACAGGTTGTCCCTGAAACCAACGATATACTGTTGTTAGCTGATAGGAATGCTAATCACCTCTCAGAATATTAGGTTTTGGGTTTGGCTGAATTTGTGAGATATCGTCATTTTTGTAAATATCGAAAATTTGCTGTTCGGTTCCTTTTTTTATGCCAAAGCTGCAAATGTAGGAACAATTGAAATAGTTTATTTATTAAAAGTCCTTAAAAGTAAGGCTTTTAGCCTGTAAAAATATTTATTCAATGCTTAATCTTGTTTAGCTGGAAAAGTACTTAAAGGCTACCGTTTACTATTCTCACTCAGCGTTACATTCCAAGTTTCGTTACATTACAAGGAACCATTTGATCACTAGGCTCATTGTCTAACTCGCTTGCGATCACCATCGTGTTCATTTTGACAGTTCATGTATGGGCTGACAATTGGCATCGGAATCAGCCAGCTGTCACATTCATACAAGAACTGTTAAAATGAACACGATGGCGATTGCGAGCGAGTTACGTAATAAGTTAGCAGGTTGTCTTGAAGTTTTATGTGTTTAGATAGGATTGTAACATTCACAACCACATATTGAATAGTATAGTCAACATATCGGAAAACTTGACACAAGCTCCCCTATCCAGATGCCATAAAGCGGCGCTGGCGCTGGTCGGAGAGCGTGTCGCTGCGGAGCGCGGGGCTCACCCCCAGCGAGGCGGAGTGGGAGGCGGACTGGCAGGACGCCGTGCGCGCCGCCTCCGCCGAGCCGCGCCCGCGCCCCGCGCCCTCCGCCGCCCCGCACTACTCCGGCCTGGAACAGCTGCACGTGTTCGCGCTGGCGCACGTCATGAGGAGGCCTGTCATAGTGTTCGCTGACGTCGCACTCAGGGTATGTTGGACATACGCAACGACTTTAATAATTGAGTCTTTGAATTTAAAAAAAATATCGTTTTTTTTTATGTTTTTTAAAACTTTATAGCATATTATATAATATCTAATTCAAAGAAATCTTAAAATATTTTTTTTAAATTAATTATAAGCAATTCAAAATTGATGAAATTTGAAATATGACCACTTGACCGGGAACGGGCCATGATTGGTCGCCATGGCTGTGACGTCACAATGTTAAAGCAATTTCACGACAGTACTGGGTTAACGGCTGATTTCACTAAAAATATCCGAAATTTAATACAAAAAATATCTGCTGAAGTTTTTTTTATGAAATAAGGTGGTAAACGAGCACGCGTATCACCTTATAGTAAGTAAATTTTTGTTTTAGTCATGTGTAGGTAGGTAATAAAAGCGTAATCCTGATAATGTTTCTGATTTATGTGAACTGGATTGATTTTACTGGACCTGAGATTCACAATAAAGTACCTAAGTACAGTGAAAGATACTGAATCGCTTACCTACCACTGTGGAATTTTAACATACACCCTGCCAGAGATATTATTGCTAAATTGTACCTATTAGGTAGGTTACGTGATTTAGTTTCTTCGACCGTAGGTACGTAAATTTTAATGGCTAGATTTTGTGGTTTATAGGTATTTCTAGTTTTTTTTATAATCCCGTGGGATTGTATTATATATTCAATGGGAATTTTTGCGGGTGTAAGAGCCTAACCTTGTTCTAGGTAGGTACGTTCGGGTCGCTAGGTACGGTTAACGTCAAAGATATCTTTACACTTTAGTACCTTGTCGTTGTAACTATATGTTTGAAGTTTCATATGAAGTTGTCAAAGTGCTTGGAGCGACAAGGCACTAAAGTGTAAATATATCTTTGACGTCGACTGTACCAGCATCTTAGTAATCCTGCCGCCAAGCAGCAATGCTTGCGCTGATGTGTTCCAGGTGAGGAGAGTAAAACAGCCCGATTTTGGCATATTTTTTTAAATCCAAGATGGCGGATGACATTTTGACACTATTGACACTGATACTAAAATATTGATGGGTGTCGTTTTTGAGTAATTTGGTGCTTCTGAGCCTGATTTTGACATACTTTTTTGGATTCAAGATGGCGGATGACATTTTGACACTTTGACACTAAAAATGTTTATAAGTGTCGCTTTCGAGTAATTTGGTGGCTCTGAGCCCGGTGTTGGCATAATTTTTTGGAATCAAGATGGCGGATGACATTTTGACACTATGACACTAAAAGTGTTTATGGGTGTCGTTTTCGAGTAATTTTGTGGTTCTGAGCCAGATTTTGACATACTTTTTTGGATCCAAGATGGCGGATGACATTTTGACACTAAAAATGTTTATGGGTGTCGTTTCGAGTAATTTGGTGGCTCTGAGCCCGGTTTTGGCATAATTTTGTTGATCCAAGATGGTGAATGACATTTTGACACTATTGACACTAAAAATGTTTATGGGGGTCGTTTTCGAGTAACATTTTACACTTTTTGGTGTTTTTTGTGTCAGTAATGTCAAAATGTCATCCGCCATTTTGGATCCAAAAAGGTATGCCAAAACCGGGCTGAGAAGAACCAAATTACTCGAAAACGACACCCATAAACATTTTTAGTGTCAAAATGTCATCCGCCATCTTGGATCCAAAAAAGTATGTCAAAATCTGGCTCAGAGCCACAAAATTACTCGAAAACGACACCCATAAACATTTTTAGTGGCATAAGTGTCAAAATGTCATCCGCCATCTTGGATCCAAAAAAGTATGTCAAAATCGGGCTCAGAGCCACAAAATTACTCGAAAACGACACCCATAAACATTTTTAGTGTCAAAATGTCATCCGCCATCTTGGATCCAAAAAATTATGTCAAAATCTGGCTCAGAACCACAAAATTACTCGAAAACAACACCCATAAGCACTTTTAGTGTCATAGTGTCAAAATGTCATCCGCCATCTTGAATCCAAAAAAGTATGTCAAAATCAGGCTCAGAACCACAAAATTACTCGAAAACGACACCCATAAACACTTTTAGTGTCATAGTGTCAAAATGTCATCCACCATCTTGATTCCAAAAAATTATGCCAACACCGGGCTCAGAGCCACCAAATTACTCGAAAGCGACACCCATAAACATTTTTAGTGTCAAAGTGTCAAAATGTCATCCGCCATCTTGAATCCAAAAAAGTATGTCAAAATCAGGCTCAGAAGCACCAAATTACTCAAAAACGACACCCATCAATATTTTAGTATCAGTGTCAATAGTGTCAAAATGTCATCCGCCATCTTGAATCTAAAAAAATATGCCAAAATCGGGCTCAGAGCCATCAAATTACTCACAAACGACACCCAAAAACATTTTTAGTGTCATAGTGTCAAAATGTCATCCGCCATCTTTGTGCTCGAAATTCCGGGTTTTCTTATGAAATTCTCCTGGGATAAAATCAACGGGATTTTGAACTGAAATCCCACGACTTATTTACTTATTCATATAAATAGTTACTACCAAAGTGTACTCATCACTATTCTCATCTAATTTTATTGTTTTAAATCCCGGTACCGTGGAAAGTTGGGATAGAAGCATGATAGAAGTATAGATAGTGCCATCCACAAAGACTCGTAGATGTATTAAAATTAAACTTTAACTACAAATTAATAAGAACCACGGTGGATGGCATCCATCGTGAATGACACCTACTATAGCCGGTACGTAAATCCAGATTATAAATTATAAAGTTCGTGTATGGCAAATTTTATCGAAATCTGTTTAGCCGTTTTAGCGTGAAAGAGTCACAAACCAATACGCTCTCACAAACAATAGCATTTTACAATAATAGTAGGATAATAACAGAATAGAGTAGATTAAAGTCAAAAAACGGTATCACCTGTATACTAACTACGAGTGGAAACTAACATTGTGACGTCACACGCGGCTCGGCCTTGTTCGGGAACTGTCGGTGTGTTTTCGGTGCGGTACTCGACGATCAATTTTCAAATCGGTATAACTCGTTAATTATAGCGAATAAAAAAAAACTAAAAATACTTTTCTAACAAAACTTATATATGATCTTTCCATTTATGACAAAAAAAAAATTGATTCAAAAACTCAATTGGGAGAAAAACTGACTTTTTATCTCGTCAGATGGCGCATGAGCGACTGTACCTTGTTATGACATAAGAACTATCGAGTCCAGTACATTTTCTACGAATAGTTTTAAACTGCATTTTATTGAAAGATGCTTCAATGTAGCGCGCTAAACTGTAAAAACAGGGGAGTTCATCTATTTCCTAATGACCCGAAGCTCAGAAAACGATGGGAAAATGCTTTGCGTATTAAAAACTTTCAAGCAAGTGATACAGCACGTTTGTGTTCGCTGCATTTTAAAAACGATTCTTGTATTTCTTGTTTGCTGATGTTGGGAATAGGCGAATCGGCGTTCACGTCTTTGAAAGAATCCGAGGGTGGACAATTATATGAATGGTCTTCTTGGACATATAAGTGAGAACCTCCAACCGCAACCAGACACTTGCCACGAAACGTAAACAAGGTACAGTCGCTTGCGGCGACATCTGCCTCAAGCTTCTATTTCGCCTCCTCATTTTGACAGCACTTTCTGCTATTCCGTTTATTATAGGCCTAGGAGTTACAAATGTATCTTGAAAGTTGTTGTTAAGTTTTTGTTCAAGGAGCAAGTTAATTAATCAGAGATCATAATAATGTAGAGTGCACCTCTTTTTGCAAGGCTATGCACCAGCTCTATCGGCAGTCCCTGTCATGTAACTATTCTCATCTATATCTTGAAGTTAAGTAGGCTTAAGAGGCTGACAACACCTAATTTTGTTGAAATTGATGCGATGTTATTTAAGCACTTTTTTAAGAAAAACTACACACAAAAAAAACAAAAAAAAAATATTATGTTAATTTTCATCATATTTCAAACACGCTAGACGGACTCGATACATAATTGAACAAAATCGGCTCGATAGAAAATAATTGCAAAGATTGGTCTTAAAATCATCATTAAACGGTTCTATGTCTTTATTTTTTCGACGTATGGGTATGCAATTAAAAACATGAAGTCAACATATTCATACCTACACGGCTAACGAGTCATATTTCACAAATAATCCATACTTTTTTTTAATTCTTCTTATTTGCAAGATTTTAGACGCGCGCCAAGCTGCCGGAATAGTTTCTTCTCTTTCACTCACAGGCACGCGAACCGTATGTGTGAAGAGTGGCGCTGCTCAAGGTCATTTGCTGTTGACAGCGCCTTAAAGTGATTATAATAAAGGGTGGGGAATCCTGAGCCCGCACTTACAGTCCATGGCCAGGGGGGAACGTGTCAGTTTTTAGACGATAGGCCTCTCCCCTCCTTCCATCTGGGAAGGCTGCGGTGAGCTGGAGAGCCCGTCATACCCCCCGTTTCTACCCCCGGCGCGGGAATGCTTAAGGTGCATTTTCCACGCGTTAAAAAAGTGATTATAATGAGACATCGCCTCCTATCTAATAAATAATCTCAATGAAAATAATCAAAAACAAATAATCAAAAAGTAGCAGTAGTAGTAGCCAAATAATCTCGCGGTTGGCCTAGTTGGTAGTGACCCTGCCTGCGAAGCAAGCGGCCTGGGTTTGAATCCTGGTAAGGGCATATATTTGTGTGATGTGAAAGAAAGTCTGACCGCAACAACATAGTTAATTCCATAAACGATTACCAAAACTAAAAACCCGGTTACCGTATAGGGTTAGCGTATTCCGTGGTTTTAAAATCATATTAGAAAACGGTTAACCAACAGTTAACCTTATTCAAAACGGTTTCCGTAATGACAGGCTTAGCACAACGATAAGCTTACCATATAATAGGGTAACAGTTTAATAGGGTTACCCTATGAAAAGACCTAAAAAAGCCGTGGTAGCCTACAGTGGCGTGGCGTCAAGTATATCAGAAGGCAAGCCGAAGGGAACTTAACTAGCCTTTTCCTCTAATTCTGAACAATAAATTGCTCAACTGCCTTAAAATAGGCAAGCCAGTGGGAATCGTGTTCTATGGACGCCACGCCACTGGTAGCCTAGTGGTTTGACCTGAGGCCTCTCAAGCAGAGCGTCGTGGGTTCAAATCCCGGGCTCGCACCTCTGAGTTTTTCGGAATTTATGTGCGAAAATTACATTTGTAATTTGCCATGAGCTTTTCGGTGAAGGAAAACATCGTGAGGAAACCTGCACACATCTGCGAAGAAATTCAATGGTGTGTGTTAAGTTCCCAATCCGCACTGGGCGCGCGTGGGAACTATAGCCCAAACCCTCCAATACACGGAGGAGGCCTATGCCATGTGGCACGCCGAATTACGCGACAATTTAATAAATAAACGACAATAACAACAACAACAACATGTACTTACTGAAATTGTAGCGAATTCGGAATAAAAAGGTTTATAAATAAATAAATAAAATGAAAAGGCTTAAGCAAATGAAGGGGTCCTTGCGCGGTTGGCCTAGTTGGTAGTGATAACGAGTACGAATATTTGTTCCTGAATCATGAATGTTTCTATCTATTTAAGTATGTATTTCTCTATATAAGTATGTATATCGTTAACTAGCGGAGTAGCAAGGTAAATATTTTGTGTTCATTGAAATGGACCTCCGCAAAGTAACGCCTGATTCAATAAAATATGTATATCGTTGTCTAGTACCCATAACACAAATCTTACTAGCGCTTACTTTGGGAATTTGTGTGAATTGTTCCCTAATATTTCTATTATTTTTATTTTATGAATTTCAGGATTTCCGCGGTGACCCGATCGCCCCCATCCCCTTCGGCGGCATATATCTACCCCTCGAGTTGCCACCAGAGATGTGCAGCAAAGCGCCTATCCTTCTAGCGTATGACGCGGGACACTTCTCAGCGCTTGTACCGTGCGAGCCATTACCTACAGACGGCGCTAGAGTGCCGTTAGAAGACCAAGCAGGAAACGCCATGCCTATCAGGTAAGCTGTTTAGGTTAGTAGCAATTCCAGCTTCCCTCCGTGATTTCGTTTATACGCATCTTGTCAGGAACGCAAAAGCCAGGAACGCAAAATGCCAGAAATGCAGAAGGCTTACAAAGTATGTGAGAAATGTTTGTTTAAGTTTCATTTGCCTGAATTCTTCGGCTATTACCTGTGGTCCTACTGTTATAAAAATGTCGAAATACAGTCGACCATAACATAAGGTCGACGGAATCCTATTCGGTTTGTATGTATGTATGTATGTATGTATAACTCTTTATTGTACATAAAACACATAAAAAAGGTAAATACAGGACAACACAAATGTACAAAGGCGAACTTATCCCTACAAGGTATTTCTTCCCCGGATTTTTTCCGGGATTTTGTTTGCCCGGACATTTGAAGATTGGTACCTAACGAACGTAACCTAACCTAATTTTAATATTAAATGGAGGGGATACGTTTGCACATCTGTCAAACTAACAAGCCAATAGCGTGTGGCCTAGCCCCTCCCGCGCCCCCCACCAATTTGGTCCGTATTTCGCTCATTGCGCAGGTATCTGCTACCCTTCGTTTAGAATTTTAATTAATGTATGACTAGTGTTTAAAATGAAGCCTAATAATTGATATCTCGCTGTCTTTAATTAGTCTATTGATAAGTAACCTTATTGTAATGTATTGCGGTGCCCTCTCAGGGTTGTGTTGAAACATGTTTAAAATTAAGACCTTTTGACGTGACAACGTCTTATAAATTGGTTTGCCGGGTGACACTTCAAGAAACTGCGTTACGCTCCGCTCACGTTATGCGCTCACAATGAGAGCGAGTGAGAGGCACGCGGGCATGGTTAGCCCGCCTAAGAGCGAGAGAGACAGACATAAAAAGTGAAAGGCACGCGTCCCTTCCACTCGAGCACAGTTAGCCCGCCTAAGAGCGAGAGAGACAGAGCGAGAGAGAGAGAGTGAGAGAGATAGGCATACACACCGGTTCATGTCTTGCGCTTCTATTTCGCTTAGGCGCCTGCATACAAGTTTACACGTCCTTCTTCCTACTATACGAATGAATATTCACATTAAAATTATTTTACCACTCAAAGTCGTTGTCACGTAAAACTTTCGCCGACTTTACAGGTATACCGACTTTACAGGCAACCAATTTTTGTACACACAAAGCAATCAATAAATGAATATATCGCCAGGAGCACTTTTTAGGGCAAACGTGGTTGTGGGGCAAACCTTGTTTTTTTTTTTTTAATTTCGACGGATGCGTTCGGATACTTGCTGTACGATAGCATGTTGAATGAAAGTGCCGCTACCTACTGGAAATTGTTACAAGCCATAAAAATATCTAGTAATTCCGCTATTGGACCATAAGTGTTTATCACCGAATTACTTCATATCACCGATTAGCCAAGGTTTTCCCTACGTGCGTTGATTTGTATACTGAAATAATTTTAAGGCTTCACTAAGCCAACTAATTCTTTCCAGATTCAACGTAGACCCTGGAGAAGACTTCAGATGGGACACAGAGCCTGAACAAAAGACGATAAACAACCTCCTACCCGATGAAAACCAAAGAGCGGCTATGCTAGACGCTTACTTAGACCTCGAAAGAGTTGAATGCTTATCCCAAAGCCAACCTCCGGAAGAATTAAGAAGGTCACTTGACGCTCTGTCGACAAAGAGCTCGAAACAGATGAACTCTGTAGCGAAACAGTTTGGTAGCATAGGGAGATCGATGAGCAGTAAATTGAAGAAGAATTTTGGTTCTATGGCCAAGTTGACTGGGAAGAGTGGGAGTCAGAGTAATCCTGAAGAGAGTTTGATGCGACGGCAGTCTACGTGCGAGGTGTTGTGTTGTAGGGTTTTAGCGGCGAGGGCGCCAGTGCAAGAGGAAATGGTGAAGAATTATTTGAATGAGGCGTGGATTGGGTAAGTTTTGATTATTTACTTGGAGTAGAGACGTTAGTTGCCCTTTTTAAGAAAATATTTTTACCCCCGTATTCATAAACGCTCTGTGGGCTTGCTAACTTAGCAATCGTTTGTCCTTTCACAGATAAGGACAAACGATTGCTAAGTTAGCAGAAGCCTATAGAGCGAGAGAGAAAATAAACTCCAAACCACAGTATATTTAAATGTTGGTAATAGTTAGTATTACCTATGAATGTTAATATCTTATTTGAACCCCTAAAACCCTCCCCCTGGATACGCCCGTTAGTAATGTCTATAGTCTATTTATTCACACTAGATACTAAATTGACAATTGCAAATGTCAAATTGTGAAATAATGATACCAGCTTTTATTGTTTAGTGGTATGAGAGGTTATATCACTATACAATAAAAGGTGTTTAGGTATACAAGAGGTTTGGTCATGTTTTATATTTTAAGAAAAAAATACGACTGTATCATAATCAAGCAAATTTAAAGGTTTATTAGTTTATTACACTAGCTTATACATTCAAAAATCTATAATAAATTTAATATCGTTAACTTTCGATAGTGGTGGTGCAACACTATTTTGAATTGCAAAAAAACGGGCAACACAGTTAACTTCATTTTGGTATCTAATGTGAATAAATAGACTTTAGTTCCCACGCGGCCCCATTTCGGATTCAGCACTTCAGAAACACCAATAAACTGTTTCCTTTCCTCATGTCTTCCTTCAGTGTAACTCATGGCTTTAAGAGTTTTTAATGATTCACGGTTAAGTTCATTCGAAATATTATAAACGGGATGTGAACCGCGATTACCTTTATCGAGCTCCCGATATTTCGATACAGTTGCATGCATCATGATCACGGGTAGACTGAAGAAATTGCGGGTGGATGTTATTGTTGGGTGGACCGAGCTCTGTCTACCCTCATTCTTGCGCGTCGACTGCGTGCACTCTCGTTACCACTGGAATCATGGCTTTAGTAATGTCTAGGGATCATATATGAATTATTTTCTTACAATTTCAGTTATACCGCCGAAAAGAACCGTAAAGAGCAAAACGGTCCAACCCAACCGCGCTACGGCACCGGCCGTTCCCAGTTCTACGCCGAAGCCGACCGAACATCGCACGAGGTCGCCCGAGCGCTCGCCAACAAGTCGGCCAAACCTGCGCAGGATCGCACCTTATATCTATCGAAGTCTACGTTCTATGATGATCGCCCCCCTTCCCCGAAACCATGTAAGGCACCTTTATGCATGTATTATGGTAGCCCAGCGAATAACGATTATTGCTCGCGGTGCGCGAGGTTACAGTGAGTTAGCGTTGGCTTTGGTTTATATGGTCTTTGGACCTGATTAGTTTAAGTTGGTAGTGTGAATAGGTTTTGTTTGAGTTAATTTGAGGCGTACTCGGCCGTCATAACGCAACCCGTTCACTTCTGTGAATTGTATAGAATCATGTGTCGAGTCTGTTAGTTAACCCTTTGTATGCTTATGACACGAATCCGTGCCAAATTTAAGGCTATTTTTTTTTATTTCTAAACGACACTGATAATTAAAACACATAGAAAAATCCGAAAAGTAAATGGCCGGGAATCGATCCCGGGTCCTCGTCATTCCGTGACGCGTGCTATACCCCTACACCACCCATAGCAGGTACCTGCTGAATTAAATTTCTAACGGTAAAACGTAAAAAGTAAACATTCAAAATCAAGAAGTAAATTTCTTGATTAATTTGATATTTGCTATTTTTTTGTATTTTAATTTAAATCAGCAAATTTGTGCATATAGAAACAGATGAGACTAGAATACAGTATTTTTTTTAGCTCCCGCATACGAGGGGTTAATCAACGTCAACCTACCATGTACACTCGCGGTCTTTAATTGTTGAGCCCCGATAGAACCTTGTCGCAAAATGACAATGTCAAAATATTATTGAAATTTGTTTGTCGACATTGCGTTACTTCACTATGACAGCGTTCCATTTATTCTCAACAATTAAAGACGCTCGAGTATACAGTCAAGATCACCATTGTGTACACAACAAATTTGCAAATATGTATACATACCTTATTATTGAGGCAAAAAGTTTCATTTTTTTTTTTCAGTTATTTTGCAACTTTGCGAATCCATATTTTTGACCGTCGTACCTAACATAGAACAGGGGGTTCCCATGACGTCTTAATGCGATTCAGTTTAGGTTCGCTCGCTGTCAGATTCATGCTAAAAGTGACAGCTAAAACTTGAACTGAGTCTGAACTGAATGGCATTAGGACGTCATGGTAAGGCCCCAGGTCAAGTTATGGCTGTCAGTTGACTGCAACTCTGAATAAAATTGTTAAATTTAACCAATAAAATTTATTGCAGCGTCAACTTGCCTTTAGATGTTGCGAATAGGTTTTATCAAATCAAATTAAATCAGAAACAAAAATTTGCACAATGAATTTGCACTGGTGTTACATTTGGTATGAAAAATGAGTGTAATTTAATGGTACACCATTTACAAAATTAAACTACCGTGACACTCAAACAGAATTACAACAAAACGGATAACTCACGTATTAAAAGCCGAAAGAATGCTCCGACAATTGTTTCGGACTATTCCGTAGTCCTTCATCAGAGAGCGCTTAAAAAATGATAAAAATGAGGGTAGTTGTGCGCCGTTGTCAGCTAGGCCGAGTAGCCGCGCGAGCAGAGCGTTGGCGCGCAGTTTTCGTTTCGCCGCCGCCGGGGCGAGCGCTCTCTGATGAAGGACTACGGAATAGTCCGAAACAAAGTCGGAGGATTCTTTAGGCTTTTAATACGTGAGTTATCCGTTTTGTTGTAATTATGTACGCCATTTCTTTGTTTTTTTTTTTATCTATTGTAAATAACTGTGTTGGCAACTACAACACTGCTTCCAAATATAAAAGTTTCTAGTTATATTAGTTTTTATAGGTTAAGAGTGAGCTGGAATCGTATTAGGAGTTTTTGGTAACAAATCTCATCAGTATTCAAATCAAATCAATATCTCCGAATAAGATTCCAAATAACCAGAAATGTACTATTATAATAGACTCTGTAACTGCATCAAACTTTGAATAGCTTCATATTTCAGTTTTGTGGTCAAATCCGCAAACCACATGACACCTGGGACCTATTTTATAAAGCTACAATTTACAAGCGGAAGTCTCTTTCTGACCCTATGTGTTAGATAGAGACTTCCGCTTGTAAATTGTAACTTTGTAGCTTTATAAAATAGGGCCCTAAAATGTTTTGAATCACTTACATTGTCTATCGTGAAAGTATATCTGTGGAGATGACACAGAGTGTTTATATTTTATGAGGCAAGCTATTTTTTCATACATTGAATTGATCTTAATATTAAGGCTTAAGATTCTAATAGTGTAAGATATTAATATTTCCGTGATAACTCGTGTTTTCTAGTTGATATTATAACATTTCCCCACCATCGTAACCTAATGGCCGAAGTTTAAAAAGGTGACTTAGTACGTTAGTATAAGGTTCAAATTACTTAACATACTAACCGATTAGTTCTTTTGTTAGTCATTTTTTTAACATGCAACACTTAAGCGACTGGTAAAGTAACGAGTGCCAAAAGTGGCTTAATGTTAAGGGGGTATCAAACGATTCATAATAATCATCATCGTCATCTCCAGCATACGTCCCACTGCTGGGCACAGACCTCCTCTCAGAACGAAAGGACTTGGGCTATAGTTCCCACGCGGGCCCGATGCGGATTGGGAACTTTACACACCATTGAATTGCGCAGATGTGTGCAGGTTTCCGCGCGGTGTTTTCACCGAAAAGCTCATGGTAAATTAAAATGTAATTTCGCATATAAATTCCGAAATCTCAGAGGTGCGAGCCCGGGGTTCGAATCCACGACCCTCTGCTTGAGAGCACTGGTCAAACCACTAGGCTACCACGAGTCACTAGGCTATATTAATAATATTCGGTGCCCTTCCATTTGACCTAAAAATTATTGACAAAAGCATCATTTTACAAAATGATCATTTGACAAAATTTAAATATCTGATAAACCGTGAACTTTTTAAAAATTCGAAAACCTTTATGCGTGGCCCACATTAGGTTAGGTTAGGTTTGTTTTATAAGTTTTAAAAAAAGTTTACGCTTTATCAGATATTTAAAGTTTGTCAAATGATCATTTTGACAATAATTTTTAGGTCAAACGTTAGTGAACCATAATATTCATATGGTAAAAACTTTTACCCAGCAGCGGGACACCAAATAGGCTACAAAAAAAATTTTGTATGAAATGGTCAAAATCTGAGGGTGTACGTTTAAAATGATTGTTCTATTCTAATAGCTAGACAATATACAGCAACACAGGTATAAGCATAATTTGAATTGTATTAAGCTTTGAGTGATAATATGATATTGCTAATTCACAAAAGTGTATCAGGATCAATCACGTGTGAATTAACGTTTCGATCCTTGAACATTTTTGAGCAAGCTTCTTATAAGTTATCTTATAAGATAACAATAACGAATATTATTTCTCGGGACACCGGTCAATACTTTTTATTGTATGTTAAATATAATAATATTTCATGTGTCAGCCCTAAAAAGAATTAAAAATACCTATTTGGTAATGTTTGGGAAGTATCGCTTTTGATGTCGATTTTTTTTTGTTTACAAATCGATATATAGATTTGCATAAATATGTGAAAGCTTATGGCAGCTACTATTAAATAGTATACAGCTATGTATTTTTAATTGATGGTTAGATTTAACTCTTCATGCCAGAAGCCACTTATTACAGTTTTTTTTTTTAAATTTGGAGCCAGCGCAAAAAATATAATTTAAGTATTTGTACTTAAGAGGGTGCATTCCTACTGAGCTGGCAACGTCGCATTTTTGGTGATTTTTTACGATTATTTTACAGAAATTGAATGAAAGTTTCAAATGTGCGTCTGTAGTGCACTTCGTTTTTAGTGTATCAATGTGTGATGCAATGATTATTCGTGATGGACTTTTATTTTCGTATTAAAGGGATAAAATACTATATCTCGTTTAATAAGAAAATAAGAGTCCAACACGATCAATTATTGCATTAGACACATTAATACACTAAAAACGAAGTGCACTACAGACGCACATTTGAAACTTTCATTCAATTTCCGTGAAATAATCGTAAAAAATCACCAAAAATGCGACATTGCCAGCTCAGAAGGTATAAAATAAACGCTCTTAACAACTTAGAAAATGGTGACTTCTTGCACAGAATTAAATATTAAAACCGATTTGGATCAAAAGCAAAATTTTCCAAACATACAGTTCTTTCCAGAAGTGTAAAAAATTATGAATTCGTTAGAAAAGCAATAAGTATTTGATCTATTTTAACTCTCGACTATAAAATGCCAACAGGCAGCCTTTTCATTAAGTCATATTTACTAGTTATCTACTCGTATTCCCTAAATGTTAAGACCAATGAGCTTGATTAGCCCCGTCCTTGTTTTGCCCGTAAGGTTTTGTGCGACACATGCAATCTATTAATCCGAGGACGTTTATCGCCGACAAAGTATTCGTTAAGTGCTATAAATCGATATACAATGACAAAGGAGTTAAGGGGGGGGGGTGCTGCTCCGAAATTCAATTTTCGAAGCTCTTATCATACCGTCCCTCTCACTCTTAAGTTAAAAGCTCTTAGTGTGAGCGGGATGGCACGAAACGGACTTTGAAAATCGAATTTCGGAGTGTAAGGCCTGCACTATGGGATCGCCCAGCCCTAGCGCGTGAGCAATTGACAGTTGACGTTTAAATTGGCGGGAAAAGCGATAGAACTTGACTTTCAGCATCTCTGAACCAAATACATACCATTTCAAAGTTATTTACGTAAAGGCTTTAATGGCAAATAAGTTGTGGGGGCATTACTGCAATTGAGCTGATATACCTATGAAATCACTGAAATAGTACCGTTATTCATTATCTGACTGGCTGACACAATCTTTTTTTTTCAAGATTTTATGACCTGGATGCTAGGTCCTTTAAGCCAAACCATAATCCTTGTAGCCTTATAGACTTGAAATTGGGCAAACATGCCTTGAGTATAGAAGTGCAGGAATCTTCGATACCCACGGGATTGGGGATACTTTTTATTCTTCCATGGCTAGAAGCTGTAAATAAACCTCGTATTTTAATCGACTGCATGTGTTGTTCATAACGCTAGCTCTAAATTTCAGTATCATTATTAGTGCGTTCATAATATACTGTGAAAAACAGGGTTCTATGAATGCCCTAAAATGAAACTGAATTTATAAGTGAGCAAAGAGCCTTAGATTCAAGTGAAACATATTTTTGATCTTCTAGTCTTGTATTATTAGTATAGTATTAAAATATGTGAGTGATTTAGGATAAGTTTTTAAAGTATTAAGAATCAATACAGGTACGGGAGTGTTAAACGCGTTGCACAGTCAGTTTGGACGTGAGATAAATGTATATGTAAAAGGATGAAAGTTTTGCATTGCTGTAAATTGACAGTGATGTCAGTTAGGATCTCTGTTTCAAATATTAATTGTATACTTGAATTAGAGACAGTAAAAACAAACTTACGAAACTTCACTATGTTCCGAGGGTGGTGAAATAAAGAATGTCATGTCGCAGGAACTTGTAGCACGAGCCAAAGGCATGCGACCTGAGGCTTTCTGTATCACCACCCGAGGTGTGTACACAATTTTACGTCTTCCCCTGGCTACGAAGTGGAAATTTGCACTGTTGAATATTTTATCGTGTCTGTAATGCGTGCATCGACTACCAAACTGACTATGTGAGGCGTTATTATATAACAAAGATTTTAGAATTGTTTTTATCATCTCAATTTTATTGTTTTATCATAATACCCTCCATGTTTTGTTATCGTGTTGAATTGTTATAGAAATAAAAAAAAGTCTATTCTTACATTAAATAGTCTTATAGATCTGTTAACAAAGGACTTGAAAGTGAGAAAACATGACATAATGCCTTTAACTAATAGTTATAGGTAACTTCATTCAAATGTATACTAATACTAATCTATCTAATAATGTGCAAAGTATATTTTTTCATGTAACAAGGCGGGGAATAATACGGCATCAATTCATCGTGAATTAGTGTGAAAAAGGGTTAACTGGCATTTGTTTACACTGTGTTAAGTTTCGGTAGTCATTCTAATTCTGAAGAACTGTGCCGATTACTCCCTGCCGCGGAGATGCAGCATATCATGTTTTGTAGAAATACATACAATTTACGATTACTTGTGGTTTTATTTACTGTTTAGCTATTGTCAAAATAGTGTTTCCTGTATGCCAGCTACGTTGCCAAATAGTCATGATTTATAGGTAAACATGAACAAGATATGAACGGCAGGTAGTGTCCGACCGAAGTTTCGGTTTCGGCCGATTTCGGCCAAAATAGTGATTTCGGCCGAAGTTTCGGTTTCGGCCAGAATTCGGCCGGGCCGAAATTACTTCGCGGCCTCTCGCGCTCTCGCATCGGGAACGCTCGGCTTAATTCGGGCATGCTCGGCCGGGCAGGTATAGGTAATGCACAGGCGGCCGGCCCAGCTGAAACGAGCGACAGTAGTATGCATGCAGTTTTTTAATTTGTTTAACAAAAAAAGTAACTTCTCAATGAGAAATCCTTGCAATAACCTTTTCCTTACGATTTGTACAGTAATTTTGAATACTTTGTTTGATTTGATACATCTTCAAAAATTTTGATTTCGGTTTCGGCCGAAATCAGAAAAAAACCGAATATTCGGTTTCGGCTAAAAATCGTGTTTCGGTCGGACGCTAACGGCAGGGTTTGCTCTTTGTTCGTTTAAAGATGGTTTAGAGTAATTTTAAAATAAAATCACTTGGCTGTATGGGATATTATTCCTATGCTTTTCTTATAATAAAACAAAAAAATTAAAAAGAAACAGTACGTCAAAATTTGACATGTAACTTGTTTGGTTATTTTATTTTACTTGCGCCGTGCGCGTGTGTATTAATTTCATCAAAACACATTATTCTTATTTAGAATTTAGATTGCAACAATGTCCCAACAAGAAATGTCGTGTGGCTTAGACTACACAATCGCCCCGGATTTGCAGGGTTGTTTAACTGAAGCGTTTCACGCGAACTACTCGTTCATAGTAACGCCGGTGGTTCACTCTCGTTTCCGGAGGCACCACGGGGCTGATGGTAACAGGGTTGGGGGTTTCACAAGATCAGACATGATCCTGTCCCCTCAGGATTGGACGAGCAGATTGGTCGGGCGGTTGTCGAATTATTTGAACGTCGACAGCCAGAGCGCGGAGGTGAGGCAGCGTCATGAGGACTGCTTGAACGAAGAACTGTCGTACTGTAAAGGCCTCGAGCTCCCAGCTATCATGGTGGCGCTGCAAGGCAAGGATAACCAAAACTTGGCAAGGATATTGCTAAGCTACTTTGAAAGCAGGTATTCAATAGATTTTTGCCAAATAGAAAACAAATAGCTGATGCTCTTATGTATGAAAAGTGTATAAAATCGTTTGATAGTAAAATGTGTTCCTTTTGTACTTATCTTGTGCGTATGTTTGTTTTTTGGTGTTCATGTATTATTACATTTTTAACCCCAAATTTGACTGCCTTTTCCCAATACTGCTTACTATGAATAGGAGTTCTATTTCTGTTAAGGGTAAGCAGAGCCCAAGAAACATTCCAATCTTAACATTTGCTACTATAAATAACTATGCTATTGTAATAAATCCAATTTGAATCACATTTTTGTGAAAATTAAAAGTTTATTTAATGCATACGATTTGAATCATAAGTAAAATCTTTTCAGCCACCATCCCTCTATAATATGGACACAAGTGCCAATGCAGTGCAGTCGGACAAAGCGAGAAACCCCCGGAGACCAAGATGAAGACGAAGACTCATTCAACGAGCCTTGGAGCTGGTGGTCCAAGTTCCACCAAAGGCTACAATGGGACAAGCGGGTTGGTGTCATCTTGGAGATGTCTGCTGATCTGCCACCCGAGGACATACTTCAGAGGTGGCTTGGGGAACCAGTCAAGGCTGTCATACTGCCTACTTCCATATTCCAAACTAATAAAAAAGGGTAAGGTTTGCTTTTTTATTTTAATTTTTTTGTGATTGCCACTGGCCAGCAGGCTTATTACGTAACTCGCTTGCAATTGCCATTGTGTTCATTTTGACAGTTCTTGTATGAATGTGACAGCTAGCTGATTCCGATGCCAATTGTCAGCCCATACATGAACTGTTAAAATGAATATGATGGCGATTGCAAGCGAGTTAAACAATTAGCCTACAAGATTTGAACCTGGGACACTTGCTTGTCAGGCAACGTCACTACCAACTAGGCCAACCGTGTCATATTTTTGAGTTCTTCCGACTGACCCCCGTTCCCTCTAGCTACCCGGTGCTGTCCCGCGCGCACCAGCAGGCCCTGGTCCAGCTGGTGTCGCGCGACGCGCAGGTGGTGGTGAGCGGCGCGCGGCGCGCTGGGCCCGACCACTACCTGCAGTACTTGCAGCGCGTGTGGACGCGCAGGCCCAACCCCAACGAGGACCCCATGATGAGCTACGCCAGGGGGTAAGGTACCTGCTATATATGTGCAAATTTATTCTGCAGAAGTTGCTTTCCGTTTTATATGGACTCGCTGCACTCGGTTGACGCTGGTCGCCGTTCGCTCGCTATACAAATAGGTAACAGAAAGTATGAGAAAGAGTTGCAGAGGTATAGGTGAAAACTTAAGTAAATGACATGTTGTATGTCTGAGTAATGTGTGCGAATAGACAAATTGACGTTTCAAATTAGAAAAATTACTTAAGGCCCATATCAGTTCTGTACACTACTATACCATTTTCATTCTTACCTGTCCTATTTGGTAAACAAAATTCTAACCTCGATGTGCAAATTTTTGTAAAGAATAAAGTGTATTATGTTATCAAATAAACCTGAGGTAATATTTTGTACATAATTTTGCTGATATTTTAACTCCAGTTCCTTTATTTACGATGAAATATATATAAAAAAGCCGTGGTAGCCTAGTGGTTTGACTTGTGGCCTCTCAAGCAGAGCGTCGTGGGTTCAAATCCCGGGCTCGCACCTCTGAGTTTTTCGGAATTTATGTGCAAAAATTACATTTGTAATTTGCCATGAGCTTTTCGGTGAAGGAAAACATCGTGAGGAAACCTGCACACATCTGCGAAGAAATTCAATGGTGTGTGTTAAGTTCCCAATCCGCACTGGGCGCGCGTGGGAACTATAGCCCAAACCCTCCAATACACGGAGGAGGCCTATGCCATGAGGCACGCCGAATTACGCGACAATTTAATAAATAAACGACAATAACAACAACATGTACTTACTGAAATTATAGCGAATTCGAAATAAAAAGGCTTAAATAAATAAATAAAATAAATAAATAATTTAAAAAATAACAAAAATGAGACGTTTTGTGGTTAGAATTTTGTTTACCAAATAGGACAGGTAAGAATGAAAATGGTATACATATAACAGGTCATTTTACTTAAGTTTTTCACCTATACTCGTACCCAATTATTGATGCGCGGCTCAGATTATGAGATATCTTAGTTTTGCAATGTATACTAATATTATACAAGTTCTAATCAAGAACACCTTTTTGTATTTATTTATTAATACAAAAATTTTTGGACTCTAAAATCACGGTGGGGCTTGAACCGTGTTCTATTTTTAATTATGTTAATTAAGGGTAGCGAAGTAATCAACGTACACTTCAAAAATCGAACGCGACTAGCTTCATTCGTATTTCAAAATAAGCTCTTAGAGAATCTGATATCCTGGTACTTAAACTCTCCCTCCGTCTTACGCCTGACGCGAGTTTAACATTTTTTACCCATCCCAAAAAGTGTTCAACGCCGCTAATTCACTTCAAAAAGCAATACTCATTTCAATCAAGAATGTCAGTGTACCCAAGGACCTCATGCTAAAGTACAGCAACTTTTATTTAGACTAAAAAAGGTACCTGTCCTATTTGGTAAACAAAGTTCTAACCCCAAAATGTCTAATTTTTGTTCTTTTTTAACTATTTCATCGTAAATAAAGGACCTGGAGATAAAATATCAGCAAAATTATGTACAAAATATTGCCTCAGGTTTATTTGAAAACATAATACACCTTATTCTTTACAAAAATGTGCACATTGTGGTTAGAATTTTGTTTATTAAGTAGGACAGGTAAGAATGAAAATACCTTAAGAGGCTGACAACACCTAATTTTGTTGAAATTGATGTTATTTAAGCACTTTTTTAAGAAAAACTACACACAAAAAAAATACAAAAAAAATATAATGTTAATTTTCATCATATTTTAAACACGCTAGACGGACTCGATACATAATTGAACAAAATCGGCTCGATAGAAAATAATTGCAAAGATTGGTCTTAAAATGATCATTAAACGGTTCTATGTCTTTATTTTTTCGACGTATGGGTCTGCAATTAAAAACATGAAGTCAACATATTCATACCTACACGGCTAACGAGACATATTTCACTAATAATCCATACTTTTTTTAATTTCTTCTTATTTGTGGCTTATTTGCAAGATTTTAGACGCGCGCCAAGCTGCCGGAATAGTTTCTTCTCTTTCACTCACAGGCACGCGAACCGTATGTGTGTAGAGTGGCGCTGCTCAAGGTCATTTGCTGTTGACAGCGCCTTAAAGGTATTACTTAATTCCAGTTGGGAGGACTACCTACAAACGCCGCTTCAGCCTTTGGCTGATAACTTGGACACTCACACATACAACGTGTTCGAGAAAGACCCCATCAAGTACGACCAGTACCAGAAGGCTATCACGCAGGCGCTGGCCGACTTGAAGAGGAAGCGAGAAAGCGATAGTGCCGTAGAACAGGTAACTGAGACAGAATAATTAAAATTTGACGTCAGTGTGTGTGTCGCAAATAACGACATCTGTTGCTTGTTGTCGCAACCACTTTGCGTACCTCACTTTGAGGTTCGATAGATTGATTTGATAGATAATATTAGTGCCGATAGATGGCATAACTTAGCCTACCCCCAAAAGCGTCCATTTATCGTTATCACGTAAAACTATCGTCCGTAAACCGACTTTATACAGGGTGTATTATAGCCCCTAACAATAATCAACTGGGGTATATAACCATAGCTATAGAAGCTATAAAAAATATTTAAAAAAAAATTGGAGTAAATTTTTTTTTATGTTTTCTGTAGGAATGATTACAGTTATACCACACGGCGGCCACGACGTACAAAATCCGCGTTCTGAAATGAACACAGGCACGACGTCGTCTGTACACGCGTCAATGTGTGCATAAGATACACAGGGCTGTCCATCGCAAAAACCTAGTACTATAAGTACTACCAATGACAAAAATATAGGTACTTATACTGAACATATGGCTTAGATGTGTGCAAATAAATGTACTTAATCGTTATCCATTTATTTAAACTTACTTAAAATGTGTCTGTCTGTTTATTTAAGCATTATTATTTTCAATTACAATAGATGTACGACAGCAAACTTAAGCGAATGATTCTGTAGTTATTAATCGCGATAATTTCAGAAAGCATTAATTTTCTAATGTTTTATAAAATGAAGTAGGTAGGATAGGTTCCCGACCTTGTGACGTGCGGCCGACATACATCGCGTTGCGAGCCCTACTAGTTGCCAGCAGCTTTCCGGCAGACTGCGCTTTAGGGTGGGGTAACTCGAATAGGTGCGGGGCGGAGCGTGGCCATTCTGTACGTTAGTACTATTATATATTCTGTGGTTATACTACCATTCCTATAGAAAATATAAAAAAAAAATTACTGCAATGTTTTTTAAAAAATTTTTTTAGCTTCTGTAGCTATGGTTATATACCCCTGTTGATTATTGTTAGGGGCTATCTGATACACCCTGTAGACAACCGGTTTTTTGTATGAAATTTCATTTTTTTAGGAACATAATGAAAGCGTGTTATTTCTATTTCAGAGCCCACCAAAAGACATAACGGACGTTATAGAAAGACTACAGATAGGCCAGGGGGAACAGACACCACAGGACAAGGACAAACCCATCACAGTGATGGTGTTAGGCGCCGGTAGAGGGCCCCTCGTTAGAGCCACTTTGAACGCCTCCGATATCACCGGGGTCAAAGTTAAGGTAAGGTTCAGACAACATATCGACGACCGGATAGCCCAGTGGTTAGTGGCCCTGACTATGAAGCTAGAGGTCCTGGGTTCGAATCCCAGTAGATTTAGATTTAGATTTTTAGATTTATTTATTTATCAACAAAAATAGACAATAGTAAAATAAAAAAAATAAAGAAAATAAAAAAAGTAAATAGTAAATAGTAAAATAGAGAATAGTAGGGGCAGACATTTGTATGATGAATACGAATGTTTGTGCCCGAGTCATGGATGTTGTGTGTATTTATATACATTAATATATGCATGTTTATCCGTTGCCTGGTACCCATAGTACAAGCTTTGCTTAGTTTGGGACTGGGTCAATTAGTGTAATTTGTCCCATGATATTTATTATTTATTTATTTATTTATTTCTCCCATTGTTAGCACAGCCTAACCATACTTATACTTCAACTAATCTAACTAATATTATAAATGCGAAAGTATGGATGGCTGGATGGATGGATAGATGTTTGTTTGTTACTCAATCACGCCAGAACGGCCCAACGAATCTGGATGAAATTCGGCACATAGTTAGAGGAAAGTGTGGAATAACACAGGCTACTTTTTATTCCGGAAAATTACGTAGTTCCCGCGGGATAGCGATAAACGAATTCTTTGCAGACGAAGTCGCTGGCAACAGCTAGTAGTATTATAAATGAGAAAGTGTGTTTTGTTACCTCTTCACGCTTAAACTATTGAGCCAATTTATAAAATCCTACTAATATTATAAATGCGAAAGTTTGTGACGATGTGAGTGAGTGAGTGTGTATGTTTGTTCCTTCTTCATGCTGAAACGATTGGATGGATTTGGATAAAATTTGAAACGAATATAGCTGGTACACCTAGATTAAAACATAGTCTACTTTTCCCGGAAAATTGCATAGTTCCCGCGGCCGCCTAGAGTTCTTCCTATAAGGGATTATACCAGAAGCGAGGAACCGACAAATATATAGTTTCCGCGGGATAGCGATAACATACAGACAAGCGCGTTCGTGTGAGCAAACCGGTGGGTGAACCTTCGTTTCCGTAAAGTTATATGTGACGGGCAGGTGATAGCGGTGGAGAAGAATCCTTGCGCAGTGGTGGTGCTGTCGGCGCAGGCGCGCGAGGGCTGGCGCGGCCGCGACGTGGCCGTGGTCGCCGGCGACATGCGCCGCCTCCGGCTGCAGCCCAAGGCCGACATCATCGTCTCCGAGCTGCTCGGTGCGTACACAGTACTGGTGCTGGCGCAGACGCGCGAGGGCGCGGGTAGTACGCCTGCCGCCGGCAAAGAGCTCGGTTCCCTCTGTCGTCTTACCTCGCGCCACTGTGCCGCCCGGGCGAGGTGAATAATGATGACCTGACCATAGGCCACAAATAAGAAGAACACGACATGTAATAATAGTATTTTATGCAACAGTTGTATAAGAGGGGTCAAAAAAGGCGAGCGGTGTGGGTTACGATGTGAGCGTAGCGAACGTCGTAAGAAAAGCCACCACGAGCATTTTTTGACTTATTTATACAACGTTGCATACGATACTTTTTCTACGACTTCATTAAAATTATCATCATCATCGTCATCATCAGCATTTGAAAGGTGTTCAGCGTTGGACCTAGGCTTATGTACTGTTAAATAAAACATAAATAATGCCAAACTCGGACTCAGAGCAACCAAATTACCCGAAAATGATAACCAATCACCATTTTTGTGTAAAGTGTCAAAATGACATCAGCCATCTTGAATCCTAAAAATTATGCTAAATTCGCGATCAGAGCCACCAAATTACCCGAAAACGACACCCGTGAACATTTTTGTGTCAAAAGTCATCCGCCATCTTGGATCCTAAAAATTATGCAAAATTCGTGCTCAGAGCCACCAAATTACTTGAAAACGACACCCATGAACATTTTTGTGTCAAAAGTGTCAAAATGTCATCCGCCATCTTGGATCCAAAAAATTATGCAAAATTCGTGCTCAGAGCCACCAAATTACTCGAAAACGACACCCATGAACATTTTTGTGTCAAAAGTGTCAAAATGTCATCCGCCATCTTGAATCCAAAAAATTATGCAAAATTCGTGCTCAGAGCCACCAAATTAGTCGAAAACGACACCCATGAACATTTTTGAGGCAAAAATGACAAAATGTCATCCGCCATCTTGGATCGAAAAAATTTGCCAATTTCGTGATAGGATCCACCAAATTCCCGAATACGACAGCCATCAACATTTCCGTGTCAAGTGTCCTATTATGTCACTCAGTCAAATTGAAATATTGTACCTACACACTTTTTTATTCCGTTTACTTTCTTAATTGCTAATACCGTATTTTGTCCTAAACGCCTGAATGGTTTCTGGCCTTAGTCCGGACGGACGAATTAAAAAAAACAACAGCACTATAATGTTAGAAAGCTACTGTAATGTGAATATTATAGTAGACTTGCGGCCCATAGAGCATAGACTTGTCTTCAGTATATTCTGTGTATCATTATATTGGTGTTGGTGACCCTTTAACTGTCAAATAAAAGTACTGGAGTAGGAAAAATAACTATAACTACTACAAATATATGAGTATGAGTGATCGTTTACAGGATCATGGGGCGACAACGAGCTGTCGCCGGAATGTCTGGACGGCGCAGCGGGTCTGCTGAAGGCGGACGGCGTGTCGATCCCTTGCCGCTACACGTCGCACGTGGCGCCGCTGTCGTCGGCGCGGCTGTGGGCGGCGGCGCGCGCGGCCGCGCTGGCGCCCGCGCAGCACAGGGACAAGAACCACGAGACGCTGTGGGTCGTCTACATGCAGAACAAACACGACATCGCCGAGACCAAGGTGCTAACTTTGACATACGTGGTTACGAATTAACTAATTCATTAATCAATTCTTTCCTTGCTGTTCTGGGAGCGACCCATCGCCATAAGAATAAATAAGAACATAGTAGAACGGAAACTCCCGCTCCGGCCGGACTCGAGGTCACGATAATAGAGTACTCGCTGAGAGGCTACTCGGTTCAGGCTGTCGTCGCCGCACGCGCTTTTGGCTGTTTGCGCGTTCCGTACCTTCATCTTGGAAACAAATTACATTTAGTTATAAATCTTATATTTTGTAAAACTAGAATAAAATAATGATTTCAAAGTAAATTAAAACTTATAATTTAACGATATTATCTTTAGACGTACTCAGTATAATACACCGCCTTGCAAAAAAAAAAACGAGCACCTATGGTTTTTAGGTAGGCTTAGAAAGTAGTAATGTGCATAACACATGATATTCAAAAAACATGAGTACCCGTTTTTTTGCAAGGGGGTATATTTAACAGTAAGCAACTCTAGCTGCACGCCTGAACAACAAAGGGGTGTAAAGTAACGAACGATGTGAAGAGGGAATAAAATAAATATATAAATGGCGGCGTTTTGGACGCGGTCAAAAGATTCCGTTCTACTTGACGACCGGATGGCCTAGTGGTTAGAGAACCAGACTATGAAGCTTGAGGTCCCGAGTTCGATCCCCGGTCGGGGCAGATATTTGTATGAAAAATACGAATGTTTGTTCTCGAGTCTTGGATGTTTAATATGTATTTAAGTATGTATTTATCTATATAAGTATGTTTATCCGTTGTCTAGTGCCCATATCACAAGCTTTGCTTAGTTTGGGACTAGGTCAATTGGTCAATTGTCCCAAGATATTTATTTATTTATTTACTCTTTTATTATTTATTCTTGTGGTTTGATGTCAAACTTCTCTTCTAGCCTCTATTCACCTTCGAGCACCCAGCTAAACCAGTAAGAGATTACGAAGGCCAGGAGGTCACAGACCACCAGGGTCTTCCGAAGACCGACAACCGTCGCCAGGCGACCCTCACGTGGACCGTTCAACAGGACAACGTGATGCACGGCTTCGGCGGTTATTTTGATTGTATGCTGTATGGAGACGAGATGATTAGCATAGTGCCGTCGACGCATAGCTTTGGGATGATATCGTGGTTTCCAGTTTTTATACCGATCAAAGTGAGTATTCAGTACAATACAATAACTCTTTATTGAACGCCACATGTAACAATCAAAACAGAAAAAAGGTATACAGCAGTAATAAGGTAACAATAGGCGACCTTATCGGTACAGAGCGATCTCTACCAGGCAACCATAACAGAATGGAGAAAGGAACAGATCTGAGCAGGTGGTGCAAATTAGAATATGTATTAATATACCTAAGTAGAGTATTATTAACAGAGATTTTTTTTTAATTATGTTATAGGCGATGCGGCTAGCAACCCATCACTATTTTGATTCCATTTTCCATCTATACGCCCACAATCTTGCTAAACGTGGCCTGTAGGTCTTGTCACCTTAGGCTCTGTCTACCCCGTAAGGGATAAAGACGTGATTTGTGTATGTATAGCAGGTGCAGGTAACCAACACCGGAGCCCCTCTTTTCTCCGAATTTCATATGCCATAATGTAATGTTTGCCATAATGATCATTTGCGATAACCCTTTTTTTCTCTGAAACCGTAATTTTTTCAGAAGCATTGTAATGGCAATCCTGTAGAACTCTATAGGTTAGGTTAGGTTTGTTTCATAACAATCCTGAATAATTAACAAATAAAGAGAAAAAAGACTTATGGCAAATGATCATTATGGCAAACAATACATTTATGGCAAATGAAATTCGGGCAAACGATAGAGAACCGCAGTCGGTGTTTCTCTGCTATATTATGCATGTATTATACATATAAACCTTCCTCTTAAAATACTTTATTAAAAAAAACCGCATCAAAATCCATTGCGTAGTTTTAAGTCTAAGGTCTTTTCATTCTTAACCGTCCTATTTGGTAAACAAAATTCTAACCTCAATGTACGAATTTTTGTAAAGATGGTGTATTATGAAATAAACCTGAGGCAATATTTTGTACATAATTTTGCTGATATTTTAACTCCAGTTCCTTTATTTACGATGAAATATGTAAAAAAATAACAAAAATGAGAAGTTTTGAGGTTAGAATTTTGTTTACCAAATAGGACAGTTAAGAATGAAAAGACCTTAAGAAAAGGGACAGACAGACATTGGAAAGCAACAAGCGAAAAGGGGTAGACTTGATTTATGTATTTATGAAGTAAAGTACACTATTTTCTTCCAGACACCGATCCGTGTAACGAAAGGCGAGACAATAACAGCGACATTCTGGCGCTGTGTCGACTCGCACCGTGTTTGGTACGAGTGGGTGGCTGAGGTGGGGGGACGCACCACCGAGCTGCACAACTGCAACGGGAAGAGCTCAGAGATGCTGTTATAATGACACTCACTAGTTGTTGATTACAGACCGACCGCTTGACTGAGTCCTCGCCCGGGTGCGGGGGCGCGGGGTAGGCGACAGAGGGGACCGAGAGAGCTTCCTGCGGACGTCCTACCCCGCGCCCCTGTACGCGGGCGAGGACTCAAGCGGTAGGTCTATAGAATACGAGTTTAGCGTGCGGCTAATGTGACAGAATGGACGACCCAGTGACCAATAAGCATAATGGCCGCCAGAAGTTGCTTTCCGTTTTATATGGACTCGCCGCACTCGGTTGACGCTGGTCGCCATTCGCTCGCTATACAAATAGGTCGGTAACAGAAGTTATCGCAAAATTGCATGAGAAAAGGTTGCAGAGGTATAGATGAAAAACTTAAGCAAATGACCTGTTGTATGTGTGAGTAATGTGTGCGAATAGACAAATTGACGTTCCAAATTAGAAAAATGACAAGAGTCCCATATCAGTTCACACTACTACATACAACAGGTCATTTACTTAAGTTTTTCACCTGTGATTTAGTTTCTTTTACCGTATGTACATACGCGTCTCCTTACGTAACTTTGCTGGCTGTGTTACGTAAATAGAAAAAGGTCTGAACGGATGTCTCAATTTAAATAGTTTCTGGTGTAAATATATAGAATTATAATAAATTAGCAACGCATGATAAAGAGCAAAATAATACGAGCATATGAAATAGATGTATAGATGGAAGATACCATTTTCCTTTCGCTTAAGGGTGAGGGCACACGAGCGTAATTTTTTAAGTTGTAAGTCGCATAATTCCTGCTCCATTCGGTTTTATACAAAACTCCTGTTTCGTTAACACGGCGACGCAAAATGAGTTGACTTGTATGCAGCAACAATTAGTGCCAGATATCTAACATGTCGTCTGTTCCGTAGTAAGAAATAGATGATTCCCTCATAGATAACCGACAGGTTTATTTGATAACATAATACACCTTATTCATTACAAGAATTTGTACTTTGAGGTTAGAATTTTGTTTACCAAATAGAGCTTGGCAAATAAAAGCGTGACCTGAGAAAACGCGGCAAATTCAAAAAAATTACATGTGGTATTACTAACCGTTTTTCATTTCGCAGATTCCTTGAATATCTTCAAGATTATCATCAACGGTATCATCATCATCATAATTATGGTCAATATATCAAATAATCAGCCAACAAGGATTAAGATTACAGTCATAGGTACTAACCTAAAAAATCCGACATCGCATGTAAACATTGTTGTTTCTCTTAGAAAACAACTTCTTTCTCCTCTTGTTTTTGTTTGAACTTACTGATCATGGTATGTGGCAGATTTCGCACATTACTTTTTATTGTTTTACCCATATATTACGGCAATTATAAATGAAAAATAATTGAGTTCACAAAATACTGACAAGACTTTGACTCGCGTTTGACAGAGAAATAATGTTGCCATATTAAAACTTCTATAAAAAAAATCCAGGTCACGTTTTTGTTTGCCAGGCTCTAGGACAGTTAAGAATGAAAAGACCTTACATCTATGCTCCAATATTATTTGAGTTCCAAATGTTATAGAGATGAGGGAGTATAAAATCAGTTGATAAACTCTGGTGGAAACCCGTCTCAATAACCATTATCCCATAAACAAAACCAAAAGATGGGCCTCTTTCACCACTCGGTTAAAAAGTTCCAATTACCTTAAGTGTTAGTTATGATTCCGTCTCTATTTATTACTACGAAAGAGACATCATCATAGAATAACTGACACTTAAGACATAGAATAACTGAACTTAACAGATAGTGGTGAAAGAGGCCCTTATAATAGTAACTAGAGATAGTGATAAATATGTGATCCTGTTACATTATAATGTTAAGATATTAACAAATATTGCTTACTTATTATGAGTAAGGCCTACTGTCCACAAAACGTAACTCATAAGCTACATCTTTGTGGGCAGTAGTTTTTTTTTCTATTCCACCGTTAAATCGCTTAATAAGCGATGGACATATTGTGATCCTGTTACAGTGTATGCGCTAAGGTTTAAGGCATTGCAGCCTATAAATATAATGAGTAATTTTCGTTTGTGTTTTATTTCTTTTTTTCGACATGAAGAAGGTGATGATTGATGATGAAGGTGGTGATGATGTTCATAAAATATCAAGGGACTGTCTCGCCACTTTGTGTTAAGTTTCTGATATCTTAATGATATCAGGGTCTTAACTGAGAGAGGTGAAACAGCCTCTAAGTAATACAAATCTGCCACTTTCTTTGTTTTTGTTTGAATAATGGTGTCTCATATTGATTTCACGTCTAAAAATATGTAAAATCTGGACTTGTGTCAGTAATTATTAAGTGCTTTGGCGTTCATTAAAAGTCAGACTACATAATAGCCCCTATTAGATAGTTTACGTATTTTACACAACAACAACTTAAATCATCTGTCATAGATGTAGAGGCCTGGATGATGATGATATTTTTATTTTAGATGTGACTACATGGCTGGTTTAAAAAGTCTAAAATAATAACATAAACACATTAACTTTTGATCATAATTATTTATTAAAATTTCTACATAAGTCAGTTCCAAACACAACAACCTAACTACTATTTACAAACCACACAGCTATACAAAACAAACAATAGGAAGTAGATACATAAAATTACTTCTTCAACAGGGGAACAATGTTCATCTCCTTATGAAATTCATCTATGTCTTGATCCCATCTCTTTTCAAAGTAGATACCTGGAAAGACAAAGTCGATTTAGACGAAGACTATTTACAGCCGCCTAAATTACGGCGCCTAAAAAAAGCACCGTATAAACACTTTCGGCGCCATTTTTCGCGGCATGCCAGCGATGGCACGGAATGGAACAAGAGTCTATTTTTCGGCGCCAGTGACCTCCTCCCGCGTCTCTCGCTGTCCCCGCGCCTACTCTTATTGGCGCCGACTATTATATACTCGAGAGCAAAAAATCTGGGTCACTTCCTGTACAAAGCTGTATGAAAAGTGACCTGGTTGTTTTGAGTATAGAATGTTTGTCAAAATTAACATTTGAGACTTGAGCAGTGTTTACTTGGAATCACAAGTTTTTTTTTACCTTTATTGTTATAGAAACTTTGACAAGCAAGGGTGACAGCCATTAATAAAATTTATATTTATTTGAAATTTTAATTTGGTAATTGAATATAATTTACATTTATAACCTGAGTGCAGAATGCAGTCAGTTGTAAATATTTGTAAACTTACCCTGCAAAAATTGTGCATTGTGTCCCGTCCGAACGGCCCAAGGCAGGTAACATTTGAGATAGAGCTGACGATGCTTGGGTTTCAGCCTGGCTGCTCCAAAGATCCCCCCGCTGATGCACATTGGGAGCTTTGTCTGGATGCCTTCCACCCATTTAACTGCAACCTGCAACATTTATTTATTTATGTCATAAACAGTTTAATGCTGGTCACATTGCAGCTTTATTAAAAAGAACCTCTATTATTCCGACTCAAGGACTTTGAATCCATGGTCATGGAATAAATACAAAAAATAAAAAGTGAGCCTCACTTACTTCTCCCAGCATATTGGTCTTCATGAACAATGAAGCGTGGACTAAATCATGCACTTCTCGGTAGCGTTGCATCACGTACGCTAACTCCTGGTCTTCTATGAACTGCACTGGCAGCCTGGAGTCTGCCGTGATGTTGTTCTCCTTCATAAACTCAGCATACACTCGCCCTAATGTGTTTTCTGGCATATTTAATAGGTGGTCGAACGAAACCGTCTGAGAATTGATGCGCGGCATCTCTTTCAAGATTTCAGCCCCTTCAGAGGTTTGTAGCATTTTTTCTCTCATGTATTTAATAGCGCTGCCGCCGGTCACTTCCCCTAAGCAAGCAATCATGTCCCCTCGCCAAGGATTGAACAGAGATATCGCTGCGGAACCAGCAGAAAGCAACGTTTTCTGAAATTGATTGGTACGTATGAAGTTTTTCTGCATTTCCTCAGCAAAAGCATTGTTACTTTGACTTTGCGTCGCGGTAGCAAATCTTCTAATCGCCGTAGCACGACTTGCTGCTTGCATTCTGGATTTTGTTAGCAATTCTGCCTGCAATAAACACTGCAACAATATTATTGTTTGTTTTGTTACTTTTGTTCAATCTGTCCACAGATTATATAGAAAGATATAATCTGTCCTGTCACTTGATCTGTCAATGTCACTTTTTTTACTTTTAATTTTTGAGTAATTTAATTGCATCTAGCTTATTTGCCAACGATCCTCGTTTTAGTTTTTAGATATAATACAAAAAGACATTTTATTATCTACATAGAAACAAGAACAACTTGACGAATCAGAAAAGAACTGCAAGTTGGACCGGGACTTGGGAATAGAAACATGAAGAACACACTTAGATTTGAATGTAGTAATTTGTCTTTGCCCTAAGGCGTCAAGATTGGATTAGAAAAAAAAGAAACGTCAAATTCGCATCGAGTTGCGTCCGCTACATCTTGAAAGATGCTTTCTTACACGAAATTAATGATTCTGAAGTAAAATCTAACGTTAGCCGACGGAAACTATGTCTGGAGGTTTAATCGAAAAAGTGTACATAGGTCTGGACAACGCGCCGGCCGCTTTCGACATTAAAGGGCGTATTCTTGGACCAGTATGTTGCCGTTTTCGTCTTGTTAGATTTCTCGTTATAATGAAGCCAAAATCTATCGAGTCTTTTCTGTTGCAGAATGGGACAAATATAGAATATATTCGGTCAGAGACGGGAGTGTTAGCTGTGTTGAAAAGTGAGAAATTCGAGCCTTTGCATTTGGCTTTGCATCACACAAGGTCTGAGGCTTTAGCGGCTGCGCGGTCGCTGGCATTGAATCTGATCGAGACTATACGAGCTGAGTTGGCGCAGTGGAGCGCGGCGCAGGCGGGCGGCCCGCCGCCGCCGCTCAATGTTCCCCCGCCTACATTGACGACGACAACGGCGCCCCCGCCCGTCCCGCCCCCCGCCTCCACCGTGGCTCTGTCAACACCTACAACGCTAACATCCCCGGCACACCAGTCGGTCATCCCTCCCGTTGTCAGTGTCGCACCGGCTACTACTCCGCTAATGACAGTCCGTCAACCGACAGTGCTGCAACTGCTTCAACCGCAACAACAGTATGTCTTGAATCAAGAGAACGGCCAATTGATACCTATAGTCCAACCGGGAGTACAAGTATCCAACACGAATTTTTCTCATTTGCCTATTGCCCAGCATCTTGGGCATTTGCAGCAACATAACTTTGGTGGGACTCAGATTGTTGATTTGTCTAGTATGCAGCCAGTGAATATGACACAGTTACGACTGAGCGGTGTGCCGTCTTCCATGTCTATGATATTGCCCAATGGCTACTCGTTTCCTCAAGCTAGTTTGACGTCCTCAGACACAACTACTGTGAGTTCTGCGACGGCAACACCAGTAGTATGTGCCGCTCAGGGTACAAATTCTTCTCAAAAAATACTGTATAGTACAGATAAAGGGGACAAAGATGTGAAATACCACATTCAAGGGGCGGACACAGTGCAATGGGCCATGCCGGGGTCACAGACAATGTTGATTCCGTATCAGCAGCTACAAGAGTTGACCGCCAATCAAGGTTTACAGAACTTACAGCCACAGCAATATGTTTCGGTAAGCAATGCATAGAACACAATATCTTAAAAGTTAAATTGAAATGATAGCCAGGTAAATTTAGATTTTTTAAACTTATTCAGTAATTAGTTAAGATCTTACAACTGTTATTGGAATTAAACCTAAGATAAGAAAAATGGTTTTTACTATTTTCTATTTTTTTTTTTTTTAATCTTATATTTTAAAGAGGCTTTAGTACACAGGGGTGACTATGTCAGCCTCATGGGAGGACTCAAGAGGATCGGAGATCAATATTCATGCAGCATCCCTTCCCCCAGAGTCAGATGCTCTGGTTATGAAGGAATGCTGCACAAATTTATATATTCTAAGAGCTTTATTCGACGAAGGGCAAGCCAGCAAAATGTTTACTCCACCATTATGCATGTTTAGGTTCTCCAGGTACTTCTCTCTAGCATGCTTAAACCGGTCACATTCCACCAGAATATGGATTAAATCGTCAGTTTTATTACAAACCTCGCACATTTTTGTTTGAGACACTCTCATCATGTTCAAAAACGAATTTGATGGAATGTGACCAGATCTAACTCTCAATGCTACTACAAGCAAGTCCCTGGAGAGGCTGGCATGTAAAAACCAGGGAACCCAAAAAACTTTGTTCTGGATGGTGCTATACCAAATACCCTTCGTTACGAATGCAGCATCCAAGATCCTCTGCCACTGCTTCCCAGCTATTATATAGCTATATTTTCTATTAGTTCAACTGTTTTTCTTCCATCCACCATTTTTCTCGCTGTAATTAGTGTCTCGTGCCTTGAAACCCTTGCAACATTTCAGAACTTCTTTTTTCAGAATTTTACTTTCTTTTTGAAGGGTCACTCGCGCCAAACAAAAACTTTGCAACCTTGCATAACAAATAACTATTGTTTGTCAAACAGATTGCCCCCGCTGGTGGGTTACCGCAGACCTCGCTGCCGCTGTCGGCTGCCCAGTTCCAGCAGCTACAAGCAACCGGCACTATCATGCAGCTCAATCAGAAGGTAAAACAACTAACAATCATAGCTCATATTTAGACTGAAATATTTTATTAATCCAGTTGCCATCAGATGTATCTAAGATGTGATGATGATGGTGGCCAAAAATATCTGAACACACACTTTAACCTTTTCGACGCCAATGACATATCAGTACCGCAGATTCAACCCCAACAACCTATTTATACGTATAAATTATTATAAGGGTCATTACTTCAATGCAAAAGCAACCTTCATTCAAATGGGTTTAGGTTCATGTTAAAGCTGTGTACAGATTACGCGCGGCAATCACTCGAACATTGGATCGCCCGGCGTCGCGCGCAGTGGAGACGGGGTTGCCGCGCGCGGCAGCTCGAACATTAATGCTAAAATTATTTATATAAAATATAAAAAATTAAAGCTTAATCATAATGATTAATGATAAAAAAACACCGGGTAGCACTCCGGGAGTGCCGGCAGAAGTGAAAACTACACACGCACACTCGCGCAAAAAGAAAAAAAAACTTTTTCTACACGAGATTTGAGTTGGTCACCTGAGAGAACGCACTGTTATTCCACACCTTATACCACTATACCAAACGCACATACGTAAAAGCGACGAAATCAACGTACACTTCAAAAATCGAACGCGACTAGCTTCATTCGTATTTCAAAATAAGCTCGTAGGGGATTCTGATATCCTGGTACTTAAACTCTCCCTCCGTCTTACGCCTGACACGAGTTTAACATTTTTTACCCATCCCAAAATGTGCTCAGCGGCGCTAAAGAACTTTTCACCTCAATAAATTCAATAAATAACATTAATAAGGGTGTGTTCACATAAATTTAAGACCTAGAACCTACACAACTATGATGTATCAGGTGGCGACTGGATCAGTTGACTGGACTTTAACTGCAACATTGTTAAAGCTAGAAAATGTTTAGTCTGAATTATATAGTACTATGCAAAGCGTTTTTTCATTGTAAGTAATAACTTGTGTTAAATAAACAATCTATTGAGCAAAATGATTCCAGAAAAAGATTTTTGTGTGCCTTAACCATCCTAATACTTACTCAGATTAATTTTAAGACAAGTTACAATGTCATCTACATACGTTTTTACATATTGCCAACAGCCCATAGTGAGCAGTGGTTCTTTGATAAATATAATATCGACCGGGCAGGCGTCGGCACCGCAGGTTCTATCCGTGAGCATTCACTATAATATATGTGCAATTACACCAGGCTTCTCTCATAGTTTCGTTCGAACGTCTTTTGGGGATTTTAAACACGTGAAGGTTGGCTTTTCAAGTGATAAATGCGATACATATATGTATAGTGATATTTACTGGCACGTGAAGGCCAAAGTGAAGAAACAGGAAAAAAAAAACAAAATTTCCAATTCGGTCCACACGGTCTGAGGTAACAAACATAAAAAAACTAATTGAGAACCTCCTCCTTCTTTTGAAATCGGTTAAAAATCGGGATCCAGCGACAAAATTATCGGAACTGCACACTCGCTTCTCGCTGCTCGTTAACTCGTTTGTAGTTTACAGCTCTAATCGCTTCTTGCTCACCGTCGACGGTGTTAGGGGCCGTCCATTAATCACGTGAGGCTTGAAAGGGGGGGGGGGGGGGTTTGACAAAGATCACAAGGAGGGAGGGGGCACGCCAATCGCCAGTTATTCATTTATTTTTCAGTTATCAATTTAAGATTTTTTGTAGATACGAAAAATACACGTGATGTTGGGTGGGGGCTGGGGGGTAGTCTTACAGCCTTATTCATAAAAAATCCTTAATTGAGGTTTGATCAGTTCATTAGTTAACAGACTGATTAAGCTTATTTGACAGTTGTTAAAAAGTATGATTCGTAAACGCTTGCTAGCAGTCTGTTAACTAATGAGCTGTTGATGAATGGATTAGACGCGTTATGTTGTCACCTTGACAAATCATAGACCATAGATGGCTTTTTAGTGAATTAAAAAAAAATTGACAGCAGTGGCAGCGAATTAGCGGGAAACCAGCAAATTAACACGACAGACGAGGCAGTGTGGATCTAGTTTCCTTTAACTTTCTCGAAGGGGATACAAACTTAAAACAAAAAAAAACTGTCTTGCGTATGGTTTTGCTCTTGCCAAAATCAGCTGTTCATATTTGTGGCGGCCATTTTGTGAGTTAGCAGAGAGATAAAGGAGGGTCTACGGTCCACTAACTTTCGGAAGACATAACAGAAACTTGAAGGACTGATTAGCGCTAATTGACGTTTATGAATCATGTTTTTTTGCATCGGTCCTATAGCGAGCTTATAGCGTGCCTCTAACTTTTTATGAATAAGGCTGTTAAACCTCACCATGTATCACCAAGGGGGAGGGGGGGGGTTAAAAAATGCTTAAACAAAGATCACGTGATTAATAGACGGCCCCTTACCAGTGTTATCTAAGCTCTCAAGGCTGGCCCTGGACCTCCGGTGTTACTGATCTGCATTACAAAGGCAGTGATTACTTTTTACCATCATGTAACTGCTAGATTGCCTTCTCTGTTGTAAAAAACTTTATGTTCTTAAGTTTTTTTTTAAGTTAGATTTGATTAACATCCCGGCCCTTCACGTGTTTATTATGTCCCAGACTTATATTGTAATCATTTTTTTTTCTTTTAACACCGTTCATGCTTCACGGTTGAGGTTGTTTGCGATGGTACATAGATTTTCTTTAACTAATTCCTTTCCTTTCTAGGTTTATAGGTTTGCTTGTTCTCTGTGTCGCATCATTAGTCGTCTCTCGCTGTTTTAGAGCATTAATTTTAAATATTACATTAATTTGTCACCTAAGTTATTGGTGGATTTTTTGCAGCAATTTGACTATGTTGCTACACCACCATACTCGCTAATATCATAACTGAGAAGGTTACATGTAGCAATTCTAATACTGTATCCCATATTTTATCTTGATAATGACCACTCAATATGTTAGAGTGAGAACCATGTATTTCTATCTTACTTTAACGTATTACGACCATGTTCGAGTCCTATACTATAATATAGCTCTTTTATTCCAAATACGCTTCAATTTCAGTTTTTTTTTATATAAATTATCGCGTAATTCGGCGTGCCAGAGTGTCAGTGGGCTCCCTCAGGCTTGCAGCATGTTAACAAAAATGGCCTCGTCTATATATCTCGCATTGATACGCGTATTATATCACTCTTTCTTTTGCATTGCTGATCTTCATATGGTTATATTCCATATCTATGATTTTAACCAATTAGAGCGTGCGAGAGCAACAAGCTTATTACGTAACTCGCTTGAAATCACCATCGTGTTCATTTTGACAGTTCATGTATGAGCTGACAATTGGCATCGGAATCAGCTAGCTGTCACATTCATACAAGAACTGTCAAAATGAACACGATGGCGATTGCGAGCGAGTTACGTAATAAGCCTGCTGACTAGCACCCTAATAAAAAGCAGCACCATGATCCACCAGCCGTAACCTTCTCAGTTGACTCAAACGTAGAAATGACTATTTATAATATTTTATACACTATTTACAGAATGCATCCACACCAACGAAAAATATAGGCCAAGAGAGTCGCGGACAGAAGAGACTATCCGATGGGACACCAAGCCAACTGCAATTGAGGCCTATTGCACCTGCCGGGTATGTTTAATAATCAAATGACGATGCAATGAATTGATTGAATCAAATAATATTCTCTTTCAGGTTCTACGAAAGACCTAAAATTTTTCAAAGTTTTAGTAAATTGATCATTTGCTATCTGTTACCTACAATATGTTAAAGTAGAGATTTTATGTCTTTAGTGAACATATATTTGCAGAAATAACTACCGTTGGTCCAAAGCATGATTTGACTTCGCTATAACTAAATAAAAATTGTTTAGAAAGGCCACAGATACTGTACTTATTAAGGTTCTCTAGCAGCAAAAAAAAACAATTACTTCTAGTTCTTAAGCTTTTTTTTAAACCATTACACTACCTGATAGTCGCGTGCAGTCGCAATCGCAAACACGATTTCTGTCCGTCAATCGGAGACGGAAAGGGGCGAAGAAAGAGATAGTGGTTGCGAGCATTATGGTCTCAGTGTTAACAGCCTACACTGCATTTTTTTGCTGCAAGTGACCTATTTCATGTAAGCATTTGGCGTTAATACGAATTTCAATTGTATTTCTGCAAATATCACAAAAACTAAACTTCGACGGCAGCTATCAACGCCGCCAAAACCCAATAGGCGTCGGGTCTTGGTAACTGAATTGGATTTGCCCTGCTCCGGAAAGTATATCGTTACCAAATTGCAGTCCGCGGCCTCCGAAACAAAAGCGGATCTAAAAAATGGCGGGTCGCCTTCGGAAGGTTAAAACTGAATGACTACTTTAGATGAACATTGGGGTTTGCATGAATGTGTATTGTTTTTTTTTGTGCGTGTATTGAAAGTGTGTTGTAACGCAGGTCACATGTAAACCAAGACAAGGGTTCCACAAGAGACTCTCGCTCCTGGACGGCAGCCGCAGGTATATTGACGATTCCATGTGGATATAGAGATAGCGTTTTATTTTCATATCTAAGTTGATCGAATGGCCTAGAGGTTAGACCGTTTGACTGTGAAGATTGAGGTCTCGGGTTCGATCCCACGGTCGGTGCTGAATTTTGTTTTTTTTTTTTTTTTTTAATTTTAACATGAGGTAAATTAAATGAAAGTGATTCGATGCAACAAACATGAGTTGTCTATGATAAATTATTATATGTACAAATTAATATTTTTATAATTACAAGTTGTGGGTTGATTTTTATAAAATAAAATTAAATACGAGACCCTCTATACGTATATTTAACCTACCGATTTGACGTTTCATATATAGTGAGCAGCGTAGTAAATATTAGTATGCAGTTGAAATATCACATAGTAATTATTATTTACTTTAGATATGAAATGTAAAACGCTACCTATTGTTAGATTTTTAGATAATTTAAGCGGCGTAGTTTTAGTTAAAAGTAAAGGTCCGACCACACCGGTGCGTTAAAGACGTTGACGGTGCGTATACGCAACAAAATGTCTGAAGAAACGGTGAGAAAACGTGACGCCTACGACACGTCACTGCGTATACGCGGCGGTGCGGTCGGCCCGTAACATTGCAATTGGCGTACTATTGATGTTGTTTATTTGTTATATGTTGAATATATTTTGTTTTTTGTTTATAACTGTAAATTTATTCGCTTCTGCTTGACTAATTTTGATGTTAACAGATTTGCGTAGTTATTAGAGCGTAGATGCGTAACTTTGCATGTTTTTATTAAACTTTTACCACTAAAAATTTAAGCTTCTACTAATTTATGTTTTGGATGTCAAGAAGCCTTTGCCCGGAGCAGTGAGACTACAGAATGCTGATAAAAAAGCGGACACGATTTGTCCATTCTCTCTTTCTTTTGTTTCATAGGTCTACCTTGTCTACGTAGACCAGTTTGGAAGATTCAAAAATGTTTCCTGCACTTACGACTGGCGTTGACTACTTCAGTTTAAATTGAAGAAGCAACAAACTTTTAATAATGACGTGCTAAATTATAATCAGTTTTTTCGCAGATCGTTTTGTATTGTAGGTGACGCGGTTCGTTGGGGCTGATATATTGATCTCCTGTAGCAGAAAAATCTTCATGTTGCAGATTTTATATTGCTGAATTAAATGTAGGGACACATGCGAATTGCGATGTGTTGTTTGTCTATTATGAAGGGTAACGTGGTCTCTAGCACTGCTAGCACAAGTGAGAGAGAGAGAGCTGTGTCGCGCGCGAGATGATTATCCGTCTTTCTTATTGTTCGTTCTAGAAACAGACGGGTAGTCTGTCTAACCCGCTAGGCGTGCTAGTTCTATAATCTGTATACTTTTTGGTTGTTGAGATTGGCGTATTTTTAACATACGCGGCTGAGTGAGTCTTTAACTTAAATACAATACGAAGCGTCGACTTAAAGAAAGAAAGAAAGAAAGAAAACATTTATTCGTGATTACAACAAAAGAAAGAAAAAGAAGTAAAAAACATAATAACATGCATCACGAAATGGTCCCATCTCAGCATAATGCTGGCCTTGCAGCCAGCGCTGGTCTTCCGATAGGACCATTGAGTGCTACTGAAAGCACATATTTTAAAAATACATATTATATAAATTTTAAATAGTGAACCGGCATTACATCCTTTGACTGTATGGCTGTATAGACAATAATTCCTTTACTTATCCCACAAGGGGTGAATTTTATAAAAAGTAAATAATTTTTGGCTCTGGTTAAGAAGAAAAATGACTATGTGTTAACAACAAAATAATCTTCTTTTACATTAATCTAGCCAGACCAGCAAACTTAAAGAACCAATTTGCAACGAATGCAATACTGTTTTGCTAAATATAGCATTATTTGCGTAAAAGTTGTTTTTTTTAAAGCAGTTAACCTAATTTAAAAGGATTCTGGCCATTGGCGCCCGTCTCTATTTGTTTTTGCGTAAAAAACTCATATACATACTGGCGTACTATCCGCTCACGGCAGGCTTGCGTCCACACTTAGGGTTTTTGGTTACTGTAACGTGCAACAGTTACGATTATAGCTCGCGGCTTTACTTTTGTGGAAGCGATGCATGAAGCGTTAAAATTTTGAGCAGCGGTTTTTTTATTTAGCGCTGTCAGCCTCATCAAAGAAGAATCAATCAACACTTCAATGAAGTTTCTTTCAGATAGTTCCAGTTTATACGTCCCTAGCGCTTTTTTAGATGTAGCTACGTAACGATAAGACTGACTGAAGGTGCGACCACACCGCCGCTTAAAAAACGGTGACGTTACGGAATCGCAACAAAATGTATGAAGAAACATTGAGAAAACGTGACGCCTACGACACGTCACTGCGTATACGCGGCGGTGTGGTCGCACCTTTAGCGTCTGAAAGCCGGGCCAGGAGTACGCGCGATCGGCGTCGCGAAAAGCGGTTTTGTAATACATTGTTTGTGCTAGCAACTAACTCAAGCGATAAGTATTTTCACCGTGTAATGGATAGAGAAATCGCTCGGCGTTTGTGGCGCTTCTAAGATCTCTTGTTTTTATTTTGTAGTTTATAGCGGGAGATGCAGAAGTGGTCAATCAAGCGTTGCGGAGTTCCCAAATTATACGTGCCGGCACGTAAGTCTAGCGATGACCTAGTATTGAGCTAGCGATGAGCTACTGCTAACCTCTCAGCCTTGTTTAATTTAGCGTCCTAGATGTCAATAGTTACTTCGTTTATCGCGCCATCGGCGCTTCTAGAATATCCAGTGTTACCAGCTCATTTTTTTGAGACACTGCCTTGCGTTTCGTTAATGCATCCGAAGTTTTTATTTTTCAGATCCATTTATACTGGTCGTCGGTTCCTGTCAGATTTAAGTTGTTGCCACGCGTATTAACGCCTGCATGAGCGTAGGATAGGTTATGGGCAATATAGAAAGGATGCGATACAAATATGGTTTATTTGGAGTGTTTTAGACAAGATTTTTACAGTGAACAAGGCGTGCGAGAAATTAAATAATGCGTTTGTATCTGTTCACAGCTCTTCGAGCCTCGTCATTTAAGTTTGGAGATGGGCAGATGTTTTTGTATTTATTTTGTTTTTGTCTTTAACCGCAGCATTCGAGAACAAACTGTGGATAGTAGTAGCGGCATTTTGCGTAGTAGCCCTGGCGTTGTGTTTTTTTAAATGTTATTATATCTGGTTATTCTTCTTGTAGCTAGAGACAACACTGTGGTCAGCATGGGGAAAATCAATCCAGCCCACGGCACAATTATACACGTGTCTTCGGGGCAACAGACGAAGTAAGCAATTTCAAAATTCAAAACTTTATTTTGCAAATAGGCCGCCAAGGGCTTTTATGTCTTTTTTTAAACTACCAGCGAATTCGAAAAGACCGTCATTGAGTCACTTTCCATAGAAAATTGTATGAAAAGTGACCCGGTTTCTTTGCTTCGAGCAATGCCGGATTTAGAGGTCTGGAGGCCTCTGGTCAACAAAGGAGTGGAGGCCCCTGTCCATGTTCTGTTGTTTACAAGTGTTTACTAGTCTGAATTTGTTTTTGTTTTTCGAAGTATATCGTGGGGGCCCCTTTTTTGTGGAGGCCTCGGGGCTGTAGCCCTGGTTGCCCTACCTTAAATCCGGCCCTGGCTTCGAGTATAGCTTAACCTTTTCCTCGTCATTGACTTGATATGACTACGTGCAGTGTAAAATGCACCTTCATTTGACAAGATAAAGTTGACAGTAGCGAGTGACTTAAGAGATGCTTGGCGGTGAAAAAGTCAAAAGAATAGTTGCATTACCCAACCCAAACCCCTTTATATAAAAAAACTAGCTGTTGCCCGCGACTTCGTCTGCAAAGAATTCGTTTATCGCTATCCCACGGGAATTTTCCGGGATTATAAGTAGCCTATGTGTATTCCAGACTTTTCTCTGTTTATGTGCCGAATTTCATCCAGATTCGTTGGGACGTTCTGGCGTGATTGAGTAACAAACAAACAAACATCCCTCCATCCAAACTTTCGCATTTATAATATTAGTTAGATAAATAACAAGAGATTTTGCTTGTATTACGGCCAGTTAATTTCGAAATATTTGTTTAGAGATATTCCCTAAAATGTATCTTCACTAAAAGAATTCTGACATTTGCGACCATTATTAGAAGTGGTATTCAAACTTCTACACTAAAGTGTCAACACTTTTATCCCCCAGTGTTTCGGGTTCCGGCGTTACGCAAGAAGGCACGAGCATGTACATAAGACAGATAGACAGAAACGCTATACAAATACAGAGCAAAGACAAGCAAGATTTAGCCGGCAACAAGATACAGAGCGCGACACAGAACGTCCAAATGATAACAGTCCCGCCCGGCATGACTGTGCTTCAGAACCCCCTCAACATCAGCCAGATGCCCACCATGCTGGGGCAACCCAACAGCCAAGTGTACATGATACCAGCGAACCAACAGAACTTGGTGCAAAGCGGTCTACCACCTGGATTCATAGGGCAGCAAGTCCTCCAGTCCGGTCAAAACGTCACCGTGATGCAACCCAACCAGCTGACCATGCCAAACGGCGTCCAATACAACATGCCGCTGATGCAAATGAATCTACCCCAAAATCCCCATTACATGCCGACAGGGATCAACTTGAACACGCAGCTATCGGCCCAACAGTTGAACGCGGCTCTAGCCAACCAGCAATTAACAAATGTATCCGGGACCATTCCCCTCGTCCAAGCGCCTCCCCCGGCTTCCCCGATAACCAACCAGCAGACCCAACAACCCGTGCACCAGATAATACCCCAAAACTCCACGTTCCTAACTCCCACGTCGCAATACGCCGGAATGCCGGCTCAGTACATGATGCAAACCAATTCTGGCGCCATTACCGTGCCGACCAACAACCCGGTGCAGTACACAGTACCAGCCAATCCGAGCGCGAACACGCCAGCGAACAACGGGAACGGCCAATCGACAGCGCCCGCGGAAAACGAGGGCAACGGAACAACCAATCAGACGAATTACATCACGTCCTCGCAGGATAACTACAGTTTGACCGGGGCTACGGTTCAGAATCAGACTTTTTCGACTGACGGCACGTCGACTCAGACGGTCACGTTCACAGCGGCGAATCAACAGGCTCAGCAGAATTACACCACAAACGGCAGTAACCCTCAAACGCCTGCTTACAACGTGAACCAAACTACCACCACGCAGCCACCGGCGACTTACCAGCCTCCGAATGGTTCTAACCCACAATCGACCGCGCAAACTTACGCCCCGGCAACGACGCCCCAGACGGCGCAAACTAACTATTCACCTTCTACCACCCCAGCGCCGAATCAGTCGTACCCGGCAGCCAATCTCCCGAACATGCCGAACGTGGCATTCCCTCCCACTCAGAACCCTCAAAACCCTTACCCAAACGCTACGGGACAGAACATGGCGGCGTACGCGAACAACCAGTACCAATACACGAGTAGACCGTGGTTCAGACCTCGTTACGGGTCCCCGCAGGGATCGCCGTACGGCTCGGGAGCTGTGCCTCCCCCCAACGGGCCTCCGATGCCGGTCCCTCCCCCCACTGGGAACTACAACTACTGGCAGGAGAGTTGAGAGCTAGATAACAACGTGTGGTCCGAGGAAAGCCAATCTCTACTGTGATAGTTGCCGCCAGCAAGTATAGTAGTAGTAGGCTTAGCTCGGCCTAGACGTTGTGCATTTCCACCGTTTGTATAGTAAATCGAGTAATTAGTTGATTGATGTAAGGATTCGTAAATTTAGGTTAGGTAACCGACTGCTTTAATAATAAAGAACATTTATGAAATGTAAAGAAGATCATTGTAAAAAGACAAAATAATAATACAAATATATTTCCTAAATGATTAGTTTTAATTTCAATCAAAACTGCATCAGCCAAAGTACTTAAATCTTACAGATAGCTCTAGCTTACGAGCAACTTTGTTGTCCGAAAATCGAAAATATGTAAATGAAAAATAACCCTCCTTTCAGGCTCTGCAGTCTGGAAAAATAAAGGGAAAAATGTACTTACTTAGTTTGCATCTATCTATCTATCTACATACAAAAAGAAAACATTTGAAATGGTTGCCATATTCAACATCTATCTAATATGAAAGCGTTCTAAGAAGGGTCGCATGTGCACGAGGGTCGGCTGGCGCCCTCACTTCTATTATTTCATGATGCCCTTTTTTAAATTATGAACTGCTCTGAAAGTCTCCGAACTCTTAGAGTTACAAGTAGGTGAGGCAAAACTTGGCCTTACAATTTGTGTTCTCAATAGCTATCGCATAGCCAGGTAGGTACCTAATACTTTTTGTTAATCAAAACCAACCTCTGCGAGATATTCGCAAAAAAGTAATTTTCACATTACTCCCTGACGTGAGATCAGTCACTTGGCACTAATAAAAAGAAAGCTCGCGTGGTTACAAAGTTACTAACAAAAATGAACACCACTGATCGTTACCCCGCCACTGCTTCCCTGTTCATGCTTCGAGAGATCAAACGCCGCCAAGAGCTAGTGCACAGAGGGCATGAGCTCCTGAAGAGGAAGACGGAAGCCTTGCGGTTCAGGGGCCGGCAGACAGCCTCAGACTTGTCAATCACGCAGGGTATCCTGGGACACACGCTGAGAGAAGCGTACATATCGCTGGCGGCTATAAAGTTTACGAATGGGGAGTCTAATGCACTGGTGCTTGAGAACATTGGACAGGTACGAGTGCCGGCACGTAAGTCTAGCGCTGACGCTGACCTTGTATACGCAGAAGTATGAAATACGATATCCGTGGGTGCGCAGATCCCCTCCACGTGAAACGTCAGCGCTAGACTTACGTGCCGGCACGTATAAATAGTGTCATGCTGCGACTCTTGAACGGACTAACTAGATGGCGTTGGTCACACACAAGTATCACAACCATTCATATTGAGACATTAGGTATTATAGGTATATAGGGTTTAGGTGGAGACAATGCCGCTGATTAATTTAAGGTAGGGTTGTAACTGAGGCCATCTTAGCGGAGGCGGAGGCGGATGTGGAGGTGGAGAGTTTCGCCTCCGCGGAAGCGGATGCGAAGATGAAAGTGAATGTGGCATAAGTAGTAATTCATGGTTTATTAAACTCTGCTGTTTTCGATTCGTTGATTTAAATTAAATAAATAATTAGATAATCTAAATTAAATCGCTTAAAACAATTACATTACAACTTTGTACGTCAAAGCAACTTGACAGGTTGATTCCTATCGTGTGTTCCCGCCGCGCACTCGTTGATTTCGTGATTTCGCGCGTTATTATTATTCTGTGATCATGAGATTTATAAACATAAACCTCCGTTACAATTCCGCAAAAAAAATTGCGGAGGCGGAGGCGGAGGTACGATTTCTTGCGGAACTTCCGCAGTAACGGAGGTGGAGGCGAAGATCCGTTACAACCCTAATCTAAGACAAAATCAGATTCATAAAAGAAATCCTCACATAAAAAAATTGCTACTAAGTATCAAAAGTCTTAGGCTGTTCTGACGCTGATATGATACTGTCTTCTGACAATGCTCAATAATATGTTACTAATGTCGTAACTAGGCCTAGGAAACAATCAAAATAATCACGCGCTCATCGAAGACAAAAACCATGCGTAATTGCTCAGAAGTCACACACATTAACTTACGCCTTGAGCAAGAAGTTAAATGGCGCAAAAACAATCCTCTACTACTCGCAGGCCCAAGTTCGAGTCCACCGCACACCCGAGAACATATCAGGCGTGGCAACAGTCTCGCTTCAAGCCCTTGAGGAGTCCGGCATCAGCGACTCTCTCCGCTACGCAGGCCTTGGCGCAGGCGGCCACCGCACTGGGGAAGCTAAGAAGGCTTTCAGAGAAGCCGTCCGTATATTGATAAAGTTCGCCTCATTAAGGAACACCTGTATACTGCTGGACACGGCCATTCGGTCGACGTTAAGGTAAACGGGGTAGCATTGAAAATTTTGCGGGTACTATGGTATTTATCTATAACTCTTTATTGTACATAAATAGTTATTTGTTATACAAGGGGGGAAAGTTGTATTTTACCTGCGAGTGTTCATTTGAAACACGAGCTAGCGAAAGGATTCTATGATTGACCACGAGCGAACGAACCCCGAACGACAACCCAACCGTGCGTACGAAAACCGTATGAAAATTCCTATATGTATGTATATGGCCGGCCTAAGAATACAGGTGTCTTAAAATTGTATCAGAACATTTTCACAGGTGGTCGGTTTAATATGACTAAATTTTAGGACTTTTGAGTCATGGTTGACATATGATTTCCTTCATTGATACATACAATGTTCAAGAGATCCGCGTCAAGAGCGGGGGCTAAATTTTTAATCGAAACTAAGAAAATGACATACCTACCTAATGTAGCCTTAAATTTACAGAAAAGTGAACGGCATTGAAAAGGTCATAATGCCGAAACTACACAACACCGAGAATTACATTCAAATGGAAATGGCAGAGAGGGTAAAACATTATTACTTCTAGTTTTTACAAGTTATACATACCTACTTACTTATACCCGCGCCACTCGCTCTACGAGTCCCTCGCGTGACTCGCCCCAGGGCCGGCTGAATAAGCGGCCCAGATTAGAACTAATTAAGTAGGTAGTTTATTAACACACATATACCTAATAAAGTATATTAGTGGATATATCTTTACCCTCTGTCGATTGATGGAATTTGATTGGTATGCTTTTTTCTGTTATGTATTGTAATGTATTGTCAGTTCACATTTCAAAGTCGGCTAGTGATCTATCTATAGGTGATGCTGGTAATATACCTGGTTATATAAGCTATAAGCGACTGTGTGTGTGTGTGACCAAATTGTGAACCTACATTGTTTTTTTATAGGAGAGGGAAGAGTTGCACAGATTAAAGATGGTCAAAGCGAAGAAAATTCGGGCTAAAGCTTTGGCTAAATTACGCCTTGAACTGGAACACGCGGAGTCAGGCGGCAGTGGGGAATCAAGTAGTGAGTAATAATCGGAAATGAGTGCACCTTTTTCGGTGGATAGAAGTCACATTGAAATGGATACAAGTGCCGGCAGGTAGGTCTAGCGATGACCGTTGATGCGGGGTAGTCGAAAATAAGAAAATATGGTATCGCGGGGGAGTCGCGGGAGAGTGTGGGTGTCGCGGGCGGGCGTACACCACGTTCGACTTACGTGCCGCCACCTACGCCACCTGTAATAGTAGCTAATTCTATTCTAATTTCTCGCCAATCTGTTAAGCCCCTAGGCGTGGTAACAAATGTTGCCATTTGTAAAAAAGATAAACCCCGACACACTTTCACTTTGTCGACACCGTATTGGTCGAATATGACATTTATTGTGCAAATATTCCTCAGTTTTAAGTTTTCTTTAATTAAAATTATTCATCTTCTGCACTAGTAAATACTACTCACCAACACTTGCTAAAACTAGCCTTGTACTCCGAAATCCGTTTTTCGAAGTTCGTTTCGTGCCGTTCCGCTCTCACTAATAGTTATTAATTTGAGAGTGAGAGGGACGGTGTGATACGAATTTCGAAAATCGGATTTCGGAGTTGCCCCCCTAGTACTGGGGGGCAACTCCGAAATCCGATTTTCGAAGTTCGTATCACACCGTCCCTCTCACTCTCAAATTAATAACTATTAGTGAGAGCGGAACGGCACGAAACGAACTTCGAAAATCGGATTTCGGAGTATAAGGCCTGCTTGGTATTTCATATATACGTATTTGTTATAGTTGTCGCAAGCTCCCGTTCTGCGTCCCGCATCCGCTCTATGGAGTGCCTTACCAGCATCCTCTACACCTGCAACTCGCCGCTCTCCTCCACCACAGACTCTGCTGGCGACTACAGCTGCTACAAGCCAACCTGCTGCCCTCTAGGCTGGGACGATGAGGACCTGCTGTTTTAACACTTTTAATTTAAATGGATAGTTTACTTCAGACTTAGCCCTTGGCCTTTGTAATTGTGGGCTTGTTATTTAAAAAAAATACTGTCACCGAACGACCGGAGCCTTTCTGTGGGTTGATCTGATTTGCGACAGAAAAAACTTATAATGTGCGCCGAGGTTTATTTTGCAATTCCGCAAAATGTATGCTGTGAAAACATGCGGAAAGCAAAGTTACTTAATAGGTACTTCGTTTTTTTTTCTTAATTTATTTTATTGTTATTGTCATGACTGTATGACTAACTTAATTTATTCGTTCTATTTTTACTTAGTTACTTAGTGATTACGCACTTGATGTTAAATACGCTGAGATTTCTATAAAAAAATAAATTATTTAAATGTACCAGGTAAAGTTTTATTGTAAATTAAATATTGATAACAATTTAAACACGCATTTACAGCACCCATCCATTGTCCAGCCGCTCTTCCATGGGCTTCGTAAAATATTGGCATCTTCGGAACTTTTCTAGTATTTCACCCTGTAACAACATTAAATTATTTTGGACAAGAGCTTTAAACTGCTGGACTGACTTTTACCAAACATGGCTAAGAGTCACCGTAAGAAAACTGGCTTTTGATTTTTAATGGCAGTGCGGTAGCTAGCAACGATAAAGATGAGCGTAACACCACGGGGTTATATCTCTAGGGAGCCCTGAGTGCCTAGAGCACAGCAGGGATGTTGAGTTGATGTACTTTTTAGGTACTGACGAAGGACCCCCGTCTTAAAGGGGGCTAGAGTCACCGCTATCATCATCATCATATCATCTCCAGCCTATATACGTACACACATATAATACACATAGGTCTCCTCTCCGATTGAGGCGATTTGGGCTATAATTCCCACGCTGGCGCTGCATATATTGTTACGTAAAATTTATTCGGTCAAATAATTTTCTCATCTCACACTTCATAATCATAACATAACTAAGTATATTTACTTACTGGTCCAGTCTTATTGATGCTTTCGCTGTAATAAGTGATGGCACTGGACCCGGTTCCATACAACGGATATTTAAGATGCATCTGGAAATAACATAACTGATGAAATATATGCCTAATATCAGCGGAGAGGTAGTCAGTCAAACGGAACCCCAGCCACTGTTGAACCTTTTCACAATCAGCGTTAGAGTACTTTGACACTGACAGACACAAATAAGCCATTCACTTACTGCGATAAGATGCTGCCTAAGGTTGACCGTCCTCTGATGGTTGCTATGGCGGTTTGTAAAGGGAAGCAAATAAGGTAGCTGGATCTGAAACTTTGCGGGCACTGATTAATTAACTTACGTCTTTGTTGGCTGTGACTTCCAGATTGCGAGGTTCAAATTCATCCTTCACATAGTTAGCTTCGTATTCAGTGCAGTATTCTGTGACCGGCTGAGAAGAACCCAGCTCCTCGATCACTTCATCCAGCATCTGTTCCCAGAAGAAGTCAGTAAGCATTCGCTTGCGGATTCCTAAAATTAAAAAAAATATATGTATCCTACCTATATGACCATCAAAACAAAGTGGAACAAAGTAAGTCTCTGCCTACCCCTATGGGAAAGAGGCGTAACTGTATGTATGTATGTATATGACCATCAAATTACAAAATTATTTGTGTCCAATCAGTAAGCTACATACCTACTTACCATCAGAATGTGGAGCTTTTTTTGGGATTTTATATTCACGTCTCATCTCACTGCCTATTTCTGGAGGCGGTCTACCATCCTGTAGAATCCAAGGTCGACTGAAATTCTTGCCCTTCCCATATGCTGAGCGTTCTGGAGGGACTTTTGGATACAATTTGATCCGTTCCAAGCCCTTTATTTTTAGCGAGTCATCTTCCTTATCTGGTTCAGGAATATCAGCCTGCACCTCAGCATCGGTGCTGGTTGGCTGTGGAATATCCATGATTTACAGAAATTATAATTTTAAAATACTTCTAAATTGGATCAATTATTTATTCATGGGTTGGATCAATACTGTTGTTACTACGGTAACGTAGTCAGTTTTTTTTTTATTTGAAGCAATAACTAAACGAAATATTTATGAATTCTATGCTAGCTGTGCAGAGTAGGGTTGTAACGGAGGCTATCTTAGCGGAGGCGGAGGTGGATGTGGAGGTGACGAGTCTCGTCCCCGAGGATGCGGAGGTTAACGGAGGTGGATGCAAAGATGAAAGTGAATGTGGAAAAAATAGTAATTCATTGTTTATTGAACTAAACTAACTAACTTAACTGTTCTGGGCTTCATCGTGTTCGTGTGACTTAAATAAAATAATTTCTCTGTATTAAATCACTCAAATCAATCGCAATTCACACAACTAGGTACATTACAACTTCGTACGTCCAAGCAACTTGACAGGTTGATTCCTGTTGTGTGTTCCCGCCGCGCACTCGTTGATTTCGTGATTTCGCGCCCAAAATTCGGCTGGACGGCTCAGTCTCAGTCATCGTCGAACGTCGCTGCTCGCGCGTTATTATTATTCTGTGATAATGAGATTTATGAATATAAACCTCCGTTACAGCTCCGCAAAAAAAAAATGCGGAGGCGGAGGTATGATGTCTTGCGGAACTTCCGCAGTAACGAAGGCGGGGGCTAAGTTCCGTTACAACCCTAGTGCAGGTGCTATAGTCTGGCAGCTAAACCACTGCAGCCAGATGACACTTCCAAATGTCATTTTACGAAATAATGATACCACATTTATTTCACTAGTGCTCGAGTAAGGTCACGTAATGAATGATTTGATTATTGAACGAACGAAATATTTTATGAATGTCACATTCGTAGTTTAGTATATTTCAAAATAAGCGCGATACTTTTGAGGCAATCAAGGTTCATATTAACATAGTAGATAAAATGTGCGATGACTATGTAATACACGTAAATAGTGACAGCAGCAGTGAAACTGATTCGGAATAATTTAGGTTTTTAAGTAAAAGTACAAAGGTAGAAAAAAATATTAATGTGATAATTGTTGTTTTATTTATGGCAAAATGGGGAATGAGTTGAAAACTGGTAACTGATTTGACATGCTTCCGCACATTTCCAAATCGCGCTCTTACACTACTAACTAGAAAACATCCAAAAAAACCTTATTGAACAAACCATTTTATTAAAATACGCTTTGAAAATTCTCATTTATGACGCAAATTAATTTCATTACATCGTTCATTCTTTCATTCACTCACTAAGTCACATCACTATTTAATATTTGCCAAAAACTGACAACACTGAAAGTGTCATCTGGCTGCAGTGGTTTATCTGCCAGACTATAGTGCCACTGCCACTTCACTCGACTTGTCAAATGTCAAATTTAGTTGTCATACTTGTCATTATAGGTTTGATTTGTCTGACCCAGCCGTAATTCAGATTCAGAATGGATTGTGCTGTAGCCCGTAAACAGGATTTGCCCCCTCCAGGGGGCTACAAGCCCATACCTTACAAACGAATCCCTGCTAAACAATATTTTAGCGGTAAGTGTTAATAATATGCCACTTTTGTTTATAAAACTTATTATGTAACTCTGTGTAGGTTAGGTCAGTTTGTTATTTTCATAAAAATCAAAGATTTGCGAGCGAATTTTAATTGACCTTCGTATAGCTAAACATAGCTCTATATTCCATTAAAATTATAACGTCCATCTAAGGTTTTTCAGACGGTTAAAACTCAAATACTTGACCTGGAAGTGCAGCTATCAGTCATAAAAAATTATTACTTGAAGTTTCTTTGCGGCTTATATTTATCAAATTGACTGTCAGCCTCATAGGAATTCAGCAACAGACGCAGCATTTGTACTTTAATATATCCAAATTATCAAATTTTTCTTTTCAATTTTTTTTTTTTTTTTTTTTATCTAAAATTTTTACGAGGCTTAAGTGCACCTGTGTGACTATGCCAGCCTCATTGGATGTCTCTTGGGTCAGATTCATCAAACACTCCCCCGCCCACTACCAGATTCTCTGGCAGCAAAGGAGTGTTTCACGAACCTATATATTCGTACTGCACTTTCTGATGTCGGAAAACTCAATATTGTGTTAACTGCTCCATTAAACAGGCTCACATCAGTCAAGTACCTTTCTCTATTGTCCTTTGTGACTTCACATTCCATCAAAAAATGTATTAAATCCTCAACCTTGCCGCAATGCGTGCACGTTGGGGATTGAGCAATTCTCATCATGTTTAAAAATTTATTTAATGGCACATGACCTGTCCTCACCCGAAATGCCCACACGAGTAGATCCCTGGGAAGGCTGGCACAATCAAACCAGGGCACCCGGAATACCTTGTTCTGTATTGTGTTGTACCAGATACCTTTTGTTTCTGATATATTATTAAATGTTTCCTGCCATATATCAAAACACCTTTTCTTTGCGAATAACATCAACTCTGTGCCATATGGTTTACGTAGGAGCTCCACCCCATCCGTCACCGCCAACTTAGCCATCTCATCTACCTTATCATTACCCGCCACTTTATAATCATAGTTCTAACTAGAAAAATAAACACCCAACGATATGAGACTTACGATAATGTTATAATTCCAGGATATGCTATGTTCGCGGGCTTCATCGGCATGACCACGGGAGCCCTATACCTGCACTACCTTAACTACAAGCAAATTAAGAAGCACGAGATAGAGATGCGTTCCTCTAAGATGGCTATTTATCCCATGTTACTCGCTGAGCGGGACCGGGAGTTCCTTAAACAGCTGCGAAAGAACCGAGATGCTGAGGCGGAGCTGATGAAAGATGTGCCTGGATGGGAAGTAAGTAGTATCTGCAGTTTCACCCAATTTTGCGAAATCCATCCTTATAATTACAAAATCTGATAACTCACGTATAAAAGCTGAGTAATCCTCAACATGTTCTGGACATGTTACTCTGCTTTTATATGTGAGTTATCCATTTTTGTAATTATGAATGACTCTCACGGTAGTTTCATGTTGAAAATCCATCCTTGTTTCTCATCCACAATATTAAAATGGAATTTCTATACCAAATTTCAGCTTTCTTGGTCTAAGGATGATGATTTTTTTATAATAAACTTGTGGTTGTGTGCGAGAGGCGTAATTTCAATGGAAGATGGCTGATTAACTTTCAAAAGTCTGTTCATGAGTGTATATCTTTGCTACCATTCTAGGTCAATCTATAATATTATAATTATAAAGGAACAAAACAAACTATTTAAAATTGGTTGGAAGGATCATCACTTAGCATATAAGAATAAGAATAATTTATTTGAAACTGAAAATACATTTTACAAAATTGAGTTATCCATGTCCCCTAGGCATAATATGACTACAACTCCCTTTACCTGTTGTTCATCTTCTGCTTAAGAGGGTGCATCCGTGCTGAGCTCGCAACGTCGCATTTTTGGTGATTTTTTGCGATTATTTCACTGAAATTGAATGAAATTATCAAATATCCGTCTGTAGTGCACTTCGTTTTTAGTGTATTAATGTGTCCAATGCAATGATTAATGGTGATGGACTTTAATTTTCGTATTAAAGCGATAAAATACTATAACTCGTTTAATAAGAAAATAAAAGTCAATCACGATAAATTATTGCGCATTAATACCCTAAAAACGAAGTGCACTACAGACGGATATTTGATACCTTTCATTCAATTTCTGTGAAATAATCGCAAAAAATCACCAAAAATGCGACGTTGCGAGCTCAGCACGGATGCACCCTCTTAAATACTCAGCTCTTTCACATCTCCCTATGATAAAAAATAAATTTGTTGAAACTATACTTCATTTATTTTAGAATGAGAAACCACAGTTACATTATATTGCGTCTGGTCAACTATTTCTTACCTAGCAAGTAGTATAGTGCAATAGTTTGGCAGCCGCAAAATAAAATTGTTTTAATGTCACTTTATTTGCGTGTCGTCAATTGTTACTCTAGTACAAATTGTAAAGAGATTACAGTTCACGAACCGCAATATAATGTTGTTGTGGTTTCTCATTCTAAATTAAATGAAGTATAGGTCAATTAATTATAAAGGAACAAACTAAAATTAGCTGCAAGGATCATCACTTAGCATATGACTACAACTCCCTTTACTTTGTTCATCTTCTGTTAAATACGCAGCTCATGCACATCTCGCTATGATAAAGAATAAATTCGTTGAAACTAAATGAGTTCCGTTATTTGTTTAAGGTCGGCACATACTACGGCGAGAAGGTATACAAGCTTGTGCCAAATGATAAGCTTGTGGAGCCAATCTTCCATGAATACTACGCCCACACGGACCCGAAGGAGTGGTACAAGCGTTCTTACATCAAACTGATGTCATAAACTTCTGTGGGTGAAAAGGTGACCGTTTTAACACCAATACAAACCAAAAGTTATGTTTATGAACAGAATACATTTACCTTACTTAACCCTGTGAACGCCAAGAACCTATAGTGGTCGTGTTGTGTGTCGTGCCCACCACGCCAACAACCACTAAAAAGGTTGAGTTAAGGTGTACTTTGATCATGAATATCTATTATAAATTGTTTTTATTGGTTTAAACGTTACATCAATTAATTAGTTATTCAAATATGAAAGCGTTCAAAGGGTTAAGCACTAGCAGGGTAAATGTATTTTATTCATTAAAACGGGTGGTCCCTTTAGTTGCAAAGTAACACCTGATTTAATAAACTATGCCATGTTAACTTTTTGACATATAATGGTAATTTGTGCTGTATTTTAAATTTGGATTGACCTTGTGCATTATGAATTATGACATAGTAATAACTTTTGTATTTGTCAGTGGTGTTAAAAAAGCAGACGTGGAACCTTTTAACAGCAAGGTTTGTGAAATTTAAATCAACACTCAATAATTGAGCTGGAGCGATAGTCAACGTTTAGTTAATTAAATGTGCGGGTGTAGATTGGCTGCAAACTGAATTTCCGTTTTATATTTTATTGTAGCTATTAATTTAAACAATAAATCAATATAAGCAGTCACTGGAAGTTTTGATTTAAGCTTAAGAAGGTCAGTCATACAAATATGCTACAGTCAGCCTCAAATAGTTTGTGCCACCTAAAGTGGCCAAAAAGTTAGCAACACTAGTTAGTTATTTCAACTATTGGGCTTCTTTGGGTGTCACGAACTATTTGATGCTGACTCTATACTCTATTTATTTTAACTAGATACTAAAATGACATTATACCTGTGTTGCCTGTTTTTTGCAATTCAAAAATAGTGATGTGCCACCACTATCGAAAGTTTAGTATAAATTAAATTTAGTGTAGATTTTTGTATGTATAAGCTAGTGTAATAAACTAATAAATCTTTAAATTTGCTTGATTATGATAGAATCGTATTTTTTTCTTAAAATATAACATGACCAAACCTCTTGTATTCAGACCACAAACATTGTCGATGGTTTCGAGTACACCACTAAACAATAAAAGCTGGTATCATTATTTCACAATTTGACATTTGCAATTGTCAATTTAGTATCTAGCTAAAATAAATAGAGTATACATGAAAGTTATATACACTCTCATGTTTGTAATGTACTTCGGAATACCACTAAGGCCCACTTGCACAGTAAAAAAAATAATTCGCCAACTCGGGGCTAGGTTTGACAGTTCCATACAATACCTGTTACTATAGTAAGATGGGTAGCAGTAGCACGGGTAACGAAGGATTTTGACACTACTTAGCCTCGGGTTAGCATCTAACACGGGGTTCAGTCGTCAACCCTGGTCCGTGGAGTAGCCCTAAGCAAGTTATATTTTCAATAAACGCAAAAGAAAGTGACTCCGTTTCCAAGTAACTGTATATGGTCGTTAAATCGCCTCTGCCCTCATAAGGGTTCAGTATTAGTTCTCTGTCCAGGCAGATGTGATACAAAGGGGAATACCGTCCAAGGGAAATGAGTTGAAAGTATTTATGTAAACTTCGATAGCGCGATGCAGAATAGTGAACACGGATGACGTCGTTGCGGCGCTAGCTCGTACTTCGTAGTTTATAAAGTCAATGACTAGATGGCGTAAGGATCGCTACAGGAGATATAAAAAAAAACATTTTTTAACAAATATTTTATTTTTCAACTTGTACAAAACTGTAAAACAAACATTTTATTGAATCAGGCGTTCATTGTAAAACAAACTTGTACTTATATTATATGAATTGCTTTCCTGCCCTGTTTGAGAAATTAAATGTTATAATTTATAATAATAATAAAATTCAATAACTTTCACACTATTTCGGTTTTTAGAGCCTAATAATCCTTACTTAACTTATCACCGCACACACAGATGTCAATTAACCGTAATTAAACAATGGATAAATACATTTAATCATTAATTTAAATCTCTGAGTATGGCTGTAATTCCCAAACCTACTTAAATATTAGATTAATTCCTCACCACATGAAAGAAAAAAGTATAGTTTAAGAGAGACAAAACATTACATGAAATAGCAGGTTCATAAAATAAATGCATCAAACACCAATTCAAGGTATTAATGAAAATTGCACCTTATCACGTACAACACAAGTCTTTGAATAAGCCGCAGCCTTAATAACACCTAAATACAATACACCATACCATAATCCCAATTACTTATTTTAAATTTTCTACATAATCAAAACGGTGATTACATTGAGCAAGTATAAAACCTGCACGTCTACCACGACTACCATGAGAGTGCGCAAGAGTCGCGTCGTGCGCGAGATAGATTGCCCGTCTTTTTCTTACTGTTCGTTCTAAAAAGAGACGGGTATATATATAGTCTATCTCGCGCTCGATGTGACTCTCGCGTGCCCTATCTTTGGGATCAATCGCATAAGAATTGTCATTCGAGTGGGATCCCTACGTTTTTATTTTTACGCAGTGTAGTTATTCGCTGGCTAAACCGCTCAATGAAATTGACGTATCTCTCCCAACCGAACAAAATTCACTAACTACTCTACTACTTAATATTGCTTGTAATAAATAATAGTTTTTACACAATGCAAACACATTTGAACAGACTATTATTTATAACATTCAAGCGTTACGATTTATTTTTCATGTTAGAGGCCAGACAAATGAACTAGTGGTCGATTGTGCCTCCCATCCGAAGTAAACATAAATTAATTCACTTCATTATACATTGCTATATCAGAATGAATTACTTCTGATTTTTTTTACAACAAGGTGTCTGTGACAGATCCTTTGGTATCAATATGCTTATAGTGTATTTATTTTAGCTAGATACTAAATTGACAATTGCAAATGTCAAATTGTGAAATAATGATACCAGCTTTTATTGTTTAGTGGTGTACTCGAAACCATCGACAATGTTTGTGGTCTGAATACTAGAGGTTTGGTCATGTTATATTTTAAGAAAAAATACGATTGTATCACAATCAAGCAAATTTAAAGGTTTATTAATTTATTAGTTTATTACACTAGCTTATACGTACAAAAATCTATACTAAATTTAATTTATCGTTACCTTTCGATAGTGGTGGCACATCACTATTTTTGAATTGCAAAAAACAGGCAACACAGGTAATGTCATTTTAGTATCTAGCTAAATAAAATAGACTATAGTATAAGTTGTCGATCGCAAAATACGTTTCGAGCGCGTTAGCGTTAAAATGTCAAATATACTCAAGACAAAAATATCGGGTCAGTTTTCATACAACTTTCTATGGGAAATGACCCATTATTTTTCCTCTTCAGTGTACTATGAGAACGGTTGGCAAGTACCTAATAAACGCTTAATTTTTGGTTCTATCAAACGTTACGAACGCGTTTACGTTAAAGACAAATACTATGAGAACAAAGCCTTTAGTCTCTAGTGTAAGTTTTAAGTCTTCTCTAACGCGTTCGCGTAAACGTCTCCATTACTATGAGCATTGACAGTGCTATTAGCGAAACGAAACGGCAACAAACAGTTCTCATAGTATTATTCGACATTTTAACGCAAACGCCTTCGAGACGTATTTTGTGAGGGAAAACTTAGGTAGGTACATTAAACAGTTGGTTGCCGATATTCACTGCTAGAGGCGCTGCCACTTTGCCTATAATAATTGACACGTTAACGCAAACGCGTTAGACACATTTACTGACATAATGTTGTGCATACTAACATAATGTTTCATTTGATTTCATTTCATTGAGCCCATTGAGGTGGGTTTTACAACGAAAATATTTGATTTATTAGCTTTTAATATTATACGAGCAAAAACAAAGGTTAATTTTGTATGGACTTTCCCATTTGCAGCCGCCTTGTTCACTGTAGATAACTATGGCCTGATAACTTTTTATTTTCTTCACAGATAACTGTGTTCTTTCACAGTTATATATAAGGAAAATTTGTTCCTCTGAGATAACTATACTTATGTATGTATAACTCTTTATTGTACATAAAACACATAAATCACGTTAGTTATCTCTAACGATTTTATTTTCCTCGCAAATAACTGTTTTTTTAACAGTTATTTACGAGGAAAATCTATTCCTCGGAGATCACTAGCTATCTCCGAGAAAAAGATTTTCCTCGTTAAAAATTCTTCAAAGATAACCAGTTATCTGGCCATAGTTATCTGCAGGGAACAAGGGTTGCAATCTACCCTTTTTCTGCGCGTCAATGTGCAATCAACCTTATCTTTCAACCGGCAATCTTACGCCTAGATTTGCGTTACATTGCCGCGTTGAACCGACCATTTCCAACTCTACGCCTCCAACAAGCAATGTAACGCAACGCACAATTCCCAACTTTTGAACACAACATTCAACTCAGCGTCACAAATAACTTACCAGGAACTATTTGGACTTCTTAATAACTACTTTGGGCTTCAGTTTGACCGTCCTGAGCTTGTGCATATGGCTCATAACGAAGTATATGCCCGGCAACGTAAGGAATAGCAAATATACTCGCAGGAATGTGGGCATGTGGAATGCGAAGTTCCACGCGTTGGGCATGGATACTGTGAAACGCTGGGTCTCCTCAAAGTAGGGTATGTTACGGAGTAAAACTATGGATTCGCATAGTATTCCAAGTGGGTATAGCGGGATCCACATGGTGTAACGCAGCCATGTTAGAATGTATACTTCTTTCTTGTAAAGCTGACTTATGTAGTACGGATATCTGGAATGGAAAGTGGCAACATTTTTAAACTTATAATGACTACCCGAAACCGACGAGCATGTATGAAGAGATTGATGAATGTGGATGAAGCGAAAGAGGTATGAAATATCAAATTAATCAAGAAATTTACTTCTTGATTTTTAATGTTTACGTTTTACCGTTAGAAATTTAATTTCTAAACGACACTGAAAATTAGAACACATAGAAAAATCCAGAAAAAAAAATCAAAAAGTAAATTTCTTGATTAATTTGATATTTCCTATCATCTGAAAAACAGCGCCTTCTCTCGTCCCTGGTGAGCAGTACATGTTCCACGGGAGTTTGTAATTGTGTCGTACAGGCACATCATTCAAACAGATGACGCTTAGCCACAAATATTCGCATAGTAACAAGGACACGTGACAGTTGGTAACAGATAGAAAAATTCGGAGGCTTACTCACCTGCTATGGGTGGTGTAGGGGTATAGCACGCGTCACGGAATGACGAGGACCCGGGTTCGATTCCCGGCCATAGCTTTACTTTTCGGTTTTTTCTATGTGTTCTAATTTTCAGTGTCGTTTAGAAATCGAAAGAGGTATGTCAGGATCGTAGCAAGTGGAGCAAAGTAGAAACTACTAAGGGCCTGTCTCACCACTCCTCAACTGTCAGTTTTCTATGATTCCGTCTCTATTTATTACTACGAAACAGACAGAGACGTCGTCATAGATAACTGACTGTTAAGGAGTGATGAGACAGGCCCTTAGTCTGGCGGACATATTCGTCAATGTGTGGCGAGAAATAAACAGAGATTTGTCAATCGTGCTCAAAACCAACGGTCAGCGGACAAACCTGTGTCTATTTCTCGCCACGCATTGACGGATGTGTCCGCCAGACACATCCGTCAGGCAGATCCGACGGACAAATCCGTGCGTATGGCTAGCTTTTGAGATGGACCAACCAAATAAAAGCAGCGCGTAGAAGAGGTTTAGGCGCATAACGTCCCACTCGCATAATGTCCCTTTGTCCCTTTCGCGAAATGTCCCTTTCCTAAATGCCCCTTACGCAAAACGACCCTTCTGCAAAAGGGCCCGTTCGCAAAACGTCCCTTTCGCAAAATGGCCAGTTCGCGAAACGATCCATATCCCTTGAGAAGACTCCTAGTCTCTACCGAAACAAGCTTTTTCCAGACGGGACATTTTGCGAGCGAGTCATTTCGCAGACGGGACGTTTTGCGAAAGGGGTGGGACCTTTTGAGAAAGGGACGTTTTGCGAATGGGGTATTTTACATAAGGGACCATTTGCATTGGAACGTAATTTTGGTGGAGGGACGTTTTGCGAGTAGGACGTTATGCGCCCAAACCGGAGAAGAGAAGAGAGGTAGGTAAGTTAGTATCAGTTACCTGACAACCTCGATGAGGCTCCAGATGAGGAACAGGTAGAACACGACCGGCTTGGTCTGCATGCGCGGCTCGGCCTCCACCATCGCGAAAAGCACGAACGCGCGCCCGCTCACTTGCAGGAACGGCACTAACACACCACCCTGTACATACGTTACATTATTTTTTTCTTATACAATAAGCTAGTGCAGGGTTTCAAAGATCAGTTATTTGCACAAAGGCGAACTGATCCCTATAAGGGATCTCTACCAGTTAACCTTTATGAGAGGGGCATTAAACAAGACACACACACACACACGCACGCACGCACGCACGCACGCACGCACACACACACACACACACACACACACACACAAATAAGGACCAACACACGGGCCATTACCAAACACATCAACGCCACACATGCGCTGGTACTTACAAAAAAGAAATGTAAAAGAGCCCTTGAGAGAAGAAAGAAAAGAGAGAGATAATACTAGAATACTCACCTTAGTGTACCCAAACATGGGATGCATGACTTCAAGATACTGCATCAGCTGCATAAACTTCATGGCGGATCCCACGTGCTCGTAAGTGTCGCCGATGGACAGCTCCTCCAGCTTTATGTAGCGGACCAGCATAACGGCCAGCACGTACGCGAACCCCACGAATTGGAACAGGTTGTAGATTATGAGGTAGACTTTCTTGTAGTCTTCTGGAAGTTTCAGGAATATTGGGTATGCTAAAGGCCCGTTATTCATAAACGCTCGCTTTGGGTTTAAAACCACAAAATTTCATAATACCTTATTTACTAATACCCCTAATTTTCAAATTACCATGGGCTCATAATACCTAAAAATACCTGAAAAGTCAAAATGTCTTGTAACAATTTGATATTTTATGTATTTTTAGGTATTATGAGCTCATGGTAATTTGAAAATTAGGGGTATTAGTGAATAAGGTATTACGAAATTTAGTGGTTTTAAGAGAGTGCATCCGTGCTGAGCTCGCAACGTCGCATTTTTGGTGATTTTTTGCGATTATTTCACAGAAATTGAATGAAAGTATCAAATATCCGTCTGTAGTGCACTTCGTTTTTATAGCTGGGGCAATAAGCGATAAAACCTTGCACTTTTGTCTCGGAAGACGCCACTTGGCTCGATTGTTCCTTAGGTCATTCTGAGTAGATTTAGCCCTGGAGGCCTAAAGTTACCCCCTGCTGGTAGCCAGGGGAGGGGGGGGAAGTTTGCATCTCCCGCGTTGCAGTTGGACCTCGTTTACTGTCCACTTATAGCTATTAGGGCAAGTTTGGTATCATTTTCGTATAATTTAAGGATGGGGAATCCTTTTCTGGAACAAAATTTTTACCTTACCATAGAAAAAAAACAAGAAATTGAAAAAAGAAAAAAAAAACTAAAAAAAAATATTTCGAAATTGTTTTCTTACAGGCATACTACGGCGATTTTTGGTAATTAAAAAATATGACGTTATAGTCTATTTATTCTTGAATCTTAAAAGTATTACTTGAATAACCACTTCTCAATAAAAAGTTTGTCAAAAAAAAAAACGTTTATTCGGCAACTTTGGCTTTACCTGTTTGGAGCCCAGTTACTGTCCACTAATAGCTACTAGGGCAAGTTTGGTATCGTTTTCGTGTAATTTAAGGATGGGAAATCCATTTTTGGTACAATTTTTTTACCTTACCATAGAAAAAAAACAAGGGATTCGCAAAAAAATATAATCACAAAAAAAAAATTTGAAATTGTTATCTTACATGCATATTAAACCGAATTTCAGTAATTAAAAAATATGATGATATAGCCTATTTAATTTTAAATCTAAAAAGTATTACTTAAATAACAATTTTTGAAGAAAAAGTATGTCAAAAAAAATAAAAACGGGTGTTTGGCAATCCTAGTTTCACCTGCTTGGAGCCCGGTTACTGTCCACTTATAGCTACTAGGGCAAATTTGGTATCATTCTCGTGTAATATTAGGATGGGGAATCCATTTCTGGAACAAACTTTTTACCTTACCATAGAAAAAAAACAAGAAATTGGTAAATAAAATCACAAAAAACAATGTTTAGAAATGGTTCTCTTACACGCATATTACACCGATTTTTAGTAATTAAAAATTATGATGATATAGCCTATTTAATCTTGAATCTAAAAAGTATTACTTAAATGACCATTTCTGAAGAAAAAGTATGTCAAAAAAAAAACGGTTGTTTGGCATACCTGGTTTCACCTGTTTGGAGCCCGATTACTTTCCACTTATACTTAGCTACTAGAGCAAGTTGGTATCATTTTCATGTAATTTTAGGATGGGGAATCCATTTCTGGAGCAAACTTTTCACTTTACCATAGAAACACAATCAAGAATTTGTCAAAAAAAATCATAAAAACCATTTTCGGAATTGGTCTCTTGCAGGCATACTACAGTGATTTTTGGAAATTAAAAATATGATGTTATAGCCTATTTAATTGTGAATCTTAAAATACAGTAGTATCGAAAGCTTGCCACCACCTCAAGACGTTCCAAAGCAACATTTTCTTCGAGCTGTATACCAAAGAGGACATGTATGAGATCAAATCTTACAGTCCCATCAAGACCTGCCATACCCTTCTAAATGTGCATGGTACACAGAAAATCAAATGTGAAAACCGGTGTGGACCACGATACCGTCTTCGAGAAAGATATCAATCGTCGAATCCAACTTGAATGGGCAGCGTTTAGGAAACTCCGCATCCGCAATGTCTTTTGATAAATTCCTTAGTTCCTTAAGTCGAAAGTCATTAACCAATGTGTGTTGCCAGTGATTACTTATAGATCCGAGATATGGTGCTTCCGGTGCTTCACTATAGGCCTTATAAATAGGCTCAGTTTTTCAGCGAGCTATGGAGTGCTATGCTTGGGGTTTCTCTACAGGATTGAATCAAAAATGAGGAGATACGTAGAAGAACAGCGGTCACCGACATAGCCAAGCGAATTATCTCGTTGAAGTGGCAATGGGCAAGCCATATAGCACGGAGAACAGATGGTCATTGGGGCCGAGAGGTTCTCGATTGGAGACCGCAGATCGACAAGCGCAGCTTACGACGACCACCAACGAGATGAACGGATGACCTGGTTAAAGTCGCGGTTTCACGGTGGATGCAAGCCGCTACCAACCGAGGCTACTGGAGGTCATTGGGGGTGGCTTGTCCAATAGTGGATGTCCTACGGCTGATATGATGATAAAATGCAAATTAACATGTGCAAATAGAAGGCGCAACTGTATCAAAAGACAGTTAAAATTTACAGATCGTAAGAGTTCAGTGCAATAAGAACAATTTTAATGCAGCTTTCAAATTTTTAGTTATAGTGCCCCCCCGTACTTTTTTTCCTGACTATCGTGGGAGTCTAAGTACTTCATGTTTTTAGAAAAAACTTGGTCGGTAAGAACTTGAGCACCCCATATTAAAGCACGAACAAACAGGTCAAATCAGGTATGCCAAATAAAAGTTTTATTTTTTTTGGCAAACTTATAAATTAGAAGTGGTCATTCAAGTAATACTTTTTAGATTTAGAATTAAATAGGCTATAGCATCATATTTTTTAATTACCAAAAATCGCTGTAGTATGTCTATAAGAGACCGATTTTTTAATTTTTTTTTGCGATTTTCATATTTTTTTGCTATTTCATGTTTTTTTTCTATGGTAAGGTTTAAAATTTGTTCCAGAAGTGGATTCCCCATCCTAAAATTACACGACGATGATACCAAACTTGCCCTAGTAGCTATAAGTGGACAATAACCGGGCTCCAAACAGGTGAAATTAGGATTGCCAAACAACCGTTAATTTTTTTGACATACTTTTTCTTCAGAAATGGTCATTTAAGTAATACTTTTTAGATTCAAAATTAAATAGGCTATATCATCATAATTCTTAATAACTAAAAATCGGTGTAATATGCGTGTAAGAGAACAATTTCTAAATATTGTTTTTGTTTTTTTTTTTTTACCAATTTCTTGTTTTTTTTTCTATGGTAAGGTAAAAAGTTTGTTCCAGAAATGGATTCCCCATCCTTATATTACACGAAAATGATACCAAATTTGCCCTAGTAGCTATAAGTGGACAGTAACCGGGCTCCAAGCAGGTGAAACTAGGATTGCCAAACACCCGTTTTTATTTTTTTTGACATACTTTTTCTTCAAAAATTGTTATTTAAGTAATACTTTTTAGATTTAAAATTAAATAGGCTATATCATCATATTTTTTAATTACTGAAATTCGGTTTAATATGCATGTAAGATAACAATTTCTAAATATTTTTTTTTGTGATTATGTTTTTTTGCGAATTTCTTGTTTTTTTTTCTATGGTAAGGTAAAAAAATTGTACCAAAAATGGATTTCCCATCCTTAAATTACACGAAAACGATACCAAACTTGCCCTAGTAGCTATTAGTGGACAGTAACTGGGCTCCAAACAGGTAAAGCCAAAGTTGCTGAATAAACGTTTTTTTTTTTTAACAAACTTTTTATTGCGAGGTGGTTATTCAAGTAATACTTTTAAGATTTAAGATTAAATAGACTATAACGTCATATTTTTTAATTACCAAAAATCGCCGTAGTATGCCTGTAAGAAAACAATTTCGAAATTTTTTTTTCGAGTTTTTTTTTCTTTTTTCAATTTCTTGTTTTTTTTCTATGGTAAGGTAAAAATTTTGTTCCAGAAAAGGATTCCCCATCCTTAAATTATACGAAAATGATACCAAACTTGCCCTAGTAGCTATAAGTGGACAGTAAACAAGGTCCAACTGCAACGCGGGAGATGCAAACTTCCCCCCCCTCCCCTGGCTACCAGCAGGGGGTAACTTTAGGCCTCCAGGGCTAAATCTGCTCAGAATGACCTAAGGAACAATCGAGCCAAGTGGCGTCTTCCGAGACAAAAGTGCAAGGTTTCGGGAAAAATAGTCGCTTATTGTCCCAGCTATTAGTGTATTAATGTGTCTAATGCAATAATTCATCGTGATGGACTTTAATTTTCTTATTAAACGAGATATTGTATTTTATCCGTTTAATACGAAAATAAAAGTCCATCACCATTAATCATTGCATTGGACACATTAATACACTAAAAACGAAGTGCACTACAGACGGATTTTTGAAACTTTCATTCAATTTCTGTGAAATAATCGCAAAAAATCACCAAAAATGCGATGTTGCGAGCTCAGCACGGATGCACCCTCTTAAGCCCAAAGCAAACGCTCAAGGCTTCTGCTACCTTAGCAATCGTTTGTCCTTATGTCACTGACATTTACCTTTCACAGATACGATTTCTAAGTTAGCAGAAGCCTAAAGAGCGTTTATGAATAAGGGGGCAAGTCCCTTCCATGCTACTATAGGATAGGAGCAAAGCAAAAACATAGAATGTACGAGTTGCTTCTTCTTCCGCGCAGATGTAAAGCCCATCGAGGGAATGGGAGAAAATCCCAAGAATCACTTTATAGGTGATGCGTCTAGCAACCCATCACTACTTTGATTCCCCTTTCCAGCTATACGTCCACAATCACAATCCGAAAAGGGTACCAGTAAATATATCCAGGACCTAACACCAATCTAACTACATAATATTATAAATGCGAAAGTATGGATGGATGGATGGATGTTTGTTTATTACTCAATCACGCCAGAACGGCCCAACGGATCTGGATGAAATTCGGCACATAGATAGTGAAAAGTCTGGAATAGCACATGGGCTACTTTTTATCACGGAAAATTGCGTAGTTCCCGCGGGATAGCGATAAACGAATTCTTTGCAGACGAAGTCGCTGGCAACAGCTAGTAATATTATAAATGCGAAAGTATGGATGGATGGATGTTTGTTTATTACTCAATCACGCCAGAACGGCCCAACGGATCTGGATGAAATTCGGCACATAGATAGTGAAAAGTCTGGAATAGCACATAGGCTACTTTTTATCACGGAAAATTGCGTAGTTCCCGCGGGATAGCGATAAACGAATCCTTTGCAGACAAAGTCGCTGGCAACAGCTAGTAACGTATTATGTAGTATGGGTGTGGTCGCGAGTAGCAAGATAATTTATCTCAGGCCATGGACACATTCGGGGATTATCATAACACACAGGACACGGCGTTTGAGATGCTTCGAGGTCTTAACCATAAAACGTTACCTACCTTTCCTGTAGCCCATTTCCTCCTTCTGAAGTTTGTCGTACATGCCCGGATAGTCCTTCATGACGTCGCGCGTTTCTTCCTCGCTGTCCTGCCCGTCCTCAGACTTCCAGAGGTCAAAGTTTATCTGAAATTTGTAACAAAATTTAATTAATACTGTTCTTAATACTCAATACTGTTCTTAAAACAGTGTACGGATTTAACTTAGGGACCTTTTACATCCCTTTTATAAAATTAATTGTATTATAGGTAAGTTAAGTACAATTTAAGTACTATTGTAAATCTATTTTATTTTGAAAAAATGACTTTCTGCCAAGTTTCTTGTGGTGCATTCTTCTTGGCAATGATGGTCTTTCCGAATGCGCTGGTAGATTCAAAAAAAGACATGTAAAAGAGCCCTTGGAGGCCTATTTGCAAAATAAACTTTTGACTTTTGACTAGTGTCTCTCAGAATTATTCACATACAATTGAAAAACCTTGAAAACATTCAGATTCAATCAAAGTAACCCAACCAACGGAAATATTTCGCAATAATTATGAGAGATCTTGTATATATAGGTATATTGTATACAATATAGTAAACTTCACTTGAAATTTAAGAATAAATTAACATATTAACAGCATCAGTTTAACAAAAAGATATGACCCTGTAACTGTGAGTTACGCATGGTCAAACAACAAGTAACAATGTGAAGTAGAATTTTGCAGTATCCTTGAAAGTAGTGATATAAAAAAAACTGGCCAAATGCGAGTCGGACTCGCGCACCGAGGGTTCCGTACCATTATCTATAAATATCTATAAACCAGTGTAAACAGAGCTCTGCTCCAAAGCAAAATGTACGCAGTGTGGGGTCACTTTATATTGATCACTGATATAAACAGACATACATACATATTTACGGTTTTCGCAATTATTCCCTAATCTGTGCTATAAGACCTACCTTCATACCAAATTTCAAGATTCTGCGTTCACTGGAAGTACCCTGTAGGTTTTGATTCCCTTGCGAGTTTCGAAAATTTGCGGATATTTGCGGTATAAACTGCTGTATCTTTTAATTGCGTTGGCTTAGAAGTTTGATTTTTTCACAGCTCCAAGAGGCAGTAGACCTGAGTATTTTATATAAATTTCAGCTTGATACCTCCACGCGTTCCTGAGAAAAAGGGTCTTGACAGACGGACAGACAGACGGACGGACGGACGGACGGACGGACGGACGGACGGACGGACAACAAAGTGATATAAGGGTTCCTTTTTTCCTTTTGAGGTATGGAACCCTAAAAGGAAATGATTAGCTATATATATACATAAATAAAGCTGAAGAGGTTTGAAAGTCTATACATGGAAAATATTCGAAAAAAGTTTCAACAGTTTTCAGATTTTTTGTCTGTTTATCTGTATATTTGCGAGTGCATCACGTGATAACAGCTGAACAGATTTTAATGCAAACTTTATTAATCCGTCAAGAAAGTCCCCAGCCAGGTTATAGGCTAATTTTTATCCTGGAAATTTGCATAGTTTTTTGCATAGCATTGCTAATTCTATGCGGACGAAGTTGCGGGCAGAAGCTAGTTATTAACACTCTTATATTGGCATCACCTGTCATTTATTTTACAAGAGTTTATTTGACTGGCCTTATGTACAGTCAGCGTAAAGTATACTTCATTTAATTTAGGATGAGAAACCACAACAACATTATATTGCGGCTCGTGAACTGTAATCTCTTTACGATTTGTACTAGAGTAACAATTGACGCCACGCAAATAAAGTGGCATTAAAAGAATTTTATTTTGCGGCTGCCAAACTATTGCACTGTACTGTTTGCTAGGTAAGAAATAGTTGACCAGCCGCAATATAATGTTATTGTGGTTTCTCATTCTAAACTAAATGAAGTATAGTTTGTGACACCCAAAGTAGCCAAATAGTTCGCAACACATCATTGTTACAGTTGAAATAAGGTTGTGTTGCTAACTTCTTGGCCACTTTGTGTGTCACAAACTATCAGACGCTGACTTTATGTATGGCTCTTAACTTGTACAACAAATTTATTAATCTCAGTGGCCAGATTAGCTTCAAACTTGGTATGCAGGCATATATGAAGTTTGCATTACAATGCAACAATGTAGCAAAAAATACCTATATGAAGTCGGAAGGTAACAAAAAGTAAAAATGTACCTTCACCCATGCCGGCTTCTGAGGTTGTGCGGTGAGTCGTGGCCACCACGCCGGTGTCTCCTTCACCAATATCACATCCACTCGATTTTCAAATATGCGCACCGTAGTTGGGTAGTCACTATCCGACCCATTCTGAAATTAACAGAATTTAAAAACACTTTTATTCATAGACGAATAACCGTAATCCTTAGCCGAGAAAAAGATTCAAAATGTATGATAAACAGCTTAGTATAACTTCGCCGATAATGGCATATTATAAAATAGGAGCGAACGAAGTACTCATAAATACGTAAACACGGCCCTGTCACCTGTGATAGTAGTTTTCAATTCATGAAACAAGTACCGGTCCAAAACGCGTTAATTATTGTAGAATCATATTATATTAAATACTCACGGATTTGATGGGCGAAAACAGGTCTAAGATAAACTCGTACTGTGTCTTGCCGTGAGCGCCTATGCCCTCGGCGGAAAACTTAATCTTGCTTTCCAGAACATTCACATCAGGTTTTATTACATTTTTCAAATCAATCTTCAATGAGACCTCTTTTTCTGTTTGCGCCCAATAAACGAAGGGACTCGGAATTACCATGTTGTAAGTGTCGCAATTAAACTTTTATTAAAATAGCTAGCGAAAATACATCGGATTTTCGCTAATTTCTGACTAACCGAAGCAGACCGATACCGATATGATATGATGTGAGCCGAGTGACCAACAAAGACGAGACGACTCGATTGTATCTGGTATTCTGTCATTTCTGTCAATGGATTTGACATTGACACTTCTGTCGTAGTGACATTTACGAACGTGTTCGGATACTTGTGAAAAAATAATATGGTTATGAAATTTGCTAAATTGTTTGCAGATTGTTTCTCTTTATTTGAGAAACAATAATTAAGGTTCAAAAAAGAAAAACAAATAATAAATTAAATAATGGAAATATGGACAAAGGTTTTGATTACTTCTAAACATCTTTTGTCTATGTCTATAGTCTATGCATTTTTTTTTTCCGCCCGCGGCCTGCCGTCCGTCGTCCGTCTGTCAAAAAGCCGTTTGCTCTTTATTGATGGGTGTCGTATTTCTAAAATAATTTCCAAATTAATCTGCTTCATTTACATTTGGGCATCCTTTCCGTCAATTGAAAATGGTTTAGCCAGGGCCGCGTTGAGAATAAGTTCAGGTGTTTGACTGTTTTAGTGTAAACAAATCCAAAATGTCCGTTCCAAGCACGGGTTTGAGCAAGTTGAAGAAGAAACACATTCGTGTAAAGCATCAGAAAGTTAAATTGTTTCGTGCTAATGAGCCTTTGCTGTCGGTGTTTATGTGGGGTGTAAATCACACGGTGAGTAACTTTATTTAGGTATTCTTTGCTAATTAGAATAAGGCAATGTACGCATAATCTGATTTAAGTCGATTATGTTGGGGTTCTCTAACTCGCAATAGCATTATGTCATTTCTTTCGTGACCGGAGTGTTGTGGTTCAGAACTGTTTACTTTTATATCGACGCTGTGCTATGTTGAACTGGTTTATTTTCTGGCACTTTATCAATATCAATGTTTTTGTCGCGACACTACGGTTGCATTTAGGCCTTTATAAATAGACGATAACATGTTTCATGCGTCAAGGCAGGACCATTTCAAGTTGCCAAACTATGCATGCTATTTATTTATTTTTTGATATTTACCTACTTAAAACTTGCAGTAGCAAAAAGTAAAAGTTGTCTTCTTTTCAGATAAATGAGCTGAGCCATGTCTCAATTCCAGTCATGCTGTTACCAGATGACTTCAGAGCATACTCAAAGCTCAAAGTTGATAATCATTTATTTAACAAGTAAGGAATAATGTTGTATGTATTATTATACTAGCATAACTGTATTTAATAGCATCATTCCGTATCAGAAAAATGGTCCAGAATGGTCAAGTTATGGATTGACCTGATGTAAACATATAATATTATGTTGTTATGCTGTCCTTATATTTGTAGTAGGTAGTTGTCTGTGGGATGATTTTAGACTAACAAGAAACAACTTGCATTTAAGTTTTATCTGAGTATTTTTTACTGGAAGTGGGTCAGATTTGACTTTATACTTGAAAATTTTAGTGTCACAGCAAGTTTAATAAAAACTTGTAAAAATAATAGCTAAGACACTAAAAGTACCTACATAAAGCTATTTTTGAATTTTGAAAGTTTAGCTTTTATTAATTCTCATCATTGTGGAAGAATGGTGTATACATGTCATAGGGTATTATGTCTTAATAGGACTTGTGTCTTTTTTCCATTAGTCATGCAAATTTACTCGCAAATTGACATTTAAGTGTGAAACAATGGTCGATGTCAGCCATAATTGTTCTAATTATTTATTAATGGGAACTAAACTCGTTTCCACTAGGAGGAAGCATCAACTTTGTATTACAAAGATAATTTATCATAATGATGTAGATTAAATTGTAGTTGAGTGTTGCAAATAATGCAATTAAGGTGTCAATTATATCGTAAAGTGTAAACAAACATTACTAGTAAATTCATCATTCAGACAATTTCAATATGGCGGTTTGTTTACATAGTTAGCAAGTTCCATAGAATGACACTTTAGACAGACTCTTAGAAGATATTTATTAATTTATTTAATGCAATTCACATGTCAAAGGTACAACAAAATGATGGCAATATGCACATTAAATAATATGAAACCCTATTGGGCGCAGCATTTTAGAGAGGAAGGACATGAAACCTTCTTGAGCTACTTCCTATATGCTAATTACAAGTGCCGGCACGTAAATGCGCAGTAGTCGAAAATAAGGTATCGCGGGGGAGTGCAGGGGACAGGGGCGGGCGTACTCCACGTTAGACTTACGTGCCGCCACCTGTAGTATATCTTTATGACATGATTTCATCAGTATTTTGTTTAAAATTATCACAATAAATTGTACGTGTAGTTGTAAGGGAATTTTGAGTTTTTGACCCACTTCTAGTGGATAGATTGATGTGAAAGGCACTTGTTTCTGGCAGCCTAAAAGCTGATGTTAATTTTTTTTTAGCAAAAAAAGCTAATTATATCAAGGTTCATACAACAAAGTAGCACAGTCACTGTTGACAATTAATTTCTGTTAGTCATTATGATTATTAATGAACTGTAAACTGGTTAAATGTTACATTAATGCTAATGTATCACTTGGCAATGTTTCATTTGGCAACACTATTCTCCCTAAAGCTAGGTACTTACCTTTTCACCATAGTTGTAAATCTAGTGACAGCATAGTTGAGTCTACAGGTGGTTATTAAATGTCCTGAAAAATTGCCAAATGTCTTCAGGTACTAAATAAAATACTCACGAGTAGACTAGAAACTAGAAATATGTGTGGTTTTTGATAATTTTATTTTTATTCGACACTGGCAACCCGCCGCGGCTTCGCACGGGTTTATCAGTGTATTTTAAAGGTTGATCTTGAATTAATTTTGCGTAAAATTTTCCTATAATCTAGATTTTATAATATGATTCTAAACTTATATTTTCTTCTCAGGGAAAACATGCCGTCTCACTTCAAGGTTAAGGAATACTGTCCCTTAGTGTTCAGGAACCTGCGAGAGAGATTCGGAATCGATGACCTGGACTACAAAGAGTCGCTCACGAGGTAAGTACTCCAACAAAACTTATCCCAATGTAGGGACGAGTTAAAGTTGGTTAAAGCCACGCAAAGACCACAGCACAGCTAAAAAGAGTAAGGAATCTTGAAACACGACGCATTCGCACTCAGGACTGTGTGATGTCTGTACGCAGTCCAGTTTGTGAGTGTGCAACGGCGCATTGTTTAAAAGATTATATACTGAATTGATACTATAGCTGTTACATTAACGAAGTTGCTGGTTTTCCGCATCCAACAACAATTAAAGTATGGTTGCAAAGCACGACAATTTTCTAACAATGACCTGTCACTATGTGTCTATCGCGCGCTAATATTTACGCGCGACAGAGACATAGTGACAAGTCCGCAAATTCTTCGTGCTCCGCCACACTTTAGAGGCTCATTTATAGATCAGACTTTAACTCGTCCCTGACTAAAAATTTACTATACCCCATTGAGCTAGATAGCACGTGTGCGAACGCTCTATCATTTCTATATCTGATTTAATGATATTTATTTATTTATTTTTTCCTCTTAATTTTTACTGGCGCCCCCGTCCCGCTCCTTCCTAGGTTTAGAAAGCCAGATAACTACCTCTGTCCTCGCGGGCAGCGGAAACCCGTCAGTGTGCTGCGGCGGTCCGCGACGGCGCCATCTGGCGTCGCGGACATCTGCGACCACGACAGTATACTACAAGATGCCACGGCCTTTGTCAAACGCGGCCTGACTATAAAACGCCTGAGGTCAGCGGATTGCTAAGCAACCGTACGATTTTTTTTCATTTATTTTTTTATCTAACAGTATTTAGTGTGCTCTACTGACACGGTAAAGCGTTCACTAGCGACACCTGTAGGCTTATTGTCGAACTCGCTCGCAATCGCCATCGTGTTCATTTTGACAGTTCATGTATGGGCTGACAATTGGCATCGGAATCAGCTAGCTGTCACATTCATACAAGAACTGTCAAAATGAACACGATGGCGATTGCGAGCGAGTTACGTAATAAGCTAGCTGTTTGTGGGCGACGGCGTGCCATGGCTGAGAAGGCGGCAAACTAGATCGAATTGTTACCTCTGTAACAGTTTCATACGTAGACAAATGAATAACTGCGGTTGATAGCGAGTAAAATTCATTTTTTTTTACCTTTTCGCCGCCATTGGCTTGTGAAGTCAGTACGCAATGTAAAATACATCTTCATTTGACAAGATAAAGTTGACATTTGCGAGCGACACTAGAGCTGCTTGGCGGTAAAAATGTTAAGTAAATGACGGTATGATAAATTTAAATTAATTGTTTATAACAAATATGTGTATAGGTTCCCTTTCCATTTTTACAAATATTCAAGATGAATTCTGATTAAAGTCGTCACAATTTAAAAGGCCCGTTTTGACATTTGTCTTCCCGACGTAACAAGTGATGTAACCATATGACTCGGTACTCGATACCCACGATAAATCGATTCAAGTTTGCATGAGTATTTGATCGATTTGAATTATATATTGTAAAGTGCATTGGATTAAAGTTCTGATTAAAAAATGTAACTTAAACTGATATTTTGAAATGATACAATGCTACGAAAAGTCAATTTTCTTTCATTTAATATTTTTGTTACAATAACATTCACTTAATCACAAAAAATCGAGAAAAACTGAATCTTCAGTCAATCATTTTCTTCAGATGATGAAGACGAGCCATTCTATAGAAATCAGTATTGCCATTGTTTACGGCTTTGAGCTCCAAGGTCATAATTTTCAGTAAAGATCACTACACAGCTGGTGAAATTCAGTAATTAATTGGTCTAAATAAAATAAATAAAACCGGCGAAGTGCGAGTCGGCTTTAAAAAAATATATCTTGATCGATTTATTTTTTCCTTAACCGATTATTAATAGTCTGTGGACAATATGAAAAAATCGTTGTGCCACAGCATTTAGCTGAGTGAGCGATACACATCAATGAAAAATGCAATTACCTTCAGAACATTTCGACCGGTAAAAAATAGAGAACTTCATGGGCGTGAACTGTCAAAACAGGCCTTTTAAATTGTGACGACTTTAGGTCTGATGTAAATATAAATCTTTTGCTATTATATTATTTGAGTTAAAATTAATATTTTTTTGAATACTCACTTTATAGGACAAAATTAAAATCACGAGACGACGAATAAACAGCACTAAGCATTTACTGATTTAGTTTGCCCAAATATATACTATCCCCCTTATTCATAAACTCTCTATAGGCCTCTGCTAACATAGCAATCGTTTGTCCTTATCTGTCACTTTGACATTTACCTTTCACAGATAAGGACAAACGATTACTAAGTTAGCAGAGGCCTATAGAGCGTTTATTAATAAGGGGGGAGTCTCAACGTGGCACGGCGTTGCAATCACGCAAACGGACATCTGTATCGTCATCCTAACCGCTTGACAGAAATTGACGTGATTTTTGATTGAAGAAAGCGTTTTTTGTTTTTAAATGTTTTGACGTGTGGAAGTTACCCTGATCCCCGTTTGTTCCTTATCGTGTTTATTTCATTTAGTTACTAAAGCATTTATTTATTCATCCACTCTCCAGTGAAGCAATCGATGGAGAGGTCATCATCACGAACTCTATAGGGATCATTATTCACAATTGTATATTGTATCATTTTTTTTTACAAAAAAAAGTTGCACCTTTTCACCATAAACAGTGTAAAATACTAAAAGTTGACATCGTTTATTGGTTTGGTTATGCCTCTCGACGGGATTGATCTGCGGCGAGTAAATAGAATTCGACACTACCCTCATTTTATACGCGTTGAGTACTCTCAGTTTTTGACGAAGCTGCCGCATGTTGACTCATGCAGCTAAGCTATTGCGTGTGTCAATCATATATTTTTTGGCTTCTTCACAAAACGAGCTAGAGCTTTAAAAGTGACCGCTTTCGAGGTATAAGCTGTGAAAGGAGTCATCGCTCGCTATTTGTAATTACTCGTATTGTGTGTAGTCAGTTGACGTAATGTTCCTGACTGAAAAATCCTACTCTCTAAATTTTGAATCTTCACAGCGATCGCACCAGTCCGGCGAGCACGAGAGCGCATGAGAGTCGTGTCGCGCGCGAGATAGACTATCCGTCTCTTTCCAGAACGAACAGTAAGAGAAAGACGGGCAATCTATCTCGCGCGCGAGGCGACTCTTGTGCGCTCTCGTGCTAGACGTGCTGGCGATATACCTAGGTATAATATACCTGTACGTCCGGGTATTTAGTCTGTCTAGATGTGCATTGATTTGATTTGCTTTATGATATTCGAAAGCTACAAGGTGATGCAAAAATAAACGTGGCGATGTGTCGCTTTCATACGTCAGTATCGTTTATTACTTTTATTTTATGACCTAAGAAGAACACTCCTACAAACTTGCGTAACGAATCGAATGCGAAAAAAATTAAGTACGCCACACATTTTTTTATAATATTCAAATCAATGCAAAATGTTGGAAACGCGTGTTAACGAAAATGAATCATCTCTGTTACTATTTGGCTATTCGCTGAAAGTTAATTTAAGTGCCTTGCAATATTCAATTTTACTTTAATTTTTAATCTTACTCGCTAATCCTGCCGCTAAGCAGCAGTGCTTGCACTGCTGTGTTCCGGTGTGGAGAGTAAGACAGCCGGGGAAATTACAGGCACAAGAGGCATTTCATCTTACTTAGCCCTCTAGGTTGGCAACGCATCTGCAATCCCTCCCGGGTTGCGGGTGTCTATGGGCAGTGGTAATCGCTTACCATCAGGTGATCCACTTGCTCGTTTTCCTTCCTATTCATATAAATAAAAAATACACAATAGGTTTAAGATGCCGTACGCTTTTCTAGTAAATGCCCTCCATTAAGATTTGAAGAAGGTTAGTAGTAGGGCATGCAGAACCGGTCCGGTTCCAAGAATTTCATTTCCCGGTTCTGAGCGGCTCCAGAACCGGGATTCCCGGTTCTTCCCGGTTCTTGGTTCATTGTACGATTTTTTTTTAATACATTAACAATGCAATAAAAATATGCTTTAAATAAGCATGTAATATACAAATGATATGAAACATACGCATTGTAATAAATAATATACGATAAAATGGTATGTTTCTTGACAAGAGTAACAAAACGTCGACGACGACTAAATAAATTGTAATATTATAATAGTTACCAATTTATTTTACTTATAAAATTTAAAGATATCGTTTTATTGTATATTATAATAATAATTCAACAAATTACTTTAATATAAAAATATATATTTCAGCGTCAGCGTCCTTCCTTTGTTCACTCTCCTTAATTTAAATTCACAACATCACAATTACATAATTTATACTTCATTTAATTTAGGATGAGAAACCACAAAAACATTATATTGCGGCTCGTGAACTGTAATCTCTTTACGATTTGTACTAGAGTAACAATTGACGCCACGCAAATAAAGTAGCATTAAAACAATTTTATTTTGCGGCTGCCAAACTATTGCACTGTACTGTTTGCGAGGTAAGAAATAGTCGACCAGCCGCAATATAATGTTATTGTGGTTGCTCATTCTAAATTAAATGAAGTATAGTCCACAAAAATATAAACAAACGAGCGTGCAACGTCAATGTTTCTGTTCAACTGAGACAACTTAAGAGGCTGACAACGCCTAATTTTGTTGAAATTGATGTTATTTAAGCACTTTTTTAAGAAAAACTACACATAAAAAAATACAAAAACTATATATGTTAATTTTCATCATATTTCAAACACGCTGGACGAACTCGATACATAATTGAACAAAATCGGCTCGATAGAAAATAATTGCAAAGATAGGTCTTAAAATCATCATTAAACGGTTCAAGGTCTTTATTTTTTCGACGTATGGGTCTGCAAATAAAAACAAAAAGTCAACATATTCATACCTAAACGGCTAACGAATCATATTTCACAAATAATCCATACTTTTTTATATCTTATTATTTGTGTCTTATTTGCAATATTTTAGACGCGCGCCAAGCTGCCGAAATAGTTTCTTCTCTTTCGCTGATAGCGCCTTAAAACAAAATATTAAAAATATGGAGGGTGGGTGGAGGCGGTAAGATCAAATACCGTCGTTTTCTTATCACTATACTCTATACTCCATTTGTTTAGGTAGTTAACTAGATGTAAACAATTTTGACATGTCTTTTGACGTGACAACGTCTTATAAATTGGTTTGCCGGGTGACACTTCAAGAAACTGCGTTACGCTCCGCTCACGTTATGCGCTCACAATGAGAGCGAGTGAGAGGCACGCGGGCATGGTTAGCCCGCCTAAGAGCGAGAGAGACAGACATAAAAAGTGAAAGGCACGCGTCCCTTCCACTCGAGCACAGTTAGCCCGCCTAAGAGCGAGAGAGACAGAGCGAGAGAGAGAGAGTGAGAGAGATAGGCATACACACCGGTTCATGTCTTGCGCTTCTATTTCGCTTAGGCGCCTGCATACAAGTTTACACGTCCTTCTTCCTACTATACGAATGAATATTCACATTAAAATTATTTTACCACTCAAAGTCGTTGTCACGTAAAACTTTCGCCCGTATACCGACTTTACAGGCAACCAATTTTTTTTATTTAAATATACACCTTAACAATCTAAATCTTTACACTTAACAAATTAATTATGAAATAACAATGTAATTTCTTACTTCATTTGTAAAGTGTAAAGATTTAGATTTTTAATTAAAGAGTATATTTCAAATCAAATCAATCTTTTTCAATCGCCAGGTACAACTGTTTTGATTAGAGTGACTAACTAGGGCCAATTTAGGTATTCGAGTATCCTAAAGAGATATGATTTTGCTAAAACGAAAGTAAGCGAACAAAAACGAAAAGAACCGGGAGAACCGGGATTGGAACTTTCAGAACCGGTTCTTTCGACACTATGAAATTCCCGGGAATTCCCGGGAATTTCAGAACCGGTTCTTCCCGGGAGCACGCCCTAGTTAGTAGCGTTCAGAGAACACGAACGCAAGCATGCAATGCAATTCCAATTATTTGCTCTCCGAATAATGAAGGACCGAAAAAAAGAAAGACCGATCACGTTAATCGAAATAATTATCACATTCTAAGGGGCGTGAATTTCCACAGATTTGTGATCGTAAATTCATCAGATAGGGGTCCTTTCTCAATACAAAGAAAGTGTTAAGTGTTTTCTGTGCTCCAGGGCCCTATTTTATAAAGCTAACAGTTACAATTTACAAGCGGAAGTCTCTATCTAACACATAGGGTCAGAAAGAGACTTCCGCTTGTAAATTGTAAGTTGTAGCTTTATAAAATAGGTTCCAGGCCGAACCAATTCGGGGCCCTGTAACTGTAAGGCTGTGTTTCCACCAAATATGTGCGTGCGAGGCGAGGATGCGTTGCGAGGAATGTGTTTCCATGAACCAATAGAAACGCTTTATTTACCCATCCCAGCTCCGATGAGCTGTTTCCACCAGAGCTGCGCTGAGCGAGGATAGGTAAACGAAGCGTTTCTATTGGTTCATGAAAACACATTCCTCGCAACGCATCCTCCCACATCTCTGGTGGAAGGAAACGCAGCCTAAAGCTAGGAGCCCGTGGCATTTTGGCCATCCTGCCTACCTATTGTTACGCCTCTGGGTTAGATTCTGAAACTGTCAAGCGCCCTCAGTTCATTCTACGATTAGTTAATTGTCTTTGACTTTATGGGGTACATAAGAATTTAAGTGGAAAAACCTATCTTGTTCGGTATCAGACTTGAGTAGTATATTAATCGGCGCCATGCGTCAATCTTGTGTGTCCGTGACCCCAATTTGTGTATTTTAACCTCCATTTATGTCATCACGTCCCACAAGTATTAAAATTGATTTGTAAGGATTTTTCTACTTTTAAATAGGATTAACTTGCGCTGAAGGATATTTAGGAGTGACGCCATTTTTAAATGTGTTTAAACTTGGACCGTGTTATCAAGTTATAGTAATCATGATGTGGATTGTCAATATTTCGGGCGGTGTAACGTTTTCTAGTATGATTAAATTTATTTGTACCTACGTTCACTATTTAGTAGTCAAAATTACGGAACAGAATTTTACCATTTACTAATTTTTTGCCATTTGGTATCAAATGATTGGCAATTTTGTACTTTATCGTTGACATGACTAGCTAGTAGATAGATAATATTAATATAATATATGGATTCTCTGTAACTTTGGCTCTATCATATGAAAAAAAAATTCGGTGAAGTGGTAATAGATACCGATTTTAGATAGGTATATGTTCGGAGTTATACCGCTCATAAATATTAACAAGGCTCGAATGGCAATTTGTACAAACTGAGTATGTTATCAAACATATAAAATTTTAAAATACTCGCTTCCCTAGCTATAACCACAGACTAAATAAAAACTGTGACGGTGTTTTGTGAACGGTAATGTGAGGCCGGTTTAAACCCCGCCTCGCGTCGTGCGTGTGCGCATCTTCACTCATGGTCAAGGTTTCTAATAGCGGGCTAACAACTGTATGCACACTTATTGTTAGCAACCCTTATATTCCGAAATTTTTCCGAAGTTCGTTTCGTGTCATTCCGCTCACTCTAATAGTCATTCATTTGAGAGCGAGTGGGATGGTATGGTACGAACTTCTGAAATCGAATTTTGGAGTAGCCCTCAACTCTCTTTTCTTTTGTAATTTTCTGAGGCTGTAAAGACAAGATGATTCTGGTCTATTCCTTCTTGTCTTGTCTTAAAGCTAGGGGTGGCTCTTTTGTGTTTTACCTCTTCTTGATTCAATAGATTGATTGATTGATGATTATATTTGTGTGTCTTGCAAAATGAATAAATGTCTTCTTTCTTTCTTTCTTTCTTTCTTTCTTTCAATAGAAGAAATGGTTTGTAAGTATACTTCTAAATAAGTTTATAAATAAGTATCTTTCAGAAACTGAGTAAGGCTCATTTCAGTGTAATACGCGGCACTTCATAAAATACAGCATTTATTTAAATTCTTATTATTTTGTAACATATTGCACTATTACAAGCGACACCCTTAGAGGCACCCTATGCACAATCAGCACAAAATAAACACAAATATTCAAAAATTGCATTTGCTTATAAGAAACTAAGCTGTTGCCCGTGACTCCGTCTGGGCAGAATTCTTATCGCTATCCCCTAGGAACTGCGATTTTCCGGGATTAAAACTATCCTCTGTCCTTCCCCGGGACTGAAACTGTCTCTGTACCAAATTTCTTTAAAATCGGTTCAGTGGTTTAGGCGTGAAAGCGTAACAGACGTTACTTTCGCATTTATAATATTAGTACGGATAAGGATCGAAATACGTAAATCAGCGGATGATACTCGATTTGTAACGCATAGACCATAAAAAATGGACATACAACTAGACAAAGGTAAGTACGTATTGTTTTTCTAATGAGTATCAGCAACGGCACTAAACGGGACGGCAACAATAGACATATTATATGGCCATACGAGTACATACACTGACGTGCAAAAATCGACATGTTGCTTTCATACACACCAAACAAGGGTGATATAATAGGATCTTGCGCAGGGTTCACTATTCTACCCTAAATCTGTCTAGAGTTGCTACCTTTAACATTTAACCTTACTAGTCCGCTAACACCATGTGGTATGTGGTACGAGCCGTTATCAATTGTTCTCGGTATCAAAATACAATTTCAACGTTATATTTTCTTGATAGTCTCGAGTCACGGAATGTTTTTTTGCCCAGTTGTGTTGCTAAGTACCTAGTTGTTTGGTAAATGGCGGCAGAGCAATACAGCACTAAATCAAAATCAAAAGTTTATTTTGCAAATAGGCCGTCGAGGGCTCTTTTACATGTCTTTTTTTGAAGCTACCAGCAGCGCATTCGGAAAGATCATTGCCAAGAAGAATGCGCCGCAAGAAACTTGACAGAATGTCATTTTTTCAGACTACTACATGAGGATCATGTTGATTTTCAATTTTTCATCTAAATACGTGTGAGAATAGAAATACTGATTGACTGGTCGATTGACTAAGTCGTCAACACTGATCACAAACTTTTGTAATTAATGTTGGAATTCTGCACTGATTATGATTCCCTTTAAAAAAAAAACGTTTCCTTATAGGGTCGCAACTGAGCTGCAACTCTCTTGCGGTTGCTGTATCTCATGGGTGGCGGTAATGGCTTACCTTTAGGATGGTGTTTCTTTAACTTTTTATGGTCACGTACCACTTTCGAAATTTCAAAAAGTCCGTGGCGCCTATCAAAGCTTTAGGTAATTACAGAAAAGGAAAACAATGCCTAATGTTAAAGAATCACTTTAAATACACATGCCACGAGCCAATGGCGGATACAGGATATTTTTCAGGGCGGGGGGGCACAAGGGGCGAACAGGCAAAAAAAAAAACAACAACTGTTAGACATTAACTTTTAGTGTACTCTTTGCTCAGTCAACGTGCCCCCCTTCCCCTCCCCCCATCCTAAATCCGCCCCTGCTACGAACCCCAAAGGGGTCCCTGGACCTCACTTTAAGAAACACTTCAGGTGGCTCGCTTACTCGTTTTCATAAATAAAAATATTTCCGTCTGAACTACCAGCATCGTAAATAAAATCAATCGTGAATAATATTATTTAGATACGGTAAAAATGTCGGCATATAATAATAATGATAAGTGATACTTTGCACTCGAAGTACTCGGCAAATAAGAGGTGTCATTGTTTGTAGAGAAATCGCATTGTTGCCGACGGAAGATATGTTACACGTGAGGGCGTGAGTCATGACAAATATTTAAATGCACTCGGTATTTAAATAATACCTGATAGTGGCAACTGAAATATGAAATTCATATTTTCTCATGCCCGTTGAACTACCTTTGGCCACTGGCATAACTAAAAAGTCACTTAAAATTGTTTCGGAATAATTTCAGCTGGTGGTACGGTTCCTTATTGAACGTTAGGGGTCGTATAGGGAACACTTCATCAGGTTCAAGAAATCTTATCTCCACCCTATATGTCCCAATGCTGGGCAAAGGCTGCAGAAGACGAGGGCTTGGGCTACAGATTGAGAAATTCACACACCATTAAATTGCTTTGCAGATGTATGTAGTATGATCATGTATAAACTCGCTCGGTGGGCACAAAATCTTGAATATCTCGAGAATAAAAGTCACTTTCAATCGTTAACAAATCACTTTTTAATAATCACAACAAGAAGCGATTCACATTCAAAAACATTCGACGTCCATCCATAAATTACCACAGACTACTCATGAAGAACTAGACAGATGTTACACACACCACAACTAATAAATGTCACTTGGTAATGTTGGTACAACGGTTTAATTATAATAAGTTGTGCTATTAATATTATCATTAAATATATTGAAATACAAGGACTAGTTTTTAAGGGTCTGGACTTTGTATAAAGAATATGACTAACGTAACGGCACATTTCTAGAAATTTCTAACACATGGTAAATTTTAAATGTGCGAAACCCTGCTTGAGAGGCCATAGGTCAAACCATTACGCCCTCTCCTTATGTGAGGAGGCCTGTGCCCAGCAGTGGACATGTATAGGCTGGAGTTGATGATCCCTCTAGTGAAGTCCACATTTTGGAATAGTGGTTTTACCTAAGTCACTGGTACAAACAAAGATTTAAGTACCTCACAAACGTGTCTTACTTCCCGGATTTTTAATTAAATTAACATCGTCATGGTGATTCGTTTTATCACCACCAAAAAGGCTCGTACCGTGGCCATATAATGCCGGTAAAGCATTATGTCATCCGATTTGATATATTTAATTAAAAAGTTGAGTCAGACAGTAAATGTGTCCTAAAAATAATCGTTCTTGTAATCACGCGCGTTTATATACCATATCCATATCGATCATCTATACCTATAAAACAGTACCGTAACTGACTGACTGACTGACAGACAACGCACAGTCTAAACCACTGGACCTAGGAACTTGAAATTTGGCCGACGTAAATCTTGTGTATCCCAGAGATGCACTAAGAAGGGATTTTTTGAAATTCCCACGGGATAGGGAATAAATGAGGTTTATATATTTCTTAGTAACTGTAATAACTAGACTCTTCAAAATCGGCATACCAATAGATCATTGTAACACTAAAACATGTTCTCCGGGAAAATGCGAAATTCCCGTGGGACAGAAATAAGTGCATTCAACTTCGGGGATGTTTTTAAAAATTTCATATTTCATTTGTATTACTTATGTTATTATCTACGCGTACGAAGTCGGGGGCAAAAGCTAGTTCTTGGATAAAACTTTAGTACATTACACGTTTACACGCCAGGGGTAACTACGCTAACATAGAGTGTACCAGTTGCTTCTCTTCCTGCGCAGATCGTATAAGCCCATTGAGGGAACGAGCGAAATTAGAAATGTTATAGGCGATGCAGCTAGCAACTCATCACTAGTTTGACCCCCCACCCTCTTTCCACTTATACGCTCGCAATCATACTAAACGTGACCTTTAGGTCTTGTTATCCTGGGCTCTGTGTTTCCCCGTAAGAAACTCAGACCACGAAGTTATCACTGCACTTCATAAGCAATCATAAGTTGACCCGTGTTCGGGCCAGGACGGACTTGCATGTTAATTTTGATTTATATCGACGATATATTTTTTGATACGCTGTAAGATAGAAGGTTTTTTTTTGCCCCCAGGTCACAGCCGATCCCAGACGACTCTTCCGGCAAATCCGGGGCAAAGTTCTACCAGAGCTATGACCGGCTGTTCATCCTCAAGACCCTGACTTCGGAGGAGGTGGAACGGATGCACTCGTTCCTTAAGCACTATCATCCAGTAAGATTTCTTTTAAATTTACCCGCCTTTTTCTTACTGTTAGTTCTAGAAAGAATGGGTAGATGGTGGGTGGACTTCTACTGTTTTCTTTATCCTGTTCACGATAATGTTAGATTACTGATAGTAAATCAGTAAACAAAGGTAAAAGGAAATTAAATACACAATCTAATCAGAGATCGTAAATATTCACCGGCTTAATAATACATCAGAAAAATGATTGTCTTGATGTTACTAGAGTTTCGTATCATGAATAAACGTTATTGAAGTAGGCGGATCATTCACGAAATTTTTGAGTAATTTTTCTTTATTAGGAACTTCATTAGGGGAGAGAAATATGAATAAATTTTACACAATTATAAAATCTATCTAACTATGAAAATCGTACGAAAATGCGTTCAATAGTTTTTAAGATTGGCATGAACAAATCTAAACAAAATAACAAAAGAAAATTTAAATTTAAATTACTTAGACATAAAAAAAAATGTGTGTTTACAAATGCATAATGAAAAATCAAAAGTATAGTGAGAGAGAGGTAGCTTATCAAAGAAATGCCATCAAGATTATCCTATGTACCATCAGCCAAATATGTGGTTTACCATCCTAAGGTTAAAATTCCTTTGCACGTCACAATATATACCGTCGATAAGACAGGCTGTCAACTTGAAAGTTCGACTTTAGCGACATTTCCATTTGATAGGAAGTTTGATGAATAGTGGTAGACCACTTATTTGGGCGACCGCACGTGCCTTTATTTCATTACTAATATAAATGCTTTCTAATCAGTTCAATTACCTTTATTTCAATAAAATGCCTGTTTCATGTTTCTGAAAATGAATATTTCCACATAAGCGGTATAAATTATTATGTGATACGATAGTTATCGCTTTCCATGTAAATGCTAGATAAATTGATACTTCCGAGCTATCTAATCTCTATGCGAGGGTAACATGTGAGGGTAACATGGATAATCTATTGCATGTAATCCTTTGACGTTCGCTTCTTTGTACTCTTGATACAAAGTTAGTGTGTGGAAGCTTTTATGTTGAAACCTGAAGGAAAAACAGTTCTGACATAGCGTAATGACAACAATTAGTTAGGTAACTCGGCCGGCTAGACATGGCAGCTAAGAAAGAAAGAAATAAAAAAGTTTTTTTATGACAGTCACAACACAACAAATAAATAAACATATTAAAACAACAGATAATAAATTGTCACAAAATGGTCCCAACTCAGCATTTGCTGGCCTTACAGCCAGCGCTGGTCTTCCGTTCCGTTGGGACCATAGGGTGATACATACATTGAAAAAAAAAAAAAGTGATTTACATATTACATATAATACAACAGTTAAAAATAATAGCAACGCGGCGCAGTGCAGGGTAAAACGGCGTAACGTACGTCTTTTAGATGGACACAGTACCTAGTATTTTTTTTTTCAATTCTATTGTCTTTCTTTTTCTATTGTGATGATGATAGTAAAGATACATTTCTTTCAAAAACAAACGTGTGATTGTTGCGATAGTAAACTTATACTATACTTCGTTTTTTTTTAGCATTAGATAGAAGGTTAAACAGTTTTGGCAAGTATTTTTATTGCAAACCACTTTTTAATAATCGGTAACTGGAAAATATAAAATATCAAAACAATGACAATATTCCAGGGATTTTAAATTTAAACTTGCTGTTATTTATTTTATTAAACTGTTTTTCAATAAAAAGACATTCCAAAATTGTTTACCTTCCTTCTAATGCTAAAAAAATCGAAGTATAAAAACTGATCATCTGGTTAAAGATATTAACTCAGTTCAACGCCAACTTTGGCAAGATACCTTTCTACACGGTCGTTTGTGTATTTGAACAGGGTATATGCAATTTATTCCCTTACTTTTCAGTACATAGTGGAGAGGCATGGCAAGACTCTGCTGCCACAGTACCTAGGCATGTACAGACTGACGGTGGACGGTATAGAGCATTACCTAGTCGCCACTCGGAACGTGTTCTCGAACCATCTCAACATTCACAGGTTAGTGGTATTTATTTGTAGCCTGGCTAGCACGACAGCTCACAAGAGTCGCGTGCCGCGCAAGATAGACTACCCGTCTCTTTCTAGAACGAACAGTAAGAAAAAGACGGGCGATCTATCTCGCGCGCGACGCGACTCTTGTGCGCTGTCGTGCCAGACGTGCGTGCAGGCAAGCAATTCTGCAGGAAGGAATATACCGAACGAGGGTAGAAAGAATAGACTTGTCGTTTCACGGTACGCGTTCTCGAACATAAGCTACTCAACAGAATGCCGGCAAAACAATATGGCCTCGGATGCCGTATTTACTTATCACACTCGGCATCAAAATCGCATTGACCATTTCATTCTGCAGGCTTATTACTTAACTCGCTCGCAATCGCCATCGTGTTCATTTTGACAGTTCTTGTATGAATGTGACAGCTAGCTGATTCCGATGCCAATTGTCAGCCCATACATGAACTGGCAAAATGAAGACGATGGTGATCGCGAGCGAGTTACGTAATAAGCTTGCTTTTGAACCGTATAGGTATAAAAATAAAAAGATGAATGTCATTGTAATTTTGTCAGACAATGATGGGTCTCTGCTTATTTGAAACTGCCGAGACCTAAGCTTCAATTTGTCACTACTAATTATGTTTATGTTTGTTTGAGCATTATAAAATTCTAAATCACTTAAAACTAAATGTCAAATAATTTATATTGAAATTGTCTGCTCAAAATAAAAATGACAGCTATTAAAATTTAATTAAAATAGCAATCAAGTACTTGCCAAATCAATTAAGGGTCGTCATAAATAAAATAAAAATTAAATTTACAAATGAAAAATTGCCATAAAGTAGAAATTAACAATAAAAATTAATTAATTAAACTAATTCATGAATTTGTCGTTATTTTAATCTAAACACTCTGATGATTAAGCCGAATTTACATAATGCAACTAATTTCGTGGAACTAGCATTACATTGCTCGGCCGATAACCTAACGCTTCAAGAGTGATTAATCAAACGCCGCAGTGTAATGCTAGTTGCACGAAATTAGTTGCGTAATGTAAATTCGGCTTTATACATGCGATTTGCGCATAAAGGTGGCACCGCGTCTCGTTTACATGTTCTACTTTTTCTTTTGTCTATGCCAGAGGGTCCCAAACTTTTTTGTTCCATAGACCACTTTCAAAATTTTGCTGGATCCGGTGGACCCCCTGCAGCTACATTACCACTAATTTCTAAACTAAATCTCGAAAAAAAAAATAAGATTAGCTCTATAATCTATGGAAACTTGCGTTGTTGCTGAGTTTCAACGATAAATTAACAGTTTTCGAAAAAATTGGTTAGAATTGATTGCTTGATAGGGTTAATTATTTGAAAATAAAGTCGACTAAACAAATTTTCAATTAAATTTAATTTTTGTGCTGTGAGTGACTCCATCCTACTTTACTTTCTTGAAATCTACAATGACTCACAGCACAATAACCAATCAATTCTCACAAATTTTATTTAGAAAACGTCCCATTCGGAGTGGTAAAAATAAATATAGTATATTTCCGTGTGTCTCGACGCGTTGTACTGAATATGGAAAATGCAAGTTTTACAAGTAACAGTCGCTGAACTTCTTAAAATATTATCTGCCTATGGCCTATAAGGCATATTGATAGGAGAAGTCAAGTCAACATTTTAGTTCTTCACTATCGACCAAATTAATTTTCATGCACCCTCGCTTGCGATTGTGGACCCCTATTTTTGGTCACGCCCAACGCAGACCCCCGTCGAGTCTTCCGTGGACCCCTGGGGGTCCACCTGGACCACTTTGGGAACTACTGGTTTAGCTCGTCTCTTGACCTCTATTGACTTTGTCTTCCAGAAAGTATGATCTCAAAGGGTCGACGGTGGATCGCGAGGCGTCTGACAAGGAGCTCGAGAAGGAGCTGCCCACGCTGAAAGACAACGACTTCATCAAGCAGGGCGTCCGCATCGATATCGGAGACGCCGCCAAAGACAAGCTGCTGGAGACTCTCACTGCCGATGTCGAGGTTAATAACACTATCATACTCTGATCCGTAGAATCAAAAGCAAAGTCGTCGACGTAGCTCTGCCAATGCTCACCTTAAGGCGACAACACGAGATCATTTTTCAATAATTTCTGAAGGTTACATACTTGAGAAACACCTGCGTAGCTAGCGCTACCCAATTCAGGATCACGTGTATTTTTCGGATTTAGTATGAATTAAGTTAGTTAATTAAAAAAACAGCAAAAACTTTTTTTTTTTACGTTATTTTTTGATTTCTTGCTGTGTAAAAAAATTACAAGTGATGTGTTCTCGGGCACCCCCCTCCCCTATTGTGATCAATCGTGATATTTTACTGACTCCCAAATAAACGGTCACATGATTTCTGGATGAGCCCTTACCATCTGCGCGGGCAGAGAAGCAACTGGTACATTCTATGTTATTTCTGTGCTTTCAGACCATTACGGAAGTGACTCAAGTGACACTTTAGATATAAGTAGACGTGATTTATAAGTAATGTATAATGTTTATGTGGTGCAGTTCCTTACGAAGCTGCACCTGATGGACTACTCGCTGCTGCTGGGCATGCACGAGTGCGGGCGCGGCGAGGCGGAGGCGGAGGCGGCGCGCGCGCAGCCCGACGCCGACAGCGACAACGACAGCGACAGCGACAGCGACACCGACAACCGCCATCACGGCGACAGGTACAAGCGCAAGACACGCCGCGAGGAAACCGGGATTGGTCACGGGCCCGAGAACGAATAGGATTTCGTTTCCGTTTGCGGTTATCGGTTAAAGGACTGTTCGATTAAAATACCAGTTTTTATTCAATTCGTTCGTCATACGTTTTTGGGGAACGTAATTAACCGGTTAAATTGAAAATTACGAAACAAGATGGCAGGCTTATTGTCAAACTCGCTCGCGATTACCATCGTGTTCATTTTGACAGTTCATGTACGGGCTGACAAATTGGCATCGGAATCAGCTAGCTGTCACATTCACACAAGAACTGTCAAAATGAACACGACGGCGATCGCGAGCGAGTTTGACAATAAGCCTGCAGCATGACACAGACACGAGATCATTTATCTGACAACGAGCGAACCTAATCTGAATCATAATTGAATCGCATTAAGACGTCATGGTGACCCCCTGGATTCCGACTCAGTTCAGGTTTTTAGATGTCATTTTTGTGCCTATAGCTCGAGCCCTCTCATTGGTCGGGCGTGTGTTGATGTGTGTGTGCGTGTGTGTGCAGATGGGGCTACAACACTCCGCCGGACAGCCCGCGCGGCGCGGCGCGGCGCGACCTGCGCTACGAGGGCATCATCCCCGAGCTCGACATCTACGCCATACCCAGCCAGGACGGTGAGCACAACAACAACAACACGACCAACAACAACAACACTAACAACAACAACAACACCAACAACAACACTAACAACGACACCAACAACAACGACACCAACAACAACGACACCAACAACAACAACACCAACAACAACAACAACTACTACAACAACAACACTTATTATCTCCAGCCTATATACGTCCCACAGCTGGGCACAGGCCGCCTCTCACAATAAGAGGGCTTGGGCTATAGTTCCCACGCGGGCCCTGTGCGGATTGGGTACTTCACACACACCATTGAATTGCTTCGCAGTTGTGTGCAGGTTTCCCCGCGATTTTTTCTTTCACCGAAAAGCTGATGGTAAATTTCAAATTAGATATTGCACATAAATTCCGAAAAGCTCAGAGGTGCGAGCCCGGGATTCGGACCCACGACCCTCTGCTTAAGAGGCCACAGGTCAAACCACTAGGCTACCACGGCTACAACAACACTTATAACTAAACAAATTCTTCATTGCACACCAAAAAACAGTACATTATAAAAAATGTTTATAAGACAATTTTTATTCTCAACAATAATCCTATTGATTCGTATAATAAATAAATAGTATTTTCTTCTAGCTAGCTCGATTCCGATTGAGACGAGGGAATTTTAGAAGATTTTTAACTGCAGTTTTAATAAAAGAATGTTTCCTTTCAGTAAACTGACCTGAAGGATGTTGCCCTTTATTTTTTCCACCCTGTGGCCTTGGTCTTGTTACTTTAGTGTCTACCCCGAAAGGGATAAAGGCGTATTTTATTTTATGTATGTACAATAAATAGGTGTATAAGATCCATAATAGCATAACATTAGATTTCTTGTTATTTTTCAGGCGCGCCGAAAAAGGAGATATACTTCGTAGCGCTCATCGATGTACTAACACATTACGGTGTTAAAAAACAGGTGAATAATAATGCAATAGTCTCGTTGCCTTTTCGAAATTAAAAAAAAGAACATGGCTTTATCCATTGGGGGTCAAACTTGCCAGTTTCAATTATTTGCCATGTTACGTTAAAAACGAAATAAACGTGAAAGATGATGGCGAGTAAAAAAATGTGCGCGGGTGCATCAATTATTTATTGTTATTCTGTCCCATCAGCGTGGGGACAAAGTTAGTACGGTTTTTAAGAAGAAAAAAAATGTGTGTCATTATATTAACGTACTTAGCTTAGTCGATGACCAGGCTTAAAACTAACACGTGCTTGTCTAATTTTAAACCTATAAGCTTACGGTTTATAGAAACCGAGGAGACTCAGCACCCCGCATTTTTAAACAACCCGCCATTTTTTTCTGATGCAAGGAACTGTCATAAAAAAGTTAAAGGCTTTTTTTTCTGCACGTCTAGCACGACAGCGCACAAGAGTCGCGTCGCGCGCGAGATAGATTGCCCGTCCTTTTCTTACTGTTCGTTCTAGAAAGGGACGGGTAATCAATCTCGCGCGCGACGCGACTCTTGTGCGCTGTCGTGCTAGCCGGGCTGAAGCCAATTGTCAACGTTTTCAGGCGGCGAAAGCGGCGAAAACGGTCAAGTACGGCAGCAACGTCGACGGTATATCGACGTGCGATCCCGAGCAATACGGCAAGCGGTTCATAGAGTTTGTCGCCAAAGCCATCGAGGGCAATTAGGCGGTACGCATGATGCTTCTTTTAGTACCTTCATGAACACTCTGGCGTTTCATAGCGTTCCGACTTAGGCCGTGCTTCGTAGAGAAATTAGCTAATGGTGTGAGAAAACCAATTCTACTGTTTTAGTGATTTGTTTCGTAAGTCTGTGCGCTCTTACAGCCTTATTCATGAAAAATCCTTAATTGAGGTTTGATAGGTCTATTAGTTAACAGATTGATAAAGCTTATTGGACGGTTTTTAAGAAGTATGATTCATAAACGCTTGCTAGCAGTCTGTTAGTTGTTGTGCTGCTGGTGGATGGATTAGACGCGTTATGTTGGCCACCTTGACAAATCATAGACCAAAAATGGCCTTATAGTGAATTAAAAAAAAGAAATTGACAGCAGTGGCAGCGAATTAGCGGGAAACAGACGAGGCAGTGTGGATCTAGTTTGCTTTACCTTTCCCGGAGGGGATAAACGTAAAACAAAAAAAAAACTGTCTTGCGTATGGTTTTGCTCTTGCCAAAACCAGCTGTTCACATTTGTGGCGGCCATTTTAGTTAGCAGAGAGATAAAGGAGGGTCTACGGTCCGCTAACTTTCGGAAGACTTAACAGACCCTTGATGGACTGATTAGCGCTAACAGACGTTTATGAATCATGTTTTTTTTGCATCGGTCCTATAGCGAGCCTATAACGAGCCTTTAACTTTTTATGAATAAGACTGTTAGGGTGTTACCGCACCGATCGGTCGGCCGTCGAAGAAACAATGTCGAACAATGTCGCTCGATTGGTTTATCCGTCAATCAGCCGAAGCTACCACACTAATCGATCGTTAATCGATGTTGTTCGATGACATCGAACGATGGTCGATCGATTGGTGTGGTAACACCCTTACTGCCATTCGGGTTTCGGTTACCATCGGCCGATGTGTCAAACCCATAGGAGTGAGTGAGATAGCAAAGCAAACCCAGGCTATCAGTGTCTCTTTGCATGTTGAAGCAATGAATCACAAGTATGAGGAATTGAGATTTCAACTGAATTAGATAATTTCTCTATGAAAAGAGTCTATATCTACATAAGGAATTTTGTATTAATTTCTCTTTCACTTGTCTTTCAAATCTTTGTAGTAAAAATGCGAATTCGAATGTTAAAAAAAGTCTTTTGTCAATTCCGATTTACAAATGTCTTTCTATAACTCAAATTGAAGTCAATTTTAATGCATCTCCTATTAATCTGACATAAACGCGTCCCTTTCTGACTGATCTACAACGATACAGACAGACATCTCCGATTATATTTTACGGAATCAACAGGGTGACATAGTTAGGATATGTTTAGTTAAGTACTAAAGGAAGCATCTATGAACTTGCGATAAGTTAAATGAAAGTTAATGCAAAGTTAATTACGATTGCCCTAGAGGTAATGTTTTTATATTCAATTCACTTGGAGTTTTTTGATCACCTGCGGCCTCGAGCGGTGTAATTTGTTTTTTTAGTAAAACCTTGACTGGACAAATTGAAAATAGTGAGCTTTTTTAGTAATGATCACGATTTAAAAAAAAAATGCGTCGAAAAAGAAGAAATTACAAATTCGAACAAAAAATTTTTTTTTGAGATAATCTTTAAAATTCATGCAATGAAAATATATATAAAAACAAATAATACGGAATAAGGTAGCACAATTCGTGCGATGACTAAAAAACAGTGTATTTGGGATTTAGGGAATGAAGATTTTTACTGTCTTTTATTTTGCACACTATTTTTGGTTAATTTGGGTATAAAATAGCACAAAATAATGAAAAACGGGCATATTGTAAAGTCAAGGCTTTACTCAGAAAACAAAAGTCGGAGGGAGTCAGATAGCATCTGTCGTCTCGCTTTAACTATAGTCACTGCAAATTGGTGGTCAATTAAAGCAACAATCAAATTAATGTACGAAATATTTCCATGCAAAACTGTTGCCACATTGAAAAATGTTACGTCAAAAATTAGAAATTAGAAATTGGCGCTCTCATTTGACATTTTCCTCTTTAATGTGACAGTCTTTCTCAAAAATCAGTATCCCTACTCATATACATACACCCCCGTGTAAAAAAAAACGGGCACCCATGGTTTTTGTATTTTATGTGTAGAAAAGCTTACTTTCTAAGCTTTAATGCCTAATAATCTGAAAAACCATAGGCGCCCAATTTTTTTGCAGGGAGGTGTATTTGGCCGTGTCTTATCCAACTTCGATATTGGCAGAATCATCAAAAATTTGATGAGAAGCTATTTTAAAAAAAAATAAAAAATTAAATTGAACTGATTTAAATTTACTATAATTACAGTCTATCAGTCATAAAGCCACTAAAATCATCGATAAATCTTATTATCGATAAATGTACAGACCATGCGAGATATGACTCAGCGGTGACTATATGTCCCTTTCACCCTTAACCCGTTAAAAGAGGACGGATGCTATTGGCCGCAATCTCGACATGCTAGCTTCGAAATCACTTAAGACTTCTCTTTTTATATTATAAAATCACTTTCGACCCGACGTGTTCCGATGGAGGTACTGACCGTAACCACCGTATAAACTTACTAAGGCCCACTTGCACAGTCCAGAGTTAAAAAATTAAATAACTAACTCGGGGTTAGGTTTGACAGTTCCTTACGTTTTGACACTACTTAGCCCCGGGTTAGCATCTAACACGGGGTCAAGTCGTTAACCCTGGTCCGTGCAATTGGCCCTCAATGATACCTATTCTCGATTCCAGTGTTCTGGGAGTCTGGGTAAGTGAAAAATCAGCTGTTTGTAGATCATCTAAGGCCACTTGCACGGACCAGGGTTAACGACTTGACCCCGTGTTAGATGCTAACCCGGGGCTAAGTAGTGTCAAAGTTTATGGAACTGTCAAACCTAACCCCGAGTTAGCTATTAAATTTTTTAACTCTGGACTGTGCAAGTGGGCCTTATGGGTTTAAACTGGTTTAATGATAGCAATACGTTCTCGAGATCAACTCTGGCCTTAGCACATATTGCAATAATATTTCATGTGACTCGTTATTAGCTTTTATAATGTTCCGCTGTCGCGTAGTTTAGTACTGACAAATTATTAAAGTATATTGTTAAAAAATATCATTGGAGTTGAAATTAGTAATGTTCTCGTGTTAAAATTGGCTGATTAAAGTTTTAATCTCAAAATTTGGATAGGTAAGGTAAGAGGGCTGTTGGGCGCTGGTTTATGGAGTTTTGGGTCAGTTTACGGGGTTAAAAAAGTCGATAATGATTGTGATTGAAGACCGACCGCTTAGTTGAGTCCTCGTCCGCGCGGCACAGGGGCGCGGGGTAGGCGACAAAGGGGGCTGACAGGTGCGGGCGGTAGACGCAATACCCGCCATTTACCTTTGCTAGACAGTGACAAAACATTATTTTTTGGTTACATGGGTCATAAGAGTTTAAACTGGCGTAAACTGACCCACTGCATAGGTATTCTGTCTTCTATATGTCTAAGCGGATAGTGTTCTAATAGTGTGAATTTGATTTATTTTACCTACATACTTATAGCTAGCAAAATATTAATATGTGATTTAATTGCATAGAAGATTTATTGCGAGAAATTAAAATGATAATTGTTGCGGGAAACCGGTGGATACAGGTGGCGAGTTGTTCATTGTGGCGTTCTAAGGGGGAGGCCTTTGTTCAACAGTGGACGTCTTCTGGCTGATGATGATGATGATGAAAATAATAAGACGTTCAACTCGGTTCAAAATTCCATTGGACCATTTTCAAAATCTTTTTCTAATTTGATACATTCATCATAAAATCTAGGAGGGTAAGACCGTCAAGCGTCCTGTGTGTTATGAAAATTGACGGATGTGTCTGTGACCATGAACTGAGACCAATTGTGCTACTCGCGACCACATAGACCACAGTACACGTGCTCCGGTAGTAGCATTTTTATTGGTTTTGTTGACTTCGTAACACACGGGACATGGCGGTTGGGCCATTATTCAATTGTGGATTTAGCTTTTTCTGTCACATTATATATGTAGAACATTACCCGCTACGGCGTTGACTGTATTTTGTAATATTGATATTAAGAATGTAAAAATTGTAACGAAACATATTAACAGACTAATATCTGGATTTGAAAAGTTTTGCTAAGCAAAATAAAATAAACGTTTGTCACTTTGCCAATAATTAGATCGCTTAGTTCTGTCTAGCGTAGTATTTAATAGGGTGTAAGATTTTGTTATTTATTATTCTAAATACTTGGATTGTTATGGAATATTGTGATTTATTCAGGATAATGATCACGTTCTTTTTTATATTCAGAATTAATTGTATCATAGCACTTGCGGATGTACCATCGACATAGACGACTGTTGGTTGGTGTTCTGAAAAGAGGTCTATGGTCTATGGGTCACTTCGCGAAATTCAGTTTGTTCTTTCCTCTGAAGGTTCATATGGATATAGGTTTACATCAATAGGCAATTTTAAATGACTAATGACGTTTATGGAACGCTATGTCATCGTATAGACCACATCAACACTCATTACTCGTTGACGTGGACAGAATAACCGCACACTTGTTTTTAAACTGACGTTGGCCCAAGCCTTACGGCCGCCATTAAGGGAGAATAGAATAGAATAGTTCGATACGTCAAGTCTATTTCGATGGTATGTCGGTCACGACTTTTATAAAAGCTTGTATTTCGAAATCGATCATCTTACTAGAGATGTGGTAATGATTGGTTATAGGGTAAACTCGGGAAGTATGACTCGCTGAGTAGCAATCATTTGTAAAATCAATTGACGTGTTTATGAGTCATTAATTATGTAAATTTATTACACAATGTCTAATGAAATAAAAGCATAATAAAGTTTGTTTGCTGTTCGCAAAGGGCTCTTTTACGCGTCTTTTTTAAGTTAATAGAGCGCTTGAAATTACCGTCATTTCCAAGAAGAATGCGCCGCAAAAAACTTGGCATTTCATTAAGTACAATATAATGAACTAGCTTCTGCGGCGACTTCGTCTGCGTAGAATTATACATATAAATCTTACTCTTGAATCACCCTATCTATTAAAAGAAACCGCATCAAAATCCGTTGCGTAGTTTTAAAGATCAAGCATACATATTGACAGACAGACAGCGGAAAGCGACTATGTTTTATACTATGTATTGATACTACAAATTTAATACAAGTAAAACAAAGTATATAAAAATAATTAAAAGTGAACATAAAGTATATTAATACGAGTAAATACGTCATTAAATTTAGTACGATAATTGATTGACACTTCAAAAGCAGTCAGTTTCTGAGTTTGGACGATGGTACATTATGTGAACTTTATTTGGTGTTAAGCAAGGTTCACTTTAGTTGGTTGATTGCAAATATAAGCCTTTTTAAAAATGGTGACAATGTCTGTGGCACTAGCCAATGATTCGTCTGCGAATTATTTTTCACATTTTTTAAAACTTTTTACTACTTAACTCCTATAATGATAAAGCTTAGTCAGTATTTCTGTTAGGTTAGACCATCAAATTTGTAATGATTTGTTGTCAAATACTTTGTGATAGACATTGTTTACTTTAAACTTAGTTTTAAATGATTTAAATGTGTATATCACACGTACGGGACGGTGCTGTCCCATTTTAATAATTTACAAAATGTTATTGTAAATGATTTGTCCTATTTAGTGATGGAACGATGTGTTTTCTGTGAATCAATGATATTAAAAGAAATTATAGATTAAACTTGCGAAAAAAAATGGACCCGTTAATACCTACTGTAAAAGCCGTAATTTTGAATATTTAACATTTGTTTTTGATTGGCTAAATAAAGCCCTGCGACACCCATGTCAAATTATTCAAAACGTTGATACTTACCAAATTTAATTGTCGAATTAGTCTGTTATGGGTGTGATATCGGATTTAGTTGCAGCAAAATTAGAACTTGAAAAATAACGGGACATTAGAACTTGTTTGCTTAGTGAATATCAATTAAAAAAGTTTTCTTATAATATCATTGTTATGAACGTGGATTCCTGAACAATGCGTTAGTCATGAAATGATGAAAATTTAATGTCATATGTGTTGCCATTGTTTAGGTTGGTAATGTTAATTTAGTTCAGCGCTCGCACCAACCGCTCGCCTCGGCTGAGCCACGACCTATGCGGTTGGTGCGCGCGCTTACAAGTTTTATTTCGTTACGGTGACGGACGCCACTGCCCGGTAAGGCATATATTTATAAGATAGCTTCTCTACCGTACGGTTATCGACATTTAAGCGACACGATTGAAATGTTAATTCTCTAGTCTCTTGTAAAAACAAATGTGTATGAAAAATTAAAAACTTAATTTTTTAATTATTCGGTTTATAAAGTTTCTGCAAAAATCGAGTTTTTTTTTCCTTTGGTATCGTTCCCTCTTCCTCGGAGTTACAGCCCATTTTTCTGCGAAAACCTTTGAATGTTCATAATCATAACAATTAAGTAGGTGCCTATCGAAGTTATTTAGTCTGAAAAAGAAGAGTAGAACTTAAGAGTGGCAATACAGTAGTGTCGTCTCTTTCTAATCTGTAGGTATAAGATAAGGGGGCGACGCTACTGTATTGCCACTTTAATTTTTACTTGTCAGACTGTCTTTTTAAATAAGTGCTTTACGAACATAAATCAAGACATTCTCAGTATGAATTATATTCCAACAAAGTCATCACAGAAAACTTTAGTTACTTTTGAAGAAATTTCACTCACACACAACACCACTTTTCCCTTGACGCGACGCAAAGGAGGGCAACTTTTGCTATCTCTCCTCTTCGACGAAATAAAACACGAGGCGAGATTTATATAATTTTATTAGTAAAAGCAATGAATAGCGAAGTTCTTAACTAGTCCATCCTCGTCTTGACGTGCTTCTCGGTGATCTTGTCCTTCTCGATGATGTAGACCACAGCGCCCCAGCCGGAGATGGCGTCGCGGTCGGCTGCGTTCACCAACGCCTGAAATTACGACACATTTTAACCTCGTAGGCCCTCGAGTACTTAAGTACATCATCTTCCTAGCGTTTTTCCCGGCATTTGCCACGGCTCAGTGAGCCTGGCCGCTTTGACAACCTAATCCCAAGATTTGGCGTAGGCACTAGTTTTTACAGAAGCGACTTCCATCAGACCTTCCAACCCAGAAGGGTAACTAAGCCTTATTGGGCTCATGGTAAATTCCAAATGTGATTTCGCACATAAATTCCGAAAAACTCAGGTGCGAGCCAGGGATTCGAAATTTCACAGGTCAAACCACTGACTACCGTGGCTTTTTTTTTACTTCCTTAAGTACAATCAGTGTAATATAATATAGTATAAAACATCCAAGGTGACCAAAAAATACTATTTCCATTGTGTACCAAACTATTTGGCCGACTTGGAAGGTCCCAAACTAGGTATATGACGCTGACTGTACAAACAAATAGTAAGCCGAACGCATGTGGAGTACAAATTGTTAATGAAAAAAAAAACTTTGGGTCTGGGTCTAATTAAAGAAATACAACGATGTAAAAATTCAGGACTTACGAGGATAAACCTAGATATAATGGGGTTCTCTGCATTTTCACAGGAAAAAATATTCTCAAATGCCTAGTTAATTTCCCCAACTGCTTAAATTTTTTTTCATAGAAGCTTCGTTATTCAAAGTCACCATATCAGGATTCTTATAAAACTAACTTGACCTAACCTATACTTCGCTTTTTTTACCATTACAAAGAAGGTAAACAATTTTGGCATGTCTTTTTATTGAAAACCACTTTTTAAAAATCGGTAACTGGAAAATATTTTCATATTTATACATATCAAAACAATGAAAACATTCCAGGGATTTTAAATTTAAACTTGCTGTTATTTATTTTTTAAAACTGTTTACCTTCTTTTAATGCTAAAAGGCTTTTCTTTCATAGTGGGCTAAGATTAGTTTGTAAAAATTACCTGTGAGATAGTCTCAAACAGTTCGTCAGGTTTCAGGTTGGGCTCCCACAGGGTTTCACACATGCCGTAAAGCTGTTCGGCGCAAGTGCCGGACACTGCGAAGTCCTCTGGCTCGTTTGGGCAGCCAATCTGAAAGAGGTTATATCTATGTAGTAGAGCGAGTAAACGAGATAGATTTTAAACAAGTTTAATACATATACATAGTTTAGGACAGATAAGAAATACCCATAAGCTTTTCTGGATAAGGGAATGAGGGATCTCAAGCTCAACTGCCATGAGTCATTTAAAAAAAAATGTACATCGTTAATTACAACAATAACTAATTGATTCATCTGGGTCACAACCTTTTCACCTTTATTCCATTGCAATAAGGTAAAAGTCGTCACACAAAGGAATGAATTAACTTTTGTTTTAATAAAAGCCTTTATGTATATATTTTTTTGAAAACAACTCATATTCCATCTGCTACAAATATTTCTATGAAGCCAATGAAAGCTTCATTACGAGTTGGTTGGTCTTAGTTCATTGACACATTGAACCCATCTCCTACAAAGCTGTAATTTTTCTTCTCTTTACATACATAAAGTTTGTTTTTAATTAATTTTTTTTGACAAGGTTTATGTGTACTTGTGTGACTATGCCAGCCTTATTATCAGTCTACATAGAGCTTTAAATCAATATTTATCAACTTACAACATCCATATTGCACACGTAAGGTTTCGAAGTGTATGGGTCCAGCCCAGCAATGACGGGCTCAATGAAGTACGGTCCGAATCGCCTCTCGTACAGCAGGTTGGACAGCATCGCCGAGAATGTTTTGGGGCTCATCACGCGGTTCTCTTTCAGCTCGTACAAGTTCATTCTGGAGAATTTTAAGTCAATGTGATAATGATAACGATTTGATTAAATTAAAATGATGGTGACTTTAGTTTCTACAGCAATGAAACGGTTTACACTGTACTTTAGTTCATTTATTAATGAAAGATGAGAATGGAAGGCAAGAATAATTTGATACTTTGTACAGTCGCCATCAGATATATCGTAGCGGGCGAGGTCCTCAAATATTTCGGAGCAGCATTAAATTTCAGTAAATTCGTCACACTAGGTATGGTTAATAACATCGGAACACGCAATCCGTCATAAATATAAGAGCAGCGACTTTTCAATAAATTCGGGACGTTACATGAGCTAAAAATATCAGGAAGCACATATCATCAAAGGTATCGACGCAGTCAGGCTGACCATAAATATCGGAACATATGTGGAAAATAAACCTTACGTATATAATAATAGAATCGAATTCCCAACAAAATACAAATAAGCCTTAAACGTCATGCCAAAATGAAAGATATGTCACCTATATAGTGTATGCCTTTGCATGCATAATTCACTGTGTTAGTAACATAAAACCTTTTTTGTTGTATAAAGTGTAAATTGTTACTGGCCACTAAATTGCCATATACTTTTTTTACGAATAAATTTTTCTTTTTCTGCTGTTATAAGTCAAAGAATGTAGTTCTATTTTATAAAACTAATTTTACTAAAAACACACTGTAATTTAAACTGTTTCTATCAAAGTTAAGGTATATTTTCCAAAAATGTTCCGATCTTTATGGTCAGCCTGTCTGTATCGATACCTTTGACGATCTGTGACGTTCCGATTTTATTGAAAAGTCGCTGCTATTATATTTATGACTAATTGCGTGTTCCGATGTTAATTAACCTTACAGTGTAACGAATTTATTGAAATTTAAGGCTGCTCAGAATTATTTGAGGACCTCGCCTGCTACGATATATCTGATGGCGACTGTATGTTGTGTTGGTAAAAGTGCTATTCTATAACTACAAGTTAAATACCTGAACTGGAGCCTCTGGAACACGGTCTGTGTGTCAGTGGCGAGGCCTGGCAGGCCTACGTAGAGTGAAGGCCCCATTCTGAACACTTTGGGAAAGTTTGTGGACACTGTCTGCGCTTGGATGCCGAAGCGCTTGTCCGTCGCGATCGCCACGCAGTCCTGGCCCTTCATCGCGACTACCGCACCACCGTTGTATGCTAAAATCGACTAAAAACAACAAAGACTTAAACATTAGAAACAAATCTTGTCACAGAAAAGTAAATAGTGAAGTAGTAGAAAAACTGTTTTTTTTAGGAAGTGCCAAGATAAATTAAGAGCGGAACTGGAAACTTTTCAGTAGTTTATTATTATATTAGTATAGTAGGTAAATTTTCTGGCGGCCCAACATTAATATTGCACTGTAATGACGCTAACATAACCACAACCGGTTAAATAATTGAAAGAATATTTGGTTTGTAAAATAATTATACTGTAATAAATAAGCTTTACTAACCATTTTATGCTGTTTTCTACACTACTTTTGGTTTATTTAATAAATTGTTTTGTTCAAACTATGCGAATTACGGGAATCAAAAATGACATATCATTCGGCGACACAAACGACCACAGATAGCAACAAAACTAGGTGAATATTTCTTGCGTTTAGTTCTCGCGCTCATTAGTTATTGTTAGTTAAAACTAAAAACAACAATTTAACAATACTATTATTTATTGCTGTGGCGGATAATAAAACGACAAATAAAACACTGTATTAATTATTTTTTTATATTTAATTGATTAGCATACATTTCCAACCGTGCAGTCATATTAAATCCCCAACGATCTTTGATCTGCCTGCATAAATTTAAATCGACTTCTGCAATCAAGATACCGTCTTTCAATCTCGAAAGAGTAGGAGTTCTACATCCATTAGGTGCAGTCACATAACTGGATCCATAGTACGTCCTAGTGATTTTGTCAATTCCATTTTGAAGAGTGAATTCCTCTGTGCCGACTCTATTAATACTGCAAGTAAAATAGCTATTGGCAACAGAAGCATTTCGGGCTTCTATTACCCAAAAAGATTCACCAAATTCTGATATAGTTGCAGCTGGATTGAATACGATCTCAGCACCATTTAGCGCAAACATTAACCAGTTTAAGGCCTGATGACGTCCGTAGCAGATGTTTATGGCGATTTTTCCAAACATAGTTTCAAAAACTGGGTGACCTGTGTTACCTGGGGAGTAAAAAGACGTCTCACTAAAGCTTCCAACGCTTGGCAAATGATTTTTACGATGTTTTCCCATCACTTTTCCATTTTCATCGATAACCACCGCCGTATTCCACCATACTTCATTGCTTTCTTTTTCTAAAATGGGAGAAACTATAACCATTCCATGCTCCTTAGCTAATTTGCAAAGAAACGAGACACTTGGTCCGTTTTCGGCCGATTCAGAAAACTCAGACCATCTGTCCTTTTCTCTCGTTCCCAAAAAGAAGGGCATCGACCATGTTTCTTGTAGGCAAAGAACCTGCACTCCTTCCTCTGCCGCTATTTGTATGAACTTTTGTACTTTATTGAAAATAGCTTCTCGTTGTAGTTTTATCGGTTGATCAGTTGGTAAAACAATAGAATGTTGAACCAATCCTAATTTTACTAACCTTGGTTGTCGCATTTCTTCTTTGGCAGCTGGAAAAGCGTACGCTGCAATATCAACATCGTTCTCATTGCAATCAAGAATAGTTGATTCCTTCAAACTCAGTTCACAATGGTCTTCTCTGCCATAGTATATTCTGTTGAATTCCTTTAACTGCTCTGGCAGTAAGTTATCCTTTATTATGCTGTCGATAGACCGATTAGGCTCCATGTTTTGGATAAATTACGAAAACAAATCTTTACTATAGCAAGTCAATATCACAGGAGACACCAAGTTACTGAACTATTTGATTGTGGCGCTGCCTACACACTGTAGACTAACATTATATATGTGACCACTTTAGTTCTAGTTTTGACCACAAAGATTAAATAACTTTGTGACCTTACGTAATCGTTTGCGCAGTAAACAGATTGCTTACTTAAGTATGGAACGCGACAGTTGTTATTGGATTGATTGAGTCTTTAGGTGCTTCGGAATAAGGTTGATAATGTCGCACAACTTTTGTTTTAAGTTTATGGAGGTTTGTGTTTAACATACCGGCACGCGGCGATTTATCCATATTTACTGGATACATGATTGAATTACTTACTTAATGCTTTGACGGTATGTTCGATCTTACTTGTATCTATTAAATAAAATATCAATTCTAAATTTACTAAGATAGCTAGGTAGGTACTTATGATCGTCGTTGATTTGATATTTTGAATTAATGTACCTATCTCTATTATACTTGGCGGACAAAACGAATATTGCGGAAAAGTATTATTATAAAAACTAAAATATGACTTAAAATAATGATTTGTGACTAGGTATACTTACACTGGCATTATGGTCTCTTTTACTCTAGTCTGCATGAAATGAAGAAACCGAAATAGTGCTCAACTACCCTCTTAAATTAAGACTGCATATTTTTCATCCGACAGACAGACAGAATAATAAACAGGGATTACATACATCCAGTCACGTATTCAAGCTCTATTGATAACTCAAATATTTTTCATTCCATTATTGTCTCAAGCTTTATCACATCAGGTCGAAGGTCGCCAAGAAACAGTCGGACCACACAGATACGTATTCTATGCACACGTCTTGGTACCTACCCGCTGCCCGCTACACCTATTTAAAGGCGGGTCCGCGCGAGTACTCAGCACTGACTATCGATCATTACCTACGGCATAATGGACGGCGAGACTCCCAGCTTAGAAGCTATTATCAACAACAACCTCAGCGGGCGCGACCTCGATGAGTTCAACAGGATCTACTACGGAAGAAAAGACCACCATGAAGTAAAAATCAAGGACTCCTCAATCGCTGTTGCTAAGGAGGCCGACTTCGAAATCGCCGCTTATGCCTTCCCAGCCAAGAAAGAGCAGACCCGGCCCCCAAGGATCGTCAAAGTCGGTGTCATCCAACACTCCATCGCCGTACCCACCGACCGACCGATCAACGAGCAGAAAAAAGCGATCTTCGACAAAGTGAAGAAGATCATCGACGTCGCCGGCGCAGAAGGTGTCAACATCATCTGTTTCCAAGAGCTATGGAACATGCCGTTCGCTTTCTGCACTCGAGAGAAGCAGCCATGGTGCGAATTCGCGGAGTCAGCTGAAAACGGACAGACAACGAGGTTCCTTCGGGAGCTGGCCATTAAGTACTCAATGGTAATAATCTCTTCCATCCTCGAAAGGGATGAGAAGCACGCCGACATTCTCTGGAACACAGCGGTGGTTATCAGCGACTCTGGCAACGTTATCGGCAAACAAAGAAAGAACCACATCCCCAGAGTCGGAGATTTCAATGAATCCAACTACTACATGGAAGGTAATACAGGCCACCCCGTTTTCGCGACGCGTTACGGCAAAATCGCCATCAACATCTGCTTTGGACGTCACCACGTCCTGAACTGGATGATGTTTGGACAGAACGGCGCCGAAATAGTCTTCAATCCTTCTGCTACCATTGCTGCTGAAGCCGGAAGCGAGTACATGTGGAACATTGAAGCAAGAAACGCCGCTATTACGAATTGCTACTTCACTGCTGCGATCAACAGAGTTGGGTATGAGGAGTTCCCCAACGAATTTACTTCTGCTGATGGTAAACCGGCTCACAAGGACTTGGGGTTGTTCTACGGTTCGAGCTACTTTACTGGGCCTGATGGTGTGAGATGCCCAGGATTGTCGAGGACTAGGGATGGGCTGCTCATTGGAGTGATGGATTTGAACCAGAACAGGCAGATAAAGGATCGCCGTTGCTACTACATGACCCAGCGATTGGATATGTATGTGAACAGTCTGAGCAGGGTGCTGGATTTGGATTTCAAGCCCCAGGTCGTCCACGAGCATGATTCGGAGAAGTAAAATGTTTACGGCTTTTTTTATAACGGTTACTTGAAAATAAATGTGTTGATTGCATTCTTTGTATTTGTTTTGTCACGATTTTGTCTGGTAATATCTTCCACCTTTACCACCTTTTTGGTATTTTTAGAAAAAATATGTAAGTACACTAATTTTATTTTATTTGACTGTCTACATTATTATACAGACTGGACAGGACGAAACCAAAAGGGTTCGATTTTTGACAAAACTTTAATTCATAAAGCTCGTCTTAGGCGACTTAAATTTAAGTGTTAACCTTTATGCCTATAGTAGTGTAGACTTAAATCATCGGTGGCCACGGAACCCTAGAAATTACAAACTGGTAAGGCACGTTTCACCCGCGACAGAATGACAACCACCCAGCATATCTATACTAGTAGTGTAGGCTTCTAACTATTTTTTTAATTTTTCTATAGGTATCTTATATCTTTATAGGTATCGATGTACTTAGAGTACAGATGATAGGTACAAATAGCAATCTTGTCGACGTTATTAATAAAAAGTTAGTCGTAATAGATACCACACACGGTGTATCTAATGAATAGATTTTCATCAACAATTGTTATGACTGCATTATAACCTCTAATAACCTCATTATCTAGTTTCCTAAACAATAAACATACAATACCTACCGCGTTATAGAGGAAAATCTATGAAGAAATCATTCTAAAACAGATCAACCTTGATCTTAGGGTTATTAAATGTATTAAAACAGTATTTTGCGGGTGGTAGGACCTTGTCCAAGTCCGTCCGGATCGCTACCACCGTCTTACTCGCTAATCCTGCCGCCAAGCAGCAGGGTTTGCACTGTGTTCCGGCGTGAAGATTAAGATTGCCGGTGGAATGCCGGCAAGAGGCTATAAGTACTAATAACCCTCTAGCCTGGGAACGCATCTGCAATACACTGTGTTGCGGGTGTCCATGAGTAGTGGTGCTCGCTTACCATCAGGTGACGCACTTGCTCGTTATCCTTCTTTGCCATATAAGTATATAAAAAAAACACGTATACCAAGAGTTTATCAAAGCTTTTGTTCAAGATGGAACAAGACCAGCGATTACGCCGGCCGATAAAGCTAAAAATAAATGAACAAAATTTGTATTTAATAGGTACTGATTTTGTTTTTACGCAAAGTATATCGAGTCATGCAAAGTCGCGCGTGTTATTGGTATTGTATCGCCAAACTAATAGGTAAATCCGGCTTCGTAGAGCGTTGTCCCGTTTTAACTTACGTGCCGCCAATTTATTGTCTCTTTCCAAAGACCGAGGTGCAATCTTTATGGCCGGGTAGTTCCCTGTAGGTTTTGATTCCCTTGCGAGTTTCGAAAAATTGCGGAAAACGGCTGTATCTTTTGATTGCGCTGGCTTAGAAGTTTGATTTTTTCACAGCTTCAAGGGACAGTAGACTGAGTACCTATTTGATATAAATTTCAGCTTGATACCTAGCTTGTCTACCTACCTATACTACGTACGGAACCCTAAAAAGTGATCCTATAATACCCTTAATAGGATCACTTTGTTGTCCGTCCGTCCGTCCGTCCGTCCGTCCGTCCGTCCGCCCGTCCGCCCGTCCGCCCGTCCGCCCGTCCGCCCGTCCGATCGTCTGTCAAGACCCTTTTTCTCAGGAACGCGTGTAGGTATCAAGCTGAAATTTATATCAAATAGGTAGGTACTCAAGTCTACTGTCCCTTGGAGCCGTGAAAAAATCAAACTTCTAAGCCAACGCAATCAAAAAATACAGCCGTTTATGCCGCAAATTTCTGCAAACTTTAAACTTGCAAGGGAATCAAAACCTACGTAGGGCCTTGTGCTAGGTCCGTCCAGATCGCTACCACCATCTTACTCGCTAATCCTGCCGCTAAGCAGCAGTGGTGATCACTTATCATCAGGTGACCCACTTGCTCGTTTTCCTTCCTATTCATATAAAAAAAATGTGTAGGTACTTTCAAAAATTTGCTTTGCCTATAATATAGTTGTAGCGCGGGCTTAATATTTATTTCTGAACGCAACCCGCCGACCTTCTCGCTCGCTTGGTATCTCTCGCTCTCTCGCAACCGGCCACCCGATCGAGCCGCACGCGCGCCGAACCGCGGCGCTCAATTTTATACTTTTCCTGTTGTAAAACTAATTTCTTGTATCGAACCTTATCAACTCTGTAAACTTATATGGAAATAAACACCTTTCATCCACACTGGCGCCCTACTTGAAGCCAAGAAAAGTTTTTACGACAAGAAAGTTCGAGTCGTCGCGACGCCATCTTCCCGAGTTCTCGGAATATTGGTATTAAGTACCTAACCGCCACGTTTATCCGCTATGAAGACAAGACAGCAACGCCTGGAAGACGGTCAACATCAGCGTGAGGGCGATGATTCCGAAGATTTTCATTCCGGAGAAGATAACGACGGGAATCCGCGCGCCGGCGGCGCGCCCGCGCCCGGCGCGGCCGCTCCCTCAAACTCGCGCGCGCACGTGAGCAACGAATCCAATATGATTGGGATCGAGAAAGAGCGTGAAGACATGGGCGGAGGCTACGACCCGCATGCGAGGGATGTATGGAGCCCCGCGCCCAGCATACAAGTTACTACGTGACATCTTCGCTACGGAACAAAACGACGAACGCGTGGAAACGTTTATTTCTCGTTTACGAGCCATTTTCGCGAGATTCCCCTACGAATTAGATACGACTTTGCAGTTAGATACTGTGTATGGACTATTAAATCGTAAAGTGCGTAAAAGTGTGCCGCGAGAATCTGTAAACGACGTCGATCTTTGTTAGTGAAAGCGAGAGATGCCGAGGAAGCGAGAATCGAGGTAGGGTCTGCTAGCATTCCTAGTATCTGTGATAACAACCGAATTCAAATTCCCGCGCAACCCGTCCGCGACTCAGCTGTCAAACCGCGTGAGCGCGACGTTGCCGCTCTTATCACCGCGAGCCCTCAACCGGCCGCCTCCTCTAGTACGAATACGAACGAGCGTAAATTTAAAACTTCTCGTCCGCGTTGTAGTTATTGTAAAACTTTCGGTCATTGTGTTGACGAATGTCGGAAAATGCAAGCAAATGTTACGGCTGTAATCAGCCAGGTGTTGTGAGGTCGAGGTGTGATACTTGCAATAATAAAAAACCTACCGTAGTAGCAACTGATTTCCAGTCTGCGCTGTGGAGCGCGACAGCGCGCGCCCGTTGGTTAATGTTGTGATCGCGGGGCGCAAAGGTGTCGCCGTCTTGGACACAGGCGCTACTCAGAGCGTGGCCAGCCCAGCTCTGCACAAGATTCTGGTAAACTCAGGTGTCGAGTTCACGCCGACGCGGAGGACCGTAGGTCTGGCCGATGGACCTAATAAGGTACGTGACATTCTTACTGCCCTAGTCCCAGTCACTGTTGGAGGCCGTGAGGCTTCAGTACAATTTCTTGTGTTTCCTGAAAGCCAAGGTCAAACACTACTAGGCCGCGACTTTATTTTAAGTGCAGGTATAATTGTAAATATACCTCAGTGTTGTTTTAGTTTTCAAGATGCTCCGCAACAAATGTTTTCTTTTGTAGAATCTTACCACTTGACATCCTACTATTCTGATTTGATGCAAACTGATACCAACTCTTTGATGTTGAGAGGTGACGAAGGTCACACTTTATCAGCTGGTGAAAGATCGGAGCTTAACAAATTAATTTGTAACAGCGAGGAGCGGTTTGCAACGGAGGGTCCGGCCACTGACTTTGCTACTGTAGTGTGACACACTCACACTCTCCCAATTATGTACCCTATATAATAGTAAGCGCTTACTAAATAAAGACAGTATTTACTCTGAACTCGGCATTATCAGCCACCTCTCAACGCCCATCCTCACACTACTCACCACATCAAAGTCAGCGAGGACCAGCAACCCATTGCCTGCCAGCCCTTCAGGATGTCCCAGAAGAGGAGAGAAGCCCTGAAGGATGAACTGGATAAGCTGCTTGCTGCTGGTGTAATAGAGGAGTGTGAATCACCATGGGCTGCGAACGTAGTCATGGTACCGAAGAAGGATGGAGGTATGCGTCTTTGTATCGATTTTAGGAAACTCAATGAGGTGACCGAGCCTGACAGGTACCCATTGCCAAGGATCGAAGACATACTACATGCAGCTAAAACTAGCAACTACATGACCACCCTTGACCTCCGGTCCGGCTACTTTCAAGTCAATGTAGACCCTGCTGACCGTGACAAAACATCCTTTATTACACCGATGGGCACATACAGGTTTATTCGCATGCCAATGGGTCTGCGCAACTCGGGAGCGACCTTCCAGAGACTCATTGACAGATTTAAATCGAATCTAGACCTGCAAAACAGTACGGTACTGGCATACCTAGACGATATCATTATTTTATCACCAGATTTTCAAACACATCTGAAGGACCTACAAATCGTTTTTGGGCAGTTCTCCACAAGGTTCATTTTTCGTATGACTGGACATTAGTTGTAACTGACTGATTATTCAGTACACCAAAATCATTATTTAAGCACGTTATTAACCAATGCAAAAGGTGTCCTAACCATTTTTAAGCTTAATCCTCTATAAATCAAAATATTTGGCAAAAAAGTGGAAAACAAGCCGTATTTTACATGCGGCCAACCTAGTCACCAGACTTAGAAGTTGATTAAAACATAGAGTACAAACAAACCATTGAATATTATTTTTATACATAAAAAACAGATAAAAAATGCTCAGTATTAAATAATAATTACGCTTGTAAATTAAATGTAACATCAATAAAATTTACTTCAAACAACGTGTAAAAAAAATACGTCATTGTTGGATGCAGCTATTGTTTGTGAATTTTCTTAAAAACGAAACGCATTAAACGACCAAAATACAGCCCCCAGCGTTCGTCTCCCGCCCCTCCGTCAGCTCACGGCACGCGGATGAGCAACACACGCCGCGTTACGGCCAGGCAAACACCGAAAAAAGTTCTTCCATCTTTGTAAATATTTTCGTCATTGTTATTTTAAACTATTTGTCGATGATAATGCATGATATTTAAGTGAGTCCTTAACTATGTTTAAGCAAATTTAGGTTTGATGCTGTCGAAATAAATATTTTTAGTTCGCATTAAAAACAAACGAGTTCCAAGAGGTTTCATTGAATTTGTGATTGTTGGCTGCGTCATTGTAAGCGAAATTGAGAGGGATGACAATGACCCGTTTCGCCTCCAATGATAAACCGCAAAACCTACAATGACATTCGTATCCAACAATGACGTTTCGATATGACATATCATTATAATGATGCTTACGGGATCCCTCCATTTCCCATAATTTCATTTGTACTAATTTCATTTGCCATAATGGTCACTGGCTATAACCTTCATTTGCCCTAATATCACATGCCATAATTTTTGAATGCCATAATACTCAAACGTCATAATGTTCAACATCCTTAATATTAGATACCATAATATCACTTTCCATAACGTTCAAAATCACTAATATTTCATGCCATAACAATCATTTGCCATAATTAAGGAAAAAACAGATACAGACTGTTGAAACTTACTGCTACCGAAACACGGTAGGTTCGTTAGGTTTCTTGCGACCCTCAGAGCAGAAATAGAAGCATCCGTAAGGCCCGGGGGGTTCGGGGGGCGGAGCCCCCCGCAATATCAAATCACAGGCCACACGACTGGTCAATTAATATACAGGTTAGGTTAGGTTAGAATGGCGTCAAGGCGCGAAGCGCCAAAACTTCGCCTCAGGGTCATTCAGTTCATATTAATATTTGGTTTCTAGACATAACATCTGTAAAACGTACTTAGATAATAGATTATCGCAATACTTAAAATTACAAGAATCAAAATTCTGGGTTTTTTATGGCAAATAATTATTATAGCGTTTGAATTTTATGGCAAATGATTTTAGGACACTTGATAATAGGAAAAATGAAATGTATGGCAAACGTATCGTTATAGCACCTAAAAATTATGGCAAATGAAAATATGACCAATGATCATTATGGCACAGTGTTGGCATCAATCTGAACTAAATCAATCCGGATTGATCAATCGAATTGACGCGTTAATCCGAATTGATTAATTCGAATTGATTCAATTCTGATTAACGCGTCAATCCTATTGAATCAATTGGAATTAACGCATCAATCCTCAATTCGGATTAAATCAATTCTCAATCTAGATTAACCATTAATTCCCTAAGATTACTTTTCAAATGTGTCCTTTTTTGGGACTTACTTACTGGACTTAAAGTCGATACCTGAGTTTCCCAGAGGTTCGAAAACATGTTCCTGATGTCAGTATTTCTTGAAATGAAACCAACCGATTGCGTTCAAATATCTGAGGTGCCCAAAGGTTTTGAAACATGTTTCCAACGCAATATTTAAGCCCCTGTTTTGGGTTTGGGACATTTTGGTGACTTTTCTTGAAATCAACCAATTGAGTTCAAAATCAATATCTGAGGTGCCCAAAACATGTTCCACATAGGTATTTGACGTTTTTACGACGTAAAAAGGTCTTTTTTGGACGTGTTTTGTAATCGATAAGATGTTTAGAAGGACATTCTTCATATTGCCGTCGGAAACATGTTTCGGATCCTTTGGTAAACTCAGACACCGCTTTTGAACGCATTTGGTCAGTTTCGAAAAATGGCCTAATTAAAAAGGACATTATTAGGTAGGTACATACAAAGTAATCGTCAATCCAAATTGACGATTGAGGATTGAGGATTGACCGATCAATTCGAATTAACGATTAGTAATCGTCAATCCTCAATCAGTAAGTTTAGAATTAGTTTCGTCAATAGCCAATTCGAATTGATTTTTCGCTAACACTGTTATGGCATATATATCTTCATAAAATTATGGCGAATGAAATTCCGGCATGTGAAATTAGTTCATATGAAATTCGAGCAAACAATAGAGAACCCCGGATTTTTATTAAATATTTCGCAGTGTAGAAATAGGGACATAGACAAGTGGGAATAGGCTTATACATTTCGAATCATATAACTAGACCAGTACGATTCGAAATGTATAAGCCTACTAGCTTCTTAATTAGCAATTAATACGTTTATCATTATCCCGCAGGAACTATACAATTTTCCGGGATAAAAAGTAGCCTATGTTTTAATCTAGGGTACCAGCTATCTTCGTTTCAAATTTTATCCAAATCTGTCCAGTCGTTTTAGCGTGAAGAAGTAACAAACATAATACACACTCACTCACTCACATCGTCACATCGTCACATCATCTCATCGTCACATCTTCACAAACTTCCGTATTTATAATATTAGTAGGATAACTAGACCAGTTGTAAAATTTTATAGCGGTTGATTATTTATTAAACAAATCACAAAATCATAAACTTTTATTATCATTTTATTCAGGTTATTTAAAAACGACAGTTACTGGTAAGTGCTTACTATGAACATAAGACCTTCTTACTTACTGACTTAAGACAATCGTCATTGGGGCCTACACCACGTCATTGCTGTTAGTGAAAATGTCATTGTGGATACAGTTCGTCATTGTAGGTCACTACTCTTTTGTTTTAATCTCAAATATCTAGCTAAATAATGTTTTTCATGAAGTGCCTCCCATATAAAACTTTAATATTAAACTTAAAGTATCATTTAAGTGTCATAATGAAGTCCTAGGACTAAGATAACTTTAGGCACAAAATTTGTTCGGGGAGAATTTTTCTGAGGAGAACTGCCCTTTTACCAGATTAGCAAAGTTCAATCTGCGAGTGAATCGAAGCAAAAGCTGCTTCGCTTGCCAATCTGTCAAATTCCTAGGACACGTTATTGTCCCTGGCGGCATTCACATGGACCCCAGCAAAACCTCTGCCATCACTGCCATGCCTCCGCCTCAAAACACAAAACACTTGAAATGTTTCTTGCAAACTTCCAGTTGGTTCCGGAGATTTATTCCCGGCTACGCGGACGTTGCCCGGCCGCTCACGAACCTACTGAAGAAGGACAGCGTGTGGTGTTGGGGCGAGCAGCAGCAGCGAGCGTTCGACGCGATCAAGACGCTGCTGACGACGGCGCCGATTCTGCGGCAAGCCGACGAGGCGCAGCCGTTCGTGCTGCGCACGTTCGAACAGTTCGAACTCTGCAAGAGTTCGACCTGCGCATAGACTACACGCCAGGTAAAACTAACGTGATCGCAGATACGCTCTCGCGCCCGCCGTGCTCGCAAGAATCACAGAGCGGCTGCGAGCTGTGCTCCGCCGTCGTTGATTTTCCAGCGCGCACGCCCATGGACATACGCGACAACCAACTGAAAGATCCGGAGGTACGCAAAATAATAGACGACCTAGAGTCCGACGACGCTCCGTTCAGGGGGAGACAGTGGGCGGACCGAGGCTACGTACTCTCCGACGGTATCCTATACCGCTACACGCCAGACTGCGACGATGATGACGATGGCCGCCTCGTGGTGCCGGCGCACGAGCGCGCGCAGGCGCTGGCGGAGCACCACGACGCGCCCACCGCCGGGCACCTCGGCGCCGAGCGCACGCTGCAGCGCGTCGCCGCGCGCCTGTACTGGCCCGGCATGCGGACGTTCGTCACCGACTACGTCAGGCGCTGCGTCGCGTGCCAGCGCTACAAGGCCGACAACAGGAAGCCGGCGGGGCTGTTGCAGACGCCCGCCCCGGCCAGGAGATTCGAGGTCGTGTCTGTGGACTTATTCGGACCTCTACCCGAGACCGCCGATGGACACAAATGGATACTCATCGTGGAGGACGTGTGTACGCGTTGGGTCGAGCTGTTCGCCCTTCGCCAAGCTACTAGCCTAGAATGCGCTAAGACGCTCACGTCGGAGGTGTTCCTGCGTTACGGAGTCGCGCGCCGCTTGGTCAGCGACAACGGAGTCCAGTTCGTCAGCGAGATCATGCAGCAAGTCTGTCATGCGATGGGTATCGAGCAATCCCTGACTTCCTACTACCACCCGGCTGCGAATCCGATCGAACGAAAAAATAGAGATCTCAAGCCCCAGCTGGCGATCCTCGTAGGCCGAGACCACGACGCTTGGGACGCCCACTTGCCGGCCATACGATTCGCCATGAACGCGGCGGTCACCGCCAGCACCGGTCACTCACCCGCCTTCTTAACCTTTGGCAGGGAGCTCCGCGCGCCGCACGATGCCGCATGCGACATGCGAACGATCGTGGAGCGCGACACGGCTGTGTGCGGCGCGACGCCGTACCAGCGGCGGCTGAGCGGCGCGCTGCTGCACGCGCGCGACGTGCACGAGCGCGCGCAGGCGCGGCAGAAGGAGTACGCCGACCGGCGCCGCCGCCCGGCGCCGGACTACGAAGCGGGTACGCTGGTCTTGCTGCAGACGCAAGGCCCCAACGACACAGGTACGGGACAGACGGCCAAGTTTATTCCCCGAAGTGACGGCCCCTATCGGGTGCGGGAGGCCGTCGGTCCCACTACTTATTTGCTTGAACGCGTAAGCGACGGGGTGCTCTTGGGGAAGTATCACACCTCGCAACTCACTCCGTTCGTCGGCGATGTCCAACCTGGACGCTACTTAGATTACGATATCGGCGCTTTATCGTATGACTACCACGAATACGGGGGCGTTCATTCGTGCTAGAGGGGGAGTTTGTAGCGCGGGCTTAATATTTATTTCTGAACGCAACCCGCCGACCTTCTCGCTCGCTTGGTATCTCTCGCTCTCTCGCAACCGGCCACCCGATCGAGCCGCACGCGCGCCGAACCGCGGCGCTCAATTTTATACTTTTCCTGTTGTAAAACTAATTTCTTGTATCGAACCTTATCAACTCTGTAAACTTATATGGAAATAAACACCTTTCATCCACATAGTGCCATAATGTAGGTTGCCATCGGATGGACTGATTTCGACGTAGTTTTTGTTTAAAGTTAGTCAGTGTACAGTAAAAACACCGAAGTAAACAGATAAGAGCTTTTCGTTAATTATTTTCCGTTCTTATCTCGGAATATTTTGTTTAGTAATAAATTATTTATAAAACTTTCGATAACAGTGTTTTGAACTCGGATTTGATGCAATGTTCGGTATCTGCGCACAAACAACATGTGACAATTTAAGACTACATTTTTAGGGTTCCGTACTTAATAGGAGCGCTGGTAAAACAGCAGGAATAAGTAGGCGGAAATAATCTAGTCACGTGGGAGTCTGCGTTTAGTTCAGGTATTTAAATGCTAATGGCTGTCTTGGTCTAAGTGTTGCATAAATTAATCATGTTTGTCGCCGCGTCTGGTTCTTGTCTTGCCTAGTGGTGCCTGTTTTCTAAATAATGTACCTATAATGTAGAGCCGACGTTGAAATATAAAAATAATAAAAATCGGCCAAGTGCGAGTCGGACTCGCAAACTAAAGGTCGTATTATGAGATAAAAATGTTAGTGACAATGTAAAGTACAGTGTGGGCCCAATTTTTGAAAACATAACACACGAAGTACCACTCGAAAGTGGTAGGTATAAGTCTGTTTATATCTTTAAAACGACAGCTCTAAACAAATTCTTGACTAGTTCACAAGATTAATGAGAGCTGTCATTGTCTTCTCTGCTACTCGTTCAAGTTCAACACAATTTTTTACCAATTTCGAGTGGTATTTTAGATTTGTGCTTTCAAAAAATTGCCCTCCCTCCGGTAAGCTGTAAAAGCCGTCTGTGGCTGACAGCAAACAGTCCATTAGAAAAAAAAGCTTTAAAAAATCGAGCCCCATAGTGAACTTATTTACTGCAGTGGCCACAAAATCTGTAAAAATAAATTTTAAAATGAAAATGTGTCAGCGCAAAATATGTATTTTATTTTATATCATGACGGGACGTCCCTTTAGTTTTCAGTCGCACCCAGTATTTTGTTTTTCATTTTGAACTATGACAATGCATTCTAAATTTTCTAAAATCCATTATATTGACGGTTACAAGTACCTTCTAAATAAGTCGTACTTTAGTGCAATTGACAAGTCAAGAGTAAAATAAAATTGATAAAAGGATACTCTAAAACTTAGCCGTCTAGGGTTGCCACGCGTATATAATTCATGACATCTAAACTCAAGTACGCGCGTTAAAAGCGTCACACTTGTCGACATAATTTCAGAGCAATTTTCTCACTCCCTCAAGAGATGTCGCTAATGTGCCCGTTCGTCGCGCCATCTAGTCTTCCCAAACGCTAACTTATGTTGACATCCGTGGGGAACCCTGTAGAAGTGAGCATAAGGGTGAGATTGCAGTGTACCGGTGGCGGGGGAGTTAGTAGGCCTACTACTTTCTAGAGCACTTGAGTTGCAGCCTGTGACATCCATTACAATAATGATGTCTTTGTTTTAGGGGTGTGTGAGTGTGGAAAATGTATATTTTTTATGTATAAAAATCATGTAAAAGCTGAGAGCTGTAGAAGCTGGGTAAATGTGGTTAGTACTTAGCGGGTGTAAGTAGGTCCCTTTAGTACAACTAGTAGTTACCTGTAAGAGTACAACTTTTTTTTCATTTGTGACTGGGTCAATTGTCAAGCGATTGCCCGCGACACTGTCTGCAGAAAGTTTGTTTAGGTTTGTGTGGGAGCTATAAAATCGACCGATGTGTTATTCCAGACTGCAATCTGTTCCATCCAAATCTGTTCGACCATTATGGCGTGATAGAGTGACAAATTTCCATACATATACTCAACAACACTCGCATTTATAATATCATAGGATTTATGCAATTGATATAGTAAATTTGCCATGAGCTTTTCGGTGAAGGAAAACATCGTGAGGAAACCTGCACACATCTGCGAAGAAATTCAATGGTGTGTGTTAAGTTCCCAATCCGCACTGGGCGCGCGTGGGAACTATAGCCCAAACCCTCCAATACACGGAGGAGGCCTATGCCATGAGGCACGCCGAATTACGCGACAAAACAAGAACATGTAGGTACTTACTGAAATTGTAGTGAATTCGGAATAAAAAGGCTATAATAATAATAATAATAATATAGTAAATACAGTACCCGGACCCGGCGATAAAGATTGCACTTCGGTCTTTCTTCTTCTTCTTTAGATGCCTCTCCGACTAGCGAAGGTTGGCAGTCAGTTCTGAATATTTCTCCCTGTCTCTCGCGAGGCGAAATAGATGGACAGCACTCGCGATGCCGGTCCACTACCGAAGATTCCTCAGCCAAGACTTCTTCGGTCTTTGGAAAGAGACAATCAAGACAATCAAGTCACGTAAGTTAGAACGAGACAAACTCTATACAAAGCTGAATTTAGCCGAGAAGACCGATGTTCAATCTTTATGGCCGGGTATTGTAAATACTTAAATGGAAAATGTCGCAAGTGGCAACCCTACCGCAACTGGGCCTCGTTTAGTGTCACTGAGAAAACTGCGAAAGCATTTGCAAAATGTTCCACTAAAATGTCAGAGGGCTGCAAAACGGCTGCAACATAACTGCTGACTGCACGCGCAGTTCGATTGCAGTCCTGAAGCAGTTTTACTTACCTACATAATAAATACAAAACGATTAAAATATTTTATTGAATCAGGCGTTACTTTGCGGAGGTCCATTTTAATGAACACAAAATATTTACCTTGCTACTCCGCTACTTACGTGCAAGATAACCAAGGTTGTGCGAAATATATATGTTTTGCATGCAAACCCTCCCTCCACTACTGCCACATAAAACATATATAAATCCCACAAACTTAATTATCCCTAACACCACACGAACACTGACGCGCGTTTCGACTCCTCTACGGGATCATTATCAAAGAGCACAACCGATGCACATGCGAACCAACGTCGTACTAATTTGAAAACCTATAAATAAACAAAATGTACCCACATTCGTATTAAACCACGTATGTTCTTTTGTTGAAAGCATATTTAGTACAATACAATAAATAAATCATGTCTATGTATGTATGTATGTCACTTACGGGGTAGAGAGAGTATGTAAGGTAACAAGACCTAAAGGCCACGTTGAGCATGATTGTGGGCGTGCAGGTGGAAAGGGGGAACCAAAACAGTGGAGGGTTACATTACAGTTGCTAGCCACGGCCTATAACATGATTTTTAAGATTTTCGCCCATTCACTCGATGGGCTTTTATCATCTGCGCGGGAGGAATGCAACTGGTACATTCTAGATATAATAAATTTATTATATATATAGATAATAAATAAAATAATAAATATCTTGGGACGCAATTGACACCGATTAACCTAGTTCCAAACTAAGCAAAGCTTGTGATATGGGCACTAGACAACGGATAAACATACTTATATAGATAAATACATACTTAAATACATATTAAACATCCAAGACTCGAGAACAAACATTCGTATTTTTCATACAAATATCTGCCCCGACCGGGGATCGAACCCGGGACCTCGAGCTTCATAGTCAGGTTCTCTAACCACTAGGCCATCCGGTCGTCATATTCATATGTTTTTCTATTCCTTTGAGACCTGCATGGAAGCTTTTTTAACCGACTTCAAAAAAAGGAGGGGGTTCTATGTTCGACTGTACCTATGTATCTTTTTAATACAAGCTTTGTTTGCTGACAGTGCTTTCATTGTCGTAACATATACTTTGACACCCTATTTCACAAAAAAAAGCTTTAATTAAAATAGTAGATTGTACAACAAGAGCACAAAACAAGCCATTTTACCAGATACGTTCGTACAGCCATACCCGAGCCGGTACAGCGAGGGTGGATAGACACGTCGAGCACTTCACTTCTATTGCAAGGTAGGTACCTACTTACATAATAAAACAAACTCGTAGACATTGTATCGTATAATGTCGGTTAATTTGTCGAATTTTTAACCACACCACAACAAATTCGGCTAGTTTTGACAAATAGGTAATTAGTTTCCCGCCACAACATTTTTTTTTCAGGTTATGATATTTGACAATAAACATTTGTTTTTTTTACTTACTTAGGTACTTCTTTATGTACAATTTGTATTTAGATAGGTAATTAACTCAATGTATTTTTGTTGCTTATTTATATCTTAACGTCACGACCTCATATACAGGGTGTATCAGACACCCTCTAACAATAATCCACTGGGGTATATGTATAACCATAGTTATAGAAGCTAAAAAAAATATTTTGAAAAAATGGAGTGATTTTTTTTTATATTTTCTATAGGAATGATTACAGTTAATTTAATACTACTATTCCTATAGAAAATAAAAAATTAGGTACTCAAATTTTTTTCAAATTATTTTTTTAGCTTCTATAGCTATGGTTAGGTATATACCCCAGTGGATTATTGTTAGGGGGTATCTGATACACCCTGTATACAACAATAAACATTCAACAAACAAACCATCAATCAGTATGGTAATTATCGCCATTTTTTTCCTTCCCAAATCGCCTGGAGCAAACCGTGACCAAGTTTAATGAGGAATTAAAAGGAAAAATTGAAATCGCCGACCGTAAATGAAAAATTAAAAAGTTGCCGGAAACGGAAACCGGGCGGCCATGTTCCACGGAACCTAATGGCCTTAATTACAACGAAACAAGAATACTTTATGCTTTTTAATCGGATTATAAAATGTTTTTTGTGGAAAAATGCGGCGCGACAGAGATGACGCGCTAAAGAGGATTCCGGCATGTTTTACATCCGTATGGCGTTTTTTAGGGTTCCGTAGCCAAATGGCAAAAACGGAACCCTTATAGATTCGTCATGTCTGTCTGTCTGTCCGTCCGTATGTCACAGCCACTTTTTTCCGGAACTAGAAGAGCTATAAGTACTGTTGAAACTTGGTAAGTAGATGTATTCTGTGAACCGCATTAAGATTTTCATACAAAAATAGAATAAAAAACAAATAATTTTGGGGTTCCCCATACTTACAATTGAAACTCAAAAATGTTTTTTTCATGAATCCCATACGTGTGTGGTATCTATGGATAGGTCTTCAAAAATGATATAGAGGTTTCCAGTATATTTTTTTTCTAAACTGAATAGTTTGCGCGAGAGACACTTCCAAAGTGGTAAAATGTGTGTCCCCCCCCCGTAACTTCTAAAATAAGAGAATGATAAAACTAAAAAAAAGATATAATGTACATTACCATGCAAACTTCCACCCAAATTTGGTTTGAAAGAGATCTAGTAAGTAGTTTTTTTTTATTTAATATTTGTCTGTCTATAAAAAAAACAATATAAAATTACCTCACATTGCCTACATTTTGCTTAAGAGCAGGCTCTGCTATGACTGGATTTTATAATAACTTGGCGAATTTTTTAAACTTGGTAGTAACGGTTAAAAAGCCGTGGTAGCCTAGTGGTTTGACCTGTGGCCTCTCAAGCAGAGAGTCATGGGTTCAAATCCCGGGCTCGCACCTCTGACTTTTTCGGAATTTATGTTATTAAACGACAATGTATGAATTGGGATAATAAAGAATTAAGGATAAGGGAAAATTATGCTATGAAGCTTTTAGACAAATTAAGGATGGTGATAGTAACTGTGGTAACTGTGAAGTTGATTATAACTGTAATGATGACGTAGGACATAAAAACGGCATAGACGATTTGTACAGGAAGATTATGAATATTTTTAATAAATCAACGCTGACGTACACTCAAGTGCGGATCGGTACAGGGAAGCATAAGCAAGTCCCCGGGTGGAACCACCACGTAAAAGATCTCCACGAGGCTGCTAAACTGTACCACAAGTGCTGGCTGGAAAGTGGTAGGCCTGGCAGTGGGTCTATATACGAAAATATGAGGGAAAGTAGGAGACGATTTAAAAATAAACTCGCCTGGTGCCAACGGAACGAGGACCAAATTAGGATGGACAAGCTATCTCTACAGAGAGCACGGAACAACTTCTCAGAATTCTGGAAAGCAACTAAACCCCGAACCGCTAAGGAGACATTGCCCGTTGCGGTCAACAAAGTACATGACCCAAAAGACATAGCCAATTTGTTTGCTAGACATTTTAAAGTTGTACCACCGGAGGTGGAGGGCGGGGTCGGCGCTGGGCCGAGTGTACCCGCGTCGCCGACTGGTCTTAAGTTCACAGCGCACGAGGTATTTAAGGTAGTATGTGGTATGAAAAAAGGCAAGGCGCCGGGATACGGTGGCCTTAGTGTCGAGCACGTCTTTTACGCGAGTGATGATGTGTTTCGTGTACTGGCCGAGCTGTTCAACCTATGCCTAAGGTATGGGATCCTACCTGAAGAAATGATGAAAACTGTGGTGGTTCCAGTCATTAAAAATCGTACAGAAGATTTATCGAGTCTGAACAACTATCGACCTGTCTCGCTTGGTACCACAGTGGGAAAGATACTAGAGAGGCTTCTGCAGCCCGTACTTGCGGAAAGTTTGAAAATTAATGATGCACAGTTTGGCTTCCGTCCTAGTCTCTCAACGGATGCTGCAATTCTAAGCCTTAAGTATACGGTGGACTATTATGTTAATAGGAACACTACAGTATATGCCTGCTATCTCGATCTGAGCCGAGCCTTTGATCTGGTTAACTATAACCTACTTTGGGGCAAGCTGGAGAAGGTCGGAGTGAATAAAAATGTGGCAAATTTGTTGAGGTATTGGTACGCGGGCCAAACTGGCAATGTAAGATGGGGCGACTCAGTGTCTAATGATTTTAGATTAGACTGTGGTGTACGCCAAGGGGGGCTAACCTCTCCGGACCTCTTCAATCTTTACATGAACGATCTTATTGAGGAGCTGAGAGGCTCCCGTACCGGTTGTCACATTGGTAACGTGTGTGTTAACAATCTGAGTTACGCGGATGATATGGTGCTTCTCAGCCCCTCAATAAAAGGACTTAAAAAATTGTTGGAAATTTGTGAAAAATTTAGCAAATCACATGGTTTGATATACAACGTGAAAAAAACGGAAATGATGATATTTAAGGCTGGAAGGGGTCCGGATAGGGTCTTGCCATTGCATTTAAATGGTTTGCAGGTGCGGGTTGTGGATAGCTTCAGATATCTGGGACACATAGTAAACGACAGACGGACAGACGATGATGATATAGGGCGGGAGCGCAGGGCACTAGCGGTGCGGTGTAATATGATCGCGCGCAGGTTTTCGCGCTGTTCGACCGCTGTAAAGGTGACTTTGTTCAGAGCATTTTGCCAATGCTTTTACACTTGTCAGTTGTGGACAAAGTTCACTAAGCGTTCGCTCAGCGCACTGCGCGTGCAGTATAACAACGCGTTCCGCATACTGCTCAGGCTCCCGCGATTTTGCAGTGCTAAGACCATGTTCGCGGACGCGAGGGTGCCGGACTTTTTTGCGATACTGCGCTCTAGATGTGCTTCCTTCCTGCAGAGAATAAGTGGTACCAATAACGAAATTTTGAAACTAGTATACGACGACCTCACCGAGGGATTTAAAAGACACTGGGCATCCTTGCACCGATCCGACAATAGGCACCTAACGTGAAAAGGGACTGGGCCTTGCGTATCGTATCGTCATTTTATTTTTACATCTACTTTTATCTTTGTCTTTTTACAATTTTACAATTTTGTTTATATACATTTTACTTTATCTTATTTTTTTTATGTGATACAAATTGTACAATGGGTTTTTTATTTTGCCTGAATAAATAACTATTATTATTATTATTATTATTATTATGTGCGAAATTACATTTTAAATTTGCCATGAGCTTTTCGGTGAAAGTAAACATTGTGAGGAAATGTGCACATATCTGCGAAGCAATTCAATGGTGTGTGTTAAGTTCCCAATCCGCACCGGGCCCGCGTGGGAACTATAGCCCAAACCCTCCAATACATGGAGGAGGCCTATGCCGAGGCACGCCGAATTACGCGATAATTTATTAAAAGAAAAGACTACATGTACGGAAATTGTAGCGAATTCGGAATAAAAAGTTCTATATTATTATTATTATTATTAACGGTTTAAATCGGTCAAGAGCGAGTCGCGTACTCGTAAGCACATAATGATTACGTTATTTTTTTGGAACTTTATTTAATTTTAAAAAATTGCCGTCGTAGCGGTCATAAAATACACTGAAAATTGCAATGTCTGACAATTATGACGGACGGAATGACAATACACAGACGGACGGAAAAATAGACAAAATATACAGACTGACGTCAGTGGCTTAGGAAATAGGATTCTGTTTCACTATTTTAGGTTGTAATTTTAAGAGATCTTGTAACAATTATAAATACAAATTACATAGTAGTCTCTGGCTACCCCTGTGGAAAAGAGGCGTGACGGTATGTATGTATGCATGTATGTATCTTGAAACAATTATAAGTACTTATGACTTATCGCTTATAATAAGCTATTAGGTGCAAATATTCCGCGAAACAGAAAACTTCTTTGAACAATAATTATACATACCTACTGGGCCTGTTTTTTATTTTTTTAAGTAATTGTTTGAATTAGTGATGGTGCAGTAACAGCAGTAAATTATATCAGCGTCATAACTATCATGTGCTGCTTTTCTTAATTATAATCGCATCCTACAGCTATAAACTGAATACGGAAGTAAACGTAATATCTATATAGTAAGTACCCATATAAATTTATTCATTTCACAACTAACATGGATACGTGAGAAACCGATTGAAAAACATCTCATGCAAAATACTCCGCCATAACGCGTAACATAAAGCTCTAAATGTAACAACATAACTTTATAGTATGCCAACTATATAGGTACTCTACTACACATATTGTTATGGGTCCAATACACTCGCTTGTGGTACTCCGAAATCCTTTTACCAATTTTGTTCTGTGTACGTGTCATATTTTTATGATGCGTGTCCCTGCGTTCGGAGGGTTCCATACAAATCCTTGCTAATAATAGCAAGGCGGTGTCATGGTATTTTATAAGGAAATGAAGTCTTATATTAAAAAAAAAAAACTACAAGACAGGTTGACATAAATGATGTATGTGTTTTAGCTTCGTTTCGTAGCAGTCTCGTAGTAGTAGCAAATTGTAGCGGATTACACGTGAATAGGAAATTAATTAAGTTTTTACCCTGCTAAAAACAGACGTCTCGATTAACATTTTATCGTAGACTGCAGTCGCTAATATAATAACAGGGAGCATCAAAAAAAATTTTTTTTTCTATAACATTCGATTAATACGTTCGCAGGTGCGAGTGCGACGATGGTGCGACGCATTCCTTTTTTGACACGCGCTGATTATTTTTTTCTAAATTCCCGCCTCGTTTGACAGATGCGTTTCGTTTCACGTAGTTTCGCCTGCCACAATAGTGCGGACGATTCCATCGCAACATGCTCGGTTTCATTTCCGCTGCGCCCTGTACGGTTTTTGAACAGACCATTGAAAAAAAAGTCCCACTATTACACGAACTTGATTTGACCAAGGACAGTGGAAACTTCGGAGTAGTATTTAATTATTTAAATACCTAATACATAGGTATTTTATCATTTATTAATGGTTTGAGTCTGATTCTGTATGTAATTACAGACTGCGTAATGTCTTGTTACCCTAGGCTACACACACACACACATTGTTAACACGCGACGCGACCCGATGCAACGCGACGCGTGTTGAGTCGAATCAAATTGTATTATTTTCTATGACCAGAACCACACTATGAACATCCGACGCGACGCCATGCGCATACATTCGTTGCATCGGGTCGCGTCGCGTGTTAATAATGTGTTTCCACCTTTAGGGGTAAAGACTAAAGACGTGACTTGTGTATACAGGGTGAAATTTTAAGGACCGTTCATATTTCGCCCAAGCATTAGGTATCAACAAAAGATACCATTTCTGATACTTAGGTAAAAAATTTCAAAATAAAATTTCTGTTCGAATAAATAATAAGCAACGTGTGGATAATCGGGAACTGCGTGACGCTCGGGGTAGCGGTGCGTGGGGAGGGGCGAGCTTGCTCGCGTCCTGCATAGCGCGCTACCTGGGTATACACTAACGCATGGTTTTTTAGGATATCTTTCAGCTGCTGTCTCAATATTTTAGTACTAAAAGATACTGAAAGAAAAAACACGTATTTTTTATTTTGCGCTAAGGAATCCGCTGTGAAAATTTGAACGGTCCATAAAATTTCACACTGTACCTATGTATGTACTGATTTATTTTGTGCAGATAATTAAAAATATAGATTGTATTCGGACTCGCTATAGAAGAATTAACCAATTAAAATACATTGGTTAATTTATTAATTTCTCTATGAGCCTCCCTTATGAGTCAGCAAAAGAAATGATAATCAACTGACACAAATTTCAAAAGCTCTCAACAATTTCGATCGCTTAATTTTCCAAAAAAAAAAGAAAAAACTAAAATTATGTACGTTGGCGACTCCACTCCCGCCCCACACGTCGGCAGTGATGGCAAATTGAAAAGTACACTCGAAAAACCCTTTGGTGGCCACCACAATAGAGCCCCGCGCGCGAATCCGAACGCTTTATCGTTTTAAAAATTTGACATTTGCGGAAGCCGAGCCGATGTTGTCACGATAAAATACTCAGGATTTTTTCTTTTTTTTTCGTGGCCAGTTAGAATGTGAATAAAATTGAAAATTATAAATCATAGTCATATTTTTAATCCCCGATGCAAAAAAGAGGGGATAAGTTTGACGTCGATGTGTCTGTGGCATTGTAGCTCTCAAGCGGATGGACCGATTTCGATGCGTTTTTTTCATTCGAAAGGCAGTTTTCTGGCTGTGTTAAAATCGGTTCAGCAGTTTCTGCGTGGGGGGTTTATAAAATTTAATTTTGTGTTTATATGGTCAAGCGTTCTTTCGAGATGTTCTCGGAAGGCATCTGAAGAATACAGAGAGTAATTACTTTGGTAAGGAAGTACCGATAAGGATAATGATTGTATGAATAGTCTATTTATTTTAGCTAGATACTAAATTGACAATTGCAAATGTCAAATTGTGAAATAATGATAAGTACCAGCTTTTATTGTTTAGTGGTGTACTCGAATACTCGAAACCATCGACAATGTTTGTGGTCTGAATACAAGAGGTTTGGTCATGTTATATTTTAAGAAAAAAATACGATTGTATCATAATCAAGCAAATTTAAAGGTTTATTAGTTTATTACACTAGCTTATACATACAAACATCTATACAAAATTTAATTTATCGTTAACTTTCGATAGTGGTGGTACATCACTATTTTTGAATTGAAAAAACAGGCAACACAGGTAATGTCATTTTAGTATCTAGCTAAAATAAATTGAATATATTAGGGATGGGTTATACTTGCTATATCGCGTACCAGGGCTTAAAAGTACGTCCACCTTCTCATACCACGTGCAGAAACCAGGTATCAAAATACTTTCAAGGTATTTTCTTCCCAACGTAACGACGACTCGAATACTTGCTTCCTTGCAAGTTGCAAGGAAGCAAGTATTCGACTTGCAAGTTTAAACCTTGTTGTTATACAGATAAGATTCAAAATATTCCAATCAAGACGTAAAATACTTTGAAAGTATTTTATTTCACGTATAAGCATAATCTGAACCTTATGTGTATGAATACAAGATATAATTTTGCATTTTGAAATTTTGATTTAAGTACTTGCTTTACAGTTCGCATAAGCTTCTGTTCCTTACCGCCAAATTAACGGCCACCCGCCCGGGCTACCAAATTAACGGCGAGATGTTTTCGCTGTATATGTTTTGTCAGATTGGACACTCCCGATTTAAATTCAATTTTGCCTTACACATTTTGCACTCCCCAATATTATTCCCTTTATCTATAAAATGGTCCCACGCCACACTTTTTTTCGCTGCCATATTTAAACACAATAAATTTATTACAACACAATATACTTAAAACACACACACACACACACACACAGTTTAAGAACAACTAATTGCGATTATTTGCGATGATAATCGAGCGCAAGCACAACGTAAACAAAAAAATTCAGAAATACAAGAACTTCAAAACTGTGCAAGATTAAAAATGCCGAACGTACACGCAAATATGTACCTTGTAATCCTTCCAGTAAAGCTGTACGAATTTTAATGCAATCTTAAATCTTAATGCAATTACAACTTGAATGATTCAAGGTCAAGCGACATGAACGAAATGCATTATTGTACCCTATTTTCCATATAATTAAGGTTTACTTTCCAAACTCCAAACTCTAATCAATCACTGAGCGAGGCGAGACCGATATACATTGCTTCGCCATCAGTGTTGCCAGGTCCAATTTGGAAATATCAGAAGAGTAAGACCTTAAAAGTCAGGAGATTGAAAAAAAAAATCAGTAGATCAAATTTTATGCTAGAAAAGTCATAAAACTTACCTAAATGCAAATTTTCTCATGTATTTTGTTTTCAATTTGCTGATATGTAATGTATAAAATGATTATTTAATCCTAACCCGACACCACACGGGCGATTATAAAATAAATAGAATATTTTACAGTTATAATATTAGTGCGAATGTGCAAGGTATTATAAATTATAAGCCACAAACTTCATGCTGCAAGCTCAATCAATTAATTCAATCACTGTTAGAATCTGAATCTGATGAATCTTGTTCTTGATAAATGGTGTTGTTAATTTTTTTTAGGCATTTGGTTACATCATGATTCAATTTCAACCGTTGAAACAATATAATTATTAAGTTCAAATTAGACTCATAAAATTCAGTAGATTCGTTTGCAAATTCAGTAGATCAGTAGACATAGTCAAAAATCAGACAAACTCCTGAAAAATCAGGAGACCTGGCAACACTGTTCGCCATTGCACGGCGCACGCCCCGAGCCCAGCCGAATAGCACCGAACGACGAGCGAGACAAGTTCCAAGAAAAATACATTCAATTCGTTCGACGTACGAGTTCGACGTAGTAGTACTTACTTTGAAGGGACAGTATACTTTAATGGGAAAATACTTTCAAGTCTTGCAAGTATTTCGGGTCGTACCTGGTTGGTATACTTGCAAGGAAATACCTGGTATCAAAACCTGGTAACGTAAATACGCACCATCTCTAGAATATATGTACCTACATAGCAGCGGAATCGCAGACGCACATTTCGTATAGCAATTTTGTTGTGGTAATGTTCGCTGACTGAATTCCTGTTGCTTTTCATATTCTGACGCTGGCACTGCGCAGGGCGCGGCGATCCATCACCGTTATTGCGTTAGCGCCCGACTCCCGACCCATCCAACGATTGCCCTAATTGCAATTATGGTACCTTGACTCTGTTGCGTCGTGTTTTGTTTCTTAGAGTAAACTTACATTAGGGTGCGACCAAACCGCCGCGTATACGCAGTGACGTGTCGTATGCGTCACGTTTTCTCACCGTTTCTTCATACATTTTGTTGCGATTCCGTAACATCACCGTTTTTTAAGCGGCGGTGTGGTCGCACCTTTAGTCCATTCACATTGTCACCGCCCGTTTTGGAACGATCCTGTTTTGTTTTAAATGATTCCTTCGAATCGAACTATAACTTATAGTAAACTAGCTTCTTTCTGCCCGCGACTTCGTCCGCGTAGAATTAGCAATTGACATGTTTATCGCTATCCCTCGGGAACTATGCAATTTTCCGGGATAAAAAGTAGCCTATGTTTCAATCTAGGGTACCAGCTATCTTCGTTCCAAATTTTATCCTAATCCGTCCAGTCGTTTTAGCGTGAAGAAGGAACAAACTGACATCGTCACAACGTCTCATCGTCACATATCGTCACAAACTTTCGCATTTATAATATTAGTAGGATTCCGATCCATTTTTAATTTGTAAACAAACAAGTCCCCCCAAGTACTTACCTACATATAAAATTTAAATATAGTAATCATTGTATAATTTTTATAAAATGACGTAAGATATCAAGTATGAACCGTCAACATTCCGATGGGTGTGATGCCAATTGGATTTTTTTAAAAACCTCCACGGATTAGGTAATCGAGTAGGTACCATTACAAACCGTATTTTTTTTTCATTTTTTACCAAGGTACCTGTACCTACATCACTTTGGAAGAGAGCTGATATTCTTCAAACTGCTGAACCGATTTTTACCAAAGAACCACTGGACCACCGCAAAAAAACTGGTATTGGAATGAAAAAAAAAAAAACTGATACACATAATACGATAATCACACACAGCACAAAATAAGCACAGTAGTAGTGCCCTGCATTCAAGCCTTTAAGAAGACCGCTTAAATCGTAGGCACTGTAAATACATTACTAACTAAAGTTTACCCAACAGCATCCATTTCTCAGCGCAACGCAGGTAAGGTATTCCCATTACAAACTCCATAACACCCCATACTTCACACACGCCATAAATACCACAGCTCTATCCTATGACAGAAGAAATTCGTCATGTTTTCTGCTAAACCACTTTATTTTTACCCGCGATATTTTACCCCGATACCCTAGCCGTCAACGAATAGGGGAAAATCTCCCTTGAATGACCTGCAAAGGGAAATTGGCGGGAAGTTGCAAGTTGATCACCCTCGTGGGTGTCATACGTCATCGGAGCTCGGGGGACGCGGTCGGACAGTTTAAATTTCGAACACAATCCATTTTCAAAATACGCTTGTTCATTAGAACATTGGAGGATTTGAAATTGAAAGGTTCTTTTTTGTAACGGCGAGCAAAGGCGGTCGAATTATTAGATTTTTACAGTCATGTTCGGACGGCAGGCGCACTACCCGCCCGCACCTCTCTCGGACCCCTTTTCTCGTCCTACCCCGCGCCCCTGTGCTGCGCGGGCGAGAACTCATATAAGCGGTCGATCTATAGCGTATATTATAAAACTATCTTCGACCCCTTTGTCCAGTGACTGCTCCTCAAGTCGTCCCGGGCAAGGTATTTTTCTACTGAGCTTCTGCATATCCCCTCCATCGGGCTTGACCCTCCCTTGATGGTGTTACCATAATAATAATTAAATTTATCCCTGAAGCTAACAAATGTATTAGTGTTGCCACATTTTAATCAAAATCACCCTCAATTCAAAGTTCTTTTCTTTAATTTATTATGATAAAATCCTAAAATCATGACACGTGTATATACTGTGTTCGTAACTGTTCGACAGCGGTCGTCCTCGCCCGCTGCGCTTTTACATTGCACGCGACACGTCGCAGACACCGTGGTCTTTGAGAATCCCACTCCAGGGGCCTTACCATGACGTCCTAATTCCAACGCAGTTCAAGTTTTAGCTGGCACTTCATCATCACTACATAGTATAAAACAAAGTCGCTTTCCTTTTCCCTATGTCCCTATGTCATTATGTCCCTATGTATGCTTAAATCTTTAAAACTACGCAACGGATTTTGATGCGGTTTTTTTTAATAGAAAGAGTGATTCAAGAGGAAGGTTTATATGTATAATACATGCATAATATACCGTTCGAAGCCGGGGCGGGTCGCTAGTTTAGTATAAATCTGACAGCGAGCGAACCTAAACTGAATCGCATTAAGACGTCATGGTAAGGCCCCAGGTCTTACCAACAGTGTGTAGTATGTCGTTTGTCGTCCCTTGGGACCTAAAGGCCGCGACATTTGCCCGACCTTTGCGACAAAGGGCGGGGCCGTAAACTGTGTGGTCGGAACTGCTTCGGCACTTAACGACCGCTTTATAGTTGATGATAAATATCATATTGGTTGAACGCCATTTTTTTTATGAACGAAGGAAGATTACAGAATCGAAATATTTTTACATGCTTTTAAGTAGGTAGGTATGTATTCTTCTTCCTTGTCGGTATCACTCTTGACAGAGTGGTCGTGGTACCATCACTTCAGGTATTGGTGGCAAGCTTCACAACACGCCGCCACTCCTCTCTGATGGCCGCCTGTATGTATGTATGGATGTATGTATGTAAACTATTTATTGTGCAAAATAAATAAAAAACACTGAGATACATACACAAAGGCGGAAATATTGTATTGAGTCAATGTAAGCCTGAATGTTAACAGGTAAACATAAATATCTAATACGAAATCTATGATACATAGCTTTTTATGTACTTACCCGCTTTTTATGAAAACCTGTGAAATAACAAAGATGGATTCTCTGCTTTTGCTGACTGTACAATGAGTGCAACTTAAGCACTATCTATGGAGATAAGAAGCCATTAAAAATGTTCCATTGTTAAATTTCTTATTAAGCATCACAAACCGGGATTATCTTCATAAATCGCGATGCTGTTACAGCGCTATAATTTCTAGCCATTAACTTTAATTTGCATTAAGAAAGCTAACTACCAACTTAAACTGACCTGTCTCCCGTTAGCATAGATCACCAATCAAAGGTCACCGAATACTGGTGCTTGTAACTAACCACCTACCCTCGAAATACAGAAAAAATTACCTTATTGTTAGTGAGTGAAGGGCTGTGTTGGTGGTGAAACTAAGTTGGTAAATTGACTCTTTTGCAGGGGAAGATATAACCCTTTGGCTGCGCTGGGACAATTATTGACACCTGACGCAGTGAAGCGGGATTTTGGTGTTATTGTTTTGTTTTATGGGCATTTGACAACCCAGCGCGGGTTAGGTTTTGTAACCGCATTTCATCCATCCAGTCATCTGGATCGCTAGGATCTTATTTGAAAATCCTACAGCTAAGCGGAAGCTAATCTTGCACTAATGTTTTGATCCGTGGAGGGTAATTATAGTGTAAGGTCTGAGTGACGAGTGTCCAGCGGGGCGGGCAGCGTGGACTCAGGACGCTCACATACATTAATTTGCTTGTGTTTAACATAAACGCCGCACGGCCCGCTCTGCTGCCCGCTCCGCTCGAGCATCTCAGGTCGTAGGTACATACACATAACAAAAACAACACCTCCAATAATTACTAGTAGGTACAATAGGCATGCCGTCTTAGGATCTGCGCATGCCCACACGCGACAGCCACAAAACTGAGTGCGGCGAGTCCATGTAAAATGTAGGCGTAGGTCTAGATATATAGCAAGAAGAAGACAGTTATAAAATCACACGTAAAAGATTCGAATTAATCCTTCTGACAAAAGTAATTGGAAAGTTTGTAAATCAGGCGAAGTTACTGTTTGCCGTATTAAAACCTCTCCCCTCTTAATTAATTAAGAGTTAGAAACAGCCGAAGATTGTTGGAGTTGCCTCAATAAATGTAGGGTTAGGGTTTAAGAAGCATTTGTTTTTTAATTTATGGAGATCCCCTTTATAAGGTCATTGGAGTTAGCAGGCATGATTAAGAGATCCCAAAAAAATTAGTGTACAACAAAAAGAGTCCTACACACCGTAAGAAACAAAAGTTGTCTCTCCTGTGGGCATAAAATTAGCGACTCCGAGTCGGCAAACTTAAGGTTTATTTTAAACTAGCGACTCGCCCCGGCTTCGCACGGCATATTATGCATGTATTATACATATAAATCTTCCTCTTGAATCACTCTATGTATTAAAAAAACCGCATCAAAATCCGTTGCGTAGTTTTAAAGATTTAAGCATACATAGGGACATAGGGACATAGGAACATAGGGACAGAGAAAGCGACTTTGTTTTATACTATGTAGTGATGGCCCGAAAGTTGGCCAGGCGTCCCACACGCTGATGTAGACTTGACTTAAATATATAGACTACAGATAGACCTTTAACTTTTGCCATGTCCCATGTATGACCCAAAAAAATGACCAAATAGAGGACTGTTAAGAATGAAAAGACCTTATGTATATAGCGATGTCCCGTTCGCTGACGTCATTTCGTACGGAAGACGTATGAAAATTCCGTATGTATGAGACCTTGTATGGCAAGCTGTAAAATTGTCTTAAAATGTAATTTTTTGCAGTCGTTACTATTAAGTCATTTCGGAAACGCCTAAAAATACTTACTTCTAGTAAAAAGTTTTCGCACCGTCACCTCTCTCATAATCATAAAGGTAGCGGGCTCCCAACAACTTATTTGGCGACAATGCCATTTTGATTTAGAACCCTGAAAAGTTGCGGCCCGCGGCCGGCCGTAATGAGCCACCTGCGACTTGCCCACCCCTGGGGTGACGCCACGAAATCAACTAGTTTCGAACAGTACGAAATCTCAATCAGTCCACTTTTGACATGCATGTTATATACTTTTAATATTTCAGGTTTTGATTTTTTTTTCTGTTGAAACTGTAGTTGGTTGTAGAAAAAAAACATCCAGAAAATTCCATATATTTTCTACCCTAAAATTTCGTTCCATTCCGTTACCGCCATACAAATTTGTATGAATGAAGTAACGGAATGGAAAAGGCAATTTTGGACCGTTTATTTTCTCTTATCAGGATCGATATTCCTCGTGATTCTGGGTAGGAATCCGAAAAAAAAAACAAAATCTCAGAAAAAAGTTGGGGTTACAACTTTTAAGAGAATGGCCCAGTTAAGAAAAATAATTGTTAAAAATGTTATCTACACTAATATATATATATCTATATATATCTACACTAATATATATCTTCCTATTCACATGAAAAAAAAAATTACTTACAGAGGAAAGATTTGATTGTTTGTTTGCATTGAATAGGCTCCGAAACTACTGGACCGGTTTCAAAACATTTTTCATCATTAGAATCCTATATTATTTACCCCTAATAAACCGATAGATGCAGGTGGCGAGTTGTCGTCCATTATGGTGTGGTAAGGGGGAGGCCTTTATTCAACAGTGGACGTCTTCAGGCTGATGATGACGATGAACGTAGGCAACTTATATTAAACTAGCTGTTGCCAGCGACTTCGTCTGCAAAGAATTCATCTAGCGCTATCCCGCGGGAACTACGCAATTTTCCGGGATAAAAAGTAGCCTATGTGCTATTCCAGACTTTTCTCTATCTATGTGCCGAAATTCATCCAGATCCGTTGGGCCGTTCTGGCGTGATTGAGTAACAAACAAACATCCATCTATCCATACTTTCACATTTATAATATTACAAGATAAGATATAAGATAAGATAAGATAAGATAATATAAGAATATAAGATTCTGCGCGGACAAAATCGCGAGCAACAGCTAGTATCTTATAAGTATATTCCTACTTGTTAAACAGATTTCAGAGGTGAAAGATACCTATTTCATAAACTTTCACAAGTAATTATGTACCTAGTACCTCAAAATTATTTCTTATTTTAAGTATTTTTTGTTGTTAAATTTCAACTTTGCAATCTTCTGTCTTACACTTTTAGGACAGTAGGAGCCTAACCGTAAAAGCGTTTTTACAATATCCGATCCGATATCGGTGTCGGACGACGATAGCCAATATCCGATATTCGACACTATAGTGCTGTTTTCACCAACACCCGACAGCTCGCGGGCCTCCGATAGTGCCGCCAACATATCGGTGTCGGATCCGATAGCCGATATCGGAGCCGACAATGTGAATGGTACTGTACAGCAAGGGAAATGTAATCACGTACTAGCGTAGAACTCCATCACAATAAGGTGACATTTATATCGTGACATAACGCTCGAGTTTGAGTGAATTGAGTGACGGCGGCAAGTCAATTGCGACAGAGTTCTACGGTGGTGAATAGTTGAATATACATTTCCCTCACTGTACATATTTCATACATTTTACTTGCCCTCTGCTACTTCGACATTTGATATTCGATGTTCGTGTCATATTGTCCCTCTAGGTCCCTCTCCATCTCTCCGATATCCATCTCTCTAATAGTACCAGCAAACTAACTTCGAAAATCGAATTTCGCAGTCTTGATATCGTATCGGCGACCGATACCGATATCGGATCGGACAATGTAAAAACGCTCTAACCGTTTTCAAATACAAAAAACGCTGACATTTTAAGATAACTTAAAAAAACCATTAAACCAATAAACATAACGCTCTCTAAACCACAATTGCTGTAGTAAAGAGAGTTGTTGGACAATGAAGAGTGACAGGGGAAGTGGGGGAGAGTTGGCCACGCCATAAAGTACCGGGTCGTACAAAAAAACACCTTAAGTCGATGCTGTGAAAGCTTTGACGGATGCCGAGTTAAAATGGTTTTCCTGTAAACGGATACACTTGTGACATTAGTTATGGCACTCTTGACTGGCGCGGAGTCTTTTTTGGAGAGATTTTTTTTCAAGAAATGTCACCTGTGTAGGACGGGAGAAGGGAGTTGATACTTGTAAGATTTTATTTGATTTATTGTTTTTGTGTGTTAATATATTTGTGAAGATTATTGTATGAACTTTGACTGATATAGTGAAATGTTCCTACGAAATGTAACTATGAATAAGTAGATGTTTTATACTGCAAGTCTTGTATTAGGTAGTTTAATTGCTCATATTGAGTATGGTGTTTATTTCTATTTTATTTGTCATTAAGTTATTTGTTTTAATGGAACATAATATTTATCTCGCCCAGTCTTTTTTTATGTTCTCTCAATTCATCATGATAATGTTTCAGTAAGTCAATCAAATACTTTCTGCTTAAACTAAACTTAATATTTTTCTGAATTAACTTATTTCCGATTTGCCTAATAATACTTAATGAGTAAATAAACAAATATTCTTCCGTAAATATAGTATCAAACACATTAGCGTCATCTATCCCAGATGCAAATAGCTGCCGAGCAATAATCGCGAAAGTAAGCGATACGCATAAAAATAACGTTTCCCTCTCCCCCCTCGATTCTTCAACCCCCCGGGGCCCCAGATTTAACATATCTAATGCGGTTTACGTGTCGCACTCCCTCAGTAATCGTTTTAAGACTTGTCAGTGGTTTCTTTATTTGGTTTTTTAAGGATTTGCTGAGACGGAGGAAGGCGGTTAGTGTTGTGTGCCAATTTTGCCCGCTTTCCTCTTTTTTTTCGTTTCATTTGATTTGTTTTGAATTTAAGACGATGTGGAGGGAAAATAATCAGAAAACTATTTTTATTAATGAGATAAATCAGCAACACTTTATAAAACTACTTATAGGTAGGTATGTAGGTACTTTACACATTTAACTTTTGTGGCATTCATGAAAATATTTCGAAATGGCTGAAGTTTACAAAGGTTTCAACCCTCAGGATTAAAAAAAAAAACAAAAAAAATAACCATAAATATGCTTTTATTATTTGAAGTCAGTAAGAAAGGTCAGTAAGTAAAACTGTTGATTCATAGACAATGCACAGCCTAAACATTGAAGCAAGAGATTTCAAATTTGGAAGAAATATACGAGTAGATACCTAGTGTACAAGTGCGGGCATGTAAGTCGAGCGATGACCGTTGATGCGGGGTAGTCGAAAATAAGGTATTGCGGGGGAGTCGCGGGGGAGTGCGGGTGTCGAGGGCGGGCGTACACCACGTTCGACTTACGTGCCGCCACCTGTATGTCTTGGAGACAGGAAAGGAATTTTATGATATAAGGAGATCTTAGATTGTCGATGTAGGTGTGGGTGTGGAAGTAAAACAATCTTAGTTTTTTTTTCTACCGGACTATTGTTGTTGCCTCAGACGGCTTTTACAGTTTACCAGAGAGAGAGCCGCCAGACAGTAGACATGGGGGTTAAATAACGTCACGGTGACAAAGTCACCGTGACTCGCCTTCAATACGTGTCACTGTGACTTTTCACAAAATAACAACGTTACAAAATCACATACGTTCCTTACTGTTCCTTCCTAGCGCCTAGCGCAAGCAGTGACGAGACGCGATGCAGTGACAGTGACTGACTGTGACGTGACTCGGCTCTGCTCGGCTCTAATCGGGCTTAGTCGGGAGTGTTCGGATTCGGAACTTCGTGGCGAACATCGGATGATGCCTGCTGCCTGAGAGCGAGTGAGACAGCGATAAAATTATGAATGCTTGCTCACTCATCCGTGTCAAAGAGTTGTTTTAATGAAGCTTACTCGTAGAAAAGGATGTATGTATGTATGTATGTACATATAACTCTTTATTGTACATAAAACACATGAAAAAGATGAACACCGTCCATAATGATGATGATGAGGATGATGGTTATGATGATGATGATTATGACGATGATGATTATGATGATGATGATGACTATGATGATTATGATGATGATGACATGATGATGATTGTGATGATTATGATGACTATGAACTAATTTCCCAAATGTATTTATTTTTTACTTATTATGTGCGACAGTTCTAAGCCTGTAAAAGTGTAAAGGTTATTTTGGATCAATTACTTGTGTGATAACGGTGTGACAAAATCACTTCATAATAGCACTGCGACAATATCACATGGTGATATGAGTAACCGGCGTGACAAAATCACGATGAAATAACACAAAAATAACGTTGACACAAATATCATGCAGTGACACGAGTAACTTCACTGTGACTTTTTTGGAACGGGATCGTCAGTCACTGATATCAAAATGTAACGCTTTTCCCCTTGTCTACCAGACAGGCAGCTCAGGCATATAGATCTGAGATATACAAAACTTAGTGGGCACAATTAGCGGGGTTACGCGCGATCACAAACACGCCTACAAAAGGTGGCGTGGTCGTCGTACTTACAATGGCTGTACATATCCTATCCTACTAATATTTTAAAAGCGAAAGTTTGTGACGATGTGACGATGTGAGTGAGTGTGTATGTTTGTTCCTTCTTCACGCTAAAACGACTGGACGGATTTAGATAAAATTTGGAACGAAGATAGCTGGTACCCTAGAATAAAACATAGGCTACTTTTTATCCCGGAAAACTGCATAGTTCCCGCGGGATAGCGAGAAACATGTCAATTGCTAATTGACAACATTTCATATTTCTGAGCCTATAATTTTAATGGTTCTCTGTATTCTATTTGAAAAGATGAACATGCTGACAGTTTAATTTTTTCGCTAGGGTTTGTATTTAATTTATAATTAATTTATTAATTTTTGCTTATTCTAAAAGGGCGTAACTCCGATACTATCACAGAATAGACACTTATCCTTTTGTCTTTTCTGTATAGAAAAAAATCTGACGTCAATTACAAATTGTCAATGTCAGGCCTTATTCTCCGATATTCGATTTTCGAGGTTCGCTTCGTGCTGTTTCGCTCATACTAATATAGTCATTAACTTGAGAGTGAGAGAGAAGGTATGCAACGAACTTCAAAAATAGAATTTCAGAGTTGCCCCCCTTGTACTTTGAAGTTGTCATATACAAAATTATGGTCGCTTATTTTTTCTCGTGAAAAAGGCAAAGGGGTTTCACCTATCCTGTGGTAGTTTTGGTAAAATTAGGACATATTTTTAATTAATTTTTATTTTTTATAATAAGCGATATTACAGTTATATAAACATATTGCAGTGATCAGGAGGCAAAATGCTTTCGAACCATATATACATTTTCAGGTGTTATAAAAATGAAATGTTGTCAATTCTACGCGGACGAAGTCGCGGGCAGAAGCTAGTGAAGTATAAATAACACAACTATACTTCATTTAATTTAGAATGAGAAACCACAATAACATTATATTGCGGCTGGTCAACTATTTCTTACCTAGCAAACAGTATAATGCAATAGTTTGGCAGCCGCAAAATAAAATTGTTTTAATGCCACTTTATTTGCGTGGCGTCAATTGTTACTGTAGTACAAATCGTAAAGAGATTACAGTTCACGAGCCGCAATATAACATTATTGTGGTTTCTCATCCTAAATTAAATGAAGTATAGTTGTTTACAAAAATAATTGACAGCAGTTTTCCTGCAATCGCTCTTAGCATTAAAAGCCCACTGGGGGGCTACTCCGAAAATCGATTTTCGAAGTTCGTATCACGCCGTCTCTCTCACTCTCAAATTAATAACTATTAGTGAGAACGGAACGGCACGAAACGAACTTCGAAAAACGAATTTCAGAGTATAAGGCCTGCACACTAGGCGCCAGAATTAAGTGATACACAACAATGGCAGGTGTACGCGGAATCTGCGTAGTGCCTTAAGTAATTGGCCTGGCCGTAGGGTTGGCGACGAGTCCATTTTAATTGCAGTGCAGTAAAACAAAGTTACTTCCAAGCTGTAGGCTTATTGTCTAACTCGCTCGCAATCGCCATCGTGTTCATTTTGACAGTTCATGTATGGGCTGACAATTGGCATCGGAATCAGCTAGCTGTCACATTCATACAAGAACTGTCAAAATGAACACGATGGCGATTGCGAGCGAGTTAGACAATAAGCCTAATAGTCTGTGGAAGCAAAGAAAAACATATTATGTACCAGCTGCTTCTCTTCCAGCGCTGATGGTAAGAGCCCATCAAGCTAGCAACCCATCACTATTTTGATTCCCCTTTTCACCTAAACCTTAGGTCTTGATACCTTAGGCTCTGTCTACCCCGTAAGGGATCAAGACGTGATTTATGTATGTATGTATGATTATACTTTTCGAGTATAAATCAATAGGTGTAGTTTGTCCTTACAATATTAATTTATTACCTGCTATGGGTGGTGTAGGGGTATAGCACGCGTCACGGAATGACGAGGACCCGGGTTCGATTCCCGGCCATAGCTTTACTTTTCGGATTTTTCTGTGTTCTAATTTTCAGTGTCGTTTAGAAATTAATTTATTAGTTATTAGTCGCCCGCGACTCCGTCTGCGCGGAATTCGCTTATCGCTATCCCGTGGGAATTATGCTATTTACCGGGATCAAAACTATCCCATTTCCTTCCCCGGGACTGAAGCTTTCTCTGTACCAAATTTCATTAAAATCGGTTCGGTTGTTCAGGCGTGAACCGCATTTATAATTAATTAGTCATCTTCCTAGCGTTTTTCCCGGCATTTTCCACGGCTCAGTGAGCCTGAGGTCCGCTTTGACAACCTAATCCCAAGATTTGGCGTAGGCACTAGTTTTTACAGAAGCGACTACCATCTGATTTCCAATCCAGAAGGGTAACTAAGCCTTATTGGGATTGGTCCGGTTTCCTCAGGATGTTTTCCTTCACCGAAAAGCTCATGGCAAAATACAAATGTAATTTTCGCACATAAATACCGAAAAACTCAGGTGCGAGCCCGGGATTTGAACCCACGATGCTCTGCTTGAGAGGCCACAGGTCAAACCAATAGGCTACCACGGCTTTTTTCGCATTTATAATTAGTATATATTTATTATGTTTTAGGAAGCGCCAACCCTGCACTCCAGGGCGCGGTTAGGTCGTCCTCAATGCCCTCTCATTACAATGAGTGGCGCCTTCATTATTTACAAATGAGAGCATAAATCTTCTTCATCGTTGTCAAACAATCACTGCCCTCTCGCTCGCGCCTACAGCCACCGCCTTAAGCAAGAGCGGGAGGTCGGTAATTATGATGTAACCTGTAGTTAGTGGTGTCTTCAAAATTTATGAGTCGTGTGATTGCTGTGTTTGTGCGTTTTGCATGCGAAGCGCCTATCATGTCTTTGTATGGTAAGTTTGTAATTAGTGAGGTGTATAGAGTAGATGAATTAACAGATAGAGTGCTAATACGGGCTATCCAATTCCGAAATAATTTTATCACTTACCTATACTATATATACTAGCACTGTTTTCCTCTACACGGAACAAAACATTTTAGTTTTTTTTTTACTATTATTGCGTTGTAAAAACAAGTGATTTGTAGGTATGGGTATGTGTCGGTACCCTATGCATGCTGTTCTCGTAACGAAAAATTATTTACCTACTGTACCTACCTACTTAGATGTCATAATATATTACAGTTATATTCTAGTGTACTTCTCGACCTTGGGCCGGCCAATCGGAGATTCGGAGCACAGCAGACGCCGCAGTAGGTTGGCGATTTTTTTTTAACAAATTGTGTATCATTCTATTGTTTAATTTATCTACGAATAGGGTAAGTACACTATGAGAACGACTTTTTTAAAAAAGATGCTGCCATAGTAATGAGAAGAGTGAAATGAGATCAAAAAGAGATAACGTGGCAAATGAGTAAGTGGGTCAACTGATGGTAAGTCAGCACCTCCACGCTTGAGTGCGGATTGGGAACTCCAAATACTCCATCAAATTGTATGTATATATGTAAATGTAAACTATTTATTGTGCAAAATAAACATAAGACAAATACAATAGCCAAATACCGAAATACATGCACGAAGGCGGCCTTTAAGGGATCTCTTCTAGTCAACCTTTGAGTGGATGAGAAGAGTAGGTACATAATTTAGTATATTAGGGACGGATAAATTGCTTCGAAGGTGTTCAGGTTTCTTCACGATGTTTTCCTTTACCGAAAAGCTCTTGATAAATTTCAAATGTGATTGCGCACTTATGTGCACTTATGTGTACAGTGTGGCTGGTTCGGCAGAACTCAGTGGTGCTGATGAGTCCGGATTTGAACCCACGACCCTCTGCTTGAGAGGCCACAGGTCGAACTGGGCTACCACGGCTTTTTCATCTAAAGTACTGCGTCTAAATAAACATAAGACGTCTTGAAAATCGTACATCAAAGAAACAATATGGCGGTTTGTCTGTAAGTGGCCATAAATATTGTTGGGGCTGATAACAAATTAGTACAGATAATAACAGCCATATTTCAATGCGATAGCGCTTTAAATATCTTATTTTAAGTTAAACAGAAATAAAGTTGTTAGCGGTGAAACAAAGTGGTTCACTTTTTAGAGTTCCTCATTAGAAGGTCCAGGGACCGTACCTACCTAACTGAGCGTTTTCCAAAAAAAAAGTGTACACATGTACATTATTTCCTAAATTTATATATTTAGGGTTAATCATACTCAGAATTTGCGGGTGGTAGGGCCTTGTGCAAGGTCCGTCGGGATTGCTACCACCATTTTACTCGCTAATCCTGCCGCTAAGCAGCAGTGCTTGCACTGCTGTGTTCCGGTGTGGAGAGTAAGACAGCCGGGGAAATTACGAGCACAGAGGCATTTCTTCTTAGCCCTCTAGGTTGGCAACGCATCTGCGATCCCTCCGGGGTTGCGGGTGTCTATGGGCAGTGGTGATCACTTACCATCAGGTGACCCACTTGCACGTTTGCCTTCCTATTCATGTAAAAAAAAATCGTTTACCATATCGATCCTCATACAAGAAAAAGTGTGTCCCAGATTTTACTATGGATTTTTTCCTGCACGTCACGGTCCATACATAGGTAACAAAAAAAAGTGACGAACTGGAATGGAAATTTTGGGACACATTTTTTCTTGTATAAGGATCTGACACGATTCTGAGTGAGAAAAACTCTAAATAGTTAAATTCTGGAAAATATGATCATGTGTACTTTTTTTTGGGAAACGCCCAAGTGTAACGCTGTCGTCGTCCGTCTGTCTTTCACTGGACTGTATCTGTTGAACTTGGTAGGTAGTCACTTCAAATTTTCACAGTGTAGGACAAAAAATAGTGTGCGGGTCGGCAACGCGCATGCGAGTTCTTGCAAGACCAGACAGACCCATTGTGTGTCGCACAGACGCCGCTGCCTTGTACGTGTGTATTACGTCTTTATCCCTTACGGGGTAGACAGAGCCTGAGGTAACAAGAGCTAAAGGCCACGTTTAGCATGATTTTGGGCGTATAGGTGAAAAGGGGAAAATAGTGACGGGTTGCTAGCCGCATCGCCTATAACATGTTTCCTAAAGCCGTATCTACGCTAGGCGAGCCGAGCACGAGCGGAGCACGGCACGAGCCGAACACAAATTCGTCTAGTGTGGACCGCCTTACAAGCCTCGAACTTCAGTCAGGGCCGTCTTTAAACTATTTGAGGCCCTGGGCACATTAGGATCATGGGGCCCCTATGACCTAAATATCGGTTATCATTTGGTAATCTGGCAGGAACTAGGGGGCCCCATTCGATCGCGGGGCCCTGGGCACGTGCCCATAGTGCCCAGTGGAGAAGAGGGGCCTGACTTCAGTTGACGATAAGTTTGCGGGAACATAACACAATTCTGACACGAGTGTATTTGTCAGTCGCGCCTAAAATTCTGTTCCAAGTCAATTGCTATTTTATTTTATTAGGTACTTATTTAACTTTAAAATAGCGATGTTGCCTAATAAGGCCTTCCTAACCGAATTTCGTAGTGTCGCACCCAGGTGTAAACCTCCGAATGTTTTGCTTAAATAAAATAAATAATAAAAATGATTTATTTCAGACTAGTTACGACTTAGCACATAAAGCACTGCAAAGAACATTGAAAACTAAATTAAATTAAAATAACAATTGAAATTAAAATCAAAATTACAAAACGGAATACATAATTAACATTGACTAATACAATGAAATTAAAAACTTAGATCGAATCGGTTTCTTTACTACAGCACGTCTAGCACGACAGCGCACAAATGTCGCGTCGCGCGCGAGATAGATTGCCCGTCCTTTTCTTACTGTTCGTTCTAGAAAGGGACGGGTAATCTATGTCGCGCGCGACGCGTCTCTCGTGCGCTGTCGTGCTAGCCGGGATGAGCTGCAGTAATAACTAACATCGGACTAATCTAGCAGTGACCGGGTAGCCGCGGCGTGGGGCGGGAATTTCATTACGCGGTCAGAACTCAGAATGCCATTGTCCGTTGAATTATGGAGGGACTGGGTCTGCCAGGGGTCGACGGGTGTTTTACGAAGTGTCCGGCTCTTTAGAAGCTGAGGAAGTTTAAAATGACAATTTACACTTAATATTTTCACACAGTATTTGGATACTGACTGCATAAAGTCAAGTAACAGCGGGCGGCATGTACCTTGTTTTTGTATTTATTTGTTTGTTTTGTTGGTTTTGTCAATTTACTACTAACCTTAGTTTTATAAGATTTAGGGCCTGTCTCACCACGCCTTAACATTCCGTCTCTATTTATTACTACGAAACAGACAGAGACGTCATCATAGATAACTGACAGTTAAGGAGTGGTGAAACAGGCCCTTAATACCACTAACCATTTTATGGACTCAGTCTGAAATAGATTATTATTATTATTATTAAGTTTTACATAAGGTCAAGGAAAAATACGTTGCTAACAATGTGTGGGTACCTAAAAGTAGCAGAGTCTGATAGGTAAATGTTTTTTATTCGTAAGTTTGTGTCGATGTACCAACACCTACATTTTTTTTTTTTTTTTTTTTTATGCGAATAGGAAGGCAAACGAAAAAATACATAAGTCACGTCTTTATCTTTTACGGGGTAGACAGAGCCCAGGGTAAGAAGACCTAAAAGCCACGTTTAGAATTGTGGGCGTAAAGGTGGAAAGGGGAATCAAAATGGTGATGAGTTGCTAGCGTCGCTTAAAACATGATTCGTAAGATTTTCGCCCATTCCATCGATGGGCTTTTACCATCTGCGCGGGAAGAGAAGCAACTGGTACGTCTTATGTTTTTCTTTGCTCCCAAACTAGCACGGAAGCAAAGAAGATTCCTCTTGAATCATTCTATCTATTTAAAAAACCGCATCAAAATCCGTTGCGTAGTTTTAAATATCTAAGCATACGTAGGTACGACAGGCAGCGGAAAGCGACTTAGTTATATGCTATGTAGTGATTCCATTAGCGTCACTTTAATCACCGGCTGTTTCAGTGAGTCGCCGATTTGACAGCTTACCGCGACGCTGACCGCGAGTGCAGACTGGTCGCTCTAATTGCCCGAAGTATGCGACCGAATAGTTCCTCCAATAATGGGGTCATAAAATGCGAATAATGGGTTATTCAGTGGTAGCCGTGATCGATGCTGCGTGGTCGAGACAGGAACCTTACAGTCGAAAATTCGATTGTCGAAGTCCGTTTCGTCACGTTCCGCTCACACTCATCATCTTCCTAGCGTTTTTCTCGGCATTTGCCACGGCTCAGTGAGCCTGGAGTCCGCTTTGACAACTTAATCCCAAGATTTGCCGTAGGCACTAGTTTTTACAGAAGCGACTGCCACCTGACCTTCCAACCCAGAAGGGTAACTAAGCCTTATTGGGATTGGTCCGGTTTCCTCACGATGTTTTCTTCAAATTTCAAATGTAATTTCGCACATAAATTCCGAAAAATTCAGAGGTGCGAGCCCGGGATTCGAACCCGCGACCCTACCCCGCCTACCCGCGTCCCTGTTTTGAGGGGTCACAGGTCAAACCACTAGGCTTCCACGGCTTTTTTTACAAATAGTTTATTTGAGAGTGAGAAGGACGGTACTATCGGTAAGGTCTTCAAAGGTAAGTAAATATATTAAGTAGGTACTTGTAGTTCTGGGCGATGTTTGTAAATATAGGTATTTAGGATTAGATTAAAGTAATTTAAGGTTTTATATATAGGTATAATTTTTTAGATCTTGTAAATATGTATATTGATTGAATAAATATTAGTTAGATTAGATTTTAATAATTAAACTCAATTTAATAAATAAATAAATAGTTACAGTTTAATTCAAAGTAAACTTGTGCAAGGATCTTCCTTCAGGTCACTTCCGCTGTGTTACTTGCTGAAGCTGGGTACTTATCTGCGAGCTGTAACCGTAGAGAGTTTTCCAAAAAAAAGTCCACATAAACATTTTTTCCAGAATTTAGGTACCTAGGTACCTATTTTGGGTTTTTCTTACTCAGAAACGTTTACTCTACAAATCCTTAAAATATATCCCAAAATTTCCATTCCAGTTAGTCACTTTTTTAAATATAGGTAGGTATGTATGGAACGTGACGAACAGGAAAAAATCTACAGTAAAATCTGGGATATTCTTATATCTCATATATCTCCAGCCTATATACGTCCCACTGCTGGGCACAGGCCTCCTCTCACAATGAGAGGGCATGGGCTATAGTTCCCACGCGGGCCCAGTGCGGATTGGGAACTTCACACACACCATTGAATTGCTTCGCAGTTGTGCGCAGGTTTCCTCACGATGTTTTCCTTCACCGAAAAGCTCATGGTAAATTTCAAATGAGATATCGCACATAAATTCCGAAAAACTCAGAGGTGCGAGCCCGGGATTAGAACCCACAACCCTCTGCTTAAGAGGCCACAGGTCAAACCACTAGGCTACCACGGCTTCTTATTTTGTTTTAATTAATTGAGGGACTGACTAATTGCGATTATCACTAGTGCTCCGCGTTAATCTTGGGTAGCTTTACCGGAAAATGTGGTTTCCGTTCACGACTTAGAAGTCAGCTGTATATAAGTATGTAGAGAAATACGTATGGGTATAAGTATTCGAGCTCCACTGCCATCTAATTACATTTGCACACCTTGGTTCCCACGAAAAAATCCCGAAAGGGTGAGAACCACCCACGCTGGCGAAGGGGTGGCTTATATACTGTGCAACATATAATATATACAGGTGGGGAGGGGTCAAAGGTGATCGACCAATCGCACACAGGAAGCGGGGGAAGCAGTGCGGAACTACTTCCGGTGCTTTTTTTTTTAATTATTGCAGACAAAGGCCAGGCCAGGTGTGCGGGGTTGAACTGATTTTTGGAATTATTTTAGTATTTTTATACGACATTTGATGGTTAGAACGGTTGAGATTTTGATGATAATGCCGTTTAATAATGGTTCTGACTCTATCAGGGTTTTTTATTTTGATATATTTTCAAATTTATATTTAGCTGGGGAAGTGCTTTTAATTAAAACGATGAGTTAATAACTAATATTTTATGAATTCTTGAGAAAAAGGTTCTTGATAGATCACCAGACAGCCGGACAACGAATTGATAATAAATAATAAGTAGGGTTCCTTTTTGCTTTTGCGGTACAGAACCCTAAAAAGCTTATGTTTTAGTTAATTGATAGAGACATTAACTGAGAGTCTGTTGCTATAATAACGTGTACAGTTCTTGAGTGCGTGCGACACGAGACGTTGAAGGAAATACAAATTAACTAAACTTGAACACTATGTAGGGTTACCGAAATCAAAATCCTCATAAGAAAAAATGTGTCCCAGATTTAACTATGTTTTTTTTTACTTTTCGTGACGCCATATGGACCTACGCCTATATATTAAAAAAGTGACGAACTGGAATGGAAATTTTGGGATATCTTTTTTCTTCTTGTATGTATAAGTATCGATAGGGTAAACAATTCCTAGTAAGAAAAATCCACAATAGTTAAATTCTGGAAAAAATGTTCATATCTTCTATCTACGCTTCCATTGAAATTGTCTGAAATCTGATCATGCTCTTCATTTTGTGGAGATGAAGCGAACAGTTCCAATTTTGTTTTAGTACCTACACGTGTACGTCATAAATAATAATAATAATAATAATAATATATACACAAACACATCTATATTTCTTACGGGTAGACAGTGCCTAAGGTAACAAGACTTAAGTGGGCGTAAATATATAGTGATGGGTTGATGATTCCTAACATTTTTGCCTGTTCCCTCGATGGTCTTTTGCCATCGCGGGAACAGAAGCAACTGCTACATTCTATGTTCTTTCTTTACTCCCAGACGTATGGAAGTTTTAAATGTTTTTCTGCCAAGTTTCTTGCGGCCCATTCTTCTTGGCAATGATGGTCTTTCCGAATGTGCTGGTAGCTTCAAAAAAGACATGTAAAAGAGCTCTTGGCGGCCTATTTTAAAATAAACTTTAGATTTTTTTTTACTAACAACAACACAACAAGATTAAGATTAAGCTTTACAACAAACTTCCCAGAGACTTAAGGAACTTCCAATTAAAATGTTTAAAAATAAACTACATGCTTGGCTCTGCGAATTGTGTATCTACTCCATAAAAGAGCTTGTAAATATGAAAACTAATGGTGGTTTTTTGCGATTATTTCACAGAAATTGAATGAAAGTTTCAAATGTGCGTCTGTAGTGCACTTCGTTTTTAGTGTATTAATGTGTCCAATGCAATGATTAATCGTGATGGACTTTTATTTTCGTATTAAAGGCATAAAATAAAACTCCATCACGATCAATTATTGTATTAGGCACATTAGTACACTAAAAACGAAGTGCACTACAGACGCATATTTGAAAGTTTCATTCAATTTCTGTGAAATAATCGCAAAAAATCACCAAAAATGCGACGTTGGCAGCTCAGTAGGGATGCACGCTCTTAAGTGATCGCTTTATTTTGCTTCATAATTATTGTCTATGAACAAAATTTAGTCTAAGTACTCATTTGTTGCATGCTAACCAAAGCCGAATTTGGCGCAATGTAAATAATAAATGAACCACCTTGTATGTACCCATTTTTCTCAATAAACATTCTTATTCTTATTCTTAAAGGTTTTGGTGACAAATAACAAATTCATGACCCTAGTGAGTCGATATAACGTAAGTAAACTTGTCCATTATGGCCATGTGGTCGTATAAAATGTAGCGTCTTGCCGGATGCGAACTATTATCCAATTTAATTTGTTCAACTGTCTTGTTGTACACTATGAAATCAATTCGTTTGTTTGTAAAAGCTTAGTTCTCATAAATTATTTTGTACTAGTTGTTGCCCGCTACTTCGTCTGCAAAGAATTTGCTTATCACCTATCTATAACTATGCAATTTTCCGGGATAAAAGGTAACCTATGTTTTAATCTAGAACATTTCACATACGTATTTTTAATGCCGTCATTTTATGACCTTAAAGTTTGATTACCTATTTTTTTTTTATTTATTAGTACCTACGGATTTTTGTCCTAGTTTTTTTGGATCGACTTTTTGACAGGATTTCAAAATAAACAACGGTTTAGCCGCTTTATTTCCAAAAGTCCCGGTAAACCGCCACCTAACAACTTTGCACTCTTAATTTCTCCATCTCGCTATTTGCGCTCATCTATTTACGAACTACCCTACCCCGCATTGTTTCCAAGAAATTGGACGGTGTGATTAATTTGTTTAACTCCCCTTTCGTGCAATTTGTCACCGACCACCGTAGCTTGAACTCTCGACTGTCTAGTGAACTATAGAAAGGGTAGTTCGTGTACATCCGTAAGTAACATTTGTGTCAAATATTTAGGCCTATGTAGCGTACCAGCCTTACCATGACGTCCTAATTCCGACGCAGTTCAAGTTTTAGCTGTCACTTTTAGTATGAATCTGACAGCGAGCGGACCTAAACTGAAACGCATTAAGACGTCATGGTACGTACGGCCCCAGTAGCCGTTCATAAAGATTGCACTTCGGACTTTGGAAAGAGACAACTGGCTTCACGTAAGTAAGAGCGAGACAACGCTCTACGAAACCGAAATTAGCCGAGAGACCGATATGCAATCGAATAGCAATACTTCTGTGACGTTTCTGTTGTCATTGCTCGTATAGCCATCAAACCATCACCCGTATTAAGCAGTTTAAGCAGCAATAAGGGAGCGTTCAAGTATTACGTAACGCAATTTTTGAAGATTTTTGACCCCCCCTCCCCCCACTGTAACGCTCCGTAACGTTTTTCTGTAGCCACCCCCCCACCCCCTCTCTAAACGTTACTTAACTCTCAAGTGATCATTTTTAATAACCGTTTGGTTCGGTTTTCACTTGCAATAAGTGAATTTTCACTTATTCATGTTAAGAGAGTATATAAAAAAAGAAATAATGTTACGTAACGTGTTGTAAGAAGGACCCCCTCCCGCCCCTGTAACGCATCGTAACGTTTTACGAGACCCCTCCGCCCCCCCAAATTGCGTTACCTACGTAATACTTGAACGCTCCCTAAGTTACCATTTTACAAATCTAAACATTAGTTCAATCAACCAATCAATGGCTGAGTTTTTGACCAATGTTGCCAGTTTAGACTTGTTAATTTTAACTTGTAGTTTTGATCATGTTTGTTCGTTCCTTAGTAAAATATATGCTAATACTGCTGCTAAGATACTCGCTCCGCTAGCAGTGGATTACCCGCTTAAGAGGTCTAGTTATCCTGGTGCATCACCCAAATTCCTTGGCTTTTATTTGGTTAGTTGACATCGTCAATAAATAGTGGAACTCTAGATGTTTGCAATACGCTCGGTTTGTTTAAGCTTGTTTATTGTTAACAGATCTGTAAGTTTGCGTAAACACTCGAGAAGAGGATCCCGAGATGGGTATATGCACGACATAACTGTAATTCATTGATAAATGTGTACTTGTGCTAAATGTCACAGCAATCACACGGGTTGTATGTGTACAAGGGCCATGCGATTCAATTCCTATTCAGTTTAGGTTTGCTCGCCTCGTAGTCTCTATGTATACCTCTTTACTTTACTAGGTACGCGGTTTTTTCTATTCATTCGGAAAATCACAAAAGTCACAACAATCTTTAACTTTGCTTTTGACTGTATAGTCATTTAACGAACTACGGAAATTCAAGGTTCATCTGTTTTTAGAGTTTGAGTTCGATTGTTAAGACATACAGTTAAAAAATCCAGTAAAACTGAATAAAATTAAATTGTAATGTTACACGTTAATACTTTTTAGCACCCCAATTCTTGCATTTCGTTTCTGCCACCCTATAATAAATAAAATAAAAATAGACGGCGTGTGATTCGAGCAAACATATCCCATTCAGACAACGACACCTGTTTTTTTAAAGGTAAAATTGAGTAATTATTAACCAGGCAATATACCGTTGTACACATTCCACGGTTCCTGATCATCTTACACGCGGCGATAAATAACTGACTTTTCCACAATTCCCGTTTATCAGACGGTCGTTTTTCACTCGCCATCTGCGAGGGTATCTCGATATCTGTCCCGGGGGAGCTTGTTACTCCTTAATTACACCACACCTATCTGCCTCAATTAGAAACGTGGAATTATTTGCGTAAAATACTTGAAACCTTGTGGCTGTAAGACCACGGAGCCACGGCGCGCTGGGATTAAAAAAAAATTGCCAAAATGGCGGGTTGATGCAATTTGACAGGTCAGGTAGTATGTGATCATAGTATAGTTTAATCTAAACCTTGATGCCACTTTGTTTTTAAACTAAAATTTGTTTTCAATTTAGCTTTTAATAAAATTATAATTTAGCCCAACGCTCCGGATTTATTCGGCAGACATGTCCAGCCCAGTCCCACTTCAACTTAGCAGTCTTTAGGTACACCCAAGTCAGCGATAGGAGTTTTGGAACGCAGCTCTGCCTTTACCCAGCAGTGGGACACGAAACAGGCTAGGTATTTAGAGGTTAGACGATTATAATAAAGTGTTTTATTGTTGTTCCCGGCAACGTTAGTAAAATGTAAATACCTACTTAGGTATGATTCAAAGAAAGATTTCAACAAAAGCAATTTTTTTTTTTTTTATTATTTTTTGTATTTATACTTCATTTAATTTAGAATGAGAAACCACAATAGCATTATATTGCGTCTGGTCAACTATTTCTTACCTAGCAAATAGTACAGTGCAATAGCACTAGTATATTTTGCATTAGCAGTGCAATAGTATATTTTGCGGCTGCCAAACTATTGTTTGGCAGCCGCAAAATAAAATTGTTTTAATGTCACTTCATTTGCGTGTCGTCAATTGTTACTCTAGTTCAAATTGTTAAGAGATTACAGTTCACGAACCGCAATATAATGTTGTTGTGGTTTCTCATCCTAAATTAAATGAAGTATAGTCTGCGGCATGCTTTTTTTCAGTGAGTAGTTACTTACGTAGAGTTACGAACCTAGTTGTTTGTTAGTGAAACCATAGTAACGGTAAGGTGGTACTGATTATAACCCTCTTCACAATGTCGCCTTGTTCTTAGAAAATTTAGTATGACAGGGTGGTAAAGGGAATACCTCCGGTATCAGAGCAAACAGGGGTCGGTTAAATTATAACGTTGGGGTTGTCAACGGGTTAGTTGCGTTGTTAAGATAACGTTTAAGAAGAAGTCAAGTTTTAAAAAATTGCTTGAGAGATCGCGACTTTTGCTTATCTTCCTGTTAATTGAAATGGAGGAATTTTTGTGTCTTTTACAGTCGGCTGTTTTATTAATGACGAGCTTGAATCCAGAGAGATAATAAGGAGTATGCATTTAAAAAAATACACATTTCTTAATAAAATATGGAGAGGTACCTGAGCGTTTACCAAAAAAAAGTCCCCATGTAAATTTTCTCCAGAATTTAAATATATTGTGTTTATCTTACTCAGAATCGTTTGTTTACCCTATCGATTCTCATACAAGAAAAAAATGTGTCTCAGATTTTACTATGGATTTTTTTTCCTGCTCGTCACGTTCCATCCATATATATAATCTATTAAAAAATAGTGACGAACTGGAATGGAAATTTTGGGACACATTTTTTCTTGTTTAAGGGATCGATAGGGTAAACGATACTGAGTAAGAAAAACTCAAAATACCTAGTTAAATTCTGGAAAAATTGTCATGTGGACTTTTTTTGGAAAACGCCCACCTACATAAAATATATGAGATTTATTATGAGCATAGGAATCATGTTATAGGCGATGCGGCTACTAGCTACCCATAATTCATAATTCATAATTCATAATTAATTTATTGCATGAAAACGGGTACAGAAAGATAGAAAGTATGTTAATACAATTTTGTTGGTACATGACCGTAATCTACCATATTAAAGGTGTACAATATTGGAATAAAATAATTAAATATTACATTTAAATTATCAACTATTAAATTTACTAAGACTAAATAAAAAATAATCACTATTCTGATACCCTTTTCCACCTATACGCCCACAATCATGCTAAGCGTGGTCCATAGATCTTGTTTCCTTAGGCCCTATTTACCCCTTAAGGGATAAAGACGTGATTTATGTATGGTTGTATGATTACAGTTCATTGATTTAGACTTCTCTATGTTAGTGGCTAAGACAGAATTGATTTTGTATAAGTGTTGTCCTTAGTTTAAAAATAGTCTTGCCTTTATTACCAGAACAAAATGGCAGGCTGTCACTAAAAGGCTGGATTATCAAATAATCCCGCGCAAAATTCTACCTATTTCCTTTTTTCCGCACATTTTCCATATGTCCGCGTAAAAATGCTAATGTGTCCCCACAACACTTTGTCACGAGGATTTGTCTCGGACATTGTAATCCGTACCCGGGCATACCCGGTATCGGACCCACGATAAATCACTGCACTCCAACCCGCAGTGCTTTATGCTTATTTAATTTTGTAGGATTATTGGTGGAGTGTATCAATTTGTGTCGGCACTAATTGGTGGCTTGGAGGTCCGTGTTGCTTGTAAAAAACACCGGGTAGCACTCCGGGAGTGCCGGCAAAATTGAAAACTACACACACGCACACTCGCGCAAAAAGAAAAAAAAAGAAATAAAAATAAATCTTTTTCTACACTTGAGAACACACTGTTATTCCACACCATATATCACTTGGCCAAACGCACATACGCGAAAGCGACGAAATTAACGTACACTTCAAAAATCGAACGCGACTCTAGCTTCATTCGTATTTCAAAATAAGCTCTTAGAGGATCCTGATATCCTGGTACTTAAACTCTCCCTCCGTCTTACGCCTGACGCGAGTTTAAATTTTTTTACCCATCCCAAAAAGTGCGCAACGCCGCTAAAGAAGTTTTCACAAAAACCAGAGTCCTGCTTCATCAGAACGCCATGGTGTTGCCGCCACCTACCGTAGCCTAACAATTAAAAAAAAGTACTTTATTATCACTTGGCGATGCTTTGGACGTCTGATGTATAGGATTCGTAGTTAGCGAGGCAGGGGCTTAAAAGTGGGCTTCGTCGACTGTGCTTACATTGTTATCCAAAGTTACATTGTGCACGTAAAAGATTTTAAGATCCGACCACTTTGAAGTTATTGAAGTTCGACAACACAACCTTTAGCAAAGACAAAAAGAGTTTTTAAGTCGTCTGTCTTATTCTCAACCATTGTGACAGCAAAGCGAATGGAAACGTCTGTATTATTCTATAATTTTGTTAACATTGGTTCCTGTTAAAAGACATGACAGTAAAACTAGCCATTACGCACACGTCTCTTTCAGTGCAATACAATATTCCAAACCGCATATAGCGGTCTCCCTCACACTACAAATGGCACAGATAATATATTATGACGCCTAAGAATTACCTCTGCACTTTTACAGCCAATTACTGGCTACCGGCATTACTCTAATAGGGTGACCAGCCCGCAATAAATAGCGGACAGTCTCAAACAGGGCAATGTTGTGGGATTACGAGCAATTGTCCGCGCTAATACCCGATTGACACGGGATTATCGGACAAATAGTCCTCGCAGATTCCTTAATTTACGGGTGGTATGGACACCCTTGTTAATCACGTCTGGCTGGGTAATAGATTGGAGTTGAGAATTAATTGTTATTCGGTCAGGCTGTGAATGATTCAGACGTAGATTTTAATTTAATTTGTTTTGGAAAAAAAAATGTGTCAAGTTTCTTGGCAAAGATGGCCTTTCCTTAGCGGTCTATATTTACTGAACGAACGTTTTGATTTTGATTTGTATCCATTTCTATAATAAAGAGGCAGTATAGAGGCCTAAACTTTGTTTGTTTTCGTGTTTGTTTCTAGGGGATTACCTCTAAAACTATTGAACGGATTTAAAAAATAATTTCAATATCATAAAGCTACACCATCCTTAATTAACATAAATACATAAACGAAGCTCTAGGGAGCATAATAATATATAATATCCAGCTCCTAGGCTTGGCTACTTAGGAGATTTCACTATTTAAACGAAATACCTAATCATCAAAATCGAGATTTGGCACTTTTTTATAGCATATTTTTTAAGATTTTGATTGATATACGACACAATCAGTTTCGGTTTTGTAATATTAAACGTAGAATGGATGACATCGCAGATAACAAAAAGAAATACAGCCAGAAAAAAAGAGTTTGATTAAAAATGAAATTTTTGGTAGAAACTTATTTCTCAATCAATTTATTTACGCCCCGATCTGCACAAACAACATTCGCAACAAATGTCGAAATTAATAATAAGTATGTATGTACCCAACCATCCTACAGCTAATCACTGACGAATTTATTGGCCCGGGCCGGATGAATTACCGCACCCGGGCAACGGTCCGCTGAGTTATGGCATATTCCGGCTCTCAGGTGCCGCCGCGTTAGAGTAATCTGTCATTACACTCCATTTCCACTTAGTAAATTGGCCTCGGACTTTTGGAGATATGAATAAATAACGCATCGATTTAATCGCGGTGTTGTATGGAATGGACCTGAGCCTCTAGTGTAGTGTAAGTTTTCGAATATAAAAACGTCTCGAACGCGTTCACCGCTAGCGGAACGAAACGACAACTGTTCTCATAGTATTTGACAGTTCAATGCAAACGTTATCGAGATGTGTTTTGTGACCGAAAACGTGCCGAAAACCTACACTAAGCATACAGTTATTTCTTGTATTGTAGTGAGTTTGCAAGGTGAACGAATTCGCTGCCAGCTGCCAAAGCCGAGACTTTCAGGTGCCTCAGACGCGCATGTGCGTTCAAATGCCTGTAAAATTATGACAGCGGCACTGGGCGAGTCACGAAAACGCATATATGCGTCGGTAGCATTATTGGACCAACATTGCAATGATGTTTCAAAATACAATGAGCGGCACAAAATTTGGCCCAGGCTTCTTACATACATTAGGTACTGTATTGCGTACATGCGAGGGTCACATTTTTTGCCGCTTAGTATAATTATATAAACATAATAAAATTGACAGCTATGTTGTATGTAGAGTATAAATGATCAAAGATTGCAAATAAAAGAACCATCACAAATCACTTTCTTACATATATTTACACGAAATAAACTAGAACAAATTACAGTGTAACATTAAGTTTGGCGGCTTTGTTGCTCTTTTCGCGTTTGAGAGAGCTGTCATCCTTCGCCCTCTTCAGTTTGGGTATCATGCTCTTTCTAAATTTAGTCCCTTCTTTTGCTACATTAAACCTTGGACTAGTCCCCGTTTCCTTCTGTCTTGTAATACCACAGGATATTGTATGAGGACTTATAGATCTTTTTGGGATCCTACTTATTTTAAAATCATTTTTCTGCACCACTTTAATATCTGGTTTAATCAACGTCTTACCTGCTACAATATTACTTTTATTATTATCAGCGTCATTTACTTTGCTAGTTGCTGCGATACTATTCAATAAGTTACCCGTTTTTAAATCTGATCTAGTATCTGTTTTTATAACTGCTTTGAAACTAGCTTTGTTTTCCGCTTTACTATCTATTTTATTAAACGATGTATTATCTATTTTTGGAATTTCTTTCTTCTCTTCTTTTCTTGATATATCCACGCTTATACCCTGCTTAGGTCGGTCAATCCGTATTTCTAAATAAGGTTTATCTGCAATTTTATACTTTAGGGCGCTCTCGTCAGTCGTAATCCTTGAAGCTCTGGCCTTGCTGCTCCGTATTGTCTTGGGAATCTTCTCATCACTGCATGGTGCAGGCGTACTTACAAACCCCGTGGTACTAAACTTGTGTTCCAAATGAGACGGATCTTCTTCAAATGTAGTAGTTTCAGTTTTTATATCCGGCGCAGTTTTAACAGAATCAGGAACTTCAGTTATAGGTGAGCGCGTAGCAGAAAACGTACACAGTAAGTCATCTTCTGTGAAGTTTGAAGTAGAGTTTTCTCGTGTTCCTTTTTTGTTTGCGCGGCGTACTTGTATTTTTGTATTTTTAGATGTAACGTGCGACGACAGCGTGACAGTTTTGCCTGTGTTATCGGATGATTGCTGTTTTGTCCACGTTTCGTTACTTGCATTCTTTTTAAGTTTTTTCATGGAAGCTACAGTATGGTTTAAGGGATGGGTCTGCGTGTCTTTCATTATTTTCTTGAGTCTTCTCGCGGCTAAAGCTTCGTCTACCATTGTAGCCACATCTGTAGAGCGAGCTAACAAGCGTGGCTCTTTCGTCTGCGTCACTATTGACAAAACAGAATGAGAAGAAAATACTTCACCCACCTCCATCATAGCGTAAGGTTTCTGCTTTAATCTTAGACCGCCGCGTTTCTTTTTGACATGCCACCTCGGTGAGAACAAAGTGTCCTCGGACCCGGGCAAGCCGTTACAGGTACTGTGACTGCGGAAGATTAAAGACGTCCTAGTAGTATCCTTGCTTTTCTCCTTTTTAACATTCCTGTACAGCACGAAGAGCAAGGTCGGTATGCACCATACCAGTTCAAGGAGCACTATGATTATTATAATAGCCATCTTTTTCGAGGTAATGCGTAGGTCTAAGCCAATTTGATCGGCATTGTTGTTGATTTCATTGATCACGTTGTTCAAGATGCTGTAGGGGGCGACGCTCGCCGTGCTGTTGACTAGACTGAGGATACCCTGCAGGGCTGGGTATAAATGATCATCATGGAGGTGTGGCACCACATCCCCTTGCAGCCATGTTTGGAACCTTTGCGTGAACATATCGAGGCTGCTAGGTCGCTTGTTGCGGACGCAGTTCGACGCGATGTTATAATACTTGTGCAAATCTGTAGCACGTTTCGCAGAGTAAAGGTTAACGAAGGAGTGATTCGCAAGCGGTATGAACATGGTGCCCGAGGACCAGTCTATTCTAGGTGTAGGTATAGTGAGGCCTGTCTGGGTTTTTTCGAAATAGGACAGATAAACGCAGGGGTCTTGTGCTGGATCGTAATTGAGGTATGTAAACGGCGTGTTTGCTACGTTGATGGTAACTGTATTCAAGAGACTCACGTCAGGCCTCGCCCAGGTGGATCCGCTATGGTGCAAGTATCGTTTAGCGTCTTCGTAGAAGAGAAATAGTTTTAGGGTGTCTTCTTTGGGCAATGAGCCTCCGTAGTAGGCGTATTTAGCGATTGGGAGGGCAAACATTTTCAAGTATCCGCCTATGACGTCTGTAAAGGCGATTGTCAGGATTCTGTCCGTTTCTTTGTCTGCTGACTCTTTGCGTATTGTGGCGTAGCTGCTGCGAAGGTACTTGAGCAAGGCGTTGAGGTATGCTGGTACGTCTGTGCGGGGGGAAGAGAAGGGGGGCACGACCCTCTGGAAGTACATCCTGGCCTTCAGCAGCGCGAGGGTCTCTTTACTCCATTTTTTATTCTGCAAATCGTCTTTGCTAAACAATACGGTTCCGACATTCCGTGTGCCCATCGTACCAGTTATGCTTAGCAACATAACATACAATGCTAGTATAAAAATATACATCGTAATAAAGCCATAGAATATACTTATAAAATACAGGGCAAAATGACAAGGGGTTTTGAAAGGTATTGTCAGTTAGCTTGTAAGTAGGCGAATAGTGTGCAGTTTACATTGCATGCAAATACTTTCTGGATGTCAAAGAGTTTTTTTGCCAATAAATAATTATTATGGATAACAACTTCTTTTTCTACTTTTTTTTCATTAGACGATGATTTCAAATCGGAGTCCTCGCGAAAGATAAGGGCGGCTGCGATTCTATGAGCATTTTGACATGGATTTTAGTGCTATGCTATGATTAAGATTAAACGAATATGACTTTTTTAATCATTGATATTATGAGATTGGGTTAGCAACTAGCTTAAGCTGCATAAGAACCTTCCTCTAACTTCTTTTCTACATTTTAAATAATTATTTCTGTCGAGGATAGGTCGCAAATTGCCTTTTGAATTAAGTACTTTAAATGGAGTATCGAAATTCAAGTGAAATTTTCTGTGTCGTAATAAAATTGACGTCTAAATGCGATTCAGTTAGTTCGGTTTAGGTTCGCTCGCTGTCAGATTCATACTAAAAGTGGCAGCTAAAACTTGAACTGAGTCGGAATTAGGACGTCATGGTAAGGCCCCGTACGGGCTCATTCGTCATTGTAATAATAACACGCTATGAACAAGCTAATTGACACGCCGTGTTTGTCACGCTATCATGTACTTAACATTTAACAACTATGTCGTATTAATTTAATAATTTGTTTAGCATTTACTACCCAGTACCCACGACACAGGCTTTGCCTAGTGTGGGGAATAGCTGTTCCTTCTGTGTAAAGTGTACCTACCTCTCTCATGTTAAACACGCGTCAGGCGTAAGACGGAGGGAGAGTTTTTACCTACCAGGATAATCAGGATCCTCTAAGAGCTTATTTTGAAATACGAATGAAGCTAGAGTCACGTTCGATTTTTAAAGTGTACGTTTATTTCGTCGCTTTAACGTCTGTGCGTTTGTTCTAGTGGTTATAAGGTGTGGAATAACAGCGTGTTCTTTCAGGTGGCCGCAGTTCAAAACTCATGTAATTTTTTTTTTTTTTCTTTTTTTTTCTTTTTGCGCGAGTGTGCGTGTGTAGTTTTCGCTTCTGCTGGCACTCCCGGAGGTACTCGGTATTTTTTTTAAAACTACTTTTACTGTAAGGGTTTGTGGCACGGACTTGTTTAACTAGAAGGCGTTAGTGGAACTATGGAGTAAGTAATCATGAAAAGCGTCAAAGTTTATCACGAGCGTGTGCCTTAATTAACCAGAAACATAGAATGTACCAGCTGCTTCTCTTCGCGCAGATGGTAAAAGCCCATCGAGGGAACGGGCGAAAATCTTAGGAATTATACAATACAATACAGTACAAATACTCTTTATTGAACACCACAAATCAGTACAAAACAATACAGAAACAAAGAACAAAGAATACAATAATAATTATGTTAATTAAGCGATGCAAATCAACAACAACTTCAACTGTCTTCAACTTCGGTTCATGAGATACAGCCTGGTGACATACGGACGGACAGCGGACCCACACAAATAGGGTTTCCTTTTTTACCCTTTGGGTACGGAACCCTAAAAGGACTGTCTAGCCCAAACAATTCCGAAACAATTGTCGAAGCATTCCTTCGGCTTTTATATGAGTTTATGTATGTATGTTATACTCGTACTTCATTTAATTTAGAATGAGAAACCACAATAACATTATATTGCGGCTGGTCAACTATTTCTTACCTAGCAAACAGCACAATGCAATAGTTTGGCAGCGGCAAAATAAAATTGTTTTAATGCCACTTTATTTGCGTGGCGTCAATTGTTACTCTAGTACAAATCATAAAGAGATTACAGTTCACGAGCCGCAATATAATGTTGTTGTGGTTTCTCATCCTAAATTAAATGAAGTATAGTACAATAATCAAAACACCTCCAAATCTGTTAACTGGCTCCCTATGACAAATAACAACCCCCAGATTAAACTCATGTCATGGAGACATCAACAGGGCTGTTAATAGCTTTGTGTTGTAATTATTTAGCGGTCGTGTAGTCGTTATACACGACTATGATATGACTGATTGATACGCTGATATGATACGAGCCCTTAGGGCGTGTGTATACGACCGACGACGATATTGACGACCGAATGGCCTAGTGGTTAGAGAACCTGACTATGAAGCTTGAGGTCCCGGGTTCCTCCGGTCGGGGCAGATATTTGTATGAAAAAAAATACTAATACTTGTTCTCGAGGCTTGGATGTTTAATATGTATTTATATTTATCTATATAGTATAAGTAACGCGGGTGGTAGGGCCTTGTGCAAGGTCCGTCCGGATCGCTACCACCATCTTACTCGCCAATCCTGCCGATAAGCAGCAGTGCTTATCGGCAGTGCAGACAGCCGGGGAAATTACGGGCACAAGAGGCATTTCATCTAAGTCCTCTAGGTCGGCAACGGATCTGCAATCTCTACGAGGTTGCGGGTGTCTATGGGCAGTGGTGATCGCTTACCATCAGGTGTCCCACTTGGTCGTTTTCCTTCTTATTCACATAAAAAAAAAGTATGTTTATCCGTTGTCTAAGTACCCATATTACAAGCTTTGCTTCGTTTGGAACTAGGTCAATTGGTGACAAATTGTCCCAAGATATTTATTTATTATTTATACCGGAGTGTTTAGACGGTTGAAATGAAATACGTAAATAAAAAAACAATTTTATGCCAAAGATGCCTTACCACATTTTGGAAAAGAGCTGACACTCTTCAAACTGCTGGACCAATTTTTACCAAACATGGGTAAGAACCACCGCAAGAAAACTGGCTTTCAAATGAAAAAACCGCCTCGAAATCTGTCCATCCGTTTGAGAGCTACGATGCCACTGACAGACACACACACATTTACAAAATAAGACAAACTACATGGGTAAATCTAATAAATAATGATTTGTGGTGTTCAATAAAGAGTATTTATTTTGTATTGTATTGTAAATCTAATGACGTAGTATATCAAAAACCACTAGCACAGTGTGCACATTTCCTTACCCATATACGCCTCAAGCGTATTGCATTTCGCACGTCATTAAAGCTTAATGAAAGGGTGGTCTTGCCTCTGAGCCTCTGATATCGATCATTACTGGTGGCAATTAAGTAATTAACACTATAGGTAGGCCCGCAGAATATAGGTCTATCCTTTGCCATTGGATGCCTAGGAAAACTGGACGGATTCGATTTGGTTAAAATTTAGAACGTAGATAGCTGGTACCCCTAGATTAAAACATAGATAGGCATAAACATTTCTCATGTCAATTGCTAATTCTACGCAGACGAAGTCGCGGGCAGAAGCTAGTCTAACTAATCTAACTAATATTATAAATGCGAAAGTATGGATGGATGGATGTTTGTTTGTTATTCAATCACGCCAGAACAGCCCAACGGATTTGAATGAAATTCGGCATATAGATAGAGAAAAGTCTGGAATAGCACATAGGCTACTTTTTATCCCGGATAATTTCGTAGTTCCCGCGGGATAAAGATAAACGAATTCTTTGCAGACGAAGTCGCTGGCAACAGCTAGTATTATAAATGCGAAAGTATGGATCGATGGATGGATGTTTGTTTGTTACTCAATCACGCCAGAACGGCCCAACGGATCTAGATGAAATTCGGCACATAGATAAAGAAAAGTCTGGAATAGCACATAGGCTACTTTTTATCCCGGAAGATTGCGTAGTTCCCGCGGGGTAGCGATAAACGAATTCTTTGCAGACGAAGTCGCTGGCAACAGCTAGTATTGTATAATCTCGGAAACACCAACGATTTTCAAGAAATTTAGTATGCAGAGGGTTGCGGGGGCGATAAATCGATCTTCATTTTTAGAAAACGTACCAAAAAAAAATACCTATTAGACCTCGGTCTTCCAGGTACTTTTATTGAGCGTATTTTGAGTACCTACACTGTGCCCTAAAGAAGTTCTTAAGATTAAGCGTATCTCTTGTGCAAGCACTCGTAAAAATGTTAGTATAAAGTCGAACATTCCAGAACCACAGTGTACCAGATATGGGGCACAGTGCTGCCCAGCCAATAAGGAAGTTCTTTCACTAATTACAGTTCCCCCACTCTTGCGCAGGTTGCTGTGTTAGAGATTTATCGCCTTTTACCCAATCTGCCTTATGATTACAGATGCTAGGAGTTATAGTTACTAGATATGGCAGAAACTGCGTGCTTATTCCTTTCTTAGGCAGCTTTTCCATTGGATGTGAGCGTAGCTATTATATTTATTTATTTGTAAGCCTTTTTATTCCGAATTCGCTACAATTTCAGTAAGTACATGTTGTTGTTGTTGTTGTTATTGTCGTTTATTTATTAAATTGTCATAGGCCTCCTCCGTGTATTGGAGGGTTTGGGCTTAGTTCCCACGCGCGCCCAGTGCGGATTGGGAACTTAACACACACCATTGAATTTCTTCGCAGATGTGTGCTGGTTTCCTCACGATGTTTTCCTTCACCGAAAAGCTCATGGCAAATTACAAATGTAATTTGCGCACATAAATTCCGAAAAACTCAGAGGTGCGCGCCCGGGATTTGAACCCACGACGCTTTGCTTGAGAGGCCACAGGACAAACCACTAGGCTACCACGGCTTTTATATATGTGTATATGAATAAATATTAACAAATTGGTATAGCTTAACCTTCTCGCCGCCACGTCAAATACAAGAGACGTCACCCATACGTCAGAATTCTTTATTGCGATGCCTTAAGTTGAACCTAACCACAATTGAACTAAGGTTTCTTTTGCATTGAAGTAACGGACCATAACGGACGTACATAGGTACGATATACATATAGATGTATATAGGTCGTTGGCATCGAAAAGGTTAATGTAGACGATTGAATTTAAAGTCACGCTTGGTGGATAACAGGGGTTTTATCATATAAGCTAAACACACTAACATACAACTAGGAGCCTAACAGCAGTGTACCGCTGCAAACTGACAGCGCAACTGGTAAAAAAGTCCATGTCAGTGAAGGTGTTTTTAAGAATAGAACAAAAAGAATAATAAATATAAGCCAGAAGGAGGCTGTAACCCAGCCAGTCGCCAACAGTCAATTTCAGTGTTAACACTGGCGGGAACAAGAAAGGAAAGCTAATGACTGTTTTCTGACAGTGATCTATACTACCGTGAACTATATGACTGATATCGCTACCTAGATGGCATTTAGAGAGGTCCGATTGACATTTCTGACTTAGGATTGGCGATAATCTAAGTAGGCTATTCGTAATCTGACAGATATACATGGATATGTCAAACTGTCTTCCCGGTACTATGTCATTTAGCGATATTTTGTCTGTCAAATAATATAACATGCACTGTTCATTACGTAAAGCGTGTATGCCTTCTAGGAATAAAGTAGTTAGGTACAATTTTTTCTTTTGTTTACAAATTTAATTTACTTCCATTGGGATTTTTAGTGAAACAGATTCACACTTTAAGAGACTAAAACAACGTGCTGCAGAAACAAAATCAATTTCAACACTCGTAGTAAGTTACTCTGTCTCTTCTAGTGCAACTCTATAGCGTTTAATTTTGTCCGTCCGTGTAAAAAGCTCTCCACTAATGGGGATGATCATTAATATTTTACAGGAGATAACCATTCGTCTATTTATAACCGACTTTATGAATTTATGACTTTATTTACTTCGTGGCTCGTGCCGTGTGTCAGAATTAAATATAAATAATTGGATTGTTAACACCGCTTTTAAATTTCAAAATAATCTTTATCTAGTCGTTTTTATATTAGTGTCATTAGTTATTCATCAAAAATACTAATGTGTTCGGGCTGTTTGGAGTTCGCAGCGGAAAAAAACGATAGGCGATAAAAGCCGTGGTAGCCTAGTGGTTTGACCTGTGGCCTCTCAAACAGAGGTTCGTGGGTTCGAATCCACGTGGGCTCGCACCTTTTTTTTATATATAAGAGGGGGCAAACGAGCAGACGGGTCTCACCTGATGGAAAGTCCATCGCCCAGGGACACCTGCAAGACTTGGGGAATCACAGGTGCGTTGCCGACCCTTTCAAGAACAGGAAGGCTCGCTTTTTAAAGATCCTTAAATTGTACCGCTCAGGGAATGTTGCAGCAGGAAGTTGGTTCCAGATCTTCGTCGTACGAGGAAGGAAATTGCGTTTAAAACGCACGGTACTTGACTGCCAACCATCAAGATGTTGAGGATGGAAGAACAGACGCCCCTTCGAGTTTTTCGGAATTTATGTGCGAAATTCAACTATTATATTCTTGATTCATTTGATAATAGAATGTACCAGTTGCTTCTCTGTTCGCGCAGAATAGCCGAAAATCTTGGGAATCATGTTATTTTGATTCCTTTTTTCTACCTATACGCCCACAATCATGCTAACCGTGGCCTTTAGGTCTTATTACTTAGGCTCTGTCTACCCCATAAGATATAGACCAGATTTGTGTATGTATGAAATTTGATGTCCTCACATGTATTGACGACACATTCCGTGATATTCCACACTTAAATTGGCTCTACGTATTCGCTAGTTATTACTATCGTCAAAAAATCACCGCTCAATAGGGTGTGTATGATTGACAGTTAATAACCGCAGATTTCCCGCGGGACGCCGCAATTTGTCCCGCCAACCCTCGGGAGTGGGGACACTTTACTGGGACCCCTAAGATCGGCTGTGACTTGTTGGTTTCTGTAATTTGTAACGAAGATAATAATGGAAATAATTAGAAGACAAATACAAAAGATCGGCAAACGTATTTAAGCGGGCTCTATTTTAAAGCTCGTAAGTAGTTGCCGCCACCTACTTAACTGTCTCCAACTTATTTCTCTGTCTTCATGGTTGTCTGGTAGAGATCGCTATTAAGCAATAAGACGTATACGTGTAAGTGTATACCTTTGTTCTTTGTTTCTGTATTGTTTTGTACTGATTTATGGTGTTCAATAAGAGTATTAAATTTGTCTTGTACTGTATTGTACATAGTTGGAAACGTGGCCATATTCTCCAATATTCGATTTTCTAATTCGTTTCGTGCCGTTCCACTGACACTAACATACATACATTCATACCATACTAATTCACGTCTTTATCCCTTACGGGGTAGACAGAGCCTAAGGTAACAAAACCTAAATGCCACACTGTAAAAAATAAAGACCAACTAAGAGCAGTTTTCTCTTAGTTGACGTTAAGTTAATTATAATAATTAAGATTTTATATGAATCAAAGAAAGCTGATCCCTTAAAACAATAAGTGTATCTGTGATTGAACTAATAAAGTAGGTTTGTTATTAATCCTAATAGTTGTATACCTTGCATCTGTTATTTACTTTGTTGGCATAATTATGTAACGTAGATTGATTCATTCCTTAACAAATTCATTATTACAGATAAGTATGTTGATAGTTATGAACATTTTCATAGTTTATTTGATTATTTTTGTCTTTGTTGATGTACATAAGATTAATTTTCATGTAAATTTTGAACAAGATCTTAATTGGCTCAGTTACATAGCAATAGTAAGAGCAATCAGAATTACTTTATTTGATGTGTCCTTGTTAGGCTCGTATGGAATCAAGATGCTTGATTATGACTATCAAGATATTGATAGGGCCAACCAATTTTTTTTTAGAGTGCACATTTAGCATTATTGTGGACGTGTAGATGGAAAGGGGAATTAAAATAGTGATGGGTTGCTAGCATCGCCTATAACATGATTCCTAAGATTTTCACCCATTCCCTCGATCGGCTTTTACCTTTTTTTTTTATATGAATAGGAAGGCAAACGAGCAAGTGGGTCACCTGATAGTAAGCGATCAGCACTGTCCATAGACACCCACAACCCCGGAGGGATTGCAGATGCGTTGCGAACCTAGAGGACTTAGATGAAATGCCTCTTGTGCCCGTAATTTTCCCGGCTGTCTTACTCTCCACACCGGAACACAGCAGTGCAAGCACTGCTGCTTAGCGGCAGGATTAGCGAGTAAGATGGTGGTAGCGATCCGGACGGACCTTGCACAAGGCCCTACCACCTGCGCGGGAAGAGAAGCAACTGGTAGATACATTTTATGTTTTTTTACATGGAAGATACGATCATACGAATTTTGAACACCGAAATTCGGAATAGCCCCCAAAAAGAGTTGGAGTTGTAGTGTGAGCTGTGCCACACTCACACTCTCCCAGTATGTTACTATATAAGCGTAAGTCTATATTATAATAAAGGATAGTATTAACTCTGAACTCGGCATTATCAGTCACCTCCCAACGCCCATCCTCACATGGCGACCCTGCCAGTGCGGCCTTGGCGCTGCACTGGCGGCGCGCCGCGCCACCAGTGAATTAAATAAAAAGACAATATTTAAATAATAAATTGATTTAATTTAAAAAAAATATTTAAAAAGACAATAAATTGTGAACTGAAGTGAAATGTGAAATAGACACTATATAGAAATAATAAAATTGAACTATAATAATATTAATACAATAACACTTATAAGTTATAAGATTAAATAATAAGAATACTACATTATAACAATACAAAAAGATTATACAAAAGGAAGAAACTGAGGTTAAAAAATACTGAAAGACGAAGAATAAAATACGTAAAACAAAAGCAGACGAAAATGAAGAACATGAAATTGGAATAAAAAATTAATTAAAAGAAAAAGAGTTGGAGTTGAAAGGATGCTGCCGGGAGATGTAGCAGTCTAGAGGATGAGCAGAGGAAAAGATCAGGAGGCTGCAGGGTAGTAGATGGTGTCGAGAGGTGATGGAGTAGTGAGAGCAGCAGGGAGTTGATGGTGTCGTTTTGGTTTGGATGAGTATGCAGCAGGGTGATAGAAGATGGACCAGGAATTAATCATTTTTTTATTAAATAATTGTTATGAATTAATTAGTTAAAATGTTTTGTATTTAAAGTTATGTGTAGGTAAGTGCCGCTTGTTGACGAGGTAATAGTTTTAATTATATTTTTTAGAAGTAAATTAAAGGTTATGATAAATTGAGATTTTGATGAAATTTTAATGATGCAAGAACGCAATTTTTATTTTGAGAATAATAAGTAATTTTGATTCACGACGCGAATTTAAATGCCTTCTTGATTTTTTTTTAATAACGAATAAACTATTACTATAAATACATTTTCAATATACTTGCTCTCTAAAAATAGACAATCATTGTTCATAGTAACAGTCATAAGTAGGATGATCTCATACAGGTCATCAGAAAAGGATTGGTATGCCGCGTCTGTTATTACAGATCAAATTTCTTTAGGTAAGACAGGTACTGTGCGCTCTTTAAACGACATTAATATTATTGAGCAATGAAATGGTTTACAATTATTTTGAATGATCGGAAGTAGATATTAGTTATTATGGAGTTTTTGTGATGATTTTTTTATAGAAAGTTTGGAGATGAGTAGGAAGGAAACGATAGTATGAAAGCTGGATTTTATGGATTTTATGGATTTTAATGATTTCCTTTATTTTGCAGAAATTTTGATAAAACACAAATTGTCCCTTTTATTTAACTGCAGATGAATAAGAAGGATGATTCGAAAATAATTTGTCATTGCCGTTGGACTGATCATCCAGCTGTCATTTCAAATTATTAGTTCAAGTAAAATTTTAGTCAGTTGATAAAAAAAAAAGTAGGTAAAATACGTAAATTTGAGGAAGTAGAGTCAAGTAAATTTTCGAGGAATTTATGCAAAAAGTACAGTTATAATATGGGTAGTATATTTGTTGATTTGGATTTGAATGATTGAAGATTAATGGTTTGATAATGAGTTAAATGGAAATGTTAGTATTTTGGATTGGATTGTGAAGAGTGAATTATGCGTAGAGTTACAGGAAAAGTTTAAGTATGGCAAGGCATAGTTTATGAATGAGAATTTATGTAATGGGTTGTGTGAGAATAATAGTAGGAAAATATCAGTCGTTATCAACAGTATAGCACGAGATGCGCTGTTGAGCGAGCTGGTAGCAAGGTGCACCCAGGATACAGGGCAGGTAGGAAATCCTTGAACTTCGACCATGAGGCGGTCGAGCTATCACTCGTGGGGACTCTTGGACACAAGGAATGCAAATTAAGTATGGAAGTGTTAAATGAACTGCCTGTGTATTATATATAAATGGTTTAATGTATGTGCGCGCACGAAAGTAAATAAAAAAAAAACCTGTATCCTGATTAAATAAATAAATATGTGAAATAAGGTCGGCCGACCATATAAATAATATGTTTAGTGTGCACCATGCCAAAAAGTGAAGCCAAAGTTGCTCACTAAGGAGAAGTATTATTGAAGAAAGATAAAAAATTATTAAAGTAGAAGTGTATAAAAGAATAGGTTGAAAGAAAGGCCACAAGGCATTGAGATGAAATATAGATGAAAGAGTCTGAAGTTAAGAAGATAGGAAATACAGTAATATATGAATAAAGCAAAATTTTACACAAATATTGTACATCTAGGTAACTAAAAGATTAAAGATATTTTTTTAAGAGTGACACATATCCAAACTAAATAGGTAACGAAACAAACAAATGCGTCATGTATTAACTTTCATTTGTATCTCGTCAACAAAGCGTGCAAATTTAGATATAAGCAAATAATTGTTAGTACTTAGTGTTTTTTTTTGTTTTTGCTGTAAGTGTATAAGATTTTTTTTTTAAATAATTGTGTACCAGTTTTTTTTTCTTTTTCAAGGGGGGAGGTGTAGTGTGAGCTGTGCCACACTCACACTCTCCCAGTATGTTACTATATAAGCGTAAGTCTATATTATAATAAAGGATAGTATTAACTCTGAACTCGGCATTATCAGTCACCTCCCAACGCCCATCCTCACAGAGTACTTAGATGGTACTTAGTCCCCAAGATTAGTATTTACGTAGGTAGGTAAGTATTAGGGGCCTTACTGCGAATCAGTTTAGGTTCGCTTTCTGTCAGATTCGTACTAAAAGTGACAGTTAAAACTAGAACTGAGTCGGAATTGACAAAATTTTTAAATTTCTTTATGTTCATAAATCAAAAACCATTTCGAGAGAAACACTTGTAGAAGAACACAAAAAAAATATTTTTGGATTTTTTCGTACAGTATTTTTTGCAAAAATGAGCAAAATATGTAAAATGGGAAATGACGTCCAGCGGCCGGTCCAATACTGCCATTATAAAAACCATGTCTTCCGGGTTTCCCTTTGACATTTACAACTTTCACAACACACACCTACTGACAGCTGACGGTTAATTCATTCGCACACCACTCGGCTTTGTTGCCATCGGAAACACTAGATAACTGTTTGCCGGGCAATAAAATAATAATGTTTTTGCAAGTTTTCATTTAAAATCATATTTTTTGTGAAGTATTTTGTTTGAGTTTGTCAGCTGGTTTTGACGTTCATCGACATTGACAACTGCATTCACTGTCAAACTATTTAAGCACAGGTTTTGTCGGTCAATTAATGTAATTATTTCAACGTTTTTTTAAGTGTACGAAACAAAGCAGTGACGTCATTTCGCTAATACTTGACGTTTGTTACTTACGTCCTTTCTGCTTGAGCAACGATTTAAATGGATTTTTCCACGAAAATCAAGATTTTCACAAGTATAAAAAAATATAGGTGTCTTAAAATTGTGCGCTCTTTCCAGCCAGACAAGAATTGAAATATTGTCAATTAGGACGTCATGGTAAGGCACTAGGACACAGTGTAGTGTAAGGTGTTCTTAACTGTCCTATTTGGTAAACAAAATTCTAACCTCAAAACGTCTAATTTCTTCTATTTTTTAACTATTTCATCGTAAATAAAGGAACTGGAGATAAAATATCAGCAATATTGTGTGCAAATTATTGCCTCAGGTTTATTTGATAACATAATACACCTTATTCTTTACTAAAATTCGTACATTGAGGTTAGAATTTTGTTTACCAAATGACAGTTAAGAATGAAAAGATCTTAGATACCTACTCGTAAGTATAATAAAGTCAAAGTCGCTTAAAGAACAAAAGCTTTCGATACCTATTGATCAGTCTTATGAAGCCACGCTTCATTTCCTATTCCATTTGCCCTGACATTTGGGTGGCGATCAACAATTCATTTTGACCATCCCTAATGGCCATCAGACCACTATATTAACACACTTGCTCCAACCCTTACGTCTTTGGCATACAGTTAAATTTCGCGTGGTTCCTCTTTAAGTTTACGCGGTTTTATGCTTAGTGCGAGGTGGCCTTTAAAGCAGTGCATAGTTCATGATTTATTACGTGATTTTTTGGGGTCTATTTTTAACCCCTTAAAAGTGGGGTGTTATTTTAAGGTGTTTTCGATATTCTGTATATGATAGGGTATCCGTTCGCTGCAGACGATTCAAAAAAGCCCACCCAATCCCAACGAAGACCAAAAATTGACAATCAGGGGAAAAAAGTCGTGTAAAAGCGAATTTTGTCATAGTTGTAGGAAATGGTAGTTTTAAACAACATACTAAATGTACTGATGGGTGGGGGTGGAGCTAACGGTTGGGGTTAGGGTTGTGAAATGAAATGAAATAATTTATTTGCATTGAACGGGTTACAACATCAACCCTACCTTTACCTAGTTTTTCGTAAATAACTCGTAAACGGTGGCCCGTAGCAAAAAATGTTCTAAACACAAGTAATCTACATAAAATTGTCTACAAAAAAGATTCTATACATTTTTCTCTGGGATAAATATTTCAAGCGATATTCACCACGACAATGCCAAGATTCTCTTGTAATACGAGTTATTCCTCTGATTTTCCTTCGTTGGGCAAAAAGGCCAAAACCAAGATACAGGTAGCCAACATGATAGAAGGACTAGTTAAGTGTTTTTTTTTAAATGTGAACACGTTTATAATCTTTCAATTAGAGTTTATAATTAACTATACATAACAACGCCTTGATCAATCATAAATCATAACTATCATAAGCAACAATAGAGTTTGTTTTTATACTACAAAGAAGGCAAAAGACGAAGCAGGATAAACCTGATCATGCTGCTTCCTCTCCACGCTGAAACAGCCCAAGCGCTGCTGCTTGGCGGCAGAATTAGCAAATAAGATGGTTGTAGCGTTTATAATGATGCACAATTATGAAGAAAGCGATAGGTACTAGCTACTTTCTTGGTAAAGTATACTGTCTAGTCGGACCAGAAGAAATTGTAAACCTACATATTCATAGACAAAATAAATATATTTTTAAATTTCACTGGCAGTCAGGTAAAGCCAGCCCCGGCTTGCAGGAAATTGCGCCGCGGCTCGATTTCCACGCAGCCGGCGGATATCTTCCTATCTACACCCTTTGCCTTTTTGTTAGCAGAATGTACTAGTTTATCTATGGTTTCAATTTTAATGCGAATCTTTGAGTTTTCTAAAACACGACGCGACATTTTAGGTAGATTTTTGAAACGCTCAAAATTCTTAGTAAAATCTTCTAAGATTGAACATAGTGGAAGCAATAAATAAAATTAAAAAGTTTTAGTTGGTTTTAGCAGAGGCAGACAAAAAGACGGCGGGACGATTTGGAGTTTGAACTGTGGAAGTCTCACAAAAGACGGAAACGGATGGAAAGAGAATGGAAAAGCTATTTTAGACTTATTAAGGTCCCAGCAGCATGTACTTACTGAAATTGTAGCTAATTCGGAATAAAAAAGGCAAATAAAATAAATAAATAAGGTCCCAGATCCCCATTATCTAAAACAAGGGAACCATGTTTATTTGGTAGATAAATGCTGTGTTTTTTTGTAGTGGGATATGTTTACCTATGAACCCAACCAAATATCCTTATACTTAGAACACATCGACGAACGTCTTTTCTGTACTTAAGAATTAGGAGCCTACGAAAATAATCATAGCAATGTATTTCCAATCGTAATCAAACCACGGCATGACGGCAGGTCGGCAGCTGTGTGTCAATCATCTACAATGAATATTAAATGTAGAAATGTGATTGTTAAATGATTTTGTCGGTACAGTCAGCCACGTGCGCGGTTTCTCGCTCTATTGACTCGAATAATTCACTGATCATAAAATTAAGTTTTTTTAAAAGGATTGTTTTCCTAAGTGCACCTGGCTAGTAACGAAATGGAAACGCGTATCGATAGAAAAATAATTAAGGTTGTGTTTCTGAAGAGTTGGCATGCTTTGTGTGGCTTATTTTCGTATATAGGTATTCTTCAATGATCTAAAAAAGTTTTAAAAATGCAAAAAGATCGATTTGGAGATGCTGGGATTTGAACCCAGGACTTTCAGCATGCGAAGCAGACACTCTACCACTGAGTTACATCCCCGCTTGAGATAGTTGTCAAAATACCGCATCACTTATCACTGGCAGTGACGTCAACATTATTCTTCCATGGGACAAGAAAATTCAACGTTGAACTCTGCGTCCGTCATCGAGCTGCTCAAAGCTCACTATACATACATTTAAACCGTCATTATAAGTATTAAATGAACACACATTTTAGTCTGGATTGCGTTTTGCATACTAAATAATAATTATTAAACTGCAAGGCTAATAATAAAACACAAAACTAGTTTTATTGTTTACCACAACGAGGCAACGCTCCGCGCTCGCTCGCGTCAACAGTTGACTACAAAGCCCAATAGATGGCGTTAAAACGTAATGCGCCGATTGCCTTTTAAAACAGCTCGACGATTCGCGATAACAAAATATCATTCGCGTATGTTTTGGCAGTTTCCCCTTTTAATTAAGTGAAAATATTGGGCTTGACGCGTAATTTATTACAATTAAAATCCGGGCTGTGTTGATAGTTCGATCATTTTCATTTGAGGTCGCAGTTTATGAATTGGCGGCGCGATGAAAATAACGTGACAAAGGTTCGGTTTAGTTGTGCCTAAGAATAGATACTTAGAATTAAAATGATACTGATTAGATGCCTGCCATACTTAGAGAGGAATTTCAATGAGATTTATTGAAAGGACCTCGTTCTAATAAATGAAACAGGAACTGACGTTGACGTTAATAAATTTAGTGTGTCTTCATATTTTAATGTACCTAGGTATATTTTTATCCTGCGAATCTTTTTTCAGCTTATACCTAATATGGCTTATGTAAGTCATAGTTTTGTTGATAACTAGAAGTGGCCCGCGACTTCGTCCGTGCAGAATTAAAAACCGGCCAAGTGCGAGTCGGACTCGCGCACCGAGGGTTCCGTACCATTATATATAAATAAATATCTATAAACCAGTGTAAGCAGAGCCCTGCTCCAAAGCAAAATGTACGCAGTGTGGGGTCACTTTATATTGGTCACTGATATATACAGACATACATACATATTTACGGATTTCGCAATTATTCCTTAATCTGTGCTATAAGACCTACCTTCATACCAAATTTCAAGATTCTGCGTTCACGGGAAGTACCCTGTAGGTTTTGATTCCTTTAAGAGTCGAAAATTTGCGGAAATTTGCGGCATAAACGGCTGTATCTTTTGATACGTTGGCTTAGAAGTTTGATTTTTTCACAGCTTCAAGGGACAGTAGACCTGAGTATTTGATATAAATTTCAGCTTGATACCTCCACGCGTTCCTGAGAAAAGGGGTCTTGACAGACGGACGGACGGACGGACGGACAAAAAAGTGATCCTATAAGGGTTCCGTTTTTTCCTTTTGATGTACGGAACCCTAAAAACATAGCCTATGTCACTTAGTGTGACGCTTTCCAATGGTGAAAGAATTATTGAAATCGGCGCAGTAGGTAGTTTTTGAGTTTATTCATTACAAACATATATACACACAAAAATACAAATCTTTCCTGTTTATAATATTAGTATAGATACATAGATTAGCTTGCGCCCGCGGCTTTGATCTTCCACATTGTCTATCCTGCGGGAATTTCTCTAAATACTATACTAATTTACTAGTCATACTAATTTGGACCGTATAGGTAGGTAAGTACATTGATACTCGCCAATCTAGTAGTACCTAACTCTGTCTGTCTGACTGACTGAATCGATTAGAATGAAATTTGGTGCAGGTATAGTTTCAGTCCCGGGGAAGGACATAGGATAGTTTTTATCCCGGAAAATCAGCTTTTCCTGCGGGATAGCGATAAACGAATTCTGCACAGAGAGGGGCCCCATTTTTGAAAGCACGTGTGTGAAAATACCACTCGAAAGTGGTGAAAAATTGTGTTGAAATTGAAATACGAGTAGCTTAGAAGATACCTACTTACAGGGGCCTCACCATGACGTCTTAATGCGTTTCAGTTTAGGTTCGCTCGCTGTCAGATTCATACTAAAAGTGACAGCTAAAACTTGAACTGAGTCGGAATTAGGACGTCATGGCAAGGCCCCTGCTCTCATTAATCGTGTGGACTAGTCAAAAATTTGATTAGAGCCGTAGTTTTGAATATACCTACAAACAGATTTATACCACTTTCGAGTGGTACTTTTGAGTGATGTGCTTTCAAAAATCGGGGCCCCGACCCCCTTACTCATAAACGCTCTATAGGCCTCTGCTAACTTAGCAATCGTTTGTCCTTATCTGTGATAGGTAAATGTCAAAGTGACAGATAAGGACAAACGATAGCAGCCTATGGAACGTTTATGAATAAGGGGGAGAGTCGCTAACAACAGCTACCTAGGTACATACTTAATATATATATACCTACTATACTTATACGCCCTTATGAAATTTACACGCTTTACAATTTAAAACGTCTACGTACTAACGTATACTGATGCACACGCGTACCTACAGTTCTAGTACAGGCGCACTAGTGTGTAGTTCGCGACCGCGGTGCAGCATGCTCCTGCGCAGGTCGGCGCGCATCTTCCGCAACGCGGCTCACGAAACGAAGATCTCATCTACTCAAGGTTAACCTGGTTAACTGGAAGAGATCCCTTATAGGGATTTGTTTACGTTACACGTTATACGTTTAGCATTATTGTGGGCGTATAGGTGGAAAGGCAAATCAAAATAGTGATGGGTTGCTAGCCGCATCGCCTATTAAAATGATTCTTAATGATTCCTCATTTACACACACACACACACACACACACACACACACACACACCCACACCCACCCACACACACACACACACCCACACACACACACACACACACACACACACACACACACACACACACACACACACACACACACACACACACACACACACACCATTCACGTCTATATCCTTTACGGGGTAGACAGAGCCTAAGGTAGAGGTAACAAGATGATTGATTGATTATGATAAACGTGACAAATTGATTGATTAGTTTACCTACTAATAAAGCAGATACTTAATGAAAGTGCGAGTCGGGTTACTTCCGCGCGTGGTCAAGAGCTGCGGTTCGTTTTTGGATCCGTCCGGGGGGAAGAGCAGTGCTTGGTCCGGTGCACCCTGGGCATCGGTTAGCGATTTCCTGGCGGTCTCCGAGGGATATCATTGTCCGTTGGCTAAGAGCCCGACGAGACGAGGGGTAGGGGATCTTGTTATGTGTCTACCGTACAGTACAACGTTGCCGACATATTGTCACAAGATTTTTGAATACTTATAGGTATCTTTAATACTTTGACATTAGTGAAATCATCACATGATCGATGGGGCTACTTTATTATGCTAGAAATTTAATTGCGAGTTTAACATTTTTTATCCATCTCAAAAAGCGCTCAACGCTGTTAAAAAAGTTTTCATTTCAAAAAATGAGGGTAGTTTTGGGCAGCCGACGGATTGGTTCGAAACATGTCGGGCATATACCTCCACAACGAATGGAATCAGTGAAAAATAATTAAATTAATTAATATTTTCAAAATTCCACAATTCTTGAACATCCTTCCGAGATTCCCTGCAATTCTGAGGACACACGGATCGAAACGCCGCGATCGAATCGTGCACGGTCGACGAGAGGGACGGGCTTACGCGGATCCCCGTGAGAGCGAGCGAGATAGCGACCTCGAGATGACCAGTCGGGGTCAGGGGTGAACGCTCTCGGGTGAGATGTTAAGGTACTGGTTTCCGAATAAACGGCGTAGTGATGGAACTTTGCCCGAGGCGGTTTTGAATTCGGAATGGCTTCGGAATTTGGGACTTCGTTATTTTAGCATTAGAAAAAATGAAAACAATGTCTTTTTATTTTTTATTGAAAATAAGTTTTATAAATAAATACCAGAAAGTTACAATTTAAAATGCGTGGAATATTGTGATTTGTTTTGTTATGGTTACTGCTGTCGCGAGCAGTCGTGCTAGCCGAGCTATTTATATTAGAAAAAGACGGGTAGTCTATCTCGAGCGTGACACAGCTCTCGTGCACTCGTGCTAGCCGAGCTATTTATATTAGAAAAAGACGGGTAGTCTAATTCGCGTGTGAGACGGGTAAGTAATACGAGATATAACAACTTATTATCTAATGTTCATAATATATACGCTCACTTTATATAAACTCGTTTAGTATAACGTTTATTAGATATAATTAACGAAAATTATTATCTTAAAATATCTAATTTTGTAAGGTATATGTTCATAACAGCTAACATCAAAAAGCATAATGCACAGTTGTTTATTGAATTTGCTATGTGGTTAGGGGGTTTTCTAGGTGGTTATAAAAAAAAAAACTAACACCAAAGGCTAATGCGGGAGCTTCGCTGCGCTACGCTCCCGCATTAGCCTTTGAACCTAACCTATCCGAGTCGCTTCCGCTCCGTAAAATTAAACAATGTCTTGCAGCTGTTTCAATTAGGTTAAATGTTTGTTATGTTAAAAGAAATTAGTCCATATAAATCTTATACAAATTGAAGTTATATAAAAATAACGTTATATAATTTAAGCCTTATACGTTAAAAAATTATACTTTTTGCTGTTATAGCTAACGTTCATTATATCTTGTGAAAGTTATTATTATGAAATTAGATATTTTGTAGTTATATCTCGTGGGACGTACCCGTATGACACAGCTCTCGCCAGCAGCCGTGCTAGCCGAGCTATTTATATTAGAAAAAGACGGGTAGGTACCTAGTCTATCTCGAGCGTGACGCAGCTTTAGCGCGCAGTCGTGCTAGCCGAGCTATTCGTATTAGAAAAAGGCGGGTAATCCAACTCTGCCGTATTCGACCCATTCTCGTTGTTCTCGGATCGGTCTTAAGTCTATTTACAACAGCAATAACACGGTCCAGAATCGAACCTGGCAACGGCAACCCATAAATCAAACTCTAATGTCATGTAGTTGCAACAAATTTCACGCGCCATCGCAAACTTTAATGCGTCCGAAATTATGTTTCGCGAAACGTTCTCGCGAAATGGCTTTCGTTATGGCGTATCGTGACTTTTGACTGTTTTCGGGGCCCGCGTAAATCATAGGGATAGATTTCTGTTTCTTTTGTATACATAATACAAGTTTGAGAAGGCATTCTTTAAAGCTGATCAGGCAGCCAAGCGCAAGTAACCCCAGAAAACATTTCCTATCTAATCGTGTTGTGAACTCGTGGCATACACTCCCCGAACTTCGTGCACCTTCAGGGAACAGTTTTAAAAATAAACTAGACATTAATTTAAAAAGTCAAAGAACACAAGTGCAGTGATATACTCATCAGCTCAAAGAGCTGCTGCCTAGTGTATTATCTAACTTTTTTTTTATGTGAATAGGAAGGAAAACGAGCAAGTGGGTCACCTGATGGTAAGCGATCACCACTGCCCATAGACACCCGCAACCCCGGAGGGATTGCAGATGCGTTGCCAACCTAGAGGACTTAGATGAAATGCCTCTCGTGCCCGTAATTTCCCCGGCTGTCTTACTCTCCACACCGGAACACAGCAGTGCAAGCACTACTGCTTAGCGGCAGGATTAGTGTAAGATGGTGGTAGCGATCTGGACGGACCTTGCACACAAGGCCCTTCTACTCGCAAAATTTCTTATCTAACCGTGTTGTGAACTCGTGGAACGCACTCCCCGAACTTCGTGCACCTTCAGTGAACAGTTTTAAAAATAGATTAGACATTCATTTAAAAAGTCAAAGAACACAAGAAGTGCAGTGATATACTCATCAGCTCAAAGAGCTGCTAGTGTATTATTTTAAATAATAATGATAATATTAATTAATACGTCGCTCACATCACATTCATAATATATCAAATGAATAAACCCTATTTTATACACATGTCCATGCCCTGTGGCAAAGGTATTCGAAAATTCGTTCAGTCGACTTCGAAATTAGAAATACATAGTTATCTAATAATGCGGGAACTATACGATTTTTCGGGATGATATATCCTTTTCCGGTACTGAAACTACAGTATCTAACTATCTAACTAATATTATAAATGCGAAAGTATGGATGGATGGATTGGATGGATGTATGGATGGATGGATGTTTGTTTGTTACTCAATCACGCCAGAACGGCCCAACGGAACTGGATGAAATTTGGCACATAGATAGAGAAAAGTCTGGAATAGCACATATGCTACTTTTTATCCCGGAATATTGCGTAGTTCCCGCGGGATAGCGATAAACGAATTCTTTGCAGACGAAGTCGCTGGCAACAGCTAGTACAGCCATAAAGGTTGCACATCGGTCTTCTGACTTACCATAGGCTCTGTCTTCCCCGTAAGGGCTACAGACGTGATTTGTGTGTATGTGTTAGCATAATAATGTCTAGGATAGTTTATATTCCTCCCACTAGGCCAAGGGCGTCGCATTAGCAATTCCAATTGGGGACGACTGTACGGAAATCAATAGCCACCACTCTTCACATCTGTCCTTTAACAGAGTAAGGCGGGGTTGAGTGTACTGGAAGATATACCACCGTTTTTTGAAGAGAAAACTTCTTTAGCGCCGTTGAACACTTTTTGGGATGGGTAAAAAATGTTAAACTCGCGTCGGGCGTAAGACGGAGAGAGAGTTTAAGTACCAGGATATCAGATCAGTAAGAGCTTATTTTGAAATACGAATGAATCGTGTTCGATTTTTGACGTGTTTTTTGTTGAGTCGTGGATTAGTCGTGGAGCAAAAGTACTAGGGCATCAAATTTATTTTATTTATTTATTTTTATTTATTTATTTATTTCATACAACACAATTATCATTACAGGCAATGCCCAATACGATAAAGTAGTAACAAAAATACAGTATTGGTATAACCTAACTAATTAGGATAACAAATTTTGTACAATGCTAGACTTGCGAATTCATTCAGAGTACAACAGAATATGTCTAAGTCCTCGGCAATAAGGTTGAGAGTGCGGCAAATTGTTAGAGGTTTGTCAATATAGATAATACGTACGTTTTTTTTTGTAAGCAGCCAGTACGGTACGCGTCTTGAGCGTCATGGAGGTTACAACATTAAAATCTAATCTAAGCTGTTGTTTTCACTTCTGTCGGCACTCCCGGAATGCTACCCGTAGCTTATTTTCATAAAATGATGTCCACTTGGTTACATTGTTCCTACCGTATGTATGCACTGAAAGGAAAACACACTAGATAAATTTAATGTTCATGGTTTGGTTTGGAGAGATGGCAAAAAGTCATGGTTAAAAGTAATATCGGTCAATAAATACGGAAAAAATGACAAAATAAGCTCTTAGAGAATTCTGATATCCTGGTACTTAAACTCTCCTTCCGTATTACGCCTGACGCGAGTTTAACATTTTTTACCCATCCCAAAAAGTGCTTAGCGCCGCTAAACTATGACAAATAAATATATTATTATTATTATTAAAGAAGTTTTCACTTCAAAAATCATGAATATTCCCTATTGGTCGAACAACCGATACGGGTCCGATTATGAAGCATGCTGTATTACTTAACATATCATATCATAGCATATCTCCCACTGATCGGACAATCCCCATGATCATGCAAACAGCATAATAAGTCAATAGTCGAGTTAATTGATTTCTGTTTGCCCCTCTTTGGCGGTTGAATTATTCATGTGGGCGCTGAAAGTGTTAAAGCGAGCTGCGCTTTTTAATGGCCGAATTTGGACCACGTGGCTGTTTAAGGGTTAAGTAAAACATACATACATACATAAATCACGTCTTTATCCCTTACGGGGTAGACAGAGCCTAAGGTGACAAGACCTGGCCACGTTTAGCAAGATTCTGGGCGTATAGGTGGAAAATATGGAATCAAAATAGTGATGGGTTGCTAGCCGCATCGCCTATAATACCCCTCAAAAAAATTTGTTGATTAACAGGAGGTTTAAATAAAAATAATGACATCCGATTATTTGAGCGACTAAAGTTTGACAAACAATTCGTTTTTAATTTCTACACGACTGAAAATTAGAACACAAAAAAATCCGAAAAGTAAAGACAATTTGTTTTTGACAACCCTTTATTGTCTGTTAAGGCGCTGTCAACAGCAAATGACCTTAAGCAGCGCCACTCTTCACACATAGGTACGGACAGAAGAAACTATTCCGGCAGCTTGGCGCGCGTCTAAAATCTTGCTAATAGGACACAAATAAGAAGAAATAAAAAAAATGTATGGATTATTTGTGAAATATGACTCGTTAGCCGTGTAGGTATGAATATGTTGACTTCATGTTTTTAATTGAGAGAGAGAGAGAGAGAGAAACATTTATTTACACACATTCGATACACGTAGATCCATACGCAATTGCAATTGCAGACCCATACGTCCAAAAAATATAGACGTAGAACCGTTTAATGATGATTTTAAGACCAATCTTTGCAATTATTTTCTATCGAGCCGATTTTGTTCAATTATGTATCGAGTCCGTCTAGCGTGTTTGAAATATGATGAAAATTATGATTATATTTTTTAGTATTTTTTTCGTGTGTAATTTTTCTGTGTAAAGTGCTTAAATAACACCAATTTCAACAAAATTAGGTGTTGTCAGCCTCTTAAACCGTAAACTTTATTAAAATCTACAGGCCAATAAAAAAAAAGCGTTTTGGTTACAATAGTCATTAAAATAACACACTAGTAACTTAATTGAACTGCTAACTTTGTTATGGTATGCCCAACGGAAGGCATACCTATTATATGCGTGAACTTCATGAAGACGCTCAAATCACTAGATTCCAAACCAACATCCTCAATCAGGCCCACACCAGGATTAAAAAGTTTAATTCTATTGTTAATGTAATCACGGTTTCCAATCGGCTACCGTTCCCCAATTTACCCCCTTTCCAATTTAAAATTCGAACAAAAAGTCAATCAGCCGTCGACAAAACATTGAAAACAAAAAAGCAAAACCACAAATCTTGACTCCAAGCAATAAACCACTCTATTATATCTGTATAGAGTTTACAACAAAGAAAGTGTATTAGGTATTTTAACATGGCGTATTCTCTTGATACATAGGAATTGCAAGCGAATGCGCGATATTAAAGAACCCATCACGGCACAATGCCTCGATGACAAACCTCTTTGAACTCGTTCTAATCGTAGGGAAAACTTTATTTTCTGGCGGCTTATCAGTCGCGTTGATGTCTGTGCATTTGATGCTGCATTAATGTTACAGTAAGCCAGTAAGTATGCGAAAAAGAAAAAGTGTAGGTACACAAAAACATGCTAATGCAATGATGGGAGCAAGCATACCATTAAGTAGGTAATTAGGTATGTAAGCTAGTACGCAAGTTAGGCAATCAAGTTTGGAAACAAGCATGCAAGCAAGAAGTAGGTAGGCGAGAAGAATTTTTAAGTAAAAGCTAAGCTAAGCATGCAAGCATGACCACAAGAAAACATGCAAGGTCAAGAAAACAGTCGATGACAAAAAATACAGAAGTTCCCGATCCCGTCCCGTGGGAGTATCGATTCATTCTTATTAAATAGTTTACCTTAATGTGTACGCATGCTAAATTTTAAAGTCTCAAGCTCCACAGGTTTATTATGTGAGTTGTCTAAATATGAGCTTTAAGTGACTACAATCTTAGCGAAAGAATCACATTCGTCGTCAACCAAACCAAACACTATCTTTTAGCAGTAATGTACCTACAAAATAAATAAGTTTAGTTAAATTAGTTAGTTAAATTTAGTTAAGAATTTAAAAGGAAAGTTCCTTGACAATCAGTATCCAATACTCCATCGGTACCGGAACTATGAACCACAGTGGTTAAAAGACAAAGGGTGCTCTCGCTCGTTCGACACGACGGTGAGGGAGAGGGGGGAAGGGGTAATGAAAATGCCCTCGTCTCATCAGCTGCCTGACTTTTGATGTCTCCACTGTGTTTTAAAAGGTGTTCAAGTGTTTCATGCTACGTACTGGCAGGTTGCAAATGTGGGGAAAATGTTTTTTTTTTTAAAATTTCATGCTGGCAGGTTGTAAAAGGCGAAATTGATTTTCTTTTAAAAGTATATTCAAACCGAATGGGAATTAAAGGCCCAGTCAATTTTTTTTCGACCAAAATTAGTTTTTTGAATGTTGTATCTTCGCTTCGTCTACTTTATACTGATTGAGATTATAATGATTAGATAGACGAAAATTTTGTTTGTTTGTATGTATACACGAGGTAAACACAGGCACTACCTACTATGGAATTGTAAACCACAAAATGCTAAATTCCAACAAACCGCAGATATAAATATAGAAGAACAACTAGTCACTATCACTACATGTCCCTATGTATGCTTAAATCTTTAAAACTACGCAATGGACTTTGATGCGGTTTTTTTTAAGTAAATAGAGTGATTCAAGAGGAAGGTTTATATGTATAATACATGCATAATATGCCGTGCGAAGCCGGGGCGAGTCGCTAGTCTAAGATAAGTCTCAGAGAACTCACACATAGGTACTTCATGCGATTTTTAGATTTTTACTTTTACATAAAACTTTCAAGGGTGCATCTCAAAAATGACTCCACTAAACTGTCACCGTGAAACTTAACATTGTGTCCAAACTGTGCACTATTTTTCTTTTTTTGGAGTGCACAGACAATGCGCACAATGTGTGTTTGCGGCGATATATCTTCGGACAACGGGGCAGCCGGCGCTTGCATAGCAGACCGAGAGGTTTTGATGCTTGCTGAGGTAAACATAGTGGTATATATTTTTTTTATACACGGTCTCTTAAAATTAATAAGGAATACTACAGCAGGCGGTTAATTTGAGTTGTTGTTGATTGAGTAGGTTTGGTTTAGGTACCTACTTCAGGTACCTATCTATTTACTTAGTTTCAGCTTCAGGTATACTTTATTCAATCAATATACATATTTACAAGATCTAAAATAGGTACCTACTTATATGTATGTATAAGTACAATTTCCATACATTGGTCGAGCTTAAAGTGAACGGCGTGAATGGGATTATTTTGAATAAAAAAAACGAAAAAATCTTCACAGGAGTGTTCGATTGAAGTGAAGTTTAGTTAGTTTATTGCTTGTTTACCTTCCTTGTCGTATAAAAAAAACATTCAATGTAAAAATTACATAGTTTCCATAAAATGTGTCAAATAAGGAGAAGAAGAGGAGAGGAGGAGAAGTCATGTTGACGTCTGTATTTAAATATAATTAATAACGTAACGAGGAAAATACTAATATCGCTCAATTAATAGCCAAATCACCAATTTAAAAAAAAAACTTATGCAGGTAAGGTAACTGTAAAGTATCAAAACTGTTTCCACCAAGTGTCAGTTAGGGTCCTAAATCCTAAATACCTTGTTATGAACTGACCGACAATGTACCGCGGTCAATAATCTTTTCAAAACGCCCCGAAACAACAAATTCCCACGACATTGTGTTCAAAACAACCGAAATGTCGCAAATTTTGACCACAGCCAAAACAGTTCGTCGTATAACATGTGGATTCTAAACCTTCAGTTTTAGAGTACAAATTCGTCTGTTTTCTATTTAGTGATGATACACTTTACTTTGTAGACCAAAATGACAGTTGCCGTTCGAAAAAATTTAAAACCATCTTATTAGTTTCGGAATAGAGGTGAACTTGACGAAATTTCTTGTTTCGCAACTGCTATTATAACTTTGTCAAAGTGTGCGGTTGCAATTTTAAAATTCGAATATTATTTCACAAGTTTGGGGTCAATTTTTTTAGGCAATGCATCAAAGACAACAGTGTGGGTGATGTGAATTAGATTCGGATACGTTTTGTATCGTCGGTTATTTACAGATCATTTAATGTTAAGTATCGTGAGAAATTCTAAGTTCAAAGTTTAAGATGAATCGGACTACGATACAACTCAGCTGTACAAAAGTTGTCCATACAAAATTTACCTGTATTTGCATAGATACATGTGAGGGCCAAATGTTTTGCCGCTGAGTTCATACATTGTAAGTTATACATTTCAGCAGGTGGCTGGGTTATATAGTTTCATACATACATACATACATATCGTCACGCCTCTTTCCCACAGGGGTAGGCAGGGACTACTTTGTTCCACTTGCTACGATCCTGACATACCTCTTTCGCTTCATCCACATTCATCAATCTCTTCATACATGCTCGTCGGTTTCGGGTACTCTTGACCTGGTAGCTTATTACGTAATTCGCTTGCGATCACCATCGTGTTCATTTTGACAGTTCATGTATGGGCTGACAATTGGCACCGGAATCCGCTAGCTGTCACATTCATACAAGAACTGTCAAAATGAACACGATGGCGATTGCGAGCGAGTTGCGTAATAAGCCTGCTGGTCTGATATAGTTTCATAGTTTGACAAAACGCCACTTCAAAGTTTTTTTTTTAATTCTTCAAGCTGCTTGACCGATTTTTACCAAACATGCCTGAGAACCACTGCAAGAAACCTGGCTTTTGAATTAAAAAAACTGCATCGAAATCGGTCCATCAATCGGCTCGAGAGCTATGATGTCACACACACACAAACATCGACGTCGAACTTATAACACGCCTCTTTTTGTGTCGGGGGACAAAAAATGAAATCTCTGTCGTAACCTAAAAGTAATTCCAAAGTCCATTTTACTCCGCAAACCGCAAATAATTCACCGAAAATTTTATCTCCAAATGCAAATGGCGGCTTTCAGCTACAATAGTCGAAGCCGCAGCCCCATTGTTTATTTTCTTACTAGATTAGGCCGCTGGAAGAGATAGACGAACACATTTGTTCAAAGAAAATGATATACTACTCATCCGTGCGTGTGACGACATGTAGCTTACGCAAACATACATTCACCGTCGAAAAACTGCAAGAAAATCTAGGAAAGCCTTATGTTCTTAGCAATAAGAGTAAAAGTTTATAGGTTGAGGTTTTTCGGGCGCATTTGTAACGCTGTAGAGAAGACACAGAGAAAGTAAAAGAATAAAATATGGCGGAAAAGTGGACCCCGTGCGCTATAAAATATCAATTTTTTATCGTCCCCTCGTTTTAGTTTTAGTTCGCATTCGCAATTCGAATCTTTAGGGTGGCGGCGTTTAGACGATGTAGGTTGGCAGTGCTTAAAAAAAAAGATTTAGACGGATGTTTTTTTAAAGGACCAAGGCAATGCCCAATTACTCGTCTGTACATTTATGTTATGATTATGTGTCCAGTCTACGTTACAACAAAATCATTATTATATTATGTAATAAAGTGTAGAGTATTTCAATTTAACACGAATAATTCATTTGAATGAGCAAAAGTCAATTAACTCGTTTCGACCCATCAATTAGGCCCTCCATCCATCACGTTTTTCCGATGCTTTAATTAAAGAATACACATACGTATACAATCCTAAATCACATTGCAACCTTACTACATAAAAATACTTGATATAAAATATGTGTGTGTAATGTAAAATGTAATAGTTAATCTGAAATATACTGTCGAGCAAAAATAACGCGTGGCTTTTCATACAAAAAGTTGTACAAAGGTATGGGAAGTGCCATGACGTCTTAATGCGTTTCAGTTTAGGTTCGCTCGCTGTCAGATTCATACTAAAAGTGGCAGCTAAAACTTGAACTGAGTCGGAATTAGGACGTCATGGTAAGGCCCCCAGTTCATGCATTTTAAATATAAGTTTTATTGAATACATAATAATTTTGCGGGTGGTAGGGCTTTGTGCAGGGTCCGTCCGGATAGCTACCACCATCTCACTCGCTAATCCTGCCGCTAAGCAGCTTGCACTGCTGTGTTCCGGTGTGGAGAGTAAGACAGCCGGGGAAATTACGGGCACAAGAGGCATTTCATCTAATTCCTCTAGGTTGGCAACGCATCTGCAATCCCTCCGGGATTGCGGGTGTCTATGGGCAGTGGTGATCGCTTACCATCAGGTGACCCATTTGCTCGTTTGCCTTCCTATTCACATTAAAAAAAAAAAGAATCAGGCGTTACTTTGCCGAGGTCTATTTCAATAAACAATAACACTTACCTTGCTACTTCGCTACTTACTTACAACATAATATATTCGAAATATTATAGACGGGATGTGAACCGCGATTACCTTTATTTTCTTTTTTGTTTATAATATTTCGAATGAACTTAACCGTGAATCATTAAAAACTCTTAACATAATATATTTTACGTCGCCTCGCAATTAACAGCAAGTTAGTAGCAATTTACCTGGCCAGGGAAAGATGTAAAATTGTGTACACACCTCGGGTGGTAATAAAGAAAGCCTCAGGTCGCATGTTTATCGCCCTCGCCTTTGGCTCGTGAGACAAGTTCCTACGATCTGAGACACTCTTTATTTCACCACCCTCGGTGTGTAATGTACTAGCACAGGCTTGCACCTAAGTACCGAAGTAGCAAGGAAAACGTTTTCTGTTCGTACCTCAGTTATTTACTTCAAAACACACAACACAAAACCTTAGGCTTTGTCTACACCATGACGTGACGTGATTTGTGTGTGTTCATCTATGCTATTATGTAAAAATTGAATTGCTATATTCAGGTGGCAGTGGGCAGGTCACATGGCTCTCAGGGCCGATGGCCGATGGAGCCAGAAGGTTGTCGAGTGGCGACCACGAACCGGAAGACGTAGCGTAGGAAGGCCGGCACAAGGTGGACTGAAGACCAGGGGCCTTACTATGACGTCTTAGTGCGATTCAGTTTAGGTTCGCACGCTCTCAGATTCATACCAAAAGTGACAGCTAAAACTTGAACTGAGTCGGAATTAAGACGTCATGGTAAGGCCTCTAGTGAAGATCGCAGGAGTTCGCGGAATGAGAGCCTCGCAAGACCGGTCTTTGTGGCGCTCTTTGGGAGAGGATGTTCAGCAGTGAACGTCTTTTGGCTGATGATGATGATGATGTTTTATGTAGCAGTAGTGGAGGGAGAGTTTGCATGAAAAACATATATGTCGCACAGGCTTGGTTATCTTCCACGTGAGTAGCGGAGTAGCAAGGTAAATTTTATGTTCATTATGATGATGATGATGTCAAAATCACTGAAGACAATACAAAAGCCAGTGAATAGAACCTTGTATTAATAAGCCACCAAGACGCTAATAACCTCGGGACCAATACACAAAAGTTATCTTTGAACTTACCTGCCTTTCTTAAATCCCTCACATTTTCCGTACAAAAACCAAATCACCGCCAAACCAAACTCAATCTAACTCGCATTTGCCATTGGATTGAAATTCCCCTGGTCGTATGAGGTGCAGATTTCCAAGAGGGTCCTCCGGGTGCCTTAATAAGTAGAATTAAGATTAAAATGATATTAAATTTTGATATTGTGTTGTGTTCGGATTACTGTGAAGGAAATTTTAATATGGGCTTCTTTCTCTTTGAGATTAGATCTTTTGTGGAAGCTGAGTGTATGATTTTAAAACCTGGGCTTAGAACGGAATTGAAACTAAGTTTTGGGCTATATTACAGTTTAACTAGCTGTCGTCCACGACATCGTTCGCGTATAATTAAAATTTGTATCCCGGGGAGCTTCCAACAATAATAGTTATATTTCAATCATTTAAACAAAACCTTGTCAAAATTATATACATAAGCCTTCCTCATGAGTCAATCTACTGGCGAGAATTGCATACAAATCCGTTCCGAAGCTTATCCATGAAGCCTCGAAGAGTTATCGGGGACCTCGCATAAATGAAGAAGACAGCTAAGAAGACACATTAATCATAAACTTTGTAAAACAAACAAAGCAGTAAAGAAATAGAACGATATTGTTGTAAATAGAGGTGAGTGGTGATAGTAACTTTTCTTGCCAATAGCCATAGGTAGTCTAAGGCCCGTAACAGATTAAAAGTTTTCGAGATGGTAACAGACACCTACACAAACAAACAAATAAACAAACACACAACATCTAACCACAACGATCATATACGCAAAAAACGCGGTGTTGTCAAAGGAATTCTTTGTTGACGATGCAATTGACATAAGACAAGGCGCTATACTTGCATTACAAACACTTCAGTTTTGTGAAATTGTTGGATATACATTCAAATCGCGGTGTCGCCAACTTAACTAAAACATCTTACAAAATCCATTTCACAATCTCACAAACAATGACCCTTAACAAACCTTGGTGATTCTTCCGTCCGACGACATACTTTGAATAATTAATATCATGGAAGGGTCACTCTCCCCCCTCTTTTGGGCCAATCATAGCTCATCAGGGTCTATTGAGTGTGGGCCTTTTTTAAAGTCCGCTCGCGCCCAGTCTTTGAGCCAGTTGATCTTACTTTAAACAGATTTTTATGAAACAAGTAAGTCGGTCATCTAATCGTAAAACACCCGGAAGGGAGACGCGTTGTCTAGGATGACTAGACAACTAACAAATTGTGCTAGTGTTTTAATGTATTCACTGATGAAACGCAATGTACAATCCTGCCAGGTGGGCTGGTCAACAAGGGGAAATTTTCTTAGCATGGCAAAGGGTACTCCTATTGAGCCAACCTCAGACTTTGGACAAGCAAACGGATTTTTAATGCTACTATCGCTCAGACAGACTGAGAAGAAACGACAAAGAATTTCGTCAGGTTGTAGTCTGAGAGAAAGACGTTTGTTGCGATAGAAAACTTCTAAAGGTTCAGTAGACAGTAGATCGCGCCACAATAGACATAAAATCGAACCCCGATTAATTCCTTATCATTTCTTCTGTCAAACGCCGCTGTCATTGCTAGGTGCGACCACACTTGGCGCCTTGACAACTAATATAACTCACACCTCATCTAAAAAAGCTCCTTACGACATTACTGCCTTACATCACATTCATTACTGCTTAACTAAGAGCGTTAAACAAACGCATGGGTTCTCAGCCGTTTCAAGGCAGCGATGGTCACGTTGTATAAGGTAAGGCTCAATTATTTCCAAAGTTGTTAGTGATGTAGTGAGTGTGGTATTAATCTGTTGTACCGCGGATATATTTATTCGTCCGGTACAAATAATGTAAGCACTTTGCGTACCGGTTTACTTTTTGTTTTAGCCGGTAATGTTTCTTAATGCTGTGTTCTTTAACTATCATTACAGTTAGAACAAATTGATGTTAGAATATGTATTAATGTTGCTTAGAGATTAATTATTTAGAAGGATTTAGTTAGTCATTTAGTATCTACGAAGTGCCAAAGGATGTTTTTTGTAGCCAAATTTTTTTAAAGTTAGTAATATTTATTCTAGTATTCTCTGCCTACCCCTGTGGGAAAGAGGCGTGACGGTATGTACGTATGTATGTAATATTTATTGGAGGTTAAGAGTTTTAATGAAGAGAAATTGGATGTCGTAATTCGGTATTTTGAATCTGTGACGTTGTAATATGTAGTTACGGAAAACCAAATATTTAAGGATTTAAAAAATCTATACCTACTTAATACTTTTCTGATAAATGATAAATATTAAGAGGGTGCATCCGTGCTGAGCTCGCAACGTCGCATTTTTGGTGATTATTTCACAGAAATTGAATGAAAGTGTCAAATATCCGTCTGTAGTGCACTTCGTTTTTAGTGTATTAATGTGTCTAATGCAATGATTAATGGTGATGGACTTTTATTTTCGTATTAAAGCGATAAAATACTATATCTCGTTTAATAAGAAAATAAAAGTCCATCACGATGAATTATTGCATCAGACACATTAATACACTAAAAACGAAGTGCACTACAGACGGATATTTGATACTTCCATTCAATTTCTGTGAAATAATCACCAAAAATGCGACGTTGCGAGCTCAGCACGAATGCACCCTCTTAAGGTGAAGCAATTTCAGAAAATTGACGTTACCACAAATAAGCTATCAAGGCTGTTGCAAGGATGTAGCTAGGATGTTCTGATTTTTTTTAACATCATTTGGATGTGAACCACACAACACTTTTCCCCACGCAACCCATTATTAAATTACCACTCAACATCACAATTCCACAATCAAATTACCGAACTACCCACCGCATCTGTCATCAGGTCATTGATCTTTCTAATTATACATTTTCAATTTACACTTTTTGCGGCGGTAACACTACCCCCGCATTAATTGGGTTATGCTGAGGGCGAGGACAAAGGGTTGGTCCTCCGGGAATCCCGGGTCCCGGGGTACGGGGATTGATTGAGATGGATGCCCGGACAAATTTGAGTTTTTCATCTTTCCCGAGCCCTTCGCTCGTGATGTTTGCTATTGTTTTTTTAGTACAAACAACCGTCGTCACATCGTGTCGCTGGGTTCTCGTGATATGGTAAATTGGTTTTTTGTGTGGGTTTCTTGGATTTCCTTCATCATCATCATCAGCCTGAAGTCCACTGTCGAACAAAGGTCACACCATAATAAACGACCGGTTTCCTGCAACTTTCACGATGTCGTCGGTCCACCTAAAAAAATTCCTTACTATCTTACAAATATTATAAATGTGAATGCGAGTTGGCTTGTTCCTCCTTAACGCCGTAACCTACTCTTAACGGTTTTTTAATACACTTATCACAAATGCCTAGGGATATTTTTATCCCTAGACAGTATTGAACATTTCAATATAGGAATGTTACTGCCGAGTAACATGAGGCCCTGTATAGCATTAAAGATTATTTTGACATTGTATTCGAATCTGATGAAATCCATGCCAATTAATTTGTGCTTTCTTTAATTATTATATTATTATTATTTTGACAATTTAATTATTTTAATTTGGTTATTTATGTTTTTGATTCAAATATGTTTTCATCATTGTTATTTCTTTTCCACTTGTGTTTATTTTAAGACTTGTTCTAGTGCATATTATCTGTGTCAATGGAATAAAAATATATGATTATGATTATGATTATTATGAAATTTGTTTAGGGATAATTATTATCCCAAGGCTTTTTTTGATGTGTGTATAAATCATAAATTTGACATGTACGGTTGAAGAAACTGAATCACGTAACTCTGCAGAAGTTTTTCTTATGCAATAATTTCTTAGGCAGGTATTATATACCGTATATGGTAAGTCATTATGACATTTTCTGTGAAAAAGTTCCATTATTGGTACGCGAATCAGTTTCTTTACGCCTTTGGTTTTGAAATGGATAAAGGCTACTTATTTTCCCGAATGAAATACATAGTTCCTGTGGGAAAATCAAATAACAATAATCATCGTTAATATCTATAATATCGTAGATATCTATAGTATCGTTCGTATTTTTATAACCTAAGCCACATTGTCGGTGGACGAACCACACATATTCAGCAATTAGTAACTTAAAACAAACAAACGGGCCAACCAACGGTTCGAAAGAACAAATTCCTTGAAAACGAATTTCGCAATTGCCATATTTCACTTCCTCGTCTGTTCCCTATATCAGGACGAACAGACAGATAAGCTCAGTCGATAACTCCGGAACATTTTACATAAATACCTTATGTAACCATGGTCACGCTCCTTCTACTAATCCCTAACAAAACCAGCGAACGAAAATTCGCTCCGTTTCGCATCCATTGCTCCTTGTAGATGCAAATAACAATGGAAGTGTGCTTGTGTACTCAGCGATGGATTTGATCCTAGTTGGTCAGGTATTGTCAACTTTGTCGTTCCGTGTGTCAGTGGTGAGGGTCTCGATGTGCGGATAACCCTCTGGCAATCTGAGGATGAAATCTAACGCGATTTAGTCTGGAAGCTGCCTGAATTTTATGTTAAAGGCTGATTCAATACTGGTTGGATTGCGTTAGGAGCTTACTAAACTTGATCCTTGTCATTAGCAATTAGCTTATCCGCTTTTTCTGCGGCTTCCGTTTTAAGTTAAAAAATGTCTCTATAATTATCACAATTGATATTGAAGCAGAGTTAACATCAAAACTATCAAACACTTTTATGAATATACGGGGACGAACACACAATTATTTTGGAATTACAATTCTGAAAGTGAAAAATAATTAAGGAGATGGTGTGAGTCACATCTTCCTCAAGCCCTCCCAGAACCACGCGACGGAGGGTGACAGTCTGATAGTGGTCGGTAACCGATTCCACAGCCTAGAAGAGTGAACTGTGAAATACAGAAAAATACGAGTATAAGTACTAAAAGCTCATGATAATTCGAGAAACAATTGGTAGCGACAGCCGATCAACAATTGGTACTATAGTAATTGTTGATCGAAGGCGACAGCCGATCGCTTCGCTGGCGGTCCCGCCACCTCACTATCTCACCAAACCACACGTGACGTGACAAATGACTGTCAACTGTCAACCGTCACGATAGCTAATGACGCGTTTATGCAACATTCATATTGCATGAGATGCTTATCAGGCTGATATCATTAACAATCTGTGTTCTGGAGGAAGGTTGATGTGATGGTGTGTGCATTGAGAGAATCAGTCAAATTAAATATAAAGCGGTGTTTATTATCTCCAGAATCTAATACGAGGTAGAGTGTAGAGGTAGAGTACTTTAGAGAATATCACTAACACCCTTTGAACATTAGCAAGCGGGTCACTACCATCTCGTGTTTTAAAACGATCAAATCTGTAGGCTTATTGTCTAACTCGCTCGCAATCGCCATCGTGTGCATTTTGACAGTTCTTGTATGAATGTGACAGCTAGCTGATACCGATGCCAATTGTCAGCCCATACATGAACTGTCAAAATGAACACGATGGCGATTGCGAGCGAGTTAGACAATAAGCCTCCTGATTGTAACATTGGTATGTATTTATAAAAGTTTTTAATGATTCACGGTTACGTTCATTCGAAATATTATAGACGGGATATGAACCGCGATTACCTTTTGAATGAATTTTCATTTATTTATCGTACAGAACTGATCAGGGGCCTTATCATGATGTCTTAATGCGATTCAATTCAAATTAAGTTCAGGTTTTAGCTGTCATTTTTAGTACGGATCTGACAGCGAGCGAACCTAAACTGAATGGGAATTGAATCACATTAAGACGCCAGGTAAGGCCCCAGGTTCTGAAAAATATCTGGACACGGTCGTACTCAGATATTTTTGAACAGCTAGACTGCTCGTATTACCTATCTAATGTTTGTTGTACAATCGTACGTTGCACGGCGTTGTTTGCTGAGATATTTACGATAACTTCCACATCTGTCCAATAGATCAGAAAGATAATCGATCTATAGAAACTTATACAATTGCGTGTACGTGTATCAACTAAATCTCAGCTAAACGTGGAAGCGCAGCGTCTCAAATAACCTCTTTATATTGTTTCCTTTTCAACTTTATTCTGTGTTATTTGATATGATAACAGAGCAGAAGTATAACTATCATTCATTACCTACCTAATAGGATAAAGACTGAAAAATCATTCATCAAATCATTTAAAATTTTTAGGTCATTCGACCATATACTTTGCAGTCGAGTCTCCGTGGGTGCGCAACATCACGAAAAGGGTTTAAGCAATCACTCCAATAACTAATCCATATTACACAAGTGATTAAAAAACCCCGCTGGCCTGAGGGACCTAGAACAAATCGGTATCCACATCAAAGCACGCAACTTTTCCAATTTCTGGCCAAAACCCTCAAAAGGATTTGCATGCCAACAAAGAGCTTGTATTTCGCAATATTTTCAATACCGCAGCATGGGTCCGTGAGGGTGCCTTTGTTACCCACTTTAATATCTGTGGGAATGGACATACCGACTCTATTTGGGTAATTTATCATTCTTAAACGAGAACTACTATTCTTAGCCGTGTCTAGTCAGGGGACCTGGCCTTTTGTCGGTGGCCAGTAATGACCCAACGGGTTTGATTTTGTCCGATGTCCGAATTTTATGAATTACCGACTGTCCGGTGTCCGGCGGTTCCCATGTTTGTTTGGGTGCTTTGGGGTCGGCTTCCAGTTCTATTGCAACTGATGTTGTAAATTCTGAGGCAGTTATTTATAGTGTGAATGTAAATACTACCCAGACTAGTTTTGGATTCGTAAGTTCATAATAATTAAGTACGTAGATAGAAAAGTCAGTTGACTTAACTTTTAGCTATTCTGGAATAAATTATGAACCTATTTGATCTTTTTGAACATGGACTATCTTTGCATCTTGTCCTGCGTTTTTCTCTATTACGTGCAAATATCCCCTGATCTTGTCATTTCAGTTTTTATCTTATCATCTTCATTTAATTATTCAGAAAAACCGAAATATGCTTAATTTCGTTTGTGATTTAATCAAAATTGGGTCACATCTCTTGTACGAGATAATAACCCATAAGATCCAAAACGCTCTAAACGTGTCTAAAGAAACCTGTACCTTGATCATTTTGTATCACAATCCCAGTTGACCACAGCATCAGGGGGTCAGTATAGGGTCACTTCATAAGTTAACTAGCACGAGTCTAACACACTTTTACAGCTTTTTATGATGCAGATGAGAATATCATTTTTAAGGGAGATGATATTTTTTATTGAATGGACGCGTGGTGGACACGTGGTTACAGGTGACAGAAGAATGTTCAACTTTTATGAAGGGGACTTTTTAATATTAAAGGAACACGTGTGATGAATAATGGTTGGAGATTACAGGTGTAAAATTCGCAGTAGATCTATTTTTCGGGCGTTTAAGATATTTAATCCAGGTATATAAAATGGTAGGTAATAAGATTTTTTTTCAACATCATAATTTGTATTTAACTTAAGTGATGCCTTTTAGAAACTGAGTTTAGTAATAAACAAAACGTTTGAAGGGCAGAAAGGCACGATACCACGTTTGCTTATTTAGAATTAATTATTTGGAGAATCGGATTCCACAGTTGTAGAAATCACTCCGATCCTATCTATATATATCCGATTATATCTACTCTATAAAATAATCTTGTCAAACTCAACGATTCTAAGTGTTAAATATGTGAATACTATTGTGGACGTTAGTTCTAAATTATAAGCCTGAAGAATTTCCTTTTCCCTGCACTAAAATCAAAATGACGATATCTATGTCTAGACCGTTCTCATGACATCTCCTACAATCTTTAAATTCAACAATAAAACGATTCACAAAGCGGGTATGTCGCATGATTTCATTAATCATTTCAATTTAACCTTGCAAACGGTTCACGCGTATTGTCCCCGCACCTCATGAAAATTAATGGTGTCCACGGACGGCCAACGGTCTTCCATTTGTTGTTCCGGATTACCGTTGAGTTAAGAATTAAAGTGTTCTTGATGATTAATTTAATCAATGTGAATTACGAAATTTGTATCCGCGTAAATTATAGCTGTTGCCATAGTTCGTTGTGAAACTTCTGATTACCGTTGGTTTGTTAACCTTATTTTAGTTCATAATTAGGTTAATTGTCTCGATTGGATTAATAAGTTACTAAATTTAAGAAAACTAGTTCAATGTATTTTTAAAATTTATCGTCATCTTTTGGTACTAAAAGTCAAATTTTAGAGTTGGCGCTAGTATAACTTATGGGTAAATAAATGAGGTATCTATTGGATAGTACAAACGATAGGAGATTGAATTAAGTATCGCATTATTACGGAAGTTGAAGGTTCATTTATGTATAACGTTGGATATGTGTGACGTTTGTTGATTTTTACGTGGAAGCAGTTTGGTGAGGTCTCTACATAAAAACACACATTTGCGACACAGGCGTCTTTGTCTTCTTTGTGCGTATCGAAAACTTACCTTAACTTAAATTTAAAGTAAGTAGGTACCTACTCTTAAAACATCTGGGAACACAGTACATCATATTTCTTGTAGTTTTCGAACTACATGGATTATGCTAATGTTAAAGAATGGGTCATTTTTAATAATGTCTCATAAAACGTGCTTGATTGGACACAAACGAGGGCTATTGTAATTAAAAAAGTTCCCCCCGAACTATTGCCGGTAAGTTCATTATTACCGCAACCGTATAATATAACACCTGAGCGACTACGATTACGCATAATGACTACAAAGCCCATTGTCGCTATTCAGCCACTGATATTAATAAAAAAGGGATGACTAGTCCTTTGTAGGGACTTGTTTACTTGACGGAATGACGTGAATGTTTAGACGTAAAAAAAGGCTAGTAAGGGAGACGTAGCGGTGAAAAAAACCAATATTACTCTACCGCTTGGTGAACTTAAATTTTACGCTAATGTTAGGGAGTAAAGAATAGTTTACTGTGGTTCTAAATTTGATGGGAAGTTAAGGAACGTGGTTTTCCTCGTGGTGTACGATGATCGCTGACCTTTGGCTCGAGTTGTGTGGCTGTTGTGATTGACGTGTGTTTGACAAGCACAGCGAGAGAAATTTTAGGAATCTCGGAGACGGAAGGATTCTTCGCTAGTTAACTCCCATTCAGAAGTTGTTTTGTTATTCTTGCCGAGTTTGTTTATCTCAGATCTTTAGGAATATACACAAATTGATTTGGTTCGAAGGCCCCATTTGTTACTAGAATAGCTAGTATTATTTAGTCCTATTTAGTTAGGAACTACACAAAAAAGATAAAAAGTAGCCTATTTTGTTATTCCAGGCCGTGGAAAATCCTTGTGCCAAATTTCAGCCGTTGTTAAGTCGTTCTGACTTGAAAGGGTAACAAACATCCATACTCACAAGCTTTCGTAATATTATAGAATAGTGGGATTAAAATTCTCAAATTCCCACATCATTTACCAGATCGCTTTTTCCTTGACTTGATAATTTTACTGAAATATCTATTAACCAGCGTAGACATTATATCCAAACGAAAGTCAGATGGAAACCTCCATATCGAAAGCAACTGATAAAACGTGACAGGTGCCTGTCAAAGCCACAACTCTGCATGTTTAACTTGAGTGATTGTTGCAATTTGCTAACTGTTAATTTGTAGATTATGCCAGATAATGTCGAGAACGCAGGTATAGTAGAAAAAATAAAGTGGTTGTTGAAACAGAAACGCTGGGAACTAATGATGATGTTTAGCATTTTGCAAGGTTTTGTTACTTGCAATGTTCATAATGTTCGGGTTAAATTTGCAAGTGACAATTTTAACCATTTCCAGCGGTTAAAATTGACGTGAAATTTGACATTCTTGTGTAATTCCGGTCGTCATCATCATCATATCAGCAGTAGGACGTCCACTGTTGGACATAGGTCTCTCCATAGACCTCCAGTTGCCTCGGTTAGACGCGGCTTGCATCCACCGTTAACCCGCGACTTTAACCAGGCTTACCGAACAAGTACAAAAACCTGATATTCCAGCCAGAATCATCTCCGCAGAAGGAAACTTCATATAATATTATGTTGGTTACTTATGACTAGTAATACACTCGGGTTACTTAATGATGTACCTGTATGAAATTATTTTATTCAAACTGAATTTTGCGAATATAAGGAGCATGAGAAAGTAAAGCTCGAGACAAATGCACTACTTAGTCGGACAAGAGCGAATCAAATCGGATCATAATACCAAGAAGTTCCAAAAGTTTTAATATGCCATAAATTAGTATTAAAACCGCACATTCCTAAAAAAACAGTAGACCAACTGTTGCCTAATTCCATTGTGAAGACGCAAAAAGGTTATTCAAGTCGACAAAGGTGACAATAATGACAAAAGAAGACGAATACAATGGCGTCCTTTATTCAAATACTGTTTGTTTAATACAGAGGTGACGGCAAAACAAATAGGTTCTTTTACTGTTGAGCATTGCAACCCCATCGTGGAAAAAACCAGGTTAACAAGACCTTTGTTAACTCATAGAGATTAACCAAACCCTTCTATAAAGGTACAGCTCAGCTTAACTGGTCTAAGAGCCCAGTTTAAGAAGAGCTTTAATGCTCCATAGAAAAACGCAGTTCTTTGGGAATGTGAGATGCAAAAAGGGGAATGATAGGTCTTTTAGAGTGGTTGTACTGTTGTATTTCACAGTTCTAATTGCCTATTATAACGATACTCGATACGTCTGGCAGTCTAAGGATAAAGTAACTGGATTTTGTAGGTATTTTGTAACGGTTAAGGTACTTTTGACGTGACGTTAGCTGCGTAATTAATTTGTATCTACAAGGGAACGGGCTATTCGACCTGATCTCAGATTCATGACAGACAGACGAACAACGAAGTGATCCTATTAGGGGTCCTTTTCTCCTTTTGAGGAACGAAACTCTAAAAATTACCAATAACAAAGATTATTCAGGAGTACCTGGCGAAAGTCCTAGAGGTGGGAACATTTTCATGGTTTAAGTAGAAAGCTTTTCGCTTTACGTGTTAATGCGAAATTACATTTAAATCTTGCCATGAGCTTTTTGGTAAAGGAAAACATCTGATCAAACCTTCACACACCTGTGTAAAGTTACCAATCCACACTGGGCTAGGCCCGCGTGGGAACTACAGTCCAAGTTCTCTCTTTCTTAGAGGAGGCAGCATTAGACGAAGTAAAAGTGATACCAGCCATTTTAGTGATTCAAAAATCTGACTCGTCGTGGCAAGCGCAAAAAAAGAGTAGGCAGATGGAAAAGGTGGTGGGATGACTCGGACGCCTATCAAGTGAAATGGCAGGAGCATACCGTCAACCGGAACTAGTGGAGGAAAAAAGGGGTGTCTTTAGCTGACTCCAATAGGCTAAGATAAAAAATAATAGCACACGGAAGCGCGAAATGATGATCCCTACGCCCTGCTTTTGCGGAGTAGCAAGTCTCCAAATGTCTTAAGGCGAGGTAGGCTTATAGAGCCCGCCTTTTACAGTTTTTAAAAACCATCTCAGACGTAGAAAATAGGGTTTAAAAATCTAAAAAAAAGTTATGTATTACTTAAGGATCCAGTCTAGTCAAAGTCGCATTCAGTTACACGATCCAATGAACTTCCCTCGATAGAAAATAATCCCAAAGTTACTCCTTTTTGTAAAGTTTATTCAATATTATGACAAACAGTGCATTCTTTCCCAATAAAATCATTCTCACATAAACAGCTTCGTCACACTCCGTCCTTAACGAACGTGAAGTTATAAATCTCGCAAATCCTCAATCCCCGGACCGGTCTAACGGTCGCATTATCTTTTTTACCTTTGTCTCACCCTTTGTTACCTTAAATTATTCATGTCCATTAACTTCTTCAGTCCATTGTGATGGTCTAAGGTATCGCTGTGACTGATTAGCCGGTAGGGTCATCTAATGATGGGAGAGTTATATGTTTGCGAAAATTCGCGTGTGTTTTTTGGTTGACGATTGATTACGGACCTTTTGTGTGCTTTGTGAAGTTATTGTGATTATGTAGATAAGGCTACGAAAATGATGATGCTGAATTTGATGAAATGTTCTCAAGGAATGTTAAAAAGCAATTGCAAAAGGATGACATTTTTGAAACAGTTAGTAATTCTTTCTTCCACGCTGGTCTGGGAGCAAAAAAAAAAAACATAGAACGTACCAATTGCTTCTCTGCTCATCGAGGGAATGAGCGAAAATCATTGGAATCATGTTATAGGCGACGCGGCTAGCAACCCTCTATTTTTATTCCATTTTCCATCTAAACGCCCACAATCTTGCTAAACGTGGCCTATAGGTCTTGTGTATGTATGTTAGTAATTAGTATGTGGATACTAATAATACACCTAAAGTCATACGTTTATTTTCAGAGGGGAGTAGTAGTAGAGGAAAGAGGAGAGTAATTTTAACATTGAAATAGAAATTTCATACGTGCATTAGCCTACCGAAATCTATGGCATAATCTGTCCCCAACCCTTCACTGCCGTTTTAATAATGCATCCGCCATTAACCCGCAGATGCCGACCATCTTCCCGAAAGGGGATTACCTATTCGACTTAACACTTAAAAAATAAAGGGTAAATTGGCTAGGTTGTGATGTCCGATGAGCTCTCAAATTTTAAGAACGACCGATTTATAAAAAGATTGTTAAGAGCTATGGATATGGATATGCTCGAGGCTGGATATTAAAGAAGCATTAGTTGCACAAGGTTTTAAGATTTTAGAAGGACGGAGAGCGTAACAGCGAAGAAAAAGAAGATACTAAGCGGATACTCGTGAATGTAGATCTCAGATGTAGATAGATATATCTGTCATGTAAATGTCATCAAACCTTTAAAGACAAAATCAAAATAGGCACTACTCCACCACCTGTCTGATAAATAAAAAGATAAACATGATATTCGTCGCAGATAATTTTCATCAATTATTAGTGGTTGTCAACGACTTTGTCCGCACGGAATTAAATATAGCGTCTTAGGGAAAGTGTTGTAGCAATCTAAAGGTGTTTTTTTTAATCGGTCCAGTTGTTTTGAGTTTATCCGTTACAAACATACATACAAAAATACAAATCTCTCCTCTTTATGATATTAGTGTATAATGACACCACTTAGTACTATTAACTAACGAGTCCAAAATCACAACGTAGCTGGCCAGCAACGCTTGGTTCAATCAACTATTGAAAATTTTCGTAACGACTATTATTGACTCTAATTACCAGTCTTGAGTGCGAAATTAAGAAGGCCCACGCGAGCCCTTAACAAGGTAATGGAACAAAACACCCGATCACAAAACCATTAGCGCTGTGTGTGAAATTTTCGCCAAAGACGCCAAAGTGGTCAGGACATTAATTTTGGAGTGGTTTTTTTAGCCGCGCCGCAGATGGGCGCTAATCTATGCCGCACTTGTTAAATATTAACGCACTCTAATTACAACCCTCTACCCCCTCTCTAATGGCTTTTAAAACTGATTCCCGCCCTCCAAGGATGCGTATTTGATGACAACTTTCGTCGTTTTGGCGCGCTTTTACAATAAGGGCTGGCAGTCGCATGCTGCTTCACTCTACAGTTATTAAACGACCATTCCTCATCTTCCTTTTCCATTGCTCCCTCTTCATCATCTTCATGAAACGCTCCAACATTCCAGCGAGTAGTGGATACTGTGTTGTATAAAACATTTGAACGGCAGTCAAATGCAAACACGGCGGTTTAAAATCCTGCACAGAGCATATGTGACACGTTTAAAACAGTCTGAATAGGCGCTTAGCATAGAATGCTACTAAAACTTGCCGTTACTGTTTCAACGGTGGTATTTAAACATTGTTTTGCATTATGTATTTTCACTTGAAGCTTACATCTTGTCTGAACGTAACAGCATTTATTCAAGTGATACTATTTACCTACTTGGATTTCTTGTGCGTAGTTTCTGATCACATTTTCCATAGGAATCATGAGAAATGCGCAAAACATTTAAGCTGACATAGTTATCATAGGTCTATAATGAAGTTACTAAAGCAGTTTTATCTCAATTCCTACTTGACGAATTAGGAATAATTAAAAAGGCTGGTACTTCTGTCAAGTCCACGATCACTTTGGCACTGAAATTAACTAAGCTTCATTAAAGTATGATTGAAAGTCATCATTTTAATTTGACTGGTTTCATTACTTTTGTATCTTTTTTGCCCAAATGCAGCTAGGAAACTTGTGGTTTTCTTAAAATGTTTTTTGCTTCAGCATTACTTTAAATTACATTAAAATTTATCTCAAATATCTACTCTACAATGACATAGTACCCCGATTTCGATGGACAATATGGGCATGAGGTAACTAGGGGATCTGTTCCCATATTTGCTTAAGTTCCCAAAGAAATTTTGTCAAGACCCGTTTTGATTAATGATCCTAAGAAAACAACACTAATGATACATCTAATCGTGCAGAATAATTGTCGTGCAACCATTTGCAATTTGGGATTGAAAAAAATTGTGAACTGTGTCGATATTTAAACAGATGACCGTTCGACAAATAGCCGATGCTGTCATGACATCATTAATTGTAGAATTGTTGATCTTGTCCCATTTTGTAGAAGCAAACTGACCGATTACATTGGATAAAACGAATGTTGCGATTCAACCATACCTATCTCTAACTAATATTATAAATGCGAAAGTATGGATGGATGGATGGATGGATGGATGGATGGATGTTTGTTTGTTACTCAATCACGCCAGAACGCCCCAATGGATCCGGATGAAATTCGGCACATAGATAGAGAAAAGTCTGGAATAGCACATAGGCTACTTTTTATTCCGGAAAATTGCGTAGTTCCCGCGGGATAGCGATAAACGAATTCTTTGCAGACGAAGTCGCAGGCAACAGCTAATACATACATAAATCACGTCTTTATCCCTTACGAAGTAGATAGAGCCTATGGTAACAAGACCTAAAGGCCACGTTTAGCATAATTGTGAGCTATCTTATGTAGATACTTTTTGCTTCAAATTGTACAGTATTAAATATACAATCAACTTCTAAAACACTGTTATTGTCATAACCACCTGCGTCCCAAAAAATATGAAAAGCATTGTAGCCCCAAAGACAAATGAAGTCAGAAAAACGTAGCAACCCCAAACGTGTTTCTATCACTTTGCGAATTGTAAATGTCGTGACAACTGTCAGGCTGTGACATGTCTTATCTTTGTAAAAAATGCACCCTCTGGGGTGAGGATCCACCCCCGGGGCGGGTGTAGACTAGAATAGTCGGTGCATGAGGCTATCGACAAACATCGTATTATGATAGAAAAAAATATTCTAAGTCTACTTTAACTGGAATTACTTTAAGGGCTATCGTTTCTTCTAACTGTAAAAAAAAATAGTTTCTTAGGTCAGGCGATTAAAAGATACAAGTTTTTAGAAGATATTAGAATTAAGAAAATTTGGAAAGAAGATGAACCTAGTAATGGAAAAATTCTGAAAAAAATAGTACAAATTTATTTTCATGCTGGTCTGGGAGCAAAGGAAAAACATAGAATGTACCAGTTGCTTCTCTTCCCGCGCAGATGGTAAAAGCCCATCGAGGCAATTGGCGAAAATCGTAGGAATCATGTTATCGGCAATGCGGCTAGCAACCCATCACTATTTTGACACCCATTTCCGACTATACAGTCACAGTCATGCTTAACGTGGCCTTTAGGTCTTGTTACCTTTGGCTCTGTTTACGTAAGGTATAGATGTGATTTGTGTGTATGTGTGTGTGTGTACAAACACATTTTTTGCTAGGTAGCTCTATATACTCGTATGTATACGTCGGTACTGTGGCAGAATATCAGTGTTTTGCTCCTACGAGCAATGTTGACCACTGAGCCATGGCCCTTTTGCACTGCTGCAACGCACACAACAAAATACATATTTGTAACTGTAATTTCTATGGGTGACTACCTGAAATAAACATTTATTATTATTATTATAAGTTAAATCTAATGTGTAATTTTTTGTTTTTGCTTTCTATTGTCTCTGACGTTCGTGTCGTCGTCGCAATTTTTAGTTTTAGGTTTAGTTTTAGGCAAAAGGGTCAGACTTAAAATCAGCGCTGCGGCCTGCCGCAGCAATATGCTGAGCGTGGCCCTTTTGGCACTTGCGGCGCGGCACATGATTTATTTTTTGAAATGTTTTTTTTTGTTTTTTATTTTTTTTTATGTATCGTTTTGTGTCAATAAATGTTTTCTTTCTTTCTTTATTGTTATTTTAACTTGATTGTGTGTATTGCAGTATCAAATAAACGATCTATCTATCTATCTACTGTTTTGCAACCACTGTTTCACCCTAACATATCTGTATTCACGCTTCAAGATTGCGGCAAGAATCAAATGTATTTATGACTATGTAAATTGGTTCAATTCCGTCCGGATCGGTTTTACGCCAAGGTCCGAAGCAGGTGGCACATCGCCGTGTTTACGCAACGCGTAATATTGGCGGAATTACGCTTATGAGTTACGCTTCTTGAATACAAGTGTGGGGAAAGTAAAAGGTAGAAGGGACATAGCCAAAATTAAGCAGGTATTTTGTTGTCGTATTGTCCACACCTTTGGTAATAAAATATCTTTTTTAGGGTTCTGTACCCAAAGGGTAAAAAAGGGAGCCTATCTCTATGACGTGGCTGTCCGTCCGTCTGTCTCTCCGTCTGTCATCAGGCTAACTCATGAACTGTGATAGCTAGACAATTGAAATTTTTACAGATATTGTATTCTTGTTGCCGCTACAACAAATACTAAAAATTATATTTTTATGTATGTACAAGTACGTCTCTCTATGTCACCAACTAAAGGGTGATGGGTTGCTAGCCGTATCACCCTGCATCGAGTTATCGAGATATAAAAATGATCACATCACTTTTTGTGTACCTCCCTATTCATAAAAAAATATAATAATATATCAAAGATATCTTCGGATAGATCTTCAGATTCCGTCCCATGTTGTAGCTCTGTCATTTCATTAGTGGTTGCACTCTACGGGAAGTAGGTATCAGGCACTTATCTGTTGGATAAGTTGTCACTTACGACAGAGGAACTAATCAAGTGGATTGTCTTTTGGTTTTCTTTGTTTTTAGGGTTCCGTACCTCAAAAGGAAAAAACGGAACCCTTATAGGATCACTTTGTTTTCCGTCCGTCCGTCCGTCTGTCAAGACCATTTTTCTCAGGAACGCGTGGAGGTATCAAGCTGACATTTATATCAAATACTCAGATCCACTGCCCCTTGGAGCTGTGAAAATCAAACTTCTAAGCCAACGCAATCAAAAGATACAGCCGTTTATGCCGCAAATTTCCGCAACTCTCAAGGGAATCAAAACCTACAGGGTACTTTCCGTGAACGCAGAATCTTGAAATTTGGTATGAAGGTAGGTCTTATAGCACAGATTAAGGAATAATTGCGAAAACCGTAAATATGTATGTATGTCTGTATATATCAGTGACCAATATAAAGTGACCCCACACTGCGTACATTTTGCTTTGGAACAGGGCTCTGCTTACACTGGTTTATAGATATTTATAGATAACGATACGGAACCCTCGGTGCGCGAGTCCGACTCGCACTTGGCCGGTTTTTTTACATTTCTGTGTGAAAGAGGGGCTAAACGAGGAAGGTGATCACTTGTCGCCTTCACCAACACGACAATTGCTGGTGACAATTGTCAATTCTGTTTATATTTCAGTCTTGACACAAATCTACGTCGGTTAGCTTCGGAATTTGTATGAGTAATTTCATTTGAAATCATGAGCTTTTCGATGAAGGAAAACATCGCAAGGAGACCTTCATATACAAGTGGTTTGACCTGTGACTCAAGCAGAGGGTCGTTGGTTCGAATCTCGGGCTCGCACCTCTGAGTTTTTCGAAATTCATGTGCGAATTACATTTGAAATTTGCCATGAGCTTTTCGGTGAAGGAAAACATCTTGTCTAGTGCCTACCCATAACACAAACCTTATTGGAGCTTAGTGGGCAGGTTCAGTGACAGCTCTTGATGGGATGCTCGATGGAGTGTTCCTGGGTCGATGACGAGCACCAGTAATTGACAAAGTGGTGGCTCCTGATCACTCACAGATCGCCACATTACAGAAGAAAGAGAAGAAGAAAAAAATTGGAGCTTACTTTGGGACTAGGTCAATCTGTGTGGATTGCTCCCTGGCACGGACAATTTATTTACTAGCTTCTGCCCGTGACTTCGTCCGCATAGAATTAGCAATTGATATGTTTATCGCTATCCCGCGGGAACTATACAATTTTCCGGGATTAAAAGTAGCCTATGTTTTAATCTAAGGGTACCAGCTATATTCGTTCCAAATTTTATCCAAATCCGTCCAGTGGTTTTAGCGTGAAGAAGAAACAAACAAACACACTCACTCACATCGTCACTCACCAACTTTCGCATTTATAATACTAGCTGTTGCCAGCGACTTCGTCTGCAAAGAATTCGTTTTGTCGCTATCCCGCCGGAACTACGTAATTTTCCGGGATAAAAAGTAGCCTATGTGCTACTCCAGATTTTTCACTATCTACGTGCCGAATTTCATTCAGATCCGTTGGGCCGTTCTGGCGTGATTGAGTAACAAACAAACATCCATCCATCCATCCATACTTTCGCATTTATAATATTAGTTAGATTAGATTAGTAGAATAGGATTAGTAGGATTTACCCACCCATCTTCTGAAATACTTATTTCGAAATAATTAGAGTTCTTGTATAGGCCAGAAAACAGATTGCGAGCGGAATGGCACGAAACTTGTAATTTCTAATTTCAGAGAGTACACGATAAACTACCCGTCTTTTTCTTATTACTCGTTTTAAAAAGAGACGGGAAGTCCATCTCACGCGACGCAGCTCTCGTGTATTCGTACTAGCCGTGCTGGGCCCTATTTTATAAAGCTACAAGTAACAATTTACAAACGGAAGTCTCTTTCTGACCCTATGTGTTAGATAGAGACTTTCGCTTGTAAATGAAATGAAATGAAATGAAATGTTGCTTGTAGCTTTATAGAATAGCGCCCTGGACTACGGCTAGTTTTCTCCGTAGCGAGTTACGTGTGTGAGATGGTGCGATAACGCGGACGGACGGACAGATCTCTGGTAAACGGCGACGCTTGTACACCTAGACGATTCGGACGATTGTTGGGACGGACAGGGAGAGCTGTGGAGACGGCGCTGTAGATTTAGATTGATATTCTTTGGAGCAAATAAAGAAGAAACGATTTTTAACTTTATTTCAGCCAATTATCCATTATCCATATCGGGTTAGTAACACTAACAATAACAATAAAACAACTTCATGTTAGTAATCAAATAACTTATAAACGTACGGTCACCCAAATATTTGGTCTACCACTTTTCATACAATTTCCTATCAAATGAAAATGTCGCCAAAGTCGAACTTTTAAGCTGACAGCCTGTCTTATCGACATTATATATTATATATTGTGACTTGCAAAGGAAATTTAACCTTAGAGTGGTAGACCACATATTTGGCTGATGGTACCTATGAAATAAATAAATAAATATGTAAATGATTTGACACAGATCACGACGATTTATTTAATGAATGCGAATGTAGGTAACTATTGAAGAAATTGTTAATTTATTCACAGTTTAAAAATGGCAATGCCTTTGGTATCTGTATACCTACATATTAGATTTAGTACATTTAGGTCTCAGGTGAGTGGTTCCGAATTTTTGGAATGATTTTAAAAGTTTTAAAGGAAAATGCGTTGTCGTTTTTATTTTTACTTTATTTTATTAAAATAGGTAGGTACCTTACAATAACGTAATGGATGCTTATAAAATTACAAACAGTAGATTTAGTTACTTACTAATTACCCCTACAATACTCTACCCCCTATTATTATTATTATTATCCCCTTATAAATGAAGGTTAATTACGTATAATGATTTACCAATTTCATTTTATTTGTATCTACAATTATCTTTCCTTTGTAACCACACGCGGAAACTGATTCTTTTGTATTCTTGTTTTTATAATGTTTGAAATAATTTAAACGCTCGCTTGAAGTAAATTCAAGCTTTACTGTACCTACTTAAGCTAAATAATATTTCATAATTACAAAAACCGATAACTCACGTTTAACAGCCGAGTAATGCTCGACATGTTTCAGACTAACATATATATGTCACGTGACGGGTGTGTGTGTGTCGATATATGTGTGTGTGTATCATGTGACATGTGTCGGGGATTCTTTGTGTTGGGGCTATTATGTTTGAGTCTCACGGTAGTTTCATGTTGAATTTGTACATAATATTTTTTGTAACTAAAAAAATACGCCTCTCCACACCTTTCCGTTTCCTTAAACCGAGCCTAATCGCGCGGGTGGTCGAGCTTGATTGTGATTGACAGTCACACGTCACAGCACACCATTCAACAACAAAACACGACCATGCCACCAACCCATCAATCCATTACCTGCTCGCAACCAACCCCATTCTTAACCAACCATGTACAAGCAGCAATGGATAGCGCGTTCAGCGATATGGTGGCTATAATTGTAGTGTTTAGTAGAGGGGAACTAACAAGAGACTGGACGAAGCCTTTCAAAGGTAGCTTTGAATGTTAGATGCGTTCTAAGTGTCGGCTGTGATAGGGTAATGTATGGATGGGTGTTGGACGGCGGATGAATAATGATTTTTAGGGTTCCTTGCCTTAATAGGAAAAAATACCGCTATAAGGACCACTAAGTATTCTTTAAAAAATCGAAAATCTACATTTCTATTTCTCAGCAATATGTTACAAAAATAAATACAGTCGAACATAGAACCTCCTCCTTTATGAAGTCGGTTAAAAATACCAGCAGGGCTAGCACGAGCGCGCGCGAGATAGACTTCCCGTCTTTTTCTTATTGTTCGTTCTAGAAAGAGACGGGTATTTGTATCTCGCGCGCGACATAGCTCTCGAGCGCTTCTTGCTAGCCGTGCTGTTCAGTGTACCTCTATAGTTATATCTCGTTGTACTATATTGTCACACTTAGCATGTAAAGTGACATACATTATGCAACGTCACGCCTCTTACCCATAGGGGTAGGCAGAGACTACTTTGTTCCACTTGCCACGATCCTGACATACCTTTCGCTTCATCCACATTCATAAATCTTCATACGTGCTTGACGGTTTCGGGTACATACTCCTGACCTGGGGCCTTACCATGACGTCTTAATGCGATTCAGTTTAGGTTCGCTCGCTGTCAGATTCATACTAAAAGTGACAGCTAAAACTTGAACTGAGTCGGAATTAGGACGTCATGGTAAGGCCCCTGACCTTTTTCAAAGCGTCCCCAATAGTCACGGAACGTCCGTCTAGGCCTTCCCCCCTCCTTCCAACACACGCATTCAATCACCCAAGTTTGTGTAATAATTCGACTAAAAAGTATAACCCACAATTACTGTGTAGACTAGGTACTGATGGATTTACTGTAAGCCTATCCCGTCAGGGGCGTCAAACCTTCAGTACCTATATAATCCAACGCATATATATCTATACATTTGCAAATCAATCGCGGTACGCGCGAGAGGTCGGAGGGGTCGTGACCTGTGACCCCATTGGACGACCTTTGCCACGCCCATCGAACGCTGAAACTGAAAAAGACAGCATGAGGATACCGCTGAACCAATGGAGGACTCAATATAATTGTAAAGTAGGTAATCATTACGATAATGGGGTATGAGGTAAATGCGCTGTTTAAATATTTACAATGTTGCTATCGTTTTTTGTGCCGGAGTTTCTGTGGAATTATTTGGTTTAATTTAATCTATATTTAGATATTATCTTTCAAAGTGGTGTTTACTCGAGCGGCAATATCTCAACGCAAATTCATAAATGATTCTGAATTTTATAATATTCTGGTGAGATTTTCTATCATCATTCTCCAAGGCATTTTATCGACACATAAGTTTGCTCTTTATGTTGCTACTTAAATGAATTCGACTTATTTTTATACACGTCTACTTGGTAATCCTTTTGGTATATTTTAAGGTAACTTCAATACATCGACAAATCCCAGAAGCCAACCTAGTAAAAATAATAGTTATTTGTGTCACAAGGGAGCAAAATGATGTATTTACGGCGAGGGCGCTACATTGAATCCAGAATGTAGCGAAGGAATCTACAAAATAGAATCCAGAGAGTAATGAGGGATTCAAGTGTTAACGCCCAAGATGAAAATAATTTTGCTCCCGAGTGGCTTATACAACTTTTCACACCGATCATTTAAAAACTTGAAAAAAAGGATTCTTAATGTAATTACAGAGCTACCAGCATAGAAAATGGCGTGGTTTTACAATTATCAACTTCAAAAAAAGTGAATTTTTTAAAAAAAAGGCTTAGAAAAGCCTTGAACAGAAAAGTTGCACTTTGATCCCTCTCGACAGGGATCAAAACTTACTTTTCTGAATGAGAGGTGTGAAAACACTAATTTAAACATCCTTAGTGCAACCATCAACGTACTTCCAAATCCAAAATTCAAACAGTGAATCCGTTAAACCGCCCGCAATCACACACTCAAATAAAAAAGTTATTTCGAATAAAAATGAAGTTCCATTTTTGAAATAAATCAGAGCGTCCGTTAAACCACTAATTGCGTCCAAAGAAGCAGTGCCCGTGACCGGCCGTTGGTGACCTAAGGTTGACCGGGGTAAACTGTTGACATTATTACTTGAAATGGTTGGTGACTCCTGTACATGTATCTCAATGTTTGTCAATTGTTTTTAACCCCCATCGCAAGAAGAGGTGTATTAAATAGATGTCTCTCTGTGTGTTTGTCTGTGGCATCGTAGCTGTCGAACCAATGGACCGATTTCGATGCGGTCTTTTTCATACGAAAGTCAGTCTCCTTGCGGTTGTTCTTAGCCGTGTTCGGTAAAAATCGGTTAAAATTTTACTTTCGTAAGTGTTCATCCATACATACGTTATCTATACCTATAAAAGAGTAACGTTACTAACTGACTGACAACGTACAGCCAACTACCCGTTTTATTCTAGATCAGCGTTTCCTGATTAGGTATTTATTTTAGTTATTACAGATGCAAAATTACGAGACTTATTAGCATTTATGTGTGGTCCAGAGATGACACCGCGGACCCCCGGAGTCCGCGGCCCACAGGTTGGGAAACACTGTTCTAGAATGAACAGTAAGAAAAAGACGGGTAACCTATACTCACGAGCAAAAAAACGCGTCACTTTTCATGCAACTTTCTATGGGAAGTGACCCGATATTTTTGCTCGTCAGTGTATTTCCCGCACGACGCGACTCTTGCGTGCTCTCGTGCTAGACGTTCAAGGGCCTTACCATGACGTCTTAATGCGATTCAATTAAAATTCAGTTTAGGTTCGCTCACTGTCAGATCCATACGAAAAAGAAAAGATATTAGACACCTCAATATCATTTTTGAAGACCTATCCATAGATACCCCACCCGTATGAGTTTGATGAAAGAAAAATTTTCGAGTTTCAGTTCTAAGTATGGGGGACCCCCAAAATTAATTGTTTTTTTGTTCTATTTTTGTATGAAAATCTTAATGAGGTTCACAGAATACATCTACTTACCAAGTTTCAACAGTATAGCTCTTATACTTAGTTTCGGAAAAAAGTGGCTGTGACAGTTTTTTTCCGTTTTTTTGCCATTTGGCTACGGAACCCTAAAAAATGTCAGTAAAAACCTGAACTGAGTCGGAAGTCGGAATTGAAGACGTCATGGTAAGGCTCCAGGAAGAAAGATCAATTTCAGCGTTAGGTGTTGTCAGCCTCTTAAGGCGCTGTCAACAGCAAATGACCTGGAGCAGCGCCACTCTTCACACATACGGTTCACGTGCCTGTTAGTGAAAGAGAAGAAACTATTCCGGCAGCTTGGCGCGCGTCCAAAATCCAAAAATGGTTGTGTATGTGCTTACTAACATAATAATAAGACATTGTAACTAACAAACTATGGATTTTTTTATCTGCAATAAATGATTATTATTATTATTATTTAAAATCTTGTAAATAAGACACAAATCATAAGAAATAAACAAAAGTATGGATTATTTGTGAAATATGACTCGTTAGCCGTTTAAGTATGAATATGTTGACTTTATGTTTTTAATTGCAGACCCATACGTCGAAAAAATAAAGACATAGAACCGTTTAATGATGATTTTAAGACCAATCTTTGCAATTATTTTCTATCGAGCCGATTTTGTTCAATTATGTATCGAGCTCGTCTAGCGTGTTTGAAATATGATGAAAATTAACATTATATATTTTTTGTATTTTTTTTGTGTGCAGTTTTTCTTAAAAAAAGTGTTTAAATAACATTAATTTCAACAAAATTAGGTGTTGTCAGCCTCTTAAGTCATTATCACAAACTATTAGCGCTTCCGTTTTAACCCTAGGGGCACGGCAGTGGTCACGGGTTCGACCGCCGTGGGAATGAATCACGGTCACGGCATTCCTTTGTATGGCAACCCTACGCAGGTGTTTCCTATCAAGTTGACATTAAATTAATATACTGTCATTAAATGATTTGATTTTTTGGGGTGTCTACTGTACTCGACCGTTACAATTCCCTTAAGGGTTGCGTTTCTGGTGCACCCTGGGCAACGTTTAAGTAATTTATTTTAGACTCCGTCAAACCACATAAAATACATAGATACTGTTCATAGAGTATGACATATATTATGAATGTGCAAGCAAATTACTCTTTTAGCTGACATGTGCAAGCTTTGATCAGTGTGCTTATTGTCTAACTCGCTCGCAATCGCCATCGTGTTCATTTTGACAGTTCATGTATGGGCTGACAATTGGCATCGGAATCAGCTAGCTGTCACGTTTATACAAGAACTGTCAAAATGAACACGATGGCGATTGCGTGCGAGTTAGACAATAAGCCTACAGCCCGGCAGTTTGTCTGGAGCCGTGCGTCATAATTATGTGCTACACGATACGTATCGTTTGTACCTCGCAGTGTAGCACATATGACACATGCACATGGAACGTGTTAAAACGTCCCCAGAAGCCTTACTATGACGTCTTAATGTTCAATTCCGACGCAGTTCAAGTTTTAGCTGCCATTTTTAGTATGGATCTGACAGCGAGCGAACCTAAACTGAATCGGAATTGAATAGCATTAAGACGTCATGGTAAGACCCCAGGGGCCTTACCATGATGTCTTAATGCGATTCAGTTTAGGTTCGCTCGCTGTCAGATTCATACTAAAAGTGACAGCTTAAACTTGAACTGCGTCGGAATTACTCGTAGGACGTCATGGTAAGGCCCCTGATTATAATGAATGTACTTATCTCGTTGGGTCCGTCAGCTAATCAGGGAGAGCCCACGGGGTTCCCACGCGTGGGCGTTTGCTCGCACAGGTGCCGCACGCTACCGTGTATGGGAATTCTGTTTGTCTGTCGCTTGTGGGGTGATTATGTGTTTAAACACTACACTTAATAGCTTGTTGGTTTTCTTTTTGACCGTGGTAAAGGAGATCTTATAACAAGTATTTCATTAAGTTACTAGCTTCTGCCCGCGACTTCGTCTGCGTAGAGTCCTACAAATATTATATGGACGATAATATGACATGGCCATCTTTGGAAAAATGACCGTAAGCCGGAGAATCCAGTGCTTTTGTGAGTGATCCTGTAGTATGTGTGTGTGCGTGTGTGTAGTATCTATATACGGTCTCTGGCCCTGTTGCTACCGTCTGCTGTTTAGACCTTACTAAAAATTTTATTAAGATTAAAGACTATATAGTCATTATCAATATTAGCATCTTATCAATTTAAATATTGTGCCTACCTGTTTTAATTGGTTTGTATTATTATTTTCTTTTTACTTTAGTAATATTTTTATTTTTATAAAAAAGCCGTGGTAGCCTAGTGGTTTGACCTGTGGCCTCTCAAGCAGAGCGTCGTGGGTTCAAATCCCGGGCTCGCACCTCTGAGTTTTTCGGAATTTATGTGCGAAAATTACAATTACATTTGTAATTTGCCATGAGCTTTTCGGTGAAGGAAAACATCGTGAGGAAACCTGCACACATCTGCGAAGAAATTCAATGGTGTGTGTCAAGTTCCCAATCCGCACTGGGCGCGCGTGGGAACTATAGCCCAAACCCTCCAATACACGGAGGAGGCCTATGCCATGAGGCACGCCGAATTACGCGACAATTTAATAAATAAACGACAATAACAACAACAACGTGTATACTTACTGAAACTGTTGCGAATTCGGAATAAAAAGGCTTATAAATATAAATAATATGTTTATTTTTATTATTATTAGTTATTTACAAGGACATAAATATTGCTATGTCGTATGTGTGTGTGTGCTAAGTTAGGTGTTAGGTAGGTATATTGTTAAGCTTATGGATTTCCGTTTTCTTTTGTTGTTTTATTTTTTCATTTACTGTCTAGTTACAGGCTAGCAGCGTCGAAGTTCCTAAAACGTCCCCATACCGAGCCTGTGGGGACGGAAGTGATACATGCCCTCGGTACCGCTCTGCTTTCAGAGCATGACATGAGCGCGTGTGAGCCAACATTGGGGGCGGCAGACGTAAGCTTGCCTTCGGAATCCAAAAGCTTATCAGTTACTTACTTGACATGAAATGCATATTTCATATTTTTTATTATATATAATATATTTTTTTTTGCTCTTTTTCTCATCGACATTGGAGATATCTCCAATTGGCTTGTTTGACGGTGTAGGCGTTTTACACCTCCACTAAACTTAGATTATTTTTATTCACTTTTTGCTTTTGCTTTCTCTTTCTTATCATTATCGCATATTTTGTTTCGCTTTGACCAGTAGAGACTTTGTACATCTCTACTATAGACCAATGTAATTTAAGGTACGGACTTAACTTAGGGACCTTTTACATCCCTTTTATAAGATGTATTAGGTAAGTTAGGTGGAGTTTAAGTACTATTGTAAATCTATTTTATTTTGAAGAAATGACTTTCTGCCAAGTTTCTTGCGGCGCATTCTTCTTGGCAATGATGGTCTTTCCGAATGCGCTGGTAGATTCAAAAAAAGACATGTAAAAGAGCCCTCGGCGGCCTATTTGCAAAATAAACTTTTGACTTTTGACTTTGATTATAAATGTGAAAGTTTGTGACGATGTGAGTGAGTGAGTGTGTATGTTTGTTTTTTCTTCACGCTGAAACGACTGGACGGATTTGGATCAAATTTGGAAAGGAGATAGCTGGTACCCTAGATAAAAACATAGGCTATTTTTTATCCCGTAAAATTGGATAGTTCCCGCGGGATAGCGATAAACATGTCTAAAGCCGTAACGTAAATAATTATTGCAGAATAATTATAGGTACTATCAACATCAGTGGGTAAGTCTTATCCTGCGCGGACGAAGTCGCGGGCAGAAGCTAGTTAAACATATAAATCTTTCTTTTGAATTGCTCTATCTATTAAAAAAAACCGCATCAAAATCCGTTGCGTAGTTTTAAAGATCTAAGCATACATAGGGACAGACAGCGGAAAGCGACTTTGTTTTTTAGGTATTGTTACCTTATACTTCATTTAATTTAAAATGAGAAACCACAATAACATTATATTGCGGCTGGTCAACTATTTCTTTCCTAGCAAACAGTACAGTGCAATAGTTTGGCAGCCGCAAAATAAAATTGTTTTAATGCCACTTTATTTGCGTGGCGTCAATTGTTACTCTAGTACAAATCGTAAAGAGATTACAGTTCACGAGCCGCAATATAATGTTGTTGTGGTTTCTCATCCTAAATTAAATGAAGTATAGGCTCGCTCTACCCGGTAATGGATATAAACAGCAATATACGTGATTTGTATGTATGTTTGTATGTTATTAAGTTACAATGGGTGTAACAATTCGAATTGACCAGTAGAGACTTTATGTAGACTAACTAGCGACCCGCCCCGGCTTCGCACGGTATATTATGCAAGTATTATACATAAAAACCTTCCTCTTGATTCACTCTATCTATTTAAAAAACCGCATCAAAATCAGTTGCGTAGTTTCAAAGATTTAAGCACACATAGGGACATAGGGACAGAGAAAGCGACTTTGTTTTATACTATGTAGTGATGATGTAATTTAAGGTCCGTACTTATCTTGGGGACCTTATACATCCCTTTTATAAAATGTATTAATTGTATTATATTATATGTAAGTTAAGTAGAATTTAAGTACTGGGGCCTTACCATGAGACCACGACGTCCTAATTCCGACTCAGTTCAAGTTTCAGCTGTCACTTTTAGTATGAATCTGACAGCGAGCGAACCTAAACTGAATCGCATTAGACGTCGTTCTGAAAAAACCACTTTCTGTCAAGTTTCTTGCGACGCATTCTTCTTGGCAATGATGGTCTTTCCGAATGCGCTGGTAGATTCAAAAAAAGACATGTAAAAGTTTTGTAAAAGAGCCTTTGGCGGCCTATTTGCAAAATAAACTTTTGACTTTTTGACTTTTGACTTTGAATTTGACCCACCTTTAGATTAACTTGAAATTTGATATACATGTCATAACTAATATAATAATGACCTCACAATGCATACATTTTGCTTAGGAGCAGGGTTTTGGGGATTTTTATACACATGGCCAATTCGTACGGAATCGGTACTCAAGACCTACTCTTTGCCAGTTTTTTCGTTAAAAAAATTGGGGTCAATAAAACAAACGTATCGAAATCCAGAGACATTTTTATTCCTCAACATAACTTCATATCATACAGTCTCATACACACCGATCTATATTACACCCTCACTGTACAAATTATTGCGAATAAATACCTAAATTGCTTTTCTTTACATGTATATAGATTTGGCAGGAGACAATGTCATATGGTCCATTTTTGTTAGTTGTACGCTCGACTTTTATTCCAGTTTTTCTACTCAGAATCGCGACTGTCGATTCTGATAGAAAAATATCGTAATAAAATCCATACACGTGATCTCAATTTTCGTTCCAATTCTGTCACCGTCATACAAACTTGGGCCTTGACGTCTTAATGCGATTCAGTTTAGGTTCGATCGCTGTCAGATTCATACTAAAAGTGACAGCTAAAACTTGAACTGAGTCGGAATTAGGACGTCATGGTAAAGCCCCTTGTAACAAGTAGCAGAATGGATCGGATGGTTAGGATGGTGATCGATATTCTGAGAAGAAAACATAAATAAAAAAGTTGAGTGTACAACTAAATAAATGGTCCAGACATTCAATTTTACCAGTGAATGAGTTGCCACCATTAGTCCACTTATTGCCACCTTTTCATCGGCCAGCCTGAATTCCGAGTCAGTACAGGTTTTAGCTGTCATATTTAGTATGGATCTGACAGCGAGTGAACCTAAACTGAACCGGAATTGATCGCATTAAAACGTCTTGGCAAGGTAATGTTAACATAATTGTCACATGTCACCGACAAATTGTCGCTTTGGTGTAATAGGAGCCAGGGAGGCAGCGGTTAAGTTTGTGCTTTAGAAAGGTTCTTATAATCGTTGAACGAGTTTAAAGAGCGGACATTTTTGTTTGATTACCAAAAAACGTGTAAAAGAGCTCTTAAATATTGCGTTGCGCGAAAGAAATTCTACTTTTAGTAGATCCTGCATAACCTTTCTAAAGTACACACTTTTCAGAATAAACATGGAAAATAAAGTATTTAGTTCAAACAATATTGATTGTGGCAATTTTATATCAAATCACTGGGCTTTTTTTTTGTGTACAAAATGTTAAATCGTGCCCTGGTTATGTCATTCACAAATTGAAAATGAAATGATTGAGAGAAATTGTACCCCAAAAAAACAATACATTCTATAAAAATTTGGTTTATGCACAATTTGTTTTTGTGTCCTTATTAAGAACTCTTAAATGCGCATGTTTTAGTAAAATGGTGATACATATTACTCTTACTTCCATGTTCATAAAACATTTCAAACCAATTTCAGATGTTAGTTACTTATTTTGTCTCTTTGTTTTCATAAAGACAAAAGGTCTTAGCAGGTAAATAATGCTTTATGAATACGAAAGCATTTAGTATCTTTATATTGAATATAATAATGTTATATGTATAATTTATTTCTCACTAAGAAATCTTTAAAAACAAACACACGAACGTAAACAGCAGTTTCCTTATTATAAAGTAAATAATCCTTTCTATGAAAGCTACTTTTTTAAATATAAAAAAAAAACGTAAAAAAACCTCTATTTAATTCAAGGAACGATACAATAAATGCTTTTACGGAATTATTAAGTAGAGTACCAAGGTCATATTTACAAACTGTTTTAAGCATTAAGCCGAAACTCAAAATGTTTTTAAATTATATATTTAGAACAGTTTACCGGCATTTTTAAATTTATTGCTAATTCGTCGTATTCAGCGTGTCTTTAAATTCTCAACAAATTCCAAGTCAATGTATTTAGCCCTTTTAAAAGCCGTGTAACATGCTTATGCGGGCCAAATTCCGTGTTCGGAACATGTTAAACATACAGAAAACCTTTTTCAATTTAAATAAATAAACATATTTATCTTCTCAAGTACCAAGACATCTCGGTAGAGCTACACAAATCCCCTATTATTATTTTTTCTGTTAATAAATACCAGAGAGCACCACGGTGAAATAAAATGTATCCAAAAAACTACTATGTCGTCTACGTATCTACACTATTACTACACATCAACATTGCACGACCGATGTAAATTCTTATTGCGTTTATCATACAAATGGATCTGTTACAAAAACCTCATTGGCTTCAATGAAAACATAAATAATATAGACCCTATCCATTGCCGCGTCAATATGACTGTAATTCCAAATTACATTCATCGCGCCAATGGATAATAAGCTAAAACAATATTCTCGAAGACCTATCACAAACATCGTAGAAAACTGTATGCCTTTCGCACCTTATCATAACTATACATTTACAATAAAACATTTTATTTACATAATTAAATATAAGTAGCCTAAATATTTTTACAGAGGAACAAAAAAAACTTGAACTAACAGACACTGGTGCCACTTAACGTTTATTTCATGTCGCACGGTTCCGGGCGTATGTTTAGTAAGTTATCGATCATCATGGAAGTCTTTTGAGCATTCTTCTGAGTTTCAACTGGCGTGGGCGCTTCGAAGTCCTGGCTCTCAGTCGTCTTGGGAGCGTAGAACGCTGATATGGGGTCGAAGGTGGGGCACGGGTCGGCTCTCTCGCTTTCTCTGCTAGTTCTCGACCCGAAGTACTCCTCAGTAGGAGCTTCTGTACTGTCATGGAACTCGCTTGAGGACGTCACAGCGTCCTCTTGCGGAACTTCGCGCTGGTATCTCTGGAACGGGTCGAAGCGTTGGCTGGGCAGGTACGGCGAGAAGCCGTACGGCGAGGATCAGGCGGCCGCCAGCTGGCGCCACATCGTGTGTCACATGGTCGCCATATACGGCCATGAAAACGAGCTCCCTGACAGCAACATATCCCTTATCAAGGTCTCTATGGGCGTCTTCCCCACTAGCCTTACGAAGAAGAGCTGTTCTATGACTTGGGAGCTCACGGTTCGAAGCGAAGGTAGCCGGAGCAGGAGCTTCCCAAAACGCGTGGGCTGGTTCGGATACTGACTTCTGCAGTATTCTTCGAGAGCACACTGGGATTTCTCTTGTAAACTCTCTATGTGTGGCACGTCGGAGAGCCCACAGGCATCTGTGGAAGAGAAGGAAACGTTAAAAATAGATTACGGTGTTTTAAGTTTAAGAGGACCATTTGTTTTATTTTATATTCCCTTTAGGGTATTTTGAAACGTCGTTTCGCGAACAACAACCGGAATCAATGGTGTAGAAAAGGTTATGGCTTTTACCGGGTAATTTTATTTTGGAGAAATATAGCTTACTGCCTTTTTACTGTTGGGTAGGGATACTTATTCTAAAATCAGCGGCTGTGTATTGTTTTAACATTGCTTAGTTAGGACGTTCTAACTTGTCGCACCGAAATCGCGGTACATAATTCCAATCAAATTTCCAATTATTAGGAAATAATCTGCTAAGATTGCAAAAAAAAAACGCATAAACTTAAGTACCTACAATTTGCGTCAATTCTTTTGTTCCTGAATGAGTTTCCTCCATGCGACTACAAATTCCGATAAGGATATTTAAAGCTACCAAATCTTGAAGACAAATGTAATCCTTCGAACCCTTGGCATAAAAACGAAGATTATTGCCCGTGAACACCCCTAATACGATTAGGAACCCTTGCTACGTTTGGTGTACTGCGAGACATTAATATATTTTTATTGTGCAGAGAAATGATGCGGTAAACAAAAGGGTCATTTAGCAGATGTCTGGAGCGAAGGCAGACATAATTAGCGTTATGGATTGTAATTAGATTGTGACGTGCTATTATCCTGTACCAGAAAATCATATTCTGGGTTATTTTGTGTTAAATGCATTATGAGGAGGGGTCTAAAAGTTTCCAAGTCTAGAAAGTGCTGAGAATAGTAAAAATAATGAAAGTAATCTGCCAAAATTATCAAGCGATGATGATTTCTATAACTTTGCAGCAGCCATTTGTATAGTCAAAGAAAACTTCGAACCATTCAACATTGGTCTAACAATGTGGATAGAAACTACAGAAGTAAAATACAGCTTTTAAATATCAAAATCTTGATAAACTTATTAAAGACATTTCGTCATCCATATTCTTGCTATATGGAATAGTTAACTTCGAATTAAAATGTAAACCAGCCAAATGAAGAGGGTAATTTATTCATTAAGCACTCCGTTGACAGTGACCACCATAATTACTAGTTCGAGTCACAGTGACCATTTCATGGTGATTAAAAATTAACCACTCAAACAGTCGGTATTTCATGAGGGATTCCACCATAGTTATTAGAAATGAATATTTCTTTATGGTAATAGAATTAGGTAACGATATTGCCGGGATTGAACAGCAAATAGTTTAAACATGGTAATTTGAAAGAGCTTGTGGGAAAATGGGTAACTCATGTATATGTTAAATCTGTTATTTAGGTAGATGTTCCTGTAAGTTATTATAGTTTATGTGGGAAAGTAGTTTATGTCGATACAAGACTTGACGTTGAATATGTTTTATTTACCTCCCATCGAGGGAATAGGCGCAATTCCTAGGAATCATGTTATAGGCGATGCCGCTAGCAACCCATCACTATTTTGATTGTCCTTACCACTTAAAAATTATGCTAAAGCTTAAATGCTGAAGGCTTAGGTCTTGTTGACTTAGGCTCTCTGTCTACCACGTAAGGGATAAAGACATAGTTTATGTATGTACGTATATAAATAATTGATTGATTGATTAATCGTGTATGTGATCTAGGCCTAGTCAGTTCGGAGCCCCGAAGAGCTAGGCGCCCGTGATATTTGGCCAGTTCACTCAGTTACGCTACCGGTACCGCATTTTCTCAAAAGTTAAGACAGATGTGCAACGCACCTAATGAATCTAACCTAGTTTTCCCCCGTGAATCTATTAATTCTAATTCGTGTATCCACGCCTTACGTCTCCGGATGACGCAAGCAGCAATTGCGATCACTTGTACTAATTGTTCAGGCGATGCTCTTAAATGGTCACAGCTGCCACCAATTGATGGGCACCCGGCGATGCTCAAGATGTATGGAAATGTTGGTCAAGACTAAGTTAAAATGTAACCGGAGTCAAAGGAAGACATCAAACCGGACGCTGAAGAAGACGAGGTTAAGAAAGTAAGCGTACTTATTTAAGCGGAAGTGTGATCTGATGATTACAGAGAAAGTGAATTGAAGAATTGTAACTAATAAAATTGTATCGTATGACGATTTTTATCACGAAAATTTCAATATCCATACTGTACTAAATCATCATCAATGTAAATAAAATAAATAAATAAATATCATGGGACAAATTACACCAATTGACCCAGTCCCAAACTAAGCCGGGAACCAGGCAACGGATAACCAAGCAACGGATAAACATACTTATATAATGTAGATAAATACATACAAAATCCATGACTCGGGCACAAACATTCGTATTCATCATACAAATGCCTGTCCCTACCGGGATTCGAACCCCAAAAATCTCTAAATACTCGCTATATATATTACTTCAGCCTAACGCATTATTTGCAAATTTTAAAAAATATAATATCACGTACCCTTATCCAGAAACGTTCTATAGGCTTCTGCTAATTTAGCAATCGTTTGTCCTTATCTGTCACTTTGACATTTATCTTTCACAGATAGGACAAACGATTGTTAAGTTAGCAGAAGCCTATGGAGCGTTTATGTATAGGTCTAGTATTTAGATGACTACTACTTTTTCTGAGCGCCGGCAATGGATCGAAGTAATCAACAAGCAACACCTACTTCTGTAAACGTTTGTTATTTGCTGCTAAAATTCCACGCCTCCTGCGACGCACATCACAAAACATTGCTTCATCACCGTCCCCAAACTAACAAGTAATTCTGTGATGATCACAGAATTGGCGCCAAGCGTCTGCCTTCGTTATTGCTGATGGGACACTGATTTACAGGGTCACATCATTTGACCCCGCCATCAATACTATTTAAGCCACTAACTGTTTGGGCTGAAGAAACTGATTCATTCCTGGTTTCGGAGACATTAAAGTGCATCATCAGGGATATCTATTGAGATTGATACAGTCTGAGATGATTCAGATGTTTCAACTGTTTGCTACCCACGGGATTGACGAATTGAAAGATAATTAGCAGTTGATTGTTAAATAGAAGTTACGAGTACATGGGCATTGTGGTTTTATTTGGTGAAATTGTAATGATTGGGACGATAAAAATAAACGTAGTAATCATGAAAAACAGAAGTGCAAAAAAAGCAGACGGAAAAATATGCAGTATATGGTCCATACGTAGCGTGTGTGATGTTCAATAGAGAGTTATTGTATTGTATTGTATTGTATATTGAGTTTTGTACGATGAAAATACTCCAATTGGTTTAACAAGGAGACGTTGCTTTGTTTCACAAAAAATACTAGTTTCAATAAAAATTTGGATTTCTATTGTACTTTATTTCTAACGTTTCTTCTTTCTTCTTTTATTTTATGAACAGTACCTTTAATATTTCTGAACGAAATTATAAAGCAAGTAATACCAAAGCTTCATTAAATTTTTCGACAAACCACTTGCCCCGCGACGTCTTCCATTCACTCGCTCCGTTCATTCAGCGTATCAATTCCCGTTCGTTCACCAGGGTCGTTCTAATCAGAGTTATTACATTGTTGCGCAGGCGCAGGGTTAATTGGTATCGGACTAGCCTCTGGTCTGTAAGACCAGTGCGTACAGCTTTTGATTCAAAGAGGTGAGGGTTACTTGCCCTTGTTGGATCGCGGGCCATTTGGGCAATTACTGTGGATGTTGATGAATATCTGCTTAGGGTGTTAATAGACTTTTGCGATGACAAACGAAAAAGATCATCCGATCAATCCGAGGGTAAGAAATCATCGTCACCCATTCCCATATATTTTAACGCTTTTGTAGACAATAACGTCCCCCCAAGTTAATATAACAATTATAGTAAATACAATTGGTATAAAATATAGGTACCTAACCTATATCCTTCAGCATTTCGATGGATGTCATGCTAATTGCATATTACACTCGTAGTGAGGATTAAATAATATTGTTTTGTTTACAAAGATATTAAGATGGTTTGGAACGGTGAAATGTTTTTTTTTCGTGATCTCTTTGTACTGATTTGTGGTGATCAATAAATAATATGTGTATTGCCAGTATTGTATTCCTTTTTTAATTCAATTGTATTTAGAGCACTATTTCAATATTATAAATTATAATACAACACTTTTCCATTTTTTAATATATTATTCGAATTGGACGAAATTTATGCGGTTGAATCAATTATCAAAGTTTTATGTAGCTAATTTTTAGGGCGTGGCTTCACTCTATAGTAAATCGTTAATAAATCGATTACTATCGTTTCAGCCCATGGCTTCAGTTAGGTGTACACCTACGGTATCTGCATGAAATTTTCATACTTATTTTCAGTATGTAAGTTTCCAGTGACTTTCGTTATGAGTAAACTTCTAATAGGTGGGTCAACTTTAGCGTCATTTAATTGATTTTGAGCCCGTTACTTTATCGACTATTTAACTATTATTTATGTATTATTTAGGTATTTACACTCCATTAAAGTAAAGGGTGATAATCGGGCGAGTTAAGCCGAAACCCGCATTCGTTTATTCGTCATCGTTCACGCTCTATCATTTATAGAAATATATAATTATAGCTTATTAAACTATATGCGGGTTGGTTTTTATGGATTTTGTGTTTTGGGGTCAATATTTTCTTGAAAATTATAAAAGTATTGCATATATTTTTTTTGTTGCCCTTGTTTAAGACGCAACTGTTTTCTTTGAACAACTTTGCGTGATCTAAAGTTACGAACCCACTAGGGCACAGACTTCCTTTCAGAAGTTACAGTTAGCAGATGAGTACTCGGCTTTAGAATATATATCGGCATGTTTGAGGCGTTCTATCAATAGAAATTCAAAGGTAAGTCGATCAACCGAACAAAATCCCGACAATGCTCCGAAGGCGATGTCTCAAACATAACAGAGGCAGCACAGATTATACAACTGAATATAGTAGACCTTACAATGTAAACTTTAAGTTCTAATATTCGTCGTATTGTTGGTATGACAGATGTTTACTTTGCAAACATTGGGATGATCTTGTATGTTGGTATTAGTGTAACAAAGCCGTCACGGCAAAGTTATGTGTGCGGTTCGTGGGGGCGCTAGTAGTGAGCATTAGAATGGGGTCTGTTTGTGATGGAGTTAGTTTAGGGGTTTTGGGGGCGGTAAAGTTAAGTTTGTGTTTGTATAATGGAGGAGATCGAATCTTATAAGTGACGGAGTGTTATTTTTTTAAAGAGTCGGTTTTTGATTTTTCTGTAAATAAAGCTGTATGTTAAACATTCTAAATTTTAGATTACAAATTTATTGTTCAGGATCACGATAAGAAACGAAAAAGAATCTTTCAAATTAAAATTTTTTTTTTTAATTTTTCTTTACTTTTTTTGAATAAACAACTTAGCATGTCTTCTTCTAAGTATTTCTATAGATAAAACAGTAACGCGATGAATATCACGGAGGTGCAATAGGAAGATATTTTTCCAAATTCCCACGAGATAGGAAACTAATCTTTTTTTATTTTTCCTTTCCTCGAAAGTATACTTGTTGTAACCTCTTCCCATTGCAAAAAATATATATTTCGGAAGTTAAAAACTACTCTCCGGATAAATCGGATAATTAATCTCTCTACTCTAGTACCTACTCTAACTTAACGAAACAAATAACTTCTTTGTGTCAGGCCTACCTGACACAGAAAAGTATACCTATATGCTCAATATGTAACCCGTTCGGATTTTAATGGCCGCAAACCTAACCTATAATTTACATCATTACAATACACACAATACAGTCTTTACACCGAAATTATCGCTAAGGAGATCGGAAATAGCGAAACAAATTTAGCACCCACAATAGGACCCCGGTGTTTGTCACCGCGATTCGATCTTGAGAATAGCACCCTTCGTATCAGATGGAAGTCGCTGTTTGCGTTCGACTCTGTGATCTTAGTTTTCATATTAAGAGCAGTGGCACGAAAGAGATATGGCACCGGCGAGGTTTTAATGTAGCTTCAGCCTCTCTGTGTAAATGTGTGACACAAAATGCGTCTCGAACGCTCTCGTTAGACTTCCACAGACAATGTAAAAATCGGATGAAAGAGGAAAATGTTGCCATTGCCAAATTCAAGCGCGTTACGTCAAAAATTTGCAAGCTACGTAGAAAGTGGCGCCCTCATTACATTCTGATTCAAATTTATTGTAAAGGCGGGGGTAATTAATTGTGTGTGGTGCGTGATAGCCGTGAATCTTTTATTCTCGTCTGTTCCAAGTTTATAACAAAGTTGGAAAGATTTCGAAAATAAAAACACTAAACTCATCAGTGAATCAAAAGAAATGAAGTATAAACGCACCGTAAACTGTCAATGAATGCTTACACTACTTCGTGAGTTAAAAAAATTAAAAACAAAAAATACTGGCGACTAATTCCAAAAGCGCCAGCAGCGACATCTGTGATTGTGAACCGTAATTACAGGATTCATAAGTTAGTCCTACCGAATAATAACCGGTGTGGTAATGACACCTTTTCGCTAAGTAATGAGTGGTTAACGGGTATAATTTTCATCTCAACGCTGTCATTTCGGCACACGTCTCAATAATTCAGGGTATTTTTGTTTTGGTTATACGTTACAATACTTTGCTGTGTGATTTGTTGAATTCTATTTTGTTGCGAATTTTTGTAGAGATTGTTGAAGCAGCTTTGATGAGTGAAACGTATATTTATTACGAAAGCATTTATTTTGCTTAGAAACACGAATTAACATTATTAATCACAAACTTAATTTTTTTGCGTTGCTCCTCATATGTCAGATAGATAATAATTTTAGTTCCATAGATACGAACATACTAGTGTTGTAGCATCTCAACAATTTTTTGATAGTTTTACCGAAAGTCCAAAAGGTCCAAAGTGGGAAGTTTAAAATGCATACTGGGTAAAAATATAATAATATGTATAATGCTTTAATGATAATGCAATTTTTTAAGATAATGGCGATTTAACAGAATTGTTATAACATAAACTAAAACCAATCCGTAAAATACGCAATCAAAAAGGCTCGTTTAGCTAATAGTTTCATAGAAAATTTCATTAGGTATATGTTTTGTCTTTTTTTTTAAAGAAAGGGACTGTAACACGACATTCTAATATACGGAGATTTTTAGTCGATAAAATACTGTAGAATAATTCTAAGTTTAATCAATACATTACTAAAAATAATCACAAGGGGTAATAATCATAAATTAACAGATTGAATAGTACTTAGTATTCAATAATAATTCTTTTTCACCGAATAGCGTTAAAAGGGTATAATTTTCATCTCAACTCTGACATTTTGGCACGCGTCAAATAATCGGTTATGGCGTTTCTGTTTTGGTTATATGTTACAGTAGTCCCCTCCGAACATGTGGTACTCTGATTAAATTATAACGTTAGTGGTCAAAATTATGGCATATTTAGTCTAGTTACGAAATTAAATCACTGCTTGACTTTAGTTTTTTAAGTTAGGTCATGGAAAAGTGGCTGTAATGTATTACTAAGACACTAGTAAGATAACTATTTCTCGACAACGGTTAGATAGGTAAGGGCCTATATTTCAATCCTCAGATAAGCACTTAACTGTCAGATTGCCATAGAGTTGTTCGTCGAATAGGTCCCATCTGACGATTGAAAAATCAACCCTAAGTAAAATATCTACAAAGCAATAAAAAAGTTAAAATATTTAAACACGAACTGGATTTAAGAAACTGCTGATTATTAAGTAGGTATACAATATTATTGGAACAATTTTCCTCGAGTAATTCAAGATTTACGTACCTAACTAATAACACGAAAATAATAATCACTGCATTAGCACAGTTTTTATTTTAATCACGCTGATGCTTCTATTCCAGTACAAAATTCCTTTAGCTTTTAAAAAAAGTTCGTTGCGAGCCTACTTTTTAATAATGGTTTCGAATCATTGATTAGTGGTCAAAGGGTGTCGGCTCAAGTGACGTGTGCTGATATGATTATCTGAGTCTAGGGGATGAATTTAAAAAAAAAGTGCACACGAGAACTCGAGAAGGGGATGCGTTTGAGGATAGAACCAAAAAACGGCTTTGGCCAATAGAGCTGAATATGTAGAAAAGAGTGAATAAGGTTGCAGTCAATTTTTAATTAAAACTAGTTATTTAGAGATCATAGTTACATATACTATTCCCACATTACCTATTGACTTCCATAATTATTATATAAATGATTCACCTTTGCAAATCAAATACGTAATCATTAGGTAGTAGTCTCTAAATACTTACCCCCTTCATAAAAGCTCTATAGACCTCTGCTAACTTAACAATCGTTTGTCCTTATCTGTCACTTTGACATTTACCTTTGACAGATAAGGACAAACGATTGCTAAGTTAGTAGAAGCCTATAGAGCGTTTATGAATAAGGGGGTTAGTTTTTATAATACTTTGCCATTGATTCAGCCATTTTTTTAAAGTTAATCTCACTATCCCCGAACTTATCCCAAGTCCACTCTCCGGCTGTCGCATGTCAAGCCAAAAGTCGCTTGTTAGAGTAGTTGGAGATTGCGGGGAGCAACCCCTGCGGCTCCCTTATAGGGTTCGGGGTTTCGGGGGTTCGTGGGGTCATTGCGGTTTGCCGCTGCGTCGAGATATTTTGATTACATTTTTTTTTCATAAAATAATTCATTTTTTAATTTTAAAACGCAAATTTTGTTTTTTTTTGTTACATTTTTTTCAAAACCGATTCGTACATTTTTGTCCCTTGTAATAAGCTTTAAAGCGCCAGTGTAAACCATGTCAAATTAATTATATGTCAATTCTACTTACTGCGATTAAGATAACAAGTAAAATAATAAGTGAAACGAAACGTAACTCTTATTATTGTTCAAAAATCATAACCATCTTCACAAACACTGTTGAAATTTCAAACTGGCCACTAACACTTCCCAAACAAAAAAAACTTCGCAAATGTTACAATTAAAATTCAAATTTGGAACAGAACAAGCTCATTAAAATGCGTTTAAAAGTTGTCGTCGTGATTCCGCAAAGTTCTACCTGTGGTTAATTGAGGATATCTGGCGAATTAACCAAATGAGGGCGCGGACGGTCGGGGGCAAAAATGTTTTATTGATTTCGGAGCGACGACTGTTGTAAGTTGAGTGTTGAAGCTTGAAGGTTTAATGTCAAAAATATTATAAATACTGAACATGTTTGGTGCAGTGTACACTAAACAAACCCAATGTTTTTGTGCTTGGCGACGATTTTTATCGACTTGGTTTGCCTTTTAGTTTTAAATCTACACAGCCGCCTAAAATATGGAGCAACGACAACAGTCAAATTAAAAAAAAAACAAGACTACAGTCCGTGAGCTCTTAGAATGCCATTCGGGTTTGTATTGCCGTTTCACTCACTCTTATAGGTTTGATACTTTAATCGGCCGTGGTACCCGAAACCCGAATGTCGTTTCTAAGAGCTCACGTACTGTTTGCTTCCTGTAATTGGATGGACTAAACAATAAACAACCTAATAAACTACCCAACTAATTACCACAATCTGAAAACCTATCGGAACCACATCAGCGCCCAACTGTACATCAGTATAAAAATCGTGATCCGCGCATCGAAGCCGCCATTAGCAAGAACGTGGGTGTAATTAAAATACCCAGCAAAACTAAAACTAAACAGAACCTTATTTTGAAACGTCTAGAGTCCCAACGCTTTAAATACCAGCGAATTAAAACAATTAACTAGCTGAATGGAGTACAATGGTCCTGAGCGCACGACTTACAAGAGCTATATGGGACTTGGGAGCATTACATGTCGTTTGCTCGCTTAAGGTTGGTAACGATCTATACGGGCGCCTCCTAGTTGGCAGCACTGGCACTCACATTAATTTGGAACAATCCTGGCTGGATACGAAGTAAACTTAATTTAAGAATAAAAAAAAGTGTTATATTCTTTCTTGGTGGCCAGTATACACTCATTAGTATACCATTCGTTAGAAATTATCAGAAAGACTGATTACACTTATCTAAAAATGTAATTGTCCTTTACGTACTTGGATTCGCATCGGCATTTGTAACTGTAAAACTTTGGCAAAATGATAATGAGTAACCGTTCACGGTTGGCTGCCCTGCTATGGTTTCATTGTGCTTGCAGACATGCGCATGTTGAGCACAAGAGCGTGAGTTAGAACTTGCTCCGTAGTACACGGAAGATACTTTTATGGCTCGAGCTATTGTTTTAATTTATGTTGGTCAACCTGATTTTGTACGAAAATTAGTTACAAATTTTCAAGGACAGTTTAGATTACACTAATAATAACTGAAATATGACAATGAGGAACGAATTCAAAAATATGCCAATTCTTAAAGCGACAATTCTAATTTAAATTACAATATAAACTGAAACGTTTATCAGGAAACTTAAAAATAAAAATTAAAAAGAAACGACTAAAAAAAGGCACGGGTATGAGTTACACAGCCTAAAATCAGTGTAATAGACTTAAGCGATGTGCGGATGACCTTCATTTATGCTCAAAATCAATCCCATATAGAACAGGGCGTGTTAATCGAGCCATCAAATTGGGTTTTCAACGTTTGAGCTTATTCCGCAGAAGTGCTGACTCGCTCCGACACCACCCCTCGTCGCCGCCATTCTCTTTTTTCACGGTGTTGCAATTCTATTACAGGCTTTTTGTTTTTGACGTCTTTTGGGCAATGATATGGGTATCTGTGGATTATGATGTAGTTTTGTATAATCTGTTACCTGAGTACGTGATGTTTTTTTTGGCCATGGCTGCAAAGCCGTTCAGCCACGGGGTAAGTCTTTAAGTGAATTAACGTTGAATATTTAGATCACTAAATAAAAGCTTGGTAAGTAGTAGGCGCGTAGAATATATTTTATTCAGTAAAGGATTAGCTACTTATTTATCAAAATAGACGCCATACAACATAAAATATTGAACCAAAACAAAAGCGCCCAAGGCGCCCGCATGCCCGCCATCACGGTTAGTTACGCTTGACGTTTTATTAATTCAAAAATCGAACGCTGATTTGATGAAATAAAGAAAGCGATGCGTTTTTGACGTTTCAATTTTTTTATTATTTAATTAAGTAGGCAGCGGTAATGAGGGTTCAAGCCAGCCAGTGTCATGTTTCGACACGCGTCAAAAGCTTTGAGCCTCGGGTCCCTGGGGCTTTTACAAAAAGCTCAGTTCCCGTTTTGATGGCTATTGATAAATATCAGTGTTATATCGTTTTACAACCAGAACAAAAGGCGATTACCGTGTTATTAAATTAATACTGTATGGTTTTGTGGGTTTACGAACTGTGGTTGGTTGTGATGGAAAGATTTGGAATTATTATTTTTTGTTTTTATTTGCATGTTACGCAAGTGAATGAATGACTGCTCCTGGAAATGTTTTTGAAATTAAAATACTTAATGTTTTGATCATCATCGTCATCTCCGGCCTATATACGTCCCACTGTTAGGCACAGCCCTCCTCTGAGAACGAGAGGGCTTGGGCTATAGTTCCCACGCGGGCCAGTGCGGATCGGGACACACACCCAATCGCTTCGCAGATGTGTGCAGGTTTCCTCGCGATGTTTTCCTTCACCGAAAAGTTCATGGTAAATTTCAAATGTAATTTCGCAGAAAACTCAGAGGTGCGAGCCTGGGATTCAAACCCACGTCCCCCTGCTCGAGAAGCCAGGTCAAACCACTAAGGCTACCACGGCTTTTTGAATGCAATGCTTTGATAACTATTATTAATTTGACTTATTATTATATTGAACCAGTGATTATGTTGAGTTTTCTGCGGTTTAATTAAACTTTATGAATAAAAATAATGTTACTAAAAACCATAATAATTGCAACTGCCATTGCACCCACTAAAATGAACCAGACATTACGTCACTAAACTTATTATTTTCCAGTAGGTACAAACAACACAATGAACATGCTGTGGCCACAAAACTAGCGATAACTTTATACATCGTCCAACTTCCATATACCTACCATAGACAACCTAGACGAAGACAAAACACTGGCCGGTAACATCCCCACGCGCCACAGACAATGCAACTTTTTGCCAACGGTGTGTCGTGGCTTTTTGAACTGGAATTTTTTCACTCCATTCGTCGTGTAGGCGGGCTTTATTTCACCCTCACCCCGCATTTATTAAAAAATGAACCAGACATTACGTCACTAAACTTATTATTTTCCAGTAGGTACAAACAACACAATGAACATGCTGTGACCACAAAACTAGCGATAACTTTATACATCGTCCAACTTCCATATACCTACCATAGACAACCTAGACGAAGACAAAACACTGGCCGGTAACATCCCCACGCGCCACAGACAATGCAACTTTTTGCCAACGGTGTGTCGTGGCTTTTTGAACTGGAATTTTTTCACTCCATTCGTCGTGTAGGCGGGCTTTATTTCACCCCATCAGTGTAGGGATGGCAGGCGAACTTTTTTTAGGTATTTTTTGATGAGCACATCGCGTTAACACCTATACATCGCGTTAACACATATACCAATGAAAGAGGGAGTCGATCCATATTGAAAATCATGCAGGTTCATTTGGATGTTTTAGTTAATATTCGTACTTTATTTAACATTGTCTCGGTATGAAAATAAGCGGCTGGAATCTTAAAGCGACCCAATCGCAGATACGTTGGTAAATCAGAGGGCTAAGAGGGAACGCTTTTGTTTCACACGTTTTTCTGGTCATCTTACTGTCTCTGTTAGAACACAACTAACATTCAACAGATTAACAGTAATCCAACTAACTGCTAACTTAGCAGACCACGCGTTAAACAGTAAACACCTGTCATTGTAGCTGTCAACTGCCAACTTTTTTTTAAACACGGTGACAACCCTCGCGGAAGCATTAGTTTCAAACTCGGACAGTGCCCGTCCCGTTCCGTGTACAGTCGGCGTAAATAAAGGTCTCGTGTGCGCTAGTACGTATAGTCTGCATTCGTAGCTGTATAACCTTTATACAGCTTGTTTCGTGTTTATTAAAGAAAAAGTTTATTTATGACAGTTAAAACAAAAGCATATTAAGAGCTACATAAAAATTGACATAAAATGGCCCCAACTCAGCATTTGCTGGCCTTACGGCCAACGCTGGTCTTCCGTTGGGGCCATCGGGTAGTGAGTCCATTAAAAGAAAGATAAGTATATAAACAATACGACAATAAAAACAAAAACAAACATAATACAATATAATTTGATGTGGTTGCCTAGGCACAAGCCCCTTTGCCTTTTAAAAAAGAGAAAAAAAAACCAGAATAAGCATAGACATTAAAGCTGTCCATCGTATGAAAAATGTGACTTTGAATGTCTAAAAACTCTCTATTTTGTTTAGGGTTCGCTTCATCACTTTCTGTTAAGTTCCAGCTATCTTAAGTGTCAGTTATCTATGATGACGTCTCTGTCTGTTTCGTACCTAGTAGAGACACCAGATAAGTTTCCATAGGAAAGCATGCCTTTTCGATATGATTGAAATCATTCCATTTATTTTACGTTCATAATTTTCTAAGACTATAAATCCCAGTTTTGTCAGACTTTCAGTATTAATTGTATCGAGTTGAAGCTCTTAGCGAGTAACTGAAATGTAGCTGTATATAGCTCGTAAAAATGACTTATAGAGATATATGCAGCTTGTTGCTTGACTTCATATGATTGTGTACGCGTTACACAACTCCCCCCGAAAAAAACGGCACCGTTCCATATTTGATTATCTCTCAGAATCTACGATAACGTCAAAAAGTCACGCAGACAATGGTGCTTGAGCAGCGATATCCGTCCAGAGTGACTGTGGAGTGGCGAGAGCGGTGTCAAGAGCGCTGATCTCCCTGCGACGCCACCGCCCTCTGTGGCCTCTAGTACGTGATTAAACAGCGAAATGTCAAAGTGCAAAGATCGGCCCTTTTAGCCGATATTGGCGATTCCGGTATTTTTTTTTGAAGCTGGGGCATAATCTGTCTCACATTATGATTTGGAGATCGAGAAATACAATATTGTAAAGTTTTAATATTATAATAGAGACCACGGACCAGTGAGATGTTTACTAATACGCCTACGTCGCTAGTAATAGAAGTCAATGTCACAGACTAACTACATTGTTCTTATTTAAAAAAAGCCTTCATTTAATAAAATAAATTGTGACGAAGAGCTGTAGCATTTGCTATGAGTTAAAGCTCTCATAGGAGCCGCTTACTAACACATGTAGTAGGTACTTTACCTACACTTAGATAGTACATTCCTTTTACTCGCATCTATGTATTTATTATGCTAAACTGCAAAATGAATAAAACTGATTACACAGCCTATTATATTTAGATTAAGTATAAAAAGGTAACTTCGTCACGAATGCATCACTGCCCTAAAGCGAAGGGTATTGATACAAACCATAAAAAAGCGAATTTTGTGAACATATTTCTTATTCTGTTACACGACCTTTATGCGGCCTTTATACAACTACATTGCAGTATAAGGGCCGCGTCAGTAGCTGCCGTCAATCAATGCGGCGTCGCTTACTCATTCATCACAAAAATGCCGGCGGCATGGAGTTATTAAAAAGCACATGTACAGCGAATGCATTGTTTCAGGAATTGCGAATTTTAGATAGTTTCGGAAAGCTTTGTGCTTGATCAGTGTACCACGGGAATTATACTTGTACCTAAATAAAGCTATACTAAATAACAACCCAACGTATCAAACGTATAATTAATTATTATTTAAAGAGCAAAAGGACCGTCAGTGTTTTTGATATCTGTCGACAATTAGTCGATTTCAGTAATAAAAATTGCATTTAACTCAACTCATCAACTCGAATCAAAGCACTACGTAATCATGACAAAAGCTGTCCAGAAATCTGTTGACATTTTGTTTTCAACGCGTTACAACGCCACACATCGAAGGTTGCAAAACGAACACCAAAAAACGTCCAACCTTTTTTTGAATCGTAATAAAATCCTCCAAATCTAATCAACTCTTTAAACACTTACACCGAATCCCATTTAAATTCAATCCCGTTGAAAAAGGCCGTATATGTCGACGATATGGTCGTATATACGTCGTTTTAGGGTGTTATACGACCCTCCGTTCGGTGTCAATCTTTCATTTTTCCGAGCGAACCACGGGCAGCGGTCAACTCTTTGTTATTTAAATGGAACATGCCATCTGCTACACGGGGGAATAATTAACTGATGCGTTTTTAAAATACGCCCTTTAACGTGATATTTCGCTAATAGAATCTGACGAGATTTTTTGCGGGTCATAATAAAAGATTGCGATATAATTCCTAGCTGCTCTAGTGTCGTATTTTGTCTGCAATCGTTGTAAATTGAATATGTCAATCAGCACACTAACTAATGGAGACGTATGTTATATTCAAAGTACTAATTTAATGCTATTTAATCTAAAAAATCGACTTCAAATGCGAAAATTATAATTACTGAATAGGCAAAAATATATCAACTGCGCGTCCAGTTTTACTCATCACTTACTTCAAGAGTAGTAAATTGAAATGAAATCTATCCCTTTATAACTGGAAATTGTACTAAAGCTATGATTTATAAAAAACATAACAGACACATAAATTTCGCCATTTTGTAGACACGAAATGTCTGATTCCCATCGACATTATACTCCCATGCCTCCCATACATTCTTGGTACTTATGCTTCACTTCCATCAACGTGTGCAGTTAGACTATTAAGAAAGCAATGTGCAATAAATTAATTTCTCCCATACAAATCGTGTGATTTAAAGGGATTTTAAACCTAATCTTGGCTACAGGGTGATTTACTTCGTCGTTAGAACGGCTAATTCTACAGCGTGATTTCCGCATATCTGCGACGACGCTCACAGACTAAAGTCTGGGGCCAGCCCAACAACGGTTAATGGTGTACCGTTGCCAATATACAGTTTATACCATCGCCAATATGTGATAGTAAAACTAAACTAATTTTGCAGGTCTTCATCAATGGTATCTTTAGTGTACATTTATTGGCAACATTCTGCATTTGTAACAAGAACAATAACCAAATTTAGATAAGGTTTTTGTATGCGTAACACGTAAGTCGTAAACCAATATTGTAATTTTTTATTGGCAACAATCGATATCTATTGGTAAACTTATATTGAATCAAAACGGCAAGTTCATGGTTCATGATTGGTATAAATATGGACGGCGATATCTCGCCAATATTGCCAACTTTCGCTGGCAATATGGCGCATCTCTAGCTAACCGAGGCAACTTTACGACGTCATTAATGTTATCACGGCGGCGCGGGCGCAGGTACGTAATTCACCACCACGGCTGCGCGGTCGGTGCGCCGTGCTAATGCTAATACACTGTTCATTGCATTGCTGATTCTCTCAACGTATGACGGTTTTTAATACTTAGAGGGAAAATTAACAAGCGAGTTACAATAACGGAATATTGGTAAGTGATCATCAATTCACCAACACCGCTTTGGGGTGTACCATCATTTCACAAACGCATCATTGCACAAACTCATCATTTGACAAACTTTTATTTTCTACTAAAGTATTGACTTTTTGGAAAACTTATAAAACAAACCTAACTTAACCTAATGTGAGCCACGCCTAAAGGTTTTTAGATTTTTAAAAGGTTACGGCTTATCAGATATTAGAGTTGTCAAATGATGAGTTTGTAAAATGATGCTCTTGTGAAATGGTTTTTAGCAGATGAGATCCCCCGCTTTGGACATCAGCAATAACAGAAATTTCGTGATCTTAGGCTACTCCAGTACAATACATTTTTTGAAAATATAGCGCCATCGATAGCGATTATTCCGCCAAAGTCGGGGTCGAAGAAGACACGATTTGTTTTTCATCAGGAACTTAGTTCCAGCTGCTACGATCCTGACCTAGTCAGAGCCTCTAGTGCAAGTTTTCGCATATAAAAACGTCTCGAACGCGTTCACGTATACGTCTCAATGACTACGGAAAAATTGGCAGCGCCACTTGCGGATCGAAACGGCAACAAAGATCTCATAGTATTTGACATTTTAACGCTGACGCATTCGAGACGTATTTTGTGATCGAAAACCTATAGGTACTAAGCATACGCAGGATGGATAAAAAAACAGTAAAATTTGTGAAGCACGCAATGTATCAGAAAATCGCGGTTGTTGCCGACGATCGCTCATTTTGGTCGAGCCAGGGTATATCGCGCTTCGTGAAATATGCTTGTTAGGAATTTTATAAGCATTTTATAGCGTGAGATTACTTTGGCGCGTTGCAATTATAATATTAGTCAACTAAGATATTGTAAAACGTGTCCCTGCCATTATCTAATTTTTAAGTTCTAACTTATGTTTTAAGATTCCGATTATTATTATTATGTGCCGCAGTCATGCTAAACTTGGCCTTTAGGTCTTGTTACTATAAGCTCTGTCTACCCCATAAGGGATACGGACGTGATTTGTGTGTATGTGTATGTGTCCCTGTCCGGCAAAATTGTTAGGAATTCAAAAAAATATTTTTCATTCAATACTTGCACACAGACAAAATTCATAAGACAAGCACAGATCCAACAAGTTAATTTGAAGCTTTTTGAGTTTGGCTAAGTCGTTCAAAGTTAAAAAAAAAAAACTTTAGTCCATAGAGACAAGCAGTCTCCTACGTAAAGCTACGAGTATATTGGCGTACTTTTAGAGAACGAAAAGTGAAAAAAAGACTTAGTACACTCAGATGGGTCTCTATCGTTTGCCCGAATTTCATATGCCATAAATGTATTGTTTGCCATAACGATCATTTGCCATAACTCTTTTTTCACTTTATTTGTTAATTGTTCAGGATTGTTATGAAACAAACCTAACCTAACCTATAGAGTTCTACAGGATTGCCATTACAATGCTCCCGAAAAAATTACGGTTTCAGAGAAAAAAAGAGTTATGGCAAATGATCATTATGGCAAACATTACATTATGGCATTTGAAATTCGAGCAAAAGAGAGGCTCCGCACTCAGATACATACATGTAACAAATACATGGGAAACAAATAACACAATTTTACTTTTTTTTAACGCGAGTAAAATTAGGATTTGACCTTTGTGGAAAAGTGTAAAACTCTGTCCCGCCGCAAAGTTTAAAGGGGCCATAAAAATGGCAGAAAGGTCAGGCAAAGGGCAGCAGCGTGCCGCCAAGTGCCAACATCGTGGTTCCTCTATTATAGAGTAGCTGACACGCTTGTCGGCAGTGGAATCATGCCTTTACAACATTTTTTTTTAAGATTACACTTTGGTAATGAAAAAGTGTCTTAGAATCAATCTGGAATATTTCAGTAAGTTGTGTTAGTTTCATTGAACACTTGAATATCGTAATTTTTGCTTTAAAAGTAAATGACACATCGGCCAATGTATGAAAATGTTAACAACAATTTAAAAATCCAGAGAAACATTTACAAGTAACAAATCCAACACGGTTAAAAAGTATTATATTTAAATTAATTTAAGACTCAACCCCTTGTTCATAAACGCTCTCTAGGCTTCTGCTATCTTAGTAATCGTTTGTCCTTATCTGTCACTTTGACATTTACCTTTCACAGATAAAGACAAACGATTGCTAAGTTTAGCCTATAGAGCGTTTATGTATAAGGGGGTTATTGTATTTGTAATGATCAACGAAAATCTTGACTGTTTAAAAAAACTGATTACAAGCCGAAACCAAGTTGAAATGTCCGATTATTATTTTTAAATTAATAGTAAGTATTGAATGCCAAACGCAACCTATCCCATACATAATCTCAACAAATTTTCTCCTCCTAATAAGGCCAAGCTCACACTCCCGGAAAGGCGCGAAACCTAAAACCTAAAGGTGCGTGCACAATACGCTTATCTCCGCCATCGCACATAAAGTACGCGGCGGGTGGCGCTACTGGGCGCTTGCCAGTGTTTACGATCTTACAAAACCGCTAGCTACCTGAGTAGCAATTATGCGACCAAAATTTAATACTGGCCGTTAATATTTTTTAATCGAGAAAGTGATTTGACGTTTATTGGGAGTGATGAATAAATTTATAGTAATTGGTGATAGTGATGTACCAAATGAATAATTTATACATTCTTCTAATGCTAATCGTGATTAGATAGAATTTATTGAAATATGACGATTAAATTTCTAAATTGTCGTGTGGATATAAATTTTATAGAATACTAATATTTGTATTATATTAAGGCACATACGGAGACGACCATGACTCACATTAATTATGTAAAAAATATTTTATATTAATTTCATACGAACTTTGATACCAGAATAAAGTTGAAACGTCAGAAAAACTTGTCTACAGTTTTTCGGGCTATTCGATGATAATTTACAAAAGATCATCATTATTATCAGCCGTAAAATATTCAAGATTGGATAAAGTCCTCTCTTAAATAGCACCATCTCTTTCTACCGTCATTTCATACCGTTTTACGGTTAAACAATATTGATTCCATATCACATAGCTGATAGTCATGAAATAGGCACCTATCATTTGGACTTTGTTTCTAGTTGTAAATAAAAATATTCATAGCTTATCTTTCCTATTTCTTAACATTTTTTTTTTAACTATACACACCTTAGCATGATTGTGGGTGATATGACAGTGCTAGGTTGCTAGCCGCATCGCCTATAATATGATTCCTTAAGATTTTCGCCCTATAATACTCCTTTAGGTACCTTGGGCTCTGTCTACACTGTAAAGGATAAAGACGTGCTTTTTATATGTATGTAAACACCTTATAATCTCGAATCAGGCATCAATATAGCTAAAACAAAGATGGCCTCTGCAAACTAACTAAAAAGGCTCGCACCTCCGTGTCGATAACAAAGCAACTGGGTCACGCGTACGTGACATAAGTGTCACAGGTGTCGTAGGTGTCACGTGTCATAAAGTGTCACGAAGTGTCAGAGATAGGTCCAGGCCGCATAATGGCGAGGTCTGATTGTGAGCTATTCAGTTGTTTCCAAGTTCACTTGTTCAAGCAACGTGTATCGTACAATGTGTAGACGTTCGATTGTGAACATGAAAATTGAAATTTTACGATTATACACGCATACATAAATAAGGTTTTTATCCCTTATGGGGTAGACAGAGGAGGTAACAGGACCTAAAGGCCGCGTTTAGCAAGTTTGTGGTCGTATATATGGAACGAGGAATCAAAATAGTGATGGGTTGTCAGCCGTATCGCCAATAACACGATTCCTAAGATTTTCGACCTCCTCTCGATCTGCTTTTCGCATCTGCGCGGAAAGAAAAGCATCTGGGGGGTTACTCCGAAATCCGAATTTCGAAGTTCGTATCACACCGTCCCTCTCACTCTCAAATTAATGACTATTAGTGAGAGCGGAACGGCACGAAACGAACTTCGAAAATCGGATTTCGGAGTATAAGGCCTGGTACATTATGTTTTTTCTTTGCGTCCAGACCACCATAGAGCAGCATAAAGTACCTACGTATAGAGTTGTTATGAAAAGTCGCGCAACTAACATTTAATTCCATGTATCTGGCAACTATTAATTAACTAAACAGATTTATATGGGGAGTGTGAATGGGTGCGTTGGGAGGGGAAGGCCTAGACGGACGTTCCATGATCAAATTGGGGACGGTTTGGAAAAAGGCCAGGTCAAGAGTACCTGAAACCGACGAGCATGTATGAAGAGATTGATGAATGTGGATGAAGCGAAAAAGGTATGTCAGGATCGTAGCAAGTGGAACAAAGTAGTCTCTACCTACCCCTGTGGGAAAGAGGCGTGACGATATGTATGTATGTATGTATCTGGCAAGAGATATTTCGACAACGGACACAAGTTTCTTTCTAATCTCGTCCTTTTATCCTTAAAATGAGATGTTCAGTGAATATGCACAATTAACTATAGTATTTTCTCGTATAAGCACTATCCTTTATTCTTACAAATACCACCTTTATTCTTAAAAATGAGGGATAAATGTGAATGACAATTGAGACTGGTCTTATCGACATTCGAAACCATCTTTACCAGACGACGCTTGGGGCAGCACTAGCACTTTCGTGATTAAAATAAATACAAGTTAAGTAAGGGCCTGTTTTACCACTCTCTGTTAAGTTCCAGTGATCTTAAGTGTCAGTTATCTATGATTCCGTCTCTATTTATTACTACGAAACAGACAGAGACGTCGTCATAGAACTTAACAGAGAGTGCTGGAATGAATACAAAATATTTACCTTGCTACTCCGCTACTTACGTGCAAGATAACCAAGCAAGCAAGCTTGCAAACTTGGTTAACTTGGTTGGTTGGTTAGCTTGGTTAACTTGGTTGGTTGGTTGGTTGGTTGGCTTGGTTGGTTTAGCTTGGTTGGTGGTAGGCGTCTAGGCGTGCAAGCTTGGTTATCTTGCACGTAAGTAGCGGAGTAGCAAGGTAAATATTTTGTGTTCATTGAAATGGACCTCCGCAAAGTAACACCGGGTTCAATAAAATAGAGAGTGCTGGTAATAGCTCTAGGTCTATTTTGCTATAGTCGACTCTACCATGGTGAGGAAATTCTTTGTAACGCTATTTCGAAACATTACAGTGAATAGAATAAAATTATGGCGTAATAATGCATACTGGTTCCATCCACAGGACCTTTGCAAAAACTGCCAAATTTTCGACAAAGCTTACAAATTGACACCGTCATTGTCATGTTTCTTGACAACGCGAGAATTAAGGGCACGCGACAATGCTGTCAAATACTCCGCAGGACATCGCAAAAAACATTGCGGCTCACAAAACCTATTTACAAATACTCCCGCGCCCGCCCACTCAAAAAGGTGTTTATTTAAAATTGACAATACGATTGTCACTTCTTTTCGCGCCATTTAAACCTATTCCGGGCCATTAGGATGACGCGCGAGTTTGGCAACTGTCAGAATTGTCCGACCGTTTTCATCTCTGCTGCATTGTAATAGCGATACGTCAAAGTTGCGCGGGTGTTTTTTTTTTTCGGACATGTGTTCGCGGTGTTAAATTTGTGTCCATTGAGGCTTTGTTCGAAATAGGATTTATTCGTTTTATAATGTTCGTTATTTGAAATATAAAGTCTTTAGGGCGTCGCGTCCGTTGCTACAATCGAGGCATTGTAGCAAAGGCACGCTTGGGCATGGTCTGAAGGTTAATTTTGTTGTTAGGTACTTACGTATTTTACTTAATGAATTAATAAGTCAACCATCTTACTTACTAAAGTCTCAGGATTTCCCGAGGACAGGAAGTGCTTTTATTAGGTAATTATTTCTTGCGCGCATGACAGAGAAATAGTTATTTGTTATACAAGGCTGCAAAGTTTTTGTTTGGCGCGAGTGCCTGTATTGAAACCCGAGCAAGCGAAGGATTCTATGATTCAAAAGAAGAATCCTGAGCGTCGCGTGGGTTTCAAGGCACGAGACACTAAACAAACTTTGCTGCCGAGCGAAACACACAATTTTTTATCTCGCTACAGCGAGAAAAATAGTGGATGGAAGAATTTCAAATTTCTAATTACTTGAGTATATGAGTAGGTGGTGAGGTCGTGGTGGTCGTGGTGGAATGGTGGTCAGCGCGGCGTTCGAATTTCAAAAACCTTTTCCACCCAAGAGGGGAAAAAGCACTTTTCCACGCAGATTTTTAAGGAGAAAGACAGCCCTTTCGAGCAAATGTGGTGAAAAAAAAAATTAGACAGTTCCTACCAAAATAAAGTTCAAAACGCCGTCTTATTTGAGAGTAGACAACCCAAAATAAAAGTCCGCTATGAAAGAGGAATCAAAATAGTGATGGATTGCTAGCCGCTACGCCGATTCCCTCGATAGGCTTTTACCTTCGGCGCGGACGAGAAACATCTAGTATACAGACTATGTTTTTTTTGCCTAAGAGTTTTGTCTACCCTGTAGGAGATATAGACATAACCCTCCCAGTTATGTTCACTACGGTATTAAATGACGTCACAACTCGAGGAGTGTTAATTGGACTGCATATTCATGACGCTCGTTAGTACGGTGGTCAGCTGCAATCTGGATGGTACCCCGGGCGATTGTGCGAGCGAAGCGGGGTGACGAACTTGTATAGATCTAAGTTTTTGAAGTGAAAACTTCTTTAGTGGCGCTGAGCACTTTTTGGAATGGGTAAAAATGTTAAACCCACGTCAGGCGTAAGACGGAGGGTTTGAGCTCCAGGATATCAGAATCTAAGAGTTTATTTTGAAATACGAATGAATCGCGTTCGATTTTTAAGTGTTATTTTGTTGAGTCGTGGAGCAAAAGTACTAGCATCAGCACATATACATATACTTTTTATTGTAAGTTACATTAAAATCTAATCTAAGCTGCTGTTTTCACTTCTGCCGGCACTCCCGGAGTGCTACCCGTCGCTTTCCTTTTTAATTAAACAACTATTTCTTATCACAATATTCTGAAAATACAGGGTGAGTAAAACGAACAGATATAGAATTTTACTTCAATGAGAGCCGAGCAGGTAAGTACTTATTTTTTTGTGGGGTCCGATTTTTAAGGCATATTATGTCAAAATACTACTCGAAAGTGGTAAAAAATTGAGTACCTATTCAATAAAAAACCGGCCAAGCGCGAGTCAGAATAACAAAAGTATGGCTCCGTTTAACATAAAATAAAACTCCTGCAATACTTCCCTTAATTTTTACTTTATATCACGTCGCAACAAGCCGTAAGTAGCAATTTACCACCCGGTACACCGAGCGGAAAATTCCACTTCCTGGCCAGCTGAAGACGTAAAAATGTGTAGGTACTTACCTACCAGTGGCGTGGCGTCTATAGAACTCGATTCCCACCGGCTTGCCTATTTTAAGGCAGTTGGGCAATTTATTGTGCATAATAAGAGGAAAAGGCTAGTTAAGTTCCTTTCGGCTTGCCTTCTGATATACTTGACGCCACACCACTGGTACTTACTTACATACCTCGAGCGATGATAAAAAAAGCTTCATGTCACATGTTCCAAGTTCCTACAATCTGAGACACTCTTTATATCACTACCCTCAGAATGTACTGTCATTTAAGGCATAAAATCGTGTAAAAAATAAAATTTCTACTTTTACTGTTCACAGTTAACACACAAGTTACAGCCTTGAGACACATGGACACATGTACAGACAGCGGAGCCTTAGTAAGGCACGTTTGGGCACGGAACACTAAAAAGCATGAATAGCAAACAAACCTGATATCAAAGCAGTGCAGCAGACCGTTTGATTTCGTATTTGCTCATTAGCGTGCATGTTTATGGATGTCATACATTGGCCATGGTACAGTGGATCACGCTTTGACATGGCCCCCCGTCAAGAGTAGGGTTGCCATGAGCTTGAGCCCGGGGCCCGTATCTCGAAGCTACAAGCTACAAGTTTTACGTCACCTGGGTCGTAAGTAGCCATTTACCGCCCGCTAAGCGAGCGGAAATTTCCACTTCCTGGCCAGGGGAAGACGTAAAATTGTGTGCACCTCGGGCGGTGATAAAGAAAGCCTCAGGTCGCGTGTTTATCGCCCTCGCTTTTGGCTCGTGCGACAAGTTCCTGCGATTCTTTATTTCACCGCCCTCGGGGTGTAGTGTACAAACCTCCTATACAAGTCTAAACTGGCAATATCACTAATCAATATCATTGGACAAACCTATAGCTATACATACATTATGGTTACTCGTAAACTTTAAAAAATAGACCATAAACCCCAAGTGCGTGGCATACGTTAGGTTAGTTGTATATATACATACGTACATAATTCACGTCTTTATCCCTTACGGGGCAGACAGAGCCTAAGGTAACAAGACCTAAAGGCCACGTTTAGCATGATTGTAGCCGCCTGCCAAAACATTTCATTGAAAAGAAGAAGCAAACGCGGTAAGTATTTTTTTGTGTGATTTGTAATTTAGGTTTATACGTGTGTATAAAACAAAAACAATCTACATCGGAATAAGGAATCCGTCTTCCAATTAAATAATAATCAGGTTACGGCACCGGTGCAAGTAATTAGCGCCCCCCATCCGATGGTAAACGAATCACTTAGACAAGTTTTCAGAATTAGGACGCAACCCTCAAAGTGTCGCGAGGAGGTGATGTTTTAATTAGAGTAACAAAATGCTGCGCCTCGAAAAAAATCTTATTCTGTGTCTAAAAGGGATGTATCCATAATCGTATTAGCACATCGCTTTATGTGATTCAGAAGCCCGAATTTTAAATGTCATTTTTGAAAATAGCTCTCAAAAGAGGAAAGGATTATTGCTACAAAACTGGCGCTTGAATTAAAATGACAGGTTGTCTGTATTTTTAAAGTTGTAATTTTTTACTGCTTTTTTGTTTTTGACATAATTTTGTTCTTTTAAAGTGATCATATGTCAGTTGTTGATTCCTGTGTAATAGTCATCTTGGCAGGTTATAATAAAATTGTATAGATCAACTGTGAAATAAATTACTAATTCATTTTGACTTTAGACAACAAATTCAAACTAAAAAGAACAAATTGCGACTTTGATCTCTTTCAAACCGAAAGTACCTAGCAACATCGATATTAATGCAAAATAATTAGTCCGTCCCCGACAGTCAGTTGTCCGAAACCACATCACTAATCAAAAACGTCGTAACTACCAAAAGGATGTCCCAAAAATGAGTCAACCAAGAAAGCAGTAAAGACATTAGCAGTAAAGTTGCATGTTACCTACTGTGGTGTTACGACGTTTTTCTATTGTTTGTTAAGCCGTCTTTTTGTAGGGAGTATTTCTATTTGCATATCAGCGCGGCCATAAATCTCGGTTTCACTTATTAGCCGCTTTGCTATCGGGGTGTGGGGGTGTCTTGTTTGTTTGCGGCGTTGATGGTTTGTGGTTAGGGTTAGGTTTGCAATTGGTGGGTTGTAAAGTGATTGAAATAATTAAGTATTTTTTCTCGGGAAATTTAGGTTTTTTGTTCCTTTCTAACAGAAACTAGTGTTATATAATTATCTACTAATAAATGAGGTTAAGGTCTATTTCTCTTAAGAGTGTGGTAAAATTATGAAGAGGAAATTTCATTTTGTTTAAATAAAAGTGTAGTAATTTTGTGAGATAATTATCACGGTTTTTGTAATAATTGTACTTACACATTTCTTCTGTTTTTTATAGAGATATGATTATTCATCTATCAATAGTAATGATGAAGCAAATTAGTCATAGCATTAATCCTTAAATGGATGTTTTCTTTTTAGTTAATATAAATTTATTGTTTTAAAAAATAAAAGATTTTTGGTTATGTAGGCTGAGTCCTACACCATGTATTTAAGGGTTAATGTTAAGCAATCAACAATAACAAAAGAAGAATACTTCAAACTACAATACAAGTTTCTTCTAAATACTAGTTTTCAATTTACCAAACTAAAGATTACATAAAGCGTGAGTTTTTGTCTATTTTGACATGCGTTTAAAAAATAACATTAAAAATATATAAATAACATTATTTCCTTGTAAGTTACAGCATTTTGAACAAAATAGACAAAAAATAAAATAAAATAATGAAATGAAACTTACGGTTTATAATGATCCGGTGTTCCCCATCGTCGATAATGTTAGTGACAGTGCATAGGTGGATGAGCTACTAGGTGAATACTCAGAACAGAAAATAGGTTAGTGAATGTTACATAAATAGTGAAATAACCAACACCATGTAACCATCACCACCCATCACCAAACCCCACATGGCCACAATACCACATCAAAATTTGAGTCAGTATTGAATTTTTCTGTGAACACTTCTGAGATCAAAGCGGTTAAAATGCAACGAGGTGACGCTTTATTTCAGATGGATCTAGTAGTTTCTTTACTGCTGTGACTAGGAAAGAAGGAAGGTTGAACTCTAGGAGTTTTCCATTCATAGATTTGTGGCATATAAAGGTGTTGATCACAAAAGTGTTTTGATACATGCAAAGAATGTAAAATAATGAACGAATGATTTTGTAATGTGCAAAAACCGAGAAAATTGGATAAGATTAATAAAGAAAACCTAAAAGTAAGAAAAACAAAAAAAAAAACGAAAATTGACATAATTGCAAGCAGGTTTGATGAAACAAGCGACATGCTTTGAAATGCCGAGAAATAAAAACAAATTACGAATCCATCATCAATCACAAACCAATATTAAACATTTTATCAACAAAAAGGCAGTAGTTTGCTGAAGTCTACACAGATAGAATATGTTTATTATTTGAACATACTTTTGATAAAACGTTCAGATTTTGGTCAAGTATATCGTCGTAAGTGTATAATATATGGTTTAGGATAACCAATAAGTGAATATCATTGAGCATTGTTCGCAAATGTGTAGGTACCTTACTTATAATAATTCAGGATGAAGTATCGGCAAAGGGCTAAAAGGTTAGTTTCCATTATAAACACTACCTGTGTATTTACAATACGTTAAAGAAAGTGCAATATTTTCAGACAACACACGACAATAAAGTAGCACCTATACCGTGGAAGGAAGACATAAGCCATGACTTACGTCATACTTCCAGGCATTAAAGTATAATGTCTTCCAATATATACACTGTCTCATTTATTAGTGACAAAATGATTAAGTGCCAACTACATATATTTCAGTGTCACTGGGCCCCGATTTTTGAGCACATCACTTGAAAGTGGTATAAATCTGTTTATATGTTCAAAACTATACTAATATTATTTTGTGCAATATAAACTAATATTTTTTTGTGCAAGTAATTGTAATATGGGCAATAAATGCTTATTTATTTATTTAAAACTACGGCTCTAATCAAATTTCTGCCTAGTCCACATGATTAACGAGAACCGTAAGTATCTTCCAAGCTACTCGTATTTCAAATTCAGCACATATTTTCACCACTTTTGAGTGGTATTTTCACACATACTGTGTTTTCAAAAATCGGGCCCCTGTTCATTCGCCATCATCGATAGATTATATCAAATCTTCCCTGTCCACAATAACGTTCCGAATCGCTTCACAATTCACATTGACCGCGTTTTCTTGAAAATATCTTACGTCAGCCGTGAAGCACCGTGACCACTGATTGGACACGAGTAAGCCATCGTATCGATAACTGAAACCCGATTCGATTTGAATCGATACACTTCGATTTCCACGAACATCGTTACGGATTACCGCATTATCGATTCTGAAAATGATCATCCGGTTGCGTAAGTTTACGGCTGTTACTTTATAATATCAAGATAATAAGTTGCGATGGTAACTGATTACGGCGTTTTTGCTAAGTATTACACTGAGAATAATAAGAGGTTACCATGAAATTAGGTTATAATACTATAGAACTTTGCCATTTATTTTTGCAAAGCGGTCTTGACGATAAACGTATCTGAACGTCAAAGACACTCGTATTTCGTTACAGAACATTGACTAATCAGATCAATTTTTATTACTCCTAGAACCCACAAAACGTTGTAACTGCGAGTAACAGCATTTTACAAATTGATAGCTACAATTTTAGTACTAGATCCTAAAGATACTTGATTAATTAAATCGATCGGATCGTTTGTGTATCGCGGCGTATCGTATATCACGCGGGTACGCCCCGGTACCGCCTACACCATGTTAGAGGCATATCTTTGAACAATCTAGTGTTACAACTTTTACTACGTTTTAGCTTCGATGTAAATTCAGGTTAGATGCTGTGATTTTTACTGATAGGGAAAGTGAGCTATGTAACGTTGTCGTTCATTGTTTTTAAATCATTCAACGCGTAAATTTCAAGTCCAATTATCTATTCTTTCTAGTGTTGCAGATTCAACTCGTAATTTCAGGTCATTTTTTTAGTACGTTATTGTTCAGATATCAGTGAAATGCAATTTCAGTGACTTAATTAATACGGAAAAGTTCACAAAGATAGGTAGAAATTAAGTACGTAAGTACTACTTAATAAATGAACAAAGCACCAGTTACATTGTATTCAATTGATAAAGAGAATAATAAAACGTAAAAAAATGGCGCCACATTAACATTTTTATCGAGTCGCATTGACTGGTCACTTGTAACGTAATACTAATAATATTTCCCCGGCAATTGATACCAGGCGTCCAGAGAGCCACTGAAAGTGCGGTCAAGCCGTAGGCAAAAAACGGCCAAGCTAAAATGACCTACTTCGCCTCCCTCAAGCTCTACACTTATCGTTAAGGCAAGGGAATGTTTGCATGCCTTCGAAGGTCAAAGTTTATTGGACGTTTCGTATGCGACAATTTTATCATTGCGTTTCATCTAAAGGGAAATAAACCTTGTTCAGATATTTCTAAGGTTGATGTCGTGTTTAGTTGGGTTGGTGTGTAATGTATATCAATTTCAGCAATGGGCACGGCGACATGCGGGGGCGCGTGACGGGAATGTCTATTGGTCGACTTTTTTATTGTTATTGAGTGACCACGTTCGAGTTAGATTTATTGGTTATGTTTGGGGTTAGTATTTTTGTTTACCACAAATTCGCGCGGCCGTCAGAAATGCCGTAACTGTAATATTGGTTCCGGATCGCAACCGAGTTACGGCAATTTTTTGCGGCAACGCTATTATTCAGTAATTATGCCAAAAATATTTATGAATCAAATGGAGCAAATCGATGGATTAAGATGCAGCGAGAATTTCTTCAGTCTACCCGTGATCATGATGCTTGCAAATGCGTCGAAATATCAGGAGCTCAATAAAGGTAGGTAATCGTGGTTCATGTCCCGTCTATAATATTTCGAATGAACGTAACTGTGAATCATTGAAAACTCTTAAGATGCAGTGACTACAACACAATTCCTAAGTAACTTAATGTAAATGTGTACAAACTAGTGAGAAAGACAGATAGTAAAAATAAGTCTTGGAATATAAAAAATAACAAACTACTCTTTAATCTAACTGATATGAAAGTAAACGGCGTTACATTTTTTGTTTCTTGTAAAAACGGTGAGATTACTGGCATAAGAGGTTCTACCCTAGCCCTCTAGGCTGGCAACGCGCCTGAAATCCTCTATTGTTGCGGGTGTCCATAGGTGGTGGTCTGGTGGCGTTCGCTTACCATCAGGTGACCCATTTGCTAGTTTGTCTTCCTTGTCAGATATTTATTAAAAAAAACTGTCACGTGTTTAAAATAGTTCAACTTTCTTTTGAAAGAAACGTCTTCGTAGACATCTATTTACATTTATTAAAATTATCAAAAGTTCTCCCGCTTTCGATCAGTCAAATCTCCGCGTAACAGGATTAATTGAGCAATAAAAAAAAAACTGTCAGTGCAGCGGAAAAAAGCAATGAAAAAGCGAGGAGGAGGGCAACACCTCATTTCACGCTTATACCAGGGATACCAGCCTGTGAGTAAGGTTACCCAATAAATCTTTTACCGGAAACATTTTTTTGTTCGACGAAAATAGTTTCCTCTTGTTTTGTGGAAATAGTTTGGGGCGAGGGGGACATTATAGATATTTTCACTTAGTTCTAATGCCTTGTGGCGTAAATGTTTGTTTCATGCTAATGGTCTCGTTTTTTTATACAATACTTTGAGTTTTATTGTTTTATACAAAAAAACCTTTTTGATTAGAATACTGTTGGTGAGTAGATAAATGACAATGGACAAAAACTCGTAGAAAATTCACTCCGTATTTTAGGTGAGTAATAATTAGGACTCAAAAAGTTTAAATTCCTTTTCAAAATAAAATGATTATGACTTATTGTTTTAGTGTAGGTAAGTAATATAACTTTCTTTAGCAGTATCTATATTGTAAAATTACATAGTTGGTCGGTTTATTACAAAAATACTTTTCTTCCTGTTTTGCCGTAAGCAACAATCAGAAATGATGGATGTAGTTTTTGCCTTATAAATCAGAAATAATACATTTTTTAAGCTAAAATGCTCCCTAAATCTCCCATTTACTATACAGGATAGAGACAAATGGCGGCCCTTGGTAGTAGGTACTTACTTTATTCATTCTGGGGGTTCGAGCTAATAAATCAGTCCTTGGCCCATGCCAATACCAACGATGTTGGCCATTAGTTGGCCAAAGCAGCACCGAAAGGCGTAAAGCCCAACAAACGTTTGAACCAACATTGGCCAATAAATCACAGAATTTATTTGTGCCGTAAAGTCAATGAGCACGTGCTAACATTTTATTCGATACTTGAAAAGAAATTTAGTGACGAAGTTAAAAAAACCAATCGTTTAATATAGGAGCCATGGAATGTTATTTCAATGTAATTTAAATACCATAAAAAAGCATTCAACGAGGTGTTATCTTTCACACAAATTCGGGTAGGTATCCGGTGACCAGACAACAAAGACACCTTTAAAATGAATAGCGCGATAAAATAACTGACATTATTGAGGTCTCCGTAATTTGGTCATCTTGTGATGTATTTTATGGATTTTCCAAAGGCGTAAATTTCTTTAACGACATCTTAATCTATGATTTAATTGTGTGTAAAAAATATAATACGGGATTTCTATTGATTTGCATAATTATTGCAGGTTTGTATGTAAATGAAACTTTAGAATTGTTGCAAAGTTCAAATTACTTAAATCATTATTTAGGTATTAACATTTTAGTAATATTCCGTTTCGGAAAACCCACAAAAGAAATATGCTTATTTATTTAAATTTTATTATTCCATCAAATCAGCTGAAACTTATTTGGCCATTTTTATTTTATCTACTGCCAGAGCTATGAGTCACATCTAAAAAAACAAGTAACACCCCAAATTCTGCTAAAACACATTCTTTCATTCAATTTATTAGAGGCGTCAGAGGCGTTTTTCTTCACCAAATCTCGTGGTGACCCTTGCACTTACGTTGTAAATAACGCAAACACCAAACACTTCCTGAGAGTAAAATACTCCCAATATAGCTAAAAAAGCTAAGGGTGCATGCGTAATAAGCTCTTAGGCGTAAAGGCCGTAAGTGAAGATACGACATTGTTGACACGCGTACGTGTTTTATGTTTATGACACGGTAATGTAATGAAAGAAAAAAGTCGTAGATGCACCAACGTACTATTGATATGGTGGGACTTTTTATCGAGCAAGCATTGATAGTATCGGAAAAGTATCGATGACAAGTGAAATTGTGATAAACAGTAGCCATCGATCCATAGCATATATATCGATCTATACAGTCCGTGAACTCTTAGCCGCCATTCGGATTTCGGGTACCATCAGTCGATTAAGTATCATACCCATGAGAGTGAATGAAACAGCAATACAAATCCTAACGTCGTTCTGAGAGCTCACGGACTGTTTGTGTGGTTATAATTACGCAGTGTTGCCTCAATTAATATTAAATTAATAATCATTTTAATGCATATGGCAATACAATAAATAAATTAGTTATTTTCTAAGACTTTTATTATATAGGCTTTCGGTCTTATTAAAATACGTTAAACAAGTGAAAAGTCGTATATTTAACACCGCTCAGTATAGTCGTGAACAGAGTAAACAGATCGCAATAATGATGCTACCTTTAATTGACTCGTCGTGAAATGCATTCCCAGCTAAATTAACTTGTTTTAAATTATAAGCGAAAGCGTTAATAGTTACCACTATTAAAGTTTGTAAGTAAGAGCATCTTGCCGCGAGCTAGCCTGATTTGGGAACGAGAGTGAAGTGATGTAAGTGACGTTTGACGACGTACGTGATTGGTTGGTCAATCGGCCCCCGCTACTCTAATTGGTTGATTGCTGACGCATATCAGACGAGGTATTTGTCCGATTAGGTATTTGTATTACAAATGACACATTTAGCTTATGTTATTTTAGCTAATGGCCTAAGTGTCAGTTGTAGCAAGTTAATTTGACAATAATTTTAACTATAATTGACTATTTTTGACAGATAACGTATGAAATATACATACACAAATCACGTCTATTTCCCGGCCATAGCTTTACTTTTCGTATTTTTCTGTGTTCTAGTTTTCAGTATCTTTTACTTTTACCATCCGCACGGGACGAGAAGATTGGTACATTCTATGTTTGTATGTGTTGTATGAAAATTACGTCATAAAAGTTATTGTTAAAGCAAATTGGACTCACGCAAGTCAAAAATATTGGTTGGTGTAAGTTACTGCATTCTTACTGTGGAAATCGATATTTGAAAACGATGACCGATGGGAAGCATCCTGTGATATAAAATTAGTTTGGCTCGCAGTTTAATAAATAAAATTTACTGCCATAATTGTTTTTATTTACGGCACAGGCCATAGAATATCCTAGTACCTGCCGCCCGACACAAATTTATAGGTAAAAGTTCGCGACCGACCCAACCGGTCTACGGTCGCGTTCCAAAACAAAAGCAACCGTAACTCTAACCCGTAAGCTCCTCAATCCTCCACCCTGGTCTTCTTATCGGATACTTTCTTAATTGTACTCTTAGTAGCCATCGTGGGATTACTGACCTTATTACGAGGGATTTGAAGCGAGGTTCGTAGTAACAGGAGCGGCCGGCCTTGCCTCTGGTGGATCGCTCTCACCTTTGAGTTCACATGTGAATCTACATTAACCTGCCATGTTAAGAAGGCACGTCAGGTGCCGCCATACTTTCTTCGTTGATGACTTTTTTAATTATCGGCCTATGATTTTAAGATAGTAAGGCACGCGGGGCGTGCGGCGTTTGTTTTTTTGTGGCACGCATGATTTTTGTTTGATGTCGATCTATTAAACACTTTGGAATATTTTATCTCAGCTATTACTGTACGGTGTGAGTTTAAGTGCGGTTTGGAATTAGTTCCGGATTTATGTGCTTAAATAAACAGATATGTGCAGAGGGTTTTTAATTTTTGCATTGCTGTAGCTTGCGGCACATTATGGCAAGCTACCGGCTTTGAATAGGCGTGAGAATGGAGCCAATCGTACCTATTAAATCTTACAAATTATGACTTAGAATAATCAAATACATACCCAATAAACATTTCCAAAATGTAGTATTATCGAAGAATTTTTGCTAGCGACATAAAAACTTTTTACTTAACCTAAAATAATACTGGCCACTAAAGTGAATTCAAATTTGTTTTACGAATAAAAATGTCGTTCTATTCTGTTAATAAATAAATCAGTTATAAGGGAAAGCTAATTATATTTTACAAACAAACTTTAACGTAAATACGTACCTTTATACCTACGTCGTCAGCGCGAATCGGTACTCGGTAGGTTTATTATGTTATTAATTTAATTGTGATTTTCCTCGGGCAAGTACTTAATTACGCACTGACGGCTAAATTGCACTTAATGGGGTGAGAAAATACTTTCCGTTTAATTTCTCGTATTTTCTTCAGATAAAACAAATCTTATGCTCAATATGGTGGAATTCCACGGTGATGTTTAAGACTGTTCACTTATAGGAAGGAATTTGATTGAACTATTGAGCCTTTGGTATGGTTTTCATTGCGCAATTTCCTATCCCGTGGGAATTTTAAAATCCATCCGTCCCATTAGTTTCACACAAGCTTTGTATTTATAGTTAGTGGGTAATAGTTACGGGGTACACAGAGCCCAGGGTTACAAGACCTAAAGGCCGTTTAGCGCGATTGTAGGTGGAAAGGGGAGTCAAAATAGTGATGGATTTCCTAGATTTTCGCCATTCTCCGATAAGCTTTTGCGATCTGCGCGGGAAGAGAAGCAGCTGGTATTTACATTCTATGTTTTTTCTTTGCTCCTAGACCAGCATATGATGCTCAATGTGAACTAAGAATAGTCATGTTTTTAGTTAAAAAGAAGTCTACTTTGTAAAAAGATTATAATTTACTAGCTACTGCCCGCGACTTCGTCCGCGTAGTTTTAGCAATAGATATGTTTATCGCTATCCCGCGGGAACTGTACAATTTTCCGGGATAAAAAGTAGCCTATGTCCATTCGAAATATTATAAACGGGATATGAACCGCGATTACCTTTATTGATCCTTTATTGTCAACCCGCGATCATGATGCATGCAACTGCGTCGAAATATCGGGAGCTCAATTCGAATGAACTTAACCGTGAATCATTGAAAACTCTTAAGTAGCCTATGTTTTAATCTAGGGTACCAGCTATCTTCGTACCAAATTTTATCTAAATCCGTCCAGTCGTTTTAGCGTGAAGAAGGAACAAACATACACACTCACTCACTCACATCGTCACATCATCACATCGTCACATCGTCACAAACTTTCGCATTTATAATATTAGTAGGAGTAGGATTGATCGTTTTACGGGGAATCATAGGTTATAATAACATACGATATTTTTAGTGCCAACAAGGTGCCAACCATGCATGCGGAATTTTTGTTGAAAATACAGTTATCTGTTATATCGCAAGTTTCTATAGAGTAAATATTTATGGAGGCAAGAATTCTTAAATTCAAAACGCATTCATGCACATTCTGTATTAGTTTTCATAAATCGGTAAAACTCATTTATCGGAGTTACGAAACTGCGATGGGCAAAAATGATCGAAATCATTCGTAGTTAAAATTACTCGTTTAATAGTATACTTTGATAGCTGTTATTATACATACATATAGCCAGTTGCAAAGCTCACGACATACATACTAACCAAACATCAATAAAACAAATGACCGAATAAACGCCGGAACATACGAGTAAATGAATAAAAATCAACGATCGTCAGATTTTCAACCGCGCCGATTAAAATATCGTAAGTGTAATTATATTGTTTTTGTTACGTAACCGCATGTGTGTGTGTAGGATGGTCACGCGCATGTCACGGCCGACTTAACACCTGTCAACTGCGCACTGTCAGATGCATACGGCATGCAAGCATGGGCATGTTTTTTTTTAAAAACAAATGCCAGTCACGGATCTCAGGCGTAGATACTATACATATCAAAGCCTATTTAATAATTGATTGAACGCGTTACTACGCGGAGTGTACAAAAGTTTTGATGGCATCGGAACGGCACGTGCTAGACAGTTAAGTCAGCGCGACATACATATTTTTATGTAAAACCCACTTGTACACATTGTGATTGTGTAGGTTACAGAATCGTGTGAATATTATTGCTTTACGTGTTTTACATTATCGTTTATCACTGAAAATTATTGTTAGTAAGTAATCCTAAAGTTTTGGTGTTGTTGTTGTAAGCTCTTTATTGTGCAAATAAACATAAGACAAATAAGTACAATTGACAAACACAGATACATTCACCAAGGCGTACTTATCCCTTTAAGGGATCTCTTCCAGTCAACTTTTGAGTGGATGAGAGGAGTATTTATCTAAATAAATGGATATTACAACAGGGTTTCTTTTAAATTTGTTTTTGGCATCGTCTACAACTTAGTCGAATTTATTATTTATCATAATCACATTAAAATCAGTCTTATTTCAAACTGGTTAAGATAAAAATCACCAAATAAAAATATTGCCACCCACATTTTATTAACACTAAACATTAATAAAAAAAACTGACACGTTCGACACTCGATACCGACAGATTACTAAACATCGTTATCACCAGAAAATTGATGTGAAAACTACCAAAACACGACGCTATCGATAAAAAATCGATATAAAATATCACGAGTTATTAATCGCATATCTCGGTACATAAATCGATTGGCCCAAACAATGGGATGACGATGCATCGTAATCGATGATCGAATGCTTATTCTCTTGTTGGTATGACTATGTACGCAAACCAACTCGGTATTGTGTAAGGATTAAGGAGAAGCATTTTGGTGGTGCATAATTGCTGCACTCAAAGACGCTACTTAAGTTTATTTGAAGTGAAGTTTGATTTTAAAAAGTTGTAACCATAAATAGGCGCTTTATATGATTACTTAATCATTAATTTGCGTCTCTGAGTGTGGTAACTAAGTGGTACAAATTTATAATTGATTTTACAATAAGCTTGTTTAGTTTCAGTCTCAAACTAATTAAAATGAACAACCAATTTGTACTTAAGTATTTTTGTAAGCATAGAGAAAAAAAACAATGTTTTTGTTGAAAATACTAAGTACAAAGCAGCCTTAATACCATTTGTCTTACGGTACCAAAATCGTGACAAATACTATAGCGATAAGCGAGTAGGTATCGATACAAGCTGTGCTCGATAAACGTGAATCGATAGATTAGATCGATATCTCCCCGGGATGTAACTTATGGCCGCAGATACAGTACTGGCCACTTATAGCGTCTTGAAATTTGAATTTAGAATCTATCAAGCTTTTTTAGAACCATGAAAAGAAAAGAAAAAAACCTTTTGCTATACTGCTGGCTGTATGAATGAAGTTTAAATTTAGAATTGAATATTTTAAACAAAAAACTGAACGTAATTAAACTGTATAAGAACGTAACAGTGATAATGATAAGTTGATAACGAAGCATTAATTCAAATTAACTCGGTTTGCAGTATTTTGAACTGTACCGTGCACAAAACAAGGTCGGTGGATCACGCAAGTGTGTTTGTTGTTCTCGAAGGAGGGCTTGAAAACTGCTTTGGACTGATAAGGCAGTAATTTGAATAATTACTACACAGACTTGCTTTGAAGATGAATACATCTTAGAATTTATTATTACGAAAGTTATTATTTATGGGTTACATTTTGTTATTTATTGCACAAAATGGAGACGTGGTTTATGGCGCTGGTACGGTCGGCAGGAGAAACTTGTCGAGAAATCATTTTAAATTTATAATTGCATAAACATTTAACGCCATTAGTTAATTAGCCATGCGTTTTAATGTATGTCTTCTAATTTTTAATTGTTGCAACTTTATCTACCTGGTAGTGAAAACGACAGAATATGAAAATACGTTGAATACATATATAACATTGCTATACCCTACTAGGGTCCATGTTTAGATCTAAGTATATTTTATAACACCTATGTAAATACCATGGATGCAATTTGAATAAATATGAAATATGACTTAAATATCCAACAAGGTTTCTTATAATTCTTCGAAAATATTTCATTAGATTTTTGGGTTATTTTGATTATACCCTGTTGTTAGATAAGATTAAGAATTATGTCGATGGCCTAGTGGTTATACTTCATTTAATTTAGGATGAGAAACCACAACAACATTATATTGCGGTTCGTGAAGTGTAATCTCTTAACAATCTGAACTAGAGTAACAATAGACGACACGCAAATAAAGTGACATTAAAACAATTTTATTTTGCGGCTGCCAAACTATTGCACTGTACTATTTGCTAGGTAAGAAATAGTTGACCAGACGCAATATAATGCTATTGTGGTTTCTCATTCTAAATTAAATGAAGTATAGAGAACCTCACTATGAAGCTTGAGGTCCCGGGTTCGATCCCCGGTCGGGGCAGATATTTGAGATATTTTTCTATGGATATTAATCTGAAAATAAATATTATTATTATTAGTATGAAAAATACAAATGTTTGTTCTCGAGTCTTGGATGTTTAATATGTATGTAAGTATATACTGGGTCAATTTGGTGTCAGTTGTCCCTAAAACAAAGGCACTCCCTTGACGCCGTCATATTTAAGAAAAATCTGAAAATCATCTATAGAAATACTAAAACTACTAAATGATGACGCCGTGATCGCCGCAGTACGATTTTCAAGGGGTCAAAAAGAAGATTTTTTTAGACAACGAATTTGATACTTAGAAATTTATATAATTAACCTATTCGACGTCAACGACCTATACACATCCATTACTTCAGCAGTCCCAACGGAAGACCCTGGCTATATGGCCAGCAAATGCTGAGTTGGGACGATTTTGTTACAGTTTAATGTATCTGTTGTTTTAATATATTTGTTGTCTGTGATTGTCACAAATAAACTTTTTTCTTTCTTTCTTTCTTTCAATACAAAAGCAACCTTCGTTCTATTGAGCTTAGGTTCAACTTAAGGTATCGCAAAAGAAGTCTGGGGAGCTACTCCGAAATTCGATTTGCGAAGTTCGTATCACGCCGTCCCTCTCACTCTCAAATTAATAACTATTAGTGAGAGCGGAACGGCACGAAACGAACTTCGAAAATCGAATTTCGGAGTATAAGGCCTGGCGTACGGGTGACATTGACGTCTCTTGTATTTGACGTGGCCACGGAAAGGTTAAAATACATCTGCGTCTTGCCTTCACTTGAACGGTCCTCGCACGCAGCATAAGGTAAAGTAGTTACAGCAAACAGCAAGTTACATTAAAATTCATCCCGGACGGTGTCCGCTGATACCGCCGATAACCATTAGGATCCCTTAATTTGTTCGCAGCCCTTCACCTATCCTATCCGTATCCCTTTACGGATCGTTAGTAAGCGCTAGCGCAGCTAGATGTGGCAAATGTAAGGTCTTTTCAATGTAAACTGTCCAACATGAAACTACCGTGAGACTCACACATAATTACAACACAACGGATAACTCACGTATAAAACGCAATCCCACGCAATTCTTCGGCTTTTATATGTGAGTTATCCGTTGTGTTGTAATTATTTAAACTGTCCAATTTGATAAACCAAATTCTAACCTCAATCTACAATTTTTTGTAAAAAAGAACACCTTATTTTTTGCAAAAATTGTAGATTGAGGTTAGAATTTTGTTTACCAAAAATGACAGTTAATACACCTATCAAATAAACCTGAGGCAATATTTTGTACATAATTTTGCTGATATATTATCTCCAGTTCATTTATTTACGATGAAATAGTTGAAAAACAACAAAAATGAGACGTTTTGAGGTTAGAATTTTGTTTACCAAATAGGACAGTTAAGAATAAAAAGACCTTAGACGACGCGCCTATTTAGGTTAGCTACGTGTTACAACCTTTTTATAAAATTGACCTATTTTGGCACTGGCCGCAAATAAACTTAATTGCACGCAGCGCTGAAAGAAAGAAAAACAAAAGAAATTCAGTTGTGTCATTGCTCTTGTCAGCGCTGCGTGTTGAATTTTCAGTATAATTTAAGTTGTTTTATTTTATTGGTTTCTACAGTCTACACGCCAAGAATTTGAATTTCTGTTTCTCAAGGCGTATCTAGTTAACCAAACTCCCCGTTCCAAGGGCGTAATGTCGCTAATCCCCCTTTAGTTTCGCGTTATATCTGATGCGATATTCTAATGTTATTCTGGCCCGAGATTGAATATCTCGGTTGATTTGTAAGCGTTCTTGTTCGAGTTTACCAAAGATATCGCTAATGGTCATTGTCTACGGCGTTTGGTCGGTATTATCGGTAAGTTTGAGACAATGCTGTTTATACAACATAAACTTTACTGGAAGTTTGGTATTGAATGGGAGATTTAAATGCAGTGTCAGTATCAAAAAAGTGAGTTGGTTACAGGAAAAAAAATTTTTTTTTTTTTTTTATTTGTATTGTGCTTATAATGTTCGTTTAGACCCCTTACTGTAATTACACTGTCGAGTAATAATAACGGGTCTCTTCTCATACAAAATTGTATAAAAAGCGACCCTTTATTTGCGCCAGTCAGTGTAGTACCTAGATAGGTACTTTGCAGTCGCATAACTATGAAGTGGAGCTATTATTTAAAGTACCTACTTAATAATGTTTAATAAATATTAGGTACAGGTGGCGGCACGTAAGTAAAACGTGGAGGGTATGCGCAGTATGAAAAACAACATCATTTTCATACTGCGCATCTCCCCTCCACGTTTTACTTACGTGCCGCCACCTATAAATAAAGTTCCCACAGAGCATTAGTCTGTTGTAATGTAATTGTACCTTTATTATTGTATCTTTTTTTTTTCAAATATTAGAAGTTTTGTTTAACAAAAAAAAAACATTTACCTTGCTATTTCGCAACCACGAAATTTTATTCATTAATATGGATTTCCGCAAACTAACGCTTAATTCTTTATCGTTTTGTTTAGTAATAAGTCAAGGTGTTATTTTTAAAATAAGTCAAAAATATGTACTGAAAATCACGAAAACCTTCAAATTAAAAAAAATTATAACCGCAAATGTTTATACGTCAAACCATTCACTGGTTTATAGAACACTACCTCAGAAATAACCATTTCATTATCATAACATAATGGTTGTGTACACAAATCAATTAGGGGTCTGACCCTAAACAATGCTGACTTGTATTACCAGTCATCTTTGACCCCTCTTGTTTCTATATCACGTAGTCATTACTAACTATTAGAGGCTTAATAATTGCCGTCAAAGGTCTAAGTAATTTTGTTATTGCTTTAGTTTACGTTGCTAAGCTAACGGATTGAGGTGACACGGGGGTTTAGGTTACAACGTTGTTTGCTAAAACGATGTAACTGACATAGTAATGTTTAATTTCCACACTGACTGCTTTTAGGACAAGTTTTCCGAAATTTTGGTTGAATTGCTTATTTATTTTTCATGTTCTCTTATTTTGTAATACGTTGGGTACTTTTTGTAACGAAAATTTAGTTACGCCAATTTTATACTCTTGTTTTCTATGTCGTATCAACCATTTGAAGTTTAATTGGAAGACCCTTTTAGGGATAAGTTCACCTTTGTATATCTATTTGTCCTGTAATCGTTAATGTTTCATGCAATAAAGAGATACCTACGTGTACATATAAAACCGACAATGAGTTGTCTGACTGTCCACTTTGCACTATCTGTGGTTACTTTGTATGAGTGTATGGGGCCATGTAATTTTATTTTTTACATAGTAAAATAAGTAGGTAACTCTACCTATCTCTGCAGTTATGGTCTCATCCTAGTTATAAAATGATTTAAAAATCGTCTCACTTAACCCTTACGCTTAAATTTTACGTCCAACAAAATTTTTACAACATTCCTTCATACTTTATACGACGTATTCTATTAAAAACTGACAAATTAACGCGTGCGTCTGATAAAGGCGCCACTATCAATCGATCGTGTAAAATTTGTACGTTGGAAGGTCAATTCCGAGTTTCACCACTAGAAAAGGTAAGTTTGTTATCACTGGGTTTTTGGGAGCGATCACGTAAATTAGTAAAATTAGATGCTATTAAGTCAAGTGTGGGCGTTGATATACATTAACAATTAGTCGTTAATAGAGAACGACAGTTCTGTTACCGTAATGGTCAGGTTTTTAATAGAAAAACTATTTAAATGGGCTCGTGCAATAAATTTCATTTTGAGGAGGATTGCCTTTGGTTAATGTCTGACGCCTGCGTTTTTGGAGCCAACTCTAACTTAAGTAGGTATTATGTCTTAATAAACATACCTACATAAATTTTTATTTATTACGGGGTAGACAGAGCCTAAGGTAACAAGACCTAAAGGCCACGTTTAGCATGATTGCGGGCGTGTGGAAAGAGGAATCAAAACATGATTACTACGATTTTCGCCCTGAGCTAACTTCGTTCTACAACTTTTAAAAACAATCTGTATTGCGATTTTTATTATAGTTTCAAGTTTAATTAGACAAGCAATGTAAGGTGTATTCGGGTAATTCCGGAAATCGGATAATTCCGAAAATCATTAAAATCAGCCATATTCTGTTGTAATAAGAGTCGCATTTCGAAAGTAATGGAGTATTATTATTTATAACGGAATATGACTGATTTTAATGAGTTCCGGAACCATCCGATATTCGGAATTATCCGATTTTCGGAATTATCCCATTTTCGGAATTATCCGATTTCCGGAATTACCCAAATACACCTTATTCCTAAATCCGTCATTTAGCTGTGACAGGCGATGTCATTAGGCTATTGGATGCCGTACATTGAAAATACCATTTAATTTGTTTGGATTAAAAAATGATAATACTACTTAATTTTTGAAAGTTGCAGAACTAACGTACCTAGTTAGTCCCATTTGAGTAGCAGAGAATGTGTTTTATTTTTTTGCTCCTGTTACAAGGTTTAAAAAAGACTGAGTTATTTTATGACTATTACCAAAAGTTAGCTTACGCTTGTCTCTCTAAATTATATTTTAATTGAAAAGGACTTAGTGCCTTTTCTTGCACCCAAATGTATACCAGCTCACCAAGAAAGCTAACCTAACTCTAACCTATAAGGGAAGGCCATTCACCTCGTCACTGTCCGAATCCCTCCTAACTTGGGACCTTCGTATTGTTCCTTATCGCGACCGAGACAATACAAGACGCGAGTGACGCCTGTCTCACTTTTACTCCAATCTTATGCATCCGACACGGAATGCTGTAAATGGCCGCTTAGACTTACGACAATTGTCGGTAGAATCTGCATTTTGGATCCCCCTGTATTTATTTGTGAGGTTTAAGAATCATCTGACAAGTTGACAGTTTGGAAATCTCTACACGCTGTTTAGTTTTGCATAAGCGGTTTGTTGTTATTGTTGTTATTTCGGTGCGATTCGTATTTTAAAACCACTAAAGGAAAAGGTTTTTAAATCGAATTTGATTGTCTGGAAAAAGCTTCATTGTGAAGCATTAATTACCCACATCTTAGTCAGTGTAACTTTCTTTTAGTTACTTATTTTTTAATTAATTGTCTATCGTGAAACGGAATGTATCGAAGCGTCATTAACTACCAACATAACCAGATGGGGGCTGTGTGTCCACTTATATCTTTGCTATCTGCGAACTGATTTCGACAATTCTTTTTTCATTCTATAGAGCATAACTCAGAGTTTGGTCTCACAAAAATTCATCAAAATCCGTTAGTTCATTATAATTTTATATACATTTAAAGTCGGTTACTATTTTTTTAATAAAAAAAAAAGTTTCATTCAATCCGTGCTATCCCTATTGTGGTATACGATATGCAAATAATTAGGATACACAGCCACACATGCGGCCACTAATTCGAACCGACACGTAATTCAATTAACGTGGTCATCTATTTGCACAAACAGCCTACAGGCACCCCTTTTCGATGTTTGCGCAATCCGAAATGAACCAAATGGGGAGGCTACTTATATAAATAGTTTTCTATTCGACTCAGGGCATGTCCTAGAGTTTTCATTCTGCTTTTAACCCTTGAAATGTCGGTGTCAGCAGTGTATTAACGCGTCTAACGTATTCTTTTCAAAATTTTATGAATATTGGAGCATTTTGTGAAAAGATACGTGACTTGTTCAGGGTATAACACGAACCCGCTAAAACAAAAGACTTTTGAGCACTTCCGAGAGCGTTTCAATAAAACGAAAAGCACCGAGGCGAAAGGTTAGTATATTAAATACATTATGTTATAAATAAATTGAGCCTAATGCTCGATGGTGTAACAATGGGTGATAAAAAAATTCAATATATTTTATTATACGGTTGTACTATGTCGAATGCGATTAAATTTTGTTTATTGGTCTTTTTGTATTATAAAATTTTATGTTGTATGAAATGCGTAAAATACAAGTTATGGGTGTTTACTGTCGTCACCTCGGGATTTGGCTCGAAATTTAAATTGAAACGTTAATATCGTAATGTGTCGCATGCCATCCAGGATCCACGTTTAGTGACCCGACAAGTGCTGAGTGGACTCCTTTTTCGCATTTGCACTTTATTTCTATTTAAATTTTGCATTATTTTTAACATAAACATTACTGTATAAGGTGTAATTTTGCGAAATAAAGATTTCTTATTCTTATTCTTAATATGGCAGTTATTTAACACAACAAATTTACTTTTAACACTTTTAATTCAGACTGTTTAGTTTCAGTCCTCATTCATAAAAATTACAAACCCCATGTAGTTGCTAAGTCGTGTTTTGTCTGCGCGTGGCGAAGGCTAATGTCAGTGACAAACGAAAAAAGAAAATTAGGAAGCGTTTACAAAAAGGGGGTACATTTTGGCGGGCGTCAATCCAAAGGAATGGCAAAGGGAGACGGGCTGAAACTATTAACTATGATACCAACCAAGCAAAGAGACATCAAATCACAAAGATAACAGAGTCGTGGAAGCCAACTTGGCTGCAATTGATTAGACAAGATTTCTTAACAAAGAGCCTTTTTTTTTTCTTTTTTTTTTCTTTTTCCAAAGTAGATGGCTTCTGTAAAATGGGACAACTTTGTCAGTGTCAAGGTTGAGAGCTACAAGTGTCTCAGCTGTCAGGTATAGTTCCATAGGGTTAGGCAGGGGATACCCTACAACAAAAACATCAAGACTGTTCTAATCTGAGTAATCTTTGGTTGCTCTTCTTTCTTTAATGAAAATTTTGAGAGGTTCTTTTTTAACCTCTCGTGTGTCAAAAGTAAAAATTACCTACATAAATTACGTAAATATTACAATAAAAATACAAAAAGATAGCCCTAAATTTTACACTAGTCAGTGCTTAAACATTCGAAGGGTTAACTCATCTCTATGAAGTCTATGACATTTAATTTGATATGGGAGCTCACGTGTTTTTTTTTAATGTTATATAAGAGGGGGCAAACGATGGCTGTATGCTGCCTATAAAAAAATATATTCTATTCTATTCTATCCCACACGTTACTATGTTCTAGGTATAAGAGGCAATTAGAAATCAACTGTCTCGTAAGCAGTTTTCACTAGCATTTGTACAAAATTCCTCAAGTTAGTTTTATAAGCTTTATACCCGATGGTCCTGACTGAAGGCCTTACCATGACGTCTTAATTCCGACTCAGTTCAGGTTTTAGCTGTCATTTTTATTTATTTTTATTTATTTTTAAAGTACCCGAAACCGACGAGCATGTATGGAGAGATTGATGAATATGGATGAAGCGAAAGAGGTATGTCAGGATCGTAGCAAGTGGAACAAAGTAGTCTCTGCCTACCCCTGTGGGAAAGAGGCGTGACGATATGCATGTATGTGTATGTATGTGTATGTTTTATTTATTTTTATTTATTTTATTTTATTTTATTTATTTAATAATCATATACATCTATCATTACAGTTACCCAATACGATAGAGGAGTAGCACATCATTTTACAGTGTATAGATAATATGCATTATGTATCTGACATTATGTATGTTTAGTATGGATCTGACAGCGAGCGAACTTAACAAGGTATAATTCTGGTCACAATTCGTGATTTGTCCCAATATTTTATCATCTGTTTTTGCTTGATATATGCGTTACGAATAAAACCTTTCTTTCTTACAATTATAACAAACGAACCTTCGCATTTATTTTATTAGTGCCGATAGGATTTTGTTACATTTTATTCGCTTATAAAACAAAACATATAACAATAAAATTTGATCACGGCGGGTGCTTGTAGCACATGAAGGCGTAAAAACGGTTTCGCGGTTCATTTAAGAAATATTAAAGTTAATCCCGAAAGCGCACTGTTTTCAAAAACTTCCTATGGAGCATGACGCTTGGGCAAGCGTCTTGAGAATCGATTGTAACAGAATGACATATTGCGAAGATTGATTGTTTGTGTTAACTTTCGAAAAACTTTAAAAACTAGGTTATGCTTACAGCTCCGCCATCTGCTCAAAAATTAAAATTAGGTACGGAAAAAAGCAATTTATTCCTGTAAAAAAAATGCTTTTTTTGCCCAATGCTCAATGTCAGTTAAGATTTTCCTTTTAGGTAACTTTTTTGTTGAAAAAAAAAAACTTTTTTTAAAAGTAAAATTTCAAAAGATACATTTATAAAACTATAACTATTATTTCTTATTCTGTTACAAATACTTTCAAAATAAAGATAGGTAATTCTTTAGTTAGCTCAGTACAAGCTGCGTCAAAAAAGTAACTAGTTTCATCGAAAAAAAATCTTGATAAGCGAGAAAAGAGTTAAATAAACGGAAACAGCTAACAACGACCGATAAAATATAAAAATAACGCAAATAATTAACAAACACGACTTAATTAAAGCAAGATACTGAATGCCACTAACTATCATTATACCATCCGTACCTAATACAAAGTTATTTGGAAAAAAAAGTTTTTTTGAAATAAAAGTTTTTTTTGACAAACTTTTTGTATGCTGCTCAATAAGGTGTAACTCGTGAGCTGAGAATACCATTCGGGTTTTTTTTTTATGGCGACGCGGTTGGCCTAGTTGGTAGTGACCCTGCCTGCGAAGCAAGCGTCCTGGGTTCAAATCCTGGTAAGGGCATATATTTGTGTGATGAGCACGAGTTATGGATGTTTTCTATCTAGTATTTATTTCTCTATATAAGTATGTATATAGTTGTCTAGTACCCATAACACAAGCCTTACTAGCGCTTACTTTGGGACTAGGTCAATTTGTGTAAATTGTTCCCTGATATTTATTATTATTTATTTATTTATGTAGGTAACAAGTAAAGCCTTTAAAGTCGCACAGCTTCCCCCTCAACGAGATCTCTTGAAGTACAAATTTAAAATTTAAATTGTGTCCGATATCTCGCGAGCACGTGTTATCCTAACCCGGACCCTTAGCCGCAGCCATCTGATAAGCCAGCACAGCACACGTAAGACAGACAGTACGAGGGAAATATTTATTTTATAGCCTTTTTTATTCCGAATTCGCTACAATTTCAGTAAGTGCATGTTGTTGTTGTTGTAGTTTTTTTTATTTTTTATTATTAAATTAGCTGTTGCCAGCGACTTCGTCTGCAAAGAATTCATTTATCTCTATCCCGCGGGAACTACGCAATTTTCCGGGATAAAAAGTAGCCTATGTGCTATTCCAGACTTTTCTTTATCTATGTGCCGAATTTCATCTAGATCCCTTGGGCCGTTCTGGCGTGATTGAGTAACAAACAAGCATCCATCCATCCATCCATCTATCCATCCATCCATACTTTCGCATTTATAATATTAGTTAGATTGTCGCGTAATTCGGCGTGCCTCATGGCATAGGCTTCTCCGTGTATGGGAGGGTTTTGGGCTATAGTTCCCACGCGCGCCCAGTGCGGATTGGGAACTTAACACACACCATTGAATTTCTTCGCAGATGTGTGCAGTTTTCCTCACGATGTTTTCCTTCACCGAAAAGCTTATGGCAAATTTCAAATGTAATTTCCGCACATAAATTCCGAAAAACTCAGAGGTGCGAGCCCGGGATTTAGGACCAGCAGGCCCCTATTTCATCGACTCGACAATAATTGTCGGTGACAAGCGTCAATTCGAATTACGATGCGTGGTCAATATGAAGCCAATCGGCGTAGGTTCTTGTCAATTTTGTAATGTAAACGACCGACCGACCGATGTGACGACCGATGTGACGACCGGATAGCCTAGTGGTTAGTAACCCTGACTATGAAGCTAGAGGTCCCGGGTTCGAATCCCGGTAGGGGCAGACATTTGTACGATTAAATACAAATGTTTGTACCCGAGTCGTGGATGTTGTATGTATTTAAGTATGTATTTATCTACATTATATATGTATGTTTATCCGTTGCCTGGTACCCATAGTACAAGCTTTGCTTAGTTTGGGACTGGGTCAATTGGTGTAATTTGTCCCATGATATTTAGTTATTTTATTTTATTTTAACAGAATTGTCACTTGTCGCCGACTATTGTCGATATGGTGAAAGGCCTGCTTCTGATGCATGGTAAAAGCTTAAGTGAAACGGCGAAAGTCGTAGGAATCATGTTATAGGCGATGCTAGCTCGCCACCTATTTTGATTCCCCTTTCCGCCCCTTATTGGGGTTCCGTACCTCAAAAGGAAAAAACGGAACCCTTATAGGATCACTTTGTTGTCCGTCCGTCTGTCAAGACCCTTTTTCTCAGGAACACAAATCGAATTTCGGAGTAGCCCCCCCTTCCCTTCCAGTGGAAGTCTCCCGGCTGGTATTATAATGAATTAAGTGACAGCTAGCCAGCCTTATTGTCAGTGTGTGTGTGAATAACACTTAATTCAGTAAGAAAATTACGCTTTTCACAGCGACGTTTCGTTTGTTCTCCATCTATTCATAGCACGTACCCAAGTATAAAAGTAAAAAAAACTTAATAAAAAAGGATTGTGTTACTGTTATTCCAACATTTACTATGTAAAAGGACAGTCGCACCCTTACACTTATCGGTCTGATTAATATTTCCATACATTAACCATTTAGGGTATTCCCGACAGCTCAAAGTTGACCTTATGATAGTAACAAAGGGTTCATTTTACAACGTCAAGATACAGTTAGGTCTAAGTATCAGCCTGTTGATGTATTTTTGTTATACTTACGACTATATTCGCGGATGGAGTTGCCAGAGGCGTTTTTGACGATGTTACACGTTACTAATTATTATATTTTTACCCCTGACGCAAAAAGAGGGGTGTTGTAAGTTCGACGTAGATGTCTCTTTGTGTGTGTAACTGTCTGTGGCACCGTAGCTCTCAAATTAATGGACCGATTTTGATGCGGTTTTTTTCTTTTTTGGTTAAAATCGGCCCAATAGTTTGAAGCGTAGCTATTTTCCAAAATGATGCAATCCGTGGGCTTTTAATTTGATGTTATCATGGTTTCATATTTCAAAAGGAAAAATCAGAACACTTATAGATTTTTTTGTTGTCTATCTGTCAGTATGAAAGTTTGTAAAGATTTGCAATAGCAATAATAAAACAAAGTCTGCCGCCGCGTCTCTGTTCACGTTAAACTCAAAAACTACTGAACCGATTTTCATGCGGTTTCCAACTCACGAGGATTGTTAAGAATTTGTTTACGTTTTGTGTATTAGTTGAATTTTAACAATCATTGATAAAAAAAAGTCAAGTTGTTAGGATAGATTTTGATTCTGCGCAGACGAAGTAGTCATTCATTCTGAGAGGAGGCTGGTGCCTGGTGCTGGTGGACATTGATTTTATACCGAAGAAGGGGATACCGTGTAATATGGTAATAGTTGTGGTTTTTCGTCACATTTTGTGTTTTATTAATATTTGGCGACCCCTGACATGATTCGATGCACATCTGTGCGTTTATTGTTCAATCTGACACCCAGTACCGAATTTAGGGTCCAACACAAAACAACTATACCAGGAGAAGGCACCACTTTTTCTCTATTGCCAAAGAATTTTTATAAGAATGATTTTTAAGGTTTGGTGGTGGCAATGTTTTTCGCTGTTTTTAATTAAGTTATTAAATCTGTTTTTTGTTTCTCTCCCTCTTTTTAAATATGGGCTTCGCTGTAAACTGTATAAACCAGCGTTGTTGCACTTTTGTGTGGCAACATGCTAAGTGGAGTCCCTTTTTCGGTGTCCTCACAAATCGTATTAGTAATAAGCAATATCTTTAGTTAATTATAGTTTTTATGGTGGTGGTACCTTGTGAACCGTTTTTTTTTTCAATGTTAGTTTTTATCTATGCTCTATGTCACAGTGAGTTGAAAGGACTATGTAAAATTTTGACGTGAGTTTTTTTAATACTCAATAGGCACGCGTTTGATCACAATGATGCCTGAGTCTTAATGTCCTTATCAAAACAGCAAAATTCCTAAAACTATTACCGTGTGCAAAATCAATTTCCCAACGTATTTCTATTAGCTGGATGCATGCAACCGACATTTCAATCTTGCAAAACCCATAGTCATACCTTCTTCATACATTTGGACCGCAAAACCACACGTCGACCTTTCCGCGCAGCGGGGAAAATTAACAGTGGCCATTTTGGTTTGCTGTTATGCCTTAGTGAAAAAGAAATTTATTCAATATTTTTTCAGAATGGATTTTTGTTGCCCCAATGTGTGACGCATAGGAGCGTATTTAAAAACAAATACTTAACTGCAGAAAACATTTAATTGAAATAAGAAAAACAAGAGAACAAGAGTTGTGGAGGTCGAGAGGAGAGGCCTTTGCCCAGCAGTGGGGACGCTGCAATAGGCAATTTAAAAAAAAAGGAAAAGCAAACATGAATTTAAAAAAAATCTGCAATTTAAAAAGAATGAACTAAGTGAAAGTATAGCAAGCCCGATAGATCAAAATTGCTAATCATAAACAAGGAATTTGTCACCGCCCGTTGTAATTTTTTGGCACTGTTTGAATTTTTATTAATGTAAACATGGATGTTGTTATTTTAAATACTACATATTCATTCATATTTATTTATGCATATTTATTCGCCTCGCGAAAGACAAATTGACATTTTTGAAGTTAATACCACCAACCTTCGTGTCAGGGCTTAAGAAAAAGATGTCTATGTGTTTATGTATATTGTAGATTTTTATGACTGCATATTTATCTACATTACGGTAACTGTTTTATTAAACAACGCCAATACTAACAAATTCAAAAACAATTTTTAAAACCTGACCTACTGTTTCTATTCCCGGTATCAGACGATCAATTTATTTTCCTCTCACTCTATACATCGCTGGCTACTAGCAAAAATATCCACAGTTTTCATTATCACGCATCAACGGACGCGAAACATGTTATAACCTACGTAGATTACTTGAGAATGTTACAAATTTGCAAGTAATCTTGGTACAATAGGAAGATGATTGGGTCAATGGAATTTTATGTTGAAATTACTCTTTTGATACCACAATGGCGTCTTATTCTGAATAATTTTTGTCACGGTGCGTGCCTTATTCGAATTGGCGGAATACTTTTATTGTGTTAAAACAGCTTTTGACTAGGAGATTGATTTTTAATTTTATTTTATTAAATGCAAAGTCACTGAGCATATGCAACTAGGTGAAGTAAGTTGGCTGATTTGAGGTGTTCAATAAAGAGTATTTGTATTGTATTGTTGTATTGTAAGTTGTAAGCTCGAGTCTTATATACATAATTAATCAAGTTTTTATCCTATACGGAGAAATACAAGCTTAACTGCCTCCAACTTATTTCTCTGTCTTAATGGTTGTCTGGTAGAGATCGCTATTAAGCGATAAGACCGCCTATCGTATACCTTGTTCCTTGTTTCTGTATTGTTTTGTACAGATTTGTGGTGTTCAATAAAGAGTATTTGTAATGTATTGTATTGTAAATACAAGCTTTGATTAGTTTGGGACTAGGTCAATGGTGTCAATAGCAAAGATATCTTAAGTTTTTTTATTTCAGTCAGGTTTATTCCACAAATCCACAATCTTGCTAAATGTGGACTGTATGTCACCTTAGACTCTGTCTACCCCGGGATAAAGACATGATTTGTGTTTGTGTGTATACCAAATTATGTTTATAACAACTTCTCATGACCACAGTGATCGTGTTAGGCGGGTATTGCTATGTCAACTCCCGTTATAAGTGGTTTGTGGAGAATGCAGTTTCCTCACAATTTTAGCAGGCGCATCAGCAACATATACAACTATCGCTATGTCTGTACGTTTGTTATTGAGGACATGCGATATACGGGGCTGGGTGCTAGCTACTCGCTTGGTCTAAGTGATAAGAGAACAGGCCCTATTTTATAAAGCTTACAATTTACAAGCGGAAGTCTCTTTCTGACACTATGTGTTAGATAGAGACTTCCGCTTGTAAGTTGTAACTGTTAGCTTTATAAAATAGGGCCCAGGACATTATATAACCAAGTCTATGTTACTTAAATCATGGCAATCATGTCATAGGCGATGCGGTTAGCAACCCATCACTATTTTGATTCTACTTTCCATCTATACTATACGCTCGTAATCTTGCTAAACGTGGCTTTTAGGTCTTGTGCTACCTTATGCCCTGTCTACCCCGTAAGGCATAAAGACGTGATTTATGCATGTAGGTATATAAACTCACGGACATATTTAGCGGAACCCAAAAAAAACGTACGTAGTTATTTTTTTCTGGTCAAGTATTAAGTATGCGTGTTGCACGTAAAAACCAATCGAAGGAAGGGGCAAATATCGTAGGAATCTTCTTAGCAGTAGGACAACATTACGGGCTAATTAAAAAAAACAAAAGCTTCTACCAATAATGGCCAAGATTTCAAGGTAGGAGTAAACTGTCGATGTCAGAGTTTCCCTAGCGAATGTGACTTATCGCAATTCTATTGCCTCTTTGTTTTGTGTTCCCGCGTTTATTTCATAGCTTGCACCAAACCTTGGACCCAAGGGACGCAGGCTAGCGTCCGACACTTTTTCAAAGTCGTGACTCGTCCGTGCCAGCGGTCACGAACCGGGTACCGTTACACACTCTTCCCTCTAGCGGGACTCCCTGCAAGTGGGAGGGGGACAGATATATGTCTGTGAGATAGCCTGAAGGATCGCGAGCCGCAGGCGCTTTTTGATTGTTTTTGACGTGTGAACGCATTAAGGTGCTTGGAAAGTTCTTATAGACTTTATAGTAGTTGATTTAAAGTCTAAAATTGGGATTGTTGTGTACCTCAGTATCTCCGTATGGTACGGAGATCGGTCATCATTGGAACACTTGCCTAATATTGGAAATGTTAGATTACAATCCGAAACCAGATTCTAAATTTATATTTTATTTATTTGGTAGGTATATAAAATTCAATGAGAAGACTTATTTTTTTTAATTAGCTTATGTGTTGTCCTACTGCTGGGCAAAGGCCTTTACATTTTATATTACATTAATAATTAATTATTTCATTTGAAAGTTAGGCGCATTATAAAATTTAACAACGACAAAGTATTACAACTGCTTAGCTAATAGGTACATTGCGATATCGATTTATGTCAAATATCAATATATCAATCAAACTCTTGGCTTAGCAATAAATTAGTCTATTTCAATTGAATCCAAGATAAAAACTTTATTAAAGGCTTATCTGCATTATTAAGCAAAATCAACTGCAGAATGCAAACGCGTAATAATATTACAGTTGGATTAACCAGTTTTTTTTTACTATCTTGGACTTGGAGATTCACCAGAGTTGGCACGAATGGATTGAACGAAACTAATGTCACTTAGATATTTTTGTATGGAAATGACTTAAGTCTGTCACTTTCATACGTGTGTGAAGTGTATTCAAATATAACACATAGATACTTCATTCACTCGTTCGATCCATTCGTGCCAACTCTGGTGAATCGATCTGTAGTTACCTTAATATTATAATTTTAATAAATCACTAGATCTTAATTTAATTTAATTTTATTTTATTAAAATTTCATTTAGTACTTCTGACGATCCCTAGTGGAGAACTATTGTCATCTTTGCGTAATTTTATTGTGTCATTTGATATTTCTATAATTTTTATTGTTTTGGTATTTTTTATTTTTGTGACATTTACTTTGTATTCTCTATTATTAATTTTCTGACGGCATCAATATGAATTTTCTTCGCTTGACATTTTTATGTAAACCAATGTATTTTTCGTATTGAATAAATAATAAACTAAACTAAACTAAACTTACTCGTACTCTTCAATAAAGCTACTATACCGAGTTCCCACAGAGAAAGTTAGCCACAGAGTATAGAACTATATTTATTACTACTGCATATTCATAGAGCCCTACGGCCTAGCCACTGTACCTGGACCTTCCATTATGCCTCGACAATTTACCATTTTGAGTTACCGAGAGGTCAGCGTATTCTGGATTTTGGGAGCCGAGTTGGATGAAGCGGTAACAGCGTTTGTAGTTAGTGTAGTCATGTCTTTAGTCTGGTTTTTACGGTATGCGAATGGATTTAGTTGCTGGCTGGAAAGAAAGATAACCTATGTAGCCAGGTTAAAAAGAAAAATCGTTGGTGAAATTTGAATTTAGAACTGGCGAGATTAAAAAAAAACAAATTTAATTTATGTTCACATTACCGATTTTTTTTACTTGCAAACTCTTTATTGAACATCAGAACATCACATATAACAATCAAAGCAGAAAGAAGGGTATACAGTACAGAAGTAATAAGGTAACATTAGGTGAATAGGTAAATTAATTATTACGAAAAAGTTGTCAAGTCAGTCTGTCAGTCAAAGTGTGGTAGGGCAGCTCCATCATCAAAACCTAACAGCTTCGCTGCTGGCTTCCATTTGTGGCGGGTGCCACGAAGGCACATACTGGTCGTGCTAATTATGGACGTTGATATGCGAGCTCTTAGCCAGCCCAAAACGGGATAATTTTTTAAATAACTTACACAAATAATGTTTATTTTAATATTTTACCTACAGCAAATTAGAACTTTTTTTTTACAGTGGATTGACCAGCGGATGATCCCTATTCCACCTGGTGAAAAGGGCAGATGAGACCAAAGGTCATTGGTTCAGTACAGTGCCTCTTGTTTCTCAATGTATTTGACAGTTGCCGTGTTCTGAACAAACATGAATGAAAAATAATAATATTCGTTTGTCTGGCTTCTCTAACATAAAAAAAAATTGTTAAGATCGAGAACAAATGCAACAGGCTGCATGGTGCATCACTCGTACTCTCTCTCATCCTCAATAAAGTATTTTTTCATTCATAGTTATTCGAAACACAACTACTGTCAAATACAAGAAACTAGAAGCACTGTAACAGCCTATTCACTTTGGCTTTAAAGAGGTTGTATTTGCAGGCTCCAAAACTTTGTTACTGCAATTCATTTCTTACTTTTCTCCCGAAATATCAGAATGTACATTTTCAAATAAAATACATAAAGCGACACCGCTAAAAGCAAACTTTATATTACAACACCCTATTCTAAACTTCGCACCATAAAACCGACCGTACCCGCCACACAAGTACAGGGGAACTATTCCAAAATTCAAATTTCGAAGTTCGGATCACACCATTCCACTCACTCCTATTGATGACTAGTGTGAGCGGAACGGCACGAAACGGACTTTGAATTTCGAATTGTGTATAAGGCCAGTATTCACATACAAGTTTCGCGACATGAAACGCCACAGATAATCCTAGACTGTGGACCATAGTGCATGTCAATCCATGTCCAAACTTTACTAACTTCCGCAATGGCGGAGCTAGTGATGTATCGATTTTTGCGATTGTATTTGTGTAGGTATTACACAAAATGTCTTAGGATTGACATCATTTCATTTTTATAACATCTGAAAATGTACGTCTACCTATATATAGTTCGAAAGCATTTTGCCTGTTGATCACTGCAATTATGTTTATACAGTAAGGTACTAATCAGAAGTGTAGTTAGATGGGTTTTTTGAGACAAGTTGATACCTACATTATAATCTTTTAATTTCACAATATTGCATATAACGTTGTGACATGATGTCACAACTTGAGCAACTATGGAACCCTTTCATAATAAACGCAATGGATGACTAAAACCGTACCTACATTCAGTTGGCTCTCTGAAAATGAAAAATATTTAATTTGTATATCAGTAGCATCGATCATTTCTACATCCGGTCGAAAGTATGTCGGCAAAATAGTTCTCAAAGTCGCTTTGAGAGCTGTTTTTAGAACAGATGCGGGTGGACCCAATGAATATATCTAAATATAAAAATAGTAGGATTGTAGCCAATTTTGATTGTAATCTAGAGCATAAAGTGTAAAAGGCACAAAGATAAAGGATAATAATATTTTTATACTATTGTAACTTACCTAAAAACCGATCTATAGGTTGTATAATAATATGAACACATCTTTCGGGTTCGCTTTCTTTGAGGCGACTAAAATTATATATTATGTGACCAATCAATCCATGTGTCAACTGCTCTCCTAATGTGGTAATGATAATTCGCGTCAAGTGCGAGTAGCGAGTTAAGTTTGTGATTTTTTTTTCATATGGTATAATATATTTGAATGGAAATTGAACATTCAATTAAAAAAAAGAGCATGCATTCTGCCACCTGTTCACTTCCATTCACTTTACATGCAGAATTCGTCATTATGATACTAGTAATATTTAAAGTATCGCACGTCAAAGTGTCATTGAACCTGCGCTAAAACTTTATACTTACGGTATTAATGGTACGCATATAAAACGTAATTTTATGACACCCGTGTTCATATAAACGAATCGGAAACTTAGCAGAAAATAAAAGCGTCTAAAGCATTAAATTACGACACTTCTAAATTTTTACTATCGTCTATAAAAAGGAAATTAATAGAAAACTAATAAGAAATGAAACAAAACTCTTGGACAATAATTTACGCGCGTGTATTATTAAAGTAATTAATATTTACATGAAATAAATAAAACTTAGGTCTAACGATACCGCGAAGCAAGTACCGGTACAATAAATTAATCTTCGAATAAAATTTACATATCAGAAACGAAGGCAGCGACGGTTTGAGAACAATAAGTCGCTGACTCCCCGATGTCCGATCGAGGAGCGAGAGTTATTATTCCTCATACAAATATACGCGATCATCACTAACGCAAATCACGGTACGTCCTAGCCCAGCAGTCCCATATTCCCATGGTCCTGACGCAATCATCCGTCACCAAGTCCAAGCCCGCATTGATCGACCCTCGGTATCAACCCCCGTGATCCTTATGCAGTTTCACCCCACCGTCCCACGGTTTGAACGGAGACGAAGTACTAGCCTCCGGCACGCGAGGACTACTCGTATAGTTCGGAGGCAACCGAGAAGGCGTAGACAAGAAACTGCCATAGGATATTGAGGAGTTGACGCCGAGGGAGGAATCTAGAGTAGAATAGTACCCAGAAGAAGCCGCGGATGGCGGCGGGGGAGCTGGTGGCTGCGCTCTACTAGCTTCAGCATACGCGTCTAAATGCGTCCTCACTAAGACCACCAGTTCGCTGTAGTTGGTGACCGAGCCACCAGCCCCCGCCACCCTGTAAAGCAGCAGCCGCGCTTCCCCAAATAAACTATCCAAAATTTTACCTGTCGTGAAGAGGACGATCGCCTTCAGACAGGAGTACTCCGCGGAGTCCACGTGGAGCGCTTTCAGCTTCTCCACTTGCTCTTGGAAGATCCGGATATGGTCCATGAAGGCGACCACGCGGTCCGCCGCCATTGGTGACGCGTGGAGACCCGCGGCCGCCAGTAAGGGAGCCACGTGGAGGGGCATGGAACACTGGGAGGCGTTGAGGACGAACAGTTCAGACCAGACTAGCCGGAGCAAGGCTACTTGGTCCGTAACTTGTAGGTCAGGAAAGAAGGGTATGTTCCGCGCCCATTCTACGGCGGAGAACAGTAACCTCGCAGCTAATTCGCAGATATTGTCTATGCCCATAACGTTGGTGGGCTGGACGCACTGGCCATATCTCGAGGTTGGGTAGGGCTCTGCTCTGAGCAGCAGAGAGATATAGGAGGAGAGGTAGGGGTGGCTGTTTAGGCCTCCGGCGGGGTCGCCGTTAGCCAGGGCGAACTGGCCGGGCAGGGCTAGGCCCGAGGGCTGCGTTGGCGGCACACGGCCTCTCTGCACAGCTGGAACAAAGAAATAGGCATATAAACATAAAATAGCGACGTCTTCGCATATGCGATAGTCTAACATAACAATGATTTATGAACGCCAGATTTTGACTAAAGAATCTGACTGGTTAGTCGGAAACAGAAACTACTTTGAATGTCGACGAAAAAATGTTTCTTCCAGCGCATTCTTTTCGGTAATAATGGTCTTTCCGAATGCGTTGGTAGTTTCAAAAAAGACATGTAAAAGAGCCCTTGGCCTATTTGCAAAATAAAAGTTTTGAATTTGATTTTGACATTGAGAACACACAAGTCAACGCGTAAATAGCGATAGTGTAATATCAAAGCATTTCCGAAACATGAACAGCGCTATAAAAGTCGTAAAGAATCCATGCCTACGCACAAATGGAATTTCACATAAAGCCCGTAGTTAAATTCAATTAATTTACAGTCCCTTAAAACTTAACAGCATATTCATAATTCGCATTCTCAATTAGCATGTAAGCATCTTGAATGCTCGTGTTACAGTGTAATAACTGAGTTTATGACCCACCACAAAAGGGGGAGTCTATAGGATGATCTAATCATTGTCTGAAAGTTTTAGGCAATCGCTTTATGGTAAAATCGGATTCTGTAGGCGTAAAAGTTTAGATGTTGTATAAATATTAAATGGATAGTGATGGAATTCTTCCTTCTCACTGAGGATACTATAGCGTATTGGAACCGCGTAATATCAAGAAACGCTCGGTTTTGTTGAATTTAATGAAGAGAAAATGAGTTTATGTATGTATGGAAATGTTTGTACGATCAGAAAATGATGCAATTTAATCTAATAGGTATCTACATAAAGTGCAAGACTAACGCTTTTCACTATATTAACAGACTTGTGAGAGAGCTCTTGCGCACGCTCACTTCTTTAAGGTTAAGTCAAAAAAGTCTGTATAAAAAAGGTTTCGAACAACACTGGCCGGCTAGAAAAAAAGTAAATTAATTAACCGAATTTAAAACTAGAACGTCATCGCTGCATTAGTCCGCCCGTGCTTTGTCTGTCAATCATGATCAAACCCATTTAGTTTGAAGCTCGTGAAAATTATGCTTATTGTCTTTGGTACAGATTAATTCATTTGATTGAAATGAGTAATACATTTGGTTAGGTATAAGAGAGCGAGGCCACAGAAATAATCTAGTATATTAATATACTAGATTATTATAATAATAATCTATCAAAAACGGCAATATTATAACAGTCTTCAAAAAATCTCATAACTTCAATCTCCCCTTGGCTAAATAATTATTAGCTATACCTAGCTACCTATTAGATGTAACACCATTGCCACCAGTTGTTTTTCATCGTCTGAAAAAAACATTAGGCTGCCAGTTCTTCTAATCTAGTTAGGTACCTATGTTATACATATAGAGTTTGTCCACATATTTTTCCCTTTAATGTAATAATCGCAAGTAACTTGATCATATTTCATAAGTCAGTGCAGTTAGTATTAATGCGTTTTAAATCGGCCCCCTGACCTCCATTACCTCTATTACCTCTTTTTATGTCAACGGCATATGGTTTATCATACATTACATGCCCTGGTTTTACTCTCTACAGTAAATTTTTTGACCTCTAAATGAAGAATGTTAGATAATAACAAAACTTTCGATTAGAGAAAACACACTCATAATTGGGAGCTACAGTGCCACAGACATGAAACTTAGAACTCCTTCTTTTTTGCGTTGAAATTGAGAATTAAAAAGAGAGGTTGGAACGAGCAGATAAAATTTCCGCAAATTTCCATTATTTCAAAAGCTGAAATTATCGGGTTGGATTAAGGTTTTTTTTAATTAATATTGGGCACGCTGTTTCATAAATAATACCTAAGTCACTCGTAAATCAGGCTGCTGCAAAGTTTTGAAACTGCAAAATGTGAGTATATAGAAATGATTGTAAATACAATCAAATTCTAAAGACTTCTTCGAAACAGTCTTCAAATATGTTTCCATCAATCAACAAAAATAAACACCGACCAAAGATCGTGACGTAAACACCTGACTACAATACGGAACGAATTACCTCGAAAACGTCGCATCGAATCGGCACCGTTCGGTCCAAAACGAACCCAGACGGAACAAAACCGAAAAATGCGCAGCGTGCGGGGAATCCAAAGTATCCGAACGTTTTTTGGCGGGAAGCGGCGCGAATGCTCGCGCACGCGCTATGCTTTTGTTTTTTATCGTAAGCAGGTTGTATTTATAAAGTTTGAATAAAGAAGTTCATGAAGCGAATGCGGTTCTAAGTTAAAATTTCCTGCAATGCTGCCATTTTAATTGTTAACGTGGCTGTTTCATAATGAAAGGCATTAAAATACTACTTAGTGAGGGTTTATGATTTTCATAATAAGATCACACGAGTGTTTAATGCCTAAAGTTTATCTACACACATTACAAGGTTTATAATGAATATGTATGTGCGTAGTTTTTTTCTTGTGTTCTGTTTGTACGCTACTTTCAAATGGATTTTAATAAAATACCTAAGCAATGATCACGTGTATCAATCATTACGCGCTTTAACTTCGACGCGTTCCCACAAAAAGCTAACAGACAACAGTAATCAGCCACATTTCGGAAATAAACATTTCAATTAATGCGGTCCGAATTGGAGTAATTGCGCTCGTGATATACCGATGTGGGTCGGCGATGCTCCCACGGCGTCGACACCTCGGCTAATAGCGCGTCATTACGATATCTCCCTGTACATCTCGGACCGAAGTACGTCACTAATCGATCTATGGTGTAAAGCAAACGGCCAGCAGGTCTAGCCTGATCTGAAATTCGATTTTCAAAGTTCATTTCGCGCCGTTCCACTCACACTAATATTCACCAATTTGAGAGTGAGGGACAGTGTGATACGATCTTCGAATATCGAATTTCGGAGTGGCCTCCTGATTCGTGGGTTTTATTGTGACGTCACTGGTTTGGGTTAAGATATATATTTTGTCCAATAAAATTAAAGTCCGAATAAGTTTGACGTAGTTTTCTTTAGTTTTACTTCTGAAACGGTAACGTATTTTTGACGTTTCCAAAATTCTTGAAGAACGCACGATTTTATGTGTGTTGTATGAAAAAAAATTACTAACATCACATTCTTAAAACCTACGCCATTATGTGTATAATTAAATTTTAAGTCATTACTTTTTATCTCGTCCTTTTATCCCACAGAAAATTATAAAAATCCCTTCTTACTTGCATCTCAAGGAAAATGTCTGCCAAATTTCAAGTTTGCTCTAGTGGTTTAGGCCTTGCGTTGTATGTCAGTCAGTCACGTTACTGTTTTATAGGTATAGTCGCCAAGTGGACCTTCTGTATGCCTCTGTCCACTTTACCATCCACGTCTAGTCTTGTCTACGGGCGGCGCGCGCGCAACAAAGCTGCTGTCATTTATACCGGCGCGTCAGATTCGAGTTTAGAATGTGACGTTTAATGTCTATGGTCTATAAATTGAAGGTACACGATGGGAGATGGAAAACAAGTGTCGATTGAGGTTTCTTAACAGAGTTAAAAGGTTTTGTTTTTGTATGTGTACATTTTGGTCCGATTTGTTTTTTTTTTTGGTTTGTAACGGTAATTTTATTGACATAATTATGTGTTATTAGTTAATGTCAGTTTTTCAGCTGTGAATGTCATGACATAAAGTAAATACTAAATTTATTAAACGCTAAATAATATTGGGTTGAATTCAGCTAGGTAATTCTTGTTTAATTCAATTCGAGATAATTTCTACTGCATTATACATTTCTTAAGAATAACTATTTGAATTTCTAATTGATTTAAATTCAACAAATTGCTTATGAATTCATACAATAAACAACTCGTTGAGGTCGCTGTACACTTTCCCATTATCTCAAATCGATTTTTGACTCATGAACGAGCACCTTTATGGGTAATTAATGTAAATTTGTATATTATTATACTAAAGCGGGCTTCCATTCCACGTCCATTAGTGGGCATTTGCATAGAGGGACGTCTCATTCCTGATTTCACTCGTAAGTCTGTCTTTATCATAATATTAAGTCCTTTTCCATACGCGCGACTGAATAGTCGCACTATAATCTCTGCTATAGCCCATTTCACTTCATTTCAATGCTTGTGTAAAAACAACAAGACCCCTTTAGTTCGAATAAAATTGACACATGACGATTGAATGATCATAGCATAATTGTTTATAATAAATCCTAATAAATCCTATCAGTACTAAACTCTATGAATAAATGTATCTACATAATATCTCATTAATCGTTGCATTTGTTCATAGCTACTAGTATTGATAGAATAATGATTTCTTTGCTTTTAAATTTGTGGTCTTACCGTGACGTCTTAATGCGATTCAATTTCGACTCAGTTCAGGTTTCATCTGTCATTTTTAGTATGGATCTGACAGCGAGCGAACCTAAACTGAATCCGAATTGAATCGCATTAAGACATGGTAACCCCTCCCTGAACTTTAACGTTCTAAGTTTATGTTTCGACGAATGCCGAACGTATTGACGTATTGACTGACGTATTGACGTGATAGTGCTCAAAATTACGTCATGTTTCTAATTTACTGGCACTCCACTTGGCGTTGCGTTATCGCGTTGCGCTATTGGCATCTTCGTCGCATACGCTAGCAAAAGTATAGTGCGTCCCCTTCACTCACGCAAATATTTGAATAAATACGCCAGGGCCCTATTTTATAAATTTTATAAAGCTATAAGTTACAATTTACAAGTGGAAGTCTCTATCTAACACATAGGGTCAGAAAGAGACTTTCGCTTGTAAATTGTGGCTTGTGACTGTATGAAATTAGGCCCTGGGCCCCGTGTCTCGAAAATTATTAGACTAATAATATTAGTTTTTTGTTTCATTCTTTCGTTTAATTTACGAGACAAAACACTAATATTATTAGTCTAATAAGCTTCGAGAAACGGGGCCCAGGTGGAGTGCCAGTATTAAAACATACAAATGCAATGGAAGGAACTCGCGACAATCGCAACGTCCGCATGTCTGCGCCAGATCTTACCCACATACCGCATCGGATTAAATGAAATTAACGCTTTTTATATTATAAACAAAATTAATATTTGGTAAACGAGTGTGACTAATAGCAAATGGCATGCGTCATGTATTGTAAATAAAGATTATGTTTATTTATGCGAATATTTTTAACAAGGCGTTAGTTTTGAGATTAACATAGTCGTATTATGTATGGGTTAAATTGTATGTTGTAAATTGCTGGCGCCCAATCTTGACTGGTATCGGATTTAAGTTATGGTTTTATAATGTCTGGTTTTATGGTTGAACTAAGGTCTTTTCATTCTTAACAGTCCTATTTGGTAAACAAAATTCTAACCTCAAAACGTCACATTTTTGCTATTTTTTAACTATTTCATCGTAAATAAAGGAACTGGAGATAAAATATCAGCAAAACTATGTACAAAATATTGCCTCAGGTTTATTTGATAGCATAATACACCTTATTTTTTACAAAAATTTGTACATTGAGGTTAGAATGTTGTTTACCAAATAGGACAGTTAAGAATGAAAAGACCTTACACGGTGGCTTGGGACCATATTGGATACTAACTGTCACTAGAATAGATTGGAGCTGAAATAACCGAAACGAGACATAAAACGGCTATGCGACTACAATTCAAGAAATAGGATATATATGTCGTGAACATACGACGCGAACACAATCGTACACCTTGGGATTTGTTTTAAAGCTGTTACCATTACCACACTGTGTTTACATTCCAACTAATACATATTATAAATGCGAAAGTACCTAACCCTGTCTGTCTGTCTGTTAGGTTTTCACGCCTAAACCACTGGACCAATTTAGCTGAAATTTGGTTTACGGATAGTGCAGTCCCGGGGGACATAAAGTAGTTTTTGTCCCGGAAAACTGCATAATTCCCGCGGGATAGCGATAAACATGTCAAAGGTCGTAGCTGCCTAGAGTCGCGACGTTAATAATTATTCCAGAATATATTACTTTTATCAACATCAGTTCTTAAATATTCTATTGAATGCGTTACTTTGCGGAGCTCCATTTTAATGAACACTAAATATTTACCTTGCTACTCCGCCACTTACGTGCGGAGTAGCAAGGTAAATATTTAGTGTTCATCAGTTCTTAAGTCTAATTCTACGCGGACTTAAGATATACATAAAAACCTTAGGTACTTACTTCTTCAATATCCTAGCCTACGGTTATTTTTACAGTCACATTATCCTTACAAAAGTGTTTAACAAAACAGTCTCGTAAAACGTAGGTAAGTACAGCCTATTTGTGCCGAATGCATCAAAAACATCTATTTATATGATATTGTATTTTTATTCCACGCACGTAATAGTCTTAATAACCGCTGGTAGCGCTCTGTTATGTGATTATGCACTGTGAGTGCGGGGAGTAAGGTAGGTCCAAGATGCATTTAGCAGTTTATTGTACTTGACATAGATTGTGTTAAGGAAACAATCTTTGCGTGGGATCTGGTAAAGTTTTAGAACCTATGTATGTTATGTATATATGTACTTCTAGCTTGCGTCCTTGGCCTCGCCCTGATTGTCCATATTCCCCTGGAATTCCGCTAAATCCCATGTATGCTTTCAACATCATGAAAAGAGCGCTTTTGTGCAAATTTTCACCTTTCTAAGCTCAAGGGTTACATATTATTGGACTTATATTTTTTACCCCCTTATTCATAAACGCTCTATAGGCCTCTGCTAACTTAGTAATCGTTTGTCCTTATCTACCTATCTTAGCTTGAACATTGGGGAATTTGATATGCTGCTTTATATCCCGCAAAATTTCATAGTTCCCGAGAGCAAAAACGAATTCAAAAGTCGAAGCAAAAACAGCGCGTTATAGAGTTTAATATGAAATTGGGAATGTGTGATAAAGTGAAAGAATTAGTTTTCTAAGAGTGAGAACTCTTAATCATAAAGTGATCATATAAATTAATGTGGAGCTACTAAATTACAATTAACAAAGAAACTAACGCCTGAGGCAAGAGATATATTTCATAGTTAATTATTTCATGTCAAAAATGATTTTGAACAAAATATTACTCGAGATACTTGCAAGAATAAGCGTTTTAGTTAAATATATTAAATTTAAGGATAGATATATTCTAGCAACAGCTGGTACCTGGTACTGGGACGAAGGTGGTCCGGAATCGAACTCCCGACCTCTGCGATAGGCCATAGGCTACCACTAGGAAACATAACACAATACTTAATTGACTTAATTTGTTGACATATGCAAATGTCTCACGAGAAACGATCATAAAAATGAATGTAGATCATTGCTTCTATATAATTAGTGATCTATAAACTAATAAATTACCAGGAAACAGTGTCAGTAGTGTCTTAGAAATACAAATGATTTTACGCTATTAATTTGAAATTGACCGAGCATAGTTTAACGAGAGAATCTCCGCCGTTTGTCTGTCTTTTCGAGATATACTCAAAAACTTCTGAACGGATTTCCGTGCGTTTATCACCAGTAGATAGAGTAATTCACGAGAAAGCTTTTCGTATATAATTATTTAAGGTTTTGTTCAAATTGGTTGAGAATTAACGATAATTCTTATTGTCGGTAAAAGTCAAGTTGTCTAGGACAGTAGGACAATGAAAACATTGCACGGACTAAATCGTAAAATTCTCAGGTACCTCTCTACGTACTATAAAACAAAGTCGCCTCCGCTGTCTGTCTGTGCCTATGTATGCTTAGATCTTTAAAACTACACAACGGATTGTGATGCGGTTTTTTTTAATAGATCCCAACCCCCAACTCAATGGCCTAGTCACTATAGGCCCTAGTGGTTAGAGAACCTGACTATGAAGCTCGAGGTGCCGGGTTCGATCCCCAGTCGGGGCAGATATTTGTATGAAAAATACGAATGTTTGTTCTCGAGTCTTGGATGTTTAATATGTATTTAAGTATTTATTTATCTATATAAGTATGTTTATCCGTTGTCTAGTGCCCATATCACAAGCTTTGCTTAGTTTGGGACTAGATCAATTGGTTTAAATTGTCCCAAGATATTTATTTTATTAGATAGAGTGATTCAAGAGGAAGGTTTTTATGTATAATTCATGCATAATAATAGTAGAGAAACATTGATTGCACCCGTGCGAAGTCGGGGCGTGTCGCTAGTATTTCTAGAAGCTGTTGTCTTGATATTTAAATTAAAAGTGACATTAATAGCTGGTTTAATTAAAGAAAATTGGTTTCAACAGAATGATCAAGGCACGTGTATGCGTAATTGGTGTACTACGTTTTATTTATTTAATTGTCACAGATTGACTCACGTACAAACGTGGTTAAGATAAAACACAGCTTTTGGTTTTGCGGTCGAATTAATCGACCAACTAGTTGACCAACTGGTCTGTAAAATTAGTAGTTCTGTCTCAAGTCCGCGTTGCTTAAGGTGTATCTACACCACCATTACTTTTTGTAGAGCTTTTCCAAGTGTGCGAAATATACGATAGTAAAAAGTAGTTTTAATAGCCGCAAAAGTTAAATACACTTAGGTACCTAATGTTAACGTGTTATACAGTGTTGTTTCTCAAAATCAACTGCAGTGAATGCACCTCTATAATATATCTATTTGTAAACCATTTGTAGCTCTATTATCCATATCCTCTCAAGCAGAGGGTCATGGGTTCGAAACTCGGGCTCGCACCTCTGCGTTTTTCCGAATTTATGTGCGAAGTTACATATGAAATTTACCATGAGCTTTTTCATAAGTAAAACATCGTGAGGAAACACATACATCTGCGAAGCAATTCAATGGTGTGTGTGAAGTTCTAAATCAGCACTGGGCCCGCGTGGGAACTATAGCCCAAGCCCTTTCATTGTGAGAGGAGGCCTGTGCCCAGCTGTGGGACGTATTCGTAGCTGGAGGTGATGATGATGTTGCACGCGAAGTGGCTAGCAACCCAGCACTATTTGGACCCCCCTTTCCACCTACACGGCAATCACGCCAAACGTGACCTTCAGGTTTTGTTATCTTAGGCTTCGTCTACCCCGTAAGGGATAAACAAGAGAACAATAGGTATGTACTGTCCTATTTAAAAACGTTAATATGCACTATGTAGGTAAGTATGTATTTTACACACACCTCTCATCCAGAAAAGTAAGCTTTGCGATGTCGAGAGGGATCAAAGTGCAACTTTTCTGTTCGAGGCTTTTCTAAGTGTTTTTTTTTTTCAAATGCAATTTTTTAAAGTTGATAATTGTAAAACCACGGCATTTTCTATGCTGGTAATTTTTAAATATTATTTAGAAGTCTTTTTTCAAGTTTTTCAATATTCGGTGTGAAAAGTTGTATGATCGAGCTACTCGGGAGCAAAATTATTTTCATCTTGGGCATTAGCACTTGAATCCCTTATTACGCTCTAGATTCTACTTTAGAATCCCTCGCTACGCTCAGGATTCAATGCAGCGCCCTCGCCGTAAATACATGATTTTGCTCCCTTGTGACACAAATAACTATTTCTTACACCTGCATATAAATTCAATGTCAGTTCAGTGTCATCCCTAAACCCAGTCCCATTGTCAAACCACAGGAGAACAAGTCGCTTTCTACATTAACAAACTTATCTACGTCCATATTTCTTCGTATTCGAGAAGTGAAAAATCTTAATGATATCAAAACAGAACCGTTAGGGTAACAAAAGATGGTCGCATGGTCATTTGTCGAGATGTGACGTGACGCGTGCTCGTGAGATATGGCCGCGGCACAGCGTGCGTCATGTCGCATGCCACAAAGTGGTAGGCAACAGCTTTAATTGTCGAGCATACATAGAACGTCTGCCACTGTCTGTCTGTCGTCTACGTCTGCGTGTTGCTTGCGGCGCATTCTTCTTGGCAATGATGGTCATTCCGAATGTGCGAAAAAGACATAAAAGAGACCTTGGCGGTCAATTTGCAAAAAAATAATAATTTTGAACGTTGTCATATGAGATTGCTCTTTAGTGTTTAAAACACTTTGGTCAAGTTTGGCAATGTCAATTTTTTGACAGCGTTCTATAGTGGCTCAACAATTAAAGTTGGTGACCGTACTCTATATATCTATAAGTGTATTAAGCATTACATTCTAGGTTTGAAGTGTACGGCGTTAAAGGGATGGCTTAATTTTGAACGAGTATGAGTGTTTTAACCAAATTAATCCAACTACTGATTCAAATATTCTAGTACTATTTTGAGATACAATATTATAACTATCTTCTACTTTTTTCTTTTGTTTATACTAGACAAAATCGTGTCGGTTACACGATTTTAACATAAAAAAGGCTGCAGAGATATTCAAGATCTTTGATTAGTTGGATTTGTATTTGCCTCAAATAGCATGATAAATAAATAACAGATTCCAAGGAAAATTAAAAAAAAAACTTTTACCAGCACTTTCTGAAGACCATGAAACTTGGCAGAAACTCAACGAAACTAAATCTAGTGGCAACGCCGCACAGTGTAACCCGTCCTTAAGCATAAAGAATCGTTCACATAAATAAAATTGTTCAAATAAATAACGGATTATCAACTGCTATCAAGACGTAACGAGATAAAATAAACATACAAGTAAAATAAATAGGCGAACGGTAAATGAAGTTGTACGTCCAGGTCGGACGCTGGGCCGGAGACGTAATGGTGATGTATTTGTGGGCCCGTGTCTTAGGAATGGAATGGATCCGTATAGGGTTGCCATTGGACCCTATTCTACAGCGACTGCTACAATTCTTAATTTTATTTAGACGTCGCTAAATCCCTTTGCTATTATGAGCGGCTGTCATAATCAAATGACAACGCCAATTTTTAAATTAGAAAAAGCTTTAGGCTATTTTGGCGATGGACACGTAGAATCGCATCTAGTGTCAGGTTGGCAACGCTAAAAATTAAAATAACGATTTTGTTTTTGACCAGCATCCCGCAAATTCACTTTACTCGCGAAATAAAGATATTATTATTACGAAATAACTTAAATTATAAAGAGTTTTATTGTATTGTATTGCATTGTAAATTATACAAATTTTCCTGTTATACATACATACATTAAATCAAGTCTCCATCCGTTACTTACGTTACGTTACAGAAGAAGATAACTAAGGTAACAGGACCTAAAGACCACGTTTAGCATGATTGTGGCCGTATAGGTGGAAAGGGGAATCAAGATAGTGATGGGTTGCTAGCTAACTTACCGATTTTGTACTTTATTTTTACATTTTAAATTATTCACTGAAACGATAAAATAATAAATCCAGATACAAATGGTTAGTATTAGTCTTAGCTTCATTTTCTGCTGCTTTCCATAAGTCCTATTTCCAATAGAAAAGGAAAAAAAAGACCTAGACTAACTTATTCAGCAGCAACAACCCTGCGCTAGAAGCTCTTGCGTCGTTAATGGTGGAATTTATGGCTTGTTATGAATAACTTATTATGTTTTTGTGTGCGGATAACGCTTTTTCAGTCCCGGTGAAATTTTAATGTAATCCGTAAGGTTGTACCGCAAGGTACGGTTTTAAGCACAGCCTTTAATCCTTCGCATTAAATGACACCTCTTTGGTGTCGGCGGATTTGTAAAGCCTTCAATGTTTTGGTAAGGTGATGATAAATTAAGATTTAATGTAGATTTCTGATATTTTAAGACCGCCATCTTTAGATAAATAGTAATTACGTATATGCATACATATAGATAAACGTCCATGGTAGTTATTAGTATAAGGAGTTAAGGACGGATTTTGGGAAATCGAACCGGCGGAAAATTTTAACCGGCTTCACTTTGCCGTTTGCAAAACTTTATTTTCACTTATTTCGTCTGAGTTTTCTTTGCGTCAAACCCATTTTATCACTCCAATTTCTAACTGAAATGCAACGAAATTTAATCGAGCTTCTTTTCCGTTATTCGTATCAACAACAGTTAAACTCTTTGCAACTTTATTGATGACAGATGTTGTTTACAAACGCTATTCGTTATTTTATTACACAGCCTTATCAGCTCGTTTATGTCCGTAAACACTGTCATTCAAAGCAGCCACAGGTTCTATCATAAATCCCTTGAACTATAGAAAAGACATTCTTTAGCTTTTACGTAACTCACACCATAATTCACCGTCCCATCTGCCAATCAACACACAGGTATGCGACGCCATTTTGTTTACGCAACCGTATCGGAATAAACAATGCTCAAACTTGATTTTGGAAAGCCAACAATCGCCCACCTCGGAGTTGTATATCTAAATTACCTAAAATAAAACGAACCGGACACGGAAGACATCAAAATAGTACCAAAACCTAATTAAATTTATAGTGGAGATAAAAATCTTGGAAATATGGTAAAGATTGTATAATAAAGTGATCGGGCGCGTGCCACGGCGCATACCGGTCGATCCATTAGTCTAGCCGGATTTTGTAATTATCGACTTATTAAATGGTGAGGAGATTTATTACGAACTGGTAGATTTGGGCACGAGCGGTATTCTTAACTCCGGCAATTAGGGGGAGACGAATGAGGCATTGAATATGATGCTCGAACATCGAAAGGTAATGCTTAGGGATGTGACATTCTACGTGAAAAATCGATTTTTAATTAATCGATTATTTTTTTCGCATTAAAAATCGATTAATAATCGATTTTTCTTAAAAAAATAATCGATTTTTTTATTAATCGATTTTTTCCTAATTTTTTAATGAATTTCAAAATAAACGCTATAAATATTTTATTTATCATGGTTTTATTAATTAAAACTGTTTCAAAAGCACAGAAGGGCTGCCATCGTAGACGCACAGATGGCGTTAATGCGTAATATCATCTCCATGGAGATAGTATTCTTTGATAGTTCGCGGTCCGGGTTATAAAAGACCAGACTTAATGTCAGGGGTGGTAGATAAAAAATCGACTATGCTTGATTTTTGATTATAAAAAAAATCGATTATTAATCGATTATTTGTGATAAAAAAATCGCGAATAAAAATCGATTTTTACATTTGAAAAAATCGATTTTTAATCGATTATTTCCATAATCGATTTTTTTTTCACATCCCTAGTAATGCTTACTTACTAAAAGGTAAAGATAGTTAGATTGTAAGAGCTAAACTGAAGGCTGAATACAATTTGGTGGAGATAGAAATGAAATGAAATGAAAATGAAACGAGATAAATGAAAAGGACAAAACAGAATTACTTATAGAAATTGCGATTTGTGATTACAACAAGCGTGAAGTATTAAAGAGCGATAGTAGTAAAATTGATCCCTCCGACCGATTTCGGCCATGGCGACCACCTCGACTCCTAGTCAGTACGGCGCTCATTATTAGGGTAATAATGAATATTCGGAAGTGACTGAGTTGATGGCAGTACAGACGCACTCTATAGTTTAATGTCTATCTAGTTTAAGAAAAAAGATATGCGACCAATTCGACATAAAAACCGTTTTTCGACAAATTTGATAGGCACGGTAGAAAACGAGTACCTAACATAAAATGTAAAAGATGCAGATTACTTTATAAAAACTCAGTAATTAGACATATTTCTAAAAAAGATTCTCAACGCTATCCGTGATCTAAAACAATATTCATAACATAATATAATGAAGATGCGATACAAGTCACTGACCACAGCCAAAGAAACGAAGCCTTGCGATAATCATAATACTGCAGATATATGATTAGCTCCCCTTTAATCTAAAACAGCGTATGAACACTCGTATATTGAAGGCACTTACGACTTTTTGGAATATCAAAGTACACGGGGTCACGGAACGGTCGGTGTTAGACAGAGAGAATATCCGCCGCGCTGTTTTAACACACATAGTTCTGTATATCATCGTCCTTGTCTCGCATACGATAGCAGGCTCTTCGACCGCTATAGTAAACTGTGACCTCACGAAATATGCGCACGATTCGATGATTCACTACAAATAGACGTACAGACTGACAGACGAGATGTAATAGCAAAAAACATGTGCATATCATTTTTTGAAGGCGGTTAGAATGTTAGTGATATAGTGGACGGAGTTAAAACTATTTACATGGTTTTTTTGCAAGATATAAAAGCTGCGGGTGGTAAACTCAGCTTAAGTAGGAAATAAGGACATAAACAATGTTATACAGTTAAGAAATCCAAAATAGCTGTTTATTATTGTTTTTTTCACCTAGTTTAGTGTTGTGGATATTGATGACATTAATTGCCGCAGTCAGGAACGTCACTTAGTATTTGATCGGAAGTCAACAAAGATTTTTCAAACGAAAAGTCGAAAACGTAAAGATCTTATTAAGTGTCTGAGTGTATTTAGCAAATGAATGGTCAATAGAGTTGCTATACAGACCTTTATAACAAAAAATGTTATAGATTTAATTGTGCTATACTTTATGCGACATGATTGCGTCGTCAATGTAAAATAGTCCTTTGAAATAATATAAAATTGATACAGATTCGATTTCAAGTCATCATACCTAGTGATGGGCACAACATACAGTCAGCATTTTGAAGTTGATAAACACTTGAGGTGCTCAAAAAGATCTACACATGACTCTATTGTCGAGGTAATAAAAGGGTGTGTAGATATTTATGATTTTTTCGATTGCTTGATAACTTTTTTGATGCTTACTGTACTAAGCGAAAATAAACCACACCTACTTAGGGTTCTGTGCCCAAGGGGTTAAAACGGGACTCTATTACTAAGACTCTACTGTCCGTCTGTTTGCCACCAGGCTGTGTCTCATGAACCATGATAGCTAGGCAGTTGAAATTTTCACAAATGATGTATTTCTGTTGCCGCTATAACAAACACTAAAAACAGTATATTACATTTTAATGTCTGTCTGTCTATGTAGGGCAGGGCTCTGTCACACGGCGGCCACGACGTACAAAATCCGCGTTCTGAAATGAACACAGGCACGACGTCGTCTGTACACTCGTCAATGTGTGCGTAAGATACACAGGGCTGTCTATCGCAAAAACCTAGTACTATAAGTACTACCAATGACATAAATATACTAAAGATATGGCTTAGATGTATGCAAATAAATGTACTTAATCGTTATCTATTTATTTAAACTTACTTAAAATGTGTCTGTCTGTGTATTTAAGCATTATTATTTTCAATTACAATAGATGTACGACAACAAACTTAAGCGAATGATTCTGTAGTTATTTCATGTATTAATCGCGATAATTTCAGAAAGCATTAATTTTCTAATGTTTTATAAAATGAAGTAGGTAGGATAGGTTCCCGAACTTGTGACGTGCGGCCGACATACATCGCGTCGCGAGCCCTACTAGTTGCCAGCAGCTTTCCGGCAGACTGCGCTTGAGGGGTGGGGTAACTCGAATAGGTGCGGGGCGGAGCGTGGCCATTCTGTACGTTAGTACTATTATATATTCTGTGGCTCTGTTAACACTGCAGTTTGTCTTCACTTGTCTGATTCGTACAGAATCCTCGGTGCACGAGTCCGACCTGCACTTGTCCGGTTTTCTCATTTTCAAAGACGAGCCCGTAACGTAAATGAAGTCAAACAAAGCGGCACAACAAAAACTTTCGATTCGTTTTTATTACCTATCATCCCATCACTCGCATTAGCATACTAAATTAGTATTTGTTTACGATTTGTACTGAATACCTCATTTCAAATATCCACCTCGTCATCCTAAAAGCGGATATCAGCGCATCTGCATATTTTGACAATAATAGCGTTTGTGTATGTAAAAATCATCTTATCATCTCCAGCCTATATGCATCCCACTGCTGGGCACAGGCGTCGTTTCAAAAATTAGTGGGCTTGCCAGTTTCCACGCGGGCCCAGTGCAGTTTGGGAACTTAACACCATTGAATTGCTTCGCATGTGTTACAGAATTCCTCAAGATGTTTTCCTTCACCGAAAAACTCATTATTTTCAAATGTAACTTCGCACATAAATTCCGAAAAGCTCAGAAGTTCGAGCCCGGGATTCGAACGACTATTTGAGAGGCCATAGGTCAAAGAAAAACTAACACGGTTTTTTTCTGTAACGTAAACTCTGAATTCTACATTCTAGTGCAAAAAGGTATCATTAAAATCCGAGATCTAAAATGTAAAGTGAAACTGTGATGTTGGAGCTTGGAGCAGAGGGCATGACTTGGGCTCAAACAGGTTTGTATGTACTAGTAACCAATATACATGCCCGTGCATTACTCTCAGCATTCAAGTTTATAAGGTAGACCTGTGAGAAAATTTCTCCATTAGAACGCAGAATTATAGCACACAAGTTTATTTATTACTTCAAAATGACACTGGCAATTTTAACTTTGTTTCGATTAATGCTAATGTTGTTTGCCTCGGAAATGGTGATCGTAACTTTTGTTTTTCTAGTGACGTAAGAGCAAATGACAATGTTGTATTTGATAAACAACAAACACAAGAAAGCGACAATAATAAAAAAAACAAATGAAAATGCTAACACTACAGAAGGCGTTCATAGTCAAAGTATGAATAAATATGCGTGCGAGACTGTAATAATTGTATTTGAAACTGGATGGCACTGAAATGAGTGTAAACATATTTCTTTTGTACACAATATAGATTTTACGGCCTTGGTTATTACAAGGTTGTACGTAGCGTATTGTAACTTGTATTTATATATAAGTTACACAGTTGATGTGTCGATACAAACTGTACGATGAATAACAAAGGACAAACATATTAAAAGGACAACACCGACGACAAAACACGCATTAACAGCCTCAGAACAAGTTAAAAGATACCCAATATTTCATTAACATCACACGTCGTAAAGAAATTAGCATCAGAGGCCGCGGTCAGATAAATCACCTGCATAGTTCGTTAGCCGCCTGCGCTCGACGGGGGTCCCGAGTTCGAAGCCAGCCGCAAGCTTATAGGTGCAGGCGATTATTTTGACGTGCCTATAGTGTCATACAACGGCTGATAAATCGTGGACCCACATGATTTCTAATTCACTCCCAAATTGGTCGAGTTGACTTTTTAAAGTTATCACTGAATATTTTGGGTGCCCGTTAGAATCTGAATAGGTTCACAACGGTGGGGCGCCTTGAAACTGAAGGAAACAGCCAGAAGAAATCACGTCATTCGCAGTAAAATATGCGAGAATTTAAATAATGGTACAGAATCTTTTGTGGCATTAGAAAAGCTACAGACATTCCGTCAGCAACAGGTTTGGAAGTAACTTCAAGGGAGTATAAGCTTAGTTGGATTCGCTGAGTGGTTAGTATCGCTTGTGTAGATGTTTTCGATTCCGCACCGAAGATGAAGGCGTCACTCAAATTTTAAAAAGTTAATTATCGAATATTTTTACAGTGGACTACAGTCCTGGACGATACATCATCTCGCCGAGAGAATATAAATCATAGTGTGATTGATAGTGGTGTATATCTCACGGTCGTTGGCTAGCTCCTTTTTTAATCCGACACAAATGATTTTACACTTTGATTCCTTTTTGTGACGCCATTTCGCTTTGAGTTTACGAGGCGTTCGAATTGGGATCTCGTTTTGAACCTCTTTGTACGTATGTTTATGTTGTGTTTTGGGAAGCTGCTCACAAGTTTCTTTAAAGCAGTAAGGTATGATATCATTGCAAATGTTTAGATTTTAAATGAATCATAAAAAACTTTAGAAAGAGGTATGTTTACCATTTGATCACGAACTTGTAGGTAAATCGAGGTTTGTAGAAAGGTAGGTAAGTTATAAAATATAATGTAGTTGATTTAAAATAGCAGTAGCCCTATAACTGTATAGTCAATGTGTAATACATTTTGCTTAAACGGACCAAAGGTTTCTATGCCATTTTCTCGCATAAATCCACAATGGATGCGGCCCCGATGAAATCTCTATTCAACATTAAGTGAAATTGAATATTTACTTCCATTCTATCCGCGCTCCATGTTTACAGAGAAAACTTATCAGGTTTCTAGCGGGCATTCAAGCGGCCCTGTTCCCATATTTGAGCACTACCTGAACCTTGGCAGATTAGCGCTATTTTCTATTGTAGTCGGACCCCGATTCATATGCAAATCGTTTGACAAAACGTGCGGAAGTATAATTAGCTTACGACGCGTCCCGATCGGCTTGGGGTCGCGTACCTTGACCGTGCGGAATCGAAACCGGTCTATTTGTTGTCTTCTGCAGTAATTAATGTTTTGCACCGGCCAGTAACTTCTGACCAAAGGGTCAGTGGAAGTGCAGTATTGGGGTATTTCGCGCCGTGGGAACGAGCGGCGAGCCTCACGTGAGATGCTATCTTTATGTCAGCCGCGGCTAGTAAGACTCAGTTTTCCCAGAATGTGAGCCATAAAATCCGGCCCTGGAGCGTCATACGAAACATGTCACAGTTATTATGCTCGGAAAAGATAATATCTGTGGCTGTGACGCGGCAAACAAAGTGGCTACGCCTCGAGTTATTCTCGTATCTGAATGTAGTGATTGTGACACGATTAACTCATTAAATGGATGGCGTGGATTGGGAGAAGCTTTTCTAATTTGTGAAGACACTGGTCAAGTCTTATCGGAGCACGTTACGTTTCTCACGGTCAAGGAACCAATGTTTGGTGGACTGGTCTAATGGGTCGGTCAGTTGGTCAACAATGGTCAACAAAAGCCGCACCTGGTTGAGGGCGTGATTTGACACCCTCGAGACGCATCGCCGAGCCCTTTGACGACCTTTGTCGGACATAGGTGTGTCATGGGCTCACGAAAATTGATGCAAACATTGCCATTTTTGCCGCTTTACAAAAGAGCGCACCGTTGCGAGTAAACGTAGAGACTTAAGTCATTGTGGTTTTGGAGACGGAATCGCCCCTGGGAATAGTATGACGTTTTTGACAGGTCTTGAGGGCTAACAATGTAAGCGCATTGTGCATGGTTTCCGTTGCACAAAACTAGGAGTTTACGCTCGGATTAAAGAAATATGCGGAAAGACAGCACATGGGATAGCGGTTTCACTTGGTGAAACTGTTAATAAGTAACGGTAAATTTTAACAATTCTTTGTATTGTAGAATCATGATCGAAAGGGGCCTTTTATAGCAAGCAAAGTTCAGTCTTTAGACAAACATACGAGTAATATCTTTGATTTCGTTAGCTAAATTACATGATGCGAAAGTTAAAAGACCACGCCTCGCCAAAAACAAAGATCGTCCCGATACATTTCCAATTTCCTCATAAATCACTTTTCTATTAAAATTCGCGAACTCGGGGGGAAAAAATCGGAAGCGATAGGAGGAATCTTTCTAAATGACCGGTCCAACACAAAAACTTATTAAGATATTCCATACAACGTGGTCCGTGATTGATGCGCTCTAGACAAAAGGTATAAAAGCCATTGTTCATAGCAAACTGACAGTACCCAAAGGGCTTTGTATAGATAAAATTTTATGCACTCTAATATTAATAAACCGGTCCGCGTAATGTTGTTAATTAATCAATCTGTGTGTGCACTGTTTGCACATGGGAAGTGATCGCGTGATTAACATTACCAAACGCTACAATGTTTTAAACACGCTAGTTTTGCAAAATTATCATCAGCTATGATCTTCTCAGTTACTTTGTCATTATCTTGATCAGATCGCGTTTCGTAAAATAACTTACGCGTTTTATTTTCATCACCAACAAAAGTTTAATTTACTATAAAGATTAGAGCTAAGTCATTTCTGTGAGCATTATCGGACCCGACAATGGACTGACCATATCGTAGATATCAAGATCACAATTAAAAGTATTAGTAGCACATTTCAATGGGATCTCCGAGCGTCTAACGCAGAACTGTGTCCAAAACAAAGTGAACAAAAACACGAAAGCGTTAATACTTGTATCTCCGTTCAAGTTTGATATCTAAGGCGATTAAGGTACACAAAGAGACACACTTTTTACTATTATGAAAAAGGAGTCTGCATCTTTGTTTGTTGACAGCAAACAAATCGTTTGGGCAAAATACTTTTAGGGGTCGAAAGGGTGCTTACGACTGGAATGGAGAGCAGCGGGTTACTTGTCCTTTCCGGGTTAGGTAGGAAGTGTGAATGTGGGTCCTTATGGGTGTCATAAAAGGTCTCCAGTTACCTGTGACGCTTGGTTTTAGAAATGAGGTTTTGTTAGTGGTGCTCGTGATTTTATAATTTCATTTGATTGCTCTGTCAAAGCCAAAACTAAATATTTTTAACAGTGACACTGGCAAAATTGTTCCATTGGATTGAAGCCATCTATTTTGGAAAAAAAAACATTATTTTGAATCCAATCTGGGTATTGGGCCGTAGAAAGAATGATTTATCGTGCTTCTTATAAAAGCCACTACCAAAACAAATGTTTCTTAGTGTCAATGGCCTTACCGCTGTTTCTTCATATTCCATTTAGCTGACGATAACAAAAGTGAACACACCCAATGAGACTGAAAAGTAAGTTAGCTTCAAAATGACAGTTACTTTAAAACAAAAGAACTTGAAAATGACAGTACCACTCGTTAGAGAAAAACGGTTCTAAAACGACATTTGACAAAAAATCATGACATGCGCGTTGCTTACAGTATTTTTTTTATTCTTTTTTAGAATTTAAAGCAAGTGCAGCGGAAGAAATTCGTTAACTTGCTGCCATAAGGTTTTTTACATAATAGGTATAATTTTTACGGCATGCAACATCAAAGGCAAAATTTTAGAATCACCATTACTGTTTTTTTTTAAAGTAAAACTGTGATAAAAATGATAGAAAATTAATCGAATTGGTAGACTAATAATCAAAGATATAAATATTTAACTAATTATTAAAGCATTTTAATTTCCAGTGATCTACCGTTTAGATTACTATGTATTAAGCTTCGATGGGAATGCAACAATAAATATTAGCAAAAAGGCCGATGAAAACGTAATGTGAAATGACGACCGGATAGTCTAGTCTGGGTGGTTAGACAAACCGACTATGAAGCTTGTGGTCCCAGGTAGATATTTGTATGAAAGAGTCTCGAGTCACGGTTTACTTTATATGTAATATGTGCTTAACTATGTTTATCCGTTGTCTAGTACCCATATTATAAGCTTTGCTTAATTTGGGACTAGGTCAATTGGTGTCGATTGTCCGAAGATTATTTATTTATGTTTACCAAAAAACCTGCTAAATATCTTCTCGTTGCAGACACGCGTGAAAAAACATCCTTGAGGCTATCAAAGGCCTCGTTAGTGAAATTAGGGACAGCGACAATAATGTTCACAATGTCGAAGATAACGCGACCCGCTATTAAGGAAGCTCCGAAGGGCATGAAGGTTACAGTTGAGCCTCCCACCATTGCAGTAATGAGGACACCTGCCGTATCTTGGGCTTTAATGCCTTTGTTACGGTTGACAATATTACAAATACTGAAAGAAAGAAAGAAAGAAAGAAAGAAAGAAAACGTTTATTGACACAAAACGACGCATAAAGAAATTAAAGAATAAAACAACATTTCAAAAAATAAAACTGCCGAAAGTGCCAAAAGGGTCAGCATATTGCTGTAGCAGGCTGCAGCGCTGATTTTCAGTGTAAATACTGGAGAACATACATACATACAGTCACGCCTCTTTCCCATAGGGGTAGGCAGAGACTATACTGGAGAACGTGATAAAATATTTTGGCGAATTACAAACTTCGCTGGTCTGGGAGCAAAGAAAAAACAAAATATACCATTTGCTTCTCTTCCCGCAGATAGTAAAAGCCCATCGGAAATGGGCGAAAATCGTAGTAGTCATGTTATAGGCGATACGACTGGTAACCCATCACTACTTTGATTTCATTTTCCTCGTTACCTTAGGCTCTGTCTACCGCGTAAAGGATAAAGGTATGATTTTTATGTCTCTCTCTCTCTCTCTCTCTCTCTCTATGTGTATTTATACAAAATTGACCAAAATTTTTTTTGGTGTAAAGTTCAGGTAATTTATGTAACATTATTGCCATGGATTAGACGGTTTCGGTTAATATCATCGTGTATCGTTTAAAAATCCTCACTTTTATCGTCAGCTTCTTTATTTTTTTATTGGCCATCTGTTACGTGTGTTTAATGAGTAGTTAAAGCTATATCGTCATTCCTATCAGATTTTATAGCGTTACGTGAGACAGTAAAAGTAGCGTTGTCCAACGAAGAGTATGAAATTAAAATGTAACGATACAACTTAGATACTTAGTATTTATCTGCCACTGGAATTGAATGATTTACTTCTAGTACAACCGTAAACTATTTTAAAACGAGTACCTATGTAAAAACTATGATTTAATAATAACTGAAAATTTGGCGGCAAAAACTCATGTCTCAAGATATTGAGAACCTTCGACTAATTTAACTTCTTTCGAAAAACCCCTTTCAGAGTGAGTGCTTTCACGATGAAATGAAACGCATTATCTTACCAAACCTTTTTACTTCGAGTCATTTAACATTTAAGTAAAGGGTCTCAGACTGACCAGTCTGAAAATATACATTCCTACATTAAAGCCTGTCTTATCATTCTCTGTTAAGGTTTCTTACATGTCAGTTATCTATGATGACGTCTCTGTCTGTTTCGTAGTAATAAATAGAGACGAAATAATAGATAACAATACATTTAACAGAGAGCGGTGACATAGACCCTAAATATGCAAGCAGAAGTCGCGTAATTAGTCCCAAAATATTTAAAGCACCGCTACCGTTACGCCTCCTTCCCACAGGGGTAGGCAGAGACTACTTTGTTCCACTTGCTACGATCCTGACATACATCGCTTCATCCACATTCATCAATCTCTTCATACATGCTCGCCGGTTTCGGGTACTCCTGACCTGACCTTTTTCCTAAACGTCTTCTATTTGTTCTCAGAACGTCCATTTAGGCCTTTCCCTCCCTACGCAACGATTCACACTCCCCATATAGATCTGTTTTGCCGCAACCATTTCATTCCATAATATAGTATTGATGGTTTCCGTCGACAAGAAGTGTCATGAATGTAATGCCAGTGTACAAAATCTGTTTGTTAAATGAATCTGTTATTTTACGCTTGTTAAGTTCAAGTTCTTAGGCCAACAAAGGACTGTCATCGTTTGACCTGTCAATTGTATGGACAAAGTTGATCAATGGGCTGTTAAAGTCATGAGCAATGTAAGAAGCTGTCAGCCCATTCTAGTGCGCCCTTGACCCGGCAACTTCTGCCTACCATTTACGCATTTTTGTATAGTTAGTAGCAAAGTCACATGCCAAACAGTACCTGTTCACATACATACAGTTCTAAAAGATCACTTTTGTTTTTGTTTTTTCAATCATCTAAGTGTGAGTGAGTACGATGAAGTATTTTTCATTGAATACTTGCTAAGACTCTAAAAACTTGTAATGTTTAAAAAAAAATATGTTGTTCCTTTCATTTGTTCATCAATTGTCGTATGGTTTTTGTCTTCCTGTTAGTCTCAATCTTGAACTTAAGTAGAGAAGACGTTATTCTCTTTGGTTCTAGTCTCGTAGGTATTCATTTCCCAGGTTTGTATTTATGAGAAGTGTAATAACTAACCTAATTTTAAGGTGACTATACATTAAAACAGTTCTTTCATTGCTTCATTAAAATCAGTTTCTGTATTAATATCATCAAATTCTTTGCCACCTTTATCATTAATCAAGTCGCTGTCTTTAAAACAATAACCCTCTATATTAATTCCATCGTAATAATAAGCTATTACGGCTCATAACTTTATATTACCATGGATCGTCAACAGTTACTTAGAGTCGCCCTTGGGCAGATCGACTAATGACTCGCCAAGATTGATGATTTCACTAATTACGCTGGCGACAATCAATGTATCACGAAGTTAGCTATTTAATTATTTTTCAACGTATTCATATCACTACGCTGCTTCATTTGAAGCTTGCTCAAAAACTTTAGAAACGTCAATTTTGTCACAAAGCTCGAGAGATTCCTTGACATGTTTTTTATGATCTAACGTTTTTAGGAAGCGCTTAAGTGCAGGTATATCATTAAATTGTGTCATAAATATGCGAGGATGGTTGTTACTAGAAGCAATTAAATTACAATGATGGACCTGCGGCGTGTCTATTGAAGGCAATAAAATGTCAACTTATTTACATAGTACTTACAGAGTAAGGTAATGTACCGGTGAACAAAAAAGATACTTCAATAACACGGGTATTCAATAACTTAATAAACGACATGCTGTTAGTTGCAGTAAAACGTGAAGTGTTTAATAATACAATGAATCCTAAGGATAATATATGTATGTATGTATGTAAAACTCTTTATTGTACATAAAACACAAAAAAGATGCCATAATACAGTATGATGATATGTATTATGCCATTGATCGTTTTAGAACAGTGCCAGGATGTGTGTAGACTTCTATATTATTTATTAACTGAAGAAGAGATGAAGATGATAAAACTGATGTTAGTTTTAAGCTAGTTTGAATCAGGTACTTTGTTACTCGTGAATTAATCAATGAAACCTGTGATTAGGATAATGCTCTCAAAACTTTAGTTAGAAGAGACTTTTCCATGAGAGAAAGAAGTTTCAAAGAAAAAAGAGACTCCATCATCCAGGCATTTCATTCACAGAAGCACCTGGGCTACTAAAGGCAAATTTGTCATTAACATCGAGGCATAAGTAGTTTGTGTATCATTAAGTTTCAAAATTTCCTCAACTCACCTTCTCGCCGCATGCCCATCTTGAGGCATTTTCTCAGTCTGCAGTACTGGCACTGGTTTCTATGGTGTTGGTCGATGGGGCAGTTTCTGTTACCCCGGCAGGAGTACGTCAGGTTTCTTCTTACAGACCTCTTGAAGAACGATTTGCATCCTGCGAGAGAAAATTTGCTTGTTAGAATTTTAAGGCTACATCTTTACTAAGTAATGCGAAAATGGGTCGTGTTTGGTATTTGGAACATTTTAGGTGCTTTTCTCGAAAAGTATTACGTTGAAGTGGCAATGGGCAGGCCACATCGCTCGTAGAACAGACAACCGTTGGGGGCAAAAATTTCTCGAGTGGCGACCGCGATCCGGAAGACGTAGTGTTGGCAGGCCTCCCACTAGGTGGACTGTCGACATCGTAAAAGTTTCGGGAAACCGGTGGATGCAGGTGGCGACTTGTCGTTCATTATGGTGTGCTAAGGGGGAGGCATTTGTTCAGCAGTGGACGTCTTCAGGCTGCTGCTGATGATGATGATGATGATGAGGTGCCTTTCAAGATTTCAGGAAACTGGACTTTTAGAATTGTGTGCAACAAAATTTAATGGTGCAATATTGGTTTCATGAAGTTTTGTGTCAACTTCCTTTGATGGGACAATTATCTAAGTGAATAACAGATTAATTTAACGATTAATAGCTGAAAATGGGTGGATTTAGAGTACACTTGGAAAGTTTTTAAGTACGTATATTAAAGAGAATATCTCTCGTTAGTATGTTTTTACTTAAAGATACAGAAATATCTATAAAACAAGTTCTTAAACCAATCAACACGATTACAATATTTACCGATGAAAACTTCTCGTCAATAATCACTTGTTAGTATGTAGATATAATGTTATTAGTAAAATCATCATAACCTATAAATCAATCGCTACTCGGTACATAATTCGACTATTCGTATGGAAGAATCGACTCGAAACGAATCGATAAAACAGTTAAAATACCGACTTAACGAGCTTAAGACAGTTAAGGCCACTCTCATGAATATTGTTATGCGTAAAAATTAGAATAAGAAACAATTTTTCGTTAACAACGAGATCGATATAAAAACAAACTTGATAATACATCCGAAATTAACATTTAGATACTTTTTTCTATGCTTTTACGGATCAAATTAGCAGAAAACTGAGCAAGGAACGTCTCTTCTCTAGACATAATTTGATTTTCATCGAGAATTATGCTTATACGGGATGCTGTAAATTAGAAAGAAAACCTCATGAATGTCGTAAAGTGACATTTCGTCGTTAGAATTGACATGATTATGTTCTGTATCGGCTTTTGGTGACATGGCGTCAGTAGCTATAACTGGGTTCTAATTTATATGACTGGATTCTTTAAGATAATATAAACAGTTTTGTCAAAACTGATGACCGTGTCGCTACTGTCTAACGGTAGATACGAAAACAGTATGTGATATTTTTAATTCTCATTTTGACCACCGGCAGAGATAGATTTGTAAACGTTTACTTGGTCTTGCGTGATTCTGTACCATTAGAATTGTTATTAATTTTATTGTAATTGAGTGTTCGAAATATCGGATACCGAATGGGATGTGATCGTTTTGTAAATTAAGTTGTTAAGTTATTACATTGTTTGTTTAATGCGGCCATTTGTTACTTCTGGGTTTGTTGCTTTGGTCTCTTTGAATAGAAATATTTTTCTGATAATATCTTTGAACAAAACATATTACAAACTGTCAGATTTGGGAAAACGAACTGCCTAGTATTTAACGTTTTTTTAGAATGTATAGGTTGAGCGTACCTACTGACGCAAGGTTTTTGTGAATTATACTGATTTTTAGTACCTAGGTACATACTTATCAGAATTCAATTCCGATTCTTTAGCTGTCATTTTTGACACTTCTAGTATGGATCTGACAACGATCGATCCAACTTTGGCTCAGAATTGAATCGCATTAAGACGTCATGGTAAGGCCCCAGATGTCACAAAAAGCAGTCAGAATATTCTTAAGGCTACCTGTTGACTATCCTATCCTACTGTACTGTTTTGTAGAGTTCAATATTACGTTTTTGTATTGTATTATATTGATAGTCGGTTTGAACACCCTTGTAAAGTTTCGTTGTACTTATCACATATTTTAAATTGTTGGCCTTTTAGCTAATGAATGTTTACATGCATTTCAGCTCCATATTTCATTTTTTTTTAAGTTGCGTCTAGATAACGCTAACACAACATTATCATCGGCTTTCAAATATCCGCAAACCAGTAATGCACTACAGAGCAACAGTGTTCGGTGTAAACAATTGTTCTAAGACATTGTAGTACAGCTTCAATGCGTTTATTTAACTTTAACAATAACTACAAGATGCACTGTGTTGACAAAAGCGTAGCCGTAGATAAGCCAATGCAAGAGAAGTATGATAAGGCTACGGAGGAAAATGCATTTCTGCTTACGTTGTCTCTGCTTTGGGGGTAGGTATTTGCTTAGTCTGTGGCAAGGGGCAAACTTAGCGTATTTGGGTGAAATGGAGGAGTTAATAAAACTTTTTGTACTGAGCTTGGCTCGTTCTATACCTAGTGTCATTTTGTTTATTCTTATTTGACTATTTATGTATGTATTATTCGACTTTAATTTTTATTTTTGAAAAAAGAAAGTATTTTATTCCTGTTTAGCATGTGTTTAGTTTGAAAAATGACGTTAGTCTATCCTACATCAAATAAAATAGTCACTGTAATTGTGTGTAAGTAGTGACATTTTCTAAGGCGTAAAGCTCAAAGTTACAATACAAAAAAAACGCTCTCCCTAAATGACTTTTTAGGTACTTACTTCAAATTCAATACCTACCTCAATTCAATACGCAAAAAACATTTTATTAATTCATTCGTTCTTTCATTCACTCATTCATTCAATCATTCGTTTAACTCAAAACTACAGCCTGTTAAGCTACGATTCTAGGATAAGCCGCATAAACCCAGTCTACTCGAAACATATAAAATATATAATATATCATGTAACTCGGTACACGGCACAGAATACCCACCCAATTACCACTATCGTTGGGAATATCAGCAGCAAATTGTATTCCGTGCTGATACAGGGTTCAACGAACTGTGATGTCGCTAACAATGCCTTTAGAATCTTTAGATCATGAAGTTTAAAATAGTATTTTAAAGAAGTCTTCTTGGGTTGCTACAGGTTGTTCAAAAGTGAACACTCCAGAATTAAAAGACTCAGCCCCTTATTCATAAACGTTCTATAAGCTTCTGCTAACTTACTAATCGTTTGTCCTTATCTGTGAAAGGTAAATGCCAAAGTGACAGATAAGGACAAACGATTGCTAAGTTAGCAGAAGCAGAGCGTTAATGAATAAGGGACAGTGTCCCTGCCCTAGCACGCAGATTCACATGCCTGATGGAGTGTTCCTCAGCACCAGTAATGGACAACGGGATGACTCATTGTGATCACTCACAGATCACCACATTACAGAAAAATGAGAACCCCTAATGACCCTCCCCCTCCTCCTATGAGGGCCATAAGCCTTCCTACACGTACACCTACAACTCCGTGGGTCAGTTGTACTGTGCGCCGTGCAACCGCACCTTTAAAACCAAATTTGATTTCGGCAGCCATTGTCGCTCTCACCCCTGGAGCTGGCAGGGTTCGCCGATGACGGATACGTCAAGGAGGGGTTCTCTATTGATTTGCCGAAAATTTTATTGCCGAATTTCACTTCCCAACCAATGTTTGGCCGAATTTTATTTTGCCGAATCATCATTATGGCAACATGTTAAAATGATTAGTTCCATTTCCCAACCTCACGATTGCCAACTCAACGTTTTTTTTTTTTTTACATGGACACTTATTAAAATGTCATTTTTTTATATAGCCAAATGGTACTACATAACCATTAATAAAAAATAAGACATTCGAAGGTAAAATAAAGACTGTTTATAAATTAAAACAAACATGTTCGCGGCTAAGCCGCACCTAAACCTAAATTAATCTAAATTAATCATAAGACTTTTTCGACCTAGTGTAACATTTGCCATGTGAAAGATATTCCTAAAGTTTAAAATCAAAATGATATTCGTCTTTATGAAAATTCGGCCAAATGAGAGGTTGGCATACAAAAATTTGCCAATTGTCAGTTGTCAAAGTGAACATTCGGTGAAACGTTGGTTGCCAAATGAAATTCGATTAAAAAAATTCGGCGAAAAGGCAGAACACCGTCAAGGTTGACATGATGATGATGACAGAAAAATGAGCACGAGGGTGGATCAATTTTTTCTTGTCACTCGTTGCTATGGTTACATTCTCCAGTGTCACTCTTTGAACCGTAAGTTTATGGGTTTACATTTTGTAAAACATGTGTTTTTGCGGTAGTTCTAGGCCTCTTTTATAATTGGTCATCGACTAAGTATGTTAGAGTAAAGAGACACAACATTTCTTCTAACAAACTGTACTACTTTTGTCCCCTGGCTGATGGGACAGAATAACAACAAGAAGTTGTTGATCCACACAGAAAAAAAAAAAAAAATCCTAATGAAATGCCTACCCAAGGTGGCTATCGAGCAAATGTGTTACTTGATGGTAAGTGAAGGCACTCATGGACACCCGCGACATCAAAGGATTGCAGATGTGTTAGCCTAGCTACAGGGCTAGAATGAAATACTTTGCTGCTTTGGCTTGGAATTCCTTCAGATAATACATTTTTTTTCCGGTAGCTTCAAAGCCTGATTGCCTGGTGACCGACTTTGCACGAACATAATGACTTAATGTAATGGCTCTTACATTCTGGGCTACGAGCTAGGAACGCAAAATGGCAGTGTAAAAGAAATATGGTACTAAGTATGTACATCATACTAATATTATAAATGCGAAAGTTTGTGAAGATGTGAGTGACGATGTGAGTGAGTGTGTATGTATGTTCCTTCTTCACGCTAAAACGACTTGAAATTTTATAATGATCTTGTAATCCTAGTTTATAAGTAATATTTGCATGCTTGTTTAAGTAAAATGTACGCACTCAAAAACGCTTCTTCATCTGTATTCACCACGACATTTTTTGCAAATAAATATTCTTATCCTTATTCTTATTCTTATTCTTAGAAAACCTTTTCTTCCATGCTAGTCTGGGAGTAAAGAAAAAACATAGAATATACCAGCTGCTTCTTCCCGCGCAGATGGTAAAAGCACATCGAGGGAATGGGCGAAAATCTTAGCAATCATGTTATAGGCGACGCGGCTAGCAACCCATCACTATTTTGATTCCCATTTCCACATACGCCCACAATCATGCTAAACGTGGCCTTTAACTCTTGGCTAGGCTCTGTCTACCCCATGATTTATGTATGTACTAGCTGTTGCCAGCGACTTCGTCTGCAAAGAATTCGTTTATCGCTATCCCGCGGGAATTTTCCAGGATAAAAAGTAGCCCTTGTGCTGTTCCAGACTTTTCTCTATCTATGTGCCAAATTTCATCTAGATTCGTTGGGCCGTTCTGGCGTGATTGAGTAACAAACAAACATCCATCCATCCATCCATCCATACTTTCGCATTTATAATGAAACTAGCTGTTGCCAGCGACTTCGTCTGCAAAGAATTCGTTTGTCACTATCCCGCGGCACCTACGCAATTTCCGGGATAAAAAGTAGCCTATGTGCTATTCCAGACTTTTCTCTATCTATGTGCCAAATTTCACCCAGATCCGTTGGGCCGTTCTGGCGTGATTGAGTAACAAACAAACAAACATCCATCCATCCATCCATCCATACTTTCGCATTTATAATATTAGTTAGATGAAATGACATTTTATTCTTGGTAACAGGCATTACAAGTCAATAAAGCTTATTCAATCTATTGTGCGAGTGGCAGATCAAAAAACTCACTGTAATCATAAAAAACATTATCAAGAAGCCACTTTTTCAGTCGGCTTATAAAATCGTGATGGAAGCTGCATTCCTAATATCGCCTGGCAGACGGTAATATTAGTTAGATAGTTAGATGTAGGACTGTGTATATTTACCTACAGGCATTCCCTTTGACTAGAAACCATAGTGCTCGTCCTTGTATTTTACGCAACTATGATCCAAGAACTTTATGGATGTGATAATTCACATGCAATAATGGCCGAGAGATCATTAAACTTGCAAACAGGTGTTTAATGGCACCCCAGTAAAAAGAAAATTAGACAAATACCACGTTCACTTCAAAGGACTGCGTGTATGACGCCATAACTATACAAAATAGAGTTTGGCAAACGAAAACGTGAACTGAGAAAACGCGGCAAATTCAAAAAATTTACATGTGGTATTACTAACTGTTTTTCATTTCGCAGATTCCTTGAATATCTTCAAGATTATCTGTAAACATAAGCAACGGTATCATGATCATCATAATTATGGTTAATATATCAAATAATCAGCCAACAAGGATTAAGATTACATAGTCATAGGTACTAACCTAAAAAATCCGACATCGCATGTAAACATTGTTGTTTCTCTTGGAAAACAACTTCTTTCTCCTCTTGTTTTTGCTTGGACTTACTGATCATGGTATGTAGCAGCTTTCGCACATTACTTTTTATTGTTTTACAGCAATTATAAATGAAAAATAATTGAAAGAACACAAAATACTTACCTTGCTACTCCGCTACTTACGTGCAAGATAACCAAGCTTGTGCGAAATATGTACGTTTTGCATGCAAGCCCTCCCACCACTACTACCACACAAAACGCACACAAATCCCACAAACTTAACGTACATATTTCGCACAAGCTTGGTTATCTTGCACGTAAGTAGCGGAGTAGCAAGGTAAATATTTTGTGTTCATTGAAATGGACCTCCGCAAAGTAACGCCTGATTCAATAAAATAAAAATAATTGAGTTCACAAAATACTGTCTTTGACTTGCCTTTGACAGAGTAAGAATGTTGCCATATTAAAACTTTAAAAAAATAACCAGGTCACGCTTTCGTTTGCCAGGCTCTAACATACATCACGTCTTTACCCCTTTTGGAGTAGACAAAGCCTAAGGTAACAAGACCTAAAGGCCAAAATTTTTTTTAACTACATTCATACATAGTTCAGTCTATTCCCACTAGTTTCAGATCAGATTACTATATAAAATGGTATCATCAATGGAACTGATAATGAAACTAGTGGGAAGAGTCATGGTTTACGTCTTTACGCCTTAAGGAGTAGACAGGTTCTAAGGCAAAAAGACTTGAAGGGCACGTTTAGCATGATTGTGGGCTATATTATGTGGAAAAGGGAATCAAAATAGTGATGGGTTGCTAGCCGCATCGTCTATAACATGATTCCTAAGATTTTCGCACATTCCCTCGATGTGACAAAGCAACTTCTAATGTTTTGTGTTGTAATCCTAAAACAGACTTTGTATGTTTATTACGCTTTCCTGTATAAACTGCTAAACCGATCGTAACAAAATTTGGTATGGAGATAGACACCCTGGGAAGGACATGGAATAGTTTTTATCCCGGAATCGTATAGTTCCCGCAAACTATAGAGGTACAGTCGAGGGCATAAATATCTATACAGCCATCATGTCAAATATATGTGTATCACCGACTTTATTGTTTGTGGCATAAGGGTGGACGAGTATGTATGTTTTTGACGTCTTGGTAACGTACATATATTTATGCCCTTGACTGTACTTAACAAATTTTGTGAACACAATAACAAGCAATAAAGTAATTATTATTATGGTTGCGGTCAATTATTCAAGTATTTCTTTATTACAGCATAGACCTTGTTGGCTTCCAGCAATTTTGTTACGTGTGCTTTTAATGTATTTTTAGCCTTATCATAAGCTGTATAAAGGTCACGTGTGGATTTCACTTTCATTCACAAAAGGTAGTTAGATGACTTTGTACTCTCAGTAATAGAGAACACTTAAGTACTTTTAATAACACTAGCTTCTGCCCGCGACTTCGTCTGCGTAGAATAAGATTTGATGTTGATAGTATAAAACAAAGTCGCTTTCTCTGTCCTTATGTCCCTTTGTATGCTTAAATCTTTAAAACTACGCAACGGATTTTGATGCGGTTTTTTTAATAGATAGAGTGAATTAAGAGGAAGGTTTATATGTATAATACATGCATAATATACCGTGCGAAGCCGGGGCGGGTCGCTAGTTCTGAAATAATTATTTACGTTGCGACTCTAGGCAGCCTACCTTTGACATGTTTATCGTTATCGCGATATAATATTAGAAGGCGAATTTATCACTATAACAGATCTTTACTATTTACCTAACTTTTCAGATGCTGATGATTGTAATCTAGTTTTAAATTGCTGATTTCCGATCTATTGCATTTTTTATTGGATTTTTCTATTTTCTATGACAGCCCTATAGTTAAATTCTAGTTCTAAATTAAAGCCGTGAGTTAAACTTTTAATTTGAAATAAATCAATTATGTAGTTCTAATTCGCTTAGTCATCAATCATCAGGCGTTAATAAGTCTAAAATCATTAGAGAATTATGGCCGTGTAGGTGGACTAATTATCGCTCTTCGTAATATATAGTTATGATTCGAGAGAGGCTCAGAGGTCAAAGCAAAATGACACGTATGATGCTCATAATAGCGATCTAAAGAGAGATCTTCCTTTCAAGAAAAAGTATACTTTGCAAATAGGCCGCAAAGGGCTCTTTTGCGTGACCTTTATATACCAAAGCTTTCAGAACAAGAAGAACGCGCAAGAAATTTAACAGAAAGTGTTAGAAAAACAACTTTATTATGCTAATAAGCCATAGGACTCTTTTACATGTGTTTTTTACACCAGTGCTTTCAAAGATATCATCATTGCCACCCGCGACACCCGCACTCCCCCGCGACTCCCCCGCGATACCTTATTTTCGACTAACCCGCATCCAACGGTCATCATTCGACTTACGTGCCGCCACTTGTAAAACGGTAAATTACTTAAAAACGACGTTAAATCATGATGGGATCAATATGGCTTCAGTTGTGACAGCTAAAATGTCATAAAAATTCGTGTTTTTTGATTACATGACAGCTGTCACAAAGCAAATATTCGTACTAACATAAACACACCACGGAAGATGCACTAAGGCGTTTATATTTCAAAAAAATGAAAATAAAACGATTTTTTTTGTCACTTTGACAAACGAAACAAAATTCAAAAATACTCTCATTTGAACCTCGAATATTATAGTTGAAATAATTAAAAATAAGCCTCAATTAATCTATGTTTAATGCGCCATTATCCGGCAGGACCTAGATCATTAAGACTTGCGCGGGAGTCATTAGGCGGGTAATATTTCATTTATGTCTTTTGTTCTCAATGAAATAATTAAGGGAAGTCAGCATGAGGATGTCTAATCGTCTAGGGAATTAAATTTGATTAAGTTTTGCATAGATCGAACGGCGAGTTTATTAAACTTAATTAATCATCCTGTATGTTATGGTAAATTATTACACACTTGAAGTTTACGGTAAAAACGTTTTTTAAAAGGTTTTAGATTGGCCAAAGTGTGCAATATCATCTGAATGCTGTAAGGTTCTCGGTCACAAAATACAAAATGACAAATATTACGAATATGAGAACAGTAGGCTTATTGTCTAACTCGCTCGCAATCGCCATCGTGTTCATTTTGACAGTTCATGTATGGGCTGACAATTGGCATCGGAATCAGCAAGCTGTCACATTCATACAAGAACTGTCAAAATGAACACGATGGTGATTGCGAGCGAGTTAGACAATAAGCCTACTTTTTGTTGCCGTTTCGATCCGCGAGTGGCGCTGTAAATTTTTCCATAGTTTGAGAACCCAAGAACGCGTTCGAGACATTTTTCGTGTCAAAAACGTACACCAGAGGCCTTATAATTATTACACTTAGGCCTTAATCTCGATCACGGCTACAGCATCGCGGCCGAAACGTCGAGGTAAATAAACATTAACCCTCTTATTCATAAACGCTCTATAGGCTTCTGCTAACTTAGTAATCGTTTGTCCTTATCTGTGAAAGGTAAATGTCAAAGTGACAGATAAGGACAAACGATTACTATAGAGCGTTTATGAATAAGGGGGTAAATAATTCGATTAAGTCCAGAGTGGTAATTATAGTTATGAGTAAAAACCGCGTAACATAATACCAATTTACTTTTATCAATACCAATACCAATACCAATTTAATATTTAGTTTGTGACGATGTGAAGATGTGACGATGTGAGTGAGTGAGTGTGTATGTTTGTTCCTTCTTCACGCTAAAACGACTGGACGGATTTGGATAAAATTTGGAACGAAAATAGCTGGTACTCTAGATTGAGACATAGGCTACTTTTTATCCCGGAAAATTGCATAGTTCCCGCGGGATAGCGATAAACATGTCAATTGCTAATTTTACGCGGACGAAGTCGCGGGCAGAAGCTAGTATGAAATAAAACTTTCGTTCATAGAGTCGCGTAGTTGTACATCTTAATAACTCGTATTAATGATAATTAAATCTAATTTAATCTCTATAAAAGCTCGGTGCATTTTAAAACTCCTGTTTTATTTTGCCTTGACCATGTAAAAACAAAATCAAAAGACACTCGCCTCATAAAATGATCCTAAGAATTTAAATTAGTAAAGGAAGTCATAAAAGTTCTGCTAGATTTTATGTAAGTTGCGCATAATATGACAGAAATCAATTAGCTGATTAATAAATTGAATATGTATTAATATAGTCAGGACAATGAACCCTGGAACTGACGAACGGGGTCAAATTAACATTAAATTTATATATTTAGCCGGATGTAAATGCATACAGCACAGTCCGCCCTAAATTGAAATTCAATTTCCTTCGGACGTCACTAAAAACCAATAAACTGCATTGTAAATTACTTACGGTTAATAAAAAACCAGGCCAAGGGCGAATCGGGGTTGTGCTTTGTGGGTTCCGTACAAATAAAAAATGTAATAATGCTTTCAAATTACATCGAAAATCGTACAAAATCGAACTTAAAAACCTCTTTTTACAGTTGCCAGTAACTATGCTCTAATGACTTCATTTTATTTAAACTTCAACAATTCATTCCTGAGAAAAATAATCTTGACTTAACAGTCGACAAACATACGAGGACAATGATGTGTGAACTCTTTTGCGATACGAAACCCTAAAAATAGGTGAAAAGGAAGCGTCTATTACTCAAGACAATATATAAACAACAATTTACAACATGACAAGTACTAAACGGGTACGGTATTAAATTACACTAGGCCATAAAAGTCAAACGTCATACAGGCCTTATTAACGCACTCTTATTAATATGACTCGCGGTGAAATATGGCCAAAAAGTGTCAAATTTTCATTAAAAGTCTTTTTATTGGTAGCTGCCACACGCGCCGATAACGGATTCAATTTAAAAAGCGGAATGAGATAAAAATAAATAAGATGAGGAAGACACTTATGTTTAGAGTTGGCCGTAAAGATAGGGTTAACTGCTTGCGTCGGACAAAACATACCATAAACCGGCCAGCTATAGCGGCCAGGGATGTAGACAAAGTTCCACATCGATATCGATGAGCGGTGGAGTTGACTAGAAGTATTAATGTGTATACATTTAAATAATAGAATTTTATTATACGTGCCGTTTATAAGCTTGTGTTTTGTCTGTGCCTATAAAGAAGCCGTGGTAGCCTAGTGGTTTGACCTGTGGCCTCTCAAGCAGAGCGTCGTGGGTTCAAATCCCGAGCTCGCACCTCTGAGTTTTTCGGAATTTATGTGCGAAAATTACATTTGTAATTTGCCATGAGCTTTTCGGTGAAGGAAAACATCGTGAGGAAACCTGCACACATCTGCGAAGAAATTCAATGGTGTGTGTTAAGTTCCCAATCCGCACTGGGCGCGCGTGGGAACTATAGCCCAAACCCTCCAATACACGGAGGAGGCCTATGCCATGAGGCACGCCGAATTACGCGACAATTTAATAAACAAAAAAAAAACGACAATAACAACAACAACAACAACAACATGTACTTACTGAAATTGTAGCGGATTCGGAATAAAAAGGCTTATAAATTATAAATAAGTAAATAAATAAAAATAAAGACTAACGTCAAAGTGACAGTGAGTGAAGTGAGTGAGTGTGATTGTATCTGTTTCTTTATATTTGTACAATAATGCATTACTTATTTGCTTACTAAATCATGAGAAGTTTAAAAAGCGATTATAAATGATAGTTTTTAGTATTTTTATTTTTAAATAGTTTTCCTACAAGATTGTACCTACAGCCAATTTTTGGGGTATGAAAATATGAAGATATGTTTTATTGTTACAGATAGTTTGCTGTTTCTATCGTATTACCACAACTATATTCATGATTAGATGGAAATAAAAAGTTGAGAGAGGCGAACATGAACTACTAATTTACTCTCAGAAATAATTATATAATCCCTTGGTGCCTTTAGATCTTGTTACCTTAGGCTCTGTCTACCCCGTGAGGGATAAAAACGTGATTTATTTATTTTTGTAATAATCATACATTTTGCCAGAGACGGTAAGTAAAAACGAAAATGCTATTGTAAAAAATTCTAATCGCACTTATTATTTATAATAATTTAAAATTTTAGTGATTAAAAAGCGTTTACAATGCATTGTACAGAATTTCGAGACGTTCTTCAAAATAAATCAATATCGACAAATAAGTCGATAATTTCCAATCGATACCCCCAAATCACTACGCGCAGGTGTCAACTGCGATCGCAATTGTTGCTCACGAACCGAGCATTTAAGTCAAAAAGGGCCTTCCGCCGATGAACCTTGTCGCTTTCAGCCTTCCAGCTTTTATCATCGTCTGCCGTGTCGAGCTATAAAGCGATAAGGTTCTTGAAAATCGGCGGGAGGTCCAAGTGTTAATAAAGTGGATTTGTCGACATCAAAATAACAGTTTATGGTGCTTCACTAATGCTGTAGATAGGGTTGGGATAGAATCACGATACGGTAATGTTTAGTCGTATGTATGGATTATTGCACTTAGAGTGAGAATAATATATATGTACGGTTATATCTATGATAAGCTGTCTTACCGTGGAGATGGGCTTACGGGATGGATGTAAGATAAGTAAAGAATTTACTTTGTATCAACTTTGTTAATTTCTTTCACGCTTTATCTACTTAATTGAATGACTTTGACGCGTTTTTAGAAGTTACGTATGTAAATGGAATTGCATGAAACATTCTAGAGTTTGAATTTAAACGTTTATAAATAGTAGTTTAACACCTAGAGGCATAATAAATAATTATGACAGATAATAGATAGCATTAAGGTGCTGACAAGTGCGTAAGGGTCTTTATTTTTGAAAACACTCGAAAGTATTGCCGGTTCACCTTTTTTAGGGTTCTGTACATCAAAAGGAAAAAACGGAACCCTTATAGGATCACTTTGTTGTCCGTCCGTCCGTTCGTCCGTCTGTCTGTCAAGACCCTTTTTCTCAGGAATGCGTGGAGATATCAAGCTGAAATTTATATCAAATACTCAGGTGTACTGTGCCTTGTAGCAGTGAAAAAATCAAACTTCTAAGCCAACGCAATCAAAAAATACAGCCGTTTATGTCGTAAATTTTCGAAATTCGCAAGGGAATCAAAACCTACAGGGTACTTCTCGTGAACGCAGAATCTTGAAATTTGGTATGAAGGTAGGGCTTATAGCACAGATTAAGGAATAAATTGCGAAAACCGTAAATATGTATGTATGTTTGTATATATCAATGAGCAATATAAAGTGACCCCACACTGCGTATATTTTAATTTGAACAGGGCTCTGCTTACACTGGTTAATAGATATTTCTAGAAATAATGGTACGGAACCCTCGGTGCGCGAGTCCGACTCGCACTTGGCCGGTTTTTTGTATTTTTACTACACCAACTATACATTTACTATCCATATTGATAATAACAATGGTGTATACTTAAAGCTTCTCTCCTAACTTTAGTGACCTATTCGACTTTGCGCCGGCTAATCAGAGTGCAGCAATCGCTACACTGATTTGGCTTTTTATACAAATTGCACGTTATTTCCACTCTATCATTTACTTCCTCTGTGTTCTTGTCCGACGTCTTTTCGAAACGTTCGGCAATGCCTATTGTGGTATTGTCTTCGATATGTGTCAGAATTAAAATTGTTAATTCACTGCTTTTGTTAACGTTGCGAGAGCGGTCACTTACTTTATTGCATTAGTGTTTATTGAGTTACATTGATGACATATTTGTAATTGAAGACTTTAGAAGTACTATAGATGTTGGTGAAATCGCTGCACGATGCGATAGAATATATTTCTCTCTCTCTCTAAATATTGTTAAAAACCCATAGCTCACATAGAATTTTCTAGTACCGTAAAACGAGGTGAGAATTGCGTGATAGAACAAAATATTTTGTGTTTTCTCTTGCTACCGACCAAAATCTCTGGCTCAGCTCTAAAAGTAGTTTAGTTATATTTTTAGACGTAATTATATTTTCTTTTGTCCCGATAATATGTTATCGCATTTTTTTATTTGTTCCTATCCCTTCTGACCCCAATACAGGCTGGGATTTGCCTGTATTTCAGTGTTTTTTGTATAAACTATGAAGCTAATCGACAGATAATCGTTATTAAACTAAAATTCGTACCACCGGAACATTTCTTTTCTATAAAAATCAACTTGCCACATACGAAAATATTTTTTTATCGAGGTTTGAACTTCAGTTTTGTCCCTACTTACCCCGTTTCACGGTACGTAGTTCACAAGTTTAAGAGTTGTCATTTTCTTCTGATGGTATTCCAAATTCAGAACAAGTTTTCCTAATTTAATTTGTTTTTGCTTGCTATATTCTTCCGAATTTAAAAAGATAGGTACGTTCTTTTATAACATTGTTTTTTTTAATAGTTCGTTTAATGTCACGGGCATAGTATACTATTAAAATCACCCATGAACTATTTAGCAACCCCAAACTTGCCAATCTATTGCCAGCCTTCAAGAAAAAAAACACCTAATTTAAACTTACCACGAGAACCATAGTGTACCTACGGCCGAACATTTTTTCTCAAATTAACCTCTAACCATTTATTTTCGGAGCCTATTTTCTCTTCTAATTAATATTAAAATTCCTCGCATTATTTATTTATGTAGGTAGATTGGCCGCGGCGCCAAAGAGGTTACGACCTCTTTCTTATCATCTCTGGTTATATCTCGAAACTGTACGATAACAACCATTCACGCCTAAAACTGGTGTGTTTTGTCTGCAAGTTATTTAAGTTATTCATTCAGTTTTTGTTAATTGGACTGAGTTTTGCCGCTCGAGCTGCAGACGTCGCCGCGGTGGCAATTTTTACCTATAGACCGACCGTTTATCTGAGTCTCCGCCCGCGGGGGTACAAGGCCGCGGGGTAGGCCGACAAAGGGGACTGAGGGCGATGCGGGCGGGTACTGCGCCTGCCGCCCGCACAGAGGGAGACCCCTTTGTCGCCTACCCCGCGCCCCTGTGCCGCGCGAGTGAGGACTCAGTTAAGCGGTAGGTCTATAACTGCCCAATGCTTATAATAATAATAATAATAATAAGTTTGGCAACTGTGGAGGACTGTCCGCTAGCACATCTCCATGGTGTATTAGGGGATAGACCTCCATAGTTGCGCCCATCTCATGTTTATATTATATGGTACCAAAGGCCTCTTCATGTTGGCCTCGGCCCCATGAATGCCTTTCAAATGACCGGGTCCCCATGGGCCCGTGATCGGAAACCAGTACCAACAATAATAATAATAATAATTTTATTCAAGAACAACAGTGGTCCACAATTATTTCAAATAATAATAGAGCATATATATTACAATGTACTAGCGACCCACCCCGGCTTCGCACGGGTGCTATAATACCTATAAACATTACTCTTGAATCACTCTATCTATAAAAAAACGCATCAAAATCCGTTCCGTAGTTTTAAAGATCTAAGCATATATTATATACATAGCGATAGACAGACAGCGGAAAGTGACTGTTTTATACTATGTAGTGGTGTTATGATCATGTTTAAAAGCATGATTGTGTGTTTGGACAAAGGTCTAGAAATCAAACGCGTGTAGCGATTAGGTATGATTATTCTTACGTCAATCGCTTTGTTTTTGTTTTGCGAGTTACAGAATATGGCAGTAATCAAAATCCAATATGGCTACCGGTGAGAATTACTGAGAAAGAGAAAAAAATAAAGTTAACTAACTAACTACGTCAAATAGGGTATCGTTAGATAGGTCTTTGAAAATCACCTTTGGGTTTCTCAGACCATTTTTCAATTGGATTGATCATTTAGGAGATATAACAATTTAAAGTTGGTTAGTAATTTAGGTAAGTAATTTAGGCACAGTAAAATATATGGAGCTAAAACTCACAGACGCCTTATATTTATTATGATTGCATTTTTATTATGTAGTTTCATAAACACTGATCATTTGAAAAAAGTGCTGCTTGAAAATTGTTGTTCAGTGCAAAGTTACACCATAATAATATCTTTCATACCCACATTTTATCGTGTACATACTTACTTCATTACTAGGTTTTGACTTCATTTATCGGCAATGAACTACGCAATTAATTAACCGATAAACAAGTATCCAAATTAGTAAATAAAGAGTAACTTACAGCATTTTTAATGACAGTTATAGTGATTAACCCATTTCAATGAGAAAGTATAAATCTTTTATTTCATATGTACATTTAGCTGTATTACTGCTGCATAAACACCGATACAGCCATTATAAGTAAAAAAATGGGCGCAAACTATATAGCTTTTTGCGTTAGTAGAGCTATATAGTAGCTGTATAAGCAAAAAAGCGGCTGCATAATAGCTGTTATTCGGTGTAACTCACACTTAGACATGAAACAGATGATTGTTGTCAATGTCAACGCACGGTCTACAAAGACACTTGACTCCCTATAATGACTACGACCAAACGAAACGCGTCTAGATAGTAGTCTCATGGGCACAGAGATCCCTTCACGAACTAGATTCGTTTAGGGAATCCTAACCCGGGTCAGTTCAACCTGTCATAGGTCGAAGTGTTCACCTCGATCCAGTTATAACTGGTTTTGATCATACTACCTCCGTTATACAGCTATAGTTAACAATGTTGTGTTGAACTTTTAATCCTTGACTGTACCATATACTACGGAATGTTTTTTTAAAAAAAAAATACAGGGGTATTTTTGTAGACTGCTTTTTTTCTAGAATGCGCAATAAAAAAGTTTACGAACTAACGAAGGTACCTACTTAATAATGATTAATACATATCTAGATTTTGCCGCGGTCACAGTGGCACAGTTTACCTATTAATTAGGTAATTATTTTGTATCTAAGGTTATCTCATGCGTTGTTATGCTTTGATACTAGCTATCATAACACTGGAAAATTCTACGAACTTCCTTGTTTTTCTTAAATTTCTTCCAATAACACTTAGACAACACAAAAGTAGAGCTGTTCAATAATTGAATCTTGTGCACCGATTTTGAAATCAAACTCTCTCAAAAACAAACCTCTCACCCTAAACGCATACACGAGTATGCATGTATGCATATACACTTCTTCGTTCCGTTGAGGATAAAATACCACTCGAAAGAGGTAATCCGTGTATGCTCGAAAATTACAACACAATTTCAATTTTGGAATTTAAGACAAAATTATTTAGGACTACATTTGTTTGCTCTACTCGCATTTTAAGTTAAACACAAAACCACGAAAAAAAAATCACTCAATACTTAAGTAATACATACGTCGAAATTTCTGGATAGACATGTAACTCGCGTATTTGTCTTATTACAGTCATTGACACTTCCAACCATTTGGAAAAAAAAGCTTTTTCAAAAATTTACGTCATATTAACCACCACCGTTATTCGGCACTGCTGCACATAACGTTTGTTTCTAATCTATCATTTTATAATAACACAATTCCTGTACATAATTAGGCCGCGTGCTAAACCACTGTAACTTCGAAATCTTAATTAACAGGAATTTTCTTACAACATTCACCCTTTGTCTTAGTGCTAAGACAAGGCAAGGCTTCACGTTCCCAAGGCCCATTCATGGAGTTATCGTGAGGCTATCGCTATCATTTATATAATTATTTGGTGACGTGACAACTAATTATACCTTTCGACGGCTTATAATGGAGCTATTAATTCTATTTTTCAAAGGTTCAAAGTTTTTTATTGAACAGTAACAATTGGGCTTATTAATCATCAGTTTCTTTTTTGAAAATAAGTTTTTCGAAACTTAAGAGCGAATTATTTTTTAGTTAGCTCAACCTACAAACTTACAGTCACTTTTATTTTCACACTAGCTTTTACCCCCTTTGCCCCAGTTTCATTTTTTTCACAATTTGGTTTCATAAAAATTTGCCCTGAAAATAACGACACAACAAAAAATATTATCCAAATCGGCCCAACTGTTTCCAAGTTTTGCAAAACATTTAGCGAATTACTTTTATTTGTTTAGGTTAAAAAATATACCTATTGAGCCTAATGTGACTATAACTATTAAGCCAATATTCTTCAATAAATCTGGTTACCTACATACCTACAAGATCTAATCATGACCAATTAAAAAAAATACTTACTTTAATACTTAGTTTTAATTTTTTCACTAAACTTCAGTGTCAAAATGTTTTCGCATTATTTTGACTTAACCACTTTAAATTTATGTATTTATACGAATTGTACCCCAAAGTACTAATATTTTGTTTGCTTAATTATGAAGATTAAAACAAATGGCTTATTCCCACCGTCGCGACACCAAAAGACAAAATGGCATAACTCAAAATTGCCACGATTGCTTCATTTGCATAAAAGTGGAACACCCCTTATCTCTAGAAGCAGGCAGTTTGTGAAAACTTCGTCTAATTGCATTCTGATTTGATACCGGAGCCAATTGTCATTTTTGAGGTTAAGAGGGGAATATTAATTGTCTCGTTTTTTCATTGTATGTCAAACTTTAAAAGTTATTTTTTTTCCAAAATTGGTGTCAATTGTCCATTTTATTAAGTCAGTTTTATCACAAAACCCTGAATAATTAAGTCACTTTATGATTGATTAATTACGAAACGTATTATTCAATACTCTGTGATTTACCGGCGGTAAAAAAATATTTGTTAACGAAGGTTCCTTTTTTCAAAATTTGGTTTTATAAACACGTATAAGGCCCACAGCGACATTAGTCCGATTTCAAGTTCCAAAAATTTTTCTCCTATACAAAACGCAACGCATTTTTAAAAATTTTAAACGCCAAAATTCACTACACACTATTCAAATTGCGCCAATCGCAATCAACTACAATCACGAATTTCCAAAAGCATTCCCGAAATGCACGACAACGTTGTCAATCAAACTAATCCACTCCGACCTATTTCTAAAACTAAAAACCGAAAACGTCGGCCCGGAACCGCAAACAAAAAAAACCACTCCCTATCACTCCACGTGCACTGTACAGTTTTACACATCACTTTCACCTTACCCTCACAAGTGAACTGGCCGTAGTGTTTCCCCGAAGACTTGTCGCCGCAGACAACGCACTCCACATTCTGGCCTTTGTCGGTCGCGGAGCTGCCGCTCTGAGTCGACGCAGCCTGGCTGGCCGGGGTCGACGGGAGCAGCTCGTCTTCCCGCCAGGTACTCCGGAAGCCGAGCTCCAAAGGCGGGAGGTCGGGACCTCTCGGAGGGCAAAGCCCCGGGCCTCCGACCCCGCCGTAAACTAGCGCTCCGTGCGTGATGGTGCCGTTTGCCGTCGCGGCGAGACACGCGCGGCGCGCTGTGTGTCAAGGGTCGCGTATGAGACGCGACTGAGCTCAGGTCGGGCCAGGGCGCGCCTCGCCGCCATTGGCCCGTGGCCCAGGGGCAGGGAGCGAAGGCCCCGCCACCTCGACCGAGCCCCCCCCCCGCGGGGGGTTTCAGTACGGTCGGAAGATTCGCGGGCTTTGTTTACGACGGCTCTTTAAGACGGATTGCGTAGGTTTTGCGTGGCTCAAGACTTTTAGGATCGTGTTAGGAATTGGTAGACAAGTGGTAATAGCTTTTTTTTTAACGAAAAAAAATCTAGTGCATTTTTAAAACTTGCTCAAACTTACAAGGAACACCTACCTTGTTAGTTTGTAAAAACAGCTAAAAGAGGCCTTCATCTTCTAAAACGGCTTTAAAAATGTAGCCTTATCGCTTTAGAAAAAAACATTGGGACACTTTTCAAAATCTGTAATAAGATACATTAGGTCATGCCATTTTGAAGACCTTTTCATCAAAACCGCATAACTACGTTTTTAATTTTATTCAGTCTTTTTAGCGAACATTGTCGTTTCAGACGCTACCTGAAACTTCGCCCGTCGCCTCCATATTTCTCACTGATAGGCGGGTACCTAACTTCAACAGATGGGATTTTATTTACGCAGAGTATATTAGAGATACCGAAGAAATGTAGGTTAACGCTGCGCCTTACATCACAGGTAGAGTAGCCATTATTTTTCAGCTAGAAAAATGAATGATAACAGTATTTTTGTACAGTAAAAAGTTTTTTTTTAGTGTAATGCTCCTTTTTTTTCGTAATTATAATTAGACATTAACCAGTTGAGTTTAAATTTAACTTGCTGTAATTAGTGTGACACAATTTAACACTTCGTTAACTCGACGCCGAAGCGAAAGTCTATTGACTGTAACGAGATGTTAAAATGACATATAACAGTAATAAGTCATCTTTATCACAATATCTTTTTGAACTAATTAGCCACGTGATTTTTCTTTATTTATAAGCTTTTAACTTTTGCATTTTCATACTGATGAATTCCGAGAGTCTAATTAGGAGTAAACAAGTATTAAATATACCTACTTAGTAGTTTGTGTTTCTCTAATTCTGCCTTAAAATCCATAACATTATCGACTACAACATAAGATACAATTTTTTAATTTTTAATAGAACTTGTAACTTAATAAAATCCATTCATTTTCAACAAAACGACAGCAAAGGCTGAATGTGAAAAAAATTTGTTTTTCACTACATCTGAAAACGTTGATCTAGATCGATCTAGATCTCGGTGGGCGGCGCCGGGGCGTGGCCTGCGCCCGCGCAACCCGCACTCGGCAGCGTGACGCAGCCGCGTGACGACGTTCCGTCAAATTCGTACTTACACACTTTTGCCACGCGGCCGCCTAATTTATTTAACAATTTTATTTGATTGCGTTCAACATAGTTTAAGTTAGGGGTGGTAATTTTTAAATAGGCTAATGTAATGAGTTTTGGTATTTTAATTATGTATGGTAGAATACTCGAGTGCTGATAGTTGTGTTGCGCCATATTTTAAATTGATAAATTGTTATCACTTCGGGATTGTTTTTAGTTTACTGACGGACGTTTTTTTTATTCTGCCTAATTGTCTGAGTTTGTCTGCGGTTGGTGATTGTTTTCCATTACGTAATATTTTTTATGTAACAGTTCTTGATGCTCTATGAAGTTTTTGCCCTTTAGTTAGTTTAAAATTATTTGGATAAGTTAGATTAGGTTATGTACTGCAACATAATTGAATATTTTGTTGATCACAATTTAGTGACTATACTGCACTTCAATATGATTTCTTATTAGATTTTGTTTCTTCTTGGAATTCTAATACTTTTAAGAATACAATTAACACGACATTAGTAGGACAATTACGAAAACGTAGATATCTGTGACTCCATATTACGCCTTTATTTAAATGAACTCGAATCGTAATTGAAAACAACATTGTTCCTTTTCCTTACGAAGATTGCTAATTTATATTTTTTCCTACTCCTGTACTATTATCTGTGATTTATGTTATCACGAGCACCACTGTAAGAACACTCATAATAAGACTTTGGCTAAGTCTATATTGTCTATTCCCTCTAAAAGCACTTGTTGGCTTATGGCTCTAAAAGTGCTCCATCGTTAACTCTGCCAGCCATAGACTGCCAGACCTAGGTAAAACTTTTACAGGATCAACATTAAATTTACGATAAAAATGCATGGCTACCAACTTAACAAATTAGTTAATTCGTATGGTTTTTTATTGAACTAGAACTTTCTGAACGAAATGCGTAGCTGCCAACATAACAAACAAGATTTTTTAATAACGTCACTGGCAATTTGGTAAACGTTTTGGCTAAATGCGCCAAGAATGCAAGGCTATAAAAAAAAGTTAACGTTAATTAAAAACAAAGTTTACTATAAACAAACTTCCAATTTTTTCGTTAGTCGTTTTCATGTTTCCCGCTCTTGTCTTGTTTGTTATTTGTTATTTGATTGCAATAGTTTTAACAAAGTTTTGTAACATTAACATAATCATAAAAAAGCATCGATGAAAACGAAATTAACTCAACACCGGAAGAAATATCCGCAGCGGCCCTGGAAGTGATGGAAAATTTGTTGTCTAGAAAATCTCGGCAATGATAAAACCTAGGTACGAGAATTTCTGCGTGGAGACTGGAACACTGGACTTCTTCATTTTTGGAGAACGTATTACTCTAATTTAGTAAGTACCTACCTACTTAGTCGTAGAAAAAATATTGTATGCAACGTTGTATTAGCAAGTCAAAAAAAGCTCGTGGTTTATTTCTTACGATGTTCGCTACGCTCACATCGTAACCCACACCACTCGCCTTTTTTGACCCATCTAATACAACTGTTGCATAAAATACTAAAAAATACATGGCAACTCGAAATGCACATTCCGAATTCAAAAATAAATTTGATTATTTCTTAAAATTAACTAGTAAGTATTTAGAATCAAAATTCTTACTGGCAATTTAGAAAAGCAAGCAACCAAATTATGAATAAAAAGCTAAAAAACATACTGGCATGTCGGAAAATGATAACTCGTTCAGGCCAGAAATAGCCAGACGTCCAGCTAATAACAGAGTGAGGGTAGAGGGTAAGGAGTAAGGGTGGGGGAGTAGGGCGGGTCAAAGGTCGCGCCTCCAGGCCCGCCCAGAGGAGACACAAGATATGTATAGTGTCTGGGAGACGTCAAGTTGTGGGTTTTTAACCGAGTATATTTACGAGTGTTCAGTAGAGTTATCATAGGTATAGCTTTGTAATGTTTTATCTTTTAGAAAAGGCTTCCGCAGGAAATTATAGCAAAAACTGCAAACCAAAATGACTTTAAGAGAAGTCTAAAGGCGTTCCTTACTGAAAAGGCTTATTATTCGGTACAAGAATTTTTGACAGATACAATAAGTTGAAATACTTAAATTGAATTATTATTATTACTATTATTATTATTATTATTATTATTATTATTTTAGGAAGTATTCGACATAGTTTTATAACAAAAATGTAAAGTATTTTGAACACTTTGCCTAAACTTATTATTTGTTAAGTCCTCTAGGTTGACAACGCATCTGCAATCCCTCTGGGGTTGCGGGTGTCTATGGGCAGTGGTGATCGCTTACCATCAGGTGACCCACTTGCTCGTTTGCCTTCCTATTCACATAAAAAAAAATGTTTTTTTTTTGTTTTCTTAAGGTATGCTGCATGTATTTTAAAATATGCATGTATCCAAATAATTTGTATGCCCCAAGGCACCACATAGTGATATAGTAATATAAGTAACACCCTGTAATTTACCTATGTTGGACAAATAAATCTTTGAATCTTAGAATCTTTGACATAAATAAATGTCTTAAGAGAGTTAAGATAGGGACATCAATTGTCCTAACTTTAAGTAAAGCAAAACAAAGTACGGATATAAAGCAGATAAACATACACACATGTATAAACATAACATAACATCTGAGTCGAAACATTCATATTCATCATACAAGTTTGTTACCGGAATGCAACCCGGGACCTCGCTTCATAATTACAATTAGATAAGTACTTAACCACTGGGATCCCTCCATTTCCCATAATTTCATTTGCCATAATGGTCACTGGCTATAACCTTCATTTGCCCTAATATCACATGCCATAATTTTTGAATGCCATAATACTCAAACGTCATAATGTTCAACATCCCTAATATTAGATACCATAATATCACTTTCCATAATTTTTACTTTCCATAACTTTCAAAATCACTAATATTTCATGCCATAACAATCATAAATTTGCCATAATTAAGGAAAAAACAGATCCAGACTGTTGAAATTCAACGGATTTTGATGCGGTTTTTAGGTGGTTATTTATAGATAGAGTGATTTGAGAGGAAGGTTTATAAAGTTACTAGCTTCGTCTGCAAATAATTCGTTTATCGCTATTCCGCTGGAACTATGCAATTTTCCGGGATAAAAAGTAGCCTATGTGCTATACCAGACTTTTCTCTATCTATGTGCCGAATTTCATAGAGATCCGTTGGGCCGTTCGGCGTGATTGAGTAACAAACAAACATCCATCCATCCATACTTTCGCATTTATAATATTAGTCAGATGTATGTACGAGTATGTATGTATGGTAATTAGGATCTTCGCCAAGTAACTAGTGATTAGGCTGATATCACCTAAAACATTAAAAGTGATGCTGCTAAGGTCATTGGCAATGTCTGTCTTAACTCTTAAATCAATTTAAAAATGTTATAGAATGTGCTATACACCTAAATTCATACAATAACCGCGACTTAACATTACTTAGCGGGTGGTAGGGCCTTGTGCAAGGTCCGTCCGGATCGCTACCACCATCTTGCTCGCTAATCCTGCCGCTAAGCAGCAGTGCTTGCACTGCTGTGTTCCGGTGTGGAGAGTAAGACAGCCGGGGAAATTACAGGCACAAGAGGCATTTCATCTTAGCCCTCTAGGTTGGCAACGCATCTGAATCCCTCCGGGGTTGCGGGTGTCTATGGGCAGTGGTGATCGCTTACCATCAGGTGACCCACTTGCTCGTTTGCCTTCCTATTCGCATAAAAAAAAAAAAAAAACATGTGACGCACGTAATTGAATAATAGCCAGTAAGCATTAATTAGGTAATAAATATGTGTAACTAATCTTTAAGCGCATTCTTATACTTGGTCTACCGAGAATAGAACATCTCTGGTACTATGGGTGTTTTTACTTAAACCTCCTCGTCCACCCTCAACCTATCTCAAGAACATCTTTTTTCCTGTTTCCTATATCCTGGGAAGCCAACGCAGAATGCTCTTGGACTATATCTCGGATCGATGCCCCCCCTCCCTTTGCTGTGGGGGAGGTAATTGGGCGCAGGTAGCCTTGCTGGCCTTTCGCAACTTTTCAGCCTTGTTTGACGTTTTAACAAGCCAGGTTCACTGTCGCGCCCAGGGAGGTTCGTTAAGTTTAATGGACGCTTTAGCTCGATCTATTTTTGTGAAGTGCGAGTAATTTTTGTTAATGGTTATTTGGTTCTGGTGATATGAAGAGAAGTGAGACAGATTAGTGAGCAGTAGGCTTATTGTCTAACTCGCTCGCAATCGCCATCGTGTTCGTTTTGACAGTTCATGTATGGGCTGACAATTGGCATCGGAATCAGCTAGCTGTCACATTCATACAAGAACTGTCAAAATGAACACGATGGCGATTGCGAGCGAGTTAGACAATAAGCCTACAGTTTTAAGAGATTAATTTCTAAACGAAACTCAAAAGGTTTCTTTCGCACGACGTACAGCCTAAACCAATGGAGCGGACTTGTATATCTATAAAATCTTGTTAGGTATATTTAGTGTGGTTTGTTTCAAAGTTAAGTAGAATACTAGTCTGTCCAGTTTGTCATACTAGCCGTTGCCAGCGACTTCGTCTGCAAAGAATTCGTTTATCGCTATTCCGCGGGAACTACGCAATTTTCCGGGATAAAAAGGAGCCTATGTGCTATTCCAGACTTTTCTCTATCTATATGCCGAATTTCATCCAGATCCGTTGGGCCGTTCTGGCGTGATTGAGTAACAAACAAACATCCATCCATCCATCCATACTTTCGCATTTATAATATTAGTTAGATTATTACGAACTATTTATTTCATAGTTTCATTTTCTTTTTATTTCATTTACTAGTAGGGCGAATTGGAGAGCAAAAGTTGGGTTTGCTCTACTTTCCCAAGGGTAAATCGAACTGTTTTCCTCTAATTGGCTCTATCGTCAGATTTAGTATAGCAAATTGAACAAAACTACTTAGTTCAATTTGCTCTATAGACACAAATAGTAGAGCATAGTGGATAGATTCTTAACACGTAGCTATGGTAAATACGTGCTTACGAATACCATAAATAAATCGCCATCGTTATGTGCAATTAATAATATGTTAAGATTTAAAAAAAGGTTTTCAATATTAGGTTTTATCTACTTAAAGTCGCTTAAATCGTGAATAATCTCAAAATAAATGAGACCACTTATCGACTAAGACATTTATAGCAGCTAAGTGTTGGAAAGTACAATAAGAGGCAAAAGTGTCGTCGTTTGTCCATCGACGGAGCGTCAGAAATATCTCCATTCAGACATTCAGAGTGTATTAAGATTGGCAACTGAAAGATTTAGGCCACATATTGTTCAAAAAAGCCGTGGTAGCCTAGTGGTTTGACCTGTGGCCTCTCAAGCAGAGCGTCGTGGGTTCAAATCCCGGGCTCGCACCTCTGAGTTTTTCGGAATTTATGTGCGAAAATTACATTTGTAATTTGCCATGAGCTATTCGGTGAAGGAAAACATCGTGAGGAAACCTGCACACATCTGCGAAGAAATTCAATGGTGTGTGTTAAGTTCCCAATCCGCACTGGGCGCGCGTGGGAACTATAGCCCAAACCCTCCAATACATGGAGGTGGCCTATGCCATGAGGCACGCTGAATTACGCGACAATTTAATAAATAAACGACAATAACAACGACAACATGTACTTACTGAAATTGTAGCGAATTCGGAATAGAAAGGCTTATAAATAAAAAATAGTTCAAATACCAAGCACCTACCTACTACAATGGCGATCCTAGTATCTTGAAACTAACTTCAGTAAAATTACCATAACATTGAGAAATGGCTCGCATTAAAATTACCACTTACTATTTTGTTCTTAAGTTAAAAAACTAAATCCTTGAAGCCACACAAACAAATGCAGCCAAAACACTTCCACTGTTAAAACCCCTAAAAGCTCCACAATTAATATCTGAAATTAATTTATTTTAGGTTTTGATTTCGATCAGTTCTTTTACTTTTTCTGTGTGTCTACTCTTCAGAATCAGAATCAGAATCATTTATTGTTTAACTGTGTAGGTTAGGGTCTTGTTTAATACCTATGTCCTGTCAATCGTTCAAACGTTAACTGGAAGAAATCCCTTTTAGGGATAAGTTCGCATTTTTGCATTTGTGTTTTCCTGTTTTCATCTTTTTCATGTGTTTTATGTACTATAAAGAGTTATACATACACACATGAATAACTTTCATCCAACGGCGCGCAACTCCCGCTATGTCGTCGATCCACCTTATCCACCTAGTAGGAGGCCTGCCGACGCTGCGCCTGCGTTCATGGTTGCCACTCGAGAACATTTCTCCTCAACGATTTTCTGTTCTTCGAGCGAAGTGGCCTGTCTTGCATCCTTTGTACTCCATTTTAAATACCATAAAAGTAATACACTCAACCAGCATCCGACTAAATTTAGCCACGAAGTGTAGTTAAATCAATCAAGGCATCACAATTTAGTAAAAGATCGATCGCTAACAAGCTCAAAGCACTTACTACGAGAGTTACCATTAATTTGTACTATATTGTTCTGACACTTTTCACGGAGGTACAGGCACGGACCGTGGGTTTGTAGGGCTCCGTTAATATTTATAAATACTGCTTGGGGATTACCTATTTAATCAGCTCTTAAAGTAATATATGCAGATATAGAACTGGGATAAAAATAAAGTTTATTAATAGTAACGGTAGCAAGAGAGAGTACAAAGACAAGACAAGACAAGCAATGACATATTAGGAAAACAATAGAGCGTATTCAAAATATAAACAATAGTTTCAAAAATGGCCGGCGTGTTTACTATTAGAAAATAGAAACAAGAAGGTTTAACATCAGCTAATTGGCAGTTGTAAAAAAAGGTTTTTCAAAAATGATGAATTACGTCTTCAATGGAGTAAAGTTTCAGCCCTAGCCAGGGCCTGTGTCCCAGGGGTTGCAAACAAAAAAGGCCTAATATAGACTACTTATACTTATACTGCACACTTCTACAGTCATTTCAAAATGTTCCTAGCTCCAAAACAAAACCGTCACAATTTTTATACAGACAAACGAATAAGTGTGACAACTGATGGTAAGTAAGCAGAGTATTGCACATTGTCAGCTTAGTGGGCTAAGATAAAATACCTCATGTCTTATATATGTGTCTCACTGGCTTGTCTTACTTCCCTCGCAGAATCACAACAGCTGAAGCACCGCTGCTTGGTGACAGGATAGCGAGTAAGAAGCTTGAGTAACACACAAACATACCTACGCATTGGTCATGACCCATAAGACTCGTCTTGTCTTTTTGCAGAGGAAAAAACAGCAAAAGGAAAATAAACGAAAGGAAATGAAGGAAAGGGCAGGTCAGGAGTACCCGGAACCGACGAGCATGTATGAAGAGATCGATGAATGGATGAAGCGAAAGAGGTATGTCAAAATCGTAGCAAGTGGAACAAAGTAGCCTCTGCCTATACCTATGGGAAAGAGGCGCGACTGTATGTGTAAAAGCGCGTCGTCTCCTGTCGTAATTGCTTCATGCTAACAAGAAACGCATAAAACTAAAGCTAAATAAACTAAACCGCGCGTACAGACAGGGCTGTCAGGTTTAAATCACTCTTGTTTTGTCGTTTGTTTCTTTGTCCTGTGCAAATGTGTGAAGGATTGCAGCTCTCTGTTGTCGCAATTCGTAATCCCGGGATCCCGGGATTGGGAACAGAAAATCCCGGTATTTGAGAGACTAGGAAATGAACATGCCATAATGAGGATATCAGCATAATTACCTATATCAAAAAGAAAACAGCCAAGTTTAAAACGAATTTGCACACGTAACTCAAAAAAACTCCGGGTGCCAGACAGAAGTGAAAACTACACACACGCACACTTGCACAAAAAGAAAAAAGAAAAAGAAAAAATACACAAGATTTGAACTGCGGTCACCTGAGAGAACACACTGTTATTCCACACTTTATACCACTACGCCAAACGCACATACGTTAAAGCGACTAAATTAACGTACCTACACTTCAAAACTCTCAAAATAAGCTCTTAGAGGATTCTGATATCCTGGTACTTAAATTCTCCCTCCGTCTTACGTCTGACGCGAGTTTAACATTTTTTACCAATCCAAAAAAGTGCCTCATTTCATTTTCTTTTATTTTTGACACAATGGTTACACAATGGATACTTATGCACCCATTAAAGTTCAAATGAAAACGGCCCCGTAATACTGAAAATCATTTTAAAGTATTTTGACATATTTTTTCTAAAAATAATGTAGTACAGAAAAATCAAGCCATCAGAAAGTACACGTTTGCCCACCGATATGGTGGCAATGATGACGTTAAAGTTTAACATTCGTTTTCGTCGTTTTCATCATTATATTATTATGGTTGTTGATGTGATATTTAATCCCGTATCCCGGGATTCCCGGTTTGGATGAACTAGCGAGAGACATCACTAAAGTGGAATTTGATGAATTTTTATGTAAGATAATTTATCATTTAGCCTGAATATAAAAAAGTAAAATTCGCTTTTCAGAATCAAAGTACAGGATTCTCTGTTCAGAACTAGGTCAACTTATATAAATTGTCACAGGGTATTTATTAGAATTTAATTTAACTTAAACGATTTTTCTTCCATTCTAGTCTGGGAGCTGAGAAAAAACATAGAATGTAACAGCTGCTTTCCCGAGCGGATGGTAAAAGCCCATCGAGGGAATGAGCGAAAATCTTAGGAATTGTGTTACCGGCGATGCGGCTAGCAACCCATCACTATTTTACCTTGACGCCCACAATCACTCTAAACGTGACCTTTAGGTCGTGTGTTTGTGTGACTCTGTCTACTTCCTAAGGGATAATGACGTGGTTTTAAATGTATGTACTAGCAGTTGCCCGCGATATCCCGCGGGAACTTTGCGATATTCCGGGATAAAAACTATCCTATGAAGGGCCCCAGGACTAAACCTATCTCTATACCAAATTTCATTAAAATCGCTTCAGTGGTTTAAGCGTGAAAGCGTAACAGACAGACAGACGAGTTACTTTCTCAATTATAATTATAATATTAGTAGGAATGTATGTGTGTTTCATATATGTGTAAACCTAGCTTTTGCGGTGTAACTTATGTCGATACGATGACAGACCTATATTTTGAGATAACGGATGCCAGAGGGAGAGGGCAGAGGTTATCAACCGTTCGCCCGGACGAAATACTTACGACTTATAATATAGATATTTATAGTAACTAGTTGTCCCGTTTCTGCTTCGATAATGTTTTGAGATTATTAAAAAAAAATGTAGCTGAAAAGAAAACCAAAAAGAGGCTACCGAGCTCAATATTATGGAGAACTAGCATCTGCCTGCGACTTCGTCCGCGTAGAATAATTCGTTAGCAAAATTATTTACGCTGCGACCATAGGCAGATACGACCTTGAGGAGCTATGCAATTTTCTGGGATAAAAAGTAGCCTATGTTTTATTACAAAGTATTTATAATATTAGTAGAATTGTCTTGTCTACAGTAATTATATTTATTCTCTTTAAAATTTCTTTTTCGTATTTTAACTACCTCTAAATAGGTTAATAATGTAGTGGTTCACAAAACACTTTATTATCTCTATAAACGTTGAAATAGGTATTCCATAATATTTTTAAGACACGTCGACACACTTTTTCTATACAAAATGTATGAATTTATTGCTTTAAATAGTAAACAAAGACCAAGATTACGTCATCTGTTTTTAACAAGTGCGTTGTCAACACGCGCGTATCACATGCACATAATTACTGATAAGTAATACATCCTCAAGACAAACCTAATTATTTTCTCGTTTCTGCCCAAAGATTTAACCAAAATGCAGAGATCGCAAACCTTCCCCGTAAAACTTCAACGGAATATTCAAAAGGGATCCATAAAAAAATGGCCCCCGAATAATCCTCAGTCGGTCAGGAGCGCGCATCGTTGGTCGCCTCGCCACGCAAATATTTAGGGTGGACAGAAGTGGTTAGGTAGGTAACTTTAATGTGAAAAAATGTGGTAGTATTTTTTTAGTAAGTACACAACTTCGTAGTAACCAATAATGTTAACTGTCAAATTAACTTAGCAGCTAGTCGCTGGCGCAACATTACCAATAAAATTACTAACACACGAATGTGTTGTGGACAAAACGGACACATTTATGCAAAGTGTCTGTTTCAAACATAAGCTTACTACAGTGTTTCTAGTTTCTTAATGTATTTTGACAGTTGCCGTGTTCTGAATAAACATGAATGAAAAATAATGTTAAAATCTAGAGCAAGTGCAACAGCTTCGAGAATCACTCTGTCCAAACTACTCGCTCTCATCCCCATTAACGTATTCTTTAATTCATGTTCATTTGAAACACGGCAACTGTCAAATACATTAAGAAACTAGAAGCTCTAAATTTAAAAAAATCAAGTACGTGAATTTTGACTCTTTTCAGTAGTCAGAATAACTTGAAAGTTGATACACGTATAGACATGAGTGTTTAGGCAGTGATTTAGCCCGATGAGGATAAGCGTCGACGGTAGGGCTTTCTTCAATAAAGCAGCTTTCAAGTTTTAAGACTTATAATGAAAACTTATTTTTTACAAGCTTTTGATGAAGTCGAATATAAAGAAAAAGTTCAAGTCGTGTAAGTTGACAGTAAAAAAGAAGGCTAATTGACGGTTGCTTGATTTTTATATGCGACGCTCGCCGCGCTCCCTCGCGGCGGGTCCGTGTATTAGTTTGAGGCGACGCTTGCCGTAGTGAGACGCTAGAGGGCGCTAGCAGACACGTTCCCGAACATGCCCCCGGCCTTGGGAGCTTCCTGCTTCCCAATAAAGTGAGATTGTGGTGTTTATTCGGCGTCTTCGTCCTTCGTCTGCACTGGTAGAGGGCATATTTTGGAGAAAGCTCGTCTCACGAGCCCTGAAGCAGTGTAGATGTCGGCCACGCGAGACGTTCCGTCGTTCCCGGGATGTACTGCTGTCACTCGTCCCAGTCGCCATTTGAGAGGTGGCAGGTGGTCCTCTTTGATGAGTACTAAAGAGTTTAGTTGGACATCCTTTCCTTTAGTTTGCCACTTGGTCCTGGTTTGAAGTTCGGAAATATACTCTTTAGACCATCTTTGCCAGAAGTGCTGCCTCATTTGTTCGACCCGCTGGTACCGTGATAGACTGCAGGTAGCCTTGGTAGACAGATCCTCGCAGGCGGGTGCAGTAAGGGGTCGGCCGATGAAGAAATGCGCCGGCGTTAGTGGCAGTAGATCGGTCGGGTCGGTAGATAAAGGGGATAAAGGACGGGAATTAAGGACGGCTTCGATTTGTGCAAGAACCGTGCTAAACTCTTCGTAAGTAAGGTTAGCGTTCCCTGTAACGCGTTTAAGATGATGCTTACACGACGAAATCCCCGACTCCCACAAACCACCAAAGTGGGGAGCGTACACGGGAATAAACTTAAATTTAATGGTTTCGTTTGAAAGAGCATCGGTAATTTTATTACAATTTAATTTTAGAAACGCAGCAAACTCATTCATAGCCCCTACGAAGTTTTTGCCGTTGTCGGAGTAAATTTCTAAGGGCTTTCCGCGGCGTGAAATAAATCTTTTCAGGGCTAGAAGATAAGCCTCTGTTGACAAAGAAGTAACAGCCTCCAAGTGTATGTTTCGTGTGCTAAAACAAACAAACAACGCCACGTAACACTTTTCTAATTTAGCACCTCTTCCCTTGCGTGTTAATATTTGAAACGGGCCCGCATAGTCAACGCCACATCGCATGTAAGGAAATCCAGACTCTAATCTCTCCTGAGGCAGATTGCCCATTATAGGTGTCGGCGAATTTCCTTTCATGCGCGCGCACGTGACGCAGCGGTGCACCGTGGCCCTGGCTAGGTCTCTGCCTCGCAGCGGCCACCAGCCATCCCGGATAGTGCTCAGTAACAGCTGAGGGCCCGCGTGCATCAAGCGGATGTGCTCGCTACGAAATAGCAGCAACGTGAAATGATGTTTGCTACATAGTAAATAAGGGTGTTTTTTATTAAAGCTAAAATCCATCGAATTTTTAATGCGACCTCCGACACGCAAAATTTTATCTTTATCTACGAATAAAGAAAGGCCAGAAAGATTCCGTGACAGTTTTAAAGATTTGTTATGTAATAATTTATGGTATTCTTTAGGGAATGATTGCATCTGTGCCATACGAATCAAACACTTAAGAGCGCTATTTAACTCGTCGACTGATAAGGAACCGGTTTTGCGCTCGAGATGGCCTTTTGTTCGCGAGTTATGTATAAACCGCAACATGTACGCAAATGAACGTTTCATTCGGTTAAATGAAGAAAACCTCTGGAAATCAAAGAAATCAGCGCTAGCACAAGTTAACATTTTTACGCCTAATACATTTGATTTTAATTCCGGTAAAGGCGGGATGCGACAGTTGTTTACGTTTACTTTTCCTTGATCAGTGACGTCATGCGCAGTCAGCTGTTCGGGTCCGTGCCACCATAGACGGGCAGATTTTAGCGCTTCAAGCGGTAACCCACGTGACAACATATCAGCAGGATTGTCTTTGGAGCTGACGTGCAACCACTTTGCGTTATTCGTGAATTCATTAATCTCGACAACCCGATTTTGAACAAACGTTTTTAATAGATTAGGCGCAGTTTTTAACCATCCAAGCACGATGGTCGAATCGGTCCAAAAGCAAACCTCAGTAAAAGTGAGCCGCAGTGAATTTTGAATTTTATTATAAAGTCTAGCACCTGTTACAGCTCCGCACAACTCCAAGCGTGGAACAGTTACGGTCTTTAATGGGGCTACTTTGCTCTTTGCACACAACAGTTGCACATTGACGTTGTCGGCGTCGTCATCGTAGGCACGAATATAAGCACACGCTCCGTACGCTTCAATTGACGCATCTGTATATATGTGTAGCTCAACGTGTGTGAAATGAGCAACGTTACCCATGACGTGTCGAGGAATACGCAAATCATGCAAATTCTGCAAAGTGCTAACAAATTGTCTAAACGATGTGGCGACTTCACTTGGGACTGCGTCGTCCCAGTCCAGTTTACAGAGCCATATCTTTTGGAGCAAAATTTTGACGGTTATCACTAAAGGCGCCAAAATTCCTAGTGGATCGTAAATTTGCGATATAATGGATAGCATAACGCGTTTAGTTATTACTGTAGCATTTAACTCAATTTTTACAGTGAAATGAAGCTCATCCGTCGTGTACAGCCAGCCTAAACCTAAAGTTTTGCACTGACAGTGATCGCCAAACATTAACTGCTTTGAAAACTCGCTGGATAGTTTTGTCGAAGAGAAAATATCAACATTAGACACCCATTTACGCAGAGGAAAACATGCTGTATTTAAGACAGCTGTAACCTTACTACAGGTGTCTAGTAAGCCTTGAGGTGATGAGTCTCCGGTGATCAGGTCATCGACATAAAAATCTTCACTGATCACCCGTGCGGCCTGGTCATCTTCACATTCGGAGGCCAGTTGCTTTAAGCACCGAATGCTTAAGTAGGGAGCTGAACAAGTCCCGTAAGTGACGGTCAACAATTGATATATACCTAGTTCATCAGTAGGACACTCTCTCCATAATATGTACTGTAAATTACGTTGATCTAGTTGAATCAAAATTTGACGATACATCTTGGCAACGTCAGCACAAGCAACATATCGGTACTGTCTAAAGCGTAATAAGATTGACAATATATCGTTTTGAAGAGTAGGTCCGATATGTTGAATGTCATTCAACGATTTGCCCGACGTAGTGGTCGCACTTGCGTCAAATACGACACGCAGCTTTGTCGTAGTACTGTGTTCCCTAAAAACTCCATGATGGGGCAGTACATAATTAGGTGAAGCCAGACTATGGACGCGTGTTATGTGACCTAACTCCAAATATTCGTTCATGAAGTCGCAATATAGTTTTTTATATTCTGGCAAACGTGCCAGTTTACGTTCGAGTGCATAAAATCGGCTCTCAGCAATTTTATAACTGTCGCCTAATAAATCAGCTGATTCTTTTAATGGAATTCGAACTGCATACCTACCATCGTGATCGCGCTGAGTTGTATTTACGAACAACTCTTCACAAGCGCGCTCGTCGGCAGTAAGATTATTTTTACCTTTAGGTATCTCCTCTAATTCCCAGAACTGTCGTAATTGGGTGTCTAATGTTTGGGTGAAGTTACATTGCACTCGATTAATGCGCGAGTTATTATTTTTGTGTATAACACCCGATATTATCCAACCTAACCTCGTATTTTGAAGATAAGGGCCGTTGGACAATCGAATTTTGCCGTCACATAGAAGTTCCCAAAATATGTCGGCTCCAATCAATAAATCAACGTTTGAGGAACTCATAAAATTGGGATTCGCTAGTTTAATATCGTTAGGTATAAACAATGACTCGCCGCTCACACCTAAAGCTGGTAGTGCGGCGGTTATACATGGCAGTACAAAACATTTTAAGCGAGTAATGTATTCTTGTATTTTAGATTTTAAAATAATTTCGCATGACCGTGTAGATTGCGTAATAGATTGTCCAACGCCGGTTATCTGCAGAGTGGACTGTATTGTTGCTAATTTTAGTTTTTTGCGAAGACAATCTGTTATAAAGCAGTACTGGCTACCACTATCTAACAACGCAACAGCTGAGTGGAATATATTGTTTACGTCTGCTATCTCCACGAGAGCTGTCGACAATAGAACCGGTTCCAGAGTGATTGGATGTTTACTCGGTGCACTAGACTCGATCGGGACGCCGCTTGCAGCACACGCGACAGAGCTACTAGTAGTTATATTATTATTGCAGTTTTCTGGAGATAACGCGGTGTTATTGTTGTTAGGTTGTGATGTGCTAGCAACTGAACTCGATGTAGCGGAGACGTGTTGGTCAGCCGATGGTGAATAATAATGCGACACCAAAGCCGCCGTCCTAGATAATGCGCCGTCGTTCTCGCTACAGTCGTGGATAAGTGAATTGTGTTTATGATTGCACAGCCGACATGCCCCGAACCAACACTCGGCCGCGGCGTGTCCCTGTCTAAAACAGTTACGACATAAGTTTTTTTCGTCTATAAACCTAACCCTCTGCTGCACTGACATTTTAACGAAGTTAGCACAGGCGTAAAGAGAGTGGTTACCTTTACACATTGCACAGCTACGGGGCGCGCGCGTAAACTCGACTTTCTTTGCATTATTATTTTGCGACGCGACGTAACTATGCGAAGTTTGCAGGTTATGCTGCTGCCGTTTACTACTATCCGCATTCGGCTTTGTTTGATGTTGCTTAACCATTTCCAACATATCTGCCCTAGTTGAAAGAAATTTAAGTAAATCAGTCAGTTTTAATTTTGACAACGAATCGCCTACTTGTTGACTACTTCCGGAAATGGTTAATTTATGTTGTTCCCACTCGCGTTCCGTAGTACAATCAAGTTTGGACACAACAATATAAATTAACAGCGTGTCCCACGAATTAACAGGTTCACCGAGTGTTTCTAGGGCACGAGTGTTCTTTTGTACTGTATCTATCAATTTATGTATTTGTGATGATGATTCTTTATTTATTGATTGCAAGTTAAACAAAGACTTTACATGATTATGGATTAATAAGTGCGTATTATTGTATCTATTTTGCAATAACTCCCAGGCGATCGTGTAGTTAGCGGCAGATAATTCAATGGATTTTATGACTTGTAGTGCGTTACCGGTGAGGGACGAACGTAAATAGTGAAACTTTTGTACGTCACCTATCTCGACACTGTTATGAATCATTGAGCTATATATGTCTCTGAACTCTAGCCACTTGTCAAATGAACCATCAAAGGAAGGCAATGATATAGTAGGAAGCTTAACTGGGCAAGAATTGGACTTTGACCTCTTGGAGTCTGTCACTTCTTTGTCCTCATTGATCTTGCATGCAGCTAGAGCCATAACTTTATAGAAGTCATTCTCGAAGGATTCGCGGTACTCTAATAGTGCAGTTAACACTTGTTCATCATTAGCGAGTTCTTCGAGTTGAGACTGAATAGCATTAAAGTCATTTAAAAGGGCTTTAGCTGCCTGCACGCGTAGTTTAACTTCGGCAAGCTTAATATCAGACAACTCAGATCTCTCAAACGAATCCACAAACTTTATAAATAGCGTTAATCGGCCTTTAATAATACCCCTACTTTTGTTTAAATCGCGAATTTTATCTTGGGGCCCCTTTATGATTAAAGAAAGAGGGGACTTGTCACCGCCATCCATAATGAAAGATTAGGATTAAGATAGATATGGGAGTAAAAAGTATAAAGTACTTACAGTTTAAAAGGTAGGTAGGTAATCGTAGATACTAACGATGCAGCTGGAACAGTTTAGCACGGAACTCGCACAACCGAAACACGGATGGGTTTGGATAAATAGATAATTACGACCTGACCGTCTCTTCTTCTGGTTCCTCGTAGCGTAGCTGACGATCTCAAGCTCTTCGGTGTTCAAGATCCGATGAGCCGGCTCGAAGGAACAATGTTTAGGCAGTGATTTAGCCCGATGAGGATAAGCGTCGACGGTAGGGCTTTCTTCAATAAAGCAGCTTTCAAGTTTTAAGACTTATAATGAAAACTTATTTTTTACAAGCTTTTGATGAAGTCGAATATAAAGAAAAAGTTCAAGTCGTGTAAGTTGACAGTAAAAAAGAAGGCTAATTGACGGTTGCTTGATTTTTATATGCGACGCTCGCCGCGCTCCCTCGCGGCGGGTCCGTGTATTAGTTTGAGGCGACGCTTGCCGTAGTGAGACGCTAGAGGGCGCTAGCAGACACGTTCCCGAACAATGAGTATGGGCTCGGAGTTAACGCATACTTGCACGCATTAGTTTTTCGCATTCATAATATTAGTGAGAAGAGATTAACACTCGATTATAAAAGCTTTAATCATGCAGTCTAGCATTACTTCTGATCCATCGCCAACCCTAGCCCTGGCTTGATTCACAGCCATGGTTACACGTGATCAGCGACGCAGCGAGTAAGTACTCTGTCCATTGCGTGCTTGGGACGCTGAACACACAGCGGTTAACTTAGAAATAACGCAATGTATGTCGTATTTGCGAATTTTCACGTAACAATGGGGCTTTAGCTTTTGCTCGGTCCAGCGCCGCGGTGATGCGATTTTCCGCGCGGCCGCGCCGTGTCGCCAGCCATTTTTGACGCTCCGCCATTTTGATGACTGCGAAAAAGTAGCGCAATAAGATTGTTGTAAAAGTATGTAAGTATACCTTATGTTTGTAACATAACCTGCCTTTCTGTATGTGTTCGAAACCAATGTAAAACCATCGAAAAAGTTTCTGTTTCTAGCTTCTGCCCGCGATTTCGTCTGCGTCGTATTATACACATAAACTTTCCTCTTGGATCACTCTATATCTATTTAAAAAAACCGCATAAAAATATGTTTCGCAGTTTTAAAGATATTAGCATAGGGACAGGCAGACAGCGGAAAGAGACTTTGTTTTATACTATGTAGTGATTTTTAACTGGCTCATTTGGCGTCAATAGATTCATTGTTCTGTTGTGGCTTGGCTGTCTAACTGTTTGTTTAAGTTATTTAGTTCACGTTATGTTCGCTGGTCCTTGTGTCGATAAGGATCTACTTTACAGAACCGACTTTAATACCATTTTTATGCTTAAAACACGTCGACCGTCTCTCTGGCTGTTTGTCTATACTGTATTTTGTCTTTTGAAAAGTTAAAGGTAATACCTACCTAACTGAAATCGCTATTGTGGTTGCGGCTGAGTAAAATTTTAAGAATTCAAAACACCCAAACACAATTTCCAAATTCCACCTGCCAATATTAAACATAACAAAAGCATAATTTCCACCGTATTTACCAAATATTATCCCTTAATCCGTATTTAATTCCTCCCAATAAACGTCACCTAAGTGGTTCTCAATGGGGCCGCGCGGCGCCACCGTCGCTTTGTGCTGAGGCGACCAATTGTGCAGAACCCCTGGCTGATCTGATGCCTGCTTAATTGACTACTGAGCGAGAGGTTTTTGGAGTTGCTGTTGTGAATATGACGAACTGTTCGACGTAGAGTGCCATTTTGAAAAATTAGTTTATTAATTCATTTTGTGAACTAAACCAACAGACTCGAGGTTTATCGCTCCTATTGCGGAAAATCTCTTTTACGTCTGTGATACTTCTACACTCGTCGTCATAATTAGTCCAAAAAAACTACCAATGCGTTGCCAGTAAAATGAAATAGTTTTACACCATTAAATTTTCTCTTTTCTAGAATTTCTAGATGATCTAAGTAAATTGTCAGATGGAAGTATTAGAAAAAATATTTCTTTTTGTCAGTTTAGTCGTATCGATTTTCAAGGATTTTCATGTTTTCTTACAAGTAGATCAGATTTTTAAATTAGCTAATATTTTTTCAATAGAAGTTCAAAACTCTACTAAAAGTCCTTACATGCGAACAAAATCACAGACAGCCTGCTAGTTGCAAAAAATATGTAAATATTACGTTTAAAAGCAGCAATGGACGCTGCGTAATTCAAGCTCTCGTCTGCGTAATAAAGGCAATCCATGAATATCGGATTAAAGTGCACCGTGAATGAGATTTGTTGGCAGTTACGCGATTGTCGGCCTACGATTACCGGGGTAAGAGTTACGCGAAGGTAATTTTTACGCCGAAGCTTTAAACAAGTTTAAAATTAATTAAAAAGTCTTTAATAGTTGGTACGTGTTGCTGATATATTCTGTAATGGATAAATAACATCGGGGTAGACCGTACAGGTAATGAAAATAAAGCCATTTAATTTTTATGAAGATTCTTTGTTTCTGTATTGTTTTGTACTGATTTGTGGTGTTCAATAAAGAGTATTTGTATTGTATTTATTTCGTTAACTATGATTTACTAGCTGTGGCCAGCGACTTCGTCTGCAAAGAATTCGTTTATCGCTATCCCGCGGGAACTACGCAATTTTCCGGGATAAAAAGTAGCCTATGTGCTATTCCAGACTTTTTTCTATCTATGTGCCGAGTTTCATCCAGATCCGTTGGGCCGTTCTGGCGTGATTGAGTAACAAACAAACATCCATCCATCCATACTTTCGCATTTATAATATTAGTTAGATTAGATTAGATTAATAGCCAAATATAACAGGATATGAACAAAATCATAAAAGTAAAAATCTAACGGTAGCGTAAGCAACTCATGGTTTTGAACTTGAACGCGTAGTATTTGTATTGTATTGTATTAGGCAAAGAGTTATTTTACTGGTCTATGTATTTTTGCATTTCTTTGCCGTTTGTCTTAACACCTTCACTGCCTTCTCAGCATTTGAGTTTCTAAGTCGTCTAAAAATGGGATCACTTGATCCATTGGCGGAGGAAATACATATTAATTATGCCACGAAAGGAATTGGAATACGTCTGACTACAAATCAATGTAGTCTTAAGGGTCTTCAGTACATTTCCCCGAGGGTTAGAGTAATCAGTGGTCAGCAGTAAGCCCTCCTGTCCATTCTTTTGTAGTACCATTATTAATTTGCTACTATTATAGAGCAGCATGTATTCTTTTGGTTCAAGGAGAGATTCAGAAGAGCAGCCTTACCATGACGTCATAATGCGATTCTGTTTAGGTTCGCTCGCTGTCAGATTCATACTCAAAGTGATAGCTAAAACTTGAACTGAGTCGGAATTAGGACGTCATGGTAATGCCCCTGATAGCGAAATTTTGATTACCAATGTGTCAAAAATTTTGCTCGCAACCTCGTCTTGCACGAGTTGAGATGCAAATTGACATAATATGTAAGTAAATGCTTTCATTGTAGGTACTTATACAATAATGAAGAAAGAAGTTATGGTTATAACTGTCAAAAATTAAGATAATTATCGTCAAGGGCTTTTAATGAGCAATGATGATTTATATTCTTAAGTTATTCACTCAATAAAAATATTACAGAAATTTTTCAAGTTTAAGTTTAAATAGGTACCTATTATGGCAAAAGTATTTCTGTACATAAATTTATATTTATTGAGCGAAAGAAGTAGGAACATTTTACAGATTAAATACAGGCGAAATTAGTTAATTTAATTAAGTACCTACCTACTAAAGCGCTAAGAACATTTTGAAAATAATTTGAGAGGTATATTTGATAAGTTGGGTACATGAGGGGTATTTCCATTCGTAAACTTACAAATAGGCTTTAAAAAGACAAATTCACAGTTCAACGGTTATTACAAAAAACTGAGTAACCCTAAACACTTGGTTAACACTTTTTATCTTTTTTTATCTCCTTTAACCCTCGTCGTGCGCACGTGGTATCTTTAGGGTTGAGATTGACATTATTAACCCTAAAATGGTTAAGGTAAGGATGCTGCATTTCAAGGTATTAGTGGGCCGTTATGACAACCCCTTTATTTTTTTCGTTGAGAAAAAAGGGTGTTGAATGGTAAGCTTAATTTAATGGAAATAAAAGTAAACGTGGTTTTGTGGCAGATAATAAATTGTAAACGGTTTAGGTTTACTGAACGTGGATAAAACTACTACCTACACTACTTTATTGCGACTATTTTATTTATGCTGTGCAAAAATATATAGGTAGACCCTGAAAGCGAAGATGTATGCGGTAAAAAGAAGATACCTAACGCTTATTTTGTAATCTTATTTATTTACAAAATTACGTGATTTTACTAACGCTACTTGTTTAACTGTCAATTTTGAATTTCAAATCAAAAAGACAATAAGACCAATTATGCAACGCAAAAATGATTATAAAATTATGTCACGATCTACAAACAATTGAACATCAAAACACCGTTTGTTTCCAAAATCAAATCGTTCCACAAAAAACTTACAACAAAGACGCCAATCAGCCTCACAAACTTAGAATGGTATTAATTTTCAATGAGATTATTTACAAATCCTCGAGACGACGTCAAATCTCCTTCACGAATCTGTCAATATTGTTACAAAACATAAAAAAAACGTGAAAAGTCCAAAAAAGTTTGAATGTGGGCTAATTTTTGCTCTCAATACCCACTTTGTGTGTAAGCATTAGGGCGTTATACAAATTAATTCATAGGTTTTTTTTTTCTTAAAAAAGGAAGACCGTTAGCTTTTAATTTTTTTCTTTTTATTTATGGTGCAAAAATTGGGTTACTTAACGGGAGCGCGTCGCTATTGTGTAAAATTCTGAGGGATTGCAAGAAGTAGCAGTAAAAAACACCTTTTTTCACTTTTAACGATCGCGTGTTTTGGATCTACGAATGATCAAATAGAGTGAATGAATAATGTTTAGAAAGATAACGTTGTACTATAATTGCGAAGTATTAATGATGACGTCATCTGATCGGGAACCTAATTAAATAGAACGTAGTTATAAAGTAATGAATGAACATTTACGTCACAGGAAATATCAAACTCATAGATAAAGTAAACTAGAGCTATATTTTTTCAAATTTCGCAGAAACGAGAAGTGATAAAATATCGTAATCAGCGTCTAATTAGTACATTCAATAATCATTTAAACGTTGATATTTTTTTGGTCAAATAAGTACTGGCCAGAATAAAAAAATGTGTACGATCTAAAATATAAGTCGTAGCCTTTAAAAAGAATAAAAACCGAACTGCCATGTTCTACAACCTACGAAAAAAAAAGTAACGAACTATTTGAAAACAGAACGGAACTGCCCCAACCGTATCGGACTTCTATTCACATAGAACTGGCTGACACGCTTTTTTTAAACTCGTTGTCTATGCTCGTTGTCTACGGGTCACAGGTCACCGTCATGTAAAGGCGTCTAAAGAAAAACGTTACAACCCTCTTAAAAAATACTTGAAAAAAGGGGCTTCGGCTAATATCGTGAATATTGATGAAGAATGGAATCTGGTTTTGGTTTTTATTCAATGCACATGGTCTCACGGTTTCCACGTGTTCGGTTCGAAACTTGATTTGGTACTGGTTCCTAAGACTGTGTGAAAAAAAAGTTACCGAGTTTGGTTTTAAAAAACATGTCAACATTGTCTAAAGGTACAAAAAGTCCTTCTGGATAAGTTCTTCCCGAATAAAACAAAACTATAATATTAAAGTTCTAACACCTAGCTTTACGGTAGTTACTTCTACGGATAAAAATGTATTCAGTAATACATAATTTTTCATACATACAAATTCTAAGGTTTGACAAATATAACCACCTCACAAAAGATTATAAATACGGTTTATATTGAGATAAAAAGAGATAAATAGCACGTGCACCAAATCTCGCGCACCCTTTCGATCCCGAGAAGGGTTTAAGATCTATAGATCTCGAATCTATTGATCCGGCACGCGACGGGTTAAGTTATTTCAAGGGATGCTGCGCGTGCGATGGTTATTCGGATTTACTGGTTTTTTAAAGGGTTAAGTTCAAAAAAGTAAATGACATTTAAACATGCATAATGATTTAAAATCGCGTGAGAAAGTAATATTGAAATATAAACGTTTGCATATTTAAAGAGTTTTAATACGACTTTTTAAAAAATTAAGAGTCAGCAAAATAACACCTCCGCAAAGTAATGCCTGATTCAATAAAATAAGTCATTTTATTCGTTTTTGCAAGACACACAGATATAAGAGCATAAAATAACTAATAGAACGAATAGTACTACATATTAGTAACTTAAAGTAGTGATAGTAGTAGTAGCAGTAGTAGTAGTAGTAGTATCTAGTTGTATTTAATTAATGTGCAATTAACCTACTGGCAACTTGACAAGCAGTATTTGGGCAAAGACATTAATGCTCTAATTTGCCTCAGATTGAACATAAGGCCAGGAAAATGGTCCATCTATTTATTAATTGTTTTTTTACTCTATATTCCTATCTCACTGCTGGGCAAAGGCCCCTCCTCTTGATCCCCATACACATCTCCCCTTTCAGTCACTCATTCAATGAACTTAAAAATATGACTACTTCTTTACATAACAAGAATTCTTCACAGAACGTTAATTCTATGACATACATAGACGGGTTTAAGATTAACAACGGGTCGATCTCACCACTGCGGCACGCGACGGGTTAACTTTGAATTTGGAAGGGATGCTGCGCGTGCGCAACGGGTTCTATATTTAAATAAAAATGTGTTTTTTCTTTGTGTTTTGATGAACGATAACTTTTATTTTCGTGTGTCAAGCAAATAATGGGTGGAAATTTGTTAGTGAATTTCACCCATGATCAGTGGCCATCGCATCAATCGGCATCAAATTTACATTAATGATTAGTCATGTCGTCATTTTTCTTTGTCTTTAAAAAAAACACAAACAAAAAGGTTACTTCCATTGAAATAGTTCTTTAAAGTTTAACCGATGCTTAGATAATTCTGACAACATTGCTTGATATTTCCTAGTGACAAATGTGAGAAATTCAAGTAAGAAATTCTTCAAATCGACAGTCGCTAGCTTCAACTACGATCAACAATAACAACAAAGTATTAACTAACGCCATGTACCTAGACGGTTAGAACCCTGTAACAATAAGCCAAGTGTTATTTACGTATTTAAAAACAGGTAATGCTATTTAAATGCCTAATTAATATGCTACTCATTAACACACAATGCTTAGGTATGGTATGCGTCCAAATACGATAAAACAATTGCATGTAATACACATTTAATTTTTAACTCTATTCCATCATTATAAGATACAAATTGGCATTGTTGGTATCAGACTTATTACTGTTTGTTTACGTACATACGTGTCTACTTATTTACCAATGCCTATTCTCATTATATGAAATGTGTAAACGTGATAAGAATCAACGCACTGTTATTTAATTTTGTGAGTTATGGTAAGGTCGTTAGGTCTAAATTAAAAGTAAATAATGGTTAGTTGAGCGTTTATGTATTTGTATTGTCTTGTACGGCCATTCTGGAAAATGTAGACAGAAGGCGGGAAAAAATTTCAACTGTGAATTTGAATATTAAATACGAATTTAAATGTTAAGGTTGTGTTTAAAGGACTAAGTATTCATTGGTTTTGTAATTTTATGTGTAATTTTGAGATTTTATTATTTTAGTTTATTTTATTGTTTAATTAAATAATAATTTAAGTACCTATTGTTTTAAAAATAAATGTAACTAATATTATAAATGCGAAAGTATGGATGGATGGAAGGATGAATGGATGGATGTTTGTTTGTTACTCAATCACGCCAGAACGGCCTAACGGATCTGGATGAAATTTGGCACATAGATAGAAAAAAGTCTGGAGTAGCGGAAAATTGCGTAGTTCCCGCGGGATAGCAATAAACGAATTCTTTGCAGACGAAGTCGCTGGCAACAGCTAGTGACTTAATAAATTCCTTATTTAAATGTATATATTTAGATGATATAACATTTAGCCTTAAGGTGGAAACACATTATTAACACGCGACGCGACCCGATGCAACGAATGCATGCGCATGGCGTCGCGTCGGATGTTCATAGTGTGGTTCTGGTCATAGTACAATTTGATTCGACTCAACACGCGTCGCGTTGCATCGGGTCGCGTCGCGTGTTTAACAATGTGTTTCCACCTTTAGCTTGTATACAAGGTCTCTCTAGGAATTATTCAGCAGGCCCCCTATTACACTATCTCGACAATTCAAATTGCAATGCGTGGTCAATTATGAAGCCAACCGGCGAAACTTGTCAAGTTTATGTAATGTAAACAGAATTGTCATTTGTCACCGACAATTGTCACGCTGGAGATATAGGGGCCAGGTGGTTGGGTTCGTTAAACTGAACACCTTTACGAAGATTTTTCATTAAATCTCTCGTATGGGGCAGCTAAAAAAAGTACTACATAGTCTCATAATGTTTTCAAACATAGAAATTTTGCTGATTTAAATAAAAATACAAAATTAAAGCCTTAAATTTGGCACGGATCCGTATGCATACGAGGGGTTAAAGTTTTGATTCAAAATGTAGTCCTGTTTATAGCGTTAAATAAGTGACATGCATGTTTTTATATAATGTAATTTTTGATAAGTAAAAAAATTAATCTAAACCTAAATCTAATCATGACGCATTTCACTTTGAACTTCGATCAATGTAGGGTATGGAAACATACATTTGTCAATTGTTTTTCAAAAATCCTAAAAAAACATTTCTATCTATCTAATCAGCCCACATCCACCTGTTGAAATATTCCGGAAGAATTTTATTCGAAATCCTGTTTTTTAAATTCAGTTTTTGGGATTTTTCAAAATGGCTTATCAGTGGGGCTAAATTCGTAAAATAATATCATATTCCAACCATTTCAAAGAACGATTAAAATACAGACTATTAATTGGTAGAATTATACGTTAATGTAATGAAATACCGGTAAGAGAATTTATACGAAATTATGTGCATAATTTACGAAAATACTTAACAAAAAATTTGAATCCCGAAACCCGCTGATGGGCGTTGGACTAAAAAAAATTGCATTTCCGTTAAACTTTCAAAACATTAAACATTCGCCTAAATTTCTATTAATTAGTACATTAGGAAAAAGAAAATACTTTATGTGACATTTATTACATTCACGTTTTCAAAACTTAAGGGCAGGTACCTAGTCCTTTTTTTTCGATACTGTTTCGTTAATTAAACATTAAAATTCCCATATTAGATTGAATTAATTTAAAAGTCATAGAAAATACTATTCAGCCAAAGATAAGTCTATTATTTTTAACTGCCTTTTGTAAAATAACGGAATTATTGACTGAACATCTGCTAGAACTGTCACTCTAAGATATGGATTAAATCACTTTGATTTAACACCTAAGGGTCCTTCCAGAAAAAAATACCGCAAACATTTTCAAGAAGTCATCGCAAAAAGTGACCCATTTCTTTTTACAAACTTATTAATTCGAACGAGGTGGCGCCACTCGCCAACAGATTCCAAAACATCTGTATGAAAATTTTGTAGTTTTAAATTCAGCCATCTGCACAAGTATGTTGGTATTGAGCACCACAACATAGTGTACTCTACATGGGTCCTAAGGAATTGATAAAAGGTTGATTTTTGCGTAACTAATGAGAAATATTTCGTGGTTTTAGTGGTTCATCAGCAAAAAGCGTCGTAAATTTGTCAAGACAATCCTTCAAGCCAAAGTTTTTGTGGTTCAAAGATTAAATATTATGGGTTAATACGTAGAAGGACGATATCTTTGATTGATATATTGAAAACTAAAATGTTTCCTAAAACTCAAAAATGAAAAAAATAACTCATGTAATTAATAACTTCGTAAACTTAATACACGTAACTTAATTTGAAGGTGTGTGTGTGCGAGTCTGATTACGATTACGACTACGTAGTCGTAGAAAAGGTTCCATACATTTTTTTAAACAAACTCATTTAGCTAAATTAAAGTACCTACATAAAATGATTTTCATTAAATATAAATAGAACTTAGTAGAATTACCAAAAACTATTTATGTCATTTGCTTTGATAAGGTTTTAATTAACCGATACCATTTAGCTCGTTGACAAAAAACAATCTCGCACGCCACAGCTCTAATCTCCTGCGTCATTACAAAAGCAACCGCGCAAAACAATATGACCATTGTTTATATGCACAATAGCCATATCAATTTCATAGAAAAAAGATTCATCTAACATCGAACTGTAAAGGTATTAGAATGGGGTTGAACTTTTTTTTAGGGTTCCGTACCTCAAAACGAAAAAAAAAACGGCGGTCTTATAGGATCACTTTGATCTCTGTCTGTCCGTCTGTCAAGACCCTTTTTCTTCGGAACGCGTAAAGGCATAACGTTGAAATTGATACCAAATACTTGGGTCTGTGTTGGCAGGCCTCCCACTAGGTGGACTGACGACATCGTAAAAGTTGCGGGAAACCGGTGGATGCAGCGGTGTGATAAGGGGGCGGCCTTTGTTCAACAGTGGATGTTTTCAGGCTGATAATGATGATGATGACTTAGGCCTGCGGCTCCTTAGGACTGTGAAGAAATCAATTCTTTAATTCATCTGAAACAAAAGATGCAATCATTGGAAAAGGTATTTTGACACATTGCCGTGCTCCCAATAAATAGGGGATACTCCGGGCCTTACCATAACTTCTTAAAGCGATTCAATTCCAATTCAGTTTAGGTTCGATCCATCCATACTAGAAAAAAACGGAGCCCCTCTTTTGCCCGAATTTCAAATGTCATAATGTAATGTTTGCCATAATGATCATTTGCCATAACCCTTGTTTTCTCTGAAACCGTATTTTTTTCAGGAGCATTGTAATGGCAATCCTGTAGAACTCTATAGGTTAGGTTAGGTTTGTTTCATCACAATCCTGAATAATTAACAAATAAAGAGAAAAAAGAGTTATGGCAAATGATCATTATGGCAAACAATACATTTATGGCATATGAAATTCGGGCAAACGATAGAGACCCGTCTATTTAATTAACCAATATTAATGACCTCATACTACTTACATTTTGCTTAAGAGCAGGGACTAACACTCGATTTACGCATTTTCTTGCCGCATTTGTACGGAACCCTCGGTGCGCGAGTCCGACTTGCACTTAGCCGGTTTTTAGCTTGGGAATGATACTTGAGCCAATTAATATGGTATCGTTGATCAGTGCGTTGGTTATTATGTCACTCGTTGCGTGGGTTCTAGCCTTTTGTGCTAATTTTAGGGTTGCCAGTGTTTAAAAACGAAAAAAAAAATTCGTTATTATAAAATTAAGATCTAATTTATAACGGAAAAATCTAGAAATCCTTAAAGTTGCGTTATCCACATGTTATATTGAATAAAAAAAAATGCGTCAATCAGGCGAATTTCTCTAGGTACTTGAGATTGACCATAGATTAAAACTACAAAGTCAAAGTCAAATTGATTTATTCGCAAACATAGGTGGAAACTGGTTACAGTGATGGTCAAAGTACATCCTAATCTAACGCTATGTGTTGCCAAAGGGCATACAAATTCAATGTCATAAATTGAATTAAAATATTAAATTAACAATCATTAAATATTATCGAAATAACATTAACAAATATTACGTATAAGTAGAACTAGCTGTTGCCAGCGACTTCGTCTGCAAAGAATTCGTTTATCGCTATCCCGCGGGAACTACGCAATTTTTCGGGATAAAAAGTAGCCTATGTGCTATTCCAGACTTTTCTCTATCTATGTGTCGAATTTCATCCAGATCCGTTGGGCCGTTCTGGCATGATTGAGTAACAAACAAATATCTATCTATCCATCCATACTTTCGCATTTATAATATTAGTTAGATTAAAATTCTCATTAAAGTAATCAGAGACAGAATAGTAGCAAGCATTAACAAGTAGAGTCGATACGAGTAACTCTAGTTTCAGTCTTGACATTGGTAGTTCCTTTAGCCTAATCGGTAGTTTATTGCAAATTTTACTAGCCAAAAAAAATACAATTTTACGCATCAGTGCTGTTTTTACAGGAACTGTGTAAAGAATTTGGCTATGTTGCATTCTTAAATACAGTCATCAAAGTGTGCAACCCTAAAGCCACCCCATTGGAGGGTTATCGCGATCTAGACCACGTAATCAGCCATCGACTGGTTATTAGCGGGGTTTCGGCTTTGTGCGTTTATTTTGCAGTGAACGCGCTGTTGTGTTTGATGTTTGTGATATTTTTGGCTGTATTCATATTGAGCCTCTGTCAATGGCATTTGCTCTTACTATTTACGTATATATTGTATACTATACCTTCTCTTATAATTTACAAGGTCTCTTGAAATTGTTTCCGAATATTTCAGCAGACCATTGACTAGAGCATCATCGTCATCATCATCTGGCATCTGGTGGCATCTTTATTGGTTAATGTTAGATATAAATTTGTTAGATTTAAGTAAAATTGTACCGTTTGTGCTTAAAATCACCACCCACGGACTCCCACAACACTAGAGGATTGCAGATGCGTTGCCAGCTAGGATAGGATAGCACCTCTTGTGCCTGTAATTTCACCGGCTGTCTTACTCTCCACGCCGGAACACAGCTGTGCAAGTACTGCTGCTTGGTGGCAGGATAAGCGAGTAAGACGGTGGTAGCGATCCGGACTGACCTACCACTTCTTTTGATGATTTCCATGATATTAATTCAAAGTGGACATAGCAACAGACGTTATTAAAAATAAGAAAGGTAAATTCGTAGTCACGGATTCGCTCCCCAATCTAACTAAAAATTCATAATTCGCGTCAACAATAAATCAAAACCCTCTAAAATGGACAAACGTGAATCTCACACAAAACTCAACGACGCAACTAATCCGTTTCACTTCCGAATTCCAATACCTTGGCAAAATCCACATTGTGTTTCCTAAAATCGTAAAAATAATTTCAAATTCAGTCGTCATGGGAATGTCACCAAATTCACGCTCTGGCTCGCTAATCAGAGATTTCGCGTCCACTAACTTACCAAAAACGAACGTAAAGCGCATCAAATAACTATAACAAAAAAAACTTAAAAACCACACTAATAGAATTCAATTCCCTAAAATTTAAAGTGACACATAATACCTTTTAGACCGGATACAATCGAGGGGACAGTTCGATTCGCAACGCGATAAATCGAAGCCGAAAGTGACATGTGTTTTGAATACCGAACGTCATCTTATTTTTTTTCTGCCCCATTTTTTTTGCGAAGGGGCCCGAGCAATTATATTTTCGGCCAGTGACAAAGCTAAGGGAACTAAAGCAATGCAATACAATGCATTGGTTGCACCTTGAGTTGTGCGTGTGTCTTTATTATGGTTCGAATGTTTTGCTTTTAAATTGAAACTGGCCGATTATCTTTTAAACTTGTTTAGCGATGTTTTCTCAGATGGGGTCGGATAGCGAAGTTATGAAATTAGTTTACAATTCTATTGTTGAATTAGAAACGTTGGCTGTACGTTTTAACGTGGCTACTAAAACACTAACGCAAATTATACATTTAAAATTAGGACAAATAAACATAAAAACTCTATAATCTATATAAGTTCATTCTTATTGTGTATTCACTTAGTTCCAGGCATTATATCTGTCAGATGTCTCTATGTTTATTTTGTTAAAATAAGTAGAGACGAACATACATAGACTGGTGAAACGTCGTACACTTTGTAGAACTACCTAATCCATAATAATTTCGTCCAGCGTAAAAATCTAAATATATTATTATCACTAGTGCTTGTGTGAGGATAAACGGGGCGTACACTGAATGGTTTAGCATCGAAAAAGGTGTTAGACAAGGATGTGTTGCGTCACCGTGGCTGTTCAACCTATTCATGGATACGTGCCTGAATGATTTAAAAGAGAATGACTGTGGACTGAGGATGAACGAGTTAACCATCAAATGCCTCCTATACGCCGACGACCAAGTGTTGTTAGCATCGTCGGAGGAGGAGCTGCAAAGGATGGCTAACATTTTGTGTGGGGCATTGGAAAGGAAAGGTATGAAAGTTAATGTGAGCAAGACGAAAGCTATGGTATTCGAAAAAGACGATAGCATGACAGAATGTGAGATTATAGTTGCGGGTGAGAAAGTAGAACAGGTAAAAGAATTTGTATATCTGGGCTCGGCTTTTACGACAGATGGAAAGTGTGAAAGAGATATTGAAAGAAGAGTGAATGCAGGAAACATGGTCAATGGAGCGCTGCGCGCCTTTGTGAGCAGTGAGAAGGTGTCAAAGAAGGCGCGTCTGGCTGTTCACAGAGGGGTGCTCGTTCCAACACTAATGTACGGTAGCGAAAGTTGGGTATGGCAAAAGAAGCATGAAAGTAGAATAAATGCAGTAGAAATGAGAGCGGTAAGAAGTATGGAAGGTGTATCACTGAAAGATAGAATAAGGAATAGTGTGATAAGGGAATGTGCTGGTGTGAAAGAAGATATAGTGACTAGGATAGAAAAAAGTATGCTTAGTTGGTTTGGTCACGTAGAGAGGATGGATGAAAGAAGATTAACTAAACAGATTTATATGGGGAGTGTGAATGGGTGCGTTGGGAGGGGAAGGCCTAGGCGGACGTTCCGTGATCAAATTGGGGACGTTTTGGAGAAAGGCCAGGTCATGAGTACCCGAAACCGACGAGCATGTATGAAGAGATTGATGAATGTGGATGAAGCGAAAGAGGTTTGTCAGGATCGTAGCAAGTGGAACAAAGTAGTCTCTGCCTACCCCTGTGGGAAAGAGGCGTGACGATATGTATGTATGTATGTATGTATGTATTATTATCACAATGTACCTAATGTAATAGACACAAAATTTCAGTGTTCTGCTTTCATTAAGTAATTCGTAGGATTGCATTATTTCTTTAGCTAAAAGGTAACCAGACTATTTAACTTACAAATCTTTAAAAAAAAGTTATTTATAGTGCCCCAATTTGCTTACATTATTTCTGGGGCGTGAGATACTTAAAAAAAAAGTACGTTTCTTGTTAGCGGTCAGTATTTTTAACAAAAGATGGTAAATTTGTACAACACTCTCCCCAAGTGGTAAGAAAACATTTTTTTGCGCATTTTTTTCGTGTTTTATGTATGGGGATCGTTGAATATCGTTAATAATATTTAATTGGTTTATTTCACATGTTAACTTTCAAATAATGGAGATTTGAGTACAAACTGGAATAAGCAAAGAACATTTTTATCATACATGTTGAGCCATAAGTCTCACATCATTTTGAAAGAGCTGACTTTCAAAATGGTGAACCGATTTTTACTAAACATGGCTAAAAACAACCGCAAGGAAACTGGCTTTCAAATGAAAAAATCGCATCCAAATTGAGCCACCCGTTTCAGAGCTACAGTGCCATAAACACACACACATACAGACATTGATACTCTTTTTGCGTCAGGAGTAAAAATATAAATTTATTCGCTTGTTCCTCGTGTATATCTTACGCAAGCCTTCAGAGCTAAGTAGGGTAACTTAGCAACCAAGTAAATACCAGGATCCGAGAGGGTCCCTCTGTCAATATTAATCTCGTAAATTTTGTCAATAGCCCACCCTCTTGATGGATAGAGGTAGCTATTGACGTTATCTCGTAGGCATTTTATTCATAAGCCTGTAAAATGACGTATTAACCTAAATACATTTTCTCGATGTTTTTTAAGAATGTATACATACGTAAATCATCATCATTATTATCAGCCATAGGACATCCACTGTTGTACATAGGCCTACCCCATAGACCTCCAGTTGTCGGTTGGTAGCGGCTTGCATCCACCGTGAACCAGCGACTTTAACCAGGTCATCCGTCCTCGTTGGTGGACATCCTACGCTGCGCTTGCCGATCCGCGGTCTCCACTCGAGAACCTTTCGGCCCCAGTGACCATCTGTTCTCCGTGCTATATGGCCTGCCCATTGCCGCTTCAACAAGCTAATTCGCTTGGCTATGATGTCTATATATACCCACATAAAATCACGTCTTTATCCCATACGAAGTAGACAGAGCTCCAGGTTACAAGAACTTTATTGTGATTGTGGGCGTAAGGTAGAAAAATCAAAATTAGACTATAGATTTATTTAATTATCAACAAAAATTCCATTATATAAAAATTAGTATAACGTTGGTTGATGAATTAATTTAATCCCATGTCTATCTTGCTTAGTTTTTTCATACGTTTGAAATGGTCACACTTTAATATCACAGATTAAGACGACAGTATTCCTGAATCGATGGTATCCAAAATCATCAGTACCACTAATCCGTATCTCAATATCTTGCAGGGAACATTTTGGGGCATTTGGGGTAACATCACAGCTACCGTATAATGTTGTCATAAATAAAATACTGTAAAATTTCTCGGACATTGGCAACCTTTGTTGCTAGTGGCTGGGGAAGAACAATAGGTTTTTTTTATGTAAACACTGTGGCTACCTCAGGATTGACAATAGTCGCGGCAGATTGTATCTATAGGGGTGATTAAAATGTGATAGCATAATGCTGAGCCAGGCGACCGTTTCACTTTTGCGAAGATACGCTCATAATACATTGATGATCTATTTTCAGGTCTGTGTTTTGTGACCATTTCTCAAAAAAGTATCCACTTTTAGAAAATTTTACTGTCCACCCATGAAAAGCGTTATTATGAATTCAATGAATCTTGACAATTTCATGACGGGACACTTTTTTGAGAAATGGTCTTATGTTCCTTATTTGTTCAATTGTGTGTATGCCTATGCTCTATATTTCTGTGTCCTTTAAAAGAGAATAAATGTCTTCTTTGTTTCTTTCTTTCTTTTATAGCGTTCGAAAATTAGCCAACTGAGTCTTGCGAGGATTTAGTCCAGTGGTCGTCAAATTGCGGCCCGCGGGCCGCATGCCGCCCGTGGCCGTTATTTGTGCGGCGCGCGGCAAACTAAATTGTTTCTAATAACGAAATAAGCTGAATATATATATGTTTACGTCGGCAAAGGCTCTTGGAGCGCCTCCACATACTCTGCGGCCCGGCCCTGGAACTCACAATGTCATATTAAATTGGCCAGTAAAGTGTGACGACCGCTGATTTAGTCCATTTAAAATTGTCTTTTACTTGTAAGTGCAATATTAAACTTAGTTGACACGATTAATTGGGGCTGTAATCTTCACCTCTCTGCCCCCTCTCTGCCCCTCTGCCCGCCTCGGCGAAGCCCTTGAGTGCCAGTAAATAAAACCAAAATGAAATGTTTTTTTCTCCCATTTCAAGACAGGGTTACGCAAGTCTTTCACAAAGGGGTATATTAATGCTATAATTTCGGAATCCCCGATCTGGAACATACGATTTCGAGTGTCCACCGCTGTGAAAAGTGAGGTGCATAAATCCGGCGGCGTATTAAGGAGATCGGATTCGGGACACTTCGGGAACGATCGGGTGATAAAGTTTTACGAGCCGTGGTAAAGAGTGGGAGGTATCAGTCAGATGGCGGTGCGTTTCCAATGGACAGTGGCTTTTCTTTTTATCGGATTACAAAGAGGTTTCAAATTCAATTGTTTTTTCGTGTGCATCGGAACGGCGGCTGTAGGACAAATATTATACCTATGATGTATTTTTCTCTTATTTATACCTATTCTAACTTGTACGAAAAAAAACACGACAAAGTTTCGGGCTCTACAAATTTAAATCCTTAGATATTATAATTAAAAAAATATACTAAACTGCGAGTAAACAAAAACCCACCGCTCGGATCCAAACACGTTGGCAGCTTTTTTCACTGTATCCTGATACATGGTGCATAAAACCTGCCAGTTCTTCGCTCTCCAGTGCTCACAAATCGTGTTCCAAAATCAAATTTTATTTACTTTTAAAATTTCAATGTCACCTGCCAGCCGTGTCGTCTACATACATGGCAACCGACCTCCTTGCAAATCGCGCCCGCAAAGGGTTGCCCGCTCATCCCCTAAGCCCTGCTATCGTAATGTATGCCGCCCGGAGACTTAGCGGGCTAACCCCACAGCTTAGCATACCTACTGGCATTTATTCTTATAGCTAGTAGCCTTCATAGACATCTGTATACATGAATAGATCAACATTTTGATGGTTGGCAATGGTCTGGACCTCTATTCAGCGCGTTACGCCAAAGCGGTAAAACGGTCGAAAAAGTATTTTTTGACAAAAGTGTGACCACTATAAAAAAAAGAAAAAAAATATCATTGAACAATTAACATCAATTGACCTAATCCCAAACTAAGCAAATCTTATATTTCAGCTTTATCAGTAAAAATTGGAGTTTCTTTTTACCAAACAAGCCTACTGAGTTATCCATGGTCCTTCGAACCGGATCGACCTACGGATAAGATCGGTGGTAGCGATCGGGATGGATTACCCATCCTACCACTCGGTCCAGTTCAGTTGACTCCTTAGTCGTACAAATAGACATCATTTACCACAGCCAAGTCAGGTACAGTAATACGTTTAAATTTCTCTTTTGAACTATTATCAACTTCAATTGTCCTGAGGTTATCCAAAGTTCGCAAAAACTTGAAATACATCGTTAGGTCAACGCGGGAAGGTCGCGCACAAAAGTTTAATACCAACAAGTGTCCGTTCACATGGCATTCATCGATATTCATACTTTCCACAAACTAGTTCTTAAAATTCTAAGGACCGCGAATTCTCACAAACCCAAGAGCATTAATTATAAATTCTGAACGCAATGATCTATCGTGCATTGTCCAGTCCGAAAAGGTCACCGCTTGACCCGTGAGAACTGGCCACTAGCGAAAAAAAAGTTGCGATATTCAAAATCGCGACCCTCAAAATTTGAATATGGAAGAATTGGAAGAATCCCCTTTATAATGGCAGCTAGCCGTTAGGAAAACAGTGACTTTGTTGGAGCGGGCCCGTCTTTTGTGCACATAATTTATTCTGTCGCATGCAGTGTCATCGTATTATTATTTAAATTTGGAAGCAGGTGGGTGCAAACACGAGTGACCTTCCGTTTGATATAATCTGTTCGATTGTTTTCGTTTCTTTTTGTTTTAATCAAGCAGCCTTCGTTAATCGATGAGTGCTTGGCTTATTGTCTTCTTAACCCGACGCAAAGAGGGGTGATATGAGTTTGATATCGATGTTTGTGTGTGTCTGTCTGTCTGTAGCATCGTAGCTCTCAATCGGATGAATATTTGGTAAAAACAGTCCAGCAGTTTAAAACCTATCAGCACTTTTCCAAAATTATGTAAGGCACAAGCTTAAACGACGTACTATGATTACCTACTCGATTAATATGTGGGGGGTAATTAATTATCTAATTTAATCTATTATTATTATTACAAGCCTTTAGTTAATTTAGTTCCAACGTTAATAAGTATGTTGTAGGGGCGACTGGAAAATAGCATCTGTTTGCCAAGAGATTTAATACCCTGAGTTTTTCGTTAGTATGTTTTGTCCCATAAAAACTGTAACCAAACTATTGTTTTTTTTTATTGCTAGACTTTGACTCACTCCCATAGTAAAGTGGCCAGTTCGAATAATATTTTTCTAGGTAAAAACCCCACAATATCATCAGATTAACCTTATGGATCTAAAACGACGGAGATTGGGAGAAAAAAGGGAAAATTCCGTTTATCCCAAGTCATCCATCATAGGTCGATGTAACTCATATCTCCATATATGGGTTGGCTTTTATCTAAATCGATTATTCCCTTCAGGGAATTTTATAAGCGGTCACGATGGTCCGAAGTATCTTTAGGATTTGGAAAAAATTGCCCAGGGGTGAGTTTGTGGGGTTAATTGCTATTTTGCTGCAAAAGTTAGAAGTTTGTTCTCTATTTTGTGAAAAAATGTAGTATTTGAAGTTAGTGAATAAAAGTTAGTGTTGAGCTTCATGATACCTAGAGGACGCATATCGATATTTTTTTTTTAGACAACACTAGCGCTCAGGTTTTTATTTTGCTTACCTGATTATTAAGCGTACTTAGCGTTATATTTTAACTATAAAGTAAGTTATTTATTCATGAAAATGGTCTGACTATTTAAGTAATTTTAGGGCATGTAGTCGTATTTTGCGAGAGCTTGAATTCCTAAACGCATTGCTTTGGTAGTATTTCGAAAAATATTGTAATCATTGATTTTTGGAACCGATTGCTTCAGTACATACCGCTCTTAATGAAAGAAAACGTTTCGGCAAGTACTAAATTTATTACTTTCCCGACAAACTGTGACAGTAACTGCCTTTTCTATTATTCCAAGCGTTAGTTTTAACTTAAAAAAGAACGAAAACAATAAATTAGTTTCCCCGAACTTCTATTTTTACGCTAATCATTACAGACAGACGTACAAAACGTTATTAGTAGAGCGGCGGTCGCTGGGGACGGTTTTGACAATTTATGCTGTCAAATGAAACAATGACAGTTTAAACGTGACGGGTTTAGCGGGAGTCTTGAAAGTAGAACTTTTGCCAATTTTCGCCGATTATCTGACTAAATAAAAAAGAAAAAAAATGCAAGCATTCATGCGTAACGACAGGATTAACAAGTAAGATGGCAAATTAAAAATTAAAGCATAAATATTTAATGAACGACACGTAAGGACAATTGAAAATTAAAGTAAAATAATCTAACTAATATTATAAATGCGAAAGTATGGATGGATGGATGGATGGATAGATGGATGTTTGTTTGTTACTCAATCACGCCAGAACGGCCCAACGGATCTAGATGAAATTCGGCACACAGATAGAGAAAAGTCCGGAATAGCACATAGGCTACTTTTTATCCCGGAAAATTGCGTAGTTCCCGCGGGATAGCTATAAACGAATTCTTTGCAGACGAAGTCGCTGGCAACAGCTAGTAATAATAATAATCCGTCTGTAGTTGTGCACATCAAAATTTTAATGCTCTGTTTTATAGATCATTACCAAATGCTAAAAGTAAGTATTAACGCTTCGAAATTATTAAAATAAAATTAGTATTGACTAGCGATTCGTCCCGGAAATTGTGGATATTAACACGGTGCTACCACAATTATCGACATGTAAGAGGTTTTTTAAAAAAAATTGGATAATACAATTATTCAGTTTAAAAAACCTTGACAAATTAGAAACGTGTACCTTCCTCATGACTCTATCTATTGGTGAAAACTACATAAATAAATAATAAATAAATAAATAAATATCTTGGGACATTTGACACCAATTGACCTAGTCCCATTCTAAGCAAAGCTTGTAATATGGGTACTAGACAACGGATAAACATACTTATATAGATAAATACATATTAACAATCCAAGACTCGAGAACAAACATTCGTATTTTTCATACAAATATCTGCCCCGACCGGGGATCGAACCCGGGATCTCAAGCTTCATAGTCAGGTTCTCTAACCACTGGGCTATCCGGTCGTCAAACATGAAAATTCGTTCAGTGGTTTTTGATTTTGTAGCTTTTATTTACAATTGCTCGTAATAAGAAACTTTTAAAACCTTATTGTTACATTACACAGTAAACTGACGAAATGTATTAATTGCTCCTGAAATTGTGCACTTTCAATAAAATACAATATTTCTGTTTTCGAAAACGCTTCGACACGATTTCGGCTTCCCGTTCACCCCCAAAAAACACCAGGAAGATATATCTCAAACGTGGTATTTATGGAAATCTAAATAACTCGGGGTTTTTTTCATTGCGGGGAATGACTTTTTTCTCTTGGGGAATTTATTTATTTCCGTGCGTGTGATTTGTTCGGTGGTAAATATTAGTGGGTTTGTGTAGTTTAACTAGTAAATGAACTGTCACTAGTGTTGTAGACAAGCTATATCGATACTAAATTATCAACACAAAAATTATAAAAACCACTATAACTTAGCCGCAACTTTTATAACTTTACTAGCTGTTGCCAGCGACTTCGTCTGCAAAGAATTCGGTTATCGCTATCCCGCGGGAACTACGCAATTTTCCGGGATAAAAAGTAGCCTATGTGCTATTCCAGACTTTTCTCTACCTATGCGCCGAATTTCATCCAGATCCGTTGGGCCGTTCTGGTGTGATTGAGTAACAAACAAACAAACATCCATCCATCCATCCATACTTTCGCATTTATAATATTAGTTAGATGATATGTTTATGTGACTTAAAGTTATAAGGGTCTGTCTCACCACTCCTTAACTGGTCAGTTATCTATGATGACGTCTCTGTCTGTTTTGTAGAAATAAATAGAGACGGAATCATAGATAACTGACAGTTAAGGAGTGGTGAGACAAGCCCTTAATGTATCGTTTCTGCTTAGATGGCATTGTTATTTTATGGTCCATGCTTTCAGTCGGTAAGTAATATTGATTTCAAGAATATTGGTAAAACGTAAGTCATTCGGTCAAGAATAATACTTTTTCTAAGCCATAAGCATAAGTGACATCGTCACTGGACACTATACAACTTTTTCCATTTGGATTAAATCGAGTTTTCGAGAATCAATAGTAAGGTTCACATCACTAATTGTCAATGTCACTATATTAGTGTGTGTAATGAGGTGGCATCGTGCGTGATATGGCGCTAGGGAGCGATTTTGGGTGAATTGTTTTACTTTTAAATTTTTATGCCTTTTCTTGACGGCCTGTGTTTTTAGCCGCACTTGTAATTTTGGCTTCTCTATAGAAAGGTACTCGAGTTTTTTTTTTCAATTTATTATGGCATCTTGATTTCTTTCGAGCCTGTTCGTGTATATGTTTTGCATTTACGTGAAATTTAGTTTCAGAATGAGTTTGTAGAAAAGTAGGTACTTACCTAACATTTTATTTATACGAGTATGCGTAATACTTATGCTACGGCCACATTAGCGGGATTCGGCGAAGGTTCGCCCCATCGCGGCATGTATGGACAGACAGTTCGCTTTATCACGAATGATTCGGGCGACCTCGAACTGTGTTGGGGCTCCTGTCGGTAGGTATCTAGCGCAGATCAAAAGATTTTATCGCGACAAACTTCGTATTCGTGCTACAATTCGTACTTTGAAATTTCTGAAATGTCCGTCAATTTTGACAAGCGAAATTTCAATAATTATTTACAGACATACAATACAAAGCAAACGCTTTCGCTATCTTTTGTTTCTTTGCGCTCTTGGTTCATTTTACCGCCAAATTCAGAGTTGCGCGACATAGTTCGCCCGAAGTTTTTATCGCGATAATTTGCTCTAAATGTAGCCGCGTAGTTCGTGGTCATACGAACTCAAACTTTTTATCGCGACACGAACCTTCGCCCGCTGATGCGTCCCGGGGGTAAGAATAGGTAAAGTTTGTTGCTGATAGCCGCTAGAGGCGTTGCAAATCTGTCAACAGTAATTAAAACATTTTTTTTTTTTTTAATGCAGGTATTGAGGAAGCATTGGCTGAGTCTGGTTTTAAGTCCTTCATAAGTAGGTAATGAAGTTTTTATTGTGTGTTTTTGCAGCGGCGAGGCGAGACGAGATTTTTAAATTACAAAATCCACAGGATTAAAAATTTGCTATACTTTCTGTGTAACTTCTTTAGTGTCCAGTTTTCTTCACTATCTTGGGACTGAATGCGGGCTATCCAGCTCGGGATTTATTCGAAGACAGTAGGAATAAACTTTGCGAGAGTACTGTCGCTTGCACAAAGAAAACTTTTTTATCCAACATCAATCTAAATCAAGTTTACGGTACCTACATGTTTACCATCTCAACGTGGTGGCTTACTAGTACAGTAGGTATTACTGTTTACTATGCAAGTTGGATTAAAAAAAAGAGTTTTTATAACGGCCTCCAACGTGACTTATACTTTTGATATTATAGAGGTGTCACTGGGTAGTGAATTAGTGATGATGGCTTACAATCATATAACCAAAAAACATAATCAAAAAATATTATGTCTATTTCTGTTTCTTCATTCAAACACTTCAATATAAAGACACCTCAAAAGCACTTCCATCCAACCTGTACCAAACTTCCAGACGTTACCAAGAATAAACTTCACTTATCCCTCTCTAACTCGTATTTATTATACCGAACAGACAAAGACAAAAGCAGCCACACCATTGGTCGATCTTAACCTCTAACCCCACCCATGAAAAAATATCACCCATTAACTGAAAGATCCGTTTCAGGCGTTAATGTAAAGTTATCTCGTGCTGGCAGTTGAGTGTTCCAAATGGCTTTCAAAAAAGAAATCAGGACTTTAAAAATGGAATTCCGTGACGTTTGGAGTTTGAATGCGATTTCAGCGTTCTTTATTGTTTTTTTTATGTGTTTGGATGAGAGTATTTTGGCCAGTAGGATCTAATAATAATTTATAGCTGATCTTAATGTATAAACGGCCGAAATATAGATTATTTAAGTTATCTTTTGTACCTATAACTTATAACCTAGGTACCTACTTAAACTTCTCCGACTTAGGTATTTCTTTCTTTCATTGGTTGTCTGGTAGAGATCAGTATTAAGCGATAAGACCGCCTATTGTATTTGTGGTGTATAAAGAGTATTTGTATTATATTGTTATAACTTTCGAACTTAAAAATAATAATAATCGAAAAATGTCTAAAGATTTAAAATTATCTTCTCAATTAAAATTAGTATAGTTTTATTATTACTTTTGATGCTCAAAATGTACAACGGATTTACTTTATGGCAATTTTTTTCCTAATGATTTTTCCTGAACTATAAATCAATTCGCCCCTGACCGCCGCCATTGTCCGTAAACATTAATTTTATTGCGCATTTTTAATACAAATCCGGGAATATAGAACAAATCCGTCACGGTTGGGGTTAAAAATAAAATTGCGAGCAAAATCAGGACAACCAATGTAACAATATTTCATTCGATGTCCGAATTGTAAAAAGATGATTCCGGAGAGAAAGGGCACGCTTAATAAACAAAATTTAAATACTTTTATTAAATCCTAAAGTATGAAGTAATAGTTCGGTTTGGTTAATTTATGAAGCGCATTCAGGATTTAATTGAGAAATAGCTTTACTTTAACTTTACCTCCCGTGTAAAACATTTATTAAGTAAAAAATCCTGTTGTAAAACATTTTTATGAATGGAATTTTGCAAATATGGAGAAAGCGTGCCTTAAAAGTTACAAGTGCTACCACGTCACAGTCATTGAATTGAATTTAAAATAAAAACTTGCAATTCGAACCACCCCATTCGGACCCCTAGCAATCCAAGAAAAAAGCACTGCCAACGTAGCAACAATAAATCGTATAAGTTTTGAAAATGGAACGCTCCGTTAGCCCGTATTGGATGCGTTCCGCGACACTGGGTGCGGAGTGCGATATATTACGCATGAAACTAGATTTAATGCATCGTGGTTGACTTATTTAAAAAAAAACCGTTTTTTTTTTAAATTTGGGACTACGATACGACATTTTCGTAAATTTGGCCAGTCGCAGAAATTGCTTTAGTGCAAAAAAAAACTTCCAAAATTCCATTGCACTATTTTGTACACATAATTATTAGGCGTGAGTCAGTGCTTAAATTATGGACTTCAGTTTTTAAAGCCATGCTTTGAAATGATTTAAAACTTTGAGCTTAGCGCTTCGAAGTACTGGCAGTGTGCAACCAAAAGTTTCAGAGTTCTTTGCTGAAAACTTTTTAAACGTTTTGCATTCTGTCTCCGCAGTTCTAAATTCAAATAAAGAAACTTATCTTTGGTTTCTTCGGCGTAAGCGTCTTATGTTTTGATAAGAAATCATTTATGTTTATATTATTGTTTACAACTCATGAATAAAAGTAAACCTTTCGATTTAAAACCATCGGTTTACAAACCCTCATGATGGTTATAAGGAAGACATTCCGGGGCTCTACCCCCCTTGCTATTATTCGATACTGCACACTTTCACTAACTTAAATTTGCTGCTACAAAAACTGACCGCTACTCTTTCACGTTCCCAACAAGATCCATTTTCAAATAAAATAAAATTTCACGATAGTAACTGTAAAATTGTGAAACAAAATTAACTGAACTGCTTCAAAAAATAAGGCTACGCTTTTATTTTCAAGCTTTAGGTTCCATTTTCGAACAGCTTTGACTTCGACGTTAGTGAATTTAACGTAGCAAATTTGAGGGTATGGAAATATTACGGCGGGAAGTTGCTTACGAATTGTCTTTATAAAAATAAAGAAGGCAATGGAAAGATTTTTAGAGCCAATGAATTTTAATATGCGTTTAGGTCTTTTTGCATAAAACGTTAAATGCCGGATGTTTTTAAATCGCTACAGGAAATTGTTATAGTCTTCAGTCACATTGTTAAAAAACATAATTTTCTACATTTTTTCGAACCATCAGTGGTACCTTTTCGCAGTAGGTAAATAATATCAAGAATGGCATTCATCTACCTTTATTCAATAACTACCATTCATAGTAAAAAGCTGTGAAATGAATTGATTCTAAATTCGTTAGACAATATTAAGTATACAGACTCTGAGATATAAAGAGCATATATGTTAGAGCAAGACAGATAGACGAGATCATTTTTCTTACGCGTATGTCTGAGGAGCCCTAATAATAATCGTAAATGGAAAGAGTACAATTTATTTTTCTCGGACATGTATATACATAATAATATATCAAAAGCTGTAAAGTTTTTCTAACTTGCATTCATTGATCCAAAATGAGGGTAAAGCTTCATCAGACCCGCTGTTCCATATGAGTCAAAATAAATCACTTCCAACGATAACCTTCATCCCATCAAAAAAACTACCATTAAACCCACCATTTTGGTAGAAATCAGTAAACGGCAACACAGTAATGGCGGAACTGACCTTAACCTTCCTTCCGCCCACCTACCCTCGTTATTTATTAATAAACAAACAGTTTTACACAAATCATTCATTATACGCAAGGGAATAGGTTTGTAATTTCTCGGGGATAAGAGTGATATTTGGCAGTGTTTGGGGATGGAAATAGAATAGTTTTTGTTCCAAAACAAATATGTAATAATTAGGGAGATGGATGAAATAAAAGCGGGTGCCGGAAGTACGCCGAGCTGCCCGGCTAGCACAAGAGCGCACAAGAGTCGCGTCGCGCGGGAAATAGACCCGTCTCTTTCTAGAACAAACAGTAAGAAAAAGACGGGCAAATCTCGCGTGAGACGCGACTCTTGTGCACTCTCGCTAGACGTGCTAGGAAGATACGCCAACTTATGCAGACCATCAATAAGCGTACAGTTGCCTATCTGGGCCACGTGCTTAGGCACGCCAGATATGAACTCCTGCAACTAATAATGATATAATAGCAGGCAGAAGAGCAAGGCGCAATGCAAGCCGCTTCGAACCGAGGCAACTGGAGGTCCATGGGGGAGGCCCATGTCCAACAGTGAACGTCCTATGGCTGACATGAAGATGATGACCATAGATCAGCGTTTCCCAACCTTTTTCAGCCATGGACCCTAGGAAATCAAGCACAGTTTTCACGGACCCCCTTAATAAAATAAACAGCAAAAAAATTTGGATTAGGTATTTATTTTAGTTATTACAGATACAAGATTACAGGATTTATGAGCATTTACGTATGGTCCAGAAATGACTGCGTGGACCCCCAGGGGTCCGCGGACCACAGGTTGGGAAACACTGCCATAGATTACTCAAAAGCATTTTCGCGTCTTCGCGATCTCGACCAAGCGTAGAGGTTTGTTCTATACTTTTGGCATTTTGAACGGCCTGCCTGATATTGTTACACTACTGCCACAGAATATATAATAGTACTAACGTACAGAATGGCCACGCTCCGCCCCGCACCTATTCGAGTTACCCCACCCCTCAAGCGCAGTCTGCCGGAAAGCTGCTGGCAACTAGTAGGGCTCGCGATGCGATGTATGTCGGCCGCACGTCACAAGTTCGGGAACCTATCCTACCTACTTCATTTTATAAAACATTAGAAAATTAATGCTTTCTGAAATTATCGCGATTAATACATGAAATAACTACAGAATCATTCGCTTAAGTTTGTTGTCGTACATCTTTTGTAATTGAAAATAATAATGCTTAAATACACAGACAGACACATTTTAAGTAAGTTTAAATAAATACATAACGATTAAGTACATTTATTTGCACACATCTAAGCCATATCTTTAGTATATTTTAGACATGGGGGTTAAATAACGTCACTGTGACAAAGTCACCGTGACTCGCCTTCAAAACGTGTCACTGTGACTTTTCACAAAATAACAACGTTACAAAATCACATACGTTCCTTACTGTTCCTTCCTAGCGCCTAGCGCAAGCAGTGACGAGACGCGATGCAGTGACAGTGACTGACTGTGACGTGACTCGGCTCTGCTCGGCTCTAATCGGGCTTAGTCGGGAGTGTTCGGATTCGGAACTTCGTGGCGAACATCGGATGATGCCTGCTCGCTGAGAGCGAGTGAGACAGCGATAAAATTATGAATGCTTGCTCACTCATCCGTGTCAAAGAGTTGTTTTAATGAAGCATACTCGTAGAAAAGGATGTATGTATGTATATATGTATCTCTTTATTGTACCTACATAAAACACATTGAAAAGATGAACACCGTCCATAATGATGATGATGATGATGATGATGATGATGATGGTTATGACGATGGTGATGATGATTATGACGATGATGATTATGATGATGATTATGATGATGATTGTGGTGATGATGATGATGATGATGATGGCTATGATGATGATGATGATGATTATTATTATTGTGATGATGATTATGATGATGATGATGATTGCGATGATGATGATGGCTATGGTGATGATGGCTATGGTGATGATGATGACATGATGATGATTATGATGATGATGATGGCTTTGATGATGATGATGATGATGACATGATGATGATTGTGATGATTATGATGACTATGAACTAATTTCCCAAATGTATTTATTTTTTACTTATAATGTGCGACAGTTCTAAGCCTGTAAAAGTGTAAAGGTTATTTTGGATCAACTACTTGTGTGATAACGGTGTGACAAAATCACGTCATAATAGCACTGCGACAATATCATATGGTGATATGAGTAACCGGCGTGACAAAATCACGATGAAATAACAGTGTGACAAAAATAACGTTGACACAAATATCATGCAGTGACACGAGTAACAGGCGTGACAAAGTCACGGTGACTTTTCACTGTGACTTTTTTGGAACGGGATCGTCAGTCACTGATATCAAAATGTAACGCTTTTCCCCATGTCTAGTATATTTATGTCATTGGTAGTACTTATAGTACTAGGTTTATGCGATAGACAGCCCTGTGTATCTTACGCACACATTGACGCGTGTACAGACGACGTCGTGCCTGTGTTCATTTCAGAACGCGGATTTTGTACGTTGTGGCCGCCGTGTGCTACTGCCACTAACGCTATACTAGACAAACCGCTTAAATGAGTCCTTGCCCGCGAGGTGCAGGGGCACGGGGTGAGAGGTGCGGGCAGCGGGGGCACTACCCGCCCGCACCTCTCTCGGTCTCCTTTGTCGTCCCATCCCGCGCCCCTGTGCCCGGAGATGCGCTGCGGGTCGGTCTAATAGCCGTCCCATCCATTGGCCGCTAGTGTACGGGTGCGTGCTCACGAGCCACACGCGACAGCCACAAAACGCCGCCACAAAGTGGCGACCACTGGCATCAACCGAGTGCGGCGAGTCCATATAAAATGTGGGGAGAAACGCTTCCGTAACTAGTGGCTTAATGTGCGGGGCCCTAACTGTAACGCACACCGCACGTGCTATTTCCTCCTTGAGACCACTTCCTCGGAAACCTTGTCTTGAACAAACGTTATATCGAATTAACCTGGGGGAATATTCGAGGACTTTGTTTCACTAGCCCTTGCCCGCGGTTTCGCTCGTGCGACACCTTAATCTTTCTCAAATCAATGACTGTTAGTGGAAGTGGAACTTTTCCAACTTCCTAGCCATACGTATGCGTCTAAACGAAAACTGAATAGTACATTGTGCACCGAGGGCGGTAAGAAGGGGATTGCTAACGAGAGTCTGTTAGAAGCCCGACGCCGAAGGCGGAGGGCTTTTAATGACTCGAGTTTGTAATCCCCTTACTGCCCGTGATACACACAATGTTTTTCATCACATTTGCGAGGAAATAAAAAAAAAACAAAAAAATTAAGCTCAGAATCACAAAGTTACCCGAAAACGAACCTCATCAACATGTTTGTAACAATAGTGTGAAAATATCGTCCGCCATTTTAGATCCAAAAAAATATGCTAAAATTGGGCTCAGAACGAAACGAAACGAACCAATCAACATTTTAGTGTCAATAGTGTCAAAATGTCATCCGCCATCTTGGATCCAAAAAATTATGCCAAAATCGGCCTCAGAATAACCAAATTACTCGAAAACGACACCAACAACATTTTAGTGTCGATAGTGTCAAAATGTCATCCGCCATCTTGAATCCAAAAAAATATGCTAAAATCGGTCTCAGAATCACCAAATTACTCGAAAACGACACCCGCCATCAATATTTTTAATGTCAAAATGTCATCCGCCATCTTGGATCGTAATCAGTAATGTCTAATTGAAAGTTTTATAAATTTTGTTCGTAGTTTTTTTTGAAGATATTAAATAAACCTGGCTGATTTGAAACCTCCTTAGTCTGAAATGCGTACAATGAGTTCTTAATTTTAAAACTAAACTTTTCCTCCCGAGGGAGTTATGAAAATCCATACAAAAATAATTCCCTCGGGAGTAAAATATTTGAAATTCCCGCGGGAGGTAAATCAACCACTACGGCTCTATAAGCACGCGTGTTATAACACCCTTTACGAGCAAGTGTGATGAAAAAGTTATTCCCGTTGTTGTTGTCTCTGGTATATAAATTTAGGCCCCACATCTTTTGCGGGAAGCCGTATAGTAAGACGCGGGGGGAGGGGGGTTAAGAGGATTGCGTTCACCACGTACTTATGCCAAGTGTAATTCATTACAGGCTGCTCCTGATTTGGTGAGTAGGTACATAGTCGTGTAAAGTAGGTAGGTACTATAGTGTATGTATTTTGTTTCGCTTTGACCAGCAGAGATTTTATACATCTCTACTATAGACCAATGTAATTTAAGGTACGGACTTAACTTAGGGACCTTTTACATCCCTTTTATAAAATGTATTAATTGTATTATAGGTAAGTTAAGTAGAATTTAAGTACTATTGTAAATCAATTTTATTTTGAAAAAATGACTTTCTACCAAGTTTCTTGCGGCGCATTCTTCTTGGAAATGATGGTCTTTCCGAATGCGCTGGTAGATTCAAAAAGACATGTAAAAGAGCCCTTGGCGGCCTATTTGCAAAATAAACTTTTGACTTTGACTTTTGACACCATCTCGACTGCAAGAAAATTTAAAACAAAACAAGGGTCTTATTACGATGACGTCTTGCAATTCGATTCCGAACTAAAGTTGGATCGCTCGCTGTCAGATTCATACTAGAAGTGTCAAAAATGATAGCTAAAGAATCTGAATTGTATAGCATTAAGATGATGGTAAGCCCCCTGGCTATTTCTACTTGACAATTGTCGGCGACATATGACAATTCGAAATGCAAGCCGTAGTCAATATGAAGCCAACCGGCGTAGATACTGGTCGAGTTTGTAATGTGTCACCAACAATTGTCATGTTTATGAAATAGGCATCTGGGCCCTATTTTATAAAGGCACAACTTACAATTTACAAGCGGAAGTCTCTATCTAACACATAGGGTCAGAAAGAGACTTCCGCTTGTAAATTGTATGTTGTAGCTTTATAAAATAAGGCCCAGGGCCCAGATTTTTGAAAGCACATCACTCGAAAGTGGTACAAATCTGTCTGTATCTTCAAAACTATGCCTCTAATATATATTTTTTTATGTGAATAGGAAGGCAAACGAGCAAGTGGGTCACCTGATGGTAAGCGATCACCACTGCCCATAGACACCCGCAACCCCTGAGGGATTGCAAATGCGTTGCCAACCTAGAGGACTTAGATGAAATGCCTCTTGTGCCCGTAATTTCCCCGGCTGGCTTACTCTCCACACCGGAACACAGCAGCGCAATCACTGCTGCTTAGCGGCAGGATTAGCGAGTAAGATGGTGGTAGCGATCCGTATCTTGCACAAGGCCGTACCACCCGCAAAGACAAATTTTTTACTAGTTCACTATATTAATGAGAGCCGTAAGTATCTTCTAAGCTACTCGTATTTTAAATTCAGCACAATTTTTCATCACTTTCGAGTGGTATTTTCACACATGTGCTTTCAAAAATCGGGCCCCTAGTCCCTAATAAATAAATAAATAAATAAATATCTTGGGACAATTGACACCAATTGACCTAGTCCCAAACTAAGCAAAGCTTGTGATATGGGCACTAGACAACGGATAAACATACTTATATAGATAAATACCATACTCAAATACGTATTAAACATCCAAGACTCTAGAACAAACATTCGTATTTTTCATACAAATATCTGCCCCGACAGGGGATCGAACCCGGGACCTTAACCTTCAAGGTCAGGTTCTCTAACCACTAGGCCATCCGGTCGTCAAATATATGCCGTAATACTTTAATAAACTCACAACGCAACAAATGACAAACGAAATGGCAGGTTTTCTATTAACTTGCCCTAAAACGTTACTACGACTTCCCGATTGCGGGATCAGCGTAAATTATATCTTAATAGTATTAGAAACCTTGCTTAAAAGACACTTGAGACTAGGCGGCCATTTGTATAAGTAAACCAATATAACTCCAACCCGGAGCACAACCTTATCACAATAAATGCCCCAATGACTTCTTTTGATGGGTAGAATGATAGCTTACTGAGACATGGTTGTATATGCGGGTTGTGGTTACGGCGGTCGGCTTGTAATTTGTAATGAATATTTGGTTATCCGCAAATGCAAACGTCACACGGTAAGGTTAACCTAACTTTTGTGATTATTAAGGGTGGAAAAGAAATCGCTCTGTAGCGATAAGGCCGCCTGCTTACCTAGTAATTTTCTACATGTTCAGTCATATATCCTACTAATATTATACTTATACTAAAACTAGCTGTTGCCAGCGACTTCGTCTGCAAAGAATTCGTTTATCGCCATCCCGCGGGAACTACGCAATTTTACGGGACAAAAAGTAGCCTATGTACTATTCCAGACTTTTTTCTATCTATGTGCTGAATTTCATCCAGATCCGTTGGGCTGTTCTGGCGTGATTGAGTAACAAACAAACATCCATCCATCCATTCATCCATCCATACTTTCGTATTTATAATATTAGTTAAATTATAAATGCGAAAGTTTGTGACGATGTGAGCGAGTGTGATGTGTATGTTTGTTCCTTCTTCACGCTAAAACGACTGGACGGATTTGGATAAAAATTGGTACGAAAATAGCTGGTACCCTAGATTAAAACATAGGCTACTTTTTATCCCGGAAAATTATACAGTTCCCGCGGGATAGCAATAAACATATCAATTGCTAATTCTACGCGGACGAAGTCGCGGGCAGAAGCTAGTATATGCATAAATCACGTCTTTATCCCTTACGGGGTAGACAGAGCCTAAGGTAATACAGGCCACGTTTAGCATTATTTTGGCGTAAACAACGATACAGTATATAGGATGTTTTTAAGGTCTTCGTAACGTACATATATTTGTGCCTTTGATTGCACCTGATTTGTTATGTGGTGTTCAATAAAGAGTCATTGGTATTGTATTGTATTGTATTGTATTGTATTGTATTGTATTGTATTGTATTGAATTGTATTGTGAAAGTGAGTAAAGCACGCGATAATGACCACAATAATAAACTAATAAATTTTGGTTGTATGGTTCAAACACCCTTTCTTTTTCAAAAAGTAAAAGAAAAAACCGGCCAAGTGCGAGTCGGTCTCGCGCACCGAGGGTTCCGTACCATTATCTATAAAAATATCTATAAACCAGTGTAAGCAGAGCCCTGCTCCAAAGCAAAATGTACGCAGTGTACGTCACTTTATATTGGTCACTGATATATACAGACATACATACATATTTACGGTTTTCGCAAATATTCCTGAATCTGTGCTATAAGACCTACTTTCATACCAAATTTCAAGATTCTGCGTTCACGGGAAGTACCCTGTAGGTTTTGATTCCCTTGAAAGTCGAAAATTTGCGGAAATTTGCGGCATAAACGGCTGTATCTTTTGATTGCGTTGGCTTAGAAGTTTGATTTTTTCACAGATTTTAAGGGACAGGTAGACCTGAGTATTTGATATAAATTTCAGCTTGATACCTTTACGCGTTCCTGAGAAAAAGGTTCTTGACAGACGGACAACAAAGTGATCCTATAAGGGTTCCGTTTATTCCTTTTGAGGTACGGAACCCTAAAAAGTGGTAAGTGTAGGAACCTACACCTTGGTAAACAAAAAAAAGACCGTTTTTCCAAACGTCATTATTTTCGATCTACAGGCGTGTAAGTACTTATAATTCGTAGTCCAAAATACTTTACTAGTTGCTACAATTAAGTATATGCAACACATGCAAGAATATAATTATAGTTATTAAAAATTGCAATTTTAATGACAAGATTTGTCATCAACATCAAGTCTCATTAACCGAATGCATTTCCATAAAAACTGACCAATAATCAAGCTCGGCACGCGTTAAAACAAACGTAAAATACCGTCGCAAAGAAACACTTGCGCTCTTATGCTGTACGTGCTATGGCTTATTTTATAAGCTGGTTGACCGTTTCCGCTATTTGTATTAAAAATCAGATGCTCGCAACCTCAATAAAATTTGTCTCGCGGCCGTGGGTGGACATAAATCGATGAATAAAAAAGAAAGATGGCTGACCGCAGCTGTCAATTTATGAATTGAGACATCATTGTCAACAAATTTATGGCTTACACTTCAACAAAACACCTACAAACCTTATAGTAACTAGAATAAAGGTTAATTTTCGTGTGTATCGACTTTTCATCTATATAATTGGTAATTTAGTGGTAATATTTGGCTACAAAAGATCCAGTGGTCATTACAAGCCGATTCTACGGTCGTTTCGTGTAATGTCCGTGTAAACGTATTGTAACAATTAGTTTTATGGACATTTAGTGCAATTGTCGTGGAAAAAAACATGTGGGCGGTAGAAATGGGGCAAATTGTCGCCGGCTTTGAAGACATTTAAGTCATTTGTATTGCATTTGGAATGCCATTTTAAACTATCGCACGTGGCATGAAGACTTTTTGTGATATCTCTGGCCAAATAAAAAGGATAGACGGTTTTGTCAACCGCATAGTAAGGCCATAAACTGCGCTTCGCCTCGGCTTAACTTTACCATGTAGTTTGCTCGGCGAAATTTCAGCATCATCAACATCATCTCCAGCCTATGTACGTCCTGCTGGGCACAGGCCTCCTCTCACAATGAGAGGGCTTGGGCTATAGTTCCCACACGAGCGGGTGGATTGAGAATTTCACACACACCAATGAATTGCTTCGCAGTTGCGTGCAGGTTTCCTCGCGACGTTTTCCTTGAAAAGCTTATGGTAAATTTCAAATGTTGAGAAATCGCACATAAATTCCGAAAAACTCAGAGGTGCGAGCCCGGGATTCGTAACACGACCCTCTGCTTGAGAGGCCACAGGTCAAACCACTAGGCTACCACGGCTTTTTACAGCTAAATTTGGTTGCACCTTACGTGTATGCTAGTTTGTACATGTTATTTGGTCTTTGTGTAGCGTGTAGTGTTGTGGATAAAAGCAACGATATTTTAGAATAATTTAACATACTTTTATGTTGTTTTCTTTCATTGCCCTATTTTTTACCTCATATACTTACTTACTTACTGGCTGGGCGCAGTGACCCGAAGTGGATCTTGGCCTCCGACACCAGATTTCTCCATGCCTTGCGATTCTGGACCAGTGCTCGGCCGGCCCAAGTACGCTTTTTTAACGGCTCGATCCTCACTCAACCTCTCCACATGTCCAAGCCACCGGAGTCTGGACGCTTTGGTCTCCCCGATAATATTGGGCTCGGACACTAGCTCTTCAATTTCCCGGTTCTTTCTGACCCTCCAGCTCCCGTCGTCTCTCTGAGTTTGTCCCAGAATCTTCCGCAAGACTTTTCTTTCTGCCACCAACAGCTTATGTTCCTCCTTCAGGGTCAGCGTCCATGCCTCGCACCCGTACATCAAGATCGGTCTAATGATAGTTTACCTTACCTTACCCTACCTTACCTTTATAAGTACCTTAAAATAATTGAAAACTTATTAGCTCTCTAACAAATGGTTTCGAGGATGTTATTGTAGTTTCTTTAATAATAAAACTAAGACTACTCTTGGTCTATAGTCTGAAATAAATCATTCATAATAATGTATTACGTGTGAGATACATTCAAGACAATTATAATACCTTACCACTGCATCACAAATTTTATTACAACCTCAAATGCCCGTGACAGCTATCACCAACCAAACAAAAAGACGTATGTGCCATACACTTTTATAAGCACATAGGCCGTTTTGACGCGCACAGCGTAAGGATTCAACTCGCATACGTCACGACGCTCTAACCATTTATTACGGATTCCAACATTTGTGACACTTTTTCTTACAATTCAAATTGAACTCAAAACCGTTCACTAAAAAGCTTAAATTTAAATAGCACTTATACCCAATTTACGGATTCACCACAAATTAATTTTAACTTTATGGTCATTGGAATATGGTTGATTATTGTGCGGGTGACAAATCCAGGGGTGCCCAACCGCTAACGACAGATTCAAATTAGTATGGTAAAGTTTTAAGTCGCAGTGAGGAATGAAATTAATCTGCGGCGTGTTCCGTCAGCGGGCCGTGATTTATTACACCTGGACTTCCGGACGTGGGAGGGTAAGAGTTTCGAGAAAGGTGGGTTTTTCATATGCTTGTTTTAGCTTATGTTTAAAGGGCCTCTGATGAAGAAAAAACTGTTTTTAATGCAAATTGGCAATTGTATGTTATTTCTTTGATTGTTCATTGTCAATGGGTCCGGCTAGTTTAAAACGATAACGATTCAACAAGAAGGTAGAAGGATGACGAGACTTGTAATACTCGTAGGTAAACGAAATCTTATCTTACTAATAATTATAAAGGCGAAAGTTTGTAAGTTTGGATGTTTGTTGCGCTTTCATGGGAAAACGGCTAAACTGATTTTATTGAAATTTGGTACAGTGATAATTACAGTCCCAGAAAAGGACATGGATAGTTTTTATCCCGGAATATTGCATTGTTTACGCGGGATAGCGGTAAGCGAATTTATCGCAGACGGAGTCGCGGGCAACAGCTAGTTAAAAATAAAATAGAAAAAAAACTCTTAAATAGAGCCCGTGAGCTCCAAGAACAACATTCGGATTTCGGGTACGATCGGCCGGTTCATATATCAAACCCATAAGAGTGAGTGAAAAGGCAAGACGGCCCGAAGGTCTTTTTAAATACTACCGCTACAACGTTAAAAAGGCAGGTAAAAACCTTTAATAATACGCCTAACTACTAAATGTAGTTTATTCAAGTAATAATTTATTCCAAACTGGTTCATTACTTCCACATACGTTACTTGCGTGTATTATTAATAATAATAATAATAATTCTTTATTTCAGACCAGGGTCCATAAAGTGTTAGTAGTAACACAGTTTTCTTATTTTTTATTTTATTCGCTCTTTACTCTCTGCAAAAGAAAGACAATGCAGTTGTCGAGGCAATAAATTATCAACGCTATCACCCGCGCCAGGGGTTGTTTACCGCTGATCGCTTAATTAATTTTAGATGACGAATAAATTCGCCTAATATTTTTTCGCCTAAATTGCAAAGATATCGCAAAACCTATTACGAATTTCAGCAAGTGATCCAGTAAGTAAATTTCAAGATGTGTTCTCTTTTTAATTTTAACTACCTATTGACTCTGGTGAAAAAATACAAATGTGTTCTTAAAAAAAAAAACAGTTTTGTATGTAAAAATAGAGTTTTTATTACAAGCTTTGTTTAACTTTCTCTTTTCGTATATAGTATACGCATTTTTGACACTTTAGTTCTTAGAGGGCGAGGTATAACTCTTATTCGTACCTACTTCGTACTCACACTCAGATAAAGAAGTCTAAATTTTGTGACCCTATAAACGCTCTATAGGCCTCTGCTAACTTAGCAATCGTTTGTCCTTACCTGCCACTTTGACATTTTCCTTTCACAGATAAGGACAAACGATTGCTAAGTTAGCAGAAGCCTATAGAGCATTTATGAATAAGGGGGTAAATTTTTATATTTATCGTCAATTTCTTTCAGCTCAGTCTATTCTGTTCCTGTAGCCAGGCTTCAGACACCACATTCATACTCACTTTATTATCTTTTCCCAGGGGCCCGATTATTGAAATGACAACTGTGATAACACCGTTGTGAACAACGCGAAATAACCCCCAAACACGCATGGTTTATGAGAATGTCACCCACTTCCTGGCTGATCTGTGATTTGTACGGCACCTGTGCAACTTCCCACGCTAACTCGGTCAAACGGAACGCACGTGCGTCGAATCTATTCGAATTTTGATTTGTGTTTTTTTTTGTTTTGTTTTTAATTTTGAAATTGTTAAAAGCCAAAAGTTCTTAGTGGCCAGTGTTATCATATTGGTCTACGACTTTTAAATCACATCACGACCTTTATGCATGGCATGGATAGACGGTCAATATTATGGTGATACTGGTATGTCAATTGGATTGTGGATTACGTGATATGGATCGCGATTCGTGGATCACACGAAAATTTGACCTAAACCAGGCTTTCGATTTCGATCTGTATTGAATAATTATCTGGTTAAGTACGATTTTAAAGCCATTAAATCCAATTAGATGAAACAAGCCGTCAAAGTGAACGGAACGCGGCAAAAAGCACGGAATTTCGGGGGCGGAACCACCTGCGTTCCGCATACTTGTAGATATACAGGGTGATCTGAAATTGAAAAGCAATAAAGTTTCATCTGCAAAGGCTGTATATGAGCCGACAACTTTTGCAGGGGCCCAATTTTTGAAAGCACATGTGTGAAAATGCCACTCGAAAGTGGTAAAAAATTGTGCTGAATTTGAAATACGAGTGGCTTAGAAGATACTTACGGCCCTCATTAATCATGTGGACTAATCAAAAATTTGATTAGAGCCGTAGTTTTGAAGATACAAACAGATTTATACCACTTTCGAGTGATGTGCTTTAAAAAATCGGGGCCCTGGATCTACTTATTGTACTCTTACTGTCGTACCTAGAGTGTAAAGTTTATCATAGATTAAATAAAATTACAACGACCTTCTACAGAAAATGAATATTGTATGGAACGAGTTCAATGACAGTATTCTTTTAAATCAGAATTAATATAATTATTATGTATTTGACTTCGATTTCGACTTCTTTTTTTTTAAATGTGAATAGGAAGGAAAACGAGCAAGTGGGTCACCTGATGGTAAGCGATCACCACTGCCCATAGACACCCGCAACCCCGGAGGGAAGGCAGATGCGTTACTTATCTAAACAAATATAGTACCTACAAAAATGTCGGAGTAGATTTTACTTAAACAGGTAATAAAATAATTTATATTATTCCATGGAAGATAATTCTACACGTACAAAGTCGTAGACAAAAGCTAATCCTACTTAAATTGTTTAATCTAAAAAAATAATCGAACTCGGAAATGACATCAACAAATTTAATTATTATAAGAAAAACAGGACTAAATCACGTAAATAAAATATATATTTGTAAATAACTCGACGTTTCGGACGCGATTTTGCATCCTTGGGCTCGAGAAGACCAGGTGAGGTTTTTCTTACAATAATTGTGTGAAAATCGCGAAAGTTTAAATCGACATCAACAAAATCTATTGATTTTAACACTTCCAAGCCCCCTGTACATGTTAGCAGACCCCGTGGGAACACGGAATGGTTCATCTCCAAATATTCGTTGTCCCAATATCACTAACCGGAAAAATGTTTTTGTCAAAGCCATTTCTAGTCTTATTGGAAACCGGGGAATCGAAGACGGAAGTCCAACTAAAATAGTCTTCAAACCTTTATTAAAATGTACTTACACATAGCTATAATTAAATGTCTTATGTCTTAACGTCTTGATTCTGAACTGTCCTATTTGGTAAACAAAATTCTAACCTCAAAATGTCTCATTTTAGTTATATTTTAACTACTAGCGACCCGCGAGCTTCGCACGGTATGTTATGCATGTATTATACATATAAACCTTCCTCTTGATTCACTCTATCTGTTTAAAAAACCGCATCAAAATCCGTAGCGTACTTTTAAAGATTTAAGCATACATAGGGACATAGGGACAGAGATAGCGACTTTGTTTTATACTATGTAGTGATTTCATCGTAATTAAAGGAACTGGACATAAAATATCAGCAAAATTATGTAAGTACAAAATAAATATTGCCCCAGATTTATTTGATAACATAATATACCTTATTCTTTACAACAATTTGTACATTGAGGTTAGAATTTTGTTTACCAAATAGGACTGTTAAGAATGAAAAGACCTTAGGAATCCTTTCACTATTTTGATTCCTCTTACCACCTATACGCCCACAATCATGCTAAACGTGGCCTTTAGGTCTTGTTACCTTAAGATCTGTCTACACCGTAAGTAATATAGACGTGATTTGTTTGATTTGAAAAATATGACGGATTTTATTTCGGTTAATTGGCGTTTCAGAGTGTCGCGTTAATCCTTTACAACCCCAGGGAACACTCGCGATCAACTCAATACGATTTTCTACCACTTGAAGACTCGACAGTTCGGAAAGCAACCACTGATCTTAGGCCTCCCTCAACGTATTAAATAATGGTTTTTGAAGAGCGTTTGATAAACGAACGGGGGTCTTATTAAAGTGGTGATAGGTTTATGCTTTCTACCCTCTTTACCAACGTATTATGCGTGTTTAAAATGTTTACAAAGATTCAAGCTCTGAGTGTTGATCCCATTATGTATGTGTTTACGATTGAATAGGTGTGATTTTGGATGCTGTTTACTTTCAACCGAGTGTGGTGGAAAAGAGAGTAATGTGTTTGAGGACGATTTAAAATAACGTTAAGATCGAGAAAATAGTTTTTTTTGTCTCCAACATGTTAAAAGTGATTACTTTTAACATGTTGTTTTAATTCTTTGTTGCTGTTGTTTTAGTTTCAAGTGTTCGCTAATTATGGTTTTTGCATAAGTACTTAAGTAGGTAAGTTGGATAACGATACAATAATCTGGTAGTGGAGTTCTGGTGACCCAGCCAGGACAGCCACGTATAGTAGGCGCCAAATAAGTAAAACTTGGATGGGAGTTTGCTTGGGGGGCAGTATGAAAAACAACATCATTTTAATTTCTAAACATACTGTTTTAATTTCTAAACGACACTGAAAATTAGAACACATAGAAAAATCCGAAAAGTAACGCTATGGCCGGGAATCGAACCCGGGTCCTCGTCATTCCGTGACGCGTGCTATACCCCTACACCACCCATAGCAGGTGAGTAAGCCTCCGAATTTTTCTATCTGTTACCAACTGTCACGTGGCCTTTTTACTATGCGAATATTTGTCGCTAAGCGTCCTCTGTTTGAATGATGTGTCTGTACGACACAATTACAAACTCCCGTGGAACATGTACTGCTCACCAGGGACGAGAGAAGGCGCTGTTTTTCAAAATGATAGGAAATATCAAATGAATCAAGAAATTTTTACTTCTTGATTTTTAATGTTTACTTTTTACGTTTTACCGTTAGAAATTTAATTCAATTAATTGAATCAATTAATTCAATCAATTTATTGAATTAAAATTCTAACGGTAAAACGTTAAAAGTAAACATTAAAAATCAAGAAGTAAAAATTTCTTGATTCATTTGATATCTCCAAGTTTTACTTATTTGCCGCCTACTATACTTGTAGCACAATCAAAACACCGATCCCCGTTTGTGGAGCCCGTAATCCCGGGATTGTGGGCAGTGGGGGTGTTATCTTAACCCTTCGACGGCTGTCGTAAGCTCTGATAGTGTTGCTTGCATTACTTGCATATGTTTGCATAGATATGGTAATTTTATTAAAACCCACATCAATAAACATACACGTGTCCTTCTGGGCCCCGTTTCTCGAAGCTTATTAGACTAATAATATTAGTGTTTTGTGTCATTTTTTCGTTTAATTTACGAGACAAAACACTAATATTATTAGTCTAATAAGCTTCAAGAAACGGGGCCCTGTAGTTATCCCAAAATACTTGCATTAAACTAAAACGGCCGCTTTTTGTTGTGCATGTTTTTGGGACAACTACAGAAACGACAAATTGTATACACTGATTTAATAAATATTATAGGTGTTTCCCTAGTATCAAACCTTCGGAATTTTTTGAAAATTGATCTAATTTGTGTGTTTAGTGTTGGCAGGCCTTCCACTAGGTGGACTGACGACATCGTAAAAGTTGCGGGAAACCAGTGGATGCAGGTGGCGACTTGTCGTTCAGTATGGTGTGCTAAGGGGGAGGCCTTTGTTCAACAGTGGACGTCTTCAGGCTGATGATGATGATGATGATCTAATTTAGGAGACATAAGTAAGAATATTTCCGAAGTGGCGCTAGTTTCACGGCTGGTCTCGCTTTAAGCGTTCGGTCTATAAGGTCTTTTTATATTTAACTGTCCTGTTTGGTAAACATAATTTTAACCTCAAAACGTCTCATTTTTGCTGTTTTTTAACTATTTCACCGTAATTAAAGGAACTGGAGATTAAATATCAGCAAAATGATGTACAAAATATTGCCTCATGTTTATTTGATAACATAATACACCTTATTCTTTACAAAAATTTGTACATTGAGGTTAGAATTTTGTTTGCCATATAGTACAGTTAAGAATGAAAAGACCTTAGGCGAAGCGAGTCTCACTAATTTGCTAATACGCTGTACATTTCGTGTAAAAGCTCTTATCTCAATAGCTTCCCCGGGAAAGTCTAAACAGGCGGCAGGTGATCACCAGCACGTCTAGCACGACAGCGCACAAGAGTCGCGTCGCGCGCGAGATAGATTGCCCGTCTTTTTCTTACTGTTCGTTCTAGAAAGGGACGGGTAATCTATCTCGCGCGCGACGCGACTATTGTGCGCTGTCGTGCTAGGCGGGCAGGATTGAACCGTAGCCCCGTCAACAAGCTGATGATGTCCACTAACGCTGCGGAGTTGCCGCAAAATCGACTCGACAATAAAATTGGACACAGTAATAGACGACCGGATAGCCTAGTGGTTAGGCTTGACTATGAAGAAGTCTCGGGTTCGAATCCCTGTGGGCAGACGTTTGTATGATGAATACGAATGTTTGTGCCCGAGTCATGGATGTTGTATGTATTTAAGTAGGTATGTATTTATCTACGTTATATATGTATGTTTATCCATTGCCTGGTACCCATAGCACAAGCTTTGCTTAGTTTGGGACTGTAATTTGTTTTTATTTAATAGACGGGGTGTTCTTTTTATAACTTTTTTTTGTAATATTTTATTTGTAAATATAGGTTTCCTTTTTTTTCATAGTTAGTTTAAGTTTAGTGTTTAATTTAATCATAGTTTAATTTTAATAAAATTCCACACAATCAATATAGATCTTATCCGTTTTATCTACCGTGGTCTTCTCTCGCTCTTTCTTCAATCGCCGTTTTATATGATGGTTGCTGCTTGGGATTGGCTAACAGAAACTTTCACGGAACGCTACTAGTCACAGCACTTTTCGACGCGATTTACGCGACGAACTACGCAGTTTTCCCACATTGCATAGTTCCCACGGGATAGCGATAAATATGTTAAAGGTAGTAGCTGCCTAGAGTCGCGAAGTAAATAATTATTGCAGAATATACTATCAACATCAGTTTGTAACTTTAATTCTACGCGGACGAAGTCGCGGGCAGAAGCTAGTATAGTAGGCGGCAAATAAGTAAAACGTGGAGTTGATATGCACAGTATGAAAAACAACATCATTTTCATACTGCGCATATCCCCTCCATGTTTTACTTACTTGCCGCCTACTATCCTACTAATAGTATAAATGCGAAAGTTTGTGACGATGTGAGTGAGCGAGTGTGTATGTTTGTTCCTTCTTCACGCTAAAACGACTGGACGGTTTTGGATAAAATTTGGAACGAAGATAGCTGGTACTCCAGATTAAAACATAGGCTACTTTTTATCCCGGAAAATAGCATAGTTCCCGGGGGATAGCCATAGACATGTAAATTGCTAATTCTACGCAGACGAAGTCGCGGGCAGAAGCTAGTACCTACCTAATATTGGTAGGATAATAAGGTACCAATGGTATAGTCTCAGTGGTCCCGAAAGGTACTCTACATTGGCTGTTAATTGAACCGACACGAGTAATTTGAATGCTCTGCAACAGATACTGCAACTGTTGCTGTAGCGTTAGTCCATAAACAACTTACGTCGAGAGTTGCCATGACTTTTTCAGTATACTTTTCTTTCACTCGGGCGAGGCGATTTTTGAAAACACTATGCGATAGTTGTCTAACTTTATTTTGTACAAGCTTCCGCCCCCGAGTTTGTCCGCATAGAATTATCAATTGTCATGTTTATCGCTATCCCGCGGGAACTATGGAATTTTCCGGGATAAAAAGTAGCCTGTAACCAGGATTTTCCTGAGAGATTAGTAAATTTTGCATTGAAATCCGTTCAGCCGTTTTCACGTAATGCACTCGCAAATATAGGTATACCTACAGACAAACAGATAAACAAACAAAAATTCTAAAAACTACTGGAACGTGTTCTACAATTGATTCTAACATTCTAAGTATCCCCAGCCAATTTTTCTTTTAATAAATCGGGCCCCTAAACAAGTCTACACACAAAAAGGAGTTGTCACACAAATGTGGTAACAGAAACACACAAGTTAGCGTTCCCAATACCAATGTGGTACTTGATCTGTCTGTCACACTTTTGGTAAAAGGCAAAACGGTTATCACCTCCTGTAGTAAGAGCTTTAAGTGTTAGTCAAATAGGTCGTTTGATTTAGGCGATGAATTGCACGAAGCTTTGTGAATATTTGCAGTAAATTTGTAGTAATTTAGACGTTAAGGCGAACGTGTTAGAGACATTTCATTCATTCATTTTATTTTTTAATTTTAGAGTTCGCCTTTGTACGTACTATTATTCTGCCCTCCTAATTAAAAAGGACGCATATGCGTGTCATATGAAACGCATATACGTCCTTTTTCATTAGGACGGCAGTATCTGTGTAGGTACTTCTGCACTTTTATTTTTTTTATGTGCGATAAAGAGTTTACATAACATACATTTTTTTGTGTCAAAAACAATACAGTGCAAAAACTTTGATTGTATGTAGGTATGTACGTATATCTCTTTATTGTACATAAAACACATTGATTTTTCTGGTAATGAGATAAACAGATGTTCAGAGGCGAAAAAGGATCTCTTCTAGTTAATCTTAGAACGATTGACAGACAGAAACCGAGTAACATTACAGAGTAGACATACTAAAAATTGTCTTTTTATGGATGGTTTTTTCTTTTTTTTTTCTTTAATTTGAACTGGATCTAGGTAGTTACATTTCTGTCTTATTTTTCAAACTTTACTTTACATATTTTGAAAATACTATCACTATACACATACTGTAAAGGCAGCCAAGATCAAAGGCAACTTTTAATGAGGGCGCCACAGTGTGTATTTAGCTTTAGCTAAGGGATGTTGCACACAGGACATGTTTGCTAAGTTATGTGCTTACTTAGCTCTTTAATTGTTTATTTTGCAAATAGACTGCAAAAGGCCTTTTTTACAATTTTTTAATACTACTTCCAGGCTTTCTTATTAAATTTTGAATTATGAGTAAATGTCATTGCCAAAGTATTTCTTTTTTAAAAAACAAAATCACGTGATCCTAATAAACTAGGTATACCAATGTTCATACAAACTCATACCATTAAAAAAAACTTAAAGCAATGACGTCATTTTCTGACATGTTTTTTGACAAAAGTGCACGTTACCATCTCCTGTTCTTAGTACTTTATGCTTTATGACCAACGGCTTTTGACAACTTCGGTATATTAAATTCTTAATTAAAAAAAATAATGCGTCAAGAATTAAACTTTTTCATTTTATTAAAGCGACAAACCACATCAATTTCATCATATAAATAATAATAATAAAAAATAGTTTATTCAAAAGAAGAAATGTTTACAGATGCTTAAGAGCTTACTGATGGTTCCACACTAGAAACACAAAACCTAAAACTAAAAACTACTAAAAACGATTTTCCAGTTCCGTTTTTAAACATTCGAACTCGGAAGATTTAGAGTTACCGTTGGTCACTGTCCTTGACTGTGTGTTGCGTGTATACGTGTGTGTCTATGTGTTTGTGGCCGAAGTACGTCCTGCTACGTCGCCGTAGCGTCTTCGAACAAAGAACGCGTCTTGCTAGCAAGATCAATACGGGCCCGGCGCTGCCAGTTGGGTATTTACCCCGGAATTTAGGGGGAAAGCGGGTTTTATGGGGATTTTAATTGAAATAAAAGTTCGTAAATTTTTATACACGGTGATACTTAAAGGTTATGCTGTAGGAACTAGATGAAGGATGTATGTTATACAGTTGATGAAACAGAATCACGTGCCTCTGTGGAACTTTTTCTCATACAATTTAGCAATCATTTCTGTGGTAAGTCATTATGACGTGTGCAGTGAAAAGGTTCCATTGAGATACGTGTTCTGTTTCTTTCACTATTACTAGATTAATTCATGTCATAATTTAAGAATAAAGTGCGAGCTGTAAAATTAAAATATTGAATAACGCTACGTAAAAACATGAGATCCAAAGGTACCTATGTTATCATGTATCTTTTAGGTTTTGGCTGTTTTTTTAAGTACTCAAAACGCCAAGGAGTTATGTAAAGACTAAGTTCTCCGAACGATAAAGTGAGGCCAGTTTAATCTACGCCTTGTGTTAATATGAGAGAGAAAGAGAGATAGAAATTTTTATTTACACATATTCTACATAGGTACTACATTGAAAGACAAAAAAGAAATAATAGAATAAAAAAAAGAAAATAAGCAGATAATTTATTATACTAAACTATGGAAAAAAATTGTACCGAAATGGCGTGCATTGGGCCCCATGAGCCTAGCTCTACTTAATCATTATTACTTATTTTTACTATTGGTTGTATTTGTGTGCTTACACATGCGACAAGGCGTGGTTTGAACAACTGTTCGACCTGGACAAACCGAAAATTATTCATGTTACAGAATTCCCTGAAATAAAAATTCGCACATGCCAATGTTCACACTATGGTTTGCAGCAGAGGGATTTATTTTCAGGGGAAATGTTGCAAAAACCTGGCAACCCCACCCCACCCCGCCACAGCCGACTCACCCGGTCACCGGTAAAGATTTACCTATTTAGAAAGAAAGTAAAGTCGTTGAAACTAATAATGAATAATAAATAAAGAAAAAATACAATTAAGCAGGTGCTTATGCTAAGAGACATTTTATAAGTAAATTCAAACATCATGCCTGTTCATTAAAATTTTGTTTTTGTCTACTTTTGTAGATCCCATGTAAGTGGTGATTGTTTTGATTACTTTAGTGTTCTCTATGGCATGGATTAGAGTGATTAGACGATGAATAATAACCTCGATGCCAATTTTCAATCGGCGATGTCGTATACGATTTTTTTTTCAGCGCCTGTTTCAGCCAGTGCGAAAATTATGCAAGAGCACATATCTCTAAAAAGACAAAGGAAGCAATGTCCGTACGTTGTACAACTCTACTGAACTTGGATTATTTTTATTAGTTTTTTTCTTTCTTTTAATATATTAGAGTAGATACGAGTATATAATCTCTACCATAGACTAATATAATTTAAGGTACCTACTTGGGACCTAATACATCCCTTTTTATAAAATGTATAAGGTAGTAAAGTAGAATTTAATTATTGTAAATGTACCAAATTTTATTTTGAAAAAAAAAAAACTTTCTGCCATGTTTCTTGCGACGCATTCTTCTTGGCAATGGCAGTCTTTCCAAATCAGCTGGTGGTTTTAAAGACGCGAAAAAGCCCTTGGTGGCCTAAGTGCAAAATAAAGCTTTGAATTTGAAAAGAACTCAAGAACGTCACTTTTTTTTCACCTGCCACCAACGCCGCGTTTTTCAGCCAGTAATTAGGCAAGGCGTCGCCGTCACTGGCGGGTCGTGACCCGCGACGCTCATTGGTCCCACCCACTACGTTCTCTATAAGAATTTACGGCTTGTCAAACGTAAATAGAAAACAACCTTATTTACTGAAATAATAAGATTAACAACAGGACATTATTAAATTTGATTAAAAATATAAGGTCCTGTCTCACCACTCCTTAATTGACAACATTTCATATTTCTGAGCCTATAATCTTAATGGTTCTCTGTATTTTGATCGAAAAGATGAACATGCTGACAGTTTAAGTTTTTCGCTAGGGCTTTTATTTAATTTATAATTAATTTATTAATTTGTGCTTATTCTAAAAGGGCGTAACTCCGGTACTATCACAGAATACACACTTATCCCTTTGTCTTTTCTCTATAGAAAAAAAAACTGACGTTAATTTCAAATTGTCAATGTCAGGTCCTATTCTCCAATATTCGATTTTCGAGGTTCGCTTCGTGCTGTTCCGCTCATACTAATAGTCATTATCTTGAGAGTGAGAGAGAAGGTATGCAACGAAGTTCGAAAACAGAATTTCAGAGTTGCCCCCCTTGTACTTTGAAGTTGTCAAAAACACAAAATTATGATCGCTTATTTTTTCTCGTGAACCACCTATCCTGTGGTAGTATTGGTAAAATTAGGACATATTTTTAATTTTCTATAATAAGCGATATTAAAATTATATAAACATATTGCAGTGATCAGGAGGCAAAATGCTTTCGAACCATATATACATTTTCAGGTGTTATAAAAATGAAATGTTGTCAATTACAACTGTCAGCTATCTATGATTCCGTCTCTATTTATTACTACGAAACAGACGGAGACGTCGTCATAGATAACTGCCAGTTAAGGAATGGTGAGACAGGGCCTAAATATAACAAGAGAAAAAAACTCTAAATAAATAAATTAAAAATAAAGCAATTAAAGAAACAAATAATGAAGAAAGGACGCTGCGGCATAGTACCACAAATATCTTTGAAGAGGCTAATAAAATAATGATAAAAATGACATGTAATAACAATAATTATTACGAATAAATGAGTATGAGTATGACTATGAGTATAGCGCTAGGATCCCATGGACCAATAAGGGGTCTCAACAAAGATTATGTATATTCAGTGCCAAGATACCTATCATCATCTGCCTAGCGTTTTTCCCGGCATTTGCCACGGCTCAGTGAGTTTGGGTCCGCTTTGACAACCTAATCCCAAGATTTGGCGTAGGCACTAGTTTTTACAGAAGCAACTGCCATCTGACCTTCCAACCCAGAAGGGTAACAACTAAGCCTAATTGGGACTGGTCCGGTTTCCTCACGATGTTTTGATTCACCGAAAAGCTCATGGTGAATTCCAAATGTAATGTAATGTAATTGTGCCGAGATACCAATATTTAATTCAAATGTGGTCGGCTCAAATTTGTTGCACTTTTAAACTATCGACAAAAATCGACATCTTATTCTATATTTCAGCTGTTTAATCTACACACAGTTAAATGCAATTTAATATTTTTAAATAACATCATCTGTGTCATCTGTCTACTCTCCGTTTCGTCGTTGGCATTGGCACTCCTGCAGTCGACTACCTACGCAAACTTTGAAAATCGCTGACACATACCTACTACGGGGGTAGTTTTTCAAAGTTTGCGAAGTTTGCAGGAGTGCCAACGACGTTTTTGGCCGACCAGGGGCTGTACCATGACGTCTTAATGCGTTTCAGTTTAGGTCCGCTCGCTGTCAGATTCATACTAAAAGTGACAGCTAAAACTTGAACTGCGACGGAATTAGGACGTCATGGTAAGGCCCCAGGGGCCGTACCATGACGTCTTAATGCGTTTCAGTTTAGGTCCGCTCGCTGTCAGATTCATACTAAAAGTGACAGCTAAAACTTGAACTGCGTCGGAATTAGGACGTCATGGTAAGGCCCCAGGGTCCTTACCATGACGTCTTAGTGCGATTCCGTTTAGGTTCGCTCGCTGTCAGATTCATACTAAAAGTGACAGCTAAAACTTGAACTGCGTCGGAATTAGGACGTCATGGTAAGGCCCCAGGGGCCGTACCATGACGTCTTAATGCGTTTCAGTTTAGGTCCGCTCGCTGTCAGATTCATCTAAAAGTGACAGCTAAAACTTGAACCGAACTGAGTCGGAATTAGGACGTCATTAGTAAGGCCCCAGGTGTAAGTTACTCACGGTCATCCACTTATTTCGAACGTATCATAACGCACTAAATGCGCACATCCTAACTCCCAAGTATATCTTAAGTGCTACTTAATCTATTATCGGTCTTCATAATATATTTGGTTCATAAAAAGTTACGATAAGACCGTTTTTTCAGCGTCAGGCGTCGTTATACTTATCTCATAGATAGCGTCGGTCAAGAGCGCCCTCTGGGGAGAAACTATGACCTGTTTTAACCCCCGACGTAAAAAGAGGGGTGTTAGAAGGTTGACGTCTATGTCTGTGGTACCGTAGCTGAAACGGATAGACCGATTTCGAGTTATTTCATTCAAAAGCCAGTATCCGTATCCAGATTGTTTTTTTTTATTTACGTATGACTGCGTGGAGGGTTTTTCAAATTTTTAATTTATTTGTTACTAGCGACCCGCCCCGGCTTCGCACGGTATACTATGCATGTATTATACATATAAACCTTTCTCTTGATTCACTCTATCTATTAAAAAAAACCGCATCAAAATCCGTTGCGTAGTTTTAAAGATTTAAGCATACATAGGGACAGAGAAAGCGACTTTGTTTTATACTATGTAGTGATGATTTCGAACACGTTCTAGTTAAGTATACTTAACTTATGCATATAAATGAAGAGATGTAATGATAGGATAGTCTATTAACAAACGTACATAACCAATTCCGATTCAGTTCAGGTTTTAGCTTATTTTTAGTATGGATTTGACAGCGAGCGAACCTAAACTGAATCGCATTGAGACGTCATGGTAAGCCCCTGTAATTTTTTTTCAGGACAAAGTTACAGCTGTTGTTGTGTTGTGTTTGATTCAAAGGAAATTCTGTTGCCGCCATGTTGCCGCAGTTTCTGGGCTTGTTTTTTTTTTCACTAAATTAGGTAAATGTAGGTTTTTGTAATAGGTATCTAATTTCATGGAGTAATTTCTATTATTTTGGAATGGAATTTATGCGCGAAATTTCGGCGAAGGAAAACGTCGCGAGGAAACCTGCTGACGCCTATGAAGCAATTCAATGGTATGTGTATTTAGTTTGCAATCGGCACTGGGCCCGCGTGGGAACTATAGCCCAAACTCTCATTCTGAGAGGCCTGTGCCCAGCAGTGGGACGTATATAGGCTGAAGATGATGGTGATGATGATTTCTTTTTAATCATACTTGCTGCTTCCTTGTAAACGAGTGAAAACAGCAGCTTAGAATAGATTTTAATGTTGTACCCTCCATAATGCTCAAGACGCGTACAGTACTGGCCGCTTACAAGAAAAACGTAGGTATTATCTATATTGACAGACCTATAACAATGTGCTGATGCCTTAGTACTTTTGCACCACGCAACAAAAAACACTTCGAAATCGAACACGATTCGTTTGTATTTCAAAATAAGCTCTTAAGAGGTTCTGTATCTTGGTAGGTAATTAAACTCTCCCTCTGTCTTACGTTTGATGCGAGTTTAACATTTTTTACACATCTCAAAAAGTGCTCAGCGCTCAGCGCTAAAGAAGTTTTCATTTCAAAACCGCTAGCGCTTTCTTCTTGAACGCACCGCAATCTTTACGACAGTGTTGCTATTTCGGTGTTGATATCTACCGCAAAGTGGCCAGTTTGTGGTTCCAGAAACTACCAATTTGGGAATATTATCTCCTTCGCGATAAGGCGTGGTAGTTTTTTTATGGCGTCTATTATTTATGACGGCGTTGAAAGAGGGATGAAGTTGGCAATATTATATATTTTTAGTTGGATTGTTTTTGTGGTACAGTATTCAAGGGATGCCTACGGAACCCAATTCGGTACTGAGCCTCCGCTGTCTGTCTGTCCGTCTGTTACAGACCTGACCTGTATCTTAAGGACTTTAATAGATACCTAGGTACACACTTAACCTTTAGGAGAGTGTTTCTTAATAAACGGCTAAGTATTACTTAACAACAAAAATACTAAAAACAAACATTATAGCTAAAGAAAGATTTGACTGCAAGGCATCCATTTAAAAAAATACAATCAAAAGTTCCTATGTCGTTTTATCCAAGCTAATAAATAAATAAATAAATATCTTGGGACAATTGACACCAATTGACCTAGTCCCAAACTAAGCAAAGCTTGTGATATGGGCACTCGACAACGGATAAACATACTTATATAAATAAATACATATTAAACATCCAAGACTCGAGAACAAACATTCGTATTTTTAATACAAATATCTGCCCCGACCGGGGATCGAACCCGGGACCACAAGCTTCATAGTCAGGTTCTCTAACCACTAGGCCATCCGGTCGTCAAATCTTGGAAAGTATTGGACAATTTTTTATAACAATTTCACAAATAGGTTAAGGCTAGCTAGCCTAAGTAGTATAAATATGTATGGTATTTTCATTCGACGACCGAATGGCCTAGTGGTTAGAGAACCTGACTATGAAGCTTGAGGTCCCGGGTTCGATCCCCGGTCGGGGCAAATATTTGTATGAAAATACGAATGTTTGTTCTCGAGTCTTGGATGTTTAATATGTATTTAAGTATGTATTTATCTATATAAGTATGTTTATCCGTTGTCTAGTGCCCATATTACAAGCTTTGCTTAGTTTGGGGCTAGGTCAATTGGTGTCAATTGTCCCAAGATATTTATTTATTTATTTATTATTTATTCTTAACTGTCCTATTTGGTAAACAAAATTCTAACCTCAATGTGCAAATTTTTGTAAAGAATAAGGTGTATTATGCTATCAAATAAATCTGAGGGAATATTTTGTACATAATTTTGCTGATATTTTATCTCCAGTTCCTTTATTTACGATGAAATAGTTAAAAAATAACAAAAATGAGACGTTTTGAGGTTAGAATTTTGTTTATCAAATAGGACAGGTAAGAATGAAAATGCCTTATAAGCGTTATTTCGTCATAATCGGATGTCAAGAAGAAAGTACATATTCGTTTTAACTGTTTTAAGTTTGAATACAATTTAAAACGACCTGAATAGATTATTCTAAATGTAAAGTCCGCGCGAAGTCGCGGTTTCTACTAGTCATAAAATATGTTTATCAAAACAGGAATAATCTTCAGTAAAACAAGTGATATACCTACACATGTTTGAGATAACATATCTTGAATCATTTGCCTATCACGTGTCACACTTGTACCTATATATTACATCTAACTTAATATTATAAATGCGAAAGTATGGATGGATGTTTGTTTGTTACTCAGTCACGCCAGAACGGCTCAACGAATCTGGATGAAATTCGGCACTTAGATAGAGAAATGTCTGGAATAGCACATAGGGTACTTTGTTTTTTTTTTTCCCGCGGGATAGCGCGATTAACGAATTCTTTGCAGACGAAGCCGCAGGCAACAGCTAGTATCACATAAATACAAGATACCTAGTCTTGTATTGAATATGATTGGTTGATATAAATAAGTATGAACGTAGTGGGTCATATCGTTAATGGTTCTGACACAGGCCTTCTTTCAGAACGAGAGGGCTTGGGCTATAGTTCCCAAGCGGGTCCAGTGCGGATTGGGAACTTCACATACACCATTGAATTGCTTCGCAGATGTGTGCAGGTTTCCTCACAATGTTTTCCTTCAGCGAAAAACTCATGGTAAATTTCAAATGTAATTTCGCACATAAATTCCGAAAAACTCAGAGGTGCGAGCCCGGGATTCGAACCCGCGACTCTCTGCTTGAGAGGCCACCTAGACTACCACGGCATTTTTCGCACATACGTTACGGACCCCAGGGTCCATGGACCCCACTTTAAGAAACCCTGATCGACTGCAAAAGTCCGTAGGCACTTCTGTTGAATACATTTCTGAGTTATTTAAACTATAACATTGATACGATAAGACACAGTAAACACATTTAATTTATGACTTTATTATGTTTTCCTTGCAAACAATTTGTTAGGCATGTAGGTAATTGTTACCTACTTATTTTGTGCATTCATTTGTCTTACATTCAAAATGTGCAACTTTGTCTTTGTTGACATTAACAGTGTGAAAAATACCTAAGTACTTAAGAATGATGTTTTTGAAAAAAGGACCCGTTATAACATCACTTCGTTGTCCGTCTGTCTGCCTGTCTGTCCGTCAAGACCCATTTTCTCAGGAACGCGTGGAGATATAAAATTAAAATTGATACCAAATACTGAGGTCTGCGGTCCCTTGGGGCTGTGGAAAAATGAACCCTCTGAGTCAACTTAATCAAAAGATACAGTCATTAGAAAAGGAGATTCCATACCTAGAGAAACCTATGGGTAGGTACTTCCAGTCGTCCTGGAAATTTGAGATCTGGTATGAAGGTAGCTCCTATAGCACAACTAATTCAATAAATCTAAGAATTTGATTTTTTTATGTTTGTCTGTCTATGGCCCAAGGCTCTTTCTACCCCGTCTATATAGGCGTGATTTATGTAGGTGTGTATGTTATGTATTTGTATGTCTTTCTATGTGAGCCAATATAGAATGACCTCATACTGCCTACATTTTGCAACTCAACTTTGAAGCAGATACCTATCTTTAACAGATTGAGCTGAAATTTTGCATTGTTGAAGTCGGATGACAGTACAATAAGAGTTTTTAATGATTCACGGTTAAGTTCATTCGAAATATTATAAACGGTAACGGTTTTCGATATATTATTATTATTATTTATTATTAATTTCTTCAGTCTACCCGTGATCATGATGCATGCAACTGTATCGAAATATCGGGTGCTCAATAAAGGTAATCGCGGTTCACATCCCGTTTATAATATTTCGAATGGACAATACAATAATCTGGTAGTATAATTCTGGTGGCACAGTTAGGAGCGTCTCCGCAGGAGGAAATTTATAACTCTTCAACGGTTGGTTGGTCCGATTGATTTGAAATTTGGTACACATAAATGTATTTTCAAGTTACGTTATTATATTTTGTGTGATAACTTACATTGGAGAGTCAGATCACATTCACGTCACTTTTAATAAGGCTGACAAACACGCATGCCAGTTCCTTGGACTTGTAAGCGTACAGCTACGGTAGCCGCTTACCATCAGGTGGACCGTACGCTTCTTGGCCACCGACATGGTATAAAAAAGAGACTAGCTAGGGGGCTAGGGGGTAGCACTCTGGGAGTGCCAGCAGAAGTGAAAACTACACACACGCACGTGCAAAAAAAAAACTTTTTCTATAAGAGATTTGAATTGCGGTCACCTGTGAGAACGTATACTGTTATTCCACTCCTTATACCACAACAGGTGACTGACGAAATCAACGTACAGTTCAAAAATCGAACGCGACTCTAGCTTCATTCTTACTTATTTCAAAATAAGCTCTTAGAGGATCCTGATATCCTGGTACTTTAAACTCTCCCTCCGTCTTACGCCTGATGCGAGTTTAACATTTATTAGGTACCCATCCCAAAAAGTGCTCAGCGGCGCTAAAAAAGTTTTCACTTCAAAAATTTCTCCAGCCCATACATTACATGCCTTCTCCCACAATGAGAGAGCTTGGGCTGTAGTTCCCACGCGGGTCTCATTGGGAACTTCACACAACTTAATTAGCTGAAGGCGTGTCGGTTGCCTCAAGTTTACCTTCACTGATAAGTTCACTTTCTTTGACACTATACTCGTACCTAAGTACATTGAATGCGCAAAACATTTGTTATCCTCGATCAAAAACTCCCGAAATCTTGTCGGACCATCCGAAACCTACGGATTCATTTTACACTACATAATCGACGCCAAATTCCAATGGTCTTTCCGATGCGAGTTCCGATTCTTGAAAGCCCATCACTCGATACCGGTATAGTTTGTGTAAGCGAGAAAACAGCAGCTCAAATTAAACTATCGACTAGTGCCTAGATTCAGCACAATTTTTCATCACTTTTAGACTGGCATTTTCACATTGGTTTCAAAAATCTAGCCCTTGGCGTATTACTATCAGTCCCCTGGTAGTCTTCTGCCTTCAACGTCCACCTTTAGCGTCTGTTTGAACGAAACTGGGTCCTCGAAACGTTAAAATTGCTTATATGCTGGTAACCTTTGCGCTTGGCCCTGCGTACGATACACTTTTGTATCGAGACTCACCTTTAGCCTGCAAGACAGTCGCTACTGTTTCCTTGATAAAGGCTAGGGACTAGTTTTCGACTGTATACTGATATGGTCTAAGAGAGCGATCATCAGGCATCTGATAACCAGATGAGTAATTTTGTTGATACTTAAAGGGTTTCGATATCGCTATCGGTACATGTGATTAAAATAAGAGCTTAATCTCAAACACGCAAATTTATACTTTGCATGGCGCAGTCGGGTGGAAAACCCTTTTTATGGAATAAGGGAGGCAAACGAGTATACAGGCCATCGATGGTAAGCAATCACCGCCATGAGAACCACCAACTGCAAAAGCGTTGCCGGTCCGTTCTTAGCCTTTGATGGCGATGGTACAGTAAACTCATTTTTAGAAGGTCCCCGATGTCAGCCCCGAGTTTGATCTTGTATCAAAGCTAATAAATTTTTGCCTTTGTCTTTGTTATAATTAGGTGGGAACACCGTTGGTGGGGGGGCGATTCCACAACCTCACAGTGCTCGCAAGAAATATCGCAGAAAACGGACTGTTGTAGGACGTCCATCAAGGTGGTGACGATGATGTGTACTATAATTTATAGCGAGAGGTGCGATAGCGGAAGCCAGCGGCTGGTATTAAGTTGAACAACTCAGAATTCGACCGTCATGTTGCGATGCAAAGCCACTTTGCGTAGTGTTAAGTCAACTAAGTGTACTTATTCACGATCGAACTTAGAAATAGCTATAAGATAACCCTCGACTCATTCATAATTCATAATTGACTTGTATACTTAATTTTATTAACAAAACTTCTGGTTAGCAATACCTAAAGATTTTGCTGGTTGGCTTGAGTCTATTTTTTGTTTTTGGAATGAAGTTACTAGCGCCATCTAGTGGAGAACCTATAACGTCGTCTCAAACAAAGCTCGCCTAGAAGCAAGCTCGAAAGCTTTGAAACACTCGTAGCTCCCACACGTTCTAGTTAATTTAAGCATTCATTCACAGATGGCGTTGCCATAACAATTTCATAGAAAAAACGATTTTTTTAAAGAAAAACATTTTTTATTTTATTTAATGTTTTATTTTTAGTTTACACATAATTACACCCACTATCGTTTTAAAGACGCACAAATACTTAACCAACAAAAACAACTCAAAAAGCAGCCTGCAGAATGCAATACGTAAATAACTAAAAATAATTAACACATTTCAATACCTTATAAAAAAAACTTCGAAATAATGGAACATTTTACAAATGTCACATACAGAGCTATAAGCACATTGTTTTTAACATAAAATTAGCATACAATGAAAAGGGGCCACGTCCAACTCTTGAGGTAACTACAAAAACAAATACGCAACTCATTTTATAGAAATCTACCTTTTCTTTGAAATATCAGTTTGAAAAATAAACACGAGTGTTTAACACTGAGATAATAATATAACCGTACATGAGTAAGTAACCAAGATAGAGGCAAAACTGCTTACATACGCCGCTAGCAGATAAATGCAGATATAACTGGTTTAAGCTGGTTCAGCCAGTGGACAATCTAAGGCAGCTTTGTTTCAGATGTTAAAATAGTCTGTTTTCTATCATTTTAATGCGGCAAACTTATTACAAAGTTATGATTTAAATAAAATTGGAGGAAACAAGAGGAAATTCTTGGTTCAATAGCGAAATTTCAAATACAAATCGACTTTTCATTGAAATAATAATTACATAAATATAAAATCTGTTCAATCCGCTACATAAATATCTCATTATTAATGTCAATTATAAAGGATTTCTCTTATGTTTTTTCACCTTTACTTTAAATACAGAACAAATTTCATATTTCATCATCTTCTTTAACGTCATAAAAATAAAGATGTCTATGCAATGCAGGTGTCCAAGTATATTTTAAGCCTCAAACCTTTATTGCTATGTCATTATAGTAGAAAATTCGAATTTAAACATTCATAATTTCGTAGGATTCTCATAAAATCTGAAAGTAAAGTAGCATTGGGTAAGAAAAAAAAATATTTTAGCCATAATTAGAAACCATGGGTTCACAATAAACATTTTTTTTCGAAAAGCTGAAAAGATTTTAATGAAAGCTAAACAGACTTGCTTTAATAAAAAAAACTCACTAAAATCGCTCCTGTTCGGGTCTTCTAACGCAAGACACATAGACGGACATATTCTTGACATATACATAGTTCCACCGTGTATCGGGGTTTTATAACTACATACTTACATTAACATATTTTATTTTACAGTATATCCGTAGCAGTACTTAGATGACATCGTATCTTGATAGAGTAGGACGCAGTTACATGTCAGAGCGAGCAAAAGTGACTTTACAAAAGTGACTCCAATAATTATAGCTTCTTAAATCAAGAGCGTTTGGAACGAAATAACTACACTACACTTAATACTTAAGTTATTAAAAAAACATAATAGAAAATTTTGGAACAAAAACGAGTAGCATCAAATATTTTAGAGCAAGCCACGCTCGAAAATACATAAAAACAACTTTATTCTACACAGAGGTCATTCATGCATTTTCGAGCGCGACCGTTTCGTACTTTCTCGTGAGCATACTCAGTATTAAATCTAAATAAATTCAGACTTTTAGATATTTGAAAGTTCCAATAATTAGATAGCAATAACTACTTATTTACACACCAAACACACAGACTAAGTAAGGTTTATTTACATAACATTTGTGAAATACGAATTTTATTTACAATGTATTCGAATGACAATCAAATGAAACATGACAGGTTTTCAGATAGTACATTACTTAATTCCATTATTTCTTATTGGTTAATTCAATTACCCATCTCTATTTGTATTGAATGAATTTCATGATTACGATAATCAATTTATAATGGGTATATATTTTCCTATAACCTGCACTCATATAAGCAGTCGATTTCTTTACAGAATAGGGTTGCCTTGTTTATACATGAAACTTTTTCAAATTTTTAGACCTTGCAATTGTTTTTCTATTAAACTGGCGTATACTGATTCTATGGTGAACATTACCGTATCTGAGTTAGAACTATGATTGCATTAATTAGAATTCCGTCTTCCTCATCACATTTAGTAAAATAGTGACACATTACAAATTAAGTCCAAAATGCAACCCTAGTAAATCACTGTTGGAATAGTGACATATAAATACGTGTATACATAATCACTCGTCTTAATCCCTCACGGGATAGATAGAGCCTAGGATAATACCTAAGCCACGTTCAACGTGATCGTGTGATAAATAATAAGTGATAGTTAGTCCCACTATTGTTTAACTTTAAATAATGACGATAAAAACCAGTCAAAATGTAATATTCACTTAGTTCTATAACATACGTTTACATACTGTAAATTCCTTAAATGCCACTTTAATCCATAACAACAATACATACTACGAAAACCACCTTAACTCTTAATTTTTGAACATTAGACGTATTCTGTTAACATTTATAACCCTATGTTTTACTTACATACGAAATTTAGTTCAATTTGTCATAGAAACTAGTGACCTATTTTATTCACGAATAATAAATAAAATACTGTTTGAATATTTTAAAGGAGATTTCGAATACCAAGTGAACTAAGAATCATAATTTGAAAAGAACTGTTCGTTAACACAAATGTCTATTATAATCGGAATACGTCAAAGTTTTGAGATCCAAAATCGAAATTGCTTACAACTATTGAGGTCAAAATGATTTCTTTTCGCTACAATCTCTAGAAAACATTTTCAATGTATAATTATGTATTTTTTCTCAGTATTAAATATTTATACTGTATCAGATTTTGTATTTTCATTGTTTCTTAAAGTTAAGACAAAATTTAAAAGAGAATTTTAATGCATCCATTAAAATATCAATTTTCAGAACGTCACCTTACCCTGAAGGTGGTAAAAAAAAACCTTGTTCGCAGCAAAAAGTTTACAAAATGCATAGAGTTCCAGACTAACCTTCAAGTTAGTAAGGCCGAAAAAAAAACATACGCGATCAAGCGAATGATAAACTCAAAAGTTCCATATTTGAAACTGGCTGCTCGCGTTCTTTTTGGAATGTCAATTCAAAATCAATCCCAAAAACATCGAGTTTTTTCACGCTGGCAACTTTACACAAAAATTAACACTACAAATAGGGTAGTGTTCAAATGTCACTTCACTATCACTTACCTAAAGCGTCCGTATCGCCACTCACTAAAGTGTCAAATTTCACGTATAATGAGTATTTTTTTAAAGTCCCAGGATCATTCAGGCTCTGTGTACATAAACGAGAACTTGTCGTGGCTGGTGGGGGCGATGACCTTGGCTTCGATCAGACACTGGACCACCCAAGTGGTAGAAACGAGTGGTATATTGTCTTGGTTCGCTTTGTTCTGGACTTCGTGGGGACAGTCCCATTCGGTGACCAAAGCGAGGGCATCCGACATGTTGAGATCTTCCTCGTTGACGACCCGCGTGGTCGCCCCGACTAGGGTGCACACGCGTTCCCAGAATTTGACGAACGTGTCCTGATCGCCGCAGAGTAGGATCACTTTGTCTTTGAAGAATTGGTTGTTGCGTTTGCCTGATGATGGTACCTGAGAAACAATACAGCGAATAAGGACTATATGCACACACTAGATACATACATACTTATATCACATTGAAGGAGTATAGTCTGGCAGCTAAACCACTGCAGCCAGATGACACTTCCAAATGTCATTTTATGAAATAATGATACCACATTTATTTCACTAGTGCTCGACTAAGGTCACGTAATGAATGATTTGATTATTGAACGAACGAAATATTTTATGAATGTCACATTCGTAGTTTAGTATATTTCAAAATAAGCGCGATGCTTTTGAGGCATTCAAGGTTCATAATTAACATAGTAGATAAAAAATGTGCGATGACTTTGTAATACACGTAAATAGTGACAGCAGCAGGCAGCAGTGAAACTGATTCGGAATAATTTAAGTTTTTAAGTAAAAGTACAAAGGTAGAAAAAAATATTAATGTGATAATTGTTGTTTTATTTATGGCAAAATGGGGAATGAGTTGAAAACTGGTAACTGATTTGACATGCTTCCGCACATTTCCAAATCGCGCTCTTACACTACTGACTAGAAAACATCAAAAAATCCTTATTGAACAAACCATTTTATTAAAATACGCTTTGAAAATTCTCATTTATGACGCAAATTAATTTCATTACATCGTTCATTCTTTCATTCACTCACTAAGTCACAACACTATTTAATATTTGCCAAAAACTGACAACACTGAAAGTGTCATCTGGCTGCAGTGGTTTATCTGCCAGACTATAGCATAAGATTTAAACTAGTATTAGTTTGTATTTTTCTGTTTGTGTTTGTATGTAGTTTTTCTTTTTTTAACAAATAAATAATTTATTATTATTAAGTACGTCTTTATCCTTTACGTTATGGGGTAGACAGAGCCTAAGGTAACAAGACTTGTCTTGTCTTGGCTTAGGTCTTGACGGCGACGATTGGAAGCGACCTTTCGCTGCCAGCCGTGATTAGCGCCATGACCGGCAGCGAAAGATCGTGGCAAGCGGTGGCCTCCTTTTGCGAGGAGGCCATGACGCACAAAGAGGAAGCGGAGAGGGTGCGTGAGGAGGACCCAACCTCCCAGCCCCAGCGCCGCAGGCGAGTTGGGCGCAGGCGGCTCAATTTTGAGCGCCAATTACCGCTCTGAGGAGGACTGCGGGTGACGGGCATGGGGATGCCCGTCCCCGCCAATGAGTCCTCGTGCTGGTAGACGCACCAAGTGTTCCGGTGCGTCTACAGCGTAGGAGACAGGAGACAATTAGTCTCCTGAGGCCGGGCCCTCACAAGGGCAGACTGCCGTGCTACCGGGGCCATGGATGCGTAGAGTTCCCACAGTCCCGGAAGCAATACGGCGGGGATGAGGAACACCCTGGGGTTTTTAGTGGGTAAACCGCCCCCTTCAGGGGCGGGACTCCCACATAACCACCGGCACCCCCAGCCGGTGGTATCCATAAAGGATTTTCCCCAGGCCAAAAAAAAAAAAAAAAAAAAAAAAAATGGTCTTGACCTAATGGCGATGTTTAGCAAGTGGGGTATTTAGGTGAAAAGGGGAATCAAAATAGTGGTGGCTTGCTAGCAAGATTATCATCCATTCCCTCAATGGGTTTTTACCAGTGTGCGGGAAAGGCAGTGACAGATAGTCATAACATACTTAACGTCAGAAAGCAAATATTGCTGTTAGTTTTTTTTAATGGCTGAATGTCAAGATGCTATTGTCACAAATATGAGTGGAATAGAAATTGAAAAAATAATAATGCCGGCCTTGACCTGGCCATTAAAGACCTCTCGTCTAGTCGCACCTAAAACGTCATACTTTGCAGCCATAAGGAACATAACATGGCGGGCAGCGCCAGCGTGCCGGTGACCCACTGGTGGGACACGGCGCGGATGTCCGCCGCCAGCGACCGGATGTTGGTGGCAGACCTTTAGTTACCGTTATTTTGGCATAACGCTAGTTTTCATAACGTTATATTGCCGAATAGCGTTTTTTAATAAAACGTTTTGCATAACGCTGTTTTATTTTTCATAACGTTATATATTTTTTTTAATTTATCCATCCAGCGATCCAGCACAACACTAAACTCAATTGTTTAACACCACACTATCTACTTAAATACTATAGACCGAGCGCTTAAATGAGTTCTCACCCGCGCGGTACAGGGCCGAGTTCATAACTATAGTTCATAACGTTATGGTTATGATACGATATAACGTTATGAAGAAATATAGAATTTGTTTGAACGAAATTTTAAACACAAACGACACATAACGGTATTATACCGTTTTTTTTTTCAAAACGTTTTAAAGGTTTGGTTGGTGGTGAGGCAGTGTCTCTATTGTCACTCACCCAGTTAACGAAGAGCTGCTTAGTGATGGACCAGCCGGCGGGCAGCGCCAGCGTGTCGGGGTCCAGCAGCGCGCGCGCCGTGCAGCACTGGATGACCCACTGGTGGGACACGGCGCGGATGTCCGCCGCCAGCGACTGGATGTACTTGGCGGTGAGGCAGGGCCGCGGGGCTATCAGTTTAGTCACGCTATACTTGTTCTTTGGCACGTCGTCGAAGTGGCTGAAAAGATTTGACTGTCTTGAAATTTTAATTTATAAAAAAAAACCTCTTACGCATTAATCGAGTATTATACGTAAACAAATTAAAAACTGGCCAAGTGCGAGTTCGACTCGCGCACGTGGGGTCACTATATTGGTCACTGATATAATACAGACATACATACATTATTCCGGTTTTGTTGTTATAGCGAGCGGCAACAGAAATACATCATCTGTGAAAAGGGTCTGGCCGGAAGGTAGGTAATAGTAAAATCGCCCCTGGCTGTATTTGAAATATTGTTATGCACGTTTGTTTGTTTTATTATAAGATATAATTTTACTGAATATTAAGACTTAAATGCTTACGGTTAGCGAAAAAATAAAAAAAATAAAAATTCAGTTTTTTTTTTTTTAGCCAAACTACGTTACCGATTAACTTGTCCTTTGGATATTTTGTACATATATTTATGATACATTTACGAAAAAAAAAAAAAAGTTCTAGCGTTTTTTAAAGTACACAATTTTGGCTGTTTTAGTTTTTCTTTTTTTTTTTTTTACTTGCAAGTTAGCGACACCTACCATATTTTGATATAATATGCGCAATTTTATATTCTATTACATATATTTTTTTCAAAATTATTCATTTGGATCAACAAAGTGAAAAAAAAAAATTTTGTTTGAAAGGGTGGAAAAAAGTTCTTTCATATTGTTCAATCGTTCAAACATTCGTTCATAGTGTTGGTAACAATTATCTTATTAGCTATGTTAGTAACATAAAATAAAAACAGAAAATACGGATATATCACAAAAAAAAAATAGATTTAAATTGATTATTTAAAAAATATATATTTTGTAGTTGCAATTTTTTACTTATTTTGAAAAATCAAAAATAATTCATAACAATAATAATAATAATATAGCCCTTTTTATTTCGGATTCACTACAATTTCAGTTGCCAGGTACGATTTTTTTTTCAAAAATTCAAATTATTTATTTGTAAGAATACAGTATATTATTAATTATCAGGAGAGGGAGATGCCTTTGCCCAGCAGTGGGACAACATTACAGGCTTATAATAAAAAAAATAAAAAAATCGGAGTTTACTCCAAAAAAAATTTTTTTTTATATATATTTTCTATAGCAATGATTATAGTATTTACAGTTAATACTACCATTCCTATAGAAAAAAAATACTACAATTTTTTATATATTTTTTAGCTTCTATAGCTATGGTTATATACCCCAGTGGATTATTGTTAGGGGGTGTCTTATACACCCTGTATATACCTACTGTATTCTTACAAAAAAATAATTATTTTTTTTAAAAAAATATATATTTACCTGGTCTACTGAAATTGTAGTGAATCCGAAATAAAAAGAGCTATATTATTATTATTATTGTTATGAATTATTTTTGATTTTTCAAAATAAGTAAAAAATTGCAACTACTAAATATATTTTTTTAAATAATCAATTTAAATCTAATTTTGTAATGAGTATATAGTTTGACGGACGACGCGTAGCGGAGTCCGTTAATAAATACGAATCCACGAATTGCCGTTTCCGCCGAGGCACGTATAGTGCTTTTCTCTAATAATGCAAGGAAATAAAATAAAATGTTAAAATATTCCACTGACTTTCATGCAATTGAACAAAATTATCGCAATGTTCTACTCCCGCAACAGTACGTAGCTACATTAATTTCACATTTTTCTTCCGATAACGCCATTTCATTCTAAAGTATATTTCTGTTTACTATAAAATTGTAATAAATCAACTAAAAGTGCAAATTTAAATGTTATAAAGCTATTTTAAATTACAATACATTGGATTAAAAAAATCAGACACCATCTCAGATTCTGATCTTGAGGTAAAAAAAAAAAAAACGATTTAAGACACTTTTAAAGGCACTGGTTCCATATGATTGTACGAGCATTTGGCTGTTTGTGGTGAATGATCTTAGTCATAAAATATTAAAAAGTTAAATAGTTGTACAGTAATGAAAATTTCCCGGCCGCTTCCGCTATTTCCCGGCCGCTACAGCTGTGTTTTTTTTTTCTAATGTTGCGCCAGTAACGGAGACCTTCCTGGAAGCTGTTTTTGACAGTAAGACGCACATTTCCGAGCAGGTTGGAGGAAAAATCTTTCCCGTTAAAAAACCAGTTATCTGAGAAGAAAATTTGTACCTTCTTGGCTGCTGGTCAGCTAACTTGGTTATCTGCGAGGATAAGGAATGTTCGTGAGATCTACCTGTAAACGAGTCCGCCGCCGGCCTCTAGTTGCTCTTTCAGCCTCTCCTTATTGAAAGGCCGGTCGGAGAACTCCAGGTCCTCGCAGTCAGTACCAGCGGTCATCTCACCATCCTCCTCCGACGAGTAATGCCGCGTGTCTTGGCACTGCAATCATCATCGTAGTGTAAAGTGTGTCTGTAAAGTGATCTTATTATGAAACTCGCCAAGACTCTTTTCATAAAGCTCCACTCATTAACAGTTTTCTCGTACTCTTACTTTGGGAGAGAGTGAGAGAGGGGGGAAAGAAGTGAGATATATATAGACATAGATTTTTGAAAATGATCCCGTGGAGATAGAATAAGGAACAGTGTGATAAGGGAACGTGCTGGTGTGAAAGAAGATATAGTGACTAGGATAGAAAAAAGTATGCTTAGTTGGTTTGGTCACGTAGAGAGGATGGATGAAAGAAGATTAACTAAACAGATTTATATGGGGAGTGTGAATGGGTGCGTTGGGAGGGGAAGGCCTAGGCGGACGTTCCGTGATCAAATTGGGGACGTTTTGGAGAAAGGCCAGGTCAATAGTACCCGTAACCGACGAGCATGTATGAAGAGATTGATGAATGTGGATGAAGCGAAAGAGGTATGTCAGGATCGTAGCAAGTGGAACAAAGTAGTCTCTGCCTACCCCTGTGGGAAAGAGGCGTGACGATATGTATGTATGTATGTATCCCGTGGAAGTAGGGATTGCAAAATTCGGTTTTTTTCTCAAATCCGGAATTTAAAATTATCAACTTGTACAAATCCTGATTATCCGGTTTTTCGGATTTTTATTAATATTTTGAAATTTTCATGTAATTACATGTTTTTTGAAACCTAATGGTGTTCAATTTTATTGTTTTTAGAATTTCCCCAAGAATATATAAAATAAAACTACAAAAATCTTTATAATCCGCGTTTAATCAGTCCAGGGGCCGTACCATGACGTCTTAATGCGTTTCAGTTTAGGTCCGCTCGCTGTCAGATCCATACTAAAAGTGACAGCTAAAACTTGAACTGAGTCGGAATTAGGACGTCATGGTAAGGCCCAAGTACTGCTGTGTCTGCAGTACAGTACAACCGGACCGGCCGACTAGCTAGATCTAAAGCTAGGTAGGAGGTAGCCAGCAAAGCGCGGAGGGGAGAGGGATAGATATGCCACGTGGCGGGGAACGAAACGAACGCATGAATGAATGAAATGAAACGAAATTCAATAGGAAATTCTGGTTAAATGTCAACTTTGTCAACTGTAATTCCCCAAAATCCGAAAAAAACGGTTTTTTATGCTAAAAATCCGAATTTATAAAAGGCGCCAAAAAGCCGGATATATCCGGTTATTCCGGATTTCGGATTATCCGGATTGCAATCCCTACGTGGAGGAATCGACACGCGTGTTTTGTGCGGTGTAGGGGAAAGTTGTTTATGGGATCTATGTAAGTTTTGTGGCAGTAGAGGGAGATGGATGGATGGATAGACGTGACGATGTGAGTGTGTATGTTTGTTCCTTCTTCACGCTGAAACTGGACAAATTTGGATAAACTCATTTGACACTTTTATTTTCTACTAAACTATTGACTTTTGGGAAAACTTAACAAACCTAACCTAATGACAGCCACAACATTTACAGTTTATCAGATATTAAGGAGGTTGTCAAATGAAATGTTTATCAAACGATACATTTGTCAAACGTTGGCCAAATGATCAGACACCCTAAATCTTACCTTCTCCGACTTCAGCTTCTTCGGGGGTTCGGTGCACGTCAGTAAGAAGTGCAGGCCAGCAAACAGCTTGCTGTCAGCGGCCGGTATGGGACCCAGTTTGGACACAGTATCTTCGTCGTTCTCGAACTTGGTGAGCTTGGAATTCTTCTTGCCTATATTCTGTTTCGCCGCACCTTTGAGTTGGAGCGGGCCGGCTGCGAAAAAAATATCCAAGATATCAATTTTCGTATGCTAAATATGAATTTAGTTATCATACGGGGCAACTTTAATCGACATCCCCCTAATATAAAAATTTGTACACCTTTGTCGCTGTCAACTTCACTGCACTGATATTTGAAGCCGTCAATCTCACTCAACAGGCCTTTCACGCCGTCAATCTCACTTAACTAACATCTAACGTTGTCAATTTCTCTCCAATGACCTTTGACGCAGTTAACCTCATCCCACTGACCTTTGACGTGAACAACTTCAGTCCACTGATATTTGAAGCCGTCAACCTCATCCCACTGACTTTGGTCGCGGTCAGTCTCATTTTACTAACATTTGAAGCCGTCAATCTCACTCCACTGATCTTTGTCACAGTCAATCTCAATTCACTGACCTACCACTATGTCGCCGTCAATCTCACTCCACTGACCTTTGACTCCATCTATCTCACTCCACTGACCTTTGATGCCATCTATCTCACTCCACTGACCTTTGACGCCATCTATCTCACTCCACTGACCTATGTCGCCGTCAATCTCACTCCACTGATCTTTGACGCCGTCAATCTCACTCCACTGACCTATGTCACCGTCAAACTCACTCCACTGATCTTTGACGCCGTCAATCTCACTCCACTGACCTTTGATGCCATCTATATCACTCCACTGACCTTTGACGCCATCTATCTCACTCCACTGACCTATGTCACCGTCAATCTCACTCCACTGATCTTTGACGCCGCCAATCTCACTCCACACTGACCTTTGATGCCATCTATCTCACTCCACTGACCTTTGACGCCATCTATCTCAGTCCACTGACCTATGTCGCCGTCAATCTCACTCCACTGATCTTTGACGCCGTCAATCTCACTCCACTGACCTTTGACGCCGTCAATCTCACTCCACTGACCTTTGACGCCGTCAATCTCACTCCACTGACCTTTGACGCCGTCAATCTCATTCCACTGACCTTTGACGCCGTCAATCTCACTCCACTGACCTTTGACGCCGTCAATCTCACTCCACTGACCTTTGACGCCGTCAATCTTGCGCGGCGTGCGCTGCACCTCGGGCTCCACGCCGGCCACTTCCTCGAGCCGCGTGGGCGGCGCCGAGTTGCTGCTCTCGCTTAGTTCGCTGCTCTCGCTCGCCAGTCGCTTGCGGCTCACTGGGGTACTCTTTGTTTTAAGACCTAGGGATTAATCAAAATTTTTTATTGTCATTATTGCTACAGATTTGATTTGACACTACATAGCGTTAATACAGACGTCGAAAAGAAGAAGACTTGTTACTGAGGATGTGGCACAAATTGCTGTTTCCGTTTTACTTGGCATAAATCTATTATTAGCATACAAATGAAAACTAGAGATAAATACTACTATTGTCTGGCACGTTTTGCACAAATATTTCATATTATAAAATTACTAGCTGTTGCCAGCGACTTCGTCTGCAAAGAATTCGTTTATCGCTATCCCGCGGGAACTACGCAATTTTCCGGGATAAAAAGTAGCCTATATGCTATTCCAGACTTTTCTCTATCTATGCGCCGAATTTCATCCAGATCCGTTGGGCCGTTCTGGCGCGATTGAGTAACAAACAAACATTCATCCATCCATACTTTCGCATTTATAATATTAGTTAGATTACTCGTTATAGTTAGTCACTTTAATAATACATGACAATGGCATTCTAATACAAATGAAAATGATATATTATAATATACTGTATACTTATTGACTTACAATTAACAACTAGACTCTCAATCGCAAACAAAAGTGCCTCAAGAAACGTCCGAGCGGCGTTGTCTATGTGTGTGTCAACACATCAACTTACACAGATGACATTAACATATTCGTTCAAATTAACACCTTATTTTGTGGCAGTAATGTTAAATGTCAATTGCATACAATCGTGAGAAGTAATAACACGACACCACGCGATGGAAACCTGTCCGTCTCTTGTTCTCAAGCGTTTGAGATTACGGTGCGAAAGAGACATGTACATTGTTATCGAAGCGCGGTCGGAACACGACTGAACCAACTGCACTCTGCACAACTCTGCGACTTTTGCTTCCGACAGTTTGTGAGCGTGATTGGGAGTCTAGTTGTTTATTGTACGTGAATGAGTATACTGTAAGGGGGCAATATTTAGAAGTTTTCCAGCGTTTTTGTATCGTCATTATCTTCTCAGAATTTTTAAGTTTCTTCCAAGCTGGTCAGGTAGCAAAGGAAAAACATGAGCGGTTACACGAGTGTGATAGACAGCTGACCTAACGCAGTGGCTTTTTTTAGTCGCAAAATCTCGAGCAACTGTTTTATTGGACCAAAACCAACAGCAATGTTCAGATAATTTGAATAATTGCTTACCTGAAGTAGAAGCTTTTGGACTTTTCGGTGACGTCACGCGTTTTTTGGCGCTAGAGTTGCCTTTGTCTCGAGTTCGCGCGCTCCGTGGGCCCTAGAATATTTAAAAAATTATAGAACGACTGCTTAACAGTCCTCGCCCGCACGGGTATAGGGGCGCGGGGTAGGACGACAAAGGGAACCAAGAGCGGTGCGGGCGGGTACTTCCTGAGTCATGGATGTTTCTACATATGTATTTTAAGTGTGTATTTCTTTTTAGAAGTATGTATATCGTTGTCTAGTACCCATAACACAAGCCTTACTAGCGCTTACTTTGGGACTAGGTCAATTTGTGTGAATTGTTCCCTAATAATTATCTATTTATTTATTTTGTAGCGACCCAAACGCCACCTAGTTGTCGACAGCATAACTACTACGAAGCACGAGTAGCTAGCGCCAGCTCTAGTGACAGCTGTCACACCATTCTACAACACGCCAACGAAGTTTCTCAACATGGATGCATAAATACAACTTTCAACTCTCTTTTCAGTCCCCAGGTATAACATCTGCCTGGAGAGAGATTTCTCTATTGTGGCCCTCTCCAAACCAGGGTATCAAGGATCCTCTAAGAGCTTATTTTGAAATACGAATGAAGCTAGTCGAGTTCGATTTTTGAAGTGTACGTTGATTTCGTCGCTTCAACGTATGTACGTTTGGCCTAGTAGTATAAGGTGTGGAATAACAGTGCGTTCTCTCAAGTAAGCGCAGTTCGAATCTCGTGTAGATTTTTTTTTCTTTTAATGCGAGTGTGCGTGCGTAGTTTTCACTTCTGCCGGCACTCCCGGAGTGCTACTACCCAGTGTTTTATTTTCTTGTATGTATCAGCCTTATTCATAAAAAGTTAGAGGCTCGCTATAAGCTCGCTATAGGACCGATGCAAAAAAATATGATTCATAAACGTCAATTAGCGCTAATCAGTCCTTCAAGGGTCTGTTAAGTCTTCCGAAAGTTAGTGGACCGTAGACGCTCCTTTAACTCTCTGCTAACTCATATAATAGCCGCCACAAATATGAACAGCTGATTTTGGCAAGAGCAAAACCATACGCAAGACAGTTTTTTTGTTTTAAGTTTGTATCCCCTTCGAGAAAGGTAAAGGAAACTAGATCCACACTGCCTCGTCTGTCGTGTTAATTCGCTGGTTTCCCGCTAATTCGCTGCCACTGCTGTCAATTTTTTTTTTAATTCACTAAAAAGCCATTTATGGTCTATGATTTGTCAAGGTGACAACATAACGCGTCTAATCCATTCATCAACAGCTCATTAGTTAACAGACTGCTAGCAAGCGTTTATGAATCATACTTTTTAACAACTGTCAAATAAGCCCAATCAGTCTGTTAAGTAATGAACTGATCAATCCTCAATTAAGGATTTTTTATGAATAAGGCTGTATGTGTGTACCTGTATGATGTTGTCCAGGTCGAGCTCGCGATGGTGCCGGCGGCGCGGCGTGCTGGGCTCCGCGGGCGAGCGCCGGCCGGCCTCCTTCAGCGAGCGCGCCTGGTCCTCAGTCAGGTACAGCTCCGACGCTGTCACCATCACCACCGTGTCGCTGCAACGTTACGCGTTACGTTACACTTGAGCCGTGTGACCTTATTATGAAACTCGCCTAAGTTCGTTTCATAAAACCACATGTGTTGGGTGTTTTATGTATTGCATAAACTACTATTATAGTATATTTTTAACCAACATCTAAAAAATCAATACCGAATCATTATAAGAAGACTACTGGGGGGGCCAAACCATGACGTCCTGATTCCGACTCAGTTCCAGTTTTAGCTGTCACTTTTAGTATGAATATGACAGCGAGCGAACCTAAACTGAATCGCATTAAGACGTCATGGTAAGGCCCCAGGACGATTTCGATGTTACCTTTAACGTCTACCTTCAATTAATACAATTTAACTTGTTAATGAACGCACTAATTACCAAGGAGTGTCATCATAGTCACTGGTTCAAGTTTTGGAGGTTTATAGTACAAGGCGAGGGCGATAAACATGCGACCTGGGCCTTTCTTTACCACCGCCCGAGGTGTGTACACAATTTTACGTTTTCCCATGGCCTGCAAAGATTTTAATCAAATTATCCCGAGAAAAGCTGAAAACTTACCCATCTGTAGTGCATCGGTAAGTGACAGTACCACTGTCATTCTCCTCAACACCCAACACCAAGCCAGGCTCGTAATTTTGTTCCTCATCCACCATGGCATACACAGACTGCCCGAGCAACGGCAGCGTCTTCGTGTCCCCGAAGATAATAAAATCATCCAACAGCACTTTGGATTGGCCGTCGTCAAATTTGATCAAATATTTGTTGGGCTCCGTAATCTCCAGAACTTTACCCGAATAATAACGTTTGTCCACCCATTTGGCCAACACCGCTGTGTCCGGAGCGTACCCTGGATACTCTGACTTCACTAAAGACTTCTCCACCGGAGTTGCAGGTCTAGGTGACGTCGGTCTGCGTTTCTGCTTCAATTTCGAAACAGACTTCGGAGTAGCAACCAAAGAGGCCAACGGTTTCTCTGATTTCGGAGACTTGAGAAGCGATTTGTCTTCACCGTTCGTTGGCACCATCTCGGGTGAGTTCATACCGTGCATGTATTCCGGTTCTTCAGCTTGTGTTGGCAGAATATTCCGTTTAGTTTTGGTGGAGAGATTCCGTCGACCACGGACCCTGGTTTTCTTTAGCGAGCTCTTCGGTGTCACTTTGTCGCATTTGCTGGATTCCTCAGGGCTTAGATTACCATTGCTCAAAGTTGAGTCGGTGGAAGGTGAGGTTTGTACCGCGACTGATACTTTTTCTTCGCTGCATGAACGATTCCCGTCGTAAGCCTCTCTGGCGTGGTTGAATATGTCCTGGATCTTCTTTATCACGGCATCGAAACCTTTGACAGAACTTGTAGGGTTCACAACAGATTTCCTAGGCGGTTGGGGAACCACGAATGCCCCATCGCTGGTTCGGTTGCTAGAACTCGAGGTGGAACTGACAGTTGAAGCGAAAGATGTCCTGTTAGGGAGATTGATCATGCCCGTACTTGTGACACTGGAAGGAGATGTACTAACAGACACGTCTCCCAAATACGGATCTATCGTGAACCGCTTTGAAAATCTTTGGTATTCCCTGCACATGTCTAAACCGAGGTCATTATCAGTTTTAACCACATATACCGATAAGAATTCACCATCTTCGTTGTAGTTTACAAGGACGTCGAACACTGGTTGCGGTTGTGTTTCTGATAAGGTGTGTCCGTTTTGGAAAGGTGAAATAGTTGATGGTGTTGTGGTGTTACTGGCTCTAAAGGATTCGTTTTTCCCGCGTTTGATCAAGTTGTTAGTCAATTTCAGCATGTCAGGTGTGCTGTCGCTATCGTCTGTTCTTTTGCCTGAGAGGAGCTCGGTGGGAGTAGATGAAGTACCATTGGATAACTTGGAAACCATCTTAGAAGCGACAGACGGCATTTGATCAGGGGATGGTAGTGATTCTACACTGTCAGTGCTTTCCTGGTCAGTGGTCTTACCTTTGTCTATTTTGCTGACTTTCTGGGAGTAGCTGCTTTGATCAGAATAGCTGAAACCTTCACTGTGAGTTTTTGCGATTTTCCCTGGACTTACAGTTTCTTCCCTATCCTTAACAACAACAGGATCGCTGTTGTAGTTATTAGATACAGGTTTGACTTCCTCATCAGTGGTAGGTGATAAGGCTAGATGGAAATTCTGTGAATCATTCAGCTCAGAGTTGCTTTCTTCTGCGATTGTTTCTGGAACTTTCCTAGGTGGAATTTCTTGGACGAATTCTACGCTTGGACGCGAGCTTCTTGCGACATCTTCAGGTTTTTCATTGATTTGTAGTTTTCTTGGTGTTTTTCTTTCTTTTGTTATGTCTACGCTGGCCGGGCGCGACTTGGGGGTTCTAGGTGTCCTAGGCTTGGTTATGTCTGCACTGGTACTACGTTTTACGGTTCTAGGGCTAGATCGAACAGGTGTACGGACTCTAGTTGGTATGACATCCTCTATTTTATTTTTAGCTGCGCTGATGATCTCTGAGACTTCCTCGTCTAGGTTTTGGGTACTGATGGCAATTGGGGTATTATCAGTTTCAAGTTTTTGGATTTTAGCACTGCTGTCCACTGCTTCATCAGAGAGTTTCCTCTTAGGTGGTGGGGTGGGATGGTCAGCTGTAATAATTAATAAAATAAGGCATGGGGGCGTTCAAGTATTACGTACGGGTCGATATTGTGATTACGTCAGCAGTTCTTATTTACTTTTTTTACACAAATGGCAACCCACAAATTTATAAAAAGCAGAATACATTAAAAGAATAAATAATTGTAATTGTAATGTAAATAATTGTAATTGTAATGTAATAATTTTTGTTGTAATAATTGTTTAATAATAATGAAAACTGTAAAATGTGCTAGGTATTTCAAATTTCAAACTACAAAATCCACTTTAGAAAATAAGATGTTTGCATGCCAATTTATTTGGTAAGACGTGTCTCTGGACCTTAATACTAAATACTTACTAGACCACTTTTTACCATGTCTAAATCAAAATAAATTAATTCATTTCATTTCAAAGAAAAACACGCAAACTTCCATGAGGGGGGGAAAGAGGTTTGCTTACTTTTGAAAGAAAGAAGACATTTATTCTCTTTTGAAAAAGACAGAAATAGAGCATACACACAATTGTACAAAAATGAAACAAAACACAGACATGAAAATAGATCAGCAATTTATTATTTATTTATTTTATTTTTGCTGACAAGGGGAAGGGGGGTAAATAATTGTAAAAATCTGCTTACGTAAAACTTTAATGGTCCCTATGTGGCAAGCTTAAGGGCCTTATTAATTTACAGTTTTATTGTTCTTAAATCTTGACACAATTAGTAAATTATCACATGAATTTTAACTTTAATTTATGCAGAAGTAACCACAAACCACAACCATATGCTATAAAATAAAATAAATAATTTTGAAGCTGAACTTAAAATTAAGAGATTTCTAAATAATACTTTGGTCTCGGCCCTACCTTTTGCTTCAGGCATTATTTCTTCTTTACTGTCATCAATAACACTGGAAGATATCTGAAAAATATAAGAATATCACCTTAAAATTTGAGCTAAATAAAATTATAAGTAAGATTTTCATTATTATTATAATACTAGCTTCTGCCCGCCACTTTGTCTGCGTAGGATTCTACATTAAACCATTGAATCACTCTATCTATTAAAAAAAACCGCATCAAAATCCGTTGCGTAGTTTTAAAGATCTAAGCATACATAGGGACAGACAGACAGCGGAAAGCAACTTTTGTTTTATACATGTAGTGATGCCACAATAAAACGAAATGAGGGCGCCACTTTCTATGCAAGTACATTTTGCCCTAATCTGATTGAATATGGCAACAATTTTGTACTGAATGAAATGTTGTTTATTTTTCGCCCATTTTGTAGGGGAAAGTGGTCACCATTCGTACACTTTTTAGATTTCATTTTTTATTTTTTATTTAGTTGTCAAATTTAGCTAGTTTATGTACCTAAGTGTAAAGTGTAACAAATATATTGTAGTTTTTTACAAAACAGTCCGAAACTATTATGTCATAATGTTAGAGTTATAGCCATTTTTCAGCCATAAGGTATGTGTTTGTGTACGAATGGTGACCACTTTCCCCTACTCATCTTTGTGGGATCAAGTTATGTTTTCCAATCATAATGCACTTCAAAAAAACTGTGAAAGTATGAAAAAATTCTAATTAGTCCCAATTCATACAACTGAAGTTTTCTTAACGGAAGGGTTGCCATAACAAACCTCATCTTTTTCCATGATGTCCGACACATCTTCCTCAGGCTCGTAGACGGGGCTGTCAGGGAACAATGGCTGGGAAGTGTTGCCATTTGTCACAGTATCGCCTGATGCGAGGATCGGAGGATTTTGTTCTGGAATAAAAAAAAATGTGCAACGTTTTATTGACTGTTGTAATGTGACTGTGGACCCTAATACTTGACTGTCTGTCCATTTGTCAATCTGTCCGTCTGGACAGACACATCATCAGGCTGTATCTTAGGAACCGTGATAGTTATACAGTTGAAACTTTTACAGATGATGTGTTTTTGTTAGTGTCATAACAACAAATACAACTTTTTTTTGATCTGTCTATGGAAGTAACCAATATAAAATGACCTCACACTGCCTACATTATTACAGGTTCTGCTAACACTGGGTTCTATTTACTTGCCAAATCGTATGGAACCCTTGGTACGTAAACGCATGAGTGAAAATGAAAAGCGTGAAACGGATATTAGTAGAGTAATGATGGTTTTAATAGCTAAGATGATTACACATAATCAAGACAAATTAATAATCAATTAATAGTTCATTTAGATCAAATGGAATGAGGAACTGAAGTAACATGGAGCGAGCTATGAATTAATTATGTTTAAATTGAACACAAACTAGTTTAAGAATGTTTTCCATATCAAAACCAGGCAATAGACGTTATTTTCAAGGACTAAAAAAAAACACTCAACTTGTGCCAACTTGTTACTTGAGGCCACGCTTTTAGGTTATTTCTAGAGCCTGTATACAGTTTTACAATGTAAATTAAAAAGTTAAGATAAAACTCAATGTTTACTGTGTGCTTACAGATAAATACATTAAAAACTATTAGCATGTTCACTATAGAGGTTTATTCTTAAATAGTTTTCATAAACAATAATGATAAGATATGGATGCACTTGTTAGCTAACAATATTGATGTTTGGATTATAAGCCAGCCATTTTAAATAGGCAGGATGACACTGAAAAATCACGTGATAGTTCTCATTTAGCTAAATAAACTACCGTCAATTTAACAATTACAAGTATAACACAGACTTAAACACGTAATTGCACTAAGAACTGTTAATTAAAACAAAAGAAACGACAGAAGAGAACGTTAGAAATCATGCCATGTCATATAAATGAACGAAGCGATTCAGAATTTTGTCGGATAATATGGTGGGACGTCAATTCCAATCAGATTTACAAAACAAATTTGCAATGAAAATATAGCACTCACCTTTCTCCTGAGGGTCAGATTCCATGGCTAATGGTTGTATACGTGTACAAGCAATTTCAAATTGAGACAAATCGATGTTTTCGAGTCAGAAACAGCGCGTTTTCACACTCAAAACATCTGTCAATTTAACTCGATGGTAACACTAGGCATTTTAGAGAGTTATGTAGAGAAAGTACGCACGAGTTAGTGACAGTATTAAAAGGTATCTAGCGATAAACCGCAAAGAACACTAGAAACGGAAATAATCAACAAATTTCCGAAAGGCAAAAATATAAATGCCGCCGAAAATAAGTCAAACAGGCGGCTGCCCGCTACGCAGCCTCGACTACTTGATATTTTTTTGTGTCGGCTATTTTTTCTGGGCCCGCAAAAAGTAAAGGAACTCCACCCATACAGCTAAATATAACTACTATTTTCATAATAATGTTTATTTGTGTATCTTGACTTAAAATACTAATGAATCCCAATATTTTATATTTTTAGCCTGATTATAGTAAAGATGTGGCCGTGTTGTGGTATTTAATTTGAACTTATTATTCGAAAATATTGGCCTAAAGTAAAGTTATGGAATGTTATGGCGATTTGTATATATATAATATTTTGTCTGAGTCAGCCAGAAAAATGCAGAAATGCACTAAGCCATAAACTTTCTTTCGGCGTCAGTACTTAATCTTATCTTTTGCTGAACTGATTACATGGGTTTAGTTCCCTTTACCTTTCTTATAAGTATCAAAAAAGTGAACTACCCACATTAAAATTCTTTAAATATTGTTGTCTGTTTTTCAAAAAGTCATGTATACAGACAGTATATTTGTTTTTGGATCAACATTGTTTTTAGACAGAAAGCAGGATGCAATTAGTTCCTTGCCGATTGAGATGGCTTGGAAAATATTTTCGTAAGTTGCCATTTTAAATACCTAATCTGTAGGTTGGAAGGTACAAAATCATGAACTAGTTATACAGGGTTATTGGTAATTCGATGTGTATTCTTTAGGAGGTGATAGGGGTGACTATTTGCGATAATTTTAACCCCTATATGTATTATGCAAAAGTGAACCATTTTTGAGTTATCGTGTTTTTTAGTTTTTTTCAAAATAAGTCAAAAATGCAACATTAATAATTTATTAAACAAAAGTATCAGTTTAAATCTCATTTTTTTCTTCTGATTTATAAAAACGATGAAACACTGGTTATTTATCAATATTAAAACCACAATTATCGGGCCAAATTAAAAAATGCGAGGTAAAAAACGATATTTTTTCAAAATGTTTTTGAGATTGTTTTCCACTTATACTTACTTATAAGCCTTTTTATTCCGAATTCGCTACAATTTCAGTAAGTACATGTTGTTGTTGTTATTGTCGTTTTTTTATTTTTTATTCATTAAATTGTCGCGAAATTCGGCGTGCCTCATGGCATAGGCCTCCTCCGTGTATTGGTGGGTTTGGGCTATAGTTCCCACGCGCGCCCAGTGCGGATTGGGAACTTAACACACACCATTGAATTTCTTTGCAGATGTGTGCAGGTTTCCTCGCGATGTTTTCCTTCACCGAAAAGCTCATGACAAAATAATTACAAATGTAATTTTCGCACATAAATTCCGAAAAACTCAGAGGTGCGAGCCCGGGATTTGAACCCACGACGCTCTGCTTGACAGGCCACAGGTCAAACCACTAGGCTACCACGGTTCCCTTCCCTTTTCCACTAAAATGCCATAAAACAAAAAAAATACATTATGGAATTTGGCTGATTATTTTTAAAACATAACCGTTTTCTTAGCTATTCAAAAATGCATAACAACTAGGAACTTTTTTTTTTATATGTTACTTCAAAGAAACAGACAAAAAATGATCACATAGGAAGCGGGCGGGAATTTTTATTTAAACTAAACTAAGGTCGTCCTAAGGAGTTCTAAAGAAATTCTTATTCGAACTAAATTAATTAAAAACAATACTCAATGTAAATAAAACAAAAAATACAAATGTAGAATAACAATGGGTCAGGCTATGATTGCCTTTTGAGTGCAGTGATCACTTCGTATTGTATCGATGATTTCAGTTTCTTAGACGACGCAACACTTAGATTTGCGGCCAAGGCGGCAAAAACATGGAAGCGAATCATTACTGCCAATACTAAGCTGAGAAAACGCCTCGGAATCTTTGAGTTAGGTCTCAAACTAGGCTCTCACCATTTAGCCAGGTTTCACAAAGATAATAAGAAAAGAATGAAGGCGTTGAAGGCAAAAAAATATTTACCAGTCTACGAGAGCAAAGGTGAGTTTTGAAAATCGAACTATTGGACGTAATTAGAATGTGGCAACCAAACCGGCGGCAGCGAAGCGAACACCATATAAGTAGGTGCCTATCTATTCTATTCTATTTTTTTTGTGGGTGTTCGTTTCGCTGCCGTCTGGGCGAGAGCTCCAAGACTCCAAGAGGAAGGACGACGAACTGGTCCGAAATATGTCGAGCATCACTCGACCAGTCCTGCGGTCAGTCAGCCAGTCGGTCAATTCCGCGTCCTTGGGCCTTACCATGTAATTAATGAATTAACTTCTTCTTCTTCTTCTTTTGTTTGTGGCGTTACAAGTCGTTATAGCGACGACAACTTCGCCAATGTCAGGATAAAATTTTATTATAAAATCTTGTGACAAAATCAACAAAATGTCGGCAACGTTGTACGGTAATATGGTCAGAGACCCCCTCCCCCCCTGTCGGGCTCTTAGCCAACGGTCAATGATATCCCTCAGATACTGCCAGGAAATTATTAGCCGTTGCCCAGGGTGCACCGGACCAAGCACTGCTCTTCCCCCCGGACGGATCCAGAAACGAACAGCAGCTCCTGACCACACGTGGAGGTAACCCGACACGCACCCCAATTAATGAATTATTGCGATTCAGTCTAGGTTCGCTCGCTGTCAGATTCATACTAAGAGTGACAGCTAAAACATGAACTGAGTCGGAATTAATACGTCATGGTAAGGCCCCAGGCCAGCTCGCCAACTCCGCCTTGGCCTGCCTTGTCGCCGATAGCCGTTGGGTGGTACCATGTGGCTCAGTGTGCCCATCTTTCCGGATGGAAAACCTAATAAAAATGTTGTTTTTCAGTGTGCCCTGTGGAAATAACACAACACAGATCAAAGAGAAGCGGGAACGACCTCGTCATTTGTGCCAAAAGATACAAGTTATATTGATGAAATAAAATAAAACATTTGTCACATATTTTTACCTTTTGAAGATTTTGCTAAAGCCGAGTTCACACAACAATGTAATACCTAGATAGAACGTCGTTAAAATCGTTTTATTCACTTTCCATTTCACTTTATGAATAATTTTGTCGCTAAGCTGGGGCCTTACCATGACGTCTTTATGCGACTCAGTTTAGGTTCGCTCGCTGTCAGATCCATACTAAAAATGGCTGCTAAAACCTGCATGCTTATTACGTAACTCGCTCGCGATCACCATCGTGTTCATTTTGACAGTATTGGCTGACAATTTTATTGGCATCGGAATCAGCTAACTGTCACATTCATACAAGAACTGTCAAAATGAACACGATGGCGATTGCGAGCGAGTTACGTAATAAGCTAGCTGAACTGAGTCGGAATTAAGACATCATGATAAAGCCCCTGCAGACTTATTACGTATCTAACTCTTATTGTCTAACTCGCTCGCAATCGCCATCGTGTTCATTTTGACAGTTCTTATATGAATGTGTCAGTTAGCTGATTCCGATGCCAATTGTCAGCCCATACATGAACTGTCAAGATGAAGACGATGGCGATTGCGAGCGAGTTAGACAATAAGCCTACTGGTCTGGGAGCAAAGAAAAAAAAAACATGGAATGTATGTATGTATGTATGTAAACTCTTTATTGTGCAAAATAAACAAGACAAATACAATTGACAAACACTGAGATACAATACTGACTAAGATAGAATGTACCAGTTGCTTCTCTTCCCACGCAGATGGTAAAAACCCATCGAGGAAATGGCGAAAATCTAAGGAATCATGTTATAGGCGATGCGAACCCATCAAATTTTTTATTCCCCTTTCCATCTATACGCCCACAATCATGATAAACGTGGCCATTAGGTCCACGTAGGTTACCTTGAGCCCTGTCTACCCCGTAAGGGGATAAAGACGCGTGACTTATGTATTGTAGTATGTATGTAGTTTTTTTTTTAAAACCGGCAACATTGAATCACATGAAACTACTTGGCTTAAAGGACCTAGCATCAGGCCATAAAATCTTCGAAAAAAAAACTATGACTTTTTGGGGTTGCACGATTCTCTCATGTTCATTGTGTCATAGGCTAGCCTTAACTCCGAAATTCGATTTTCGAAGCTCGCGTCATGCTGTTCCGCTCACACCAATAGTCATTAATTTGTGAGTGAGGGAGATGGTGAGAAACGAATTTCGGAGCAGACTCCCGGATGTATACTTAAGCTGTTTTGTATAGTAAACTAATGTAAACGTTGTTAATATAGTGCAGTGTTTGTCGTTACTAAATGAAGTGGGTACTGACGAGGGTTGGATGGCCAATAAATTGCTTTTGTACTAACTCCGAATTAATGGTCTGTCAAGTCTTGATATCTATTACACTATGAATGTTCTGTTAATTAAAATTTCGGATAGCAACACGAAGATAACCATAATAATAATATAGTAATAGATTGGCGACTCAAGAGTAAGAGCGATGTCTGTTAGAAAATATAATTTCTCGTACACGCTGTGTGCCTGAGAGAACCCGTGTATGAAAAGAATTTCCGCACCTTAAAAGGAAAAAGCGGAACCCTTATAGGATCACTTTGTTGTCCGTCTGTCAAGACCCTTTTTCTCAGGAACGCGTGGAGGTATCAAGCTGAAATTTATAGCAAATACTCAGGTCTACTGTCCTTTGGAAAATATCAAAATTCTAAGCCAACGCAATCAAAAGATACAGCCGTTGATGCCGCAAATTTCCGCAAATTTTCGAAACTTGCAAGGGAATCAAAACCTACAGGGTACTTCCCGTGAACTTAGATTCTAAGTTCACGGGAAGTACCCTGTAGGTACTCTTCTAAGTCTCAGAATCTTGAAATATGGTACGAAGCAACGTCTCATAGCATAGATAAAGGAAAAATTACGATAACCGTAAGTTTTTTACAGGTTTGTACGGAACCCTCGGTGCGTGAATCCGACTCGCACTTGGCCGGTTTTTTGATTTGACACGCGCCGACATTATAATTTTAAGGACCGTATCTCAAAAGGAAAAACGAAACGCTTCTGTAGACCGACCGTTTAAATGAGCCGTCGCCCGCGCGGTGCCGGGGCTACAAAAAAAGTTAGCTTCGTTAAACGTTAAAGCGTTACATTTCGGAAGAATTAACGCAAGTTAACGTTAATCGTTAATCCGTTAATATATGTAAAATTGCATTTTTATATCGTTGCGTTAGTGAACTTATAAAACCTGTTGGTTTAGGTTCTGCGCTAAGTAATGAAATGATCAAACGAAACAAATCTCTTCGCAGTTTACTCACTCGCACACACCGGCAAAATATATCTAGTTTTAGTTTAGTTTTGTTTTTATTTCACTCGCTGCCACGCGCCGCCCGGCACTTGTCGTTTCATACAAATACAAATACAAATAACTTTATTTCGCTTGAAATATGGTACAAAAGGTGTTAAAATACGATAATGGTTCACATATACATACATACATACATACATACATACATACATACTTGTCTGAACCTGTTTTTCGTGCCGCGCCGCGGTGTTGTGCGGTAAATAGTAGGCATAGGATTAACGATTAACGGACTTCTGCATATTAACAGAAGTTAACGTGTCCGTTAACATTTTTAAAAGTTAACTTAAAAGTTAATCCGTTAATCAAAATGTTAACTTCGTTAATTAACGATTAACGGATTAACGAGTTAATGCCCAGCAATGGTGATAGCTATACTTCATTTAATTGAGGATGAGAAACCACAACAACATTATATTGCGGTTCGTGAACTGTAATCTCTTGACAATTTGTACTAGAGTAGGTACCTAACAATTGACGACACGCAAATAAAGTGACATTAAAACAATTTTATTTTGCGGCTGCCAAACTATTGCACTGTACTATTTTCTAGGTAAGAAAATAGTTGACCAGACGCAATATAATGCTATGGTGGTTTCTCATTCTAAATTAAATGAAGTATAGACAGTTGAAATTTTCACAGATGATGTCTGTTAGTTGCCGCTATAACAACAAATACTTACTAAACAGATATATTATATCAGTGACGAATATAAAGTGACCCCACGCTGCGTAAATTTTGCTTTGGAGCAGGGCATTTTACACTGGTTTATAGATATTTCTAGATAACTGTACGGAATCCGGAACACTGAACCCTGGGGCCCGATTATTGAAGATACATCGCTCGAAAGTACCATAAAAACCAGCCAAGTGCGAGTCGGACTTATGCACGACTCTTCGATAATCGGGCCCCAGCCTCGCACAGAGATTAGAAATTGGTTTGCGAAACCATTAGAAATTTACCACGAGTTTAAAGGGTAGAAACACAATCACGTCTCGTCTTCATTAATTCTTGAAACAGCCTCTGCTATCGCCTTGATGTGAGATGAAACGTTTGATTTCTAGGTACCTAACAGGGATAGTTTCCAACGTAGGTATATTATAATACTAGCTTCAGCCCGCGACGTCGTCTGCGGGGAATTTCACATATAAACTTTGCTCTTGAATTAAGTACTCTATTAAAAAAAGCGCATCAAAATCGTTCTATATGTAAGCATTATATAGGGACAGACAGACAGCGGAAATCAACTTTGTTTTATATTATGTGTTATGTACCTCAATAATCATCTTCATCTTCTATTCTATTCTATTATGGTAAATTGCAATGCTCTTGAAGGGTTCACATTTTTTACTGTGCTTTATTATAATAAGAACTGTATACACTAATGTGTAAGCATTAAAAATATAATGAATATGAATATGAAACTAACAGCCAGGAATCAGATCGCGGTGTAAGACTAAGCAATATCCACTAGGTATTCTATCTTGTCTGGGGGCACAACAGTGCCCCCGCCAAGTCGAGCAAAAAAAAAAAAAAAACGGCACGGCCGCCATCACCATCCATTCAGCATTGCCTTTACCATCTTTTTCTCAAACCAGATTAAGGCTAATATCGACCCCCTAATAACTTCTTTGTGGATAAAACTACCTAGAAGCCTGAATTTTCAGTAACCAAGCAGGCATTGTATAAACAAGATGTATTGGTATTCGCACGAAACCATCAATTTAATTTAATTATGTAGTTAATATGAAAACACAATTTTTCTTACAAGTGATACGTATCACTATCACTACATAGTATAAAACAAAGTCGCTTTCTCTGTCCCTATGTCCCTATGTATGCTTAAATCTATAAAACTACGCAACGGATTTTAATGCGGTTTTTTAATTAGATAAAGTGAATCAAGAGGATGATTTATATGTATAATACACTAGCTTTTGCCCGCGACTTCGTTCGCGTGGACTTCAGGTTCGTCCCGTCTAGTCTAGTAATAAGTAAGAAATACGGTAACTAAGCACTGCAGAGCCCTAATCATAGGTCTATAGGTAGCTACTGCAGTATGCTCCCATAAACTACATTTAACGATCTTTTTCCTTCAGCATAAACATGCAGATTCTTCGCTTTGGAAACACGTGAGCAAGCCACATAGAGCTGACCGTGAGAAAAACATGGCGTGCCCAAATGTAGGCCTGCTACCTTCAAGGTTTGACCCTGAAATTTGTTGATCGTCATTGAAAATGCGACTTTTAATGGGAACTGCAGGCGTTTAAAATTGAATGGCAAGTTTTTTTTTTTTTTTGTTTTTTTATTGTGGGACAATTGACACCAATTGACCTAGTCCCAAACTAGACAAAGCCTGTACTATGGGTACTAGACAACGGATAAACATACTTATATAGATAAATACATACTTATATACATATTAAACACCCAAGACTCGAGAACAAACATTCGTATTCATCATACAAATATCTGCCCCGACCGGGGATCGAACCCGGGACCTCAAGCTTCATAGTCAGGTTTGCTAACCACTAGGCCATCCGGTCGTCAAAAAGTTGTTGGGTATGATTGGGATGCGCGGTATAAGAACATTGTCTCCCTTGGCTTCTCCAGTTAAAATTGTAGCCTTCACTATATGCCTTCCTAATTCGGTAACTCGCAACCGAGTACCGTTGCATAATCTTGGCGCATCCAGGTTACGCATTAACAAAACGGGTACACCAACCTTTAATTCCAACTTGTGTGATGGCACCCCGGACAACTCTAAAGAGTTTAGGAACTCTACGGGATAACTTGTAGTGTCATCAGATGACATAACTGTGTCAATGGAATTATACACTGATGTTTCGCTGTTTATTTCGGCCAAGATTTTTTTATTTATTTTCGCAACAGTCTCATTTTTTGGTGCCAATATGGTCCTTTCACACAACCAATTTTCGTCAAGAATATTTTGTTGCAGATTCGGAAAAACTTGTTCAATAAGTTCGTTTTCTGTCTCCACAGCATGACAAAATTGCTGTGTGAAAAGAACCATACCTTCTTGGTCGGTGTTTAGGTGGCCTTCACCAATTTCTAGCAGTTTTTGAGCATATGCTCCTGATTCGACATCGCTGAATAACTGGACTCGCATGTTAGTGGTAAGATAAAGCTTTTCAACTTTAGACCACAGAGATGAGGCTTTTAGACATGCGTTAATTTCATCTGCTGCAGTGCCTCTCTCGATAACAGGTAAAGTCTGTCTAAAATCCCCTGCCAATAACACTACCACACCACCCATCAACTTTCGATTGCTGTGAATATCTTGTAGACAGCGATCAAGCGCCTCAATGGCGCGTTTGTGTGACATAGTGCACTCGTCCCACACGATCAGCATACATTGTTGCAAGAGGGCGCCACGGGCACTGCTCTTACTGATGTTGCACGTTGGGGTTTCTTCGCTCGCCAGATTAAGAGGTAATTTAAAAACCGAATGTGCCGTTCGTCCACCGCTCAGCAATGTTGCAGCGATCCCAGAGGAAGCCACCGCTAATGCAACTTTACGGTCCTTACGAATTTTTGCTAGAAGCAAATTAAGCAAAAATGTTTTACCTGTACCGCCCGGGGCGTCAAGAAAGAAAAGGCCGCCTTTGTCAAGCTCAACTCGTTGTAATATTTTGTTATAAATGTTTTTTTGTTCGGGTAGCAGGCGTGGTTCAGTTTCGCTGACCTGAGCGTCTAATAAAGCAATATCGTAGCTTAGCTCTTTGATCAAATCGGTCGACAACTCTCCTCGACGCTCTGGTGTAGGCATACCGAAGTCGGACAATTTCTTACCGGAAATCGTTATTATTTTGTCCTCTATATGTCTTAGTGCTTCATTGAAACATAGATCATTGTTGACTTGATCCATCCTTTCAAATCTATGCAAGATATCCTCCGATAATGCAGATTTATACTTATCCCATAGTTGAAGAGGATTGGATAAGCCGCAAGTGCATATCAATATTGCAAATAGTTCTCTTATTTGCGAAGGAGAGCGACACAGCACTGCCTCTTCCATTGTGGCATCCCAGTGGTTGTCATCTTCCAACAACCCCAACTTCTCACACGCTTGTCGAAAAGTTTCAAGTTCTTGGCCGTCAACTGTTTTTAGATCCAAGAAGCTAGTGGGGCCCTGTACTACATTCAGCAGCATTCGCAAACAGTAACATTCGAAGTTACTAACATGCACTGTGTAAATGCGCCCAAGAGCATCTCCCGCCTTCACACCTGGCCAGCCGTCGACAGGTGTACCTTGTAAACGACGTTTCCATTCTTTCGACGACACGTTCCATGTATAGTAGCGGGGTACGTCAACATAAAGTAATGTTTTTGCAAATGCGTCATTTTGGCAAAGCAGGAAAAATGCAGTTAGTGTCGTCTTAGGTGGTGCGGCCATTCTCTCTCTAAAATTGTTTTCAGTGAAGTAAATCCGCTGACCATTAGGCAGATGAACCGCAAGGTGAGTGACTGTTGGGTGTCTTTCATGCAGAGGCAGACCCAAGATCCGCCACGCTGCTTCGTTACTACTAACATATCTACCGGCTCGATACGTTTGCACCTCATCTCTCGGGTCAATATTAACATTCCCTTGCTGTCGAATGTTAAAAATAGCCTGGTCGCTGCCTTTGTTTATATATTTACAAATATATTTTATCGCCTGTACCGTATTGCAGAACTCTACATTTATGTGACAGTTATAAATTTTAGACAGAAGAGGAGAATATGGGACAATCCAGCTATTGTCAACCAATACTTCCTGTGTTCCACCTCGGGTTTTTAGAGTTATCGTACGGCCGCCATCTCCTGGTGCTCTACGCCTGTACAAAGGATAGCCTTTGTCGTTAGTTTGAGTATCTTTTAAAAGCGCCCTTGGATACTTTTTGGTGCATTTTCCTTCTTTCATGCATGGTGATGACGGATTTAGTGCACCACAGGGACCGTGAATCATATTTTTGGTTACAGTATCGTAGAGTTTTCGATCACTTTCTGGATTTGGTATCTCCGCACTTATGACTTCATCAATTTGGTTGGGGCGTAATTTTTCCGTCAACCACAGCAGTAAGTGCACGTGAGGCAGACCTCTTTTTTGCCACTCGATCGAGTACATGAAACACTTCATATCTCCAAATATTTTACCTTTTGTAAGTAGAGCAACCAATTTTTGTACTTTTATTTTAAATAACCTGGCTGTTAAGTCATGTCTGTCTGTTGCATTTTGACCTGGAATGAGCTCTTTAGTAATTTCTGGCCAAGCGGGATTACATGTCATTGTAATAAACAGATCAGGCCTCCCGTAGTTACGCACGTATGTGAACGCATCCTGCGTGTACTCATGAAGATATCTCGGGCTATTTACAAATGACGATGGGAGTATTACCAATTGACCCAAATTGTTTGGATCTAAATCCGCATCATTCCTGACCGCGTCTTGTAAATGTATATAGTTGTCTGCTCGCAGTTTTGTTTGGTTTAAAGCAATAAACCTTAAGCGCTCACTCTCCACTTTGACATACATGTCCACCAAAAACTGAAGAAAGAGAAGCCTACATCGAAGCAATAAATTAAAATTGTTGCGACGTACCATCATATGATACGCATAAAAGTCTTTGCACGACACTTTTTTGTTCGGTATAGGCTGTTTTGTAACTGGGTTTGTCTGAGGAATATCAAAACTGTACCCCTCTTGTCCTTTCCAAAAAATTATCGGGTACTCGAGAGCATCATAAAATCTATGAGTGTCCGGAACTCTAGTAAGCCGGCCATCGTGCGCCTGAATAACAATGTCCCGAGACGCAGTTTGTTCAGTACTAACTACTACGGCAGCTATTTCGTTTGTGGTCGGGGCATTGAATCGTCTTTCGTGTTCACCACGTGGTACACGATCTGGGTGTATCACGACCTTGTAATTATCGCTAGTCACTCTATCTTTAGCCATTTTAAATTCATGCACTAAAACGTTGTGATCATGTAGAACTTTTTGTATTTTTTGAACTGTGTTTCTTTCCACACCTGGTACGTACTCAGAACGCCTATCAACTTGTGCTTCCTCATCACCCATGAAATAAACTTGCAAAAATTTTGGTTGCGTATTAGTAGCAGGAAGCAAAGAGCCAATTGTGTGGTATATTTGCCCTTGGATTGTAAAAGTCGGGCAAAATCCTGGCATCGACACAATGTTATCAGCTCCAAAAGATGTCATATGGAAGCATGTATTGTATTTTCTTATATTTTTTAAAAAACGGCGAGACTCATCTGTTTCATTTGAAAAAAGTTCTTTAAGAGGTTCAACAGGCTCGTCTATTGAAGGAAGAACTACTTTTCCTCCCGAACAACACATGCCTGCAGCTTCCTCTTTCCATTTAAGAGCACCGCAAAATCTGCATTCTTTATTCATCGCTTCTATTTTTATAAGCATGTGGCTTTCGTAATCAAGAGTTTCATCGTACTCAAATGCAGCTTTATCGAATACTCCCCACGCGTTTCTTGTAAATATTAATCGTCGCTGTTGTGCCCTTTCAGCAACAGCGCGTCTGCGAGCTTCAGCAGCTTCAACAGTTTCAGTAGCTCTTTGGGACCCTATGTAAGTCGCTTGCTGAAGACGCCGAGCTTGAGACTGTTCGGGTGTCTCAGAAGCCCGTTGAGATGCCAGATATTCAGCGTTCTGTTGACGTCGAGCTTGAGACTGTTCGGGTGTCTCCGCAGCCCGTTGAGATGCTAGATACTCAGCATGCTGTCGACGTCGATCCTGGGACTGTTCGGGTGTCTCAGAAGCCCGTTGAGATGCCAGATATTCAGCGTTCTGTTGACGTCGAGCTTGAGACTGTTCGGGTGTCTCCGCAGCCCGTTGAGATGCTAGATACTCAGCATGCTGTCGACGTCGATCCTGGGACTGTTCGGGTGTCTCAGAAGCCCGTTGAGATGCCAGATATTCAGCGTTCTGTTGACGTCGAGCTTGAGACTGTTCGGGTGTCTCTGCAGCCCGTTGAGATGCTAGATACTCAGCATGCTGTCGACGTCTATCTTGGGACTGCTCTGGTGTCTCAGCAGCTCTTTGAGCTGCTTCACGCTCTGCTTGTTTAAGCCTTCGCAGTTCGGCTTGTGGAAACGTCTCGTTAAGTCTAGCTACTTTCATAGTTCGAGCTTTATTAGAGCTTTGGGAAAGATTAGACTTACGCTTTCGCGGCATAATTCTTAAGTACGTGTTGTTTCTATACTTCCAAAAAATACAGTACGGTAGTTATTGTTATGATTGTACTTTAATGCAATCCTTGCCTATTTAATTAACCTATCTATATAGTAATTGAATTATCAATGAAGTATCTTTTTGTACGTGTAACTCCTAACCAAAAAGAAACCTGGCAATAACTAACCTTAGGCCTATATTACTTAATACTTAAAGTAGGCGACCATACGTTTTTATCAAATCGCTAGTACCTTGAAAATTCGCAAAACGGACACAACCGTCAACGACGTCTGCCCTCACGCGTCTGCCCGCGTTCGGGTCGCGCACTCAGCGATGAGCCACTTCTTCCCCACCGCACCTACCCCGCTCCCCCCACGCCCCGTTCGCCTGGCACCGCTGCCGGTATTTATCACCGAAACGGTATTTATCGCCGAAATTGCTATGACTCTGCATTTTAAATCTGTGATATCTTCGAAAATATTTATTTAATTTACATGCTGTAAAAAGCCATATTGATCTTTATTAAATGCACAATGTATTTAAGATACTTAATTGGATAAGGATTAATACTGTATTGCTTAAAATCGCTTCGTAAAAAGCCATTATTTCTCGTACAAAGTAAAGGATAAAAAATGGTTATTGTGGGTTATTCCTAAGAGATAAACATATACCATCACGGACTTTTTTGGAGACCTTTTTAAGTTGTACAATACTGTAGTACATTGTTTTGATCTATCTTGTAGGATCTTGTAGGATTCAGTCAGCGTTTGCAATGTAAGCGCAAAAAATGTGTTTTTTTACGACTTCACATTAGAAACCTCAAAAATTGTAGCCTATGTGTTATTCTGATGTATAAGCTATAGCCTATATGTTATTCTGATGTATAAGCTATATTGTGGTAAAGTTTCATTCAAATCCATTCAGTAGTTTTTACGTGAAAGAGTAACAAACATCCATACATCCATACATCCATACTTACAAACTTAAAGTAGGATTTATAATATACCGTGCGAAGCCGGGGCGAGTCGCTAGTCTAACTAATATTATAAATGCGAAAGTATGGATGGATGGATAGATGGATGGATGGATGGATGGATGGATGTTTGTTTGTTACTCAATCACGCCAGAACGGCCCAACGGATCTGGATGAAGTTCGGCACATAGATAGAGAAAAGTCTGGAATAGCACATAGGCTACTTTTTATCCCGGAAAATTGCGTAGTTCCCGCGGGATAGCGATAAACGAATTCTTTGCAGACGAAGTTAAATTAAATTAGATTGTTTATAATGCGAATGCCAAGTCAATCTATTTATTTAAAACATAAAAGATTTTTAATTTTGATATGGTCATTATATAATGTTGTTAGGTTAGCTAATTACATAATAACTTAAGACAGAACTTCTTCAGTTGGGACTGAATAAATAAACAGACTTGACATTACATGGATCTCACTACTTTCTACGGTAGAAGAACTGAGTTGCGAGACTTGTATTTTTTTACAAGTTATGTTTTTGATGGGTAACGATTTCACGTGCTGCTCGTATTTCGAAATCGCCTCGCAGTTTAAGCTAATATAAATTCTTTAGAATTCACAATGTGCGGTTTGCAGCCATATTTTATGAAGCTGGAAATATGCCGTGTATGTGCTGTGGAATTATGAAATGTTGGCTACCTACCAGTGGCGTAACTAACCTCTGAACCCGTGGAAAATTCATCAGATTCATATTTTATTCATATTATATTGATAGTAAATATTAGGGAACAATTCAAACACAATGACCTAGTCCCAAAGTAAGCGCTAGTAAGGCTTGTATTATGGGCACTAGACAACGATATAAATACTTATTAAAATAGATAGAAACGTCCATGACTCAGGAACACAAATTCGTGCTCATCACACAAATATATACCCTTACCAGCCAGGATTTGAACCCGCGACGCTTGCTTCGCAGGCAGGGTCACTACCAACTAAGCCAACCACGTCGTCAAATGAAAACAGATGGAAGTTCTTTCTCCTCCTCCGGATATTCGCAACAAAAATGGTGGCGATATACGTAACATTAAAATTATAAATAAACCCACGTATTAAATAATCTAGTACCTACTAGGTAATCAAACGTAAATAAAAAATAATTCAATTTTATGCCAAAAATTCTTTGTTATCATTTTGGAAAACTACGACAAAAAACGAGACAAGTTGAAAATAATGTTACCTATGCCTACGATAATATATATGATACTAATAGGTAGTACACAATAATCACTAGGTATATAAAGACACATAGGCACTCAAGCTTGAAAAGCCGTATTCACACGTTACCTACGTAAATACGTACCATAACATAACAATGTTTTTGCCAACTGTACAAGAATTACAGTTGAAGACTGTGCTTGCATGTGTAGGTACAGTCACCAGCATAAATATATGACGGTGAACAGCGCTGCAAAAATATATTGATCATCTATTGAGCCCAATAGATGATCATCTATTGGGCTCAAAAGTATTTGAGGCTCTTTCCCAGCAACCGACTAATTCATCTTCATAAAATCACATGATAAAGTCATACAGGAAGCCAACACTCCGTGTAAGGTGTCACAAGGCGAAGAGCCCTCCAAAAAGGGTCGCATCAAAGAATACCGGATGTGTCAATTTGCCGCCATCTTGAAATCAGATCTTGTTCCGTTATTGTGTCTTGACCTATAAAGGGCCGCCAAAAAGTTTGGGAGCTGAGTGCACTTGTATCTTGTTTTAATCTATCCGTAGTGGATGTTTTTATAGGTGTCTATGCGGGGAAGGTTTGTAGAAAGCAATTTCTTCAAAAAAATATGAAGGACTAACCTTAGTAACTACATACATAAATTCCTGTTATAATAGGAGGTCGGTAGAGTCTGTCGCGTTCCCCGACCCAAGGCAAATGTAAACTTACCCTTTTATTCATAAACGCTCTATCTATAGGCTTCTACTAACTTAGCAATCGTTTGTTCTTATCTGTGAAACGTAAATGTCAAAGTGACAGATAAGGACAAACGATTTCTAAGTTAGCAAAAGGGTGTTTCTGCCTTTTCGCCGAATTTTTTTGATCGAATTTCATTTGGCAACCAACGTTTCACCGAATGTTCACTTTGACAACTGACAATTGGCAAATTTTTGTATGCCAACCTCTCATTTGGTCGAATTTTCATAAAGACGAATATCATATTGATTTTAAACTTTTGGAATATCTTTCATATGGCAAATGTTACTGTCGCAAATACAAGCGACCTTTTTTATTATAATTTTTAAATTTAGATTTTTTATTTTTTTTTAATAATTTGTTATATCATTTTGACTTGAGATTAAAAACTGATTCAAACAAACAACGTTGTTTTCTCACATTTTGGTGTCAGAAGTAAAAAAAAGTGCTTAAAACGCTTTAAAAATGCTTACAAGAAGCAAGGCCAAAAAGCAGTGCAGTGAAAAAAGTGTGCAACATGGATCTGTGTTTACAAATTCGTCATCAGCTACAATTCAGGCCCGGGTACTCGCCGCAGAGGCGAAGCACCTGCGACGCATCGCAGACATGGAGAACGCCGGACGCGAGCGCGCGCTTGCCGCGGAACGCGAGGAACGTGAGCGCGCGCTGTCTTCAGAGCGAGCCGTAGCGGAGGCCGAGCACCGCGCCAAAATCGCCGCAATAGAGGCAGAAACAGGCGGTAGCCGGCGATCTAGTTTCAGGTCAGTTGTCGGTGAATGGTTAGAGCGCAGTGATCCTACCACTAATCCTATTGCGTTACATACAACAACGCCGCAAGCGTATACGACGTCGCACGCAACCGTCACCTTACCCGTGCTCTCAGAGCCACTATTGGGCGTGATGGTTGCGGCGCCTTCAGACGTCGCATTACCCGCGGTACAGCAACGGGAACCTTACAGCACTTCACTGCCGTACGTAAGTGCCGACTTGCGTCATTCGTTATCTGCTGCAGTTATTAACAGTTTGCCGTATGTGTACAGTGCGCCCATAATGACAACGGCGCCCCGAGGTGGCACACTCTCTGTCACCGCGTCAGCTCTAACGGCCGAGGGCGCGCGCGTGCAGTCACACGCTGACGGTGGTGGCACATTCCTTGCCACCGCGCCAACTTCAACCTTCGGAGGGGTGCGCACGGAGGTGCATGACTGCAGGCGGATGCCCGTCGACCCAGCTGTTCAAGACCATACACTTACCAATCCATATAGATTAGGTACACAACCACACATGTTTGATTGTTGTAACATTAATAAAAATAGCTCTAAATCCGACACTCTACGCCTAGCTGAAGCGATCGCCGAGGTTGCTGCCTCCGGAGCATCGCGGAGCCCCAGGGTGAGTGTCCCTTTACCTGTCTTCGATGGTCAGGCGACGGATTGGCTTATTTTCAAAAGAATGTATCAAAATACCAGTTCGTCGTACTCGCCAACGGAGAATTTAATTAGAATTGGTTCTGCATTAAGAGGAGCCGCACGCAGCGCTGTCGCGGTTCTATTAGCAGCCGCGTGCGATCCCCTTGAAGTAATGCGAGCCCTAGAGGTTGAGTTTGCTAGGCCGGAACGCATTATTTTAGCAGAACTATCGACTGTTCGTGCCTTGCCTAAGATATCCAGCCTCGAGAGCTCGACTGAGATTAATGCTTTTGCGTGTAGAGTTCGTCATTGCGTTGAGGTAGTTCGGTTGCTCAATGTACCCGAATACATGGCCTCACCCGAACTAACGAACGAGATCGTAGGGAAATTAACGATCTCGCTACGATCTCGATGGACGGACTTTGCATACGCTAGAGAGCCATTAAAAGTATTCAGGTTAGAGTTGTTGTCTGAATTTCTCTCGCATGAGGCCAATTTGAAATCAAAGTATGATTTCGTGCACGGGCCTATTAAACGTGACACTAATTTCAAACCTGTCAGGTGTCATGTCACTACAGAATCGAAACCTGTCAACTATCGCGCAACCATAGAGTCGTCGTTGCCCTTAAAAAAAGTTTGCCTGTTCTGTAATAAAATAGGTCATTTAATAATCGATTGCAAAGACTTTCAAACAATTTCGGTAGATGATAGATGGGAGTGGGTAACTTCAAAAAAAGTATGCCATAAATGTTTTACTAAAGGGACTCACTTTTACCGTAAATGTAAGAAGTTTGCCTGCGAAACCGAGAATTGCCGTAACAAGACAAGTCATCATTCGTTACTTCATAAAGAACCAACACAGACTGTCCACGCACTTCACCACGCGGACGTAGCTGGCGCTGCGGTCGCCGGGGACGACCTTACTGCCATTGTAACCCACAGCGTTACTCCAGCCTTATCACGGCGTCCTCTTCTAAAGGTGCTGCCAGTTAAAGTGTCTGGTCCTAAAGGGACGGTAACGACCTACGCATTACTTGACGATGGTTCCACAGCAACCCTAATTGACTCCTCTGTGGCAAATGCTGTTGGTGCCACCGGAAAGCGAACTGTACTTCGTGTTAACGGGGTAGGAGGTATGTCTCAAGAGTCCGTGGCGACCCTTGTATCCCTCGAGATTCAAGGTTGTCATAGCTCATCTGTTTTCAAGTTGCAGAACGTTCGTTCGATTTCAAATCTTAATCTGTCTAGTCAGACCATTAAATCAGACGACTTGCGTTCTTACGATCATTTAGCCGACTTAGTCGAGGAGGTGAGCTACGATGATGCAAAGCCAATGCTGTTGATAGGTATTGACAACTGGCACCTAACAGTGCCCTGTTCCGTCAGACGAGGTAGTCAGTCTCAGCCCGTGGCAGCATTGACTTCGATTGGTTGGGTCCTTTTTGGATTTTCGAAGTCAAAATCCTCCCCAGTAGAGTTCGTTAACCACTGTAGTACCATTGATGAAGCCGATTCGTTAGACTGTCAATTAAAAGAGTATTTTCGTGTAGACTCTATCGGCATCGCTAAAAAAGAATATTTATCGGAGAATGATAAACGAGCAATTGCTATTTTGGACGAGACGACCTGTCGATTACCTTCCGGCAGGTTTGAAACTGGGTTATTGTGGCGCGCTGATATTAATAATGTGCCTAACAGCCGCAATCTTGCTCACTCTCGCTTTATCAGTCTCGAAAACAAAATGAAAAGGGACAAGGTTTATGCTGACGCTTACCGCGACAACATCAATTCCATGATCCAAAAGGGATACGCAGAACCATGTGATGACCGATCAAAGTCCAGCATAACCTGGTACCTGCCTCATTTTGGGGTTTTTCACCCGCAAAAGCGCAAACTTAGAGTAGTGCACGACGCTGCGGCAATGTCATCAAACGTGAGTCTAAATTCACTGCTTCTTTCTGGGCCAGATCTGCTACAGCCACTTCTCTCGGTTTTAATGAGATTTAGAGAGGGAGCAGTGGGTCTTAATGGTGACATCCGCGAAATGTTCCCTCAGACAAAAATTAGGCTGGAAGATCGTGATGCTCAAAGGTTCTTGTGGCGTGACGACCGATGGGTTTAAGAATTTAGAATGTCGTCAATGATTTTCGGTGCTACTTCCAGCCCATTTACTGCGATCTACTTAAAAAATCGCAACGCTGAGGAACATAGAGCGGCTTTCCCTGCAGCGGCAGATGCCATAGTTAACGACCATTATATGGACGATTATTTGGGCAGCGTTGACTCAGTTGATGAGGCAGCTCAATTGGTCTACGACATTGTCGGTGTTCATGCTAAGGCGTGTCTGGAAATGAGGTCTTGGGTCTCAAACCGACCCGAAGCGCTTTCATCGATACCGACGGACTTGTGTACGCCCAACGCTGCCTCTGTAGTTGTCCGTATATTGGGCGTCTCTTGGTCGCCCAATGATGACAAGCTTAGTTTTTTACGCTCATCATTTGGGGACCGACCGGCTAAACTAACCAAGCGCTCCATATTAGCATTTTTGATGCGCATTTATGATCCCCTAGGTTTCCTCACGCCAATTGTACTTAAAGGCAGGGTGATTTTCCAAGAAACTTGGAAATTGAAAATGACCTGGGACCAAGAATTACCTTTGACCGTGACGCTTAAGTGGAACGCTTGGTTCCAAGAACTAACTAGCTTATCGTCGGGATCTATTCCACGCCACTACTTAGCTCAACAACAGGCCGAATCAGCACAGCTTCATGTTTTCGGAGACGCAAGCGAACTAGCATATTCTTGTGTCGCCTATTGGCGTTTCAACTGTGTTGGTGGAGGCGTGCTGCTGAGTTTAATAGGTGGAAAAGCTCGACTCGCACCAACAAAACTGGTCTCTATTCCGAGGCTAGAGTTACAAGCTGCACTATTGGCAGCACGTTACGCTTCATATATCGTAGAAGCGCATAAGCGGAAACCTTCTGAAGTTTACCTTTGGTCAGATAGCTTGACAGTTTTAAAATGGTTACGTAGCGACGTCCGATCATTTAAGGCTTTTGTGGGGCATAGAGTAGGTGAGATTTTAGAATTAACCAACGCAAAAGACTGGCACTATGTACCAACAGCCTTAAACGTGGCCAATGACGCTACGCGTGTTAACCGCCCATTTGACATGTCCTCAAGATGGTTCTCTGGCCCATCCTTTCTGACCGATTCTCCGTCTCAATGGCCCAAAGAACCATCATCCAACACTCTGCTTGGTTCGGATGAAATTAAATCCGCAATATCTCAAACCAACGGAACAGATTTTCAACTGGTAACTCTTACTGATGTTCACAAATTGACTGTACCACTAGTTGCCAAGCCCGATCACTTTAGCGAATGGTTACGTTTGTTAAGAGCTACTGCTCCTGTCATACAATGCGCGAAACAATTTCGGGCACTTTTAAATCGTACTATTCCGGTTTCACAACATACTGGGCGATCTGTGTCTGTGTCCCTTCCAAAATTCCCTTTAATAGATGTAGGTGTACTAGAGCAAGCTGAACGAAATTTGTTTATTTATTCGCAATTAGAGTCCTTTGAAGAAGAGTACACTGCTTTGATGGGAGGAAACCCACTGCAAAAAACGAGCAAGCTAAGAAAGCTATCGGTATATCTCGATAATGGCCTACTGCGGCTCAGAGGCAGGATAGCGGCCGCTCAAGATGTGAACCTTGAAAAGGATCCTATCATCCTACATGGCAAGAACTACATCGTGAAGCTTCTAATATTCTTCCATCACAAGAAAACAGCACATTCAGGTGAAGGTATTGTCATCAGTGAGTTACGGCAGCGGTTTTATATTGTTGGATTCCGATTGGCCGTAAAATCCGTGCTTAAGGCGTGCCTACAATGCAAGCTGAAGAAAGATACTCCATCATGCCCGCCAGTTGGTGACCTTCCGCCAGAACGCCTAGCTCACCACGTCCGACCCTTTACTCATGTGGGCCTGGACTACTTTGGGCCGGTAACAGTCACGATCGGAAGAAGGTCAGAGAAGCGTTATGTGGCTCTATTCACTTGTCTGTCAATTCGAGCTGTTCATCTTGAAGTCGTTGGAAGTTTAAGCACAGATTCTGCTATCATGGCTTTGAGAAGATTCATCGCAAGACGAGGCTCCCCACAAACCATTTATTCCGACAATGGGACAGCATTCGTTGGAGCCAATCGAGAGCTACGCCAGTTATATGAGGAGCCAGTCCACGAGTTTGCAACAAACCATTTAATTCAGTGGAAGTTTATACCGCCTGCTTCTCCCTTTATGGGAGGATGTTGGGAACGTTTGGTCAAAAGCGTTAAGACTGCACTATTTACGACTCTCAAAACACGTACTCCTAGCGAAGAGACGTTCACTACATTTCTACTGGAAGTAGAGTCTATTCTTAACTCTCGGCCATTAACACATGTAAACACAGACCCAGATTCTGAGTTGCCCATAACGCCATATCATTTTATTTTAGGTTCACCATCAATATATTCTCCCCTTGCTCAGCTTGATGAAGCTGATCTGCTCCGTCGTGTTCGTTGGCGTAAAGGCTTGCGGTTAGCAGATCACTTCTGGGCTCGTTGGCTGAAAGAATATTTACCAGCTCTCATTCCTAGAGCATCAACGCCAGCTAGCAAAAATTTGAGCAATGGCGACCTCGTGCTGATCGCAGATGGGAATCTCCCGAGAGGAGTGTGGCCTCGAGGTCGCATTCTGAGAGTTTTGCCAGGGTCAGACGGAGTTGTCAGAATCGCCGACGTGAGCACTGCTCACGGGGTTCTACGTCGACCAACAAAAAAACTTGTCCGACTGCTCGTTGACCCTCAGGAGCCTCCCATCAGCGTGATGTCGCCTTAATTATCCATGTGTTCGCACACGAGGGGGGAGGATGTCGCAAATACAAGCGACCTTTTTTATTATAATTTTTAAATTTAGATTTTTTATTTTTTTTTAATAATTTGTTATATAATTTTGACTTGAGATTAAAAACTGATTCAAACAAACAACGTTGTTTTCTCACAGTTACATTAGGCCGAAAAATTCTTATGATTAATTTGGATTAATTTAGGCTTAAAGCTAAAAGATAAAGATAAAGATAATTTATTCATAAATGTTTTACAAAAATTATAACTAAGAACAAAGTTTCCTTATAAATCTAAGTTAACAACTTATATGCCTGAACTAGGAAATCCTGTGTTTCAGGCTATGAGAGCTAAAAAAATGGCTATTAAATAATTATACAATCACTAGGGAATAATAGGTATAACATGACAAAAATAAAGAAATTATTAAATTAAAACTATGATTATTATCCTAAAAATAATCTTTAAAATTAAAATCAAGTAAAAAGAAAGTTTACAAAGATAATCTACTTCACAACTAATAATAAATTCTCTGTATCTTCGTATGACATAGTTTGAAGTGACTCCAGGAGAATTTTCTTGCATTTATTGTAATTGTGGTGATAAATGGGCGAAATTGCATTTAACCTATTATAAAGGAATGGTCCTAAGAAAACAAAGAATTTGTGTGTAAAAGCAAATTTGGGTCTTATTTTCTGATAGCAAACTATGTCCTGTCGTCTCTTAGCTGTTAGTTCAGTGGTATAGGGTAGGGCTGCGTGCTGTTTAAGTACTATACTAATTATAAATAACTGTCGAACTGTTAATACATTACACGTTTTATAAAGCAGGTTAGTAGGAAAAAGGAAAGAGCGATAGGTAGACACCTTCAGAATAGCTCTCTGCGCTCTCTCGATGGCTAGTAACTGTGTTTTACCCGCACCACCCCATGTGGTTATGCAGTAAGTTATGATAGACTGACATAGCGAAAAATAAACTTGCCTAATTAATTTAGGGTCTGCAATATAACGTAACTTTTTAAACACGAATATCAACTTACGAATCCTACCACACAGCGCTTCTATGTGATGTTTGAACGAAAGAGTTTCATCTATTATAATGCCCAAATATTTTGTTCGGTCAGTTATTTTAATAGCGGAACACACACATTGGCTATCCGTGGGGACTTTACAAGAATGAGCATATAGTGTAGAGCTAGCTGACGTAGACGTAAGTTTGCGCATGGAAAACTTAATATAGTTTGTTTTATCCGCATTAAGAGTGAGAAAATGATGTTGAAGCCAGTTATTAACCACATTGAAGCCATGTTGCGCATGCTTGTAGACTTCACTTTCCGAGTCAGCCGCAAAAAGTAAGGCAGTGTCGTCAGCATATGATACGATTATTCCATGCTCCAGTTGTAAGTTACAGAGATCATTAATAAAAATCAAAAATAGGGTCGGTCCCAAGATACTTCCTTGGGGGACCCCAAAAGATGTATTTTTCTGGTCATCGCTGAAAACATTTCCTATCTTAACACATTGGGACCGGTCATCTAGGTAACTTTCAAAAAGTTTGAGCTGGGTTCCTCGTATACCTATAGATTCGAGCTTACTTAAAATAATAGGAATAGACACCGTATCAAAAGCTTTGGCAAGATCCAGGAAAATGCCCAGTGTATGGAGACCATTATTAAGATTCTGTACTAAGAAATCAGTAAGATGATGCGTTGCATCAGCTGTTGACACTTTTGATCTAAATCCAAACTGCGTCTTGGATAAAATCGAGTTATTTTCCAGATATTTGACCAGCCTATTATTTAAAATCTTTTCAAGTATTTTAGAAAAAGGGGGCAACAAGGAAATTGGTCTATAATTTGTAATTTCATATTTGCTACCAGATTTAAATACAGGAACAATAACAGCTTTCTTAAGACACTTAGGAAAGTGCCCCGTGCGTAAACATACATTGTATATGTAAGTTAGTGGTGGGACCAGAATGTGTCGAAATAGCTTAATAATTTTATTTGATATATTGTCCCATCCAGCTGCACAGTCGTCTTTTAGCCCCATGACTAGCCTCTCCACCTCTGCTTCGTCGGTATCCAGTAACACAAACGATGTTAACTTAGTAGTACAGGTAGGGGGATATATTATAGGTTGTTTTATTGACCTTTGAACTTTTTCTGCCAGACCCTTGCCAATGTCAACAAAAAAGTCATTTACCATGTTAGCAGATGCCAAATGTGCTGAGTGTGCTTGTAATAAACCAGAGGATGACTCATGTTGTTTCGAGGTACTTGTTACCTTTTTAATGCAATTCCAAATCTTTTTTGGATTCGTTCCAGCCTTCTCCAGTTCTCTTTTATCGTAATTGATTAGCCGCGAACATGTTTGTTTTAATTTATAAACAGTCTTTATTTTACCTTAGAATGTCTTATTTTTTATTAATGGTTATGTAGTACCATTTGGCTATATAAAAAATGTCATTTTAATAAGTGTCCATGTAAAAAAAAAACAAACGTTGAGTTGGCAATCGTGAGGTTGGCAAATGAAACTAATCATTTTAACAAGTTGCCATATGATGATTCGGCAAAATGAAATTCGGCCAAACGTTGGTTGGGAAGTGAAATTCGGCAATAAAATTTTCGGCAAATCAATAGAGAACCTAGCAAAAGCCTATAGAGCGTTTATGAATAGGGAGGTTAATGTAGACGATGTTAATGTAGACGATTATGTATGTACGCGATCTTATTCGGAAGTTTCGCTGAGTTTTAATAAGAGATGGCTTCGAAATTTTCTGGAATATTTTAGCAGATGGCTGGGTTAGTTCAACTGGACAAATATTAGTCCCGCCCTTGACGCGGTTCGCTTTGAACATCATCAATTTATAGAAACACTAGCTGTTGCTAGCGACTTCGTCTGCAAAGAATTTTTTTATCGCTATCCCGCGGGAACTACGCAATTTTCCGGGATAAAAAGTAGCCTATGTGCTATTCCAGACTTCTCTATCTATGTCCCGAATTTCATGCAGATCCGTTGGGCCGTTCTGGCGTGATTGAGTAACAAACAAACATCCATCCATCCTTCCATCCATCCATCCATCCATACTTTAGCATTTATAGTATTAGTTAGATTTATTTCGTCAAAATTTTGAAAACCTAAACCTGCATTATGTCTAATTATAATTAGAGAAAGGTTTTTTGCAAAATATTAATTACGTGCGCCTAGATCTTTTCATTAGCAAGAACACCCGTTGTCAACATATCTCTATTATCGCGGAGATATATCAAAGTAGTAATTATATTATACTATAATATTGCGGGTGGTAGGACCTTGTACAAGGTCCGTCCGGATCGCTACCACCATCTTACTCACTAATCCCACTGCCAAGCACCAGTGCTTGCTCTGTTGTGTTCCGGTTATATTGCTGTTTTACAAAACGATAATGAATTAACGGACGAAAATTACTACTTGATAATTTTATTATTAAATAAATTGTTATACTTGCGCTTCTATGCCAAGTGCGGCAACAGTGCACGTATGACAACGTTGACAGCAGACAACAAATAATGATAACAGGATAGTTGACGACTCGATAATGTGTTGTTCGTTGCATCCAAATAATGCATTACGTTATCTGCTGTTGTAATAACGACCACCACTAAACACACGATTACTTCCAAAATGATGCCGACGTGTCTATGAGTCTGTCTGAAGTAGCATGATAAATACCATACAAATACGAACATTCCCGAGATTAATGGATGGGAAAGAATTTTGCACTATATCAGGGGCCTTACCATGACGACTTAATGCGATTCAGTTCCGTCTCACTTCAGGATAAATCCTCACATCAGTTAAAACTGTAATTTTTAGTATGGCTCTGACAGTAAATAAATAAATAAATAAATATTAGGGAACAATTCACACAAATTGACCTAGTCCCAAAGTAAGCGCTAGTAAGGCTTGTGTTATGGGTACTAGACAACGATATACATACTTATATAGATAGAAACATCCATAACTCAAGCATACATAACACATAACAGTGAGCGAGCCTAAACTGAATCGGAATTGAATCACATTAAGACTAAGATCTATCTATTTTAGGTGCATAATTTACATATACCTGTATTTAGTTAAGTATTGTTACTTTCCCTTATCGCTCAAAATTTCGCAGCACCGAAAATAAATGTGGAAACAAGTACACATCCATATCATTAGCCCATATAAAGTCCACGTGATTCCACAGCTCAGGTTCTAACATATAGTAACTAACCACATTAGGCAACATATGCCGTAGAATATCTATGTCCTTAATTGTAGCCAATGGATCATTCTTGCCAATCACTAAAGCTACATTCGCCGTCACTTTACCCAAATCATAACTCGGTGGTACTGACAACCTATATCTCCTAAAATTTTCAAAGTAACCATAGTCGTAGCACGCAAATCTCTTACTTAGAGCCACTTGATCAAAATGCACTAAGGTCTTCCTGTTAGTACCTGCTGGTGTATGTCCGGTGATCACTTTAAAGAACTCAGGTTCAACCCGTTTAGGATCGAGGCCAGATAATGGTGAGAAAAGACTTAAATAACACAAAACGTAACCCAGTATTTCTGTACGGCATAAACTGTTTACCAACTCTGTGGCCGTAGTATGATCACGAAACAGTTCTTCCAAGCCTAGAGCTTCAAACACGACATTTACAACAGGCCCTACTTCGACAATAGTCGATACCGGAGGCTTTAAGTTGTTCAAAAATGCTATAGGAGCCAGTGCTATGAACACATCAATTTTCTCATTGTATTCTGGCCTGGTGGCCATTAAAACGAAGTGTACTGTAGTTCCCTGCGAGTGACCGATTGTTCTTATGCTTTTTTCTCCGGTCGCGAACAGGACAAAATCTATAATTGCCGCCAGATCGTAGTAACCAGCTTCGTGAAAGCTGAAGTTCCAGAAACCAGTTTTATCAGGGTTTAAGTATTTGTGTCTGCGACCATATTTGTTGCCTCTCGTGTTTCCAGCCCACACGTCGTATCCATCATCAGCTAATGTTACGCCAAGGGATTTCTTCCCGCGTAGTATAAATGCCTCTGCCGTATTAGTTATACCATGTATAAGGAGTATTGGTCCTTTTTTCTTCCCTGGGATATGGAATAGCGTTAGGATGTATCCATCTTCGGTCACCACGTCATATTCTTCGACTGCGTGACCATATTTATTTCCAAGCCCAGTAAAATTAAGTTTTGCGTCTTCTGGTATTGATTTGAAAAGTGCTTGAGTGGCTGTTAAGGTGGCTATTATAATTAAAGACTTGCTTAAAAGATGATTCATTCTTTTTCAAAAACACTGAATGTATTTAACTTGAAACATGGTACAGGGAAAATAACAAAAGGTTCCATTGTTGTTTTCGTTAGGTATAGTTAATTAGTATTATCTACACATTTCCTTTACTGTATAGCATGCAATTGATAATGGAAATAAATTAAGAGTGTGTCTAATTAACGTTAAAGATAAACTTCTTCGATAAACGGAATGATAAAAAGAAAATTTCCTTGCATATTGTTCGACTTCTGAATGTTAGCTGTATTTTTTTTAAATGTTTTTAACAATTTGTTAATTTAAAGGATGAGTGGAATTCAAAACTTCACACTGCGGCGAACAACTAAGTATAATTGTTTTGTCATTTATTTCCACAAAAAACCTTATAAAGTCATAGAAGAATTGGCCATTTGATTCTTTTGATATCATCATCATCATCATCATCACCACACGTCCCACTGCTGGGCACAGGCCTCCTCTCAGAATGGGGCTTGGGCTATTGGGGTCTTTTGATATTTCATCAATTATATTATCGGATCATGAAATTCGATACCTACCTAAATCTTATTAATTTAGTGCCATAATGAACATAATCCTTCATCTTTTTAATCAGAATTAAAATTTAATAATCAAGTTAATACTAAACCCATGCTGGTCCAGAATGTACCAGTCGCTTCTCTTCCCTCGCAGATGGTAAAATCTCATCGAGGGAATGGGCATAGTGAATCAAGCTGTAGGCGATGTGGCTTTTGATTCCCCTATCCAACCCCTCTGTGTGTGTGTGTGTGTGTGTGTGTGTGTGTGTGTGTGTGTGTGTGTGTGTGTGTGTGTGTGTGTGTGTGTGTGTGTGAGTGTGGGCGCGCGCGTGTGTGTGTGTGTGTGTGTGTGTGTGTGTGTGTGTGTGTGTGTGTGTGTGTGTGGCGCGCGTGTGTGCGCGCGCGTGTGTGTGTGTGTGTGTAAGTTTGGAATTAAATGTGTAAGCCACCTCTTAAACTGAGAAAAAGAATACAAGTTCAGTACTCATGATTATAATAATAGACCACAATAAATTAAAAAATATCCTCGCTATAGCCGATAGTATAACGAATCTTTTGTTGTTTACTTCAAGTCAAATAGCTCGCACTCGCCCTTGGATCTGACGATCCCGGAATAAACCAGTTAATTTATACAAATTAACATCTCCGTCATTTTTATAACGTAAATCTGTGACCATTGACTATATATTTACATCTTTGGTTAAGCTTGGAGCATTATGCGAACTAGAGGCGTCGCATACGCACTAATAAGCAAAGAACTGGTCACTCTTGAAGACTATACTAAAGTAATGCCAAGGATACAAGATAAAGAATGTAAACACACGTTCAAGGGTTAAACGTTGACAAATTAAAGGATAGAATAGCCCCTGGCCTTCTCCGGTTACTTTAATGCTCTACGTCCAGTAAGTGACCTTCTAAAATATGTATTTCGTTCGAATCAAAAACTGAAGTATTCGCTTCGAACAGTTTGTTACCTACAAATAACTGCTACAAAGTCCACTAATTGAGACTAAAAGCGAACGCGTTCGAGACGTTTTTTTGCGGCATTACGGAGTGAGTGCGTTGACATTGACATTGACCATTGTTAAGATACCTGTATCTGTATAATGTCTACGAGCGAACGGGTTAAGTTATCATAGTCTGACTCCACGGTCGGCTCTTGGAGAATCGTACTCTAGTAATCCTTGCAAACGTATCTACACGCATCGACAGAGGGTCATTCCGTCCCCTCATAATTATAAACTCAATCGTTATACTTCTCTAATAACTCAAGTATAATAGGGAACATGTACACATCCATGTCTACCCTCCAGATGAAGTCAACGCGGTTCCAAGATTTAGGCTCCATTATATGATAACGCACAACATTGGGCAGCAAAGTTTTTAAAATTTCTGCATCCTTGACTGTCGCTATGAGGTCATTTCTTCCGACAAGCATCGCCGTTTTGACCTTTATTTTCTGCAAATCATATTCCGGCGGCAAAATACTTCCGTAACGCCTTTTGTTTCCTTTAGAACCGTAATCATAATAAGCAAATTTCTTCCTCAACGCTACCTGGTTGTAATGAGTCAAGGTTTTCCTCGAAGTCGTGCCCGGGTAATGTCCAAGGAGGATTTGAAAAAAATCGGGCTCTGTAGTTTCAGGATCGAAGCCAATTGAATACAATAAAGTTAATGCACAACATTGTAAAACATCTTCCGATCTGACCACACATTTCAAGTTATTGAAGTTAGGTACTGGTAGCTTGTCACCGGGTATTTATTCCATGCCAATTTCCCTTGCGAATTTATCAATTGCCGGTCCCAAATCCGATATGGTCGAAACTGGAGGTTTAATGTTATCAAGATATGCGACTGGAGCCAATGCAATGAGATCCTTGCGAGTGTCCGATACTCTGCAATTTTTCTTCGCCCGTAGCGTTTAAAACGTAGTCTATTGTTGCTGCAAGGTCGTAGTAACCTGCTTCTTCGAAACTGAAGTCCCAAAACTTTTGATCTGTGTCAGCGTTTAATTTGGCATGGCGCCTAGCGTACTTGTTGCCTCGTAGGTTGCCAACCCACACGTCGAAATCTGCGTGTGCGAGCGTTATTGCTAAAGATTTGTTCCCTCGTATTATGAAAGTGTCAGCATGATCGCCCGTGCCATGCATCATGAGCACGGGCGTTTTTCTTCCACCAGGGATTCTGAACAACGTCAAGACGTAACCATCTTCAGTGACCACATCATGTTCTTGAACAGCATGCCCATATTTAACTCCTAGCGCAGTGAAATTCAAATTCGCGTCCTCAGATACTTCTGAACTGAATATATTCGTAGCGTTCAATAGGGCGCAGAAGTGAAATATGATAAATATTTTCAAATTTAGCATTGTACAGGGTACCCACACACATTTGCCCTTAATGCACTCAGTCAGTCTAAATTGTTAAAAATGATTGTTAATGTGTTTGTTAGGCCCATTTTATACAAGGCACAGTTTATTTGGCCTTCATGATTTAAAACAGGTTGGTACGATATCATATATGTATGTGTGTTGACCTAGTACCGAAAGATGGACGGAATGTTCGCTATGAACCTTATATTTTTTATCAAACAATTTTCTGCCCGCGACTTCGTCTGCGTAGAATTATACATATAAACCTTCCTCTTGAATCACTATATCTATTAAAAAAACCGCGTCAAAATCCTTTGCGTAGTTTTAAAGATCTAAGCATACATAGGGACAGACAGACAGACAGCGGAAAGTGGCTGTTTTATAGTATGTAGTGATTTATTAGGCATCATAATAAAAATACTGGACGAGGTGTCAGTATTTTTATTATGATGCCTAATAAATCACTACATAGTTAAATTTCACTATAACTAATAACTATAACTTATTTCATCGTAGCTGTGCGCGGTAGGCGTGCATACTATATTTTGCCGGCTAACTTTTAATTGACAACATTTCATTTTTATAACACCTGAAAATGTATATATCGTTCGAAAGCATTTTGCCTCCTGATCACTGCAATATGTTTATATAATTTTAATATCGCTTATTATAAAAAATAAAAATTAATTAAAAATATATCCTAATTTTACCAAAACTACCACAGGATAGGTGAAACACCTTTGCCTTTTTCACGAGAAAAAATAAGCGACCACAATTTTGAATATGACAACTTCAAAGTACAAGGGGGGCAACTCTGAAATTCTATTTTTGAAGTTCGTTGCATACCTTCTCTCTCACTCTCAAGTTAATGACTGTATTAGTATGAGCGGAACAGCACGAAGCGAACCTCGAAAATCGAATATCGGAGAATAAGGCCTGACATTGACAATTTGAAATTGACGTCAGATTTTTTTCTATACAGAAAAGACAAAAGGATAAGTGTCTATTCTGTGATAGTATCGGAGTTACGCCCTTTTAGAATAAGCAAAAATTAATAAATTAATTATAAATTAAATACAAACCCTAGCGAAAAAATTAAACTGTCAGCATGTTCATCTTTTCAAACAGAATACAGAGAACCATTAAAATTATAGGCTCAGAAATATGAAATGTTGTCAATTATAAGGATAGGTTAGTTTATTTGAAACATCAATTAATAGATTAAATATATATCTACTCACATAAATGAACATAGTTACATTAATAACACAGCACTTTACCTGTTATCAATCTTTTATGCACCCATTATAATAATATGCGACATACATAACATTTTGCTACAATTTGTCACTCACAATGTGGAGAATTAATAAGTTAGATATAAAAATTAATTTTCAACACAGTTGCTTGTAAATTGAGTCTTATTGCACCGCATTTAAGCTCATAATTCAGCTTATTACGCACAAGTGCCGTAATATTATTACCGCACGAGTGCGGTAATGTAAACTTTTTTTTAATCTCAGCAAATAGTTCAGTTATGTATAGGAACAAGGAATATTTTCGTGAATATTAAACTATTTTAGGTTAAAGATGATAAATAAACAGTTAATTTCGACAAAGTATTCATTTTTATCTGAAAAGTGACCATAATTTGCATATTTAAGACAATGATTAATTATTTTATTACTATTTTAATATTAGGCTGTTTAGCAGTCTTGTCAGTGCCTCGTCGCCCGCGTGCAAAGTGCACAGCGCGCATGCGTGAGTGCTGCGCGCGGATTGGCGCGGACAAATGATATCTGCCGCCATCTTTCACACTCACAGATTTTGTTGATTATTTTACCTTGTTATTAGTTTAAAAATTACTAGTTGAAATAATAAAGAAAAACTAAATGTAAATAATGTCCGTCGCCGGCAATACTAAAATATGTTCGGCCAGATTATGTCAGTAAGAAATCCAAGGTGTTAATTGCCAAATGACAAAGAAAAGCTCTAAAGCCTCCAGTTAAGCAATGTTTGGCAACAAAGGTAAAGTAAAGTTTTTTTATACTTACTTATTAAGAATTTCTTTTTGTTTTTCCTCGCAAATGTGTTGAAAAGCGTCGTATGAAACGCGTGTGCATTGATCATTACCATACTCGGCACCATTAACGCGCTCGCTCCGCTCGCGCGTACAATCATGCCTCGTGTGTAATGATCAACATAGCCCACTTGTATCATAATGTACTATTAAACTACGAAACTAAGCACATGTTTTATAGGATACTAAAGGCAATTTTGGTATCCTTAATAAATAACGTAAGTGTAACAAAAAGAGAGAACCATATTGTCCAAACTGTACCTATGCGCTGATGAGCAAAAATAGTGGGAAATTTCTCATACGATGTTAAAATAAAAGTGACCCGTTCGTTTTCCCGGCAGTGTATTTTATTAATAACTAATAGTAAAATGCCTTGGCATCGCCTCACATAAATCATTGGTCAGGAAGAGTTATTAATAATATTCATACAGATCCCAATCATTAAAAGTCTTATTAAAACAATTGCATCTTCCATTTATCTATATTCTTATTCATATTTATCTAGCAATTGAAATATATAAGGATACAAAGTCTGTGTCATGTCATTGCCCCAGATGAAGTCTATGTGATTCCAAAGCTTAGGCTCCATGATATGGTAGTTTACCACATTTGGCAACAACGTCCTTAAAATTTCAACATCTTTTAGTCTAGATAGCGGATCGTTTCGGCCAACAAGCAACGCCACTTTGGCACTTACTTTACGCACGTTGTAGTCAGGAGGAACTATAAAACCATAGCGTTTTTTGTTTCCTTTTGTTCCATAGTCGAAATCACAGAATCGCTTGCTAAGCACCATTTGACCCCAGTGTAATAGGCTCTTTCTTGAAGTAGCCGCAGGGTAGTGTCCGATAACTATTTTAAGAAAACTGGGCTCAAAACGCATGGTGTCAAAACCTGTGATATAAAAGCCTACAGCTAAAAAACACAATTCGTAACTGAGCGAATCTTGACCACAAATCAGTCTTAGCAAAGATGTAACCGTCGACTTTTCATTAAATGTTTCTTCGATGTGCAAAGTTTTGAAAACCTCACCGAGTGCTGGACCATATTGGGCAATAGTGGATACCGGTGGAATTAAGTGACTAACAAAAGCCACTGGGGCCAGCGCTATTAATATTTTTATCTTCTCATTGTATTCCGGTCTTGTGGACAAAAGCACAAAGTGCATCGTTGTTCCTTGCGAATGCCCTATAGTCTGCAATTTACCTTCACCTGTAGTATTTAAGATGTAGTCTATCATAGCCGGGAGATCGTAATATCCGCCTTCATTGAAACTATAATCCCAGAATTTTAGGTCTTTATCTGGATCCAGTTTCATATGTCTTCTACTGTACTTGTTGCCTCTCATGTTGCCTGCCCATACGTCATATCCAGCTCTTGCTAAGGTCACAGCCAGCGACGTGTTCCCTCTGATGATGAAAGTATCTGCTGAATCCCCTATACCATGTAGAAGCAGCACAGGTACCTTTCTTTTCCCAGGAATTCGGAACAGCTGCAGGATATAACCATCTTCTGTTGCTACGTCATGTACTTCAACTTGGTTTCCATATTTCACAGCGAGCCCTGTGAAATTCAGTCTCGAGTCTTCTGGTACGATTGTGGAAAATAAACAGTTTGCTGAAATTGTAACACTGAGCAAAGCGAATGCCGCAAGTGCCGTCTGCATTTTAGATCAATTTTTATGCCATCACTTCTTCAAAATCAGTTATGTTTGTGAACAATGAAGACACTTTGAAACCGTATTTGCCGAAGCACTTTTGTTATATAGGATAAAGGCATAAAATACCTTGACACCACCGACCTCTCGCGTTTTGTATTTTCATAAAATGCTCCTAATTTATTCCATGTTCCGGTAATGATTTCAGAAGTTGAACATGACGAAGAAACAAAAATTGAATAATGTAATTGTACACTTAATGATGATCGCTAGGTAAGCTAACCAGGCTATATTTAAATAACCTATGCCTTTGTAGACTCTTTATAAGGATAAAAACTACCTTGGAATTATTGACGTCTAACAGACGCCTTGTTTCCCTTCAAAGTAATTTTTAATCGTTGTCCTTATTAAGGAAATTGTCAATAAACACGAAGACTATCGATCAATTTATTAATGACAGTTACAAATTGGTGCCATTATAAACACAATTTTCGCATCGTAATATATTTAAATGTAATTCAATAAAGGCGATATAATTCAATATTATTTTAGAAAAACACTTGTGTGAAATTAGTGCATTTCAATTAGCAACTAAGTTGATAAAATTAAATTTGAATGGACGTAAACGTAAACATGAATGAACGATTGAATAAAACATCCACTGTTTTATTTTTATTCATAAACTGCCCGCCACTTGATTGCTAAAGCTAGACTTCCGAGCAAAGCGGCTCTGATGACAGTAACGCGGCGACACTGTGGCTGCGACAGTGCGATAGTATTATGCAGTATGAAAATGTATGAAGAAACTTCTGAGCGCAGCGTCACTGTCGCAGCGGCCAGTGACGCTGCGCTCAGAAGTTCCTCCATATATTTATTTTTTCTTTTTATATTAAAACCGACAAACGGGCATGCGGCGCACCTGATAGTAAGTGATCACCGCCGCCCACGGACAACCACAGCACCATTGGGACTGCTAGGGTGTTGCCGGCCATGCAAGAAGTGTTACACTCGCCTCTTAAAGGTACCCATTTCGTAGCCAGTTGGAAAAACCCCAGCCGCCAGCCCATTCCAAATTTTGCACGTACTACGGGGCAAGAAAGACCGCTTAAATCGTACGGTCTTAGAGCATCATCCATCGAGGTGATGTTTATGGAAACTGCTATTACGTCGAGTAGTACGGTGATGGAACTTGGCAGCTGGTATACTGTAAAAAGTTCTTCGGAGCACTCCCCATTGTATATCCTGTAGAACACGCAAAGAGAACTTACGTCTCTGCGAAGAGGAAGAGGATCAAGTTTCACAGAGAGCATAGGGTCAACAATGATGCGGCATGCCCTGCGTTGTAAGCGATCAAATGGTAGGAGCTGGTATTGAGGGGCCCCAGCCCAAAGGTGCGAGCAATACTCCATGAGTGGTCGAACCTGAGCCTTATAAGGTGTAAGCTATGGATTGGTTTGAAGTATCGCTTCGCTCGGTCGAGGATCGCCAACTTTTTAGCAGCTAATTTAACTGCATAATACTACCGTCCGGTCGCCGCGTCAGTGTCGCCGCGTTAGTGACGTTGGAGCCCGGAGCCGCTTTGCTCGGAAGTCTAGCTTAAGGTGGAAACAATGACTTTGGCTTGTGTCTCCCGCGTGGCTGTGTTGTCGGTCTCTGTGCCGTTCCGATCACACTAATAGCACAGTTGTGCTTAAAGTCATTACGTGGTGAGAGGGACGGTATGCTGATACGAACTTCGAATTTCGGAACGTGAAAATAAATTTTGTATATGTATGTATACTATGTGCTTTTTAGTATTTCCCAAAACGTTTCCTATAAGTGATCACGTCGGGGTCACCACTTATATGAAACGTTTTGTGAAAGATGAAAAATAACACGGTACACTATATATTATACAAATACAAATACTCTTTATTAAAGTAGGTAAGTACAAAACAATTCAGAAACAAAGGACAAAGTATACAATAGGGCCTATTGAATAGGCGGTCTTATCACTTAATAGCGATCTCTTCCAGACAACCAATAAGTCAGAGAAATAAGTTGGAGACTGTTATACCTATACCTACACAATTTATTTATACAAAGTATCTACAAATAACAATACTAAGACGGAGCGACATAGGAAAGTAGCGCATGCAAACTTATCTAATAATTAGGTATTTTTTAGGTATGTATTAGGTATCTAGTTATTACAAGAGAGGGCGCGCATGAGCGAGTTTTGTCAAGCTTCCAGTTTCTACTGAAACCGGAATCGGAAGTCAAAGAAAAACTTACTTAATACTATTTACAATATTATACCTATACAAAAATAAGGCCACAAACACAATTCAAAATGATCTCACTTCACGTTTAATATTTCACTACACCCAAATTTTATTAATAAATAATGAAATTATCACTCTTATGGAACAGGTTTGGCTTAAAATAGCATATCAAACAACCTCCATTTTACGCACCTTGAATGAAATATTCACTAGCGATATCGTATTTTGATCGTAAACGCACAAGGCTTTTTTCAAATTCATGGCACAATGTCAATTAAACAATCACCTTTTTGTCAACTATATTTCTCCAGCAACTGATATATGTACGGGAACAACGTTTCTGGCATGTCGTTGCCCCATACAAAATCAATGTGGTTCCATAATTTCTGTTTCATCAAATGATACTGGACAACATTGGGAAGCAAAGTCCTTAAGTGTTCTACGTCAAGGACCCTGGATAAATTATCATTATTACCTACAAACAAGGCTATTTTAGCCTTTACTTGTCTTAAATTATAATCAGGTGGCACTGAATACCCGTACCGCTCCATATTCTCCGTCGAGCCGTAGTCAAAAAGAGCAAATCTTTTGTTCAAATACACTTGGCCATAATGCAAGAGAGACTTCCTCGAAGTAGACGCAGGATAGTGCCCTACAATAACCGGCAAAAAACTTGGTTCTAGCCGTTTTGTATCGAATCCCGAAACGTAGAACCCGGATAGTTGCACACACAAATCGTAACTAATGTCTCCTTGATTGCAAATTAACTCTACCAACTTTTTTGCAAGTCCGTTTTCATTAACTAACTCTTCTGTCTTCAAATTGATTAATAACTGGTTTATATCGGGAGCAATTTCAGCCACTGAAGACACTGGTGGTATCAAGTTGTTGAGATACGCGACAGGCGCCAGGGCTATGAAAAGTTTCAATTTCTCATTGTATTCTGGCTTCATTGATAACAGCACAAAATGATTACTCGTCCCTTGTGAATGTCCAATGCCCTGTAGACTATTCTCTCCCGTGTTTTTTAGTATATAGTCAATCGTTGCGGCAGTATCATAGTATCCGTTTTCATGAAAACTGTAGTCCCAAAACATAGGGTCTGTGTCCGGGTTCATTTTGATATGGCGGCGTGCATAGCGATTGCCTCTAGTGTTGGTTGCCCAAACATCATAGCCTGCGTTTGCGAGTGAGATAGCCAGTGACCTCTTCCCTCTAATGATGAAAGTGTCTGACGTGTCTCCGATCCCATGTGTTAGCATCACAGGCGTCTTTTTCTTCCCCGGAATCCGAAACACTGTTAGTATGTATCCATCTTCAGTAACAACATTATGTTCTTCGACTTTGTGCCCGTATTTGAATCCGATTCCAGTGAAGTTCAATTTTGCATCTTCGGGCAAAGGTTTTGGAATAAATAAACAATTTGATAACACACTGTTGAGTATTACTATGATACACGTGGTTTTGATTCTCATGTTTGTATGTTTACTATTTTTTTGTTTATGTTCAACATAGTTTGAGAAGCTCCTACTTTGAATGTGAATCTGGTCATAATAAAACTGGTCTTACTTCCACGTTCTTGTTATATACATGTTATAACGATACTACCTTGAAAACCTATAATGAGTTGCAACAATAAAAAAACCAGCAAAGAAATCTTTCATACACACAACATTACATAATACTTCCGCGTTAATCTCGGACGTGAGTTAAGTAGCGTCTTTAATTTTCTTACCATAAACAATGTAAAAGCCAACAAAAGAGGTCGTGGGTTCGAGTCCTGGGCGTACACCTCTGAATTTTTCGGAAGTCATGTCCAAAAAAAAGTACATTTGTAATTTACCATGAGCTTTCGGTGAAGGAAAAACATCGTGAGGAAACTTGCACACATCTGTGAAGCGATTCAATGGTGTGTGTGAAGTTCCCAAGCCGCACTGGGCCCGCGTGGGAACTATAGCCCAAGCCCTCTTGTTCTGAGAGGAGGCCTGTGCCCAGCAGTGGGACGTATTATAGGCTGAAGGTGAGATGAAACAATGTAAACAACAACACTACTATCTTTTACTTAACCGAGGAGTGGGTTTTCAGTTCATAGGTTGTTTTATTTATTTAAACAATGCAATGAACATAGCATGTAGGTATTGTGTCGTTTTTAAATATTTCAATGATTTTGTTTCGTTTAAACATACTTCCGGATTTTATATTCTAAAAATCTTAAAAATATTATTTTTAAATTGCTGGCTGAAAAACTAATAGGGAATGTAAAGTATGACATAACTACTTAAAGCATAACTATGACTGTTTGAAATAGCTGGGCATTAACTCGTTAATCCGTTAATCGTTAATTAACGAAGTTAACATTTTGATTAACGGATTAACTTTTAAGTTAACTTTTAAAAATGTTAACGGACACGTTAACTTCCGTTAATAATGCAGAAGTCCGTTAATCTTTAATCCTATGCCTACTATTTACCGCACGACACCGCGGCGCTGCGCGAAACCAGGTTCAGACAAGTATGAAACGACAAGTGCCGGGCGGCGCGTGGCAGCGAGTGAAATAAAAACAAAACTAAACTAAAACTAGATATATTTTGCTAGTGCATGCGAGTGAGAAAACTGCGAAGTGATTTGTTCCGTTTGATCATTTCATTACTTAGCGCAGAACCTAAACCAACAGGTTTTATAAGTTCACTAACGCAACGATATAAAAATGCAATTTTACATTTATTAACGGATTAACGATTAACGTTAACTTGCGTTAATTCTTCCGAAATGTAACGCTTTAACGTTTAACGAAGCTAACTTTTCTTGTAGCGGATTAACGATTAACGAAGTTAACTATTTGATTAACGGTGCCCAGCTATGCTGTTTGACTATTTGCACACACCTAGTAGAGGCATTAACATTACATTATGGATCTTGACGTCCGAAATAAACGTTTTTTTTTGTACAGATCAATCCAAATCGGTCAGTAGGGAGAAGTCAAAAACTATAAGCGAATGGGAATCTGTTCTTGCCTCGATTTTAAATGTAATAAAAAGGGCATCCAATTTTTTTTACGAATTAAATTTTTTTTTTTCATACTGAGTTATTCTAAATTTCTGCGAGCAATGTCACAAATTGGTTCTGCAAGTTTTTCGTTGTTATTGTTGATGGTGTTACTTATTATACAGTCACAATGAACACATTCTTAATGGAATATTGTTAAATAAAGAAAAACTCAAAAATTATTTCATTTAAGCAAATTTTAGATATTATTTTAACCTGCAGGCTTACAGCCTTATTCATAAAAAAATCTTAATTGAGGTTTGATCGGTCCATTAGTTAACAGACTGATTAAGCTTATTTGACAGTTGTTAAGAAGTATGATTTATAAACGCTTGCTAGCAGTCTGTTAACTAATGAGCTGCTGATGGATGGATTAGACGCGTTATGTTGTTACCTTGACAAATCATAGACCATTTAAATGGTCTTTTAGTGAATTAAAAAAAAATAACAGCAGTGGCAGTGAATTAGCGGGGAAACACGATAGACGAGGCAGTGTGGATCTAGTTTCCTTTAGCTTTCCCGGGGGGGATAAAAACTTAAAACAAAAAAACTGTCTTTCGGTTTTGCTCTTGCCAAAATCAGCTGTTCACATTTGTGGCGGCCATTTTGTGACTTAGCAGAGAGATAAAGGAGGGTCTACGGTCCGCTAACTTTCGGAAGACTTAACAGACCCTTGATGGACTGATTAGCGATTGACGTTTATGAATCATGTTTTTTTGCATCGGTCCTACAGCGAGCTTATAGCGAGCCTCTAACTATTTATGAATAAGGCTGTTATTGCAATAAAAAGTTTACATACATACATTGTCTAACTCGCTCGCAATCGCCATCGTGTTCATTTTGACAGATCTTGTATGAATGTGACAGCTAGCTGATTCCGATGCCAATTGTCAGCCCATACATAAACTGTCAAAATGAAGACGATGGCGATTGCGAGCGAGTTAGACAAATAAGCCTACTGTATGTAATACTTTAAAAATATTCTAAAAAAATATGCGATTGAAGGCGATCCCGTATATATATGACATGCACGAGGCCTGACATAGCGCCGGCGCGCAGTGTTTCGTTTCGCTGCCGCCGGGGCGAACGCTCCAAGAGGAAGGCCTACGAACTGGTCCGAAACATGTCGCGCATCACTCGACTTTTATACGTGAGTTATCCGTTTGTGTAACTACGTTTTCTACTCTCTTGTCAATGGTTTAAAAACATGGAAGCAATATAACCTTCACACTAAGGTCTGCAGGTCCACTCATTATGTAATTATTCGTTATTCGCGACTGTTCCTGCTTCGCGGCTAACCCTGACTCTTATCAAGCTCTTGGTCTTAAAGGTTGCAATCGTTTTTAGCGTTCCGTATCCAAAGGGTGAAAACGGGACCCTATTAAAACTCCACTGTCCGTCTGTCCGTCTGTCATGTAACTAGGCAGTCTCATGAACCTTGATAGCTAGATAGTTTAAATTTTCACAGATGTTGTATTTATTTACAACAAATACTACATAATTATATACATACAAACATATATCACGTCTTTATCCCCTACGGGGTAGACAGGGCCCAAGAACAAGACCTAAAGGCCACGTTTACAACAGCAAATACTAAAACCAGAATATTTTTGTTTGTCTATGTAAGTAACCAGTATAAAACGACCTCACCCTATCTATATTTTGCTTAGGAGGCAGGGCTCTGCTAACACAGGATTTTGAATGAATGAATGAATGTTTATTCACTGAACATGTACAGGGTGTATCAGACACCCCCTAACAATAATCCACTGGGGTATATAACCATAGCTATAGAAGCTAAAAAAAATATAAAAAAATGGAGTATTTTTTTTATATATTTTCTATAGGAATGATTACAGTTAATACTACCATTCCCATAGAAAAAAAAAATTAGTCCATTTTTTTTTTTTTTTAATTTTTGTAGCTTCTATAGCTATGGTTATATATACCCCAGTGGATTATTGTTAGGGGGTGTCTGATACAACCTGTATGGTACAAAAAGATGTTAAATGTAGTACAATTAGGTCCGTAATACATTCAGTCTATACGACACGTGAAAATTTACATAAGTAGGTAATTAATATTGTAATCATAAACTATCTTTACATACCAATTAATAATGGCGTCAGTTGTCTTATTCAAACGCATGTTATTAAAACTTATAAGTCGCTAAAATCATAGTTAAAATAAAAATAAAAATTAAAAAAATTACATTTACTTGCCCAATTTGTACGGAACCCTCAGTGCGCGAGTCTGACTTGCATCTGGCCGGTTTTTTATTGAATTCATTTCGAGGTAACACAGCAGTTGCAGTCGTAACGTAGGCGTTATAAGGCGAGAGGTGAAATAGTGCTTTACATACTACACAAATCACGTCTTTATTCCTTATGGGGTAGACAGAGCCTGGAGTTACAAGACCCAATTGCATAGGGTCTAAATTTGACCTTGTCATTGTCTGGTCCCAGTGCTGATCAATTAAGGAAGGTAGGAATTTTAGGACGAAGGCATAACATGATTAACATTTAGTTATTTTTCTTTACATTTTGTTAAATGATGACAATAAACTAAAAACGTGTAAAAAAATGGTAATTTACTAGAATAATAAAATTCAGCAAGTTTTCAAATGATTTATTAGAATCTTGCGTTGCCTTGTGGAGGAAGAGGTAAGAATTACTTAATTAAAAAATATACTAGCGCTAACTAACACTTGGTAGCGGACTGCACTGTGGTTAGCGAAATAGCAAGGTAAATGTTTTTTACTCATCAGTTATTTTATTTTTAATGACAATGAACCTATCTATGTTAGTTATAATGTTCGATGTACAAGTGATATAAATTGCTACCGACCATTGATACTAATACAAATCAATGACTACATACAGTATGTGGTAAGTCACCACCACCCATCACTGGTGAACTCTATTATATTCTCTAATATAAAAAAAAACATACCGTCACGCATCTTTCCCACAGGGGTAGGCAGAGACTACTTTGTTCCACTTGCAACGATCCTGTCATACCTCTTCGCTTCATCCACATTCATATGCTCATCGGTTTTGAGTACTTTTGACTTCTATTCTCGCATTTAAAATATTTAATTTAATTGTAATAATAATATATAGCCTTTTTATTCCGAATTCGCTACAGTTTCAGTAAGTACGTTGTTGTTGTTGTTGTTGTAATAATAATATACTCGGGATCAAAAAAACCTATTCATACACTGTTCTGTTTTTTTTGTGATACTCCAAGAGTGTGCGCAGGAATTGCACGAGCTTATTTCACCGTCTCTCTTCCACACAGGTGGTCTGTGCCCTTCCACCACCGTACGACTAGGCGAGGAGAGCGACTTCACCCTTATTGTCAGTATTCCAGTAGACTTATTGTCTAACTTGCTCGCGATCACCATCGTTTTCATTTTGACAGTTCATGTATGGGCTGACAATTGGCATCGGAAACAGCAAAGAAGTTAGGTAGGTACCTATTCTATTGCAAATTGCCCTTTTGGTTCGAGTTCTAACTGCAGTGTCACTCAGCTATTTCTTCGAACTTGGCCGAATACACTGCAGTGTCATCTAAAATTTTAGGAAGCCAAAATTTAAATACGACGACATAAAGATTTCGAGGCAGTGTCAATATTCAGACGTCAGTAAGTTCAAAAGCATTCAGAAGCATGTATATAATTAAGATCTTTGGAAAAACCAGTTTATATACGATTAGATTCACATGCGAAGTGTTACCTACGACGACAGAAAATGTAAATATAACCAAAATACATTTAAAATACGAAAAATGAACATCAACTTAACTCACATGTGCTTAGTTATTATAGTGAACAGTGCGTTAACGAGTTCATTGTTTATACCGACACAGCTATCTGAGGACGCAAAATTAAATTTCACCGAACTTGGCGCTAAATATGGACACAAAGTTGAAGAACACAGTGTTGTTACTGAAGATGGATACATACTCACAGTGTTCCATATACCAGGCAAGAGAAAAACACCGGTATTCTTGATGCATGGTACAGGTGATAGTGCAGAAGCATTTATTTTGAGAGGAAATGGATCTCTGGTAATCTGGTTAGCTAACGAGGGCTACGACGTCTGGGCAGGCAACGGAAGAGGGACCCGGTACAGTCTTCGGCACATCAAACTAGACCCTGACACAGACCCTTCGTACTGGGACTTTAGTTTCCACGACAGAGGATACTACGATCTTCCTGCCATGATTGACTATATACTCCAAACTACAGGCGAAAAAAATCTACAAAGCATTGGATATTCACAAGGAACTATGAACCATTTTGTAATGCTGTCTACTAAGCCTGAATACAACGAAAAATTGAAAGTTTTCATAGCACTGGCGCCGATTTCGTACTTACATAATTTGTTACCGCCAGTGTCTATTGTCGCCGAGATCGGTCCCATAATTGATCAGTATGTTATTCCTTCAAATGTTTATAAAATTTTGTCAGCCAACGGCTTTGATCGAAAGGTTATAGAGCTTGTTTGCACTCGAGGAGACATGTTAAGCTACTTAATGTGTGCAATTTTAGGCGCATTCCCCTTTTCTGGCTTTGATGCTAAGCGTTTGGAGCCAAGTTTTCTTCCGACGCTTTATTCCCATTTTCCTGCAACGATTTCCAGGAAAGACTTATTGCATCATGATCAATTGGTGATAAGCAAACGGTTTATGCAATACGACTATGGTCCCGAGATGAATATGAAGCGGTACGGGTATGGGGTACCGCCTGAGTATAATTTAAGGCAAGTGACGGCGAAAATAGCTTTGTTTGTTGGGAATAATGATAAATTATCCAGACCGCGAGATGTGGAGTACCTGCGGACATTGCTTCCTAATGTTGTTGAGTATCACCTCATGAAAGAGAAAGAATGGAGCCATCTTGATTTCATTTATAGCAATGACATGCCGCAGACACTGTTTCCGTATATGTTTTCGATATTAGAGAAGTATAATTAACGTGCAATCTAGATGATAAGAAGAGAAGGTTGATTAATTTACGGACAACACCAAATAATTGGTGGTTTTATTTGACGAAAATTATGCATAATGATTTATATTCCCACGTAGTTTCATAGAAAAAAAAAGCCATGGTAGCCTAGTGGTTTCACCTGTGGCCTCTTAAGCAGAGGGTCGTGGGTTCGAATCCTGGGCTCGCACCTCTGAGTTTTTCGGAATTTATGTGCGATATCTCATTTGAAATTTACCATGAGCTTTTCGGTGAAGGAAAACATCGTGAGAAAACCTGCACACAACTGCGAAGCAATTCAATGGTGTGTGTGAAGTTCCCAATCCGCACTGGGCGCGCGTGGGAACTATAGCCCAAGCCCTCTCATTCTGAGAGGAGGCCTGTGCCCAGCAGTGGGACGTATATAGGCTGGAGAAGAGAAGAGAAGAGTTTCATAGAAGTAAATTTTTATTTTAAGATTTAAAATTGTGGCATTGGTTGTCAATAAAATTGAGTTTTATTATTTTGCTTAATTCAAAATGATTCTATAGACTGACCGCTTAAATGGCGGGCGAGGACTCAGTCAGGGTGCGACCAAACCGCCGCGTATACGCAGTGACGTGTCGTATGCGTCACGTTTTCTCACCGTTTCTTCATAGGTACATTTTGTTGCGATTCCGTAACGTCACCGTTTTTTAAGCTGCGGTGTGGTCGCACCCTTAAACGGTCGGTCTATAGTACCTACCTAATGCTTGATCTATGGTTCTTAAGTTTTATATTAAATTGATTTTATTGATCTGGTCACTTGAAATTAACGTTTTTTAAAGTTTTCATTCGAATATACTTACATAAATTTATAATAAATAAATAATCTTGTGGTTTTTGTTAATTAGTTTTATTCTCATACTTACCTAATACACCAATAAAAATAATGTTTTGTGTCTATGAAAGAGAAAATAGTCGCAAATTGAATGAATACTAACATTTATTTATTTTTTCCGACATAATAAAATCCCCCCTCAAAAATTAAATCTCGTCCCTGGTGAGCAGTACATGTTCCACGGGAGTTTGTAATGGTGTCGTACAGACACATCATTCAAACAGATGACGCTTAGCGACAAATATTCGCATAGTAACAAGGTCACGGGACAGTTGGTAACAGATAGAAAAATTCGGAGGCCTACTCACCTGCTTTGGGTGGTGTAGGGGTATAGCACGCGTCACGGAATGACGAGGACCCGGGTTCGATTCCCGGCCATAGCTTTACTTTTCTATGTGTTCTAATTTTCAGTGTCGTTTAGAAATTATAATAAAATCGCACTACAATACAACAAAGGGCTTTACCATGACGTGTTAATGCGATTCAATTCTGACTCAGTTCAGGTTTAAGCTGACATTTTGAATATAGATCTGATAGCGAGCGAACCTAAACTGAATCGGTTAATTGCATTAAGATGTCATGGTAAAGCCTAAGGCCGCAGTAGTCAACAAGAATAAAAGTAAACAACTAACTGAAGCGTTATTTTTCAGTTTCCTACCATGACTAAAACTAACTCATTTGACTGAGGTACCTAAGTTCGATGCCAGAACGATATATCGACAAATTGATTTAGTATACTTATACTTTATTCCCTTTCATGCTGTCTGGAAGCAAAGCAATGAAAAAACATAGTATACAATTACTCATACATCTCACAAACTCAACTACTAACTATCATGACTCAAAAGAAGCCGAATAGGAAGGGTTTGTAATCATACGGGTAAGTAAGTTTCTTATGAGTATAGCTGTCTGGCACGTGTAGTAACCTAGCGGAGTAAATTGAATGTTTTTATTAATTTTATGTTAACCGCCACAAAGTAACAACTGATTCAATTAAATATTTATCACACACCTATTAAGAATACAAGAAGAATAGAAGAAGATATAGTGACTAGGATAGAAAAAAGTATGCTTAGTTGGTTTGGTCACGTAGAGAGGATGGATGAAAGAAGATTAACTAAACAGATTTATATGGGGAGTGTGAATGGGTGCGTTGGGAGGGGAAGGCCTAGGCGGACGTTCCATGATCAAATTGAGGACGTTTTGGAAAAAGGCCAGGTCAAGAGTACCCGAAACCGACGAGCATGTATGAAGAGATTGATGAATGTGGATGAAGCGAAAGAGGTATGTCAGGATCTTAGCAAGTGGAACAAAGTAGTCTCTGCCTACCCCTGTGGGAAAGAGGCGTGACGATATGTATGTATGTATGCAATTAAGAATGCTTATCGACAACCATATAGATTGCCAGCAACAGTTGTTAATGTTAAAAAAAAATTGATAAATCGCTATAAAGATAATTAAATTACAACAAATAACACATACATACATCCATAAAACACGTCCATAACCCTTACGGGATAGACAGAGCTTAAGATAACAAGACCTAAAGGCCAATTTTAGTACAATTGTGGGGGTAGAGGTGAAAAGGGGAATCAAAATAGTGATGGGTTGCTAGCCGCATCGCCTATGACATGGTTCATCGCCTATTCCCTCGATGAGCTAAAAGGTACAACAAACAAAATACAATTACATCCTAATAGCTTTTGAATAAACATTTAAGGTTTTAGGTTCATATCTGCTGTAGAAAAATATTGAATCATAGCTTTATAATATATCATTATTTAACATTGTATTTTTGTACAATTCATGTTCATCAATTAGTAGATAGGTACTTAAGGAGATTCCACATTTTATGTCGTGTATTGCGTTACTAATAATAAAAGATCAGCCATCAAGGTTGATACGTCATAATTAGAGATTTAAAACGTATATATTAAAACCATGGAAGATGCCAGGTTTAATCATAATAGGTTGACATTCATAGTTGTACCTTTAAAGGTGATAGATCGAATCAATTCAATAATAAGATTAGTTGAAGAACAAACATGAAGATCAAAATTACTTACACTAATATAGTCATTATATTAAACAGTGCATTAATAAGTTCATTGTTTATACCAACACAGATACCTGAAGATGCAAAGTTAAATTTTACTGGACTTGGTGTTAAATATGGGCATGAAGTTGAAGAACACAGTGTTGTTACTAAAGATGGATACATACTCACAGTGTTCCATATACCAGGCAAGAGAAAAACACCAGTGTTCTTGATGCACGGTTTAAGTGATAGTGCAGATGTTTATGTTTTGAGAGGAAATGGATCTCTGGCCATCTCATTAGCTAACGAAGGCTACGATGTTTGGGCAGGTAATGGGAGAGGCAACAAGTACAGTCGTCGGCATGTTAAACTTAACCCTGACACAGATCCTTCATACTGGGACTTTAGTTTCCACGATAGAGGATACTACGACCTCCCAGCCATGATTGACTATATACTTCAAGCTACAGGAGAAAAAAGTCTACAAAGCATTGGGTTGTCTCAAGGAACTATGAATCATTTTGTATTACTTTCTTGTAAGCCTGAATACAACACCAAACTGAAAGTCCTCATAGCGCTAGCGCCTATTGCGTATTTACATAACTTGATCCCACCAGTGTCTATTGCAGCTGAGTTTGGTCCTATTATCAATCAGCTGATTCCTTCTAATATTAGGAAAATATTGGAAGTCAACAGTCTTGAACGAAGGATCATAGAGCTTGTTTGCACGCATGGAGACGTAAGCTACTTTTTGTGCGTGACTTTATTCTTATTCCCTATCACTGGCTCTGACCCTAAACGTCTGGAACCAAGTTTCCTTCCAACAGTATTCTCGCATTTCCCTTCAACGATATCCAGGAAAGATTTGTTGCATCTCAATCAATTGGTGCTAAGCAAACGGTTCACGCCTTATGACTATGGTCCGGAGGAAAACAGGAAGCGTTACAACTTTGCAGTTCCTCCTGAATATAATTTAAGGCTAGTGACAGCGAAAGTAGCGTTGTTCGTTGGAAAGAATGATAATTTATCAAGACTGCGAGACGTGGAATACATGCGGACGTTGCTTCCTAACGTAGTCGAGTATCATGTCATGAAACAGGAAGAATGGAACCATATTGATTTTGTTTATGGCAATGACCTTTCAGAAACGTTATTTCCGTTCATATTTCCGATACTAGAGAAATATAGTTAACATGCATAAGCTAATGAAGACAAAAAGTTGTATAATTCATCTGATGTGTTTGCGTACCCACCAGGAGTTTTATTCAGTGCGGTAGTTCTTTTCATGAAAATAATGGCTAAATAACTAAAGCCTAAGATGAAGAGAAGAAGTGTGTGTGTGTGCGTGTAACGTTAATAAACAGATTTAAAACTTGCTATTATTACTCAGCGCTGTTAGGCACAGATATGAATACGCGTCACGCTTGTATTTAGCCTTTCGCTCGATTTGGCGAGATCACTACCAAGTCCCTCGATTTTATGGAAGATTCCATGTTCTATTAATACAGAATTTGTTCTCAAGGTGGACGCGTCAACATCAGATCTATATCAAGTATATATTAAGAACATAGAAAAGACCAGTTTAATCAAAACAGATTCACATTGATAGTTGTAGCTTTGAAGGTGATATACTGAATTAGTTTAGTGATAATATACCTACATGTAAAAGAAACATGGGAATTAAAATCCCATGTACATACTTAGTTATTATAGTAAATAGTGTACTATCAAGTTCGACATATATGCCAATACCGTTTCCTGAAGACGCAATTTTAAATTTTACTGGACTCGGACTTAAATATGGACACAAAGTTGAAGAGCACAGTGTTGTTACTGAAGATGGATATATACTGACAGTGTTTCGCATACCTGGTGACAGGAAAACTCCCGTTATGCTGATGCATGGTACAAGTGATTCATCGGACTCTTACATAATTAGAGGTAACAGATCACTTGCGATCTCACTGGCCAATGAACGCTACGATGTTTGGGCAATCAACGGAAGAGGGAATCGCTATAGTCGCCGCCATATGAAATGGAATCCTGACACAGACCCCGAGTTCTGGGACTTCACATTTCACGAAAGGGGATACTACGACCTCGCTGCAACGGTCGACCATATACTTCAGACCACTGGAGCAAAAGGTGTTCACAGTATTGGACATTCTCAAGGAACAACGAACAATTTCGTACTTTTGTCTACGAGGCCTGAATATAACGATAAAGTTAAGCTTTTCATAGCGTTAGCTCCCATAGCTTTCTTAGATCATTTAGTGCCACCCGTGTCCTTATTAGCCGCATTTGGTCCTACTTTAAATGAAGTAGTATTATTGATCCCGGTTAACGAAATAGGTGGACAGTTAGAGAGAAGTATTTATAAGACGCTTTGTAATCAAGGAATAATGAGTTACCTTTTGTGTGTACTGATAGGTATGTTTCCTGGCAATGGATATGATGCAAAACGTTTAGAACCAAGCTTTCTTCCGATAATTATAGGGCATGCACCCGCCGGGGATTCTAAAAAGGGTTTGTTGCATCATAACCAAGCAGTTTTAAGCAAGCGATTTGCGCATTACGATCATGGCCCTACTAAGAATAAAATACTTTATGGTGACATTAAATCCCCGGAATACAATCTTACACAAATAACAGCAAACGTTGCTTTGATTGTCGGTAAAAATGACAAGCTATCCACGATAAGGGATGTAGAACATTTACGGAAGTTACTGCCTAACGTTGTAAAGTACCATCTGATGAAACAGAAACATTGGAATCATTTGGACTTCATCTGGAGCAATGACATGCCAGAGACGTTGTTTCCTGTCATATTTCCGTTACTAGAGAAATACAGCTGACATTCAAAGAAATAATTATATAAAGTTATAATTTGAACAAAGAGTCCAACGAGACACATTTGAATTTAATGACAAACTTACAATGGCATGAAGTGAAATATTTTGCCAAATAGGTAACATAATTGGTGACCCACTTGCTCGTTTGCCTTCCTATTCACATAAAATATATATATACTAGCTGTTGCCAGCGACTTCGTCTGCAAAGAATTCGTTTATCGCTATCCCGCGGGAACGACGCAATTTTCCGGGATATAAAGTCGCCTATGTGCTATTCCAGACTTTTCTCTATCTATGTGCCAAATTTCATCCAGATCCATTGGGCCGTTCTGGCGTGATTGAGTAACAAACAAACATACATACATCCATCCATCCATCCATCCATCCATACTTTCGCATTTATAATATTAGTTAGATTAGATTAGATTATCTGTACACACACGTACACAAGGACACGTATTTAAAATAGATTCAGTTTAGTTAATTCTGTCATTGCCCTTTCAACGGAATCAGTACAGGTTCGAAATTGTTTTGTTTCAGAAGTTGAATTAAAAAAAAAAAATTGTCTTTCATTTATATTTGTGTCTGTTTGATGAATTGGTCATGGATCCAACAAGACTTGAATAGCTTTGTAATACTTTTTTGTTATTTAATAAAAATATTTAATGGTTATATTATTATTTACTTATAAATAAATTATTATGTTGATTTAATTCATTCCCTTTTATATAATACCTACAACTAAATGACACCTTTAAAGCACATACTCGTAAAATGTAAAATTGGCATAATTGTGATTTATTTTAACTACTTAGGTATAAATTTGAGCAATGGTTGATATAACTATAAAAAGTTGAAGCTTGAAACCGTCTAGTATACCACTTCAGAGGAAGATTCCATTTTTTTGGTATGGCTAGTACGCTCAAGGTGAACTGGTCATAACAGTCATGTATATATTAACAACATGGGAATGACCAGTTTTATTCAGACTAGATTCTACACGTTCATGGATGTGTGAATTGTCTTCTTCTATCCAAAATACATGAAGAACAAACATGAAAATCGAAATAACTTGTGTATACTTGGTGATTATATTGAACAGTGCACTAACAATGACAAGTTCTATATTTCCAATATCATTTACAACACCCCTGCCTGAAGATGCATTGCTAAACTTTACTGGGCTTGGAAATAAATACGGTCACCAAGTTGAAGAGCATAGTGTTGTTACTGAAGATGGATATATACTCTTAGTGTTTCGTATACCTGGTAAGAGGAAAACGCCTGTGATGCTGATGCATGGGACGGGTGATTCATCAGATTCCTTCATCTTAAGAGGAAACAGATCTCTAGCCATATCACTGGCAAACGAAGGCTACGACGTCTGGGCAATCAACGGTAGAGGAAACCGTTACAGTCGCCGACATGTCAAACTGGATCCTGATAAAGACACTGCCTTCTGGGACTTTAGCTTTCACGAGAGAGGATACTATGATCTCGCAGCCACCATCGACTACGTACTGGGGACCACAGGAGAAACCGGCGTGCAAAGTATTGGACATTCTCAAGGAACCACGAATCATTTTGTCCTTTTATCATCGAGGCCAGAATACAATGATAAAGTGAAACTTTTCATCGCACTGGCGCCTGTAGCGTATCTAAACAATTTAATATTGCCGGTATCTCTTTTAGCAGCATTTGGCCCTACTTTAGATGGACTACTCAGTCCTCTACAGTTAAATGAGATAGGGGGCTATAAGGGGATAGAAAGGAGTCTCTTTAAGTTTTTCTGCAACCAAGGAATTGTTAGCTACATTGTGTGTGTACTTATAGGAATGTTTCCCGGCCAAGGCTATGATGCTAAGCGTTTAGAGCCAAGTTTTCTGCCAACTATTTTGGGGCATGTTCCCGCAGGCGATTCAAGGAAAGGTCTATTGCATCATAACCAAGCTGTTTTAAGCAAAAGGTTTGCACCTTATGACTATGGTCCTACAAAGAATATGAGATTGTACGGTCACACAGTGCCCCCTGAATATAAACTGAAGCACGCAACGGCAAAAATTGCGTTGATTGTTGGTAAAAATGACAATTTGTCGAGGGTGCGAGATGTACAGAAACTACGGAAGCTTCTTCCTAACGTTGCCAAGTATCACGTGATGCAGCAGAACGAATGGAATCATCTGGACTTCGTATGGAGTAATGATATGCCAGAGACGTTGTTTCCTATTATATTTCCGTTACTTGAGAAAAACAGTTGACAAGCATAGACAACCAGAAAGCTTAAACACAATGTACCTATTTATAAACCAAATAGTACCTAATATAATTCGAAGTATTTAATTTCATGGTGATTAAAAATATTAATTCAATACTAATAATGAATAAGTAGTGCCTCCTATTGGTTGAAGTTAGTGATGTTGATATTTTACCTGAAGAAGTAATACTGTAAATGGAGTAAAGTTTAGTCGGTAACAAGATCAAAATTTTGACTTTTTAATCCAAATCGCTAATAAACAGCTGGGAAGCCACGATGCGGTTATGGTTATGATAAAGAACTTCTGAATGTTGCTAATATCGAAATGACCCTCTAGATGGTGTTAATATCAAAATTATTATTTATGTTTTAATGTTTATTTGGGCACAAACATCATAGAAGGCTTGGACATTTATTAATTATAATGTATAAATGGATAATGTTTTAATAGTTAATAGTAATTAGGTTAAGAATTTGCATGCCAAATTTTGGCAGAGCATACATGACATGTATTACCTTGCTCTGGCATGTCTAAAATTTTATAAAATAACACCTGTGTATGTTCTTGCGAATTTAAAAATTTAATTTATTTTACATCTCGCAAAAGAAAGTTTTTTAAGTTTAGTTAGTCAAACTAATCAATTTTCGTTACCCACTGGAATGGAAATTTTAGCAGAAAGTTTTGAGCTGTATAAAACTTAATGGTTAACGAAAAAGTTAAAAGGTGTGAACTATTATGGTTCTAAACTTGTTCGGTTTCTAAATACTTACTCTTTATAATAGTGAATCGTTATATTGACCTATTTATTTTGTTTCATTTTACCTAGTTCACCTGTGTCAGGTTATTAATCATTCTATCACTTCATGAGCTCTCAGTAATTTACACTCCTGGTGTTCAAAGCCCAGTTTGGCAAAGAAATATCCTGCTGCATTACATTGCGGCACTGGTTAGACGACTGCTAACGCGTTTCCATTACGACTTGGCAATGTAATGGAACTTACAGGTATTTTTTTTCTAGCAAGTTTGAACTGGTCTTCATGGTACAGTCAGCGTCATATAAAAACATCCAAAGTGACCAAAAAGTTCGACACACCATACTACTATTTCTATTGGTATACCGAACTATTTGGCCGCTTTTGATGCTTCAAACTATATGACGCTGACTATAGTCTAACCCCCTTATTCATAAACGCTCTATAAGGTTCTGCTAACTTAGTAGTTTGTCCTTATCTGTGATAGGTAAATGTGAAAGTGACAGATAAGGACAAACGGTTACTAAGTTAGCAGAAGCCTATAGAGCAGTTATAATAAGGGGGTAAGAGTTCAGCACTCTCTGATAAGTGTTTGATATCTATGACGCCGTCTCTGCTTGTATCATGATAATAAATAGGGATAGCACTAAATACGCCGACAATCATGCTAAACGTGGCCTTTAGGTCTTGTTACCTTAGGCCTCTGTCTACTCCGTAAGGGATAAAGATATGATTTATAAATTTACCTATGTATTATGTGCTATACTAAAGACATCTGACAAAATATATCAGGAAGTTAACTGAGAGTGATAGAACAGGCTAATTTTTTGCAAAGCAGCGGCATCTTTTGTGTCGTATTTATGTCGTACTAGCTGTTGCCAGCGACTTCGTCTGCAAAGAATTCGTTTATCGCTCGCTACCCCGCGGGAACTACGCAATTTTCCGAGACAAAAAGTAGCCTATGTGCTATTCCAGACTTTTCTTTATCTATGTGTCGAATTTCATCAAGATCCGTTGGGCCGTTCTGGCGTGATTGAGTAACAAACAAACATCCATCCATCCATACTATCGCATTTATAATATTAGTTAGATTCATGAAAATCGAACAAACTTACCATCACTATCGCTTGAAATAGAATATGTATCCACAATATAAGAGGAACTAATTATAATTTAATATTATCTGCGTCATAAGTGCGTAAACGTGCCGATCTAAATTTAACAAACTACACATAAATATGCAAATGTAAGTCAATAATTGCGGATTATTCACATCGTTTTATCTAGTCGACCCTAACCAAGGAGAAGTTAGCAAAGTTGCGAAATTTTCTAGTGGAATATTCTCAGAAATTTAAATTAATCTATATATATAAAATTCTAAACTGACTGACTGACTGTTGATATATCAACGCACAGCCCAAACCACTGGACCTAGAGACTTGAAATTTTGCACACAGATACCTTATACAATGTAGGCATCCACTAAGGAAGGATTTTTGGAAATTCGACCCTTAAAGGGGTTAAATGGGGGCCCAAAGTTTGTATGGGGAAACAAGATTAGTTAGACTATTTTATTCGAAACTTCACAGGAGTACTCCCAACGATAAATGAGTAAACACGTGTTTCAGGTTTTTTGAAAATTCAACCCCTAAAAGGGGGATATGTGGTGACAAAGTCTGAAAATCAACGTGGGTATTATTATATTATTATTAGTGGGTAGTATTGTTTGTACGGTTTATCGGGTCGCTGATTACGAAAACAACAACACACATACCTACCTGACACACACACGCACACACACACACACACGCACACTCAAATTTCCACGGGAACGGGAAAAAACGGGATTTATGTACTTATTCGATTCCGAGTGACCCTATCCCAGTAACTATAATAACTAGACTCTTCAAATTTCGTACACAAGTAGGTGATTACAACATTAAGAAAGCAATTTCAGGATTTTTGGAAATTCCTACGGGATAAGGAAAAAACGGGATTTATATATTCAGGTCAACGAAATCCTATGAACTATAATTATAAAAACGGTTTTAAGGATTTTAGGAAATTCCCACGGGATGAGGAAAAAAGGGAATTTATGTTTAATTCTACGGGATCGATTTTTCGTTTTACTGGTCGTAGAAAACTGAAATTTGGCATTCAGGTTCCTTGGGGAGTATAGGGGAGCACTACAAAGGATTTCCCGAATTTCTGACGGAAACAAACGGGAAAAACGGGATTTTTTGTTATACATTGGTCGTAGAAAGTTGAAATTTGGCATGTAGGTTGCTTGATAAGTGTAAGGAAATATTAAAAGACAATTTTAATTTTCAATATTCCCACGGAACGGGAAAAACGAGACTTCGTTTTACTGGTTGTAGAAAGCTGAAATTCGACATGTAGGTTGCTTGGGGAGTGTAAAGAAGCATTAACCCTTAAATTGACGTTGGGTCACCAGTGGTACATCAACTTTAAAAAAAAATTGCCTAAAAACAATTAATTGTTGGTGTATTTTTTTAGCTACTACTTATTCATTTACTTATTTTGCGTAATAAAAAAAATAAATTAGGCTGGAAACATTTTTAAATAAACGTCAGTATCAAAATGAGTTCGAAACGGAAACACTTGCTGGCGTCTCGGGTAAATTTTTAATATTTTTTGTTAGATCTATACATAAAGGAAGTAGTTTTGACTGATGAGGTATTATCAAGACATATCAAGTTATCAGAATACACACTAATACACGTTAAAAACAGTGTATGTGAAATTTTATAATATGCTAAACTTGTGTGTACCTCGGGTGACCCGTTGCCAATTACTAAGAAAATGGCTAGCCACAGACAACGGGTCACACGAGTCATGTTGCCAACTACCTACAAATTTACTTTTACTTTCATTTCGTGTTTTATTTCCGTTTTGGTGTTTTTCTATACTAATTAAAACATGTTTTTGTTGTTTTTTCTCTTTGCAGTGCATGCAACAAACGCGATCACTCAAAATTTTGGCTTTGGTTCCTTTGCATAATGCATGTTAAGATGGGGATTCAAAAATGTTGTCCGGGCGGGAGTCACAGGATTTATTTACGATTTCATTATGTATGGAGGAGATGATACTTTTAATGGATGCAGTTTTACTGAAGCCGAAAACTTTAGGTATGGGCTTAGGTGCTTATGTAGTGATTGCTTTGTGCAAATCTATACAAAAAAAAAACAATCACGATATAAATGCCGATAACTTTGTACTTCTCCAGATCTCATTTGCACATTGCGACATGAATACGGCATATTTAGCCTAAGAACCATCAGAACAAACCGACTTAGAGGTGGTCAAAATTTGCTGCCCTCTGAAAAGGATATGAAATGAAATGAAATGAAATTTCTTTATTTGCATAACATTATGTCCATTTAGATGTTCAAAATAAATAATGTGTGAGTTCAGTTAATGCTAAATACCTTTTTTAAGTAGGCATGCAAAGTAATATTATTTGGTCTTAAGAAGAAAAACAGAGGATTTTCTGCTCAAGTAGTGTGCAATAAAAATAAAATAACTATCGTTAAGTGGCAGGACAACAAAGTGGTTACTATGATCAGTTCGTTTGTTGACTCCCATCAGAAGGGAACAATTTTATTAAAAGATTTTCCAAAACTTCTAAAGCGAAAGTCGATGTTCCATGTCCACATGTAATAAAAGAGAACAACAAGAACATGGGTGGGGTGGATTTAGCGGATATGTTGATTTAATTACGAGTATATCGAACGCCTTTCAAAACCCGTAAATGGTAAGTACATGGGAATATTTTCTCAATTACTGGATATGAGTATCAATAACGCTTGGATCCTTTACAGAGGAGATGACAAAGATAAAATGGCATTGAAAATTTTCCGGTATGATATTTATGAAGGGCTGTGTAAGGCAGGAAGGTCTGAAATAAAAGAAAGTGGTGAAACATTGCCAGAAAAACTAAGAATACAAAGACCAGTGATAGTAAGACCAGCAGAGAGTGTTCGATATGATAATGTGGGTCATTTTCCTGAAAGTGGAACGTCTTGATCACGTTGCAGATATTGCAAAGATGACAAAACTTTTGTTTACTGCATTAAATGTAACATGTTTCTTTGCTTCCTAGTTGCAGACAAAAATAAAAGGAATTGTTTCCGTTTATTTCACCAAAAATGATCTTTTTCTTAATAAATACTCAATTTCATACTATATTATTATTTTATTCAGATCTTGGCAAGGTGACTCACGGGGGACATACCAAAGTTGATGTTGTTTGCTACGAAATCGGCAGCGTACCACGTGTGGTACATAGGTTTTCCGGAAAACTAGTGAAATTGGATTTTTTTAAAGATTTTTCTGTAGCACCAGGGACCACTTTAAAAACACTTATTCCAAAATTTCTTTAATTTTTAAAAATTTTGTGCCTTGCCAATTTAAGGGTTAAGAGAGGACTTTCTAAAATTCTCACGGGAACGGGAAAAACGGGATTTTTCGTTTTACTGGTCGTAGAAAGCTGAAATTTGGCATGTAGGTTGCTTGAAGAGTGTAGGGAAGCTATAATAGATAATTTCCCAAAATTCCCACGGGAACGGGAAAAAGGGGCTTTTCGTTTTACAGGTTGTAGAAAGCTGAAATTCGGCATGTAGGTTGATTGAAGAGTGTAGAGGAGCATTAAGAGAGGACTTTCTAAAATTCCCACGGGAACGGCAAAAAAACGTGATTTTTCGTTTTACTGATCGTAGAAAGCTGCAATTTGGCAAGTGGGTTCCTTGGGGACGGGAAAAAAACGGGATCGAAATATTCCTGGTACACGCGAGCAAAGCCGCGGGAAAAGGCTATTTGTCAACAAATGAGTCTACGCGGACGAAGAACATTAAGGTAGGACTTTCCAAAATTCCCACGGGAACGGGAAAAACGGGATTTTTCGTTTTACTGGTCGTAGAAAGCTGAAATTTGGCATGTAGGTTGCTTGAAGAGTGTAGGGAAGCTATAATAGATAATTTCCCAAAATTCCCACGGGAACGGGAAAAAGGGGCTTTTCGTTTTACTGGTTGTAGAAAGCTGAAATTCGGCATGTAGGTTGATTGAAGAGTGTAGAGGAGCATTAAGAGAGGACTTTCTAAAATTCCCACGGGAACGGCAAAAAAACGTGATTTTTCGTTTCACTGATCGTAGAAAGCTGCAATTTGGCAAGTGGGTTCCTTGGGGACGGGAAAAAAACGGGATCGAAATATTCCTGGTACACGCGAGCAAAGCCGCGGGAAAAGGCTATTTGTCAACAAATGAGTCTACGCGGACGAAGAACATTAAGGTAGGACTTTCCAAAATTCCCATGGGAACGGGAAAAACGGGATTTTTCGTTTTACTGGTTGTAGAAATCTGAAATTTAGCATGTAGGTTGCTTGAAGAGTGTAGGGAAGCTATAATAGATAATTTCCCAAAATTCCCACGGGAACGGGAAAAAGGGGCTTTTCGTTTTACTGGTTGTAGAAAGCTGAAATTCGGCATGTAGGTTGATTGAAGAGTGTAGAGGAGCATTAAGAGAGGACTTTCTAAAATTCCCACGGGAACGGCAAAAAAACGTGATTTTTCGTTTTACTGATCGTAGAAAGCCGCAATTTGGCAAGTGGGTTCCTTGGGGACGGGAAAAAAACGGGATCGAAATATTCCTGATACACGCGAGCAAAGCCGCGGGAAAAGGCTATTTGTCAACAAATGAGTCTACGCGGACGAAGAACATTAAGGTAGGACTTTCCAAAATTCCGACGGGAACGGGAAAAACGGGATTTTTCGTTTTACTGGTCGTAGAAAGCTGAAATTTGGCATGTAGGTTGCTTGAAGAGTGTAGGGAAGCTAAAATAGATAATTTCCCAAAATTCCCACGGGAACGGGAAAAAGGGGCTTTTCGTTTTACTGGTTGTAGAAAGCTGAAATTCGGCATGTAGGTTGATTGAAGAGTATAGAGGAGCATTAAGAGAGGACTTTCTAAAATTCCCACGGGAACGGCAAAAAAACGTGATTTTTCGTTTCACTGATCGTAGAAAGCTGCAATTTGGCAAGTGGGTTCCTTGGGGACGGGAAAAAAACGGGATCGAAATATTCCTGGTACACGCGAGCAAAGCCGCGGGAAAAGGCTATTTGTCAACAAATGAGTCTACGCGGACGAAGAACATTAAGGTAGGACTTTCCAAAATTCCCATGGGAACGGGAAAAACGGGATTTTTCGTTTTACTGGTTGTAGAAATCTGAAATTTAGCATGTAGGTTGCTTGAAGAGTGTAAGGAAGCTATAATAGATAATTTCCCAAAATTCCCACGGGAACGGGAAAAAGGGGCTTTTCGTTTTACTGGTTGTAGAAAGCTGAAATTCGGCATGTAGGTTGATTGAAGAGTGTAGAGGAGCATTAAGAGAGGACTTTCTAAAATTCCCACGGGAACGGCAAAAAAACGTGATTTTTCGTTTTACTGATCGTAGAAAGCCGCAATTTGGCAAGTGGGTTCCTTGGGGACGGGAAAAAAACGGGATCGAAATATTCCTGATACACGCGAGCAAAGCCGCGGGAAAAGGCTATTTGTCAACAAATGAGTCTACGCGGACGAAGAACATTAAGGTAGGACTTTCCAAAATTCCGACGGGAACGGGAAAAACGGGATTTTTCGTTTTACTGGTCGTAGAAAGCTGAAATTTGGCATGTAGGTTGCTTGAAGAGTGTAGGGAAGCTAAAATAGATAATTTCCCAAAATTCCCACGGGAACGGGAAAAAGGGGCTTTTCGTTTTACTGGTTGTAGAAAGCTGAAATTCGGCATGTAGGTTGATTGAAGAGTATAGAGGAGCATTAAGAGAGGACTTTCTAAAATTCCCACGGGAACGGCAAAAAAACGTGATTTTTCGTTTTACTGATCGTAGAAAGCTGCAATTTGGCAAGTGGGTTCTTTGGGGACGGGAAAAAAACGGGATCGAAATATTCCTGGTACACGCGAGCAAAGCCGCGGGAAAAGGCTATTTGTCAACAAATGAGTCTACGCGGACGAAGAACATTAAGGTAGGACTTTCCAAAATTCCCACGGGAACGGGAAAAACGGGATTTTTCGTTTTACTGGTCGTAGAAAGCTGAAATTTAGCATGTAGGTTGCTTGAAGAGTGTAGGGAAGCTATAATAGATAATTTCCCAAAATTCCCACGGGAACGGGAAAAAGGGGCTTTTCGTTTTACTGGTTGTAGAAAGCTGAAATTCGGCATGTAGGTTGATTGAAGAGTGTAGAGGAGCATTAAGAGAGGACTTTCTAAAATTCCCACGGGAACGGCAAAAAAACGTGATTTTTCGTTTTACTGATCGTAGAAAGCTGCAATTTGGCAAGTGGGTTCCTTGGGGACGGGAAAAAAAACGGGATCGAAATATTCCTGGTACACGCGAGCAAAGCCGCGGGAAAAGGCTATTTGTCGACAAATGAGTCTACGCGGACGAAGAACATTAAGGTAGGACTTTCCAAAATTCCCACGGGAACGGGAAAAACGGGATTTTTCGTTTTACTGGTTGTAGAAAGCTGAAATTTAGCATGTAGGTTGCTTGAAGAGTGTAGGGAAGCTATAATAGATAATTTCCCAAAATTCCCACGGGAACGGGAAAAAGGGGCTTTTCGTTTTACTGGTTGTAGAAAGCTAAAATTCGGCATGCAGGTTGATTGAAGAGTGTAGAGGAGCATTAAGAGAGTACTTTCCAAAATTCCTACAGGAACGGGAAAAAACGTGATTTTTCGTTTTTCTGGTCGTAGAAAGCTGCAATTTGGCAAGTGGGTTCCTTGGGGAGTATAGGGGAGTTTTAAGAGAGCATTTTCCGAAATTCTTACGGGAACGGGAAAAAAACGGGAATGAAATACTCCTGGTACACGCGAGCAAAGCCGCGGGCAAAAGCTATTTGTCAACAAATGAGTCTACGCGGACGAATAACATTAAGGTAGGACTTTCCAAAATTCCCACGGGAACGGGAAAAACGGGATTTTTGTTTTACTGGTCGTAGAAAACTGAAATTTGGCAAGTGGATTGCTTGGGGAGTGTAGGGTAGCATTAAGAGAGCATTTTCCCAAATTCTTATGGGAACGGGAAAAAAACGGGATTGAAATACTACTGGTACACTGGAGAGAAGCCGCGGGCAAAAGCTCTTTGAAAATAAATGATGTTTACGCGGACGAAGTCGCGGGCAAAAGCTAGTTAATTAATAAAGTAACCAGTTAAGTCTCCACAGGATCTCATTATTACTTGTTTCGAACTTTCGCTATGGGAAATTACGATAAATAAATAGTACTTACTCGTGAAAGTTTCTGGAAAATTCTGAGAATTTTCTTGCTATTTTGAGAATGTTCTGCAACTTGCACATTGTCTACAACTGTCGGTCTCTGGATATTTATTTATTTTCGGAGAACCAATAGCTATAATACGGCTTACGTACATATTGAAATAATGTACTTCATCATTATCCTTTCCATAAATTACACAGAAAAAATCGAGGAGTCACCACTGCAGTTGCTCTTCTATCCACATCAATTATCCCCTTCTGACCTACGGCACAACAACGCCGCTCAAATGGTTGAGCCGTCAGGTATTGGATTTCCCCGTGGCACACCTAGTTGTTCCGTGAGGAACATTTCTAACTAACAACACAAACTACACCGCTCAACTGGTACCAAGGTGAGACTCCGCCATAACTCTTCTTTTCTCCCAAACCGTTGATTGTTCAGGATTTTTATAAAACTAACCTAACCTAACCTATAAAGCGATTTCTAAGCTCCTGAGAAAATGCCTCTGTGCCATGTGTGTGTCGACACAGGATTGCTTAAGGCGCTGTCAACAGCAAATGATCTGGAGCAGCGCCACTCTTCACACATACGGTTCACGTGCCTGTTAGTGAAAGAGAAGAAATAAGACACGAATCATAAGAAATAAACAAAAGTATGGATTATTTGTGAAATATAACTCGTTAGCCGTTTAGGTATGAATATGTTGACTTTATGTTTTTAATTGCAGACCCATACGTCGAAAAAATAAAGACATAGAACCGTTTAATGATGATTTTAAGACCAATCTTTGCAATTATTTTCTATCGAGCCGATTTTGTTCAATTATGTATCGAGCCCGTCTAGCGTGTTTGAAATATGATGAAAATTAACATTATATTTTTTTTGTGTGCAGGTTTTCTTAAAAAAGTGTTTAAATAACATCAATTTCAACAAAATTAGGTGTTGTCAGCCTCTTAACTTGCGATACCACTCACGCGCTAGCTAAGCCGCCCGTAGCGTCTGTAGTCTCTCGCCCGCCACTGAAATTTAACGAGTTCCAACAAGTAATAAATGGAGTCAAGCTAAAAGAATAAAAATAATCAATAATAATAATATTGAATGAATAAATAATCTAGTTACTAGGCTATGGGGAATTTTAATTCTCAACGGCTCAACCAATTGAGCAGCGTAGTTTTGCCGTGTTGGTTGTGGGTACGTATTAAAATACATAAAGTTTAAAATGTATAATGGGTTAAAATACATAATGTTTCAAAATATATAATGCGATTTTCTCCGAAAATTTTAAATTAACAGAATTGTTTTAAACTAAACCTAACCTAACCTAAACCAATCTATTATAGATCACGTTATAAAAAAAAAATCCTTAAAATAATAGATTCACAGAAAATTGCATTATATATTTCGAACTGTTATACATTTTAACCCATTATACATTATAAACTTTATAGATTCCGATCCGCTCCCGTTGGTCGTCCGCTCAATCATCGTCACCTAGCACCGCATTTACATGGCGTCTCTATTCTCTTCACATTCTTTTTAAATTTTACCTCTCTCTCTTCTGTCTTCTTCTTCTTCTTCAACTTTAATCTACTCAATGCTGAGTAAAGGTCTCTTCCATTTTAATAATAATAATAATAAAGATATTTATTGCCACAAACACCAAAAACAAGACATGATACAAGTTATCCAAAAGATGCACACAAAAATCAAAATATAATTTTAAATTTAAATGTAAAAATCACTTTAGCATTATTGCACTAATAAGTATTAGTAAATGTATGTATTATATAGTTTTTACATAATGTGTTTCTGCTTACCTGCTCCTATGGGACGCCTGGCACGAGTAATTCTCACTGGCAAAACGTGCATTGAACGCAGGTGAGACCGACGTCCCGACCGTTCAATTTAAACATTTTTTTTTTTCCGCATCCTGTCCTTCCCAGCCGCTCCCGCCAAATCGTCCGTCCGTCTTGCTGGCTGTCTCCTCACATTCCTGAACCCCTTTCGATGGTTCCTCTAACAACTTTTTGCCCCATCTTCCATCCGACCTACGGCAAATGTGACCCACTCACTTCTACTTCCCAGAGGCTATGGTTTTTGCTATGTCAGTTAGTCCCGTTTTCTTGCGGATTTCGGTGTTCCGGACGTGACACCTCAGCATCGAATAAAATGGGAATCAGTAATACCCTGACTTTTGTTGTGTGTTTCACTTGTGACCTTTGGGATTCCTCCATATGCCATATGCCTCCATTATTGCGATTGTTAATTTACACGCTAACATTTTCAGAACTGCAGAACGACTTATCTTTTCATTAGGGTAATGCTAAGTGCTTGTACGGTTTATGAAGTTGCGTAAAACCCTCGGTGCGCGAGCCCGATTCAGACTTGAACTCTTCTCATCTACAATAAGTAACTTGCTTATAGCCTTCCTTACAAAACACTACATCTGCATACACGTTATTTTTTTTTACATAAACAGTTATTGATTTTTAAAGGAGAAACCTATTTGTTTATCTATAAAAATAATAAACAATGAAACAAAACAGACAAACTTGCTTTGTTTCTCAAAGGTTGTTATACAGATTATTTCATTTTATATCCTCACCAGTGTTGCCAGGTCACTTCTCTTGAAAATTACATTAAAAAGTTCAATTTTATTTAAAATCATTAGATACCTATAAATAATTAAATACACACCGTTTAAAAAGTTCCTTCCAAGTTCCGCGGGGGTGTCAAAAGTTCCTCAAAACGGAAGAAACGGAACCAAACGATCCTCACTCTCCTTGACTTTCAGAGAATTCTATGCGAGATCAATTAAAGAAACCAGAATAATCAAATCTTGTTTTTAACTGCCTCAAAAAATATATCGACTCCAGGGGCCTTACCATGACGTCCTAATTCCGACTCAGTTCAAGTTTTAGCTGTCACTTTTACCTAGTATGAATCTGACAGCGAGCGGACCTAAACTGAATCGCATTAAGACGTCATGGTAAGGCCCCAGGTGTTTTATGTTTGTCCGTGATTATCTTCACAGAGTGTGAACTGATTTTAATCATTGTTTTTTATTCGATACCTATATTGCGAGTTCATGTCAGTTTCGTTGATCTTTTAGATAATCAGCAATCATCGTTTCAATAAGGCCTAGAATCTTCTGTGACAGCTACAGCCCAAGCCCTCCCATTCTGAGAGGAGGCTTGCGCCCGGCAGTGGAACCTGTACAAGGCGTCATAATTTTTTTTCGGAACTAGCTTCTGCCCGCGATTTCGTCTGCGTCTGTAGATTATACATTATAAACCTTCTTGAATCACTCTATCTATTAAAATAAACCGCATCAAAATCCGTTGCGTAGTTTTAATATATAAGCATACATAGAGACAGACAGACAGACAGCAGGTGAGTTACTTTGATACGATAATCCTGTTAAGATTTTTCATTGTGAATTTGGATTCAAGCAATCTGTAAAAAAAAACAACTTTAATACAAGCTTTTTTGACTGTACCACCTTTTTTGTTAAGTGCACTTGCGTTGTCATCCATTTAGATTACTTAAACGTTATGTACCATGTCTTCATAAGTAACGTTACTTTATTATGCCAAAAGGAATCACCTGCCAATCCGTACCAACAGTATCGGAAGCTGCGGTTTGCCTTGAGAACCGGTTGGCCATGCGTGCGATAATATGGTAATGACTGATAAGCGACCTAGACCTGCGGTGGAACGCGAGTGCGTCAGAGCTGCAGGATTATTAAGTAACTCGCTCGCGATCACCATCGTCTTCATTTTGACAGTTCATGTATGGGCTGACAATTGGCATCGGAATCAGCTAGCTGTCACATTCATACAAGCACTGTCAAAATGAACACGATGGCGATTGCAAGCGAGTTACGTAATAAGCTAGCTGGATCGGATCAAGAGCGATTCGGTCTACGTTCTACCGCTAGGTACTTAGTGTGAAGCTCTTAGAGCACTTCTTAAACGGGACGGTGTAAATGTACGGTTCTCGTGTGTCTAAACGAACTTTGGTTGCTTAAGGCCTGTATACTGAATGTAAATACAGTTATTACTGTTGCCGACCGACCAACCAATCTTTTATATTTACTTGCCTATTTACGTCATGTTTTGTTTCTATTTTTAAATATTAAAAAATAAGATGTTTGGGCTGTGATCTTAACGCCATACAGATGTATCGTAGGTAACAAAATTGCTATATTGCCAAGTTTTGTACGTTTCAATAACGTTAATACTCTACTTTATTTTATTTTAGGAGATTTAAGGAGAAATATTATAAATTTTTCAATCGGGTAGGCTTATTGTCTAACTCGCTCGCAATCGCCATCGTGTTCAATTTGACAGTTCATGTAAGGGCTGACAATTGGCATCGGAATCAGCTAGCAGTCACATTCATACAAGCACTGTCAAAAAGAACACGATGGCGATTGCGAGAGAGTTAGACAATAAGCCAGCGGGATGTTATCCAAAGCCCGGTTCAAGCAGATCTGACGCCGCCCTCAAGTTTGAACTTGACGAATCATCACGAATCTTGGAACAAACCGCAAAGCTGCCAGAACGTAAACCTGCCAGTTCGTAAACGAGCATAACCTAACTTTACAGTAGATTATAAATATCAGGGAACATAATAATAATAATAAATAGGTATCAGGGCACAATTCACACAAATTGACCTAGTCCCAAAGTAAGCGCTAGCACAGAATATATGCGCTAGTAAAGCTTGTGTTATGGGTACCTAGACACCGATATACATACTTATATAGAGAAATACATACTTACTACTTAAATAGATAGAAACATCCATGACTCAGGAACAAGTATTCGTGCTCATCACACAAATATTTGTCCTTACCAGGATTCGAACCCGGGACGCTTGCTTCGCAGGCAGGGTCACTACCAACTAGGCCAACCGCGTCGTATAAAATAGATAAATAAATAGGTACGTTCTTCCTGTGTCAATACAAGTTCTATTAGTCTCTAGCGGCTATACACTATTCAAGTTTTAATTATTACTTTGATTGGACCCTGAATTTAAAATCAAATGAATATTAATGTATGACCTTGGACCTCGTACTCCAACTGTATGATCTTACTTTGGATGCATACGTTATGTTTTAATTAATTACTAGCTTCTGCCCGCGATGTCTGCATATTATACATACATATAAACCTTCCTCTCGAATCACGCTATCTATTAAAAAAAACCGCAACAAAATCCATTGCGTAGTTTTAAAGATCTAAGCATACATAGGGACAGACATAGACAGCGGGCGAAGTCGCGGGCAAAAGCTAGTATTTAATAAAAGTAAGTTTAAAATAACACGAAATCATTTCATTCGGTAACTATGGTTATCATTATGTGCAAAGATCAAATAAACAAAGTTCATGTTTACAAAGTCTGTCTGATTGTGATCATTATAATTTCGTTTTTCCCCCGAACCAATTGTTCTGTCTGACAATATTTATATTTATTATAATGAAGTATCTTGGCTTGTTACTGTTAAGTGTCTTAGTTGCGGTGGAGTGTAACCATATGTTTTCTGGCACAAACGTCTACAGACCTTTGGTGTGCCATAAGATTGAGGAGCACAGTTCTAAAGTATTCAGGAAACGTGTTGAAAATGTATACATGTCTGTGTCCCCTCTGCCTAATGGAATGCAACGTCCGATTCAAGTAAGCACTACCTACTATTAGTTAACTGAATTCATCGATTTTTTGTGATCATCATATCAACCAGCAGGCTTATTGTCTAACTCGCTCGCAATCGCCATCGTGTTCATTTTGACAGTTCTTGTATGAATGTGACAGCTAGCTGATTCCGATGCCAATTGTCAGCCCATACATGAACTGTCAAAATGAACACGATCGCGATTGCGAGCGAGTTAGACAATAAGCCTGCGGAAGACGTCCACTGCAAGCAAGGACATCGCCAAGGGGGGGGGAGCTGCTGCTTCCCTCCTAGAGAAATGAACATATCAATGATGACAATCAATTGCCGCCATCCCGACTAATAGACGGTATAGTATACTTCTAGATCATCGGCTGTCGACGCCCTTGGTCCACTTAAGAACATATTATGAAGATCGGTCTGTCTGTCTGTTACCTTTTCACGCTTAAACCGCTGGACCGATTTAGATGAAATTTGGTATACAGATAGTTTGAGTCTCGGGAAAGGACATAGGATAGTTTTTATCCCGGAAAATTGAATAACAATACAAAAAATCTACATTTTTAACTATTTTTTTTTGTTTTTTCACTGCAGACAAAAATGTACCCAAATTTTTTTTAAGTTCGTTTTGGTCAGTAGTGTCAAAAACAAACAGCAATTAAACTTAAGTACAGATTCGTCACTACTGAAGAAAGTGCACAAAAATAGGTACAATAAATGCGTTTTTTAGGAACTTAGTTGAGAAGTAACGAATGTGTCTGAAATCTCAATTCCAATGGCATTGTTGACTGAATTTCATAAAACTTAACCTACAGTATTTTCTGTTAATAACATTAAATCATCCCAAATACACTGCAACATAAAAAAACCTATATTTACAAATAACAAATTCCAAAAAAAAAGTCATAAAAAGAAAACCCCGTCTAGCCCTAATGCTTAATAGAAAAAGGCCAAAGAAAAAAAAAAAAAAAAGCCAAAACACTTCATATAAAATCAAAATGCTTAATTTATAATTTATAACTAGTGACCCGCCCCGGCTTTGCACGGTATATTATGCATGTATTATACACATAAACCTTCCTTCTGATTCACTCTATCTATTAAAAAAAACCGCATCAAAATCCGTTGCGTAGTTTTAAAGATTTAAGCATACAAAGGGACATAGGGACATAGAACATAAGGACAGAGAAGGCGACTTTGTTTTATACTATGTAGTGATATTAAAGTATTGACTTTAACATTGAATTATTAAAAATTAAGAAACCCCCAGTAATCCTACTAAATAATGTCTTTTTTATTTCAGGGTATCATGGCGTACGACTTGACCCACACAGGCGCATCGGCTAACGTAACACAAGGCGGCTTGGGCTATAATTTTGTCAATATTAGAATGAAGAGTGACAGGGGCAAGAAACTACACTATGACATTTACATTTACGCGTAATACTCGTCATCAAGTCAGTACAACAGTAGGTAGGCTTTGTCAAACTCGCTCGCAATCGCCATCGTGTTCATTTTGACAGTTCTTGTATGAATGTGACAGCTAGCTGATTCCGATGCCAATTGTCAGCCCATACATGAACCTTGAAAATGAACACGATGGCGATTGCGAGCGAGTTAGACAATAAGCCTACTGACTTTCTACGTATCCTGCTGCACTTTGGAAAAATAAAATTAATGATGACATTTCGAAGACTTTATTTTGTTATTACATTTGTTTCTATAGTAAAATCTGTTGTAATAGTAAATTACACCCCGAGGGTGGTGAAAAGGAATGTCTCAGATCGCAGGAACTTGTCGCACGAGCCAAAGTCGAGGGCGATAAAAATGCGACCCGAGGCTGAGGCCTGAGGCTTCCCCTACCCAGGAAGTTGAAATTTCCGCTCGAGTAGCGGGCAGTATATTGCTGTTTACGGTCTGGAGTGATCTTAAGGTACTTTTAAAATGTGCACACTTATTGTACGATGGGAGCAATGTGCTGAATCAGTCTTCTGGCGGATTTGCTGGGGTATAGTTCTGAGGCAATTTAATTGAACAGTATTTAAGAAGGGCTAGAGCTAGCAGGGCTCGCCGTTGACGGATACGTCAAGGAGTACATGACGATAATGATTTAGGAAGATGCGCTCTGCATCAGCGTTGTAGGGTAACGTGGCGAGCCATAATGTGGAGTGATAATGCCGGAAATGGGGCCGAAATGTGGTGAGCCAGTATATTAAGGCAATACGCTATAGTAAGCTATTATTTCAGTATTCTAAGATGATGCGCTGGGTCAGAATTCTGAAGCAATGCATTTGGCTAGTTTCTTGAACAATGCGCTGAGTTAGGGTTTTGAAGCAATTCTCAATTATAAAATCTGAGACCATTTAAAACAAACAAAAAGAGAAGTGAAGTAGCTTAGGCACTAAAAAGCTCGTAAATTACTTCTACTTATCAGTATACTGTGTATGTTTTAAAAAGTAAGGCAGTGTGGTAATCGTTGCTATTTTGTTCAGGCATGTTCTTTTAGAATACTGAATATGGTTGGATACAAATATTTTGGTAGTGTTTTAGCCCAAACAAAATCTAAATGCGACCACAACTTGGGTTCTATCCGTTTGTAGAGTATAACGTTAGACAAGTTATCTCTTAGATGTTTTACGTCTTTCGGCTTTGACAATTGGTCGTTTTCTCCATATAGTAAAGCAACTTTCATTTTCACAGCACTCAAGTCATAGTCCGGTGGATTGACTGTTCCGTATTTAGCCAAGTTTTTTACCACTCCATAGTCATACTGGCTAAGCCTCTTGCGTAGATACAGTTGATCGAAATGCACCAAAGATTTTCTCGAGGTAGCAGCCGGATAGTGCCCAAATATAGTTTTAAAAAATTCAGGTTCAATATTACTAGGATCAAAACCAGAGAAAGGGAAGAGGGCTCCAAACCCGCATACAGCATAACTAATAAGCCCTTTGCTGCAGATCAAGGTAATTAAATCAGACAACGCTTTACGATCTTGCAAGAGTTCTTCCATACCGAGCGATTTCAATAGCAAAGATATTGCAGGTCCCACGTCCGCTATTAATGATACAGGAGGCGTTAAATTGTTCAAAAAAGCAATGGGAGCCAACGATATCATCACTTTTATCCTATCGTTGTATTCCGGTCTTGTAGAAGCTAGCACGTAATGTATTATGGTTCCTTGAGAGTGGCCGATTGTAGCTATGCTGTCTTCACCAGTCATTTTGCGAACGTGGTCTATCGTAGCAGCGAGGTCGTAGTATCCGATTTCGTGGAAACTGTAACCCCAAAATTTGTATTTGTCTGCATCAGGATCTAGGGAGACGTGGCGTCGGCCATATTTAGTTCCTCTGTTGTTTCCAAGCCAAACGTTATATCCAGCGTTGGCTAAAGTTATGGCCAGAGATATGTTACCTCTTATAATGAACGTGTCACAAACATCATTAATACCATGGAACAGAAGTACAGGAGGTCCATCTCCTGGAAGGTTGAATAGCGTCAGAATGTATCCATCTTCAGTAGTTAATTCGTATTGATCAGCGCTGTGACCGTATTTTTTTGCCAGTTGTGTGAAATTCAGCTTACCGTCTTCAGATAAAGTGGCATCGGAAAAGTCCGCAAATAGTAATTTCAAGTCATCTTTATTGCTGGCCGTGGTTATGTCAAAATACGAAAATATTATACAGGTTACTAGGATAATACGTCGCGCCAACATTATTGGTATGAATTCACAAGTTACTAAATGTCGACATTTCAGGCACGCTTAACTATATATCGTCGGCTGTAGGTCTAATTGGCGTAACTGACAAAATACGCAAAATGAGTTGAGTATACAGTTTTGTTCAGAATTTTCCGCTCTTTCGAATGGTATTATTGAAAAAATTCTAGCTTTAAAAAAACCGTAAAGGTGTACTTACCGCCGCCAACCCACTTTGAATAAGGTTAGGATCTTTTCAATCAACGAATTGCACTTACATGGTTAATTATCAAAGAAAAACATAATAAAACTTGCCTTACACTAATGTCTCAGTTATTAAAAAATTACGCATCGCCTTTACGCAGATGACATGGTGCTGCTGAGCCCTTCAATCAATGGGCTGAGAAAGCTGTTGAGTGTCTGTGAAAGATATGCTGCTGATCATGGTCTCAGGTATAATGCGGACAAAAGCGAATCTATGCTGTTTAAATCTGGTTCCAAGAGTCTTTTAATCCCGCCTCTTTTACTAAATGGAGTCCCATTGAAAAGAGTTAAGATTTTCAAATACCTGGGGCACATGATCACAGACAACCTGAGTGATGATCAGGATATGGAGAGGGAACGTAGGGCGTTGGCGACCAGAGCCAATATGATTGCCCATAGGTTTAGATGTTGCACAATCCCGGTGAAAATTACATTATTTAATGCTTTTTGTACGTCGCTATGCCTATACGCTGGCCTATGGACTAGTCACACGCAACGGTCGCTCAGCGCCTTACGGGTCCAATTCAACAACGCGTTCAGGGCACTGTTGCGGCTGCCGCGCTGGTGCAGCGCGTCGGCTATGTTCGCGCACGCGCGCTTTGCCGGGCTGCCCGCTATCCTGCGCGCGCGCTGCGCGGCCGCGCTGGCCCGAGTGCGCGCCAGCCGCAGCAGCCTCCTGAATGTTATAGCCGATAGACTTGACAGCCGGCTCATCTTGCACTGGACTGAGGTACACGCAATTGTGGCCACCTATACCTAACTTTTCTTGAAATTATTTTAATCAAATCATACCTATTGCTCACATGATTCGAAATTCAAAATTGTTAATAATAATATGACATTTATCTCAATTATTTCATATCGACTAACACTAGCTTCGTAGGCACGGATACTAACATAATACAATATGGATCATGGTTATCTGAAATAAAAACATTTTATTTAATTTTATTTTATTTTTACATCAAACGGACTGCAAGTGTTTCGAAGTATTTGTCCCTTACGCCGATTTGCATTCCCATACTTTAAGCAGTGCTAACGTTACACCAATTTGATTCGAATTATATTTGAGTTTATTGTCTGTTACGCTAATTTGATGCGAATTGTATTAGTTTCATTTTCCGTTACACCAATTTGATTGCGGAACTAATGAATATTTTATCCGTTACCTTTATTTACAAGCACATCATAATTCATAACAAAAGATAAGAGCGAACGTGCTTACATTATTGTCATTCTTTTCTATCCCACAACGTCTTTTGAGTGTGAAAGAGAGGATGCGACACAGCACACGGGCATCAAAACAAAGCTCCGTTCGTTAAGGTAAGTGCACGTTCACCTGTCGTTTGGTTTATTAACTACAACCTACCTTTTTACGACATCATGCATGGAAAAAAATTACTTAACGATGGGTCTCTATCGTTTGCCCGAATCTCATATGCCATAAATGTATTGTTTGCCATAATGATCATTTGCCATAACCCTATTTTCTCTTTATTTGTTAATTATTCAGGATTGTTATGAAACAAACCTAACCTAACCTAGGAGTTAGGAGTTCTACAGGATTGCCATTACAATGCTCCTGAAAAAATTACAGTTTCAGAGAAAAAAAGGGTTATGGCAAATGATCATTATGGCAAACATTACATTGTGGCATATGAAATTCGGGCAAAAGAGGGGCTCCGCTTAACGATATCTAAAAAAAAATTTCTGTAAAAAAGATCTTTCTGGTGAAACAATAGGTATTAAACAAAAATAAAACGGAGGCGAAGCCTCGGACTACAGCAAGTCAATATAAGAATGTTACTTGTGCGTACATACAGGATGTAGTGCAAAAACATCGGTCACAGGAACACTCGATGGATGATCACATTGATAGGATTGTAATTAATTTAAATGAAAGCACTGACCAATCTAACGATAATATGTCTGACTGTTACTTAGATTATGAAATGGAAAATGTTGAAAATATCGATCCAAATATGCAGTATGTAAAATAACAATGTTACGTCGTCGTCGTGTCATTATTACGTCGACGTTACTTTCTGTGGTGGGAAACTTCAGCACAACTTCAACCCGAAATATCTGGGGGTAACTCTGGACCATTCCCTAACCTACAAACCCCATCTAGAGAACTTAGGTCAAAAAGTGAAGACTAGGGCTAACCTAATAAACAAACTGGCGGGTATTACGTGGGAAGCACAAGGCCGTGTTCTACGCACCTCCAGCTTGGCTTGGTACCCAAATTAATTTTAAGTTCGTTTTGGTCAGTAGTGTCAAAAACAAACAGAACTTAAACTTAAGTACAGATTCATCACTACTGACGAAATTACATAAATAATCATAAATGCGTTTTTAGGAACTTAATTGAGTTGAGAAGTAACGAATGTGTCTGAAATCTCAATTCCAATGGCATTGTTGACTGAATTTCATAAAACTTAATCTACAGTATTTTCTGTTAATAACATTAAATCATTCCAAATACACTACAACATAAAAAAACCTGTATTTACAAATAAAAAATTCCAAAAAAAAGTCATAAAAAGAAAACCCCGTCTAGCCCTACTGGCTTAATAGGAACAGGCCAAAACACTTGATATAAAATTAAAATGTTTAATTTATAATTTACTAGCTGTTGCCAGCGACTTCGTCTGCAAAGAATTCGTTTATCGTTATCCCGCGGGAACGACGCAATTTTCCGGGATAAAAAGTAGCCTATTTGCTATTCCAGACTTTTCTCTATCTATGTGCCAAATTTCATCAAGATTCGTTGGGCCGTTCTGGCGTGATTGAGTAACAAACAAACATCCATCCATCCATCCATCCATCCATCTATCCATCCATCCATACTTTCGCATTTATAATATTAGTTAGATAACTATCGACCCGCCCCGGCTTCGCACGGTATATTATGCATGTATTATACATAAATATGAACCTTCCTTTTGATTCACTCTATCTATTTAAAAAAACCGCATCAAAATCCGTTGCGTAGTTTTAAAGATTTAAGCATACAAAAAGACATAGGGACATAGAACACAAGGACAGAGAAGGCGACTTTGTTTTATACTATGTAGTGATATTAAAGTATTGACTTCAACATTGAATTAATAATTTAGAAACCCCCAGAAATCCTACTAAATAATGTCCTTTTTATTTCAGGGTATCATGGCGTACGACTTGACTCACACAGGCGCATCGGCTAACGTGACACAAGGCGGCTTGGGCTATAATTTTGTCAATATTAGAATGAAGAGTGACAGGGGCAAGAAACTACACTATGACATTTACATTTACGCGTAATACGGTAATACTCGTCACAAACTCAGTACAATCTGACTTTCTACGTATCCTGCTGCACCTTTGGAAAATAAATAAATAAAGATTAGGGAACAATTCACACAAATTTGGCCTAGTCCCAAAGTAAGCAAAAATAAAAATAATGATGATATTTCGAAGACTTTATTTTGTTATCACATTTGTTGCTATAATAAAATCTGTTGTAATAGTAAATTACACCCCGAGGGTGGTGAAAACGACGAGCCAAAGTCTGGCTGAGGCAGAGGCCTGCGGCCTGAGGAGTAGCGGGCGGTATATTGCTGTTTACAGCCCAGGGTGATGTTAAGGTACTATTAAAGTGTGCACACTTATTGTACGTTGGGTTTATATCTTGGAGCAATGTGCTGGATTAGTGTTCTGGTGGATGTGCTGGGGTATAGTTCTGAGGCAATTTAATTGACCAGTATTTAAGAAAGGCTAGAGCTAGCAGGGCTCGCCGTTGACGGATACGTCAAGGAGTACATGATGATAATGATTTAGGAAGATGCGCGCTGCATCAGCGTTGTAGGGTAACGTGGCGAGCCATAATGTGGAGCGATAATGCCGAAAATGGGGCCGAAATGTGGTATACTGTGTATATTTTAAAAAGTGAGGCAGTTTGGTAATCGTTGCAAAACTACTATGTTAATAAAATAGTCATTCTAATATTTTGTTCAGGCATGTTCTTTTAGAATATTGAATATGGTTGGATACAAATATTTTGGTAGTGTTTTAGCCCAAACAAAATCTAAATGCGACCACAACTTGGGTTCTATCCTTTTGTAGAGTATTACGTTGGGCAAAACATCTCTTAGATGTTTTACGTCTTTCGGATTTGACAATTGGTCGTTTTCTCCATATAGTAAAGCAACTTTCATTTTCACAGCACTCAAGTCATAGTCCGGTGGATTGACTGTTCCGTATTTAGCCAAGTTTTTTACCACTCCATAGTCATACTGGCTAAGCCTCTTGCGTAGATACAGTTGATCGAAATGCACCAAAGATTTTCTCGAGGTAGCAGCCGGATAGTGCCCAAATATAGTTTTAAAAAATTCAGGTTCAATATTACTAGGATCAAAACCAGAGAAAGGGAAGAGGGCTCCAAAGCCGCATACAGCATAACTAATAAGCCCTTTGCTGCAGATCAAGGTAATTAAATCAGACAACGCTTTACGATCTTGCAAGAGTTCTTCCATACCGAGCGATTTCAATAGCAAAGATATTGCAGGTCCCACGTCCGCTATTAATGATACAGGAGGCGTTAAATTGTTCAAAAAAGCAATGGGAGCCAACGATATCATCACTTTTATCCTATCGTTGTATTCCGGTCTTGTAGAAGCTAGCACGTAATGTATTATGGTTCCTTGAGAGTGGCCGATTGTAGCTATGCTGTCTTCACCAGTCATTTTGCGAACGTGGTCTATCGTAGCAGCGAGGTCGTAGTATCCGATTTCGTGGAAACTGTAACCCCAAAATTTGTATTTGTCTGCATCAGGATCTAGGGAGACGTGGCGTCGGCCATATTTAGTTCCTCTGTTGTTTCCAAGCCAAACGTTATACCCAGCGTTAGCTAAAGTGATGGCCAGAGAGATGTTACCTCTTATAATGAACGTGTCACAAACATCATCAATACCATGGAACAGAAGCACAGGAGGTCCATCTCCTGGAATGTTGAATAGCGTCAGAATGTATCCATCTTCAGTAGTTAATTCGTGTTGATCAGCGCTGTGACCGTATTTTGTTGCCAGTTGTGTGAAATTCAGCTTACCGTCTTCAGATAAAGTGGCATCGGAAAAGTCCGCAAATAGTGATTCCAAGTCATCATTATTGCTGGCCGAGGTTATGTCGAAAAACGAAAATATTATACATGATGCTAGGATAATATGTCGCGCCAACATAACTTGGTATGAATTCACAAGTTACTAAATGAGGACATTTTAGGCACGCTGAAGTATATAACCGATGATTGTCCGCAATTTGCATTAAATTTCCATTAAAAACATTTACAGGCGGTAAAATACGTATTCAACGTGTATATCCTACTAAGTAATATTTATTATAAACTAGCGACCCGCCCCGGCTTCGCACGGTATAACATTATATACCTTCCTCTTGATTCACTCTATCTATTAAAAAAAACCGCATCAAAATCCGTTGCGTAGTTTTAAAGATTTAAGCATACATAGGCCCAGAGAAATCGACTTTGTGATGCATGATGAGTGATGCGAAAGTTTGTGAGGATGGATGGATGGATGTGACGATGTGAGTGTGTATAATATGTTTGTTCCTTCTTAACACTGAAACGACTGGATGGATTTGGATTAGATCTGGAACGGAGATAGCTGGTAAGCTAGATTAACATATATGCTACTTTTTATCCCGGAAAATTGCATAGTTCCCGCGGGATAGCGATAAACATGCCAAAGGTCGTAGCTGCCTAGTGTAATTCTGATCCCACGCGGACGAAGTCGCAGGCAGACGCTAGTATGATAATTATGACATAAGTTTCTATAAAAATACCTACGTCGTAAAGTCATTATGGCAACGACTGTGAAAAATGATTAAATACAGCTGAAATGGGTATGTTCTAGAGAACATTTATTTCATGTAGGTAAGTATGAAAAAACAGATACTTAAGGCGAAGGGATAGGCAAATGACCTTGCCCGTTTGTGACGTAGCAAGCAGTCCGATCAACGCGACATCTGTTAAATAATCGACGTGTGAACTCGATGCGAATGGGCGCGGACTGATGGATTGAAATATTGCACTGTGATGTTAGTAGATGGCGCTTGTTTCAGTTTTCCGATTGCCTTACAGACACAGCATAATGTTCAAATCAGATTTTGCAAAATAATAAAAATTGGAACATTTCGGCATTCGTAACGTGGCCTTAATGTCTTGTTACCTTGGGCTCTGTCTGCTCCGGAAGGGATAGAGACGTTATTTATGTATGTATGTAAGTATGTGAGATTATACATGAGAAAGTTTGTGACGATGTGAGTGAGTGTGTAAGTATGTTTGTTTCTTCTTCACGCTAAAAAAACTGGACGGATTTGGATAAATTTTGGAACGAAGACAGTTGGTACCCTAGACAGGCTACTTTTTATCCCAGAAAATTTCAGTTTCCGCGGGATAGTGATGAACATGACTTCAAAGGTGTCCAGAGTCTGTCTAGAGTCGCAACGTAAATTATTATGAACACAAAATATTTACCTTGCTACTCCGCTACTTACGTGCAAGATAACCAAGCTTGTGCGAAATATGTACGTTTTGCATGCAAGCCCTCCCACCACTACTACCACAGTAGTAGTAGTAGTAGTGTGGTAGTAGTGGTGGGAGGGCTTGCATGCAAAACGTACATATTTCGCACAAGCTTGGTTATCTTGCACGTAAGTAGCGGAGTAGCAAGGTAAATATTTTGTGTTCATTGAAATGGACCTCCGCAAAGTAACGCCTGATTCAATAAAATATGTAAATTATTATTGCAGAATAAAGTAAAACTTGAATATGTGCGGTAAAGGTACAGAATAAGGTATAGTATTTTCCAATGATTATTTTCAAAACCGATATCTGAGGGTCCGAGAGGTCCCCAAACATAAATCCGTTATCAAAAATGAAAAAAGTGGCCGCCATTTTGAGTTCTTTAAGTTTTGGACCGATTATTTTCAAAATCGTTATCTGAGGGTCCCAGTGGTCGTCAATCACAAACCTGCTATCGAAAATGAAAAAAGTGGCCGCCATTTTGAATTCTTTACTTTTTGAACCGATTGTTTTCAAATTCTATATCTGAGGATCCGAGTGGTCCCCAAACATGAATCCGTTTTTAAAAATTAAAAAAGTGGCCGCCATTTTAAAATCTTTAGTTTTCCGACCGATTGATTTTAAAATCGATATCTGAGGATCCGAGTTGTCTCCAAATACGTATCCGTTATCAAAAATGACAAAAGTGGCCGCCATTTTGAAATCTTTAGGTTTTGAACTGATTGTTTTTAAAATCGATATCTGAGGGTTCGAGTGGTCCCCAAACATGAATCCGTACTTAATCAAAAATGAAAAAAGTGCCCACCATTTTGAAATCTTTACTTTTTAGATCGATAGATTTCAAAATCGATATCTGAGGATCCGAGTGGTCCCCAAACAAAACAACCAAACGTTCCAAACAAAGGTTCTCAGATATCGATTTTGAAATCAATCGGTCGGAAAACTAAAGATTTCAAAATGGCGGCCAATTTTTTCATTTTCGATAGCAGATTTGTGTTTCACGACCACTCGGACCCTCAGATTTCGATTTTGAAAATATTCGGCTCAAAACTTAAAAATTTCAAAATGGCGGCCACTTTTTCATTTTTAAGAACGGATTCATGTTTGAGGACCACTCGGATCCTCAGATATCGATTTGAAAACAATTGGTTCAAAAAGTTAAGAATTCAAAATGGCGGCCAGTTTTTTCATTTTCGGTAGCAGATTTGTGTTTGACGACCACTCGGACCGTCAGATATTGATTTTGAAAATAATCTGCCCAAAACTTAAAGATTTCAAAATGGCGGCCACTTTTTCATTTTTGATAACGGATTTATGTTTGGGGACTTCTCGGAACCTCAGATATAGGTTTTGAAAATAATCGGTCCAAAAACTAAAGATTTCAAAATGGCGGCCACTTTTGTCATTTTTGATAACGGATAAATGTTTGGAGACAACTCGGATTCTCAGATATCGATTTTGAAATTAATCGGTCGAAAAACTAAAGATTTCAATATGGCGGTCTTTTTTATTTTGATAACCGATCCATGTTTAGGGACCACTTGGACCTTCAGATATCTTTTTTTTTTCTTTCTAATGATAGACTATACATTCCAGTACTACTTGGCTAAATATCAAAATTTTTCATGCAGTAATTCCTACCAAAATCCTATTTTCCATGCTTGTTCGCTAAACAGCAAGTACCTAAGTATCAAACCAAACAGCCACTAAGTTCCCAAAAAACGGATTGAAAATAATCATTTTTAACTTAATATAGTAATAAACACAAAAGACCTCTTAATAGATTTATTATACTTAGAATTCAATAACAACAAAATGAAAACACATGTTCGTGCGTTGCCGGCAAAAACAGCTCGAGCGATCCCCGCGCTGTCAATGTCAAAACGTCAAACGAGCTAGGGACGTCACGCAAGCGTTCGAAAGTTCGGAAATTAGTGATGTCGTCAGTTGGATGGATTTCCGCCTAACAATAGGTATTATACGTGCGACGCGATGAGTACGACTTTTTGAAGCACTGTTTCGCGCCTATTCTGTGACTCAAAACAACAATGCTTAGCCAAACCAATATGAAAAAACGCGAAGCGAATTTTGGCAACGTCGCGTCGCGTCCGCGCACTGCCGCCACCGAGCGAACATGCAACGTTGCTTTTTTCTTATTATTTTCATACATCTTATCCAAATTATTTTTTTATTTATTTATCTATTCTTTATTATTATTTTTTATTAACATTTTTGGTTTTATCTGAATCATTTATTTCATTGTATTATCTTTTTAACATTTTTTTGGTTTACGAATTTTGATGTACATTGAAAAGCGCCTGATTGAATGTGCGGGCAAATATTGCGTTCGCACATTTCACAGGCTCAGGGCAGTACTACTCTCTAAAGCCTTATTTGTTGGCTAATTGAAACAAACGCACCGTCGAATTTTAATTATGAGCTACTAGAGTAACCTCGTCGAGATTGGTAGCAAACAGATTTGTTTCACTCGAGCAAAACGTGTACAAAATATTTTCAAGACTCTTAGGGCAAACGAATTTTTGTACTAACTACGACATAAAGGAATATGTTTTCGCCGGTGAATTCTAATTCAAGACCTGTTTTATAGAATGTGCAATTTTCAAAACTCCAAATTGTGTGTTATCGCCATAAAACATGCACAAAAACAACCAATTTATGAACTTTTGCCTATCCCTTCGCCTTAAAATGGAAATACAAAACTAAAACATTTACTGACGACAAAAACGGAGGAGGTTCACAATACAGCTTAAAATGTATAACAGCTGTGTTTACTACGAGTATTTGCACAGACATCCGCGTCATTAGTTAGCATAATATTTCGATTCTTTACTTAAAATTGACGTTAAAAGCCAACTGGTGAAAATTATTGAAATAATTAATAATAATAATAATTATTTATTTCACACAATAATTGTCACAAATAACGAACTTATAGGCTAAAGATAACAAAGGGAAAAATAATTTACTATTTAAATACTCTGAAACACAGAAAAAGTAAAAGAACTGATCAAAACCTAAAATAATCCTAAATGCCTAAATTTTAAATCCGTACTTAATGTAAGATATAATACATAACAGATAAATACGATAAACTAATACATATACATAATAAATACATAATAAACATAATATATTACACAACATATATGTATTTATTTTGTAGCGACACTAGCGCCACCTAGTTGACAGCTACATAATTACTGTGACGCACGGGTAGCTAGCGCCAACTCTAGTGACAGCTGTCACATTGTTCTACATCGCGCTAACGAAGTTTCTCAACACGGATGCATATATTAACAACGTCCAACTCTCTTCCTTCGGACTTCGGTCTCCAGGCATAACATCTGCCTGGAGAGAGATCTCTCTATTGTGGCACTCCTCCCCAAAATATACATAAGTTACAAAACTCAACACCATTCATTTAAGATGAGAGGACCACCCATCAAGCCAATACGCCTTCAAGCGACAGCGCAGGGTAGCAACAGTCTGCGATTGCCTGATATCAACTGGCAACCGATTCCAGAGTCGAACAGCGTGTACAGAGAAGGAGTTGGAAATGTTGGAATAGAATTTGGATTTGGAGACGGGAAAAGCGAGAGAAAGATTATCACTCGACCGCAACCGGTTCTGGGAACCAGCGGCCAAGTAGCTAAATCTCTCTGAAAGGTAGGAGGGGGACTGAGGATTGAAAAGGACATTAAAAAGCAACGACAGGATGTGAACATTGGGGCGAAAACGGATAGGCAACCATTTAAGCTGAGCGCGAAAACTAGACACATGGTCATTTACGTGAGCCAAATATGAAACGAATGCAGACATTTTGGAGGTAAGCTATGTCGCCGTAGTCGAGCAGAGGGAGAAGAAGAGATTGTGCAAGAGTAATCTTGGTCCTGTGTCTCAGGTGTAAATAAGGATTAAGGCCTAACTAAGGATTAATTAAGTACAGCCTTTATTCCGCGTGAGAGCAAATAAAAAACATACAATGTACCGTACCAGTTCTTCTCTTCCCGTACAGATGGTAGAAGCCCATTGAGAGTAGGGGTGAAAATCTTAGGAATCATGTTATAGGCAATTACTATTTTGATTTCCTTTTCCACGTATACGCCCATAATCATGCTAAACATGGCCTTCAAGTCTTGTTACCTCAGGCTCTGTCTACCACGCCACGCCACGCCACGCCACGCCACGTCACGCCACGGTTTAAGATGTGATTTACGTACTGTTTATGTACGTGTGTGTAATAAATATTTTCTTTCTTTCTTTCCTTCTTCCTTTCTTTCTTTGTGTATTAATGGACCGTCCAGACCGCCGCGTATGCATTGCAATGTGTCTCATCGCAGGCGTCACGTTTTCTCACCGTTATTCCTTAAGGCGCTGTCAACAGCAAATGACCTTGAGCAGCGCCACTCTTCACACATACGGTTCGCGTGCTTGTTAGTGAAAGAGAAGAAACTATTCCGGCAGCTTGGCGCGCGTCTGAAATCTTGCAAATAATAAGAAATAAAAAAAAGTATGGATTATTTGTAAAATATGCCTCGTTAGCGGTTTAGGTATGAATATGTTATACGTCGAATAAATAAAGACATAGTACCGTTTAATGATGATTTTAAGACCAATCTTTGCAATTATTTTCTATCGAGCCGATTTCGTTCACTAATGTATCGAGTCCGTCCAGGGTCTTTGAAATATGATGAATATACTCTCTGCCGAGGTCAGTTTTTCCGGAACGCTATAATCTGGACAATCTTTAAGGCCAAAGTGAACAGACACCTTCTAGGAAAACGTGTACCATCTTAGGCCTCATCTTCGCCTTCCATCAAGCGAGAATGAGGTCAAACGTAAGCCTATTTTATTAAATGCACAGTCAACGCCTTTTATGCACCGCTGTGGTCGATCCTTTACTCATGACAATGTGGTGTGTTGGATTTTATCTACTTACATACATATCATAACTTCCCTACAATATATTCAGGAACGATTAACAAATGGCATAGGTACATTAAGAAACCTGTATCTTTGGAAATGAGCTGATATTCTTTAAATTGCTGTACCGATTTTTACTAAACATGGGTCCAAACCTCTTTACATCTTGAATCTGCTATCCATTGACAACCCTGCGGGATAGCCTAGTAAAAAAGGATTTTTTGAAGTGAAAACTTCTCTAGAGGCTTTGGGCATTTTTTGGGATGGAAAAAAAATGTTAAACTCGCGTCAAGCGTAAGACGGAGGGAGAGTTTAAGTACCAGGATATCAGGATCCTCTGAGAGCTTATTTTGAAATACGAATGAAGTTAGAGTCGTTTCGATTTTTGAAGTGTACATTGATTTCGTCGCTTTAACGTATGTGCGTTTGGCCTAGCGGTATAAGGTGTGGAATAACAGTGTTCTCTCCGCAGTTCAAATCTCGTGTATTTTTTTCTTTTAACGCGAGTGTGCGTGTGCGTAGTTTTCACTTCTGCCGGCACTCCCGGAGTGCTACCCGGTGTTTTTTTGTTTTGTTGTCCTCTTTTAATTTCGTCTAAATATTATTGAATGATCTCGCAAGATGGCCGTTTTAGTATAGAGCGCAAAAAGGCAATGGCATGGATTAGGCCTTTGGATTAGGCGGTCAATAATACATTGATGGTATATATCAATAACAAGCTTCTACCCGCGACTTCGTCCGCGTGAAATTAGATTAAAATTAGGCAGCTACGAGTACGACCTTAGACATGTTTATCACTACCCTGCGGGAACTATGCGATTTTCCGGGATAAAAAGTATTCTATGTGTTAATCTAGGGTACCAGCTATCTTCGCTCCAAATTTTATCCAAATCCGTCCAGTCGTTTCAGTGTGAAGAAGGAACAAACATACACACTCACATCGTCACATCCATCCATCCTCACAAACTTTCGCATTTATAATATTAGTAGGATATACTCACGAGCAAAAATATCGGGTCGCTTTTAATAGATCTTTGTATGAAAAGTGACCCGTTATTTTTGCTCGTCACTTTAGGACCGTGGATTTCAAAACAACCGGATCGCGATATGCATGGATCGCACGATAATTATTGACCGTCTGATCCATACCATAAGCTGTACGTACCTACCTATCACAAAACCGGTCATCGTGGAAATGTTTAGGAAAGACTACTCCAGTCCAGAATTGTATATTTTTAGGATAGGATGGTGTGCAAGTATTTTGGATAGTAATCAATTTTTAGGGTTTCAACCTTTTTGGCTGTTGGTGGCTGGCTGGCGATAGACCGTTGCCACGCGCCGCGGCACCGATTAAAGAACAATAAGACGGCTGTCACTTGTTTTGTAAATTGTCGGTTACGGTCATTATTTTGTGCGGATTCATGTTTAAACTGTTGTAAAATATTGATTAATGTGTATAGTGTTTGGTAGGTATAACAGTGTATGTAACTTTACCGAGATTCTTTGCGGGTGACACTAAGTTAGCGGCGGCGGTGGTTAAGAGACTCTACGGACGGACTCTACACAGCGTTGGTCGAAGCCGGCTTCCTCAAGTTTTGTGGCTGATATTGATTGCTAGACCTAATACTGGACAGCTAAACCACGGCCTTGGTAACGGTCTCTATTTATCCATCGAAGGTTATTTCAAACAGATGGTGTTCAAATTTGCCCGCTTCCTTAATTTGCAACGTTATACATATTATTATAACTTAATCTTACGTTAATACAAATAATGTCAAAAAAAACAATAAAATAATACCTAAAAAGAAAACAATTAGTCTATCCGCCCCGCGTCATACCTGGCGCAAAGGTGCCCATCACACTCGCAGCATTACCACGTTGTACCGCGATGGACAACCTTTGCACCAGAAACGACTTAAAATTAGTTTTACTTATTATTAACTTTATTGTTCTTTCTGGTTAAAAGTAACTTAGTTCTTTTAAGGTGAGCGGCGTGTTCCGTACCGGAACACATTTTTTTTCTCTTTTTTTTGGTTAATAATTTTGTATGTAAGTTTGTGTGATGAGACAATAACACAAGTTGGAAGATCGTTTTTTTTCATATATAGTATCCCTACGGTCTTCTAGCGATTTTCTGCTTCTTGTTCGGAGGCCGCCATTCCTCTGGGTATGGCAACACCAGCGCGCCTACAGCGTCCTCCGGCGGAAATACGGAGCGATTTGACTCTATTAAAAAAGCAATCTGTTAGCTGCAAGCGTGGCAAGCACATTAATCAATTATTTTTCATCTGTACCGTGTGTGCGTTGTGAGGACTCTTTCCCCTTGGAAGATACGTTTACCAGTGCCCTAGGAACCCTGTTTAAGTTATATTCAGCACGACGACAGCCCCTGAACCCTTTGCTAAGCCCTTGGAACCCGAGGCGGTGGATGGACAGTAGCGGTACCTAAGTCGTTTGGAGCCGTAGGAATATCGTACAGATGCTATAATGACGATGATGATAATGATACTTAATATTAATTGTACAGACTTTTTCTGTACTGTACAATTAAGAGAAATAGATTGTTTTAATTAAAGTGTTGAGGGACATCTAAATTCTGTGGGCGGCTTTACGATTCGGAATTGAAATGCATTAAGGTGCGACCACACCGCCGCTTAAAAAACGGTGACGTTAAGGAATCGCAACAAAATAAATGTGTGAAGAAACGGCGTGACGCCTACAACACGTCACTGCGTATACGCGGCGGTTTGGTGTTTGGTACGCGATATATCTTTTGCTTTTCCGTAACAGTTTTTGTGGCTGAGGCGCCTTACCGAACGTTACCTCAATTTGTATTTTATTCTCGTATATTATTGCTATTTAAATAGTGTAGGAGCCTTGGTTTGTTTTATCAGTGATAGTGATAATTGGGATTGTTCATTTTTTTTAACCCCCCCTTTTTATATTTTTTTTTAGAAAATATGGAGCACTTTAAGAAACTAATTTGAATATTTTGTCATTTCATGGCTTAATTGAATTAATATTAATTGCTTAAAAAAATCAGATACGACTTTTCGTAAATTATATACGGCCGGCTGAAATAGGCAATTTTCCCACAATCCTTTGGAAAGTCATCTCAATGTCAAATATACTGTTTACCTTTGGTTTACCTACAAGCTTATTGTATGTTGCGTTAAATCCTGATCATGGTTATAATGAGTTGAAAATTTGGTACTTACTTACATCGAAATGATCCTCGCAACAATATTGTGTACTTATAAACTTTGAAGTATTCAACATTTACTTCGCGACACCACTTTTCTCTTAAATCTTCTCGGATCCGTGCGAACTATTGTTTTGGAGCTGTTTTTAGAGTCATTATTTCAGGTTGGAACGAAGCATTTTCTGTAATTTCCATTATTTCGTTTTAAATCGACCGACAATTTTAAGTTTTCAACAAAACAATATTTACTTTACTGACATTGGGTGACACTGATAACTAGTTCACATATAAATTTAATAGACAAACTAGATATTTTTTGCCGATTTATTTTTTGAACTACCAACAGCCGCTCGGTAAGGTCGAATAAAGGGTAAATATTTTTTTTTTGCAAAATATCCGTAATCCTTGAGTATTTTTGAACGCCTGTAAGATAAAACAGTTCGCAAGCCCCATACTTCAAAATGGTTTTAAAATCAGGGTATCTATACATATAATAAAATTGTAGCAGGTCGATGTCTGTACATGGAAGATATTTAAGGAAAAATAAATTAAGGGGCCTATATTAGCGCTATAGAAGCCAAAAATACCATATTTAGAATTTTTGTCTGTCTGTCTGTCTGTCTGTCTGTATGTTTGTTACCGCGCTACGCAAAAACTACTGCACCAAACTCAATGCGGTTTTTTTTATTGTATTGCTGGAGGTCTAACTTAAACTCCCATGTCGCGTTTTTTTCGAAATTCCACCTAAAAGTCGAGATATAAAAGAAAAAGGGGGGGTCCACCAAAAATATTTTTTGATACATTATTTATTGGGATACCAAATGAAAGAGGAAGAAGTGCTGAGTTCAAAAATGTAGTACATGTAATATGTTATAATAATACTAAGCAATAGAATATTAATAAAATTTACTATTGGCCAATTAGTTCCGCTATTCCTTAATAGATGTCGCTACGCTATATGAATGAAATTATTCCTTTAATTTGTTATGTACCTAGGAAGTATCTATTTTCAAGGTTCCTTAAAGGAAGAAACCGGCCAAGTGCGAGTCGGACTCACGCACCGAGGGTTCCGTACCATTATCTATAAATTTATATCTATAAACCAGTGTAAGCAAAGCCCTGCTCCAAAGCAAAATGTACGCAGTGTGTGGCCACTTTATATTGGTAATTGCTATATACAGACATACATACATATATTTACGGTTTTCGCAATTATTCCTTGCTCTATGCTATAAGTCCTACCTTCATACCAAATTTCAAGTTTCTGCGTTCACGAGAAGTACCCTGACGGTTTTGATTCCCTTGCGAGTTTCGAAAATTTGCGGCATAAACGGCTGTATCTTTTGATTGCGTAAGCTTAGAAGTTTGATTTTTTCACAGCTCCGAGGGGTATTTGATATAAATTTCAGCTTGATACCTATGCGTTCCTGAGAAAAAGGGTCTTGACAGATGGTCGGACGGACAACAAAGTGATCCTATTAAAGGTTCTGTTTTTTCCTTTTGAGGTACAGAACCCTAAAAAGGAACCCAGGTTCACTTAGTTGTCCGTCCTTCTGTCTGTCAAGTTCCTTTTCCTCGGGAACGCGTGTAGATTAATAACCGATACTTAGATCTGCGGTCCCTTGGAGTTGTGAAAAGATTAAATCGCCGTGTTCTCAAAAAATATTGGGTAGGTAGGTATTTCCAGTTGTCTTAGAAATTTGAAATTTTGTATGATGGTGGGTCATATAGCACAACACAAATTAAATAAAATAAAAATATTTTTTTTATGTCTGCCTGTGTAAGAATCCAATATAAAATAACCTCACACTGCCTACATTTTGTTTAGGAGCAGGGCTCTGCTAACACTGGATATCGCATTCACTTGCCGGCTTTATACGGAACCCTCGGTGCGCGAGTCCAACTTGCAATTAGCCGGTTTTTTCAAAAAAATGTTTCATAATAATCCCTATCTCTACTAATATTATCAATGTGAAAGTAAATTCGTTTTTCTGTCTGTCTGTTATGCTTTCATGCCTAAACCACTGAACCGATTTTATGAAATTTGGTACAGAGATAAAATTGCCCTTGAGAAACGGAGGAACTTTATTTTTAGACGTTTGATTAGACACAAAATTAAATAATATGTGTTTCAGCGGTTTAAAGAAGACCTGTGGAGGGGGGCAAAATCGGGTTGACAATTAATATGGTAGGTAGTACCTATCGTTTGAAGGAACCTTTTTTCATATCTTTAGGGCATGAAATGGCGTTAAAGTCACTTAGAAAACTAACACATCTTAAAATTAACTCTCTAGAGGTACTGACTTGATGTATGAATTTTTTTATATATTAGCCTAATTTTTATATATTTGCCTTTTTCGCGCTTAAGCTGATGAACCGACTTGAACGAAATTTGGGATGTATATATTATATTGTTATGGTCCCGAGGAAGGATATAGAATAGTTTTTGATAGCAGAAATTGTCAAAGATGTAAATAGGGGAGTGAAATTTACTACGAAGATGCAATACCCTAAGGGTGCTCTAATTCTAATTGAATATTTGCCTACCACTAAGAATAAGCTACCCAAAATACTAATTCTACGCAGACGAAGTCACGGGCAAAAGCTAGTGTTGTATAAAAATGAACAATCCCAATTCGGTTGACCCAAACAAAGATAATTATTATAAAGAGCAAAATTAATGAAGGGTGTATAGTAATGTAAAAAGATACATATTAGAAAATAAAACATTTAAACAGCTAGTTTTTAATAATGAAAAAAAAAACATATCTCTGAAAGTAACTAATAAAGAAAGGAAACTGAAACATACGGGAAATAATACTTGTCATGAAGGCTAAAAAAAATAAAGTAGGTAAATGCAGACAGGGCCGCTTTTTTGTCTTTGTGTTAATATCTTCGATAAAAGTAACATTTGTTTAAATATTAGCACTACTTACGTACAACTTTTCGGTTACAATAATCAGGAAACTTCTGATACAATAATATAAGAATATAATATAAAATAATGATAAAAATGACATGTAATAACTATAATTATTATGAATAAATGAGTACCTATGAGTATGAGTATAACAAATGTTTTATAACGTTATATAATTTGACTTAATTAACTTTGAACGTAGGTGTTGGCGCCCCTGATTTTATCTGTTTCTGTATTATGTTGTTATAGCTTTATGGTAGGATATTGAATAAAAAAAATACAACCGAATTGAGAACCTCCTCCTTTTTTTGAAATCGGTTAAAAAGGATGTCGATTGTGGCTAATGTTAACACAGTCTTGTATTGTAAAATGTAAAAATATTATTTCCTAATTTTTTATTAGGAATGAGGTCAAAAAGATTCCGTGTTTTATATGGAGATAATCTTAACAATCGGTCAATGTTTGGAATCAACTACCTATTATTAAAAAATCTTGAAAAGCCTTCGTTATTTTTTATATTTCAATATGCATACATTGAAGCCAAACAAACACAGACAAAAAACAAAAAGCCGTGGTAGCCTAGTGGTTTGACCTGTGGCCTCTCAAGCAGAGCGTCGTGGGTTCAAATCCCGGGCTCGCACCTCTGAGTTTTTCGGAATTTATGTGCGAAAATTACATTTGTAATTTATCATGAGCTTTTCGGTGAAGGAAAACACCGTGAGGAAACCTGCACACATCTGCGAAGAAATTCAATGGTGTGTGTTAAGTTCCCAATCCGCACTGGGCGCGCGTGGGAACTATAGCCCAAACCCTCCAATACACGGAGGAGGCCTATGCCATGAGGCACGCCGAATTACGCGACAATTTAATAAATAAACGACAATAACTACAACATGTACTTACTGAAATTATAGCGAATTCGGAATAAAAAGGCTTATAAATAAATAAAAATGCATACATTGAAGCGGATAGTAATGAGTGGACTGTATTAGAAATATGGTTGAGAAGAATGGATCGCAAGGAAAAGCAGGTCCTCAGCTCAGGACTAGTTTATTGACACTGACAAAAGTTCAAAAAAAAAGGCAAAAACAATTAAAAAATATATAAAAAGTATCAAAAAGGTAGAGTTTGCAACATACATACATAAATCAAATTTTATCCCTTAACAGGGTAGACAGAGCCTTAGGTAACAAGACCTACGAAGGCTACGTTTATCATAAATGTGGGCGTATAGGTGGAAAGGGGAATCAAAATAGTGATGAGGTGCTAGCCGCATCGCCTATAAAATAAACCAATTTACAAAATAAATAGTCAAATTTTATATACGGATGTATCAGATAGCCCCTAACAATAATCAACTGGGGTATATAACCATAGCTACAGAAAGAAGCTAAAAAAAATATTAAAAAAAAAATTGGAGTAAATATTTTTTTTATATTTGCTATAGGAATTGTAGTATTAACTGTAATCATTCCTATAGAAAACTTAAAAAAATTACTCCAATTTTGTTTTTTTATTTTTTTTAGCTTCTATAGCTATGGTTATATACCCCAGTTGATTATTGTTAGAGGGTATCTGATACACCCTGTATACATCTAAACCAGTGGTGGGCAAAATTTTTAATAGAGGGCCACAAAGTTTAAGACATTCTAGTTATAATGAACTACGCGGCAAGTTTAGCTTCTCCTATGAAAAATGAAAATGAAAAAAATGAAAAATGAAAAAATATTTATTCAGTAACTTAAATTACAACAGTATCTATGCTGGTGCCTCTTTTTGAGTATACGAGATACTCATGCTAAGAGAAAACCGCTCCTCCACGTATATCTTACGATTTAAAAAGGTGTATGAATTTATTTCACTAACTTTAAAAAAAAAACTAAAAGCTAAAAACAATTTTCAAAAACAGAAAATGAAATGAACCATATAGGTTATGCATCTATTATTCTACAAAGTAGAATCTACTTTATACTTTTCGACCGTCAAAACGTAATTATCTATAGCGGGCCATATTATTATGTACTATCCATGTCGATGGACCCTCGGCGGGCCGGATTAAATATTTTCATGGGCCGCGGAGTTGGCCCGCGGGCCGTACTTTGCCTACCACTGATCTAAACCTTCCACGTGAGTCACTCGTATGTATCTAATTTCGTTGGATTAACATTTTTATGGGCGCGATTTATAATCAGGAGACCGATTTTTGAATCTAACCGATGATCTCAACTCGCCCGTGACATATTATGTCACTGGTGACTTTTTTGTCACTGTTTATTAAACGTCGTATTTTTGGATGTCACACTCAGTGTACCAACATGCAGATATCTCGCAGTTGTTCGCAGTGTTAGTCATAAACAATCTTTCAGTTACGTTCAATTTTACGCAGATAATTATAGTGTCGACCTTTATACCGGTTTTTGTTTCTCACATTAAAACTTTGAATAGTTAGTTATATTGTACGCCTCTAGCAGGCAGGATATGGCGCCTATCTATGTAATAGCTCTTTAACAACCTTATTACCCATAACCGCAATAGAGCGTTTTTCAAAAAAAGTGTACACGTGACGAAACGGACAAGTATTTTTTTCTCGACCCCAATTTTAAAATTTGTCTGCTTATTCGATTAATCAATCTTGTAGCGAGCGCGGTGAACGGTCGTGTTATCTTATTTCTTTAAATAAAATATTAATATTAAATAAAAATAGTCAAGGTCGAACCTTAATACATTAGTGATAAGGTGCATTCAAAGTGAGCTTACCGGGTCGTCATTCGGCACGACTTAAGGATAAGAGTACAAGAACAAGCGGAGGCGTCGTATGGAGTGGAGCAGTGTTTATAAGGAGAATATGAGTGTCCAACATTCACCGACTAAGAATTTATCTCACTCTGATATAAGTGATACAAAACAGGATGGTGGAACTAGAAGTAGTTCCCAGCCAAATATCAGTATTAATTTTAGTGACCAGGCCTCTAAAAATATTCCGCAACGAAAAAGGAAAACTCCAGAGGATGATCTCGCCACTCAATTTCAAGTATTGAGACAAGAAATTTTAGCAATCCTGGCCGACTCCAGTCAGGCTCAAAATAAAAATCTGGAAACCATCAGCCAAAATATTGTATCAATAAAAGACCAACTGAATGACTTGAGAGCAACGACACAACATCTATTAGAAGAAAATAACAGTATCAAGCTATCTATTGCAAACATAACTAGCAATGTAAATGAAACCGAAGAGAAAGTTCTGTTGTTGCAAAATGATGTCCAGGAAATAAAGTCCCAGCTTCTGACTGGAGTAACGCCGGCAACCGCGTACGATGAAATAATATCTGAACTACAAGAACGCGAAGACCGAAGCAAAAATATTATAGTAGTAGGAGTCCCAGAAATACATTCAAACGACGCGGAAAAAAAACGAGAAGCAGACGGAATACAAATCAACGAAATAGTTTCTAGCATCTACCCAGAATGTCCTACACCTGAAAAAATTATACGCATTGGCAAATACGATGAGAATAAAATCCGGCCCCTGAAAGTCTGCTACGCATCTAGGGAACCTGTCAAAACGATACTTCGACAGAAAGGTAATGTTTCAATGGAACCTATAAAAATGTATTCAGATCAGACTCTATACCAACAAAACTACTTAAAAAAACTGAGAATTGAGTTGCAAAAACGTACAGAAGAAGGAGAAGTCAATCTGTCAATAAAATACATCAAGGGAACTCCTACGATCATAACACTCGCAACAAAAAACTGAATAATACTATACCATATGCAAATAATGAAGCAACTGTAACCCACGGAATTGCTAAAAACTATACAACTGTAAATACTACAAAAAATTCACTAAATTTCTTTTACGCCAATGTTCGAAGCTTGGTGAAATTGGGAAAATTGGATGAAATAAGATGTATCATAAAATCATTTCAAACAAAAATACACCTAATCATACTTACAGAGACTTGGATAAAAGACGATTCAGAAGCACTACGGTTGAGATTAGAGAACTATGCACATTATTACAATTATAGAAAAGATGCACGAGGTGGTGGAGTATCCATATACGTACACAATGATTTAAAACATGACTTTTTGGAAGAGCAGTGTGAAGATGGAAATCATTTTCTCTGGATACACCTAGACCGTCTTTCACTGGATATAGGAGCCATTTATAAACAACCAGCAGCAAATACAACTCAATTTTTAGAGAATTACGCCAATCATTTGGAAAAGAGAAAACGAGCTATAGTGTTTGGAGATTTCAACTTCAACTTGTTGAGCAAAGAAAAAAGCGTCAAAGAATATAAAACTATGCTGAGAGAAAGTGGTTTCAAAATAATGAATAAAATTGGTAAAGAATATTGTACGCGGGAAGCTGACAATTCTAAGACCATAATAGATCACATCTGTACAAACTTGAAAACCAATACTTTCCAAATGATTATAATGGAGTCTTCGTTATCTGACCATAAACAAATTTATTTCGAAATGCACAGAACAAAATCTGAACGACCGAAACGTGTTTCTTATACAGCAATAGATTATGCCAAGTTATACAAATCAATTGAAGCCACAAAAACTACATATTTGGACGTTGCATATGAAAATTTTGAGAATTCTTTACTACAAGCTATTACTCTGAGTAAAATTACAAAAACAAAGGTCCTAAACCGACCAAAACGTGATTGGATAAATAAGAATCTAATAAAAATAATTGATGAGAGGAATGCAATGTGGCATACTTTAAAGCAAACACCTGAAGACGAACAATTAAGAAAAGATTTCCTGACTAAGAAAAAAGCTGTGGACCAGGATATTCAGTCTGCGAAACATGGTTATTATTACAAAGAATTCAAAAATTGTGAAGGCAATCCATTAAAGATGTGGCAACTTATAAACAACCTGTCAATAAATAAGATTAAAACTAACTATACACCAACAGTACTTAATACTGTTACCGGGCCAGTTAACAACGTGAAGGATATTTGTGAATGCTTCAACGAGTTTTTCTCGGGTATAGGCGTTCTGCTGGCGAATAATATACCTAAACATTTTCACATTTATGAACCATCACTAAACGTAACCCCAGACACTTCTCTGCCAAAATTGTGTAATATTAAACCAGCAACAACAGATGAAGTTTTAAAAATAATAAATAGTTTGAAGAATAATACAAGCACTGGCATAGACGGCGTTAATACCAAAACGATTAAATGTATTAAAAATTTATTACTAGAAAGCTTAACTTCGTGCATTAATAAATGTTTTAGTGAAGGATATTTCCCAAAATCATTAAAAATTGCCAAGGTCAGTCCTATTTTTAAATCCGGAGACAAATGCGATCCCGGTGATTATAGACCGATATCCGTCCTTCCAGTATTTTCTAAAATATTCGAAAGAATTCTTCATAACCGGCTTACTGATTTCCTAAATTCTATTAACTTCATGTCACCAAAACAGTATGGGTTTCGTCAAAGGTCTAGTACACTCACAGCCACTGTAGATTTAGTTACACAAATAAAAGTTAATATAGACGAAAAGAAAATCGCATTAGGAATATGCATCGACTTAAAAAAGGCTTTTGATACCGTTAGCCATCAAATATTGCTATCAAAATTACAAGCGGCTGGTGTTACGGGTACTGCATTGCGAATGTTTCAGTCATACCTTGAAAATAGATATCAAGTGGTCAAAATTAATGGTCAGCAAAGCGATCCCAGGCTTATTTCGTGTGGTGTGCCTCAAGGATCTATTCTCGGCCCCCTATTGTTTCTAATATATATAAATAGCATACAAGACATAGGGATAAAAGGAAGTATCACTTTGTACGCTGATGATACAGTTTTATTTTATTTCGGGCATACAATAGAGTCAATTATTGAAGAAGCACAATACGATCTGGATTTGATCCAAACATGGTTGCAGTCTAATTTACTCACCATTAATGTATCAAAAACAAACTACATCATTTTTGCGGCTAAAAACAAGAAAATAGGAAATTTTAAAGACCTAACTATAAATAACCAACCAATAATCAGAGTAAATAAAGAAAAATATCTTGGACTAATTATTGATGAGAGACTTACATGGCAACCACATATCGATAGAATCAGATCCAAATTAACATCGTTGACGGGTGCACTGCGCGGAATTTCAAAGTCTCTTCCTACAAAAGTGCGATACACTATATACAATTCTCTAGTCAAATCACATGTGGAGTACTTAATAGAGGTATGGGGATCAGCAGCAAAAACAAACCTACGTAAATTACAAACGACGCAAAACAAAATAATTAAAATATTATTTCATTATAAGTATTTAACTCCTACTACAAAGGTCTATAAGGAAACAAAGCTAATGAATTTAAAACAATTATATAAATACAAAACATGTATCCTAGTAAGGAAAATATTAACCAAAGATGTGCACACTAACATCTCATTTACAAAAAAATCTCAAATCCAAAAACGTGTGACTAGACAGGCCAACAACATCCTCTTAAGAAAACATAGAACTAACTACGGCAAAAACTGTATTTTATACGAAGGTGCCCAACTGTATAATAAATTACCAAAAGACATCAAGGAATCTAAAACATTACAAACATTTAAAAAATTGTTAAAATCCCATATCTGCACAGATAGTTCTGGAGGAAAAGTTTAAAGTTGAAACTTACTTAGGGTAATAATAAAATAGCAATAATAACAATAAAAATTGATATGGTTAATCAAAACTTAATTAAACGTAATATTTGCAATCAAATTTTTATCAAGTATTTAGTTGACTCGCTTGCAGAATCGCTTCCGCCTGTGCACTTACGTCGCTGCCTTAGTAAACATTCTTGTGGAGCGCGCTTGCACTGTTACCTTGCACAAATCTACCCACTTTTTACGAATTATTATTTGTTAACTGGCAAATTGATTTATAATTGTAATGTATTCGTATCGCTTATTTAATATATTATAATATAATGCATGCCTATAATAATGATAGCATGATTAGCTATAATATAAGTCTACGCACTGAAATTATTTAATTTTGTATTTTCTCTGTAAGTGAATTTGTATATTCTTAAGAGAAAATAAATATCTTAAACCATAATTATAAGTTAAGGCATACTAGCTCAGAAAATGACACAAAAATATTGAGTAGTTTAAAAAATATCGACATTATTAGGTGACAATGAGGTGAACCTAGTTCCATTTCGTCACAAAATATAAAATTTATTATCAATTGAATGGATTGTTATATGGACCATTTAGAGTTTATAAATTGAAAAGAAATATAATAACTTCTTAAATCAAGCTTAGATTATAAACTGAATGAATCACATACTCACTGAGGATAAAATATGTATCCATTTCGTCACAAATATCTCTTTTTGACTACTTAACATTCATTTTTTTTGCATAAAGACGGTACAAATTATTATGTAATATTTAAAATTGTGTTAAGGAATATCAGTTCTGAATTATTAACATTAGAAGAACGTCAAATGTTACAAATAATAGCAAAAATAATTGTTTTTCATAATTCAAATCTTGGGACAGTGACTATGCGGAATCTCATCTGGAAAATGTAAGGCATAGTGGACACATAGGTTGAACATAAAAGAAAAATAACAAACAAAACCTGTTATAATCGTGTTTATTGATATTTGCACCTTAATATTGTGTTTTTATTTATTGCACATTGCTTTATAAGATGTAAATTATTATTTTCATATAAACCAATTACACAGACATTAACTGATAATTATACAAAATGAGAATTAACAAAAACACAAGACAAGTTTATTTTCGCTATCCTGTTTTTTTTTCAAGAAATAGCAAAAAAGTATCACTTAATCTGGCTTTGTATCAAAATAATTTACTAGTAGATTTAAAGCTCAATTTTCTACTAGGTACTTAACAATACACAGGGTTGTAAAATACTAGCTTCTGCCCGCGACTTCGTCTGCGTAGAATTAGCAAATTACATGTTTATAGCTATCCCACGGGAACTAAGAAATTGTCTGGGATAAAAAGTAGCCTTTGTTTTAATCTATCCAAATCCGTCCAATCGTTTTAGCGTGAAGAAGGAACAAACATACACACTCACTCACTCACATAGTCACATCGACATAGTCACATCGTCACAAACTTTCGCATTTATAATATTAGTAGGAAGTAGGATATCTATCTGTCTATAATTCGGGAGATGATAACTTCAATACATCATGCATCTGTTTATCTCATTACCTGTAAAATTAATGTGTTCTGTACAATAAGAGAGATATATATATATATATATTTATATATATGTCGAAGACAAAGGCTGGATAAACTGTCAGGTTGGTCGGTTAGAATTCAAACGAGCTTTATGCATAGCCGAGCTTAGGTCACCGTCTTGTCCATCTTCAAGGTACATTAATGAGATAGAAATAACAGCACACATCATGTTTCACTTGTACAGCCAGTCTTTATTGAAATAGCGCTTACACAAAGGACTGTGGACTATTACACACTCTAATAATGAAACGCGGAGAGTTCAGTGCTTGCGCCCACGAACTACCCTATCAATGTTCTCAATACTGCTTAGCACCGAAATAAGGCTCGATACTCAGTGCAATCGCACTTAACAATCCGAATCACTAACAATTCACCATTAAATATAAAGCGGTACGTCGAAGCAAACGGATCACTTTCGACGTCTCAACTCAGTCAAGTCACGATCAAGGAAGCCTCTCGCTTCTCACTCTCACCAGATGTCATTCTGTCATTCTAACTAACATTGCAGGTAGTTGCAACTGAGCCAAACACAGACCACCTCCAAGCGATACCGCAATACCGCTTGACGTTTCATAAAAGCAATAACTTATGAGGGTACATTCAACAAAGTACAATTAACGAATGTTCGCAACTACAAGGTACATCTCCTTAACTATCAAAAGTCTAGTCATTGTGATGACGCTCCGACATATATACTTCGAGTAAGTACATACAATACGAGCGGAAAAAAAAATAAACAAAAATGTTTCGTGTCAAGTAAACTTATTTAATAGCACTGTCTCCAAGCTTAATCTAGATTGTTTCTTCGAATTTTGTTTTACTTAGGTATGTCGTAAATCGTAAAGAGGGTAGTTGAACTCAGCATCCCTTGCATTTCTGGTCGAGGTTTTTGTAGCACTGAATATACAGGGTTATTGGTAATTCGACGTGTATTCTTTAGGAGGTGATAGGGGTGACTATTTGCAATAATTTTAACCCCCATATTTATGTATTATGCAAAAGTAAACCATTTTTGAGTCATCATGTTTTTTCGTTTTTTTTTTAAATAAGTCAAAAATGCAACATTAAAAAATTATTAAAAAAAAAGTATCAGTTTAAATCTCATTTTTCTTCTGATTTATAATAACGATTAAACACTGGCTATTTATCAATATTAAAACCACAATTATCAGGCCGAATTAAAAAATGCGAGGTAAAAAACCATATTTAAAAAAAAAATTAGTTTTTTTCCACTAAAATGCCCTAAAACAAAAAAATAGTTATAGAACTTGGCTGGCAGATTATTTTAAAAACATACCGTTTTCTTACCTCTTCAAAAATGCATAACAACTAGGAACTTATTTCAAAGAAACAGAAAAAAAAACACAAAGGAAGCGGGCGGGAATTTTTATTTGAACTAAACTAAGGTCGTCCTAAGGAGTTCTAAGGAAATTCTTATTCGAACTATTAGTTATTAAAAACAATACTCAATGTAAATAACACAAAAAATATTTATTTTACATTTGTATTACCAATAACCCTGTATAAACTATGTAGAAGTATAAAGTTTCATTCGCTTTGATCAGAATGATAATTTATTATAATAGATTTAAAAAATCCATACAGTCGAACATAGAACCTCTTTCTTTTATTGAAGTCGGTTAATAAAGTGAATTAATATGTAACAAGTGTCAAATTTCGATTCTGCACTAAGCTTTATAATTCTATTTCGTCACAAAATGGTCCAGCTAATACATCACGTTACGATTCGGACGTGACGATTTACACCAAAACAAATTTAAACCACAAAATTAACTGGTCTGGCCTCGTTTAACAGTGAAATCTTTACAGTTTTGGATACTACATGAGTTTCTTAATATTTAAATGTGTCGTATTTAAGTTAACTACCTTTGTTTACCGAAAACTTTGTGACTTTATCGGAACACTTATTTTGGGGTCATCAGCAGCGCGCGCCTTTCGTCACAGTTTATGAGACACTGACAGCAAAGCGGCTAATGGTAGCGTACTAAGTAGCTTTGTAATGTCGCCAGGATCAAAATATTAACGTTTTTAGTAGAATTTTCGTGGCACAAGTCGTTAAATTTAGTGTGACGCAACCGGACTGTCCGGTAAATTCGATTTCCTTGGACAGACAAAAAAGTAGTTTTTAAAATTACAGAACGTATTTACGCATATTTAAAGCACACGCCCGGTATCTAGACTCATAATGTAACCTATATAACCACACTTAACCTATGTACAATTTTTTTTCACGTTTTGGTTTGCTGTTGAACATGCAAAGTCGACGTGGGACATCAAGAATTTCACACTTTTTGATTTTCTTTTTACGATAAATATATGAAATAAGCGTAAATTTATCGTTTTATAAATATATTTTGAATGCCCAACTTTTCAGGAATCGAAATACATCACACTTATTCCCAATTAACAAGTAGAAAGTGAAAAAAAAAAATGAAAACCAGTCGGACATCCAAATTTTACTATGTACACTTTTTTTGAAAAACGCTCAATAAAGACATTTTGTTTTTTTTTTTTTTTTTAGGTAAATAAACTAAGTTAAACGTAAAAACGAAACGTAGTGTCGCTCAGTCGCTGTCAGTGTCAGTGTCGTGTTATTCCGCTATCGCACGTTAGATGGCGCTACTCGTTCTAGACCATTCATGAATTGCTTACGCTGCCGTTAGATCAATGTCAAATTCAAAAAATGTCACGCGGTGAGATATCTACGAGTGGTAGGGGGCACTCGGCTTGATGTCATAGGTATGACAATTAATGCCAGCGATGAGTTTCAAAAATATGAACTTTTGAAAATCGGTGAGAATTTGTCATATCGCTGTCAATTTTTATTTGTCATTTGGTCAGATTCAAAAATAGGTTCCCAGGTCTTTGATTTTGATTGTATGAGTTTTTCCCCTACAGCAACGCTAAAGCGTTAGCGGGAGTAATAGGAAACTTCAAGTTAGTTGAGTTTCAGGCTTAATAGTCCTGCCATAAGTCAATAGATGGCGTTGTGATGAGTTTTAAAATGCCGGAGATAGAAAAGAACTACGTTCAAACCATCTAAAAACAGGCACACACATTTTACTTCTTCTTTAATACGGAAAAAGTTAATAATTCCCAGATAGATATTTTCATATAAATTGAAATGATTAGGAAATAGGTACTTAAGGTCATGGATTATTTCAACATTAAAAATTAGGTTACTGAAATCACGCGATCAAAAGATACTCTACCAATTCTTGAAGGAGTATTTTCAATTATTTATCATAAAATTATGAAGACCTCGGAATTCAAAACCAGTGCACTTGCAGTTGAAGAAGTTTATAAGATTGTAAGATTTGTATGGTAGCCGGTCGGAGAGTTGAAGTAATATCAAGGCGGAAGTAGTTGTAAAGAAATAGAACTTAACAAAGTTGTTCCAGTCAGTACTACTCTTGAAATGTGTAACAAACACTGGCCTGAAACTTATCGACTTGGCGGAGAGGCATGGTATCCAGGTAGGTAGCATACAATTATACCGTCACGCTACTGTCCCGTAGGGGTAGGCAGAGACCGCTTTGTTTCACTTGCTACGATCATGTTCGTACTTAATACCTCTTTCGCTTCATTTACAATCATTTATCTTTTCATACATGCTCGTCGGCTTAGGGTACTCTTAACCAGACCTTGACTTAAAATGTCCCCAATTTGGTCACGGAACGTCCGTATAGTAAATTTATTTTGAACCAAAGCAAGCATACGCATAAGCAAAGGCATAAATTAGGTGATTATTTGATAATTATAATGTAAAATTTTGAGTTTACTTGGAAGTTGTGACATTTTGCACGCCAGATGCTGGTGAAATATTTGACCCATTATCGTATTTTAACGCCTTTTGTACCATATTTCAAGCGAAATAAAGTTATTTGTATTTGTACGTGCCGGTACGTAAGTCTAACGATGACGAGTCACGTGGAGGGGATCTGCGCACCCACGGATACCGTATTTTATACTTCTACGCATACAAGGTCAGATAAGACTTACATGCCGGCACTTATAACAAAGGTCCAGATGTCATTAATGTATTCTCTCCACCATATTAAGTAACCTTTGTAATTATGTTTGTAAAGATATAAGTAAAAAATGGTTATTGTTTCAAAACACTTGTTGTAATAAAATTCAAATTAGGCAGTAGTAGTCGTAATAATTAAAATCAAAATCAAAATAATTTATTGCAAATCACATTACAGGTATAAGATAGAATATTTTAATAAGGTCTGCATGTGACACCATGCAAGGGCACAGCAGTATCAGAGGGCTCTTTTTTTGTTTTTTTGTACCTATCAATGCAGTTAATTACATACAAATAAAGGCAAATTATGTATAATACTTTATTATTTTAGGCCAGACTCAGGCATGTTGTTTCAGAATATTAAATATGGTTGGATATAAATATTTTGGTAGGGTTTTACCGCAGACAAAAGTTTGATGAGACCAAAACTTCGGCTTTAATACTTCGTAGTGCACAACGTTAGGCAAGCTGTCCCTTAGTCGTTCTACATCTTTAATTTGTGCAAATTGGTCATTTTTGCCAACTATTAAAGCGACTTTTGTTGTCACGGCACTCAAGTCATAGTCCGGTGGACCGACTGTTCCGTATCTGGCCAAGTTTTTTATCGGTCCATAGTCGTACTGGCTAAATCTTTTCTGTAAATATACTTGATCGTAATGCTCCAAACATTTTCTTGAGCTAGCCGCCGGAAAATGGCCGAATATAGTGTACAAAAATTCAGGTTCAAGATTACTAGGATCATATCCTGCAAATGGGAATATTAAACCATAAGCGCACACAGCATAACTAATAAGGCCTTTACTGCAAATTAACTTGACGATATTAGACATCGCCTTATGATTTTGAAAGAGTTCCTCCAATCCGAGTGTTTTGAATAGCAGAAGGATTTCAGGACCCGCTTCTGTAACTAGAGATACTAAAGGGCCGACATTGTCCAAAAAGGCAGTAGGAGCCAACGATATCGTCACTTTTATCCTATCATTGTATTCCGGTCTTGTAGAGGCTAGCACATAATTCTCAGTGGTACCTTGAGAGTGGCCGATTGTAGCTATGCTGTCTTCACCAGTCATGCTGCGAATGTAGTCTATCGTAGCAGCGAGGTCGTAGTATCCTATCTCATGGAAACTAAAATCCCAAAATTTTTCTTTGTCTGTATCAGGGTCTAGAGAGACGTGGCGTCGTCCATATTTAGTTCCTCTATTGTTTCCAAGCCAAACGTTATATCCAGCGTTAGCTAAAGTGATGGCCAGGGAGATGTTACCTCTTATAATTAACGTATCACAATCATTAAAGAGGCCATGGAGCAGAAGTACCGAAGGTCCATCTCCTGGTAGGCGGAAAAGCGTCAGAATGTATCCATCTTCAGTAGTCAATTCGTATTGATCAGCGCTGTGACCGTATTTCGTTGCCAGTTGTGTCAAATTCAGTTTACCATCTTCAGACAAAGTGGCTTCGGAAAAGTTCGCAAATACTGCTTCTAAGTCATCTTTATAACTGGCTGAAGTAATCTCAAAATATGAAAATATGACACAAGTTTGTAAAAAAATACATCGTAAAGTCATCATTGTATTTTAAGTAGGTACGACTGCGCATCACTCAATGTGATAGTTTTAAGTAACGCTGAGTTTTATATTAATTTTATGTTTGTTCATAATTTGCATTTATTAAATGCAGCCGTGTTTAGTGTTTGAACACGTATTTGAGAGAGAGAGAGAGAGAGAGAGAGAGAGAGAAACATTTATTTACACACATTCGATACACGTAGATTGAAAATATAAAGAAATAAGATATTCTATACATGTATATTTATACTAGCTTTTGCCCGCGACTTCGTCCGCGCAGAATCATAATTTGCGCTAAAACTTTATCCTCTCTCCCATCGAAAATGTACAAAAACAGTCAAATGGAAGTCGTTCTTTAGCACAAAGTATTTCGTACTACCTATTATTTTTTATACTATCCTTTTGTCTTGTGAGATATTCGAAAAATCTAATCTTATGACACCTACGTGATTTCCAAAGAACATATTTACAAAATACCAAGTTTATATTTTCTATACGGTCCTTTTATCCCGTGGGAAAATTGGAAAAATCCTCCTCTCCTCTCTCTTTGATCATCAAGGAATGTCTGCCAAATACCGAGAAACTATATTTCAAGTCAGTAAAGTTACTCTTTTTTTCTTATCCCACGGGAAATTCGTAGATTCCTGAAATCAGTTTTCAGATTATCATAATTATCTACTGGTATGCCAAATTTAAAGATTCTGGTAATAATATTCAAGGATGAGAACATTTCAAAGTAATAATATAAATCCCTTTTTACTCCCCATCCCGTGGGAATTTTGAAAAGTCTTGAAATTGATTTTCAGAAGTTATGATTCCCTACTTTTGTGCCAAATTTCATGACTCTAGTAATTATAGTTATGTAGATAAGCTCCCTTTTCAGTGAACTTATAAACCCCATTTATTCCCTATCCCGTGGGAATTTTAAAAAATCCCTCCGTAGTGCACCTCTATGATACATGACATACATACAGTCACGCCTCTTTCCCATAGGAGTAGGCAGAGACTACTTTGTTCCACTTGCTACGATTTTGACATACCTCTTTCGCTTCATCCACATACATCAATCTCTTCATACATGCTACAGAAATATTTATTTACGTTGTGGCTCTAGGAAGCTGCGATTTTTGACATGTTCATCGCTATCCCGCGGGAACTATGCAATTATCCGGGATAAAAAGTAGCCTACAACCTGGCCGGTGATTTTCTCAACAGATTAGTAAAGCTTGGATCAAAATCCGTTCAGCCGTTTTCACGTGATGCGCTCGCAAATATACGCGTGTTCTGTAATCGATTCTAAGTATCCCCAGAAAATATCTTCCGTTTGCAAAATGAATAATGTCTTCTTTCGTTCTTCTTTCTTTCCGTGTGCAGACTTTCGACCCTCCTTAGCTCCGTTGCGTTAGTTTTAAAGATCAAGCATACATAAGGACAGACAGACAGCGGTAAGCGAATTTGTTTTATAGTATGTAGTGATAAAAAAAATATTTTATTGTCAGTCCTGTTAGAAAGGTACACGCGCATCCGTACTGTCTCCGTCGGCTCGTTTTTCAGTTGCGAGTACCTACTCGGTCCTGTTTAAAAATATTACGTCAATGGATTGAGATTTCAAACATGACTGTGTCAAAATAAAAGTATTTTTAATCAAAAGCACTAAGGAGTATTGATATCAACTTCGAAGCAAATCGCCCCCAAAATAACTTTCTACCCCTTTTAAACCCCATTAGGGAATGAATATCATGAAAATACGAAACACGTGTTCCATCAATTCTGTTTAAAAATGTTTATGCAAAATTTGAAGTAAATCGAACCAAGGAATCACGTCGCCCCATACAAACTTTGCCCCCCTTTTTCACCCCCTTAGAGGTAGAATTTCGAAAAATCCGTTCTTATCTCGTGTACACATTATTAAAGGAACCTCTGTGCAAAATTACAGCTTTCTAGGTTCAAGGGTTTGGCCTGGGCGTTGATGAGTCAATGAGTGAGTCAGGACTTATATATTTGCGGATATATATATTTGCGTGATTATTTTACGCTAGCTTTTGCCCCGCGACTTTCGTCTCTGCAGAATTAAAATTTGCGCTAAAACTTCGTTCTATCTCATCTAAAATGTACAAAACCAGCCAACGAAGGATTTCGTACTACCTACTTTACCTACGTCAACGAAATAAATCCGTTGCTAGCATCGACACTCACTTGCGTTTTTTTATCCCATACTTTTGTTCTGTGAGAAATCCGAAAAATCCCTTCTTATGACACTCAAGCCGATTGATCGATTTCGATGCAGATTTTTTTCTTCCGAAAGCCAGTTTCCTTGCGGTGGTTCTTAGCCATATTTAGTTAGAATCGGTCTTGCAGTTTGAAGAATATCAGCCCTTTCCAAAGTGATGTAAGGCAAAAAAAATATGGCATATTTTTTTTTAATTTACCGTTTGGTTGGGATTTTTATTTTTTTAAATTTAATGTTATTTTTTACAGTAGCCTCTCTATGACGTCTTAATGCGATTTAATTCTGACCCGAAGTTGGATCGATCGCTCGGCTGTCAGATTCATAGGCAATTGCTTCTAGAGTCGTCGCAAAATAAAAGGCCCGTTTTGACATTTGTCTTCCCGACGTAACTAGTGATGTAACCATACGACTCGGTACTCGATACTCACGATAAATCGATTCAAGCTTGCATGAGTATTTGATCGATTTAAATATGTATTGTAAAGTGGCATTGGATTAAAGTTCTGATTACAAAGTGAATCTTCAGTCAATCATTTTCTTTCTATTGAAATCAGTGTTGCCATTGTTTACGGCTTTGAGCTCCTAGGTCATAATTTTCAGTAAAGATAGTACACAGCTGGTGAAATGTAGTAATTAATTGGTCTAAATAAAATAAATAAAACCGGCTAAGTACGAGTCAGCCTTAAAAAAAATTGGGTGCGTCCCACGAGATATAACTACAAAATATCTAATTTCATAATAATAACGTTCACAAGATATAATGAACGTTAGCTAGAACAGCAAAAAGTATTTTTTTTTTTAACGTATAAGGCTTCAATTATATAACGTTAATTTTAATATAACTTCAATTTGTATAAGATTTATATGGACTAATTTCTTTTAACATAACAAACATTTAACCTTAAACTGCTGCAAGACATTGTTGCTGTACTTACAACATTTTTTAATTTTCAGCGAGCGAGCGAAGCGAGCGAGCAAGACGGTACGGAGCGGAAGCGACTCGGATAGGTTAGGTTCAAAGGCTAATGCGGGAGCGCATTAGTCTTTGGTGTTAGTCATTTTTTTTATAACCACCTAGAAAACCCCTAACCACATAGCTAATGCAATAAACAACTGTGCATTATGTTTTTTGATGTTAGATTTATGAACATTATATGCTTTGATCGTTATTTCAATTGATATTATATATAAACAACGTTATACCTTACAAAATTAGATATTTTAAGATTATACTTTTCGTTCATTATATACAGTAAACATTATACTAAACAAGTTTATAGAAAGTGTGCGTATATATTATGAACATGTGGCCGTTTTGCATGACCATATAAGTAATTTTGTTCTTTCGGCTAATGCAAAGTTTGTGTGAGGAACAATCACTAATTAAATTGCAACAAGTGTAATTACCGCAAGTAGAGAGCAAGTTCATACCTGTAGTTTATCAATCCTACGCCGTCATCTCCTTATAGTTATTTCAGGATTATAGTTCTGCTTCGCTAATTGGCAATCCCCCCGGAGCACCAAACTCCGTTCACCTCCTGTTGAATAGACATGATGTATGCCTCTCTGACCAGAGAGCCACATATCCTTAAGACCACAACACTCATGTGCACCCTGTGCTTTACTTTAGGTGGTCAGCAGTTTGACCTTTACTGAACTATCAAGTTTTGAAGTGAACTTTACTTTATTCTTTACTAACGGAGCCATGCTTCAGGCAACAGCTTTGTATGCTAAGTCCTACGCCCAAGCACTAACGGTGAGCCACCAACGATGATTTTTGGCTATACCCTTTGCATCACAACACAACTGATTTACTTTACTTTGATCCCGGTGCCAACACTGGCTTTGTCCCAATTTTTAGGCAGCACTTCATTGCCTAGCTTTCAACAAGAGTGTCAACAGGCCCAGAGAAATTTGTCATCTGGCGTCACTATCGCGGGAGCTAGCACCCAGTAATACGTCACTGAGCATGAGCAGCTCCCAGTGATTTCAACACTTGGGAAGGGATTTACCTAGAATTCCAGGGCAGACTCCTGACCCCACGGTCAGGAGCAACTTTGAACATTTGTTATGGGTTCTTCTTGGACGTGCTTGGCTTATGTAAGATTAACATACAAAGTTTAACGTTCATATTTATTTTACATTTATGGTGCTATCGATTAGGATAGATACGTACGAGTTTCAAAGGCACAAGATACATTAGTTAATGTATGATACTTAGCTCTCAGGAGATTGCAGCCTGTGAATCGCTGATGATTATATTTCACTTTGATATTACTTGAAACAATTACACTTGTGAGAAAACTTTTACATATTCCTTTTAGGCGCTAACTGTGACCACAGACAATTGTCATAGACAAAATATACTAGAGATAAGAAACCGAATCTACTTCTTTAGTGTTGCTACAGATAATAAGTTATAAACTGAATTATTTATATTCAAGCATTTACCTTTCGTGAGTCGAAACTCACGACAGAACATTAGATAATAAATTGTTATATCTCGTATTAGGTAACTTACCCAAAAAAAATATCTAGATCGATTTATTTTTTCCTTAACCGATTATTAATAGTCTGTGGACAATATGAAAAAATCGTTATGCACAGACAGCATTTAGATGAGTAAGCGATACCCATCAATGAAAAATGCAATTACCTTTAGAACATTTCGATCGGTAAAAAATAGAGAACTTCATGGGCGTGAACTGTCAAAACGGGCCTTTTAAATTGTGACGACTATAGTACTAGAAGTGTCAAAAATAACAGCTAAAGAATCTGAATTGAATCGCGTTAAAACGTCATGGTAAGGCACCTGTGCTCGGCTTGCACTATATATCTTTTGCTTTTCCGTAACAGTTTTTGTGGTTAAGACGCCTTAACGCACGATAATCTTAATTCATAATTTTACCTTGTACATTATTGCTATTTAAATAGTTTAGGAGCCTTGGTTTGTTTTACCAGTGATAATTTAGTTAAAGCAAACAAAATTTTTTATAAAGATTAAAGTCAAAAAAAGATGTACATACATACAGTAATGTAAACAGGAGACCGATTTTTGAATCTCACCGGTGATATCTAAGTCACGGTGACATTTTATGTCACTGGTGACTACCCATTTTGTCACTGTTTATATCAAATCTCGTATTGTTCGCAGTGTTAGTCATAGACATCTTTCAGTTACGTCCAATGTTACGCAGATAATTATAGTGTCGACCTTAATACCGGTTTTTGTTTCTCATACTAAAACGTAGTGTCGCTCAGTCGATGTCAGTGTCAGTGTCGTGTTAGTTCCGCTATCGCACGTTAGATGGCGCTACTCGTTCAAGACCATGAGTTGCTTACGCTACCTACCAGAATCGTTAGATCAATGTCAAATTTAAAAAATGCACGCGGTGAGATATCTGAGTGGGAGGGGGCACTCGATTTGATGTCATAGGTATGACAATAATTGTCAGCGATGAGTTTAAAAATATGAACTTTTGAAAATCGGTGAGAATTTGTCATATCGCTGACAAAAGAAATTAGAATGTGATTAGTTTATTTGAAAAAGGTAAATAATAAAAATGGCACTTAATTTCTCGAAACTATTTTTTAACTAGAGCGACGGGTGAAAGGCTATTTGTATTAAGCGACACATTGGGCGATATTGAGTTGTATATATATCACTGCAATCAGCAGATTTTTCTGCGTCGTTTGGGCTAGGTATGGTAAAGATCTGAGCACTTTTATGGCGCTTAAACCGGTCATATTTTGGGGACTAATTCAGAAAATCAAAGTATGAAGCGCCAGTAAATTTGTCAGTTTCAAGTGAGACTTCATTTAAGCTATATGAGATTGTGACAGGTTTCCGCTTAAATCGCTCTTGTCTTTCTAATTCTAATAAGCAAAGTCGTTTAAAACGATTTTCCCACATTTATAATTCACTAGCAACGTCGGTTAAAACATTTAGCTTTACACAAAAAATCAACTGACATGTCGCTTAGTACATTTAGCTTGCACCTAAAATAAATAAAGCATGTCACTTAAACTATTTTGCTCTCACCTTATTTTCATACCACATATCGCTTGAACTTGAACCATTATTGAATAATGTCAAATTCAAAGAGATATGTTGCTTGAGCATTTTTATCAATTTTTTTTACCGATTAAGTCGTCTAATCAACTAGCTGAAAAACACTTTGTGTAGCTTAAAGCATAAAAATTTACTATTAGTCAAATTTGCTTTGTCGGTTAAAACACTTCAAAGGGACGGTGTGTCGGTGTTATTAAGTTTGAGCCGCGCTAAGTATAAAATAACTCCGCCTCTCGTGCGGGCGCATCAATTCAGTCGCTCGCAAAATAGTGAGAACGGATACATTATGTGTGCTCTGCGTAAAGTGAAAAGTGGTTGCTTTTATGTTCAAAGTTGGCCAGATTTAAGTACTTTATTATAAAATTAGGGATTAAAAAAAGACAAATACTTTGTTAGTAACGTTTTGTTGTACGGAAGTCTTTTATTTGAATAGTATTATGATTGTTGCTGTTCATAAAAAATTACACAAGCGGATAACTCACGTATAAAAATTGAGCAATACTCGATTTTTTAAATGTGAGTTATCCGTTTGTGTGATTGGGTCTCACGGTAGTTTTATGTTGAAAATTGTTTCTGTTATATGTGTAGGTTTGGTGAAATTAAATTCATTCACAATGTCATAGTTCCTAAACCAAACTAAAATTTTATAGTTGACACATTTAAGTTTTAAAAAGTACTTACATCCATTTTTTATTTCAAATTTCTTTTGTTTTATTTCATAAAAACATTTGTCGATTTGACTACCGTCTCCAAATATTAGGGCATCAACCGCCCATACCTATTACGTTACTGTTACCTGTTACGTTAATGCTAAGCATGTCTTTTAAATCAATATGAACTTTCCCCATTTTTTATGCATATGGCGTATGGTTTGGTGGTGGCACTGTTCGGCTTGTGACATGACGTTTGATTCATTTAGCTTTTTTCTGAAACATAACAACCAATACACTTCACCCGTTTTGCCTGCACCTACTAGCGGGACCTGGTGGCCGTTATAACATTTTGCCTGATTTTAAAAAGTGGCTTCTTTGTATGAAGCGACGTTTACTTTCAAAAATAAAAGTTTGTTTTTAGTTAATTTCAAATGTATTCTGCACCTTTCAAAATGAAATCTATTGCTGGCACTTTTGTAAAAATATAACCATTAGTTTTATTTTTATGATTTTTTTTCCAAAAATTAAAACTTTGATTGCTTCTCCTGTAAAGTTCAAAAAATGTCGCTTAATACAAATAGCCTTTCACCCGTCGAGAGATAAATATTTAATTATATTTATTTATCTGTCATCTTGTCCACATGAATCTTATAGCTGGCTTTTTATGTGTGTATGTGTCTATTTATATCTTAATTTTTTATTTTTTATAAATGTGTTTCATATATAATGTATTACCTATTGTATTGTATGTGTATTAGTATGTATGTATTTTTACTACTTCGACAAACTTCGAACTTCGAACTTCTACTTCGACTTCGATCGGGACAGATGGCGTGCTCTCGTTTCGGAGGCCAAGACCCTATTTGGGTCCCTGAGCCAAGTTAGTTAGTTAGTTATTTTTACTACTTAGGTAAGTATATTAATATATATTCTAACTAGCTGTTGCCAGCGACTTCGTCTGCAAAGAATTAGTTTATCGTTATCCCGCGGGAACTACGCAATTTCCCGAGATAAAAAGTAGCCTATGTGCTATTCCAGACTTTTCTCTATCTATGTGCCAAATTTAATCCAGATCCGTTGAGCCGTTCTGGCGTGATTGAGTAACAAACAAACAAACATCCATCCATCTATCCATCCATCCATTCCATCCATCCATACTTTCGCATTTATAATATTAGTTAGATTTGCACCACCTGCCCAGATCTGTTCCTTTCTCCATTCTGTTACGGTTGCCTGGTAAAAATCGCTCTGTAGCGATAAGGTCGCCTATTGTTACCTTATTACTTCTGTATACACTTTTTCTCTGTTTTGATTGTTATATGTGGTGTTCAATAAAGAGTTCTTGTATTGTATTGTATTGTATTTATGTCGTAGACTTGATCGTAATGTGCAAATATTTTCTCCAGAAAGCCGCCGTAAATTATGGTAGGTATAATTATGGTAGGTATAATTATGGTAGGTATAATTATGGTAGGTATAATTATGGTAGGTATAATTATGGTAGGTATAACTATGGTAGGTATAACTATGGTAGGTATAACTGTGGTAGGTATAATTATGTTAGGTATATTTATGGTAGGTATAACTATGGTAGGTATAACTATGGTAGGTATGACTATGGTAGGTATAACTATGGTAGGTATAACTATGGTAGGTATAACTATGGTAGGTATAATTATGGTAGGTAATAGAGAGATGTTACCTCTTATAATAAACGTATCATAACAGAACTGTCTATGAGGCCAACTGTTTTTAGAATTTGTTTTTACCTATAGCGGCAACAGAAATACACATTTATTTTATCTGTGAAAATTTTAATTGTTTAGCTATTACGGCTCATGAGATACAGCCTGGTGACTAAACGGACGGACAGCGAAGTCTTAGTAATAGTTCCGTTTTTACGAAGAGTGAGTTGCTGGTTTTCAAGGCGGGTAGCAAATTGTATCCGCATGTACCCCCAGTCACATTGAGAGAGAGAGAGAGAAACATTTATTTACACACATTCGATACACGTAGACACTCCTAAAGGCACTCCTCTCAAATTAGAACCGGAGTTTAAATATTTGGGGCACTGGGTTACCGCATCAATGAGTGATGAAAGAGACGTCGAGAGGGAGCGTAGGGCGCTGTCAGTGAGGAGTAACATGTTGATTCGTAGGTTTGCAAGTTGTACTAAACGGTTAAAATTTAAATTTACGCTGTTTAAGACGGTGCATCCGTGCTGAGCTCGCAACGTCGCATTTTTGGTGATTTTTTGCGGTTATTTCACAGAAATTGAATGAAAGTATCAAATATTCGTCTGTAGTGCACTTCGTTTTTAGTATATTAATGTGTCTAATGCAATAGTTCATCGTGATGGACTTTTATTTTCTTATTAAACGAGATATAGTATTTTATCCCTTTAAAACGAAAATAAAAGTCCATCACCATTAATCATTGCATTGGACACATTAATACACTAAAAACGAAGTGCACTACAGACGGATATTTGATACTTTCATTCAATTTCTGTGAAATAATCGCAAAAAATCACCGAAAATGCGACGTTGCGAGCTCAGCACGGATGCACCCTCTTAAGGCTTATTGCCAGTTATTTTACACCTGCAGCCTATGGATCAACTATACTCAGAAAACTCTCAGCGCCCTACGAGTCCAATATAATAACGCATTCAGGATGCTGCTGGGGCTGCCGCGCCATCGCACCGCTTCAGGTATGTTTGTGGAAGCGCGCACAGACGGCTTCCACGCCATTATGCGCAAGCGCGTCGAGTCCTTCGAGCGGCGCCTGCGCGGCAGCCCGAACAGCCTCCTGGCAACAGTAGCCGAACGGGAGGACAGTCCCTTTCTATACCACTGGGCCAAAATGCACTCGCCTAGCTGCACTGGTCCTACATACATGGTGAGATTTTAATTTTTTAGTGAGTGATTTTTAATGTTATTTGATTTTAATTTTATCTTTGTTTTATTGTTGACTATATTTCATTTGTCTTAATTTGATTATTTTATATTTTGCTCATTTTAACTTTATTTTTTATACATATTAGACATTATGGATTATTCATCATCTTCCTAGCGTTTTTCCCGGCATTTGCCACGGCTCAGTGAGCCTGGGGTCCGCTTTGACAACCTAATCCCAAGATTTGGCTTAGGCACTAGTTTTTACAGAAGCGACTGCCATCTGACCTTCCAACCCAGAAGGGTAACTAAGCCTTATTGGGATTGGTCCGCTTTCATCACGATCTTTTCCTTCACCGAAAAGCTCAAGGTAAATTTCAAATGTAATTTCGCACATAAATTCCGAAAAAATCAGAGGTGCGAGCCCGGGATTCGAACCCACGAGACTCTGCTTGAGAGGCCACAGATCAAACCACTAGGCTACCACGGCTTTTTGACGTGACAACGTCTTATAAATTGGTTTGCCGGGTGACACTTCAAGAAACTGCGTTACGCTCCGCTCACGTTATGCGCTCACAATGAGAGCGAGTGAGAGGCACGCGGGCATGGTTAGCCCGCCTAAGAGCGAGAGAGACAGACATAAAAAGTGAAAGGCACGCGTCCCTTCCACTCGAGCACAGTTAGCCCGCCTAAGAGCGAGAGAGACAGAGCGAGAGAGAGAGAGAGTGAGAGAGATAGGCATACACACCGGTTCATGTCTTGCGCTTCTATTTCGATTTAGATTCTTTGTATAAATTAATGTTTTAAATATAATTCTTTGTATAAATAAATGTTTTAAATTGTTACTATTATTTCATCCTTCTTCCTACTATACGAATGAATATTCACATTAAAATTATTTTACCACTCAAAGTCGTTGTCACGTAAAACTTTCGCCCGTATACCGACTTTACAGGCAACCAATTTTTTTTTTTTACATTATGGATTATTATCTGAAATAAATGACATTGTTATTAGTATTATTATTTACGTTAGTGGTTAGGAAACTTATTAAACTCATCAAGCTTTGTTGATTCAATATTTCTTTAAAAATAGTGCTTGTTGGCAATAGGTCATCGTTTGGTCCAAAGTGTAGTTATGAGTAGGTAATTGATAAATATGTAAACTTAGAAATTACGTAACTTATCAATAGTTTGATGGTTAAATATTTATAAAATAATATTCAAGGTTTTGTTCTCGTAATTTATTCAAGCAGATAGGTAGAGTTTTTTTTAGTTGTCATTGAAACAATAGGTTTCGTTCTAATCTTACTTCTTAGATATTATAAAAGGTTCAATTGTAAGTTTCGATGTTTGGATGTTTGTTGCTCTTTCATGGCAAAACGACTAAACCGATTATACTGACATTTGGTACAGCGGTAGTTATAGTCCCGGGGAAGGACAGGATAGTTTTTATCCCGGAATATCGCATAGTTCCTGCGGGATATTGATAAGCGGATCCACCGCAGACGGAGTCGCGGGCAACAGCTAGTTCAAAATAAATAGCGAATCAAATGCTCCATCTGCATGAATAAATTGCAAAAACAAAAATCTTGTATTAAATTTTACATTTCATAAATATATTGCATAGCTAAAATATTGTTAGCATCATTACCATAACACTTTCAATCACAATTAAGTATAAAACGGATTTAACTTAGTTCCTTTCGGTGTTGTTCCTTGGTCCGTGGGGTCCTAGCGCTATTAATTAGCCTCTTCAAAGATATTTGACCGCGGAGCTGGCAGCTTCCTTGGACAGCGTAGGTATTAGTATCGCTGTCCAAAGGGGAAATGCGGCCAGCGCCTGTGGTACTATGCCACGGGGGCCCCTCCTTTTTTAATTATTTTATTTTATGTCTTATGTACGATAGAAAATTATGTCATAGGTAGGTAGGTATGCAATAAAGCTATGAAACTGCCTGGTCACACTTTAAAACTATAAGGTGTGGGGTTAGTAAAGCCAGGGTGTTTAGTATTGCTTGCGTATAACTTCATCTGCTTATGTCACCTACCCCCAAACCCTACCTACTTCCTATCCTCGGAAAAAACGCGGGTAGAAACAAAACATCATCTGTCAAGGACTGACACTCGCTCAGGGGCCTTACCATGACGTCTTAATGCGTGCCATGTTCTATTCAGCGTAAGAGACACAGTTATGCAGCTATATAGCTCTGTCCCTTACGCTGAATAGAACATGGCACGCATTAAGACGTCATGGTAAGGCCCCTGTTCAGCCAACGACAAGGTCCGAGTCGGTCGATGTCGAGAGCACAATCTCCGTCCCGACATTTGTCCACGGCTTCGAGCTAAATTTACATACGGTTACGGTTCCACGTTCGCGAACCCGTTCATAATCATCATCATCGCAAGAAGAGCAGAAGAGGAGTGCGTAAGACCGGCAGCCATAACATCTTGCAGCCGCGCGTGTTAGAGCCAGGTACGCGTTTTTCCATTTCCCCTTCTCGCCACTTCACAGGGATAAGGGGTTTGTTTTTTCCTTAGATCTGATAACTTTTTACAGCGAAAGCGTTATTATGAGCTTTGTGAGTCTTGGCCGCCATTTTTACAATACATGAAAAATGTTTTTGGTGGGATGAGTTTTTCTACTGGTTTTCCCCTACAGCAGCGTTAGCGGATGTAGTAAGTAGTAAGAAACTTCAAAGTTAGTTGAGTTTCAGGCTTAATAGTCCTACCATAAGTCAACTGATGGCGTTGTAGCGAGTTTTTAAAGGTTGGAGATAGAAAAGAACTACACTCGAACCTTCATGAAACATTCTAAACAGACACACATTATCTTCTTTAACACGGAATAGTTATTATTCCCAATTATTTCATAAGTGTGTCATACATTGTGTAGGCAAGTAAGTACTTATTTTTCCCTTTATTCGTTATACATAGTCACAGAAGGAAATATATTTCGACAAAGTAGCAGATAAAGACACAGATGTTAAATTAAAAAAAACTTTATAAAGGCCATATTACTAACTTAGGGTGCGACCACACCGCCGCTTAAAAAACGGTGGCGTTACAGAATCGCAACAAAATGTATGAAGAAACGGTGAGAAAACGTGACGCATACGACACGTCACTGCGTATACGCGGCAGTTTGGTCGCACCCTTATAGAACAAAAACAAAAGTATGACTTGACTTCAACTTTCGGGCAGATGTTTTTTCTTAGGACGCGACGAAGCTCCGACCAAAAGCTTGTAGGTACCTATTTGATAAATGTGCTCACATAATTACGTACTTATAACAATTCAGTCAATCTTGTAAAATATCAAATATCTATGTACCTACTGTGAAAAGAGGATAAAAAAAAAATTAAAATAAAAAATAGAACCGCCTTCAATTCGCTACTTTAAAAATGTCAAATTAAAATTATTTTTCGGTAAGTGCTACCTACTTATTTATATGTTGAAGTCGGTGCCTCAGTCCGCGCCACTGTTATATTTATGTGTGATAAGCGTGGCAGAAGTGGACCTAGTCTATCTGCCTATTATAGTAAGTACCTATAAGTATATTCCGCTTGGAACTATTTTGAGCTGAGGCACCGACTTCACACAATATAAATAATTAGGTAGCACTTACCGAAAAATAATTTTAATTTGACATTTTTAAAGTAGCGAATTGAAGGCGGTTCTATTTTTTATTTAAAAATTTTTTTTCACGCCTTTTAGTTTCGTTTTGTAATTTATCCAATTTTTAACACCAATTTATGTAGATGAAGCTAAAGAGGTATGTCAGGATCGTAGAAAGTGGAACAAAGTAGTCTCTGCCTACCCCTGTGGGAAAGAGGCGTGACGGTATGTATGTATGTATGTATGTATAAAACCTAATACCCGCTAGGGACTTGTGGCCCCACTGTTATAAAAATGTCGAATTACACTCCACATAAGGTCGACGGAACCTATTTCTATGTGGTTTGCCCTTCGGGCATTTGAAGATACCTAACGAACCTAACCTAATTTTATTATTTCTAGCGAGTATTTTTAACACAGTGGGACCACGATTAATACGCTCTAAGCTCTAAAGCGAAATTGTTCGTCACTATTTACTAAATATTACTTAAAAGTGTCGTCTAAATATTCCTAACCGTCTTTCTTTCTTTTTTTTCTTTTTATGTGAATAGGAAGGCAAACGAGCAAGTGGGAGTGGGAGTGGGAGTGGGCACCGTTAGAAGTTTCTAAAAAATATGCAAAACACGGTATACGTGCCCACTTTATTTCTCACTTTTTAGTGGATGTAGCCAAAGTGCATCTCACAACGATGCCATTAAGCCCAAACACGGCTTAGTTACATTGTTTTATAACAGAGTTCCATTGGCTTCAGCATCAGATCAGTTCGAAAAAATCATCAGCTTAAAGCCTCTTCTTCTTAGTTGCTTATCTATATAAATCGAGATCACTTATAGCCGCGCGAGCATTACTTAGTTTTTACGAGTTCCGTTGGCCATCAGCAGTCTTCTTCATCAGGTCCAGTCCACCAAATTATACTTTTTGAATGTAAATACTTGATTTAGTGTCAAAAATGTTAAAATCACTATAGGTGTGCTTATAAAATTTGAAGGTTGCCCTCGATTTCTCCAGGATCCCATTATCAGATCCTGATTTGGTGGCAATGGGACCAATCTGGAAGTATTCCCTTTCCAACAAAAAAAGAATTTTCCAAATCGGTCCACAACTGACGAAGTTCTGAAGTAACAAACATAAAAAAAAAAGAAAAAATACAACCGAATTGAGAACCTCCTCCTTTTTTTTTTGAAGTCGGTTAAAAATACAACTTCGCTGTCAGACCTTGCCGCGGGCGGCAAAAAAATGGTATATTGCGCCCGGTTTTAGCTTGTTTTGTGAGATAGAAAAATGTCACGCAAATTTCAAATTTTGACACGGCTTTTGTTTATTCAGAATTCTGGCCATATACTCTTATGTATGAAGTAGATTTATTTTCATATAAATTGATTTGATTATGAAATTTTCAAGGCTCAAGGATTCTTTCAACATTCAAAATGAGCTCTCCAATATATAAGTAGGTACCTATAATATATGTTAATGAACACAAAATATTTACCTTGCTAATCCGCTACTCAAGTAGTAGTATTGGTATAGTAGGTATGTTTTAGAAAAATAAGTAAAAAATTGTTCTCGTCTTAAAATACTTGTTGTAATAAAATTAAATTTTGGCACTATTGGTGATAAGTTACGAACGAAATTACACAGAAATAAAGGCAAATTATGACTGAAAAAGTAAAATTATTATTTTATTATTTTAGGCCAGACTCAGGCATGTTGTTTCAGAATGTTAAATATGGTTGGATATAAATATTTTGGTAGGGTTTTACCCCAGACAAAAGCTAGATGAGACCAAAACTTCGGCTTTAATACTTCGTAGTGCACAACGTTAGGCAAGCTGTCCCTTAGTCGTTCTTCGTCTTTAACTTGTGCAAATTGGTCATTTTTGCCAACTATTAAAGCGACTTTCGTTGTCACGGCACTCAAATCATAGTCCGGTGGACTGACTGTTCTGTATTTGACCAAGTTTCCTATCGTTCCATAGTCGTAATGGCTAAATCTTTTGCGTAAATATACTTGATCGTAATGCTCCAAACATTTTCTCGAGCCACCCGCCGGAAAATGGCCGAATAGAGTGGTCAAAAATTCAGGTTCAAGATTTCTACGATCAAATCCTGCAAATGGGAATATCGCGCCGCGGGCGCACACAGCATCACTAATACGGCCTTTAGTGCAGATCAACTTGATGAGATTAGAGAGCGTCTTATGATTTTGAAAGAGTTCCTCCATTCCGATTGTTTTGACTAGCAGAAGCAATTCAGGACCCACTTCTGCACTTTGAGATACTAAAGGGCCGGCATTGTCCAAAAAGGCAGAAGGTGCCAACGATATCGTCACTTTTATCCTCTTATTGTATTCCGGTCTTGTAGAGGCTAGCACATAATTCTCAGTGGTACCTTGAGAGTGGCCGATTGTAGCTATGCTGTCTTCACCAGTCATGCTGCGAATGTAGTCTATCGTAGCAGCGAGGTCGTAGTATCCTATCTCATGGAAACTGAAATCCCAAAATTCTTTGTCTACATCTGGGTCGAGGGAGACGTGGCGTCTGCCATATTTAGTTCCTCTGTTGTTTCCAAGCCAAACGTTATATCCAGCGTTAGCTAAAGTGATGGCCAGGGAGATGTTACCTCTTATAACGAACGTGTCACAACTATCCATGAGGCCATGGAGTAGAAGCACAGAAGGTCCATGTCCTGGGAGGCGGAATAGCGTCAGAATGTATCCATCTTCAGTAGTCAATTCGTATTGATCAGCGCTGTGACCGTATTTCGTTGCCAGTTGTGTGAAATTCAGTTTACCATCTTCAGACAAAGTGGCTTCGGAAAAGTTCGCAAATACTGCTTCTAAGTCACTTATATATCTGGCTGAATTAATTTCAAAATATGAAAATATGACACAAGTTTGTATAAAAATACGTCGCAAAGTCATTATTGTATTTTACGTACGACTGCGCAACACTTAATGTGAAAATTTAACTAACGCTTATTTTTAAATTCATTTTGATTTTTGTTAATCATTTACATACGTATCCGCGTGATTATTTTACATAAAAATTCGTTGAACATAAAACATATACCTTTGTCACGTACGATACGTCGTTGGTTAGCAAGTTTGTGGGATTTATGTATGTTTTATGTGGCAGTAGTGGCGGGAAACATTGCATGTAAAAACATATATATTTCGCATAGGCTTGGCTATCTTGCACGCAGGGCCGGACTTAAGGGAGGGCAACCGGGGCTACAGCCCCCACAATAGACTTCGAAAAAAAAAACAAATTCAGACTATTAAGGCGCTGTCAACAGCAAATGACCTTGAGCAGCGCCACTCTTCGCACATACGGTTCGCGTGCCTATGAGTGAAAGAGAAGAAGCTATTCCGGCAGCTTGGCGCGCGTCTAAAATCTTGCAAATAAGACATAAATAAGAAGAAATAAAAAAAAGTATGGATTATTTGTGAAATATGACTCGTTAGCCGTGTAGGTATGAATATGTTGGCTTCATGTTTTTAATTGCAGACCCATACGTCGAAAAAATATAGACATAGAACCGTTTAATGATGATTATAAGACCAATCTTTGCAATTATTTTCTATCGAGCCGATTTTGCTCAATTATGTATCGAGTCCGTCTATCGTGTTTGAAATATGACGAAAATTATCTATATATTTTTTTGTATTTTTTTTGTGTGTAGTTTTTCTTAAAAAAGTGCTTAAATAACATCAATTTCAACAAAATTAGGTGTTGTCAGCCTCTTAAACACTAGTAAACAACAAAAATTGGACAAGAAAATAATTTGGGGCCAGGGGCCTCCACTCCTTTGTTGCCCATAGGCCTCCAGACCTCTAAATCCGGCATTGCTTGCACGTAAGTAGCGGAGCAGCAAGGATTATGTTTTTTTGTTCATTGAAATGGACTTTTGAAAAGTAACGCCTGATTCAATAAAATATAAAATTTCGCGATGAATACAACATCGCGATACCATCTGCGCGGGAAGAGGAGCGACTGGTACATTCTATGTTTTTTCTTTAATTCCAGACTAGCGTGAAAGGTCCTAGTAATGGTCGAAAAAATTATATATCTATTGATTTAGGGACGCTCCTTTAAGTTACGTATTAGACAAAAACATGATTTGACCAAGCCATAACTCTGGAAAATCCAGTCACTGGTTGAATACGTAGGAAGGCAAAGTTGTACAAATTAAGTTGCCAACTTAAATTGACTCCACTATCAAAAGCGGCAATTGTTGGCAATGATGTGACGTACTGAATATTGAATAAACGAGTTGTAATTCGTCGTATTTATACTGCACTTCTAATATGAGTTGCATAAATTATGTTTCAGATTGAATAGATACTGAAAATTATTCAGTACTAGCTTTTGCCCGCGACTTCGTCCGCGCAGAATCATAATTTGCGCTAGATTTTTTCCTCTCTCCCATCGAAAATGTACAAAAACAGCCAAATGGAAGTCGTACACTTTAGCACGAAGGTTTTCCTACTACCTACCTAACTCAACGAAGTATAACAGTTTCTTGCATAGACCCACTTCCGTTATTTTTTATCCCATCCTTTTGTTCTGTGGGAAATTCGAAAAATCTAATCTTATGACACCTACGTGACGATCAAAGAGCATGTAAATACAAAGTTTATTTTTCTATACGGTCCTTTTATACCGTGGAAACTATATTAGCAAGTCAGTAAAATTTACTCTTTTTTCTTATTCCACGGGAAATTCGCAGATTCCTGAAATCAGTTTTCAGATATCATAATTATCTACTTGTATGCCAAATTTCATGGCTTATAATTATAGTTATGGAAATAGGCTCCCTTTTCAGTGGACTTATAAACCCTATATATTCCCTATCCCGTGGGAGTTTTAAAAAATCCAGTGCACGTCTATGATATTGAAGCAATATTTATTTACGTTGTGACTCTAGCCAGCTGCGATTTTTGACATGTTCATCGCTATCCCGCAGGAACTATGCAATTTTTCCGGGATAAAAAGTAGCCTATAACCTGGCCGGTGATTTTCTCAACAGATTAGTAAAGCTTGCATCAAAATCCGTTCAGCCGTTTTCACGTGATGCGCTCGCAAATATACACGTGTTCTGTAATCGATTCTAAGTATCCCCAGAATCTTCCATGTACAGACTTTGGACCCTCTTTAGCTTCATTATAATCTATGTATAGATAGGTACTAAAAAAAAAATAGCCGTGGTAGCCTTGTGGTTTGACCTGTTGCCTCTCAAGCAGAGTGTCGTGGGTTCAAATCCCGGGCTCAGACCTCTGAATTTTTCGGAATTTATGTGCGAAAATTTCATTAGAAATTTGCCACGAGCATTTCGGTGAAGGAAAAACATCGAGAGAAAACCTGCACACATCTGCGAAGAAATTCAATGGTGTGTGTTAAGTTCCCAATCCGCGCTCGGCGCGCGTGGGAACAAACCCTCTAATACACGGAGGAGGCCTATGCCACGAGGCACGCCGAATTACGCGACAATTTAATAAAAAAGAAAAAAAAAAAGAAAACAATAACAACAACCTGTACGTTTACTGAAATTCTAGCCAATTGGGAATAAAAAAGGCTATTTATTTATTTATTTATGTATATGTCGGAGCGTCGTCACAATGACTAGACTTATGATAGTTAAAGAGATGTACTTTGTAGTTGCGAACAGTCGTTAATTGTACTTTGTTGAATGTACCCTCATAAGTTATTGCTTTTATGAAACGTCAAGCGATGACAGCTGTTATTGCGGTATCGCTTGGGGGTGGTCTGTGCTTGGCTCAGTTGCAACTACCTGCAATGTTAGTTAAAATGACAGAATTACATCTGGTGACAGTTGGGAGCGGAAGACATTCTTGATCGGGACTTGACTGAGTTCAGACGTCTAAAGTAATCCATTTGCATCGGCTTACTGCTTGGAGTTTAATGGTGAATTATTAGTGATTCGGAGTGTAAAGTGCCATTGCACTAAGTATCGAGCCTTATTTCGGTGCTAAGCGGTATTCAGAACATTGATAGGCCAGTCAGTGGGCGCAAGCACAGAACTCTCCACGTTTCGTTAATTAGAGTGTGTAATAGTTCTGAGTCCTTTGTGTAAGCGCTATGTAAATAAAGACTGGCTGTACAAGTGAAACATGATGTGTGCTATTATTTCTATCTCATTAATGTACCTTGATGATGGTTGAGATGGTGACCTATGCTCGGCTATGCATAAAGCTCGTTTGAATTCTAACCGACCAACCTGACAGTTCATCCATCCCTTTGTTCTTCGACATATAGATAGGTACTTATAAACCATTCTCTTTAAACATTTTATCTACTAAAAAAGGTACCGCATCAAATCCGTTGCGTTAGTTTTAAAAATCAAGCATACATAGGGACAGACAGATAGCGGAAAGCGACTTTGTTTTCAAAGTCGACGTGGGACATCAAGAATTTCACACTTTTTGATTTTCTTTTTGCGATAAATATATGAAATAAGCGTAAATGTATCGTTTTATAAATATATTTCGAATGCCCAACTTTTCAGGAATCGAAATACATCACACTTATTCCCATTAACAAGTAGAAAGTGAAAAAAATAAAGAGAACCAGTAGGACATCCAAATTTTACTATGTACACTTTTTTTGAAAAACGCTCTTATACTATGTAGTGATTACAAAAATGTTATTGTCAGTCCTGTTAGAAAGGTACACGCGCCATCATACTATCTCGGTCGGCTCGTTTTTCAGCTGTGAGCACCTACTCGGTCCTGTTTAAAAATATTACGTCAATGGTTTGAGTTTTCAAACGTGACTGTGTCAAAATAAAATGTATTTTTAATCAAAAGCACTAAGGAGTATTGATATCAACTTCGAAGCAAATTGCCCCCAAAATAACTCTCTACCCCTTTTAAACGCCATTAAGGGATGAATTTCAAGAAAATACGAAACACGTGTTCCATCAATTCTGTTAAAGAATGTTTATGCAAAATTTGAAGAAGATCGGACTAAGGAATCACTTTGCCCCCCTTTTTCACCCCTTTAGAGGTAGAATTTCGAAAAATCCGTTCTTATCTCTTGTAAACGTTAGTAAAGGAACCTCTGTGCAAAATTTCAGCTTTCTAGGTTGAAGGGTTTGGGCTGGGCGATGATCAATTAATGAGTGAGTCAGGACTTTTTTATTGAATCAGGCGTTATTTTGCGGAGGTCCATTTTAATGTTTTTGATTTCATTATTTATTTAATTGCAACTAAGAAATTACTTTTTGTATAGTAAAATATGTAATAAATACCACATTCATTTTAATCCTGCTGGTCTGGGACTGAAGAAAAACATAGAATGTACCAGTTGCTTTTCTTCCCGCGCAGATGGTAAAGCCCATCGAGGGAATGGGCGAAAATCTTAGGAGTCATGTTATAGGCGATGCGGCTAGCAACCCATCACTATTTTGTTTCTCCTCTCCACCAATGTATAGAGAAAATACATCTATCAATAAAAAAAATTGTAAAAGAAAGTCGTGTTGGTTACACTATTTACTCGTATAACTCGAGAACGGCTGAACCGATTTGGCTGAAAATTGGCAGGGTGTGAAATGGACCTGTTGGACGGTTTGGGCGCATAAAGTCCCACTCGCAAAACGTCTTCTCTGCAAATTGTCCCTTATGTAAAATACCCCATTCGCAAAACGTCCCTTTCTCAGAAAGTCCGACCCCTCTTGCAAAACGTCCCGTCTGCGAAATGATCCATTCGCAAAATGTCCCGTCTGGAAAAAACTTGTTTCAGTAGAGACTAGGAGTTTTCTCATGGGAAAAGGATCGTTTTGCGAACGGGCCATTTTGCGAAAGGGACGTTTTGCGAACGGGACTTTATTTATGTGAAGGGACGTTTTGCGAACGGGTCCTTTTGCAGAAGGGTCGTTTTGCATAAGAGGCATTTAGGAAAGGGTCATTTTGCGAAAGGGACAAAGGGACATTATACGAGTGGGACGTTACGCGCCTAAACCAAAGTAACGCCTGATTCATTAAAACATACAACAATACAATACAATACAAATACTCTTTATTGAACACCACAAATCAGTACAAAACAATACAGAAACAAAGAAGAAAGTATACAATAGGCGGTCTTATCGCTTAATAGCGATCTCTACCAGACAACCATACAACATACAAGTATGTAAGGAAAAAAATACTCAGTCGGTCTTCTGCCAACCTTTACGCGCACCTTAGTCAAAGTTGTACATTGTGCGAGCAAACATTACGTCCGTAATTTGTTGCGGCTTGTTCCCGGAACTCGGCAGTCGATAGTCGAAGTGGGAAGTCGACGTCGAAGTCGTACAATTGGAGTCGAAATGACAGTTTGTTGCTCGCTTATGACTTGGAAAGAAAGAGTTACAAGGTAAATAGTGTTACAAAAAGTACAGTCACCAAAACAAGCTTGTATAAAAAAAGTAGGTAGGTAATTAAAATTTCGCTTTACTTACACATAAATACATAAATCACGTCTTTATTCCTTACGGGGTAGACAGAGCAGAGCCTAGGGTGACAAGACCTAAAAGCCACGCTTGGCAAGATTTTGCGCATATAGGTGGAAAGGAGAATCAAATAATTTTCTGTCAAAAATGTCATTTTTTAATACAAGTTTTTATTGCTGACTGTTTGAGATGTGGTGCTACCGTCGCATGCTCCGTATAAGCTGGACTCAAAAAGTCAGCAACGAGAAGGTGCTTCAGCGTGCTAGTATGACCCGAAAATTATTGCACACCGTCAAAAAGCGCAAAATCGAATATCTGGGGCACGTGTTGCGGCATGCCAGATATCAGCTGCTTCAACTTATATTGATGGGCAAAATACAGGGAAAACGGCGCTCTGGAAGGCGGAAGAAATCATGGTTGCGGAATGTTAGGGAGTGGACCGGAATCAGCAGTGCAGAGCAACTGTTCCGGATGGCTCAAGATAGAGAGAAGTTTTCAGAGCTAATGGCCAGCCTCCAGTGTAGTGGAGTGGCACTTTCAGAAGAAGAAGAAGATTGCTGACTGTAACTCCTTCCGTCCTACATATATGTGTACCAAATTTCAAGTCAATCGGACCACCCGCTGAAGAGTTTCCTCCTGCGGAGACGATTCTGTGGCTAGGTCACCAGAACTCTACCAGATTATTGTACCTATTGTCATCTGACTTACTCAAGTATGCAAAATTTCAGCTCAAATCGGTTGAAGATTATCTGCTTCAAAATTGAGTCGCAAGATTCCGCCCGGACAAACATACCTTTTATTTCCTGTTGCACTGAGTGGCACTACTGTCTAAAGATTGCTATTTTAAAATCAAGTTTAACAAAGTCGACGGTTCTCCTTGCGCGGAGCTCCTATTTCTGGGTATATTTGGCCCTTCGAGCCTGCTGAAGATCTAACCTAACCTAAACCTACCACCCATTTATCATATTTATTGTGTTCAGTTGTGCCTCGAAGTAGTGCCATGGGTATATAACTGAACATACTTACATACACCTATATATATTATTATGTACACATAAGTTGCAAGAGTTTACTACGACAAAGCACTTCGCCCATATTTCTTCCTAATACAATTTGTAATGTCATATTTTGTAACATTTTCGTCGTATTTGCAACCACATCTCTTTGGTAGTCTGCCAGCTGTGCTATCTACAGCATCTCAACTTAAACTAATGAAGACAGGGAGAAATAAAATTGTCTGAAACAGGGTTAACCGACTACGAACAAGCTGTGAGGATTGTGTTTCGAAGTAAAAAAATCGACGGGTTTTTTTTGTTGAGCTGTGGCTTTTCTTGTTTGGAATCACTACATAGTATAAAACAAAGTCGCTTTCCGCTGTCTGTCCCTATAGCTTAGATCTTTAAAACAACGCAACGGATTTTAATGCGTTTTTTTTATAGAGTGATTCAAGAGGAAGGTTTATTAGGTACCTATGTACAATTTTACGCAGACGACGTCGCGGGCAGAAGGTAGTATCATACAAAAGTACTAAAGTGCAGAGGGCATTGAAGTAACCGACGTGGAAAAAACGATCGATTGGCCATTAGAAATCTTACCTAAAAAGTTTTTTTTGAGAAATGTTATGTTTGTTACATTTATATCCCGCTGTAGCCGGTCTAGGTGGTAGTTGGGGTGTGCGGGTGCGCTGGCAGGACACGGTGAGAGTGACAAGGCAGTCGAACAGCGTGAAGGCGTTTATTGCGAGACAGACACGGATAATACAGACAATAACAATACGTAAAAGCAAACACTAAACTGAGTAGGCAGGTCCGTGCACAGTCCAGAGGAGGGCGTGTGACGTACGCTAGCTACTTTCCTAAGCTATCGTGAGTAAACAGGTCCGTGCACAATCCAGAGGAGGATGTATGTCGTACGCAGAGTACTCTCCTAACTAAGCTCAATTTTACAAAATGCTTTAACAGTCTTTATTGTTTTCTAAGTTATCACCTCGTTACTTAGTTTGAACCTACTGTCAGCGCCATCTGGTGGCGCTTGCGAGTACTAACATTTATTATATTTTATCTTGTAGGTCGATACAAAATGAAAGGTGTAGATTACAACGGAAAGTTGTTAAAATGGATTACAGTGATACTAATGAACGTAAAACATTCACATAATAGCTTTTACGTTAACTAAATAGAACAATATCATGATATTTGTTTGCATCTAAACAGAAAACTAACGCCATCTGTGGCGCTTGACTGAACTAAATTTGGATGTTAACAAAAGTTATACATTTCGAAGGTAGGTAATGAAAATAGGTTGCAGTAGTCTTAAACATCTTTGTACACATTAATACTATTTTCTACGTTAGCTAAATAACATGATACGTTGGTGTTTTGTTTTAAAATAGTGCGGAACTAACGCCATCTAGTTCTTACAGAGTGAAGCTACTTTAATGCAATTTCATTGACACTAATGGTTTGAATAGGTTTAAAGATAACAAATATAACTTGTTACACTTTAATAAATATGGAATGTATGAAATAGTATCGTTGCGGGCACTAAATAGGACATATCGATATTTTGTCCAGCTTCATGAGTACCACTAGCGCCATCTATGGAGCCGTGGTGGACATAATCAATACGGAATAACAACAACGACGCGAGTTCAATAAATATGAATGTTACACCGCATTATTTATTTTCGATACCATACTTGAAAGGATTTTAAAATAACAAAACAACAATTGGCGTTACTAAGTAATAATTATCTTGTATGGAAAATAGTTTTCATACCTACGACATCAAACTGGTTAAGGTCGCCCTTCAACGGAATCTCTATGTAGGTACTTAATTATATTCTACTAGCTGTTGCTTCGCCTGCGCAGATTAAAATAAAAAAAAAATATATCAGACAGCAAAAAGTCCATAAAAATATAATATAGCCTATGACACACACAACTCTCGACGGTGCGTCTTAATCGGTCTTTTTTGCCACGAACTTGCAAAATCTGGCACGATCTTCCCGCTGGGGTCTTCCCATCGAGTTACGACCTGGGTACCTTTGACAGGCAATTGTACAATTTTCTGCAGGGCCGACAACGCACTGGCGTCGCGTAAAGCACTGCGGGTGGGTGAACTGGCCTCTCTAACATAAAAAAAAATCAAATAATATGGCTTTCCACTGGTAAAAGAATTTTTAAAATCGGTTCCGTATATCCAGAGTTTACCCCCTAGAATCTCACAAACTCGCAAACTTTATTTCTTTTATTGGTAGATACCTACGAAGCAAAACAAAGTTTCTTTGCATATACTCAGCTCTTGGTAGGTAGGTAGGTAAGTACATTGCAGTCTGCCAAGATCATTGCGGCAAGGAAATTGAGTTACAGAACTTGGCAGCTATTCAGCACGTGCGCTCAGATACCAGATACTGATACCATCGCGGTCTAACGATCCCACTGGTAGGGTTTTAACATCCGAAAATAAAACGAAATTGAAAATCTTTAAATATCACGACGAACTTTTTAATGATTCACGGTTAAGTTCATTCGAAATATTATAAACGGGATGTGAACCGCGATTACCTTTATTGAGTTCCCGATATTTCGATACAGTTGCATGCATCATGATCACGGGTAGACTCGAAATATCGGGATCTAGAAATATCGGGAACTCAATAAAGGTAATCGCGGTTCACATCCCGTTTATAATATTTCGAATCACGACGAACGTTTAGTTTTCAATGATTCACGGTTAAGTTCATTCGAAATATTATAAACGGGATATGAATAAAGGTAATCGCGGTTCATATCCCGTTACTTTGATGATCAAGAATTCATTTGTATGTATTTTGTATGTAAGCATATGTGTAATGATATTTAGTAGTTTATTTTATTAATTTTGTTTGTTGCATTTAGAGATGTACCTACGCTCTATTGTGGTGCTCTATGTGGAATTTTAACTCGCTCTTTGTCGGTCCCTCGTTTAATGCTCTCATCTACTCAAAGGTTAACTGGTAGAGGTCCCTTATAGGGATAAGTTAAACTTTGTGCATATATTTAATGTTTTTTTTCTTTATGTGATTTGTGTTTGTTTCTTTATATTTGTACAATAAAACATTTATTTACTTACTAGCTGTTGCCCGCGACTTCGTCTGCAAAGAATTCGTTTATCGCTATCCCGCGGGAATTTTTCGGGATAAAAAGTAGCCTATGTGCTGCCTGACTTTTCTCTATCTGCGTGCCGAATTTCATCCAGATTCGCTGGGCCGTTCTGGCGTGATTGAGTAACAAACAAACATCCATCCATCCATACTTTCGCATTTATAATATTAATAGGTTTTATTTACTTATTTAATTCAATCAATTTTATGCCAAAAATGCGTTACATCATTTTGGAAAAGAGCTGATACTCTTCAAGCTGCCAGGATCGATTGCTACCCAGCATGGCCAAAAACCACACAATTGGACACTACCCTTCCGGGTCATGGCTGTTAGTAGGTATGACTGAATGTCCAAATGGTTCGAATACCTATGTGCTAAATAATACGAGTGTCAAATTGCACAACAGACATATAATACGATTGTTTGAAAGAACGGTTGTTATATACATTAATTAGTCATAAATATAATTTGTCAGATCGTGCCAGTATCTAATATAAAAGAGTGGCTTTTGTCTGACAGTGGACAAATACGGCTTGATGATGAAAAACGAAAATATTTAGGGACGACTTTGCCTTAAGAGGGTGCATCCGTGCTCAGCTCGCAACGTCGCATTTTTGGTGATTTTTTGCGATTATTTCACAGAAATTGAATGAATGTATCAAATATCCGTCTGTAGTGCACTTCGTTTTTAGTGTATTAATGTGTCCAATGCAATGATTAGTGGTGATGGACTTTTATTTTCGTATTAAAGCGATAAAATACTATATCTCGTTTAATAAGACAATAAAAGTCCATCACGATGAATTATTGCATTAGACACTTTAATACACTAAAAACGAAGTGCACTACAGACGGATATTTGATACTTTCATTCAATTTCTGTGAAATAATCGCAAAAAATCACCAAAAATGCGACGTTGCGAGCTCAGCACGGATGCACCCTCTTAACACGTTCATACAAATCGAACCATGAAGTGGAATTTTAGTTATTTCACCACTGTTCCCTCAGAAAAAGTAATCACTTCCCGTAATAACTTAAACAAGCAAAATCCACAATACCTAATCACTATTCTCATAATAGTCTATACCCAGATATAGAACACCCAGTTCTAATTAACTTATTACAAAAAGCAATGGAAACAAAACCATATCGGACAAAAAATGGCGGCTATTCCTAAAGGAATACACCATGACAAACTTATCCGTGCGGCCAACAGCGTCGCTTCCCTCCAAAAAAGACATGAACTTCGTAAGAGTTTCTAAAAGTTCCGTATTTGTCCACCTGTAAGTAACAAGTTGGTAGTGCTATAATCATAACAGTAAACGCGAAATGGACTGGCAAGATACGAACAAGTTTCTGTGTTATTTTTGAGACAATTAAAACCTTTATTACTTGGACCGTCATTATTGCTTATTACACGACCGTAACGAACCTAAGGCTGTCGGGGGATTTGTTCGATGGGTTTTTATGCGTATTAGCGGATTTTTCTTGTTGTTAAGATAGTGAATTTCAAGAATTGTTGCAAAAGTTAGGTTAGGTTAGAACCTAGCCTTGTTCTACTTGTATCATCATCTTCCTAGCGATTTTCCCGGCATTTGCCACGGCTCAGTGAGCCTGGGGTCCGCTGACAACCTAATCCCAAGATTTCACGTAGGGACTAGTTTTTACAGAAGCGACTGCCATCTGACTTTCCAACCCAGAAGGGTAACAGCCTTATTGGGATTGGTCCGGTTTCATTACGATGTTTTCCTTCACCGAAAAGCTCATGGTGAATTTAAAATGCAATTTTGCACTTAAATTCTGAAAAACTCAAAGGTTCGAGCTCGGGATTCGAACCCGCGACCCTCTGCTTGGGAGATCACAGGTCAAACCACTAGGCTACCACGACTTTTCCTTGTTCAACAATCAACATGTATAACATCAGAAAAGGTTTTTCTTTACTTTATAATAAGCACCTACCTACTAAATTACCTAAAAGGTGACGACACGGGACTTGTAAGTGTAGGTTTATATTTTGTATATTTACTTGCAAGAATATTGTTAAATAGGAGCTTGTAAAAATTAAATCCGAATGAAACATCCGTTTTCAATTCAGGTAAACGTCTCAGAACCGTACGTTATACTTTCATGTAATTTCAGACGGGTTTCGCTGAATATTAATATCCATTTCTCACTCAAATAACCGTATATATCTCTCAAAGCGTATGGTGTGTCAACATACTTGTCACGTAGAATTTAAAATTACCGTCAGTGTAAACGTTACCGCGGTATGCCATACCCCCGGGCCACATTGGCGGGCGAAGGTTCGTGTGGTTTCGCGAAAAAAAGTTCGAGTTCGTGTAACCACGATCTACGTGGCCACACTAGACCAAATTATGGCGATAAAAACTTCGGGCGAACTATGTCGCGCAATTCTGAATTTGGCGGGAAAATGAACCAAGGGCGCAATAAAACAAAAAAAGTTGCGTTTGCTTTGTATTGTACTTAATATGTCTGTAAATAAATTATTGAAATGTCTATTGTCAAAAGGAATTTCAAAGTACGAAGTGTAGACACTTGCACGAACACGAACTCTGCGTCGATAAAGTCCTTTGATCTGCGCTAGATACCGACAGGAGCCCGAACACAGTTCGAGTTTGCCCGAATCATTCGTGATAAAGCGAACTGTCAGTTTACACATGCCGCGATAGGGCGAACCTTCGCCGAATCCCGCTAGTGTGGCCGTAGCATTAGAGATGTAAGTGGAACGTAAGAGTAGGTAGATGATAATAGATATAGATGGCGAAGGAAAGGGATAGAAGATGTTCAGTGTAAATTATTTTTTTACGTTATCTATAGGTATATGAGATAGTACTTTTAGTTTTTACCTACATGAGAGTTGTTCGATTTATATAAAGACAATTTTAAAGCGACTAAACTAAATTAGTCCTTATTTGAGATCAAGTGATGTGGCAAAATTTTGCTGAATATCTTTTGACTTGATAACGTCTTATAAATCGATGAACGCCGGCTGGCACTCACGAAGAAGCATGACTCATTGTCACGTTCCGCGTGACGTCAGAGTGTGCAAGCGAGAGCGCGGAACAAGCGATAGAGAGGCGCGATCTTCTCGCGTGACATCAGGGCTAGCGGTTCGAATAATGTTTCTTTGAGGTTATCACGTAAAACTATAGTGATCAGATTCACTTGAAACTTGATTTGTGTATTATAATTATTCTGTGTGTGTTCTATTAATTGCGTTTTGAAACGGGAATGTACCTGTTTTCCAAGACTTGACTTCACTATATCGCGGAGATAGCAAAGTAAAGTTATACAATTTTTCTTTGTTTCCAGACCAGCATGGAAGCACAGACACCCCCTAACAATAATCCACTGGGGTATATAACCATAGCTATAGAAGCTAAAAAAATAATTAAAAAAAAATTGGAGTATTTTTTTTTTTCTATAGGAATGATTACAGTTAATACTACCATTCCTATAGAAAAAAAATCAATTTTTTTTTTTAGCTTCTATAGTTATGGTTTGGTTATATACCCCAGTGGATTATTGTTAGGGGTGTCTGATACAACCTGTATAGCTTTCTAATACCCCTTTGCTTCCCGCAACTGGTTAAAAATAGCGTGGTTTGAATCAAACCTTCGTGCATGAGATATCTGTGCTTAGTATATTATATCTGTGGAACGAAACTCGATATAGCATCGACATAAAAAACTGCTCAAATAAAACGCAGCAATCACGGTACGTGTCGGGCGGGCCTTAATTCCCGTTTCGTTACACGTATTATTGCTTACAGTCCAATAAAATTGTTTTATCGTGCCAATATGGCGACAATATCGCGGATAGTGATGGGAGGTTAATATAATGAGGATCAAGAAAAACTGATTATGGGATCAATTTTATTCTGATTTATTATACGTTCTGAATTTGTCTTCGTTGAAATGTTGCTGTTGTGCCACTAGTAGCGCTGCCAATTTTTCGATGATTCTTTTTGTTTTTCACCCAAAATCTTGGACGTTTCTTGAATCTTGAAGTTGGTCGTTCTCGCCAGTTAGTGAAACAGCTGCCCCACTGAAATTTCATGAATAAATTTTTTTTTTGGATAAGAGTAAACTTGAGACCTTTATTTTTGTGTCACGGGTTAAAAAAGCAGGTCACAGCTCACAGCTGCTCGACATGTAAATGTATGAGACGCACATACGTAGCTGTCTTGCATTTAGAAGAAGAACAAGTAGGTAACTACATTTTCATGACAACAATTAACAACATTTCATATTTCTGAGCCCATAATATTAATGGTTCTCTGTATTTTGTTTGAAAAGATGAACATGCTGACAGTTTAATTTTTTCGCTAGGGCTTGTATTTAATTTATAATTAATTTATTAATTTGTGCTTATTGTAAAAGGGCGTAAGTCCGATACTATCACAGAATAAACACTTATCCCTTTGTCTTTTCTCTATAGAAAAAAAAATGACGTCAATATCAAATTGTCAATGTCAGGCCCTATTCTCCAATATTCGATTTTCGAGGGTCGCTTCGTGCTGTTCTGCTCATACAAATAGTAATAATCTTGAGAGTGAGAGTGAAGGTATGCAACAAACTTCGAAAATAGAATTTCAGATTTTGCCCCCTTTGTACTTTGAAGTTGTCAAAAATACAAAATTATGATCGCTTATTTTTTCTCGTGAAAAAAGCAAAGGCGTTTCACCTATCCTGTGGTAGTTTTGGTAAAATTAGGACATATTTTTAATTAATTTTTATTTTTTATAATAAGCGATATTAAAATTATATAAACATATTGCAGTGATCAGGAGGCAAAATGCTTTCGAACCATATATACATTTTCAGGTGTTATAAAAATGAAATGTTGTCAATTCAACACAATGCAACATAAAAAATATAAAAAACTTGGCGCAGTAGCACCTTGTTCAATCAATTAAAACTCATGGCTTTAATATTCATAAATAACTTGTTCCCCGTATATAACCATCAAGTTACATAACCGGCACTGGTAAAACCAATGTAGGATGATTAATTTGGATTAATTTAGGTTTAGGTGCGGGGGTAGCCCTTGGGCCACCCCTAAGCCACGAACATCTTTGGTTTAATTTAGAAGTAGTCTTTATTTTATCTTAGAATATCCTGGTTATGTAAAATAGTTATGTACGGGGAACAAGCGGCAAAAATACTCACAAGGATGATCGCCGAGTATGCGAATCATTGAAGATGTAGGGTCCATCCCTATTTTATTTGCGGAGCGATTTGGCCGTGTTCGTATTGTATTGTTCCTTTTATTGTGACGTCATTTTTACGTGATTTAATAACTGACCAATGTTTTTGATTTAGGGTCCTAAACGAGCTTTTGTCTGATGAGTATCCGAGATAAAGTTTAGCGATGGAATTGGAAGCTTTTAGGTATTGCAGCCATATTACTTCTTGATTTTTTATATTTATTATTTTTAGGGTTACGTACCTCAAAAGGAAAAAACGAAACCCTTATTAGGATCACTTTGTTGTCCGTCCGTCCGTCCGCCCGTCCGTCTGTCAAGACCCTTTTTCACAGGAACGCGTGAAGGTATCAAGCTGAAATTTATATCAAATACTCAAGTCTACTGTCCCACGGAGCTGTGAAAAAATGTAACTTCAAAGCCAACGCAATCAAAAGATACAGACGTTTATGCCGCAAATTCCGTAAATTTTCGAAACTCTAAAGGAATCAAAACCTACAGGGTACTTCCCGTGAACTCAAAATCTTATTTATGCCCTTGACTGTACTGGTAATTGGGTCATTTTCATTAAAGCTTGGAGTTAGCTATTGTTGTTTTCATGAAGTTGAACACTGTCTAGTATTTTGACTGGGTTAAAAAAAGTGTTGATGACGATGACAAAAATACAGTACTAAGCATGTATTGAAGGTGAAGGCTCTGGGACACCGATTTTTAAAAGCAAATCACTCGAAATTAGAAAATAATATTTTGAAAAGTTAAAAAAAAAAAAGAAAAGAAAAAAAAGTTTATTTATGACAATCACATCTAAATATATAAAAGAAGAAACTGACTGACTGACTGACTGACTGACTGACTGACTGACTGACTGACTGACTGACTGACTGACTGACTGACTGACATATCAACGCACAGCCCAAACCGCTGGTTGTAGAGATTCCAAATTTGGAACGTAGGTTCCTTATAAGGTCTAGGGGTGCACTAAGAAAGGATTTTTCAAAATTCGACCTCTAAAGGGGTTAAATGGGGGTCCAAAGTTTGTATGGGGAAACAAGATTAGTTAGACTATTTTATTCGAAACTTCTCAGGAGTAATCCTAACGATAAATGAGTAAATACCTGTTTCAGGTTTTTTGAAAATTCAACCCCTAAAAGGGGATAGGGGGTGACAAAGTCTGAAAATCAACGTGGGTATTATTATTATTATATTATAGTGGGTAGTATTGTTTGTACGGTTTATCGGGTCGCTGATTACGAAAAAACCACACACATACCTACCTGACACACACACACATTTCCGCGGGAACGGGAAAAAACGGGATTTATTATATTCGATTCCGAGTGACCCTATCTCAGTAACTATACTTAATAAATATAGACTTCAAATTTCGTACACAAGTAGATGATTACAAAACTAAGAAAATGATTTCAGGATTTTTGGAAATTCTCACGGGATAAGGAAAAAACGGGATTTATATATTCAGTTCAACGAAATCCTACGAACTATAATTACTAGACTTCAAATTTGGCATAGAAGTAGGTGATTATAATAGTAAAAAACGGTTTTAAGACGACCAGATGGTCTAGTGGTTAGCAAACCTGACTATGAAGCTTGAGGTCCCGGGTTCGATCCCCGGTCGGGGCAGATATTTGTATGATGAATACGAATGTTTGTTCTCGAGTCTTGGGTGTTTAATATGTATATAAGTATGTATTTATCTATATAAGTATGTTTATCCGTTGTCTAGTACCCATAGTACAGGCTTTGCCTAGTTTGGGACTAGGTCAATTGGTGTCAATTGTCCCACAATATTATTATTATTATTATTATTATAAGGATTTTCGAAAATTCCAACAGGATAAGGAAAAAACGAGATTTATATTCAGTTCTACGGGATCGAATTTTCGTTTTAATGATCGTAGAAAACTGAAATTTGGCCTTCAGGTTCCTTGGGGAGTATAAGGGAGCAACTACGAAAGGATTTCCCAAAACTCTGACGGAAATGAACGGGAAAAAACGGGATCTTTTGTTATACCTACTGTAGAAAGCTGAAATTCGACATGTAGGTTGCTTGGGGAGTGTAGAGAAGCATTTAGAGAGGACTTTCCAAAATTCTCACGGGAACGGGAAAAACGGGATTTTTCGTTTTACTGGTCGTAGAAAGCTGAAACTTTGCATGTAGGTTGCTTGATGAGTGTAGGGAAGCACTAAGAGACAATTTCCTGAAATTCCCACGGGAACGGGAAAAACGGGACTTTTCGTTTTATTGGTTGTAGAAAGCTGAAATTCGAAATGTAGGTTGCTTGGGGAGTGTAGAGAAGTATTAACAGAGGGAGGACTTTCCAAAATTCCTACGGGAACGGGAAAAAACGGGATTTTTCGTTTTACTGGTTGTAGAAAACTGAAACTTGGCATGTAGGTTGCTTGAAGAGTGTAGAGAAGCTATAAAAGATCATTTTTCAAAATTCCCGCTAACGGGAAAAAGGAACTTTTCGTTTTACTGGTTGTAGAACGCTGAAATTCGGCATTTAGGTTGTTTGGAGAGTATAAAGAAGCATTAAGAGAGGAATTTCCAAAATTCCCACGAGAACGGGAAAAAACGGGATTTTTCGTTTTACTGGTCGTAGAAAGCTGAAATTTGGCAAGTGGGTTCTTTGGGGAGTGTAGGGAGCATTAAGAGAGCATTTCACGAAATTCTTACGGGAACGGGGAAAAAACGGGATTGAAATACTCCTGGTACACACAAGCGAAGCCGTGGCCAAAAGCTATTTGTCAATAAAAATGAAGTCTACGCGGGCGAAGTCGCGGGAAAAAGCTAGTATTAAATAAATAAACACATTATACATTCAGATACATACATAAATTGTCACAAAATGGTCCCAACTCAGCATAAACCCCCACGCATAAATTAATCGAGTAATCATAGGTAGTACTTACTCTAAGGGTGCGCCCAAACCGCCGCGTATACGCAGTGACGTGTCGCATGCGTCACGTTTTCTCACCGTTTCTTCATACATTTTGTTGCGATTCCGTAACGTCACCGTTTTTTAAGCGGCAGTGTGGTCGCACCTTAAATCAAAAAATCCTTCCATTATAGTTTTTTTTTTAATTTCAAGCAGTAGGGCGAACACGACGCCTCGCTACTGAAAACACAACTGAACCAACACGTAACTCAAAACGTTAACCCCCGCGTTACGTGTAAAACGATCGAGTAACTGCAGAGTGCAATGGTACCTAACCGCAGAACGTGACCGCGTGTTACGCGCGCGTTTACGTTCCGTCGTCGTATTAGGGTGCGACCACACCGCCGCTTAAAAAACGGTGACGTTACGGAATCGCAACAAAATGTATGAAGAAACGGTGACAAAACGTGCGGGTGGTAGGGCCTTGTGCAAGGTCCGTCCGGATCTCTACCACCATCTTACTCGCTAATCCTGCCGCTAAGCCGATGTGGAGAGTAAGACAGCCGGGGAAATTACGGGCACAAGAGGCATTTCATCTAAGTCCTCTAGGTTGGCAACGCATCTGCAATCCCTCCGGGGTTGCGGGTGTCTATGGGCAATGGTGATTGCTTACCATCCGGTGATCACTTGCTCGTTTGCCTTCCTATTCAAATAAAAAAAAAAAAAAAACCTGACGCATACGACACGGTCACTGAGTATAAGCGGCGGTTTGGTCGCACCCTTACAGCTCTACGAATATGTAACCTATAGAGTGGAGATTTAATTTGAGTTGTTAGATTACCAAATTGGTGTTTTTTGATAGCACATCACTCAAAAGTACTACACTTAAGTGTTTTTTTTCGTACTGCTTCAAAACTATAGTTCGAATTAAAATTTCGGGTATTTGTGATTATTTTCTATCGGGTGATCCGCTTGCTTGTTTGCCCTCTATCAATAATAGTAAAAAATTGTCTAGATTATTTAGAGGTGTTATTTTCTGCTAATCTACTTGTTTCTCAAATTCAGTACCATTTCTTTAAAAAAAGTGAAAACTTGTTTAGCGGCGTAAAAAATTACTAACTCGCGTCACGCGTAAGACGGAGGGAGAGTTTAAGCACCAGGATATCAGGATCCTCTAAGAGCTTATTTTGAAATACGAATGAAGCTAGAGTCGCGTTCGATTTTTGAAGTGTACCTACGTTGTTTTCCTAGTTGCGCGAGTGTGCGTGTGTGTAGTTTTTTCACATCTGCCGGCACTCCCGGAGTGCTACCCGGTGTTTTTTTTTTATGTCCTTCCCACTACCTAACCTCAGACAACTATCACGCAACCACATCGCAATCGCAATCGCGATGTTTGTAAACCGCCCACGTACGCTGGTATATGGAATATTGAGCACCGACCCCCGCCGAATAAACAAATAAACACCGCTTATAATATCACAGTGCGTAACATATTTGATCCGCTATAGCTACATAGCATTATACATCACGTCTTTATCCCTTACGGAGTAGACAGAGCCACCACCCTACCCCTGTAGGTTTCCATTCCCTTGCGAGTTTTGAAAATTTGCAAAAATGCGCGGCATAGGCTATCGTTTGCTTGCGTTGGCTTAGAAGTTTGATTTTTTCACAGCTCCAAGGAATAATCGACCTGAGTATTTCATGTAAATTTCAGCTTGATACCACGCGTTCCTGAGAAAAAGGGTCATGACAGACGGACGGACGGACAACAAAGTGATCTTATAAGGGTTCCGTTTTTTCCTTTTGAGATACGGAACCCTAAAAGTTACCGCAAAACTGTTTAGAAAAATCGCCAGCCAAATTAAACAGTTTGCAGCGAGATATTTTAATTGAATTAGAATTCCTTTTGGTCTCACGAAACAATTCGAAGCAATTGAAACGATTTGCAAGAGAGACGAAAGTTACTGGCAATACAGTACATCAAATAAAGAGTTAATAAATTTGTCCCGAAGTTATTTAATGAGGGTAACTCATTAAGTATTAAAACTCGAACGTTTCAGAAACTCAATTCCGAGTCCGGGAAATTGCGAAGCGTTCAAAGTTTATCTGCTCGAGTCGGTTATTTATAAAATAACGGTTAAATATTCGGTTATTTGATGTCAGTATCTGCGGGTATAATGGTATGGCATTATTGCATTCTGTAGTAATGTTAAAATATTACGAAAAGCCGGTATTTTTGGGTTGCAATACAGCGATAAGACCGCCTATTGTATAATTTGTTCTTTGTTTCTGTATTGTTTTGTGCTGATTTGTATTGATGTATTTTTTACCGGTTCTTTGAAATCGGAACGAAGAGAGTCTACATGTAAATATCGGTGTTTTACCGGTACTTACGGCACCGGTTCCAAGCCCTGTCAAGTTATGATTACAATACAATAAACAATGATTATTTATTGAACAACGGCGGTTTTATCGTTTCAGAGCGATCTCTTCCAGGAAACCTTAAATTATTTACCTTTATGCGCAGCGTGTATCTTGGATGAGGTTCATTTCCACAGTCATAGCCCGTGAGCTCTTTTAGAATACCATTCGGGTTTGTTTTGCTGTCTCCCTATCTCAGCTGATTCAATATCAAATCCATTAGAGTGAGTGAGACAGCCAAGACAAACCCTATTGGCATTCTAAGAACTTAATACGGTCTGTAGTTATGTATAGTATACATAATATGGCCTTTGCGTCTATTGCAGACGAATTATGGCGTGTCGTCTGGGAGACAACGCTTCCTGTGGCTATACAAACCAATACGAGTGCCACATTATAATAGGCGGCAAATAAGTAAATCGTGGAGGGGATAAGCGCAGTATGAAAAACAACATCATTTTCATACTGCGCCTATCCCCTCCACGTTTTACTTATTTGCCGCCACCTACTCTGCCACACGCATGCCAAGGGAAGTTTGTTACTGAGCCGCCTTGATGTCGATTTTGTCTCTTGTCAATAAGAGTCTCGAACCAGACTTCATCTCAATGCTTGCGACCAGTCTATACTACAAGTTGGCGTTAACCTGATCAGTTTTCCGCAAGCCTTTCCCAGTCAACAGTGGTCAATTTTAAATCTGGTCATGTCCCCTTCAAACGAAGCAATGGCCTCCCAACATCTCTTTGCATACGCTATTGCACACAGGACACGTATACGTCAAAGGAAAGCTAACCTCAGCTATGAAAACTTTACCCTAAAATCAAATTCCATTCGCCCAACGCACAATACTCAATTTAGCCAACGTGTGGAGTTAAAATTTTATTCGTAGCGTAAGCGCAGCCATTGGGTACGAGAGCGCTGTACACGACTGGCAAATGAAATTTTCGACGAGTACACAGTCTGGTTTGCAGTTTGAATTTTTTCGTACGAGTGTTTCATTTAGATTTCCTCGACGGAACCGAGTTGAATTTTTTACTGTGTAGTGATGCCAATTTTACTTCACTCGAGGCAACATTTAGTATAACTTTTTCTATGAATTTGGCACGCCGGGAGTTACGACTTACTAATAATCGGATCCTATAAAAAAAAAAACACCGGGTAGCACTCCCGGAGTGCCGGCGGAAGTGAAAAATAAACACACGCACACTCGCGCAAAAAGGAAAAAAAAACTATTTCTACACGAGATTTGAACTGGTCAGCTGAGAAAACTCACTTTTATTCCACAGCTTATAGCACTAGGCCAAACGTCTTACTCCGACGACGACGAGTACGACGTTGGTTCGCATGTTTTTTTTTTATGCGAATAGGAAGGCAAACGAGCATGGTCACCTGATGGTAAGCGATCACCACTGCCCATAGACACCCGCAACCCCGGAGGGATTGCAGATGCGTTGCCAACCTAGAGGGCTAAGATGAAATGCCTCTTGTGCCCGTAATTTCCCAGGCTGTCTTACTCTCCACACCGGAACACAGCAGTGCAAGCACTGCTGCTTAGCGGCAGGATTAGTGAGTAAGATGGTGGTAGCTATCCGGACGGACCTACATCGGTTGTGCTCTAACTTTGAAAATGATCCCGTAGAGGGATCGAAACGCGCGTCAGTGTGTGTGTGGTGTTAGGATTAATTAAGTTTGTAGGATTTATGTGCGTTTTGTGTGGCAGTAGTGGAGGGAGGGCTTGCATGCAAAACGTATATATTTTGCACAGGCTTGGTTATCTTGCACGTAAGTAGCGGAGTAGCAAGGTAAATATTTTGTGTTCATTTTAATCATGTTATAGGCGATGCGGCTAGCAACCCATCACTATCTTGATTACCCTATCCATCCATCAGCCTACAATCATCCTTAACGTAGTCTAGGTCTTTTCTCTTTAGGTTAACTTAGGCTCCATCTACCCCGTAAGGGATAAAGACTTGATTTGAATAAAATGGAGTGGAATGGAGTGCAGTACCCCTCTTTCCAAAGGGGATAAAACTCTGAATTCAAAACAAGCTTTCATTCAAACTAATTTGCGCTGTTCATTAGTAAAGACAATGTTGCCAACTTTGCGACGAGAACTGTTGTTTTCCTGTCAATGTTGGCTACAATGGAGGGGGATAAACTTTATGAATGACTCGTCGATGCTTTTTTGTGCCTTTCAGACCTTACAACGAGATTCCAAATTTGAAGTTCGCGTTGTGCTGTTCCGCTCGCACTAATAGTCATTACTATGAAAGTGAAAGGGATGCATTGCGAACTTCCGATTTCAAACTTCGGAGTGAGCTCGGCCCCGATCTTATAATAAGCTTTTGATTAATCGATAGTTAACTGCAAATTAGTGATGGATAACTGACGTGTTAAAAGTAGAGTGTAGCTCGACATGACTGTTTCGGACTAATTCGTAGTCCTTCCTCCTGGAAGTCCGAAACGTGTCGAGCTACACTCGACTTTTATAGATGACTAGCTGTTGCCAGCGATTTCGTCTGCAAACAATTCGTTTATCCCTATCCCGCGGGAACTACGCAATTTTCCGGGATAAAAATTAGCCTATGTGCTATTCCAGACTTTTCTCTATCTATGTGCCAAATTTCATCCAGATCCATTGGGCCGTTTTGGCGTGATTGAGTAACAAACAAACATCCATCCATCCATCCATCCATCCATACATACTTTCGCATTTATAATATTAGTTAGACTAGCTGTTGCCAGCGACTTCGTCTGCAAAGAGTTCGTTTATCGCTATCCCGCGGGAACTACGCAATTTTCCGGGATAAAATGTAGCCTATGTGCTATTCCAGACTTTTCTCTATCTATGTGCCAAATTTAATCCAGATGCGTTGGGCCGTTTTGGCGTGATTGAGTAACAAACAAACATCCATCCATCCATCCATCCATCCATCCATCCATCCATCCATCCATCCATCTAACCATCCATACTTTCGCATTTATAATATTAGTTAGATTCATCAGTTTGCGTAACTATGATTGAGTATCACGGTAGTTTCATGTTTGAAGGTGCTCGCAGGTTCTACGAAATAGAGGTTTTTTAATCAGGCACTTTCTACCTAATTTTACGCACCGCGTTCTTTTTCTAAATCTAATCTAAATAGCCTATTTCGTGTCCCACTGCTGGGCAAAGGCCTCTCCTCTTCTTCGCCAATCTTCCCTATGGTCCTTTTTATTTTATTTTTTCTTTTGGTTTTTCTTTTTTTTTATGGTCGTTTTTTTTATCTGTGGTTTTTCCAAATCAGCTCTGTCTGAGGCCCGCTTTTCAAAGTTCTAGTTACAATAAAATTTACATGTCCAAACTAGCAACATTGGCCTATTCAATCAACCAGTACTTGGGATTAAAAAAACATAAAAAAATTAGTAATGTTGCCTGTTTAACACATATAGTAGAAAAAATGTTTTGTAAAAGACCTGGCTGGCATGTAATAATGTGGTGATTACTTACTATCAATTAACACGCTTGCTCGATTGACTATCTAGTATCTCATATATTTATCTTTTTCATGTAGGTATACATCACTCGATGGCTCCAACGGAGGACCCGGGGCCTTACCATGACGTCCTAATTCCGACTCAGTTCAAGTTTTAGCTGTCACTTTTAGTACGAATCTGACAGCGAGCGAACCTAAACTGAATCGCATTAAGACGTCATGGTAAGGCCCCTGTGCTGGCTGTAAGGCCAGCAAAACGCTGAGGTGGGACCATTTTGTGACAATTTATTTTTCTGTAGCTTTCTAAGGGTTCCGTACCCAAAGGGTAAAAACGGGACCCTATTACTAAGACTTCGCTGTCCGTCCGTCCGTCTGTCACCAGGCTGTATCTCAAGAACCGTAATAGCTAGACAGTTGAAATTTTCACAGATTGTGTATATCTGTTGCCGCTATAACAAAAAATAATAAAAACAAAATAATAATCATGATAAAACAGAGTATTTCTGGTACGGAACCCTTCGTGCGCGAGTCCGACTCGCACTTGGCCGGTTTTTAACTACATTTGTTATTGTCATAAATAAACTTTTTTCTTTCTTTCTTTTCTTTCTTTGTTGTACAAAAAAGGATCTAAGTATATATCTCTGTTTTCATTTTTTATTACAGCTAGTTACTAAATCGCTAAATATTTGATAATAAGTAGGTATTACCCAAATTCTATATAGCGGCGGCATACAATACCTACGTTGTTCACGTCGTAAATTCGGACAATACCCACTTTTCTCATACACCGGGATCTACATATATATGGTAACCAAGGGACAAAGGCAGTGTTATTTATTAAACGTTGAAAATAAGCGTTATAACGAAGCATCCACAAATTACAAAAGAATATAATAACGCAAGGAATTTATATTTATTCCAACATAATGTCTAAATACAATACTAATTCCGAGTTGAGAAAATAACAGTGGAACAGTTTTTTTACAAAACGACACTGAAAATGAGAACACATACATACATACATTCATACATATCGTCACGCCTCCCTCCCACAGGGGTAGGCAGTGACTACTTTGTTCCAGTTGCTACGATCCTGACATACCTCTTAACACAGAATAAGAACACAAATAATGAGAACAGAATCATAGAAAAATCCGAAAAGTAAAGCTATGGCCGTCATTCCGTAATGCGTGCCCCTACACCACCCATAGCAAGTTACCTGCAGGTTACCTGCTATGTGTAAGGGTATAGCACACGTCACGGAATGACGAGGATTCGGGTTCGATTCCCGGCCATAGCTTTACTTTCCGGATTTTTCTGTGTTCTAATTTTCAGTGTCATTTAGTTAAGTTCTAACGGTAAAACTGTAAAAGTAAACTTAAAAATAAAGAATTACAATTCTTGATTTATTTGATAGTACCTAGTTTTTTTATAGTAAGTACCTATTTCATTTGTTGTATGTAAGTAATTAAATAAAGTCACAAACATTCGTACCTATATAATTAATGAGAGAGTATCTCTTACTCTTTTAAAATCAATGTATGAAGATAGTCTGAACATTGGTGAATAAAAACGCTACTTATGCATTAAATGAATAAACGAATTGTTTTAAGTTATAAGAAGATATAGTGACTATGATAGCGTTGGGAGGGGAAGGCCTAGACGGACGTTCCGTGATCAAATTGGGGACGTTTTGGAAAAAGGCCAGGTCAAGAGTACCCGAAACCGACGAGCATGTATGAAGAGATTGATGTATGAGGATGAAGCGAAAGAGGTATGTCAGGATCGTAGCAAGTGGAACAAAGTAGCCTCTGCCTACCCCTGTGGGAAAGAGGCGTGACGGTATGTATGTATGTATGTACGAATTGTTCGCAGCCATAGTCACAGACAATCCGCGCGCGTTACACAGTTAGGTCACAGAACATAATTCGCGAAATCGGCTGTCTTCTTTCTCTTTTACGCTAAAATGTATCGCACGCAGCCCGGGCAATAATAATGTCCAATATCGCCCCTTGATTTAGGGATCCGTAAACGTACGAATAAAACGCGTTATGAATGCGGTCCCTTTATTACAACATGTACATTTAATGTCTTTTAATTAAAACGTGTTCTGTTAGATATTGGTTATAGAACTTTATGTATTAAAGAAAATAAACTACTTTTGTTTTAACGCATGACGACCGCGTAGCCGAGTGGTTTGAGATCCTGAGTTTGTAGCTTGAGGTCCCGGGTTCGATACCCAGTCGGATTCTTCTTCGTCTTCTTCTTAGCCTTTCTCTACCAAGTTCTTGGTGTAGGCCTCCTTCAACCGCTTCCATTCCGATCTATTTTGGGCAGTGAGAGTCCAGTTGCTGCCCGCTATTCTTTTAATGTGGTCTTTCCATCTCATTTGTGGTCTACCGACTGGTCTTTTACATTCCCACGTCCTCCAATCCAGAACAGCTCTGCACCACGAATCAGTTTTTTTTTTTCCAATCGGATTAATAGATGATACATGTGAATGTTTGTTCTGGAAACGTCTTGGATGTTTATTTTATTATACATTAAACCCTTAATTTGACATAATAAAAAAATATGGTTCTAACCTCATCGCAATTTCAGTCCTAAAAATACAAAAAGATATTTTTAGAACATGTTCACTGTAGTGCATTTTGTCAAATTAAGGGTTTATAAAAGATAATCTTTGGTTTATACGTTGTATTGTACCCTTATTGCATTTGCCTATTATGGTGTCCCACTGCTAGGCAAAGGCGTCTCCTCTCGACCTCCACGACTCCCGCCCTGACGCAATGTCATTTTATCAATGTTTTTTTTTTTACATTTAACGTATGACCTATTTTGAACGGAACCCGCAATGTTAAATTTCAAATCTTCAGTTATTAAGCAAAATATTTTTCACTGCGCTAGTACTTATTTTTTACGAAGCACTAACGCTAGTCTAGACTGTCTATTTTAAAATTTATAAATTAAAAACTAATTTGACTCGCGAACCGTGCGCTAGGGTGGGACTTATTAAAAAATGTATGCGTCTGTTGGACCACAACATCGTTACTAAAAAATCTAGAGAGTTTTACTTAGTATTTTGGTTTTTGTTAACCGTCTAGTTAAGGAAGAGCGGAACATTCCAAGACAAGCATTTCTCATGCTTAAAGGAATGTTCCAACTTATTTCATTGTAAATTAAAAAAACCAAATAAACATTTTTCTATTTCATTTCATTTTTCATTTTCATTTTATTTTTCATTTTCATTTAATTTTTCATGTTCATTTCATTTTCATTTCATTTTCATTTCATTTTTCATTTTCATTGCATTTTTCATTTTCATTTTCAGTTTCATTTCATTTTTCATTTTCATTTTCATTTCCATAAATATTTACCGAAAATGACTTGATTAAGTTTTTCGCGACACTCAAAAATTCAAAAAATATTTATGCAAATTGGCCGCCAAGGGCTCTTTTGTCTGCATGTATTTTTTGAAATTACCAGCGCATTCGGAAAGACCATCATTGCCAAGAAGAATGCGCCACAAGAAACTTGCCAAAAAGCACTTTTTCAAAATAAAATACATTAAACTACTACAATACTTAAATTAAATACATTTATAAGAGGGATATACTATTATAAGGTCCCCAAGCCTTAAATTACATAACACTTTCTTCTTGACTAACATACCTATAACTTGAAAATTAAACTTACAAGATCTTACCTAAGTTATTCAACCAACAAAATGCAAACTAGTTAAACAAAATGTATAAAAAACTAGCTTCTGCCCGCGACATCGTCCGCGTAGAATCAGACTTACAGGCAGCTACGCCCTTTACATGTTAATCGCTATCTCGCGAGAACTAAGCTATTTTCCGGGATAAATAGTAGCCTATTTGTTAATCTAGGATACCTGCTATCTCCGTTTCAAATTTAATAAAAATCCGTCCAGTCGTTTCAGCGTGAAGAAGGAACAAACATAGACACTCACATCGTCACATCCATCCATCCTCACAAACTATCGCATTTATAATACACCCCCTTTCAAAAAAATCGGGCACCTATGGTTTTTCAGATTTTTAGGCATTAAAGTTTAGAAAGTCAGCTTTTATGCACATATAATTCAAAAACCATGGGTGCCCGTTTTTTTTGCAAGGGGTATATTAGTAGGATACGACGACGTATCCATACTACGACAACCATCAAAGCCCGTTAGCTAATCCAATAATTGCTAATTACTTACCCAGAAATACGCTAGAAAAACAAACTAGAGTGCAAAAAGCTAATTCTGCCGCTTATCGGGGCCCCGTCGATACGGCAATTACAGAAGTCCCGGTGCCCCGGAGTCCTCCGGGAATCCTGGGGATTTGTAAATAGCACCTTTTCCGTAATTCTTTGAATGCCATCGTTAATTTAAAACTAAACGCTTCGGTACTTTTGCGATATAGACTGAGAGACTGCCGGCACTTTAAGATAAGTCAAAGAGGCACTGAAATTGGTTACATAATTTGAATTATACTTCGGGTTTCAACCGAAGACGATTAATTATTACTTGCAGCAGAACATGAGATGGTGCTATCCTAATCACACATTTAAAGACATAATATTTAGAAAACATAAACCTTTTCCCATTTCCACCCCTCTCCATCTAGTGTTGGTAACACTGCGCCCGCGCCGTCAAGTCATTACGTGTTTTCGTGCTATCAAAATCGCACTCAAAAAGTTTCCTAGTGTTATTAAAGTGTTAAAACATGGGGAAAAGAAAGCGTTCCAAGTCAAAAGAGGGTGAATATGATCATCTATTAAGGAAAATGAAAAAGTTAGAAGAGAAAATAAGAAAAAGACGTCGTTCGCGTTCCTCAACATCATCGTCGGAGGCATCGGAATCGTACCGGCGGTTTTACGACTATGCTTATGATGCCCAGGAAACAGGTAAAACAATTTGATTACCTACTTTACTATTAAAATAGCATCGAGGATGAAGAGAGTGATGTAAAATAGTAGGTATTTGTTATTCTCATGCCGCGGCCTTGTCGCGCCGACCGTTTCGCGGCACATGCATACCTACAATTGACTACAATTGACTATTTCTCTGATGTTGTGTTGTGTACGTCTAAATTCATATTAATACTGATGGTACATATTTATATCCTTCACTTTAATAGTGTTGAATTACTGTTTACTCCACGTAAATCGTGTCGAGCACAACTTACCTACCTACACTCCACTATTAGTGTTGAGTCATTGTTGCTCCGCGTAAATCGCGTTGAGGATGCTAAATGCATACAAATCTCCACTTTAACAGTGTTGAGGCCTCGTCACTCCGCGTAAATCGCGTAGAGGATGCTTAAATACGCACAATAAGACTCCACTTTAACAGTGTCGAGCAATTACCTCAAGTAAAATCGTGTACACAATGAACACTCAGATATACCTAGAAGTTCATATAATCATAAAATATTAAGCTAGTCAAATTGGTAAATTCAGTTTGTATCATTCGATTCATATTTCATTACGTCATAGGCGAAGAATTATTTGAAGAGGACATCTGGGGTGAAGCCAAACCCGAGTCAGCCGAATCGGTCGCCGGGCCGTCGGAGCAGGTCGCCTCGCCGCCCGCGTCGCCTCCGCCGACCGCCACAGCGCTGCCCCGGAGCCCCGCAGCCGCCGCCGGCGCCGCTGCCTCTGCCGCGCCACACGCGCCGCCCGCGAGCCCTGCACCAGGCGACCAGCCAGCGACCACTACGACTGACACTCATCAGGTGCCGCTTATTGATAATGAAAATCCACCGCCTTTGGAACCTGAAATTCTAGAATTGCTCGGTGAGGACCCTACATGTCAAAAGAACTAAGGAGAGAATTTGCATAAGGATATAGCATCTCGATGGGCCCACATTTTAAAAAATGGCTTACCTAAAGATACACAATTAGAATTACTCAAACGATATTTGCCACCTGAAAACTGTCCCAACATGAAAGCTCCAAAACTGAATTTGGAAATTAAAGCGGCCCTTTTAGAGATAAATGTTAAAAAAGATCTGTACAGTCAGAGTAAACAGAACCAGCTCGGCAGTAGCCTCGCCGCCATAGGACAAGTGCTGAACTGGGCTCTGTCATCTAAAGGCACAGTACCTCAGGATATTATCAGAACCTTAAGTGACGCAGGTAGACTGATTTGCGACAACCACTACAGGGAATCGCAGTCGCGCCGATACTCGGCTCTCAATACTCTGAATAAAAATATACGAGATACCATGAGGAACACAAAAATAGACGAACAGTTGTTTGGCACAGCACTGTCAGAGCACATCAAGTCCTCCAAGGCGATCGACAAGACCGGTTCGGAAATTAAAAATGCGCCACGTCCTCCTTTCAAGCCTCCTGCTGGAATAAAGTCTCGAGGTGCTTTAAACTCAGGGGGGGCGCCGCCGCGCATGCCAGTAGCGGCCGAAGGGCGGGCGCCCCCAGCGCGCCGGCCGCCGCGGGACCGCCGCCCGGAGCTGCCGCCGCCGCCGCCGCCGCGCGCCCGCCGCTACGCTGCGCCGGCGCGCCAGCCGCGGAGGAGGCGCTGAGCGACGAGCCGCTGCTACACGAGCCGCCGCCGCTGCCGCTTCCGCCGCAGGTACCTATAGCCGGCCGCCTGACTTATTTTTACGAAGAGTGGCGTGAACTCACTAACGATGATGTTTTTTTAAATTGGGTGCAAGGGTATAAAATCCCCTTCAGAGTTGAACCTACACAAGTGACTCAACCTTTAAACAGAGCTTTTGATGATCGGTCTCAGACAGAAATAATTGAAAATTGTATTTTAGATTTGTTAAATTCTAAATTCATATCACCTTGCACCGCTTGTGAAGAACAATTTGTCTCACCGATTTTTACAGTACCCAAGCCGAACGGAACGCATCGATTTATTTTAAATTTAAAAGAGCTCAATAAGTTTGTGGATGTTAAACATTTTAAGATGGAAGATTATCGAACTGCGCTCAAGCTGTTACAGCAAAATTATTTTATGGCAAAAATCGACCTACAAGATGCTTATTTTTTAATATCTATAAATGAAAATGACAGGAAAAAATTACGGTTTAAATGGAAGTCTCAGCTATATGAATTTAACGTGCTTCCGTTCGGCTTGTGCACAGCTCCGTTCTTATATACAAAATTACTCAAACCAGTGCTAGAATGCTTACGCCTATCGGGTCTGCTCTCTGTAAATTATTTGGACGATTTTTTGTGTATAGGTAGATCCTATGACGAGTGTTTGGTAAACGTAAATACAACCAAGAGTTTATTAGAGAAATTAGGTTTTGTAATAAATAAAGAGAAGAGCGTATTAGTTCCAAATAATATTTGTACATTCTTGGGGTATATATTTAATACCAAAGACATGATTATCACTTTGCCAAAAGAAAAGAAGGAAAGGATAAAATTTAGAGCTAAGGAACTCATGCGTAGAGATAAATGCTCTATTAGATTTTTTGCAGAATTCATTGGCCTTTTGACTTCCGCATGCCCTGCAGTTAATTACGGCTGGATGTATACGAAGCTGTTCGAAAGGGAGAAGTTTTTAGCTCTAAATTTCACTGAAAATTATAATAAATTAATGAATATCGAAAACTATTTAAATGAAGATCTGATGTGGTGGCTAAATAACATTGATACGTCATGCTGCCCTATTCGTAAAAATAACTACTCGCTAGAAATTTTTACCGATGCATCTAACACCGGGTGGGGTGCAGCATGCGGGGACCAAAGCGCCAATGGCAACTGGACAGATACTCAAATTTCTTTACATATAAACACTCTCGAGTTAACTGCTGCGTTTTATGGTCTCAAGATATTTACTGCTGACTTAAGAAATTGTAATATTTTGTTAAGGATAGATAACACCACTGCCATATGTTACATAAATAGAATGGGCGGAGTGCAGCACCCGCATTTAAATAAAATTGCACGGAATATTTGGCAGTGGTGTGAAATTAGAAACATATATGTTTTCGCGTCCTATATTAGGTCTTGCGATAATACAGTGGCAGATCTGGAGTCAAGGCGGTTGAATATAGACACAGAGTGGGGAATCTCATCAGATGTGTTCACACAAATCAACGAATTGTGGGGTAAACCTGAATTTGACTTGTTTGCAAGCGCGCAAAATCACAAGTGCTCTAGATACGCATCGTGGAAGCTCGATCCGTATTCTGAAATAGTCGATGCGTTTACATTCAGTTGGCACGATATTTACTTTTACGCCTTTCCACCATTTAGCCTGATAACACGAATGTTAGAAAAAATTGTGTCAGACAAAGCAAAAGGCATTGTAGTGGTACCCTACTGGCCATCGCAGCCCTGGTATCCGTTGTGGTCTAGGCTTGTAATATCAGAAAAGGTATTTTATGGACCTGACAGATATTTATTACATTCTCCTTTCAGAGCCTGCCATCCACTTCATGCGAGTCTTATCCTGGTGGCAGCCAAATTATCAGGGCATCGATGATTAAGCGTGGCGTACCCCAAGCTTCGTTAGACGTAGTAATGGCATCCTTTGCAAATAAAACTTTAAATCAGTATAATAGTTCAATAAAAGCCTGGTGGCATTTCTGTAAAAGTAATAATCTTAACATCTACGAAGTTAATAGTTCCAATGTAATTACATTTTTAAATATAAAATTTGAGGAAGGCGCTAGTTATAGTAGCCTCAACACGCATAGGTCTGCCCTATCGGTTGTTCTTGGTACTAGTATTACGTTAAATGAATGTATAACTCGTTTTATGAAAGGAGTTTATAGACTTAATCCCCCAAATCCTAAATACCATTCGACGTGGGACACAAATGTAGTTCTGAATCATCTGTCTAAACTGTACCCCTATGAAAGTGTCACATTATCTGATTTGTCATATAAAACATGTACCTTACTGGCCATTGCTTCCGCTCAGAGAATGCAGACGATTAGTTTAATCAAATTAAGCAATATATCAATACAGCAAAATGACATTGTAATTAAAATAACTGATTTAATTAAAACCTCGCGGCCAGGGACTTGCCAACCAATAATCAGATTGCCCTACATCCATGAAAACCCCAGTATTTGCCCAGCACTTGCCGTAAAAGCTTATATCAATAAGACTAGAGCATTCAGACTAGATCAACCTGATGAATATCTTTTTATTGGATTGAAAAAACCTCATAAAAAAGTTGGCTCCCAAACCTTGGCACATTGGGTTAAAAAGGTACTACAAGACAGTGGCATAGATATCACGGTTTTCGGCGCTCACAGTACGAGAGCGGCGTCCACGTCTGCTGCCCATAGGGCTGGGGTCAATTTGGAAGTGGTTCGCAAGGCCGCTGGCTGGAGTAATACATCGAATGTATTTCTTAAGTATTATCGCAGAGAAGTAGTAAACGCAAATAATAGTGAATTTGTTGATGCTGTATTTGGCACACGATAATCAGGGCTATATTATGTAAAGGCATCTCATTTATTTTATTAAGAAATTAAGACAACGATAAATGTAAGCTTATGCTTGATTGAACATATAGGTAAATAAACCTTATGTTATGTTGTACATGATAAGTCAATCAACAATACAACATTGATTCACATTTCCATGGTATAATGTATTTTTAATTTATTCTTTCGAATTGGTATCCCCTTATATTACTGCTCTCTGAACATCTGCAAGTAATAATTAATCGTCTTCGGTTGAAACCCGAAGTATAATTAAAAATCAAACGAACTTACCTAGTGAAGTTTGATTCCAATTATACGAGGGTTTCAACCGAAGACGATTATGTCCCGTCCCCCCCCAACCCATAAAGTAAAAAATAAAAATAATTATACTCTCACTTCAACACCAAAACTTTCTCTGAAAAAATGACTTGACGGCGCGGGCGCAGTGTTACCAACACTAGATGGAGAGGGGTGGAAATGGGAAAAGGTTTATGTTTTCTAAATATTATGTCTTTAAATGTGTGATTAGGATAGCACCATCTCATGTTCTGCTGCAAGTAATAATTAATCGTCTTCGGTTGAAACCCTCGTATAATTGGAATCAAACTTCACTAGGTAAGTTCGTTTGATTTTTAATTGTGTCAATGTTTATACCTGGGGGCCTACCATGACGTCCTAATTCCGACTCAGTTCAAGTTTTAGCTGTCACTTTTAGTATGAATCTGACAGAGAGCGGACCTAAACTGAATCGCATTAAGACGTCATGGTAAGGCCCCAGTTGCTTCTCTTCCCGCGCAGATGGTAAAAGCCCATAGAGGGAGTTGTTGAACATCTTAGGAATCATGTTATAGGCGATGCAGCTAGCAACACATCACTATTTTAATTCCTTTTTCCACTTATACGCCCACATTTATGCTAAACGTGGCCTTTTGGTCTTATTACCTTAGGCTCTGTCTACTCCGTAAGGGATAAAGACGTGGTTTAGGTATGTATGTAAGTTACAAAACAATTTATACCGGAAAATGTTAAGTTTCATATCTGAAAACTACTCTTGACCAATAAATAGTTAAATATTAATTCATTAATTTATTTATAAGCCTTTTTATTCCGAATTCGCTACAATTTCGGTAAGTACATGTTGTTGTTGTTGTTGTTGTTATTGTCTTTTTTTTTTTTTTTATTAAATTGTCGCGAAATTCGGCGTGCCTTATGGCATAGGCCTCCTCCGTGTATTGAAGGGTTTGGGCTATAGTTCCCACGCGCGCCCAGTGCGGATTGGGAACTTAACACACACCATTGAATTTCTTCGCAGATGTGTGCAGGTTTCCTCACGATGTTTCCTTCACCGGAAAGCTCATGGCAAATTACAAATGTAATTTTCGCACATAAATTCCGAAAAATTCAGAGGTGCGAGCCCGGGATTTGAACCCACGACGCTCTGCTTGAGAGGCCACAGGTCAAACCACTAGGCTACCACGGCTTTTTAGTAATATATATATTTCTACTATATATTATGTGTTAAACAGGCAACATTACTAATTTTTTTATGTTTTTTTAATCCCAAGTACTGGTTACGGTACAAAACAATTTTATACCGGAGAATATTAAGTTTCATATCTGAAAACTACTCTTGACCAATAAATAGTTAAATATTAATAGTTATATTTTAAAGTTTTATTTTAATGTTAATAGTTATATTTTGTGGGTGGTAGGGCCTCGTGCAAGGTCCGTCCGGATCGCTACTACCATCTTACTCGCTAATCCTGCCGCTAAGCAGTAGTGCTTGCACTGCTGTGTTCCGGTGTGGAGAGAAAGACAGCCGGGGAAATTACGAGCACAAGAGGTATTTCATCTTACCCCACTAGGTTAGCAACGCATCTGCGATCCCTCCGGGGTTGCGGGTGTTTATGGGCAGTGATGATCACTTCCCATCAGGTGACCCACTTGCTCGTTTGCCTTCCTATTCATATAAAAAAAGAAAAAAAAATGTAACACAAGTTTGGATTTATTATTATTGAATTTATTATTTATTATACAGTTGAATGTATTATTTTGTGACATTACCTCATTCATCGTTCGTTTCCTTTTCTCATTTTGTTTCTGTATTGTTTTGTACTGCTTTGTGGCGTTCAATAAAGACTATTTGTATTGTACACACATAATAAGTTTCAAGCACGAGTTACTGCAAATCGCTAGCTTGCAAATATGATACTATGTTGAAAGTTCGACATGAAACGCTCTTTGAGCAATAAATATGAGGAGCTAAAATTGTGCACTGAATAAAATGGTTGCTTACAAAAAAAATTGTGTATGTATTTATATGAAAACGACAGGACAGCGAGCGGCATTCTCGTTCAAACGTACACAGCAGTATCAAAGCAATTTGTTTCAGTTCACTCAAACATTAGCATGCTTCAGAGACTTAATGAAAAACACAGCAAGCTTCCACGCTACATAGATTGTCCCATAAATTACGAAAGTACAAAAAAAACTGCAGGAATTTATGTTAAAGTCACTTTACTTTCGTTAATTTGAACCGGTTTCCATTAATCGAGTAAATAGGCGGTTTAAATTTGCTTGTTTAATCCCGTTTATTTTGTACTAACGTTTAATCAATGTTTGGTTATTAATCGGAAGTTCCCGGTTATTTCTGGGCCCTGATTGGTTTGAGAATTAAATAGAACTAGCTATCGTGAATTGGTGAATACAATTTACTGGTTGTTTAATTATCCTACTAACTAATCTAACTAATATTATGCGAAAGTATGGATGGATAGAATTGATGGATGGATGTTTGTTTGTTATTCAATCACGCCAGAAAGGCCCAACGGATCTGGATGAAATTTGGCACATAGATAGAGAAATGTCTGGAATAGCACATAGGCTACTTTTTATCCCAGAAAATTGTGTAGTTCCCGCGGGATAGCGATAAACGAATTCTTTGCAGACGAAGTCGCTGGCAACAGCTAGTATTATAAATGCGAAAGTTTGTGACGATGTGAGTGAGTGTGTAAGTTTGTTCCTTCTTCACGGTAAAACGTCTGGACGGATTTGGATAAAATTCGGAACGAAGATAGCTGGTACCCTATATTAAAACAGGAAAGAAAGAAAGAAAAAGTTTATTTATGACAATTACAGTATGTAATTAAAGCAGAAACATATTAAAAGCTACATAAAAATTGACATAAAATGGTCCCAACTCCGCATTTGCTGGCCTTACGGCCAACGCTGGTCTTCCGTTGGGGCCATCGGGTAGTGAGTCCATTAAAAGAAAGATAATTATACAAACAATACGACAATAAAAACAAAAACAAACATAATACAATAAAAACAAATAAGGAATAAACATAGGATACTTTTTATCCCAGAAAATAGCATAGTTCCCGGGGGATAGCCATAAACAATGTCAATTGCAAATTCTACGCAGACGAAGTCGCGGGCAGAAGCTAGTATATTATTAAGTTGTTCATTATTCTGACTGTGTTTTGTTAGCACTGGGCCCAAGCCTTCTCGTGCTAAGAGGAGAGCTGTGTCCAGCAGTGGGACGTAAACATAAGTATATGGAGATTATGATGATCATGACTCACAAAGAGCAATCAATCAATCAATCAAATTCTTTTTTTTTTACATAAAACATGGTGTACAAACAGGTCTTAAAACACAAAAAAGTATATTTTATAATTTTTGTCTGTCTGTATGTATGCATGTATGTGTATATGTATGTGTTCGCTAATCTCCAAAACTGCGGAACGGATTTTATTGCGGTTTTCACAATAGTTAACACTTATATCAGGGCAACTTATAGGCCCTATTTTATTGAAATCTAATGTCAGCGAAAAAAGATATCGTCATTTAAAGTTCTAAGTGTCAAGTGCCTGTTCAAATATGAATAGCAATGTGACTTTTGTCAATAAAATGAACAAGTCTACGTACACGGAGTCACGGATGAAGCTAGTCTAACAAATATTATAAATGCGAAAGTTTGGGTGGATGGATGGATGGATGTTTGTTACTCAATCACGCCAGAACGGCCCAACGAATCTGGATGAAATTCGACACATAGTTAGAGGAAAGTCTGGAACAGCACATAGGCTAATTTTAATCACGGAAAATTCCCGTGTGATAGCGATAAACGAATTCTCTGCAGACGAAGTCGCTGGCAACAGCTTAGTAATTAATAAATTTAAACTTTGTTAACTTCCCCTTGGTGCGTTGCTACCAATGATATTTCATAGTATAGATATGTTACGTTCCTAGTAAATTGCGTCTGAAAAACGTTCCCTCTGTCAACTGTCACATTGACTGTCACGGACTACTCATACTGTGGCTTGTTTGAGGTAAATGAGACAATTGGGTCATTTATGAATCTTCAACTCGGGCGCGGTAGTGACATATCTACTCCCAGTTTATATGTAATATCATTGATTGCTACTCACAAAACTCTACTCATGATCATTATTTAAGCCCTCCGTAACGTAATAACATTATTACATAGCTGTCATTACAAGCCACTATCCATGTTACCAATCCGGCACGGCACATAAAGCAACCGCCCAATATAGTCGATCGCGTTATATGCGGACGTAACGACCTTTACGGTGGCTGGGGCCCAGCGGTACCAGACCACAGCAGAACTATAGAAATATAAGGAATTTGATAAAATAAAGATTTATTAGAGTACTAGCTGTTGACCGCGACTTCGTCTGCAAAGAATTCGTTTATCGCTATCACACGGGCTAGCCTATGTGCTATTCCAGACTTTTCTATCTATGTGCCGAATTTCATCCAGATTCGTTGGGCCGTTCTGGCGTGATTGAGTAAAACAAGCAAACAAACATCCATCCATACTTTCGCATTTATAATATTAGTTAGATTCACAATCGTTGTACTTCAAAACGTAGCTTCACACGGTCCTGTCTAAGGAATGTCACTTATTCGAAATACTCTTCGAATAACTCAAATTTGAAATGCATCGCACATGATTCGAAGTAGCCAGTGCGCTAATATACCTATCCCTACGTCCCTACTAATATTATAAATGTAAAATTAACCCAACCCTGTCTGTTTGTCTGTTACGCTTTCACGCCTAAACCATTGAACCGATGTTATTGAAATTTGGTACGGAAGTAGTTTTAGTCTCGGGAAAGGACATAGCATAGTTTTTAATCCGGAAAATCGCATAGTTCCCGCGGGACAGCGATAAACGAATTATGCGCAGACGGAGTCGCGGACAACCGCTAGTACATACATAGTTTTTTAAGCGGCCAGTACAGTACGCGACTTGAGCGTCATGGAGGTTACAGCATTAAAATCTAATCTAAGCTGCTGTTTTCACTTCTGCCGGCAATCCTCCAGTGCTATCCGTCACTTATTTTATCCGCCCATCCTTGCTTCAAATAGTACATTACTGCATAGGCCGTGAAGTAAGGGATTGCAGGACGAGATTGGGGTACACGGCCGAGTCGTAGACGAGGCCGGATAAAGCGAGTCCTGCAATCCCTGTTTCTGGCCGAGGATTGTATAGTGCTTTTCTCAAGCGATGCGAGGAAATCAAGTAAAAATTGTTTAATTAGCCGCATTTTTAATTTTTGAAACATGCCATTTGAACAAACTATTGCTCGCGCCATGTTCCCCGCGCTCCGCCCCGCACCGCCGCACCGCGCCGACCGCACCCGCCGACCGCGCCACATTACTTCTTGGCCTAGGCCGTAAATGTGAAACTTCTTGGCTTCATTTCGCGACATTAACGCGTACATTTCCGAGCATGCTTGAGAAAATATACATTTCACTGTATATCTTCATCTTCTGTGGCATCACCAAACAAAACAAGGCGACCCCACTAATGGGTTATTGTGCTCATAAATACCTATTAGACTATAAGTACCGTACTCGTAACTGTCTCTCATGCGTAAGTATTCCTTTAGTTGTAGCGTTGCCAGTGAGATGTTTGACAATAATTCCATAATGGAGGTAACTCGCTTTTCAGTCCACTCCAAGTATTATGTATAGAGGGTGCCTGGGAGGAACCCGAAGGATTTTAACAGTTAATTTCTGAGGTAGAAGGAGTAAAAAATGTTATAAATAAAAAATAAAAAAAATAAAATGAGTTTATTTCAGACATAGTCATATACAATCATGTTTTATTTTGATTTTTATATTCTGTCAAAAAAGTCATGAAATTAAAACATGGTAATACTGTAGTGTCGTCCCGTTTTGTTATACCTATAGATTAGGAAGGGACGACACTACAATATTGCCACTTTTTAATTTCATGTCTTTTTTGACGAATATAACTTTTTTTTTTATAAAACATTTTTTTACTTCTCTTAGTAGAGCAGAGCCTTAGGGCAAGCTGGCAATGTTTGTCATAGTTTTTTGACATCAGACAAGATAAGATTGCACCTACAAAATAAACAAAATCAATTTATTTCAAGTTTCAACCGAATTTAGTTTTAATGATGTAGACTGAAATAAAAGAAATAGATTAAAACTAGACTAAAAAAGAAAAGAGCGTGGCCTTAAATCAAATAAAGATACAGATACAATTCTGTAAACAACCAAGTAAGGTTGCACAAACGGATAACTCACGTATAAAAGTCGAGTAATGCTCGACATGTTTCAGACTAATTCGTAGGTAGTCCTTGCCTCTTGGAGCGCTCGCCCCGGCGGCAGCGAAACTAACACTACGCGCCAAAGCTCTGCTCGCGCGGCTAGTCGACGCAACTGACAGCGGCGCGGCGCACGACTACCCTCGTTTGATCGACATTTTTATTAGTGTCAAAAGTAGGGCATTACTCGACTTCTATGTTTGTGTGTAACTGTGATTGAGTCTCACGGTAGTTTCATGTTGAAATGTGAGGCAGAATAGGACCGTTGCGTTTTTTTTTACAAACAAAAGTGAACAGCCAGCGTTAAAACGGAATCGCAGCCTAAATTCGAAAAAAGAAACATTTACGAAACAAAAATGGGGCACATCAGAAAAGGCGCGAAACAATCGCTCATTCGTTTCTTTAAAACAAAAGTGGTTTACGCTTCAGGCGTTCAGAAAAACCAGTAAGAACATTCACACGTAACAATCTTGTATACATAGACATAAAGTTAAAAATCCCTTATCCTTTGGTAAAACGAGTCGCGGCATAGTTCAGTACCAACTTACCAGTGTAACTTGAGCTTCCATTTTGAGAGTTTTAGTGAAAAATGCAGGTCGATAGTTGTGTAAGTCGGATCTTGTTAAATGGTCGTATCGTACGTTGCTGGGAACGGTAAAAAATGACACACAGGCTTTGTCAAGTCTTTTGATACTTGATAGCCTTTAGAATAATGCTTACAGCTAAAACGATACGAAAATGTTATGTTTCTGGAAGCTGTAATTGAATTTTCCGCTCATTATGAGAGTAAGCACTAAGGAGTTGGATAATGAGAGGAATTAAAACGAGTCCCGGGAATATTATGAGATGAGTCTTTGTTGAAATACAGGATCATTTGAACTGAAAATAACGCGCTGTGACATTTATCAAGCGGCAAGTAAAAAAATTGTGAATAATAAATAAATCATGGGAAATTTTATAGATATTACGTAAGTAAAAATGGACACAAAATATTTACCTTGCTACTCCGCTACTTAAATAAAATAAATAAATAGAAATTAAAAAATATATAATATATATATAAAAAAAAAATATATATATATATATAGGGTAAATATTTTGTGTTCATTGAAATGGACCTCCGCAAAGTAACGCCTGATTCAATAAAATATTACGTAAGTACTCTAACTAACAATAATAACCCCCCCCCCCTCCCCCCCGGACTCCCGGAGTTACGGACGTATTTTTATCTTACCCCGCTTTTCAACTTACCCCAACGCACTATGCACGTCGTAATATAGGTAGTACCGTAGGTACTGAATTATTTATGGATATTATTAGAAAATTTCTCATGTACACCTACAATTTTCTTCAAACAATTTCGTATTTTGTTGGTATCCGTTAGCCACCCGCTAAAACCAGAGGGGGGCTATTCCGAAATTTGATTTTCGAAGTTCATACCTACTTCTCACTCTCAAATTGATGACTTGTGTGAGCGAAACGGCGCGAATAGAACTTTGAAAATAGAATTTCTGAGTATAAGCCCAGACTTCGAGTTCAAACCCGCCTTGTTCGAAATTTAAAAGGAAACATATTTTACAGTCAAGTGACCCACTATACCAGAAAAAGGTAACAAGCCCTAGCCCACAGTTCGCGCAATAATGGTAAAAGTTGAAACACCGGTTAAGACCAGCACCGGAACTTACGCCATCTGTTGTCGCGCGCGGGAACCATTTCTCTCGTTTGATTTATAAACGCCCGGCGCTTGCAACTGCCCCCAAGCGAACGGGGTAAGTGAAAGGTGTAAGTGTTTTTTAAGTGTTGCATTTTTATGGCTTATTAAAAAAGTGGTTAAATTATTGAATATAGAAAGGCGATTTGGTAAAATGAATTCTGTTAGCTACAGGTTGGAAAAAGCTTCATAGTTTTTTGACGTGACAACGTCTTATAAATCGACGAACACCGGCTGCACGCACGAAAAAGTGTTACGTTCCGCGTGACGTCAGAGCTAGCTATTCATCAACGTTTCTTTATGACGTTATCACGTAAAACTATCGTCCGCAAACCGACTTTACAGACAACCAGGTTTTTTAATACCTAACTGTCTACATCCTTTTTGAGAAAAAAATATTATAGCGCGTTTACAAAATAATAGTCAAATATTAAAGCTATACTTTTTAAATTACTTTCCGACACTCGTTCCCTATTGCACAAATTTTCAAACTAGTTGTTATCCAGTAAAACGTCAGCCGCCTGACAATTGAACCACAGTATAGCTCCGGAACTTATCCCGGCGACCAGCTAGAATTGATCTCCAAGAGTTTAGGTACACTGGAACACCGGGGACCTGCCACGAAAGGAAACAACGATTAGAATTTTTCCTATGCTACCAGAACAAATATTTATCCACTAAAAGGACAAATAAACATAATAACACTGGTGAGCAATTTAATACTCGTAGATGTTCACATAGTCACGTAACAGCTGGTACAGATAGAAAAATTCGAAGGCTTACTCACCTGCTATGGATGGTGTACGGATATATTTTCAGTGTCGTTTAGACATCAGAGATTCAAAACACCTAAACACACTTACATATTTAATTAACAATGCAGCTGTTCAGATATTTTTGGGCAACTAGCCACCTCCGATGTATCTAATAGCGAGTCCCTTAAAATTTTAAAATTTAGTACATATCTATAGATTTGATAGAAGGGATAAATAGAAGGAAGAAGAGGCAGAGGAAGGCCAAGACGTGCATTTATGAACTGCACTCAAACTGTGCTCAAAGCAATGGCAGAAATAAGAAGTGAATGGCGATTACTCCACCGTCAGGGGCCTTACCACGACGTCGTAATTCCGACTCAGTTCAAGTTTTTAGCTGTCACTTTTAGTATGAATCTGACAGCGAGCGAACCTAAACTGAATCGCAATAAGACGTCATGGTAAGGCCCCTAGACTCTTAAATTTAAGAAAAAGTACATTTTAAAGTAATTATTTTTACTACTACTTAGTTATTTTTACTTTTATTCTTCAGCAAGTTTGAGTAAAGGTTCACTGGTTAATGGACGTTAGAAGTTTAACATACGCCTCACTAATAGAACAGGGGAAACTTGTACTCCAGTTACTTACAGCGACGCATACGAGCCTATAATGTAGCGAGTGTTTTTTCCGACCGATTTAATTGAAATTTGGTTTTGAAATAGTGTCAGTCCCGGGGAAGGATAGGATAGTTTTTACCCCGGAAAATAGCTTAGTTGCTGCGCGATAGCAATATGGAATTCTGCGCAAACGGATTTGCGAGCAACAGTCAAAGTTTATATCACTTATGACAAATGGTTACAAACTAACGGCAAAGAGTAGAAATGTATGACAGAGGAACTAGGTTATCAGATAATATGCGGAGTCGTTTTGATGGTATTCAGCAGTCAGCACCCATAATTATACATTATTATGACACTTCTTCTCTTCTTTCTTCTTTTTCAGGCTTTCTCTATCCACTGCTGGATGTAACCCTCTCCTAATCTCCTCCACTCCATCCTATTCTCTGTCTTCCTGAGCCAGTACGGTCCGGCGTAACTTTTAATGTCCAGACCAGCTCATGTGGGTGTGTGTATGACACTTATAATTTTTTTAATGAATTACAAAATTGTCGGAGGCTGCAAATCGCTTGTTCCGTCTCGCTTGCAAACTCTGACGTCACGCGAAACGTAACAATGAGTCATGCTTTTTCGTGAGCGCAGCCGGCGTTCATCGTTTTATAAGACGTCATCACGTCTAAAAACAAATTGTTCATTGACCTCTCCGGCAGTGTGTGCAACGTTAGAAGGCAACCTTTAACGCCGACACGTGCTCAGCGGCTCGGAAATTAAAAACGTGGTTTTCAAATGCAAAGGGGAAACTTTACCCCGGCGCCATGTTTATTGCGGGTAGTTTTATTTATTACCCCTGTTTCAGGGTAATCTCGACGGCTCTTTTTTATGAAAGGGCCTGTAATTATTGTTTTGTTTTCATGAGTGCATATGTTTTACGCGAACAACCTGCGGAAACTCTGGAATCAGTTGGCGGGACCAGTTTTTCCGGACGGTACAACTTAGGGATTTTCAAAAAACGAGTTGATGATCTATGTATTGATTCAAACTTTCGCAATTTTCACACATTATTATAATAAAACGGGACTTAATCACGTAAATAAAAACCAAAACCAAACAAACCAAACCTTGGTCCTCTCGAGACCCGTAACGTTACGTCGAGGTACCTATTTACAAAAATTTTAGTTAGAGTTTACTCTATGTTATGGGTGTGTATGGGTGGATTGCTTTCCATCAAGCGACCCGCAAGCTTGGTCGCCCTTATCACAAAAAAAAAAACTACTTACATAATAGTGAAACTCACATCTTTGATATCAATCACAATCCATACTAATAATTATAAATCTGAAAGTGTGTCCGTCCGACTTTTATATATTCGCGCTTATTTAAATTGCCAACATTTAATTGATTAACACGATGTTATGATTGTATTTCGGTCCACGGAAAGGACATAGAGTAGTTTATATAATTAACCCTTTAAGAAGGTGAATAGCGTGGTTAAAGTTACTACAAAGATCCGATATCCTATTGGTAATATAATTTTTGCCCCTGGCAATGGTTCTCTATACATTTCAATTTCATTTATTTTTATTTCACGAACTATTTTCTTCTAACTTTTTGTCCACAACCTCAAGATTGGCTCCAACCTGGGCCCCACAATTAATATTATTGTATCCATACTAAACTAAATACCCGGCAGAATAGCAAAATGGTGGTCAGATAGCGCCCCAGGGAATTGTTTCGACAAATTGGGACTTAGGAATTTAATATAAATCCGGGGTGAAAAGGGGTTGCCCTGGCCCCACAATTATTAGTCTTGGATGCCTAAAATTCCACTCGTCTCGCTTTGAACAGGCCTGTATTGGAGCAGGAGTCAAGGATTAGGATTTTGCTCAATGAACACCGGGGTATTAGTATGATGTTCACAACAATAGACACACGTAATAGCATAACAGAGGAATTAGCTAATAGAAAAGGTAAAAAAAGGTTGGTCACAGTCCGTCCACGTTAATAAAAAAAACACATCAAAAATCGAACGCGATTCATTCGTATTTTAAAATAAGCTCTTAGAGGATCCTGATATCCTGGTACTTAAACTCTCCCTCCGCCTTACGTCTGACACGAGTTTAACATTTTTTACCCATCCCAAAAAGTGCTCAGCGCCGCTAAAGAAATTTTCACTTCAAAATCTACAAAACTTTTAGAATATACACTTACCTTTTGTCATGTCTACAATACAATACAATACAAATACTTTTTATTGAATACCACAAATCAGTACAAAACAATACAGAAACAAAGAACAAAGTGTACAATAGGCGGTCTTTACAGGTTTACAGGAATGATGTGAACAAAATTTTGTTGTGTGTGTATTTGCCATCTATCAATCCATTTCCATTCCATTAACCATTTATTGCATCGGTTCATAAACCGAATCAAAAACTACGGAAGCGAATTTTAGAACAGTGACAAATACCATCGATCAAACTAGACATTTCCAATGATTTCGTTATTTACAAATTTTTATTTTAACTTGTAATGTTGGCTTGTTTGTATGTATGTATCTTATATGTCCAGAGTTGGTGGACGCACGTGAATTTTGGCATATGTACTTTTATAAATCTGGTGACAGCTTACTAATGTAGTAAAATCTGGTCGGCTTGAAATTAGCAATGCTTACATTACGTAGAATGAATTTACTAGTCAACAAAAAGTACGGTCATTAAAGAAAGTCTTTATTGAACAAGTTGACACAATATCGTTTTTATTGGCGCCAGTGTGGCAGCAGCGTAGCAGCAGCGAGGTAGCAGTGCACAGCAGCACGAAATCGAACGCACCGCGGTGGCAGCGCGTCACCAGTACCACAGCAGCGCGACAGCAGCATGACAACTGCATGATAGCAACGTAACAGCAGCGCAGCAAGAGCACAACAGCAGCGTGAAAGCAGCACGACAGCAACAATGACAACAGCGTGATAGCAGCGCGGCAGCAATATCAAGATGCCCGTAGCTGCAGCAGGAGCAATGTTGTGTCCTCGTTGTAATCCATTATTGAAATGAAGTGCGCCACCATAATCGAAACAAGTCACGCAGCTGTAGTTGTAAGGCATTATGCTGCTATCGTGCTGCTACCGTGCTGCTTGCGACCAAACATGAATGGCACCCCAACATTTAGTGTGTCATTGGTGACTGTCAGCATCTTAATTTTGTACTTTAAACGATAAAATAATGAAAGACATAGCCTGGTAGTTACCAAGTATATTTTAAAATGCATTTTTTCTTTTCTTGTTAAAAGAAATAGCCAATACAAATCTAATTTTGAGGCGAGCATTGAAATGCAGGCGGCATTTTAGCACCGCCCGGCAGATTCCTATCAGCTAAGCGTAGAAAATTACACTTTCTTCGGAGACCTTAGCGGTAATTTGTTTTATTTAACGCATTAAAATATAAAGCATTCACGATCTACGCATACAAATTAGTTCGTGCTCTAGATGCTCCGACTTTGTGCAAACTTTCAACTTTAATAATGTTTATCGGCTTTAAATTTGCTGTAGCGACTGGGACAGGTGCAGATAATCAGTGTAATTAAAAAGTAGACTATATCAGGCGTTTCTTGTACTGTATACATTTATATTATTACTAGCTTCTGCCCGCGACTTCGTCCGCGTAGAATTAGACTTAAGAGCTGATGTTGATAGTTATATTCTGCAATAATTTACGTCGCGACTCTAGGCAGCTACGACCTTTGACATGTTTATCGCTATCCTGAGGGAACTATGCAATTTTCCGAGATAGAATGTAGCCTATGTTTCAATCTAGGGTGCCAGCTATCTACATTCCAAATTTTGTCCAAATACGTCCAGTTGTTTCAGCGTGAAGAAGGAACAAAGAAACATACATACTCACTCACTCACACAAATGAGCAAGCCGGCCATCTGATGAAATGCGATCACTAAAAGCGAAATCAAGCCTAAGGAACTCAGAGTCATAATCCCATTCACCACTTCGTTCTGTCAGATTGTAAAGGAAGAGGGAAGAAAGAGATATCGAATAGACAAGTTCGAGCATTAGACAAGTAAGTTACTGGCTAACATAGATCAACAGCGCTCGCCATAAAAATAAATTTTGCATTAAAGCTAATAATAACGTTTGATTAAAGCAAATACAACGAATATAACGTATAAAACATTATGTAACGAATATAACGTAATCTTAAAAATAACTATTACAATAAAACCTTACTTACCTTCAGTATCAGTGCCTTAACGCACTAAATCCTCCCCTAACCTTTATAACAAAGCAAAACGTGACTACAAGTAACACAGTATGACATAACAACTCCTAAGGAACCTAAGGTAATACAATATTCCACAGACCGTCCTTAACTAGCAAAAATGTCACGGTAACAACTAGAAGTGACATTGTGGGAAGTGCTTGCTCGTAAAAACGGCGCTAGATGCGCCTCGCCGCCTTTTATGTGCTAGCAAATATAGGGAAACTTTTTAGAACACGGCATACCCTAGTAACTTTGACAAACTCTCATCTAAAAAGCTGCTGACGATGCAAAAGGTATCACAGTAAAGCAGCGCACGGTTGAAAATACAAGGAATCGTAGCCGCGTTTTAGATGTTTGTGTTGTGTTAAAGTTTGAAGGGCGTATTTACCGCGTTTTAAGCTAGCATGTGGTTGGTCCTGTTTTAAGGAAGCTATTTTGAACAGGTTTTAAAAAACGCACTGATTATTATGAGTGTAGAGAATGAACTTCGGCAATATAACGGTAAAACTTTACCACTTTAACGTTAACACTTTGTGTGGTTACATAAGAAGGTAAAATTTGCATGATGAAATAGTAACCCTTCGGGCATTGGTGCATTACAAGGAATTTTACTTTCCGGAGTCCGATTTTTTACGGAATAGATACACATTAATTTATGCGCGCCAGTTCCAACAGCATCCTGAGCATGTTTGCGGACCGCCTGGACTGCCCCGTGACGAAGCATTGGGTGGGGATCATTACTGGCCAAGTCAAGTAATGATCTTCACCTAATGTTGCTTTATATGTAATGTATGCTAGTATTATTAAATAAAATTTGTATAATTTTTTTTTTATTTATATTTTAATTTAACTAACATAGTACTTTAAGTTGTATTACGGACCTTGATGTCCGAAATAAATGATTTTTATTCATTTACTGGCTGTTGCCAGCGACTTCGTCTGCAAAGAATTCGTTTATCGCTCTCCCGCGGGAACTACGCAATTTTCCGGGATAAAAAGTAGCCTATGTGCTATTCCAGACTTTTCTCTATCTATGTGCCGAATTTCATCCAGATCCGTTGGGCCGTTCTGGCGTGATTGAGTAACAAACAAACATCCTTCCATCCATCCATCCATACTTTCGCATTTATAATACTAGCTGTTGCCCGCGACTTCGTCTGCAAAGAATTCGTTTATCGCTATCCCGCGGGAACTACGCAATTTTCCGGGATAAAAAGTAGCTTATGTGTTATTCCAAATCATAAACTATGTCTGTTCCAAATTTTATCCAGATCCGTTAAGCCGTACTGGCGTGAAAGAGTAACAAACATCCATACATCCATACATCCATACTTACAAACTTTCGCCTTTATAATAGTAGTAGGATTAGTTAGATTTTATTATGACAGTTTGTACCTATTCCGTAAAAAATCGGACTCCGGACAGTATAATTCCTTGTAGTGCAGAAACGCCCTTCTGTAGTATAATAACAGTGAGTAACTCCAATTCTCCGTTATTCAATTATTTATTTTCTTCCCCCTAAGAAAAGGGCATCTGATATGAAAGACTCGACACGCATTGGATCAATAGAACTGAAATAAACAATTGAAGGGTGGTAAACAAGAAACAGGCCTAATAATGGTTTTATCGCGGGAAAAGGGTAGTGATATTTTACTGCCTTGTCGTTGGAAATGTAATGCGGTAAATAAATATAAAGGTTTGTCCACACTTTCTACTCGTAAAATTTTAGCGTATCGTATCTAGTAGGCGTATTCTAAAGGCACAAGGGATGAACGGGCAAAAAACAGCAGTACTTATAACTGTTAGAAATAAACTTGAAGTATGTATATTGTCCACAATACACAAAACTACCGTCTGAGGGGGGAGGAGCTGGTCCATATTATATGTAGTTTCATTTACAAACTAATCAAATCTTGCAATTTGATTAAACCCAGTATCGCGCAAACCGAATTTCATAGAATTAAAGATATTAATTCAGCCGTGCCTCTATGTTTAGTGTCAGTTTATATAAAATTTAAACAAGCTTTTCGCAATAAAATTTAAGTGACAATGTTAATTTAGAAACACACATAGTCAATTCCAATCCATTTCAACGCTACATACAATACATACATACATACATACGTACATAAATCACGTTTTTATCCCTTACAGGGTAGACAGAGCTTAAGGTAACAAGAATTAAAGGCCACGTTTAGCACACGATTCAACGGTTTTGTAAATAAACAATTTCCCCCAAGTTTATATACAAATTAAATATAATATTTTATAGTATGATTGTTTTAAAATGTGGTGAGATATCAAGTGTGATTGAAAAAATTGAAGTTTTTTTTTTATATTTTCTATGGGAATGATTGTTTCGTTAATACTACCATTCATATAGAAAAAATTAAAAAAATTTTTACTCTTTCCAATTTTTTCAAAATATTTTTTTTAGCTACTATAGCAATGGTTATGTACCCCAGTGGATTATTGTTAGGGGGTGTCTGATACACCCTGTATGATATATTCAATCACTACATAGTCAACAAAGTCGCTTTCCGCTGTCTGTCTGTCCCTATGTATGCTTAGATCTTTCAAACTATGCAACGGATTTTGATGCGATTTTTTTAATTTGGATAGAGTGATTTAAGAGGAAGGTTTATAAGTATGTATTATTCTACGCAGACGAATTTGCGGGCAAAAGAGAATTATAAGTACATCAAGGAAGGCAAACTTAGCAACTGCAAAGCAACTGCAAGTCATGTGAGCAACACCAAAGGGTTACAGACGCGCTTGCCATCCTAAAGGGCTAAGATTCTCACATGCCGGAAGCAGCGCAAGCACTGCTGTTTGGCGGCAGCATTAGCAAGAAAATGTCGCTGCCACCTTCAGACGGACCTTGTTTTAGACATCTATATGGCTATACGCAAGTTACCCGTTTTGCTTCTTGGTAGCCTGCCCGCCTTGTCTGGTTAGATCTTGCCTTTCTAGTGCCAGAATTTTATTCATTTAAATTCAAGAGTGCAATAGAACCGAAGTATAGTGGCGCATTGCTCTTTTGTTCTTCCGCAGTGGACAGACCCCCGAAGCCAGCGTCCCGTATAATTTAATATTCAATTACGGTAATACCCCGCTCGGCCGGAGTTAAGATGCTAATACCAGTGGCTTGGTATTTTCATCAAAATCTTTTGCATAGATGTCTTCATCCGATACTTAAGCCCTGCTGTATTTACATAGACTTCTAAACGCTGCGAAAACCCTTAAATTTGCATCGAAATGAGCGTGAAATGACCGGGACCGGCATTAGAGCGGCGGATGAACGGACCTTCGTTCTTTTGTCTATGTGTGGCCGCCATTTTGTAGCAGCGGCCATTTTGTGAAGAGTTTTTTGTGATTTAAATTTAACGCACTAAAAACGCTTGTTAACATAATAAGTCTACTTAATAGGTCGTTTGTTTTTTAAAAGAGACTAATTTACTTAAAATATTAGCCCTAGCTGTTTGTCAAAGAAATGCGTTTTCTTTTCTTACTTAAAAGAAACATTTTGCTTATTAATTTTCATATAATTTACTAATTCAAACACTTGAAAATACAATAGTAATGTCAATAACTGCGGCAAAGTTCTAAAGGTTTCCTATGACTTTTCGAGCTTTCGTGTAAATGCAAAAATATTTTTTTTTCAACCGAAAAAATATTCTCTTACCCTTACATAGTTTACATACCTCTAGGTAAATGGACTATGGATGGGTAGTAAAATAATTTAAATTCTGCAGTTAGCAATGCAGAGTAGGTTTGGATTTTTTTTTATGTGAATAGGAAGGAAAACGAGCAAGTGGGTCACCTGATGGTAAGCGATCACCACTGCCCATAGACACCCGCAACCCTGGAGGGATTGTAGATGCGTTGCCAACCTAGAGGACTTAGATGAAATGCCTCTTGTGCCCGTAATTTCCCCGGCTGTCTTAGTCTCCACACCAGAACACAGCAGTGCAAGCACTGCTGCTTAGCGGCAGGATTAGCGAGTAAAATGGTGGTAGCGATCCGGACGGACCTTGCACAAGGCCCTACCACCCGCAAGAATTGACTACTGTAACCACCCCTAGTCGTATCTAACTCAGTACTCGTACCCAAGTAACAAGAGTATGGCCCAATTGAAAGGAAGGAAATTAAATATACGTCTTTTTAGACATAAAATTGTCGCGTGCTTATTTATTCACTAGCTGTTGCCCGCGACTTTGTCTGCAAAGAATTCGTTTATCGCTATCCTGCTGGAATTTTCCGGGATAAAAAGTAGCCTATGTGCTATTCCAGACTTTTCTCTATTTATGGGCCGAATTTCATCCAGATTCGTTGGGCCGTTCTGGCGTGACTGAGTAACAAACAAACATCCATCCATCTATCCATCCATCCATCCATTCAAACTTTCACATTTATAATATTAGTTAGTTGACTAAAACATTTTTTTGAAATGCAACCACTGTATTCAGTTAATGAGTTTGTGGACTTGTTTAAAGGAAAATCCAAACCGGAAGTTAAATAAATTAAGATTGTACCTATATTGATGTATCTAGATTTTTAATGACTTGCTGAATGTGACTGACGTTACGTGGCCAAATAAATGAATTGAATTGGATTGAATTAGATTAGATTATGCTAGTTCTGTGGGTGAAACATTTCATAGAAAAGCATTTCGCACATTCTACAAAAGTCAGTTGCCACCACGCGTCGCCGCGTTAAGTCTCTATTTTAAATATCTGTACTTGAGTTATATGACAAAATATTGAAATTAGTTTCTTATAAATGACTTCTCTATCCAAAAAAAATATAAAAAGGATAGGTATTTTTTTTAGACAATCCCAATTGTAAAGTATTTTAACAAAACTAAATGTACAATGACAATGAGTCTAATCCTTCAATTATCTTGTTGCTCGTCGACTTTGTCTGCAAATGATTTGATAGAAATCCCGCAGGAATGACGCGATTTTCTGTGATAAAAAAATAGTCTATTTGTGTTCTACTTGCAGTATGATCTATCTCTGTACCTCATTTCCACCAGATATGTTCAGCCGTTTTGGCGTGAAAAAGTAACTAACATCCATACATATATCCTCATAAACTTTGGCATAAATAGTATTATGGTAAAATAGGATAGTTTAGGATTTGTAGTTTACAGCAGACGATACTTTCGGTTTCGGTGAATACATTCATACATATATACAGTCACGTCTCTTTCTCATAGGGGTAGGCAGAGACTACTTTGTTCCACTTGCTACGATTTTGACCTACCTCTTTCGCTTCATCCACATTCATCAATCTCTTCATACATGCTCGTCAGTTTCGGGTACTCCTGACCTGCCCTTTTTTCAATTTCGGTTGTTTAAACGCCAGAAGCTTCTGAATTGGATCATTATCGCAATAAAGCACGTGGTGGGACAACGGACGCATTCCGATGTCTCGCGGGTTCATTCTAAGCTGCTTAGAAATATAAAACTATTTTATTGTTAGTTTTCTAGAGATTCCTAGATAACATTTTGGTAAACTTACCCACTGCGTGGGAGCTTAGAGGGTTATTGTTTTCTAGTGTGTTCGTAGATTTTTTTAAGTTCAGTAGGCTTATTGTCTAACTCGCTCGCAATCGCCATCGTTTTCATTTGACAGTTCATGTATGGGCTGACAATTGGCATCGGAATGAGTTATATCTGTCACATTCATACCTACAAGAACTGTCAAAATGAACACGATGGCGATTGCGAGCGAGTTAGACAATAAGCCTACGGTTCTACGTTTCCCGCTGTAGCAGTAACGGCTGTGTGTATCATCGTAATCATCATCATGTCTGCCGAAAGACGTTTGCTGGACATAATCCTCCCCTAAGGCTCTCCACTCAGACCGGTCTTGTGCGCATCTACAGCGATCCTGCGGTCTTATCAGGAGGGTTACCATGACGTCTTAATGCAATTCAGTTTAGGTTCGCACGCTGTCAAATTCATAGTAAAAGTGACAGCTGAAACTTGAACTGAGTCGGAATTAGGACGTCATGGTAAGGTAAAGAATTAGGTCGTCGCTTCATCTTGTAAAATCTTGTTGGAGCAACCCTGACGCAAAAATAGTGTGTATCTGTGTTTATATGTCACTGGCATCGTAGCTCTCAAGCATATGGACCGATTTCGATGCGGATTTTTTCATTCAAATGCCAGTTTCCTTACCGTAGTTCTTAACTATGTTTGCTAAAAATCGGTTCAGCTGTTTCTTCGTGGTTTTAATTTTAATTTTTAATTTAAGTATGTTTATCTATTCTAATCTATTACTGAAAATGGCCCATTGCAACCAAAACAGTTTTCTTTTCACTACTACTTCGTATCAAATTCTCGACATCCCATATTCTATTTCCGAATCTTCTGTATATATAAAACTGTTCCGTTACTAAGTGACTGACAGACAACGCACAGCCTAAACCACTGGACCTAGAAACTTGAAATTTGGTACACATATACCTTGAGTATCCCAGAGGAGCACTAAGAAGGGATTTTTCGAAATTCCCACGGGATATGGAATAAATGAGGCTTATATGTTTTTTAGTAAAACTGTAATAACTAGACTCTTCAAATTCAGCACACATGTAGATGATCGTAACACTAAAAAACTAATTTCAGGATTTTTTGATATTCCCACGGGATAAGGAAAAAATGGGATTTATATGATCGATTCAGAGTGACTGATTGACAACGCACAGCCTAAACCGCTGGACCTAAGAACTTGAAATTTGGCAGACGTATATCTTGAGTATCCCAAAAGAGCGCTAAGAAGGTTTTTTTTTTAAATTCCCACGGAATAGGGAATAAATGAGGCTCATATATTTCTCAGTAACAGTAATAACTAGACTCTTCAAATTCGGCACACATGTAGATGATTGTAACATTAAAAAACTAATTTCAGGATTTTTTGATATTCCCACGGGATAAGAAAAAAATGAGATTTATATGTTTCATTCAGAGTGACTGACAGACAACGCACAGCCTAAACCACTGGACCTAGGAACTTGAAATTTGGCAGACGTATATCTTGATTATCCCAACCCAAAGGAGCACTAAGAAGGGATTTTTTTGAAATCCCCACGAGTTAGGAATTAAATGAGATTTATATATTTCTCAGTACATAACTAACTGTTAACTAGACTCTTTAATTTTGGCACACCTGTAGATGATTATAGCACTAAAACATGTTCTCCGGGAAAATGCGAAATTCCCGCGGGACAGAATAAGTGCATTCAACTTCGGGGCTGTTTCTAAAAATCTAAATATAAAAGAAGAAACTGACTGACTGACATATCAACGCACAGCCTAAACCGCTGGTTCTAGAGATTCAAAACTTGGCATGTAGGTTCCTTATCTAGGGGTGCACTAAGAAATCATTTTTTAAAATTCGACCCCTAAAGGGGTTAAATGGGGGTCCAAAGTTTGTATGGGGAAATAAGATTAGACTATTTTATTCGAAACTTCGCAGGAGTATTCCTGACGATAAATGAGTAAACACCTCTTTCAGGTTTTTTGAAAATTCAACCCCTAAAAGGGGGAAATGTGGTGACAAAGTCTGAAAATTAACATGGGTATTTGTTTGTACGGTTTATCGGGTCGCTGATTACGAAAACAAAAACACACGTACCTATTTTTGGAAATTTCCACGGAGACGGGAAAAAACGAGATTTATATATTCGATTTCGTGTGACCCTAACTACGTAACTATAATAACGAGACTCTTCAAATTTCGTACACAAGTAGGTGATTACATAACTAAGAAAGTAATTTCCACGGGATAAGGAAAAAACGGGATTTATATACAGTTCTACAGGATCTGGTCGTAGAAAACTGAAATTACAGAAGTATTACAGACACTACAAAAGGATTTCCCGAAATTCTGACGGAAACGAATGAGAAAAAACGGGATTTTTAATTATACTGGTCTTAGAAAGTTGAAATTTAGCATGTAGGTTGCTTGATCAGTGTAGGGAAGCATTAAGATACAATTTCCCGACACGGGAAAACGGGACTATTCGTTTTACTGGTTGTGGAAAGCTGAAATTCGGCATTTAGGTTGCTTGATGAGTGTAGAGGAGCATTAAACAATTTCTCGAAATTCCCACGAGAACGGGAAAAACGGGACTTTTCGTTTTACTGGTTGTAGAAAGCTGAAATTCGACACGTAAGTTGCTTGGGGAGTGTAGGGAAGCTACAAGAGAGCATTTTCCGAAATTCTTACGGGAACGGGAAAAACGGGACTTTTCGTTTTACTGGTTGTAGAAAGCTAAAATTCGGCAAGTAGATTGCTTGGAGTGTAGATTAAGAGAGGACTTTCCAAAATTCCCACGGGAATGGGAAAAAACGGGATTTTTTGTTTTACAGGTCGTAGAAAGCTGAATTTGGCAAGTGGGTTGCTTGGGGAGTGTAGGGTAGCATTAAGAGAGCATTTACCGAAATTCTTACGGGAACGGGAAAAAACGGGATTGAAATAGGTACTACTGGTACCTACAAGCGAGAGAAGCTGCAGGCAAAAGCTATTTGAAAATAAATGAAGTCTACGCGGACGAAGTCGCGGGCAAAAGCTAGTAATTCAATAAAACTTTAATAAAACTACTCCATTTTTACGCAGAATCATCGATATCTGGTAACAGTCTTAATAAATCCGCTGTTATCCGGAGGCTATAACGTAAATCGTCGATTAACCCTCTTATATACTTAACTTATCCTTTAACATATAACATATAACCATGAATAATGCTTATAACGTGAGCCGTCTTAATATTGAAAAAGATTTTATGGTAACAAGTAAGCGATGGAATAAATCTGCAGTGATATCAAAGATGAAAGTATTTGAGCTCTGTATAAGTTGGTCTGAAAAAAAAATGCACATCGGTACCTTTCTTTCGTATGGTCTACGAGCTATGTGCCCTGCTCATTGCTACTTTAACTTGCATAGCTACCGAGCTATTTCGGTGACTCATAGCTGTAGTAGTATTAGTAGTTATTGTAGCAGTAGTATTAGTCAGAAAGAAAGAAAGAAGACATTTTATTCATTTTGTAAGACACACAAATATAAGAGCATACACACAATTTAGAAAAGATACAACAAAATAAATACAGACATGAAAATTAGATCATCAGCGTTTGTGTGTGTCTCCGCAAAAGTGAAACGGTCGCTGGCTCAGCATTACGCTGAGGTGTTAGACACCTGCAGCACTGATTTTCAGCCAGAACCGTCTGTGACTCAAGAAACGATACACAGATAAGATATTATTTTAGTAGTAGTATTAGCAGTAGTAGTGGCGTTTGTTATAACTATGAGTTTACATTGCGCTTACTCGTGTTAAAATATTTGTTGCTTTTCCGGTATGCAAGAACTTCTTAGTATATCATTATAATTCGTCTCAGCTAACACTACATTCCCAACTGCAAGCAATTAAAACTCTTAATTAAATACAGTCAAAGTTTCCTTTACAATAACGTGCTTCATCAGGATTCCTCTCGTTAACTTTTCTCGCGGTACGATCACAATTTCCACTGCGAGTTTAAGGTTTTACCGTTAATGACTTAGCGTTGGATGCTTTGGGAACTCTCACTACGGGTTGGGAAAAAAAAGCGACGGGTAGCACTCCGGGAGTGCCGGCAGAAGTGAAAACAGCAGCTTAGATTAGATTTTGATGCTCCATGAAGCTCAAGACGCACCGTACCGTAACTGGCCGCTTACAAAAAAAAACGATACGTATTATCTACATTGACAGACCTCTAACAATGTGCTGATGCCCTAGTACTTTTTTGCTCCACGTTTCAACAAAAAAACACTTCAAAAATCGAACGCGATTCATTAGTATTTCAAAATAAGCTCTTAGAGGATCTGATATCCTGGTACGTAAACTCTCCCTCCGTCTTTAATATAAAACTACCGTGAAAGATTCGAAACTGTCGGACCATTTCCGACGTAATGAAACGTGAGTTATATATACATACATACATTTCATCACGCCTCTTTCCCACAGCGGTAGGGAGAGACTAATTTACGTGAGTTATCCGTTTATTTATATTAATATCTCTCCCTCCGTCTTACGTCTGTCGCGAAATTATCATTTTTCACCCATCTCAAAAAGCGCTCAGCGTCGGTAAAGAAGTTTTCATTTCAAAAAGATTGTGTACCATAGTATCAAAACGTATGACATTATTGTCAACTTGTTTCGTACTTTTCAGCGCCGCTTTTTGTCGTAATTGGGTTTTAATTTTCTATTATTTAAAACTGTTTTGGTGTTTCAAACGTCAACGTTTTTATGATAATTAAGTCTTATTCTAATGGTTCAGTAAGACCGGCATTACCGAGAGTATCTCTCCAAGCGCACGTAGTTTTGGTACGTAGGTTAACAAAGGTGGCGAGTTGGCTTCACGTGACGTTCAACGTGACTGCAAGATGATTCCATATGTTTGTGCATTCTTAATTATACTTGGTTAGCCGTGTTTTGTGGTTGCATTCAGGGATCGGAACCGGTTTTCAAATACCGGTTAATATCGTTCCGAAAACCGGTTTAATTACGTTCATTGGATTAACAGGTTAATGGAGGGAACTAAATTGAAAGTATTAAAATAATTCCAGTGACCGGTTAAAGCGAAGAAATTTTCTCGCTCGCTGACCGATACGAAACCGGTATTATTCAAAACAATGACGCCTCTAACGCGCCGCACGCGCTAAATCTCGCCACGATGCTCTTTCTATTCGTTCCGTGCATGCGCAGGCTACAGGGAATGTTTGATGAGAGATGATAAGAGATATCGTTTTTACTCAGATTAACCGTTTAATTTCGCTCAAAATACCTGAATTGAAGCGAAAACCGGTTTATTTGATAACCGGTTAAAAAAACCATGCTCTTTCTATTCGTTCCGTGCATGTGCAGGCTACAAGGAATGCTTGAAGAGAGATGATAAGAGATGGCGTTTTAACTCAAATCAACCGGTTAATTTCGCTCAAAAACCCTGATATAAAGTGAAAATCGGTTAAGTCAAAAGTCAAAAGTCAAAAGTTTATTTTGCAAATAGGCCGCCAAGGGCTCTTTTACATGTCTTTTTTTTAATCTACCAGCGCATTCGGAAAGACCATCATTGCCAAGAAGAATGCGCCGCAAGAAACTTGGCAGAAACTCAATTTTTCAAAATAAAATAGATGTACTTAAATTCTACTTAACTTACCTATAATACAATTAATACATTTTATAAAAGGGATGTAAAAGGTCCCTAAGTTAAGTCCGTACTTTAAATTACATTGGTCTATAGTAGAGATGTATAAAGTCTCTACTGGTCAAAGCGAAACAAAAGGTTCATTTGATAACCGGTTAAAAACCCATGCTCTTTCTATTCGTTCCGTGCATGTGTAGGCTACAAAGAATGTTTGAAGAGAGATGATAAGAGATGACCCAAGTAAACCGGTTAATTTTGGTAAAAAAACCTGAATTGATGCAAAAACCGGTTTTAATAACCGGTTAAAAAACCGGTAACCAAACCGTAAACTGCAAACCATTTCGGTTTCGGTCACTGACTGCAGCTTGGCGGCAGGATTAAGTAAGACAGTGGTAGCGATCCGGACGGAACTTACACGAGGTGCAACCACCCGACAAAATATTGAAAGCGTCCCTAAATTGTATATTGGCAGTTTAATACTTTCAGGAAAACGTTCCTACTCAGTGACTGGAATAATTACTTACGCCAATTGTGAGTGACATGATGTAACTTGTGATACGTCAGGTAGTTGAAGATATTTTTTGTTATTATTTGCTACAGTAGCTTGAGTTTGTTGCTGTAGGCTTATTGTCTAACTCGCTCGCAATCGGCATCGTGTTCATTTTGACAGTTCATGTATGGGCTGACAATTGGCATCGGAATCAGCTAGCTGTCACATTCATACAAGAACTGTCAAAATGAACACGATGGCGATTGTGAGCGAGTTAGACAATAAGCCTACTGGTCTGGCCCCTATTTCATCAACTTGACAATTATTATTGTCGGCGGCATAATGACAATTGGAAATGCAAGCCGTAGTCAATATGAAGCCAACCGGTGTAGATACTGGTCGAGTTACTTAATGTAAAGAGAATTGTCGCTTGTCACTGACAATTGTCATGCTGGTGAAATAAGCGCCCGGGAGTAAAGAATAAACATAGAAGGTACCGTTGCTTTTCTTCCCGTGCTGGTAAAAGCTCATCGAGGAAGAGGGCGAAAATCTTATGAATGACCTATGTTATAGGTGATGCGGCTAGCAACCCGTCACTATTTCGATTCTCCTTAGTTTTTCACATATACACAAACGTACCTATAACGCGAGCGCTCGAGGAGGAAGGGCTACCAATTAATCCGAAACATGTCGAGTTATTAAATATTACTTGACTTTTATACGTGAGTTATCCGTTTGTGTGACTACAAATCTTTCCTTTTTATAAATTAGTGTAGATATAAAAACCGGCCAATTGCGAGTTGGACTCGCGCACCGGGGGTTCCGTATTATCTATAAAATATCTATAAACCCCCTGCTCTAAAGACAAATGTACACAATGTGGGGTCACTTTATATTGGTCACTGATATATACAGACATACATACATATTTACGGTTTCCGCAATTATTCTTTAATCTGTGCTATAAGACCTAGGTACCTTCATACCAAATTTCAAGATTCTGAGTTCATGGGAAGCACCCTGTAGGTTTGATTCCCTTGCGAGTTTCGAAAATTTGCGGCATAAACGACTTTTTCTTTTGATTGCATTGGCTTAGAAGTTTCATTTTTTCACAGCTCCAAGGGGCAGTAGACTTGAGTATTTGATATAAATTTCATCTTGATACCTCCACGCGTTCTTGAGAAAAAGGGTCTTGACAGACGGACGGACGGACGGACAACAAAGTGATCCTATAAGGGTTCCGTTTTTTCATTTTGAGTTACGGAACCCTAAAAATAATAGTTTTCGAACATTAAGTTGAATCTTCATTAGTAGAGTATTACACTCGGCGCCCTCTTTAAAGACACAGCTTTGGAAACGTCGTGATCAGCGACGTAGTGAAAACTCTTGCGTTTGTTATAATTATGTTCCGTTCACTAATTGCACAAAGTTCGGGTCTCGTTAAAACTTGGTTGCAGAGTCAGTTATCCGCGATGTCCTGGGGCCTTACCATGATATCTTAGTGTGATTCCATTCCAACTCAGTTCAGAGGCCTTAGCATGACGTCCTAATTCCGATTCAGTTCAAGTTTTAGCTGTCACTTTTAGTATGAATCTGACAGCGAGCGGACCTAAACTGAATCGCATTAAGACGTCATGGTAGGTAAGGCCCCAAGTTCTAGCTGTCATAGATTAAGTAATTAGTGGATAACTGTTATTGGCTTAATATAATTTAACCGACTATGTTTCCCCGTATTATGTGTATGGCTGTTGTTATCCTGAATAAAGAAAATAAAAATTAAATTAAATAACTTTTCTCAAGCATGCTCGGAAATGTACGCGTTAATGTCGCGAAATGAAGCCAAGAAGTTTCACATTTACGGCCTAGGCCAAGAAGTAATGTGGCGCGGTCGGCGGGCGGGTGCGGTCGGCGCGGTGGCGGGTGTGCGGGGAACATGGCGCGAGCAATAGTTTGTTCAAATGGCACGTTTCAAAAATTAAAAATGCGGCTAATTAAACAATTTTTACTTGATTTCCTCGCATTGCTTGAGAAAAGCACTATACAATCCTCGGCCGGAAACAGGGATTGCAGGACTCGCTTTATCCGGCCTCGTCTGCGACTCGGCCCCCAATGTACCCCAATCTCGTCCTGCAATCCCTTACTTCACGGCCTCTGCAGTAATGTACTATTTTTTCAATCATGCTGAACGTGGCCTTTGGGTCTAGTTACCTTGGGCTCCGTCTACCCCGTAGGTGATGGACACGTGATGTTGCATGATGCATGTGTATTTTTTTATTTATAAGTATTCTATCTTACTTTGTGAATAAAGCACGTGTTTCCTAACGCAGTCCGATAAAAACAAACCTAAGCGTTTGCGTTCGTTAAAGCAAAAATATCCTTTCATTGCACACAAATCAATAACACTGAGCCTTTCCGCAAGAATATTCAGAGAAGTGATGTGACCGATTGTTAAAAATGTACATTTGCCGATACGGATACGGAAAACCAATGAATACAGAGTGCTTAGTGTAAGTTTTCGGTCACAAAATACGTCTCGAACACGTTTGCGTTAATATGTCAAATACTATGAGAACAGTATGCTTAGTGTAAGTTTTCGGTGACAGAACACAATCTCGAAAGCGTTTGCGTTAAAATGTCAAATACTATGAGAACAGTTTGTTGCCGTTTCGATCCGCAAGTGGCGCTGCCAAATTTTTCCATAGTAATTGAGATGTTTACGTGAACGCGTTCGAGACGTTTGTTCGTGTGAAAACTTACACTAGAGGCTCTGTTTGACCCGCATGGGGCGCTGCCAATTTTTGCATAGTAATTGAGACGTTTACGTGAACGCGTTCGAGACGTTTTTATATGAGAAAAATTACACTAGAGGCTCAGGCTGACCACGACTTTCTTACATAACATTGGTACAGTCGTTTCTCTAACATAAGTATCTACTTCTTTATTCAGTTACAGTGAAAAAGTGCAGCGTGATATTGCGTGTTTATCAACTGTCAATTCAATCAATGAACCCTAGGGTGTAACAAAACGTAAAACTGAATCAAATAATAAGTTACGTAATATAGATTTATAATAAGTAAGACCTTTGTTCAGCAGTGGACGTCTTCAGGCTGATGATGATGATGATGATGATGAATAAGTAATTATGTTGAAGTTAGGTCAAGCTTTGAAGAAATAATAATTTTGTATTCGAATTTGTCCAGGGAGGTTACCATGACGATCTTAATCCGATTCAGCACGCTTATTGTCTAACTCGCTCGCGATCGCCATCGTGATCGTTTTGGCAGTTCTTGTATGAATGTGACAGCTAGCTGATTCCGATGCCGATTGTCAGCCCATACATGTACTGTCAAAATGAAGACGATGGTGATTGCGAGCGAGTTAGACAATAAGCCTACGGTTTAGGTTCGCTTGCTGTCAGATTCATACTAAAAATGACAGCTAAAACCTGAACTGAGTCGGAATTAAGAGGGTGCATCCGTGCTGAGCTCGCAACGTCGCATTTTTGGAGATTTTTTGCGATTATTTCATAGATTATTTCATAGATACACTAAAAACGAAGTGCACTACAGACGGATATTTGATACTTTCATTCAATTTCTGTGAAATAATCGCAAAAAATCACCAAAAATGCGACGTTGCGAGCTCAGCACAAATGCACCCTCTTAAGAAGACATGGTAAGGCCCCAGTAATGTATTTAGAGACAAAGTAACTGGAATTAAGGTGAGCAGTATTAAGTTGTACATATTTACCTATTTAATCACAATTTTCATGAAAAATCATTTTTGTTTTTTTTTCGGATACGGATACGGGTACAACATCTGGCGCATCACTGATTCAGATCACTGGACAAACAGCTCCGCTCGTTATGGAGGACATTTGCATATTTTAAGAGGCAACGTCTCAATTTGTGGGTAAGGACGTATTTGCATTGAAAAAGAGTTTCTGACGTGGATTGTTGAGAAGATTTTGAAAATATTACAATGGAAATAATTACGATGGAATGGGTGAAATCACTATTTTGATTTCCCCTTCTACCTATACGCCCACAATTATGCTGAACGTGGCCTTTAGGTCGTGTTACCCTAGACTCTGTCTGTCCTGTAAGAGATAAAGAAGTGATTTATTTATGTATGCATTGAAGTAGTTACGGAAAAACTAAACCTCAAAAAGATCACGGGAAAGCTCTAAACGAAGAAGTGTACAAAGATGTCACTGATGAAGGATAACATGAAGAACAAGAAAATGATGATGATGATGATATGAAGCATGTTGGTTACAAGATCAACGACATTCCTATTCTACGAATACATAATAAATGTAAGTGCAAGGCAAAGAGTGATCTGTGATAAGGATCGCAGTGGAGTTTTTTTTTTTTTTTTATGTGGATAGGAAGGCAAACGAGCAAGTGGGTCACCTGATGGTAAGCAATCACCACTGCCCATAGACACCCGCAACCCCGGAGGGATTGCAGATGCGTTGCCAACCCAGAGGACTTAGATGAAATGCCTCTTGTGCCCGTAATTTCCCCGGCTGTCTTACTCTCCACACCGGAACACAGCAGTGCAAGCACTGCTGCTTAGCGGCAGGATTAGCGAGTAAGATGGTGGTAGCGATCCGGACGGACCTTGCACAAGGCCCTACCACCCGCAAAGTATACTGAAAATCTGGCGTTTGAAGTAGATTTTATGACCAGACAGAAAAACAACTGAAAAATGATGGTAAAATGATGATGCATGTAACTGTAGTAACTGTAGTCAGAGAAATAAAAGGTATGAAGTAAACGCCAGAGCAACACGAAACCGACAGGGAATATGCACGCCGTCACGCCGGCAATAAATGCTCTGTCGACATCAACTTTACGATAAATAGGGAATAAGAAAACTGGAAAGTGTTATTGTTTTTATGGTTGGCCCAGTTGGTACTACAAAGCAAGCGTCACGGGTTCGAATCCTGTAGGCTTATTGTCTAACTCGCTCGCAATCGCCATCGTGTTCATTTTGACAGTTCACGTATGAATGTGACAGCTAGCTGATTCCGATGCCAAGTGTCAGCCCATACATGAACTGTCAAAATGAACGCGATGGCGATTGCGAGCGAGTTAGACTAGAAGCCTATTGGTAAGGGCACATTATTTGCGTGGTGAGCACGTATATTTGTTACTCAGTCATGGAAGTTTCTATCTATTTGAGTATGTAATTTTCTTTGTCTGGTATCCATAACACAAGCCTGACTAGCTTACTTTGGGACTAGATCAATTTGTCTAAATTGCTTCCTGATTTTATAATGTCATCATCATCAGCCTATGTTCGTCCACCGCTGGACATAGGCCTCTCCCATGGCACGCCACTGAGCACGATCCTCGGCCACTCTCATCCAGCTCTTGCCAGCCGCCTTGCGAAGATCCTCGCTCCACCGAGTCTGAGGACGTCCTACGCTACGTTTGGCGAACCGTGGTCTCCACGTGGTTTATAATTTCTTCTTTTTACATGTGCCTCACTCCTGGGCAAAGGTCTTCCCTGAGTTGTATCATCCTATCCAGAGCTATATCTGACTATTTAGCCAGTTTAGTATTCAGGTTACCTAGGCCTGTTATGCCACCGGTGACCACCTGGTGATACCCACGTTAAAACTACCCGATGCCTCTTTCTAATGTAAATTTTTGAGAAGAGTCTCAAATGCGTTCGCCTTATCGTCTCAATTACAGACATACCCCCTTATTCATAAACGCACTATAGGCCTCTGTTAACTTAGTAATCTTTTGTCCTTATCTGTCACTTTGACATTTACCTTTCACAGATAAGGACAAACGATTACTAACCTCGTTTAATGCTCCTCTCATCTACTCAAAGGTTAACTGGTAGAGATCCCTTATAGGGATAAGTTCGCCTTTGTGCATTTATTATTGTTATTTGTATTATTTTGTGAATTGTATCTGTTTCTTTATATTTGTACAATAAAGCATTACTTACTTACTTACTAACTTAGCAGAGGCCTATAGTGCGTTTATGAATAAGGAGGTTAATCGTTTTCTATTCTTTTATTTGGGAGTCTAATTCGTTACTTAGTAGTTACCTAACATTAAGTGCAAAGGGTAAGGAAACAACCACGTAGGTGCTTAATAGTTAGGTATTTAAACTCTTTGTTAGTTTAATGGCACTGTTAAGTAACATGGTTCTTCCGTATTGTCAGTTAGTGTCAATTGAGATGTAAGTAGTTTATACATACATACATACATATCGTCACGCCTCTTTCCCACTGGGGTAGGTAGAGACCACTTTGTTCCTCCTGTTCCTGTTTGATCCTGACATACCTCTTTCGCTTCATCCACATTCATCGTTGAGAAGTAAATTTTAGTGTTAACTTTGCATCAGTCGCATCAATTAAGTGACGAATCTTCTTTCATTGGGCATCGAAACCCAGAGACTTATTTTATCTTTTTTTCTTCTCAAGTTTTACTACGCTTATGACGTATCCAGATATTTTGATTCCGTCACCACTCGCAACCATATCGGACATTGTAGTTTTACACTGTTCATTTTAGTTTTTATCACAGTTTAAAGTTGGGCCATGAAAACGTAGATCCCGCTCATCCTCCAACTCGCAGTCTTCACGATAGCTTTCATCAAACAAAAACAACCATGATAACTGATTTTTCTATTATATCTTTAAGTACATTTTCTTTTCGACAGCATGTGGCACTCAGTTATTTCCAACGGTAGTACGTAAAAATGGTAAAATCTTAAACATGAACCCCCTTATTCATAAACGCTCTATAGGCTTCTGTTAACTTAGAAATCGTTTGTCCTTATCTGTGAAAGGTAAATGTCAAAGTGACAGATAAGGACAAACGATTGCTAAGTTAGCAGAAGCCGCGAGAGTATAAAATATATAGAGCGTTTATAAATAAGGTGAAAAACCGTAAGTCTGCTTAGTTACCTACTTGTTAACTGTTTGTTTAGTGAGTCTTACGAAAGGGATAGAGTCACATTGTTGTACGATCAGTCTAGTCGTGCAGTCCAATTGAGATAATTTTGCACATAAGTTGTCAAAAAAGTCAATGGTGCAAACTGGAATTTTTACCCACGATCTGTTCTTTATGGGGCAGTAGGTCAGCCTGTTTTACGTCTGGTTGTTTTAGTTTGCTAAGATATATTTTAGCATCCGCTGTGCTAGTGGCTTCGACTAAAAGGCAAAACTAAAAAACACGGCAGTTTCAGTGAAACGCGAGCGTAATCCAACGCAACACACTTTTAACTGCCAGTGTACCTACTGTATTACGTGTCCGGTTTATATGTCGAACGTCAAATGACAATACTGTTTATTTATTCTTTGTATTTCAGCAAAAATGTTGGACAAGTCTGATCGAGCATCCATAACGAACATTTAAAACTGGGATTTAAATTGTGTCGAAAACCTGAGATCGTTTTCTAGTTAAAGTCTCTGTTGTGGTTTATCGAAATTATCTAACCGCTTTCTGAAGTACCCCCTACTTTATACCAAGTTAAATCTAACTAATATTATAAATGCGAAAGTATGGATAAATGGATAGATGGATGGATGGATGTTTGTTTGTTACTCAATCACGCCAGAACCGCCCAACGGATCTGGATGAAATTCGGCACATAGATAGAGAAAAGTCTGGTCGGCACATAGGCTACTTTTGGTACGGAACCCTAAAAACGAAGTGCACTACAGACGCACATTTAAAACTTTCATTAAATTTCCGTGAAGTAATCGTAAAATTACGGAACCCTAAAAAACACCAAAAATGCGACGTTGTTAGCTCAGTACGTATAATAAACGCTCTTAAGCGGTCGGTCATAAATTAAACAATTATGTTAATGCATGACAAATGTTAAAAACACTCCAACATTCGAAATTCATCAAACAAAATGTCAACGACGCAAGAAAACAACTAATAAATACGACGCCTTTCAGCGTTTTAAGCGAAATCCAATGTATTTCACATTTATGTTGATGTAGGTACGATCAGAAAGCTTGGGGTAAAAAGAGAGCTTACCTACTGACGTGATTGATGGGGTGTTCTAAGGGGGAAAGGGTTTATATACAGGGATCTCGGATAGTAAGAGCTTTCGCGAGCTTTATGATTTAAATAAGACGTGAGTAATTAGAGGTTGACTGAAGGTGTTGAGGGGAAACTTGGCAGACGTATTTTGGAGTGTCGAATAGACGATAATTGCAAGCTTTTCTTTACATTGTAATGTTTGTATTTATCTTGTATGTTCAGGTCAAATCTTACTTAAATTAACCCACTTCTCCGGTGCTCAGAATAACTTGAAATTTCGTATAAAAATATGTCCATAACTTGTATGACAATACAATTACTGGCAGTGAAATTGTAGTAGTCCAGTAAGTACCATCTTTGCAGGAGGCATTCTTCTAAAAAAACTCGTAGGTAAGTACTGAAAAGGATTTTTTTGTCATAAATTTTATAAATTTCAATAGACGAAAAATATTTAACCTACTACCTAGACACTTACGTGTAAGATAGCCAAGCCTGTGCGAAATATATATATGTTTTTTGCATGTATAAATAAACATATTATAATAATATATTTCGCACAAGAGTCAAGAGTACCCGAAACCGACGAGCATGTATGAAGAGATTGATGAATGTGGATGAAGCGAAAGATAATGTCAGGATAATTAGCAAGTGGAACAAAGTAGTCTCTGCCTACCCCTGTAGGAAAGAGGCGTGACGATATGTATGTATGTATGTATGTATATTTCGCACAGGGTTAGCTATCTTGTAATTAGCTGAGTAGCAAGGTAAAATATTTTTGTTGATTGAAGTGGACCTCCGAAAAGTAACGCCTGATGCGATGAAATAAATTTATTTTTAAAGTATGTGTTGTGCTTCAGCCGTTCTAGATAACGATATACTAACACAGGTACTTACAGGCTGTGCACAGTGACCCGAAGTCGATCTATAGTCTATAGTGTATGTATAAGATAGAACAATAACTTTCCCATCACGAGCATTAAATTGTTCATAACATTGCAAATTTCAGGTTAAATATATACAGTACTTACTAGCTGTTGCCAGCGACTTCGTCTGCAAGGAATTCGTTTATCGCTATCCCGCGGGAACTACGCAATTTTCCGGGATAAAAAGTAGTCTATGTGCTATTCCAGACTTTTCTCTATCTATGTGCCGAATTTCATCCAGATCCGTTGGGCCGTTCTGGCGTGATTGAGTAACAAACAAACATCCATCCATCCATCCATCAATCCATACTTTCGCATTTATAATATTAGTTAGATTAAAAGTGGGGCTTTTTGGTTGTTAACTTATCTTGTTTGAAGAAAAAGCATTATCTTTATGGTTAACTTCTCAAAGAGCCTTTAGAAACGTCTTTTTGAGTCGTACCCAAACATCAAATCGACAATATCTCTTCCAAGGATTCTCAGAAATTTCTTAGACATGGAAAAATGACACAAGAATAAGACGAAGGGAAGAAATAATGAAAGAAAAACATTCATGGCAAACAAAAATATTTTCTTTCAGCCCCGGCTTTTCATTATTGCCTTAAACACTCGTTTCGGGATCTTGTTTATGCCTTTCTTGGCCTAAGCCTATTAGAAAACTTCGTACTTTCACCTTGTTTGATATTTTTGTGTTGTTCTCACAATATTGGCAGCAATTTTTAAATTTGAAAAATTCAAGGCCGAGGTGTAAAATGGAAGCTTCTTTATTCGATATCGTCCGATAACCACGATTCGACATTTAAAGAGGGTGACACTTTCCTCGTTACTGGCAGATTGACGTTGAGTTTTTAAATGTGGCAACACTACAGTATGAATTATTATGACGCAGTGTTCGTTTCGCTGCCGCCGGGGCGAGCGCTCCAGGACTAAGAATTAGTCCGAACATTCCCAACAGTACTTGACTTTTATACGTGAGCTATCCGTTTGTGTTACTGTAATGTGCTGCAATTTGTATACTAATTCTAACATATAATATTATACGTCACCCTTGGCCGTAATTGGGATTTATACAAACCACGGGCGGTAATTCGTAAAGCCCCAGGTCGCATATTTATGCCCCTCACCTTCGGTTCGGGCCACAAACACCTGCGATCTGGAACAATTACGAATTCACCGCCCTCGGTCTGTAATGTACTATTTCTCACTATAACGGTCTCACTCTAGCGGGCAAAATCTTTACACGAATCAAAGCGCGTTCAGTCAACGCGGCCTGCCGTCGCAATCGTTTTTCACTTCAATTTCATTTCGATTAAATTTCAGTCCCTGCCTTCAATATTTCACTCACGTCCGCACATTAGTTCCCCCGCCACCTGTACACGTCTTCGAAATATTAGAATTTAAAGGCATTTTATTTCCTTTAGCACCGTGCGAATCATTTTTACTTGGCTCCAGTTTGTTGTGATTTGACGGGCCTGTTTAGAAATACAGTTTGGCGAAAAAGAGTAGTAAATTAAAAAGTGGCTATACTGTGGTCTCGTCCCTTTCTGATCTATAGTATGAGAAAACGGGACGACACTACTGTGTTGCCACTTTTTAATTTCTACTCTTTTTTGCCAGACTCTACATAGGTATAGTAAACACATAAATCGCGTCTGTATCCCTTACGGGGTAGACAAGCAAGAGCCTAAGTTTTTTTTTCTTTAATGTTGGGAAGGAAACGTTAAAATCTTAAGTCTAATCTAAATTTAACAAACTTTGAAGTAAACAAACCGTATTCCGTTTCCGTCATTCCGTCAGACAGCCGTCGTTGAAAATCTTGCAAAGGCTTTTGTTTAAGTTGAAAATATTATATTGAACGAATGCTACGAGATTAACAATTTGACGGGTAAACCTAATCTCACGTTGTCTATAAATATCTTTTGACGGCAGGGGGTCTCTATCGTTTGCCCGAATTTCATATGCCATAAATGTATTGCTTGCCATAATGATCATTTGCCATAACTCTTTTTTCTCTTTATTTGTTAATTATTCCGGATTGTTATGAAACAAACCTAACCTAACCTATAGAGTTCTACAAGATTGCTATTGCAATTCTCCTGAAAAAATACGGTTTCAGAGTAAAAATAGGGTTATGGCAAATGATCATTATGGCAAATGATCATTATGGCAAACATTACATTATGGCATATGAAATTCGGGCAAAAGAGGGGCTCCGGTTTTGTACTTATGTTTTCTAGTTAGTAGTAGTGTAAAAGCGCGATTTGGAAATGTGCGGAAGCATGTCAAATCAGTTACCAGTTTTCAATCATTCCCCATTTTGCCATAAATAAAACAACAATTATCACATTAATATTTTTTCTACCTTTGTACTTTTACTTAAAAACTTAAATTATTCCGAATGAGTTTCACTGCTGCTGTCACTATTTACGTATTACAAAGTCATCGCACATTTTATTTACTATGTTAATATGAACCTTGAACCCCTCAAAAGTATCGCGCTTAATTTGAAATATACTTACTAAAGTACGAATGTGACATTCATAAAATATATCGTTCGTTCAATAATCAAATCATTCATTACGTGACCTAAGTCGAGCACTAGTGAAATAAATGTGGTATCATTATTTCGTAAAATGACATTTGGAAAGTATCATCTGGCTACAGTGATTTAGCTGCCAGACTATACTCCGCTTCTCAAGTGCACGATAACCAAACCTATGCTAAAAATATATGTTTTTCATGCAATCTACCTACTACCTACTACTACCTTAGTTATCCCTTACACCACACAAACACTGACGCGTTTCGATGACTCTACGGAATCATTTTCAAAGTCACCAACCATTTTTTTACTCAGTCGATGGATGTATAAGAGTGGCCACCAATAGTCATCTCTAAGTCACTCACTTTGAAAATGATCCCGTAGAGGGATCGAAACGCGTCAGTCTCTTATACGAGTATGGACGAGTTAGTGCCTAAGAATGGATAGATATTCTCTTTATAACTGTCTACAAGCAATTAACCTTCTTTAAAGCAATTTCGCTTAACACCGGTAGAATTTCTGAAACAACTCGCCACGTGCTAAAAGTTAAATTAAAATAGAATCGAAATCAAAATGGCGGCCTCAACTTTATAAGGCATTAAACAGTTTAAGTCTTTTATCGAATATCGAAGTTTGTTACTTTCCAAGTCTCAAGATTTACAAGTTAATTTTAAGTGCTCTTGAGCTTAATTATATTGAAGATAATTCGTAACTGATGTCAGATATTGGATATTCTTGTACGGCCGAATGGAGGTAAGATTTTGGCGTGGCGTGGATTATAAATGATCTTCTTTTAGGTTATTGACTGGATTTCTCATTATGATAGGTACTTCATAACAGCTTATTAAGAGGGAAATAATTACGTAGACTTAGAAGATTTTGTTCACTGCTCGAAGGGTAACGAACTTAAGTATAAATTTACTTTGCTATCTCCGCGATATAGTAAAGTTAAGTGCAGGGATAATGGAGTGGGAATAAGGGGGTTATATTATAGACTCGCAAAGTAAAATTGTAACTAAATAGTAGCTTCGATAAACGAGCCACAGACAGACAGACGGACAACAAACCGATCCAATCAGGGTTCCTTTTTCCTATAGTGACAGTCTAACTCTAAAAATAGACCCGAACATGTATACTGGAGTACACGTAAGAATTATTAGTAAAATAGAAGCATCAATAACGTATATGCGTTGGAGTTGAACAAAACGTCACGTAACCGACAAATTTATCTTGCCGATAACGCCATGCAACCTTGTTTACGCCATGCACAATTTCGCTTTATCTGTACCATCCGAAATGAATGACAGATATGTATGGGACGTTATCCTGAAATACCGGGTTAGGTTCAAATTTAACGTGGTTTATGATTGTCGTTCGATTAAGTTGTTACGAGCTGCGTTCTCGATTGCGGGATTTATCTCGATTGCGAGATTTTATAGAGCTGCAATTTCAGTTGTGTCTGGGTTGGAAAAAAAGGAGTCCGCATAGGGGCAAAATAAATGGATAATGTACTTTGCTACTCCTCGTAGTGAGGTCAATAGTTATGAAAACAGCCACGCTTCCGATGAATATTTTTTGTCCATGCAGTTAATATTCTAGAACAAACAACAATCAAAGTGAAAGTAACCAGAATGTCAATCAAAACCACCACCACCATCGAAGGACCGTCAGAGTATCCGTTGAAGATTCCTCGGAGAGAGGTGAAACACGTGTCCGGAATATTTTATGTAGTGGTTTTGATTATCATTTTTGTCAACTTGACCGGAGTAGCAAAGTACAGTTTACCCATTTATTTTGACATTGACCTCCGCAAAGTAACGCCTCTACAGTTCTTCTAGGGGCGTTTCATTGTCCGTCCGCACGTCCGTCTAGACCCTTTTTTATCAGGAACGCGTGGAATCAAGCTAAAAGTAATATCCTAACTCAGGTCTGGTAGCTTTAAGAGCAGTAAACCGATCAAACTACAAGCGAAATCAATCAAAAAACACAACCATTAAGAAAAAGTGTTTCCACACAAATTGCCGTGAAATCAAAACCGGGGCTGCTTCCAGTTATCCTAGAAATTTTATATTTAGTAAGTAAGTCGTCATAGATAGGTACCTACAGCTGTTCATAGCTGCATTTGCTAACGTCCTACCATTTTGTACGGAACTCTGTGTGCGGGGGTCCGTTTGATACTTAGTCGGCTTACATAAAATAAAGGTGGAAACATTGTTAACACGCGACGCGACCCGATGCAACGCGACGCGTGTTGAGTCGAATCAAATTGTATTATTTTCTATGACCAGAACCACACTATGAACATCCGACGCGACGCCATGCGCATACATTCGTTGCATCGGGTTGCGTCGCGTGTTAATAATGTGTTTCCACCTTTAATTACTTTTAATTTCAGCACTGATATTTCGTCACTCTTATCATTGGTAATCATTTTTGATTTCCCTTAGGTAATAAACCTGCGGCATAATTTGCTAGCACAAACTTTTTGCTTTAAAAGAATACTACTCGCTAGTATATAACGTCAACGTAATCCTGCCACCAAGCAGCAGACCTTACGTTGTTCCGGCGTGGCGAAAAAAACAGGGCTGGTGAAATTAATTGCACCATAAGGTCTATCGTGACTCTCTAGGCTGACAATACTCTGGTGCTTCGGATCCATGGTCGACATGGTGGTCTGGGAGCAAAGAAAAAACATAGAACGTACCAGTTGCTTCTCTTCCCGCTCAGATTGTAAAAGGCCGTCAAGAGAATCGGCGAAAATCGGATGAATGTAATAGGAGATACGTCCTGCAATCCATCACTATTTTGACTCCCCTTTCCACGCGTCCATAATCATGGTAAACGTGGCCTTTAGGTCTTGTTACCTTAGGTTCTGTCTACCCCCCCAAACAGGAAGGAATGGAGGAAGAGAGCCTCACACACGCCTCGTCCCAACGGTGCGGTGGATAGTGCATAATGCATTTTCCCTCCGAAAAAAAAAAGCGACGGGCGGGTAGCACTCCGGGAGTGCCGGCAGAAGTGAAAACAGCAGCTTAGATTAGATTTTAATGTTGTAAACGCCATGACGCTCAAGACGCGTACCGTACTGGCCGCTTACAAAAAAAAAAACGTACGTATTATCTATATTGACAGACCTCCAACAATGTGCTGATGCCCTAGTACTTTTGCTTCACGACTCAACAAAAAAACACTTTTAAAATCAAACGCGATTCATTCGTTTTTCAAAATAAGCTCTTAGAGGATCTGATATCCTGGTACTTAAACTCTCCCTCCGTCTTACGCCTGACTCGAGTTTAACATTTTTTAACCATCCCAAAAAGTGCTTAACGCCGCTAAAGAAGATTTCACTTCAAAAATGCCTCTGTCTACCCCGTAAGGGATAAAGACGTGATTTATGTCTATCATGTTACTATTAAATTAATAAACAGTTTACCTAACGCAAAGCGAAATCGCCGATAGCGTAAGCATAATTGAAATATTTATGCATTTGGGTTGATTTGAAAACGGCAGCACAGAAATAGAGTCGTCTCGCTCATCCCCTGTGCATTTGATAGTGTGCGCATCCTTCCCTGTAGCACTAATCACATTTCAATCTGCATATTTTAAAAGGTGATATCCTCATTAACGTGGGAATTCTATTTTAGAAAGAGTCGAATGCTTGCGAATGCTTTAATTCATTTGTGATTGAATAAACTATATAAGAATAACACCATGTCTGGGAGTCTGGGACTGCTTCTGCTTATAACACGAATGCAACTTCCAATTAGAGATTTATTTTGTTCAATTTAAGCTCTTGCCCCGTGAAATAGCCGTGGTAGCATAGTGGTTTGACCTGTGGCCTTTAGAGGCAGCAGAGGGTCGTGGGTTCGATTCCCGGGCTCGCACTTTTGAGTTTTTCGGAATTTATGTGCGATGTTTCATTTGAAATTTACCATTCCTTTTTGTCTTTTATTTCAACCAAAAAATATTTACAAAAAACAAATTAAACTAAGATAAAATTAAAAACTAAACTTAAACTAACTATAAAAAGCTATAAGTTATAAAAAGAACACCCCGTCCAGCCCTGCTGGCTGTGGCAGGGTTCCCAGGACGCTAGCGGCATTACCCATTTACCATGAGCTTTTCGGTGAAGGAAAACAACGTGAGGAAACCTGCACATAACTTCGAAGCAATTCAATGATGTGTGTGAAGTTCCCAATCCGCACTGGGCCCGCGTGGGAACTATAGACCAAGCCCTCTCGTTCTGAGAGGTGGCCTGTGCCCAGCAGTGGGACGTATATAGGCTCCAGCCTGCATCTCCAGATGATGATGAAGCTCATTCCCCAATAGTAATAATATTAATATTTAAATTATAAAATCCCCCGCGCATTAATCGAGTCATCTTACATAATTAAGTAAATAAATAAAAAACAATTTTATGCCTAAAATGCATTACATCATCTTCAAACTACTGGACCGATTTTTACCAAATATGCCTAAGAACTACCGCAAGGAAACTGGCTTCTAAATAAGAAACTGCATTAAAGTCAGTCGGTTTGAGAACTACGATACAGACAGACAGACACCCACACACAGACCGACGTCAACCTATTTTTGCGTCGGGGTTTAAAAATATATGTCCCGAATAACTAATTTTTGACATTGCAATCAAAATACCCAAATTGCCTTCCCTCAGACGTCACTCCGGTCTTAATCGAGTGGCAATCCGATTCCAGTCATCCGATATAGCACGCGTCCGATTCGTAATTCCATGCGTCCGATATTGCAGCCGCGCTGTCAACGCGCAGGCGACGATTTTGGCTGCGCTCAAGTGTAAATGATGGGCCGAATAAATGTCACTTGTCCGAGATCTCATAATAGAGCTACGAACAAAACTGTGCTTGCAGAATTCTGAGCACTGAATCACAGTATATATTATAAGCTAAAGCAGTATGGAAGCTAGGCTTACTTTTTGAAATAAGTACCTACGCTCCAATAAAGCGTTAGGGTTGTCGATTTATTTTTTGTTAAATTGAAAAGTTTTTTGTCTAGTTAGTGCTATAATCTCAGCTGGTAAGGCCTGTTTTAGAGTAATTAGCTACACTTAATTAAGAGTATTAGGGTTGGCACCCTTAATTTGTGTAAAAGAGAAACAAACGTTTATATGGATTCTATATTAATTAAATAATAATCGAATGAATTAACATTTTTTTAAATAAAATAGGGTATTTAAAAAAGACTTCAACAGTTTAAAATTTTTTATTTGTCGGTAGGTAAGTATTATATATTACTTACTGAAAAACACTTAGGGGCCGTGTAGAAGCGCGCGTCTATGTGTGCGTTCGTTTCGACCGTTTTGTTCGTAGATTCCCTACTGCTTTAGCTTATATATATACTGTGACTGAATTCAGTTTGAACGTTGAAATGAAACAAGGTTTTATAATGATGAATCCGGAATTTATTCCAGCAAGTAATAGTTTTACATACACAAATCATGTCTATATCCTTAACGGGGCAAACAGAGCCCTAGGTAAAGGTAAGGGTAAAGGTAGGTAAAGGCTGTGGGCGTATAGGTGGAAAGAGGAATCAAAATAGTGATGGGTTGTTAGCAGCATTCGCCTGTAACATAATTCCTAAGATATGTGCTCATTCCATCGATGGGCTTTTACCATCTGCGCTGGAAGAGAAGCAACAGCATTCCGCGTTTTTTCTTTTCTCCAGAGCAGCATATGATAATCTAATCTGCTATCTAACTTCTAACTAACATTATAAATGCGAAAGTATGGATGGATGGATAAATGGATGGATGTTTGTTTGTTACTTAATCACACCAGGATGTCCCAACGAATCTGGATGAAATTCGGCATATAGATAGAGAAAAGTCTGGAACAGCACATAAGCTACTTTTTATCCCGGAAAATTTCCGCGGGATAGCGATAAACGAATTCTTTGCAGACTAGTCATATTATAAACAAGAATAAGTACAATTGCATAGTAACGCTGAAGACACCTCAATAAAATTTAATAAGGGCCAATATAGACGGACTGCTACATAACTGCAACTGCCGTCTCCTCAGACAATGTTGATCGCAGTCAGCGTGCAGTGGTACCGATTATAATGAAACTGCAATAGAAAATGTGTTGGGGAAAAACTGGTTCTGGAGTGGAGACCACGTCTCAGCAAACGCATTGTAGGTCGTCCTGTTGCTAGATCTTCTTCTTCTTCTTCTTTAGGTGCCTCTCCGACTAGCGAAGGTTGGCAGTCAGTTCTGAATATTTCTCCCTGTCTCTCGCGAGGCGAAATAGATGGGCAGCACAGCACTCGCGATGCCGGTCCACTCCCGAAGATTCCTGAGCCAAGATTGCTAGATGTTGTTGTTGTTGCTAGATGGGACGATGATATTCGCAAGGCGGCGGGCAGGGATTGGAGGAGAGCTGAAGATCGAGCCCAATGACGTGCTATTGGAGAGGCCTATGTCCAGCAGTGGACTAACAGGGGCTGATGATGATGAACAGAAAATGTAGGCAGGGTAGTTACGTTGCATTCAGAAGAAGTTCGTTTGTATTGGCCCTAAATGAAATATCAATACCGAGTCCATTTTGTCTCACTGCCGTGTCCGGAGTCACACTCAATTCAGATCGGCTTCTACTATGACAGTGATTTCAATCATGACTGACCTAGGACAGTGCTTGGCTCAGACAAGTCAAGACTTGACGTAGGTACAGGTCATAGACTGATCGAAGCTTGACATCATAACTACGAGTATAAAAACCATTCGGGACTTATAACCGCACTTATTATTTATTTATAAGCCTTTTTATTCCGAATTCGCTACAATTTCGGTAAGTACATGTTGTTGTTGTTGTTGTTGTTATTGTCTTTTTTTTTTTTTTTTTTTTTTATTATTAAATTGTCGCGAAATTCGGCGTGCCTTATGGCATAGGCCTCCTCCGTGTATTGGAGGGTTTGGGCTATAGTTCCCACGCGCGCCCAGTGGGGATTGGGAACTTAACACACACCATTGAATTTCTTCGCAGATGTGTGCAGGTTTCCTCACGATGTTTTCCTTCACCGAAAAGCTCATGGCAAATTACAAATGTAATTTTCGCACTTAAATTCCGAAAAATTCAGAGGTGCGAGCCCGGGATTTGAACCCACAACGCTATGCTTGAGAGGCCACCAGGTCAAACCACTAGGCTACGGGACTTAACCGCACTTAACCTTCAATAATTTTTTATTACCTACCTCGACAAATAATGATTACGTTTACGACGATACGACCGCGGTGCGGTTTTTAGTACTCCTCTGTGTTTGGTCCACATAATTATCTTATTAATATAATGAATGTAAACATAATATTTCGCACAGGCATAGCTGTCTTACACATGTGTTGAAGAGAATAACCTACCTAAAATGGCGTCCATCACGTCTCGTGTCTGCGTGATAGAAATGGAAAGATTACGACCACTGAAACAAAAATATATTGGATTGTAAACATACCTACATACGGAGTCGATACTACCATATTTTCAATCCTTTATTTTCATAGCGCCTATTGTAGCGAAACCATTTTCCCGTATGCTTAGTGTAAGTTTTTAGTAACAAAATACGACTCGAACGCGTTCGCATTAAAATGTCAAATACCATGAGAATGGTTTGTTGCCGTTTCGATCTGCAAGTGGCGCTACTAATTATCTCATAGTAATTGAGACGTTTACGTGAACGCGTTCGAGACGTTTTTATACGCGAAAACTTACACTAGAGGCTTCGCAATCAACGACGATATTTACCACAGCCAACAAAATATGAAAGTTTCCAGCCTTCCAATTACCCATTCCGTGGGCCAAACTTACGTATTTAAGTTCAGTTCTGTTTCTTTGTCTTTCAGAGACACTTCAAACTTCATTATAGCACTAGGGCGGAAAATCAACATTTCGCAGCTAATTGTGGAAACTTCTTGTGCTCACATTCGTCGAATCAACTGGAATCCGGTGACCGCTCCGCACTGCGGCGACGCATTACGCCGCCGGGAGGTAATTACTACCTTGCTGACCGTTGTGCGCGTACGCTGGCCACGACCGGTAGTTTTTAAAGTGAAAAGTTCTTTAGCGGCGCTGAGCACTTTTTGGGATGGGTAAAAATGTTAATTTCGGGACAGACGTAAGACGGAAGGAGAGTTTAAGTACTTACCAGGATATCAGGATCCTCTGAGAGCTTATTTTGAAATACGAATGAATCGCGTTCGATTTTTGGAGTGTTTTTTTGTTGAGTCGTGGAGCAAAAGTACTAGGGCATCAGCACATTGTTAGAGGTCTGTCAATGTAGATAATAGGTACGTACTTTTTTTGTAAGCGGCCAGTACGGTACGCGTCTTGAGCGTCATGGCGTTTACAACATTAAAATCTAATCTAAGCTGCTGTTTTCACTTCTGCCGGCACTCCCGGAGTGCTACCCGTCGCTTTCTTTTACCCGACTACGGCAAAGCGGAGGGTTATGATTTTAACAGGCTATATATATGTAGGTTTCTGTTCCCTCATAGCTCGGAAACTAATTATCAGAACTGGACAAATGAGGTTTTTTTTTTTTTGAATATGAATAGGTATCGTTAGAAGCGTCTTTTTTGTCTGCTGGTAGCTATATGACGTGTAAGTGTAACTAAATGTAATTTAGCGCCCTCTGGTGGTCATAAAGTACTCTGTAACTTTCAACATAAAACTGTTTGTTTGTTTGTGTTGTAATTAAGTACTATGTAATTAAAAAAATAGATAAATACCGTGTTTTTTTTTATGTGAATAGGAAGGCAAACGAGCAAGTGGGTCACCTGATGGTAAGCGATCACCACTGCCCATAGACACCCGCAACCCCGGAGGGATTGCAGATGCGTTGCCAACCTAGAGGACTCATTGGAAAGGGCATTACTCTGTATATTTCAAAATATATTACTATACATTATTTTTACGTACATACAAACAGTCACGCCTCTTTTCCATAGGGGTAGGCAGAGACTACTTTGTTCCACTTGCTACGATTTTGACATAAGTACCTCTTTCGCTTCATCCACATTCAACAACCCCTTCATATATGCTCGTCGGTTCTGGGTAGCAGACAGGTCAGACGGGCAGGAGACGTACACACATAACAACACACACGTACACATAACGTACGTACATAAAATCACGCCTTTATCTCACAGACTGCATTTCTGCATTTCTGCATTTCATCATAAAAAAAACTTTTTTTTTGTAATGGCAGTTCGCAGTGTACCATCCCTGACGTGTGCAGTTTACTCTCCGTAGCGTATTGATGCATGGCACATCGTACGCCCCTGGGGCTCAACACACAAATTCATGAGCTCAAATAAAACCTGTAACAGACAGTGCTCCCATTAAACTGACGGACGTTGGCATTGGTTAAAAAAACTAGTGTGACCGGCATGGAGGAAACAACTAACTGAATATAAGCTTAGGGTCGTATTTTATAAAATCAAATTAAATTAAATATACATAAAAATCGATAACATAACATGTGCGCATCGGCGTTATTGTGAGGTGAAGGCGATTGCTAGATGATGGTGCGCACCCCTCTCGCCGAGAGTCTTGACCAATCAGCGCTGCAGTAGATGACGTGATATCGGTGCTGATTGGATCCCGATGTCGTGATTATGTGTAGGGTAGGCACGCGTATTAAAATATGCATTTTTACATGTCATGCATGTATACAGTCGTCCACGTAAGTTGCATTGACAGAGCTTGATGATTAATATGTCTCTATCAGATAAAGACCTATCTTATCCTAACCGAGTAGAGGTACTTCTTTGTCACACAAACCTTTATTTGCCGTCACAAGTGTTTTGTGACAAAATGCGTAAGAATTAGAATAGAACAGATTTCTCAGCTGCAAAACGCGTTAGACGACTCGATAACCCTTCAGAAATGACACGCGCCTATTTAAGAAGCCTACATCACACGCGCCATTTTGTCTTCCAGCCCTTAACCAAAGAAACCATCAGTTCAAAGGTGTTGAGCGAAGGTTATTGACAAAAAGGTTGATTGATACGCTCTGTCGTGGATAGGTAATCGATCACAATAACATAACCTGTTTTTCCGGAGTGCTAAGGGACTTACGAGGTGTAGGCGATGAGGGAAAGAGATGGCGAGAACTTGAGCAGTTTAGGTGAAAGCGAGAGCTTGACCTTTTAGCTTTAGCAGGCCTGTATGTGTAGTGCAAGTTTTCGGTCACAAAATACGTCGCGAACGCGTTTGCGTTATCAAATACTATGAGAACAGTAGCCGTTTTGATCCGCAAGCGGCGCTGACAAATTTTCCACAGTAATTGAGACGTTTAGGATATCGCAATCGGGATGTTTTTTTGCGTCAAAACAAAACGTACACTAGAGCCATTGCTTTGCCAGATTTTTCTTGCAAATATAAACCGAGCCACTGTAACATCATCATCAACCTATACTAGTCCACTGCTGGACATAGGCTTCTTCAACTACACGCCATGTGCACGATCCTCGGCTAATCTCACCAAGCTTTTGCCAGCCTCTCTGCGAAGATCATCGCTCCACCTAGCCTCAGGGCATCCTACGCCATCATTATCATATCAGCCATAGGACGTACGCTGTTGGACATAGCCTCCCCCATAGACCTCCGGTTGCCTCGGTTGGAAGCGGCTTGAATCCAGCGCCACCTATTTCACCAATTTTTGGCAAATGTCGGCGATATGTGACAATTCGACATGCAAAGCGTAGTCATTATGAAGCCAACCGGCGTAGATTCTGGTCGAGGTCGTAATGTAAACATTGTCACTTGTCACCGACAATTGTCCAGTTAATGAAATAGGGGCCTGGTCATCCGTCCACTTCGTTGGTGGACGTCCTACGCTGCGCTTGCCAATTCGCTGTCTGTCAAGAACTCGTTTACCCTACCGCTAGGTAACATCAGCAATCCTAATATGGATATCGACTGCGATATTATCGCTTGTTACCCGATCGATCTGGAAAATTGTTTGACCCTTTACCAACATCCAAAGTGAGTCTCATTAACCGACTGATCTATTATTCAAATGCAAATAGCTCCGGTCAATTGGTTTGATTTAAGTTATTAGAATAAATAAATTACGGGTCTAATGGACAGTCTTCATTGTGTTCTTGGGTATTTTTGTATGATATTTTAGTTAGATTCTGTTCCGTTTTAGAAAACATCGTTCAGTCGTTGTTAAAGTGCTGGGGCCTTACCATGACGTCCTAATTCCGACTCAGTTCAAGTTTTAGCTGTCACTTTTAGTATGAATCTGACAGCGAGCGAATCTAAACTGAATCGCGTTAAGACGTCATGGTAAGGCCCCTGGTTGTTTATAAAAGGCCAAGTGCAAGTCGGACTCGCGCACCGAGGGCTTTGTACGAATTCTGCAAGATTTTATATTTTAAAATCGAGTGTCAGAGCCTTTTTCCTTTTGAGATTCGGAACCCTAAAATCATCTACGTATAAAGATTTTCAGCTAATCGCTTCAACTTTCTGAGCAAGCAATTTCTTCGGACGAGTTTGTTAAGCGTAGGTTGTGCGTCCACCTACAACATTTTAGTATATTTTTGTGCGAAATGAAGGAGGCTAAATCAAGAGCTTCTAATATTAGAATGTGGGGACTACACATTGTGTCGTGTTTACTAAGTTAATTAGGTACCTCACTTAAAGGCCTTATGCGTCCCCGTATCTGATTTAGTTTGTAAGTATTTAATTTTTGCTATGTATGTATATACGTAGTTACCTACGTATGTTTGTCCGGGTGGAATCACTTGCGTAGATCGGATGACAATATAATAATATTCTAGTAGAATTCTGGTGCCCCGGTCAGGACAGTCTCCGCAGGAAGAAACTCTTCAATGGTTGGTCGGATTGACTTAAAATTTGGTAAACATATTAAATGTAAGACGCATGGCAATGCAAGTGAAGTCAACAAAAAGTACAGTCAGCAAAAAAACAATACAACAATACAATACAAATACTCTTTATTGAACACCATGAAAAAGTACAAAATAATACAGAAACAAAGAACAAAGTATACAATAGGCAGTCTTATCTTGTATCAAAAATGAAATTCAATTCAATTTTGGTTTTCGTAGTCAACTCGGCAAAAAACGGAAGCCTTTGTTGCCAATTCGATTCGATTTAGTAAAATGATGCTGTTGGAAGGGAAAAACCTCATTAAGCTCTAATTAACCTTACCACCGCACTCATAATAAGTTAATCGCTCCAATTACGACCAAAGATTGATTCGATTCGACATACAAGCGCTGAAACTGTTCAGTAATCTGCACTAAAAAGTGGGGTCAAAAGACTGACCGGCGCGGCCTCGCGCAGGCGATGACGATACTTAAAGTAAGTATTCACGTAGGTACCATCGTAGAACCCTAACGCAATAAGGTGACATATCACTCGAGTTTGAGTGACTGCAGCCTGTCATTTGCGACAGGGTTCTACGGTAGCACACTGCATTCTCAACCATCATACACAATCATGCTTAACTTGGCCTATATGTCTTGTTACCTTAGGCTCTGTCTACCTCGCAGGGGATGAAGACGTGATTTATGTATTTAGCATGATTGTGGGCGTATAGGTTGAAGATAAGTTGCAAGCCGCATCTCCTATAATTATGATGCCTAAGATTTTCGCCCGTTCCCTCGATGAGTTTTATTTCGTGCAACTAGCATTACACTGCGGCGTTTTCGGCCGAGCAATGTACCTAATGCTAATTTAGTAGTAGAAACCACCATTTTAAATAGGTAACTACTGACCCCCTTATTCATAAACGCACTATAGGCCTCTGCTAACTTAGTAATCGTTTGTCCTTATCTGTCACTTTGACATTTACCTTTCACAGATAAGGACAAACGATTACTAACTTAGCAGACGCCTATAGTGCGTTTATGAATAAAGGGGAAAAACTGTATCAACAAAACAAACATTTTTAACTAACCTGCTTACAAAATTACGCGAGAATTTATTGAAAAATGCGATCTGTAGAGGAGAATACTATACAGACGGATATACGATTTAGAAGTGAAAACTTCTTCTTCAGCGGCGCTGAGCACTTTTTGGGATAGGTAAAAAATTTAAACTCCCGTCAGGCGTAAGACGGAGGGAGACTTTAAGTATCAGAATCCTCTAAGAGCTTATTTTAAAATACGAATGAAGCTTTTTGAAGTGTCTCTCAGATGACCAGTTGAAATCTCGTGTAGAAGAAGTTTTTTTGCGCGAGTGTGCGTATATATAGTTTTCACTTCTGCCGGCACTCTCGGAGCCCGGTTACCCGGTGTTTTTTTTTTTCTGAAACGGAGAGAGCTCGGTCAAAACAGGCCAGTCTCGTAGGGTAATTGTCAAGTGAGCAGACCCTTAGTGCGCCAACACTCGGCTCAATGGCGCGGCTTAGCGAGATATTTGCTGCGTGATTGGTAGATTTACCCGACGCCTTGACTGCACATTCGCGAGCACCGGATTGTTTGTGTGAACGGTTTAATTTGGCGAGAAACGAGCATTTTACAAGCTTCTATACCTTGAAATGTATGTATGTATGTATGTAAGTATGTTTGTCCGAGTGGAAGTATGTAGAATGAATGACAATGCAAGTATAGTAAGTAAAAAACCGGGCAAGTGCGAGTCGGACTCGCGCACTGAGGGTTCCGTATAAATTCGCCATTCGCCAAGTTATTATAAAATCCAGTGTTAGCAGAGCCCTGCTCTTAATCAAAATGTAGGCAGTGGCAGTGTGAGGTCATTTTATATTGGTTACTTGTATATAGACAGACAAATATTAAATTAAAAAAAAACTACTTACTAGATCTCGTTCAAACCAATTTTGGGTGGAAGTTTGCAAGGTGATGTACATTATATATTTTTTTTAGTTTTATCATTCTCTTATTTTAGAAGTTACGGGGGGGGGGGGGCACACATTTTACCACTTTGGAAGTGTCTCTCGCGCAAACTATTCAGTTTAGAAAAAAATGATATTAAAAACCTCAACATCATTTTTGAAGATCTATTCATAAATACCACACACGTATGGGTTCGATGTTTTTTTTTTTTGAGTTTTAGTTCTAAGTATGGGGAACCCCAAAATTATTTTTGTATAAAAATCCTAATGCGGTTCACAGAATACATCTACTTACTAAATTTCAACAGTATAGCTCTTATAGTTTCGGAATAAAGTGGCTGTGATATACAGACGGACAGACAGACAGACAGACATGACGAATCTATCAGGGTTCCGTTTTTGCCATTTGGCTACGGAACCCTAAAAAGCTTGTGGTAAAAATTGTATTTTTGATATAAACTATTATCAGCTTTTATGTAACTTAAGACCGTGAGCTCTTAGACTGGATTCGACCAAAGTTTTTATTCCTGGAATAACACTTAGGTACTCTCGGATGCTAATGTCAAAATAGTATGGCGTTTTGACATTAGTATCCGAGAGTAAGTGTTATTCCTGGAATAAAAACTTTGGTCGAATGCAGCCTTAGAATACCAAAACGAGTTGGTCTTGCCGTCTCGCTCACTCTTATAAGTTTAATATTTGAACCGGTCAATGTTACCTGAAACCCACTAGGCATTCTTATTCGACGACCGGATAGCCTAGTGGTTAGTGACCCTGACTACGAAGCTAGAGGTCCCGGGTTCGAATCCCGGTAGGGGCAGACATTTGTATGATGAATACGAATGTTTGTGCCCGAGTCATGGATATTGTATGTATTTAAGTGTGTATTTACCTACATTATATAATTATGTTTATCCATTGCCTGGTACCCATAGTACAAGTCTTGTGCTTAGTTTGGGACTGGGTCAATTGGTGTAATTTGTCCCATGATATTTATATTTATATTTTATTTATTTATTTATAGCTCACGTAAGTACTGTATACGTATGTTTGTCCGGGTGAAAATTTGCATCTCAATTTTGAGATATCTTCATTCGATTCAGCTGAAATTTTTGCATACTTGTGTTTTGCATAGTCGAATGACGATAGTAATATTCCGGTGGCCCGGTCAGCACCGTCTCTTATCTTGTCTCGTTGCGATTGACTTACGTGTATTTCGTTAAAAAAAAAAAAAAACTTTTATACTTCTCTTCCCGCGCATGGTAAAAGCCCATCGAGAGAAAGGGCGACCTTAGGAATCATGTTATAGGCGATGAGGCTAGCAACCCATCACTATTTTGATTCCCTTTTTCACCTATATACACATCATGCTAAACGAGGCCTTTAAATTAGATCTTAGGATACTTAGGCTCTATCTACTACCCCGTAAGCGATAAAGACGTGATTTATGTATATATTTGGTTACACACTGAAAAAAATAATTTGCTAAATGAATCCGAACTTTCGTCAGACTGTAACCTAAAAAAGTGACTACATAACTAAGGCAATATCTTACCAAAACCTTTTGGTAATGTTTTGTTCTTTATAGGTAAACCTATTTGTTAAATCAAGTTAACTTTAATAACGCCTTACCGAATGGTTATTGATGAAATGGCCAAAGTAGTTTAGTTAAATATTTTTTTCAGTGCCGTCCCGAAATTTGTGTCGATTCTGTGCCAAATGCTTCTTTCTTTTTATCTCAACAAAGTGCTTTTCCGCGGAGGAACTTGCAGGCACTAACGGGATTAAGAACAGAAGCGTCGTCTCAAAAACTTTAGCCTGCTCTCAAAATGGCGGCATTTCATGAAACTCCGCTCTCGTGTGGAGTAATGGTGGGGAGCCATAAATCAGTGGCTGTGAATTGACGGTCCGCGGAGCGCAACGCGCAGCTGTTTCCGTGGTGTGGTCATACTACACTAGGTCGTAAGTCTGGTAGGACGTATCTCACATACATAGGGGGACGTCAAACCTATCACCCCTCTTTTTTCGGAGGTAAAAATACAGATACGTTAGCGAGAGCGTGAAATTGCCTGCGTAGTGGTATTATGTTTGTTTACATGCATTCTAAATTTGAATTTTCTCTTCTCTGCCATCAGCTTGTCCGGTCGGTTTCCTGACCTAAGTATCCACTATCAACCATACGAACGGTACAACCAATTAATACTAATCATCTTCCTAGCGTTTTTCCCGGCATTTGCCACGGCTCAGTGAGCCTGGGGTCCGCTTTGACAACCTAATCCCAAGGTTTGGCGTAGGCACTAGTTTTACCACTAGGTGGACTGACGACATCGTAAAAGTTGCGGGAAACCGGTGGATGCAGGTGGCGAGTTGTCGTTCATTATGGTGTGCTAAGGGGGCAGCCTTTGTTCAACAGTGGACGTCTTCAGGCCGATGATGATGATGATGATGATGACTAGTTTTACAGAAGCGACTGTCATCTGACCTTTCAACCCAGTTTAGTTACCCAAGCCCTATTGGGATTGGTCCGGTTTCCTCATGATGTTTTCCTTCACTTAAAAAGCTTATGGTAAATTTCAAATGTAATTTCGCACATAAATTCCGAAAAACTCAAAGATGCTAGCCCGGGATTCAAACCCGCGACCCTCTGCTTGTGAGGCCTTAGGTCAAACCTAGGCTACCACGGCCTTGTTTACATGATTTGTAAGGTTCAAAAGTTTCCGGCCTAATAATGAAAATTAACGTTTAGGTTAAAAAAAATATTTTTATTTTTCAATGTAGTCTCCTCCTATTGTTATACATTTTTCAGATCGTTTGATTAACATTTCTATGCCTTTAAAATAATATTCGGAAGTTTTGTCTTCGAAATGCTCGAAAACTGCAGCAGCGACCTCATCATCGGACGAAAATTTTCTCCCCCTTAAGTCCGATTTAAGTTTAGAAAATAAAAAATAGTCGCTTGGGGCTAGATCAGGGCTGTAAGGTGGGTGACGGATTGTTTTAAATCCACATTTAGATATAGCCGCCTTTACAACTGCAGCCGTGTGGACAGGCGCATTGTCATGAAGAAGACGGACACCCCTGCTGAGTTTTCCTCGACGTTTAAGCTTTATTGCTTCTCGCAACTGGTCTATAAGGCAAGCATAGTAACTGCCGTTTACTGTCTGATTGCGTTCTTTGATATCTATAAGCAATATCCCTTCGCAATCCCAAAATATTGTGGCCATTATCTTTTTGGTAGATTGGCACACCTTTGCCTTTCGAGGGGGTGCTTCCCCAGAACGACGCCACTCCATCGACTCTCTTTTCGAAAGAGGATCATAGTATAAGACCATAGTTTCGTCTCCGGTAACAATGGACTGGATAAATTCACTCTCACATGACTTGAACTCCTCTAAAAGTTCCTTGGAGCACGCCACTCGTTCAGCTCGCTGAGCACTCGAGAGAAGTTTCGGGACCCATCTTGCACTAACCTTATTCATGTTTAGATAGTCGTGTAGAATCCTAAGGACTGTTATTTTCGTAAGTCCCGTTCTTGACGCTATTTCCTTCGTCTTTAGTCTTCTGTCCTTCAGTACCTCTTGTTCGACTAAATCGACGTTATCTTGCGTAAGAACCTCAACAGGGCGGCCTGGTCGGGGTTCGTCATCGATGGACTCACGCCCTAAACGAAACTGCTTACACCAATCCTTAACAGTCGAAAACGAAGGGGAGGAATTCCCGTACACGTTATCTAACCTTTCTTTGATTATAGTTGGACTTATGCCTTCCTTTGTCAGAAATTTTATCACTGATCGATACTCCAATTTGAACATTGTACAAATTACACCGCTTTTTATATTTAAATCAAAGAAAATTTTATGAAAACGAAAGTTACAAACCACGAAATTATCCACACAATAGCTGAATAAATGACAAATAAAATGACATTCATTTGTTTCTTGTTTTCTTCTTTTAAATATATACGGCCAGGAACTTTTGAACCTTACTGGTATGTATAAAATATATTTTTACCTATACAGAGTAAATTTAATAAGTTACTCATGTTATACGCAACACCCTATATTAAACATACGTCCTTTCAGTTTACGGGATATATTCGCGTGATCACCGCACTTTATTTAGAGAAGCATTAAGTTACGTACATTTTGGAAGAACTTACGTCCTTTTTAGATTAAGGGGTTGGAAATGAACTTCATATCGGAATCGCAATTAACGCAATGCGACTGTACGCGTCACTTATTATCCGACACGATTACTCAACAACATTTCGTACATACATTACACAAATCACATATCTATATCCCTAACGGGGTAGACAGAAACCAAGGTAAGAAGACCTAAAAGCCAAGTTTAGCATAATTGAGATTTTCATTGAGCCTATAAGATTACCGAAAAGTTTTTAGGATTCCGTACATCAAAAGGAAAAAAAGGAATAGAGGATCACTTTTATTTGTTTTCTGTCCATCCGTCTGTCAAGACTTTTTTACTCAGGAACATATTATACATTATATAGCACATGAAATTAACTGATACCAAGTAGGTACTTAGGTCTGCGGGCCAGTAGCTTCGAAGCCTCAATGCAATACAAACAAACAAGTCTTTCCTCTTTATAAAATTTGTATACTTATAAGTAAAATGTAGATAAAACTATAAATCAACATTGAACTGCTTATCAAATACTCCGTAATACAATCCATTTCCACTAAATACCCATCGGCGACTAATTTAATAAATCTTTCATTAATTAATTAATGAAATAACCAATGATTCAGCGCAGCAAAACCGATTAAGTCGCTGCCGCATTTAATTCCATCCTACTTTATGATTTAAAATCATTGATTGCTCGTCGAATCGGGAGTCGGCAATCAATCCAGCACTTATGCTGATCTGATTGTCCTGTGCGGTATTATGTGAAACTCGTTTATTGGTGCTAGTTTTGCAGGTTGTAAGATCTTACAATACAATACAATACAATACAAATACTCTTTATTAAACACCACACTTGACATTAAGAGAGTCGTGTGAAAAGAATTTTCATACAAGTAGGGCTCTTGAGGAAACATAAACTGAGAAATCAAACAGAGAAGTGGCTTATTGTTGAAAAACAGATTGCCTTGAAGCAGACACCACAAATCAGGGGCCTTACCATGACCTCTTAATGCGATTCAGTTTAGGTTCGCCCGCTGATGTTTCATACTACAAGTGACAGCTAAAACTTGAACTGAGTCGGAATTAGGACGTCATGGTAAGGCCCCAGTACAAAACAAGAATATCTTCTAGAAGGAATGGGTTAAAATCATAGGAATTATGTTATAGACGATGCGGTTAGCAACCGATCACTAAATATTTTGATTTCCCTTTCCACATTTAGATTTCTTCTTCTTCTTCTTTTTCAGCGTGTAGACGCCCACCGTTGGGCATACGCCTCTCCAATCTGTCTCCATCCCGAACGGTTGCCCGTTTCCCTCTTCCAGACTGGTCCTGCTGTCTCCCTTATGTCATCGGACCATCGGGCAGGTGGTCTGCCTACACTTCTTCTGCCTAGCCGGGGTCTCCAGTCCAGAACGCGCTTGCTCCACCGTTCGTCGTGTCGTCGGCACACATGGCCGGCCCACGCCCATTTTAGCTTGGCGACTCTGTGCCCCACGTCAACGACTTTCGTGCGCTGTCTAATGAGCTCGTTCCGGACTCGGTCCCGCAGCGTTATTCCAAGCATAGCTCGTTCCATATTTCGCTGCGTCACCATGAGCTCGCGCCACATTTAGATACACGAATGCAAAATTCACGTCCACATCCCTTACGGAGTAGACAGAGCCTAAGGAAACTAATACGATTCTCGCCTATGATATACTATAAATTCTCGTTCTATTAGGACGACGCCTAAGTAATTAAATTGTATTCCCTTGAACAGAACCACTGACCCTCCCATTTAATATTTCATAAGGACCAAAAACAAAATACCAATAACATTTATCAAGCGCAGAAGTCTCTCAAGCAAAAATTATGAGCGCAAACAGAGGCTTTCACCCGTGTTATTAAATTTCATCAGCCCTGCCCACCTCGAATCTTTGTTAAACAGAGCGTGTGGAATCCGCGACGAGTCGCGTTTTTACCAATTTTATGAGAAATATAATTACGAGGTATTATATACCACGAAATTTATTATATTAACACGAAACAAAATTGTTTGTTAAAATAAATATCATAATTTCAAGATTATGGCAAAAAAACCTAAAGTTTTTGCAGTGATTGTTTGTGACAACCCTACCGAATTTCCATCTAGACACAAGACAAATCGCGATGCCCGAACTATAACATTGTGTAAGGACCTTTGCACTGTTTTGTTTGTGTTCGCGACAAACGGCAAGCGCCCTTATTTATTCTAGAGTTCGTCGACATTCGGATACGTACGGTACGATACGCTGATTAGGGTTGTCACTAGTTCCGGGTGATACGGCCTTGTACATTCCAGATTGCTACCACCTTGTTTTGTAATCCTGCCACTAAGCAGCAATGCGAGCGCGGCTGTGTTCCGGTGTGAGAAGTAAGGTAGATTATCAAATTACTGACACATTAAGTATTCGATCATTGTCGTCTAGGCTAGCAACGCATACGCAGTTCTTTAATTACCTACTTGGTCACATTTTGTGTCATCAAAAAATGTATAAGTATATTTATTTTAGACCACACTCAATTTTAAGTAGGTAGGTATGCTTAAATGCATGAGATATTCGGTTAAGCAAAACATTGTGAGGAAATCTGTACATACCTGATTTGTGAAGTTCCCAGTCTGTTCTAGGCCTGTGTGGGAAGTACAGATTCTACTACTCATTCTGAGAGGACTGTGCCCAGCAGTGGACATAGACTGAAGGCAAAATTCTGCATAATGATGACCTACTTTATGTACATAGAAAAACATTACAAATATGAATAACCATTATCAAAAACACTGATAGTAAGTAAATGATTTATTGTATAAATTCACAAAAATATAAAAATAACATGAATAATTATGCACAACGGCGAACTTATCCCTATTAGGGATCTCTACCAGTTAACCTTGAGTAGATTATAGGAGCATTAAACGAGTAGTAAATAAACAAGGGAGGGGAAGGCCTTAATAATAATAATAATAAGTTTATTGTCAGAACATAGTCAATACAAAAAGGTCTTAGTGTTACAAGATATTTATGTTCTTATGTTCTACCCGAATAGAGCGTGCAATATTAAAATTATGTAAAAGTTTTGTAAAAAGGGCAGGTCAGGAGTACCCGAAACCGACGAGCATGTATGAAGAGATTCATGAATGTAGATGAAGCGAAAGCGGTAAGTGAGAATCGTAGCAAGTGGAACAAAGTAGTCTCTGCCTCTGTAGGAAAGAGCAATTACTGTATGTAAAATTATTAATGTCAATATTTTTGTCAACCCTACGCAAATTGTTCCATCACCTAAGACGTTGCAGCGCAAGCCCCAAGCGGTGGATGTAAATACAGTCGTTCGTACAATCAGTAGTTACTGTTGTCTGCAATAGAGGGCGCTACATCACACACACAAGTTACACTAGACTTGTGACGTCATCGCTTGCTACCTTGCCCACGTTAGGGTGCGACCAAACCGCCGTGTATACGCAGTGACGTGTCGTATGCGTCACGTTTTCTCACCGTTTCTTCATACATTTTGTTGCGATTCCGTAACGTCACCGTTTTTTAAGCGGCGGTGTGGTCGCACTCTTAGAGCCCGGCCACAATTATATTAGAAAGCCTAGATTCACCACAAGTGCTCAAAACTCGTCCTACACAGAGAGTGCTTAGAATCTGTCATTAAGCACTCTCTGGCCCTATGGAGCTGTCAATATGATTTATGACGTGCTGTCAGTTTAAATTTTAATAATGTCGTATATTCCGGACACGTGCATTTGAAATAAAACTGTATTGTTGGTGTTATACAGTCGTATTTCGAATATTTTAAAATGTGGTTGAAATATCATTTGGCATTTGCGACTTTCATATTTTTGGAATGTACTTTTTGGACAAGTTATGGTAGTGATTTTATATGTGGCGGTGCATCTAGGGTTTATAATATCACTAGCTGTTGCCAGGTACTTCGTCTGCAAAGAATTCGTTTATAGCTATCCCGTGGGAACTACGCAATTTTTCGGGATAAAAAGTAGCCTATGTGCTATTCCAGACTTTTCTCTATCTATGTGCCAAATTTCATCCAGATCCGTTGGGCCGTTCGGGCGTGATTGAATAACAAACAAACATCCATCCATCCATCCATCCATCTATCCATCCATACTTTCGCATTTATAATATTAGTTAGATTGCCCGGCCATAAAGATTGCACATGTCTTCTTGGCTAATTTCAGCTTCGTATAGGGCGTTGTTTCGCTTTCACTTACGTGACGCCAATTATTGTCTCTTTCCAAAGACCGAAATGCAATTTATGAGCGGGTACTGTAGAGGAGTGCCGGCAGAAATGAAAACAGCTTTGGATTTTAATGTTGTAAACTAAATGACGCTCAAGATATGTACCGTACTGGCTGCTTACAAAAAAAAGCGTACGTATTATCTACATTGACAGACCTCTAACAATGTGCTGATGCTCTAGTACTTTTGCTCCACGACTCAACAAAAACACGACTTCAAAAATCAAACGTGATTCATTCGTATTTCAAAATATATACCTAAGCTCTCACTGGATCTGAAATCCTGGTACTTAAACTCTCCTTCCGTCTTACGCCTGTCGTGAGTTTAACGTCTTTTAGCCATCCCCAAAAGTGTTCAATGCCGCTAAAGAAGTTTTTATACTTATAATCATATAAAAGGCTTAAGACCTTTATACAAAACTCTTCGCATTATCCGTGGTTATGAAGCTTTCCAGTCTAATAGTCTAATGAAACAGTTAAAATGAATATCTCAGTAACGCGTACTTTGCTTGATTGTTTAATAAAATTAGATTCAGTTTAGTTTAGGCAAACTCGTATCGTATTAAAAGTTTGGTGTAAAATTAAGTGAGCTTCCCGCTTTATTTTGTTTTGATTTACCAAAATCTAACTAATATTATAAATGCGAAAGTATGGATGGATGGATGGATGGATGGATGTTTGTTTGTTACTCAATCACGCCAGAACGGCCCAACGGATCTGGATGAAATTCGGCACATAGATAGAGAAAAATTTGGAATAGCACATAGGCTACTTTTTATCCCGAAAAATTGCTTAGTTCCCGCGGGATAGCGATAAACGAACTCTTTGCAGACGAAGTCGCTGGCAACAGCTAGTATCATAATAATTTCCTGTAATTCTTATATATTTGTATACATAATAACATACGTGCCTGCTTGTATGCTTAGCATGGCCTTTAGGTCTTTTCACTCTAGGCTCTGTCTACCCCGTAAGGGATATAGACGTGATTTGTGTTTGTCAAAAACCGATTAGTTTTTAATTTTTTTTCCAATTACTAAAATACTTTTAGATGAACTATTTATATGAAATACGCCCTGAATTAGACATACACTTTTAATCGCTTATACGCAGTTATAATTTATCAAAGCTTGACGTATTTATTCGTTAAAAACCAATGTTTCCGAAATACCCCCCTTTTCAATATGAAAATCACAAAGACCATGTCACGTTAAGCCGGCTACTCACACGCCTGCCACAGGGGCAATACCGGTCGCACGGCGGTCGGGGCAAATTCGGGAGTTCTAAAAATTGCCCCTGCTTGCCTATACACATCACAAATAAGGAGGCAATACTGGTCCTGCTTCCAATATTGCCCCTGCGGCAGGTGTATGAGTAGCTGGCTTTACCAGCCCCCCCCCTCCCTAAATGTGTGGCGTAATTTATGCTGTCCGCCAATGAACACACATGCTGTGCGCGACTCAACCTAAGTGTCTGAACCATCAACATGATACCCCCATTTTTAGGGTTCCGTACCCAAAGGGTAAAAACGAGACCCTATTACTAAGACTTCGCTGTCCGTCCGTCCGTCCGTCCGTCTTTCACCAGGCTGTATCTCAAGAACCGTAATAGCTAGACAGTTGAAATTTTCACAGATTGTGTATTTCTGTTGCCGTTATAATAACAAATACTAAAACAAAATAATAATAATAATTAAGGGGGGCTCCCATACGAAAAATATGATATTTTGGCCCTTTGTCATAGCTACCACTCGCCGAGCTAGATCTCAAGAACCGTAATAGCTAGACAGTTGAAATTTGCACACATTATGTACTTTTATTGTGGCTACAACAACAAATACTAAAATCAAAATAATAATAATAATTAAGTGGGGCTCCCATACAACATAATATTTATTGGCGTTTTAACAGAGTAACGTCAACAGAGTAGTTGTTAGCCTTCTTTCTAGTACGGAACCCTTCGTGCGCGAGTCCGACCCGCACTTGGCCGGTTTTTCTCTTTTGTTCGGTTAATAACCCACCATGTGTTAGCTACTGTAGAACGTTTAACGACCACATTTTATACCATTTTACGCGAGATACTCTACCGAATTAATGGTTCATTATTTACAGAACGTATTACAAGCGTACCAGGTAAGCGTATCTTATGGTTGGATTAGAGTCGTAGTGTAGGTGCTCGATGGGTTTTCGTTGAGTCACTAGAGCATCGAAAAAAACGGATAGTTGAGAATCGAGTTCAGTTATTAGAGCAAACAAAGCGAAATGTAACATGATTCCTGTATGGCACAAATCGATTGTTATTCATTAGCAGTTGCCCGCGAGTTGTTCTGAAACGTATTTTTTTATTTTTGTTAGTCGTTATTTATTGGGTAAAAAAATGCTAAGCATGTTTCATTTTAGAGATCCAGATTTCCACATTAAAAAAGTCACTATCCGTCCAACCGTTTCAGTCTAAAAAGTAACAGACACACATATTCACAAAGTTTCACAGTTATAATCAAACTAGCTGTTGCCAGCGACTTCGTCTGCAAATAATTCGTCTATCGCTATCCCGCGAGAGCTACGCAATTTTCCGGGATAAAAAGTAGCCTATGTGCTATTCCAGACTTTTCTCTATCTATGTGCCGAATTTCATCCAGATCCGTTGGGCCGTTCTGGCGTGATTGAGTAACAAACAAACATCCATCCATCCATCCATCCATCCATCCATCTATCTATCCATCCATCCATACTTTCGCATTTATAATATTAGTTAGATTAGATAGGTTTGCTGTTTGCTTCATCTTTTACAGGTAAATTGCGCCACTAAACTGTCCTGTAAATGAGTGTGTAGTATCTTTTAATTTTAAATAATGATTAGCGATGTTTTGGTCAACTTAGCCCACATCCCTTTCGGTGTTCCTAAGTTTTTGAAGTTATTTTTGAAGTGAAATAAAAAAAATAAAAAAAAAGATAATAAACTTTTTGGAGTGAAAACTTCTTTAGCGGCGTTGGGCACTTTTTGGGATTGGTAAAAATTTAATGTTAAACTCGCGCCAAACGTAAGATGGAGGGAGAGTTTAAGTACCAGGATATCAGGATCCTCTAAGAGCTTATGATAACATTAGGATAAGACTAATTATGATTTTTGAGGTGTACGTTGATTTCGGCGTGTGTAGTTTTCACTTCTGCCGGCACTCCCGGAGTGCTACCCGGTGTTTTTTTTGGATCAGCCAGTGATTTCATTTATTAACTTAAATTGTCTCATTGAAACATATATTTTGATGCTCGACAGACTTAAATAAAGACTAAGTTGTCTCTCCTACTAATATTAAAGTAATAGTTACTTTACACTGGAAATACTTGGTATTTTACTTAGAGCAAATACCAGATGCAGTTAAATAAATTGGCTGAGAGCCACAGGAAAATTCTACTATAATTTTATTAGCATTTTGAATTGCAAGGAGCTCCTTTGAATTAAACTCGGGTATTAAAATGTTTGTTAGATTCCACTATTTCTCGTGCCCGGTTTTCCTAAAGAATTAGTTAAGTACCCTATGATTCAATTTAACAAGTTGGGCAACACAGAATACAACATTAAATTCAGTACTTAGTGCATGCTATAAGATTTCAAATGTTCATAATGAAATTACTATCACTAACTCCAATTCTCACCGTCTGTCCCTATGTATGCTTAGATCTTTAAAACTACGCAACGGATTTTGATGCGGTTTTTTTGATAGATAGAGTGAATTAAGAGGAAGGTTTATATTCATGTATAAACTCAAACGAAGTCGCGGGCAAAAGCTAGTAGAAATTAAAGGACGGAGTACGGACAGACGAAAGGACGCACGAGAAGACAGATGTAAGCATAAGACAGCTCTTCATTCTTCTCTTTATTAGACAGATCTTTCGCATCTTTATCGCTATCCCGCGGGAACTATGCAATTTTCCGGGATTAAAAGTAGCCTATGTGTTAATCTAGAGTACCAGACCAGCTATCTCCGTTCCAAATTTTATCCAAATCCATCCAGTAGTTTCAGCGTGAAGAAGGAACAAACATACACACTCACACATCGTCACATCCATCCATCCATCCTCACAAACTTTCGCATTTATAATATTAGTAGGATTTACGGTAACCGGAGGCTATCAGGAGGGAGGGAAGAGAATATCAGGGTTGAGAGAGAATAAAATCGGGTGGCTCTAGCCTTGTGCAAGGTCCGTCCGGATCGCTACCACCATCTGCCCCGCTAAGCAGCAGTGCTTGCACTGCTGTGTTCCGGTGTGGAGAATAAGACAGCCGGGGAAATTACGAGCACAAGAGGCATTTCATCTTAGCCCTCTAGGTTGGCAACGCATCTGCGATTACTCCGGGGTTGCGGATGTCTATGGGCAGTGGTGATCACTTACCATCAGGTGACCCACTTGCTCGTTTGCCTTCCTATTCATATAAAAAAAGAATAAATTTACACACATTCGATACCTACACAAACACATACATAAATCACGTCTTTACCCTTACGGTATAGACAGAGCTATAGATAGATAGATAGATCTTCTTCTTCTTCTTCTTCTTGAGGTGCCATCTCCTACCGGAGGTCGGCTATCATCAGCGCTAGCTTTACTTTTGACACAGCAGCTCGGAACAGTGAGCTTGTGCTAAGGTTGAACCATGTCCGGAGATTCCTAAGCCACGAAGTACGCCTTCTTCCGGGTGGTCGCTTTCCCTGGATTTTCCCCTGCATGATGAGTTGAAGCAGGTCGTATTTATCACTACGCATTATGTGACCAAAGTACTGCAGCTTGCGTTTCTTGACAGTTTTCATGATCTCTACCTCTTTGTTCACCATCTGTAAAACCCTTACATTCGATATTCTATCCGTCCACGATATCTTCAGAATTCTTCTGTACACCCACATCTCAAAGGCTTCCAAACGGTTGCTCATATTTTGGGTTAAGGTCCATGATTCTACACCGTACAAAAGAACCGAAAACACATAGCAACTCGCCAAACGCACTCTGGTAGATATCTTTAACGATCGATTGCAAAGGAGATGACGAAGCTTCAGAAAAGCGTTACGCGCCTGCTCTATTCGGCACTTGATTTCAACGCTGTGATCACACTGGTCATTAACGATGCATCCAAGATATTGATAGATAGATAGATAGATAGTATTTATTCAAAAAACAATACATGTATCGTGTTTGAAATACAGTTGTGCAAATTAATATTAATTAAGTAACATGTGTCAGATGAAATATTAAACTATACATTAATAATACTACAACCACACGGCGGCCACGGCGTACAAAATCTGCGTTCTGAAATGAACACAGGCACGACGTCGTCTGTACACGCGTCAATGTGTGCGTAAGATACACAGGGCTGTCTATCGCAGAAACCTAGTACTATCAGTACTACCAATGACATAAATATAGGTACTTATAATGAAGATATGGCTTAGATGTGTGCAAATAAATGTACTTAATCGTTATCTATTTATTTAAACTTACTTAAAACGTGTCTGTCTGTGTATTTAAGAATTATTATTTTCAATAACAATAGATGTACGACAACAAACTTAAACGAATGATTCTGTAGTTATTTCATGTATTAATTGCGATAATTTCAGAAAGCATTAGTTTTCTAATGTTTTATAAAATGAAGTAGGTAGGGTAGGTTCCCGAACGAGTGCCGCGCGGCCGACACACATCGCGTTGCGAGCCCTACTAGTTGCCAGCAGCTTTCCGGCAGCCTGCGCTTGAGGGGTGGGGTAATTCGAATCGGTGCGGGGCGGAGCGTGGCCATTCTGTACGTTAGTACTATTATATATTCTGTGCTACAACATAACTACGATTATCAATGTAATAACAAAAAAGCCTAACCTATACCTAATTCATTATTAAATATTTCATCTACACTATAAAAACAACCTCTCAACAAGTAACTTTTTAGTTTCCTCTGAAACAATGAGTTACTTGTAATAATTTTCAGTTCTATAGGCAGCCTGTTATACAGTGATGGGTTGCTAGCCGCGTCGCCTATAACATGATTCCTAAGATTTTCGCCCGTTCCCTCGATGGGCTTTTACCATCTGCGCGGGAAGAGAAGCAACTGGTACATTATATATTATGTTTGTTATTATAATTATTATTTAAAATAATACACTAGCAGCTCTTTAAGCTGATGCGTGTATATCAATCACTGTGTTTGTATTCTTTGACTTTTTAAATGAATGTCTAGTCTACTTATCTAAATATATAAAAGAAGAAACTGACTGACTGACTGACTGACTGACTGACATATCAGCGCACAGCCCAAACCGCTGGTTCTAGAGATTCCAAATTTGGCACGTAGGTTCCTTATAAGGTCTAGGGGTGCACTAAGAAAGGATTTTTCAAAATTCGACCCCTAAAGGGGTTAAATGGGGGTCCAAAGTTTGTATGGGGAAACAAGATTAGTTCGACTATTTTACTCGAAACTTCACAGGAGTATTCCTAACGATAAATGAGTAAACACCTGTTTCAGGTTTTTTGAAAATTTTACCCCTAAAAGGGGGATAGGGGGTGACAAAATCTGAAAATCAACGTGGGTAGTAGTGTATAATTGGGGGACCTGGATCAAACGAGATCCAGGATCCCCCAATCATACGTTATATTGATTACTGATCATGAATCAATACATTAATATATGTCAATCGAATTATCTGTTGAGCATATAATTACAGTACAATCCGATAATCAAATACTAGTTCAATCAAAAACTACTTCAATTAAATTCTATTTCTAATAGGTACACTCTGATATCGTTGGTTATGGAGCAAACATATATATTAAGTCACCATTTTTATACAATCATATTATCATTCAAATACTTACGATATTAAATTCTTTGTTAGCAATAGAGAAAATGCAAGCTAGTGCATTCGTGATAATGGCGTGTTGTTTGACGAATCATTGAGACGTAGTATAAACAACGGTTCAGGTGAGACCGAGTTTTTAAGCTGTCATCTTTCACTAGCGATGCTATAATATGAAACAGGGATTCAATTTTGTTATTTTTTATTTAATCAATAATTCTTTGTTTATAAATTTATTGTAAGAAGAGAATACTTAATGTGAGGTTTCGATATGTTTCACTGTAAATTGGTTAATATAATTCAATAATCTGATTTTGACGTACGAAACGGGTAAGATATTAAATAGGTAATATGTTATCATTATTGTGTAACATCAGTGATGCATATTTCATGAGAAACCGTTGTCCATTCTACTAGGTATTCAATTTGGATTGAAAGCTCAATCAGAGAAGTATCCAGCCTACCCTAGAGCAGAATCCGCTGCACACCACTGTGCAACAGACCTACCTCGCTCACCAGTTACTATGCTGACTATGTTATATTACGTGTCTTACGCAGAAACTTATTTATTTTATTTGATTCTTGAATAGTAATTTAATTACGTAATTCTAAATTGAAGTCTAAATTTATTTATTCAGCGTTCAGACTCGTAATTATATAAGATTATTAACGCTATAGTTAAGTATCTGAATTATTATAAATAAAACATATCATATTACATTAACTCCTTTATTTTTAATAAGTAGACAATATAGTAGTACATTATTATACTTAACTAACACATTTTAGTTATTCTCAAATCCATATCATCCTGAATTTTACTTATGATATCTTTAGTTGCGCTATATACGTCATCAAATAATATACCCTTCACAACATATTGGGCGCAGATTTCTGCTTCACAAGTACACATTGAATGTTCAGATTTCGGTGCGTTCTCGGCGTCATAAATTTCTATTTTAATTATTTTTGTCGCACGTTTTACAGTTCTTTTTATGTATGAAGAATATGGTAGTTCGGTTCTGGTTCTCTTGCGAGAAGCGCCATCATGAGTGGTAGATCTTTGTTCTGCTCCATGCGTAGCACGCTGATCCGCTGGTACAAAATTAAAGAGATCTTCTGTATCCTGTAAAGAAAAGACATTCAAAATTTTTGAATCAAATAATTGTCAGTAACATTGGCGTTTGATAACAATTAATCGTAATTTATCGATAATTAACAAAAGAATTCTTATCATGACTAAACGACATTAAAATTTATAAATCGAGTATTACAATAAAGCTTGCATTGGATTACTATATAAATAAATATCAGAGACAATTGATGTCGATTAACCTGAGTCTAAAGTAAGGTAAGCTTACGTTATAGGTGCTGGCCAACGAATAAACATACTTATATAGATAGATATATACTTAAATACTAAACACTTTACTTATATATTAAACATTCGAAGCTCAAGAACAAACTTTCATATTTTTCATACATAATATCTGTCTCAAGCTTTGTCGCCTGATTCTCTAACCACTCAGCTATCCAGTCGTCGGTATGGATATTGATTATTATTAAATAATAACAAGTATAATAAAATAGGTACACACTCACCGACATTACTGAACTGCTCACCAGTGTATTGCAAAAATACTAATCGTTAAAATGTTCTAATTTCTTGTTATTTATATTATTTTTTAAGTATAAAAAAGAAACCATAAGGTTTAATATCGCATAGTAAAATCGTTTTATCGTTAATATGAGACCTAACCATATATGAAAGATGTCTATGCTAAATGAGTCTCAATGATTTGCAATGTCGACATTTGCATCCACATACACTGAATTTGGAGGTAAGTATGTCTGTTTGTTGATCTCGTATATGAAAACTAACAAACGTTTTTTTATTTTATTTCGCACAATAGGTTATATAAACTAAAACCAATTGTGAAGTTAGTGAATCAGTTAGTAAATCCGTATCGGCCAAGCAAAACCACAGTATTAAACTATACAAAATCATCGCTTCCCATTTAAGACTAAGCGTTAACGCAGAAGTTTAAGATTACACCGCTTAAAAGGGTTACTGCTGATACATGATGAGACCTATTTTAAAGTCACGCGGATACTTTCCGTATAAGGAAGATATTCACGTGGATTAGAGAGTACTTAAGCGGTTGATACCGAATCTAGTGCATCATTCATCTCCTCTGCAAAGTAAAGAACCAGCCATCACCTCATCTCCTAAGCTGAAGGATCATCATCAAAAAAAATGTAAGTGTCTATCTTATTAACTAAACGTATTTATTAAATTATGCAACCATCATTACGATTGAATAGTCGAGTCGTTTGTAACATAACACCGACTATAAAGCGAGGTTGCGGATTTCTGGACTGATGGATATTTATTTATTATTTATCTATTCGAATAGATACCTAGAAAAGTTAATTACTTTTCTAGCTTCAATTATGCTGTCTAATAATTTAAATGTTGATGTTTTTATACATTGGAGTCATTAATATTATCAATAAAATTATTCGTCATTCGAATAGTAGTGTAAATATTGGAATTTGATAGAGTTATGCTAACTAATTCTGGCTTCAATATAAATGATGCTGTTTATTGAATAGAGTAATTTAACTTAATATCATCAATAAAATTATGAGTCATTCGAATAGCGGTAAAGAATAATAGTTTAATGATGCTATGTTATTATGCGTCATTCTTATAGTAGTGCAAAATTTTATAATTTCGGGGAGGGCTGCGCTAGTAAATTGTATGAAACAAGACGAATGACGATACTTTTTAAATATACCTCTATCTTATTTAAATACTTACTATAAAACGAAAAGTAGGGTCAAATATTATAGATAACTTAAATACTGTAGTTAAAATGTTTTAATATTTATTTCAGGTCGAAGATTTATAGCTCTAACAATGCTGAAACACTATTTCCGTCGGAAGACGAGTCAGCGATGCAGGCCGAATCGAGTGAGATAAGAAAGAGGAAGCATAGCAAAACGTAAGTATTCAATTTATCTTTTGATTCGACTCGATACTAAAGATTATTCTGTGTTATTGAATGATGTTGTTTAAGTTTAATCAGACCCAATCAATATTTTAATTACTTTCATTGAATATCCTCTAATGTAGTCAAGTCTCTGCAAAAATTTTATTAGCTCGATTTAATTTAACGATCGTTTTTATTTTTTCAGATTGAAACATTCATCTAAAGCTGTAGTTTCTTCGTCAAGCTCTGAAGATGAAGCTGCGAGACCGGCTGAATCGAGTGAAAAAAAGAAAAAGCACGCAAAGTCACCGCAATCATCTTCAAGTGCTTCAAAAAAGAAGATCAAAATTAATCCTGTACCTGCGAAACCACACCACGCAACTGCTGCGGAGCTTTTTGGAAGCGGTAGCGAGGATGAGAAGCAGTCCTCGAGTATCACCCCTGCACCTGGTAAATTACAGTCTTGTATCACGCGAAGACTAGCCAATGGGTTTTCACGACAGGACAATCATTCAAAAACAGGTTCACACTTTATTGAACTAAAAGTTTACAAGTGCGACGAGATTAAAAACGTGTTACCTGTTAATAGATGGCGGCAAGCCATAGTCAGCATAAAAACTCAGACGGATGATAATACTACAGCTTGGCAGCACTTATCAAACTTTATTACATCGACTCGTAAGGAATATAGAACTTGTACTCCGACATTTGTTAGCAACTACTATTAATGTTTTATTTTTATTCTTTTTGTATTTAATGATTACGAAATTAGTATGTTATTCATGATTAGTGCATTATAGAGAGCGCTTACCAATTCATGCCTTTATTATTAACCTATGTATTAGATAAATCTATGAATAAATACTATCAATAAAATCATATTTTTGTTTACAGCTCCGTCTACTTACCCCGAGTCATCCACCAATGTATTTATGCGATGTGATCATTGTCAGATCGAGATGCCTATAAATAAATACAGATTTCATTTAAGAACAAATTTGCATAAATCAAATTGTTTATCGAAAACCGATTTTAAACACATTGAAATAATTAGCACAGCATTTAGAAACAGAATTGCTACATATCGCTTAAACCCCTCACAGGATGTCGAATGCCTTACACCTGAGACTTTCCTATGCGGGATTCGAAGTGATATTTTATACCTTATGAAATCCGCATTATTGAAACATGATTGTGTTAAAATGAACAGCGAGCTGTTTGTTCATTTTACATTACCGAATTCATGTAACCAACAGCTTAAGTCTTTTAACACAAAATATAGTATTGTATTTAAAAACACAAATTTTAATGAATTATATATGACTATGATCGAGAACTTAAAAAATAAACTAATCGAATTCGAACATCGTGAGTCCGGGTGGTCTTATTCTACAATTAGTCACTTAGAAATCAATATAAATAAATATAACCCAATGAGAGGTGGTACTTACATACCGTTACCAGTTAATATCAAGAATACTAAAACCTGTATAAACATTCAGAACAGCGATAGTCATTGTTTTTTATGGAGCATTATGGCAGCTCTATTTCCTTCAAAGAATAATGCGTGTCGAGTTAAGTCTTATCCGCACTATTCAACCGTTTTAAATATAAAAGGAATGTCATTCCCTCCGTCTGCTAATGACGTAAGGTTGTTTGAGAAAAGTAATAGTGATATAAGCATTAATATCTATGGGCTAGACAAGGGTATTGTAACAGGACCGTTGTACCGCACGAAATCCAAGAAAATAAATCATATCAATTTGTTATATATTGAACAAAACGGTGCAGGTCATTACTGCTTAATCAAAGATCTAGTGCGTCTAGTTCGTCGTCAAATAACTCACCACAAGGGTAATATGTATTTTTGCGATTCTTGCCTTCAATTTTTCACCACTGAAAAAAAATATAATTCACATCATTGTTCTCACATTCTTACTGTTTTACCTGAAAAAAATGCAGCGATTCAATTTAAAAACTTTGAACGACAACAAAAAATTAATTATATAATTTACGCTGACTTTGAGAGTATGTTAATAAATTGTGAAGATGCGAGTACACAAAACACTCAAACCGTTAAACAGCATCTTCCATCATGTTTTGGGTATTATATTTGTTGTTCGCATGATCCTCGTTTAAACAAATATGTTACCTATAGAGGTGAAGATTGCGTCGAGATTTTTATAAAGTGGTTAATCGATGATATACAGAACATTAATTCAATATTGTCTCAAAATAATGTAATGAAACCTTTAACTAGCGAACAAGTAGCTAGCCATACAAATGCTGATAAATGTCACATATGCAAACAATTTTTGTTCGGTGATAAAGTTCATGATCATGATCATATTACTTCAGAGTATAGAGGTGCCGCTCATTCACTTTGCAATTTAAGATACAGAATATGTCCATTTATACCAGTTGTTTTTCATAACCTAGCTGGTTATGACTGTCATTTGTTTATTAAAGAACTGGCAAAATATCCTGGTTCTGTGAAAATTATTCCTCAATCCAAAGAGAAATATACGTCTATTACAAAAATTATAGAATCAACAAACCAGTCGCAACCAATCAATATTAAGTTTATAGATTCTTTTCAATTTCTTAGTTCAGGCTTAAATGAATTAACAAAAAATTTGAATGAAAAGGATTTCCACAACTTATCAAAAGAATTTCAAAGCTATAATAAAATTAATTTGCTGAGACGTAAAGGTATTTATCCCTATGATTATATTAATTCTTGGTCTAAATACGAAGAGGATAAACTACCATATAAAGAACATTTTTTCAATTCTTTAAAAGATGAGCATATCACTGATGCTGAGTATACACATGCGCAACTCGTATGGTCTACCTTTAATATAAGTTCATTAGGAGAATATACCGACTTATACTTGAAATGCGACGTTCTATTATTGTGTGATATATTTGAACATTTCAGAAGTACAAGTTTACGACATTATAATCTTGATCCGGCTTATTATGTGTCTGCACCTAGTTTAAGTTGGGATGCTATGCTTTTGTGTACAGGTGTTCAATTACAGCTATTAGATGATTTAAATATGTATCAGATGCTTGAGAACGGGATACGAGGGGGATTAGCTCAATGTTCTCTTCGACATGTAAAGGCGAATAATAAATATATTCCAGAATTTAATGATTCAAAACCATCATCATATTTAATATATCTCGATTGTAACAATCTATACGGTTATGCGATGAGGAAAAAAATGCCTATTTCAGATTTTGAATTTTTAACTGAAGATGAAGTTAAATATTTTAACGTAATGACAGTGCCAAATGATGGAGAATTTGGATATATTTTAGAAGTAGACCTGACTTATCCCGAACATTTACATGATTATCACAGTGAGTTACCTTTCGCCCCAGAAAAATTCATTCCGCCAGGCGGTAAAACAAAAAAATTAGTTGCTAATTTATATGATAAATACAATTACGTCATACATTATGTTCACTTGAAAGAATGTTTGAAAAATGGTTTAATATTAAGGAATGTTCACAGAGTCTTACGCTTCAGACAAGATAACTTTTTACAAAAGTACATTGATTTAAATACTCGTTTAAGACAAAGTGCTACTACAGCGTTCGAAAAAGACTTTTTCAAACTTCTAAATAATGCGGTATTCGGTAAGACGATTGAAAATAAACGAAAGCGAATAGAAGTTAAATTAGTCACAAAATGGAAGGATTGTAGCAATAAAACAAATAAATATATAGGAGCAGAAAAAATCTTACTAAAACCAAATGTAAAAAACGTATGCATATTTTCAGAAAATTTTGTAGCTATCCATTTAGCTCCTGAAAAAATTTTACTAGACAGACCAATATATATCGGATTTACAGTACTAGAATTCGCTAAACAGCATTTGTATCGATTTCACTATGATGTTATAAAAAAAAAATATAATTCAAAGGCTGCACTTTGTTACACGGATACTGATAGTCTTCTGTATAATATTGTAACACCAGACTTTTACCAAGACCTACATAATGATATTACGAAATTTGATACAAGTAATTATGATGAGGATAACCCGTACGGCATACCTCAAATTAACGCTAAAGTACCGGGATTATTTAAAGATGAAATGGGTGGTGACGTAATTACTGAATTTGTAGGCTTAAGAGCTAAACTCTACTGTTTAAAGACAGTTAAAACTTCATTAAACAAAGCTAAAGGTGTTTCGAAACCTATAACGAATCGATTACAACTTTCCGATTATAAAACAGCGCTACACACCAAAAAAAATTTTAGACGAAAAATGAATCTGATTAAATCCATTAAACATGTTTTATATTCACAGGAAACAAACAAAGTAGTTTTAAACAGTAATGATGACAAGAGGCAAATATTAGCTGGTAACATAGAAACGCTCCCCTGGGGTCACTGTAATACAATTTTTTAATAGATATACGAAATACCTTGTACGTATTTGAAAAGATTTCTTTAAGTATATAAGTAGTTAATTATATTATCATATTGAAGATATGATATTAATAAAAAAAACAGTCTTATATAAAAGGTTATTATATTTTTAAATGTAATTTAGAGCTATGTATTGGTTTTTCTTTTTAAGAAATCGTAAAATTGTATTCGTGTGATGTGTGTTTAGAAGTATAATTATGCTTTGTTTATATTGAGCTTAAAAAAGGAATAAATATATTTCAGCATGAATGAAAAAGTTTTTATATATGCAACCAAATCAAATCAAATAAATTATTAAATGTATCTCTTTCTTTTGATCGTCATTTTAAGCAACGATCTAGACTAGACCCAAGATTATATAAGCAATAAAATCCGAGATTCCCCGCATTTCATCATGATCTTTGATAAACAGAGTCAAACTTTGGAAGTAAATACTTTCAAAGTAAAAAATGACACACAAAAATTAAAACATAGTTCGTTGTTACCTAATACCATTCGCTGCATAATATGCGGTCCTTCAAATTGTGGTAAAACTAATGTTATGTTAAATTTATTGTTACACGAAAATGGTTTGAAATTTAAACATATTTATTTATACTCGAAGACCGCTTTTCAACCAAAGTACCTCTTTTTAAGACAAGTTATGGAAAGTGTTCCAGGAGCGGAGCTATTTGTATTTAATGATCACAAAGAAGTTCTTCACCCAAACGATGCTTTGACAAATTCCATTATGATTTTCGATGATGTCGCATGTGAAAATCAAATTAATATTAGAAATTATTTTACTATGGGAAGACATAGGCAGATAGATTGTTTTTACTTATCGCAAACTTATTCGAAAATACCTAAACAACTGATCAGAGATAATGTTAATGTTTTAATTATCTTCAAACAAGATGATACCAATTTAAAACATATATACAATGAACATGTAAATACAGATTTAGATTGGATACAATTTAAGCAACTTTGTTCTGTTATATGGCAAGATCGATTCAGTTTCTTAGTTATAAATAAAGATTGCGCGATAAATAACGGACGATATAGACAAGGATTTGACACGTTTGTCCGCTTCTAACTTAGTTATATATTCCGATTTCTAGTTTAAAAATCTCACTTGAAAACAAGGGGTTTTAAGAAACGGTAGTCATATTAATAAGTTGGAAAGTAAAATGGATACCGATTTAAAAGCACAACTCATTAAATCAGTTAACAATATAAAAAACAAAATAAAGAAGATTAAAAATGAAGATTATGAAGCTGATCTGAAATACAAAAAAGTATTTAAACCTATTACTGATTCTTTAGAAACAGTTGTCAAGATAAATCAAACACCTCACTCTGCTTTTAACATAACACCAAGAAATGGTAAAAATAACACGCAGATCGATTTAAACTCTTCTTTAGACTATAATAATTTTAAAGACATAATTAATGCTGATTCTAATCACCATTCAGAATATTATGGATGTTCTAATGATAATGATAAAAATACAACAAATCAAAGTAACAGTCACGATACACTTTTATCTTTGAAAAAAGAAGACATGATGGATATGTATGAGCAAGTCAATGTTCCGTTTGGTATTTATGTTAAAGATAAGAACCTGATGATGGGAAACACTGTTGTTAGTTTATCTTTTAAAAATAACACTGATAATACTTTGGGAAAAAAATACATGATTACTGTCAAAAATAAGAATTATGAATTGACCGGTGGTTTAAAAGAACTTTTATTGCGAAACAGACCTAATCTTAAGCTTGTAACTGAAGAAGATAAAACAAAATACAAAGAAATTTTAAGTAACACAAACGCGCACAAACGGGACTTTGACCCGGCCGGACAATTAAAAGGTGACAAAGGATTAAAATACTGTACAATAATCAAGCCTCTATTTTCACAAGTAACTGACGAAAATAATGAGTTCACTCAACAGTTGCCGCAATTGAAAATCGGTCAAGGTTTGCCTGAATTAAAACGATATAAAAGTAATACGGATTATATTTATTGGGATGATCCTAACGAACTTATTGAAAGACTGAAACTTTTAATTGCATCTAAAAGTGCTGGTAACAGCAATCATGACAATGAAATTATATCAATTATTGAAGAGTTAAAGGAAGCGGGTATAATAAAAGAATAAATTCTGTTTTCGTGTAGTCATTTCGTCTAGTAATCTAATAAGCATTAGACATGAATGAAGAGAAAAAAGGAAATTTTAATGTTGATAGTTATAAACTGGAAGTAATTAAAATATCATCTATAGATAAACGTGAAGTATCCGACGTTGTTAATAAAGAGATCGTTGATAAATTTAATAAGAATAATTCTGAAAAACTTGCGCATATTGAAAAGCTGGTTATGATTTTAACAGACCGTGTAAAAAATATTGAAAAAGATATTGCATTAAAGGAGCTTGAGGGAAAATTAAACAAGCATTATGAGCAAAGCCGACGTTGTTAATGAAATTCATAAAAACGTACGAGTAAACTTCCCTCGGAGAAGCGTAATATTAAGAGATATAGATGACCTTTGGCAAGCGGATTTGATAGATATGCAAGCTTTATCCAAATTAAATGCTGGTTATAAATACATACTAGTAATTATAGACGGTTTCTCAAAATATGCTTGGGCATTCCCGATTAAACAAAAGACTAAAGAAATCGTATCTAAAGAGTTTCAAACATTGTTGGAAAATGGTCGTCACCCAAAAAATTTACAAACTGATATGGGTACAGAATTTTATAATAATAAATTCAAAAAAGTTATTGAAAAGTATCACATAAATCATTACTCTTCTTATTCTACAAAAAAAGCATCAATCGTAGAAAGACTTATAAGAACTCTCAAAACTAAGCTTTACAAAGAATTTAGTTTGAAAGGAAATTATAAATGGATCGATGGGACTCTTGACAAGAAAGTTTACGAATACAATCATACCTTTCATAGAACCATAGGAAAAACGCCGGCTGAAATTAATCATAATAATAAAGAAATTGTCTTACAAAGATACATTAACAATTCGCTATCCGAAAAAAGACCGAATCGTCATGTTTTTCAAGTTGGAGATTTTGTAAGAATCAGTAAATACAAGGGATGTTTTGAAAAAGGATTTACACCTAATTGGTCAACCGAAATATTTAAGATAAGAAAAGTCCAACAAACTAACCCACTCACATATTTATTAGAAGACGCAAAGTCTAGGCCTATTTTAGGAGCATTCTACAGACAAGAAATTCAGAAAACTGCTCACCCTGATGTATATCTTGTTGAAAAAGTTGTAAAAAGCAAAGGAAACAAAGTATATGTTAAGTGGCTGGGTCTTCCATCAAGTGAGAACAGTTGGATTGATAAAAACAATCGTTTGTAGTGATTTTAGTACATTAAATAAGCTATTCATACTTAATACGCTCATTTGCACTTGGATCTTTATGCAAGAAAGTCAACTTTAAATAAAGCATTTTAATCATACCAATATTATTATTATTAAAATGAAACACACACGAAGTAATACTAAAAAAGAAGCGCATCATAAGGAAAAAACATTATTAGCACCCTCCCAGAAAACGGGAACTGGTCTGAAAAAAACCTTTAGTAATATTGTATCGCACACTAAAAAACATATTCGAAATTTGAAACCAAAGTGCAAGAAATTGCTAACGGAGTTAGCATACGCGGCTGCTCGAGAATTTGCTTCTGACATAACCGTGCAATCCCCGAGAGTGATACCTGTACCTAAAACTGGTGGATTTTTACCATTAATTCCTATTCTTGCCGGCTTATCTGCTACGGGGAGCTTGGCTGGAGGTGTTGCGGGAATCACCAAAGCTATCAATCATTATAAATCGGCACAAAAACATCTTGCAGAGTTAAAAAGACATAACATGAAAATGGAGGCTATGTGTATTGGTAAAGGATTACATCTTAAACCGTACAAACACGGGTTAGGAATTTACGTTTCAAACAAAAAAAACTAGATACTGGGCTACCTGATCGAGCGCTAACTAATATCGATATAATAAAGCATGCGAAAAATATACCCCATTTTCGAGGCGTATTTATGCGAGATGAATTACCAGAAAAGCCGTGGCTGATGGAATGCGGTGTGATTAATTTAGATTCATCTAAAAATGTTGGTACTCACTGGGTAGCCTATGGAAAAATTAAAGACTATATTGAATATTTTGACAGTTACGGTAACTTAAAACCGCCAAAAGAATTCTTAGCATATGTCGGAACAAATATTCGGTATAATTATGTCAATTTACAAGGCAATCATTTATACAACTGTGGACATTTATGTTTGAAATTTCTAAAATCATTTTGGAAAAGTAAATCGAGACTAAATAAATAAATAACGAAACGGATTAAACATATAGTTACGGTTGTTAAATGATAATAAAATAAAATGCTAAACCGGATTAGGACATTCCTTCGCGAACAGTATTCAGAATTGGGCGTTGAGTACATAACAGTCTGCCGAGTTTAGTACAAATAACCGCTTCAATTTATTATAAGTATACAATTAAATATGTATGTTTTCAATAAAAACAACATCAAAGAACAAAAATGTACTATTAATCTTCCAGTGTTCAAAGGAAGAACACGATTAAGTACGACAAATAAAATTACTAAAAGTAATAAAATCTTTCTTCATTCTCTCGGCTTAAAAATAAAATAAAAATAAATATAATATGCTGCAAATAACTGAACTACCGCAGCAAGATAATTCTATTGAAAGCTACGAGATTCACAGCTACAATCCATACAATCACAGCTTTAAAGAAAACGATGAAATCAGAATACCTATTCATCAGCAAGATGTTTATGTATTACCATCTGCAAGCTCCATTTACATCGAAGGACATGCGAGTGTATTTGAACTAGATACAGCAGGAAAAAAGAAGAAGAAAGAGTTTAAGTTTATAAATAATCCTATATTGTTTTTATTTCAAGATATAAGATACGAATTAAATGGGGTAGAAATAGATCATGTTAAAAATGCTGGAATCACAACTACGATTAAATCTCTTATCTCAATGAACGTAGGCGAAAGTAAAAGTTCAGCATTGTGGGGGTGGAATTTAAACGGAAGTGCGAAAAAAGGGGATAATTTTTCTGTTATTATACCGCTTAATAAAGTGTTAGGGTTTGCAGAAGATTATAACAAAATTGTTGCCAATTGTAGACATGAACTTATACTTCATAGAAACAATTCCGTTTTGAATAGTGTTATAACTGATACAAATGATACTATAGAAATAGACATACATAAGGTTCAGTGGCGTATCCCTCATGTTAAAGTTTCGGATCGCAATAGATTATTGCTGCTTAAGCACTTGGAAAAAGATCGAGCAATACAACTAGCTTTCCGAAATTGGGATTTATATGAATATCCGCTTTTACCTAAAGCAACAAAACACTCGTGGTCTGTCAAAACTGCTTCTCAGTTAGAAAAACCGAGATATGTTATATTCGGTGTTCAAACTGATAGAAAACTGAATCGAACGAAGAGTTCATCAGAATTTGATCATTGTAACATAACAAATGTCAAGTTGTTTTTAAATTCACAGTACTTTCCTTATGATTCACTTAATTTAAAATTTAATGAAGATAAGTATAGTATATTATACGAAATGTATGTTAACTTTCGTCAGTCGTATTACAACACCGGAATCGATCCCCTGCTTGATTTAAATACATTCGGGAAAAAAGCCCCACTGTTCGTTATTGATTGTTCACGACAAAATGATTCGTTGAAAACAGGACCGGTTGATGTCCGTTTAGAAATCGAGTCTTCAGAAGATATACCTGACAATACAACAGCGTACTGTCTAATCATAAATGATCGTCTAATCGAGTATAAACCCTTGAGTAATATAGTGCGAAAATTATCATGAATGTGATTATGGATGTTCAAGGTTTTAAAAACGAAAACAATACATTTATACCTAAAGAAATAGCAATTATTTGCAAAAAAGGTGTCATTGTGTTGTTGATTAAACCACCTTATCCTTTTTATAATTTAACTAAGAAAGAACGGTTGCAAGCCTCATGGATAGAGAGAAACAGAGGAATATTATGGAATGAGGGGTATGTGCCATACTTCAACTATAAGAGTTTGATATTAAACTTTTGTAAAAATAGACGTATTTATACAAAAGGTACTGAAAAAGTGGTCTGGTTAAAGAAGATAATAGAAAGTGACAATGTTTACAATTTAGAAGACTTTAATTGTCCTAATTTAAAAACACTTAGTGAGAAATATTCGATTTCTTCCGACATTTATAATTGTATTTACCATACCAAAACATGTGCTTTTAAAAATGTATCTTGTTTAAATAAGTGGTGTGTAGATAATAATATTTTTAAGTAAATAAATCAACAATCATATTATATATTTGTTTAATACTGATATTTGTCAACGTATATATTTTATAATAAGTATATAATCAAAATGAATATCAACAAAGGAGATATCGTTGAGGTTATCATTGATAAATGTCAGCTTCATGGTCGTCATGATGTCAAAATATTAAACGCTGAGCACTATTCTGGTGTGCTAATAACTCAGAGTTATTATAAAACTAAACGCTCACGAATCTTTTACACGGGATTACAAGTAGCAGCTCGAGTAATTAGAATAGATAAATGTTATATAGACTTGCTACCAATCTAATTGGAAGTTTCTAAATCATTACGCTGAGTGGTTATAGAAACCTGAGCATGTTATAAATAGAAATAGTAGTGTTGTGAAGGATATGATGGTGTTCTATTTATTCACTGTGTATAATAATAAACATTTTGATTTTAATGTTTGTACCTTTAAAAATGTATGTTTTATAAATAAATCATGTATACTTAATCCTTGTTTACTTTCTTCCTAAAGTTAGGAATAAACCTAAAGATATAATTTGATTTGATTACCGTCTGCGAAATTCGAGCATAATAATTATCGTTTATTATACGAACAATACGCTACACTTCAACAGTCGTATCACAACCGTCATAGTCTAGAACTGCTTCTTGTTTTCGAAGAAACTAATATGAATTCAAATACTTACATAATTGACGTACAAGGCTTCAAGGTTGTGAATCTGGAAAACATCAATCCGTATCTGGTGTGTCCAAGAACATTTCTGCGATTTTGTTCGACAGAGCAAAAGCTAATGAATCTGAGCATTAACATTGTATGATTGAAAACGAGGAGCGCTGTTTTACAATGTAAGCTAAAGCTCGGTCGCCTAGTTAGTGCTTTATTTATTTATACAAACAATACGCTAGGCTTCAATCAGTAGTATCCCAACCGTTATCGTGTAGAACTGCTTCTTGTTTGCGAAGAAAGTATCATGAATTCAAATACTTACATAGTCGACGTGCAAGGCTTCAAGGTGAAGGAGAATAATTTTATAATAAAGGAATTTGCCTTCGCTGCAGAAAATTATGCGCAAAATAGTTTAATAAAATCGCCGTACCCGTATTCTAAGTTAACAGATGAAGAACGAAAACAGGTGCAGTGCACTAGGAAAAACTATGGCATAACATGGAGTGAAGGAAATATTGACTATCCAGATTTCAAAGGATATGCGGAGTATTTGTTAAAAAATAAGACCATTTTAGTGAGAGGTTCTGAAAAAGTTAAGTGGGTAAAAGAAATAAGTTCTAATTGTGATATTATTGATGTAGAAGAAATGGGGTGTCCAGACTTTGAAGAATTGCATAAAATGTTTAGTGATGTTGGCGATCTGTATTTTAGATGTATTAAACATAAAAAAAAAAGATGTGCTTTAACAAATGTAAAGTGTATTAGACGGTGGTACATAGAATGTAACAACCTTATTCATAATTAAATAAATGATTTTAATTATAAATATCAGTGCATTTTATTTCACTATTCAAAGTTCGTAAATAAAGCAAGACTAGTATTTGTGATCGAGGGTGTTTGTGGCGGTTCTGGCTCAGAGTGTATTAGAACTAGAATTTAATTGAAGTAGTTTTTGATTGAACTAGCACTTGATTATCGGATTGTACTGTAATTATATGCTCAACAGATAATTCGATTGACATATATTAATGTATTGATTCATGATCAGTAATCAATATAACGTATGATTGGGGGATCCTGGATCTCGTTTGATCCAGGTCCCCCAATTATACACTACTGTGGGTATTATTATTATTATATTATAGTGGGTAGTATTGTTTGTACGGTTTATCGGGTCGCTGATTACGAAAACAACAACACACATACCTACCTGACACACACAAATTTCCACGGGAACGGGAAAGAACGAGATTTATTATATTCGATTCCGAGTGACCCTATCTCAGTAACTATACTTAATAAATATGGACTTCAAGTTTCGTACACAAGTAGATGATTACAAAAGTAAGAAAATAATTACAGGATATTTGGAAATTCTCACGGGTTAAGGAAAAAACGGGATTTATATATTCAGTTCAACGAAATCCTATGAACTATAATTACTAGAGTCTTCAAATTTGGCATAGAAGTAGGTGATTATAATAGTAAAAAACAGTTTTAAGGATTTTCGAAAATTCCAACGGGATAAGGAAAAAACGGGATTTATATTCAGTTCTACGGGATCGACTTTACGTTTTAATGATCGTAGAAAACAGCAATTTGGCCTTCAGGTTCCTTGGGGAGTATAGGGGAGCACTACAAAAGGATTTCCCAAAATTTGACGGACATGAACGGGAAAAAGCGGGATTTTTTGTTATACTGCAGGTCGTAGAAAGTTGAAATTTGGCATGTAGGTTGCTTGGGAAGTGTAAGGAAGCATTAAGAGACAATTTTTCGAAATTCCCACGGGAACGGGAAAAACGGGACTTTTCGTTTTACTGGTTGTAGAAAGCTGAAATTCGACATGTACTTAGATAGCTTGGGGAGTGTAGAGAAGCATTTAGAGAGGACTTTCCAAAATTCCCACGGGAACGGGAAATAACGGGATTTTTTGTTTTAATAGTCGTAGAAAGCTGAAATTTGGCAAATAGGTTGCTTGATGAGTGTCGGGAAGCACTAAGAGACAATTTCCTGAAATTCTCACGGGAACGGGAAAAACGGGACTTTTCGTTTTACTGGTTGTAGAAAGCTGAAATTCGACATGTAGGTTGCTTGGGGAGTGTAGGGAGCATTAAGAGAGCATTTCCCGAAATTCTTACGGGAACGGGAAAAAAACGGGATTCAAATACTCCTGGTACACGCAAGCGAAGCCGCGTCAAAAGTTATTTGTCAATAAATGAGTCTACGCGGACGAAGTCGCGGGAAAAAGCTAGTTTATTTATATTTTTATTTATGTTAATTATGTTTTTTCTTTACTCCCAGACCAGCATGGAAGACATAATATTATTATTATTATTATCATTAGATCTGATAACGAATACGCTTGACAAAGGGGTCATTTCAAACTTTTCAGGATACAAACTAATCGAGTTCCTTTTACAAAACAAAATTTGGAAGAAAAATAAAATGTTTCACACAAAAAATAGTTAACATAAAATAAATTAATTTTAAACAAACTTAAACTCTTAGCGGCAACTTTTCTAATAAATAAATTTTGCCGACCTTATTAACTTGTAGGGAAAAGTTATTTATGAAGAATTCTATTAAGTTTGCGAGAGCAAAAATTCTGAAATTACGTCAGTAAGTAAATATTATCGAAGCTGAACAAATATAATTATTGATTCGGTCTACATCCCACTCTACCAACAGTTTGTTTTCTTAAAAATAAACAGTTTCATTTTTTAAACAGATTAACTTTAGGTTGCAAATAAAACATAGAATGTAGGTACCGTTGTTTCTCTTCCCGCGCAGATGGTAAAACCCCATTGAGGGAACGGGCAAAAAACTTAAGAATCCATATATATAAAATTCAAAGTCCTGACTGACTGACTGACTGACTGACTGACTGACTGACTGACTGACTTAACTATATATCAACGCACAGCCCAAACCACTGGACCTAGAGACTTGAAATTTTGCACATAGATACCTTATACAGTGTAGGCATCCACTAAGGAAGGATTTTTCGAAATTCCCACGGGATAAGGAAAAAACGGGATTTATATAATTCGATTCCAAATAACCCTATCTCAGTAACTATAATAACTAGACTCTTCAAATTTGATACCCAAGTAGGTGATTAGAAAACTAAGAAGTTGATTTCAGGATTTTTGGAAATTCTCACGGGATAAGCATATATATTTAGTTCAACGAAATCTTATGAACTATAATTACTAGACTCTTCGAATTTGGCATAGAAGTAGGTGATAATAATAGTAAAAAACAGTTTTAAAGATTGGAACGAGACAAAACGGGATTTTTCATTTTACCAATCGCAGAAAGCTGAAATTCGGCATGTAGGTTGCTTGATGAGTGTAGGGAAGCATTAAGGGTCAATTTCCCGAAATTCCCACGGGAACGGGAAAAACGGGACTTTTCGTTTTACTGGCTGTAGAAAACTGAAATTCGGCATGTAGGTTGCTTGGGAAGTGTAGAGGAGCATTAAGAGAAGACTTTCCAAATGGGTGCAGTTCAATCGTCGTACAAACTTTTAGCATAATTTAATTTCACTACGCTCAAAAATCATAATATTCATTTAGCATAACAACGGATTTCAGATTTTTACCGAGCATAAGCTTTAAATAATATAACATTCATTAGTCATAACAACAATATATATATATTTAATAATTTCATTTTAATATTCGGTTATTCAATATAATGATTAAAATCCATAACAACATTTAGAATAACGATTAGAGGGTACAACATCATGCAACATAATTATATTTAATACGTAAGCGTACTATTTTTTGTCGCATATTTATACTTGGCTGGTGCCAAATGCAAAAAACATTTCATTTGTGCGAGCGAGCGAAGCGAGCGAGCAAGACGGTTCGGAGCAGAAGCGAGTCGCATAGGTTAGGTTCAGAAGGCTAAGGCGGGAGCGAAGCGGAGCGTAGCTTCCGCCTTAGCCTTCGATGTTAGGTATTTTTTTTATAGCAGCCCGGATAATATTGCTGTTGCAGTTTTTCCAACAAAAACAAACTGCTATATTCAATAATTATATTAGTATTGCTGTTGGATTTTTGCCAGGCGCTTATACTCTTCGATCATTATCCTCGATGTTTGTATAAACATTGTTCATTATGAACTTTGATTATTATGCTGCATGATTATTATGCAGTACCTTAATTATGCATAACACAATTATGAAAATTTATATTATGATTTGAGAAATTCGGCATTTTGTTTGTATGCATATTGTTTTTATATGATCTCAATACTTCGACAAATTGAAATTATGATATTCGTGTTCTGAGAAATGAAAATTCGCTAATCGTTGTTATGACGAACATTACACACCCTTTCCGAAATTCCCACGGGAACAGGAAAAAACGGGATTTTTCGTTTTACTGGCCGTAGAAAGCTGAAATTAGGCAAGTGGGTTGCTTGAAGAGTGTAGGGAAGCTATAAAAGATAATTTCCCAAAATTCCCACGGGAACGGGAAAAACGGGACTTTTCGTTTTACTGGTTGTAAAAAGCTGAAATTCGGTATATAGATTGCTTGGAGAGTGTAGAGGAGCATTAAGAGAGGACTTTACAAAATTCCCACGGGAACGGAAATAAATGGGATTTTTCGTTTTACTGGTCGTAGAAAGCTTAAATATGGCATGTGGATTCCTTGGGGAGTGCATGGGAGCATTAAGAGAGCATTTACCGAAATTCTTACGGGAACGGGAAATAAACGGGATCGAAATACTCCTGGTACACGCCAGCGAAGCCGCGGGAAAAAGCTATCACACTAATATTAGGCGAAAGTTTGTGAGTGTGCGTGTGTGTTTGTTACTTCTTCACGCGAAAACGGCTGGGCAGATTTACATAAAATTTGGAACGGAGACAGCTGGCATCCTAGATTAACACATAGGCTACTTTTTTTCCGGATAATTGAATACTTCCCGCGGGATAGCGATAAACATGTGAAAGGTAGTATGTGAAACGTAGCTGCCTAGAGTTGGAACGTAAATAATTATTTCGGAAATAACTATCAACATCAATTATTTAATCTAATTCTACGCGGACGAAGTCGCGGGCAGAAGCTAGTCATCTTATAGGCGAAGCGGCTAGCAACCCATCACTATTTCGATTCCCCTTTCCACCTATACGCCTACAATCATGCTATAGGTGGCCTATAGGTCTTGTAACATTAGGCTTTGCCAACCCCGTAAGGTATATAGACGTGATTAGTGTATGTATGTAATTTTGTAAGTATGACTTATATAGGATTCGACCTAACTACTTATAAGCAGTTTATATTATACTAGCTTCTGCCCGCGACTTCGTCTGCGTAGAAATATACATACAAACCTTCCTCTTGAATCAGTCTATCTATTAAAAAAACCGCATCAAAATCCGTTGCGTAGTTTTAAAGATCTAAGCATACATAGGGACAGACAGCTGAAAGCGACTTTGTTTTATACTATGTAGTGAGGTACAGGGTTGATAGAACCTAAGGTAACAAAACCTTAAGGCCACGTTTAGCAAAATTGTGGGCGTATAGGTGGAAAGGGGAAAAAATGACATAATATGGCCTGAATAGTTTCGAGAAAAGCGAATACGGCCGTGACTTTGTTTTACAACAGCAGGCTTATTACGTAACTCGCTCCCATTCGCCATCGTGTTCGTTTTGACAGTTCATGTATGAATGTGACAGCTAGCTGATTCCGATGCCAATTGTCAGCCCATACATGAACTGTCAAAATAAAGACGATGGTGATCGCGAGCGAGTTACGTAATAAGCTTGCAGGCCTTGGTGGCGACACTGCCGTGCCCCCAGTATACCTGTTTCACATTTTACACATTTTTAAGTAATATCCAGGAGAACACGGAGTAAACTGTGATATTTAGCTCCCTGGAGAATGCCGAAACCTAAATATTAAATGGCAAAAGTTATTACCAAGTAATATTCGTGTAACGTTTATTTTTCACATTTTTTCTTGATGTTTTCGCGAACTTACCCGGATACAGAAAGGACTTTGTAATATTTCTGTTAAGTTTGAGCAACATATTAAAAAAGTGGCCAAGTGCGAGTTTGATTCAGGCTCCGTATATGTAAACAATAAAATAAAAAAAACACTAATTTTCTTCGTATTAGCTAAGAAATATTACTTACCCCCTTATTCATAAACGCTCTAGGCTTCTGCTAACTTAGCAATCGTTTGTCCTTACCAGTGAAAGGTAAATGTCAAAGTGGCAGATAAGGACAAACGAAGTTGTTGCTAAGTTAGCAGAAGCCTACAGAGCATTTATGAATGAGGGGTTAGTCTCTACAAGGTCAGAGAGAGGCTGTTACTGAACCATTACTCACCGAACAATTTTCACCGTCAGAACCATCTGCAATTTTCATCAGGTGAAATGAGTCAATCATTACTCGTACTTTAAGGAAAAGAAACATGGCATGGTAAATAAATTATTTTGAACATAAAGTCTATTTTAAACTAGTGCCTGCGCTAAATCTTGGGATTAGGTTGTCAAAGTGGACCCCAGGCTCACTGAGCCGTGGCATAAGCCGGGAAAAACGTTAGTAGATGACGATGATGTGTTTTTTAGAGTTCCGTACCTCTAAATATTTTTCTTTAGAGGTACGGAACGGTATGACCATGTTTCCTTAGCCCATCCCTGAATTAAAAAATAAATTATGGTCACAGCCAAATGCTAGTAGCACTATTTTAGACCGAACGTATCAGCGTTGGGTAGTTTAAACAATACGCACCGTGTCACTGGCCGGTCGCAATAAACGGAATTTATTATGTGACCCAGGTATTTTTATGCGATCAGAAGGAAGATTTGTCGTACCCTCTGATTTCCCCGGGGAACTCTATGTTTAGCCACTCCGTGTATGCCTTTATTTCAATCACCAGATGGCCGATCGAAGCCTGTTAAAAATTCAAGTCGATTTTGTAGGCTTTGGCGGATTCGAATGATGAATTCAGAATCAGAATCAGAATTTTTTACTGTCACCATTGTTACATATTCGAAACTACATTGCGTAAATACAGACGTCAAAGAGAACAAGAATGACTCGTCATTGAGTACGCAGTACAAATTGCCATTCCATTTTACTTAGCTTAAATCTATTTAATATCAATACAATTTAAGGGTGCGACCAAACCGCCGCGTATACGCAGTGACGTGTCGTATGCGTCACGTTTTCTCACCGTTTCTTCATACATTTTGTTGCGATTCCGTACCGTCACCGTTTTTTAAGCGGCGGTGTGGTCGCACCCTAAAACTAGAGATAAAAACTAGGTACTATTGTATAGCGCAATTGTATCATTAAAAATATTAATAGGTACTCAAGAAAATAATTCGAGAGGGAATAATAAGAATAAGTAGTAACAAATAATTGCCATACTACATACTACACAATACTACAAAAGCGGATTATTTACAATAACATACGTATATGTTAATTTGTACGAATAAAATAAAGTTTGTTAAATACATAATTGTTTTGTTAAATACATAACCCTCTTTGTTTTTGCTATAGTCGAAAAAAATTATGTAGGTAGTTGTTGATGGCTAATAAAAATTATAAATAAGAGGGTAGTTTGGAAATATACGAATGTGGGTACATTTAGTTTATTTATAGATTTACAAATCAGTACGACGTTGGTTTGCATGTGCATCGGTTGAGCTCTAACTTTGAGAATGATCCCGTAGAGGGATCGAAACGCGCGTCAGTGTTTGTGTGGTGATAGGATTAATTAAGTTTGTGGGATTTGTGTGCGTTTTGTGTGGCAGTAGTGGTGGGAGGGCTTGCATGCAAAACGTATATATTTCGCACAGGCTTGGTTATCTTGCACGTAAGTAGCGAGCAAGGTAAATATTTTGCGTTCATTGAAATGGACCTCCGCAAAGTAACGCCTGATTCAATAAAATATTTAAAATAAAGTTCTAATTCTTAGGTCTTAATGCGATTCAACTCCGATTTAGTTTAGGTTCGCTCGCTGTCAGATCCATAGTAAAAATGACAACTAAAACCTGAACTAAGACGGAATTGGACGTCATGGTAAAGGTGGAACCACATTATTGACACGCGACGCGACCCGATGAAACGCGACGCGTGTTGAATCGAATCAAATTGTATTATATTCTATGACCAGAATCACACTATGAACATCCGACGCGACGCCATGCGCACACACGCCACCCGATCCAGACCTGCCAGATGCCTTGCCGATGGTGAGGGTAAACACGCCACCCGACGCGGCGCGCGTAGTGTGCTTCTAGACAACACCCGATGCCACGCGTCAGTTGTTCGAGAACATTCGCAGACGTATACATGTGTTTGTGAACTACACACTTCCACAGCTGTCAGCTAAAGAAATTGCTAGGGTGTCGTGGCATCTGGTGTTGGTTATGTGCACGGTGCACGTCGGGTGTCGACACGTTGCGTCGCGTCGCGTTTAAATAATGTGTTTCCACCTTAAGGGCCCTGATTGCGGATAATTTTTCTAGCAACAAAAGGTGTTTGGATATTTTTGCACGGGTCACTGTTTACAATGGAAGAATTTGTACAAACTCCGAATAGAAGCTGAGAGTTTTAAATTAACTGTTTTTGTATGAAAAGCGTTTGAATAGCTTCTTTTTATTGCACAACGTTTTGTCTGCCACATTTTATGGGACAGAATACACGTAGCACGCGACACTTGTGTGAAAATTTAATACGTATGTATAAACTCCCAGAGATAAGGCTGACAAATACAAAACAATCACATAATTGGGACCACCAGCGAAGACCAGCGCTGGCTGCAAGGCCAGCATTATGCTGAGATGGGACCATTTCATAATACAACATGTTCTTGCCAGATTGTCGCCGTACGTGGGGTTCCTAGGTGGAGATCGTTGGTAAAACAAGTCTAGAAGTTTTACAATATATTTATTTATCCAAAAAATCGCACACGTACGTGCAGTCACGAGACTTAGGGTCGTGGTTTCTAAGTTGCCCTATCTTTTGAGTTAAAAAATTGACAAAGAGCCAGAGCAGCCAGAAGGACTCCCCTTGCTTTCCGTGCGGTAGAGACGGCTGGCGCGGTATTGCAGGGTCTGGATCGGCTGGATGTTGCTGATGAAGTCACTGGTGGCTGTGGCGGTAGTGGTCGCCGTAGGCTGGTCCAACTTCGGTCCGAAGAGGCCGTAAATGAGTCGATTTCTCAGCCTGAGCGTGGTAGCCCAAGTTGCTATAGAGATGTAGACACTAATTAAAATTAAAAGAATTAAATAAATTCGAAATTGAGCAGCACTTCTGCTTAGTGTCTGTATGGTTTTCTTCAGATATGAATATGTTTTTTTGCTTCTTTTATTCTTTTGTCTTTGTAATGTTATTACGAATAAATGTTTTCTTTCTTTCTTTCTTTTCTTTTCTTAACATGAAGTCTTATTCAATTACGATTAGGTTCCAAATTCAAAAATTGGTGGGTTAGAAATTCAATTCCTTGACTTTACAGTCAGCAAAAAAAAACATAGGACGTTGTAGGCGATGTGGCTAGCAACCCATCACTATTTTGATTCCCCTTTCCACCTACACGCCGACAATCATGCTAAACGTGGCCTTTAGGTCTTGTTACCCAGGCTCTGTCTACGCCGTAAGGGATAAAGACGTGATTTATGTATGTATGTAAGAACCCTACTAGCAGCCCACACTGCATTGCCTCCCCCACGCTATTAACGTGCTTTGCGTACCTACTATTGCCATAACAATAAATCTTAGTGATTGCACTATTCGTTTCTATTAGGGACGAGACGTTAGTCAGAGTTCGTTTCAGTTTCGCCGAATATCCGGTGTCCGGTGTAAGTTTAGTGAATATACCACAGCTAGATAATACAATACTATAATACAATACAATACAGCTGACAGCTGGATAGCTTAGTGGTTAGAGACCATGACTGTGAAGCTAGAGGTCCCCGGTTTGAATCACACATCAAGAAAGAAGACATTTTCTTCCCAGATAACTGGTTTTTTAACTGGAATTTTTTTTCCTGCACGATAAACAAGTTACATAACCGGCACTGGTAAAACCAATGTAGGATGATTAATTTTGATTAATTTAGGTCTAGGTGCGGTGGCCGTGGCCCTTGGGCCACCCTTAAGCCGCGAACATGTTTGTTTTAATATAGAAATAGTTATTTTACCTTATAGCTATGTAGGTACGGAGAACGAATCTTTCCCGTTAAAAAACCAGTTATCTGGGAAGAAAATTTTTCCTTCTTAGTTGCCTTGGTTATCAGCGAGGAACAAAGGCAGAAAACACCCTTATTTTTAACTAAATGTCTCTTACCTTCATCCCCGTAAGTGCATCGTTGGCCTTTTCCTCCAAAATAACCCGGACACGGGCCACACATACGCAAAACAACCCACTTCGTTTCAGCGAATGAAGCAAATAAGGAAACATTCTCATGTCCACCAAATAACGGTTCTTCAGTACCGACCTCACTCAGTCTAAACCGAACTCAATCAGCACTTTGTCGGCCGCCGGTTATTCTTTACTCCAATTTGTGTTTATTTACGGATAGCCAGACCCGGCCCTATTTCACCAAAGCAACAATTGTACGTGATAAATGACAATAAAATTCTGTTTAAATTATACAAACTTGTCAAGAATCTACGCCGATTAACCACAGTGTATATATAAGCTAAAGCAGTAGGGAAGATAGGCTTACTTTTTGAAATAAGTACCTACGCTCCAATAAAGCGTTAGGGTTGTCGATAAAATTTTTGTTAAATTGTAAATTAGTTTTGTAAAATAGTTTTTTTGTCTAGTTAGCGCTATAATATCACCTGGTAAGGCCTGTTCTAGAGTAACTAGCTACACTTAATTAAGAGTATTAGGGTTGGCACCCATAATTTGTGTAAAAGAGAAACAAACGTTTATATGGATTCTATATTAATTAAATAATAATCGAATGAATTAACTATTTTTTAAATATAATAGGGTATTTAAAAAAGACTTCAACAGTTTAAGATTTTTTATTTGTCGGTAGGTAAGTATTATATATATTACTTACTGAAAAATACTTTCGCCTACTACGACACGTTCGGAAAGCTCTGTTATTAAATTTTATTGTATAAAAAGTTCTCATCCGCATGAATAGCTTTCTTAAAAAAACTATTGGGAAACATGTATACGGCACTATAAAACTGTTTTTTTCTAGTTCTTTGTAAATTAATAAAGCTAATTTGCAATTTATGTTTATTTCGGTTTTGAAGAAGCCGAGTTCAAGCAGCCGTACACTGCGCAATACGCTCTTGGCATATTTAAAACGAAAAAACGGGCGCTCGTTTTAATGCGCCACGCGCGACTGACAGCACCGCGAGATCCGCTTAGGGGCCGTGTAAAAGCGCGCGTCTACGTGTGCGTTCGTTTCGACCATTTTGTTCGTAGATTTCCTACTGCTTTAGCTTATATATATACTGTGGATTGGCTTCATATTGACCACGCATCGCAATTCAAATTGTCACTTGTCACCGACAATTGTCGAGTTGGTGTAGGGGCCTGGGATACAAATTTTAATTTTGTGTGGACGAAGTAGCGGGCAACAGTAAAGTTACTAGGCTTGCAAACAAAGCGTACTTCCTTATCGTGTGAAATAAGCAACAAATTCGAGTAAGTATTCAGAGATTATTCCTTGTTTTAATTAGGAAATCTGCTATTAATTTAGTGCAAACAGAAAAATATATGACACACTTCACATTTGTTCAAACCACACTTGTGTAAACACTACCAAATGACGGCAACGACGTAGACAATAATTCGTTTGGCTCATGCCATTACCGAAGATGATTTGACCGAGAAAACACATTTCCCAAATTCTGTACCGAAAATGATAGTGATTTTTCTAAGTCTACTTCATATGATTATATTCAATTCAGCTGAAACGTTAACAAGCGAAATTACTCCAAAATTCATACCTGAAGACGGACGACTGAACTTTACTGAGTTAGCTCGTAAATATGGCTTCCGTGCGGAAGAAATAGAAGTGGAGACCGAAGATGGTTATATTATAACTATATTCCGAATACCAGGGAAAAAGAAGCCTGTCCTCATGGTACATGGGCTAGGTGATTCATCTAACACTTGGATTTTAAGAGGTGAGAAATCTTTAGCAGTAGCATTGGCTAGCGAAGGCTACGACGTGTGGTGTGGAAACGTAAGAGGCAACAAATATGGAAGAAAGCACATCAGTTTTAATCCGGATAAAGACGACGTATTCTGGGATTTCAGTTACCACGAGATAGGCTTTTATGACTGGCAGGCTATGATAGAGAGAGTATTGAAAGAAACTAATGAAACAAAACTCAATGCAATTGGTCACTCGCAAGGAGTTACGTCGTTGCTCGTCTTACTATCCACAAGGCCTGAATATAATGACAAAGTTAATTTAAATATTGGTCTAGCTGGAGTTGTTTCTCTGAACGACGTCGGGAGAGGACTCAAGCTGATAATAAAAGCAGGACCGGTTCTATTAAACTTTTTAGATTTCCTCGGAATCAACGAGCTTTTCTCAGTCAATTCAATAGAGAATACTCTTCTGCAGTTGTTGTGTCTAGAAGGGTATCTAACGGAATTATTTTCTTTGTTTAATGGTAATGATCCAGAAGGGATTGAGCCAGAGTTTCTTCCTGTTATATTTGGCCAGTACCCTGCAGGAATGTCGAAGAAAACTTTAAGGCATTTTGATCAAATGGCGTTCTCTGGAAGATTTGCTTCATTTAACTATGGTGTAGAAAAGAATATGCTTATTTATGGATCCTCAATTCCTCCAGAATATGATTTGAAGAAAGTTACTGCTAAAATGGCGCTGCTGTATGGTGAAAATGATGTAGGAGCTACACCATCAAATGTTGTATTAATCGCAAAAGCCCTGCCAAACGTTGTATATGTCAAAGCGACAGAAAAGAAAGAGTGGACTCACGTTGACTTCATTTGGAGCAGAGAGATGGACAAGTATTTATTTGGGAGTATCATCAAATTGCTAAATAAATATAATTGGTGACTTTTGGTGAACGTAATCTGAAACAATGATTGATTATTTTATTGTATTTCTGTTAAGGCTATGTCTTCTAAGTGGAATATTCAGAAGAAACTTAAAAAAAAAGTTATAAAAATATGAGCCAAGCCTAATTTTACCCCTTTTTTGTCTTCAAGACGACCCTATATTGGCTCAAAAAAGTCTCCAACGCAAGCCTGTGGGAACGCTGCAATGAGAATCCTATTGACCAACAAACAGATCAAGCGCCAGAAATGGAGCTGGATTGATCACATGATCCTAAGGGATCCTGAACACGTACCGAGGCAAGTCTTAGACTGGGAATCTCAAGGAAAGCGTAAGTGTGGCCTTTAAGAGACTTAGTGATAGACGGTCATTGCAGAAGCGGAGAGAATAGGAAAGACATAGAGCTGAATCGCATAGCTCAAGACCGAACGGGATGGAAGAAAGAAGAAAAGAATGGCGACACACTGTAGGCCCTGCCCCATCTAGTGTATAAGGGACCTTGAGTCCAGTAAGTGATGTAGGTGGCGCTATGGTTACCGTACTCTGTTACATAACTTAGCGCTTTGGAATATTTGATTCCAACAAAAGGCAAAATGTAAAACATCAAGAATATCAAAATAAAAGGCGAACACACTGACCATTCCTTGCCTCGCTTCCGTACCCTACCGGATGTATGGGCCGGATACTATAATTTCACCCTCTATTGTCCGGGACAAGCAGGACAAGCAAACAACCGGGTAATGTATTAAGTTACTGTGTACCCGGGCAATCTGTTTTTAAATGGTTTTGAAGCGGTCTTAGTGGTTCCAGGAAATTATTTAACAGATGCCAACGTTACGAACATAAGCCCGTTCTTGCGAATTGAGAAGTAAGTAAATATTGTTAAAATTAATCTTTAAACTACTTACATTAAAGTATTTTCTAATCTCTTTAACGTACCGTCTTGTGACTAAATTGGGGACGTTATGACAAAAAGTCAAGTCAAGAGTACTCTAAACCGATGTATGAAGAGATTTGATGAATGTGGATGTAACGCAAAAGGTGTGTCAGGATCGTAGCAAGTGGAACAAAGTAGTCTCTGCCTGTACTTCTATGGGAAAAAGGCGTGTTGGTATGTATATATACATATACCTTGCTGTGACCTTTCTAGTGCTTTGCCTAAGAGAGTTCTTGTTGTAATAAATAGGGTTGGTCAAATAATTATTATGAATTCATGTATGATTTATATATAATTATGTTGAAGACAAAGGCTGGATAAACTGTCAGGTTGGTCGGTTAGAATTCAAACGAGCTTTATGCATAGCCGAGCTTAGGTCACCGTCTTGTCCATCTTCAAGGTACATTAATGAGATAGAAATAACAGCACACAATCATGTTTCACTTGTACAGCCAGTCTTTATTGAAATAGCGCTTACACAAAGGACTGTGGACTATTACACACTCTAATAATGAAACGCAGAGAGTTCAGTGCTTGCGCCCACGAACTACCCTATCAATGTTCTCACTACCGCTTAGCACCGAAATAAGGCTCGATACTTAGTGCAATCGCACTTAACACTCCGAATCACTAACAATTCACCATTAAACATAAAACGGTACGTCGAAGCAAACGGATCACTTTCGACGTCTGAACTCAGTCAAGTCACGATCAAGGAATGCCTCTCGCTTCTCACTCTCACCAGATGTCATTATGTCCTTCTAACTAACATTGCAGGTAGTTGCAACTGAGCCAAACACAGACCACCCCCAAGCGATACCGCAATACCGCTTGACGTGTCATAAAAGCAATAACTTATGAGCGTACATTCAACAAAGTACAATTAACGAATGTTCGCAACTACAAGGTACATCTATTCTCCTTAGCTATCAAAAGTCTAGTCATTGTGACGACGCTCCGACATATATTTTTAAACGAGCGGTTGCCCGCGACTGCATCTGCGCAGAATTTGCTTGTCCCGCGGGAACTATGTGATTTTCCGGGATAAAAAGTATCCTGTCCTCGAGGCTGAAACTATCTCTGTACCAAATTTTGTTAAAATCGATTTGGTGTTTTAGGCATGAAAGCGTAACAGACAGACAGTTACTTTCGCATTTTGTAATATTAGAAGGGATTAAAGCACACCCCTATTTTGAAGAAAAAGCGGACTTGGTGACGCAAGCACCAAGGAAAACTGGCCAAGTCGCTTTTTAGAAGAAACTTAGTAATTTATCTTAGCTGCTTAAGCTTGCCCTTTTTGTTTTTGCCTTTGCCTTTTTAATTAGTTCTGTTGTTCCGTCGCAGAGTTGTAAGATTTAAAAAAGGTTTTTTGTCGAGCAACCACGTTTGATATTTTACGTATTATTCGAGGAACTGTAGAAAGTTTCGTTTGTATGATTGCTGCTTAATAGCTTTTCTGATTTGGAAGAAAATTTTAAGATCATTAGGGAAATAATATAATTCAACCGTTTCAAAAGATTTTTATTTTACGTATTTATCAACTTTTAAAAATTTGTTTGATTTCGTATTATCGTCTTTATCCTGTAGACGTGATTTGTGTATGTATTTGTATGTGTGTATTTCCTTTTTCCAAAAACCATTTAACGTTGCGCTTGGCTATTTTACCATCTAAACCCTACAAGATAGCGTAAAGACTCACACAAGTTTTTTTCTCACTTAAAAAGTGGTAATAAATTAAAAATCCCGTGGTATTTTGCCAACGTTTAAGTCTTATAACTGGTAAAAGTTCTTTGCTCGTTTAATGAGGCCGTTCAGTTAACAGTGCGGCCACGGGTGCTGAGGACTTTGTTTTATTTATGCTATAAATTGGGTATTTTTTAATACATTACACCCCCAAGGGTGGTGAAATAAAGAATGTCCCAGTAGGAACTTGTCAACTTAAAAGGCGAGGGCGATATAAACATGCGAACTGTGCCCTATTTCATAAAGCTTCAATTTACAAGCGGAAGTCTCTTTCTGACCCTATGTGTCAGATAGAGACTTTCGCTTGTAAATTGTAACTGTTAGCTTTATGAAACGGGGTCCTGGTGCCCCATCTTTGAAAGCACATGTGTGAAAATACCACTCGAAAGTGGTGAAAAATTGTGCTGAATTTAAATACGAGTAGCTTGGAAGACAATCTTGTGAACTAGACAAAACTATGATTTGTGCTGTAGTTTTGGAGATATAATTTGATTTATACTACTTTCGAGTGATGTGCTTTAAAAAAACCGCCCCTTGAGGCTTCATTTCTCACCGCCCGAGGTGTGTACACAATTTTACGTCTTCCCCTGGCCAGGAAGTGGTAATTTCCGCTCGCGTAGCGGGCGGTAAACAGCTACTTACGGCCCGGGGCGACGTAAAGTATTTTACTAGACATCGCCCGTAACTGCGTAGCAGCAACATTTTGGAAGGTAAATAGAATTTAAAAAGAATACTGTTTTCCATTTATCCTAATCATGTTTGTTGAACCATAAATCTCGTGCTTTTTTGGGTCAATTAAAAAAAATTTAATAAACTGAAAAAACTTCTAGAATTGTACACGACAAAATATTAAAAAAATATAATATATTTTTCCAAAACGGAAGGTCCACAGTTTCCGCAGTGCGGCCACTTTGTCCAGCGCTTGCGGCGAGGCACCGACGTAAAGGATTAATTAAAACCGCTATATTTTTTGAAATACAAAAGAGCTATTATTAAAATTATGAGTAAACATTTAACACGGCTTAAGCACATTGTGAAGTTCCCAATCCGCATTGGGCCCGCGTGGGAACTATAGCCCAAGCCCTCTCATTCTGAGAGGCCTGTGCCCAGCAGTGGGACGTATACAGGCTGGAGATGATGATGATGATGATGATGATGAATTACATGGATACGAGCATTGGATGAATTTTCCGAAGCTCAGTAGAAAAATAATAATAACGCAACTTAACTTACCTAATTCAAGAAGCCGTGGTAGCCTAGTGGTTTGATCTGTGGCCTCTCAAGCAGAGGGTTGGTTCCAATCCCGGCCTCGCACCTCTGAGTTTTTGCAATTTATGTGCGAAACATTTTGAAATTTACCTTGAGCTTTTCGGAGGAAAGCATCGTGAGAAAATCTGCACGAAGCGAAGCAATTCAATGGTGTGTGTGGAGTTTTTAAAATGTGTTCTAAATTAATTCTGATAGAGAATAACCCAAAAATTTCTTCTTTTTAACCTCCGACGTAAAAAGAGGGTAGTTATAATTTTGACGTTGACATCTTTTTTTTTTACATAAAATAGGCTTACGTTTATTCAAGGTTTATTCGAAATATTATAAATGGGATGTGAACCGCGATTACCTTTATTGAGCTCCCGATATTTCGATACAGTTGCATGCATCATGATCACGGGTAGACATCCCGTTTATAATTTATTTCGAATGAACTTAACTGTGAATCATTAAAAGGTTTACGTTTGACTTCAATCTCGCTTGATGGAATGCGACGATGAGGCCTAAGATGATACGCGTTTGCCTAGGAGGTCTCTGTCCACTTTGGCCTTAAAGATATCCAGATTATAGCATTCCGGAAAAACTGACCTTGGCAGAGGGTCCCTATGTGTGGTGTGTGAAAATATTCCAGAACAATTTGAAGAGGTTCTGTATTATGTACACTATTGTGATCTTTCATAAAGGTACTTTCACAATAGAATCGAATAACTGTCGGAGCGTCATTCAAGCCAATACCGTCTCCGTATTTAATACTGATTGCTTTCCCCGGATGCGGATTACGCCACGTAATTTGCCCATTACCGGATTAAACCGGTATCCCGGATAACCGGTATTCCGCAGAAAAGAGGGGTTCGATACAGGTCAAGGTAGGGTATTGAGTTCGCTCGGGGTATTCTGTTGTGTGATTAAGAGAACGTTGTGACAAATGAAATTGTTAGTGTTAATATCAGCATCATCAGCTCAGGACACGCTTCAGCATGAAAGGGCTTGTGCTAATAGTTCCTACGCGAGCCCAGTGTGCATTGGGATCTTCACACACCATCAAAATGCTTTGCAGAGTTCACTGTGTAGGTTAGCTCACGATGTTTACCTTCAAGGTAAAGCTCGAGGCAACTTTGAAACATAATTTCACACAAATATTCCAAAAACCCATGTCAATTTAGATTCTATTTTCCATCTATATACGCCCACAATCTTGCTAAACGTGGCCTGTAGGTCACCTTAGACTCTGTCTACCCCGTAAGGGATAAAGACGTGATTTGTGTACCTATGTTATGTAACTATGTGTATTCCGTAGGTTCCATATAAGGTCTAAGGGTGCACTAAGAAAGGATTTTTCAAAATTCGACCCCTAAAGGGGTTAATTGGGGGTCCAAAGTTTGTATGGGGAAACAAGATTAGTTAGACTATTTTATTCGAAACTTCACAGGAGTATTCCTAACGACAAATGAGTAAACACCTGTTTCAGGTTTTTTGAAAATTCAACCCCTAAAAGGGGATAGGGGGTGACAAAGTCTGAAAATCAACGTGGGTATTATTATTATTATATTATAGTGGGTAGTATTGTTTGTACGGTTTATCGGGTCGCTGATTATGAAAACAATAACACACATACCTACCTGACACACACACACACACACACACACACAAATACCCACAGGAACGGGAAAAAACGGGATTTTTTGTTTTACAGGTCGTAGAAAGCTGAAATTTGGCATGTAGGTTGCTTGATGAGTGTAGGGAAGCACTAAGAGACAATTTCCTAAAATTCCCACGGGAACGGGAAAAACGGGACTTTTCGTTTTACTGGTTGTAGAACCCTGAAATTCGGCATTTAGGTTGTTTGGAGAGTGTAGAGAAGCATTAAGAGAGGAATTTCCAAAATTCCCATGGGAACGGGAAAAAGCGGGATTTTTCGTTTTACTGGTCGTAGAAAGCTGAAACGTTACTTGGCATGTAGGTTGCTTGAAGAGTGTAGAGAAGCTATAAAAGATAATTTTCCAAAATTCCCACGGTAACGGGAAATCGGGACTTTTCGTTTTACTGGTTGTAGAACACTGAAATTCGGCATTTAGGTTGTTTGGAGAGTGTAGAGGAGCATTAAGAGAGGAATTTCCAAAATTCGCACAGGAACGGGAAAAAACGGGATTTTTCGTTTTACTGGTCGTAGAAAGCTGAAATTTGGCAAGAAAGTTCCTTGGGGAGTGTAGGGAGCATTAAGAGATCATTTTCTGAAATTCTTAAGGGAACGGGAAAAAAACGGGATTGTAATACTCCTGGTACACGCAAGCAAAGTCGCGGGCAAAAGCTGTTTGTCAGTAAATGAAGTCTACGCGGACGAAGTCGCGGGAAAAAGCTAGTAGTTTATAATCATGTTATGATTGTAACTTCGTGCAAGACAATTCACAATTAGCGCCGATTTTTCAATCGTCATACGACGAATAACTTCTTTGGATATCAGTCAGTTAGGTGCATATCTGAGACTCTGAGTATTGAAAAATCGGCACTAAACTTATTGTATTAAAAATCTCGGGAGCTTCGTATTCGATCTCGTATTCGTCAGTTAATTTCTTTATGGTACTAAATAATCGTCTGTACTCAATTTGAGGCTTAAAAGTAAATCAAGCGCAGCGCAACCTGATTCATCATTTTGAAATAGCGAATAAACTATTTTAATGAAGCAAACAATACTGTGTTGCCAACTTAATAAGCTGAGTGCGATTTATGTTTTCATAATAATTGTTGCGGTGCTTTCGGAAATAAAAATCGTGGATGCGTTATATTTACAGGCCTATTTTTTGCTTTACTTCCATGTAGGGCTGGGAGCAAAGAAAAAACATAGAATGTACCAGTTGCTTCTCTTCCTGCGCAGATGGTAAAAGTCCATCGAGGGAACGGGCGAAATTCTTAGGAATCATGTTATAGGCGATGCGGCTAGCAACCCCATCATTATTTGGATACCCTTTCCACCTATACGCCCACAATCATGCTTAACGTGGCCTTGACGTCTTAGTACCGTGGTCATCAAATTGCAGCCCGCGGCAAAGTAAATTGTTTCAAATAACGAAATAAGCTGAATACATTATGTATAAGTGTGCAAAGGCTCTTGGAGCGCCTTCACATACTCTGCGGCCCGGCCCTGGAACTCACACTGTCGTATGTGGCCCTTGGCCAGTATAGTTTGACGACCGCTGTCTTAGTAGCGTTAGGCTTTGTCTACTCCGTAAGGGATAAAGACGTGATTTACGTGTGTATCAAAATTGAAAAAAAGCAACAAGTGGAACAAAGTAGTCTGCCTACCCCTGCGGGAAAGAGGCATGACGGTAAGTATCTATGAAAAAAAAAAGGTTCACGGCAGAGAATTCGTGTGGTAGATAATATTCGTTTTTATATGATTACTAGCTGTTGCCAGCGACTTCGTCTGCAAAGAATTCGTTTATCGCTATCCCGCGGGAATTTTCCCGGATAACAGTAGCCCATGTGCTATTCTAGACTTTTCTCTATCTATGTGCTGAATTTCATCCAATTTGGGCCGTTCTGGCGTGATTGAGTAACAAACAAACATCCATCCATCCATCCATACTTTCGCAGTTATAATATTAGTGTGATTAAGGGAGGAAACAGGGCAATACGATTGTATGGAGAAACTGCCATCCGTTAGCCACCCAATTACCTCTGTCTCTCCAATTACCTCCTCCAATAACTTTCTCAGAGCACGATGAGTTCTCAAATGCAAGCGCTTGCCTAGGTTACACGAGTATCACAGCAGTACTTCATTGTGCTACGAGTATTTACTGCAGTTTAAAATGGCAACTACACTGCTGACTGTAAGCTGTCTGTATAGTCTTGTTCAATAAGACTGAAGACGGGGGCGTGCTGAGAAGAAATAAAACAATGGCTGTTATACATCTACAAAACACATATACGTACGTTACGTGTCGCACCACTCGTTACCATACGTTTTTGTATCGTATGTACCACTAAATAATATTGATGGTCTGTTAAAGGGTGCATCCCTATTGATCTGGCAACGTCGAATTTTTGGTGATTTTTTGCGATTATTTCGCAGAAATTGAACGAAAGTTTCAAATGTGCGTCTGTAGTGCACTTCGTTTTTAGTGTATTAATGTGTCCAATGCAATGATTAATCGTGGTGGACTTTTATTTTCGTATTAAATGGTTGAAATACTATATCTCGTTTAATAAGAAAATAAAAGTCCATCACGATCAATTATTGCATTAGACACAATTAGGTAATACATTAAAAACGAAGGGCACTACAGACGCACATTTGAAACTTTCATTCAATTTCTGTGAAATAACGCAAAAAATCACCAAAAATGCGACGTTGCCAGCTTAGTAGGGATGCACCCTCATAAATAAAAAATGACGGTAGATGCAGCTGCAGCGGCTGTCTGCGGTGTCAGGGCGGACTGAGCTCAGCAAAGTGTTGCCATGCGCATAAACTGTGTAAATTGTTTAAGTTACATAAAATAAAACGATGATTAGGTTTAGTTAATTTTAATTAATATTTTTATTTTATTATTTTGTTTATTTATTAGAGGATGGATGAAAGAAGATTAACTAAACAGATTTATATGGGGAGTGTGAATGGGTGCGTTGGGAGGGGAAGGCCTAGACGGACGTTCCGTAATCAAATTGGAGACGTTTTGGAAAAAGGTCAGGTCAAGAGTACCCGAAACCGACGAGCATGTATGAAGAGATTGATGAATGTGGTTGAAGCGAAAGAGGTATGTCAGGATCGTAGCAAGTGGAACAAAGTAGTCTCTGCCTACCCCTGTGGGAAAGAGGCATGACGGTATGTATGTATGTGTAATAAATATTATCTCTTTCTGCTTCTGGCGTTCGTTCCGTCACAGCAAGTTAAGTTTTGATTATAAGGAAAAGGTTCACAATCGAAAATCAGCGCTATGGCTTGCCGCAGCCTCACGCTGAATGTGGCTCTTACGCCTAATAATATTAGTGTGATTATTTTGTGTAAGACTAAAAATACTAAAACTATTTTAGATATTATTTAATGATGTTCAGTTTAGCTGGAATATTGATTCAATTTTAATAACTTTGAACGTGCGGTGTCGAGCTTAATATCAAAGTTCAAATCACTTTGATGTTTGCTGATTATTAATTCACAACCTGAATTTAACTTGTGTAAATAAACATAATGAACTTGAGGTTTTGGTCAAAAAAACCTATTACGCAGACTTACGTAAATGACTTACTTCGAGAATTAGATTGTTAATTATTATTGCTGGGATTTTAGTATTTACTGGCTAGACGCAGATGTTTTTTTAACCCCCGGCACAAAAAGAGGGGTGTTTTAAGTTTGACATTGATGTCTGTGTGTGTGTGTGTTTGTTTGTCTGTCTGGGGCATGATAGCTCTCAACAGATGCAGTTTTTTCATTCAAAAGCCAGCTTTCTTGCGGTGGTCTTAACCATGTTTAAAGATAGGTTTGGTTTGAAAAATATCAGCTCTCTTCCAAAGTGATGTTAGGCATTTTTGGCAAAAAAATAATAATTTACGGTTTGATTAGGTACTCGATTAACGCGTGGGGGGTATAATTTTTAATTTAACGTTATTTCATGATGTGTTAATTAACCTCTATCTATTTGGAATTGCGGCTGTTCATGATGGTTAGGTTACTTCATCTCTTCTTCATCTTCAACCTTGATCATTTACCGAATGCTGAGTAAAGGTCTCTTCCATTTTAGACCATTCTGTACGTTCCCGAGTTTTCCGCATCCAGTATTTCCCAGCCGCTCGCACTAAATCATCCGTCCACCTTGCTGGCTGTCTCCCTACATTCCTGAACCTCTTTCGTGGTCCTTACTTACTTACAAGTACTTACCACCGAGTTATTCTTTTCTTCGTCAATAAAAAAAAAACTTCGCCAGTTTTTTTTTATTACCAATACTTATTGTTCGCGTCTCGCCTTTCAAAAACATAAACGGCCAGTATTCGACTAATCGGTAGCCAAATTCGATTTCACTGCCTCCTGCCGCACGCAGAATAAATCCTCTCCCTGGACAGCGAGCGGTGGATAACAGTTAACAGAAATTAACAGTATCAGAGACTCTAGTGTAAGTTTTCGCATATAAAAACGTCTCGAACGCGTTCACGTAAACGTCTCAATTACTATGGAATAATTGGCAGCGCCACTTGCGGATCGAAACGGCAACAAACTGTTCTCATATTATTTGACATTTTAACGCAAACGTGGTCAAGACGTATTTTGTGACCGAAAACCTACACTAAGCATACAGAAGGCTAACTGAGTCGAACTCGCGCACGAAGGGTTCCGTACCATTAATTATCAAAACGGCAAAAAAATCATGTCTGTTGTGTGGACTGTTTGTATTTATGATATTATATGCAGGTAGGTAAATTGTGTATATACAATTATAATTATTATGTGGCAAAACTTAACAATAGTAGTCTAGTAATCTCGAAGTTGCGGGAAACAGGTGGATGCAGGTGGCGAGTGGTCGTTCATTATGGTGTGCTAAGGGGGAGGCCTTTGTTCAACAGTGGACGCCTTTAGGCTGCTGATGATGATGATGATGATGATGAATCTTGAATTTTATCTTTTTACATAAGATTAATATGTAAATTATCAACAGCGATGACAGCTATACAGTTTTTGTGTATATTTTTAGAAGATAATACTTTTTCTTTTTAAACGGAAAATTTTGCTGATTTAAAATTAGAATGAATTTTCAATTTCTTCGGGATTAATCTAAAAATATAGCATATAAATTGCTGAAACCAAAAATAACAAAAAAATACAATCCAATTAAGATCCTCCTCCCTTCTTGGCAATCGGACAAAAATATGAAACACAAATTTTAGAACTGATGACAAATAACTTCATAATTGATAAGTAATTTCACATGAAATGATTTTGTTGGGACTTGCACTGTTTTGAATCTTTGTACTGTCGTCTCCCCCGTTTTGGCCCATAAAAAGCCTTGAAGGAGTTGTGACTAACACCGCCCCGTGGTTGTAGTGACGTGAAAAATTATCCTTTTAGATAAGGGGACGGGCCAATTGTTACGTATACCTATTCCAGCGTTACTTGACCCTCCACTCGCCCCTAACTTTCAATCAAAGTACCACGTTTAAGGTAATACTGGAAGGTCAGCTTATGTTGGATGGATTGGAGCCTTAGGATGTCCCTCTGGGATAGACGTCCGTTCCTTAGCAGTGGATTGTTTAAAATAATTTCCAAACGATGATGTTGAAAGGGTTTTTAAGTGTTATTTCGGCGATAAAAGATATCAGTATCCTTAAAGTGAGGTAAACATTTTTATCGCTGTTTGCGTGGGAAGTGCTAATTCGAATGGCATTTCCCCCAATAATGTTAATCTGATAATCATTAGTGTTAAATACAGCAAGGTAATAATACAACTAGATACGCGTTTCACGCTATAAAATATTGAATTACTAGCTGTTGCCGCGACTTCGTCTGCAAAGAATTCGTTTATCGCTATCCCGCGGGAACTACGCAATTTTCCGGGATAAAAAGTAGCCTATGTGCTATTCCAGACTTTTCTCTATCTAAGTATGTGCCGAATTTCATCCAGATCCGTTGGGCCGTTCTGGCGTGATTGAGTAACAAACAAACATCCATCCATCCATCCATCCATCCATAATTTCGCATTTATAATATTAGTTAGATAAGTTATCATTTATTCAACTCTTATAAATCTTATAACACAACCCGTTTCTAAACATTGCGGTTTAAACGGATCATTCACGTATCAAAGTCGAGTTAAATATTTTACTCCTGTTTATGGAAAATGCTTTTTTTACCAGCTGACTCCTAGGGTCTTAATTCTAGGTATTAATTAGGTTCTTAATTAAGTTTTAGCTTTCACTTTTTAGTATGAATCTAACAGCGAGCGAACTTAAATCGAATCGCATTAAGACGTCATGGTAAGGCCCCTGTAATTTTTCCGAGAAAACTTACGAATCATTATTATAGGCGATGCGGCTAGCAACCCATCACTATTTTGATTCCTCTTTCCGCCTTTACGCCCACAATAACGCTGCGTGCTATATGTGTATTTGTGCTCTAGGCTCGACAATCTAACTAATATTATAAATGCGAAAGTATGGATGGATGGATGGATGGATGGATGTTTGTTTGTTACTCAATCACGCCAGAACGGCCCAACGGATCTGGATGAAATTTGGCACATAGATAGAGAAAAGTCTGGAATAGCACATAGGCTACATTTTATCTCGGAAAATTGCGTAGTTCCCGCGGGATAGCGATAAACGAATTCTTTGCAGACGAAGTCGCTGGCAACAGCTAGTTATCTATAAAACTATCTGTGAGCTAAATTTGATTCACATCCGTTCATTAGTTTTTGCGCGAAAGAGCAACTAACATTCATACTTCCATACATCCACCTACCATGACAAATATTCGCACTTACATAACAATACCTAATAAGGTAAGATTCGCACGAGAACAGCGGATATGATCGGGAAGCCGATATACTCGTCCCCTCTTCTATCTCCTTCACACACATCACTCGTCTCAAGTGGCACTCGTGTCGATTGCCGAAAAGTTCCCTTTCTCAGTACATGACCAATTTTCTGACTCGGACCGGCTGTTTGGAATACTTTTTGATAAAATATGGGATAGAGACTTACCCGTTTATTCATAAACGCTCTAAAGGCTTCTGCTTACTTAGTAATCGTTTGTCCTTATCTGTCACTTTGACATTTACCTTTCACAGATAAGGACAAACGATTTCTAAGTTAGCAGAAGTGAATAGAGCGTTTATGAAGGGGGTTAGCTTATCCTACTAATATTATAAATGCGAAAGTTTGTGAGTGACGATGTGAGTGAGTGTGTATGTTTGTTCCTTCTTCACGCTAAAACTACTGGACGGATTTGGATAAAATTCGGAATGAAGATAGCTGGTACCCTAGGTTGAAACATAGGCTACTTTTTATAATTGTATAGTTCCCGCGGGATAGCCATAAACAAACCAATTGCTAATTCTACGCGGACGAAGTCGCGGGCAGAAGCTAGTTTATTAATAATAATAATAATAATAATTTATTTTGTACATACATTTGGTGCGTTACAAAGAGAAAAACATTATTCAGTTGTACAATAGGTCAGATGAAATTGTGGTCGAAGCTTTCGACCCCTAAACTAAGTGTTCAACCTGTGCCTTAGGGGCTTGAGTTCGCCGGAAAATTCAGTGTCGAAACAACATGGAATAGTACTGTGTAACAGCAGAGGAGAACTGACTCTAATTAGACAAGCAAAGTACTGTAAGGAGATGAACAAAAAGTCTAAAGATAAAAAATAAAGAAAACAAACAAATGAATATTTACAATTACCAAGCAAAGCAGACTTATGATAAGGTTCTCCAACCAATTTAGTATCAGCACTAAAAATATGTCGATTTTGGTGATTTTGACACTAAAAGATCGGCCAAATGTGACTCGTAGGTACTGAAGTTTCCGAAAAAATGTAAACATTCAAGCAAGTGTCAAACATATACGCCGCGCTATAATGGCAATTTCTTCATTATCTGTGTTAGCGGAGTTCTACTTGCTACGATCCTGACATACCTCTTTCGCTTCATCCACATTCGTCAATCTCTTTTTACATGCTCGTCAGTTTCAGGTACTCTTGACCTGTCATTTTTTCAAAACGTCCCCAATTTCGTCACGGAACGTCCGTCTAAGCCAGTGGTGGGCAAAGTACGGCCCGCGGGCCAACTCCGGCCCGCGAAAGTATTTAATCCGGCCCGCCGAGGGTCCATTGACATGGATAGTATATGGCCCGCTATAATTACGTTTTGACGGTCTAAAAGTATAAAGTAGATTCTACTTAGTAGAATAATAGATGCATAACCTATAGGTGAAGCTAAACTAGCCGCGTAGTTCATGTGTTGCGTAATACGGGGCGCAACTCCTCTAGAATTTCTTAAACTTTGTGGTCCCCGGGAACGAGTGAACTTTCCTTCTATAATTTTGGCCCTCCTCTAGAATTTTTTAAGCTTTGTGGCCCCCCATTAAAAAAGTTTGCCCACCACTGGTCTAAGCCATCCTGTTTTTTGCGGTTATTTTGTAGAATACACATTTATAATAGCCCTTAGCTATAAATGCTTTTCTTGGCATTTCTCTCTTCCTCACATTTTAAGCCTTTCAAAATCAAAATAAATTGATATTCTGATGCCGTCAATTACGGAATTCCAAAAATAGAAATTACAATGCGAAATCGAGAACCTGTCATTTCAAATTAGGCTCATCTCTGGCAATTTTTTTTTGTGAAAAATTTATTATTCATCTCTCAAACCTTTTAATAAAATTACCATAAACATAAAAGACAAATTCACTGCACCGCGAAGGAAGAGATTGGATCGTAAATTTTCATAAAAAAATTATGCCGCATTAGACGTTTGTAGGGGGAGTGTAGCTATTTCAAATCTGCGGTACGTTTCAATTGTATTCGTACTACTAGCAAGTTTCTCTGATGAATATAATCATAAATATTAAAATAGTTCACGCTTCTTTCTCTAGTGGAATTCCTATGTTAACCAGACTAAAAAAAGACCCTAGTAAGATTGTTAGGTACATCACTTTAAAAATGTGGTTTCATGACGTTGTTAGACGATAAATAAAAACTGGTTAAAAATGCCATCGCAAATCAACTTAGTTTTATTCGAATACTAGCTTCTGCCCGCGATTTCATCTGCGTAGAATTATACTATAAACCTTCCTCTTGAATCACTCTATCTATTAAAAATAAGCCGCATCAAAATCCGTTGCGTTTCAAGATTAAAGCATAACATAGGGCCGGACCGACAGCGAAAAGCGACTTTGTTTTATACTATGTAGTGAAGTGATGATCCTTCAATTTACTTTAGAAAAATCCTAGCAAAAATTATCACCAACTTATATTATGACTGTATAGCTACCTATTTTAAAATAGCAGTCCGCATCCTATTCTAAACCGTGCGAAATTTTTCGCAGCTCAATTAAGCGATATTGCTCGCTTAAGCCACAAGTAATTAAGTGTTTGCGCCAACAAGCGAGCGGTCTGAAGAGATAGCGATGGGTAGTATTCTGAAGGGGTCCGATAAATCTATGTCAAAGCGACAAAGTTTGTGTTTGTATTGGTTCAAATACACATTGGGATTGCGATATTTTAATTGGTGTAATGCCGGTTCACTATCTTTGAATTTATGTATATTTTTTAATATGTGCTTTCAGTAGCACTTGATGGTCCCATCGGAAGACCAGCGCTGGCTGCAAGGCCAGCATTATGCTGAGATGGGACCATTTCATGATGCATGTTCTTATGTTTTTTTTTAGTTTCTTTTTTTCTTGTCTTAATTTGTAATGTTATCATGAATAAAAATGTTTTCTTTCTTTATAATTAATTTCTTTTGGTAGTCAAGAAAACTTTACTATTTTCAGATGAGATCTACAACAGATTGCTTTTAATCATAATCACTAATGGCTGACTTCTACAAAACATAACCTAAATTTTTTAAATTTAAAAATCCCCTACGCCCTATTCGAATATCGTGTCTGTGTGTCTGTCTGTAGCATCGTAGCTCTCAAGCGGATAGACCGATTTGGATGCGGTTTTTGACGTGACAACGTCTTATAAATTGGTTTGCCGGGTGACACTTCAAGAAACTGCGTTACGCTCCGCTCACGTTATGCGCTCACAATGAGAGCGAGTGAGAGGCACGCGGGCATGGTTAGCCCGCCTAAGAGCGAGAGAGACAGACATAAAAAGTGAAAGGCACGCGTCCCTTCCACTCGAGCACAGTTAGCCCGCCTAAGAGCGAGAGAGACAGAGCGAGAGAGAGAGAGTGAGAGAGATAGGCATACACACCGGTTCATGTCTTGCGCTTCTATTTCGATTTAGATTCTTTGTATAAATTAATGTTTTAAATATAATTCTTTGTATAAATAAATGTTTTAAATTGTTACTATTATTTCATCCTTCTTCCTACTATACGAATGAATATTCACATTAAAATTATTTTACCACTCAAAGTCGTTGTCACGTAAAACTTTCGCCCGTATACCGACTTTACAGGCAACCAATTTTTTTCATTCGAAAGCCAGTTACCTTGTGGTCGTTTTTAGTCATGTTTGGTAAAAATTGGTCAAGCAGTTTGAAGAGTATCAGCTCTTTTCCAAAATAATGTAAGGTATTTTTGGCATACAATTTTATTATTAAAAGTTTTTTCTTAATTTATAAGTGACTAGCTGTTGCCAGCGACTTCGTCTGCAAAGAATTCGTTTATCGCTATCCCGCAGGAACTACGCAATTTTCCGGGATAAAATGTAGCCTATGTGCTATTCCAGACTTTTCTCTATCCATGTGCCAAATTTCATCCAGATCCGTTGGGCCGTTCTGGCGTGATTGAGTAACAAACATCCATCCATCCATCCATCCATACTTTCGCATTTATAATATTAGTTAGATTGTCGAACCTAGAGCTCAAATACCTAAAAGCCACGACGCAGCGTTATTGTGGGCGTAAAGGCGGAAAGAGGAATTAGTTAGATTAAATTAGATTAGTTAGATAGTTAGATTATGATTTCGAATGGAGGGCTTTTATTCCCTTATTTTTCAACTTGTACTTGTTACTATTATGCCAGAATGGGTACAATCATAGTACGGTGTACAGTACCCGGGAATGAAAATTGCACTTCGGTCTTTGGAAAGAGACAATTAGCGTCACGTAAGTAAGAGCGAGACGACGCTCTACAAAGACGAAATTCGCGGAGAAGACCGATGTGTAATCTTTATAGCCGGGTACTGTAGTTGGCGAATACCTTTATAACTCTCACACGACACAATATCGCTCGTATCAAAATAGACACCGAGCTTATGTCTTCAAGTAAAGGCGGAGCTTTCCGCTGCGCGCGCATTGAACCATTAAAATCCAGAAAATACTAGTTGTTAAAATCGGATTTATAAAATCAAATACAAAAACCCCAATTTCTGGCCAAGCTTCAATTTCTTTTGGTATCGGTTTAATGAACGGTCATGTTTTTAAAATAGCTTTTGTTTACACGAACGAGTATTTCAACTGTACTTGTTGATGTTGTTGGTCATTGGTTTTAACATTAATAATATTTTTCAGAAAAAATACAAGAGAGCTAACGGACATTAATTAACAGACCGCTAATTGACAGACCTCTAACAATGTGCTGATGCCCTAGTATTTTTGCTCCACGACTCTACAAAAAAAAACACTTAAAAAATCGAACGCGATTCATTCGTATTTCAAAATAAGCTCTTAGAGGATTCTGATATCCTGGTACTTACACTCTCCCTCCGTCTTACGCCTGACGCGAGTTTAACATTTTTCCCCATCCTAAAAAGTGCTCAGCGCCGCTAAAGTTTTCACTTCAAAAATTGCACATTGTCTTCTAGACCATCGATATAAAGGGGAATCAGCACCCTTTCCCCCGACTTGAACAACCTTCAATTCTCATATTGACTTTGTCTTAAGCTCTAACTCAAGTCTAACTTCGTTAAGCGCGTCGCCTGTCACATTAAGATAGGAGTGGATACAATTTAATCTCTTAAACAGAAGCAGATCCGATCTGAATCAACAGATATCCAGAGCGAAATTACTTTGTCGTTATATTAGGCTTGCAATTGTTTTTGTTCGACGCCGATTTTCATTTGTTTCTTTATTCAATTGGGCCACAATTGAGCTATGTTTAGCGATACAAACGGGCGTTTTCACATGCGACACGAGCTATGGAGTATGGTGTTTCGCCGAAGAACTAGTCACCGACATAGCTCGAAGAGTATGAGTACGTTGAAGTGGCAATGGGCAGGCCACATAACTCGTAGATCAGACAACCGTAGGGGGAGAAAAGTGCGCTGTGTTGGCAGGCCTCCCACTAGGTGGACCGACGACATCGTGAAAGTTGCGGGAAACCGGTGGATGCAGGTGGCGAGTTGTCGTTCATTGTGGCTTTCTAAGGGGGAGGCCTTTGTTCAACAGTGGACGTCTTCTGGCTGATGAAGATATTTTCACATTATCCGATTGTATTGGATGACTATGCACGGTGACTTTGCATTAGTAGAGGAACCATTCAGGAAGAAGTCCACTATTGAATATAGGCCTCCAACAAAGAACGTCATAAAAAAGATTTCCTAAAGTCATCGGTTGCCGAACAAGGATTTTTAATAGCGTCACGTTTACTAGCCTCCGCTATTTACATTTCCTCCTTATAATTTTTATATCTAAGGGATCCAATGCCTAGTCCACTGTTAATTACGGTTCAGAAAATATCACAACAGAGTTAGGTACTAATCACTCCAAATTCCACACACAATCATCGTAATGCCGTTTTCTATTATCCTTTGATGTTAGCTCTCGCTAATAAACCACGAATACGAATAAATATCTCAAACAGATGCGATATCAAAAGGCTGAATTATTTGACAGCTATATAAATTTTATTCGGTAGAAAAAGGCAATAAACTCCGGCCCTGATAGTCGTATCGTTTATCGTCGAACATCAAAATATCTGTTTTACAGCTAATTTTAAATCAACGTGTATTTGCGTATCGGATATTGGATGATGTTTGGGACATAGAGTATTGGCGTTTGGGAAACATTTATTAACCCACGCCGCGAAAAGTGCTATAAATTTGACATCGATGTCTGCGTGTTGTGTGTATCTGTCTCTAGCTCTCAAGCCGATGGACCGATTTCGATGTGTTTTTCATTCGAATACCAGTTTCCTTGCGGTAGTTCTTAGCCATGTTAGAAAAAAACGGACCTGCAGTTTGACGAATTATATCAGATCTTTTTCAAAGTGACGTTAGGCATATATTTTTTTAATTTTAAAAAGACCTGATACTCTTTAAACTGCTGGACCAATTTTATGGCTAAGAATAACCGAAAGGAAACTGGTTTTCGATTAAACAAAACCGCATCTAAATCTGTCTATCCGCTTGAGAGCTACTATTCCACAGACAGACACACGCACACACAAATTTATAATACCTTCCTTTCGCGTCGGGGATTAACAAGAAGCAGAAATTTCGGTGTCGGTTTTTGAGATAAATTTCAAAATTAAAAAAGTTTTTTTTTGCAAATCCACCAAGGGATCTTTTACATGTCTATTTGAAAAAAATATACTGATAAAAATGCCGGTTCGTTTCAAAATCTGTGTGTTAATATTTAAAGGGTTCAAAAGTAATCATCATTAAACTCCACCGCACTTCCATGAAACATCTCATAGACGCGTCAAACCCAGGCCAGGTGTCAAGCGTGTACTGTATCGGTATAATTTCCCCGGGGAAGCGCCGTCCGATGGAAAATTAGCTTTTATTTTTCTTATTTAAGATATTTGAGAAGTTTCTGTCGGAGTGAATGTTGTTGGGAAGTTGGTTAAGTTTTCACGGTTGGTTTTAATTTTTGTCAAAATTGACTTACAGAACAATGAAATAAAAACCGGTAAAGTGTAAATTGGACAGTGTGAGGAGGTTTTCGGGAGAGATAAATCGATCTAGCTAGGTTTCATTTTTAGAAAACTTACCTACTTACAAAAAAATACCGAGTAAGGGTGCGACCACACCGCCGCTTAAAAAACGGTGACGTTACGGAATCGCAACAAAATGTATGAAGAAACGGTGAGAAAACGTGACGCATAAGACACGTCACTGCGTATACGCGGCGGTTTGGTAGCACCCTAAAGTTCGATCATCCAGGTACTAAAAAACGAATAGGTAAATAAAAAAAAAACAATTTCTAAACGACACTGAAAATTAGAACACAGAAAAATCCGAAAAGTAAAGCTATGGCCGGGAAAGAACCCGGGTCCTCGTCATTCCGTGAAGCGTGCTATACTCCTACACCACCCATAGCTAATTTTCAGTGTCGTTTAGAAATTAAATTTCTAACGGTAACAAGTAAAAAGTAAACATTAAAAATCAAGAAGAAAAATTTCTTGATTCATTTGATATTTAAAAAAAAACATTTAAAATACAAATTATGTCAAAAATGCCTTACAATATTTTGGATCAGAGTTACGTATATTGAGATAATACTCTGATCTGTCTAACGGCTAACTTTAAGGCATAAAAGTAATAAACAAATCTATTTTTGTATTGGATTTGTGTTGTTATTTCGTCTTAAAGATTTCAAGCACCATTTCGTAAGCGCCGAGTGGCGTGTCACTCAGGATACCCATGTGATGCCTACTCGTACATAATCAAATATTAATTCTCTAAAAAGGAGAAAGTGCTCTGAATACATAAAGTTAAAAATGTATAATGGGTTAAAGTACATAATAGTTCAAAATATATAATGGTATTTTCTGTGTAACTATTAGATAGATGAAGTTATTTGATAGCGTACCTACGAAATAGATTGAATTACTAGTTTAGGTTAGGTATTAGTTTATAACAATTCTTTTAATTTGCAATTTTCTGAGGAAATCGCATTATAATATATTTTGAACCGTTATTGTGTTTTGACCCATTATACATTTTAAACTTATTATTATTATTATTATTATTTTTAAATTCATTGGTCGATGCTCAAATTGTTATCAGTACTAACCCTAAAACCTACTGAAATATCTATATAAATAAATAAATAAATATCATGGGAGAACACCAATTGACCCAGTCCCAAACTAAGCAAAGCTTGTACTATGGGTACCAAAATAAAATTAATGTGATATAAATAAAAATAGTGTAACATAGATAATAAAAAAATCACTCAAACGATAAAACAATTATTTTGCATAGCTGTAAGATTTACAACAACTATAATAATAATAGCACTGTTACACAAACGGATAAATGACGTACAAACGAACGAACCACTAACTAGTCCGAAACATAGCATCACTAAACTTTTATACGTGAGTTATCCGTTTATGTAATTACTAGCTGTTGCCTGCGACTTCGTCTGCAAAGAATTCGTTTATCGCTATCCCGCGGGAATTTTCCGCGATAAAAATAGAATACCTATGCGCAATAGACTTTTCTATAGATATTGTGCCAAATTTCATCCAGATTCTTTGGGCCGTTCTGGCGTGATTGAGTAACAAACAAACGTCCATCCATCCATCAAAAAAAACTTTCGCATTTATAATATTAGTCAGACTAGCTGTTGTCTGCAAAAAAATCGTTTATCGCTATCCCGCGGAAATTTTCCGCGATAAAAAGTAGCGTATGCGCTATTCCAGACTTTTCTCTATGTGCTGAATTTCATCCAGATTCGTTGGGACGTTCTGGCGTGATTGAGTAACAAACAAACGTCCATCCATCCATCCATCCATCCAAACTTTCGCATTTATAATTATTAGTCAGACTAGCTGTTGTCTGCAAAAAAATCGTTTATCGCTATCCCGCGGAAATTTTCCGCGATAAAAAGTAGCGTATGCACTATTCCAGACTTTTCTCTATGTGCTGAATTTCATCCAGATTCGTCGGGCCGTTCTGGCGTGATTGAGTAACAAACAAACGTCCATCCATCCATCCATCCATCCAAACTTTCGCATTTATAATTATTAGTCAGACTAGCTGTTGTCTGCAAAAAAATCGGTTAACGCTATTTCGCGGAAATTTTCCGCGATAAATAGTATCCTGTGTGCAATAGACTTTTCTCTATCTATGTGCCGAATTTCATCCAGATTCGTTGGGCCGTTCTGGCGTGATTGAGTAACAAATAAACATCTATCCATCCATCCATACTTTCGCATTTATAATATTAGTTAGATTAGATAATGTCTCACGGTAGTTTCATGTTGAATAGCACCAATCAAAAAACAGCCAACAATCCAGTAGAATTAACATTTCCGGACTCAATCCGAATACTTTTCGTTCTAAGAGGCATTTCGGCAAGTTCCACAAGGTTGCCGCGCCATTATCTTATCCGGGGCGCCCATCCCTTACATCGGGCCCTGACAGTTGCGCATTTGTCTCCCCTGGAACCAAGGGTAGGTATGTGAAAAATTTGGTCACACCGGATTAGGAAAGGTTTAGTTTCGATTCACGCAAATTAGGTGCCGGAGTTCGTGGTGGTTGGTTTTGTTTAGACTTGGGTAGGTATGATGATTATGATGATAGACACTGCTTATTCTGTGAAACAAAACAATAAGTGAAACCTTAACCTTATGTTGGTGTGTTTGAGACTTTGTTACTAATACTTGGAAAAAGTTGCTAAAAAAACTTACACGATAGACCTAAGTAAATCAAAACTCTAGAGGCGAAATATAAAAAATACACAATGTGTAGGAAATGCCCAAAATTACAATATTACTAGCTGTTGCCAGCGACTACGTCTGCAAAAAATTCGTTTATCGCTATCCCGCGGGAACTAAGCAATTTTCCGGGATAAAAAGTAGCCTATGTGCTATTCCAGACTTTTCTCTATTTATCCGTTCCGTATCCGTTGGGCCGTTCTACCAAACATCCATCCATCCATCCATACTTTCGCATTTATAATATTAGTTAGTGTTAGACAGTAAGATTAATTAATTTTATTAGATGTGTTGTGATTGTCATAAATAAGCTTTTTTCTTTCTTTCTTTTCTTTCAAAAGGAATACTTTGCCTAAATAGGCTTAAAAATACGGGACAGGTTTTGGGATGGACTGCTAGTGTCCTTAGGTACAGTCGTCCAAAGGTACAACAGTTGCCCCTAGATGGACAAATAAGTTTCTAATAACACTTTTCAATGATTCACGGATATGTTCATTCAAATGAATTTTTTGATAGAAACTTATTTCATTTGAAATAATATTATAGACGGGATATGAACTGCGATTATTAAGCGGGGAGAAACACCTGTGGACCGAACGGATAACGGTGGAGATGGTGACGGAGAAAACACAGACACGGAAGGAAGAAACAACGTGTGAGTTTCTATGTTTTAAGTCGCCCCGTCTGAATAAAATTAGCAGTGAACGTTCGTGGCGATCGGATGTCTTCAACGAATCTTAGTCTAAAATCGTTTTAAATGAAACTTAGAGTAGTAATGGTTTTGATCTTTAGTGTTTTAATGCTATGGATTTCTTACGTCAAAAAATATTATGGAATGACAGGTTTTTCAATCTCTTCTCATCGCGATTTAGTAATATATACAAGTCACGTAAATCGAGCCTAAAGAAAACAGATAAAATGTGATATTTTTCACTACTGTATTTGTTCGTATTTACCCAAATAATCTGAAGTGGATGTTATCAGTTATGATAAATAGTGATAAACTTTTGTGTGGCTTGTGCGAAAAATTTTTTAGTCACAATCATTACTAAACTTTATTTATCTTCCGTTGTTTGTATGTAAAATTGTCAACTTCAAAATTTGCACAGAATTTTTAACTTGAAATTTCACATAATAAGTGTAGATTATATTGAATGATAAATATTATCAACGAAATTACAGTCTTATTTAAGTAATTACTAGGCGGCGGCGATTTGTACTTCAGTTTGAATTAATTGCGAAATATTAAGTAGTCTGCCTGTGTAATCGGTATATTTGCTAAATAATAGACGAACACAAATTTTAGGAACCTTTGAAATTCGTTATGTCAGCATTTTAATATCCTACAGTTAGTTTTTCTTTATCTATTACTATTATATGAAAATGAATTACGGTTTGTTCTCGCTAAAACTCGAAAATGGCCAAACCAATTTAGCTAATTCTGTTTTGAAATATCTGTGGAAGTCCAGGGAAGGTTAATACGATGAAAAAAAATATTTTAGATAGATTGGAACGGGGCGAAGTCGAAGGCAACAGCTAGTTTACTCTACAAGTACTATTTTATCTTTGTTTTTATTGCAATGTAAGACGGGTTATTTTATGGTTAGGTATTAAATTATAAGAAAACTAGCTGTTGCCAGCGACTTCGTCTGCAAAGAATTCATTTATCGCTATCCCGCGGGAACTAAGCAATTTTCCGAGATAAAAAGTAGCCTATGTGCTATTCCAGACTTTTCTCTATCTATGTGCCAAATTTCATCCAGATCCGTTGGGCCGTTCTGGCGTGATTGAGTAACAAACAAACATCCATCCATCCATCCATCCATACTTTCGCATTTATAATACTAGCTGTTGCCAGCGACTTCGCCTGCAAAGAATTCGTTTATCGCTATCCCGCGGGAACTACGCAATTTTCCGGGATAAAAAATAGCTTATGTGCTATTCCAGACTTTTCTCTATCTATGTGCCGAATTCCATCCAGATCCGTTGGGCCGTTCTGGCGTGATTGAGTAACAAACAAACATCCATCCATCCATCCATCCATCTGTCCATACTTTCGCATTTATAATATTAGTTAGATTAGTTAGATAGTCGGTTATGCTCTTAATTATTAGAATGTATAAAAGCCTATCTTTATTCAGTTGTATTTCTTCAACATAATACATGATAGGTGCAAATAATAAATACATAAATAAAGCAATATTAAGTTTATTCTGCAGTCATTCTGTTAAAAAATAAACTCAAGTGTTCTAATCAATGAGGACAAAGAACATCCTGATCCTCGTTGGATGAGTCATTTCAAATCAGTTTTATCATACACCTCTATAACTAGAACGTGTAGTTGTGCCTACAGAATAACAAAATAGCAGTGACGATGATTCTTATCTTATCCTATTTTGACAATACTTTAACCTATGTAGAGGACTTATCGCTAGCATATCTAGAAACTGTATTTGGTAGAAATAGACGGTACCAAAATGCCTCTGCACTTCATACTGGCATTAGTCATATATATGTTCGTCGAGTCACAGGGATGGCTCTGGTAACCATTTTGTTGACTGTACGTCGAGCCACAGGGATGGCTCTAGTAACCATTTTGTTGACTGTACGTCGAGTCACAGGGATGACTCTGGTATTAACAGAGATGAATGCTCGTCGAGCCACAGGGATGGCTCTGGTAACCATTTTGTTGACTGTTCGTCGAGTCACAAGGATGACTCTGGTATTAACAGAGATGAATGCTCGTCGAGCCACAGCGATGGCTCTGGTAACCATTTTGTTGACTGTTCGTCGAGTCACAGGAATGACTCTGGTTTTAACAGAGATGAATGCTCGTCGAGCCACAGGGATGGCTCTGGTAACCATTTTGTTGACTGTTCGTCGAGTCACAGGGATGACTCTGGTTTTAACAGAGATGAATGCTCGTCGAGCCACAGGGATGGCTCTGGTAACCATTTTGTTGACTGTGCCTTACTATGGCATGGCGCCTTTTGTCCTTGTGATCGGTAATCCGTAATTACAATAACTATGACTATAGAGATAAAGAGAGACAGAAAGAGACAGAAACATTTTTTTTTCTATAGATATAGATTACAGACACTTTAAAAAAACGTATCGTAATTACAAATGTTTACGACTGATAACGAAATACACGAGTTGCCAAAATATGTTGCAATTTATCGTCACATCATTATGCAAATCTCGCGTATTTTCAATGTTCTTAATGCACGCCACGTGTTGATAATTGATAAAAGTTTACGTCTCAATATTACATCCGGAAACCTCGATTTAATTAAAATATAATATTTCAAAGAACCTTATATAATCTACAAAAACAATTGATAGACCAGACTTATCCGTTGTTAACATCATAAGATCACTTTATAGGGTAAAATAAACTGTACCACTTAAGATATAAGTTCGTTTTCACGTTTTATTACATTAGAGACAAACAGGAGATAAGCTGATATCGGCCGATATGTTAAAACCAATATACGATAGCAAAAAATCAGTCGATATCATAACGTTAACTCTGCTCGACCACACAAGTATTATTTACAGTTGGGAAAGCCAAAAAATCAAAATGAACTGTCGGTACTATACCGAGAGGACTCTGGGATGGATGTTAAACAACAAGATCATTGTTTTTCTCAGTCTACTATGTTTTTGTCTCTTCGTATCCACTTTGGCCCTATCAGGCCAGAAAGGCAGACTGACCGATGAACTAAATGCAGCAAGAGCTGCGTTAACATCCACCACCACCACGCCTGCACCAGCACCGGAAGAGAACCCCGAAAACGGTGGAGAGACACCTGTGGACCCACCAGATAACGGTGGAGAAACACCTGTGGACCCACCAGATAACGGTGGAGAAACGCCAGTGGACCCACCGGATAACGGTGGAGAGACACCTGTGGACCCACCAGATAACGGTGGAGAAACACCTGTGGACCCACCAGATAACGGTGGAGAAACGCCAGTGGACCCACCGGATAACGGTGGAGAAACGCCTGTGGACCCACCAGATAACGGTGGAGAAACACCTGTGGACCCACCAGATAACGGTGGAGAAACACCTGTGGACCCACCGGATAACGGTGGAGAAACACCTGTGGACACACCGGATAACGGTGGAGAAACACCTGTGGACCCACCGGATAACGGTGGAGATGGTAACGATGGAAACACAGAGACGGAAGGAGGAAACACAGAGACGGATGGAGGAAACACAGAGACGGAAGGAGACAACACAGAGACAGAAGGAGGAAATACAGAGACAGAAGGAGGTAACACAGAGACGGAAGGAGGAAATACAAGAACGAATACAGATGGAACGATTAAAAAAAATGCCAATATTGAAGTTGCTGAAGAAACTCTAGATGCAGATGCTGTAGACCCCAAATCAATGAGCTTAGAAGAAATTGTTAAATCCAGTAAATTGTTACAGTTAATACAAGCGTAATTAGTCAATAGTTATGTTACCTATATGTTATAGTTTTTTAAGTTTTAATTTTACCGTGACGAGTGAATGTGTGTTAACAATAAGTGTTTTCAGTTTGTTGATTAAATTTAATTTCCAAAGTATTTTTTTCATCATCAACTTTAACAATCAATATTCTTAAATCTCGAAAACGCCTAAAAGTCACATAGGAATATTTTTTGGACAAGTACCATTTATGACCGTGATATAGTTCTTGTAAAAACTGGTAAAGACGCCACGTTTGTAGATATATTCTCCATCTATGGCGAATAAAAAGTTTTATTGTTATTATATTCATTATGTTGACTGGCACGTCTCGAAATTTTCAACTTTTTGCGGGTAAGATTGTTCTTTTAGTATACTGTAAAATTTTGTGAAATCGTATTTCATTTCTTTTTGATTAGGTATTGCGACATATTTAGTAAATAAATTTTCTTTAATCTTATCAAGTTATCAGTCATTCCAAAGAGTGCCAACGGAGACTTTTACTAAGCCTTCAAGCTTTGTCTGTCATCATAGTGATGAATTATACGAACCTTTCTAGATTTAAAAATTGACAGTGAAACAAACGTATTTTCGCGGATCAGTGTTTTTTGCACTGCTTTATAATTTTTTGTCAGTGGGAAGTTACCCTATTGGATTTTTGTACCAAAATATAGCAGAGCAGACTGACAGCGTGACCGTTTTATTGAAGTAGGTAGGTAGGTATGTTGCTTCTTTATTTTTTATTTTTTTAATAGCCTATTATAGTGTCCCACTGCTAGGCAAAGACCTCCCCTTCTTTCTGCCTTCTGCCACTCGTCGCTGTCAAGAGCATACTCCTGCCACCCTATTCAATACGCATTCAAGTCGTCCCGCCATCTCCTTTTTGGTCTGCCTCTGCTTCCAATGGTTGCTATTTTATAATAAATGGAAATTGCACAATGGTGCGAAACCATTCTTGAGTTATCATGACTCACACTTGACCATGACGCAAAAATTAGAATAGAATGCCTAATCACTAAATATCAGAGGGAAGATAATAAAAATTAACATGTTCGATAAAGTTATTATTAATAGGCAAAATTTGTTATTTTAATCTTTTCTCGCACATTTAGCGAGAGCTAGTTCGTAAATTAATTAATTTGATGAATTCTGTTTCGAGTTTCAAAAATGGTTCTTCCATCCATAGGTACTCGCAAACTTTCGCATTTAAAATATTAGAAGGATTGTGCCACGCATAAGATATTGTCCCACTGTTGGGCATAGGCCTCTCCTTCTTTCTGCCACTCGTCCCTGTCATTATCATGCCCCTGCCACCCTTTTAGACCGAAGGCGTGTACCTACAGTCGACGCCTTAATAATGGCTTAATTAATAAAGGAACAAACTCGATACCAGGAAAACGGGAAAGAAGCGATCGGCAGAAATATCAGGGACATTTTTATTTCATCAATTTTCTGGCAACAAATTGATGCGTGACGCGAACGGAGGGAGGAATACAGAATTTGAGAGGAAGTGATCTCATTTTATACAGCCTCTTTGATGAGATGACTTCCTATGCAACGAAAACTAGTACAGCTAGGTGGCTTATAAAAAAAAAACGCCCGAAACGCTTAAGTTTTAGCAGCGTCAACGCCCGAGATTGTGTTGGAGCTTCAAGCAAAAAGCAAATAATTATGCCGTATTAAATGTATGCAATCGATACCATTCTGACACGTCGGTACACGGTAGGACACGGCATGTCAAGTGAAACGTATAAAACCCGGCTTATACGAGTAGTGTACATACGTGGGTGGTCCGAGTGTCATATCGCAGTTTAAACGTCTTTTTGATCGTCCAAAAATAATCCATTTTAGCCAGTGTGAACCTTGCTATTCAACTAAAGGACAGTTAAAAATACTGCATAATTACAGCATTATTTTATTTACTCTTTGGAGCGGCGTGTTACATCTAAATGTGCTACTTAGTTTTTATTTTTAATTTTCTTGACCTTTATGTACTATATCAGAATCATTATTTTGACATGACCTTTAAATGATAAATTACATTTTAATTTGACGTTTTCTTGAACAGACTTTTAACCTATAGTTTAAGCCTTGAACGTAAAATATAATAAAAAATAATACAGTGAAATAGCTAATAATTCGAACGAAGCAGTTCTTAACTGAGTGCGCGCGTTGTTTGTCGCTGTGGTTCCACAATGTTTCAGGCTTCTGATATGTTGTAAATACGGCACATTTTTTGGGAAGATGATAAAGTAATGGTATTAATCAATTTATTCCCGCATAAACCCTTTACAAATAGTATATAGGAAACCATATAATATAATTGGTCGCGGGACAACTTAGGTAGGAGACACCACGTTCGAATTTATAAAACTGTTTTACTAAATTCAATATGGCGGTAGGACGTAGGACCTTATCCGAGGTCCGCCCGGTTTGCTACTATCTTAATCCTTCAGCAGCAGTGCTTTCTCTCTTATGTTCCGGCATAGAGAAAACATAAAATGTACCAGTTGCTTCGTCAAGGGAATAGGCGAAAATCTAAGGAGCCACGTTATTAGCAATGCGGCTAGCAATTCGTTACTATTTTGATTCCCCTTTCAACATTATACCTCCACAATCATGCTAAACGTGGCCTTTAGGTCTTGTTACCTTAGGCTCTGTCGTCCCCGTAAGGGATAAAGACGTGATTCGTGTATTATGTATGTATAGAGAAAAGGAAAGCGAGCAAACAAGCGCGGATGATTTTTACCTACCCCGCTTGACTGTTTTTTAGGGTTGCGTACCTCAAAAGGAAAAAGCGGAACCCTTATAGGATCACTTTGTTGTCCGTCCGTCCATCCGTCCCTCCGTCTGTCAAGACTCTTTTTCTCAGGAACGCGTGGAGGTATCAAGCTGAAATTTATCGGAGCCCCTCTTTTGCCCGAATTTCATATGCCATAATGTAATGTTTGCCATAATGATCATTTGCCATAACCCTTTTTTTCTCTGAAACCGTAATTTTTTCAGGAGAATTGCAATAGCAGTCCTGTAGAACTCTATAGGTTAGGTTAGGTTTGTTTCATAACAATCCGGAATAATTAACAAATAAAGAGAAAAAAGAGTTATGGCAAATGATCATTATGGCAAGCAATACATTTATGGCATATGAAATTCGGGCAAACGATAGAGACCCGAAATTTATATCAAATACTCAGGTCTACTGCCCCTTGGAGCTGTGAAAAAAATCAAACATTTGCCAACGCAATCAAAAGATACAGCCGTTTATGCCGCAAATTTTCGCAACTCTCAAGGGAATCAAAACCTACAGGGTACTTCCCGTGAACGCAGAATCTTAAAATTTGGTATGAAACTATGAAGGTAGGTCTTATAGCACAGATTAAGGAATAATTGCGGAAACTGTAAATATGTATGTACTCGTATGTCTATATATATCTGTCACCAATATAAAGTGACCCCACACTGCGTAATTTTGCTTTGGAGCAGGGCTCTGCTTACACTGGTTTATAGATATTTATAAATACGGAACCCTCGGTGCGCGAGTCCGACTCGCACTTGGCCGGTTTGTTTTTGCTGATAATAGTGTCTCATTGTTGGGAAAAGGCCTCTAAAACTTCCAACTCGCCCTGTCCACATTGGTTACGCATCTTTTTTATTATTTGACTTTAGGAGTATCTACCACCAGATACCTACTTGTTCGTCTGCTGCTCTATTTTCAAAAAAAAAAAAAAAAAACAGAAACCATCTCCAGTAATAAATACTACGTGCCGTTTAGTTTAAAATTTCATCGGCACAAACCACATTAATTCCAAAATCAATCTCCACCCACATAAGCCGTTGTTCTATTAATGTTGGGGTAATTCCGCATGTATTAAGTTGGCAACACTGAAAACTTTAGTCATTAGCGCAGGGCAACTCTGTAAGTGTAGAGGGGCCGTTATGGCCGCAAACGACGGCCAGGTGGGACCGCTAGGGTTGGTGTTGCCATACATGAACTTATGGCGGTTTTTGGGTAAAATAGTTAATCACTACATAGTATAAAACAAAGTCGCTTTCCACTGTCTGTCTATCCCTACGTATGCTTAGATCTTTAAAACTACGCAACGGATTATGATGCGGTTTTTTTAATAGATAGAGTGATTCAAGAAGAAGTTTTATATGTATAACTAGCTATTGCTCGCGACTTCCTCTGCAAAGAATTCGTTTATCGCTATCCCGCGGGAGCTCCGCAATTTTGTCCGGAATAAAAAGTAGCCTAAGCAGACTATATAATCTATCTTTGTTCCAAATTTCATCCAGATCCGTTAAGCCGTTCTGGCGTGAAAGAGTAACAAACCTCCATACATTTTCACAAACTTTCTCATTTATAACATTAGTAGGATTTACGCAGACGAAGTCGCGGGCAGAAGCTAGTTATTATACATGCTGGTTTTTTCCATGTTGACTTGAGCGAAGAAAAAACAGAATGTACCAGTTGCTTCTCTTCCCGCGCAGATGGTTAAAGCCCATCGAGGAAATCAGCAATAATCATGTTCCACCCATCACTATTTTTGATTCCCTTTCCGCCTATATGCTTACAATCATGCTTAACGTGGCCCTTAGATATTTTTACCTTCGGCTCTGTCTACCCCGTAAGAGTTACGTACATGATTCATTTATGATGTATTATAATATTTCAATGCAATAACAAAACCTCTGTTTTTTTGTTTTGGAAAAAGGCCAGGTCAAGAGTACAGTCAACTGGGGTGACTTTGATTTACGGGGTGACTTTAAAAAGTAGTTTTAATGTCAAAACCATTATTTTTATTTGCGTTTACTGCTTCCAATTAATGTCTTCGTCGATCGCTTTTACGTCTACATGTCAAACATTCACCGGATATGGATAATATCGATTTTATAGCAATTTTAAAACGATCAAAGTAGCTTCAAAATTACCAAAGTCACCCCAGTTGACGTACCCGAAACCGACGAGCATGTATGAAGAGATTGCTGAATGTGGATGAAGCGAAAAAGATATGTCAGGATCGTAGCAAGTGGAACAAAGTATCTGCCTACCCCTATGGGAAAGAGGCGTGACGGTATGTATGTATTTAATAAAACCTGGACAGAGTTAATCAAAGGCTAAAGTTACCCTTTAGGGCCAAAGTAGCCCAACCTTGTGGTAATTTCCATTCTAATCAATTTAAACGCCATTGTATAAATAAAAGAAGGCAAAAGAAGCATGAAAGTAGGTAGAATAAATGCAGTAGAAATGAGAGCGTTAAGAAGTATGGAAGGTGTATCACTGAAAGATAGAATAAGGAATAGTGTGGTAAGGGAACGTGCTGGTGTGAAAGATGATTATAGTGACTAGGATAGAAAAAAGTATGCTTAGTTGGTTTGGTCACGTAGAGAGGATGGATGAAAGAAGAAGAACTAAACAGATTTATATGGGGAGTGTGAATGGGTGCGTTGGGAGGGGAAGGCCTAGGCGGACGTTCCGTGATCAAATTGGGAACGTTTTGGAAAAAGGCCAGGTCAAGAGTACCATCAGCCAAATATGTGGTCTACCACCCTAAGATAGAAATTCCTTTGCACGTTACAATATTATAACGCCGATAAGACAGGCTGTCAACTTGAAAGTTCGACTTTAGCGACATTTTCATTTGATAGGAAGTTGGATGAAAAGTGGTAGACCACTTATTTGGGCGACCGTACCCGAAACCGAAGAGCATGTATGAAGAGATCGATGAATGTGGATGAAGCTAAAGAGGTATGTCAGGATCGTAGCAAGTGGAACAAAGTAGTCTCTGCCTACCCTTGTGGGAACGAGGCGTGACGATATGTATGTATGTACATATGTATAAATAAACAAACCAATTTCAACTGAATTCCCATACAATTACTATTGCTACAATATTTTCTTAGAACAAAAAGTTCCGTTGTCTGATTATTTACCCATCAGGACGTATTTCTTATCCCTTGGGACAGGCGGGGTATGTCATTTCCCGCCGAGAGCATGCGACTACCTGTTTACTACAATGTACTACGTGCCTTATTTTTAAGACCGGCATTCTACATTAGACCAAGTTATGAATTCTTGAAATTTTGTTTATGAGTCATAATTGTGAGAGAGATAAGACGATAACCGTATAATTATTATTACACGAGGGGCTTAGGAAGTTATAGACCAGGAATGGCTTGAGACACGGTTAGTTAATGTTTAACTACTTCTAGAAATTGCTAGGATAGTAATAGTATAGGATATTACAATAGTATAGGATATTACAATAGTATAGGATATTACAATAGTATAGGATATTACAATAGTATAGGATATTACAATAGTATAGGATATTACAATAGTATAGGATGAGCGTTCCATGTAAGTAAGTTTAGTGCGTTGGCGTAAATTGAAAAGCGGAGTAAGTTAAAAAACGGTTTTTAGGGTTCCGTAGCCAAATGAAAAAAGACGGAACCCTTATAGATTCGTCATGTCTGTCTGTCTGTCTGTCTGTCTGTCGGTTTGTCTGTCTGTCCGTCCGTATGTCACAGCCACTTTTCTCCGAAACTATAAGGGCTGTACTGATGAAACTTGGTAAGTAGATGTATTCTGTGAAACGCATTAAGATTTTAACACAAAAATAAAAAATAAACAATTAACTTTGGGGGTTCCCCATACTTAGAACTGAAACTAAATTTTTTTTTCATCAAACCCATACGTGTGGGTATCTATGGATAGGTCTTTAAAAATGATATTGAGGTTCTAGTATGATTTTTTTCTAAACTGAATAATTTGCGCGAGAGACACTTCCAAAGTGATAAAATGTGTGTCCCCCCCCCCCCCCTGTAACTTCTAAAATAAGCGAATGATAAAAGTAAAAAAAAATATATGATGTACATTACCATAAAAACTTCCACCCGAAATTGGTTTGAACAAGATCTAGTAAGTAGTTTTTTTTTTATTTAATATTTGTCTGTCTATATAAGTAACCAATATAAAGTGACCTCACACTGCCTACATTTTGCTTAAAAGCAAGGCTCTGGATTTTATAACACTGGATAACACTGGATTTTATAATAACTTAGCGAATTTGTACGGAACCCTCAGTGCGCGAGTCCGACTCGCACTTGCCCGGTTTTTTAACTTACCCTACTTTTAAACTTACCACAACGCACTATACCTACACATCAAAAATCTTTTGACGTGGTAGTAAGTAATAGTCGTGGTAGCCTAGTGGTTTGACCTATGGCCTCTCAAGCAGAGCGTCGTAGGTTCAAATCCCGGGCTCGCACCTCTGAGTTTTTCGGAATTTATGTGCGAAAATTACATTTGTAATTTGCCATGAGCTTTTCGGTGAAGGAAAACATCGTGAGGAAACCTGCACACATCTGCGAAGAAATTCAATGGTGTGTGTTAAGTTCCCAATCCGCACTGGGCGCGCGTGGGAACTATAGCCCAAACCCTCCAATACACGGAGGAGGCCTATGCCATGAGGCACGCCGAATTTCGCGACAATTTATTAATAAAAAAAAATAAAAAAATAAACGACAATAACAACAACAACATGTACTTACCGAAATTGTAGCGAATTCGGAATAAAAAAGCTTAAAAAAAAAAAAAAGTAATATAGGCTTGAAATTATCAAAATTTTATAGGGATAAAAATATCCCTAGACATTTTTGATGAGTGTCGTTTAGTGATGGAAAATTTGAAATTAAAATACCTAAGCAAGCTAAGTAAAAAACCGGCCAAGTGCGAGCCGGATTCGCGTGCCTAAGGTTCCATGTAAATTGACAAGTGAGTTTAAAATCCAGTGTTGTCCAATCCAGCCCTGCTCTCAAGCAAAATGTAGGCAGGTGTGCATGGTTACTACATGATAAAAAAAAAAAAAACAAAAAAAACAGAATAGAATATTTTTATTTGTTAAACATAGATAGATCTTATGACATTAAGGACTCTCCGTGTTTTGCCGCTAGGCATACAAATATCCCCCTCTCATCATCATCTCTCATTCTGAGAGGAGGCCTGTGCCCAGCAGTGGGACGTATATAGGCTGGAGAGAGAGAGATACAAATATCCGTTGCTTGTCGGAACACCATAGGTAGACATTATAATTACAAAAAACAATATCATTACATGATGATTTATTATTATGAAGACAAGTAGTTACAGTCAGAAGTAGGTACAGTCAACAAAAAAACTTGTGCTAAAAATGATTTTTTTGACAGATACTTATACCTTTTAAGGAAAGGAACCCTAAACTACCTATGTACTGATAGGAGTCAAAATAGAACCTGAATCAATTTCGTTCATCACATACATAGAAGTTGCCGAGATGAGTTTAACGACTTTATTTAGCTGGAAAAGCCGTCATCGCGCCCTCTAGCGGGCACCCATCGAATTAGAATATAAATTGAACTCTTTATAAACATTTATAATTTGCATTTAAGGGGAAGTGAGGTGCTGAATCCTCCGAATTGGACGAAATACACGTGATCACTTGAACTATTAAGTAAGTACCAAGTAAATGCTTTATTGTACAAATATAAAGAAACGGACACAAATCACAAAAAAAATACATTAAATATATGTTCACAACGGCGCACTTATCCCTATAAAGGATCTCTACCAGTAATTTTTAAATGACGTTTACATACACATACAGTCATACACAAATCACGTCTATAGCCGTCACGGAGTAGACAGAGCTCAAGGAAACAAGACCTGGCCACGTTAAGCATGATTGTGGGCGTATAGATCGCCTATAACATGATCGCCTAGTAGTCTCTGTCTACCCCTGTGGGAAAGAGGCGTGACGATATGTATGTAATAGTATGTATGTATAACATGATTATGATTTGTAAGATTTTCTTTCATTCCAGACCAGCATAAACCCGTAAAATAAATTGACACTTTTTATTGAAAACTAGCTGTTGCCCTCGACTCCGTCTGCGCAGAATCGCTGTCCCGCGGGAACTGTGTAATTTTCCGGGATAAAAACTATCCTTTGTCCTTCCCCGGGACTCACACTATTTGTATAACAAATTTCAACTAAATCGGTCTAGCGGTTTAAGCGTGAAAAGGTAACAGACAAACAGACAGAAAGATTTCAGAAATTCTGTATTATTTCACCCTCTTTCAAAATCGCCGGATGTTGTGAGTATTGTGTGTCGGTCTAATGGCAGCCCTAGAAAAGAAACTAATAATAAAGGCCAAGTGCGGGTAGTTACGAAAACCCGTGCAGCTAGAAGATGTCGATACCCCCCTCTTCAGTCCTCTCGAGACTATGGATGAAAAGTCGCGTCCGAAACGTGGAGGTAATTACAAAAATACATTATATTTACGTGAATAAGTCCCCTTTTTTTATAACAATGTGTGAAAATCGTGAAAGTTTAAATTGATCATCATCTCCAGCCTATATATACGTCCCACTGCTGGGCACAGGCCTCCTCTCAGAATGAGAAGGCTTGGGCTACAGTTCCCACGCGGGCCCAATGCGGATTGGGAACTTCGCACACACCATTGAATTGCTTCTCAGATGTGTGTAGGTTTCCTCGCGATGTTTTCCTTCACCAAAAAGCTCATGGTTAATTTCAAATGTAATGTCGCACATTAATTCTGAAAAAGCCGAGCTCGAACCCACGGCCCTCTGCTTGAGAGGCCACAGGTCAAACCACTAGGCTATCACGGCTTTTAAACCGATATATTGGTGTAATGTTTTATTTTCACGATTTACTCTTGGCCTTAACATCGACGGTGGCAACAGCGACGTTCAGCTAATACGTTATAAATATTCATAGTCATAAGTAGCTTCAACCTATCGAACGTTTACAGCGACCAACTCAATCTGACCCCTCAGAACCCCTTCAGCAGCGTTCGTTACTCCTCACTGTCTCTACCCTGAGAGGGACGGGGGAGTTCAAAGTTACCTGGTCTCCTGTATATGCTGGGAAGGGATTCCGATACACATAATACGATATTTCAATACCGTATTTATATTTCCTTAGGGAGGGAAGGTAAATCTGTATGCAGTTCTTGGATTGTTTTAGTGGAATGATCTAATTTGGATTATTTATTACTACGAGTATTTCAGGATAAAAAAAGAAATACGGACAAAAGTCGCTGATAATTTGCAGGTCCTTGTGCGAAGTCCGTTCGGATTGCTACCCTCATCTTATCCAATAACCCTGACTCCAAGCAGCAGTCCTTCCGGGCGTTCCAGAGTGGAGGGTAAGGCGGTGATGAAATTACAGGCACATGAGATGCTCACTTTTTTTTATCAAAAGTGATAGTAACTCTGTCTGTCTGTCTGTTACCTTTTCACGCTTAAACCGCTGGACCGGTTTAGTTGAAATTTGGTGAACACAAAATATTTACCTTGCTACTCCGCTACTTACGTGCAAGATAACCAAGCCTGTTCGAAATATATACGTTTTGCATGCAAGCCCTCCCTCCACTACTGCCACACAAAACGCACACAAATCCTACAAACTTAATTAATCCTATCACCACACAAACACTGACGCGCGTTTCGATCCCTCTACGCGGGATAGCGCATAGCGAATTCTTAGCGATAAACAAATTCTGCGCAGACGGAGTCGATGGCAATAGCTAGTGTGGTATAAAAAAGCCGGCCAAGTGCGACTCGGACTCGCGCACCGAGGGTTCCGTATCATTATCTCTATAAAAATATCTATAAACCAGTTTAAGCAGAGCCCTGCTCCAAAGCAAAAGGTACGCAGAGTGGGGTCACTTTATGTTGGTCACTGATATATACAGACATACATAAATATTTACGGTTTTGACAGTTTTTCCTTTATCTGTGCTACGAGACTTTGCTTCGTACCAAAATTCAAGATTCTGAGTTCACGGGAAGTATCCTGTAGGTTTTGATTCCCTTGCGAGTTTCGAAAATTTACGGCATAAACGGCTGTATCTTTTGATTGCGTTAGCTTAGAAGTTTGATTTTTTTCACAGCTCCAAGGGACAGTAGACTTGAGTATTTGATATAAATTTCAGCTTGATACCTCCACGCGTTTCTGAGCAAAAGGGTCTTGCTTGACAGACGAACGGACGGACGGACAAAGTGATCCTATAAGGGTTCCGTTTTTTCCTTTTGAGGTACGGAACCCTAAAAAGAATGTATATTAATTCCATTTTCACCGAAGCTGTGAAACTAAGAATGCCTGAGACTAGTAATTTCAAAGTCATATTTCAAAGGTCAGTTGTAAATATACGGTAACCACAATAGCTAAATCCTGGACAATTTGTCCAGGCGTCTTGGGAAATTTAGGGTCCTATTACACGCAACACTAGAGTTATGGAACAAATAGAATAACTAATGCCACTTCTGTACAAATGGCTACCAACGCAACGTTTGGAAAAAGAAGCATGGAGAGTAAATAGCCGGTCAAATCAAGATAATATGTATATCCATACATACATACCTAAATCAGTGTATAACCCTAAGGGACCGTCCATAAAGTACGTTTTTTTTTTTTTTTTTTTTTTTTTTTAATGTGATAAGGAAGGCAAACGAGCAAGTGAACACCTAGTGGTAAGCGATCACCACTGCCCATAGACACCCGCAACCCCGGAGGGATTGCAGATGCGTTGCCAACCTAGAGGACTTAGATGAAATGCCTCTTGTGCCCGTAATTTCCCCGGCTGTCTTACTCTCCACACCGGAACACAGCAGTGCAAGCACTGCTGCTTAGCGGCAGGATTAGCGAGTAAGATGGTGGTAGTGATCCGGACGGACCTTGCACAAGGCCCTACCACCCGCGTCACACCAATTTCATCATTTCTAGAGCCCCCCCTCGTCCCGGTCTAGTATGACATTCAAAACAAAAGTGAAACAACCCTTATAATTTTCTAAGGTAGGACAACACCGGAATCAACAAATAGCAACATTTTGTAAAAAAGGCTTCCTTTACACGGTATTAAGATGAAAAATTCCAACGGCAAGATCGATTTATTATTCCCTCATCCGATACTTCCTACGATTCCCGTTTTTATTTCAAGGAAAATACTTTGAAAAATATGATTTTTATTTTAACATGACGAAGTTTATTATTATAGTATGAGGGTTTCGAAGGGTTTTCACGGAATTGTATTAAATAGAAGAATATAAAATTTTCTAATGGTGAGAGAGTTTTTCAAATCGGTCTGATAGTTTCGAAGCCAATTCAATGCAAACAAACAAAGAATGAAATCTTTTCTCTTTTTATAATATTAGTGTGGAAGTGTAGATAAAAAAATTGCTCATTTAATCATAGGATAGAATGTTAGTAGATTTTAGTATTTTTATGTTATTTGATAGTACATTACTTAAATAAAAGCTAATGCGTGTTCAAAACATCCTATGTAATAGATATGGTTTTAACGTATCAGATATCTCTATAATGTGTTCCAATACATGTTTAAATTATTTTTGAATTCTTATCCTTATACGTTTGTGAGTAAGGTTTATATTTAAACGGCCGTCAGAATGTAAGTTGTGCCTTTTGAAAATTAATTTAACCTTAATATGTGTGTATAGGGTGTTCAAATAAGACTCGTTAAGAATCAAAAATTTGTTTTAATGAATTATTATGGTTCGACAGAAATAAACGTTTGCGGTTCTAAATAAAAAAAAATAGTATTTATAAGAACGATTTTCATTAGTTCATTATCTAGTATGCAGTATTTTAAAAGTATTATTATAATGTTGTGCTGTAGTATATAAAATTTTGTAAATGTTACGGTTTTTGTATGACACGGGCAAAACGAGCTTAAAAACATTACATTCCGAAAAACTCAAAGGTGCCTGGTTCAAACCCACGACCCTCTGCTTGAGAGGTCATACATTAAACCACTACGCGTTACATGGCCAGCAAGATACATGGCTACCAATGATAATGACTTGACACTAACTACAGACTCTCTTTCACAACCGTATTCCATTCCACGGGAATCCAAACACTCTTTTGTTCCACAAAAATGGAACACGGGGAAAAGAAACAAAAATACATTCGTACTCGGTATTCATGCAAAAGGCGCAAGGTTCTAAACGTTTGAGTGGCAACCTTTTCATGACGCAACGTGTCTACGGCGTAGCTGTGTGCTACGAGCTTCAGTGTGCTACGGGAGCCGCTACGGAGCGGACGCGAGTGGCTGACCGAGCTAACTTGTTGCCGAATGCCGCGAATTTTAAAAGTATTTTTTTTTTGAGTGCGTGTTCTGTGGCTACGAATTGTTTTACTGTGACCGGCCAGTATTTTTTGTGGCAACGTTTTGTTTTTAAATTGGATTCTCGTGATTTGGGTTCGAGTGAGATAATTCAACTGACGTAGTTTCTGACTGTAATAATTACTATTATGTGTTTATTTTGTGACTGCATTATTGTATTCTAAGAAAGAGTTGATTAAATTGAAGAAAATGTCAACGAAACACTTAAAATGGTTTTTTGCATTTTCTTCACTTAGTTCAACGTTCTTCTTTTAAAATTAAATTCATTTCAATTGAAAATTCTGAATGATTAGTCTCTTACTTGAATATTTGGGTGGCAACACATAATTATTAATTAGTTTGAACTGTTATCATGGGAATTAATAATTTTAGTGGTTTTTACTTCAAACATTTTTTGTCACAGATTATAATAAAGCTAAGTAACATCAGTGAGTGAGTTTTTTGCTGTTAAATAACTATTAAAAAATTAAAAAGAATTGCCTCCTTAACTGCTTCCAGGGAAATATGTCACTAAAAGATAAATGATCACTTAACATTACCTTGGAACTAAAAGAACATAGTTAAAATCTGTTTTTCTGTTCTTACTAACTTTGTAAAACAATTTGAAAAAGACTAAAAAAATGTTAATTTAAGCATTCGTCCAAACCCCCAAATGTAAAATGTGCATTGAAAAAATAATTTCATTGTAAAAATAAATAAAAAACGTACACTCACAAAAACACCCAGTGACTTCAAATTTTACTTAAGATTTTTTTGGTCCGTAAAGAAATGCATTAATCAGAGAAGATAAAAGTATGAATCTAGCGGACTGATATAAAATTGCGTCTCTTTAAAACAGAAAAAAAAACAGAATCCATCAATGCACCGAACAAAAGATACTGGCAACTTACAAATGTCCACGAAATTAAAAACGCGATGAGAAATAAGTGAAACGGAAAAAACAAAAGAACGCCTCTAGGGCCCCTTGCGAAAATGACTCTCGTTGATGACTTTTGATGAAAAAATGCACTTTTTTTCCGTGAAGTGAACAAGATGAAGGTCGAGAGAACGTGCTTTTGGTCCATGCTGCAGGCGTTGGCTTTATTGCCCACTATGGCTTTAAAAGGTAAGTAAAAAAAAAACTATTTAAACGATAACGAATTGATTGGTAACCAATAAAAAAGGAAGCTGGTTGGTGTTTGAATTCAGGTTTTTAACATACGGTAACGCGTAACACGAGCGATTAACAGTAATTAAAAAAATGAAAATAAGAAAATTAAGATGTTAAACATTTCAAAAACTATGACTGCATCACAGGTTCAGTAATTTCATTGCCGAACATATTTTAAAATCTACTGTGAAATAAGAAGAATTCGCTCCACGCTCTCTGTATATTATTACATAGAACTGCAGGCATTAATAGGCGTGGCATTTTCTCCATTTTATTTTTTTGAGTGTATCAATATTTTTCACAAAAAAATGAAAATTAAAAAAAAGTGTTTACTTAAATATTTCACAAAAAATTGTGATGCCTGCATTTGTCTAGAGCGCTGAAAGAAAGCAGATTTTTGAAACGCCTGAGTATTATTATTATTAAAATATTAATAGTAAATTATTTATGCGGTAAAGTTGGACTAGTTTCATAATTGAATACCCAGAAGTACCTTGAAGGACCTAGGAATATTGATGGAACAAGTTCAGGGTTCATGAGTTTAACCTCCGTTTAGTACCAAGGGAATAATCTTAGTGATATTAGGCCTTGATCAGAGGTTACTGACAAGTTCTGGCCGTTCAGTTTAAGTTAGGTTAACTACATACATACACACAATCACGCCTCTTTCCCATAGGGGTAGGCAGAGACTACTTTGTTCCACTTGCTACGATTCTGACATACCTCTTTCGCTTCATCCACATTCATCAATCTCTTACATGCTCGTCAGTTTCGGGTAGTCCTGACCTGATATTTTTCAAAACGTCTCCTATTTGGTCCGGAACGTCCGTCTAGGCCTTCCCCTACCAACGCAACCAACACCACTAACTTCATACCTATATAATATTAATATTATTGGGCATCTCCATAATTTGGTACAGTATGAAACAATGGTCATTAAGCATTAGGCTTTTTTCTGTGTATTTATTTATTGCCGTATAACATCATTTTTAAAACTTTATTTTCCTTAAAAGAAAAGATGAGTTCGAGCCTCTTTTGACATAAAATTCTTTCCTTAAAAACAAATCACAATCCTACCTGAATTGAAAAAGAAAACCAAAGCATTGTCGAAAATAATTAAACGTATACAATATCGAAACAAATTGCAAACTAGTAACATTCCAATCAATATCCTAATAAAATAAATAAGTATGTAATTTCTACAATTTTCAGTCACAAAATTAAATATCACACTCTGCACTTAATTGCTTAACCACATAAAAATTTGTTAGTAAAATAACAAATTACCTCGACGTTTCGGCCAAGATGCAGCGGCCAACCTGTCTTTTTTAAACTCAAAAACGAATAAAAAATCTAACTAATATTATAAATGCGAAAGTATGGATGGATGGATGGATGGATGTTTGTTGGTTACTCAATCACGCTAGAACTTCCCAACGGATCTGGATGAAATTCGGCACATAGATAGAGAAAAGTCTGGAATAGCACATAGGCTACTTTTTATCCCGGAAAATTGCGTAGTTCCCGCGGGATAGCGATAAACGAATTCTTTGCAGACGAAGTCGCTGGCAACAGCTCTGCTAGTATACCATAAATCAGTACTTACATCCATAACAAAATCTAAGCATACCCTCGTCAATAGTTTTCGGTGTGCCAAATTTCTTCGATCGATTAAGGCTTTAAGGTGTGAAAGCAGGGCAAACAAACAAACCGGGCTTCAAATTGTACGTGTTGTTAGTGAAGACACACGAGCCATCTCAACTATGAAAGGACGTATAAGCCACGATACGGTAATGTATTACGACCTTTTACATCCGTGGGCTAGAAAGGTGGTGGGAAATATCTTTGGAATTATCCATCGTATTCGGTCACGTTACAATCGGGGTAAAATTGCTTTAGGTACAGTCAACTGGGGTGACTTTGATTTACGGGGTGACTTTAAAAAGTAGTTTTAATGACAAAACCATTATTTTTTATTTGCGTTACTGCTTCCAATCAATGTCTTCGTCGATCGCCTTTGCGTCTACATGCCAAACATGCACCGGATATGGATAATATCAATTTTATAGCAATTTTAAAACGATCAAAGTAGCCCCAAAATTACCAAAGTTACCCCAGTTTACGTAATGATAAATATCTATTAAAATCTAGATTTTTTTTGAACTCACACAGCAAAAAAAAAACGGAGAAACAAGTTTTAAAATAGCTAATCTTTTCCATGCAAGTTTTTTTTCCTGGCTGTATTTTTGATGATAAAACTAAAAATGACTTTCGTGAGGAAACCGGACCAATACCAATAAGCCTTAGTTATCCTTCTGGGTTGAAAGGTCAGATGGCAGTCGCTTCTGTAAAAACTAGTGCCTACGCCAAATCTTGGGATTAGGTTGTCAAAGCGGACCCCAGGCTCACTGAGCCGTGGCAAATGCGAAAAACGCTAGGAAGATAATGAAACTTAAATTGACATTCATCCAGCCAGCATACTCGTATGTACGCCAAATTTCAAGTTAATCCGACTATTCAAAATGGTTGAAAAATGTTTTCCAAGGAAATTTTGAAACAGACGACAAAGTTTTAATGCATTCATAAAAAAAAAAAAACTTTTGGTCGAATTCATTTTATTCGTGCAATCTTCGTAATCACAACAATAACTTCGTTTCGGTTACGGAACCCTTTGTATCTTATACGTAATTGACCAGTTTTTATTAATTTTGCTGTCCACACCGTCATATAAGAATGAATCATTCAAATCTATAAAAGCACACTAAAATGTTATTCGCAATGAGATGGCTCAGCGATTCCGGAATTGTGCAAACAGCGGGGCAAATAAATGGCTCATGCCAAACGGAATGGCTACACCAGAATGTTTTTAGGGTTCCTTTGGTATTTGAAAGCTTTTTTCGCCTCGACATTATCAACGTACAAAAAACATGCACCATTGTGGCATTGTGGTGGAGCGGAAAATGTTGTTTTGCTCATTAATGTGGATCTCCGCAAAGTAACGCTTAATTCAATCAATTATTCGGTATTATTAGTGAATATAATTGATGTGATTGATTCTGGTAGAGATCGCTATTAAACTATAACACTGCCTATGTTTACTTTGTTGTTTGTTTCTGTATTGTTTTGTACTGATTTGTGGTGTTCAATGAAATGTAATTCAAATAATTGTATTGTATTGTATTTTTAGCGCGGCAATAGAATATACCTTCTTTTCTCGCGTAGTAAAACTCATCGAGTGTATAGGTAAAACACTATGCCTCAAGCGTATTCACTTGTACTAAAAATACTGTCTTCTAGTCAAGAAATAATTTAATTTATTTACTAAAACTGGGCTATAATTTTAGGAATCATGTTTATAGGCTATGTGTTTAGGAACCCATAATTTTTTTGAGTCCCTTTTCCTCCGTGGCCTTTAGGTCTTGCTACCTCTGTCTACTCCGTAAGGGACAGGGATAAAGACGTGATTAATATAAATATAGGTATATTAAGTTTAAATGAAATTTAAATTAGTCCGAAAACAAATCAGTGTAATATTAAATTAAAAGCTTTTTTATTACAGGCTTGAACGTAGTTTTTTTGGCAGCCCATTTACAACATTATTAAGAAACAAATAACCTTTGATGGAGTTGATTTGTTATATCGTTGAAGACTGTCGAAATATTTACGTTCTATATCTATCTCATAGGAAGTATTTCTAAATTAATTATACCTGAATTAGGTATTTCTTCTTTATGTGCCTGTCCATTAGTGAAGATTGGCAGTCAGACTAGGTATTTGAAACTTATAATTATAATACAACACCATATGTACTTTTCGACCCACGACCCTGCAATTCGTCATGAAAACACTATCACTCAACACCGGGACATAAATCCCGGCTCACAATTTCAACCTACGGAACCGTACCTCTCCTTGACGCCTCAAGCCCATTTCTCATAGGACATAAAACGATTCGAAAAGCGAAAGAAATGCCGTTTTTGTGTGAAACTGGCATTAGCATTTGGTGACAGGTGCGAGCCGGCTCGACCCTTACGCTATATTTTTGACGTCCCCAATACGGCTATAGTTTTTTTTTATACACATTTTATTACAGTTTTAGGTGGCATTGGAATCCAGCACGAATGTGGCTTAATTTGACGACGGTAACTGAAAGTTTTATGAATTATCAAGGCGTGCGTTGGATGAACTCTTTTATTGCTTGAGAAAAAGATGGCGTTTGGTATTTGGAGCGTGATGGAATCATTAAGTTTTTTACGACGTTCGGAAAAGTTTGTTTCTTTTGGAGTTGTAGGGCGTACCGTAAAACGGGGTGAGTACGGACAAAATTGAAGTTCAAACCTCGGTAAAAATATTTTTTTTCTCAAACATGCTCGGAAATGTATGCGCTAATATCGCGATATGAAGACATGAAGTTTCTTGTTTATGGCTATGGTTATGGCTATGAAAAACCTAATAAAAACCATTATTTGTCCGCTGCTCTAACTTTTTAAATTTGCTTACTAACATTAAACTGACCAAGAAAAAACTTCATACTGCCAACCACCACTAAACTGCGACCATAATTGCGACATTAGAAAAAAAAACTATGGTACTATATTATTTATGTGCGTTTAAACATGGTGCTCGAATAGTTTGTTCAAATGGCATGTTTAAAAAATAAAAAAACCACACTACCACAGCCTTTTTATTTTTAATTGGTAGTTCTAAACTATACCACATAAAAATAAACTAATACAATACCACAAAGCACATCAATATCCGTTTAAAAAAAAGAACAAGACCTGGCAAGCGTGTCTCTTTAATTACGACGCATATTCTTTGCGGTCTTTTTATAATTAAACGAATTAATAAGTCGCATTCCAAAGACAGCCAAATTAAAATAAATTAATGTAATTAAAATATAGCTTGTTCAGCCGACGTGTTAGCGTATAATGAATGCCAAGTGAAAAGTGGCGGGCCTTTGATCACCGTGTGAAGGAAAATGAGTCTTAATACGCGTGTGGATAGAGTAAAAAAATTCTTGCACATCAACTTGGATGAGGGTAGTTACACGCCTCTAGTAATGAATACTGATGCATTGAAGAAAGATTGGAATTGGATAAACTACGAAACTATGCGTCATCGTCATCTTTTATATTATCAGACTAGACTAGACTGGAAGCTATCCGTTCTTAGGGATAAGTTCACCCTAGTACTATTTTCTGTGTACTTCTGTGCTTTTAAATTTTTATGTGCAATAAAGAGTTTACTTTACATACATGTACGTACATACTAGCTGGCCGCGACTTCGTCCGCATAGACTTAAAAAAATCTTATCTTTTCCCGACACTTTCAGCAATTATCATCATGAATACCAGTTGAATGGGCAAAATCTTAGGAATCATGTTATAGGCGATGCGGCTAGCAATCCATAACTATTTTGATTCCCCTTTCCACCTACACGCAAACAATCATCCTAAACCTGGTTTTTAGTCTTGTTACCTTATATGCTCTATACCTCTATACGCTCTGCTCTATACGCTCTGTCTACCCTGTCAGGGATACAGACGAATTACCCTTTTATGATTTTACTAGCTTCTGCCCGCGACTTCGTCCGCGTAGAATTTAGCAATTGATATAATTATCGCTATCCCGCGGGAACCACACAATTTTCCGGGATAATAAGTAGCCTATGTTTTAATATAGGGTATCAGGTATCTTCCTACCAAATTTTATCCAAATCCGTCTAGTCGTTTTAGCGTGATGAAGGAACAAACATACACACTCACATCGTCACTCACAAACTTTCGCATTTATAATATTAGTAGGATTTACTCCCAAACCAGCATACAGTAGAAGCATAATAAAGCAGCATATTATCTTATCATCAATTAGTATTTCTCCAAAACAATTAGGTACGAAGCATTTTCACTGAAGAGAACACAATTTCATTCTAAATTATGAAGAAATCTACTTTCTGCGAAGTTCGGAGTTCTTCGGCAACAAAAGATACTTTCAAACTTTAAGCAGTTCGATTCAGCATTACAACTTTAACTTGAACTGTATAAAGTCGACTTTTGATTGTCCCTCTCTTGTTTATTATTATAACTGCGCATCAAATACTTAATTTTATAATAATTTTCGTCAACTGTCACTTGCGTGAGATTTGTGTAAGTAGTCCAAGATCTGATAGACATTTTAGGGTATAAGGCATCGTAATAACTATGACAAAAGCCATATTATTATGATAGACTGAAAGAAAGAAAGAAAGAAGACATATTTTTATTCTCTTTTGAAAGACACACAAATAGAGCATACACACAATTTACAAAAACGAAACATAAAACACAGACATCAATGTATTTAATGAGAGTGTCTTCGCAAAAGTGAAACGGTCGCTGGCTCAGCATTATGCTGCGGCGTTAAACAGCTGCAGCACTGATTTTCTGCCAGAACCGTCTGTGACTCACAAAACGATACACAGATAAACAGACTGGTGGTTTCTGAGCTCCAGAAAATCTCGATCAGAGCTGCTACGTTTTGCCACGGACCGGGGTAATATGGATCCCGGCCTCAGCTCTCGGTATTGCCAATTAATGTTCCGGGTCACCACCAAAGGCGGCAGTGACCCAGAAGATGCTTACGACGCTGTTGCTACTCCATCTAGAAGTCCTCTTGTTCAACTCGGGGTCACCACTTTACCAGCAGGATTATTGCTGATTAGTTTAGGGGAAGAGCAAGGAAACTACATATGTAGTTCGTTTCGAACTCTTCTAATCTCCACAGTCTCTAAGTACCTAATTAATTAATTAACTACAAATATAATTATGCTTATATACTAACCTAGCCCTTAGTCAGCGATCTATATAAGATCGATTATGAGATTTACAATATGGCACGTTAGAAACGTGCCACCGCCAACTGTTATAATACTAGCCTATCATGACATGTGGCTTCCGCCACATGGATCGTACTAATAAAAATCCGTTGCGTTTTTTTAAACATCGAAGCATTCATGGATAGACAGACGGTGGAAAGCAACTTTTTTTTACTATGCAGTGATTTTATACACTCACAGAACGTTGCTAGCTTAATACGATGCCTGAAACTGCTGATACTGTCTACCGATGCAATATTAATTCAGGAATTCTCATAAATACCTCAACATTTCGTGCTACATTAAAGTTCGGTAATAAAACCGGTTCGAATATTCTAGTTAGGCTGTAAAGTAAAGTTACATGCATAGTTTTGTCGAGGTCTCTGAATTTTGATAGATCATACATGCGGAATCCGCGCGCTCCGTTATCGCGTAATTTTTTACAACTTTATAACCGACACGACCGGAATTTTAAATAGAATTTTCAAAAAGTTAGATTTTACTAGTCTACGGCTCTTTTTTAAATTCAGTAATATATGAAAATGTCATTTTTAGGGTTCCGTACCCAAAGTGTAAAAACGGGACCCTATCACTAAGACTTCGCTGTCCGTCCGTCCGTCCGTCTGTCACCAGGCTGTATCGCAAGAACCGTAATAGCTAGACAGTTGAAATTTTCACAGATTGTGTATTTCTGCTGCCGCTATAACAACAAATACTAGAAACAAAATAATAATAATAATTAAGGGGGGCTCCCATAAAAAAACGTGATATTTTAGCCTTTCTGCATGGCTACCACTCGCCGAGCTAGGTCTCAAGAACTGTAATAGCTAGACAGTTGAAATTTGCACAGATTATGTACTTTTTTTGTGGCTACAACAACAAATACTAAAATCAAAATAATAATAATAATTAAGGGGGCTCCCATACAACAGAGTATTTCTGGTACGGAACCCTTCGTGCGCGAGTCCGACTCGCACTTGGCCGGTTTTTTTCCTTTGCGGGATAGACAGAGCAGGGTAGCAAGGGTAGCCACGTTTAGTATGACTTGTGGGTTTAGGAAACAGGAATCAAAATAGTGATGGGTTGCTAGCCCCATCGCTTAAAACATGATGCCTAAGATTTTCGCCCATTCCCTCGATGGTCTTTTACCATCTGCACGGGGAGAGAAGCAAGTGGTACATTCTGTTTTTTCTTTGCTCCCATGCAGACCAATTAATCATCAGTTGATGAAACAAACAAAGTGAGCAAATTCACAATCTCTCACGATGTTTCACTTTATTATTCCCGTATATCACAATAATAATCCCTCAGTCATCTCAGATTATCCAGACGGTGTAACCGGGAAACCTTGCGCATTATTAATAATTATAATAACAGGAAATTAATATTAAATTACTCTGATTAAGATACGTTGCGAAATACAACGTTTATATCCGTTAAACATCAGTAAATTGCTCGATCACGTGGCTCATATTTACATACGTACATGAATTACGTATTTATTCCTCACGGGGTGGATAGACCCTAACGTAACAAGACCTAAAGGCGACGTTTAGCATGTTTTTTTTTTTTTTTTTTTTTTTTTATGTGATTGCGGACGTAATGGAAAGAGGAATCGACATACCTACTATAAGGATGCGTTGCTAGCCGCATCGCCTATGACATGGTTCCTATGATTTTCGCCCATTCACTTATTCAGCTCAGCATGGAAGGTGTATCCTACATTATAATTAAATCTAACTAATATTATAAATGCGAAAGTATGGATGTATGGATGGATGGATGGATGTTTGTTTGTTACTCAATCACGCCAGAACGGCCCAACGAATCTGGATGAAATTCGGCATATAGATAGAAAAAAGTCTGGAATAGCACATAGGCTACTTTTATCCCGGAAAATTGCGTAGTTCCCGCGGGATAGCGATAAACGAATTATTTTCAGACGAAGTCGCTGGCAACAGCTAGTAGGGTATCAATGCGAAAGTTTATGACTGAGGATGTGAGTGAATGAGTATGTTTGTGCCTTCTTCACGCCGAAACGACTGGACGGATTTGGATTATATTTGGAACGGAGATAGCTGGTACCATAGATAAAAATATAGGCTATATTTTTCCCGGAAAATTGCATAGTTCCCGCGGGATAGCGATAAACATGACAAAGGTCGCAGCTGCCTAAATAGAGTCTCTTCGTAAATAATATTATTGTTAAGACTAATTTTAAGCCGATAACGCAGTAAAGCTAGTTTTTTAATAAAATGCTATTTTGGGATTACTAATGTTTTGCAAAGTATGTTCCCCAAAGCATCACATCGCAAATTTTGTTTCCCGAATTTATATTTGGCAAAAATTCAACTGTCAAAACTACTTATCGCAGTATTACTATTAGCGAATCTTTTTTTCGGCAAGTGATTATTTAGCAAATAATCAATTGGTCATGTTTATTTTCCCATTTTTTTTTTGGCAAATGTATCGTTTGGCATTAATGCAAATGAACTAAATGCTAAATGTAACTTTGCTAAAGGTTCACTTGGAAAATGTAAGTATTACGATAAGTTGTTTGGGAAGTCATATTTTTTGGGAAAAATAATTTGCCAAACGGCAGTACACCGTTATTTTGCCACATTTCAATCGGTTTTGTAATGTTTGTTTGCTTTTTCGAAGTGTCGCAGGTCGAAGCTAGTTACTAGTAACCAGCAACCAATTAAACCACATAATGGTGTATTAATCTGTAAAGCATCAGCTAAAATAACCGTATTAACGTTAGTTCCGGCAGCTATGCTAACAGCCGTGATGAATGGGCAAACGCATTTGAATTGCTAATTATTGACCTTTACTATAATAATATTATGATACAGTACTCTGGGACTGAAGTGTACTGACGGGGTGAGTAGGGACAAAATTGATGTTCAAACGTCGATTAAAAATATTTTCATACATGGCATGGCTTAATTGTGGGCGTATATATGAAAAGGGGAATCAAAATAGTGATGGGTTGCTAGCCGCATCGCCTATATTAACATGACAATTCGTGGAGTATGCTGGCTATAGGTCTTCGCCATATTTTACTAGATCAGGGGTGAGTCAGGGTAACAATCTTGGACCTTTAGAATTCTTGCTGATGATAAACCTGCCGAATGTTGTACAAGAGGCAAGATGTTTATTATTTGCGGATGACCTTAAGCTATCTATCGCCATTAAGTGCCCGGAAGACTATGAGAGACTGCAGAGAGATATTGACAGAGTGGTGACCTGGAGCAAGAGTAACCTTCTGCAATTTAACACCTCAAAGTGTATGGCCATCTCTTTCTCACGAGCACGAGCTCCTATCCAACATAATTACACAGTGGATGGGATACCCATGGTCAAGGTCACAGAAGTAAGAGACTTGGGAATTCGTTTTAACACTGAGCTGACGTTTCGCGATCACATACTTAATATTTGTAAAAAAGCATTTAGAAGGTTAGGATTTGTATTGCGGATGTCTAACGGGTTCTCGAATATCAACGCTATTACTGCATTGTATAATGCTTTAGTAAGAAGTCAGTTGGAGTGCGGTTCAGAAATCTGGTCTCCGCATGAAGAAAAATATAGTTTAATGTTAGAGAGGGTGCAAAATAAGTTTATAAGGTACATATACAAAAGGCAATACGGTGTCTATCCATACTACCCATTGATGTATCCCACCTTATTTATTCTGGGTATGGTGGGATATACTCAGTTGAAAGTGAGGAGGCATCTAGCACTTGTGACTTATATATTCAAGCTATTAAGGGGTAAAATATATAATGCGGATGTATTGGAAAGGGTGAGTTTCCGCGTGCCAAATGGTCTGGCGACGCGCCGTCGCCGGCTACCGTTGCTGGCCGTGCCGCGCGGGCGCACTAACTTGCTGCGCGAGGCGCCGCTGACGCGCGCGCTTCACACTCTGAACCTTATTGCCGAGGATCTGGACTTATTCTCTTGTGCTCTGAGCGAATTCACGAGAATAGCTTTGTATAAAATGTGTTACGCTAATTAACGTGAATGTAATTATTATTATTATTCTTTTTTGGCCTCATTGTCGCATTAGGCATCGCCTGTAAAGATAATTGTAAGTGTGGAAAATAAATAAATAAATAAAATAAATAAATGAGATTTTCGCCCTGTGATGATTTAAGAGGGCGCAACCGAATCTTGTCTCATTTTGCTAAAAATCACAAGTTTTTATGGATGTTATGGTTTTATTATTTATTTTTTTACGTTATTGTGTCACTTTAATAAGGAGCTCAAAAAGCCTTAAAATATTATTAATTAAGTAAAGTAGCAGGCACCTTCGGATGCCCAACAACAAGGTTATTTGGTAAGGCTGTAAAGTAGCAGGCACCTTCGGATGCCCAACAACAAGGTTATTTGGTAAGGCTGTAAACAATCAATATTGGTTTTCCTCGAACACGTGGCTTTACTACTGCGAATGTGACCTCAAGGAGCCGATGTTACGACATCTCATTTACATTTGCGAACTTAGCTGTACCATATCAGCGCAAGTTGAAGGGAGATTGTATTTCGATATACTACCGATATTTTCAGCACGGACAATAGTATGGATAGTATCAATATCTCTTTATAACTGACTTCAAAAAGAGGTTCTCAATTCGGTTGTATTTTTTTTTTTGTGAAACATTATCGGTAAACTACAGTTAGGTTCGTTTTGTGACAATTTATTTATCTCTAGCTTTTTATATGTTTATTGTATTTTAACTACTTTCGTAAGTACTACGTTTTGGAAAAAGGCCAGGTCAAGAGTACCCGAAACCGACGAGCGTGTATGAAGAGATTGATGTATGTGGATGAAGCGAAAAAGGTATGTCAGGATCGTAGCAAGTGGAACAAAGTAGTCTCTGCCTATCCCTGTGGGAAAGAGACGTGACGATATGTATGTATGTATGTATGTAACCACTTTTGTGATTTTCATAAATAAACATTTTCTTGTTTTCTTTCTTTAATATCGAATTTCTGATGGTAACCCTTCCAGGGAATAATTAGGAATCATTGTCTCCTAAGCCGAAGCCATTAAGTGGGGTGACTTTAAATAAATCGCGATGTAAGTAGGTACTTTTGAGCGAGTCGCCCAGTCCCCGATTTGGGATTTTAGATTTAAGGCGCTGTCAACAGCAAATGACCTTGAGCAGCGCCACTCTTCACACATACGGTTCGCGTGCCTGTGAATGAAAGAGAAGAAACTATTTCGGCAGCTTGGCGCGCGTTTAAAATCTTGCAAATAAGACACAAATAATAAGAAATAAAAAAAGTATAGATTATTTGTGAAATATGACTCGTTAGCCGTGTAGGTAATGAATCGGGCCTATCGAGCCGATTTTGTTCAATTATGTATCGAGTCCGTCCAGCGTGTTTGAAATATGATGAAAATTGACATACATATTTTTTTGGATTTTTATTGTGTGTAGTTTTTCTTAAAAAAGTGCTTAAATAACATCAATTTCAACAAAATTAGGTGTTGTCAGCCTCTTAACTTCAGCATATAAGTTCGGTTTAGACTAATCTAAAAATAATCCTACGAACTTTTCAACCAGTGATGTAGGTAACGCAAACAATGAAATTATTTGTAAAATCAATATTTCTTTGTCTACAGGACTGGCTACTTCGTCCATTAAAGACGCTTATTGCATATTATATCATGTATGCAATCTTCTTTCGTGCAGCAGAAAAGTTTCTCGGAAAAGCTACTAAGCTCTTCTATAAAGAGAAAAACGTTATATGCAGTGTACAAGAGAGTATAATGCCGCTTTAGCTAAAATAATACCTCATCGCGTAGATTATTAACTGGAACTTTAGAGGAAGACTCATAAAATGTAAAAAAGGGTGTACCTACGAGAGAAACAAAATAAGAAAAAAGGTTTTTAGTTGCTGCAAAATAGTAGTCAGACAAAACTTTGTCGTGAACATTTCAGTGTTTTTTTTTATTTACCCGTGGAACGTGTAATTCTTTAGTTATAATATGTACAATTCGTAATTTATTTTAACAAATGACCTTCTAACTAAACTTTTGTTCGAAAACACTCGATGTGTTTGGTAACAAATGCTGTCCGTCTTTTTCTCTAACGGGAATTTGATGATTGTTCCTATTTTAATTTAGATAGAACAAAATGGTAATTTTAGATTTTCTAACAACACCTACATATATTTAATTTCTAAACGACACTGAAAATTAGAACACATAGAAAAATCCGAAAAGTAAAGCTATGGCCGGGAATCGAACCCGGGTCCTCGTCATTCCGTGACGCGTGCTATACCCCTACACCACCCATAGCAGGTAAAAGTAAAGCTATGGCCGGGAATCGAACCCGGGTCCTCGTCATTCCGTGACGCGTGCTATACCCCTACACCACCCATAGCAGGTGAGTAAGCGTTCGAATTTTTCTATCTATTACTAACATATCATATCTATTACCTACATACATTATTGTAAAATTAAAACTCTTCTGCTGCCATTCGTCTAGGGCGCGGAATATAAATGTCCTACATGGCTGGAGTTTAAAAATTTAACGTCAGGAGTCAGGAGGGTTATAATTTATTATATTTTTTCTTTATTTCTTAACTACTTAGTACTTAGTACTTACATAGTATAAAACAAAGTCGCTTTCCGCTGTCTGTCCTTATGTATGCTTAGATCTTTAAAACTACGCAACGGATTTTAAAGCTTTTTTTAAATATATAGGTTGATTCAAGAGGAAAGTTTATTATGTATTATGTATAATGTATGCAGACGATGTTCTTGGCGAGAAACTATTTAGTTATGTATCTTTCATGTCTGCGTTTGTGTCGAATTTGTGTCAATAAGTTTATTCCTTCTGTCAAAAACTCAATTAATTTAATGTAAGAAAATCTTGAAAGGCGGCAAAAAAATATTTATTTAAGTAGTACGAAAAGAAAAGTTTCAAGGTATTCCAAACCTTTTTTTTAATGCTTTTCAGAAAAGTAAACAACGGTTACCGTCTCAAATATTCAGAGTTTTTATTGAATTCAAATTTCTAGTACACATTCGAGTTAAACTTTGTGCAAGCACTGCCAGAAGTTCCGCAAAATATATAGAACCCACGTGACATGTTTACTGCTTTATTAAGGCCCGTCGTGCGTTGACTTTGCCAGCGAAATATTAGGCCAAGGCTGGCTGGAACAGGCTAGTGGTAGGTACACTTAAACATGACGAAACAGATTTTCGTCCGTTAAGGCACAGTTCTTTTGTATCTTACTACGTACAATCATATTTACGTAATATTTAAAACGCGGAATTTTGTAAATTTATTTTCTTAGTAGCTCAATCTCGTGTAGCAATTTATTCGGACGGTTATGATTTTTTTTGCGGAAAATTGGAAACGCCGTCAACTATATTCGGGAGCAAAAAACCGGGTCACTTCCTGTAGAAAGTTGTAAGAAAGTATATTAAGATAAGATAAGGAAGATATTATACTGACCTACATACATACAATCACTTCCTTATTTCTTACGGGGTAGGTAGACAGAACCTAAACAAACCCTAAAGGCCCCGTTTAGTGGGCGTAAAGGGCAAAAGAGGAATCAATTATAAGATAAGAATATTAAGAGGTACTAAGAAGAATTAAGAAGAAGAAGAACTAAGATTTTCGCCCATTCCCTCGATGGGCTTTTGTCATCTACGAAGAAGACATTAAGATATTATAAAGATAAATAAATGGGTTTTATTTTTTCAGATGCCCAAATGACGACGAAGAAGTTTACCGAAGACCCGGAGTTTGAGCGGCCTATTGGCAACCACACCTTCTTCCTGGGACGTGAGGCCGTGCTGGGCTGTGCTGTTACCAACCTCGGCAAGCACAAAGTAAGTTTATATTGTCCCTGTACAGAGTGGAACATGGCACGGCTATTGCTACATTGCCATGGTGCGCCATGATCCACTGTCAACCGCCTATTGTCATTACTCCTTGTATAGGTAACGACGATGGTCTCTAGTGGGCCATGGTTGTTAATTGTGTGGTACTGAAGTTTTCATAGAGATTCATTTCATTTCATTTCATTGCAGATGATAGGATTTTGCGCAATAGTTTTCTATGAAACGACGTAAAAAGCACACAGTACGCCATAACTAATTATTACTGTCCAGGCCAGTTTGCCGCTTTCAAATTCTTAGCTCCATTTGCCTCCATTTGCCTCTGTTGGAAGCGGCTTGTATCCACCGTGAACCCGCGACTTTAAACAGGTCATCCGTCCTCGTTGGAGGACGTCCTACGCTGCGCTTGCCGATCCGCGGCCTAGTGTTTATAGCGCGGTATTTTGCCCAAGTGTCTATATCGATTAAAAACGCTGTCACTGGTTTAATAATCGTCAGCTATTTCATAATTTACAAGAGCTATTTCATAATTTACAAGGGAATAACCATCATTAAACAAACAATTAAAGGACCCATTTCAACTTCAAATAACACCCAACCTTATGTGAAAGGTAATAACCATTAGCATTCAAAAATAACGTCAAAAGTAACGTTTCTGCTTAATGACCAATAGCGTGATAGTGGCCATTACGGGTATCAGAAAACTATTCCCGTTTTCAGCGTAAGAGCTCCGTTTGGAAGGATATTTAGCTTGGCTTTTAGTAAGAAGGAAATCGACAACATTAACTACAGAATATCCAAAGATCTTCGTTCCTTATACCATAGTAGCTTAACATCGCTGTTTGCAACACAACAAATAAACAATAAATCATTTGCATCACAATACAAAATGTTTTGTTGTTTTCTCTATAGGATGTTGGTATACTTTCAACATGAAACTACCGTGAGACTCCATCATAATTACACAAACGGATAACTCACGTATAAAAGTCGAGTGATGCTCTCCATGTTTCGGACTAGTTCGTAGTCCTTCCTCTCGGAGCGCTCGCCCCGGGAGCGAAACGAACAATGCGCGCGCCATCGCTTTGCTCGCGCGGCTACTCGACGCAACTGACAGCGGCGCACAACTACCCTCGTTTTCATCGTCATTTTTATTATGATGGATGTCGAGGATCATTCGAATTTTATTCGTGAGTTATCGTTTGAGTAATTATGATATTAGTAAACATTTATATCTCTTGTTTTATTAGTTTAATTGATTGTTTTCGTTGTCAGCATGTCAGCTATTCTTCTCTCTGACAGATTCTTATATTCTTATATAGTCATAAATATATTATGTGTCCCAATTTAAAACTTCAAATAACCTCTAATACTTCAACTTGACTTTTATTTATTCACACAGAAATACCCAGCTGTTGTGACATGTGGCACGAAATAAAACTTTATACTTTTGAATTGAGATTTATTGATGCATGACTAACTTTAAACGTTGGCAGTAATGTTTGGTTGACAAAAAAAAAATCGTTTTCTTTTCAAGTTATGTCCCAGTTCAAATTGGGGCGAAAGTTGGAAAGAAGAAATGAAAAATAATTTGTGGTATTTAATTATGTTTTGAACCGTTAGTAAAATCAATCTTCTAAGTTCACAAAACCAAACCATACAGTCATTAGGAAAGGTCTTTTCGTATGTATAAATTGCCGTATTAATACGAAAAACTGTAGCCAGTTTTCCTAGAAATTTGAAAATTGGTATGAAGGTAACTTCTCATTTTCCTTGCGTTGGTTCAGTCATGTTTAAAATGCTAGGTCACTTGGTGTCAATTGTTACAAGATATTTATTTATTTACTAGCTTCTGCCCGCGACTTCGTCGGCGTAAAATTTGCAATTGATATGTTTATCGCTATCCCGCGGGAACTATACAATATTCCGGGATAAAAAGTAGCGTATGTTTTAATCTAGGGTACCAGCTATCTTCGTTCCAAATTTTATCCAAATCCATCCAGTCGTTTTAGCGTGAAGAGGGAACAAACATACACACTCACATCGTCACTCACAATTTTTTGCATTTATAATATTATAGTAGGATTTATTTATTTATTTATGTTTGATAAAAATCGGTCCAGCAGTTTGAAGAGACTTATCCAAAAGGATGAAGGCATTTTTGGCATAAATTGTTTTTAATTTTTCTAATTTTATGTTATTTTATTTTGCTACGAGTTACTTGCACTAGGCCTTAGGTCAGTTACCCCACTCGCCACTAAGTGCGCTGCAACGGGCCTCAAACTTCGCCGCTTCGGGTGAATTACGACCGTCTCTAATTCCCAAGATGACCTAAGTTGGTTCAAGTGCAAAATTTGCACCAATTTATTCAGCAGGTGCCGACATTCATCAGGGGTTTCGTTTTTAAGACGTTGGTGAGTTAAAAAGAGGTCGTTTTGGACATGTCGGTTTGACACATTGAGTATTTTGCGGTTAGCGGTTACCTGCTATGGGTGGTGTAGGGGTATCAGTACGCGTCACGGAATGACGAGGACCCGGGTTCGATTCCCGGTCATAACCTTACTTTTCGGATTTTTATTTGTGTTCTAATTATCAGTGTCGTTTAGAAATTAAATTTCTTTAGCGGTGTTGAACACTTTTGTTGTTGCCGAGTGATCATTTGTAGACGTAAAAAAAAGGAATTGTGTTGGGAGGTTGGGAGTCTTGTGTTGTGCATTTACCTATTAAATTGTCAAAATATAAAAAGCTTAGCAAGTTAAGTATTTTTTAAGCGCCGAACATTGTCTTCCGCGCCTAGCATAAATATTTTAAGCAAACCACAAGGGCCGTTCTTATTAAAAGCATAAAACTTTATTATATTCATAAATGTCACCGTCGTTTTAATCGGTGTCTTCTTTTTGTTTGGAAAACAAAGTAATTTACTAAGTAAATGGCTTGGCGATGAAACAATTGGGAAATTATGTTCTCAGAAAAAGGTTTTAGGGTTTTGAGCTGGGCCAACTTGTTTGATTTTGTTTATCTCAGAAACTTCGTATTCTAGGGAGAGTTTTGGGAGTTAGAATTTTCTTTTTTTTGCAATAGGTAATGTAAGTACGATTACTCCTTTCGTGTGCCATTTTCAAAATATGAGTCGCAAGATATAGGTGATAGTACAGTCGCCATCAGATGTATCGTATCGTACGGTGCTCAAATGTTTTGGAGCAGCATTAAATTTCAATAAATTCATTACGCTAGATAAGGTCAGAACACGCAAGTCGTCATAAATATAAGAACAGCGACTCTTAAATAAATTCGGAACGTTCAATGTGGTAAAAATATCACAAAGCACAGATCGTCAAAAGATCGATGCAGGCAGGGTGATCATAAAGACCTAAACATTTGTGGAAACTAAACCATTCGTCTGTAATAAATAATAGATTCGAAATCCAACCAAACTGAAGTATGGCTAATACGTCATGCCAAGATGAAAGATGTCACCTATAGTATACCTTCTTGTTTGCTTGCATAATTCACTGTTATTTAAAGTTTTTGTTACAATACAAACTTAAGGTATAATTTGAGTTAACTTGTTTGCAATGGAAGCTATATTTGTTTGAACATTACTAAGAATAGGCGTCAGCAATCGCGAACAACGTAATTACGGAGTTTTGGTTATGCCCCTTACATTACCTACCACACGTTGAATGACCTCCATTAGATAATTTTTTTGTAGGGGCAAGTGTTGTACCTGTGGACGAGTTTACCTAAGGACACTAGCAGTAACAAAAAAACTACAAACCATAGACTGTTATCTTGAACACACCCGAATAGCATTTTTCTCGTATGGCAACATTAACTATCTGTCATTTGCGTATTTGTCAGTTAGTAGTGTTTTTAAGGCTGTGGAAAGTTTTCGTCGCCAAAAGTAATTTTTTATTCGTATTTTGAGTGTGTTTTCTAAAGTTTTAGGCATAATGCTTCGAATATCTTCGTAGTTAATGAGTGATTTCATGATTTGTTTGTTATTTTATGTAGTTATTGCTGTTCTCGGGCGACCTATAACGGACTGACATCAGTTTAAATTGTAAAGTGTTGAATTTGTACCTGTGGACAAGTATTTTTTTGTACCTGTGGACTGTCAACAGATACAACATCAAAGGCTTGTACCTGTGGACAGTTAAATTTGAATTTATTTTTCTCTTTAATTTCGGTGCTTGTAGTAAAACTGGCTGAAAGTCTAAAAGGCCGTTAAAGAAGTAAAAAAAATGGATGTTCTCTAAGAAAAGCTGCTGAAAAATTCAATGTGCCTAAGTCGACTTACAAGTTTACTTACATGCAGCATTTGTACTGCAAGATATCATAAGACGTGTGTTTTAAAAGCTCACAAGGTTACTGTTGATTCTGACGATGAGTCTAGCTTTATATCTCAAAAATGTTATGTGTTAAATGATGACTCAGATGATTCTATTAAAGACGCAGGCTATTGTAACCCCGACGATTCTGCTAAAGAGTTATATCGAGAATACTGTAATTATAAAAAATATAAATATATTTAGGAGATGCTGAAAGTGTTGCCAAATACTTTGCTATTTGTTTTGTTTTATTTTATTAAGATTTTGATGTTTAATTATTTCTTGTTATTTTTTTGTCCATAGGTACGGTGCCGTCCACAGGTACAATTATGTCGTCCATAGGTACAAACTGTAATTGTACCTATGGACAAAATGTGCATTTTTTTAAATATGCTTAGATCTCTATAGTTTTAGTAGATAATTAAAAACAAAGCGGTGATTATGAAAGGCTATTTCATTAAGATACTAAAATAATAAATAGTTTTACAGAATTATTGACAGTTTTTTTTTAAATATTCAAAATAGTCTAAAAACTGGAAAGTGTCCACAGGTTGAGCACTTGCCCCTACTATTCTGGGTCAAGTTACTTTAGAAAACTAACTTTCTCTAGTGGCTGCATTCCTTGGATTTATCTGTGTAATCAGTCCACATCCAACTGCTGAGTAAAATACTCTTCCTTTTCTCGCCTCCATGCCCGGTCCTGTGCCAGACTCATCCACAGCTTTCTGGCAAACTCCTAGACGTCATCTGACCAAAAGGCTAGTTCTCTACCTACTGACCTAACCCTTGGCCACCTTCGTAACCACCTTCAACCACCTCTCTACAGTTAATTCCTTTGATTCTTTATCATAATCTTAAATCAGTTTGTCGATGTTTCCTAACTGTCTAAGCCTCAATGTTTCATTAGTAACGTCATCATCATCATTATCATATCATTCGGGAGACTCCACTGCTGGACATAGGCCTTCCGCAACGATCCCTACGACGGTCTGTTTTGTGCTAGTCGAAGCCAATGGCTTCCCGCGATCCTAACCAGATCGTTTTCCAACAAATCGATTCCTGGCTCGTAGAACGTTGTCACAGTGTTATCACAGTAATTTTGCTTGCCAAGTTAATGAAACGTCAATATGAAATTTACTGCAAAAAGGTATCATAGTGGATCAGGGATCTATTCGTTTGGTAGTACTTACGTTGTTTGGTGGCGTTTCAGTATCATTGGTTTTCCCGTTTCCTCACACTCATACTCGTCCCACTGCTAGGCACAGGCCTCCTCTCAGAACGAGAGGGCTTGGGCCTTAGTTTCCACGCGGGTCCAGTGCGGATTGGGAACTTCACACACCATTGTATTACTCCGCAGATGTGTGCCATTTCTCACTGCTCAGCACTATTCTAACTACTATCAATTAACCATGGCAATGATATCGCGTTTATCAATTCCCGTTCACATTCTGGCAAGCTGCCAGTGCTAAGAGGAACGACTATTGAGTTAGGCTATCAGAAAGCCCAATAAAAGAGCCATTAACAAGCTAATAAGAAGATGAACGAACGGATTAGAATATAACGGTTCGCTTAAATTTTACGGCACACTGCATAAATTACCCTACAAGAATCTACGAGTAAGTCAATGGATGGATGGTAAAGAAGAGAATTCAAAATATGTGGGTCATTCTTAGATTCAATTAAGATGCAATACTATTCAAACCTGTAGGCTTATTGTCTAACTCGCTCACAATCGCCATCGTGTTCATTTTGACAGTTTATGTATGGGCTGACAATTGGCATCGGAATCAGCTAGCTGTCACATTCATACCTACAAGAACTGTCAAAATGAACACGATGGCGATTGCGAGCGAGTTAATCAATAAGCCTACTGAGTTCTGTCATTTTCTTACAAATAGATTAAGACCCAGACAAGAATCACCAGTTGTTTGGAGATTATTTTCTGCATAAAATATTTAAAGTTCTTTTTGCATCAAATAATTTATGATTTCCCTTTCCACCTGTATGCCCACAATTATGCCAACCGTGGCCTTTAAGTCTTGTTATCATAGGCTCTATCTACCCTGTAAGGGATATAGACGTAATATGTGTATGTGTATGTATAATTTATTGAATCAGGCGTTACTTTGCGGAGGTTCATTTCAATGAGCAAAAAACAGTTACTTTGCTACTCCGCTACCAACTCAGCACTATGCTGACCTTACTGCTGGCCTTCCTTTGGGACCAAATCGACCAAAATTGCCATCTACGCTCACAAAGAAACAGACATTTTTATCACAGCTAAAAGAACTAACAAATGGCGTACAAAATTCTACAAAGTATAAAAACAGAAGCGCCTCTGCAAAAAATTGTACAAACAATTTGTATCACCCAGTTTACTTTTTACTGCAAACAATACAAATTCCTTTGCCTCTTTGAATTAGGGCCGCAAAAATTCACACAGATTACGGTTAATTACAGTTTCGTTTTTAGAATTCTCCGGTGGCTCACGTAGAGCGTGACGACAAAAGGGCTTATGTGCACTTTTTGGGAGACAACATACGTAGTTCTGGTGTTAAAATGAAGCTTTGGCTCTATGCCTACAGCACAACAATGCACAAAAATCAGCTTGCACCTTGCAAAGGCGTGGTGTGAATTTCAATGCGCCCAAAATGGCTGGTATAGACTTGGTATTTTTTTGAGTATTTCTACTTGGGGCAAGAAAAGTATTAGTATAAAATACTTTGATAATGAATAAAGATGTGGTGAAAACGATTAACGTCCACTAGGGAGTAATTAAAACTATAATGTCAACTGTCTTAAACAACAACTAGATAAAATTGGAAATGGCGTAAAGCTTTGAAAAAAATATATACACTAAATTCTTTTTTAAGTACTATTCTTAGTACTTTTAATTTTGACTGTTTAACATTGTTCTGAATTTCAGCGCACACACAGAATTCCCCTCATACAATCTACTGTTTTAAAGATCCACGCATCACTATCAACAAGTATTTATTTTTATTGCGAAAAAAGTACAAATACTTAACTAGGTATTTAATGAACTTCGTGTTTACGTTTCTAGTCCCATTGTTTCCTTTTTCATCTGATTTCTTTACCCTGCTCCGATTATACGGCTTTGTCGCGGTTTTCCTGTTAGCTTATAATAAAATCTAATTCGGTTTGTGTCATACAAACCTTAGATTACGTGTTAAGATTACGCTATTTATGTTTAGATTTCTTTGTACGAATGTACGTTTGTCTAATCTCAGTAATATTATAAATGCGAAAGTTTGAATGGATGGATGGATTGATGTTTGTTTGTCACTCAATCACGCCAGAACCGTCCAACGGATCTGGATAAAATTCGGCGCATAGATAGAGAAAAGTCTGGAATATCACCTAGGCTACTTTTTATTCCGGAAAATTCCCGCGGGATAGCGATACACGAATTCTTTTCTTACTCTCTTCACAGGTTGGCTGGCTCCGCGCAGAAGACCAGACAGTTCTGACGATGCACGACCGAGTAGTCCTGGGCGCGCGGTACTCAGTCAGCAGGGACTCTCCTCGCACGTGGCAGTTGAGGATCCGGCCACTGCGCGCGGAAGACCGCGGCTGCTACATGTGCCAGATCAACACGCAGCCCAGCATGAAGTGGCAGATTGGATGCATCGACGTCTTCGGTGAGTAGGTTCTTTATACTGCACAGATGAGCTAGAAAACTCTTGAGCTGGCTTGTGGGTTCGAATTCCGGGCTCGCGTCCAGTTTTTCAGGATTTATGAGCGAATGAAATTTACCATTGCGCTTTTCGGTGAAGCACAGCTGCTTACAACTACGAACCACTTCATTGGTTCAAGATACTTATCCCCACTGGGCTCGCGTGGTAATAGCTCAAGCCCTTTTATTTTTAGTGGAGGCCTTTGCCCAGCAGTGGCACATATAATAAAGCTGGAGATGATGACTCTATAAATGAAAAGTAACAAGAGGAATGCACAAACGACTAGACCATCTTCGTTTGTTACTCTTCTGACATGCTGAAAATCAGGCCGCTAAATTCACATATAACATTCACCATATTATTATTATCGAGTAAGCTTTTAGAATTTCAGAGTCCAATGAGAAGAAGAAATACAAAAGATATGACACCTAAATATTGTTGGATGACTCTTTAAGAGAACTAGACAAATAAAAACTGGACTGTTTTAGCTGTGACCGACCCGCGCTCCGCTTCGTCTTGTTTCTATATCGGTGTATATTCGATTGTCAGCTGTTCATATTCCTGAAACTTAAAATAGAGTTTTGAAGCGTTATTGAATTACTGTGATAATGATAGTTTGTTAATTTACAAAGTATGGTACAGTGTTAAGAACTGTTTAAAAACGTCTATCTTAAGAGATATACCTAACACGCTTCTCATAGTCTGTCGCTATCGACGTGTGTAGTTAGGTATACAGCAATAATAATTCATATTAAAACTGAAATAATCTAACTAACAATAATGATAAAAATGCTAATGCCCAGCAGTGGCGTGGCGTCAAGTATATCAGAAGGCAAGCCGAAGGGAACATAACTAGCCTTTTCCTCTAATTCTGCACAATAAATTGCCCAACTGCCTTAAAATAGGCAAGCCGGTGGGAATCGAGTTCTATGGAAGCCACGCCACTGATGCCCAGTATCAAAATTAAATACATGTCATAAAAATAAAAGAAAAACGTCAATAATTAGGTACCGTACGTAGGAAAACGGATTGCCAAAAATTATTATGGAATTTCAGAAGATTAACAATAAGAAAATATTTTAGAGGCAGAATTAAGGCGAAACAAGCATACAAAATCTGAATAAAAAAATTTGATGTATGGTAACGGCACACAAGCTGTCCATTTTTGTTTCTATGGCTGCTAAGCAAGAAAAAAAAAGAACTACAAAACCGCCATTAATCTAATCCTTCTTTCTTTAACATTTTAAAAGACTGACGCAAATTTATTCCACTACTGTTCAGGTCCTCTGCTATGCAAATTGGCAGCTTACAGCTTTCATTTCTCGTGAGAAAGTCTTGCTAGTACTCTTTGTCTTTCAATTTAACAGGAATAACACTTCTAATTGATTAAGCAGAGAGTGCCCCATATTCGTGAGACGGAGGCAATTTTGTTTTTAGGGTCCAGTGTTTCAAAAGGAAAGAGGAACCCTTGCAAGATCATATTGTTGTCCGTCTGTCTGTCAAGATACTACGCAACAGACAGACTATACACCATTAAACACAATTGACCCAAGACTTCCCACATTGTTTATTGTGATGGAAATATTTTTTACTGGATGCTGCGATGACGTAGGTCAACACTCAGGCAGCAGTTACGGACATAGAACAAGATTCAATGATTCCTTTTTTATTATATTCCATTGACACAGAAGTTACGCACTAGAACAAGTCTTAAAATAAATACAAGTTGAAAAACAAATAACTACACCCCCTTGCAAAAAAATCAGGCACCTATAGTTATAATTTTTATGTGCAATAAAGAGTTTACATACATACATATATACATACATTTCAGATCTTTTAGGCATGAAAGCTAACTTTCTAACTTACGAGTACTAACTTTCTTTAAACTAACTTTGTAAGTATCTAAGCTTTTATGCACATAAAATATAAAAATCATGGGTGCCCGTTTGTTTTTTGTTGTACCAAACGTAATATAAAAAACCGGCCAAGTGCGAGTCGGACTCGCGCACCGAGGGTTCCGTATCATTATCTATAAATATCTATAAACCAGTGTAATTTCAGCTTGATACCTCCACGCGTTCTTGAGAAAAAGGGTCTTGACAGCCGGACAGACGGACGGACGGACGGACGGACGGACGGACAACAAAGTGATCCTATAAGGGTTCCGTTTTTTTCTTTTGAGGTACGGAACCCTAAAAACGAAATAAAAATAACTAAATTATATACGAATTCTGTCATATTTCTGGGGGGTTACCATGACGTCTTAATGCGATTCAGTTTAGGTTCGCTCGCTGTCAGATCCATACTAAAAGTGACAGCTAAAACTTGAACTGATAATCATGGTAAGGCCCCTGTTCTGTAGCGATTATTTTGCGATGACTTATGTTTTGACAATGACGTATTCAAAAATTGACGCGCTCGATTCTCATACCATGTCACACCTAGGTCATCCACCTCAAGGTAACTCCGTGAAAGGAATAGTCGCAGGCAAATGGAGGTCTTAAGGCTAATAAAAGATACAAACGAGTCGCTCAACCTCGCCAAGATACGTCAGCGAGTTACAGTTCCGATATCCCACCGCACCCTTTTATTTTCCATTCTGGTTTGTAGGGCAGACACTGATCGATAGCCCGTTGAGGTGAGGTTCAGCATTAAATCCATTAAAATTGATAAGCGCTTAATGTCGCACTCGAAGACGTCGATTAACTGTTTCATTTGAACTCAGCCAAAAATTGCGTCATAATTAACATTCCAAATTGTGCTAACCTAATCTGTAATACTCGATTGTAACTTGCACGCCTCTTTATACATTTCGCTTTCATTATGGTCTAGTTGTGGACCGGGAAAAATTTACCTACGTGCTATTCCATAGACCTATTTTAATTCTAAATTTAATGCCATGCAAATCCGTCCAACCAAATTAATGTGAAAAAGCAACAAACAAGATTAGAAGACGTACAGAGATTCACAAAATGTCCCATTTCATTTTGTAATTTTACAGTGCCTTGACATTTTTCTGTGCCAAAAAAGCAATAAAAAAAGGCAAAACCATGATTCTATTTCAGTATATTTTTTACTTAAGGCGGGTACCATCAGCCAGATACTGTTTTTTTTTTTTATGTGAATAGGAAGGCAAACGAACAAGTGGGTCACCTGATGGTAAACGATCACCACTGCCCATAGACACCCGCAACCCCGGAGGGATTGCAGATGCGTTGCCAACCTAGAGGACTTAGATGAAATGCCTCGTGTCCGTAATTTCCCCGGCTGTCTTACTCTCCACACCGGAACACAGTAGTGCAAACACTGCTGCTTAGCGGCAGGATTAGCGAGTAAGATGGTGGTAGCGATCCGGACGGACCTTGCACAAGGTCCTACCACCCACTGTGTTATTACAAACAAGTTAATCACGTGTCTAAAAAATAATCTACTGCAAAATCAACCTTAAATCAATGGATTAATTTTTAGACACGCATTCAACGTCTAACTTTTTTGTAATACCTCCGATGTCTGTCTTCTGCGGTAAAGGTATCTATAGACACGGCCGCCATGGCGGCGCAGGGTAACCGTTATACTTCCATAATTTATTTATGAGGTATAATTTATTTATGAGATAAGTGTCACTTCCGTGTAGAAGGGCTGAGTGTGTGTTTGGCCCCAGGTGGCACTCACTAAATAAGGTGAGGGTGTTTAATAAATTAGTGCCACGAAATGGATGGCTTTGGTTAGAAAACTTGGGTTAAGAAACTGGGAAACAGCACTTATTCTCAGTGCTGAAGCTATGACTATTTTTTTATTTTTATTTATTTATCGTATGGCGGTTACACACTGGTTACAAAAATATAAACTAAAAAACTAAAATGAAATCAAATCAAAATTTACAATTCCGCAGATACAAGCTCGCCTCCTCTGTCAGGTGTTTAAAGTCCTCAGCTGGTCCGTCATATCTGGTGATGAGGCACTCGAACACCATGTGGTGTATGGTTTGTTTTTGGTCTCCACACTCGCACGCTGCCGACTCACACCATCCCCACTTGTGCCAGAGGTATGCACAGTTTCCGACCCCAGTTCTAAGGCGATTCAGTCTACACCACGTCTGTCGACACCCATTAAACCCCTCAGGTTTCTCCCGACTGTTAAGGTCAAAGATAGTGCCCCTCGTGCCATGCCCCTGGGCATTCCATTCCTTCATCCAAGCCTCGGTATCCTTCCATGCGGGGTCGCGTGTGTGAAAGATTTTAGCTGGTGGATTGCGGGATTTAAGTCGGGTGTTGTGGAGTTTATCCAGGTCTTCGTGGATAGGTAGCAGAGCATTTTCAGACACTTTTGTAAGCTCTTGCGCAAGAAATTTCTGTCTGCGAATGTCCGGTGGTATAATGTTGCTGAGAGCCGGGAGCCAGTGAGTGGGTGTCGGCATGATACAGCCCGAGATGATCCTCATGGTATTGTTAAGCTCCACGTCCACTTTGCCCACGTGTGAACTGTTCATCCATACGGGTGCACAGTATTCTGCCGTTGAGTAGACGAGGGCCATAGCAGTAGTCTTCAGGCAGGCAGCGCTGGCACCCCACGATGTTCCTGTTAACTTCTGCACTATGTTGTTCCTGGTCTTTAATTTTCCCGATAGCTTGTCAAGGTGGTATCTATAAGTCAGGCTCCTGTCGAGAGTCACACCTAGGTATTTCGGGTAGAAATTATGACGCAGGGTCGCACCTCTAAACCTCACCTTCAGCTGCTTGTTCGCTAGTCTGTTTGAAAGATGAAAACAGCAGACCTCCGTTTTGTTTGCGTTCGGGCACAGACGCCAGCGCTGGCAATAGGTACTCATCCATTGCCTCCAGGTCCTCCTCCAAAGTAGCTTCCGCTGCCTCCATGGACTAAGCTATGACTGTGCCAATGATTAAATTATCTAACTATCTAACTAATATTATAAATGCGAAAGTATGGATGGATGGATGGATGGATGGATGGATGTTTGTTTGTTACTCAATCACGCCAGAACGGCCCAACGGATCTGGATGAAATTCGGCACATAAATAGAGAAAAGTCTGGAATAGCACATAGGCTACAATACAATACAATACAATACAAATACTCTTTATTGAACACCACAAATCAGTACAAAACAATATAGAAACAAAGAACAAAGTATACAATAGGCTACTTTTTATCCCGGAAAATTGCGTAGTTCCCGCGGGATAGCGATAAACGAATTCTTTGCAGACGAAGTCGCTGGCAACAGCTAGTCTTATTTATAAAAACTAACACAGCAATAGTTCAAACCAAAACACTGAGTAAGGAAAAATATAAAATAGGAAAAATAAATAATTCAAATTCATTCGGTTTGTTAGTAACAATATAATTATACTTATTAACTTCGTTTGTAAAACGACGTAAAACATAACAAATATTTTATCGCGCAGCAGCCATAATGTAAACACAATTTCAAGAATAAGTAGGAAACAAAATCACTGTAAGTATCAATTTGAGTATTTTGAAAAGTTTCATATGACATACATAAATTCATGTCTTTATCCCTTAGGTACGGGGTGGACAGAGCCTTTTTTTATGGTGTGGAAAATGCGCCTTATGCATCCGCCCAGTACGGGGTTACCAGGGGTATGTGGGGCTCTCCCGCGACGGCAGGCATACCCACTAAAAACCACACGGATTCCCTCCTCGGTCGAATGTGAGGCGCTGCGGGAGAACAAGGTGTCACCGCAAACGCCCCAGGGGTGGACAGAGCCTAGAGTAACAAGACTTAGGCCATGTTTAGCGTGATTGTGGACTTATAGGTGGAAATGAGGATCAAAATATTGATGTGTTGCTAACCACATAGCCTTTAACATGATTCCTAAGATTTCCGCCCTTAACCAAAATTTTCGCTTCACTAAAAAAGACAGAACACCACACCTTCGGGCCAGAAGTCGTCGCAGTCGCAGGAACACAGGCTAGTGCTTGGCATAACCCCCTTATTCATAAACGCTCTGTAAGCATCTGCTAACTCAGCAATCGTTTGTCCTATCTGTCACTTTGACATTTACCTTTCACAGATAAGCATAAACGATTGTTAAGTTAGCAGAAGCTTATAGAGCGTTTAAAAAAACCAACACCCTTATTCATAAACGCTCTATAGGTTTCTGCTAACTTAGCAATCGTTGGTCCTTATCTGTCACTTTGACATTTACCTTTCACAGATAAGGACATACGATTACTAAGTTAGCAGAAGCTTAATAGAGCGTTTAAAAGAGCAAGGCAATATAAATAAAATAGGTACAGTGAGCAAAAAAGCTTATTTTCAATTTATTTATTTTTACGAAAATACTATCGGTGTTATTACAAAAGTTAAAAAGACAGTGAACGCGTGTCTAAAAATTAATCCATTGACTTAAGGTTGATTTTGCAATAGATTATTTTTTGAACACGTGTTTAAATTTTTGGTATTAAAACCGTATATTTTCTAACCGTTAGATTATGGTGACCTATTAAAGTAGTTCTTGTAAGAAACCTATATTAATGACGGCAGTCTTAGAAGCCGCATCAGTTTCTTCGACATGTCCTACTTAACCAAGACTTAAGGCGGGATTAGCTAACTACGGATTAAGGACAATTTAGCGATAAGCACTCGATGCTTAGACGCAGGCGATTGTCTTACTAGGTCATTATAAGCAAAAAGAAAGTTTCAATCCGTGCCCATCTTAGGGTAACTGTTGCCTGTAGAGTAACCAAAAACCCTAGTGAGGACGTTGCTTTTTTTTATGTGAATAGGAAGGCAAACGAGCAAGTGGGTCACCTGATAGTAAGCGATCACCACTGCCCATAGACACCCGCAACCCCGGAGGGATTGCAGATGCGTTGCCAACCTAGAGGACTTAGATGAAATGCCTCTTGTGCCCGTAATTTCCCCGGCTGTCTTACTCTCCACACCGGAACACAACAGCGCAAGCACTGCTGCTTAGCGGCAGGATTAGCGAGTAAGATGGTGGTAGCGATCCGGACGGGCCTTGCACAAGGCCCTACCACCGGCAAAACGCTTTGGCGTTAGTTTTATTGGTTGCGAATTAACACATACACACACATATGCACTCACATACACACAGAGACATCTACTGTGGCTTTCACTATCTGGAATTTTAAACTCGCTACCTACTCTCATCTAATCAAAGGTTAACTGGTAGAGATCCCTTATAGGGATAAATTCGCCTTTGTGCATATATTATTGTTATTTGCACTACTTTGTGAATTGTATGTTTTTCTTTATTATATCTGTACAATAAATCATTACTTAGGTACTTACTTACTTACTTACATCGACGTCAAACTTATTACACCCCTCTTTTTGCTTCGGGGGTTAAAAATAAAGTCCTGCTATAATCTGATAAGTACTAAAAAATTTCAGCATTCCAGTAAGAACAAACAATTTTTCCCTGAAAAAAACCTATTCGCATTTTAGTCCCTAAAACAAACGACAAGCCGTCAAACATAAAAAGAATTCTAATTTCAAAAAATCACGAGCTAAACTTTTTTATTGCAAACCAAGTTGCCAGCAACTTATGGCGAAATCTGAAAGTCCGTTCAGAAACTAACTCGACTGAGTTTAGTAATTTTGTAGTCCTGCCGATATTTGCATGGCGCGGGCCCGATTTCTTTTCCAATTTCGAAGTTGTTCAGTTCTTTATTGAGGCTGGGTGTCACTCGGTGCGACAAGCGGCCTGTTAGAGGAGTTTGTAACGTTTCCGAACGGAAACTGTATTTATTGAGGCGGATTGAGGTTGAGTGGAATGCTTACTTTATGTTGTGTTCTCGATTGTTCTAAGTGAAGTTCGAGACTGGCGGCGGTAACAGCAATCGTGTTTGTGGGAAGTTTGAAGGGATATTTAATTAAATTTAAATGATTTTGGACTTTTTTCACACAAATAAAATTATGAAAGACTATTTGATTAGTGAACATTATCGGAGGTAATGATTAACCCCCTTATTCATAAACTCTCTATAGGCCTCTGCTAACTTAGTAATCGTTTGTCCTTATCTGTCACTTTGACATTTACCTTTCACAGATAAGGACAAACGATTACTAAGTTAGCAGAGGCCTATAGTGCGTTTATGAATAAGGGGGTAACCCTCTTATTCATAAACGCTCTATAGGCTTCTGTTAACTTAGCAATCGTTTGTCCTTATCTGTCACTTTGACAATTACCTTTCACAGACAAGGACAAACGATTGCTAAGTTAGCAGAATCCGTTACTAGATAATGAGACATGACTACAAGGAGATTTTCAACCAATAAAATGCACTTGGACCCATTAACATTTATACTATTGTCATTCAGAGTAGGTAACACTGGCAGGAATTTGTTTTTTTTTTCTCCAGCAGCAACCCCAACCCTCATTTCAAAAAAAGAACAGGAAACTTACTCCTCATAATTCATATTTTTTTCTTTCGTTTCATCGCTTTGACATATTTCTGAGAACGAATGAAATAAAGTAATAGAGAAAGTTTGCGGTTTCGCCGAAGAATAGTAGAAGTTTTGTTATACGTACAAAGATAAAGTACTTCTTTACATCGGACATGAAAACTTTTGTAAGGGGAAGAAATCTAACCAGTACCAGCTTACAAATTCACTTGAATGAATGTATCTTACGATAAGAAGAAAGAAAAGAAAAAAAGAAAGAAAAAGTTTATTTATATGATAATCACACAAAGTATAGTTAATAATAAAAACATATAAAAAGCTACACAAAAATAAATTACTACATAATCAAAACGAAACATGACAATACAAACAAAACAGTTTAAAAAAATTTAGCTTACTTAAATGAAGACTTTTTTGCCCGTATCAAATAAAAGTAAGTTAAAGAAGATAGATTCAGTCGGTTGATGTTAACTGTTGCTGCCCAGGATGCATCGGCATTGTGATATTTAAGTGAACCCAGTTACAAACTTAATCTTAATCAAAATCAAAACTTTATTTTGCAAATAGGTCGCCAAGCTCTTACATCTTTTCTGAACTACCAGCGCATTCGGAAAGACCGGCATTGCCAAGAAGAACGCGCCGCACGAAACTTGGCAAAAAGTATTTTTTTGACGTGACAACGTCTTATAAATTGGTTTGCCGGGTGACACTTCAAGAAACTGCGTTACGCTCCGCTCACGTTATGCGCTCACAATGAGAGCGAGTGAGAGGCACGCGGGCATGGTTAGCCCGCCTAAGAGCGAGAGAGACAGACATAAAAAGTGAAAGGCACGCGTCCCTTCCACTCGAGCACAGTTAGCCCGCCTAAGAGCGAGAGAGACAGAGCGAGAGAGAGAGAGTGAGAGAGATAGGCATACACACCGGTTCATGTCTTGCGCTTCTATTTCGATTTAGATTCTTTGTATAAATTAATGTTTTAAATATAATTCTTTGTATAAATAAATGTTTTAAATTGTTACTATTATTTCATCCTTCTTCCTACTATACGAATGAATATTCACATTAAAATTATTTTACCACTCAAAGTCGTTGTCACGTAAAACTTTCGCCCGTATACCGACTTTACAGGCAACCAATTTTTTTTTAATAAATACAAACATTTACTTACAACAATTAAATTCTACCCAACTACACGCGCCGACATTCTGACAATAGTTTTGGTCAATTTAGTTAAATATTTCATCGATGGTCTAATCTAACAAACTCAGTTAGTAGGTATATGTAATAAATATTATGTTTATTATAGCAACCGGAATACCGCGACCCAATCTTACCTTTAACATTTACTCAAGTCAATTTTCTTACACCCACACAGCAGCAGTGACTCGTTTACCAATAATCGATGTTTTTAATAAATAAACACTTACGGTATTAAAAGGCAAAATCTGCCCTTAGGAAAACCCACGTACGTTCAAGTTACATATTCGTAAGATTGACGTACAAATTTTGTATTGAAAAATAACCTTATGTTGAGCTAGCTGTTGCCCGCGACTTTGGCTGCGAACAATGTGTTCGAAGTATGCAAATTTACGGGATAAAATTACAACTTGATGATGATGTTGGGAGACCACCGATGAGGTGGAAGGACGATATCTGCCGACAGGCGAGTGGAGGATGGATGCGTATGGCTGTCGATCGCGTGGAGAAATGTAGAGGAGGCCTATGTTCGAAGACGGACGAACTAAGGGCTGCTATGGATGGATGGATGGATGGATGGATGGATGATGATGAAGATGATGGGTGGGGACGCCTGGCTGGGTCAGGCGGGCTGTCGATTCTCTTCGGCGATCTTTCAGCCCAGTACCTCTTGGCTGGAGCCGCGGGTTACTGCCAAAGCAGCGCTCCCACGCACCAACTCTCCTCGAATCTGCTTATTCTCCTGCCGAACGAAAGGACATCTTTAAATTCGATATCCCCTAGCTCCACAACAAAAAAAAAACAAATTTAATCTCGAGAACAAAATGACAACTTACAATAGAATACAAATACTCTTTATTGAACACCACAAATCAGTACAAAACAATACAGAAACCAGGAACAAAGTAAACAATAGACGGTCTTATCCCTTAGTAGCGATCTTTTCCAACAACTAATAAGTCAGAGAAATAATTTGGAGACAGTTTGACTACTTTCAACATGAAACTACCGTGAGACTCAAAACATTTCTTCATCTTCTTCTTTGCATTCCTTCGGCTTTTATACGTGAGTTATCCGGTTTGTTGTAATTACAGTTTGAGTAGGCAATTAGTGATTAATTATGTCACAAAACATTTAAATTTCAAAGCGCATCTAACCTCAATAAAATTACATTCAGGTTAAACGTTCAGTCCACATCGAGTAACACTTAAGTGTCAATAGAGGGATAATTCGAAACTCCGCTTAAATCCCGCATGATAGATTGACACGTTTGATCCCCAGTCGGCGTGTTTTCAAATGTACCTAAATAAAACGTTGATCTATGGATCGTGGATCAAAAGGGTTGATGGGAGCCATTTTTGATTGGCAGTTGGCACGCGTAGGGGATAATGTTGACACGAAGCATCAAAGAGATCAATAGGTTTTTCGCTGAAAAGATTTAAAAGAAAATTGGATGGTGTACTTTAGGTGCTGACATTTTGTTATCATTGGTTGTTATGAGCGCGTGTGTAATTTCTCTTTTGAATTCTGTTCCTTTCCAAAAGCCTGGGAGCAAAAATACATAAAATATAAAACAGTTGCTTTTCTTCCTGTGCAGATGATAAAAGCCCATCGATGGAATTGGATCACTATCTATTTAAATATAAATACCGCATCAAAATCCGCTGTGTAGTTTTAAAGATTTATAAGCATACATAGGGACAGACAGAGGAAAGCGATTTTGTTTTATGCTATGTAGTGATATACTCACACTAACACTGAGCTGGAAGGCTGATAGCAAAGATAAAAATAGACAAGTTGTTAGTCTATCTATTTAAAGCTTTTATTTGAAAACATAACTCTACTACCTGCTTTTTAGGGTTCCGCACCCATAGGGTAAATACGGGACCCTAAAAAGCAGGTAGTATTATATACTGTCTGTCACCAGGCTGTATCTCATGAACAGTGATCGCTAGACAGAAATGACTTCATACTGCCTAAATTTTGCTTAGGAGGCAGGGGTACCACTGGATTTTATATTCACTTAATGGTTTAAACATCATCATCATCATCATCATCTTTGTGCATTCGTGTTTTCCTGTATTCATCTTTTTCATGTGTTTTATGTACAATAAAGAGTTTTACATACATACATACATACAAAACATTAAAACCCGCCGTTTCCTTTCAATTCAGAATAACAAAACTTAGCTAGGTACCTAAATGTTGTAAAAAGAAAGCGCGAGATATTTCGTAAAATTTTCGTATCCTCCGCGATCATGAAGACTGGCGCTTAGAAAATACCTACTATATAAGAAAACTGCGCGGAGCGTGAAATGTAGGTCCCAATCTCAAATGCAAATGGCGCCCGGGCCAAACGTAAACGGTTAAAGTAAAAAACTTTCTATGTTACCCGGCCAGGGGACTGTAAATCACAACAATATTGTAGAAATTTACTTTTTTCCTCCAAATTTACTTTATCCCGTGTGTTTTGCGAAGTTTGTGCGTTAAAAAATTGGCAGCCTCTTTGCGGGTGGTTAAACGGTTTTTGCTCCTTTATGGCGTCTCTTTTTGGTTTCGATGCGGTAAAGTTTAACTTTTCGGTGCATGAATAAACTGCACGAGCATTTTTCTCCCAGCGAAGTTTCCCTTTAGGGATTTGAGGTAATCCTTCAGCTGTACTTCGCGGTCTGAGAAACAGAAAAGTAGAAATTGAAGTCAGGAAAGTTGATTATGTGGAGTGTTTATTTGAAGTTACAGAAGGGGGAGTTAATTTTAACTCTTTGCCCTGGAGAAATTGTTATTATGACCAATTTTGGGCAGTAAACAGCGCTAGAAGTGCTAGTTTTCGATATAAAAAAAGTTAAATCTTACATCGATCGAAAACACCATTACGAAATAAAATATTTTATTTATTTAGAATTGATGAATAGATAAAGAAAGAACTTAATCAAAAGCGCCATTTTTATCTTGATATAATGCAATTTTGCTTATGTTTTAACCTATTTATATGCTAAATTATATTTCAATGTGTCGTAACACTCAACAACTTTTTTCTTTCACAGTGCCACCCGACATCGTGAGTGACGATACCTCGGGTGACGTTTCCGTCCAGGAATTGGAGAATGCCACCCTTACGTGCAAGGCTACTGGGCATCCTCCTCCCAAGATCACGTGGAGGAGAGAGGACCACGAGCCTATACTGCTGAAGAAGACGTTGTCCAGGGAGTTTGTTAAAGGTAGGAACTTTTAAGGTGACTTGGGTGGATTCCTGCGGGCAGCAGCGAGACTGGGCTGGAGACATAGGGACAATGAACTCGTCATGCTGTTAGTCTAATGTTAACGGGACGTGGCCAGTTTTAAATGTGACTGGGACTGGGAAAGGCTTGCGGAAAATCGGTCAATGGCTCCAAGGCCAACGCGTAGTGGAAGGTCTCAAACTTTGCGATGAAGCCTGCTTCGAGATACTTGCTGACAAGAGACAGAAGCGACATCAAACATCAAAGTGGCTCGGTAACAACCGCAAAGTTCTCTTTATTAGGCTTTGTGTTAGAGTATGTGGCTCTCTTATCGGTTTGTATAGCCAGAGAAGGCGTTGTCTTCTAAAGAGTAGGTAAGTCATGATTATAATTCGTCTATAATAGACGCAAAGGCCTTTAAGAGGGTGCATCCGTGCTGAGCTCGCAACGTCGCATTTTTGGTGATTTTTTGTGATTATTTCACAGAAATTGAATGAAAGTATCAAATATCCGTCTGTAGTGCACTTTGTTTTTAGTGTATTAATGTGTCAAATGCAATGATTAATGGTGATGGACTTTTATTTTCGTATTAAAGGGATAAAATACTATATCTCGTTTAGTAAGAAAATAAAAGTCCATCACGATCAATTATTGCATCACACACATCAATACACTAAAAACGAAGTGCACTACAGACGGATATATGATACTTTCATTAAATTTCTGTGAAATAATCACAAAAAAATCACCAAAAATGCGACGTTGCGAGCACAGCACGGATGCACCATCTTAATGTAATATTTTCGTTACACCAAGCGGGTCCCAAGATATGTTTTAAAAATTGTGATCGTTACTTTGGCTGCACTCGCTTAAGTGGGTGACAGACGGATGAGTAACTTCGCGTAATTACGGCTCGACGAATTTTTACTCGCCCGTTTGTCAGTCTAAGTACGCGTACTTTTAGAGTAAAATACAGGTGAGTAAAATCGTCGAGCCGTAAGTACGCGAACTTACTCGCCCGTCTGTTTGTGTCTGAAAAGTGCCATAGTGTAGCATAGATAAGTTTTTTAGTATTCACTCAGTTCTGTACCTACGTATTCACATATTCTCGTTGGTCTTGTCACCTGACAGTTACGTTTATAAAATAGCTGTCTGTTTACTGCAACAAACGACAAATTGTCTAAAATATCAGGCTACTTTAGAAACCAGACTTAGAACAATAGATCGATTGATCAATAGAAGTAAAATATAATACTTTTTATTTGTGTTTGGGACTGACTGAACTAGGTATTATTTATATATTGAATCATAAATTAAATTTGAAGAACAAAACCGTTATTAAATTTATTTCGCCGTAGTTGATTATAATACCTTATGTTTGAACTCTATAATAAATTCAACATATTTAACCTATGACATTGTAAAATCATAGGCGGACTTCTACGAAATAATAGTTAAAGTACTACCTAATAAAAATAAAATGTAACTAGTAATTTCTAAATTATCATGATTTTAATTTAAAATGCTTATAAAGTCAAGTGAGAAATATCATGCAAAATAATTATTATTAATGCCAATTTGATATGCGTTTTAATAAGGAATCATTGCATTGTATTTTTTTTTAATTGTACCTAGCTATTCATCTATTATTCATCTCTAATTAAAACTTTGAAAGGTCCATTATAAACGCGGTCACTTTCAAAAAGTTTAAGTTGAAATGTCAAAGTCTCACAAACTTTAACCCATAACCTTCTATGATACTCGTACTTATGTTATATTGATTAAGATACTTTTAAAATATGTTATTTTAATGAATAAGGCATTACTTTGCGGAGGTCCATTGCAATGAACAAAAAATATTTACCTTGATACTCTGCTACAAGTGCAATGCAAAAAAATGTTAAGTATTTCAAAATCTTGTGATACCATACCTACTCTTAAGACGTGCATGTAACTGCATTTGAGAAAATAGTCTACTTTAAGATAATGCAGTCACGTAGGTACTTAATCATTTCGATATCCTTTCTCGCAACCAAACGTCGTTACTCACACCTACATACCTGTCTGAAAGCAACTTTAGATACGTGTTATAAAGCTGAAAGTTCTACGGTCTAGTACTTCGTGATCTAGCGCTTCCATTGTGCGATGCGAACGGTCGTAAGTAACTGTGAGTTATTGATGTGAAACCGACTTTGTCTCTTTTGTTATACAGTTGAGAGTTACGTGGGCAGCAGTCTGCCGTTATGGCGTGTAGACCGCAAACAGATGGGTGCATTTCTCTGCATAGCGTCCAATGATGTACCGCCAGCGGTCAGCAAGCGAGTCATTTTACTTGTAAATTGTAAGTATAGTTAATTAAATCCTCTTTCGTAACTGTTCATCTTTATACATATAATTATTGCAAAATAAAAAAGTTCTGTTGTCAGTTCTGTTGTCAGTGAGGATGTTAAAATCCAGTTGCGATCGAAGATTCCCTGTTTGACAACCAGTTGCGAATGATTGTTTTGTAAAAATACCTACAAGCGGTTTGAATAATGTACAACAAAAACGTAGTAGTGAATTAAAACAAATTGATATAATTTCACTTGTTTTAAGTTTATATCTTGTTCGCAGTTGCACCTACAGTAAAAGTGCCAAATCAGCTACTGGGGGCGCCACTGGGCACCGACGTCAAACTGAAGTGCTACGTGGAAGCGTACCCTAACACCATCAATTATTGGATTAAGAATAGGGGAGAAATGTTGCTAGATGGGTAAGCAATGAGACCTGAATAATGATAATAATTAAGTTTTTACTAACATCTCGGAATCTTACCTACTTTAATTATAAAGGCGAAAGTTTGGATGTTTGGATGTTTGTTGCTCTTTCATGGCAAAACGCCATCGCAAATAAGAGTTTTCAATGATTCACGGTTAAGTTCATTCAAAATATTAGGTATAAACGGGATATGATTGACTTTTGACTTTTATTTAAAAGTTACAGTTTCGGGAAAGAATATAGGATAGTTTTTATCCCGGATTATTGATAAACATATCAAAGGTCGTAGCTGCCTAGAGTCGCAAGGTATATAATTATTGCAGAATATACTTTCAAAATAAATTCTTAAGTCTAATTCTATGCCGACAAAGTCGCAGTCAGAAGCTAGTGATTGATAAAGATAAACATAAATCGTGACCACACATTCCGCCAGCAACAGTTCAATAGCTACAACAAACACACGCTCACAAGAACGCAGCAAATTATCAACAGAGTCCAACTTCCCCCGCACGCGAACTTCTAACAAAGAACCACTATCAACAAGAACACTAGACTCGTACAAGCGATCCCCGCCCTTATAAACGAGGTGTAATGTAGCGGATAAACAGACGCCGCGATAATTCGTAATAAGGGGAAAGTTTGCCTTTTCTAATAAAACTCGACTACTATGAACAGATCTTAATGGTTTCCTTTGTTTGGCTACACACTGGGAAGTTTGCTCCGGTGCCCTTCTGAGATACAGCTTAAATTATGTATTTTATTTCGGTTGTAGATGTCGTACAGCTAACTTATAGCTTTTTATTCTAATATTGACTTGACTACAAATTTTGGCGATTGAATACTTTTCACGCATTGAAACCTAATTTTTTTGTAGTACCTTCTAAGACTTGTGATCTGTGAAAAACTCTTAGAGATTTCACTGTGATTTACTGCGCGACGTGAAAAGCTGTTGATAAAAAGACGTTCAAACGATCGGTCGCCAGGGAACAGTATTGTTCACGTAAATGATGTAACTTTTCTTCAATGTTTAATTCAGACAGTTGAAACTAAAACTAGGTTTGAAACAAATAAAATATCGTTAAGGTGACCAAAAAAGTAATTGTCGTCTGAATTAATTATTTAGCAGTTGAAATAATACTGATGATTATGATAGTTGAAATATAAATTAAAGTTTTGACGAAGGAACTTATCTAATTTAGGACTGTAATTTTTAAGTCACCTGACTTTTTTAACAATTTTATTCATGCAAAATATTATTTTTATGGCAGTTAAGTTAAATGAACGTTCCTTCAATTCAAATAATATTATACACTCAACAAATTTACCTGTAAACGTACTTAGCGTCAATTTGTATTGTTGTTCACAGGCCAAAATACACGATAAGAGAAGAGAAAACCTCCTACAAGGTGTCGATGTGGCTGACTATCCGACAATTCGCGAGAAGCGACATCGGTACCTACAATTGCGTCAGCACCAATTCGCTGGGCAAGAGTGAGGGCACTCTTAGACTCTATGGTAAGTGTAACAAATTACCACGGTACTGAAATTGGCTAGAACTTAGTCTACTGCCCGTGGTCCTAGTAGATTGTCCTACTCCGAAAAAATGCTACCATTATTTTGAATAATCACTATCACTACAGAGTATAAAACAAAATCGCTTTCTCTGTCCCTATGTCCCTATGTATGCTTAAATCTTTAAAACTACGCAACGGATTTCGATGCGGTTTTTTTAATAGATAGATTGAATCAAGAGGAAGGTTTATAAGTATAATACATGCATAATATACCGTGCGAAGCCGGGGCGAGTCACTAGTTCAAAAATATTTTAATACAAAAATAGGTAGGTTTGGTAATTTAGGTATCTTCAGTTGCCCGAAGGTCAAAATACCTAGAAAAAGGAGCTCCGCCATTAAGGGGAGCTCCGTCGAAAACCAGCAGGCCAAACTGTAGTAGGACCACTGGCAAGGTGGCAACAAAGGTATAACTTGAAAGTATTCAGTCATCATTCATGGAAATAGTTCCATAAATTGATTCACCAGGTTAAAAAACAATTATTTTAAACAATGTTTTTGTCCACAGAAATAAAATTAAACTCTATCAATGAAGACTTCAATCAAATCAGCGTAGCTGGAGGTATGTTAAAATTATTATGTTTGCACTCAAAATTATTTTAGAACACAAAATATTAAATTAATATATACAATTCAAACAATGTCATGATTCGCGTCTGGTGCCCTTTAAAACTTGTTTTTTTTTTTTTATTTTACAAGGACTACTAAGACACTGAGGTTGAAAGCGCTAACATTCCTGATTTGCCTCAAAATCTGTGTCTTGTGTCAGTAGTGTAGAATTTGAGTACCTATTATATTATTCTGAAAAAATGACTTTCTGCCAAGTTTCTTGCGGCGCATTCTCTTGGCAATGATGGTCTTTCCGAATGCGCTGGTAGTTTCAAAAATACATGTAAAAGAGCCCTTGGCGGCCTATTTGCAAAATCAACTTTTTGTATTTTTTTTGACATAACACTCAAACAGCAAGTTTAGTAAGTAGGTAAATAAAAGTAACTGTGGAGTGCGTATCTTTGTATTTTCAACGACTTTTTCATGTTACAGTTATTATTTAGTTCTAATTTAACAGTAATCATTTGTTGAACTCATATAAATTAATTCTCTCATTAACGTTCTAGTTTCACCTTTTTTTCAACGGGTTAAACATTTTTCTTAACAAGCAACTTTAATAAAAACCCTCGGGTTCAAAGAAAACTTAATTAATGTCACTGGCTCTTAATTATCTGTCCTACATTACAAAACAACCTGTAGTTATGTCGTCTATGTATAATATTTAATTACGCTTTGGGCCGTCATTAACTAGGGCAACGTTTAATTTGACAATATGCTGGAGAAGAAAATCCTTATTTTTAATCAAATCAATTTGTGTGTATGTATAAATAAAAAGACTGATATTTATTAGACAAGTACGAGTAAGTACACTATTGCTAACGATGTCTATTCAAATACAGAATAATTCATTATTTAATTAAAATGTGGTGAATTTAGAATGACAATTAGAAGTGATGTCTCTTTGACTACACTGAAGTAAACCTTCTCAAAGACCTACTCGTTACCTATTAGTAACATCTCTGTGTTGCTTGTAGCTGGTTACTCTGTAACTAAGATGCATTTAATTACAACACGTGTGTAGTTGTGGGGTCTATTCTAACGGCGTTGATGGAAACAAGAACTCCACATATAATAAAAGTTGTATTAAATCTTCTACTTTACAAAGGTGCTAAGTTCGAACGCGAAGCTATATAAAATGATGCAAGCGCGGGCGTAAGAGTGTTGCAAAGCGGCAAGCGGGAAAGGAGCACAGGTCCGGCGCGTATGATGCTTCGAGGTGCTCTGTCGCTCCGTGCCGCCGACTGGGAGCGGGCCGCCCGGCGCGCCCCTCGCGCGCGCGCCCGCACCCCGCTGGCGTCTGGACCAGTTCCGGCGTAGGGATGTGCGCATGATTTAGTGATGCGCCACATCACCCCCTTCGGAGATTTCAAGTCCACCTGCGGAAAAACAATCAGGAAATTTGACTTGCCGTCCAGAACGTGTGATCCTGACAGATGTTGGACGGTCTGCGCCTGCGGTACTTTGTTTCTCTGACCGCACCAGCTGATCCGCTACCATAAAGGCAGGTTTGACGCGGTCGATTGAGATTGTGACTGGGCCCCTGTTAAATTCTACAGTCATAGTTTTGTCAGTTCTTGATACTACTTTATGTGGCCCAGTGTACGGTTTCTCTAATGAACGACGCGCCGCGTCCTTGCGTACAAAAACATATTGTGCTGTTTTTAAATCTTCATGTACAAATACTGCTTTAGTAGAGTGATTGGATGTCGGCTGCGGCTTAAGGTGACTCATGTGCTTTCTAAGCCGTGTGACAAAATCATCGGGCTGCAACATATTCGTGTGAGTGTGTGTATTAGATCGGAAAAACTCACCGGGTATCCGTAGTTGCTCACCGTACACCATCTCTGCAGCCGAGCATCGCAAGTCCGCCTTCCAAGCTGTCCGCAGGCCGAGAAGCACGACGGGGAGAACGTCAGACCAACTTCTCTCGTCGTGGGCCATGAGGGATGCCTTGAGCGAGCGGTGTAAACGCTCAATGGCGCCATTAGCCGCCGGGTGGTACGCTGTGGTGTGACGTAGTTGTACGCCGCAGAGGCGCGTCAACTGCTGGAACAGCTGTGAGGTAAACTGTCGGCCCTGGTCTGTAGTCACTATCTGCGGACAACCAAATCGTGTTACCCAAGATTCGCAAAATGCTTTAGCGACTGTTTCAGCGGTAATGTCGCGTATTGGCAGTACCTCCGGCCAACGCGTGAACCTGTCTATAGCTGTGAAACAGTATCTAAATTCGTGCGACGGTGGTAGAGGACCGATCAAGTCTATGTGCACGTGACTGAATCTTTCCTCTGGCAACCGGAACTGTCCTGGCGGTGAAGAAGTGTGGCGGTGTACCTTTGAGGTCTGACAGGCGATGCATGCTTTAGTCCAGGCACGGCAATCGTTCCGTACGTTGGGCCAAACATATCTGTCAGTGACTTGCTTGGTAGTAGCCTTTACTCCTGGATGACTCAAAGAATGCACGGTGTTGAAAATCTGCCGACGCAGCTCCCTTGGTATATAGGGACGAGGCCTCGGCTTTGATACATCGCAGTATAAAGTTGTGCTGGTGGCAGGTACTAGTACTTGTTGAAGGTCCAGTGATGAGTTCTGATCAGCTAACAGGTCTTGCATCTCCTGGTCCGCTTCCTGAGCGCGTGCCAGCGTCTCCAGGTCTGGTGGTTGTGTAACAGCTTCCACGCGAGACAGAGTATCAGCTGTGATGTTGTTCTTACCCGCAATGTGACGGATATCGGTAGTAAACTGTGAAATATAGTCCAGCTGATTGAATTGGCGAGGTGAGCAGTGTCGATCTTTCTGCTGGAACGCGTACGTGATAGGTTTGTGATCTGTGTAGATAACAAAATGCCTACCTTCCACCATGAACCGGAAATGCTTGATACTTTCGTAGACTGCGAGCAACTCCCTATCATATGCGCTGTACTGCCGTTGTGATTTATTCATCTTCTTAGAGAAAAACGCTAGGGGCTGCCACTCGTTATCCACGAGCTGCTGAAGAACCGCGCCCAAGGCCAAGTTTGAGGCATCGGTCACGAGGGCGAGCGGTGCGTTCAGCACTGGGTGTGACAGGAGAGTACATCTGATAATACTGGCTTTGCAGCTTTCGAATACCTTCAGCAAATCAGGAGTCCAGCTAAGAGGATGTGCGCCTTTCACCTTCGGTCCGGAGAGCATCTCGTGCAAGGGTGCCTGTTCTTCTGCGGCGTGCGGGATGAACCGCCTGTAGAAGTTCAACATCCCGAGGAACCTGCGTAGTCCGTTTACCGTTTTTGGTGGGGTAAAATCCTGTATAGCCTTTATCTTCGTGTCTAGAGGACGCGTGCCTTCGCCAGCTATTGTGAATCCTAGGAAAGTTACCTCGTTCTGTCCGAATACACACTTCCCTTCGTTCACCAGCAGGCCGTGTTCTCGCAAACGCTCAAAAACTTGCTCCAGGTGTTGCAGGTGCTCGGCGTGGCTTCTAGAATACACCAAAATGTCATCTATGTAAGAATAGCAGAAATCCAGGTCACGAAGAACTCCGTCCAGGAAACGTTGGAAGGTCTGTGCTGCATTCCTCAATCCAAATGACATAAATGGGAACTCGAACAGACCGAACGGCGTGGTGATAGCGGTCTTTGGTATGTCTTCAATGAACACCGGAATTTGGTTATAAGCTTTGACTAAATCTATTTTAGAAAATACTGTGCAACCTGCTAACCTGTGAGCGTAGTCTTCGATGTGCCTTACAGGGTACCTGTCTGGAATGGTACGGGCGTTGAGCGCTCGGTAGTCTCCACAGGGCCTCCAACCGTCGCACTTAGGGGCCAGGTGCAGTGCTGAAGCCCAGGGTGAGTCAGATCGGCGTGCTGTGCCGTCTCTGACCATCTCTTCAAACTGGTCCTTGGCCACCTTCAACCGATCTGGAGCGAGGCGACGGGGTCTGGAAAACACTGGAGGGCCAGGTGTGGTACGAATGTAATGAACAGTATCGTGCTTTACCACACGCGTTATTCCAGATGGTTTGGTAAGTTGAGAGTACTTAGACAATAATTGGTGATAATTGCTGCTACCAGATATTGTTTTAATGCTATGAACTTGACATTTAATAACGGATGCAGCTGAAGAGAGGGTAGTCACACTATCAAGCAATCTGTTGTTCTTGCAGTCGACGAGCAACCCATAATGAGCGATAAAATCAGCTCCAATTATCGGTTTGGCAACATTTGCTACCACAAAATTCCAGATGAATTCCCGGCGTAATCCCAGGTCCAGGTTCAACCTTACAGTACCATATGTATTTATAGGAGTACCATTTGCAGCAGTAAGACGATATTCGGTTGGCTTTCCATCTGGGAAATGTCCGCGTGGCAACACGCAGAGGTCGGAGCCGGTATCTATCAGAAAATTTAATTTTGATCTTTTATCGGTGATGAAAAGGCGGCTTGTGGCGTGGCAATCAGCTGCCGCGTCTACTGATTGCCGCTGGCTTTTACTGCTGAATAATTGCACGGCATGGTGCACCTCCTTGCTTTTTCACCAAAATTAGAATGATACCAGCACATACCTGGAGTTTTGCTGCGGCTCCGACCCCTACTCTTCGATCTTACATCGCGATTGCTGTGGGTCTGTCGAAATTTAGGACGTCCTCTGCCTTGGTTCAAAGACATTTGAGCAATTTGGTTGCTCAATTCAGCCTGAACACGTGTCAATTCGTCGATTCGCTTCATTAAACCGTCCACACCGGAAGCAGTGTACGTGGCGTTCGTGGCAGCAACATGAAATGGCGGCGCCGGTGACGTAGCTTCAATAATTTTGTCGGCTAGTTCTCCTAGTTGTTCCAAAGTAGATGAAGTCTGTGAAATTAAAATTGGTTGAACATGGGCAGGTAATCGTTTCATCCATATGGATCGTAAAAATTCGTCGCTAACGCCGCCGTCCGCCATAGCCATTAAATGTCGTAAAAATTGTGATGCCTTGCGGTCCCCGAGTTCTTCGTTAGAAAGCACCTGGGTAATTTGCTGGTGGCGAGATATAGACAGACATTTCGTCAGCTCAGATTTCAGCTTCTGATACTTATTAACCGGCGGGGGGTTTTTGATTAAGCTTTTAATTTCCTTAGCATACCTGTGATCTAGTTGCGCAATCACGCAATAAAACTTCGTAGCATCATCCTTGATACCCGACACGACGAATTGCGCTTCCGCCTGTCCAAACCAGACATCAGGATCGTCAGGCCAAAACGGTGGCAACCGAATTGCCACGCGGTCGACGGACACGGGCGCGCCGCCATCTTGTGGTATGTCGTAGAATTCTGCCGACTCGCCGTTCGCATCGCCTCGCGCGCCCGACGAGCCGCCCGCCATATCGCCGCTATTATTCTGCATCGGCACTATTAGCTAACGCGCGTTTCAATTGCACTTCTCGGGTCACCACTATGTGGGGTCTATTCTAACGGCGTTGATGGAAACAAGAACTCCACATATAATAAAAGTTGTATTAAATCTTCTAATTTACAAAGGTGCTAAGTTCGAACGCGAAGCTATATAAAATGATGCAAGCGCGGGCGTAAGAGTGTTGCAAAGCGGCAAGCGGGAAAGGAGCACAGGTCCGGCGCGTATGATGCTTCGAGGTGCTCTGTCGCTCCGTGCCGCCGACTGGGAGCGGGCCGCCCGGCGCGCCCCTCGCGCGCGCGCCCGCACCCCGCTGGCGTCTGGACCGGTTCCGGCGTAGGGATGTGCGCATGATTTAGTGATGCGCCACATAGTGTTCTTAGTAACAAAGATGTATCAATTTTGAGGAAACTATACTTTAAAGTGGTGACAGACGGGCGAGTAAGTTTGCGCACTTACGGCTCGACTACTTTACTCGATCGTGTGTCAGTCTATGTACGCGTATGTACTTTTAGGCCTCTTGTAGACGTCCGGTATTTTCACCGGACAACGGTCCGTCTATAAATGGATATCCTTGTAGACATGTAATTTTTTTACCGGATTGATGTCAGTTTCGAATGCCGTCTCCATACGTCAGTTCTGAACAGATTGTGAATTGGGTTGCACGCGTGTGATAATGTCGAACAATAAAAAGAAAAAGCTCATATTGGCGTACTATACGTACAAGAAGCAGCAAAAAATTACAGAAAAACGTAAAAGGTCATTGTGGGTGCATCCTATATTATTGGAAAGGGATAATTATGGTACATTTCATACTCTTTTTGAGGAGTTGGAAGAAGATGAAATGAATTTTTTTAATTTATAGTTATCAACAATTCTATGTCGAAATCCATTTTGAATTAAAAGCGCAATGAGACGGCGGCTATTAACAAACAACGGGCGATACGTCCGTCAGCGTCTACATACACCAATACACTGTCATGGATGACCGCTTTTCTTACACCGGACCGGTGTCCGTCGCGTCGAGGGGAAGCGGAGATGCATCCGGCGAAAATTGTTCGCCGGACAAGTATCCGGTGCGTGTACACACATCCATTGTGTGCCATACACCACCGCGAGTCCGGCAAATAAAACGGTCCGTTGTCCGGTGAAAATACCGGACGTCTACAAGAGGCCTTAGAGTAAAGTAAAGGCGAGTAATGTCGTCGAGCCGTAAGTACGCGAACTTACTCGCCCGTCTGTCACCCTCTTAATTTTCTTCATTTAGTTACTTTCAATTACATTGTCATTTCTATGATCATTTAGATAATAAGGGCTCCACTTATTTTGAAATGAATTCATCAGCATAATCATCATCATCATAATTATCAGATATAGGACGTCCACTGTTGGACATAGGCCTCCCCCCATAGACCTCCAGTTGCCTTGGTTGGAAGCGGCTTGCATCCACCGTGAACCCGCGACTTTAACCAGTAGGCTTATTGTCTAACTCGCTCGCAATCGCCATCGCGTTAATTTTGACAGTTCTTGTATGAATGTGACAGCTAGCTGATTCCGATGCCAGTTGTCAGCCCATACATGAACTGTCAAAATGAAGATGATGGCGATTGCGAGCGAGTTAGACAATAAGCCTACAGGTCATTCGCCCACCTCATTGGTGGGTGTCCTCTGCTCTAGCCGATTCGCTCTCTTTGTCTTACTTCTAATAAATTGATTTTAAATATTTTTTTCTCTCACGCACTTCCGAATACAAAACTATCTGTTTAATTATTAATGTTATAATTTACGTGATATTTTTACGCAGGTCTGACCGAAGCAGCCAAAGGAAATTCGTCGAGTAAATTAATATTCGAAAGGACTTTGTTATTCATACTGTTTTGTTACTTCACAAATATTTACACGTAGTCGTTATAAAGTATGTAAATAAGTGTTTAAGCTAGTTAGCGCTGAGGTAGTGTCGGGTTTTACGAAGCTGTACTGTATTATCTTGTATACCTTTTGTACAGCAAATTCGTGCGAATAACGTATGTCGAAAATTTAATTTAAAAAACCATAGGCAAGTAAATGATTGATTATTTATTTAAGTAGAGCAATTATTTGTTGCAAAAAACGTCTCAAAGGCGCCAGGTTCTGTAAGAATAGCTTGTTGTCCATCCATGCCGCCAGAGGCGCTGATTAATTGTCGCGTTTTTGATCATAAAATTGTTATCATTTCTTTCCGCTAGTGGCGCTGCTAATTCATAGTAAGCAAGACGTTAACGCAATCGCGTTTGAGTCGTTTTTTTGTGTGACAACCAGGATTGGAGATTTGGTTGCCACTCGGGTTGATTGACCTCAATCATTATGCTAGTATGGATTATAATATGCCGCGTGATTGCGGGAGTAGTGTGGACAAGGGACAAGAGGAGAGAAAGGAGAGAGGTGCGCACCTCTCTCGATCCCCTTTGTCGCCCTACCTCGCGCCTCTGTGGTCTCTGTGGGTTAAAGCGGTCGGTCTTTAGAGGCTCAGATCTGACACTGCTTCAGCGCAAACGGCCCAGAGAATGTATGCTTCAAAAAACGTAATTCAATTACATGGTTTCAATTTTTGTACATATTATGATTAAGGTTTAAATGACGACAACGATTGAAATAACAAGAGGCTAGCTCATGTAACTATAACCAAACTGCTTAGTACCGCCAAATACCTGTATTGTTTATATTTCAAGGGTTCTCGCTGACACTAATATAGAAAAATTACAAAATCTTAGTTGTTTAAAAATCACGTACCTCTCAATTTCTGGCTACAACCGATTATGAATAAAATATTGCGAATGGCTAAATTTGTTATACAAAGTTTTCAACTGTGTATTTTTTTGATTCGTCATTTGTTATTCCAGAGTTGCTAATTATCTTTGGTGTTAACATTGTGAGAAATGTTGAAGTAATTCTTTTCTTTATATTTTTATTAACCAGTTGCTTTATAATAGTGTTCGAAGAACCCCAATTCTGTAAATCATCGCTCGATTATAAGACTGTTTACAACAAATAAACGACATGATATTACGAGTACTTTTTATTTTCTATAATACCTACCTTAGGCATGACCAGTTACAAATTTATTTTTTACTAGCTGTTGCCAGCGACTTCGTCTGCAAATAATTTTCCGGGATAAAAAGTAGCATATGTGCTATTCCAGACTTTTCTCTATCTATGTGCCGAATTTCATCCTGATTCGTTCGGCCGTTCTGGCGTGATTGAGTAACAAACAAACATCCATCCATCCATCCATCCATACTTTCGCATTTATATTATTAGTTAGATTTTTTGGCTGATCTTGCATTTCCAGCTGTTTAACATCTATGTGCCAAATGTCAAGTCAATCCGATGACTAAAAGTAGGTTAAAAAGGTTTAAAATTTAAAGAAGTCTGGCGTATGGGTGACGTCTCTTATATTTGACGTGACGGCGAAAAGGTTATGATACTACTGACCAACGTTCTACAAAAGGTTAAAATACTACTGACCAACGTTCTACAAAAGGTTAAGATACTACTGACCAACGTTATACAAAAGTTTAAGATACTACTGACCAAAGTTCTACAAAAGGTTAAGATACTACTGACCAACGTTCTACAAAAGGTCAGGTCAAGAGAAAACTGGCTGAAAACTGGATGAGGCGAAAGAGATTATGTTAGCTGTCTCTGCCTATACCTGCGGGAAAGAGACGTGACGGTATGTACATACCTACGTATGTACTGTCCAACAATTTACAAGCCAACATAAAATTCATACAAAGCGCATTACAAGCAATAACTTGAATACAGAATTCACAATTCCATTTCCCACACGATTGCACATTCGTTCAAATAATTCAGTATTTTTCCGGACGCGGCCGAGGCGGGAGGAAGTGAAATTTATTTGATAAAAAATTCACTTGCAGTCGTTTTTGCTGCGCCCCAAGTGCAAGTGCACCTGTGCCCGGCTACCTTCTGCTTATTGTCCGGGGAATGGCTCCATTCAAGTTTTTTATGTCTGCTTGTATTAAAACAGTAGCGATGTTACCAGTTTTAAATTTGGGAAAATCTTTTGAAATGAAACGGCAAAACTCCTCGTTTAAGTAAGGATTAGGAAGAAGTAAGTACCCACTTTCAGAATATTTTAAGACTTAAATGATCAAATAGGAGACGTTTTAAAAAAGGTCAGTTCAGGAGTACCCGAAACCGACGAAGTAGGTATGAAGAGATTGATGAATGTGGATGAAGCGAAATAGGTATAAATAAATAAATAAATGTATAAATAAATAAATATCTTGGGACAATTAACACCAATTGACCTAGTCCCAAACTAAGCAAAGCTTGTGATATGGGCACTAGACAACGGATAAACATACATACTTAAATACATAATATATTAAACATCCAAGACTCGAGAACAAACATTCGTATTTTTCATACAAATATCTGCCCCAACCGGGGATCGAACCCGGGACCTCAAGCTTCATAGTCAGGTTCTCTAACCACTAGGCCATCCGGTCGTATGTCAGGATCGTAGCAAGTGACTTAAATGCTCAAGTTAGAAAAGTCAGGAAATAACCATGAATGGGTGAATTTAACCTAAACTAGGCTAAGAGAAGCTCCTGATTTTTACCTCAACGCTGACCCATTTCCGTAGACATCAATGAAAATACACCCCCTTACTACCAAACTACACCCAAGAGTCTAACTCCAACCCAATCATATAAATCAAACGCGCAAAGAAAACAAAATTGGCGCATAAAATTGGTGTGATAAATCAACCGTTGCCGCTGTAGCCATCATTCAATTTCCACGTTCATTTGTTCACAGCAGGATTTTTGGGTAATCTCACGGAACGTTAATTGTGGACCTGGATGTGTTTACCCGACGCGAGACGTGTCGTCTTCATCAATCTTTGGAATCACCCGGTGAGTTGTAAGGACAGATGCGACAGCTACGTGGTAGATAAATGCCTAAAGGTGCCTTGTCGTGACTACGTGGGACTAGCGAGTATTATCTCTGTTAATTACACGATCAAGATGCATAGAGAAACGCTCGCATGCTGCCGGTTATGTAACAAAAATTCTTAAACTTAATGTATTATGGTAATGGTATGTCTTTAAAGATAAGGTAGAAGGAAGATACCCAATGATTGGTAAATTCAAAGGGTCAGGATAGGCTCAAAGATTAGCAGACCAGTGGACACTTTTCTTACAAACATTAAATCTTCTAAGCGTAGGTACCTAGGTGTAATCTTTTGCTTTTGCCCGCGACTTCGTCCACGTAGAATTACCAATTGACATGTTTATTGCTATCCCGCGGGAACTATGCGATTATCCGGGATAAAAAGTAGCCTTTGTTTCAGTCTAGGGTAGCTATCTCCGTTCCAAATTTTATCTAAATCCGTTCAGTCGTTTCAGCATGAAGAAGAAACAAACTTACACACTCACTCACATCGTCACTAACTTTTGCATTTATAATAATAGTAGGATTAGTTTTCTGCACGTTTTTTCTCAGGCTTTTGAAGTTAAGCTTTGTAACTCAGAAAGGACTCCCATTTTATTTATTGTTTTAAAGTATATGAAATAAATATTTTATATTTTTGCGCTGCTTTAGTGGCCAGAACACGTATTGAACATTTTTATTAGTGCAGTCATGTTACTGAGTTGGCACGAAAAGTTATTTATTACGTAATAAAATGTGAAGCTGCATCAATTTCAACATCCATCGAATTTGCAGATAGCACGTTTTTTAAATTATTTTGCCGAAATCGATTTTAAATTGTTTCTTTTGTATCACAAAAATGTACAGTTTAACAGAACTTTATTTGAACAATTTACTACATTTTTTGTACGAATGGGCAACATAAAATTGACTCACGTTTTAATTTGAATCTCGATGGTGTTTACTTTGCACTATAATCATTTACTATTTTCGACAATATCAAATAAAAAAATACAAATTGAAATCATTTACTAAGTAAACCCATTTCACGTCATGTTAAAAAAGACAGAAAATTAAATTAAACATTAAATTGTATTTTTAAAAGTATAAACTAACTGTTTGAATAGTAGAAACTATCTCTAAACATACCTAATACTTCTCCTGATGCTGCTGTGGAGGACACTTCTTCGTCTTGTGCGCCCTGTATTGCGTCCTTGAGTGAGCCGTAGTTTCTCGCTGAAATTATTGTGCTTAACCTACGGTTTCGTAGGCCGTCAGCAAATCGTTTAATTGCATATTTTTCATTTATTGGTTTTAAAATATTATAGCACTGTGTATTGCCGTCGGCCTGCGAGACCGTAAGGTCAACAAATAAATCCGTTAATTCTTTTCCGTAATCCGCAACTGACAGATCATTTTGTCTTATTGTGTGCATTTTACTTTGAATGGCCGTGGCTGCCTTTTTCGGCAGTAGTTCTGCTCGCATGTCTGTTAATAACAATGGTACACTAGCGTAAGCTGTTTTTAACTTTAATTTAGCAGCCTGTGATAGCCGACTCTTCAAAACGAAGTTTATCATATTTTGTTTACATTCTGGTGTAGTAAGAATCGAATCATAATATTCAATATTGTCTATTAGCTGTTTTGTGACAGTTTCGTCACCTGTCATGCTTGGGAAAAGGCTTAAGGCCGTCTTCAAATCAAAAGTAGCCATGGTTAAATTTGAATCGCTCTCTTTATTGTCACTACTGGTTTGACATAAACTTAATATTTCCTCATACAATGTTATAATTTGCTCATTAACTGTTTCTAGTATCGGTAGATCCTTAACATCAATGTCCCCTGAGCTAATTTTTTTTTCAATATCCGCTAAATTAGCAGCGTATCGTTCATATATTGCACGCGCTTCGTTAGCTTTCGATTGTAATATAGGGCCTGTCCTTCGCGAGGGCCCAATTTTAATTAGGTATGTCCTTATGTTTTTAAAATCGTTATATATTAGTTCTAAAATGCTTGCCATTAATATGTGAACGATACTAATATAATGTATGTTTGTATACGCTTTATTACTATTTATGAGTCTAAAAACAATAGTGTATCATTTCTTAATAAATACTACCTGTCTTCCTTAGATATAAGTAATATATTTGTTATTTAATTCGATTGTTATTTTTTTTTATATATTATTATTATTATTAAGAGTTACTCACGATTTTGCACTTCCGCACTGAATACACTAACACTTTCACAATCACCTGGCTCTGCCTCAAGTTCATTGGAATTCGAATATTATCTGGCCGTTCCTGTATATTTCTAGAGCGACGTGAAACATCCTGCACTCATAGTATCGTTCCGTCGGCGCGTGTTCAGCAGATAGTTTAGAATAATTTTGCACGCAAGTAGTATTAATACTATTAACGCAGTGCTTCCTATTACGAATATTAGGTACGTGATAAATTTCATGCAACTGTCTTCGAATTGTTGTAATGCGGCACTATTATCCGTTTGGCACATCGTGTTTTTATGTCGTAATGAATTTAATCTGACTCAGGAAACCTCGTATACCTATTATTTTGACTGTTCACCTCCGCTGCCGGTGGCGCCTGCATGCGATCGGCGGAATGCTGATCTCCGAAACGTGTGACGATGGATTTCCCGTGTCATCCATTTAACATGGCATCTTTTATATATTTTGTATATAGCATAGAGCAATCCCAAAACGATGGCTAACACGATTATGGATAACAGTATGTTGGTCGTTGTAAAATGGAATTTTAATTCTTCCAAGGAGGCGTTATTATTGCCTCCCGCGGCGTTTTGTACCACTATTGTCTCCTCTGATTTGGACTGTTGTTTTCCCATGTTTCTGACAAACACACGTCTATCGCTACAAAATGATACAATTGTATTCGGAGCATTGTCACGTTTGCGCAATCACACAGCACAGCACAGTTCACAGTTCTACGAATCGCACCGCATACCTCAGTCTATAAATGGGCTACGGTTTCAAATTCGCGCGGCGCGTGGACGAGCAGCCACTGGCAGGATCGCCATGTACGGAGTGGGTTTTAGAGAGATGTGAATCAAACAAATATTAAGATCGAACTGGATTATATTGTCAAGTAAATGCGATTATAAAGAGTACATAAGGATGAGTATCCATTGCGAATAAGACTTACCACTACACCGAACTGTTGCTTTATAAAAATATTAGAAGCAACCTAACCTACATTAAATACAGAAAATAGGCATAATAACGTAAAAACATCGTGACCACTCTGCAAATCGCTGATCTACAAACATCTCCATCAATCTTCTGCCGCATGACGAATGACGAAAGCATAAGTCTATTGCAAACGAGATGTTGTGATTATGATAGTGACTAATGATTCTGCGGATCTAAGATAACATTTGTACGTTATTCCAGATGTGACAAACACAGGGTGTCCAACTAAGTACATAATACTCCATGTATACAAGTATGTCTGCAGACAAAGCTTACGTATCATTATGATAGAATTTTACTTCAGGTAAATTCGATTATCGTTGATTCCATACATACAATAATTTTCATCATCTTCCTAGCGTTTTTCCCGGCATTTGCCACGGCTCAGTGAGCCTGGGGTCTGCTTTGACAACCTAATCCCAAGATTTGGCGTAGGCACTAGTTTTTACAGAAGCGACTGCCATCTGACCTTCCAACCCAGAAGGTAACTAAGCCTCATTGGAATTGGTCCGGTTTCCGCACGATGTTTTCCTTCACCAATCCTAGTAAATTTCAAATGTAATTTCGCACATAAATTCCGAAAAACTCAGAGGTGCGGGCCTGGGATTCGAACCCGCGAGCCTCTGTTTAAGCGGCCACAGGTCAAACCACTAGGCTACCACGGCTTTTTTATATACAAAATTTGAATGAACAAAAAATATTCACCTGCAAGCAAATGTGTCAACTTATGATCACAGCGTTGACTTCACAGACGAACTTAATTTATAGAACCACATCCCAGCTTTGCCGTTCAGTCTGAGGATTCCAGCAAACTGTATACAGGCTAAAATACATACATTCATATCGTCACGCCTCTTTCCCACAGGGGTAGGCAGAGACTACTTTGTTCCACTTGCTACGATCCTGACATACCTCTTTCGCTTCATCCACATTCATCAATCTCTTCATACATGCTCGTCGGTTTCGGGTAATCTTGACCTGGGGCCGTACCACGTCTTAATGCGTTTCAGTTTAGGTCCGCTCGCTGTCAGATTCATACTAAAAGTGACAGCTAAAACTTGAACTGCGTCGGAATTAGGACGTCATGGTAAGGCCCCTGGCCTTTTTCCAAAACGTCCCCAATTTGATCACGAAACGTCCGCCTAGGCCTTTCCCTCCCAACGCACCCAGCTGAGTGTGAAACACTCCCCATACAAATCTGTTTAGTTAATCTTCTTTCATCCATCCTCTCTACGTGACCAAACCAACTAAGCATACTTTTTTTTATACAGGCTAAACGTATATAATACATGCATATTAATTGTTAAAACACGGAAGCGGATGCTGGGACTGGTTTCTGCAATTTCCGCCCACTGAATATTAGATACGATACAACGTTCGTTACGTGTACGTGTTGAAAAACCGTCTCAACTTTTGTTATCCGAGTATCGCGAAGCCGGAAGGGTTGTGATATGGTGTTATGATTAGCAGTAAGCGTTTAAATAGACGGTAATTTTATGAAGTAAGGGGCTTACCATGACGTCTTAATACGATTCAATTTAGGTTCGCTCGCTGTCAGATCTATAGGCACTAAAAATGACAGCTAAAACGTTACATAAAGTGGGTAATTTTACAAAATAAACTGCAGCTTTTGATTAATAATCAAAATACATCAATTACTGAGAATTATTATTATTATTGAGAGTTGTGGAGGTCGAGAGGAGAGGCCTTTTCCCAGCAGTGGGACACTGCAAAAGGCTATTAAAAAAAAAAACAAATATTTTTTTTATGCTACCTTTCTCTTCGCATCTATACAAAATAAATAAATAAAATAAATAACTATAAATAGGACTTAGATTTTTGCTCACATCATCCCACCAGACTTAGAACCAGGGCAAAATAAAGTATACAACAATACATTGTGTCTAAATTTAATCTAACAGAAAAAAACTACGACATTTTGCTGACGTCCCTGTCTGTTTACGCCGATACGAAATAAACAGAACATCGTCACAAGAAAAGCAAGCCTAGCCTGAGACCTATTTTCGTTTTAGTTGATATTTATTTCCTCCTATTCCGAACACGTATATTTTGGAACTGTTTTGCAGCAGTACGGGTGACCGCGGAACATTTAGGTAAGTATTGAGTTTTGCCTCCCGCAGGCTGGTTCGTAAATAGAATACGACTGAAGATCTCTTCAATAAACTTAAGATGGAGTTGTTTACGAACTCAGTGAGTTAACATAATACATACAAAAATCACGTCTTTATCCCTTGACGGGGTAGACAGAGCCTAACTTAAATATGTCGAACTTTAAGATCGGAACTCTAATTTTACGGGACAAAATAAAGACCCATTCTCGCAGTATCTACTGCATGCCATTGTAGGGCGGATGGCAATACGAGGAGACAACAAAAAATACGGTCAGCAAAAAAAACACCGGGTAGCACTCCGGGAGTGCCGGCAGAAGTGAACACACGCACACTCGCGCAAAAAGAAAAAAAGAAAAACCTTTTTCTACACGAGATTTGAACTGCAGTCACCTAAGAGAACACACTGTTATTCCACACTTTGTACCGCTAGGCCAATCGTACATACGTTAAAACGACGAAATCAACGTACACTTTAAAAATCGAACGCGACTCAAGCTTCATTCGTATTTCAAAATAAGCTCTTAGAGGGTTCTGATATCCTGGTACTTAAACTCTCCCTCCGTCTTACGCCTGACGCGAGTTTAACAAGTTTCACTCATCCCAAAAAGTGTTCAACGGCGCCGCTAAAAAGAAGTTCTCACTTCAAAAAATTTTTTTTTCAATCGTATTTCACAGGATCTTTCAAAAATTGCTTGCCTGCTATTTTCTAAGCTTGTACTCGAGCTGACTGTCCTCCGTGTACTGCATTACCACGTCCGAAAGGTTCATTTGCAAAGCATTCAACGTGACCCAAATTATTTTTGTTTAGTTTGCATGCAGGAATGCCGTCGGTGGGCTTTAATTTTTACTTAAAAATTCCACAAAAAATTTACTTTTTTTAATGAACTCTGATTTCTGCTTTCGTGAAAATTTAAGAGATAGTTTTGATGATAACGTTTTATAACGAAAAAGTGTCACGTTGTCGCGTTCCGCGTGGCATCAGATATCACGCAAACAACTAACGCGTTGCGGATCCTGTACGGGTCCGTTCTCAAAGTATCTCGCGTGCAAACCAACAATGTTGCACATGGGTAGCGGAGAAGCAAAGTAAAATAATTACTTTTTGTTCAATAAATTATTACTTTATAATGCAAATGGCTGTTGATCATTCAGTATCTACTCTGTATTTATTTGCAATACGATCGCGACTTACTGAGTATTTTTGTTCGAATAGCGAACTCCATTAGTGAGTAATGAGATAGTGCTGTCGCTTTATTTTCTACTATTTCTGAAGCTTGCATGCGAAATAGAGCGGGAGGTGGCTTAAAAAAATACCTTTTAATATTTACCAGCGCTATTCTCTACGTGCAATTAGAAATATTTTAGAAAGGGTCTTCTGTTACAGGTATCTTGCATACCTAGTAGGAGGTCCCTAACCTTCTCATTTTGTTTGTACTCCTAAATGTTCAATAAATACATTTTCATTTTTTTAATAGCTTTGCACCTCTTGTAGCCTTAACTTTACAAAATAAGTCCTCATTTCTTCTTTACACCATAAAAGAGCAAAATTTAAGCTCTCGAGGTCGAGGTTTGAGCTAGGCATTGCTAAGTCAGTCAGTCAGTCAGCGTTGTCTGTGCGTTGGCAAAAGCGCTAAGTACTCTCTCTGAAGCTGTCTGGCAACTTTTTGGAAATATAAAACGTGAAATTACTAGCTAATGATACTTGGAATTCTATGATCAAACCAAAAATGAGGCTGGCTTTAACTACGTCTCTTCTTTTACTTGTATGTGTAGTTCAAGTTGTTTGGTTGCACTTGTGTACATGCACACGAACATAGCTGCATTGTGCAGAGTCACAATTTGGATCGGCCTCATTTTGTCGCTTGTGGAACTCTTTCTTTGGGCTGAGATTCTATGACGAAAATTTACGCAGTTCCAACTCAGTTCAGTTCAGTTTTAGCTGTCACTTTTAGTATGAATCTGACAGCGAGCGAACTTAAACTGAATCGCAATAAGACGTCATGGTAAGGCCCTGTATTTCATATTGATGACCTTGAGTTTTTTTTTATAACATACTAGCTGTTTCCAGCTACTTCGTCTGCAAAGAATTCGTTTATCGCTATCCCGCGGGAACTACGCAATTTTCCGGGATAAAAAGTAGCCTATGTGCTATTCCAGACTTTTTTCTATCTATGTGCCGAATTTCATCCAGATCCGTTGGGCCGTTCTGGCGTGATTGAGTAACAAACAAACATCCATCCATCCATCCATCCATCCATCCATCCATCCATCCATACTTTCGCATTTATAATATTAGTTAGATATAGTTAGAATATAGTTAGACTAGTCGCCCTGTCGCGCTCCCTGAGGCTTAACGATATAATAAAACGCGTATTTCGTTTTTCCTTAAGCAAGATCAGTTTCAAATATTAATTGACTATTAAAATTGTTTGCTATTATAGAGGGTCGCACCATTCACGGCTGTGGGGTTTCACGACCACTGGCGTAAACATTGTTTTCTTGAGCTCAGCTCCCGGTTTAAATCCGTAACTTGCATGCTTACTTGTCGTTACGTGTAGACACGTCACTTTGCTTTCACATTATGAAGTGATACGGCAAATGTTTGCTTTAAAAATAGCCAAGGAAAGAAAGAGAAACACTTGATTCATGACAATTATAAAAGTAGATTTTTTAACATTCCGTTGGATATGTTGCTAATGCATACGAGTGATTGTAAAAATTTATATGAAATTGGTTTAATTATAAGTCGGTATCCCAATTTTAACCGTGATTGTGGATCAGTGCCCACGGGTTGGAAACTGTTTTAATTGTTGCCCAAACGGTGAGTGTGAGCGAACCTTTACGAAGTGAGGTGATCAGTGTTGTGTGCTATTCTACATTTGACAGTAATAAGAATGACGATGTAACGAGGGTAGTTGTGCGCCGCTGTCAGCTGTGTCGAGTAGCCGCGCGAGCAGAGTGCTGGCGCGTTGTGTTCGTTTGTTTCGCTGCCGCCGGGGCGAGCGCTCTAAGAGGAAGGACTACGAACTAGTCCGAAACAAACGAGCATCACTCGACTTTTATACGTGTCATCATCATCATCATCAGCCTGAAGACGTCCACTGTTGAACAAAGGCCTCCCCCTTAGCACACCATAATGAACGACAACTCACCACTTGTATCCACCGGTTTCCCGCAACTTTCACGATGTCGTCAGTCCACATAGTGGGAGGCCTGCCAACACTGCGTAACCGCTGCGTATCCGTTTGTGTGATTATGAAATTAGTTTTGTTTACGAAGGCGCCAAAATAGATTGAAATGCAGAATAGATTTATACCGTGTCGAGTTAGAATGTGTAATAAATTCAAGCATCTTTTCAATGCCAACTCGCTAGCGGCTACTAATGTAAAGTTATTGGAAAATGTTTTAGTAATAGAGTGCTCTGCTTTGGTCGCCATCTTGCAATATCCGGGAGGAGCCGCTGGCCACTGGGATAGACTTGAAGCCAGTATCAGAATTGAAGTTGAAGGCAAACAAAGTTAATGCTCATATTTTTATGACATTCTGGCATTGATGTATGTTTGTAGATGTTCATTGAGATAGCTTTTCATTTGAAGGTTGCTTGAGACTCTGCTGTTTGTCTGTCCGTTTGTCACTGGATTATATGCTTTTAACTGTATCTCTTTTATTTACATTATTATTGAGTTTGTTCTATATCTTATTTCTGGTTTGCTTTCCGATACTCCATAAAACTAACGTTATCTCAATTTAATTGTCACTTGAAATGTCATCCACGTCATAAATCACGTCTTTATGCCTTATGAGGTAGACAGAGCGTAAAGTCAAGACCTAAAGGCTACATTTAGCATGATTGTGGGCGAAAAGGTGGAAAGGGGGAATCAAAATAGTGATGGGTTGCTAGCCGCATCGCCTATAACATGGTTCCAAAGATTTTTGCCCATTCCCTCGATGAGCTTTTACTATCTGCGCGGGAAGAGAAGCAACTGGTACCATCAGCCAAATATGGTGGTCTACCACCCTAAGGTTAAAATTCCTTTGCACGTCACACCGCTTTGCACCGTGCGTTTTAAACGCAATTTCCTTCCTCGTACGATGAAGATCTGGAACCAACTTCCTGCTGCAACATTCCCTGAGCGGTACAATTTAGGGATCTTTAAAAAACGAGCCTTCCTGTTTTTGAAAGGGTCGGCAACGCACCTGTGATTCCCCAAGTCTTGCAGGTGTCCATGGGCGATGGTGATTACTTTCCATCAGGTGACCCGTCTGCTCCTTTGCCCCCTCTTATATAAAAAAAAGCAAACAATATATAACGTCGATAAGACAGGCTGTCAACTTGAAAGTTCGACTTTAGCGACATTTTCATTTGATCGGAATATGGATGAAAAGTGGTAGACCACTTATTTGGGCGACCGTACATTCCATTTTTTTTCAGCCACCAGCTATACTAGCATGGAAGAATGTCATCACACCTATGATATACTATATAAAACTGAGGTAGATACCTACGTCATAGGCGATCTCCCTGTGGCAAGCGAAAAGTAAGGTAATTGCCTGACTTGTGTTAAGTCGCTGCCAGCGCGCGCAGAAGTCCTTATAATGTCAAGTAACGGCAATAACGTTGCCATGTCCGAAAAGAGTTTTGTTCAGCTATAACGCGTCTATTAGTAATATATGTGATTGCATCACACAATATAAAAAATATCATCAAGTATACACTCGTATCTTACATAAGAACCGTTAGTAAGTAAATATTATAAGCTTCTTAGTTTTCGAAATCGCGAACCATCGGAGCTACGCCAACATTAATAACGCACCATATACCTGGTACTTATACTTGATATACTTAGTACCATTTACTTAGTATGTGTACCGGGTATCGGGGTATACAGGTCGATACGAGGTTTCTAGGTCACAGTGCATCTAAGACAATGACCTTTTGTGAAGTATATCAAACTATCGGATGGCTAGTAAATAGTGTTTAGAGATATTTTAACTTGACTAGGTACACTTCATTTAATTTAGAATGAGAAACCACAACAACATTATATTGCGGCTCGTGAACTGTAATCTCTACAATTTGTACTAGAGTAACAATTGACGACACGCAAATAAAGTGACATTTAAACAAATTTATTTTGCGGCTGCCAAACTATTGCACTGTACTATTTGCTAGGTAAGAAATAGTTGAACAGACGCAATATAATGTTATTGTGGTTTCTCATTCTAAATTAAAAATGAAGTATAAGGATGGATATTAAGCCCAGTCACAATATAAATTCTTCCATGCTGGTCTGGGAGTATAGAAAAAAAAATAGAATATACCAGGTTGCTTCTCTTCTCGCGCAGACGGTGAAAGCCCATCGAGGGAAAGGGCGGAAATCCTAGGAATCATGTTATAGGCGATGAGGCTAGCAACCCATCACTATTATCATTCCCGTTTAAACCTACACGCCCACAATCATGCTCAACGTTACAAAATTAACTTACAAACAAGATTATGTTGAGTAGGATCCTTATGAAATAAAAATAAAGACCTCTTAATCCTACTAATATTATAAATGCGAAAGTTTGTGAGTGACGATGTGACGATGTGAGTGTGTATGTTTGTTCCTTCTTCACGCTGAAACGACTGAACAGATTTGAATAAAATTTGGAACGGTGATAGCTGGTACCCTAGATTGAAACATAGGCTACTTTTATCCCGGAAAATCGCATAGTTCCCGTGGGATAGCGATAAAAATGACAATTGCTAATTTTACGCGGACGAAGTCGCGGGCAGAAGCTAATCTAACTAATATTATAAATGCGAAAGTATGGATGGATGGATGGATAGATGGATGGATGTTTGTTTGTTACTCAATCACGCCATAACGGCCCAACGGATCTGGACGAAATTTGGCACATAGATAGAGAAAAGTCTGGAATAGCACATATGCTATATTTTATCCCGGAAAATTGCGTAGTTCCCGCGGGAGAGCGATAAACGAATTCTTTGCAGACGAAGTCGCTGGCAACAGCTAGTTATTAATAATTATCAGTCAGTGGGAATCAAACCCAGGACCTCTAGCTTGGTACTCAGTGTACTACACCAGCAGGGAAACCGACCGTAGACTGAATATCTAATTAATGTCATTTCCGTACCCCCAATAACAACGCAATAAGGAAAATAACATTGAATAAATAAAAGAGAACTACCACATAACTTTGCACATAGCGAAGAAAAACATTCACTCTCTTGTTACCGTGAAAAGGAACGGAGAGCACCTTTCCGTGAAAATAGATATCATCAAAGGAATCGAATATATCAGCTAAACGATGTGAAACATTCGAAAAATAGCTGCTCCGAAGATGATATGTCGCCTCATAAAGTAAGAAAAACCCTACTTGTGAAACTCGACGCGCCGTTTTCGTGAGCGGAAAATAACAGTTTTCCGAAACCTTAGAATGCCTGAGTGACAGAGTTATTATATTATATTGAATGTAGAATCGCAAACGATCATTATACTGGGAATAATACATTGTTTTTTCATTTCTTAACAAAATCTAACTAATATTATAAATGCGAAAGTATGGATGGATGGATAGATGGATGGATGGATGGATGGATGTTTGTTTGTTACTCAATCACGCCAGAACGGCCCAACGGATCTGGATGAAATTCGGCACATAGATAGAGAAAAGTCTGGAATAGCACATAGGCTACTTTTTATCCCGGAAAATTGCGTAGCTCCCGTGGGATAGCGATAAACGAATTATTTGCAGACGAAGTCGCTGGCAACAGCTAGTATCGTAATAAAGGGATGATGAAAAGTGAAATAAAAAGTAATATTGGTCAAGAAATAAGTGAAATGAAATTAATTCAATAATATAATTAAATTTACCTATACCGTATAATAAAGCTGAAGAGGGTCGAAAGTCTGTACATGGAAGATATTTAAAAAAAATGGCTGGAGGTTTTAGAATGGATAACAGAACACGTTCCAACAGTTTTTAGAATTTTTATCTGTTACGCGTTTGTTTGTATATTTGTGAGCGCATCACGAGAAAACGGCTGAACGGATTTTGCTGCAGATTTTACTAATATGTAGAGAAAATCACTGGCCACGTTATAGGCTACTTTTTATCCCGAAAAATTAAGTTTATTGTTCATTGAACAAGTTGTTCTTTGAGTGTAGGTACATACATTTCGCAGTTATTGTTACTATTGATATTTACCTTTAGATATTTTTTATAAAGCACCCTAGGACTCACTAGGGTAAACTCATAGGTTAAACCTTGTTTAATACTGTGTAATAGCGTGAGACGGCATCTCATCTCACTCACGAAAATTACTGACAAACACTGACAACTCGCTGCACTCGGACAAAATACGTCACTCCACAAAACAAATGGTACTGCGCCAGGGTTGCGCCAAAACGCAAACGTATGAATCAACCGGGACATTCTTCCATACATCAGCCGCTAGAGGGCGACACTTAATCTACACCCCTAAGCACACGTGAAAGATGACGTGATACATCATAGCTCTGTTTTACGAGATTAAGGGAGAGAGCAAGTAATTCATTGAAATTACTGTAAAAAAAACAGGCCAAGGGCGAGTCGGACTCGCGCACCGAGCGTTCCGTATCATCTAATCTAACTAATATTATAAATGCGAAAGTATGGATGGATAGATGGATGGATGGATGGATGGATGGATGGATGGATGGATGGATGGATGTTTGTTTGTTACTCAATCACGCCAGAACGGCCCAAGGGATCTGAATGAAATTCGGCACATAGATAAAGAAAAGTCTGGAATAGCACATAGGCTACTTTTTATCCCGGAAAATTGCGTAGTTCCCGCGGGATAGCGATAAACGAATTATTTGCAGACGAAGTCGCTGGCAACAGCTATCTATGAATATTTTATAACCAGTGTAAGCAGAGCCCTGCTCCAAAGCAAAATGTACGCAATGTAGGGTCACTGATATATACAGTACATACATACATATTTACAGTTTTAGCAATTATTCCTTAATCTATGCTATAAGACCTACCTTCATACCAAATTTCAAGATTCTTCACGGGAAGTACCTGGTACCTGTAGGTTTTGATTCCCTGGCGAGTTTCGAAAATTTGCGGCATAAACGACTTTTTCTTTTGATTTCTTTGGCTTAGAAGTTTGATTTTTTCACAGCTCCAAGGAGAAGTAGACCTGAGAATTAGATATAAATTTCAGCTTGATACCTTCACGCGTTCTTGAGAAAAAGGGTCTTGACAGAGGGACGGACGGACGGACAACAAAGTGATCCTATAAGGGTTCCGTTTTTTCCTTTTGAGGTACGGAACCCTAAAAATACAGTTTAACATTTCTAGTCGCAACAAACCACGCATTATGTGCCCGACAATTAACCAGCACTGCTAGCACGAGCGCGCGCAAGAGCTGTGTCGCGCGCGAGATTGACTTTCTGTTTCTATCTAGAACGAATAGTAAGAGCAGGTAGTCTATCTCGCATGCGACACAGCTCTCGTGCCAACTAGTGCTGGCGGAGCAGCAGTGTGATACAGCGAGGAAATGCAGCCAGCGTCTTTGGGTGCATGCTACGGAGTAGCTCTTTTTACAAGTTTTTTCGGAACTTGTAAAATGATCCTACTAATATTATAAATACGAAAGTTTGTGAATAAGGATGTGAGTGATTGTGTATGTTTGTTCCTTCTTCACACTGAAACGGCTGGACGGATTTGGTTCAAATCTGAACAAGGGAATAGCTGGTACCAGATTAAAACATAGGCTACTTTTATCCCAGAAAATTGCATAGTCTCCGTGGGATAGCGACAAACATGTCAAAGGTCGTAGCTGACTATAATCGCAACGTAAATAATTATTGCTGAATTTAACTATCAACTTCAGTTCTTCAATAAAATATAGTAGTACGCGGACGAAGTCGCGAGCAGAACCTATAATCTGACTAATATTATAAATGCGAAAGTGGACGGATAGATGGATGGATGGATGGATGGATGGATGGATGTTTGTTTGTTACTCAATCACGCCAGAACGGCCCAACGAATCTGGATGGAAATCGGCACATAGATAGAGAAAAGTCTGGAATAGCACATAGGCTACTTTTTATACCGGAAAATTGCGTAGTTCCCGCGGGATAGCGATAAACGATTTCGTTGCAGACGAAGTCGCTGGCAACAGCTAGTAATCTATAAAATAACTAGCTGTTGCCAGCGACTTCGTCTGCAAAGAAATCGTTTATCGCTATCCCGCGAGAATTTTCCGGGATAAAAAGTAGCCTAATGTGCTATTCCAGACTTTTCTCCATCGATGTGCCGAATTTCATCCAGAATCGTTGGGCCGTTCGGGCGTGAATGAGTAACAAACAAACATCCATCCATTCATACTTTCGCATTTATAATATTAGTTACATTAGTTAGATATTTTATGTTTATTCGAGTGAAATCTTGCAAGCAATCTCTTGCGTGCGTTGGGAGGGGAAGGCCTTTTTTTTTATTATTTCGGAGGGAAAATGCATTACGCACTAACCACCGCGCATTTGGGACCACGCGGCGGGGTGTATGGGGCTCTCCTCCTCCACTCCTTCCCTCCTGATGGGAGGGGAAGGCCTAGGCGGACGTTCCGTGATCAAATTGGGGACGTTTTGGAGAAAGGCCAGGTCAAGAGTACCCGAAACCGACGAGCATGTATGAAGAGATTGATGAATGTGGATGAAGCGAAAGAGGTACTGTCAGGATCGTAGCAAGTGGAACAAAGTAGTCTCTGCCTACCCCTGTGGGAAAGAGGCGCGACGATATGTATGTATGTATGTATGTAATCTTGCAAGTCAAGTGAAACTGCAAAGTTCTCACACCATCCAAAGTTGCGGTATGCCTCAAAATGGTTATTCGTTTGCAATTGCAACGCGCATAAACAAATTACATATTCCGTGATATTTCTCGTTTCAATTATTTAATACATGCCACGCCAAATCTGAGCTAAAATTAAAACAGGTCACCGATTCAGTTTTGATATGCAAATGGGTTGAAAATATAAATCGCCTGGGACAGCCATTAACCCGTTAATAACGTGCATCGTTACACTTATTAACGGAATGGTTATAATTATTCAGGTACTGAATATTCTTACAGCCTGTAATTAAATGCACAAACACACACACACACACACACACACACACACACACACACACACACACACACACACACACACACACACACACACACGCACACATCATTTTGTATTGTTTGTATTAAATTTGTTTCTTATTTGTATAACTGTCTCTAGTCTCTGCGACACAGGCCCTGAGTCTAGTGCGGAGGCTGCTGAACCAAACCCTTTGTAACCTTTTGTATATATAAATAAAGACTTTTTTACTTTACTTTACTTTACTGGATTTTACAGAAACTGCAATCATCTACCTACATACATAAATCACGTCTTTATCCCTTACGGAGTAGCCAGAGCCTAAAGTAACAAGACCTAAAGGCCACGCTTAGCATGGTTGTGGGCGTATAGGGTGGAAGGAATCAAAATGGTGATGGGTTGAAGGCCGCATCGCCTACAACATGATTCCTAAGGTTTTCGCCGATTCCCTCGATGGGCTTTCATCATCTGCACGGGAAGAGAAGCAACTGGGGTACATTCTTTGTTTTTACTTTGCTTCTAGACCAGGACGGAAGAAGCAAGCATTTGCACAGATTAACCTAAAAATAATACAGAAAAGAAGATGGCGGGATGACGTGGATGCATATCAGTTACAATGGCAGGAGCAGTCCTCGACCGGGAAGAGGCAGAAAAAAGGGGAGGCCTTTGCCCAGCAGTGGGACACTATATTATGCTAGCATAATAATAATATGGTACTCCTAGACACGGCTCGGATAGTCAGGAGGTTCCTCTTTTGTCTCCCTGACAACCGGTAGCTTAGGCCCCGCCTCGCTGCCAGCGGCACCCTATAGGTTAGGCTTTTATAATGTTACTAGCTGATGCCAGCGACTTCATCTGCAAAGAATTCGTTTATCGCTATCCCGCGGAAACTACGCAATTTTCCGGGATAAAAAGTAGCCTATGTGCTATTCCAGACTTTTCTCTATATTATGTGCCGAATTTCATCCAGATCCGTTGGGCCGTTCTGGCGTGGTTGAGTAACAAACAAACATCCATCCATCCATCCATCCATACTTTCGCATTTATAATATTAGTTAGATTATACTTTGTATTAATATTGTTTTATTACTTTTTAGGGTTCCGTAGCCAAATGGCAAAAAAAGGAACCCTTATGGATTCGTCCTGTCTGTCTGTCTGTCCGTCCGTATGTCACAGCCACTTTTCTCCGAAACTATAAGAGCTACTGTTGGTAAGTAGATGAATTCTGTGAGCCGCATTAAGATTTTCACACAAAAATAAAAAAAATAAAAAAAATTTTGGGGGTTCCCCATACTTAGAACTGAAACTGATTTTTTTTTTCATCAAACCCATGCGTGTGGGATCTATGGATAGGTCTTCAAAAATGATATTGAGGTTCCTAATATCATTTTTTTCTAAACTGAATAGTTTGCGCGAGAGACACTTCCAAAGTGATAAAATGTGTCCCCCCCCTGTAATTTCTAAAATAAGAGAATGATAAAACTAAAAAAAATATATGATGTGCATTACCATACAAACTTCCACCTAAAATTGGTTTGAACGAGATCTAGTAAGTAGTTTTTTTATTATTTAATATTTGTCTGTCTCTACATAAGTAACCAATATAAAATGACCTCACACTGCCTACATTTTGCTTAAAAGCAGGGCTCTGCTAACACTGGATTTTATAATAACTTAGCGAATTTGTACGGAACCCTCAGTGCGCGAGTCCGACTCGCACTTGTCGGTTTTTATATTTGGTTGCAGGCCTTCCACTAGGTGGACTGACGACATCGTGAAAGTTGCAGGAAACGGGTGGATGCAGGTGGCGAGTTGTCGTTCATAATGGTGTGCTAAGGGGGAGGCCTTTGTTCAACAGTGGACGTCTTCGGTCTGCTGCTGCTGATGATGATGATGACTTTTTATATGAAACATAACTTGTGATAAAAATGTCCCTATGTATGCTTAAATCTTAAAAACTACGCAACGGATTTTGATGCGGTTTTTTTTAATAGATAGAGTGAATCAAAAGGAAGGTTTATATGTATAGTACATGCATAATATACCGTGTGAAGCCGGGGCGGGTCGCTAAATAATAATAATACAAATTTGTAGCAAATTATTCAATCACTGTAAAAAGAAGAAGCTAACATTCAAAACACTCTCGAAAACATTACAATTAACAAGGCGTCTTACAAATTTATCATTACAAGATCGAAACTCAATATCACACATTAACAGAAAGTTCTCAAAGACGTGGTTGTGATACTCGACTATCTCCACTAATGGCCGCTAATAAATGACTGCCACAGTAATTAACGACTGTAACATTAATTATTTACTTTGATATGATCATTGCGAACAAATATTGTAATATGAAAAAGTCCACTTTTTAATAAAACGCTTAACTCTGAGACCCAACGATTCCATTATGACATCTGTCAAAGTATGACAAGTAATCCTTATGATTTCAGTCGACCGAATTGAAGTAAATAAATGGACAAGATTCACAAGAGTTGGCACCGTCGCCCATGGACGCATGCAACACTAGCCAGCTTAGAGGGCTAGAATTTTAGTAAGTTAGGTAAGTACTTAAAAATGAATGATGGAAATGTTCGAAAATCTTAGGAATCATGGTTATACCTACTTAGGTATAACCATGATTCCTAAGATTTTCGAACATTTCCATCACTTCCACTTGCCGTGGCTAGCAACCCATCACTATTTGTAATCCCCTTTCCACCTATACGCCTACAATCGTGCTAAGCGTGGCCTTTAGGTCTTGTTACCTTAGGCTCTGTCTACTCCGTAAAGGATAAAATGTTGAGCACTTTAGTATTTTGTCACAATACACTTTGACGTATATACATGTCAAACTAACATTTTTAACGTTTTTTATTTCGAAAGACAAGATTCTAAGTATGCTTAACATGTTAATCGACTGAATGTACTTAAAAATACCTCAATCACAATCGGCCATCTTGTTAAACACGGTCCTTAATATAAAATACAGTTCGGCAATGTTGACGGGGTCTGCAACGGCTTTGATGACGTCACGTCTTCTCATATGCCCGTACGTGCTGAATGTAAATAATAAAGTCATTTGACTTTCGCTCAGGTTCGCAAAATAGATGGTTACGTAAAAAGGTAGAGCCTACAATGTTTTTTTAGATGTAATGTTATCTTTGTTTTATCTAACACGTTTGTAGCGCCGCTGTGAAGAACAGAACTTCTAGTGTAGTTTTTCACACTAGAATCGTCCTAACGCATCGTTATATCTCGATTATGGTGCCAAAAAAATTACAGCGCGCGTATTTCGCGAGGAGTTTTTAAAGTTGGTTTGTAAAATGACTGTCTTTAGCAACGAGCATTTAGAAAATAAAACCGAATTGAGGACTTATTTGTTTAAGCCGATCAAAAATGGCAAGAGACGGTTAGTCTATACGCGCGCTCTCATGCTAGCCTTTTCAAGCGGTTTTTTCCAAAAAAACCTTCTGTCAACCAACACAGCTGTGACATCTGTAATGTATCACAACGTTTTGCATTAAAAGCGTTCACGATTTAACAGATTTATGCTCAGCGCGTATTTGAAATAGTGTCAGAGGTAGTTCGAATTTGTAGTTTATGCCTCGTGGTATTTATGATGCTTCGTGTGCGAATAATTTTGTGTTTGTGGTGTTTGTAATGTTTTTTGTACGTTGAAGTTACTAGAAACATGATATCTGCTAGCTGTTCGTAATTTTGTTTGCGCTGAATTCGTTTTCGTGTGCGTTATTTCTAACAGTAACTTTGCTTTGTCTCGAAGCATAGAAAAAACATAGAATGTACCAGTTGTTTCTCTTTCTTCGCTGATCCCGTCATTAGTAATATTGTGAATCCTTTTCATGCCTACGATCATGCCGAACTTGGCCTTTAGGTCTTGTTTTCTTAAGCTTTGTCTAAGGCCAAGATATATAGACGTGATTTGTGTATGTATTGTATCATTATTGTAGACGTAAGAACCTTCTTCTTCCAGTTGACGTGATCACAGTATATATATAAGCTAAAACAGTAGGGAAGATAGGCTTACTTTTTGAAATAAGTACCTACGCTCCAATAAAGCGTTAGGGTTGTCGGTTAAATTTTTGTTAAATTGAAAAGTTTTTTGTCTAGTTAGCGCTATAATCTCAGCTGGTAAGGCCTATTTTTAGAGTAACTAGTTACACTTAATTAAGAGTATTATTAGGGTTGGCACCCATAATTTGTGTAAAAGAGAAACAAACGTTTATATGGATTCTATATTAATTAAAAAATAATCGAATGAATGAACTATTTTTTAAATAAAATAGGGTATTTAAAAAAGACTTCAACAGTTTAAGATTTTTTATTTGTCGGTAGGTAAGTATTATATTTATATTACTTACTGAAAATACTTTCGCCTGCTACGACACGTTCGGAAAGCTCTGTTATTAAATTTTATTGTTTAAAAAATTCTCATCCGAATGTATAGCTTTCTTAAATAAACTATTGGGAAACATGGACACGACACTATAAAACTGTTTTTTTCTAGTTATTTGTAAATTAATAAAGCTAATTTGCAATTTATGTTTAATTCGGCTTTGAAGAAGCCGAGTTCAAGCAGCCGTACACAACGCAATACGCTCTTGGCATATTTAAAACGAAAAAATGGCCGCTCGTCTCAATGCGCCACGCGCGGCTGACAGCACCGCGAGATCCGCTTAGAGGCCGTGTAGAAGCGCGCGTCTATGTGTGCGTTCGTTTCGACCGTTTTGTTCGTAGATTCCCTACTGCTTTAGCTTATAATATTATTATGTACAGTGACGTGATGTTGATTAAGACAGGCATCGTAGGTAGACCCGTATATATAATGATAGACCGACGATTTCGCTCGAACGTCCGTTACCAGTGAATACGAAATTATACAATCTTCTTCGTAGACATTTTTGAATATTCTGACGTCTATGGATTGAAAGAGAATTAGACATTTACTTTAAAAACCGATTACCGAAAAGAGTAAGAAGTACGCTTCAAATTTGAACGTGTTGTTAAATCATGGAGTTTTGTAAGGGCTTTTAGTGATCCGTAGTCAAGGGTCCAATCACAAAGCTGTGTCTTTTGAACCGTATTAACCTCCTTTTTCATAAACGGTATGTAGGCTTTTGCTAACTTAATAATTTAATTTCTAAACGACACTGAAAATTAGAACACATAGAAAAATCCGAAAAGTAAAGCTATGGCCGGGAATCGAACCCGGGTCCTCGTAACTTAATAATTCGTTTTGTTCTTATCCGTCACTTTGACTTTTACCATTCACAGATAAGGACAAACGATTGCTAAGTTAGCAGACGCCTATTATTATAGAGCGTTTATGAATAACTCACTTAAATGTTTGTTACTATAACCACTAGTTATAAGTAGTGAATTATGTATTCGTCAGAATACCAAAATTGAAAAAAAGTTAAGATTATAAGGGTTTCAAAAGTGTCCGCCCGGAAAAAATGCAGCCATTCTTTTGAATCAGTCAATAAATAGGTAGGTTAGGTTAATTAGGCGTCTTCAATTGGGCAAAGGGCAAAATACCCCAAAAAAAGACGTCGAAAACCAGATGGGCAAACTGTAGGTCCTGTGGACTACTGGGTCTGTCCTCTTCAAAATTGGTAATAACGTCAAATTTTTTATGTATGTTTGTATGAATCTAAACTCTTTATTGTGCAAAATAAACATAAAACAAAATACATTTGACAAACATTGAGATACATGCATGATACATTTGCGGGTGGTAGGGCCTTGGGCAAGGTCCGTCCGGACTGCTACCACCATCTTACTCGCTAATCCTGCCGCTAAGCAGCAGTGCTTGCGCTGCTGTGTTCCGGTGTGGAGAGTAAGACAGCCGGGGAAATTACGGGCATAAGAGGCATTTCATCTAAGTCCTCTAGGTTGGCAACGCAATCTGCAATCCCTCCGGGGTTGCGGGTGTCTATGGGCAGTGGTGATCGCTTACCATCAGGTGACCCACTTGCTCGTTTGCTTTCCTATTCATATAAAATAAATAAATAGGTAGACTTATCCCTGTAAGGGATCTCTTCCAGTCAGCCTTTGAGTAGATGAGAGGAGTATTAAAATTTGATGTTTTATCTCGATCTTAATAATGGAAATTGTGTGGCGGTTAGAGAATAAAAGACAAAAGAAGATCACCTGGTACTCAACTCACTCTGCAAACACCTTGCCCTCAATCTGGCATAGCTTCTATTAAATTTGTAGTCACTGTCCCGTCTTGGTGATAAAAGCCTCTTCACCCAAAAACCCACGACTGAACTCCCTTTATTTGATGACGTCATTCAATCCATCAAAGGTGGCAATGCACCCTCATTACGTAACGCCTCGCAGCGAGCAGTGTGTGACGGCAAATAAAACCTAGTACTAACGTATATCCGCCACTTCGGGGGAAGTTTTCGTTTGGACCAAGTTAGGAAATGTCTTCCATTCTTTAGTTCCTATTGCACTGAAATCCAGTCAAACCGAGAGTCATGCAGTCTCTTTTATAAAACTAGGTTTGCCCACTCTTACAGCACTGTACCTACATTATAGAGCTCTGCAAGCTTAAGGTTTGCTCATGATGTTCGGGCCCCTACTGCTACGACAGCAATCTACCAGCGCAGCACTACCCATGTGGCTGCAAAAGTGTATAACCAATTGCCTCTGGAGATAAAGTTACCTACTTAAACATTCAAAATTTATGTCAGCTCTGAAAAAGTGTTTGTCATCGAGTTATGTCCCTATAGCTTAAATGAATATTTTAATTTGAACTGTTAGTCATTAAGTAAACTATGTAACTACACCCACTGGGTAAAATTGTATTGATACAATCTGTATTGCACAACATCAGCATGTACCTTTTATACATCCGATTTATGGCTTAAAAAAAAACCTATTACCCTCAGCTGAGGCGTAGGGCAGTTTGGGTCACCTCCACCCATCCCAGCCCCAGCGCTAGGGATGGACATTTAAAATATATATCGATGTTTTTTTCCATTGCAATGCATCGATCGGTAGCAATCGCTAATCCTGCCGCTAAGCAGCAGTGCTTGCACTGCTGTGTTCCGGTGTGGAGAGTAAGACAGCCGGGGAAATTACGGGCACAAAAGGCATTTCATCTAAGTCCTCTAGGTTGGCAACGCATCTGCAATCCCTCCGGGGTTGCGGGTGTCTATGGGCAGTGGTGCTCGCTTACCATCAGGTGACCCACTTGCTCGTTTGCCTTCCTATTCACATAAAAAAAAAAAAAAAATGTATTTAGAAAAACATCGATGTTTCAAAAAAATCGATTGTTTTTCGCAATGGACATGTGTTTAGGCAAATAACCTTAATTGTATCATAAAAAACAATGCAAATACACATTACATTCACACTTTACACTCACAAAAACTCGGTGGGCCATATTGTTTTAGGTTTTAGGTATTATTTAATTTTGACTTTGCCGGTACCGTGGCAAAGGTAACATAACCCATTCAGCCAAACCGATAAAATATGGTAGGTGTGTAATATTGACTGAAAGGCTGAACTGATTATTACGATTCAGGTTCCAGTCAGCCAGTGTTGTCACACTTATAGACGCTCATCTCATAGTTTGCGTATTCGATGCATCGAATAAAAAAACATCGATATATACTCGATGTTGAAGTATTAACAATACATCGGTTTAATACGATGCATCGTTACTATACATCGAGTGTTTACAATACATTGATGTATACCATCCATCTCTACCCAGCGCACACATTTATGAAATTTACGAAGGTTAAATCCAGTTGTGACCAATTTTCTGTTGCATTGAATCCTGTTCTTCCATGTTCTATTTTTAATATATCGTTTCAAGAACGGGTGATTATGTATACTGACAAGGAATATGAATACATTTTGCGTTATCGCTCTATTACTTGATATATTCCCTACTAGCTGCTGCCCGTTACTCCGTCTGCGATAAATTCGCTTATCGCTTTCCCGCAGGAACTATACGACATTCCAGGATAAAAACTATCCTCTGTCCTTTCCCGGGACTGTGACTATCACTGTACCAAATTTCAATAAAATCGGTTCAGCCATTTTGCCATGAAAGAGCAACAAACATCCAAACTTACAAACTTTCGTCTTTATAATATTAGATAATAAGAATTAGTAAGAATAGTAAGAACAGTATGATAGTAAGAATAAGAATAGAATTAGTAAGAACTAGTAAGAAACATAGTAAGATGTTCTAATTGGCCTACTTATCTGCATTACTCTTGATCCATCCAAACTTGTGAATAGTGTGCAACTCAGCATCCCCGCTACCTCCGCTCCCTTGCCCCCCACACCCTCGGACTTGGCGTGAATTGTTGCTTCAGAAATCGCAGCCAAGTTCCCAAGCCATAAGTCTGCTAGTCACCACCGTGACGGAATACTCCTTAAGTCACGCCACTTGGCTTCAGTAATGTATGGATTGTTTTGGGGGCTTTATCTGGTTTTCAATGTGTTTTAGTGAATCAAGCGTTGATGTGTTTATGCATATAAAAAACCGGAGCCTCTCTTTTGCCCGAATTTCATATGCCATAATGTAATGTTTGCCATAATGATTATTTGACATAACCCTTTTTTTCTCTGAAACCGTAATTTTTTCAGGAGCATTGTAATGGCAATCCTGTAGAACTCTATAGGTTAGGTTAGGTTTGTTTCATAACAATCTTGAATAATTAACAAATATAGAGAAAAAAGGGTTATGGCAAATTATCATTATGGCAAACAATACATTTATGGCATATGAAATTCGGGCAAACGATGGAGAAACGAAAAAAAACGAAAAAAAAAAAATACACGAGATTTGAACTGCAGTCACTTGCGAGAATACACTGTTATTCCACACCTTATATCACTAGGCCAAACGTACATACGTTAAAGCGACGAATTCAACGTAGGTACACTTCAAAAATCGAACGCGACTCTAGCTTCATTCGTATTTCAAAATAAGCTCTTAGAGGATCATATAGGATAGTTTTTGTCGGTATAGGACCTCGTACTCGTACAAAGTTCGTCTGGATCGCTGCCACCTGTCTGCTTATGTACATACTACTACTGCTATTAATATAATACTCCTCTCATCGGGGCCATTTCATAAAAAGCTGTACACACCGAAAAATGATGGGTTCAAAATAAATCTCGCTGTAAATAAATTTAAATAATATTTATGGATGCTCTGATATATAAACTATCCCGGTACCAACTTAAACTCCTCCTCCGTCTTACGCCTGACGCGAGTTTAACATTTTTTACCCATCCCAAAAGCCCTCAACGCCGCTAAAGAAGTTTTCACTTCAAACATCTTAAATAGTCCTGGGGCCTTTTTTTTTTTTTATGCGAATAGGAAGGCAAACGAGCAAGTGGGTCACCTGATGGTAAACGATCACCACTGCCCATAGACACCCGCAATCCCGGAGGGATTACAGATGCGTTGCGAACCTAGAGGTCTAAGATGAAATGCCTCTTGTGCCCGTACTTTCCCCGGCTGTCTTACTCTCCACACCGGAACACAGCAGTGCAAGCATTGCTGCTTAGCGGCAGGATTAGCGAGTAAGATGGTGGTAGCTATCCGGACGGACCTTGCACAAAGCCCTACCACCTGCAACAAAGCCCTACCACCTGCCTTACCTTGACGTCTTATTAATTTAGGCTCGCTCGCTGTCAGATCCATACTAAAAATGACAGCTAAAGCCTGAACTGAGTCGGAATTGAATGGCATTATGACGTCATGGTAAGGCCCCTGTTAAATTTGTAGGTAAATGCAAATGTTTGTGAGGGTTTCTTCACGCTGGTTATGGAGTAAAGAAAAAACATAGAATGTAACAGTTGCTGCTCTTCCCACATGGACACAGATGGTAAGAGCCCATCGAGGGAATGGGCGAAAATCTTAGGAATCATTTTATAATGATTCACGGTTAATTTCATTCGAAATATTATAACCGGGATATGAACCGCGATTACTTTTATTAAGCACCCGACATCCACCCGCAATTTCTTCAGTCTACCCGTGATCATGATGCATGCAACTGCGTCGAAATATCGGCTGCTCAATAAAGGTAATCGCGGTTCACATCCCGTTTATAATATTTCGAATCATGTTATAGGTGATGCGGCTAGCAACCCATCACTAATTTGATTCCTCGTTCCACCTATAAGCCCAGAATCATGCTAAACGTAGCCTATATATAGGTCTTGTCACCTTGGGCTCTGTTTACCCCGTAAAGTATAAAGACGTTTTTTGGTAACTTTTTCAATTCTCGTTCTCACGGAATCGGGATTTACGTAAAAATAAACCCCGAAGTCTCAGTGACTAAGCCTAGGTACATGAAATTTTGCACGAACGATTTTTTATGTAACAAAATGAGAAATCTAGAGTAGGATTTTTGGAGGGTTCTCGCGAAATTTACGTAAACATTTAGACCTCCAGATCTGATGGTTTAGGCGAGCTTTATTATTATAACAAAACTGAAATTAAACTCATATTGCCAAGAGGTGTGAGGTGTAAATCTAACTAATATTATAAATGCGAAAGTATGGATTGATGGATGGATGTTTTTTTGTTACTCAATCACGCCAGAACGGCCCAACGGATCCAGATGAAATTCGACACATAGATAGAGAAAAGTCTGGAATAGCACATAGGCTACTTTTTATCCCGAAAAATTGCGTAGTTCCCGCGGGATAGCGATAAACGAATTCTTTGCAGACGAAGTCGCTGGCAACAGCTAGTTGTTTATATTTATTACATACAGATTTGAACAAAGAATGTGGACGGAGTTTTTCAACGGTGGCAAAGCCATACGCGCAAGCTAGTACAAGCGGATTCCCCAAGTTTTCTTGTATAATAAAGTTGGCGTCAGTATTCAGGCAACAGCTTGCCCACATGAAGTAAACACGGGAGGGTTCCAAGTTCTCTTCATTTATATCTTGTAGGTATCTATCGAAGAGCACTCGAAGTTTTTGCCGGTAGGACCTCGTACAAAGTTCGTCTAGATCGCTACCACATGTCTGAACTGCTATTAATATACTCCTCTCGTTGACTAGAAGAGATCCCTTGAAGGTATAAGTACGCCTTTGTGCATGTATCTCAGTGTTTTATGTTTATTTTGCACAATAAAGAGTTTACATACATACGTATAAGTATGTTTATCTGTTGTCTAGTGCCCATATCACAAGCTATGCTTAGTTTGGGACTAGGTCAATTGGTGTCAATTGTCCCGAGATATTTATTTATACTATTAAGTATTCGTTGTGGTACTATTCGTTTAGTATAAAATCAGTCAATGATTTTACACTAAACAAATAGTCGAAACGAAAACAAACAGTCATGTCTGTTTTCTTTTTATTTTATTTTTCTCAAATGTATTGTTTCTTTATACATTAATAAATATTATATAGGTATCCATTGCGAATGAGCAACAAAAATCTACACATCCTCACAAACTTTCGCATTAGTAAGATACCTACCTATCAGTTTAGATAAACTGTTGGTTGCCTCAGGTACTCCAGTTACCTCTGTCTAAAGTAGGTACTTCTGTATCATTCAAATTGGTACTCTTCCCAAACTCATCTTAACAGAAATTATCTATTCAAGAATTCAAGAGAAAGTCGGTACTTCCAAATAACCAGAATTTTGCATAATCAAATATTTGATCCCGTGCGGAATTGAACCCGTGACCCTACAGTCGTCGGTATACATGGGTCTTGACAGTTTAAATACCGATTTCAATTAAAATTAAACAAACGTTCAGCATTAAACATAAATACATACATAAATCACGTCTTTACTTCGTCGCTCGTCATCAAAAGTACCTAACCTATACAAGGCTCTCAGAACTCTTCCAGAATATTATTTCATGCGGTTAGGTTGCTGTGACTGAACATCCCTACAGTTTTATTAAAATACTAGCTGTTGCCAGCGACTTCGTCTGCAAAGAGTTCGTTTATCGCTATCCCGCGGGAACTAAGCAATTTCTTCGGGATAAAAAGTAGCCTATGTGCTATTCCAGACTTTTCTCTATCTATGTGCCGAATTTCATCCAGATCCGTTGGGCCGTTCTGGCGTGATTGAGTAACAAACAAACATCCATCCATCCATCCATCTATCCATCCATCCATACTTTCGCATTTATAATATTAGTTAGATTTTATTCAAAACTTAGTCCCGCCTTTGACGCAATTCACTTTGAACATTGATCAAATGATCAATGTATGCAAACATTCTGTCGACCATGATAAAACAATCCGGAAACCATTAACAGGGCTATTAAGCCAGACTAACTAACCCACCTGCTAAAATATTCCGGAACAATTTCAAGAGACCCTGTATTTTGGATAGTAAAAAAAACCAATGACTTCTACAATCAGAAGCATACAGATTAGCTACACGCATCGATAGATTGATGAAGGCTACGATGACAAAAACACAATTTCGATTTTCAATGTAGCATTCCAATAAAGCCTCAACACCCAAGAAATTTATTGCTTCTCTAAAACTTTCACCGGTAATTAGAAACCTCCAGGGCCTTGCGAAAAATCAGGTTTGATTTGCAATGTAATAATGTTCAGTTATTTACGGGGCGGGTGGCAATAAGTTCTTGTTTCCGATGAAATGTTGCTCGGAGTCCGACTTAGGGAAGGCATAAGGGAGGAGCGGATTGCGTTGCTTTAAAGCCTTTATAAATAAATCAATATCTTGGGACAATTTTATTTACAACAATCGATCGCGGGTTCGAATCCCGGGCTCGCACATCTGAGTTTTTCGGAATTTATGTGCAAATGCGAAATTACATTTGAAATTTATCATAAGCTTTTCTGTGAAGGAGAATATCGTGAGGAAACCGGACCAGTCCCAATAAGGCTTATTTACCCTTCTGGGTTGGAATGTCAGATCTGATGGCATTCGCTTCTGTAAAAACTAGTGCCTACGCCGAAGCTCGGATTAGGTTTGTCAAAACGGACTCCAGGCTCACTGAGCCGTGGCAAATGCCGGGAAAAACGCTAGGAAGATGATGACCTAAGACCCAAACTAAGCAAAGCTATGGGTACTAGATAACGGATCTTTGTCTGGTGGTGCCGTCTTCTCTCAAAGGTTAGCAATCACGACGATGATTTGACCTCGACACAACAGCTCTAAAATAATCTTACTCACTAATCCCACTGCCAAGCAGCAGTGTTGTGTTCCGGTGTGGGGAGTCAGACTGCCAGGGAAATTACAGGCACAAAAGGCATTTCATCTTAGCCCTCTAGGTTGGTAAGTCATCTGCAATTCTTTGGTGTTGCGGGTATCCATGGGCAGTGGTAATCACTTACGATCAGGTGAACCAACTTGCTCGTTTACCTTCCTTTTGGTATAAAATCGGGTGCATTTATTATTATTACCCCTGACGGAGATGGTTGAACTAAGATATTCTTCTCCTTTCTGGGCTTCGTTTACCTTGGATTTTACTTAGGCAACGGATAAGGGTGCGACCAAACCGCTGCGTTTACGCAGTGACGTGTCGTATGCGTCACGTTTTCTCACAGTTTCTTCATACATTTTGTTGCGATTCCGTAACGTCACCGTTTTTTAAGTGGCGGTGTGGTCGCACCTTAAACATACTTCACACATTCGGGTATTAGGTCTAAAGGCCTAATACGTGAACACCTACTCAGTGCGGGAGTAAAATATGATGTACCTACTCCCTCGCGTGCGAAGGGTATATCTCGTAGATTTCTTAGTGTACAAAAGAGACAAATATAACTTTGTATTGTATTTAGGTACAAAGGGCTTATCAGTTTAGAAATTAAAATTGTATTGCATGTTATAAAAAGCTTCGCAAGACATTGCATAGCCGAGACGCTAAAAAAATCCATAGCGGGTGGTAGGGCCTTGTGCAAGGTCCGTCCGGATCGCTACTACCATCTTACTTGCTAATCCTGCCGCAAAGCAGCAGTGCTTGCACTGCTGTGTTCCGGTGTGGAGAGTAAGACAGCCGGGGAAATTACGGGCACAAGAGGCATTTCATCTAAGTCCTCTAGGTTGGCAACGCATCTGCAATCCCTCCGGGGTTGTCGGTGTCTATGGGCAGTGGTGATCGCTTACCATCAGGTGACCCACTTGCTCGTTTGCCTTCCTAAGCACATAAAAAAAAAAAAAAAAAAACAAATGCGCTATACCAATACCAATCTTATCTTACTAATACCTATTATAAAGGCGAAATTTTGTAAGTTTGGATGTTTGGATGTTTGTTGTTCATTCATAGCAGAACGGTTAAATAAAAATGATTTTTTTGTTTGGTACAGTGATAGTTTAGTCCTGGGGAAGTACATAGGAGTTTTTATCTTGGAAATTAGCATAGTTCCCGAGGGATAGCGATAAGCAAATTTATCGCAGACGAAGTCGCGGGCAACAGCTAGTCTAATATTAAAAAAGCGAAAGTATGGATGGATGGATGTTTGTTTGTTACTCAATCACGCCAGAACAGCCCAACGGATCTCGATGAAATTCAGCACATAGATAGAGAAAAGTCTGGAATAGCACATAGGCTACTTTTTATCCCGGAAAATTGCGTAGTTCCCGCGGTATAGCGATAAACGAATTCTTTGCAGACGAAGTCGCTAGCAACAGCTAGTTGGTAAATATACTTAAATCCATGAACCATAAACCTTGATAATTCACGGCCACAGCTCACTTTACTTACCCGGCTGACTCGACTAGTCACCCGATGATTATTGGCGGTAATTACCTACCTAATTGTTTAGTTAGCGGTGACCTGAACGGCTATTGGTGGCATCGACGACCTGGTTAATCAATTAACATGGTTGCTGTAAGCCTCTGAGCCTTTATTGTGGAAATCGCGGGTGGTAGGGCCTTGTGCAAGGTCCGTCCGGATCGCTACCACCATCTTACTCGCTAATCCTGCCGCGTGCAGGCACTGGCTGTGTTCCGGTGTGGAGAGTAAGACAGCCGGGGAAATTACGGGCACAGGAGGCATTTCATCTAAGTCCTCTAGGTTGGCAACGCATCTGCAATCCATCCGGGGTTGCGGGTGTCTATGGGCAGTGGTGATCGCTTACCATCAGGTGACCCGCTTGCTCGTTTGCCTTCCTATTCACATAAAAAAAAAATCTAAGGTGTGACACACGCGAAGCAGTAGCACTCATCAAAAACGTCTCGAGATATTGTTTATCTCTAGACAGTTTTGAACATTTCAATACAGGCATCTTACTACCGTGTCAAAAGATAGAAAGAAAGAAAGAAAGAAGACATTTATTCATTTTGCAAGACACACAAATATAAGAGCATACACACAATTTTATAGAAAAGAAACAACAAAAACAAAAAACACATATGAAAATTAGATCATCAGCGTTGTGTGTCTCCGCAAAAGTGAAACGGTCGCTGGCTCAGCATTACGCTGAGGTGTTAGACACCTGCAGCACTGATTTTCAGCCAGAACCGTTTGTGACTCAAGAAACGATACACAGGCAAAATATACTACATAAACCATAAACTTTTACGTAAGTAATGTAATAAATAGATATAATAAATAGACAGAACCCGACTTATGTGTGACTAGAAAATACATAAATTTATTAAATAGTTTACAATAAACAAAAAACAAAAAGTAAGGAAGACTATATTGTTCAAAGACAACAAGCTGGCATATCAGTGTACAAAGTGCTGGAGGACTATTTTAAGGATTTTTGAAGCGTCAATAAGTGATCCTTCAGCTTGCGCTTGAAGGTGTAACTACTTGACGCTCCTTGGATAGGGGGGGGAATATCATTCCAGCACTTGGACGCCGCAAACTTGAAACTGCCTCTGAATGCCGCAGTTCGGTGCTTAGGCACGAGAACCATTGCGCTTCTGCGCTCACTCTTCGACCAAACCATCTTGTTAAAGAGGTATGATGGGGTCTCGTGACGTCTCACACCGAACAGCAAAGTGGCGAGGTGCATGCGCCTGCGCGCTGGCATGTTCAGCAAGTTGGCGGCGTTCAGGTATGGGGTGATATGGGAGCGGGGAGGGACGCGGAAACAAAAACGAGCACATGCGTTTTGCACTCGCTGTAAAAGCCTCTTAGAGCGACCAAGAATGCAACCGCCATAAATAACATCACAATAGTTTAGTCTGGACAATATAAGCGATTCACAAAGGTCAACACGCAAATCGACACTAAGGTAATCGCGTATATTGTACAGAACTTTGAGGCGGTAGAAGCAGTTACTCACAACTTTCAAAACGTGGTTCTCAAAGTTCAGCTTGCCATCCATTAGGAGGCCAAGGTTATTGGCTTCTACCACCCGCTCTATTGGGTCACCCATGACGGCAACATTCCAGGTAGCCAGAGCAGCAAGAGTATTCCGAATTTGATGCCTCGATCCAAAAACGATATATTTCGACTTGCCGGGATTCAGAACCAAACAGTTCTTCTCCGACCAAGCCGAAACACGGTCCAGATCTGCATTGATTGAGTCCACAGCTGAAGACATCTCTGACGGCGCGCAGGAGACATACAATTGCAGATCGTCCGCATAAAGATGGTATCCACTGCTCTTTATACTGTTGATAATATCAGAACTATACAATATAAAGAGCAGAGGTCCAAGTATCGAACCCTGCGGCACTCCCCGTGTCACAGGGCAAAGAGAGGACCGCAGAGCACCACCATCCACCCCACGCAATACGACTGTCTGCGCCCGGTCAGTCAAGTAGCTGTTAAACCATTTTATCGCCGTGGCATCAAATCCGTAATAAGACATCTTAGATAATAGCAAGGGAATGCTAATACAATCAAAAGCCCTGGAGAAATCTAAAAGCACTAATATGGTACTTTTACCATCATCCCGAGCCTGCAAAATATTATCGACTACATCGAGTAACGCAGTAGCTGTCGACCGACCCTTGCGAAAACCAGATTGCAGTTCAGGTAGGATGCTGTATTTCTCCAGGTATTCCGATAGCTGTTCGCAAACCACCCTTTCTATTATCTTTGATGCACAGGGAAGAATACTAATAGGACGGAGTTCGGACAGATTGACAGGATTTGTGGTTTTCGGTAACGGGGTCACTTGAGCGATTTTCCAGTCAGTCGGGAAAGTCATAGTCTGAATACTCCTATTGATGATGAACGTGAGTATCTTAGAAGTCACCGGAAGAGTCATAAGTAACATGTCAATAGCAATCAAATCATGTCCCTTTGCAGTCGTTTTAATAGATTTTATAATTTTGGTCACAGTTTCAAAGGTTGTTGGTGAAAGAGTAAAACTTTTGTCACTATATCTATCAAATTCATACTGTGTCAGGTCAGATATAGATACGACAGGACTGCCAGGTATATTTAAGAAATGTCGGTTTATTAAGTCGGGGTCGTTAAAGTGTGTCGGGAGGTCAGTCCGCGTCTGTGAGTCTGGAAGGACAGTGCGCTTTAAGTTTTTCCAGAGAGTCTTTGAGTCGGTAACGTCGTTGATGTGGTGCTTGAAGTAGGCACTTTTCTCGCTGTGGATGGCTGCGATCACCAGGTGTTTCAACTCTAGGTAATATTGCTTATGAGCATCAGTCTTGGAACGCTTGTATTTGGCGTGGGCTTTGTCCCTAAGACGCATCATAAGCTTCACATTGCTTGTCAGCCATGGTTTGAGTGCCTCCTTCACCACGATCGTCTTTTCAGGCGCGTGTTTGTCGAATATTTGTAGAACAAGTTCGTTAAAAATTCGAACCATGTCGTTCACGTCATCAAGTAAAAGTATTTGGTCCCAATTTATAGATTTAAGGTCATTGTCGAAATCACTTAAGTTAATGTCTTTAAGAGGTCGGTATGTAATACGTCTCGGCGTCGGTTTCGGTTTTTTTATGTCGAACTCGGCCGTAATAAATGCATGTCTACCCAGGTCGGGAATGTGCTTCACGTCCACATTCACAACGCGAGCGTCAGAGCAAATTAGGTCTATAGTCGTCTCGCTGTGATCAGTGAAATGCGTCGGGTCACTTACATGTTGAGTCAAGTTAACAGAAGTTAAGAAATTCATCAAACATTCAAACTTAGTGTTGGTTTGGTCAGTAAAATTTATGTTAAAGTCTCCAAGCAAGATCAAACGGTCGTAATTAACAAAAGATGTGATCGAGGTCGTAATGGCGTCAAAAAAGATGTCAACATTAAGCCAAGGAGGCCGGTATGCGGTTCCAATTATTAAACGTTTGCCGTTTACATTGAATTTCAACCACATTTGTTCTACGAGTTCGGCCGGTGGGTGCGGGAGAGTGCGAGCATTAAGATCGCGGCGGATAAAAAACCCCACGCCCCCCCCGCGCCCCGCGCGGATTTCGGCTGGACGCGCAACGTGACGCAGTCGATATTCCGCCACAGTCGGGGCACGGCCGTCCTCGCCGGTGCGTAGCCAGGTCTCGTTGATAGCAATAACGTCGGCTTTTGTCGTGGTCACAGTCGCAATCAACTCGTCATGTCCCGTACCAAGGGATCCAGCATTAAATAAACCAACTTTGAAGTGTTTAAAACGAGGCATGGCAAGAACAGAAAAACATTACGTAATAACAATAACAACAATGAAACGGAAGAATGCAGGTAAATATGACATCTATACGTAGTGTGGCAATATCAATATAAAATATATGCATATAATACGTGTTATATAAATATATTACTCTGTTTATAGAAAAATCACAGAACGGGGCCAAAAAAATCAGTGGTTTCACTTTTGCGACGACAAAACACACTAAAGAAAACGCAATTGTAACAAAAGAAACACACGGGAAGGCCACAATAGTAAGGTAATAGTAAGGATGATTGTATAAAATTGTTTTGGCTAATATGAATTGGACAGACATAGATAACATTAATAACGAAACACTTTTCTTTTTCAGGACTTCACAATAAAAAACAAACAGTAGACAACGACTAAACATTTGACTCGGCATCGGCGACCGGGGTAAAAATACTCAGGTCCGCTAGGCTGCGCAAGCGATGACCCGGCTGGCCGTCAGCTTTACGGGCATAGATCCTTCCGCCCCGGGTCCACACCCAGCGCCAGGCGGCGGCGCTCCCGGCCTCGCGGGCGCGCTGGAACAGCTGGCGGTTGGCGGCCGTCAGCCGCTCGTTGACGTAGAACCGCCGCGGCGCCGCGGACAGGCCCAGGCCGTCGGTGGTGGCGCCGCGGCGCACGCGCGCCTGCTTCAGCAGGTCCTCGAAGACGGCGCGGCGCGTCATGCGCACCACCAGCGGCCGCGGCCGACCATCCTCGCGCTCGCCGCCCACTCGGTGCGCGAACACCACGTCCCGCACGTCCAGCTCCACGCCCAGCTTGACACTGATCCGCGTGACCAGCCCGATCGCGTTCTCGCCCGACTCCTCCGGCACGTTGGATAACTGGACGTCGTTCGCGAGCAGCTCCTGGTCCCGCTCGTTCAGCTCCGCCTGGAGCGTCGCGATGGCTTCCTCCAGCACCTTGGTGGCTACCGGCACAGTGCTATCGACGGCAGCTTTCTCCACGGCGTCGACGCGACCCTCCAACGCGTCCACCTTCGCGCTGATGTCCGCCATGCTAGCCCTGACGTCCTGAAACTCCTGGCGAAACTCCCTGAGCTCACGCCTCAAGGCCTGGAGCTCCTCCCGGAACAGCTGGATCTCGTTTCCAAGCGATGACTGCGCCGTACTCTCAGGCATCGGAGACACCGGCCCAGCACCCGTTGAGGCCTCCGCAGCGGTGGGCGCCGCAGCAGGTGAAGGGCGTGAAACGGTGGCCGGAGCATCAGCGGGGGCCGCGGGGCCAGCGGTGTTGGCGTCGGCGGCAGACGCCGCCGGCACAGGAAGCGGGGCACTGGCGGAATGTGAAGCCGCGGCCTGAGCATCGACAGACCCCGCAGACGCAACAGGCTCAACGGCGGTGGCGGCGGGCTGGGTGAGCAGGCCCTTCACCGGCGTGTCGGCGCGGTTGTCTCGCGGCTGGAACCGCTTGCACGTCGGGCAGCTCCACTCTTGAGTGACCGCTTTCCCGGCAGGAACCCCTACGCAGGCGCAGTGATAGTGGCCGCTGCATTTTGGGCACGCAATGGTCCCAGTACGCCCGGTGAACTTCGCACAAGCCGCGCATTTATTTGTCATTATTGTTTGTTTGTTTTTTTTTTTTTTTTTTTTTTTTTTTTTTTTTTTTTTTTTTTTTTTTTCAAGATCAAATCTGTCAAGGGATAATGATTATCCCAAGGCTTTTGAGAGAGAGAGAGAGAGAGAGAGAGAAACATTTATTTACACGCATTCGATACACGTAGATTTAAAAATATGAAGAAATACAATATACTTAAGAATAGTTACCGATATGGTGTAAAATGGGCCCCACTCAGCATAATGTTGCGGCAACCGCAACGCTGTTTTTCAGTGGGACCCGGATAAAGTTAAAAAAAATTGGTTGCCTGTAAAGTCGGTATACGGGCGAAAGTTTTACGTGACAACGACTTTGAGTGGTAAAATAATTTTAATGTGAATATTCATTCGTATAGTAGGAAGAAGGACGTGTAAACTTGTATGCAGGCGCCTAAGCGAAATAGAAGCGCAAGACATGAACCGGTGTGTATGCCTATCTCTCTCACTCTCTCTCTCTCGCTCTGTCTCTCTCGCTCTTAGGCGGGCTAACTGTGCTCGAGTGGAAGGGACGCGTGCCTTTCACTTTTTATGTCTGTCTCTCTCGCTCTTAGGCGGGCTAACCATGCCCGCGTGCCTCTCACTCGCTCTCATTGTGAGCGCATAACGTGAGCGGAGCGTAACGCAGTTTCTTGAAGTGTCACCCGGCAAACCAATTTATAAGACGTTGTCACGTCAAAAAAATTTTGGATGTGTGCCTATATCAGAAGACAGACGTCTGCTGGACATAGGTCTTCCCCAGGGATAGGTATCTACGGCGATTGGTTTTGTGCTACCCTCAGTCAATGGCTTCCAGCAATCTTAACAAGCTAGCTTATTACGTAACTCACTCGCGATCACCGTCGTCTTCATTTTGACAGTTCATGTATGGGCTGACAATTGGCATCGGAATCAGCTAGCTGTCACATTCATACATGAACTGTCAAAATGAACACGATGGCGATTGCCAGCGAGTTTCGTAATAATCTTGCTGATCGTCCATCCTTATGGAATGTCTACCAGCAGCAAGCAGTAAACAGTAGTAAATGTTATTGATTTGAAAAAGATGTAGAAAGTTGAGATTTTTTTCGCTCATTCTGGTGGTAGGTAAGTTCTATTGGGTTCTAAAGTTAACAGAAAAAAAAACTGTATTACGGCTGAAACTAACAATTTAGTAGCATGTAACAAAACCAGTAATTACCGTTTCTACTAATCTTAATTGCGTAGTAGCAAATTAGGATTCAGTTAATTGAATACTAATTAATAAGGATAAGCCTAATTCAACCAAAAGTATCTATTTTCTTTTTATCATTTATATTGCGTCATAAAAGTTGCGTAAAAGGCAAGAAGGCGGTTATTAGGGGCACAACGAGCGGAAAACCACGCTCTCTGCTCATCCTTTGACACTAAAGTGTTGTACGGGGGAAATTTATTCATAGAATTCAATTTACTTCAGGTGTGCCTTGACCCTTAACGGTGAATAAGCGCCCCTTATTATGGTCGACTTTTGCTCCTTTATTTTATTAAAATCTTCGTGTCAAATACAATTTAGAAACAATCGGGGCAATTGGCTTCTTCGGTTCTGTTTTTTATTGGTGCATTGTTTTGTAATACGTGTTGATTTGTGACGACGTTGTGCTTAGCCGAAGGGCTTATGGTAAATTTTAAATGTATTTTTTTTTTAATTCTTACCAATACCCTGGACTATCTTCTAATCTGCACTTATATATTTATTTGCATGGAGGGTTTAATTATTATAACTACGAAATTGATTTGCAAAACCATTTTTCTATTAGATGGCTATCAACGCTATCCATGATTAAGTGAAACTATTAATAACGAACTGGCAGACTTTACGCATCGCTCAAAAACGAAGTGGACCGAGCTTTGTTTTGAGCTACTGTTGTGTTATAGGTATACTGTGTTCTTGTGTATGTATTGGATAAATGTAAGATGCCAATTGATAGAAAAACTATATGTTTAATGCCTGTTTCTTAATTTAGGAACTGCATAATTCTTTTAAAACATTGATGTAGCGTAATCCGTCGTTTGATTTTGTTTTTGTATTTTTTATATTCTGTTTGTGAGTGGCGGACATTTTTGTTTGTTGAACTTTACCTGCATTTATAGTCTGTGTCCTGTTTGTAATCCAAGGACACGGTTCCAACTACCGGTACTTAATGCTTAAATGGTTACATGTGTATTTTTTTTTGTTAGTGCTCAAATTTAAATCAAGGTTTAATGAACCTGTCATTGAACGGCGTAGATTTTATAGCTACCCGCAAATTCTATCTCTCTATTTTCCTTGAAATTCCACGTATCACTTCAACCAAACGAAAATATAACCAAGGTACTTACATTGTTTTCTATCAAAACGTACGACTGATTCCCGTATTTTTCTATTCGAAAAACAACTCCGAAATCCAACTCCGGTTCCGAAAATACACGTAAACCGTTATTTTTTGCCCGTTCCCGCTTATTTGAATTTCGTGCATCTGTCGAGGCACATTTATTATTCTCGCGTTGGAACTAAAAAGGCAGTAAGCGACATTATTTCTTAAACGCAGTAAAGTTAAATGTCACAATTATTTTCGTTATTTTTGTAAATATTTTTTTTAATTGTTCACGTATACCTGTGAACTGAAAAAGGACGAAAACACTAACAAAAACAGGACATTTTGAAAAAAAAAAACATTTTTTATACAAAATGGATACTTCAGACACAGTGTGGAGTTTATAATGACTAGCTAAAACCGTTTTTTGCTTATATTTTTATTTTCCAATAATTTACCATTTCTGTTGTCGGTTAGGTAGTATTTGTATGACACTGTTGTCATTGACCCACTTGCTCGTTTACCTTCCTATTCACATTAAAAAAAAAAATACCAAATTCAGATCATTGCATTGTTAAATGAGCGTTTCTAAAAAAGTTTGTACATTTGTCGTTTGTAGGTGTCCTGTGCAGATTTATTATTTTCTTTAATCACCAGGCCACTGTGTATTTTATTTGAGTTATTGAGCATAAAATTCGTTTCATTATCTTAAATATAAATTAACTGTCTTAAATGTATATGTATTTGATCATTTAAAAAATATTTTTTTAAAATAATCATTCAGTAAAGTTTGTATGAAAAGGTAAATGTCCCATTGTAAATTTCGAACCTAAAATATCGATTTTTGAAATCAGTTTTACGTTCTCGATTCCGTGGTGTGTTTTATTAACTTATTATAGGCTCAAGCAATTCATTTCTACATTGTTTTCATATCCTTGTCTAAGAAATAATATTTAAAATTAACGATTAAAGTTTGTCCCAGAAAAAGTTCCAATTTTGATTCCAGTTTTTGTTACCGCATTTTCGTCCCAAAAGGTATTTCTTACAAAAAATTGTAGATTCTTTATAGGATGCTGGTAACACTAGCATCATATAGCCACCTTAATAATAAACAGTCACCTTTCAAAAATCAAAACGGCGAGTTGATAAAGTGCGTCGATGGTCAAACCTGAAATAAAATTCCTCCTTTGTTACTGGAAAAACCTGGGTAAATTTTGTTTTATTATTACTTTGAACTAAATTCTATTTATAAACACTTTATCAAGATTCATATTCTTAAATTCTTCGTTCAAATAGTACGATATATTTGGTTTCACGAATTTTTTAAATGTGCCGGGCACCATATTTTCCACCATTGGTTACTTCCTTTTTTGTTACTTTTTAATGGTAACGTATGGCTAGGAAATGGGAGTAACAAAAAAGAATTCCTAAGGCAGAGTGTAGACTATTTGAAAATGACTTTATTTATATACATGAGAGGTATTTTTATTTTTATTTGACAGTATTTGTGTATTTATTTAACGTAGATATTTAATATAAACGTAGATATCAAAAATTTATGGTATTTAATCACTCTATCTTTTAAAAAATGTATGTAGTGATTATAATATTGAAACCTGAGTAATGAATACTGTGCCTAAGAGTTCCTAATTTGTTACCAATGTTCCTCTTATTGTTACTGTCCCGTAAAAAAATACGAAGTTTGTTCATTTTTGTTTATATTTGTTAAAAAATATATATTTTAAATATTCCAGACGAAAATTTAGCAATTTAATTATGATAATTTCCAAAAATTATTAACGTAACTTTATAAATAAGCATTATATTGTAAAATTTCAGGGTACGTTTGACCAAATGGTAACAAAAAGGAGTGAATATCTTTATTATTTTGTGATTACCTTAAAAGAGTAAAGAATTAGCATTAAAAACGTACACAGTTTTATTATTGCTACCTTATTTCTTCAATAAAACCAACTAAATAATGTGTGTGGTTTCTATTTACTTAATTGAATCTTAGTAACAAAATAGGAATTATTGACTGCCCCGACTCAGTAGATTTAACTTTACAGCTTATTTTGTAGTTCGAATCTCTAAAAAAATACATTATCTAGAATCTTTAAGAACCAGGTAATAATATGCGCTTAAAATAATATCGAAAAGTATTAATTTCAAATTAGCCTATGCTGTCCGCCAAATGTACAAACTTTTTTAGAAACGCTCAAATATTGATTTGCAAGATTTGATTACGCAGACACGAGAAAACAGGGTCAAAATCATTTAATTTACATTAATTTCAAAACACTTTAACATCACATCCATTACTAATTTGTTCAACAATTCCAACCTAACTCACAAAAGGCGCTTACACATTTCATGCCTGTCGTCGTAGACTTGTTTGGCGGCCATGTTTTCTTTACAAAGGTGCGAGTATTTGGGTCAGCCATCAAGCGTTTGATCAATTACATTAAAGCGATTGAATGATTTTACGCCTTAGTCCTGATCGACCACCCGTTACGCAACTAAAGGCTCCAAAGCCAAATATTTGTATATTAGTTTGTATTATAAGTATACGAATGGAGGGAGTTACCGCGTGGCGCTTACGACAAAGCTTTTAATACCTATCACGTTTAGTTTACCACCCTCTCTACTCGTCACCTTTAATATTGCAATGTGTTGTAATTTTAAATTAGTTGGTTTAAATAAATGTTTTAAATTCCTTAATTATTATGCCTATATTATATAGATTTTGTATTATTTACTGAGTTTAAAATTAGCATTTACATAAATTAATACTAACAAATATCTATACTAAATTTAATTTATCGTTAACTTTCGATAGTGGTGGCACATCACTATTTTTGAATTGCAAGAAACAGGCAACACAGGTAATGTCATTTTAGTATTCTAGTATGAAAAAATAGACTATTTGTAGTGGTTGGATTGGTTTGAAATGTGATACCTATGTAGGATGGAGCAAGTACAATCAACATAAAAAGCTTGTATTAAAAATGGCACTTAACAAAAACTTCTTTTCAAATCACTTCACGCATCTAGGTAGGTACAAACGGTAATGAATTTCGTTTGACCTACTCTCATATTTCTCTTGTAAAATACGTCGCACAATCCAAGTCCAAGCCCACCTGGAGAGTCGTGAAATATTATAGCTCACGAAAATAAAACCCAGATAAATTGTCAAGAGAGATGTGGGGACGTATTGTAGTTAGATTCTCGTACGTTCCTCGTGATATATCGTTGTATGTCATGCGTTGTCTGGTGTAATACTTGATAAATATGGCGGTTTTTAAAGTTCGCGAGTATGGGAACGAGACGCGAATTTTGAACAGAGTATCTAGTGAAAGTTTTTGACATTAAATGTAACCTATGACAATCACAAATAAACCTAGGTACACATTTGGCACCGCAAAACGAGGTGAGAAGTGAAAAATCTATGTTCAAACCTCAATATAAAATCTAACTAATATTATAAATGCGAAAGTATGGATGGATAGATGGATGGATGGATGGATGGATGGATGGATGGATGGATGTTTGTTTGTTACTCAATCACGCCAGAACGGCCCAACGGATCTGGATGAAATTCGGCGCATAGGTAGAAAATATTCTGGAATAGCACATAGGCTACTTTTTATCCCGGAAAATTGCGTAGTTCCCGCGGGATAGCGATAAACGAATTCTTTGCAGACGAAGTCGCTGGCAACAGCTAGTATTTTCATATGTGGCAAGTTGATTTTTATTGATAAAAAATGCTCCGGTGGTGTAAATTTTAATGATTATTCCGTCGTTTAGTTTATAAGTTTAAATAATAAATACTAAAATATAGCCAAATCCCAGCTCACCCCGTAGTAGGGTCAGAAGGGATAGGAAACAAAATAGGTAAATTAAAAAAATTACTATAGCAAATTACCAGAAACAAACCGATATAATATGTATAAAAATACTAGCTGTTGCCAGCGACTTCGTCTGCAAAGAATTCGTTTATCGCTATCCCCCGGGAACTACGCAATTTTCCGGGATAAAAAGTAGCCTATGTGCTATTCCAGACTTTTCTCTATCTATGTGCCGAATTTCATCCAGATCCGTTGGGCCGTTCTGGCGTGATTGAGTAACAAACAAACATCCATCCATCCATCCATCCATCCATCTATCCATCCATCCATACTTTCGCATTTATAATATTAGTTAGATAACTAAACTACTTTAAGAGCAAGCTGAGCCAAAAAATTTAAGTACCTAGCAAGTGAAAACACAAAATATTAGCATAACAATAAATAATAACAGATATTACGTTCTTATTTATTCTTATGATATTAGTTCTATCCTCATCTTCCGCACTCCCTTCTGACCCCGTTTACAGTACACAATAACACAGAAAAAACAGTACATTATTATGATTAAAAACAAAAGACTGATATTCTATACTCCGTTGCAAATTGAACAAAAGCTTGTAAGCGGGAGGGACCTAAACAAAGTCTTTAACTTCCAAATAAAAAGCGTACTGTTCCAATAACAAACTTCGCGCATACCATCCTTAATCGCCGCTTAAACTACTTTTAAGACGTCCCCAGATCTGCCAAATTGAAAAATAACTAAGCGTGCTCGCGATAAATTTGCTCCAAAAGTTTTCGATCGCTTTAAACTAAATATTGGATCTTAAAGTTTCGCGCGCCGCGTTTAATGCGGCAATATATTTTGCTTTTTTTTACATTTAAGGGAATCGACTTTAGCTATTTCGGAACAGTTTTATCTTTTACAAAATGAGTTTTCATTTGCAATTGTAAAAGTGAAGTTCTTTCGCAATTATAAGACTTGTAGGGATTGTAATTTCACTTTAACGACCGGATGGTCTAGTGGTTAGAAAACCTGACTATGAAGCTTGAGATCCCGGGTTCGATTCGGCTAGATAATTATTTTGTATGAAAATACCAATGTTTATTTTATTGAATCAGGCGTTACTTTGCGGAGGTCCATTTCAATGAACACAAAATATTTACCTTGCTACTCCGCTACTTACGTGCAAGTTAACCAAGCCTGTGCGAAATATATACGTTTTGCATGCAAGCCCTCCCACCACTACTACCACACAAAAACACACAAATCCCACAAACTTAATTAATCCTAACACCACACAAACACTGACGCGCGTTGCGATCCCTCTACGGGATCATTCTCAAAGTTAGAGCACAACCGATGCACATGCGAACCAATGTCGTACTAATTTGTAAAACTATAAATAAACTAAATGTACCCACATTCGTATATTACCAAACTACCCTCTTATTTATAATTTTAATTAGCCATCAACAACTACCTTCATAAATTTTTCCGACTACAACAAAAACAAAGAGGGTTATGTATTTAACAAAACAATTTTACTATTCATCAAAATGGACACGCAACCAAGGTGATGACACCAAGTTCACCTGTTCGTTAATTATTGAAGCACTATTGTTGTACCTAATTATTTCCAACTGCTCTAAAACATCCAACCGTAAAAATTATTAATTTTTTTTTTTTTTTTTTGATTTTTTCAAGATTCAAGGAACATGTTGCCTCGTTTAGGCTTAATCATCCAGATAGATCAAATTTTGCAAAACACTTATTAGAATCAAATCATTCATTGTCGGATTCAGCAGCATTTGATGTTTTGCATTTTTGTGAAAAGGGTTTACGTTGGATGTTTTAGAGCAGTTGGAAATAATTAGGTACAACAATAGTGCTTCAATAATTAACGAACAGGTGAACTTGGTGTCATCACCTTTGTTGCGTGTCCATTTTGATGAATAGTAAAATTGTTTTGTTAAATACATAACCCTCTTTGTTTTTGTTGTAGTCGGAAAAATGTATGAAGGTAGTTGTTGATGGCTAATTAAAATTATAAATAAGAGGGTAGTTTGGTAATATACGAATGTGGGTACATTTAGTTTATTTATAGTTTTACAAATTAGTACGACGTTGGTTCGCATGTGCATCGGTTGTGCTCTAATTTTGAGAATGATCCCGTAGAGGGATCGAAACGTGCGTCAGTGTTTGTGTGGTGTTAGGATTAATTAAGTTTGTGGGATTTGTGTGCGTTTTGTGTGGTAGTAGTGGTGGGAGGGCTTGCATGCAAAACGTATATATTTCGCACAGGCTTGGTTAACTTGCACGTAAGTAGCGGAGTAGCAAGGTAAATATTTTGTGTTCATACCAATGTTTGTTCTCGAATCTTGGACGTTTAATGTGTATGTCATATTATATTATGTGGGTAGGCGACACATGTGTGGTGTACCCTAAAGAAAAAATAAATATCAGTTTCTTGCTAGAACCTGTGTTTGATTTGTCGTGTCCCACGTATCATGACATGGCGCAGCTGGTAATTTAATTTAAAAGTTAAAATAAACGTATCAAGAAGTGAAAAGACAACTGAGACAGTGAATAGTGAAACGTACAAATAGAAATGGAATCGGTTTTAGCTCCACCGTCACCATTTAATTTCGACGAAAATATGTTGAACATGGCGTCCGGTAATTTGTGTCAGAGCTGGGAAAAATGGAAAAATGGATTCCGAATATATTCCAACGCCTGCGAATTAACTAACAAGACATCTGAGGTTCAATTTAACATATTATTACATGTAATCGGTGAGCAGTGTCGGGAAATTGTGGATCAGTTGAGTGTCAAATGTACGACGGCAGATGGTGTGTTGACGGCACTGGACGGTCACTTTAAAACAAAAAAAAATGTAACGGTCGAGCGTCATCGATTTTTTACTCGCGATCAAGAAGATTACGAGTCCATAGATCAATATGTATTTATTTTGAGAAAATTATCACAATCGTGTGACTTTGGAGAATTAACCGATGGGTTAATTAAAGATAGACTAGTGTGTGGTGTTACAAGTGCGGCGATTAGAGAAAGGTTATTACGAGAAGATGATTTAACCTTGAGCAAGGCGTTAGAGATATGCAGGGCCGCTATTGTCTCTCGTATGTACTCCGATAATATAAAACAAAGGAATGTTAATGAAGTGAACGTGGGCACAGACATAAACGGTAAAATAAATGTCATACGGCGAGAAGGCGGATATTCTGGAGTGAGATTTCGCGAGAGAAGCAGTGACCAGCGCGGCGGCGGCGCCGGGCCCGCTTGGCGCGGGCGCGGGCGCTGGATGACGCGCGGCGGCGGCTCGAGCGGTACGAGAGGTGCGGCGCGTGGCCGCTCAGCAGCAGCGCACCGCGGGCGGCCGGAAGCGCGCGCGCCGGCTGGCGGGTGCGGCCAGTGCGGCGGCCAGCACCGGAGGTACGAATGTCCGGCCTTCGGGAAGACCTGTACGAGGTGCGCGCGGATGAACCACTTTGCCCGAGTTTGTGGTGTGTACACGGTCGAAGAATCGGAAGAGCAGGTAATCCATTCAATTAATGATAACAGTAATGAGTGGAATGTAGAATTAGAAATAAACAATGCATTTATACGCTTTAAATTAGATACAGGAGCAGACGTAAATGTATTACCGAAGAGTTATTTGAATAAAATTGGAATTTCATGTAAAGAGTTGCTTAAAACTAATACAAAGCTAACAGGATACTCGGGTGCTAGCATAGATGTTATAGGAAAGGTTTTCTTAAGAGTCTACTATAAGAATAAGATGTATGTATTAGAATTTAAAATTGCAGATGTAAAATCATCACCTATTCTGGGTCGTAATGCTTGTTCAGAGTTAAACTTGGTCAGGCGAGTTATGTCTCTGCAAAAATCTGCGAATGATGAGGTTCCGGACTTTATTAAAGAATTTACAGATGTGTTTACCGGCATAGGATGTCTACCTGGAAAATATAGTATTAAATTGAAATTAAATGCGATCCCGGTGATACACGCGCCACGAAAATTACCTTTTGCCATTAAAGACGAAGTTAAAAATAAACTATCTGAAATGGAGTCGCAAAACATTATAGCTAAGGTCGAGGGCCCTTCCGATTGGGTGAGCAGCATAACCGTTGTAAAGAAAGCCAATGGTGACTTACGGATTTGTTTAGATCCTAAGGAGCTCAACAATGCTATTAAAAGGGAGCATTTTCGGTTGCCTACATTGGACGAAATAGTGTCGAACCTCTCAGGAGCGCGGTATTTTAGTACTCTGGACGCAAGTTCTGGATTTTGGCAGGTCAGCCTCGATGAGAGTAGCAAGTACTGTACGTTTAATACTCCTTTTGGCCGATACAAATTCTTGCGGATGCCATACGGTATATGTTCGGCGTCAGAAGTCTTTCATAAAAAAATATATGAAAACTTTGATGATATAGAAGGTGTATGTATGTACATAGATGATTTGTTAGTATATGGACGCACGAGGGATGAGCACGATGAAAGATTGAAAAAAGTGTTAGAGAGATGTAAAAAAGTGAACCTAAAGTTGAATAAAAATAAATGTAAATTTGGATTGGAGGAGATCAAATATCTAGGTCATCGCATAACAAAGAACGGTTTAAGCCCAGATGACTCACATATCACTGCGATAAAAAATATGCCCACTCCAGTAAATAGGAAGGACGTGGAGAGATTTTTAGGTCTAGTCACTTATGTTGGTAACTTCATTCCAAGTCTATCAGAAAAAACACAGCCGATTAGGGAGTTACTAAAAAAGGAAACAGAATGGCATTGGAATGAAGGGCAAGAGAAATGCTTTAATGATCTAAAAGAAACCTTAACTAAACGTCCAGTTCTTCAATATTATAGTATGAGAGATCCAATTGTTATTTCAGTTGACGCAAGTAAGTCCGGTCTAGGGTGTTGTTTGATGCAAAACAATTTACCGGTTTGCTACGCGTCGAAGTCGTTAACCAAAACGGAGCAAAGATATGCACAAATTGAAAAGGAACTTTATGCATGCGTTTTTGCTTGCGAACGTTTCTATCCTTATATTTATGGTAGATCTGACATCACAATAGAGACCGATCATAAACCACTGATAAGTATTATAAAGAAATCTATCGTAGATTCACCTTCACGCCTGCAGAGAATGTTGTTGAGACTGCAGCGCTATACATTTCAATTAGTATATAAGCCAGGTAAACATTTGTATATAGCGGACGCGTTATCCCGCGCATACGAGCCGGGCGCCGGCGCGCGCGCCGAGCACGCCGCCCGCGACACCCTGCACGACGAGGTTTGCGCCGTGCAGCGCGCACTGCACGGTGCCGCTCAGTCGCATCTCACCGATACGCAATATGTTGCATTGCAAAAGCAATCAGAGAACGACGATGAATTTAAACAACTAAGCAGATATATCTTGAAAGGATGGCCAACGGATAAAAAATACGTAGCAGACATAGTAAAACCTTACTGGTCATACAGGGGTGAGCTTACCACTGCGCAGGGTTTAATATGGAAGGGAGACAAAATAATGGTTCCTAAGACACTGAGAAAAGACATACTAAATAAAATACATATAGGGCATATGGGCATGGAAAAGTGTAAGTTGCGGGCTAGGGAAATCGTATTTTGGCCCGGTATCAATAACGACATTAATAACGTGGTAGGTAATTGTAATGTATGTTTGTCCCATAGGAATCATAATCAGAAAGAACAGTTGATACCCCATGAAGTCCCAGACCGACCGTGGCAAAAGGTTGGAGTAGACCTATTTCAACTTAAGGGGCTCAATTACTTGTTGTTAGTGGACTACTTTAGTAAATTTCTGGAAATTGTGCCTCTATCGTCAACAATGTCGGATCAGGTAATATCGTGCTTAAAAGACATTTTTAGTCGACAAGGAATACCAAGTACAGTGATGTCGGACGGAGGCCCACAGTTTGCGTCGAATGTTTTTAAGCAGTTTGCAAATGAATGGAATTTTGCTCACATACAATCTTCTCCGCGATATGCAAAGTCTAACGGCCAGATAGAACGGACAGTGCAGACTGTTAAAAACATCATGATAAAAACTGCCGAATCTAACATTGATTATAGGTTAGGGCTACTGGAGTACTTGAATACCCCGCTGTCTAACGAGTTAGCGTCCCCGGCTGAGCTATTACAGAGCAGGAAAATGAGAAGTATTGTCCCTACTCCAAATAAATTATTAAAACCTAAGACACAAACGAAAGTAAGAGAAACTTTGATTAGAAAACAAAACACACATACAAAATATTACAATAAAAGTTCAAAAAATTTACCTATTTTAAATACAGGTGATAAAGTTAAAATACTATTAGATATAAATAAAAGATTCTGGACATCAGGGACTATATTACGAGTGTTAGGCGCCCGTAGATATGAAATTAAAATGCTAAATGGCAATAAAATAATCAGAAATCGTAAATACATTATTAACGACTCGCCACAGAGACATGACGCGCCTGATGATTTTTTCTTTGATTTCGATGACATAACGCCCAACCCCGACACCCCGCGCAATGTAAACAATAACGCGCCCATAACTAATAACATGAAATGTACTCGTTCCGGCAGGATAGTGAGGCCTCCGGATAGATGGGGCGCCTGGGTCTGAACCGGGTCTGAACGCCGGTTCCTACCAAAGCAATCACCATACACCACTGTCAATTAATTAACTAACGGCTAATCTAACTAGTAATCATTGCAAAGTAAATAAAATAAATGTTGCAATTATTAATAATAATTAATAAAATTTGATTATTATACAATATTATATAATTTAATTAATTAATGATATCAATTTAATGTTTGATTCATGAATTTAAACTTTTAAACTGTGAATTAAAGAATCGATTATTATATTTAAGATGAATTGATAATTTTATTATACTGTAATCAAATCATTATCCTAGAAAACAATATATTCAATTTACAATCCAAATGTAACCATTTAAAACTTGTCACTTATTTAATTATGCATGATAGTGAATATAATAAATAATGTACTTATATATTGATTTAGTGTAGGTACACTAATTCATGCATGTAATGTTTGAATTACGAATGTGAGTCGAGATAATGTTAAGCTAGGAACATTTATGTTAAAAGCATGCTTTTGTAAATAAAGCGCTTGCTTTGTTTAATTAAAACTATTTTTATTTATAAGAAAAGAGATAGGCAATGTTAAGTAGCATGATGTAATTTTAAACATAAGTTTACTTTTTTTTGAAAGTGCTTGTTTTGTTTTATTTAAATTGTTTTCGTTTAAGAAGGAAGATGTCATATTATATTATGTGGGTAGGCGACACATGTGTGGTGTACCCTAAAGAAAAAATAAATATCAGTTTCTTGCTAGAACCTGTGTTTGATTTGTCGTGTCCCACGTATCATGACAGTGTACTATTTAAGGATTGTATTTATCTATTATAAGTATGTTTATCCGTTGTCTAGTACCCATATAAAATTTGGGGCTAGGTCAATTGGTGTCTATTGTCCCAAGGTATTTATTTATTTTTATTTCAAGCCGTAGAAATTTAATGGTGTGTGTGAAGTTAACAATCCGCACTGAGCCCGCGTGGGATCTATAGCCCATTTTGCAGCAGTAGGACGTATGTAAGGTAGAGATATTTTTTCTTTTTTTTTTCAAAAACGAAAAATAAATATTTATCCGATGTACCTATCCGTCACAGAATAAGAAATATTAAAGTTACAGAAATCTTTCAAATACTGTTCTATTGACTCCGAAATATTTTTACAGCAATAATTAAAATAGAACCATTACCTTAAGTGCGTTCTCCTAAAAACCTTTCACAAAATAGAAACGTTTCCCCATTCATCGAGCGATCCCAAGTATTGCAAAACATTTTTTTCCATCAATCCATTTATATTAATATCAGAAATGACAATAGTGAAACATCCCCGTTTCTGAAATGTTTATGATTCCGAGATCATTCTCGATTGTTGTTTTATTCAAAGTTTGTCGAACGTTTTGGCGATATAAAAACGTTTCGTAAGATCAAATTGAATGTTATACGAGTATTGTCAGGGTAGAAAATAAAATTGTTCAGTATTTCGATAAATATCTTAACTTACTTTTTGTAGGATTTTTGTAATATAGCTACAGTCTGCGTGGACTTTATAATTATGTATTTTATTAAGTTCATTAAATTATTTATAGGTACACACAGCAAAGCTATTCGGTAAGCAGGTTTAAAGCGGCGCGTGCATGCAAAGGTTCTTACCGAATAGCTTTGCTGTGTGTACCTATAATAAGATGTAATAAGTTTTAAGTTTTCAAGACTTTGAGACCATATTGAAATTTATAACTTTAACTGATTTTAACCGATTTCAAAAAAAACAATGACATTCGTAATTCCTAGAATTAAAAAAAAAATACTTACTCATTTTTTCCTTGTACCTATGGCTTCCATTTAGTAAACCACTCCGGCAAGTTTTCCGTACATTAAAAATAAGAAATAAAATCATTTAAATGTAAGTATTCAAAAGCCTCAAACAAAAACAGCTTTTTAATAAAAAATACACGGTATTTCCTTGAAAACAAAACTATTTGGTGAATTGGGTGGGTGCCGGTACGAAATTGTAAACCACTGTAGGATTTTCGGGAAACCCCGTGGAACATGAGCTCACAGAACGGGAATTAATTAATTCCAAATCTAGCACGCGGGTGCAGCCAAACCTGTTCCATAACGCGTTCAAGTTACGATAAGAAGCGAGTGTACAATTTTCTGCAGGGCCGACAACGCACTGGCTGTTGTTTTTGTTTCTTCGGGGCTGGTTCACATTAAAATTCACTTTTTGGTCACTTTATACTGATTTATTAATCAAAAACAAATTAATACTACGGAGCGCAGTCGCAGCGGCGCTAGCGGTTTGAAAGTCGGTGAGAGAGAGAGAGATAGAGAGATCAGTTCCGTCTGTCTCATTCGGAACATTTTCCCCCGCTTTCTTAATAGAAAAACTTAAGAGGTACTTAAACTAAAGAGATACTAAACGTGCTTATTACATTAACGTTCAGTCTCAGTATATACTTGTATACTTTTGTTTACACTTATGCACGCTCTCTATTAAATTACACATGCATAACTATGACATTATTTAAACATAAAACTATAGGTTACACCGTCTTACTGTCTGGCAATAAAACAAGTTTGTGTATAGGCCTTGTGTACTCGCCTGTAGCCGTTCTAATTAACGCTGATCTTACTAGATCATCAGTGGAGTTTTTGTTGACAGCTATCACTTTACCTAGTGGCCAGCAGGAGGGCGGAGTAGCTTCATCTTTTACAATGATCATGTCACCTATCTTTAAGTTAACTTTAATTTTTAACCATTTGTTTCTAGGTAACAATTCTGACAAATAGTTATTATAAAACTGTTTCCAAATTTTTTGTTTCATTTGGCTAACCCTCTGATACATGTTCAACCTGTTTTCATTCATATCTGACAAATTTGGCTCTGGCAGATCAGTAATTGCTGTTCCCAAAACAAAATGTGAAGGTGTAAGGTATTCCAAATCATTAGGCAAGTCTGTTAATGCACAAAGAGGTCTAGAGTTTAGGATTCCTTCCACCTGCACTAACAGTGTATACATAAGTTCATAGGTCAATTTTGCATTACAAAGCTGTCGTTTAAGTAAAGATTTAACTGATTTTATACCAGCCTCGTAAATTCCACCCATGTGGCTCGCTAGAGGAATAGTAAATTTCCATTGCATGCCATTCATGGCACAGAAGTTCACAATTTCAGAGTAAGAGGTTTCACTTTTGAAAATGTTATACAATTCAACTAATTCGTTATTAGCACCTTTAAAATTACTAGCATTATCCGAATACATACACTTAGGAACTCCTCTTCGAGCAATGAGTCGTTTTAATGCACAAATAAAAGCTTGCGAAGTGAGTTCAGTTACAAGTTCAAGGTGTAAATTCTTAGTAGCTAAACACACAAACAAACATATGTATCCCTTTTGATACCTGCAGTTACGAGACATTGACGTTCTTAGATAAATAGCACCGCTAAAGTCAACTCCCACATGAGTAAAAGGACGATAGAGAGTCACTCTTGGGGCCGGCAGATCCGCCATTTGCTGTCCGCATGCCTGTGATCTAAATCTGATACACCGTGTACATCTATGTATCACCTTCTTTACTTCATTTCTACCGTTTATTGGCCAGTACTTAAATCGAATAGTAGCCAATGTGGTCTGTGTTCCAGTGTGTAACAGTCTTAAATGGTAGTGCTGGATTATAAGTGTGGTTATGTGATCCTTAGCTGGAAGTATAATAGGATGAGCATGATTATAAGGAATGTCTGAATGTCTCAAGCGTCCGCCTGCTCGAATAAGTCCATGACTGTCTATGAATACATTAAGTTTTCTCAATGGACTGGACCTAAAAGTAAACAAATCAGCATTTGTGTCAGATCTAGAAGTATGATTGTCAGACTGTAATTTTAACTGTTTCAATTCTTTAAATTCTCTAGGAAAGGCTTGTTCTTGAGCAACTTTAATGACAAAATTGCTTGCTAAATCTAGCTCATGAACTGACAAATGAGATACTAGACGGTTTTGCCTGTTTTTGAAATTGTGTATGAATCTACGAACAAAGGCAATAATTCTTATTATCTTGCTGAAACTAGAATATTTCAAGAAAATTTCATAGAATGGGTTATTTTGATTGTTAGCTATTACATGAAGATTAGTTTTACAAGTAACTTCAGTCAACTCTGCTTCTGTGGGTATAGATGGCACGGTTAAAGGCCATTGAGTTCGCTCGTCAAGTAACCATGATGGTCCTTGCCACCAAAGGGTCAATGCTGGCAGCTTGTTAGGATGAACACCTCTTGTTAGGAAGTCTGCAGGGTTCTCCTTCGTGTTAATGTAATGCCAGGATTCACTCTTGGTCGTTTCTACAATTTCCATAAGCCTGTGTGAAACGTAAGGGTTAAGTTTTCTATTAAATGGTGTCTTAATCCAGTTGAGTACAATTAACGAATCTGTAAATAAAACTGTTTCATTTACATGTAATTTGTTAGTTGTGGCTTTAAAAAATCTATCCATGAGTTGTGCTAGCAGCAGTGCGCCACATAACTCAAGTCGGGGAATCGATTGTGTGCGTATAGGTGCAACTCTAGTCTTAGCCATGATTAAGTTACAAGTAGGTTTTCTGTTATGATAAACAGCATGTAGGTATAAGCAAGCTCCAAATGATTTTACAGAACTGTCACAAAAGCCTACCAGAGTGATAGTCGATGGAAGATCTGCAAAATAGCATCTAGGTATTTTTATTAGTCTTAAGTCGCCTAACTGTTCACAAAACTCAAACCAAGTGTGTTGAATCTGTGTAGGCAGTTCACTATCCCATGATAATTTAAGTTTCCAAATATCTTGCATAAGTATTTTAGCTAAAATTGTTGTGGGTGCAAGCACTCCTATGGGATCAAAAATTTGAGATATCTGCGACAATACATTTCTCTTTGTAGGTTTTACATCTTTAAATTCTGGTATGTGAATCTGAAATCTGTCACTAGATGGCATCCATTGTAAACCCAATGTTTTTACCGTATGTTCAGAAGTAAAATCGTATAAACTGTTGTTCTGATATGTGTCTGAATGCAGCATATTAATGTGATCTAGTATACTACGGTGGTTTGAAGACCATTTGTGTAATTCAAAATTCGCGGTTTTTAATAATTCAATGAGTTCAGTGCATAGTTCTTTAACCTGGTCTAAAGATTGTCCTCCAGACAGGAAATCGTCCATATAGGAATCAGCCTGAATGCAGTCTGCGGCAAGCGGGTATTTTTGTTTATTTACTTCCGCTAGATGGCGTAAAGTACGGCAAGCTAAATAGGGAGCGCATTTAGTCCCATATGTAACAGTCGAAAGCTGAATGCATTGCAATGGATCTGATTTCGAGTCTCTCCACAACACACGTTGAAGTGAACGATGATCTGGATTTATGAAAATGTTCCTGAACATTTTTACAATATCTGATGTAAACACATATTTATACAATCTGAATCTAATTATTATATCTAATAAATCATTATAAATATTTGGACCCTCAAGGAGTACATCATTTAATGAAATTCCTGTGCTGGTCTTAGCAGAACCATTGAACACAGTTCTGAGCTTAGTGCTCTGACTATCAGGTTTTAAAATCGCGTGATGAGGTAAAAAGTAAGACTTGCTAAGACATGTAGGTTGATTGAAATCTGTTATATACTCTGCATGTCCCAATTCAATAAACTCGTGTATGAATTTTCTATATTCATTGTGTAAATTTGGGTCCTTTTGGAACCTGTTTTCAAGCTGTAACAGACAACAATAAGCTATGTTAAATGAATCTCCTAACTCAGCGAGTCTATCTTGCACTATAGGTAAGTCAACCATGTAATGACCTGTTTCGGTCTGAATAGTAGTGTCTTCGAACAGTTGTTCACAATAAAGTTGTTCTTTAGAAAGAAACTTGTGGGGTTTGACTTCCTCTTGTTCCCAAAATCTACATAAAATGTCATCTGTTTGCTGTGCAGTAACAAATAAGCTAATTTGTGGTGATTTTATGTTTTTTATATTTGCTATATATGTGCCAGACACTATCCAGCCAAAGCGAGTCTCTATTAGCTGTGGCAAACTAGGTCCTAGTCTTATGTGGCCAGATTGTAGGATATCATAGAATATTTCCGCTCCTAAGAGTAGATCTATGTTGCCAGGGACAACAAATGTTGGATCCGCTAACATACGAGCCTGTGAAACTGGAAGGTTCCAAGCTTGCGTGTTAACAAATGAATGTGGCAATGGAACTGTTATGTTGTCCATTATTACAAATGTCAGACTAGCATGATAGTCATTAAATCTCGAGGTAATTTCAGTGGTTGCACTCACTTGGGTTTGTTTGTGTGTGTTGCCAATACCTTGTATATGGCATGTATTATATATAAACTTGTGCCGAAGCATTGTTGCTAGCTGATGTGTCATGATGTTGACTTCGCTGCCCGAGTCCAGCAGAGCGCGCGCTTTGTGCCAGCGGCCGTCTGCATCGCGGATGTTAACTATAGCTGTTGAAAGTAAAATTTGTGGTGCGTTAGTATTTATTAGCATGACTGTGGATGTCGAAGCTGTTTTAATATTGTTTGTAGGAATATTGGCTATCTGTTGACTATAAGCATGTTGATTAGGATTGGCTGTCTGTTGACTAGATGTATGTATGCTAGGTATGTTGTTTGTCTGTTGACTTGATGTGTGTGTGCTAGGTATGTTGATTGTTTGTTGACTGTATGTTTGTGCGCTAGGAATGTTGAGTGTCTGTTGACTGTATGTTTGTATGCTAGGAATATCGGGTGTCTGTTGACTGTATGTTTGTACGTCTGGAATATCTGGTGTCTGTTGACTGTATGAGCTACAATTATTGGGCATCTGTTTACTCACTGTGGAAGTACTGGGTGTATGTGATTGTTGGTTACAATTGTCTGCAACTGCAATATAATTTACTTTTCGCTGGGTATCCATATGTATGCTTGTGTGGTGCTTGCCACGACAAGTGAAGCAAGTTGTTTTTGTACAAATGTGCTTAGACTGATAAACCTGTAAACAGTTATAACATAAACATTTTGCTTTTACAAATTCAATACGTTTTGGTACAGATAATTCTAGAAAGCACGGGCACTTATGCAGCCTGTGTTCTCCTTGACACATGATGCAGCTATTGCTACTATTAGAGTTAGGTACTGAAATTAAATGTGACGTTCTAGTTTGACTAGAACTAGGCTTATCTGATTGTCTTTCTGTCAACATTTCAAAGGCAGTCACTCGCAAGCTAAGAAATTCCCAGAGCTCCTTGTACTTTGGTATAGCTGTCTCTTTACGACTCATCTCCCAGGCTGCTCGGAGGGAATTATCCAGCTTTTGAGTTAGTATAAACACTAATAAGATATCCCATTCGTCGACGGGGAGTTTTAATGCTCGCAGGGAGTCCAAACCTTGTTGTAATGTGACTAAAAATTCTTTTAAATTAAATCTAGTTACAGTAGGATGATTTACAAATGATTTTATATGATGATTAACAATGATAGTTTTATTTTCATACCTTTGAATCAGTATTTCCCATGCCTTATTATAATTACTTTCTGATATAAGCAAGGAACTAATGAGACCTGCTGCCTCACCCTTCAATGACACTTTGAGGTACTGAAATTTATGCAACACTGGAATGTCCGCAGTATCTACAGCAGATTGAAAGATGTTCTTGAATACCGGCCAGTCCTTTATTGAACCATCGAACGTTGGTAATTGGAGCTGAGGTAGTTTCACTTTGGATTGAGTGATCTGGGTGGTCATCAGTGTGCTGTTGTGAGACGAGGGGAAAAGTATGCTTTCCATAGCCGCCTTTGTATGGTAGTACTTTTGCTCGTTTGCTTCCCGTTCCCGCTCGTGAGCCTGTTGTCTTTCCTCGCTAGTGTCGAGTTGTTCGATCTGGGTTTGCACATTGTCTATCTTGTCGAAAACTGATGATAAATCGTCGTAACGCACTTTGAGTTCGCGTATATTATCAGTTAATGTGTCGAAACTTGCAACGTAATTAGCAGTTCTGGTGAGTTTGCCTTTCAAAACACCTCTTTGCGTTATTAACGCCGCTAAATCCATGTTTAGTCAACTCGTTGAAAAGTCTTCGGAATGCAACTTTCACTTGTACTATTGTACTGTATAGTATTTTCCGCCCGTAAGGCTTCTGTGTGTTCGATATAAATTCGTAAATAAGTAGTATTTATTGTAATGTGAAAACGTAATGATCTTACAAAAAATCAATTGTACAGAGCGTCGATCGAATACTTTTTTTTTTTTTTTTTTTTTTATGTCGTATAGACAATCTAGAATATAAGGCTAGTTGCACACTTGCTACTGCGCCTGCTCTCTCCACCCGCGTCGACTTGCGCTGTTATATTGGCAGTATCGATAGGCGATTACCTCTCGCGCACTTGAAGTGAAGTCCCAGTTCCGTCGGTAGTCGATAAAATTTAAAATATGCGGTAGATGTGCGTTGAAAATAAAAAATGGTGTCCGATGCAAATGGAAATTGTCGATTTTCAAATTGTGAATTGGCGATGTTCTCACCCCCGTTGTTCGAAGGACCAATGTTGTTTTTGTTTCTTCGGGGCTGGTTCACATTAAAATTCACTTTTTGGTCACTTTATACTGATTTATTAATCAAAAACAAATTAATACTACGGAGCGCAGTCGCAGCGGCGCTAGCGGTTTGAAAGTCGGTGAGAGAGAGAGAGATAGAGAGATCAGTTCCGTCTGTCTCATTCGGAACACTGGCATCGCGTAAAATGTTGCGGGTGACCATGGACAATGGTGATCATTTAACATCAGGTGACCCACTAGTTCGTTTGTCTGGCCTCTCTAACATAAAGAAAGGTACAGGTTACATCAATAGACGTCGATCGCAATCGTATCAAATAAAATGATTCGGATACTCGCGAAGGTGTCTGAATTTTACGACGCATAAAACTTTTACACCTTATCAAACACGAACGTGGTACGCAACGACCAGACTGGTAACTTTCGAGTCGATGCGTAGCCTCTACATAACTGGGGGGGGTTACCATGTTTTAATGTGATTCAATTCCGATCCAGCTTAGGTTCGCTCGCTGTCAGTACCATACTAAAAATGACAGCTAAAACCTGAACTGAGTCTGAAAAAAAAACGCATTAAGACGCGGTAAGACACCTGTTTTATGTAACGTGAGTTCTGTACCGTTGTAGGGGGAGGGGCTGGTTTGACCTATGGCCTCTCATGCAGAGGTCCTGGTTGCCTCTCGCACCCTTGTTTTCCGGAATTTATATATCAGAGGTCAGGAGTACCCGAAACCAGAGCATGTATGAACAGATTGATGAATGTGGATGAAGCGAAAGAGGTATGTCAGGATCGTAGCAAGTGGAATAAAGTAGTCTTTGCCTACCCCAGTGGGAAAGAGGCGTGACAATATGTATGTATTTATGTATATCCGAATCTGCGTATCGAAATTGAAATTGAAATGGTCCTTCCGCGTTTTGGTCCATGTAATGTGATTTGCAACTATTTTGATTTTTGATTATTGGTCGAAATAATTTATGGTCATAAACCGTATTGGTCAACTTACGCATGTCATTTTGCGTAGCAACTTCAATTTGAAATGGTCGTTCTGCGTATTAGTCAAAATGCGTAGAGAGCTCGTTGGATATAAAGTAAGCTTTAAGTTTAGAGACACAATTATTCCCTGAATCTATAGTGTATTAAATAATTGTCTCTAAAGCTTTAATAATACTTTATATCCCGATCTATCTGCAGAACGACTCTTTGCCAGGGATCACGGATTTTACCGGTTATAAAATTTGTAATTTACGAGCAAGCCCGCGATGCGATGGACAATGCGGATTTACATTATTTACAGCGCGAAATACATTAAGTGCTTCTTTGGAAATACACTGACGAGCTGAAACAAACGGTCACTTCCCATACAAAGTTATCAAAGAAATGCCACATTACAATACAACGTGAGGGGAGGGAGACGTGGATTTTCGTATTTTATTAAGAAAGTAGCTGTTGCCTGCGACTTCGTCTGAAAATAATTCGTTTATCGCTATCCCACGGGAATTTTCCGGGATAAAAAGTAGCCTATGTGCTGTTACAGACTTTTCTCTATCTATGTGCCGAATTTCATCCAGATTCGTTGGGCCGTTCTGGCGTGATTGAGTAACAAACAAACATCCATCCATCCATCCATATTTTCCCACTTATGATAGATAGATAGATGCGGGTGGTAGGGCCTTGTGCAAGGTCCGTCCGGATCGCTACCACCATCTTACTCGCTAATCCAGCCGTTCAGCAGCAGTGTTTGCACTGCTGTGTTCCGGTGTGGACAGTAAGACAGATGGGGAAATTACGGACACAAGAGGCATTTCATCTAAGTCATCTAGGTTGGCAAAGCATCTGCAATCCCTCCGGGGTTGCGGGTGTCTATGGGCAGTGGTGATCGCTTACCATCAGGTGACTCACTTGCTCGTTTGCCTACCTTTTTTTTATGTGAATAGGATACACATAAAAAAAAATGTGTTCATTTTTTTATGCGTATTTCCCTATTCCATAGGATTCACATAAAAAAAAAATGTGTTCATTTTTTTATGCGTATTTCCCTATTTCTAAACTCTCCACAACGACGCGAAGTGCGTCTTAATCTTAACTCCACAGAAACCCACTAAGCCCCCATTTCCAAAGCTCTGAATAAAAAATCGATCCACCGACCAACTTCTCTCATGTTTGCGAAAAACTTTTTAATGTCCCATAAAAGTCGAGCTTTATAAGTCCAATGTAATGAAACAAGTTTCACTAACAATTGCCGGGAGACGGAGTAATATCCTGTTTTAAGCGATTATTTAGAATCTGTGTGCACAACTTGGGCTTCTATGAGTTTCCGCCCGTTCCTCTTTTACTTTGTATAACGGTATCGCTTTAACTCTTTCTGCAAAGCGTCTTTATAACAATTAGGTACTCAAGATGATTATGTCACTCAAAAGTTGTCTCGGCAAATGACGCCTCATTTTTTATCGGTAATATTAACATTAAATTAAAAATCACACGCATTCATCGAGTACCTAATTATTCGAAAATAAATAATAATTCAATTTTATTCCAAAAATGCATTACTTCATTTTAGTAAAGAGCTTTTAAACCGATTTTTACCAAACGCCTAAATGGGTCATGTTGTACACACATTTTTTTGTTTGCGTCTCTCCTGTGGACATGGCAAAAGTTAAAGGTTTATTAGTCAATATTTTTAAGTCAAGTTACATCAGCGTGTGGGACGCCTTGTGAACTTTCGGCCCATTTAAATAAACCTTAAGTTTGCAGACTCGGAGTCGCTAATTTTATGCCCACAGGAGAGACAATTTTTGCTTCTTACGCCCGGTGTGTAAGTATGACTCAAAAATCACCGCAAGGAAACTAGCTTCGAATGGAAAAAGCCGCATCTCAAACTCTCAAAATCCCGACCTGTTTCCAGCCAGTTACTACTGTTACTAAAAAAATAGTTTTTTTTCTAAACTTCATCCAAACCTCGAGTTCTAATATAGCAATCCCGCGACTCTCGTCAGTCATCCGGGGATTTCTCACTGACGTTTCATTTCCCTCGACCTTCCACTGGGATTTCCCGCAAAATGACCTAAAAACCAATGCGTCATTGTTATGTTGAATTTCGAATGTAATCATCACCAATTTTGCTACTTATAACTCACACGTATACAGAAAAAATAACTACTAACACAACTAACTCTACGGAGGTAGAGCTCACTTATTTCCTATCCCGTGGGAATATTGAGAAATTCGTTAGTTAGCAGTGTTTGTTAGTAATACACTCAGCGGCATATTTAGCGGAATACAAAAAAAACGTGTAGGTAACTATTTTTTTCTGGTCAAGCATACTTACATTTGCTAACTTTGTTTTGTGTTCCGATAAATATGCCGCTGAGTATAGTTGTAGAGAAGACTAGCGGTTGCCCGCGACTTTGTCTGCTCAGAATTCGATTATTGCTATTCAGGGGAAGTATGCGAATTTCCGGGATAAAAATATACATATCATATCTCCTTTCGTATCGCGTTGGACGGATGACCTTAGGGGGACAGCTAGCAGTGGCTGGATGAGGGAAGCCCAGGATCACGAAAGTTGGTGCAATATGAAGGAGGCCTACGTCCAGCAGTGGACGGACAATGGCTGTAGATAGATAGATAGATATTTTCTTCCCCGGAACTGAAACTGCGTACCAAATTTCATTTAATTCAGTTTATTGCTTTAGGCGTGAAAGCGTAACCACCCATTTAACAGACAGATAAACAGAATTACTTTCGCATTTATAATATTGTTAAGTAGAATTAATTTTAAGGTATACCTAGTGTATGTTGTTAAAGCGTAGTTTTCCCTCGAGCTCCGCCGTTACCGTCGATATACGCTAGCAGAATAAATCATAAAACGTGACTGCCAATATAAAGTTCTGCAGAAAAACGTCTGGAACGTTCCCGGGTTCAAACGGATTACCGAAGCAAATACTACCTGGACATAGTGTACATACAGTGAGTAATCTCGGTAGTCTACGAGTGACGCGAGTTTGAGGCCATGGCGTTATCTATCGTATCAATGAATTGAAATTTATAGTAGCTAACTAGCTGTTTGGCAGCCGGCTTAGCTTAGGATACATAGCTGCTCTGTTTATACATGTAGGTAGGTACTTCAGATTTTTTAGCATGTGAAAAAAGTTAAACAATCTTTTTATGTCTTTTTATTGAAATACAGTAAAAAAAACCGAATGTCTATAAAGTCGGTTTACGGACGATAGTTTTACGTGATAACGTCATAAAGAACCATTGGAATTCCTAGCTCTGACGTCACGCGAGAAGATCGTGCCTCTCTATCGCTTGTTCCGCGCTCTCGCTTGCACACTGACGTCACGCGGAACGTGACAATGAGTCCTGCTTTTCCGTGAGTTCAGCTGGCGTCCATAAGACGTTATCACGTCAAAAAAGGTAAAATCTTGACATGTCTTTTTATTGAAAAATAGTATTATAAGTACATAACAGCCAGTTATCAATTTAAAATCCCTGGAATATATTAGGTTTTATATTTTTCAGTTACTCATTTTTAAAAGTGTCTTTTACATGTCAAGGTTGTTTACCTTTTTTATACGTAGTATAGATTAAAGTCTTTTCACTCGCTCAGGCACATCTATCCGGTTCTCTTGCTCCGCTCCGTTAGATTACGGTCAGGCTAAATAAGAATTTATGTAGTAAATATACATCGCAGCACTGACTGTGTCTTGTCCTTAAAAAAAAGCTTCAAATTTTTTTCACGGATATCCACAGATAAGTATACGCAATCACGTTGTGCGGTAAGACAGCGTCGGCTTGTGCTACTTCAAATTTGATACGTTACTTGAGATCAAATACTGTGTTGACACTGTGACCTGGCTCAGGAAATGGGATGACGACTCTAAATCTACTTACTAGTGATTGACGATCGAGTTTTTATTTAAGATTGCATTACTTTTACGAGTTGTTTCCTGCAAACATCACTTATAATGAGTAGGTACGTTTTTAAAAATTGTTTTTTATCTAGTCGTTTTAAATCTAATCTAATACCTTTAACGAGCAATTCTCAACGGCTCCAATGATTTTCAAGAAATTTCCATCAGGTTTCGGGGTGATAAATCGATCTCTACTTAGGTTTCAGTTTTATAACCAAAAAATACCGAGCAACTCAACCAGGTACTGCATAATTAGATGAATAGGTAATTAAGGAAAGCTCTTAACAAACAGCTTTCTTTAATAATTATTAAAACCTTAGTAAATAAGCGAAAGTTTTTCATTCGTTTATGAATAGCTTTTGTTAAAAAAAAATCATATTTAGACAACCGATGAAGTTACCGGTAAAACTTCATCTTGCTCTCTAGGTTGGAAACGCGTTTGCTATCTTTTAGTATTTTGGGTGTCCACATGTGGTCCACTTTCATCGGATAACTCACTTGAACAAGAACAATTCATATTGTTTACGTCCGCACTAGGCGGAGCTATGGGGCATAAATCTAACTAATATTATAAATGAGAAAGTATGGATGGACGGATGGATGTATGGATGGATGGATGTTTGTTTGTTACTCAATCACGCCAGAACGGCCCAACAGATCTGGATGAAATTCAGCACATAGATAGAGAAAAGTCTGAAATAGCACATAGGCTACTTTTTATCCCGGAAAATTGCGTAGTTCCCGCGGGATAGCGATAAACGAATTCTTTGTAGATGAAGTCACTGGCAACAGCTAGTAAATAGATATAATACGATGTTAAAATGTAGGTACCTTGTGAAGACGCGTGGGCCGGGCCCAATGGATCGCGCTTGCAGCTTCTTGATCTTGAGGCCACTTTGTGGTGCTGATGAGTGTGTGTGTATACGTGTTTATAGCACCCAAAAGAACCGAGCTTTAACCGAATCAGCTGTGATTATAGCCAAAATACCCAGGAACAATTAGAGAGTGTGCTACTTCAAACCAGCGACCAAGTTAGACTGCCTACTGTCACTTTTGACAGCTAATAAGAGTATTTTACCTCAGAAACTTGACAGGAGTATTTTACTAGCAAGGTTGAAAACCGAACACATATAATTAAATTAAATAAATGCTTGTAAAATATGATTTTGCTTCAATCAACGTTATTTCTAGACTCCATCGGACCAAGTATTCATTATAATGTACATGTTTTCGGTGCTTTTACATTCATGCTTACTCGGACATGAAAAGGATCGGATCCAAATCAACCCATTCGTTCATTTGTTCTTTTAGTTCATTTAGTTGAAATAAAAGGTTAAAACGTTTTCTGATTTGAAAAGAACAGTTTTCTTTCAAATGAATTAAGAAACTTCTTGATTTTTATATTTATTTTACGAGCTTACCTGTTAGCAATTAAATTTCTAAATGTATCTGAAAACTAGAACTCATAGAAAAATCCGAAAAATCAAATTATGGACGGGAATGAATCCGGATCCCCATAATTCCTTGGTGCGTATTTTTTACCCCTATAAGCAATAACGCTATATTATAAGCAGTACCTAACGTTTAGAAATTTAGAGATTTTTCATAAAATATACCTACTATATTATACGCGGAAAAAGTCGTGGGCAGAAGCTAATCATTATTACTATGAGCCTATTGTGTCCCACTGCTGAGCAAAGGCCTCTCCCCAACTCTTCCACTGCTCCCGGTCTGCTGCGGTAAGTATCCAGTCGTTCAAGAAGGCGTCTAACTCGTCCCGCCATCGCCGTCTAGGTCTACCGGGCCGCCGCTTCGAGTTAGTGAGACTCCACTTTGGGTTGTCTTGGCCCATAACTCATCCGGCATACGGCAAACATGACCATTCCAGTCCCATTTCAGCTTTGCCGCCTTTTGGCTAGTCCTACTGATATTATAAATGCGAAAGTTTGTTACGATGTGAGTGAGTGAGTGTGTATGTTTGTTCCTTCTTCACGCTAAAACCACTGGATGGATTTGGACGAAATTTGGAACGAAGGTAGCTGGTACCCTAGATTAAAACATAGACTACTTTTTATCCCGGAAAATAGCATAGTTCCCGGGGGATAGCCATAAACATGTCAATTGCTAATTCTACGCAGACGAAGTCGCGGGCAGAAGCTAGTCATTAATAAACCAAATTTTAAATGTTAAATAGCGTAATTTACATTCAAATCTTGCACTCATAACATACCTGTTACGCATTATTAAGGGCGCTACGCAGAATGTTTGAAAGTGAACGCTCTGTGAAAAATACAGCAATATTCGGGTGCTTCGGTTGATTCATGTGCCATTAGAGACGCGTTATTGTGCTTCGGGGGGAGGCTGTGAAGGTAGGCTTTAGAACGCGCGAACATCGCGGTAAACAGGTGCTGTTGCTATTTTTGGCAAATTATTTGTATACTGTGTTTGTTGTGCATGAAAGAAAGAAAAAGGTTTACTTGGTGCAAAAAAAAAAAAAAAACAAAAACAGTAGAAAAAAAACACAATATAAAAACACCAAAAGGTTGCCGCTCAGCATGTGTCAAACAAAGGCTGTCTTACGCTGGTTTTCAAGGCAACCAAAAACAAAAACTTACAGCTGAATTAATTCTACCATTACTCTACAACTAATCTATAATTATAATTATGACATGGCTGTGTGGAGTCAATTCCTTTGCCTATCCCTGAGTATAAGCAAAGATAGAGTGCTGTTTGACATGCTGTTCTGGGAGCAAAGAAAAAACATAGAATGTACCGGCTGCTTCTCTTCCTGCGCATGGTAAAAGTCCATCGAGGGAATGGGCGAAAATCTAAGGAATCATGGTATGGGCTGACCGCTTAAAATGCGTCCTCGCGCGCGCGGCACAGGGACGCGGGGTAAGACGACAAAGGGGACCGAGAGAGGTGCGGGAGGGTAGTGCGCCTGCCGCGCGTGACAGTAGCTATCACATTCGTTCTGTAGCAACTAGTGCTACCTAGTTGTCCACTACATAACTAACTAACGTCTCGTTGATCTACATCACGCCAACGAAGTTTCTTTACGCGGCTGCATAAATACAACTTCCAATTCTCTTCCTTCGGACTTCGGTCCCCACTCATCTGCCTGGAGAAAGATCTATCTATTGTGAACATCCCACAGTTCAAACGACAAAAGTAATAACAAACAATGACACTTAATAGAACAGAAGAACAAAATTAGTATTAAGGAATATACTTTATTTGTTTCTACAATTTTACGTGAGAGTCTAAAGAAACACTTTTTTACTCCTCGTATTCTATAAAGTTCTAAAGAAACAGTACAAGTGATTTTGCTAAAAGAACTTTAAAAACTCCCCGAAAAAGGGAACTGCTGAAATCAAGAATCGGCCCTAACGAAAATCTATGTACGTTAAGGACAAAGATGTTTCGATGCTACCTCGCTGCACGTTTATCTTGTATAACCATTAAATGGATATAACTTTTCACATTAACATTAATAAATGTTCTTGTATTAAATCCGACGACTCGGGAATAGCTTCGTTTCGCTTTTGGGACTAAACACAAGTTTTTGTAAAAATCTTAATTTTTGACGTGACGTCTTATAAATCGATGAACACCAGCTGCACGCACGAAAAAGTGTCACGTTACGCGTGACGTCAGTATGCTTAGTGTAGGTTTTCGGTCACAAAATACGTCTCGAACGCGTTTGCGTTAAAATGTCAAATACTATGAGAACAGAGCCTCTAGTGTAAGTTTTCACACGAACAAACGTCTCGAACGCGTTCACGTAAACGTCTCAATTACTATGGAAAAAATTGGCAGCGCCACTTGCGGATCAAAACGGCAACAAACTGTTCTTCATAGTATTTGACATTTTAACGCAAACGCTTTCGAGACGGTGTTCTGTCACCGAAAACTTACACTAAGCATACAGTTTGTTGCCATTTCGATCCGCTAGTGGCGCTGCTAATTCTTCCATAGTAATTGAGACGTTTACGTGAACGCGTTCGAGACGTTTTTATAAGCGAAAACTTACACTAGAAGCTCTGAGCGTGCAAGCGAGAGCGCGGAACAAGCGATAGAGAGGCACGATCTTCTCGCGTGACGTCAGAGCTAGCAGTTCGAATATGTTTCTTTATGGCGTTATCACGTAAAACTATCGTCCGTAAACTGACTTTACAGCAAATTGCTTATAATGCAAGATTTTTGATGATTACATTTTTGGCCCCTATACAAAAAGAGGGGAGTTATAAGTTTGCCGTCGATGTCTGTGTATGTGTGCGTCTGTGGTACTCACCTCGGGCGGTGATAAAGAAATCCTTAGGTCGCATGTTTCTCGCCCTCGGCTTTGGCTCGTACAAGTTCCTGCGATCCGAGACATTCTTTATTTCACCACTCGGAATGTAATATAGTATTACCAACTTTATTGACAGAAACTTATAATCTTTAGCTCTCAACTATAAAGAAGGACGCATGTCAGTAGTATGTTGACTGATCAAAGCAACTCCCGACCAAGAAAGAGTCCTCATTTTCTTTTCCTTCCCTTTCCTTTTCCCATTTAAATAACATTCATTCGGGAACTCTGTACCTAAGTAATTGCTTTAGCTTACAATATTCTTAAATTAAATTTACTAGAGCCTTTCGACGAGCTCTTTCAGAGTTTTAAGGAAATAAATAAAGCTAATAAGTTTAGCAAATTAAAGTCAGGAGACGTTTATAAAAACCAGCCAAGTGCGAGTCGGATTCGCGCACCGATGGTTCCGTAAAGTTAGGCAAGTGCATATAAAGTCTAGTGTTAGCAGAGCCCTGCCTTCTAAGCAACGTGTAGTGTGAAGTCATTTTACGTTGATTCGAAATATTATAAACGGGATGTGAACCGCGATTACCTTTATTGAGCTCCCGATATTTCGATACAGTTGCATGAATCATGATCACGGGTAGACATACATGCATGGGTAGGGATACATGCAACTGTATCGAAATATCGGGAGCTCAATAAAGGTAATCGCGGTTCACATCCCGTTTATAATATTTCGAATGAACTTAACCGTGAATCATTAAAAACTCATTTTACGTTGGTTACTTACATAGACGGACAGACATAAAAATAATATTCTGTATTTAGTTTTGTTGTTATAGCGGCAACAGGATTACATCATCTGTAAAAATTTCAACTGTCTTACTATCACGGCTCATGAGACAGCCTGGTGACAGACAGACAGACACATGGACAGTAGAGTTAGGGTACGACGGAGGTTATGACTCATGATGGTTGCCTGGAAGAAACCGCTTCAAAATCCGTTGCGTTTTAAAAATTTAAGCACACATAGGGACAGACAAACACACAGACAGCGGAAAGCGACTTTGTCTTATTTATTTTAGTGAAATGAACACTTTTGTGAGAATTATTGAAATTAAGATTATAAATAATTTATTATAATAACTAACATTGTACGTCGTAAATAATTAAACTGTTGAAGCTTGTAAAAATCATAAATGTTATCAGTCACAGTAAAAGTTTCTTAATGCGGACGCTGCACAAGTATACACCTATCACCAGCAAACCTTTGTGTTAATATGCTATTAATTAAAGGATTATGTTAACTTAATGGCATATCACGTATGCACAATTAGGCTCTATGTTTGAGACACGTTAAATTTAGTGCGCTTGCAAATTGAACTCGCTAACTTCCAAACTTTGCTAATGATAGGAAAAAGCCCGCCAACCGAACGGACTCCGTAATCTGAATTAAACGCATATCTGGCAACGCTTAAATTAAACCATTAACATGTTAATTGTCGTTTAAGTGTGCCGTTTATCAGCCGTTGATATCCTCATGGAGATACTTCGTAATGGGGTAGGCTGAGGTCAGTGGGGTATCGCGGAAAAGAAGGGATTTTAAGGAGACAAATTGAGACACAGTCCGTGAGCTCTTAGAAAGTCATTGGGGTTAGTCTTGCTGTCTCATTCACTCTTATGGGTTTGATACTTGAATCGGCCGAGTAAGGACAATATAGCAAGACAAACCCGAATAGGATAGAGGGACTGTACTTAAGTCCGCAATGAAATATTTCGAATCATTGTAAAATTGCCAGAGTACTTGTGGCCCGTTTCTTAAAACTACGAATTATTGTTTTACTAGCTATTGCCTGCGACTTTCTCTGCAAAGAATTCGTTTATCGCTATCCCGCGGAAATTTTCCGGGATAAAAAGTAGCCTATGTGCTATTCCAGACTTTTCTCTATCTATGTGCCGAATTTCATCCAGATTCGTTGGGCCGTTCTGGCGTGATTGAGTAACAAACAAACATCCATCCATACTTTCGCATTTATAATATTAGTTAGACAATTAGCAAGAATAGACAAAAACTGGTTTGATTAGTTGATTGAATTAAACTTGTGTTGCTATAGACTTCAATTTATAACTTGTAGTTTCGAGAAAAGGGCTATTCTTGGAAGAATTTAAAAGCAAATACCTGCGTGATATTTATACCTAAGCGCAGAATTGTAATTAGGTTTATGTTTTTAGAATCCAGAGGCATATCTGAGTCATCATGATCATCATCATCTCCAGCTTATATACGTCCCAATGCTGGGCATAGGCCTCCTCACAAAACGAGAGAGCTAGGGCTATAATTCCCACGGTGGCTGGCTCATTGGGAACTTCACACGCCAATCAATTGCTCGACATATGTGTGCAGGATTCCTCGAGATGGTTTTCTTCACCGAAAAGCTCATGGTAAATTTCAAATGTAATTTCGCACACAAATTCTGAAAAACTCAGAAGTGCGAACCCGGGATTCGAACACACGACCGACTTGAGAGGCCAACAGGTCATACCACTAGGCTACCACGGCATTTTTAGCACAGCAAAGTAAATTTCCTTAATCTGATAAAATTAAAGCAAGCCATGCTCTGACAAACAGAGATGATATTACACGAAGAATGAAGAATGAAGGAATTCTCTGTGGATGGTAGAACATCGGCAAGCAACGAATTCCGAATCCATCATTTCATTAATCAGTCATCAATCAAATGCATCCTTTCCCAAACTCGTCATTTGCCAAATTTATAAATAAACAAACCTTTTAGGGTTGGGTTAGATGACTATTTCGAAAATTCTAACCCTCTTATACATAAACGCTCTATAGGCTTCTGCTAACTTAGCAATCGTTTGTCCTTATCTGTGAAAGGTAAATGTCAAAATGCCAGATAAGGACAGATTGATAAGTTAGCAGACGCCTATAGAGCATTTATGAATAAGGGGGTATGTATAAACAGGTAATAAAAGTTTTGCTGTGAAATGTTTCATTTTGTGAAATATTTTTTGTGGAAATGATGATAATAGGTACCAAATTAGTTTATTGATAACCACTCAACCACGGGTGCTAAGTAGAATGAATGCAGTTTGGTTCCCCCAAATCGACCGCATAAACCAATAGCTGAATTATACGAAGACCATTCTGTGCAGGCGCGGATTTGTTTACAAGTCTTTGGCGAAAATGTTGAATAGTATGATGATATTTTTATGTACAATAAAGAGTTTACATACCTACATAAATTTTGCCAATTGGTTATTGTCTAACACGCTCGCAATCGCCATCGTGTTCATTTTGACAGTTCTTGTATGAATGTGACAGCTAGCTGATTTCGATGCCAATTGTCAGCCCATACATGAACTGTCAAAATAAACATGATGGCGATTGCGAGCGAGTTAGACAATAAGCCTACTGGGGCCTTACCATGACGTCCTAATGCATTTCAATTCCGATTAAGTTTAGGTTAGTTTGCTGTCGGATCCATGCTAAAAATAAGACAGAGAGACATCAACGTGAAATTTATAAATCTTATAATACCCCTTTTTTGCGTCGGGTGTTAATAATAATAAAGCACCCAATCCTAAACGTAACAAACAGGATTATTTCACACCTCAAATAATAATGCCATCTAAGGATTTTGTCCGTAAGAAAACACTCATCGTTCGATACTTAAAGATGGCTGAAGTCCTCAATATTTCCCTTATTTCTTCTGGGAATCTCACACGATTCGCTAAGCGTACGATTTAATTAGCTGCGTCTATTATTCAAATAAAGGCCGTTGGCTGCAGGCGGCAAGAACCAAATGGACTGATTATAGTCTCTGCGCAAAAACGAACTCCCGTGCTAACTTTAGTGGTTATAAATTATACTTCATCGATTTACTCACTTTAGCTTACATACCTATAAAGTATCTTATACGCTAGTACACTTCGAAGGTTTGATACATTATTCAAGTCTTTATCCCTCACGGGGTAAACAAAGCAAAATAAGATCTAAAGGCTGTAAGGAAAAAAGTCGGGATTAAAATGTATGGTACTGTGGGCGGCAAATAAGTAAAACGTGGAGGGGATATGTGCAGTATGAAAATGATGTTGTTTTTCCTACTGCGCTTATCCCCTCCACGTTTTACTTATTTGCCGCCATCTGTATGTATGTTAATTAATCTCATAATTATTTAATGTAATGTAATAAATAAATTATAAATTTAAAAATGTTAAGTCCTAACGCATTAATCCAGTTATATTATCAAACGTATAATATGATATTTATTATATAAACAATAATTCAATTTTATGCCAAAAAAAAATGCCTTAAGTACTTACTGGACCAATTTTTACCAAACATAGCTAAGAACCACCCGAAACTGGCTTTCGAATGAAAAAACCGCATTGAAGTTGGTACATCCGTTTAAACGCTACGATGCAACAGACAATACACACACACACACAGACATCGATGTCAAACTTATAACACCCTCCTTTTGCGTCAGTAGTCAAAAATATAAACTATTTAGAACCAAATAAATAACAATAAAGAACATTAAAACTAGGAAAGTTGATTTATCGGAAAGTAAGTTAAATAATTAAAAATTAACCTTAAAAATTAATGCCCCCTCCAGCAGGCTTCTTACGTAACTCGCTCGCAATCGCCATCGTGTTAATTTTGACAGTTCTAGTATGAATGTGACACGTGATTCCGATACATAAACTGTCAAAATGAAGACGATGGTGATTTTGATATTAAGTAGCGGAGTATCAAGGTAAATATTTTGTGTTCATTGAAATGGACCTCCGCAAAGTAACGCCTGATTCAATTAAGTAAATAAAAAGATTTTGATATTGATTAACATTTTTAATTATTTTTATTATTAGCAAGCTGTTTCGTGCCTGGCTCAAAGGTTCCCATTATGCTGCCCGCGTTCCCTCTTTAATTTTATTTAATTTCACAATTCCAAATTTAATGTGTAGGTAATTTTAATGTTTGATAGTATACCTAATTAGTATTGAACATACAATTGAAACCATACAGCAGCACCATCAGCCAACTAGTTTTCCCCAACGAATCTTCTCTTTCTCGAGAACTTGAAATACCGCAAACAAGTAAATTTATTCATACCTAACACAATTAAATCTTTCCGCGTAATATCAGCCGAGAACGTACGCTTCAAACGTACGAGTAAATTACCTAACACAATTAGCAAACGGTAAGATAGTTTAAACCATTAACATAACAAAGTTTCTCACAATTTCTTCAAACTTGCCACGGAGGTTATGGTAATGGTCTGATAATTTTCATAAATAAGACCAAGTTTCAACGAAATTATTCAAATGTAAGCTTTGAGCAGTTTGGCGCAGACCAGTTTTGACACACCAAGCTCCTTTTTTATGAAAATACAATCGCATGTGGTAGGAAGCACCGTTAGAACCTTCTGCAAGATCCATCCAGTAGGCTTACTGTCTAACTCGCTCGCAATCGCCATCGTGTTTATTTTGACAGTTCTTGTATGAATGTGACAGCTATATATAGCTGATTCCGATGCCAATTGTGAGCCCACACATGAACTGTCAAAATGAAGACGAAGGCGATTGCGAGCGAGTTAGACAATAAGCCTACAGACCCTTATTTTAGCAAATCAACAATAATTTGTGGGTGACAACTGTCAATTCGAATTGCAATGCGTGGTCAATTATGAAGGCAATCGGCGTAGATTCTTGTCGAGTTTTTAATGGACTTAAAGAGAATTGTCACTTGTCGTCGACTATTGTCGCTATGGTGAAATAGGGGCCAGATAGGTACCACCATCTTATTCACTAACTAAGCTTGCACTCCTGTGTTCCGCCATGAAAAGTACGACAGAAACTCGGTGATATTACAGGAAATGTGGTATTCTGTCGTAGTCCGCAAGTGATTGTTCATGATTGGTGCGGCTCACTTACCATCAAGTGACCCGCATGCCCGTTTGTCTGACTTGTATAAAAAAACAATTTAGTTCTAAGTTCGAAGAATACGTAAGCTGCGATGGAAATGTACAGGCCACTTGTGCACAGGTATTTTGTTAAAAAAAAAAAACAATTTTATATTTTTCAATGACATTATGCACAGATTTATAATTTAACTATAACTATTTATCTAACAATTTTTAATTGTTGCCAAAGACTTAAAATATGATAATAATAAATTTTTCTCCCTTTATTGATTGACTGAAATAAAAAACATTTTGGGCCGCTTTATCCGAGACAATTGTAGCACTCGATTGCTCGGTTTCCGTACTATACCGTTTAGTTTGCGATTACCTGTGTACCTACCGTCGTTTTACTCCTGAGTTGAACTTTTATGACTTGAAATTTTGATACTTAAAATAAAATATTGTTCTTTGCAAAGAAAATTTTATCTGACCAATACGTGGAAAGTTGAAGATAATTAACAATCTAAGAATGGCATTAATCCTTTACATTGAAAACCATATTCTGCAAACTCAGACTGTTAATGTCAACAAAAGTGAACTTTACAGTTATCTACGTGAATGTCATTTTAGAAAATATGCATTCACTCAATCTTAATCACGTCATCGCATCCATTGATTAGGGTTGGAACATGCGGTTTTTTACGAAATTTTAACAAAATGAAACTCAAAAACGGTTATAAATATAAAAAAATAAAAATATTATGTCACAAAATATATAATTTTTTTTTCGGATGTCTCAGATCCATAGATTGTTAGTTACAGAAATATGTAAGAACTATATTAGTAGGTACTAGAATATCAACATGGTTAATGGGTGAAAAATAAAGTCTCTACCGTTTTGTTCCATCCTGTACAAAACAGTGTAGTAAAGATTCAATACAACATTGCAGACGTAATTTCTTTTGAAAATACAAAGTTATTGTTTCATACACACGATATAAGTCTAAATAACTAAGTAAAAGCACGGCAATAGTATTTTTTTTTATTTTCCTCCTTAAACCACAAGCATGAGACACGATAACACAAATTTTACAAAAAAAAAATATTTTATAGAAATTAACTAGCTTACCTACAACCCGCCTTCCCTTGGACAAAATAAATACAAGATCACAAATTGATATATTTTCAGACCAAAAGGAACCCCCAGACTCACAATTATTACTTATTGATATTTTCGTTCGTCGATACACCAGCTTTAAATTTCAACGACTTTAACTGCGTTTTTAACTCCATCTGTTCATTTTTTATTTTCTCTGCGAGTTCATCTATTTTATATAACATTACGTCCGGAGTCATCTTTGATCTTGGTTGGTTACACGTTGGATCGACTGCGGCGTCAGTGCCCTCGGGTACCGGTTCTGTCACAAAATATATAACTGCTTCGTCGGACCAGAAATCTGCTCCCACAGCTAGTTCAGGCCGGACAGCCACCCTCACTTCATAAAATTCATTTGCACAGGGAAGTTCCAACTCAATGTAACCAAATAAAGAGATAGAATCAAATTCACTTATTAAAACTATTGATGTATTGGGTTGGTTTTTGTGGATTCCAGGATACCAATAACTTGTTTTTAGCTCCACACTAAAATGTTTGAAATTGTGATATGATAAACCGTACCAGTCTAGACGAACGTCGTACGAACTTTTAGGCCCTAATTCCAGTGCTGGCGCGGCGAACACGACAATTGAGCGATGATCGAATACGAATGTTTGATTTGTGCACCCAATGACGCTGCGTGTTGTCATAAAAAAAGTTAAATTTGCAACATGCATTTGGTAGTACAGTAACGGGTGGTTTTTATCCCAAACACAGTACATGCCTTCATTTGACCATTGCGTTGTGCACAATTGTGTGTGGATTCCGTTTGCCACGTAATACAGCCGATTTTCGGGATTAAAATTGTTTGATGTCCAAGAGCACTTGACGTACTCTAAATTCATCGACTTACAGCGAAAATTGTCTACAACTGGAAGTGAATCGACTATTACTGCAATAGCACTGGCATCATCATACTCTTCGAAGCCTTTAATGTACTTGCATGTGTAAAACAATGCACTTTTTTCTGGTTTTTCATTGAAATATCTTATCGTTGTTTTGTTGACCATCGTCGTAGGTAATTTTGAATCCGTGAAATGTTTGACTGTCATTTCAATTTCGTAATCTAGCCCTGTGCAGAACAATTCTAGAGGATCACCATATAAAATGTAAATATTGTCTGTATCATTTAATGCTGTACCATTAGCTAGCCTTATTCTAGGCTTGGCTGACTCACTGTGGTTGTAAACCAACAGCATACTTAGCCCTAGAAACAACTTCTTGTCAATATTAAACATCGTCGTACCTGCTATACTGAGTTCGGTTGATGCAGGTAATGTCGTCGTTGATACGAGTAGGTATCGTTATAAATTGTTACTTGTTCTACACTTGTAAGCGTTTAATCCGATAGAAGCAAGTACGCCTTGAGTTAATAATACGACATGAAATGTTGTCACGTAACACTTTGTAAGATAATTTGTAAATAATTTTGATTTGCTCAGATTTAACAATTCTGAGTTCTAAAAGTTGCGTGCAGTCTTTGCTGCAGGCTAGCCACCAATACTCTTTTTTTCCTCCTCCAAATGATACAAATTATTTTGCTTCTTTGGAAATGTTAATAATATTATAATTAGGGCTCGAACAATTCGTTTGGACGACGTAAAATGACGTAATTTTGCATACAGGATGATGTTTGTATGTAAACTTTCGTGTGTTAATTGTCGCATACAGGTAACAGGAGATGTCGTAAATAACATTATGCGTTACCTACCAAATTAGCTGCCATAAGGTACGATTATTTCTAATAAAAGTAGGTAGTTATATTTGGTTAAAAAAAATTTTTTTTTCAATGACATTATCCACAGATTTATAACTACGTATTTATCTAACAAATTTTAATTGTTGCCAAAGACCTAAAATATGATATACCTAATGAATTTTTCTTTCTCTATTGATTGACTGAAAAAAATATTTGGCCGCTTTATCCAAGACAATCGTAGCACTCGATTGCTCGGTTTCCGTACTTTGCCGTTTAGTTTGCATTTACCTGTGAACCTACTGTCGTTTTACTCCTGAGTTGACTAGTTGACATCACCTATGAGAGGTTTGACGTCATCCGCATTTCTAGAGACTGAACGGAAAGTGTAGTGTTATAGAGACATATTACAATCGTAAATCTATACTTAAAAGTAAAAAAAAAACTTACTTAACTGAACTTATTTAATATTAGTGACTATCCTACTACGTGCCATACTTATAAGTGAGGCACACAAATTACGACGTAAAAATCCACCCAAAGTTACTTTGTTCAAATTTCGTTATTAACCTCCTGGATCCCCCGGTCCTCACTTGAGGACATAACATTTCAAAAAATCTACAGCTAAATTTCAAACCCGCTTAAAAAAATAATACAAATAGAACGTTTGCGAACGAAAGTGTCAACCTAAAAAAAATAAGGACCAAGTCATAGATGGCCAATCAGCGATCAGAGCCGCTTTACATTACATGTGACACCGCTGGCCACACCATGCCCCGCAGTAAGTAAATCCAGATTTATCTCACTGAAAGTCTAATTATATATTTTTGTTTTGTTTTTATTAGTACATTTTTGGTATATTTCGCATGTTAGTAAGTTAATTTCCTCCAGAAAATTTAAAATCTTTAGCTCTGATTTTAAAGATTATTAATTATAATTGATGACAGTTTTCTGCAAAAAATGGTTTTAGGAACAAATTGGACTGTCATTCTGAAACAAATAAATCTTTTGGATTAACTTTAATACGTAACATACGTACGTACGTACTATTATTACATTTTTACTTGTACATAGTTTATTTCAGAGGAGTTTATTTTTGTTACTGACGTTATTTTTTATTATTATGATACTGAATTTATAACCCTGTGCTATAATATGTACAAATAAGTAACATTTGTAAGAATATATGCAAATAAAGTTCATTCATTATAGTATTTCATTTTATTTGATACTGTCTCGAGTGAGGACAGCGTCCTCATGTACTTGTCAGAGGACATAAGGGAAAATCCAGGGGAAAACACCATGATTTTTTTTACTAATTTTCCGATATTAAGGGATACCCATTGAGTCGATTTTTGTAAAGAAATATCAGTTTCGGCAAAATCGATACCTCCAGGATCCAAGAGGTTAATGTCACCTATTCTATTTTCACTATTTACATTAGATGCTCGAAAGTAGGTACCGCCGTGTCTTACCCACCAAAAGTTGGTCTGTTTAAGTTATGCAATGTATAAGATGTTTAGGTAAATCTAATTGAGGGTAAATTTAAAGGAGACGAAACAGCAGCTATTAATATTATAATCATTTATTTGAGTTAAGTACTTACAGGTTGTCTTGAATAGCCAGCACACGAACAATAGAACACTTTGTACTACATAAGTATAATTAGGTATATGCCACATTACAGAATTAAGGTACTAACGTTTTAAAGTGGAGGTAGGAAGCTAATCTATCGCTAACAAACAGCCTTACAGCGTTGCGTTTCCAAGCAAGAATGAGCCAGCCAGGGGCGGCCATCAGTATTTATGCTAACCCCCACCTCCATTTCAAACTACTTAACAGTTTCCTGTTAACACATTTTAATACTTAAAACTTGAAATAATATTGTTATTCTAGATTAAATATCCAAATGAGCAAATTAAATTTATGTACATTTTTATATATTATTATGCCACTTTAGTCTAACACATGCGCATTACGGTACACGGACGCGCCATTTTTGTAAAACTTTGCGTTGTTTTGTGTTGTTGATTATAGTGTACAAAAACCAAACAAAATGAGTTCTTCGTCGAAAGTCGACAATAGTCTTTTGCCATCAAAATCTCGGGAAAGGTTTTTATTTTTCAATTTTGTGTTATTAATTGCCTATTTTCTCACAAATGTATTGAAAAATCTTTTAAAGTGCTCCTTAAAAAGATAAAATATCCTGCGGCCGTACCCACCGGTTCAGATATTAGCCTAAACCCTCGTGATAATTGCACTCTGCTTATTCAATCGATAGTCAAACAAAAAACTCGGCCAATATTACTTATTGTAACACAATAAAGAGGTTCGCCTGTACTTACTTTAAATTTTGATACTTAAAATACGTGGAAAATTTAATATAATTTTATTAACAACTAGCAGCCCGTCCCGGCTTCGCACGGGGTAGACAATTATTAATTTTTGGAAATTTGGATATAAAACACTTTTTTTCACAAATATTTTTATTTGTATTAAAAAAATCCCACAGTTATATTTGTATAAAATGAAAAAAGTTGTTGTAGTGACATAGCTACAATAGTTGGACATATGCTACCGCGGAGTTTTTTGTAGACATTATGATGTTCTTCAATATTGTTGTACATTATTTTGTTCTATCGCTAATAGTTTCGGCAGCGCATTCGACGAAAGACATTTTAAGACTCATTTTTCTACACCTTCGGTTACATTGTTCAAATTTTACCAAGGATCCCTAATTTTTTTCAAAATGAAATGTAGCCTATGTCAAATTGGAAGAATGTAGCATTCTATTGGTGAAAGAATTTTTTAAATCGACCCAGTACTTTTTGAGCCTATTCATTACAAACATACAAACATAGGTACAAATCTTTCCTCTTTATAATATTAAAGTGTAGATGTAGATGTAGATAGCGACCCGCCCCGACTTCGCATGGTATATTATGCATGTATTATACATATAAACCTTCCTCTTGATTCACTCTATCTATTAAAAAAACCGCATCAAAATCCGTTGCGTAGTTTTAAAGATTTAAGCATACAAAGGGACATAGGGACAGAGAAAGCGACTTTGTTTTATACTATGTAGTGATGATGCGGTTTTTTCACGAAATTTGAACAAACTGAAACTCGAAAACGGTTATACATATCAACATGGTTAATGGGTGAAAAATAAAGTCTCTACCGTTTTGTTCCACCCTGTACAATACGGTATTTTCAAAGATTCATACAACATTGCAGACGTATTTCTTTTGAAAATTCAAACTTATTGTTCCATACACATGATATAAGTTTAAATAACAAAGTGAAGGCACGGCAGACGTTAAAGTTGTTATTTTCCTCCTTAAACCACAAATTATGAGACATGATAACACAATTTTTACAAAAAAAAAAACTTATTTCTTTATAGAAATTAACTAGCTTACAACCCGTCTTCCCTTGAACTAAATAAATTCAAGATCATATTGATCTATTTTCAGACCAGAAAGAACCCAAAAAGTCACAATTACTAATTTGATATTTTCGTTCGTCGATACACCCGCTGCTTTCAATTTCAACGACTGTATCTTCATTTTTAACTCAATCTGTTCCTTTTTTATTTTCTCTACGAGCTCATCTATTTTATAAAACATTACGTCCGGAGTTATCTTCTTCGCTCTTGGTTGGTTACACGTTGGATCGACTGCGGCGTCAGCGCCCTCGGGTACCAGTTCTGTTACAAAATTCGTAACATCATCGTCGGACCAAAAGTCTTCGCCCGCAGCTAGTTGATACCGTACTGAAGCCCTCACTTCATAAAATTCATTTGCACATGGAAGTTTCAACTTAAATTCAGTGATGTATAAACTTGGTTCTGGTGGATTCCATAATACCAATAACTTATTTTTATCTGAATATAATCTACGATATCGTAATTATCTGTAATGGTTTTAATGTAGGTTTACGGTTATATCAGCGCCGTACGAACTTGTAGACTATACCATCAGTTCCGGTGCGGGCAACACGACAATCGCGCGATGGTCTAATACGAATGTTTTATTTGTGCAGCCAAACACGTCGCATGTTTTAATATAAAAAGTTAAATTTGCAGCATCATTTTGGTAAGGCAGTAACGAGTATTTTGCATCCCAGACACAGTAATCGGAATCATCAAAGGACCTTGTTTTGCACAGAAGCGTAGGAATTCCGTCTTTCACATAATACAACCAATGTTCCAAACCAAATCTGATTGATGTCCAAGAACAGTTTAAGTACTCCAAATTCATCGACTTGCAGCGAAAATTTTTTACAACTGGAAGTGAATCGATCATTACGTTAAGAGAGGTCTCATCGTTAGGCCCGAGGAAGCTTTTAATGTATCTGCAAATGTAATAAAATCCTCTTAATTCTGGTTTTTCTTCAATAGTATATCTTATCGTTGTTTTATTGACTGTCCTCGTTAGTAATTTTGAAGTAACATCGACAGTCATCTCTAGTTCGTAATCTTGTCCCGTGCAGAACAATTCAACAGGCTCGTCATAATACGTAATGTAATTAAACTCCCCATCCTTTAATGCTGTACCGTTGGCTAACAGTATTCTGGGCTTGACTGATTCAGTGTGACTGCAAACCAACAGCACACTTAGCACTAAACACGACTTCATGTCAATATAACGCATTATCGTCGCACCTCCGATGCGCCGCAGTTTTACAATTTTTTTAGATGAGTTTAGATTTTTTTCTTCCAAATTGTTATTGCTTTAATACTTGTAAACACTTTTCACATAAAGCAAGCATTCTTATCTGTTACTGTAAAATTACATTTGAGAGTTATTTAATTTATTATTTGAATACTAATTATTGTGGATAAAACTGTTGTGTGTTACAAGGCGTGCAAGCAGTGCAAACTTAAGAGACGGAAAACGTTTAAAGTTGCTATTTTCCTCCTGACAAAATGTGCAATGATAGCAAATTGTGGTCAAATTAGGTAAATTTGCGTTATATAAATATAGCAGAAAACCCGTCTTCACTATAATAAATAAAGGCTCACATCAATCCTTTTTCAGGTTTTACCGACTTCACGTTTTTCATTGAAACTTTATAATGAAGACTCAAAGAAATAAAATGAATTCTTTAGTTTTGTTACAAAAATATCTTAGATTTAAGGAAAACACTACAAAAAGAAAATATAATTTCAATCAGTTTTATTAGAATACAATGGTTTTAATATACTTACATTTTTTTCTTAAATATAGATAAGTGACAGCGATACAAAATATATACATCACGTCTTTACCTCTTAGCTAAGTTGGCAAGACCTAAATAAAGGCCATGTTTAGCATGATTGTGAGCGTAAAGGGGAAAAAGGCAATTTAAATACCTAGTGATGGGCTTCTAGCCGCATCGCCTAGTTATAATATCATTCGTAAGATATTCGCCCATTTCCTCAATGAGCTATAATATCATATGCAAGGGAAGAGAAGCAGCTGATACCTTTTAGTACATTACAGACCTAGGGCGGTGAATTCGAAATTGTCCCAGATCGCAGGTGTTAGTGGCCCAAACCGAAGGTGAGGGGCATAAATATGCGATATGGGGCTTTACGAATTACCGCCCGTGGTTTGTATAAAGTTTTACGTCTTGCCTCGGCCAGGAAGTGAGATTTTGTGTCCGCGAAGCGGGCGTAAAATCCCAATTACGGCCAAGGGTGACGTAAAACATTTTTTCTTTGCTCACAGAACAGCATGGAAGTCAAACATAGTAGACATAATGTATTCCAAGAAAATATCTTGGACAGATAGTAGAGCTTTAGTAAAAAGGTCTTATTTATAGTACATTACAGACCTAGGGCGGTGAATTCGTAATTGTCCCAGATCGCAGGTGTTTGTGGCCCGAACCGAAGGTGAGGGGCATAAATATGCGATCTGGGGCTTTACGAATTACCGCCCGTGGTTTGTATAAAGTTTTACGTCTTGCCTCGGCCAGGAAGTGAGACTTTCTGTCCGCGAAGCGGGCGTAAAATCCTAATTACGGCCAAGGGTGACGTAAAAACTAGTATGTACGAGTATGTATGTAAACTCTTTATTGTGCAAAAATCAACAAGTCAACAAGTTACAGAAATCTTGAGAAATAAAGAATTCTCCACAATGTTTGGCCTCTAAGTACACAGATATTTGTTACTTGTCAGAACACTGTACGTAAGATAACCAATTTTAAGTTCTGATATTAAAACTATAAACAAACATAAAATAATAATTACAAAATTTCATGCTAACAATATTTTCTGACCAAAAAGAACCAAAAGGGTCACAATTACTTATAACATGATATTTTCGTTCGTCGACACACCAGATTTTCTTTGCTTGCTTGCTTGCTCAGCTTTGCTTGCTTTCAATTTCAACAACTTTATCTTCGTTTTCAACTCATTCTGTTCCTTTTTTATTTTCTCTACGAGCTCATATACTTTATAAATCATTACGTCTGGAGACATATTCTTTGCTCTTGCTTGGTTACACGTTGGATTGACTGCGCCGTCAGCGCCCTCGGGTACCGGTTCTGTCATAAAACTTGTAACCGCTTCGTCAGACCAGAAGTCTTCGCCCACTGCTAGATGAGACCGGAGTGAAACCCTCACTTCATAAAATTCATTTGCACAAGGAAGTTTCAACGGATATTCATACGATGGCCAATGTTCATATAATTTTACTACTGATGTATAAGCTTGATGCTGAAGGATTCCAAAATACCAATAACTTATTTTTATCTCAACATAATCATCGTTTACGTAATTAAATGATCTGATCCATCGTACGAGTATAACAGCGCCGTACGAACTTATAGATAATATTTCCAGTGTCGGTGCAGCCAACACGATAATCGCGCGATGGTCTAATACGAAGGTTTGATTTGTGCAGCCAAACTTGTCGCGTGATTTAATAAAAAATGTTAAATTAGCAGCATATTTTTGGTAGGGCAGTAACGGGTATTTTGCATCCCAGAGACAGTAATCGGAATCATCAGACGACCTTGTTGTACACAGAAGCGTAGAAATGCCGTCTTTCACATAATACAACCAATGTTCCAAACCAAATCTGTTTGATGTCCAAGAACAGTTTAAGTACTCCAAATGCATCGACTTGCAGCGAAAATTATTTACAGCTGGAAGTGAATCGATCATTACGTAAACAGAATCCACATCGTTAGGCCCGCCGAAGCTTTCGATGTAGCTGCACATGTAATGAAGTGTATTGTTTTCTGGTTTTTCTTCAATAGTATATCTTATCGTTGTTTTATTGACTATCGTCGTTGGTAATTTTGAAGTGCCATTGACTGTCATCTCTAGTTCGTTATTTTGTCCCGTGCAGAAACAATTCAAGAGGCTCGTCGTAATACGTAATGTAATGAATGAACCAATTATACAATGGCGAACCGTCGGCTAACAGTATCCTGGGCTTGATTGATTTAGTGTGACTGCAGACTAACAGCACACTTAGCACTAAACAAGATTTCATGTCAATATAACGCATTTTCGCACCTCCGTTGCGCCGCAGTTGTAAGAGTTTAGATTTTTTTCTACTAAATTGTTATTGCTTCAATTCTTGTAAACACTTTTCACACGAACAAGCATTCTATTTTGTTACACTTTACGTTAGTAATGACTTTTAAAATTACAGTTAATTTAGTAAATTATTTGAATACTATTTTTTGCGGACAAAACTGTTCTGTGTTTGCATTAAGGCATACATTCTTAGCAATGGCTAGCCACCGATCGATTTTGATCTATAAAATAATTTGTGGTCATACTCGTAGGTGCATTGAAATAATCTGAATGTTTCTCGTTTAATAACTCAACTTTATTCTTTCATACACATGATTCAAGTTGTAATAACACACTTTAAGACACGGATAACGTTTGAAGTTATTATTTTCCTCTTGAAAAAATGTGAGATGATAGCAAAATGTATAACCAATAGTTAAAAAATAACCAATATATTTTATTATAATTATTATCACCACAGTTAGTATAAAACAAAGTCGCTTTCCGCTGTCTGTTTGTCTCTCCCTATGTGTGCTTATATCTTTAAAACTAAGCAACGGATTTTGATGCGGTTTTTTTTAACAGATAGTGATTCAATAGGAAGGTTTATATTTAAAATTCTACGCAGACGAAGTCGCGGGCAGAAGGTAGTAAAAACTAAAAAAAAATTAGTTTCTGATAGAAAAAAAATATATACAAGCTTTGCTAACTGTACTATTTGTTGACTGTACTTACCCTACATGTGTACCAAATTTCAAGTCAATCGGACCAACCGTTGAAGAGTTCCCTCGAGCGGAGACTATCTTTGCTGGGTCACCAGAGCTCCCCCAGATTGTTGCATGATGATAGTTGGAGACCCTGGGATAAATGTTTATCACAACAACAGCACTACAACAACACTACAACAACGACAATCCAATCCAATCCAATTCCAATTCTATGTAGAATAGTTGTATTCTGGAAAACTAGTATAGTTGTAGCGCATGCGCGATAAACGAACTCTCCACAGACCACAGACGAAATCGTGGGCGGCAGCTAGTCTAATCTAATCTAACTAATATTATAAATGCGAAAGTATGGATAGATGGATGGATGGATGGATGAATGTTTGTTTGTTACTCAATCACGCCAGAACGGCTCAACGGATCTGGGTGAAATTCGGCACATAAATAGAAAAAAGTCTGGAATAGCACATAGGCTACTTTTTATCCCGGAAAATTGCGTAGTTCCCGCGGGATAACGATACACGACTTCTTCGAAGACGAAGTCGCGGGCAGCGGCTAGTAGTTTAATAAATCAGTGTGGCCATTAATTAGATTACGCATTTCCGTTAACAACATCAAATATTATGTTTCATTCAAAAAAATACCGTACTCCCTCATACATAAGGCCTAAGTTTAATTACCAGACTATTATAAGCACGGAAAACGTATAAATTTATTATTTACCTCCTAACATCATTATTTTGGGTTGTTCCCTACGTTTCATAATTATTTAGTTTGCTAAGATTAGTTTTATAGTAGGTACCTAATTACATAATTATTAATAATAACTTGTCCATAACTCCGTTAGTTGATTTCTTCCAGCAGCTGGTCTGTACCTGTGTCTCTGTGTCTGAAAAAACATAGAATTTACCAGTTTCTTCTCCCGCGCAGATGGTAAAAGTCCATCGTGAGAATGGGCGAAAATCTTAGGAATCATATTGGCGATGCGGCTAGCAACCCATCACTACTTTGACTCCCCTTCTTATACGCTATAATCATGCTAGGCGTGGCCTTAGGGGTCTTGTAACCGTAGGCTATGTCTACCACGTGAGAGATTTGCGTATCACTACATACACATACACATACATACACACATATCACATATTTACATTAATATATCACTACATAGTATAAAACAAAGTCGCTTTCTCTGTCCCTATGTCCCTATGTATGCTTAAATCTTTAAAACTACGCAACGGATTTTGATGCGGTTTTTTTTTTATAGATAGAGTGAATCAAGAGAAAGGTTTATAATGTATAATACATGCATAATATACCGTGCGAAGCCGGTGCGGGTCGCCAGTGTAAAATAAAACCTCAGTAGTTACATCAGTGACGCATGACAATAACCCAAACACCAACAAAGCATAATAACTCGTATTACGTTAATCTCTGTGACACAACATCTCCAAATTGCACTCTCGACGGACCCTCTAAAACCCTCTAAAACCACGTCGACACCTAATTTTTAAAAACCGGCCAAGTGCGAGTCGGACTCGCGCACGAAGGGTTCCGTACCAGCAAAAAGCTTTAACCTCCTTGCTATTACGGTTCATGAGACACCTACAGCAAAAAACGCCAACAACTACTCTGTTGTATGGGAGCCCCCCCCCCACCCCTTAATTATTATTATTATTTTGATTTTAGTATTTGTTGTTGTAGCCACAATAAAAATACATAATCTGTGCAAATTTCAACTGTCTGTTACGGTTCTTGAGATCTAGCTCTGCGAGTGGTAGCCATGAAAAAGAGCTAAAATATCACGTTTTTTATGGGAGCCCCGCTTAATAATAATAATAATAATAATAAATGTTTAATTATTATTATTATTTTGTTTTTAGTATTTGTTATTATAGCGGCAACAGAAATACACAATCTGTGAAAATTTCAACTGTCTAGCTATTACGGTTCTTGAGATACAGCCTGGTGACAGACGGACGGACGGAGGGACAGCGAAGTCTAAGTAAATAGGGTCCCATCCCGTTTTTACCCTTTGGGTGCGGAACCCTAAAAACGACACTCGCTCACCAAATAATTCTCGTTTTTCGCAGCTAAAAGCACTTTTGCCCCGTCGTGCTCTGTAAATGTTCTGTTACATGCAATCTTGTACGAACAACAGGCCACCTATAATAGTTAAAAAACAAACGCGAAGCTACAATCCACAAAAAAGTAGATGCTGCGCTGTTTTTTATTAACGTCTTGATAATGGGCAGTATACAGGATGTATCAGATACCCCCGAACAATAATCCATTGGGGTAGGTATATAACCATAGCTATAGAAGCTAAAAAAAATATTTTGAAAAAATTGGAGTAATTAAATTTGTTTTTTTTTTCTATAGGAATGGTAGTATTAACTATAATCATTCCTATTTTTAGCTTCTATAGCTATGGTTATATACCCCAGTGGATTATTGTTAGGGGGTATCTGATACACCCTGTATAACACGTAATGTCTTTTCATTCTTATTGTCGTATTTGGTAAACAAAATTCTAACCTCAATGTACAAATTTTTATAAAGAATAAGGTGTAATTATGTTATCAAATAAACCTGAGGCAATATTTTGTACATAATAACTTTGCTGATATTTTATCTCCAGTTCCTTTTTTTACGATGAAATAGTTAAAATATAACAAAAATGAGACGTTTTGAGGTTAGAATTTTGTTTACCAAATAGGACAGTTAAGAATGAAAAGACCTTACAGTGATGTTTCTTCATCAGCCGATAACTGTAACTAGGAAAGTACGAATACACACAAAGCGTCAATAATTGTTTTATCAAATTTCTAACGGCCTTATACTCGGAAAATCGAACTTCGTTACATGCCGTTCCGGTCACACTATGTAGTCGTTAAAATCAGAGTGAGAGGGAAGCACGAACTTCGAATTTCAAATATCGGAGTAGCCGGTGGCCCCCCTGCAAGCTACATACCTCGCCAGTCGGACTTCGGTTTTCGAAATAGCTGGAATATTATATTTTTTATGTTCCCTCCCCAGATCCAAAAAAATGTTTTTGTAATAAACCCTGGCCTAAACGTAACATAAAAATACTACATTAATAAAATTGTTATTTATTTCTAGCTCAAAAAATATCAAACTAAATTTATCCTGAACACCTTAAAAGACTTTGTGAAACCAATTTCGCGAACAATTTCTGTAAAGATGTTGTGGATAATTTCTTTGTCTAAACTTTGTATCGGGTGAAAATGACGTGCAATCTACAAAGTGTTCGCCAAGTCCGAACAGTCTACATTTGAGATTTTGCAAAATGTTTAAATTTTGTTGAAATTCGTAACTGCAATGGGGCTTGGAAAGTGACAACGTTTATTTTGTTTGAAGGTTTATTTTAAACTTACCCAAAATTGAAAAAAAAAAACAAAAAGACATACCAGTCAATTACCAAAAGGGTAAAAACAGAAACCCTATTCGTGTGGCTCCGCTGTCCGACCGTTCGTCTGTCACCAGGCTGTATCTCATGAACCGTGATAGCTAAACAGTTGAAATTTTCACAGATGATGTATTTCTATTGCCGCTGTAAGAGAGAGAGAGAGAGAGAGAGAGAGAAACATTTATTTACACACATTCGAATGTTATGTTATGTCTGTTTAATTTAAATCATTGACCAATATAAAGTGACCCCACACTGTGTACATTTTGCTTTGGGGCAGGGCTCTGTTTACACTGGTTTTTAGATATTTATGGATAATGGTACGGAACCCTTCGTGCTGTGCGTGAGTCCGACTCGCACTTGGCTGATTTTTTTATATGCGACAAGGAAGACAAATAAGCAAGTGAATAAATTATCTGTTGATGGTACCCCCACCAATGGGCATCCGCTACCTAGAGGTAAAAATACCTACCTCATGTGTCAGTCATTTCAACGGCTGTCTTACTCTCCATATCGAAACACAGCAACAAAAACACTACTGCTTAGATAAGGCATCTGAATAAATCGATGGCCCAGACGAATAAACGTGCAAGTGCCATTACACGAAAAATTTTTTTTAGCTTCTTTAGCTTTTATATACCCTAAGGCACGCTGTATATTTTTTTTAAGCTGGCATAATTTTCCGTTTATGAGAAATGTCATTTTTTTTCATTTATTCGTTGGTAATTTTCCATATAAAGTTACACGAATAAGATTCCAAGAGAGTGTTGCTGTTTCGGTAATTGTGTTACTTAACACGAATATACGTGCAATGGCTGCGTCATGATTATATGATAATTACTTTTTTTTTTAACTTAATATGGGTAATAATACTTTGCACGTTTATTCGTGATAATCTTTGTTGACGAGATTAGTGCGATATAGCTTTGACCCTTTGTTCACGTTAAAAATTAACAAGAACAACATTGCAAACGCCAAATGCAAAATAAAACGAACTACAAAAATAGACGATAATAATACATTGCACTAAAACAATTCCAGTTTTTAACACGAATAACGTTGCAATAAGCCATAACACAAAGTGTCTTGATAATTTCATGATTCGAATAAAAAAATAAAGCGGTTTTTCTTTATTTACAGGAAAATGGTCAAACATAATATGTTTGACCATTTTCCTGTAAATAACGAAAAACCCCTTTATGCGTCAAATATTTACACAGTTTTGTAAGTAATTTTTATATCAATCTAATGATATAATACACATATTATAACGGCTGCCACAACTAACGTAATGTATGTATGTATGTATGTATAACTCTTTATTGTACATAAAACACATTAATTTTACAGATAATGAGACAAATAGATGTACAAAGGCGAACTTATCCCTTAAAGGGATCTCTTCCAGTTAACCTTCGAACGAATATTTGTTAAAACTGATTTTATTTTTCCTGTAAAGTTGCTGTTTTACGATTACACCTTTATTCGTCTGGGCCATCGAAATGTGTCAAATATCGTATGTACTTAGTTTAAATAGGTAGGCTCGTGAACGGGTTAAAAGTAGATGAAATAGTTCGTGTGACACACACGACTGCGTCGCCAGTTCCTTTGAACTTGGCTGACACGCTGCCGCGCGTCTAGATTATATGCTGGGTTAGTTCATCATCGTCATCATCATAATCAGTCATAGGACGTTCTCTGTTGGACATAAGCCTCCCCCATTGTTCACGCCACAAAGATCCCAAGAAATAAAACACCAACTCAAACTGAACTGTATAATGCTACTAAATTATAAAGTTGCTATACATGTAGGAAGGACAAATTGAGATGGCCGTCTTCGGTCATGCCTATGAATCAAGAAAAATTTTAACAGCGCGATTCAGGATGGGGACTGAACATGAGAGCGACATCTATGGGAAAACATCCGAACTAAAATTACATACACTGGCGCTGAGAGATTTCAAGTACTTAACTTAAAAATAACAACAAATTAATATAATTTATAAATGTGCGACACGGTTAAACATCCCGGCCGCCAAGGACCAATTGCAAGAATTGTCCTTATATCTATTCCAACAACATAAACATAAGTAGAAATCTGTAACTGCATTCACTAGTAGATTCATACAACAATAAAACAAAGTTCAAATCAGGACTAATAACAACCTGCTACTCATTTCCTTACAAGTTGATAAGTACTAACTAAAAAAAAATAAGTTTAACATGTATGATGAAAAATACTTCATAACAAAAAATAACTTAAAATCAACAAATTTTCAGTTGCACTTCGCAATTGTACATCATACTTCTTTACAATAAATCTTAGTATAATTAAACAACATTAACTATTTTTCAATAGGTAAAAAACATAACTTTGCTACTGATCTTTTAAAAATGCTTCCTTTACATTTCAGACTAACAACCCGAGTAATTCCGTCCAGTCCAGTATGTTTATCAGTAATAATACCATACAACCATTTAGCCGGAGGAAGATCATCCTCTTTCACTAACACTATATCACCGACAACAGGTTCTGGCGTTTGATGAGCCCATTTGTACCGATGGTAAAACTGAGTCAGGTATTCGCGCGACCAGCGACGCCAAAAATCTTGTACCATCCTCTGAATCAGCTGCCATCTTCTTAGGCTACTAACACTATCAGACGTATGAGTATGGTCTGGCGGCAAAACTAAAGGTTCTCCAACTAAGAAATGCCCTGGAGTTAGAGGCATTGGATCATTACAGTTGTCGTTTATTCTTGAAATGGGTCTGGAGTTAAGACATGCCTCAACCTGACACAAGACTGTTGCCATTTCTTCGTAAGTCAAGGTTGAGTTTCCTACGACCCTCTTGAGGTGATATTTAGTGGATTTTACTCCCGCTTCCCACAGGCCTCCAAAATTTGGGGAATGAGGGGGAATAAAATGCCAACCCGTTTCATTGGTAGCTAAGCTATTCGCTATTTCAGCGAGCATAGATGATTTCTCATTTGCAAACAACAGTTTGAGTTCGCGGGATGCGCCTACAAAGTTTGTAGCATTGTCACTCCAAATCTCCTTGCAGTGACCGCGACGAGCCTCAAATCTTCTAAAGGCGGCTAAAAATCCCTGCGAAGTCAAATCACTCACTGGTTCGAGGTGAATAGCTCGTGTAGCCATGCATATAAAAAGACATATATATCCCTTATATGCACGGTGACCTCTACCTTTTGAGGTTCTCATGTTTATCGGACCTGCATAGTCCACACCGCTATGCAGAAATGCGCGAGCGACAGTTCCTCTCGCTGACGGTAACTGTCCCATAAAAGGATGCCTATTCGAAGAGGCGTAACGAGCGCATATTACGCATTTACGGACGAAAAGACTTACTAAACTCTTTGCACCTACAATCCAGTACCTTGATCGTAGGTAATTTAGCATCAGCTGTGGAGCTCCGTGTAAGGTTTTTTCATGCGCATCGGCAACAACCAAGTCAGTAAAATGCGACTTATGCGGCAAGATAATCGGGTGCTTCATCTCTTCACTGAGTTGTGCATGCTGAAGTCTTCCACCAACCCGCATTACATCTTCTTCGTCAAGAAATGGATTCACCGAGGTAAGTTTACTTTTCTTTGTAATTGGTTCTTTCTTTTTCAGGCTCTCTATTTCATCGCTTAAATGTTCCTTTTGCACTAACCTAATACATATCATTAAGCTTTTTTTCAGCTCTTCCCTAGTCAACCATTTGCTACACGATTCTTTTTTAAACAGCTTGACTAGACGCAAACAGAATGCTACCACACGTATTAGTCTTCTCAACTTTGAAAATCTGGACATTATATTTGTTGCTGCTGATTCTACATCATCAACGGTTCCGCAGGTATTTATCAAACATAACTTATTGCTTTTCTCTTCTAACTTTGTTTCCTTTACTGTTATTTTTTTATAATTTATGATTTTCTGTTTCAGCCAAGAAGGACCTTCTTTCCAGAGCTGCTCATCTGTGAATTGGTAAGTACCTCTCGACGCACAGTCAGCAGGGTTTTCCTTAGAAGCAACATGGGCCCACTGATGTGGTTCTACCGAAGTAATTATCTCGGAAACACGATTTGCCACAAACGTCTTCCATCGATTTGGGCGACTATTTAACCAGGACAGAACTATTGATGAATCTGTCCAAGCGTGAATATTCTGCTTGTTGATGCCCATTACCTCAGCAACTTCCATCAATAATCTCGTCAAGAGAACTGCACCGCAGAGTTCGAGCCTCGGAATAGATACTTGTTTAATAGGCGCCACTTTGGTCTTCGACGTTATTAAGGACGCATAAACATTACCCTCTTTGTCTACGATACGGGCGTAAACTACTGCTGCATAGGCATCAGACGAAGCATCGCAAAATCCTTGTAGCTCCAAAACCTGATCGCTAGTGCTGGAATGAATCCATCGAGGCATTTTGAAAGCGGTAAGTTGACTTAAACTTTCTCGATATATTAACCACTCTTTCAACAGTGGTGCTGGAACCTCGTCATCCCACTCGATTCCTGATAGCCATAGTTTTTGAATAAATATCTTCGCTGATATCACCACCGGAGCTAACCATCCTAGTGGGTCGAATAAACGTGCGATGTCTGATATCACCTTACGTTTAGTTGTAGGCAGGCTCACTGGAGGCAATTGCACCGTGTATTCAAATTCATCGTTGATTCTGTTCCAGGTAAGTCCTAGAATCTTTGTTGTAGTATCTATTTTGAGAGGTAAGTTTTCTAATACGTTTCCTTCTCCATGGCTTATTATCTGCATTAGATTCTTATCATTAGTTGACCATTTTTGCAACTCAAAACCTCCCTTTGCTAATACACTGTTTAACTCTTCATATATTTTCTTTCCTTCGTCAACAGATTCACAGCCAGTCAGCAAATCATCCAAATAAAACTGACTTAAAATCCTTCCTGCAGCCAAAGGAAAATCATCACCTTCATCATAAGCGACTTGCTGTAAGGAGCGTACTGCAAGATATGGAGCGGAAGCCGTTCCGAAGGTGACTCTTAAGTGTCTGAAGTGCCCAATTTCATCTTCAGGGTTTTCGCGCCAAACAATGCGCTGAAAATCAGCATCGCCTTCGTCGACTTTTATTTGCCGGTACATCTTGGCAAAGTCTGCCACCAGGCAGATTGGATGTAGCCTCCACTTGAGGATGATGTGACGCAAATCAGGTTGAAGTCTTGGCCCCACCAATAAATCTTGGTTTAAAGACACTCCATTACTTCCAGGACACGAAGCATCGAAAACGACTCTCAGCTTTGTCGTTGTCTTATCCTCGCGAATTACTGGATGATGAGGTAAGTACACTGCATGAGGGTTGAGACAGTCTTTTTCTGGCACCCTTTCCATGTGCCCAAGTTCGAGATATTCCTTGACTACATCAGCATATCGAGTCCTTAATTGAGGATCCTTGGCGAATCGTTTTTCCAGCAACATAAAGCGCCTTGTGGCTATAAGTTTGGAACCGCCATATTTACATCTAGGATCTTCATCTCGAAACGGAAGTTTTACTATGTACCGACCAGTGTCATCTCTCCTAGTAGTCGTGTTGAATATCTTCTCACATTCTTTTTCTTCCTCAGTAAAACTTTCAGCCAGTGACTTCACCGAACTATCAGCCTCGATTTCCCAGAACTTCTTCAACAATTCATTTACGACGTGAATATGATTGACACTGATAGCGCGATCTGATGAGGTTTGCTTATCAATTGGACCAGACAAGATCCATCCCAAAGTAGTCTTCTGGGCGATGAGAGCACTTGGTGGTTTTTTAATCACACCGTCTTCTAAAATTTGCCCATAGACGTCAGCCCCTAAGAGCATATCTATCTTGTCCGGCTTGTCAAAAAGTGGGTCTGCTAACTCAACATTTCTCAACTCAGACCACAACTCAACGACAACACTCTTTTCAGGCAAAGCTGATGTGAGTTTATTCAACACAAAAGCATCAACAGTGTACTCAAATTTCGGATTAAGGCGTGATTGAAACTTTACCTTTACTATGGACTTGGAAGCTAATGTTGCTCCTTCGTCGGTTCCCAAACCCGAAATTGTGCTCTTGTGTTGAATTTTCTTTAGTCCTAACAGCTGGACTGCCGACTCTGTGATCAAGAACGCCTGTGACCCTTGATCCACCAAGCACCTGAGAGTAGTACCAGTTCCAATTTTCGATTGTGCCTTAACTAAAGCCGTGGCTAACAACACCTGATTACGACTTGTCGAAAAATGGCTTTTCACCTCGGTACTAATGGGCTCATCTTGCGAAGATGAACTCGTAGCAGCTGTGTGCACAGCTACGGTCGGCTCGGGTGACTGATTTGATCCTTCCGAATCAGTTTGTGTATTTGTGTTCTTGGGATGTAAAAGCGAATGATGTTTTTTCTTGCATATGCGGCATCTCGAAGATTGGCGGCAAACAAAAACTGTATGGTTTGGACCTAGACAATTAAAGCATAACTGATTGGACTGAACGAACCTACGACGAGCGTCAACATCACTTTTTGCGAAACTCTTACAGCTACCTATTTTGTGGTCTTCCGAGCAATAGGAACATGACAAGGCAGTTGCATGATGAACTTTTGGATTGGTAGGAGCATTCGAGCTTTTATTTGGATGAACAATGGCATTTCTATTCACAAAATTACCAGATTTTGAAGAACTAGGCTCTGCAAACTCCAATGCCCTAAACCGCTTTTCCAAAAAATCATTAAATGCTTTCAAGTTTGGCAGATCATCTGAATCATTACTGGCTTTCATTTCCCATTGCTTTTTAGTTTCCGAATCTAACTTTAAACAAACTAGGTATATAATAATAGTATCCCAGTTAGACACATCAACACCAATATTCTTCAGGGCGTTCAAGCACTCGTTCGTCGTGTCTAGCAGTTCTTTTATACCACTCGCAGATTCTGTAACCAAGCTTCTTTGGCTCATCAGTCGTTTCAGTATGTTGTTGGCTAGGTATTTTTTATTATTGTATCTCTTTTCAAGTTGTTCCCAACATTTCAAATAATTCTCCTGAGTTATATCCACATGTCTTAAGAGTTGTTCTGCTTCACCAGATAGATGACCCTTGAGGTAGTGTAAACGTTGCACGTCATCCAAAGACTCATTTTTGTGCACAAGGGCTACAAACAAATCGCGAAACGTTGTCCATTCAGAGTACTTCCCGGAAAATTTAGGAATAGTAATTTCAGGCAGTCTTATTCTCGATTTGATTATTCCTGTTTTGGATTCGGTGACACTGACAGCTTGAACAGCAGACTTCAAATTGCTGAGCGCTGATGTTAATTCGCACTTGTATATCACGTATAACTCCTGTGTGTCAGTGTACACGTCTTCTTTCATATATGCACTCTCTTTCAAGGTATTTCTATCTGTGCCCATTATTATTTCATTGTGTATTTTGCTAAACTCAGTCCATAGTTGTTCTAACACATATAATCTAGCGCTAATATAATCATTAGACTTGAGACGTTCTTTAGGCGATTTTTTAAAATTGTCTTTTGCCTTTTCTATACGGTCTAATAAATTTACTTGAAGTTGCACTTTGCCTTCCATTTTTTATCTTTAAACTATGTGTTAGAAACTCTGAGCAAAATCTCAATAATTTTTCTAAGTCCAGCAGCAGTGATTTTTCTAAGTGTTTTTATTCACTAACTCTGGCGCCAATCGGGCGTGGATTCCCCGTAGTTGCGTTTTTAGGAGAATTATTCTAAGTCCTAATTTACGACTTTCTTGAACTTTTCTAAGTCCCTAATGAACAATTAAATAAAGAGTACTCACAGTTAACCGTTAACACTTAACCACCACTTAACGATGTCCTGACGCGTAGATGACGTCATCCAGCATTCCGTTGACGTCACTGTCCACGTTGACGTAGATTCTCCCGCTGCACCTCCAGCAGTGGGCTGCTACTGCGTCAAGAACTCGTGCCGGTCCAATCCTCGAACCCGCATCCGGCTCGAAGGACCAATGTTCACGCCACAAAGATCCCAAGAAATAAAACACCAACTCAAACTGAACTGTATAATGCTACTAAATTATAAAGTTGCTATACATGTAGGAAGGACAAATTGAGATGGCCGTCTTCGGTCATGCCTATGAATCAAGAAAAATTTTAACAGCGCGATTCAGGATGGGGACTGAACATGAGAGCGACATCTATGGGAAAACATCCGAACTAAAATTACATACACTGGCGCTGAGAGATTTCAAGTACTTAACTTAAAAATAACAACAAATTAATATAATTTATAAATGTGCGACACGGTTAAACACCCATAGAGCAGAGCAGAATAGAGAAAGTTTTTACGAATAAATAAAAAGAATTAATGAACAGATTTATAGCATAGATTTCAGATCCTCGCAACATTGCATAGATATACCTCTGGTGGAAAAACGCCCTAAATTCGTTCAAACAAAATAGACGTTCCGGTGAGTCGTGGAAAAGGTTCCTTGGAAAATGTATACGTATTTACAAGGAAGTTTATTATTCTTTAAAAGGGGACGAAATACAATTTTCTTATTGAAATCATGAACAACCGAAACTCTATTAAAGTACCAAAAGAAGGAAATAACTAATGGAACTGCGTAAAGGGACGAGGCATGGAGGCTTATCTAAAGGTATTACAATCACACCGTTATGTAACAAAATGTATGAAATGAAAGAAATGACATAACCAAACCAACCATTAAAGAGTTCCCTCCTGCTAAGACGATTTTGGTGGACCACCAGCAGGCTTATTACGTAACTCGCTCGCAATCACCATCGTCTTCATTTTGACAGTTCATGTATGGGCTGACAATTGGCATCGGAATCAGCTAGCTGTCACATTCATACAAGAACTGTCAAAATGAACACGATGGCGATTGCGAGCGAGTTACGTAATAAGCTAGCAGATTATTGTATTATATTGTAGAATCGACATTCATTTATATAATACTTTATTTTATGGTCTATTTTTATCTTCTGTGACCTAAATCCAATCTATCAATTACTGTAAGTCTAGCTTCACATAATTTATATAAATACAACTCATTTCTGTCATGTAACTTCGGTCTATCTCTCCCTATCTAAAATGCTGCACCCAACAGGGTTTCAATCTGTTTTAAGTATAATTGCCATCATTTTGTTGGCCTATGACATGTGAATTGAATTAAATAAATAAATAAAATAAATAAATTGTATTGTCATCTGACTTACTCAAGTATGCAAAATTTCAGCTCGATCGGATGAAGATATCTGCTTCAAAATTGAGGCGCAAGATTCCACCCGGACCAACATAATATACATACATTGCAAGTTAATATTATAAAGCCTGTAATAAAAAAATTGAATGTGCCAGCTACTTCTCTTGGTCATTCATGATTGGAATCACTGTCGTTGTGGAAGCCAGTCTGAATTGAGTTATGACTCGGCCACGGCATGCAGCAGGCTTTTTACGTAACCTTGCTCGCAATCGCCATCGTGTTCATTTTGACAGTTCTTGTATGAATGTGACAGCTAGCTGATTCCGATGCCAATTGTCAGCCCATACATGAACTGTCAAAATGAAGACGATGGTGATCGCGAGTGAGTTAAGTAATAAGCTCCGAGACGGGAGCAAAGAAAAAACATAGAGAATGTATCAGTTGCTTCTCTTTCCCAAATCCAAGAAAGCACGTTGTAGGCGATGCGGCTAGCAACCCATCACTGTATTTGATTCCTTTTTCCACCTATACGCCCACATCAACGTGGTCGTTAGGTCTTGTTGTTGGTTAGGCCCTGTCGACCCCGTTAGAGATGAAGACGTGATATGTCTGTAGGTACTGTATCAAGGCAGTTTATGCCAAGGCAAAACAACAAAGCAATTTGTAGTCGGTACTTTTTTCCGAGTGACAGTGTTATTTTAATATGATAAAAAAGAAATTATTGTCGACAACGCCTTACATAAGTAAATTAATTATTTTAATTGCTCTTTAATGGATGACACGTCCAGCTTGATGAATATGCACCTCTATCTCACTTTAACGTACAACCGTGTTTCTCAGGTTGCTAGACACGGAACAAACATCGTCACAAGTGAAAAGAGTCGTAAATTCAAAACCGGGCTTGCACTTCTGAGTTTCTCGAAATTTACGTACGAAAGGACAATAGAATTTTATCATGACATTTCGGTGAAAGAAAACATCGTGATGAAATGCCTTAGAAGCTGTGTCTTATAATTGTTGGCCTTCCAAGCTTGTCTGGGAGTATAGAATGTACCATTTGCTTCTCTTCCCGCGCAGACGGTAAAAGCCCATCGAGAGAATGAGCGAAAATTTTAGGAATCATGTTATAGGTGATGCGGCTAGCAATCCATTACTATTTTAATTCCCCTTTCCACCTATACGCCCACAATCATGCTAATCGTGGCCTTTAGGTCTAAGCTAGAGGTATGTATAGTTATTGAAGTGAAACGTTCTATAGCGGCGCTGAGCACTTTTTGGGATTTAAAAAATGTTAAACTCGCGTCAGGCGTAAGACGGAGGGAGAGTTTAAGTACCAGGATATCAGAATCCTCTAAGAGCTTATTTTGAAATACGAATGAAGCTAGAGTCGCGTTCGATTTTTGAAGTGTACGATGATTTCGACGCTTTAAATAACGTATATGCGTTTGGCTTAGTGGTATAAGGTGTGGAATAACAGTGCGTTCTCTAAGGTGACCAGTTCAAATCTCGTGTAGCAAAACTTTTGTTTTCTTTTTCTTTTTTTTTTTTTGCTTACAGTTCAGCATGGAAGAGATTTAAATTGTTTATTTTAAGCTTGAATAATGGTTTAGCGCTCGGATCGGTGTGTATGGCGGCCGCAGTCCACATTCCGCAGCAAAACTCGTCCAAGTGAACTCGGAAACTCGTGAAAACGGTCGAAACTTGTAAAAACTTGTAAGTAGTGTTAGCGAGTTAAATAGAAGGCCGCGATCACGCACAGCTTAGCTCAGAATGGTTGGTCCGCTACCCGAGTTTGTGTACAGGGGGTAACCATGAAGTCTTCTCTCCTTCTTCTTCTTTTTCAGCCCTTCTACGTCCACTGCTGGACTGCCTCCTCTAATGCTCACCATTCTCTTCTATTTCGAGCTGTTCTCCCCCACAATTTACCTGTTATACTGGCGATGTCGTCATTCCAACGAGCCAGTGGTCTGCTTCTATTCGTGAAGCCAGTTTTCGGTCTCCAGTCCAGCACGGTTCGAGTTCACCTGGTACGTAAACTCCCACCGTCTTACGCCTGACGCGAGTTTAACATTTTTTTAACATCCCAAAAATGCCCAGCCAAAGAAGTTTTCATTTTAAAAACATATTGACTATTGTCATCCCGAAAAATTGCATAGTTTCCGCAAGCGCATAGTAAACGAATTCTCCGCATCTAGTAAAGAATAATAATATTATTGAAGTGCAATTATTTTTACAAAAATAAAGAGTGGGCGGAAATCTTAGGAATCATGCTATAGGCGATGCAGCAAGAAACTCGTCACTATTTTGATTCCTCCTTTCCACCTATATAATAATAATAATAATAATTTATAATAATATAATAATAATAATAATAATAATAATAGACCTCCATAGTTGCGCCCATCTCATGTTTATATTATATGGTACCATTGGCCTCTTCATGTTGGCCTCGGCCCCATGAATGCCTTTCAAATGACCGGGTCCCCATGGGCCCGTGATCGGAAACCCGTACCAACAATAATAATAATAATTATTATTATTATCATAATTAATAATAATTAGGGAACAATTCACACAAATTGACCTAGTCCCAAAGTAAGCGCTAGTAAGGCTATTGTTATGGGTACTAGACAACGATATACATACTTATATAGAGAAATACATACTTAAATAGATAGAAACATCCATGACTCTGCATGAATAGGATTCGAACCCAGAACGCTTGCTTCGCAGGCAGGGTCACTACCAACTAAGCCAACCACGTCGTCAAAACCTATATGCTCACAGTCATGCTAAAAATGGCTTTTAGGTGAACTTACGTGCAAGATAACCAAGCCTGTGCGAAATATATACGTTTTGCATGCAAGCCCTCCCACCACTACTACCACACAAAACGCACACAAATCCCACAAACTTAATTAATCCTATCACCACACAAACACTGACGCGCGTTTAGATCCCTCTACGGGATCATTCTCAAAGTCAGAGCACAACCGATGCACATGCGAACCAACGTCGTACTAATTTGTAAATCTATAAATAAACTAAATGTACCCACATTTGTATAGTTCCAAACTACCCTCTTATTTATAATTTTTATTAACCATGTTGATGGTTAAACTACCTGCATAAAATTTTCCGACTACAGCAAAAACAAAGAGGGTTATGTATTTAACAAAACAATTTTTCTATTCATCAAAATGGACACGCAACAAAGGTGATGACACCAAGTTCACCTGTTCGTTAATTATTGAACCACTATTGTTGTACCTAATTATTTCCAACTGCTCCAAAACACCCAACCGTAAACCCTTTTCACAAAAATGTAAAATATCAAATATATGTGGCTTTTAGGTCTCGTTAGCTTAGGCTCTGTCTACCCCATAAGGGATAAAAACGTTCTTTTTGTGTGTATGTATGTATATTATGTATGTAAAGAGTAAACATCAAAGTTTATTTACAATCTTACATTATATATGACAAGAAACTATTTTAATACTAACCTTCTGTTAAAATACTTCATGAAAATTAAAGTCAACTGTTAAACAGTCCGAGCAAGGACAACAGAGCCTCTAGTGTAAGTTTTCGCATATAAAAACGTCTCGAACGCGTTCACGTAAACGTCTCAATTACTATGGAATAATTGGCAGCGCCACTTGCGGATCGAAACGGCAACAAACTGTTCTCATAGTATTTGACATTTTAACGCAAACGCGTTCGAGACTTATTTTGTGACCGAAAACCTACACTAACCATACAGATAGTCGTTGGAGCCGAAAGGTTCTCGAGTGGAGACCGCGGATCGGCAAGTCGCGGGTTCACGGTGTATGCAAACCGCTTCCAACGGACAACTGGAGGTCTTTGGGGAGGCCTTTGTCCAACAGCGTCCTATGGCTGATATGATGATGATTATGATGATAACAGACAGCCTACTAAAGGTTTGCGCTGTTTTTGGATTTAATGAAGCCAAGCAATGTGCGGGGACAGTAAGATAGCCGGTGAAGTTACAGACATTAGATATTCTTAGCAGTCTAGCAACCCACATGCAATCCTCTATTGGCGTATGTCCATGGGTAGTGAAGCTAGGTGATCCACTTGCTCGTTTACCTTCCTCGTCGTATAAAAGTTTGTTAGTGACACTTCTGTGTTATCTTTAAGCTTTGGCATTCGTACGAAAGAAATTCTTGGGAAGTCCACCTTCTGAAAACACTAATTCTGTCCACTGAATAGTTGCTTTGACGCGCTTCCCGGGATTCCGATGTTTATCTCGTTTGGGGTCGCTTTATATACTAAACTTAATAGTTTTATGGTAAATAAGACCCTTTTCCTCATTTCTGTCTCAAATGATTCAAATTACGCGTATATACAGTTACTAGCTGTTGCCAGCGACTTCGTCTGCAAAGAATTCGTTTATAGCTATCCCGCGGGAGCTACGCAATTTTCCGGGCTAAAAGTAGCCTATGTGCTATTCCAGACTTTTCTCTACCTATGCGCCGAATTTCATTCAGATCCGTTGGGCCGTTCCCTGGCGTGATTGAGTAACAAACAAACATCCATCCATCCATCCATCCATCTATCTATCCATCCATACTTTCGCATTTATAACATTAGTTAGATTAGATTTACAAATACACGTCCAAGGCAATGCGACTAGCAACTCATCGCTATTTTGATTCATCTATCAACTTGGACGCCCATAATCTTGCTAAACGTGGCCTTTAGGTCTTGTTCTCATTTCTTCGATGGGCTTTTTACCATCTGCGCGGGTAGAAAAGAAACTGGTACATTCTATGTTTTTTCTTTGCCCTCAGACCGACATGGAAGTTCTACAACCATCACATTTATTGCAAACTAGCTTTTGCCCGTGACTCCGTCCACGCAGAATTCGCTTATTGCTATCCCGCGGGAACTATGCGATATTCTGGGATAAAAGCTATCCTATGTCATTTATCGGGATTGTAAGTATAACTATACTAAATTTCAATAAAATCGGTTTAGCCGTTTTGCCATGAGCAACAAACATCCAAACATCCAAACTTACAAACTTTCGCCTTTGTAATATTAGTAAGACTAAAACCCATTTCTAAATTCGGTAACAGTCTTCGCAATCGCACGAAATATTAAATCACTTCCAAAACCCTCGCAGCGTTTATAAAAAACAAACGAATACGCATTCGAAATCACAGAAACGTATTATCCCAACTGGAAGCGGAGTAAAAACAAATAATAAAAAGTAAAGAGCAGATAAGGGAAGAAAACGGTCCATTTGATAAGTACAAGTGTCGCGACAATGAGACGGCCTTGTTTACGGGGCAGATAAGTTTTGGGACACGCGGAGAAAAAGGTTTCTACACTGATTTAGGAAATTTGACAGAGTTTCTCATCTATGCCCATATTCTGTCCGTAATGATAGTTGGACGGCTTTAAAAAATACATACATTAATTACGTAATTACAACACACCGGACAACTCACGTATAAAAGACGAAAGATTGCTCCGACAATTGTTTCGGACTATTTCGTAGCCCTTCATCAGGGAGCGCTCGCCCCGGCGGCAGCGAAACGAACACTACGCGCCAACGCTCTGCTCGCGCGGCTATTCGGCGCGGCTGATATCGGCGCACAACTACCCTCATTTTTATCGCTGCCGCCGGGGCGAGCGCTCCCTGATGAAGGGCTACGAAATAGTCCGAAACAATTGTCAGAGCAATCCTTCGTCTTTTATACGTGAGTTATCCGGTGTGTTGTAATTATGTGTGAGTCTCACGGTAGTTTCATATTGAAAGCTACATTAATTACGTCTTTATCCCTTACGTGGTAGGCAGCCTAAGGTAACAAGACCTGAAGGTCACGTTTAGCATGATTGTAAGTATACTATACATACATACATACAGTCATGTCTCTTTCCCACAGGGGTAGGCAGAGACTACGTTGTTCTACTTGCTACGATCCTGACATACCTCTTTCGCTTCATACACATTCATCAACGTAAGTGAGTAGGTATAAATAGGTGGAAACGGGAATCAAAATAGTGATGAGTTGCTAGCCGCATCGCAGCCACTGTGCAAATCGATCATAGCTGCTTGCTCAACTTTATTTTACCCTTTTGATCTTCGGCTGGTCTGAGTGCCGTAATCGCCAATTTAGGCTTGGCTCTTAGGTTGTTTAAAATTTAGGCTTGGCTCTTAGGTTGTTTAAAATTTAGGCTTAGCTCTTAGGTTGTTTGCTGTTGAATAGAAGAGGAAGTATGCTGAGGCACCTGATACAATGTCGATTACACAAAAAATTTGTTAGTGAAAATAGAAGGAAGAAGAGGCAGAGTAGTGTCTTTGTTCTTTGTTTCTGTATTGTTTTGTACAGATTATTGGTGTTCAATAAAGAGTATTTGTATTGTATTGTATCGTATTGTAGTATCGTATCAGAAGCTCAAAGCAATGGCAGAAAAAATAAGATAGTGGCGAATATGTATTTCTCTTTATAAGTATGTATATCGTTGTCTAGTGCATAACATTATGCGGGTGGTAGGGCCTTGTGCAAGGTCCGTCCGGATCGCTACCATCATCTTACTCGCTAATTCTGCCGCTAAGCAGCAGTGCTTGCACTGCTGTGTTCCGGTGTGGAGAGTAAGACAGCCGGGGAAATTACGGGCACAAGAGGCATTTCATCTAAGTCCTCTAGGTTGGCAACGCATCTGCAATCCCTCCGGGGTTGTGGGAGTCTATGGGCAGTGGTGATCGTTAAACCATCAGGTGACCCACTTGCTCGTTTTGCCTTCCTATACACATAAAAAAAAAAAAAAAACAAGCCTTACTAGCGCTTACTTTGGGACTAGGTTAATTTGTGTGAATTGTTCCCTAATATTTGTTTATTTATTTATTTATTTGATTATTCCACAGACAAGAGTTGGGCTCTTAAATTTACGAATAATAAGGTTGTCTGCTCTCTTTCAAGACCACAGCCATCCACAGCTCCGAGCATAAAATGTCACAGCAATGTCAATGTAAATTCTCGAGCCTCATGAATGCCAATTACCCCCTAACCTATCTCTAAACGAAGCAAGCACAGATTAAACAGTGCAAGCTGTGCGCTTATTCTGATTGCTGGCGTATTGATTACCTGGTCGCATGAATCGGTAATCGGACAGTCGGTAATAGTGCTAAATTTACCGCCTTGTTGTTGCACGGTGCCGACGGACTGCAAAGCTTGAGGCCCCAGGTTCGATCCCCGGTCGGGGTCAAAAGTCAAAAGTCAAAAGTCAAAAGTTTATTTTGCAAATAGGCCGCCGAGGGCTCTTTTACATGTCTTTTTTTGAATCTACCAGCGCATTCGGAAAGACCATCATTGCCAAGAAGAATGCGCCGCAAGAAACTTGGCAGAAAGTCATTTTTTCAAAATAAAATAGATTTACAATAGTACTTAAATTCTACTTAACTTACCTAATACAATTAATACATTTTATAAAAAGGGATGTAAAAGGTCCCTAAGTTAAGTCCGTACCTTAAATTACATTGGTCTATAGTAGAGATGTATAAAGTCTCTACTGGTCAAAGCGAAACAAAATATGCGATAATGATAAGAAAGAGAAAGCAAAAGCAAAAAGTGAATAAAAATAATCTAAGTTTAGTGGAGGTGTAAAACGCCTCCACCGTCAAATAAGTTAATTGGAGATATCTCCAATGTCGATGAGAAAGAAGAGGGTGTTAACCTAAGCCTACATATATCCTATTAATATTATAAATGCAAATGTTTGTAACGATGTGAGTGAGTGTGTATGTTTGTTCCTTCTTCACGCTGAAACGACTTGGATTTGGATCAAATTTGGACCGAAGATAGCTGGTACCTAGATTACTACAAAGGCTACTTTTTATCCCGGAAAATTTATTGATTTATCCTGATGAATTACTCATACTCAGACTCATTTATTCGTAATAATTATTGTTCCGTCTTCGCTTAAGTAATTTGTTTATTCATATAGCAACATTTAGAAATGTCATAACTGTCAAAACTTTAGTTTCGCCTCTTCTCGATAAGTAGTCGTGTCGCTGTCATCGTATCGTAAAGTTCGCGCCGTATATATTTCGTCGAAGCACGGTTAAGTTCAAATCAAAAGATTTATTGTTATAATAATGTCGTAAGAGTGTAAAATCATCATCATCAAGTGCCTTGCGAACTCAGGAGGATACTTCAGCCACTTCTTGTATAGTCAGGTAGCAGGTAACCCAGGACTGGAAGGTAAGACTGGCCAGCTCGAGGAAGTCCAGTGGCCCTGTACCTGACTGCTGTAAAGCTCCCACACAGCGCCAAGCGAGGTAAGTGTCTTCTTGACTCTCACAAGGCTACTTTATCGTTAATTTATGTGTTTCGTTTTCTCGTATCGTATTCGTCGTCAGATACAGTCCATTTAATTAAACTCCCCAAACCTGAGCGTTAACATTTTGGTCCTACGATCCGCATCTTGAAGAGGTGACCTACGGTTAATTTGCTTATTTCGCGTTAATTTCGTTGTTTTCTAGTAGATTCCATGCATTTTGGTGTAAAATTTGTCGGTTTTCGTTGTAACTTTTTTCGTCCACCAAATTGTAGGGTATGCCTAGAATCCTTTGTTCGAAAATTCCAGAATTTGTGCAGAGTTAGTTTATTTCGGAAACAATTATTATAGATTCGTAAATAATAATAATTGAATATAATTTGTTATATAATATATTAATTTAATTTAATAAATTTAATGAAAGTTAAATTTATTTTCGTGATTGATAATCGGTCGTTCAAAACGCCGCAAGTAAATCGTTGCCGTGTAACGAAACGCATTTCGCTGTTTGTCACACTATACGTCACATTATACGTCAGTTGAGTTGAGATTGACAGATTAACAATATTAAGATAATTGTTCACGGTTGTTGTATGATATTTTTGGTTTTTAGCACGTTTATTGTTGAAAATGAGTAACCACGGAGATGAAGAATTTATACCTGCGGTTGCCGATGTCTATAGAATTGATAGGGATTACGCGATTATGCGGTTGGAGCACATTGAAAGTTCGGATTTAGTTGGTTATAATGAACAAGATTTTAAAGATATCGAAAAGGACTTTCACAGTGCTCAACTTAGGATTTTGCGTCCCCTAAGCGTAGAACAACGTTCCACGGAATACGAAGTGACTAAAGAGTTTGAATTGCGGATGAAATCTGTCAAAAGTAGGCTTAGACAAACAAGTAGTAAAACTGACAGCAAACCGGTGGTGTCTAATGATTCCTCGAACCTGGCTAAGCTGCCGAAAATTATGATAAAGCCTTTCGATGGCAAGCTTGAGAACTGGGTTTCTTTCAAGGAATTATTCGACTCCTTGATTCATAGTCGGAACATACCTAATGTTGAAAAACTACATTATTTGTTGATATGTGTTCAGGGTTCCGCTTATGATTTGATAAAAAGTTTTCCTTTGTCAGGTGACAGTTATGATAGTGCATATGAAACTTTGTCTAAGTACTACAATAAAAAGAGGCAAATTGCAATTGTTTACTATGAAAAGTTGCTGCATTGTGAGTCAGTTAAAAATAAAAGTGATTTGGATCGAGTCTTTCGGATATTTAATGAAAACTTAAGTATATTGTCGAAGTTTGATTTGCCCGATAAGAACTTTATGCTCTTTTATTTATTGTGGTCGAAATTAGATACTGCAACTCGCGAAGCATTTGAATTGCAACTTGACTCTTCTATTGACATTCCTAAATTAGAGGATTTGCAAGATTTTGTTGAAAAAAGAAGCAGGGCATTAGATAATTTGAATATTAAAGTGAATGCAAGTCAGAGTAAACCAGTTATTAAAAATAAGTTTTCTCTTGCTGTGCCGTCGGTCCCTGTGTGTATTTGTCCAATGTGTGCTGCAACGGGTCATGAGTTGGAAAAGTGCGCTAGTTTTACAAGTTTGGCTCCAACGGAGAGGTTTACTTTTGTAAAAGAGAAGGGACTGTGCGTGTTGTGTTTGCGTACATCTCATATTGTGAGGAATTGCAAATCAGTTATTCGTTGTAGTGAATGTAACTGTCGTCATCACTCTTTGATACACTTTCCCAAAAGTATTGAAGCAGCAGACAATGCACAGTCAAATTCTCAGTTGACAGTTTTGTCGGTTCCAACTTGTAGCAATCAAGTTCTGTTTTCAACTGCTGTCGTTCACATAAGGAGCAGTCAAGGAAAATTGGTTCCAATCCGTGCCCTTCTGGATTCTGGTAGTGCGTGTAATTTCATCACTAAGGAGGCTGCGGATAGGCTAGGATTGAATGTCGATGACTGTCAGCAATCGGTGAATGGCATTGGTCAGACATCAACAAAGACACTTGGTTCTGTTGTTTGTGAAATTTCCCCATTAAAGGGAGATACTTCCGCTAAACTTTCGTTGGAAGCTTTCGTTTTGTCGCAGATTTGTTCCAATATGCCACCCGAACGATTTGATGTTTCAAGCTGGCATCATATAACAGATTTGGATCTCGCTGACCCTTGTTTCTATAAACCAGGACCTATTGATATGCTGATTAATGTCGGTTTTCTCGCGTCAGCTCTTCAACCTGGTCTTGTCCGAGGTGAGGCAGGTCAACCCATTGCTGTCAGCACCATTTTCGGCTACATAGTGATGGGGAAATGTGCTTCTAGCAATTATTAATTCTCGTCGTTCTCGTAGCGATCCTTGTGTCAGTGTCGTTACCGAGGATTGTTCCGCGTTTGTCTCCGGACAATTATTTCTTCTCGTCGTTCTCGTAGCGATCCTTGTGTCAGTGTCGTTACCAAGGATTGTTCCGCGTTATTTGCGGACAATCGATTATTTCTTTTCGTCGTTCTCGTATCAATCCTTGTGTCAGTGTCGTTACCAAGGATTGTTCCGCGTTGTTTGCGGACAATTATTTCTTTTCGTCGTTCTCGTATCAATCCTTGTGTCAGTGTCGTTACCAAGGATTGTTCCGCGTTTGTTTGCGGACAATTATTTCTTTTCGTCGTTCTCGTATCAATCCTTGTGTCAGTGTCGTTACCAAGGATTGTTCTGCATTTGTTTGCGGACAATTATTTCTTTTCGTCGTTCTCGTAGCAATCCTCGTGTCAGTGTCGTTACCAAGGATTGTTCCGCGTTTGTTCCCGGACAATCATTTATTTTCGTCGTTCTCGCAGCGATCTTAGTGTCAGTGTCGTTCGTTGCCAAAGATTGCCTCGTGCTTGTCTCCGGACAATTATTTGTTCTCGTCGTTCTTGAAGCTATCCTTGTGCTGTGTGAATACTGCAATCAAGGATTGCTTCCTAGTTTCGAATTTGTCTGTAGATAAAATTACATTAAGCGTTTTTTGGACATAGGAAATGTCATCGAAGCTCATATTTTGCTCGCTTTATCGAAAGATGATTGGTCGTGTGAAAAACTTCTGGAGGCATCATATTGTTGAAATCCTGGAGGAAGAATAGTTGTCCCACTAACTTTTGTCGACCCTCAGGAAAAGCCCCGATTTCTAAACTCTCATTGATATCTTAGACATTTAAGGTTTTTTATGGTTGCCTAAACCAGACACATTCTCGCTGTATTGGGTGGTTGTTGCACGAAACGATCAATCCTTTCCGATATTGCTCGGATTTTCGATCCGTTAGAATTTCTTTCGCCTGTCATATTTCTCTTAAAATATCTGATGCAACTTTGTGGTTGTGTTCGCCCCTAAACTTGTCGCAGAAGAGTGGCTCTACTTTAAATCTCAGTTGTCGCATTGAGCTCACTCTCTATTCCTCGTAGAATGGTAGAACCGTTTCAAAATATCCAGTTCCATGGATTCTGCGATGCGTCAGAGCGTGGCCCTTTAAGCTGTATTATATTGTCGTGTTGTAACCAACAACAACAAAATTATCGTACATCTGTGCTGTGCGAAGTCGAAGATCACATTACTTCGCAAGCTTTTCGTTCCTCTCTCGGAATACCAAGCTACAGTTTTACTGTCGGACCTTGTTGTGGTGAAATTTTCCTATGCTTCGAAAGATTTTTCATCGGTTCGTCTCAGCTTACGTTCGATTAATTTCACCTTTGTCGCAAATCGGATTGCTGCCTTCCAGGAGACAATATTGCTCACGATTGTCGGTATCATGTTCACATTGTAGATAATCCAGCGGACCATTGGCTTGTGCAGTTTGCTCCCAGCTGGTCTAGCGCGGTATAAATCATGGTGGGCGGAGCCTTCATGGTTGTCTCGTATTGTATTTTTTGTCCGTTCGTGGACAAAGCGGGTTTCTTTAGGGTGGGCGGTCGGCTCCATCATAGTAACTACTTGCCTGGATTATGAGAAGAAGCCTCCCTCGGTGGAGGTGAGACCTCAGTCTGAATTTTGTTATTCAATCATCGAAGCATGTCATGGCATCGTCGTTCAACTGCACCCAGGAGCCGATGGTACAAATTTGTCGCGTCGTTACCGTCCGTACTACAACCGGAGAATACAAGCTCCCAGTGGTTAAACTTTGCTGTTTACCACTGAAAGATTAGGTTTATGTCGTATTGTTATCGTATTTGTCCAGTTTCCTAGTTTGAACTTAACACACTGTCGTTTCGGTTGAATTCAAGCTATTAAACTTTAGTTATAGAATTAGTTTTAATTTCGCTATCGTCCGTATTGTGAAAATACTCTGTATTTTGGTGGGCGGAATGTTCCGTCTTCGCTTAAGTAATTTGTTTATTCATATAGCAACATTTAGAAATGTCATAACTGTCAAAACTTTAGTTTCGCCTCTTCTCGATAAGTAGTCGTGTCGCTGTCATCGTATCGTAAAGTTCGCGCCGTATATATTTCGTCGAAGCACGGTTAAGTTCAAATCAAAAGATTTATTGTTATAATAATGTCGTAAGAGTGTAAAATCATCATCATCAAGTGCCTTGCGAACTCAGGAGGATACTTCAGCCACTTCTTGTATAGTCAGGTAGCAGGTAACCCAGGACTGGAAGGTAAGACTGGCCAGCTCGAGGAAGTCCAGTGGCCCTGTACCTGACTGCTGTAAAGCTCCCACACAGCGCCAAGCGAGGTAAGTGTCTTCTTGACTCTCACAAGGCTACTTTATCGTTAATTTATGTGTTTCGTTTTCTCGTATCGTATTCGTCGTCAGATACAGTCCATTTAATTAAACTCCCCAAACCTGAGCGTTAACAATTATTGTTATTACATGTCATTTTTATCATTATTTTATTATATTCCATGTCAGAACAACACTCATGAAATTAAAAAAAAAAAAACATTTCAATTAATTTTTTTAACAAAACTGCAGCACTATAATAAAACAAAATATTCTGCAATCAGTAAGTAGGCTTTGACTGCCAGGAAAAGAGTTCGTCGAATGTGTAAAATGTGTGTTCGAGAAGCCAATTCCTGAGTTTAATTTTAAAACATCTTAACGACGGGGCCGAAATGATCGTATCAGGCAGCTGGTTATAAACTGGCGGGCCCATCACGTGAATTATATTTATATAAAAAAAAATCTAAGGTTTTTACCAAAGAGCTATACTGAAAATTATCCTCTTATTATTACTCATCAACGGTTCGGGTTACGTTTTTGTCATTTAACTACGGAACCCTTAAAAGAGGGCAGCAGTGTACGTCGCCCTAACAATATTCAGGCTGTCTTCAGGGAAATTATCGAACTGGCTTCCGGCACTTTAATTACGCTTTGAAACTTACCCTTATTCGGTTTCCACTTGCCAAACACAGATTTAAGAACTTTGAGCAAAAAAAAAACCCGGCCAAGTGCGAGTCGGACTCGCGCACGAAGGGTTCCGTACCAGAAATACTCTGTTGTATGGGAGCCCTCCTTAATTATTATTATTATTTTGATTTTAGTATTTGTTGTTGTAGCCACAATAAAAATACATAATCTGTGCAAATTTCAACTGTCTAGCTATTACGGTTCTTGAGATCTAGCTCGGCGACTGGTAGCCATGAAAAAGGGCTAAAATATCACGTTTTTTGTATGGGAGCCCCCCTTAATTATAATTATTATTTTGTTTTTAGTATTTGTTGTTATAGCGGAAACAGAAATACCCAATCCGTGAAAATTTCAACTGTCTAGCTATTAGGTACGGTTCTTGAGATATAGCCTGGTGACAGACGGACGGACGGACAGCGAAGTCTTATTAGTAACAGGTTCCCGTTTTTACCCTTTGGGTACGGAACCCTAAAAACCGCAAAATATAAATCCTTCGTCAAAGCCGCAAGTCGTTTAAGGAAACAGGTTACCCTGTTTACTGGTTTACCTGAGGAAAATGGCCCCAGGCTATTCTAAAATTCTAAATTTGTAACGCGTAACATACCATCCCGCTCACTCTCTTAATAATGTCTGTTAGTGTGAGGGAAACTGCACGAAACGGACTTTGAATCAGCCCTGGTTTTATTATCAAACACTTAAAAAATCGGTACCTAACTGGAAAATAATCCTACTCCTACTAATATTATAAATGCGAAAGTTTGTGACGATGTGACGATGTGACGATGTGACGATGTGAGTGAGTGAGTGTGTATGTTTGTTCCTTCTTCACGCTAAAACGACTGGAGGGATTTAGATAAAATTTGGAACGAAGATAGCTGGTACCCTAGATTAAAACATATAATAAAATAGCTATGGAAAATAGCATAGTTCCCGGGGGATAGCCATAAACATGTCAATTCTACGCAGACGAAGTCGCGGGCAGAAGCTATAAAACCGTAACAAAACAAATTACAATAGTAAATTATAACTAGCTGTTATTTTTTAAAACAGTTTTGAATAAAAAGACAATAATGTCAAGATTGTTTACCTTTTTCCTCATGCTAAAAAAAGGAATATATCCGAAGCATCCTATCTAAATAAAGAAGTGTATTAAGTAGTGCTATTGCAACAGCTTGCGTAATTGCAAATGGCGGAGTCAGAATTGAAATTCCAAGAATTTCCAGAGGTACCAGAATTGAATTTGAAATAGCAAAGAAAGTTATTTCAAGTTTAAGTTTACAGTTTACTCGGGAGAGCTCGCGAGATTTATTCGGTAAACTCGAGTTGGGTTCACTTTCTTTGTGTCACACTGTACCTACTTGCAGGCATTTGCCGCGGTGAAAGTCTAGAGCGGTTACGTTGTAACGTGGTAAGGCATATATTGGGTGCGACGTTGGAAACCTCCTCGAGAACTCTTGCGTTACAGTACCCAGCATGATGATGACGATGATGCACCCAAAAGCCTGACATTTCGGACTAGTAAGTGACCAGAAATATGCAACTGATCGATTCTCAAACCACGTAAGTAGTATGTAAGTTGTCGTTCTCAAAAAATAAAGATTTTTGAATGGTTTCCTAAAACTGTGCTGAGATAAATAAATAAATAAATATTTGGCAACAATTCACCCAAATTAACCTAGTCCCAAAGTAAGCGCAAGTAAGGCTTGTGTTATGGGTACTAGACAACGATATACAATACTTATATAGCGAAATACATACTTATATAGATAGAAACATCCATTACTCAGGAACAAATATTCGTGCTCATCACACAAATATATGCCCTTACCAGGATTCGAACCCAGGACGCTTGCTTCGCAGGCAGGGTCACTACCAACTAGGCCAACCGCGTCGTCAAAGAGTCTGAGAGACCTAGCTTTTTGCCAAACATCAAAATTTTAAGTCAATAGGAAGTAGGTATTAAAGGTTTTTATTTACTGACTAGTGACAAAATTTAACAGACAGAACTTAGTGATCCTATAAGCTATAAGAGTCCCGATTTGTACTTTTAGGTTAAGAAACTCTAAGAACTATCTAAAGCTAAAGTTCAGCAAACATTCAACAGCAGAAATAATACTCGTAGCAACGTTAAAAACTCAACACTTGAGCCAATGCAGAAACGGGGAACAGTTTAAATTGCTTTTTCAGACACTGCGTCTATGGCTTGCTGGGAACAACTAACAAGAGTTTCTACGAGATAATAGCAGGAGATCAGACTTCGTATTACCTATGTATGGAGACTGCGTTATTAACACGAATAGGTTTGCACTAGGAAAATAAAGTTATTATGCACTAGAGCTAGCGGAGGATCAAAAGGTGAATGGTAACACATGCGGGAATATTCTTCTCCTTTAGTCACACAAAATATTATGTCAGGCAAACTCGTGTTGTTCTTGGGAAATATTTAGTAGTGTGTCTTGTTTTGGTATGAGTTAAGATCAAGGGTTGAAAAGCAACGATGGTGCAGCACGTTAGGTGTAAAAAGGATAGATATAATTTAAAATGCCATAAATACCATGCTGACCTCGGGGAAAACACTGCTAAGCTAAAATGGGACTGAGCTGCATGTGTCAGTCATGTGGACCTACAGAGGTGAACTCACTCACTTGGTGGATGCTGAAGAATGGACAATGAAAATGACGCAAACCATGAAGGACATGGTAGTACAATTTGGACCAGTATTTATAAAATATGGAAGACTGGCCGATATTGCGTCGGATTGGGGGCTATGGAGGTCAACAGGAGTGATTTTTTTGTACAGTGGTGGGACACCACTATAGCTTAAAAAAAGTCTCTAAATATATTTGACATTTGAAGATGTCGTTTTTTTAAAGGAAGATTAGAACATGAAATTAATAGTAAGCTTGAAGTTCAAACAGGATTTTCTACCTTTGTTACCAATGTTTGCATCAGGGCGCATTTATATCCGTTCTTTATCTCAAGTGGATATAAAATGCAGCCAAGTTCGGGGAAAGGGGCGTCGTTTGAGGCAAGGTAAAAAGAGGCAGGTGCGCGACGCGATTCACGGCACAAATTTCTTCCGGGAACGACATAGACAGAAACTCGACCACTACTACTATCTCTAACGTTTATCACTTTCAGTACGATGGTGACGAATAGTTATTGAAGCAACATTCATTCATCTCTAACCTGTATAATATTATTACGTTTCACGGCTGGGTTATTGTGCTCATGCGGGTTCAGTGCGGATTGGGAACTTCACACACACCTTTGAATAGCTACGCTGGTTTCCTTCACCGGAAAGCTCATGGTAAAGTTCAAAATGTTTAAAATTGTCCGAAAACTCAAGAGACAGAGCGCTGCTTTGAACCCACGACTTTGTCTGGCAGTGAGACTCCAGATAGTCTAAATAAAAAATGGTCAAATAAGTAGTCTATCACTTTTCATCCTACTTGCCATCAAATAAAGTCAAACTTTGAAGTTGACAGCCACGTCTTATTGACATGCAAATGATGTAATCTTAGGGCGGCAGACCACCATATTTGCCTGATGGTCCGACTATTCGCTATTCAGTGCACATGTCCTTAGTAGTGGTCTCCGCGCGCACTTGAAACTTAATGTTTGTAAGCATCGTGGCTGTTTATTTTCTTCCTTCGCTGAAAGAACTCGGATATGCGGTAGACGGTAGACGGTGGGACGTAATAGTTTCAATTTGTTTCTGTTAGTTATTTGTTAAGACGTCTTTTGGAGTTGGTAAATAAAGAGGCTAGCGCAACATGATTATCGCTTTAATTAAATGTCAATAGTAATAGTATTTAACAGTAGTGATGTTTTAATTTTGCTGCATTATTATGGTTGTTGTCATTAATAAACGCTTCATGCTACATAAAAAATTATATAAAATGTTACTGTTTGATGCTATATAATACTTGAAATAGGCTGATTATTTTGGTCGTCTTTATAATTTATCAAAGTATGCCACAGGGTCGAAGTCATAAGTGCAAACTTGTAAGCAAAGTATAAAACTATTCTGTAGAACTAGAACAACTAGATTTTAACCGAAAAGGATTAGTTGGAACGTAAACAATCCATCTCGGGTCCACAGAACTTACCTAATTCCTATAATTTGGCAACTTGTGCCAGTCACCCCGATTCGCGAAATGTCAAGAAGATTGATGCTCTCAGTCTAATTAGAAAAGTTTCCTGGGTGATATTTTAATGGTCGTTACTCTTAAACCTGGGAAAGAAACTAAAGATTTAAGTAAAGATTAAGAGGCCATTTTTAAACGCCGCCATGATTCAGCGATTGTTTTAAGTATACTTACCTACTTCTACGACGATTTTGAGGAGAAATTGTATAATTTATTCTGCAAGAGTACATAAATTATGATGGTTTTGCATGCAAAACAGTTGCGTTCGCGGTGTACTCTTTCTTTCAGAATGGACCCGTAGAGGGTCTGAAACGCGTCAGTCTTTTGTGTGGTATTGGCGATAGTTTGATTTGTGGGATTTATGTATGTTTTATGAGGCAAAAGAAGATTGTGAGGGTTATGAATACTTTATTAAGGAAAGAAAATATGAATGCGACGACAGCCAATATTACATTTTCCAAATTAAGATAGCTAGGTTTAAAAGAAACTTAAAATAAGATGCGAAGCTAAATAATGTTCAATGTTATGTCATTATCATTACTACCTTGAAATTATACAACACAATGTGTGTGTTTTGCCTTTTCAACTGATGACAAGGCAAATGCGTGTCAATTATTGTAAATGTAACTAAATAAACCAAGTTAATAATAGTAGTGACGCAGCGATTTGTGAGGTTAACAAATTTTGAAATAGTTTGTAATTCTGTTCGTATTTTCATACAATAAATGTCATGAATGTGCAACAGTTTTTAATTAAAATAACTCCTATTTCACCACACCGGAACGTGTGTTGGATTTGTTTATAATGTGATTTGCTTGTAGATTTGGATGCGTGAATTGAAACGATTTTGTCGGTATCTTTGCCGTTTGTCAACCGATTTCGATGATAAAATTAATGTATTGTGCGAAATCTCATTTGAAATTTATCATGAGCTTTACGGCGAAGGAAAATATCGTGAGGACTGCATACACCTGTGAGGCAATTCAATGGTGCATGTGAAGTTGCGCAACCGTACTGGGGCCTTACCATGACGTCTTAATACGACTCAGTTTAGGTTCGCTCGCTGTCAGATTCATACTAAAAGTGACAGCTAAAACTTGAACCGAGTCAGAATTAAGACGTCATGGTAAGGCCCCTGGGCTCATTCTGAGAGGAAGCCTTTGCCCATCAGTGGGGCGTAGGCGTATTAATAATAGCTGTTTTTATTCGTCATTAAGTAGGCCATGTCCAGATTGCAAGACCTTTTCTTGCGATTTCCCAAAAATCTACTATTTTGAGTTTAGTCAGTATTCCACTAAGCGTGCGTTATAGGCTGGAGATGATTAAACAGTATATTTGACTATTACTTACATGATAACACAAAATCTAAGGGAATGCAGACCTCAATTAAAATACTATTTCAGTCTTTATTATCCCTCTCAAGATATTACCACCTAATGTGTCCGGAAATCTCGTGACAGAAACCGATAAAGATGGCGGCCACAATAACTGGCATCTCGTGCTAAGTACACATGAGGAGAACTTCGCCTGGAATGTTCTGGATTTACTGAGGACTGTACGTTTAATACGGTGCACGAGTAAGTGCACTTGCACTGAAGTGCAGTGAACGAAGCATTAAGACAGTACGGAAAAATTTTATACTATTACCCCTAATAGTAATACCGTTATATTTATGCGGAATATTTCAGAAAATGGTTGGCTTAGTTTGGGGTAAAAATTGTACAGCAGTTTGAAGAAGCTATTTTCCAAAATGATGGAAGGCATTTTTGGCATAAGATTGATAAATGTTCTTGATTCATCATCATCATCATGATGTAATCCAAAAGACGTCCGCTGCTGGACATATTTATGTAGGTATGTTTGTAGGCCTCCCACAAGGGTCTCCACTCAGACCGTACTTGTGCTTTCCGCATCCACCGCGATCCCGCGATCTTAATCAGGTCGTCGCTCCATCTTGTTGGAGGCCTACCGACAGCACGTCTCCTGGTCCACGGACGCCATTCGAGAACCCTGTTCTTTATTATCAATAACATTTTACATTCAACATGAAACTACCGTGAGACTCAATCATAGTTACACAAACGGATAACTCACGTATAAAAGTCGAGTGATGCTCGAAATGTCTCGGATTAATTCGTAGTCCTTCATCCTGGAGCGCTCACCCCGGCGGGTGTTCGTTTCGCTGCATTAAGAGGGCGCATCCCTACTGAGCTGACAACGTCGTGTTTTTGGTGATTTATGCTATGTTCCTAATGCAATAATTGATCGTGATGGGCTTCTATTTTTTTATTAATACGAATATAAAACCCCATCACGATTAATCATTGCATTGGACATTTTAATACACTAAGAGCCTGTCTCGCCACTCCTTAACTGTCAGTTATCTATGATTCCGTCTCTATTTATTACTACGAAACAGACAGAGACGTCATCATAGTTAAGGAGTGGTGAGACAGGCAGGGGCTATGTTAGGGGTTTCTCTCCGCGATCGAATCAGGAACACGGAGATCCGGAGGAGAACGAAATTGATCAACTTAGCCTATGTGATCGCCAGCAGAAAGTGGAAGTGGGCAGGCCAATATATGCCGCAGACGGGACAACAGGTGGGGTAGACGGGTGCTGGAGTGGAGGCCCAGAGTAGGACACCGAAATGTAGGCAGGCAACCGATGCGTTGGACCGATGACCTTGTGAGAGTAGCGGGGAGGGATTGGATGCGAAAGGCTCAAGACCGTAGCGAGTGGCGTGCCTTAGAAGAGACCTACACTCAGCATTGGGTGGATTATGGTTGAGGAAGAGAGAGAGAGAGGAAGAGAGACAGGCCCTCCCTCTGGCCCTCAGGCAGGACGTTGCCAGCTCAGTAGGGATGCACGGTCTTAAGGTCATCGCACACATAACCGCTACGCACCGGCACGGCACCCGCTCAACCTGACCTCCTCAGTATTCTTTGTATATAACTCCATACTGCAACGCACACTTATCGGCTTCGGAAAGACAACGCGTCCTCGGACCTCGGGTGGTTCTCCCGTCTTTCTGACATCGCCTACCATCGACGTTGACTGCTAGCCGCTGGCTCGAGTAAGCACGCTGCAGCCGCGCGGACGCTCGAAGGCACCGAGCCGCTTCAGTTACGAGCTTGCGTATGGTTGACGCCTGGTTAACTCGCCTGGTCAAATCGGTTCCATCAAGCAGTGAGGATAACAGTGGTTCGAGACCGATGGAGACAACTGATCAAGGATGTTAAATATAGTGATCACGATCCTCAGAAATGAGGGAACGAATAAAGACAGAGAGTCAGATCGGTGGACGCTGTTGGGATTTTAGACCACAAAGGCCAAAAATCGGTCTGTGGTGACTGGATATCATCATGAAATACAGAAATCCATTTATTCTCCAATAGCACGTACCGCGGTAATACCGGGCGATTTACAAAACATTCTCATCTCAGGAAGGATTGTCCAAATGACCGGCTATTACATGAGGTGGGCTATGATAAATTGTGGGTACCGTTCCTTATATAACCGTGTCTATTACAGTATATGGCCGTTATCCGTTTTAAGGCTAATGACGTATGATTTTGAACTAAAACTGAATTTGAAGTAAGTACTGTAATAATGTTTGTTATTGTTACATTCATTTTTTTAATTTAATGGAATTTTAGGGCTATGGTTAAATTAGGAGACCAACTATAAGCACATTATTGTAGAATTAGCAATTGATATGTTTATCGCTATCCCGCGGGAACTATGCTATTTTCCGGAATAAAAAGTAGCTTATGTTTTAATCTAGGGTACGAGCTATCTTCATTCCAAATTTTATCTAAATCCGTCAAGTCGTTTCAGCGCGAAGAAGGAACAAACATACACACTCACTCACGCACATCGTCATAAACTTTCGCATTTATAATAATTATAAGTAGGATTCTCCATTGCTACCACTCCAGCCTCACTGCATACACGGCATCCCAACACTGTAACAAAAAACCCCAATAAAACATTAAACAATGTAAAAATCCGATTTGGTATGCCGTTGCCGAGACGAGTTCGTTCTCGTAATCCGTTCGCGCGGATAATCCGGGGCTTAAATTTAAAACTGCCACGAAAGCCGGCTGCACGTCGGATGCGGTCGGCGTTTCGCATTTTTATTTATATTTATAGTTCTCGGTGCACTTGGCTGCGGGACTAGGGCTGAACTTCGCAACCGCAAGAAATCGTACCTTCGCCTCCGTAAAATTTTAGCGGAGTTGTAATTAAGTATGTATTTATCTACATTATTATGTACCGATAGCACAAGCTCTGCTTAGTTTGGGACTGGGTCAATTGGTGTAATTTGTCCCATGATATTTATTTATTACTAGCTTCTGCCCGCGACTTCGTCCGCGTAGAATTAGCAATTGATATGTTTATCGCTATCCCGCGGGAACTATACAATTTTCCGGGATAAAAAGTAGCCTATGTTTTAATCTAGGGTACCAGCTATCTTCGTACTAAATTTTATCCAAATCCGTCCAATCGTTTTAGCGTGAAGAACTCACTCACACCGTCACATCGTCACAAACTTTCGCATTTATAATATTAGTAGGATTTATTTAATTGTAACGGAGGTTTATCAACGGCATTCATATGTCATGACCCCTAAGTAATCAGTTGTGTGTGAAATAAAATTTCTCCTTTCCTAATTTTTAATAGTACACGTTCGGATGTGATCGACGTTTCGCATTTTTATTAATATTTATAGTTCTTGGTGCACTTAGCTGCGGGACTAGGGCTGAACTTCGCCTCCGCACGAAATCGTACCTACTCCGTAAAATTTTTGCGGAGTTGCAATTGTAACGGAGGTTTATCAACGGCATTCGTAATTCATGAATTATGAACCCTAAAAAATCAGTTGTGTGTGAAGTATATTCGCCCTTCCCTCATTTTGAATAGTGCACGGAAGTAAGCAAGTAGGTAATCTTTATTTGCAATACCACGTCAGATGCAGTCGACGTTTCTTATTTTTATTTGTACTGACATTTATAGGTCATTTTGTTGACAGCATTATTGGTTTCTGAAGCTCAATCCACAATCACAGGTAGTTCTGATTAGTCAAAATAATTATGAAAGAAAATTTTAAAAGTTTAAAACGTAATTGGAATTAGATTTATAAATATTAAGCTGTTGCCAGCGACTTCGTCTGCAAATAATTCGTTTATCGTTATCCCGCGGGAACTACGCAATTTTCCGGGATAAAAAGTAGCCTATGTGCTATTCCAGACTTTTCTCTATATATGTGCCGAATTTCTTCCAGATCTGTTGGGCCGTTCTGGCGTGATTGAGTAACAAACAAACATCCATCCATCCATCCATCCATCCATACTTTCGCATTTATAATATTAGTTAGATACCGAAAAGTAGAATACCTATGTGGAAAAAAATCTAAAAGTAAAGCTATGGCCGGGAATCGGACCCGTATCCTCACCAAACCGTGATGTGTGCTTTTCCCTCTATACCACCAATAGCAGGTAACCTAAGGTCTATTCATTCTTAACTGTCCTATTTGGTAAACAAAATTCTAACCTCAAAACGTCTCATTTTTGTTATTTTTGAACAATTTCATCGTAAATAAAGGAACTGGAGATAAAATATCAGCAAAATTATGTACAAAATATTGCCTCAGGTTTATTTAATAACATAATACACCTTATTCTTTACAAAATTTTATACATTGAGGTTAGAATTTTGTTTACCAAATAGATAGTTAAGAATGAAAAGACCTTAGGGTAGGGTAGGTTAGGTTAGGTCACGAATTGATGAAGATCTTGGTGCGATTCCCGGCCATAGCTTTACTTTTAGATTTTGTCCATGTGTTCTAGTTTCAGTTTTATTTGGAAACCATGAAAATAAATACAAAAATCGGGAAGTAAAGTTCTCTATTCACTAATAGAATCGTAATTGGAATGTTAAAAATGCTAACGCAGGCAGAACTGAGATCTTGCTGCGGACTTGGCCGTTCTGACCACAAACCACAATCACTCCGACCGCGATCGATGCACGTCTGCCCATTTAATTGGTGGTTTATCGATTCGATTCGTGGAAAATTACTATCTGAGCAGTTCAATTGTTGCTAGGTTTAAATTCAACAGAATTGGCTGGCGTCTTTTGTTTTGAACAACGTTGTGCTTCTAATATTATAGATGCGAAAGCTTGTGACGATGTGAGTATGTGTTTGTTCCTTCTTCACGTTGAAACGACTGTGCGAATTTGTATCAAATTTGGAACGGAGATAGCTGATACGCTAAATTAAAATATAGGCTACTTTTTATCCGGAAAAATTGCATAGTTCCCGCGGGATAGTGATAAATATAAGATCATAGCTGCCTAGAGTTGTTACGTAAATAATTATTGCAGAGTACACTTTAAATATCAGTTTTAAAGTCAAATTCTACGTGGACAAAGTTGCGGGTAGAAGCTTAGTAATTAGTATTTGCGATTACAAATTAAAGACACTGATCAATACGGGAAAAAGTATATTCAAAGACAGATTAAACAAAACTACCTATCAAAAAAGCTAAAAAATACCAAAGAGATTGCGCTGCGCAGTCTTACACAATCCAGTAATGATAATAAAGAAGTCAGATCTGTCGTACCTACCTAATCATTGAATTTCTCTTGATAATTTCGTTTTAAAATTTAAACAATTGCAGTTACCTATATCATTGACACCAATTGATTTATTGACCTAGTCCTTATGCGAAGCCTGTACTAGACTACGGGAAATATAGTTTTCACATTTACTAAACATCAAAGACTTATTCAAAAGACAATTTCAAAAGGAGATTCAACCCGGGGCCTCAAAATTCGTAGTCAGTAGGCTTATTGTCTAACTCGCTCGCGATCACCATCGTGTTCATTTTGACAGTTCATGTATGGGCTGACAATTGGCATCGGAATAATCTATTCAAGAACTGTCAAAATGAGCACGATGGCGATTGCGAGCGAGTTAGACAATAACCCTGCAGGTATAACCACTAGGCAGTCTAGTCCACAAATTGCAATCCATAACAATATGCGCTACAAAACGTTTATTCACAACGTATAGTTCCAGTATACGGAAGCCAGCAAAAGACTACAATCATGGAAGACAGCGAAGTTATTAACAGGATTACAAAAACAATGTTTATTTGCATGAAGAAACCTTCATAATGCACGACGTATGCACGAAGTTTCAGTCGGTGCGTTGCCGTGAAAAACCGACCGTATCGTAGCCGCAGCAGTTACAAATAACACTTGCTCTAGCACAGTATAAAAGGACAGCAAAACTACACGCCGTGTAAGAAGCAAAACCAACTTACTAGTTTAAAAAAATAATATTACTTATAAAGTACCTACCTTAAATGTCAAAAACAAAATCATCTTTAATAGAATAAACTTTACAATCATCATCATCTTCCTAGCGTTTTTCCCAGCATTTGCCACGGCTCAGTGAGTCTAGGGCCTGTTTGACAACCTACCTAATCCCAAGAATTGGCGTAGGCACTAGTTTTTACAGAAGCGACTGCCATCTGACCTTCCATCCATGAAGGGTAACTGAGCCTTATTGGGATTGGTCCGGTTTCCTCACGATGTTTTCCTTCACTGAAAAGCTCGTGGTAAATTTCAAACGTCCGAAAAACTCCGAAAAAACTTTATTATATGAGCTTTTATTGAAAGCCTTGAAATCATTCCTATTGTTAGTGTAAAGGTAGAAAGCTATAATGTGCCTTCGACTATTGTAGCTGGGCTGTTGGCTATGATCCCATTGTTGGGTTAACTATGTTGTTAAAATATGTAAATATTTAAATGCAAAATGTATGCATGAGTTCTTGGTTGCCTGCGTTTGTGAATTCAGATTTATTTGTTGATACCGTCGCATCATCAAAAGTCTTGTACTTTGTTTCTTGTTTTGTTGGTTTTGTCATCATCATTTCCGTCCTACATACGTCCCACAGCTGGGCACAGGCCTCCTCTCAGAATGAGAGGGATTGGGCTATAGTTCCCACGCGGCCCAGTGCGGATTGGGAACTTCACACACCACGTAAATTTCAAATGTAATTTTTCCACATAAATTCCGAAAACTCAGAGGTGCGAGCCCGGGATTCGAACCCACGACCCCCTGCTCGAGAGGGCGCAGGTCAAACCACTAGGTATTATGACTGTGTTTACCTCGTCCGTAAGTATTTTTTTCTATTCCAAAAAATACCCTTTTTTGTAGTCATGTGTACCTAAGTATTAACAAAAAGACACAAAAGTAACTCAAGAAAAGGAAGAATAATTGAATAAAAAGTATCAAATAACCTAAGATCATCATTCAAATAAATCAAAGTATGCATATTTCATTGTGTGCTTTGGATAACCCTATTTTTTTATTTTTTTATTAGCTTTTTTAATCCGAATTCGCTACAATTTCAGTAAGTACATGTTGTTGTTGCTATTGTCGTTTATTTTTTATTTATTTATTAAATTGTCGTGAAATTCGGCGTGCCTCATGGCATAGGCCTCCTCCGTGTATTGGAGGGTTTGGGCTATAGTTCCCACGCGCGCCCAGTGCGGATTGGGAACTTAACACACACCATTGAATTTCTTTGCAGATGTGTGCAGGTTTCCTCACGATGTTTTCCTTCACCGAAAAGCTCATGGCAAATTACAAACGTAATTTTCGCACATAAATTCCGAAAAACTCAGAGGTGCGAGCCCGGGATTTGAACCCACGACGCTCTGCTTGAGAGACCACAGGTCAAACCACTAGGCTACCACCACAGTACATATAAGCACAAGCAGTAGGGAATCTACGAACAAATCGGTCGAAACGAACGCACACATAGACACGCGCTTTTACACGGCCCCTAAGCGGATCTCGCGGTGCCGTCAGTCGCGCGTGGCGCATTGAGACGAGCGGCCGTGTTCGTTTTAAACATGCCACGAGCGTATTGCGCAGTGTACGGCTGCTTGAACTCGGCTTCTTCAAAACCGGAGCTTTCGTTTTTTAAACTCCCTGCTGATGTTGAAAAGTAAGAATGATACTATATTATTATGAAATAAAATGTATATATTATTTTTAAACGGAGAAATGTCAGATGTCACTTCTCCGACAAATGCTTTTTCTGTTAAATAAAACGTTTGGCTGTTTAGATGATAAGTAAGTAGTTGCCGTATATTATAGATTTTAGACCGTGTTTTTGGTGAAACTAATATGTATATTATAGAAAACTACACTTGAAGGATAACTTGTCAAATACCTATAGGTAGGGCAAACCTTGGTTAAAAAAGACTATTCAATTTAACAAAAATTAAATCGATAACCCTAATGCTTTATTGGAGCGTAGGTACTTATTTCAAAAAGTAGGCCTATCTTCCCTACTGCTTTAGCTTATATAATATATATACTGTGCTACCACGGATAACCCTATACTACGCGTAAAATAATACGTGGTCCAAAAGTCGATGCGGCTAGCAACCTATCACTATTTTGATTCCCATCATGCTAAAGGGCCTTGTTACCATACCCTCCGTCTATCCCGTAATTAATATATAAATAATAATAAATAAATAAATATCTTGGGACAATTGACACCAATTGACCTAGCCCCAAACTAAGCAAAGCTTGTGATATGGGCACTAGACAACGGATAAACATACTTATATAGATAAATACATACTTAAATACATATTAAACATCCAAGACTCGAGAACAAACATTCGTATTTTCATACAAATATTTGCCCCGACCGGGGATCGAACCCGGGACCTCAAGCTTCATAGTCAGGTTCTCTAACCACTAGGCCATTCGGTCGTCATATGATTTATGTATGTATGTATGTAATATTTAGTGATACAGCGGTAGAAATTGTTGTGTTTATATTTGAATAGACCAAAACTTTGCCAGACAGCTAATTGCTATCCCAGATAATAATCGCCAATGTTTCGATACACATAGTACATTTACAGAATGAAGCTTGATTTTAGTAATCAAGATGGGAGTCTGGTACTCTAACAACACTTCTAGTAATTACCAGATGTCTGCGTCTCGAACAATATCGTTTTCGGTCTGGGCGTACTTCTAGGTAATTGAAGTGCTGAAAGAGAAACCTTATCAATACAAACACGTCTTACTACGAATATTTTTGTGATATTGTAATAGTTTTTTCAATTCGATTTTGGAGTGATAACAAACGTGAACATCTAGTTATCACTATCACCTTAGTTGATGTGTGTGTTGAGATTTTTTGGAGAAGTTTCGTCCGGTTTCGGTTTCAGAACGCCTATAAGTAGTTACTGATCGAAAAAAAAATATACTCACGAGCAATAATAACTTGTCGCTTCTCGTAGAACTTTGTATGAAAAGTGAGCCATTATATTTTTGCTCCTCAGTGCAGGCCCCTACAGTTTCATTTCAAACAAAAACTATAAATAAATAGGAGTGCCATTCCTGATTTAAAATAGAAGATTGTTACAGAAGACAATGCACTACAAAATATAGTGTTCTAATAAAAACACGAAAAACATTAGGTATTTATTTTTTAATAAAATTGTCCTAATAAAATTCTCGTGTCTCCAACTGCCTCTTATTTGCAACAGACCTGGCTTTTTTAAAATCTAATTGCAAAACCGAAATTTAAAATCTAATTGAACTAACTTCTTTCTTCTCTTCTTCATCTTTTTTTTATATGTATATCTTTACCTTTCGGATTTTTCTGTGTTCTAATTTTCAGTGTCGTTTAGATATTTTATTTTCTTTGAACACTTTAAACTAAATGAATAACAAAATATTTTACTTAAAATATGTAGGTATATAAAATATAAAACATGTCGTAAATTTTTCCTTATTTCATACTCATAAAAAGCTAGAACAGACCCTCACCATTACAAGAGATATTGGATATCGGCAGCGACAGGTCAATAGACTTAGTAGATGAGTTCGAGACGATGACGTCACAGTTGGGCTGCTCAGCGGCTGATTGGTTCAAGGCCTAAGCTGAAATATATTGGGCCTATCCGATATCAGCTTTCTATATAGCTCAAGGGCTTAGAGCAGTTCAAATTGTGATATATATACACAAGTCACGTCTATACCCCGTTTTTTGTTTATCGGAATTTATGTGCATTTAACATTTACCACGAGCTTTTCAGTGAAGGAAAACATCGTGAGGAAACCTGCACACATCTGCGAAGCAATTCAATGACGTGTGAAAAGTTCCCAATACGCACTGGGCCCGCGTGGGAACTATAGCCCCCTCTTGTTCTAAGAGGAGGCCTGTGCCCAGCAGTGAAAACTTCTCACTTAAGATTCTAACCAAACTCATGCGTCAGTAATAGTCAGTATAGTTTAAAATAATTGTGTGTTAACTGAGCCTCGAGTGTAAGTTTTCGCATATAAAAACGTCTCGATTGCGTTCACGTTAACGCCTCACTTACTATAGAAAAATTGGCAGCGCCACTTGCGGATCGAAACGGCAACTAAAATTTCTCATAGTATTTCACATTTTAACGCAAACGTGGTTGAGACCTATTTCGTGACCGAAAACTTACACTAAGCGCACTAACCATGGGCCTTATATATAGCAGAAATATATAAAGCTAGCTTCTGCCCGCGCCTTCGTCCGCGCAGCATTTGACTTAAGACCAAGGGGGTCACCATGACGTATTAATTCGATTCAGTTTAGGTTCGCTCGCTGTCAGATTCATACTAAAAGTGACAGCTAAAACTTGAACTGAGTCGGAATTAGGACGTCATGGTAAGGCCCCTGAACACATTTTATTTTCACAGATTGTAGGGAGCACCAAACAAATTTATTATCGTGAGATACGAAGACGTTTAAGAAAATAGGCGAAGGGCCAAGTCGTGAATCATGTCTGTAACAAAATCTTAACAAGTGTCATTCCGTATCAGCGAGCCAAAGGGAAAGCTTAAAATCCTCTTTTTCTTTTTTTTCGTGTGACAAAAGTCGCCCTTAGGTCGTTATCACGCGAAAGTTGCTCCCCGGTAATTGTTTTCAATTCGTATCCTTATTTTTTTCTCTTTCTTCCCTTTCCAGCCTTTGTTCGGTTAAAAATACGAATCGTTACAGACGATTTTGTCATGAGAAACACAAAAAGTGTTGTCTTCTTTTAACTTGTTTTTTTAAACGTCTCATACACATAAGACAAAGGATCTTTTTTCATTTTTTCTTTATTTCATTACCTACTGAAAATATTTTTTAAAAACATCGCTGTGTGAATCGACCGCCAGCCCAGCAATAGAATAACAATGTAGGTACATCGAGCGAGTATAATAGGGATGGAAGGTTGTATTCAGATATAAATATAATTATGCATTAAGCACGTTCTATAAGTGTGAAAATTATAATCTCCTGATAAGTAAATTAAACACAATTTTGTGTAGAAATTTAGTTATAAGACCTAAATTAAAAAAAATTGAATAGTGATATTAATTAAAAACCTTTAAAATTGAAAAAAAGTATTTTATTTTATTCTGTTAACCAGGTAAGACGCGCTCATTCTTAAATTAAAAAAAACTGACAAGTCTTCTTACGAGAACGAAACTTTGTGGTTTAATTTATTTTATACTCTAAAAATATAAATATTCGTTTAAAAGTATCCTGCAAAACCACTATTACCGTACTCATGTCTGTGTAGAAATACCCGCCTAATAAAATTAACCCGAACACCAAACACCAAAAGGCAAAAGTTGGCAATTTAATAAAAACAAAAAGAAAATCGGAAATGAAAGTCATAAATTCGCGAAAACTGGCAGTTGTATGTTCGTAAATTTAATTATACCGTGTCCCTTTCTCATAAACCGAGGTTGAAATAAAATCATTATAAAGGATATAACTTGGCAAGGATTTAGAGAATACGATAAAGCTTGCAGATACATGAATGTCAGGACGGAGATAAAACAACGCGTTCGGCTCGTATTATTTTCATTGTGCTAAAATTAGCTCTGGTTTTGTTTCAGGAAGTCCGATAGGAGTGTTAACAGGTTGCGTAGCATTATTTTGTTTGGTTTAATTTGTTCTATAATTCCTTGCGTTGATTCATAACTTTTGTTTTGTGAAACCGGTTGTCAACAATTTCAATTGAGTTGTTTTTTACTTGTTTTATAACCGTTGTAAAATATTTTTGGTGGCATTAAGTAAGTTGAATAATGAACATTTTTTTAATGCGGCAAAATCGATTTTATGCATTCAAACTAGGAGTATACCTTACTTCTAATATTATAGTAGTAAAATACCTATTTTTAATCTAGATATAATTAATAATAATGAACATAAAATAAAGTATAATAATATAGATAAGTTTTAGGGAAGGCTGCTGTGGTCGAAAAAATAATGTAACTTGTTTTAGCAAGAATAAAATAAATAAAAATGTTTGTCTTGCAAGCTAAGCGATTCGTTCTCAAATACTATAAAAACATAACCACCGTTCTTAGGTTGACAGTCGAGTAAACGACCGGGTTTCAACCATTGTTCCCGTGAATCATTAAAAACTCTCATTGTTTACAAATTGTTAAAGGCGTCTTTGGATAAAGTAATGCGTTGTTACCGTCTGTTGCTTCTTTCTTTACACAATGAAAGGCATTTTGTCATCTTACCCGCTAATCCTGCCAAGCAGCAGTGTTTGCGTTGCTGTGTTCCGGAGTGAAGAGTTGCAGGCAAAAATACTTGAACACGAGGTATTTTATCGTAGCCCTCTGAGTGGCAATGCATCTGCAATCCTCTAGAGTTGCGAATGTCCATAGGTGATGCTTATTCACTTGCGAAATTTGTATGGAACTCTGTGCGCGAGTCCGAGTGAAAACTTCTTTAGCGACGCTGAGCGCTTTTTGGGATGGGTAAAAAATGTTAAACTCGCGTCAGGCGTAAGACGGAGGGAGAGTTTAAGTAGGTACCAGGAAATCAGATCCTCTAAGAGCCTATTTTGAAACACGAATTAATCGCGTTCGATTTTTGAAGTGTTTTTTGTTGAGTCGTGCAGCAAAAGTACTAGGGCATCAGCACATTGTTAGAGGTCTGTCAATGTAGATAATACGTACGTTTTTTTTGTAAGCGGCCAGTACGGTACACGTCTTGAGAGTCATGGAGATTACAACATTAAAATCGAATCTAAGCTGTTTTCACTTCTGCCGGAACTCCCGGAGTGCTACCCTTCGCTTTTTTTAACTTGATCTAAGCTTAAAGATAAACCGATATTTGACGGTGTTATGCTATGCCGATATTCTCTGACCCGCTTCAAATACAGTCACAATCTATTCGGGCGCCGTTACCACCTGGAAGGCTTTTAAGGGAATTAAATGATGTCACCCGATAAACGCCGGAACCTGTTAGCTCCTTTAATGAGAGCAAGCCGAACGACAGTAATCTTTATCAGTGTTTCGAACAAATTTTCGAGAGAAAATTTGTATCTCTATACATGGTTTCTTAGAACTCTTCCGGAGTATTGTGAGGTAGTGTGCAGGACGCGCATCCCCCACCCCCGCAAACCGTCTAATTAAATCGTTTTATGTAAATATATTTTTATTAGAATAAGTGCTTATGTGTAAATAGCTTCACAGAATAAATAACAATAAATGATTATCCCCTCCCCCCCGCTCACCTGTAAAATAAGTATGTAGAAATATGAATAAATGATTGGCCCCGCCCCCCTCTCGCGTCTCCCCACTAATAGAGCGCGACGGAAGGCTTTAAAAAGAGACCTCCCGCCGCGACTCAGTCAGTCGCCAGCAAACAACGGAGCGGAACGGAGCTAAAAAAAGGAACCAAGTGTATTATTTAACCAGTGACCTATAATGACCTAAATAGTAATAAAGTATACAAGTAAGAAGAATAAGCACAAATACGGGATCTTACAGTCCGTCCCGTACATTGGTCCATCGGAACCGTATAGTGAAGACTTACGTTGGTTCATCGAAGTGAAATTGTTTCGTGAAAAATTGCAAGCTCCGTTCCGTTCAAGCCAGAATATGCCGATTACGCGTTCAGTGACCAGGGGCGGCACATCGGCCGCCCATACGATGACATCAGTTTCCGCCGGAATTACGGCGGACTCTACGGCCACAACTTCGGGAACGCTCCAACCGCAGGCGCCATCAACACCGCAGGCGCCCATAATTATCTGGCAAGATGCAGAAGAGACTCGACGTAAACAAGCTGCGCTGCTGGCAGCCACGCTCGGGGCGGAGCCCCTGGGTGGCGGCGCCGCACCGGAACGACCCGAGGGCCCCGGCGCGTCCGCACCGCCACCACCCAGCGCCAGAACCAGCATCGCCGCGGACTCATCTGCTAGAAAAAGGAAAAGTAGCAAGGCATATCGAACCGCCGTGGCACAGCAAGAGTTGCTTAGAATGAAGATTGAATTGGCCGCGGCGAAGCTCGCCATGATCGAAGATGAGTCTGATGAGGAAGACACGATCCAACAGGAATCCGTGGGTGGGCCCAGTCGGGCCGAGAGGGTCCAAGAATGGCTGGACCAGGGAGTCGGCGGGCGCGGGCCGGAGCCCGGCGCCACCGAGAGAACGACGGCGGAAGAAGCGGCCCGCGGGCAATGGTCCGGGGCGCCGTTTGAAGAAGAGGCCCGCGGGCAATGGTCCGGGGCGCCGCAAGCTGAAGCGGCTCGCGGGCAATGGTCCGGAGCGGTGCAAAATGAAGCGGCCCGCGGGCAATGGTCCGGGGCGCCGCAAGCTGAAGCGGCCCGCGGGCAATGGTCCGGAGCGGTGCAAAATGAAGCGGCCCGCGGGCAATGGTCCGTGGCGCCGCAAGCTGAAGCGGCCCGCGGGCAATGGTCCGTGGCGCCGCAAGCTGAAGCGGCCCGCGGGCAATGGTCCGTGGCGCCGCAAGCTGAAGCGGCCCGCGGGCAATGGTCCGTGGCGCCGCAAGCTGAAGCGGCCCGCGGGCAATGGTCCGTGGCGCCGCAAGCTGAAGCGGCCCGCGGGCAATGGTCCGTGGCGCCGCAAGCTGAAGCGGCCCGCGGGCAATGGTCCGGGGTGAAGATGTCGACGGCGGGGGCACCTGCCTCTGCCGCCCGCGGGCAATGGCCCGAAGCAACTTATGAAGAAGCATACGCGGGGCACCCCCCTGCAGATGTCACGGCGCTTGAGCGATGGCTCGGCGCCGCCCACCAGCAGCGACCGGCGGCGGAGGCGGGCGCCTTCGCGGCTCGCGGGCAATGGCCCGGAGCACCGCCATCACGCGCGGGGAGCCTCCCCGCAATCATGTACACTGCGGCGCGCGCACAACAGCTCGCCGCACCCATGCAAACGGCGGGTGCCGCTGCGGCGCCCCGGCCGGAGCAGGCCGTGCTGCGGCCGACAACCCAAACAGCCGCGGCGCCTGAGCAAGGGCTCGGCGCCGCCGCCACACCGGCGGGAGGACGTCCCGCTGCTCAGCCGGGCATATGGCTCGGCCCGACCGCGGCGCCCGGGCAGGGGCCCGGCGCCGCCGCCGCCGGGAGTACTGAGGTCGCGCAGCGACACACAAACCCGCTAGCCGACCTCACATCTGCCATCACGATGGCCATTGCTGCAAGCCAAGTGCAGCGGCGGCCCGCGGACTTACCAATTTTCGCGGGCTCGCACCAGCACTGGCTGGCCTTCAAGAAGGCCTATGAAGATACGGAAAAAACGTTCGGGAACAGTGATAACGTGAATAGACTTCGCAACAGTGTAAAGGGCCGCGCGCGCGAGGCCATTGAACAATTACTAATTAGTGGTGCGAACGCTAGTGAAATGGTGAAAGTACTTGAAAATCGCTTCGGGCGACCGGACGCGATAGCGCTTGCGGAACTCGAGCGCATTCGAGCGCTCCCCCGGCTAACCGACAGCCCGAGAGACGTTTGTGTGTTCGCGAATAAAATAAACAATATAGTGGCCACGCTGCGCGCGCTCCAGAGACTACATTATCTGTACAATCCAGAAATTGTGAAGTGCGTTCTTGAAAAGTTAACGATGAACATTCGGTACAGGTGGTACGACTTTTCAGCGGTTCAACCGCCCGATGAACCGGACTTGTTAAAGTTATCACGTTTTTTAGAGCGCGAGGCCGACATGTGCGCGCCTTACGCGGCTCCGGAGCCGGCGGCACAGCTGCAGCCGCAGCCAGAGCGGCGGCCGCCGCCCCCGCATCGTACGAACACTGCAACTCTGAAACAGTGCAACGTGTGCAACGCGTCAAGCCACTCCGGCGCTAATGAGTGCGGAAAATTCACGCGGGCGCCGCCCGCCCAGCGGTGGGATATAGCGAAAGCGAAGCGGCTGTGTTTCAGATGTCTCAAGTACAAGACCCAGTCCCACTCATGCCGCGCGGTGCCGTGCCCCGTAAATAACTGCGGGCTATTGCACCATCGGCTGCTACATCGTGAAGATATGAGGAAGAAAGAGCCAGCTCCTGCCGCCGAGCCAGAGACAAGGGACGCGGCCGTGGAAACAGTGACCTGCGCGTGGGCGCGCGGGCCGCACTCCTTTCTAAAAATACTGCCAGTGAAAGTGACCGGGCCGGGGGGCTCAAAGCAAACGTGGGCCCTCCTCGATGACGGCTCAACAGTCACCCTAATCGACGACGACCTGGCAGATGAAGTCGGCGCGCGCGGGCCGATCGACCCACTACACATCGAAGCGATATCCGAAACAAATATCAAACAAGGGCGGTCACGGCGCGTAAAGGTGGAGCTCGGGGGCGATGACCACAACTTCGCCATCGAAGCAAGAACGGTGCGAAACCTCATGCTCGCACCGCAGCGGGTCGACGAACATGTGATTAACCAGTGCAGTTACCTGTCCGATTTGAAGCGCGAACTAACATACACAAGCGCGACGCCAAAGATCCTGATAGGACAGGACAACTGGCACTTGTTAGTAGCTGAAGAAATGCGACGCGGCCGCCGAGATCAGCCGGTCGCCTCCCGCACCCCGCTCGGATGGGTCCTACACGGGGCGCAGACGCGCGCGCTGGGCGCGCGCGTACATTACGTGCACGAGCACTTAACAATCGAAGCACAACTCGAAAAATATTTCGATATAGATAACTTAGGCATACAACCCGCGCGCCCCGCCAACGACCCGGAAGAAAAGGCGAAGAGAATATTAGAAGCAACTGTACAAGAAAGGGAGCCGGGCGTTTATGAGGCCGGACTGCTGTGGCGCACCGAAGAAGTAAAGTTACCTAACAACTATAACAACGCACGTATCAGTGGACCCCATCGACCCCGAGGCCCTGACACCAGCACACTTCCTCCTCGGGGGCAGCGATGCCTGGAGACCACCACCAGGCACCTTCGACCAGCAAGACACCGTCGGCCGCGCCACCTGGCGCACCGCCCAGCGCCTAGCCGACGCCTTCTGGGCGAGATGGGTACGGGAGTACCTGCCGGAGCTACAACACCGGCGGGAGCCCCACGGCAGGGGCCCTGGGCTCAACATCGACGACCTAGTCCTGGTCGTCGACTCATCACTCCCCCGCAACACATGGCCGCGGGGAAGAGTCGTCGCCGTGTATCCCGGCGCCGACGGCATCACGAGGGCAGCGGACGTGCAAACCAAGGGCGGCGTGCTACGTCGCCCCACCAAACGGCTGGTAGTGCTACCAGTACACCCTGAGGCTGCGAGTCCAGCACGAAAATTTGATTCAACGCGCGGCGATGAACGGCGGGAGAATGTGCAGGACGCGCATCCCCCACCCCCGCAAACCGTCTAATTGAATCGTTTTATGTAAATATATTTTTATTAGAATAAGTGCTTATGTGTAAATACCTTCACAGAATAAATAACAATAAATGATTATCCCCTCCCCCCCGCTCACCTGTAAAATAAGTATGTAGAAATATGAATAAATGATTGGCCCCGCCCCCCTCTCGCGTCTCCCCACTAATAGAGCGCGACGGAAGGCTTTAAAAAGAGACCTCCCGCCGCGACTCAGTCAGTCGCCAGCAAACAACGGAGCGGAACGGAGCTAAAAAAAGGAACCAAGTGTATTATTTAACCAGTGACCTATAATGACCTAAATAGTAATAAAGTATACAAGTAAGAAGAATAAGCACAAATACGGGATCTTACAGTCCGTCCCGTACAGGTAGCATGCGATTCTGCGAACTGGCTGGTTTGTCGGACTGGCTGGTTCGTCAGTGCGATTGATATCCGTACATCGAACGCTCGTTCGATGATTTGAAATATTTGTTTTGGGATTTTGAGAGCACGGTCAGATCGCTTTGAACGGGGCTTGCAGGTGCAACCCGGCATTTTGTATATGTAAATATTAATTGATTCAAAACGAAATAAAAAGTATTCAAACGTAATGAATTGTTTTAAATAAAGTTATAGGCCTTCAGCACCCCTAGTTTATATAGACCGAATTCTATACAAATCCCCGTACTAGTTGAAGTGCCTCCTCAAGGCAGCTCCACATTATATAAGCAGTAAAAAGCCGTGGTAGCCTAGTATGACCTGTGGCCTCTCAAGAAGGCCGTGGGTTCAAATCCTGGGCCTCTGAATTTTCCGGAATTATATGTAGGTATATTTGTAATGTTCATTGGGCTTTTTGGTGAATGAAAACATCGTTCACCAACTTGACAATTGTCGGCGACATTATGACAATTCTAAATGCGATGCGTATTCATATGAAGCCAACCGGCGTATATTCTCGTCGTGTTTGTTATGTAAACAGAATTGTCAAATGTCACCGATTGTCGCATTCAAGTTACAATTTACAAGTGGAAGTCTCTATCTAACACATAGGGTCAGAAAGAGACTTCCGCTTGTAAATTGTTACTTGTAGCTTTATAAAATAGGGTCCTGAAACGCTAGAGAATTGCAGATGCATCGCCAGCCTAGAGGACTATGTTGTATGTTGTAACGGGCTGATTTCCGCAACTCGACGTCTATGAACTGCGCCTATTTTGCGTGGTGGGCTGCCGGACTATTCGTGCCAGCCCAGCTCCTGTAGGAAGCCTAGCAGACCCTTTACGTTGCCGACGACTTCCTGGAGCGTCCTCGGCAACCCTAGGTGTTGCGCCCTGTAGCTCGCCACTCCGGAACATTCCAGTAGGATGTGTGTGACTGTTTCTTTTGCCTCCATGCACGCTCTACAAACGGGGCTCTCTGTAACACCTAGGTTGTGTAAGTGTTTGTTTAGTAGGGCATGTCCAGTCAGGGCTCCGATTAGTAGTCGAACCTGGGGTCTCCCATACCCGCGAAGTTTGCGGGACAATACGGGGTTGATCGTCGGGAGCGCCTCTATGTCTGCCTGCAGGTGTCCAGGTTTGACCATTGCTGCCTAGAGGACTAAAACGTACGTATTATCTATATTGACAGACCTCTAACAGTGTGCTGATGCCCTAGTACTTTTGCTCCACGACTCAACAAAAAACACTTCGAAAATCGAACGCGATTCATTCGGATATTATTATCAAAATAAGCTCTTAGGTCTAGAGGATCTGATATCCTGGTACTTAAACTCTCCTTTCATCTAACGCCTGACGCGAGTTTAACAAGTGAATAAGCAGGGTCCATAATTTGTCCCATAAAATTTTTGGTCATAATTTTGAAATCTATATATTTATTTATTTATAGCCTTTCTATTCTTAATTCGCTACAATTTCAATAACTACATGTTGTTGTTGTATTTTTTTTTTTAATTATTATTATTAAATTGTCGCGTAATTCGGCGTGCCTTATGGCATGGGCCTCCTCCGTGTATGGGAGGGTTTGGGCTATAGTTCCCACGCGCGTCCAGTGCGAATTGGGAACTTAAAACACACCATTGAATTTCTTCGCAGATGTGTGCAGGTTTCCTCACGATGTTTTCCTTCACCGAAAAGCTCATGGCAAATTTCAAATGTAATTTTTGCACATAAATTTCGAAAAACTCACGAGGTGCGAGCCCGGGATTTGAACCCACGACGCTCTGCTTGAAAGGCCTATATCTACGTGGTAAGGTTCAAAAGTTTCCGGCCTAATAATGAAAATTAACGTTTAGGTTAAAAAAAATATTTTTATTTTTCAATGTAGTCTCCTCCTATTCTTATACATTTTTCAGATCGTTTGATTAACATTTCTATACCTTTAAAATAATATTCGGAAGTTTTGTCTTCGAAATGCTCGAAAACTGCAGCAACGACCTCATCATCGGACGAAAATTTTCTCCCCCTTAAGTCCGATTTAAGTTTAGAAAATAAAAAATAGTCGCTTGGGGCTAGATCAGGGCTGTAAGGTGGGTGACGGATTGTTTTAAATCCACATTTAGATATAGCCGCCTTTACAACTGCAGCCGTGTGGACAGGCGCATTGTCATGAAGAAGACGGACACCCCTGCTGAGTTTTCCTCGACGTTTAAGCTTTATTGCTTCTCGCAACTGGTCTATAAGGCAAGCATAGTAACTGCCGTTTACTGTCTGATTGCGTTCTTTGATATCTATAAGCAATATCCCTTCGCAATCCCAAAATATTGTGGCCATTATCTTTTTGGTAGATTGGCACACCTTTGCCTTTCGAGGGGGTGCTTCCCCAGAACGACGCCACTCCATCGACTCTCTTTTCGAAAGAGGATCATAGTATAAGACCATAGTTTTGTCTCCGGTAACAATGGACTGGATAAATTCACTCTCACATGACTTGAACTCCTCTAAAAGTTCCTTGGAGCACGCCACTCGTTCAGCTCGCTGAGCACTCGAGAGAAGTTTCGGGACCCATCTTGCACTAACCTTATTCATGTTTAGATGGTCGTGTAGAATCCTAAGGACTGTTATTTTCGTAAGTCCCGTTCTTGACGCTATTTCCTTCGTCTTTAGTCTTCTGTCCTTCAGTACCTCTTGTTCGACTAAATCGACGTTATCTTGCGTAAGAACCTCAACAGGGCGGCCTGGTCGGGGTTCGTCATCGATGGACTCACGCCCTAAACGAAACTGCTTACACCAATCCTTAACAGTCGAAAACGAAGGGGAGGAATTCCCGTACACGTTATCTAACCTTTCTTTGATTATAGTTGGACATATGCCTTCCTTTATCAGAAATTTTATCACTGATCGATACTCCAATTTGAACATTGTACAAATTACACCGCTTTTTATATTTAAATCAAAGAAAATTTTATGAAAACGAAAGTTACAAACTACGAAATTATCCACACAATAGCTGAATAAATGACAAATAAAATGACATTCATTTGTTTCTCGTTTTCTTCTTTTAAATATATACGGCCAGGAACTTTTGAACCTTACTGGTATATATACGTATCAGTAATTTCACAGGCTGTCTCTCTCTTTACACCGGAAAACAGCAGTGCATGCACATCTGTTTAGCGGCAGGATTAGTGGTTCTGTGGTAGCGATCCGAATGGACCTTGCACCAATATCTATTATCAGCAATATAATCCACGTATTAATTTATTTAATTAATTTGTTCATCATTAAACCCAAATATACCTTTGAAATAAGCCTTAGATACCTTTACCTTCGAATAATAACGAATCCAATTAATAGAATAAATCAATCAATTAATAGGGGTATTGGGAATCAAACGTAATTAAATAAACCAATTAAGATTTCCTCTATTATTTCGTACAATAGAAGGAATTTACTATTTATTATGACAGATATTTTTAAATGAAATCATAAAGGCATTACTAATGTTTTACTTTTGTTTAGTGTTCAAACCTTTCAGATACAATAAAAACCGGCCTAGTGCTTGCCAGGCTAACACATAATCTTAGATTTGTCAAATCATCTCTTACGATTTATCAAACTTATACTTAACTTTAACCTGTACTTTATTTGTACAGTAATCAATGACACCCTGCGCTATGGGCAGGCCCCTCTTCTCCACTGGGCACTATGGGCATGTGCCCAGGGCCCCGCGATCGAATGGGGCCCCCTAGTTCCTGCCAGATTACCAAATGATAACCGATATTTAGGTCATAGGGGCCCCATGATCCTAATGTGCCCAGGGCCTCAAATAGTTTAAAGACGGCCCTGGCTATGGGGTAGATAAAGAAAAAATGCCCAGTTAAGTAATTTTTCGAAATTTCCACGGGATTGGACATACCTCCACCTAGGCAAAGTATAAATAATTCAGTCTTTGATTATTTTTTCTGTGTTGAACTAGTGGACTGTATCTGATATGGAATGAAAACAAATTATGATGATTAACTGATTTTTAATGAATATAAGGAAACTACATGAAATAATGGGTGACCTCGTGGCATCAGCACCTCCTGGCGTGGTTCGTAACGAACTGAAGTCAAGTTATAAAATTGAGATGCTGCTGTCACGAGGTTTACAACGGCCAGCTACAAGAGTTTATCCTCCACATTGTCCTAGCTTATATAGTTTTCCAGAAAATTGAGAAAATCTGTAAAACGGGACACTTCAAGGGGGGGAGGGGTGAAGCGGCATGCAGAGGGGGCGGGAGAGTTGTGTATTTTAATGTACTCGGTATATAGGTGTAATACAGCAGCAATAAATTAAAATTATAAATTTCCCGTTTTGCCCATACATTCAAATCTAGAATGAATACATTATAGTGTTCATAATTATATTTCGCAGCATTGATTATCAAAAAAAAAGCTTTGGCATTACAACCTCCTGCCCTGCTCTGGCTGGTAAGAACCAGCCAGCAATGTAAAAAAAAGTGAAAAATTACACCGTATTCCAAATTCGAAAATTCGCGACGTAACTAAGCGAACGCACGAACGGCTCGTTAGATAAACGGCTTTTTGCCAACATAACAAAAGGTAAAGGCGATAAGGATCGCCCGACCGGCCATTGTTCGTTACGTTACCTTTAAATCTCACGTTACCTCGTAAAAGATTTACCTTCAAGTCTTGCCTGTGACGCTGTTTTTCTTCAACTGAAAAATTGGCGCGAAGGCCGGAGGTAAATATAGGTCCGTTTGAATAGGTGGCGAATTCTGTGATTTTTATTCGCTTGCAGGTTACTGGAGTTTTGTTGGAAATGCTGCGAAATCTTGCGCTTAAACAGTTAGCTGACAGAAATAAGCTTTGAAGATTTAATGGAAAGTGTAAAAAGTATTTTGAAATATTTTTGCATGGCCCCATTTCACCAATATGACAATACTAGCTTCTGCCCGCGACTTCGTTCCGGGATTTCCCGGGATAAAAAATAGCCTATGTTTTAATCTAGGGTACCAGCTATCTTCGTTCCAAATTTTATCCAAATCCGTCCAGTCGTTTTAGCGTGAAGAAGGAACAAACATACACACTCACTCACATCGTCACATCGTCACGGGTCTCTATCGTTTGCCCGAATTTCATATGCCATAAATGTATTGTTTGCCATTAATGATCATTTGCCATAACTCTTTTTTCTCTTTATTTATTAATTATTCAGGATTGTTATGAAACAAACCTAACCTAACCTTAAGAGTTCTACAGGATTGCCATTACAATGCTCTTGAAAAAATTACGGTTTCAGAGAGAAAAAGGGTTATGGCAAATGATCATTATGGCATTTGAAATTCGGGCAAAAGAGGGGCTCCGCGATTGAACACTGTTGTTAAGTTTTTTTTTCGAAATTTTTGATTCTCAATTGAGTCACCTCTTTGACGCAGTAAGTATTTGTCTTAGTTATTCTGGATCATGTCTTGAACAATGAATAAAGCTGTAACAATAATAACTTACGAATAGTCCTCAATTTCATGAATGAAACGGAACACGAAGTGAAAACTCGTAAAAGGTAGGACCTAAGAAGAAATACTTCCAACTTTTATCTGTCTAACAAATGCAACGCGTTTTTGTTTTTATAATGGTACCTTGGCAATCTTTACCAATTCACCAATTTAATAAATTTTCTTAGATCTAATCAAGTATTCAACAATATTATACTGTAATTACAACACACCGGATAACTCACGTATAAAAGCCGAAGTATTGCTCCGAAAATTGTTTCGGACTATTCCGTAGCCCTTCATCAGAGAGCTCAGAGAGATGCTCGGAGAGCTTCATCAGAGAGATGTGCTGGTTTCGCTGCCGCCGGGGCGAGCGCTCTCTGATGAAGGGCTACGGAATAGTCCGAAACAATTTCCGGAGCTATACTTCGGCTTTTATACGTGAGTTATCCGGTGTGTAGTAATTATGTGTGAGTCTCACGGTAGTTTCATGTTGAAAATATTATACTGTTTTTGTAAATGAGTGTATTTTTAAAAAGTAATGTTTCATGAAAATAAGCGAAACATCCAAACGCGAGTTTTTCTCCAAGAGCCTCAATATTGTTAAACCCTCTAAAATCACTAACACAAACCTTTCACAGCAAAACTCTGCGAAAAATTCTATTTTTAAATTTAAATAAAAAATAAAAGTATCAAAACCACCGTAAATTTCAGTCACAGTGAAATGTTGAATTTCTTTTGGCTTTTTCAGACTTGCCTTATCGTTGTAGCTGGCTGGAATGGCGGGGTGAACGTTTTATGTTCATTTTTAATTGTTTTCAGGGATCCGTAAAGAGATCTACCGCAATTGCTTTTAAAATTTTCGTCAGAAGTGGAATAACTTAATCTGAGATCATGGTTCCTTTATTTAAGAGTGAACAAAATTGTGACAGCTATGTTTAGGCTATCTCATGGTACCTCTCCATTACTGGAGGTTGGCCGTTAGCTTAGCGAACCTATCCCTGTCCTGTGCCAGGCGAAACAGCTCTTCTACGCTGGCAATGCTCGTCCACTCGCGGATGTTCCTAAGCCAGGACTTTTTCCTCCGTCCAGCGCGCCTTAGCCTATAAGCCCTACTATTAGGCACGTACCTAGTTAGCTTGTAGATGTGTGCAATGATGATACAATACAATACAATACAAATACTCTTTATTGAACACCACAAATCAGTACAAAATAATACAGAAACAAAGAAAAAAGTATACAATAGGCGGTCTTATCGCTTAGTAGGTAGATGATAATTTTGTTCACCGAAAAGTTTGGTAAATTTTGGACATAAATTGAAAGAATACCAAAGCCACGACAAATCACACCACTCGCAACAAACATTTCTAAAATTATTAAGAACTTAAAAATCGTAATTAATATTATTACAAACAAAATTAGAATCAAGAAACTTCCAATCTAGATAGAAAATTTGTGTAAAAAATTCACGCTTCTGTGATATAAAAAGGTGATTATGAAAAAACTGTATTCCTGCAATTTTTTTATTATGCAGGTATAAACTACTACCTACCTACCTAATGTAAAAATGTAAATAGAACACGTAATGCGCATAATTATGTGACTATGTGCTGCAGCTGCAAGTAGCAAGGCGTAGTTTTTCTGGTCTCACATTGATGATGGCAGAACTCTGTTTTTGTTCTTATGATTTATCTCATAGCTAACAGTATCGTTACTGAAGCAGGTTTGTGAAATTTTAATAATACTTAACAAACTTTTAATAAAACACTATCACAACTTGGGATTTAATCCCGTAATCAATTATTATGAAAATACCTCGACGTTTTAATAAACTGGTAGGTACCTAATATTAAAAGAAATAAGTTTTTGATTAAAATATTACTTTAAAAAAAAAGCGACGGGTAGCACTCCGGGTGCGCCGGCAGAAGTGAAAACAGCAGCTTAGATTAAATTTTGATGTTGTAACGTCCATGATGCTCAAGACGCGTACCGTACTGGCAACTTACAAAAAAAAACGTGCGTATAATATTATGTATTATTAAAATTAGATAATAAGTTATTATATCTCGTATTACTTACCCATATTATGTTTGTCCGGGTGGAATCTTGCGCCTCAATTTTGAAGCAGATAATCTTCAACCGATTGAGCTGAAATTTTGCATACTTGTTTTTGTGTGAGTTTGATGACGACACAATAATCTGGCAGTGGATCAGGATGAGGAATCAAAATAGTGATGGGTTAGCCGCATCGCCTATAACATGATTCCTAAAATTTTCGTCTATTCCGATGGGCTTTTACCATCTTAATATAGTCCTCCAGCACTTTGTACAGTGATATGCCAGCTTGTTGTCTTAGAACAATATAGTCTTCCTTCCTTTTTGTTTTTTGTTTATTGTAAACTAAATTAAATTATTCTATTGTAAATTTATGTATTTTCTAGTAACACATAAGTCAGGTTCTGTCTATTTATTATATCTATTTATTACTTTACTTACGTAAAAGTTTATGGTTTATGTAGTATATTTTGCCTGTGTATCGTTTCTTGAGTCACAAACGGTTCTGGCTGAAAATCAGTGCTGCAGGTGTCTAACACCTCAGCGTAATGTTGAGCCAGCGACCGTTTCACTTTTGCGGAGACACACAACGCTGATGATCTAATTTTCATATCTGTGTTTTTTGTTTTTGTTGTTTCTTTTCTATAAAATTGTGTCTATGCTCTTATATTTGTGTGTCTTGCAAAATGAATAAATGTCTTCTTTCTTTCTTTTTATCTGCGCGGGAAGAGAAGCAACTGGTACATTCTATGTTTTTTCTTTACTCAGACCAGCATGGAAGAATGGATGGTATAAGATAGGCTACGAGCTTCTTTAAGTAACGACAATATGAAGAATATAGAAGAAAAAGGCCCGGCGAAAGTAACTCGCGTTTGTCCAAGGTTTATTTTTATCCCCGTCCGGACCCTTGCAAAACAAATTTCATGAATAAATTTAGCCTTTGTAAACAAATCGAGCGAGCCATATTAAATTAAGGGAAGGCGAAGGAATGTAATAAAACGGAATGTGCAGATGTACACGATAATATATCGCTTGGTTAGTTATAGTTTCCGAGGTACGGGGACGCTCGGTCGTACAGGGGCCTTACCATGACGTCCTAATTCCGACGCAGTTCAAGTTTTAGCTGGGGGTGCGTGTCGGGTTACCTTCACGTGTGGCCAAGAGCTGCGGTTCGTTTCTGGATCCGTCCGGGGGGAAGAGCAGTGCTTGGTCCGGTGCACCCTGGGCAACGGCTAATGATTTCCTGGCAGTATCTGAGGGATATCATTGACCGTTGGCTAAGAGCCCGACAAGGGGGGAGGGGGTCTTAGACCGTGTTACCGTACAACGTTGCCGACATTTTGTCACAAGATTTTATCATTAATTTTTTTACCCTGACATTGGCGAAGTTGTCGTGGCTATAACGACTTGTAACGCTACAATTAAAGAAGAAGAAGTTTTAGCTGAACTTTACTTTACTTTAACACTTTTAGTATGAATCTGACAGCGAGCGGACCTAAACTGAAACGCATTAAGACGTCATGGTAAGGCCCCAGGTCGTTGGGGGAGGAAGGTTCTCGAGTGACCACGAGCTTCATCTAGTGCAAGGGTTCACAGCCTATTACTCTATGCGCCTCCCTCAAGTTTACGCTAAAGTACTACGCGCCTCTTGTCTCAACTCAACTACGATGTAACCGAATACGATGGGTTCAGTAACCCCAGGCTCCGTCTACCACGTAAGGGATAAAGACGTTATCAATGTATGTATGATAATGTACCTATGTTAGACCAACAAAAAGTAAAGACAGGGTTCTGGCAACGCCAAATCAAAGCCGGGTCTACGCCTTGCTAAGGTACACTGACGTTCCCTGAACTCCTTGTTTTTGACGTGATAACGTCGCTGAACGCCGGCTGCACTCACGAAAAAGCCATGACTCATTGTAACGTTTCGCGTGACGTCAGTGTGCAAGCGAGAGCGCGGAACAAGCGATAGAGAGGCACAATCTTCTCGCGTGACGTCAGAGCTAGCAGTTCGAATTATGTTTCTTTATGAAGTTATCACGTAAAACTATCGTACGTAAACCGACTTTACAGACAATCGGTTTTTTTGATTGGTCTCAGCTACCAGTTATCAGTAAAGTCTTAGTCCTCTAGGTTGGCAACGCATCTGCAATCCTTCCGGGGTTGCGCGTGTCTATGGGCAGTGGTGGTCGCTTACCATCAGGTGACCCACTTGCTCGTTTGCTTTCCTATTCGCATAAAAATATATATATATTTTTACTCTCACTAAAACGAAACTTTAACAGACGACACTAAAGTCGCCCTACGATGTACTTAAGAATTATCGCGAGCGATAAAATACTTGTGGCGTCCGGTTTATAGCCTTAGGCCAATATGAGGATTTTCCTATTTTGTACCTGCTACAGAATGTCCCGTCCTTTTCCCGCACATCAAGATTATACATACGCGCGAAAGAAACGGCGAATGCTTGACTTCTCACGGCGATTCAGTGGGTAATTCAAGAGATGCCTCGTTCGAATTATGCGTGTGTGTAGCAAGAAGTTGACGTATGTCGTTCATTTTATTAGTTTGTTTTACACAGTCATGTTCTAAATATTAACTATCGATCATATTAACATTTGGTGTGTGTGAAGTTCCCAATCCGCACTGGGCCCGCGTGGGAACTATAGCCCAAGCCCTCTCATTCTGAGAGGAGGCCTGTGCCCAGCAGTGGGACGTATATAGGCTGGAGATGATGATGATGATGATGATATTAACATTAAATTTAACATTTTAAAAGCCCCCACGCACGAGGCCTTAGGTACATCATTTTTGAAAAGTGCTGATACTCTTCAAACTGGCTTTTGAATGAAAAAATTTCATTGAAATTTATTGGTCTGTCCGTTTAAGCGCTACAATGCCACAAACAGATACACACACACAGAGATAGATATCAACTTCAAACTTATACACCCCTCTTTTTTCGTCAGGGGTTAAGAACTATTCCACGTCATCTACACACACAGTCAAACCTCACTAAGCAAACACGCCACAAGACGAGGCTTAATACTCAGTCCTACTTTATTATTCGTAGAATTGTGTCTTCACTTTTAATTTGGTCTGAGGCTACTGACATGATGATGATGATTGATCTTTTGCACTTAAAAAGTAAGTATATTTTTTCTGTTTGAGTTGTTTCAATAAAAACCATTTTACCGTTCTTACGTCTTTTATTTAAATTGACATGATTTAAATTAAACGTAAATTAAATTATAATTCAATGAGCAGTTTATAAATTCAAACGAGCACAAGTTTCATTGATCTCACATTCATTGATATTTACAACTATTTGAGCAATTCCTTTCAAAATAATACTAAGTTGCAGTTTTCAAATTTCTGCTCACATGTTTATATTATAATAGACACTAAACTTCAACAATTAAAACATAAAATAATACAACCGAATTTAGAACCTCCTCCTTTTTATGAAGTCGGTTAAAAAGACCCGACAGTAAAACATTACCACTTTTTATCATTATTCGAAAACAATTCTAGATCAACTTTAATTTTTTATACAATTTATTATCTTTTTACACAAAACGATTAATTAACATTGAGACCAAGATAGTATATGACACAATATTATTTCTAGATATAAACACTTGTTTAGTAGAACTGCTTCCAACACGCGTCTTTACTCCACCTTCCGTTAAACCTGCGAAAACAAAGAGATTGTCAAAATATGGGTATAAATCGGATGGTCTAATAATTATTTGGCCTAATGATCTTGCTCTTAACTGAATTTATACTGAAATTATCTACTTTTCATTAAAATTATAAAGTAAACCTAACCTAAACTGATCTGCACAACCTATGTACAATATTTTCAGTTACAGCGGGAGAAATTTTAGATTAAGAGGGTGCATCCGTGCTGAGCTCGCAACGTCGCATTTTTGGTGATTTTTTGCGATTATTTCACAGAAATTGAATGAAAGTTTCAAATATCCGTCTGTAGTGCACTTCGTTTTTAGTGTATTAATGTGTCCAATGCAATGATTAATGGTGATGGACTTTTATTTTCGTATTAAAGGAATAAAATACTATATCTCGTTTAATAAGAAAATAAAAGTCCATCACGATGAATTCTTGCATTAGACACATTAATACACTAAAAACGAAGTGCACTACAGACGGATATTTGATACTTTCATTCAATTTCTGTGAAATAATCGCAAAAAATCACCAAAAATGCGACGTTGCGAGCTCAGCACGGATGCACTCTCTTAAACGACCATTCGACCAGTAAATTAGACCAAAAAATTATTCGACCATACGAAAGGCTCTCGCCAATAAACAATAAAGTAAACAATATTGACACACAAATGCAAAATACACCAGTGTGATCATAATTTATCATGTAGAAGGGAAAACGTGCGTTAATAATAATTTACTTAAGTCCTAAGTTCTTTTAAGATGAAACTACCGTGAGACTCAAACATAATTACAACAAAACGGATAACTCACGTATAAAAAGCCGGAAGAATGCTCCGACAATTGTTTCGGACTAATCCGTAGTCCTTCATCAGAGAGTGGTCGCCCCGGCGGCAGCGAAACGAACACTGCGCGCCAACGCTCTGCTCGCGCGGCTACTCGGCGCAGCTGACATCGGCGGCAATTAACAATTGTCGGAGCATTCTTCCGGCTTTTTATACGTGAGTTATCCGTTTTGTTGTAATTATTTCTTTTAACATCTTAGTTTTGGCATTAAAAAAAAACAAATATCCAAGAATGTAGAGGTATTGTCTTTGGTAATGCCTAGTATAGCTCACGCAGTTTTCAATTAGTGCACAACTCAGCAGAACAATTTCTAAGATATCATTTCGAGAACAACACTCAGGATAAAAGAATGTAATGTAATAAACGGAGTTAAAATAACAAGTCGTACGAGTTCTTGGTGATAGAAAATATGATCTAAAGCAATAACTGTCCTATCTGTTCAGGAGCGATAAACTTTTATAAATTTAAAAACTAGTTCATAGCTTTCTGATTGCTTACCCCCAACGCTGACTTCAGACGACTGCGAACTGGGATACAGTTTGATTTCTGCAAAGAGGTTTCAAGTTAAAGTGCGTTTATTTGTTTTCTAATAAACCTGGTGCAAGGATAGGAACAACTGCAAACTAATCGTGGAAAGAGAGTAAGAACACTTTGGAAAATATGAAAACTCGGATAGTAGGGAAGATGTGCGACCAATATGGCAAATGCATTATTATAGTGTATAGTTGCCGGCAAACATCTTTGCAAGAACGACGTGGAACCGTGGAAGGGGTAAGTTCGCGCATGTACTTTTATACCAGAGACGCTAAATTCACTTCTGCGCATTCAAGGTCACATTTTTTTTTATGTGAATAGGAAGGCAAACGAGCAAGTGGGTCACCTGATGGTAAGCGATCACCACTGCCCATAGACACCCGCAACCCCGGAGGGATTGCAGATGCGTTTGACATGCTCAAGATGTTTGCCAGCAACTATACCTGTGATCATAATGTACACATTAGGGTGTCGAAATATTCAGTGTCTCCAGTGAAAAGGGGAATAAGACGAGACGTAAATCACGTCACCCCTTGAGGGGTATATAGAGGCTAAGATAACAAAACCCAATGGTATAGGTGGAAAAGGGAATCAAAATAGTAATGGGGTTAGCCGCATCGCCTATGATTGCTATGATTTTGGTGGTCACTTAATTAAATACAGTAATCTGTTACTCACCATAGAGCCTTAGAGTGCCCTCACTCTTGCCCAACGAGTTGGTGCTGACGCAGTTGTAGGTGCCGATGTCGCTGCTGGCAAACTGGCGGATAGTCAGCTTCATAACAACTTTGTACAAAGATCTGTCTTCACTTATGATGTACTTGGGCCTGTAACAAACATTTATTATTATTACAATAGTCCTGGCTGGAGGACCGTTGGAGGAGAAAAGTTCTCGAGTGGCGACCGCGAACCGGAAGACGCAGTGTTGGCAGGCCTCCCACTAGGTGGACTGACGACATCGTGAAAGTTGCGGGAAACCGGTGCATGCCGGTGGCGAGTTGTCGTTCATTATGGTGTGCTAAGGGGAAAGCCTTTGTCCAACAGTGGACGTCTTCAGGCTGATGATGATGATGAGTCCTGGCTAGACATTAAGGGAGACAGCAGGACCAGTCTGGAAGAGAAAAACGGGCAACCGTTCGGGATGGAGACGGATTGGAGATGCTATACCCTTGCCAAACGGTGGGCGTTTACACGCCGAAGAAGAAGAAGAGTCCTGGCTGATTGATTAACTGACTGACTCATCAAAGCCAAGAGCCAAGAGTTAGGACTGCCAAACTCTTGGCAGAAAGCTGATTTTTTTTATTCAGAGTCCGTAAGGACGGAATATGGTGATGTTCCCATGGCAAAGGTAATTCTTGAACGAAGGCAATATTGCAAAGCTAGTTTTCTTAGTACTCGTAGATACAGTCAAGATGTAATTACATAATATGTTTCTAGTGAAAGTTTTAAAAATAAGTACTAAGCCACGAGGGAGGATAGTTAAGGTCTTTCTAGGACCTGACGGAGCGGTCCGCGTAGCAGATGTCCATACCAGAGGTGGCACGCTGCGTAGACCGGCCCGTAAACTTGTTTTGATGGAAGCTGCATCTCAGCCAGTAGCCACCAGTTGTTAGTGTTCCACTGGGGGTCCGGAATGTTGGCTACTGGCTGGTTTGCGGCCTATTTTACGTTTTGTGACTTGACATGTTCTGTCGGCTAGATCTGTCTGTCTCGTGCCACGATTGTATTGTGTTCTACTTTTTTGCCTTATAATTAAATATATTGATTCATTAGAAGGTGTTTCCATCATTCTCATTCACCCATTATACAGTCCACCTCCAGTAGCTATCAGGCGTAGTACCTAAGGCTGTGGGTCATATTTCTGAGAAGTTCTTATCCTCATCATTCCACGCAGACAAAGTCGCGGGCAAAAGAAATTTATAATTCAAATTAAGACACGGGTATTAAAACTACTTTTTCATCACACTTGCACGTAAACAGCATCATAACGAGCAGGCAAACTTTGGATGCAATCCCCAAAAAATCCCGCGGGCCTTTTTCTTTCCATGAAAGTCATGGTATTTTTATTTAATTTGTTGCACTGCCTTACAATTCAGGTTCAAGTACAACCAAAGAGGTGCATTAGCTCGAAAATAAAACTTTATCTAAAAAGGTATTTAATTGAAATCTCGCTAGATATTTTCTGTGTATTCCTGTATTTTTAAATTTTTATGTGCAATAAAGAGTTTACATACATACATACATAAATACAATACTATGATTTATGATAAAAATTTGAATACTTTTTTGTATTTTATAAAACGTTGAATTTTTTTATCACTATGCCATGGTTGTAACCGTCTTGGCTTTTAACGTTCCTGAACGCAACATTTGTATTTATCTGTGGGTGAAACCGCTTCATCCTCTTGAAAAAAAAAAACCAGTCCCGAACTTCGTAAAATTGTGGTGTTGACTTGTTGTTGAGCTATTTAGTACCTTATTATATTTATTTACTCGCAAATGTGATGAAAAACATTGTATGTTTCACGGCCGGTACGGGAATTGTGAACCTCGACTTAAAAAGCCCTAAGTCTTCGACTTCGGGCTTCTACTAGAGCCTTGATCGTATTTCCTCACTCACCGCCTTTAATACACAATGTACTATAATAACTCCTTTTATCTTGAACGGTTTCAATACTCATCAATCTATTGTTTCGTAAAGACTGAAACGCTTACAGAGAGAAACTTCACGTCTGACCATTATCTTCCAGTGGAACTTGCAATAGGGGTCTTTTGTACCATTGTTCAAGTTACGCTTCCATAATATTCTGCTATTCTATGATGCTGATTGATTTGCCGTAAGCGGTGCCATAATGATACACTGATTGCAACGATTAGAAGGGGATTGCAGTTTTGTTTGTTAGGCTTCCTGAGTCCATCGATTGAAAGCATTCAGTCAATACTTCCGATCTCTTTGTGGTTCAGAGGGCATGGGCGGTCAACGGGTGGCCGTTTCTCCGTTCAAAGGTATTCCCTTGATTTCTACAACGATATACACATTAGAACGAACATTTTTTACCACACGTCCTATACTTACCTCTGCCGTGCTTCTATGATCTAATTTTTTTCCAATTTTGATTATTTAAAAATTAGAGACCTTAAAAAAACAAAACCATAGACGAGCCTATACTTTTCTTAAAGGGCTGGCGACACGCTCTTAACGCCCTTTTTTATGCCCAGCCCAGACGGTAATTACTTGCCATCAGGTGACCCACTTGCTCGTTTGTCCACTATCACATAAAAAATATATAGTCAAAGTCCTTCTCATATTACAGACAGATAAACAGACGCGGCGTAGGACTTTGTTTCGTTTTGTTGTAGTGAAATGATATGTTATGTGTATAAATCCTTACCCCCTTATTCATAAATGCTAACATAGTAATCGTTTATCCTTATCTGTGAAAGGTAAATGTCAAAGTGACAGATAAGGACAAACGATTTCTAAGTTAGCAGAAGCCTACACATCGTTTATGAATAAGGGCGGGTTTAATCTGAAACCTTGTTACAGTCTGTGATCTCTTAGAATGCCATTCTGGTTTTCGTTTCAGGCACCATCGGCCGCCAATTTATGAAACAGACCCGTAAGCGTAAGTGAGACAGCAAAACAACCCCAATTGCATTCTATAAGCTCCCGCAATGTACTCTTGTGTGGTCGAGCCAAGAAACAGAAACTTTATTTATTTGTATTAAGAAAGGTAAAGGGAACATACCCATCGAGCAGCATTTCTCCCCTGTTCTTGAGCCAGTAGTTGATGGTGTTAGGGTAGGCCTCCACTGTGCACTCCAGAATGACATCTGTGCCGAGTGGAGCCCCTAGCAGTTGATTCGGCACAATGACTGTCGGAGAAACTGGGAACCAAAGAGAAAGAGCATTAACAGAAAACATTAACAGAAAACTCTCGCACAAAGACTCGCTGTAGCAATACAACGTGGGAATGTTGCCTGTCTCATGGGGACGCTACTAAAAGGCTCCAAATTTAGATATCAATTTTTGGTATTGTTTTCTGTTCATTGTTTTTACCACCACCACGACCATGTACAGGAAGACGCAGCGTAGGCAGGCCCCCCAGAAGATGGACTGATGACCTCAGGGGCCTTACCACGACGTCCTAATTCCGACTAAGTTCAAGTTTCAGCTGTCACTTTTAGCATGAATCTGACAGCGAGCGAACCTAAACTGAATCGCATTAAGACGTCATGGTAAGGCCCCTGGTGAAGATCGCAGGTGTCTCCTAGACGAGGATCGTGCAAGATCGATCTAGGTTAGTTCTCGTTGTCCCACTGTTATAAAAATCTCATTAGAGATAGTAAAATTAGGTCAGATTTGTTAGGTATCTTCAAATGACCGATGGGCAAACGGAACAGAAATAGGAACCCCGCGAAAGCGCGTGTAATTAGATTTTTTTATAACAGAGAACTAAAACACCGATCTTTATGGCGCTCTTTGGGGGAGGCCTATTGTTGGTAACCCAGCCGGGTTACAGCCTCCTTCTAGCTTATATTTATTATTCTTTTTGTTCCATTCTTAAAAACACCTCCACTGACAATGACATGGACTTTTTTACCAGTTGCGCTGTCAGTTTGTAGCGGTACACTGCTTTTAGGCTCCTAGTTGTATGTTAGTGTGTTTAGTTTATGTGATTAAACCCCTGTTATCCACCAAGCGTGATTTTAAATTCAATCGTCAACACCTATGTACAACAGTAGCAGCCTTCTGACTTATGATTGTCATATTATATTATGTAGGTAGGCGACACATGTGTGGTGTACCCTAAAGGAACAAGAAATATCAGTTCATTGCTTGAACCTGTGTTTGATTTGTCGTGTACCACGTATCATGACAATGATGATTATTTATTTTTAAGGTTCTGTCTACCTATGCTCTCGCCTTTTGGCCGTCGGCCCTTGTTGAGCGTTTTTCAAAAAAAGTGTACATAGTAAAATTTGGATGTCCGACTGGTTTTCATTTTTTTTTTTAACTTTCTACTTGTTTATTGGGAATAAGTGTGATGTATTTCGATTACTGAAAAGTTGGGCATTCAAAATATATTTATAAAACGATAAATTTACGCTTATTTCATATATTTATCGTAAAAAGAAAATCAAAAAGTGTGAAATTCTTGATGTCCCACGTCGACTTTGCTATGTTCAACAGCAAACCAAAACGTAAATAAAAATTGTACATAGGTTAAGTGGGGTTATATAGGTTACATTATGAGTCTAGATACCGGGCGCGTGCTCTAAATATGCGTAAATACGTTCTGTAATTTTAAAAACTACTTTTTTGTCTGTCCAAGGAAATCGAATCTACCGACAGTCCGGTTGCGTCACACTAAATTTAACGACTTGTGCAACGAAAATTCTACTAAAAAAGTTAACATTTTGATCCTGGCAACATTACAAAGCTACTTAGTACGCTGCCATTACCCGCTTTGCTGTCAGTGTCTCATAAACTGTGACGAAAGGCGCGCGCTGCTGATGACCCCAAAATAAGTGTTCCGATAAAGTCACAAAGTTTTCGGTAAACAAAGGTAGTTAACTTAATTACGACACATTTAAATATTAAGAAACTCATGTAGTATCCAAAACTGTAAAGATTTCACTGTTAAACGAGGCCAGACCAGTTAATTTTGTGGTTTAAATTTGTTTTGGTGTAAATCGTCACGTCCGAATCGTAGCGTGATGTATTAGCTGGGCCATTTTGTGACGAAATAGAATTATAAAGCTTAGTGCAGAATCGAAATTTGACACTTGTTACATATTAATTCACTTTATTAACCGACTTCAATAAAAGAAAGAGGTTCTACGTTCGACTGTATGGATTTTTTAAATATATTATAATAAATATTATCATTCTGATCAAAGCGAATGAAACTTTCTACTTGTACATAGTTTACACAGGGTTATTGGTAATACAAATGTAAAATAAATATTTTTTGTGTTATTTACATTGAGTATTGTTTTTAATAACTAATAGTTCGAATAAGAATTTCCTTGGAACTCCTTAGGACGACCTTAGTTTAGTTCAAATAAAAATTCCCGCCCGCTTCCTTTGTGATTATTTTTTTTCTGTTTCTTTGAAGTAAGTTCCTAGTTGTTATGCATTTTTGAAGAGGTAAGAAAACGGTTATGTTTTTAAAATAATCTGCCAGCCAAGTTCTATAACGTTTTTTTTTGTTTTAGGGCATTTTAGTGGAATAAAACTCTTTTTTTTTAATATGGTTTTTTACCTCGCATTTTTTAATTCGGCCTGATAATTGTGGTTTTAATATTGATAAATAGCCAGTGTTTAATCGTTATTATAAATCAGAAGAAAAATGAGATTTAAACGGATACTTTTTTTAAATAAATTTTTAATGTTGCATTTTTGACTGAAAAAAAAAACTAAAAAACATGATGACTCAAAAATGGTTAACTTTTGCATAATACATATATAGGGGTTAAAATTATTGCAAATAGTCACCCCTATCATCTCCTAAAGAATACACGTCGAATTAACAATAACCCTGTATATACAGTGCTACAAAAACCTCGACCAGAAATTCAAGGGATGCTGAGTTCAACTACCCTCTTTACGATTTACGTCATAAGTAAAAAAAAATCGAAGAAACAATCTAGATTAAGCTTGGAGACAGTGCTATTAAATAAGTTTACTTCACACAAAACATTTATTTTTTCTTTTTTTTCCACTCGTATTGTCTGTACTTACTCGATGTATGTATGTATATATATATCTCTCTCTTATTGTACATAACACATTAATTTTACAGGTAATGAGATAAACAGATGCATGATGTATTGAACTTATCATCTCCCGAATTATAGACAGATAGATATCCTACTTCCTACTAATATTATAAATGCGTGTGAGTGAGTGAGTGTGTATGTTTGTTCCTTCTTCACGCTAATACGACTGGACGGATTTGGATCAAATTTGGAACAAAGATAGCTTATCAGCTATCTTCGTTCCTAGATTAAAACAAAGGCTACTTTTTATCCCAGACAATTTCTTAGTTCCCGTGGGATAGCTATAAACATTTAATTTGCTAATTCTACGCAGACAAAGTCGCGGGCAGAAGCTAGTATTTTACAACCCTGTGTATTGTTAAGTACCTAGTAGAAAATTGAGCTTTAAATCTACTAGTAAATTATTTTGATACAAAGCCGGATTAAGTGATACTTTTTTGCTATTTCTTGAAAAAAAAACAGGATAGCGAAAATAAACTTGTCTTGTGTTTTTGTTAATTCTCATTTTGTATAATTATCAGTTAATGTCTGTGTAATTGGTTTATATGAAAATAAACTTACATCTTAAAAAGCAATGTGCAATAAATAAAAACACAATATTAAGGTGCAAATATCAAAAACACGATTATAACAGGTTTTGTTTGTTATTTTTCTTCTATGTTCAACCTAGGTGTCCACTATGCCTTACATTTTCCAGATAGTCACATGAGATTCCGCATAGTCACTGTCCCAAGATTTGAATTATGAAAAACAATTATTTTTTGCTATTATTTGTAACATTTGACGTTCTTCTAACGTTAATAATTCAGAACTGATATTCCTTAACACAATTTTAAATATTACATAATAATTTGTACCGTCTTTATGCAAAAAAAATGAATGTTAAGTAGTCAAAAAGAGACAGTTGTGACGAAATGGATACATATTTTATCCTCAGTGAGTATGTGATTCATTCAGTTTATAATCTAAGCTTGATTTAAGAAGTTATTATATTTCTTTTCAATTTATAAACTCTAAATGGTCCATATAACAATCCATTCAATTGATAATAAATTTTATATTTTGTGACGAAATGGAACTAGGTTCACCTCATTGTCACCTAATAATGTCGATATTTTTTAAACTACTCAATATTTTTGTGTCATTTTCTCAGCTAGTATGCCTTAACTTATAATTAATCGAATAAGCAGACAAATTTCAAAATTGGGGTCGAGAAAAAAATACTTGTCCGTTTCGTCACGTGTACACTTTTTTTGAAAAACGCTCTGTTACAAGACAATGTAAATTGTATTTATTTAATGTAATACAAACTTAATCAAAATTCATTAGTTAAACATTGCACAGAAGATTCTTTGGTAGTGTTTTTTAGCGAAAGAATTAATAGAAACAGTGAATTTCATTAACTCCCTTCCAGCCGACTTGGCACGAGTTTTAGATTAAAATTCCTAGAATTAAACATTTTTTAGTTTAATTTAAACTTAATTTAAATTTTAACCGAAATTTACGTGGCTTTGTATAAACACCGCCGTTAATTAAGTCGCTGACAGTTTAAGAGTAAGATAAACAAGTGAAACTTGACGGGAAGATAAATCTTATTAATATTGTATTATGAATAAAGTTTGGTGGATATTAAAATAACGTAGTTACGTAGGTAACTTATTCAATGAAAATGGCATGGGTCAGACGGTTAATAAATACCGTGACACTGGTATTATCAATATTTTCGCTGCGATATACATCAATATTTTGGATATGAGTAATTGACAGAAACTAACGAGATTTCTAAAGTTAAAGAGCTACCTAGCTAGAGTCGTTCTTCCTCGCCATATTTCCAATGTTTCAAATTAATTTTCTTGAAACTGAAATCCCAAAGCATTCAGTCGCTATGTGTGGGTCGCGCAGCTCGTGGCAGGTAATTTAGTTGCTAATGTAGGCTATCTTTATTTATAGAACGACAATCTGTGACCGCGGATTGGCTTGCGTAGTGTAGAACGCCCTCAGACTAAAAAAAAGGTGGAGCGATGATCTTCGCAAGGCTGACTAGAGCTGGATGAGAGTAGCCGAGGATCGTGCGCAAAGTTGTGTATATGATGATGTTGATGAATGTTGTGAAGGAAAAGGGAGAGATATAGATAGAGGGAGAGATAGAGATTTAAGATGGTTTTTGTAGGAGGCCCGTTTCCAACAGTAGACGTAATAATATGGCTGATATGATGATGATGGTTTAATTTAAGTACTAACTCTAACTACTGCTGCAGGATGGAATAAAAAAAATCTGTCGTTTCATTAACATTTTGACATAAGTAAGCGTTTTTAAAAGTAACTTCCTACCTTCATTTTCTGTTCTCATTGTAGTTTAGTATATAATCGATCGGTTAATAGAGAATCTTTACACTTACATATCCAGAGCTCGGAATTTTTGATTCGATGTTTGATTTGAAAAAGAGCTTGTATTAAAAATGTTTTATTAGGGTTAGGTTATTTCTTGTACTTACTTACTTACTCATAAGTGACTGTCATCAATATAATGTTTTAATTGTAGGGTGGGTAAGTGCGAGTAGTTCGAAAAACTCGCACAGCTAAACAAAAGTGATACATGCAGTCTGCTCAATACATGGCAGTCTGCTCGTGGCCGAAACGTCGAGTTAATTAAAAAAATTTTTTTACGCGGTTAAGTCCCGAAAGCAATACTTTAAATAAATATGACTGTCATCAAGTAAATAAGACAAACGTTTCCGCGATCGAGTCCCATTTACGAATAAAATAATACAGGGTGCCCCAAAATCGTGACACAATAAACGCCGACCCGAGACGAAGGTTACGTAAGCTGTAAATCAAATAAATCAAAACAGTGTTCTTACTGCAATGTTGATGTGGTTCAATTTCCTGGCTGAGTAAGGCTTTGAATATTAATCGTACGAGAAACTGCCGCTTAAACGTAACCTGCGAAATGTGGAGGTAAGGTAAATCGTGCTACGAAATATTGTGCTATACGCTATTATTTATCGTCAAAGCAGCATTTTAGTTACAACACTTGTAAAGTTTAACCGGTACGCTGCGTAAAAGCAGTATTTTAACGTCATCTTGGGTTTGTTTTTTTATTATAAACTCAAAGAAGCCTTGGAAAGGGACCACGTGGATTTTGCTCCAACAAGAGAGCTCTTAATTTAGGAGGAAGAAATTTGAAATGACATTAAATCGTATCTTTTGGGTTTTTGACATCATTTCATAACTCATTTTTTGGTAAAACCTTATTAACTGCTAAAATAACTTTATGAAAAAAATTCTAACCTAACCTAACGCAAACCACGTGATTACGTTTTTTTTTAATGGCTGTCGATGAAATGATTGAATTCTAATTTTTGTCAAGTCTAGACTAATTTTAAAGCGTTACTTAAATATGAATATTTTCATTCAAGATATTTAAACAAAAAAGTTCAAGATTAATTTTTCTTTCTGCGTGTTTCTTGAAGCGCAAAACCACGGCGACTCCGTTCAATTTGCCTTAAGTTTACGTGTGAGTGCGTCACAGAGGCAAGTATTAAAAGCGTCTGAAAAACAACGCGCTGTGTTGTGTCAGATGAAAAAACGTGTTTAAAATTAAATTAAATTTGTGTTAAGTATCCGTAAAACAATAAAATACCTTAATTCAATTAGTAAAAAAATTTATACTATGTACAGTCAAAGGCAAAAATATATGTACGTTACCGAGACGTAAGAAACATCTACGTTTAAAACAAAATCGCTTTCCGCTCTCTGTCTGTCCCTATGATATGTTTATAGCTTTAAAACTACCTATGCATCGGATTTTGATGCGTCAGGCACCACTACCCGCCCGCACCTCTCTTGGTCCCCTTTGTCGTCCTACCCTGTGCCCCTGGGCGATGACTCATTTAAGCGGTTAGTCCATAAACATTAATTTGAGTGTGAAAAAGACGGTACGACACGAAATTCGAAAATCGAATATCGAAGTAGCCCTGAGAATCCTCCTGTCTAATTTTAAACAGCTTTTCGCTCAAGAACTCTGCAAGGAGGCGAATCAACCGGCTCGGTGGCCAGGGATCCAAAATGGATCCCACTTTATCAGAGCATTGGCTGCGCGGCAACCGCCAACCGATACCAAATCCCTACTCATCGGGATTGGCCAATTTCACTCGGGATCTCCCCATTTCGTTGCGATTCAAACGAGATTATAAATATCCCCGTTGCGTTCTGTGCAAATTAATTTTGGTTTTCGCAAAACGGTTTTATAATGCAAGGTTTTAAAGATTTAAGTGCATTGGTTTGAACTATCAAATGAATTAAGAGGTTTACTTGATCTTTTTGAAGTGAAAACTTTAACGGCGTTGAGCACTTTTTGGGATGGGTAAAAAATGTTAAACTTGCGTCAGGCGTAAGACGGAGGGAGAGTTTATTATGTTTACCTACTTTTACAGTATGTGTGTCAATTTTTGGTGTCGTTTAGAATTTGTTTCTGCATATTGGTTTCGTAAAATAAATACAAAAGCGGGAAGTAAAATTCTCGTTTCATTGATAGAATCTATCATTGAAAAACAGCACCATCTCTCGTCCGTGGTGAGCAGTTGATGCTCCACGAGTTTGATAATTTTACTCAAACACAATTAACACAAATTTCAACGGCGTCAAACAATAAACAATATTCAGGCAATTTCCTGTTACCTAGCCCAATAAATCATCTAGATACTCCGGATTGGTAGACGTGGCTCTATCATCTAGTCGGATTCTGCAGTCAATGAAAGGGAAGAGTCAATTATACGCAAGAATGGTCTACAAGAGGCAGATCAATTCAGGTTTATCACGGCCAGGGTGCGGTTCATGGTATTAGATAACAGCGTTTTGAGTTAAACTAAGTGTGAACTGCATCTAGTTACTATAATAATAACTTTAAATAACCGCTAACTTGACATAAATATTTGTCAGAAAGCCTATGAAATATCATCTCAAACTCATCGGATAATATTGTCATTGTTAATGTCACTTCTTCTTCATGTGCCTCTCCATCAGTGAAAGTTGGCAGCCACTCTTACCCTTTTATTCATAAACGCTCTAGGCTTCTGCTAACTTGTCTTGGCAATCGTTTATCCTTATCTGTCATTTTGAGATTTACCTTTCACAGATAAGGACAAACGATTGCTAAGTTAGCAGAAGCCTATAAAGCGATTATGAATAAGGGGGTTAAACTTTTCCCTATCTATAACCAGCGTAAAGAGTTGATCTACGGTTTTTATACCAGACCATTCCCTGATGTATCCTTATAATAGCCAAGACATTTTTCTTCTTCCCAACTTACCACTTGAGTAGTACTTAATTTTTATTTATTTATTTATAAGCGTTTTTATTCTTAATTCGCTACAATTTCAGTAAGTACATGTTGTTGTTGTTGTTGTTGTTATTGTCTTTTTTTTCTTTTTTTTTGTTTACTTATTAAATTGTCGCGTAATTCGGCGTGCCTCATGGCATAGGCCTCCTCCGTGTAGTGGAGGGTTCGGGCTATAGTTTCCACGCGCACCCAGCGCGAATTGGGAACTTAACACACGCCATTGAATTTCTTCGCAGATGTGTGCAGGTTTCCTCACGATGTTTTTCCTTCACCGAAAAGCTCATGGCTAATTACAAATGTAATTTTCGCACATAAATTTCGAAAAACTCAGAGGTGCGAGCCCGGGATTTGAACCCACGACGCTCTGCTTGTAGTACTTAATTACTTTACCAATAATTTTAACCAACCAACGACGTTTGACAAAAAACCTATGAAATGATTATGTCAACATTGTGGGTTATCGTTGAAGTACCTTGATGCAACTCAGACTCTACCAACCAAGATGAATTCTAGCACCATCGTCTCCAGCCTAATACGTCCCACTGCTGGGCACAGGCCTCCTCTCAGAATGAGAGGGCTTGGGCTATAGTTCCCACCCTACATACACAAGCTTATTCAAAACGCTACCTTTTTTCCTTTGCACCAACACTTTCATTATACCGTCGTCATCGACGGCGTACACCCGACCACGCAACCTGTAATCTAACCTCCATATTGACTTCCTGATAAGGTCTTTTGATCTTTTATGCTCACTGTATCCACAGGCGTGGGTAGTAAATCATAAGATGAAATCAGTACCAGTCTTGATACATTTTCTGTTCGAGCAATAAATTCGGTTAAGATTTAGATTCGGGGTTTCATCTCTGCTAATTTTGAGGATAGTAGAATCCCCTGCAAGGTCCGTCTGGATCGCTACCATCGTTTTACTTACTAACCCTGCCGCTAAGCACAAGTGCTTGCAATGCTGTGTTCCGGCTATTCTAAAAATAAGTGCATTATTACCATTTGAGTGTAGTCTCAAAAAATTGTAAGTTAGTAAGTAAGTAATGCTTTATTGTACAAATATAAAGACACAGATACAATTCACAAAATAATACAAATAACAATAAAAATAAATAAATAAATTGTCTGCGCAAATCAATCCTACTAGTCTAACCCCCTTATTCATAAACGCACTATAGGCCTCTGCTAACTTAGTAATCGTTTGTCATTATCTGTGAAAGGTAAATGTCAAAGTGACAGATAAGGACAAACGATTACTAAGTTAACAGAGGCCTATAGAGCGTTTATGAATAAGGGGGTAACTATCTAACTAATATTATAAATGTGAAAGTATGGATGGATGGATGGATGGATGTTTGTTTGTTACTCAATCACGCCAGAACGGCCCAACGGATCTGGATGAAATTCGGCACATAGATAGAGAAAAGTCTGGAATAGCACATAGGCTACTTTTTATCCCGGAAAATTGCGTAGTTCCTGCGGGATAGCGATAAACGAATTATTTGCAGACGAAGTCGCTGGCAACAGCTATTAATGTTATAAATACGAAAGTTTGTGAGGATGGATTGAAAGATGGATGTGATGATGTGAGTGTGTATGTTTGTTCCTTCTTCAACTGAAACGACTTGACGGATTTGGTTAAAATTTGGAACGGATAGCTGGTACTAGATTAACACATAGGCTACTTTTTATCCTGTAAAATTTCAAAGTTCCCGCGGGACAGAGATAAACAGCAATTGCTAATTCTAAGCGGACGAAGTCGCGGGCAGAAGCAAGTTGATAACAAGTGTTTTCTTGGGTGGGTGTTTTCAAGGGTTGAATCTTCTAAAAACTGCAAAAAACAAAAATATTGACCATGGGAATTTTATTATGAGCTAACCGAGAGCAGGCCTTAAGGCACTTTTCCCACCGCCGGCGGCGAGTAGCGAAAAGCGAGTGTTTTTTAGTACGGAACTTTTGTCGCCCGGCGACAAAAGCGACAAAATTTCCATACTAAAAAACACTCGCTTCTCGCTACTCGCCGGCGATGGGACAAGTGCCTAACCCCCTTATTCATAAACGCTCTATAGGCTTCTACTAACTTAGCAATCGTTTGTCCTTATCGGTCACTTTGACATTTACCTTTCACAGACAAGGACAAACAATTACTAAGTTAACAGAAGCCTATACAGCGTTTATGAATAAAGGGGTAAGACTTCCCTACATTCCCCAACCGAGCTATAACCTATTACGTTGAAAAAGCACTCGCAAAAGCTCCACTACGACGTTTAATATAAAACAACTATAAGAAACAGCTGAAGAAGATTGCAGACAGGATTTACTTTAAACATAAAGGAATTAACCAATAGAGTACGATTCCCCTTTCTACCTATAAATCATACTAATCGTGGTCTTGTTACATCAGACTCTGTCTACCCCTTGAGGAATATAGACGTGATTAGAGTATGTCTGTATGTACTTGTATTTACCTATGAGTCAATTTGACTGTCGGCCATATTAATATTTTTATTCTGAAAAAATTACTTTCTGCCAAGTTTCTTGCGGCGCATTCTACTTGACAATTATATGGTTTTTCCGAATGCGCTGGTAGTTTCAAAAAAAGACATGTAAAAGAGCCCTTGGCGCCCTATTTGCAAAATAAACTTTTGTTAAATTTCTAGATGACACTGTAAATTAGAACACATAGAAAAAATCCGAAAAGTAAAGCTATTGGCCGGGAATCGAACCCGGGTCCTCGTCATTCCGTGACGCGTGCTATACCCCTACACCACCCATAGCAGGTGAGTAAGCCTCCGAATTTTTCTATCTGTTACCAACTGTCACGTGACCTTGTTACTATGCGAATATTAACGTAAAAAGTAAACATTAAAAATCAAGAAGTAAATTTCTTGATTAATTTGATATTTCCTATAAACTTTTGTTTTTTTTTTATAACATGTAGTGACATTTCCTCTCTATCGGTTAATTGATCTTCTTTACTTACAGTTGACTCTCAGCGTGATCCGTTTGCTGACCGCTGGCGGCACGTCGTTCGACGCGATGCAGAGAAACGCACCCATCTGCTTGCGGTCCACACGCCATAACGGCAGCGAGCTGCCCGTGTAACTCTCAACTGTGAACCAAGAAGCATAAAGTGCATTTTAGATTAGCAGGACTGTGTGACATAAGCTGCTTAGTCTGGATGCCGGAGATCTGATACTTTGTCTTAAACAGGGTTTTAAGAGAAATCACGTTGACAATGTAACCGAAGTTTAAGTTTTGTTTTTAAAATAATTTTTGTTGCTTGTTTAATCAATGGTTGTATTTATTTGAAGTGAAAACTTCTGCGGCGGCGTTGGGTTTTTGGGATGGGTAAAAAATGTTAAACTCGCGTCAGGCGTAAGACCGAGGGAGAATTGAAGTACCAGGATATCAGATCATCTAAGAGCTTATTTTGAAATACGAATGAAGCTAGAGTCGCGTTCGATTTTTGAAGTGTACGTTGAGATTGTCACTTTAACGTTATGTGCGTTTGGCCTAGTGGTATAAGGTGTGGAATAGCAGTGTGTTCTCTCGGGTGACCGCAGTTAAAATCTCGTGTACTTATCTTTTCTTTTTGTTTTATTTTTCTTTTTGTGCGAGTGTGCGTGTGTATAGTTTTCACTTCTGCCGGCACTCCCAAAGTACTACTCGGTGTTTTTTTAACCAACGGTGCAAAAAGAAGGGTGTTACAAGATTGACGTTGATGTCAGTGTGATTCTGTCTATGACGTAGCTCTCAAGCGGAATGACCGATTTGGATACGGTTTTTTCATTCCAAAGCGACAAAGGGGACCGAGAGAGGTGCGGGCGGGTATGCGCCTGCCGCCCGCACCTCTCTCGGCCCCCGCGGACGTCCTACCCCGCGCCCCTACACTCAATTTAAGCTGACGGTCTTTAGAAACTCATCGCGTTCTCATTGGTCATGCTGGGCGAACTGTTATTTTAACGACGCCGAATAGCAAATTAAACGGGTAGGTAATATCACTCGCGTGTCAATCCCAAATAGAGGCACTTTATTTTGAATACTTAATAAGTTTTGTAAGCAAACAGTTTAAAGACAGAAGAAGAAGAGCAGGGCATTACTATGACGTCCTAATTCAGTTCAAGTTTTAGCTGTCACTTTTAGTATGAATCTGACAGCGAGCAGCTAAACTGAATGGCATTAAGACGTCTGGTAAGGCCCCAGTATTTGTTTAATTTTATGTACCACTAGCTGTTGCCAGGGACTTCGTCTGCAAAGAATTCGTTTATTGCCATCCCGCGGGAACTACGCAATTTTCCGGGATAAAAAGTAGCCTATGTGCTATTCCAGACGTTTCTCTATCTATCTATCTATCTCTCTCCAGCCTATATACGTCCCACTGCTGGGCACAGGCCTCCTCTTCTCTATCTATGTGCCAAATTTCATCCAGATCCGTTGGGCCGTTCTGGCGTGATTGAGTAACAAACAAACATCCATCTATCCATACTTTCGCATTTGAGTGGATTTTTGGCGTTGTAATTTGTGTGCCATGCTAAAAGTATTGCACACAAATTACAACGTCAAAAATCCACCCATTTATAATATTAGATAACATTATTAACTTTTATACACTCTTATCTATTCTACGCTTGCATTTGTGTTTATCCAGATTGTGAAGCTATTTTAAAATAGAAGCTAGTATCTTTTTCAGTGGAAAATAGACGTCTTTTACTCTCAAGATTATCCATGATAAATTTTCTCAGCGTTCCGATGTCTAAGTCAAACGTTGCACATCGATGATAAGCGAGAGTCTGGTGGCATATTGGACAGAAGAATGCGAGGTTCCGTACAAATAATATGATTTTATTAACTACTACTTCGTCCGCGTAGAATTATACTTAAAAACTGATGCTAATATATGCTGCAATAATGAATAACGTTGCGACTCTAGGCAGCTACGACCATTGACATGTTTATCGCTATCCCACGGGAACTATGCAATTTTCCGGGATAAAAAGTAGCCTACGTGTTAATTTAGGGTAACAGCTAACTTCGTTTCACATTTTACTTAAATCCATCCAGTCGATTGAGCGTGAAGAAGAAACAAACATACACACGTTCACATCGTCAGTCATCACATCTCTTGAATCACTCTATCTATTAAAAAAACCGTATCAAAATCCGTTGCGTATTTTTAAAGGTTTAAGCATACATAGGGACAGAGAGCGGAAACCGACTTTTTTTATATAATATGTAGTGATTTTGTGTAGGTAATTAAATCATTTTTTTAAGCAACTGCCTAGTTCAATTGAATTTAGTAACTACAGCTTACAAATCAAAAGTTATTTTTGTCCTTCCGGGTCATGGCATATCCAAATGGTTTGAATGTGTAGGTGTCAAAATGTACAAAGTTTATTGGTTAGACAAACGACAAAATCCAAGGCAAATAACATTTATAAAATACCGCTAGTAGTTTTAATTTTCAGCGGGACAGTCATGCCTAGCAACAAAGCCGTGTCCTGGCATTTAGCCTTAGCTGCGAAACCCTAAAAAAGCAGTCCGCACTCCAAACAAAATTCATTCGCGAACCTGCCCGACAGTTTTGACAAATGATTTCTTTTGTTTCCCATTCCTGGTGACGTAGAGACTCAAGAACTCATTGTTCCGAATCATTGAGGACTCGGTCCTTCGCTCTGTTTACATTTTTTTTTGTTAAACAAGCCTTTGTAAGGACTATCATGATTTTTTACGAATCGTTAAGCAAACCAAACGAAATTTGGTGGCATTAGTTTCCATTCGAATGAGCCTAACTTTGCTACAGCTCTGTTGAAGTCTGTAACTGCGTTTGAATATTTTATCCAAGTCTCCTCTATCTCTGTGTTGAAAAGATCTAGTTAAAGCTTTAAAAAAAAATGAAATGAAATTGCTTGAAGCAAATATACCCAATACTTTCCTAAGCACAGTCGATTCAATCTTCAATTCGTTTTTATAGAGAAAAAGCTGCCCACTGGGTCATATTTGCAAGCGCCAAGGTTTTAAATAAGATTGTTACTCGCTTCGAAATGAAAAAGGGATTATAATAGTATTTTTTAACTCACTTGGTACCTACATTATAAAGTAAAAAATCATACTATACGATTTCACTCACAATTATACATAACTAGGTACCTAATTTATAAGTCCACGATATTTTAAGGATTGACTGAAATATAATACATACTAGTTAGCTGTTGCTCGCGACTTCATCTGCAAAGAATTCGTATATCGCTATCCCGCGGGAATTTTCGTGGGAATGTGCTTTTCCAGACTTTTCTCGATCTATGTGCCGAATTTCATCCAGATTCGTTGGGCCATTCTGGCGTGATTGAGTAACAAACAAACATCCATCCATCCATCCTAACTTGCGCATTTATAATAATTAGTTAGATAGGTAACTGAAGGTTTTATCATTAGGTACCTTTGTAGAATTCTTTGCCTCCCGGCTTCTTTAGCAACATGGGCTCATGGTCCTCCCTCCTCCAAGTGATCTTGGGAGGGGGGTGTCCGGTCGCCCGGCAGATCAACGTGATGTTGTCCGACTCCCGCGCAGACACATCGGCTGACGTCTCATCGTTTATGATGTCTGGAGGCACTGCAATATAAACTATACGTTAGTTCTTACATACATACACAAATTACGCCTTCATCCCATACGGGGTAGACAAGCCTGTGGTAACAAGTTCTAAAGGCCAAGTTTATCATGATTGTGGGCGTAAAGGTGGAAAAAGGAATCGAAATAGTGATGGATAGCTAGCCGCATCGCGTACAACATGATGCCTAAGATTTTTGGCCGTTCATTATCATGTCATAGGCGATGCGGCTAGCAACCCATCACTATTTTGATTCCTCTTTCCGTCTATGCCCACAATTTTGATAACCGTGGCCTTAAGGTCTTGTTACCTGTGTTGTTTACATTGATTTCAAGCAATAATTGAATCTGAATCTGAATACCTAATGCTCTATCTATCCCGTAAGGTATAGAATAGAATAGAATAGAATAGACAAAACACACATACAGAGGAGGAGGATACATGCATACATACATGTCGTCACGCCTCTTTCCCACAGGGGTAGGCAGAGGCTACTTTGTTCCACTTGCTACGATCCTGACATACCTCTTTCGCTTCATCCACATTTATCAATCTTTTCATACATGCTCGTCGGTTTCGGGTACTCTTGACCTGGCCTTTTTCCAAAACGTCCCCAATTTGATCATGGAACGTCCGCCTAGGCCTTCCCCTCCCAACGCACCCATTCACACTCCCCATATAAATCTGTTTAGTTAATCTTCTTTCATCCATCCTCTCTACGTGACCAAACCAACTAAGCATACTTTTTTTTATCCTAGTCACTATATCTTCTTTCACACCAGCACGTTCCCTTATCACACTATTCCCGTAAGGGAAATAAACGTGATTTGTGTATGCGTAAAGTCTCTTCACGTCTTCGGAACATGGGGACCACAATTAAGATTTTTCTTGAGCTAAAGAAGAGCCATATACAAAAAGAGTAGGTACCTATTCATACCGTACAGCTGCTATTTTATTAACCTTTAAAAACTTTCACTATGTGACAGCCGCAAGACGATAAACCTTTCTTCTTTGTGCTACGAGCGTCATATATATATGTGCAGCTAGCAATGTGTTACGTATCTCAACCCGTAGTACTTTATTCCGTACTAACCTCGTTTGTCTGCCCTATTTACATAAGCTAAGCGTGTGGCAGATCCGACTGACACAGTATCATCATTTTATTAGCCTTTAACTTGGTAGAAGACATGACTATGTGCTGTGAAATATCAGTTGTACTTTGCATGGCATTAGCTGTGATTTGAAATATGTAGGTATACTGAAGAGCAAAAATAACAGGTCGCTTCTCATACAACTTTGTAAGGGGAGTGACCTGTTATTTTTGCTGGTCAGTGTAGTTAAAGGCCAAAGACACATGCAAGAATTGTATGCCATTATATAGAGCGAGCGCTTAACTGAGTGCTTGCCGCGCGGCACAGGCAGGCGCGGTAGGCGACAAAGGGGGCCGAGAGAGGTGCGGGCGGCAGGCGCACTACCCGCCCACACCTCTTTCGGTTCCCTTTGTCGTCCTACCTACGTATAAAAGGAGCTGTGGCAGTTTTCCTAGACTAGGTAGAACAAACCGCAAATTTTGAATATTACATACAGAGCAATGATGATTCCAAAGAATCCCTGGAAATACGAAATATCAGAGAAATGTTTCAATCGTTGCCGTTATTGAAAAGGACGTACATTCCACATATTAAATTCTCCAACTTCATAACCTCGACGCAGGACACATAGTAAAAATTCAATATCGCCGCGTTCGAAACTTTAAACGTGGAGGTAAAAAGTTGAACTAATTTGAGCAGTGAACGGCAAAACTTGGCACCTCCAATGGAGCAGAGAAATAACTCTGACTCGTGATGATTTATTTTTCTCAGGAAATACTTTTCTCCTGTTGAGGATGTTTTGATATTGAGCTTTGTTGCCAACTTCCGCGTAAGTACTTCGAATGTTTTGAAGCTCTCGTATCCCTAATAAGCTTTGAGCTTTGGCGCTTTTTATTTTCAACCTATTATACATTTACAGCAGAGGCTTTCTTTTGAAATGTTCACGGCTGAATTTCTCACAAACTTTTTATTCGGTTTGTTTGTTAATTTACTTAAGTTCTTTGCGCCTACAGATTTACAGTGTTATATCGGTTCCCCTTCAGATTTGTTCACAGTCGGTTGAATTTTAATAAATGTAACATTCAAACTTATTTGAAGGATCCAATTCGGCGTTATAAAGGAATTTCATCTATTTAAAGATCCAAATTTATATTCTACTCGACCGCGAATAAGCTGTTTGTCTTAAGATTTTAGAACACGGCATATAACGCCATAAAAAGTATAAAAACTGGCATTAGATGTCACAATGTCAAGCGTAAATTACATGTAAGTTAGAGAGGACATTCACACATAAGTTAACCAAAATCTTAGGGCCAACGAAGACGGAAAATTAATGAAGTTCTCTTTATAACGTAGATGTGGAATGAGAATGATCTTCACACAGTTGGGACATTATACCACGGAACAAATCCTAAATATAGGCAGTAATACCGTAAATGATGAAACCCCCTAAACTTTACAAGGCCTCAACATCCAAACCATTCCCGCTTTGTCATAGCCGTGATCACTTAGTTTAGTTATAAAGCGTCGGTTTACTTCGGAATTGTTAATTCATGGTCCATCGTAAATTCAGAGCACCTGCACGCTCGTACAACACTTATTAGCTCAGGTGTCTGGAGATACTGGAGGGAAATTAACCTTGGTACAAGGAAATTGGGCTACGCATTTGCTTAAATAAGTCTCAGGTTAGTAAGAGGTCTTACCTTGTTTTTGAACTTGAAAAGAATTGACTGAGGGTAGAATAAATTTGAAAAGCCTTTCGGTTCAAATAGAGGTAATTCCCTAATTAGATTCACACACGGAAAATATTTTAAGCCGCTACCTAATACGGCTTAAAAGATACAGGCCTGTGACAGTAGAAAGAACAGAAGACATTGCTTAGGATCCTTTTTGTGCGGAGTGCTTCGCGGCGGAACTATCAGGGGTAGTAATAGAAGTTTATTGACCTGGATATTGGGATTTTTAAGTTACTTAGTCAGTGTCAATTAGTTAGATGTTCAGGCTATCCATAAGCTTAAGTAACGAAAATTGGACTAGAAATCAACTGCCCGAATAAATAAACTTAATCTATTATTGTAAGGACCGATCACGGGCCCATGGGGACTCGCTCGTTTGGAAGACATTCATGGACCTTGGTCCAACATGAAGAGGCATTTGATACCAAAATAATGTAAATATGAATGCACCCCCTAACGGTTAACCTATGAGGATGTTCTAGCGGCACAGTTGTCAAATTACTGTCAGGTGGAAGTGACATGGAATGGGCTATGGGGTTAGGATGCTCTGGACAGGATGAACTGACTATGGAGTGACATAACTAGTGTTCTACTCACCGAAGACGTCGATGCAGCCAATCTGCCACTTCATGCTGGGCTGTGTGTTGATCTGGCACATGTAGCAGCCGCGGTCTTCCGCGCGCAGTGGCCGGATCCTCAACTGCCACGTGCGAGGAGAGTCCAGGGTCACAGAGTATCGGGCGCCCAGAACTGTGCGGTCATGCATGGTCAGGATTGTCTGGTCTTCCGCCCGGAGCCAGCCAACCTGAGTAAAATTATAATTGCACCGAATAACTAACACGTAAATACATTATCGTCCTGCCTCTTTCCCTACGGGTAGTACTACTTTCTTCCGTGCTAGTCTGGAAGTAAAGAAAAACCGGTTGTCTAAAAAGTCTATTTACGGACGATAGTTTTACGTGATAACGATAAATGGTCGCTTTTGGGGGTAGGCTAAGTTACGCCATCTATCGGCACTTGGTTAAATCGTTTAGTATTCATCAAATCAATCTATCGACCCTCAAAGTGAGGTACGCAAAGTGGTTGCGACAACAAGCAACAGATGTCGCTATTTGCGACACACGCTCTGACGTCTCAGTAACGTTTGTATGAGTATGAGTCATGCTTCTTCGTGAGTACGGCCGGCGTTCATCGATTTATAAGACGTTATCACGTCAAAAACATAGAATGTAGCAGTTGCTTCTCTTCCCGCGCAAATGGTAAAAACCCATCGGGAGAATGGTTTTTTGATTCCTCTTTCCACCTATACGCCCAGAATCTTGCATAACGTGCCCTTTAGGTCTTGTTGCTTTAGGCTCTGTCTACCCCGTAAGGGATAAATACGTGATTAATGTATGTATGTATGTAGTGTACTTTGTTTCACTTTCTACAATCCTGACATACTTTCGCGTCATTCAGATTCATTAATCTCTTCATAATTACTCGTCGATTTAGGGTACTTACTCTGTACTAAACCTGACCTCTTTTCAAAATACCAAGTAAGGTCATGGAACGTCTGTCTAGGCCTTCCCCTCCTAACGCACACATTGACACTCGCCATGTAAATCTGTTTAGTAACTTCTTACTTTCATAATCTCTATGCAAACTTATTCAAAAATCTACTGTAGCAAAATGTAGCCACAATTTTTCTGCTTGTGTGTGACAGAAAATACAAAAAAATATATATTTTAAATCACATACACAAAATCACGTATTTATATGTATACGTTTAGCATGATTGTGGACGTGTATGTGGAAAGGGGAATCAAATTACCATGATCTCTAAGATTTTTGCCCGTTCCCTCGATGGGCTTTTAACTAGTACAATAAATGGGTGTGGGTCAAAAAATTTCTGCGTATTCTCAAGCGATGGTTTCCCTCTAGCAGCGCCTTCAATGGAGAAGTAATAGGGCTGGTGCACACTGGGCAACAACGCTTAACTAATTTTATTATAAGAAAAAATACCCCCTGTCCTTTCCTATTGGGGGATTACTCAGGTTAGATTTATTTTAAACTAGCTGTTGCCAGCGACTTCGTCTGCAAAGAATTCGTTTATCGCTATCCCGCGGGAACTACGCAGTTTTCCGGGATAAAAAGTAGCCTATGTGCTATTCCAGACTTTTCTTTATGTATGTGCCAAATTTCATCCAGATCCGTTGGGCCGTTCTGGCGTGATTGAGTAACAAATAAACATCCATCCATCCATCCATCCATACTTTCGCATTTATAAGTTAGTTAGATTAGATTAGATTAGATACGATTTTGTCTGAGCGAAGACGGGTTTTCACCTAGTTGAGATAGTTAATGTGTTTAATGCAATTTTATTTATTTTGTAAATGTTTCCTTATCTGTATGTGTTGTTATGAGGACAATAACAACTTTAGACGTTTTCCGTGCCTATAACCGGTGTATTAAGTAACTTAAATCCTTGTGTAAGGAAAACATGATAGAATTTTCAAACTAAATATGCATAGGACTAGTTTCTGCCTGCGACTTTTTCTGCGTAGAATGCGTATTAAATTGATGATTATACTTCAGCCAAATTAGCTCGTTGCAGTGGCAATGGGCGAGTCATAGAGCACGGAGAACATATGTTCGTTGCGGCCGAAAGGTCCTCGAGTGGAGGCCGCGGATCTGCAAGCTCAGCATAGGACGTCCACCAACGAGGACGGATGACCTGGTTAAAGTCGCGGGTTCACGGTGGATGCAAGTCTAATAACTTTTTTCTGAAGCTAAGGATGGTTATTCCTATCCATAGACAAACAATCAAGCACTTTTAATATAATACATTACTACATATTAAGTACAGTATGCACTTGTTCTAATGGAAATCCCTCGTGTATTTAATTAACCACATTGGTTTTTTATCAATAGGTATTAATCTGGTTTCAAAGAAACAAACATACGTAATATTGTTTCTAAGAGGAAAATAATAGTTAACTTTATAGCTAGAATGCACGCCATATAGCCATAATGCAAGTTGACGCTAAACTGTTACATCCACAATACATTTCAATTAAAATTAATACATAATAATAAATTTACAATAAGTATAACTGAAGACGTAGAAAATTGGCAAGCATGATTACGAGAACAAGTAATGAAGGAATAACAATAAAAGAAGCAAAAAAGAAACCCAAGCAATATATCATGAAGACGCCTGCATCATTTGAACTCTATCAAACACGTGGGAAAATGTGTAATATTGAAATGAAGTTGTTTCTAGTGATAAGTATGCTGTTGGTTTGCTGCCACAGTGAATCAGTCCAGCCTAGGATACGGCTAGCCAATGGTACAGCATTAAAGTCTAGGGACCTTATTCACATTTTATACGGAGAGCCCCTTGAGTTGTACTGCACAGGGCAAGACAAGAACGAACTACAGATGACTGTCAATGTTACTTCAAGATTACCGACGACGACAGTCAACAAAACAACAATACGATATTATAAAGAAAAACCAGAGAAAAGTCGCGGTTCGTATTACAAATGCAAGAATAACAACACTGTCGTAACAGCTAACGATTTCAGTGCTCTTTTTATAGTTATTGATTCACTTCCAGTGGCGGAAAATTTTAGCTGCAAGTCTATGAATTTGGAGTACGTCAACTGTTCTTGGACAACGAAAAATGTCTCACCCGAACATTGGTTGTATTACGTGGCAGACGGGATTCCCACACTTCTTTGCAAAACAGAGTGGTTTGATAAATCCAGGTACTGCGTTTGGGATGGAAAACACCCGTTACTGCCCTACCAAAGCCATGATGCGAATGTAACATTTCTTATGAAGACATGCAACGGCGTTGGCTGTACAAATCAAACTTTCGTATTCGACCAGCGCGCGATTGTCGTGTTAGCTGCACCGAAACTGATGGTGATATCTAAAAGTTCGTACAGTGCTGTTATACAATGGGTTACTTCAATGGATAACAGATTCAAAGATTTTAGTGTGGAGCTCAAAACAAGTTTCTGGTATTCTGGAATCCATCAGAACCTATTCAACATAACACTTATTACAAAAGACGAAGATGATAGTCGTTACATGTTTGGTGATGTCATAGAGTTGAAACTTCCTTGTGCAAATGAATTTTATGAAGTGAGGGTGTCAGTTCGGCCTCAACTAGCTGTGGGAGAAGACTTCTGGTCTGACGAAGCGGTTATAAGTTTTGTAACAGAATCGGTACCAGAGGGTACTGACGCCGCAGTCGATCCAACGTGCAATATACCAAGATCAAAGATTACTCCGGACGTAATGTTGTATAAAACAGATGAACTCATAGAGAAAGTAAAAGAAGAACTGAATGAGTTAAAAGCGAAGATAAAATCTATGATATTGAAATTGAATGAAGTTAATTAAAATTAAGCTATTTTAATAAATTTTGATCTTTGTCTAGATGTAAGTCAATGGTTACAATGTCAAAGTAAATTTTGTACCCCAACTTAAAAAAAAACTTAGGTTAACTATTTAGGAAGTAAGTGAATAAAATATGATAGGTACAATACCTATAGTAACGCCTTAGTTTAGTTTGAATTGTAATCATAAGTTTTATTTTTAATAAATGAAAGTACAAAAAGATGACGACCGGATGGCCTAGTGGTTAGAGAACCTGACTATGAAGCTTGAGGTCCCGGGTTCGATCCCCGGTCGGGGCAGATGTTTGAATGAAAAATACGAATGTTTGTTCTCGAGTCTTGGATGTTTAATATGTATTTAAGTATGTATTTATCTATATAAGTAAGTATGTTTATCCGTTGTCTAGTGCCCATATCACAAGCTTTGCTTAGTTTGGGACTAGGTCAATTGGTGTCAATTGACCCAAGATATTTATTATTTACTATATTTATTATAACTACGAGTATAAATCTTGTCCAAAATAGATTAGTGCACCATTATCAATTTATTATTTTTACTTTTTATGTGGTGATAAAGCTTTAATCATTATCTTAAATGATCGGGCGCCTTACCATGACGTCCTAATTCCGACTCAGTTCATGTTTTAGCTGCCACTTTTAGTAGGAATCAGACAGCGAGCAAACCTAAACTGAATCGCACTAAGACGTCATGGTAAGGCCCCAGGTATTCTCAAATCGGGGCTCCTAGTGCGCTGTATCACTTTGAATTCTAAGCAGCAACATTGTAAACCAAAAGTTTGTATTATTGCGAACACGTAACGCCTCGCCAAGTTGTGGGTTATTTTGATTAATTGCTCAATTTTAGACGCCGTAAATCTTTTGTTTCTTTCTAAGATTACTCGTACTCTGTTTTGAGAGGACCAGGTACTCTTTTCAACCTTTTACAGTGTAAAAAATTGTACTCTTTTGGTTATAGACCACTAGTTTCTGCCCGCGACTTCGTCCGCGTAGAATTAGCAATTGCTATGTTTATCGCTATCCCGCGAAAACTATACAATTTTTCGGGATAAAAAGTAGCCTATGTTTTAATCTAGGGTACCAGCTATCTTCGCTCAAAATTTTATGCAAATCCGTTCAGTTGTTTTAGCGTGAAGAAGGCACAAACATCACTCACATCGTCACATCGTCACTCACAAACTTTCGCATTTATAATATTAGCAGGATTAGACTGTAGCCCGAAGTATAGGACCTTTCTATTTACTGCGTGAAAACTGTTATATATCCTACTAATATTATAAATGCGAAAGTTTGTGACGATGTGACGATGTGAGTGAGTGAGTGTGTATGTTTGTTCCTTCTTCACGCTAAAATGACTGGACGGATTTAGATAAAATTTGGAACGAAGATAACTGGTACCCTGGATTAAAACATAGGCCACTTTTCATCCCGGAAAATTGCATAGTTCCCGGGGGATAGCCATAACCATGTCAATTGCTAATTCTACGCAGACGAAGTCGCGGACAGAAGCTAGTGAAAAATAATGCGTAAATTCTTAACCACCTTTTGAAATCACATCACCAAAAATATGTTTAGGAATCGATCAAAATAAAATGCTGGTCTGGAAGCAGAGAAAAAACAGGATGTACCAGCAGAGCAGCTGCTTTCCATCCCACTCTGATGGTATAAGATCATCGAGGGAATGAGCGAAAATCATTAGGAATCATGTTATAGGCGATGCGGCCAGCAATCCATTACTATTTCAATTCCCCTTTGCGCCTTTATGCTCACAATCATGCTAAATGTGGCTTCTAAGTCTTGTTGCCACAGGCTCTATCTACCCCGTAAAAGAAGACGTGTTTTGTGTAAGTGTGTGGTATGTATGGAAACCTGAAGCCAGAAGTACCTATATCTTGTACGGTACAATACATTTCTAGAGATTGTACTAATCTCTTGACAGGCTTCGCTGGAATCCGCACAAAATTAATTTTGTGCTTTAGTTGTTTAAATCCTTTCAAGTGAAGAGAAAATCCTTAGACCTTCTTGGGATGTTTGTTGGTACGTTATATGCTCTATATTGCTGTAACTAACCAAGCACTAATGACGAGAGATGCCACTTTTATCTTTAACTATCTTTTTCCCCTAGCTTCGGTCACACAGAAATAATATTTATAGTGACACACCTTTATTCACTCGTCTTAAAATATTAAATCTCTATTCATATCTGTGTTTTTCTTTCCATTTTTACCTAGAAAATACTCACCCTGCCTGAAGTCCTGTATCATATTATTATTTACATTACATGCCTTCGTAGCTTACAAATTAATTCGATTTCATTAAAAAATAATTTAATTGCGTCGAATTAAGTAGATAGAATGTGACGTGTAGAAAAACAAAAGACGATGTTTTTTTTCGTACGAGGCTGCGGCCGGTTTTGGATAGCCAGTATTAACAAAAAGGTTACTTATGATACCTACTTCAATAACGCCTGTAACAAAATTAGTATAAGTGCTGAATATCGCCAAATGATGCGTGGGCCCTATTCTTATTGAACAAAACAGTTGTTTTTTTAATTAATTTAGTCAAAAATTAACTGTGACAGTAATTTTAATTATTGTAAGATATATTTATGAATCTTATTATATGAACATTAAATTGAATCCTACATTTATTTAATCATTAAAAATTCAAGCCACCTCCAATATCACTAATTACAATTTTAAATCGCTTCCCGATACTTAAGGTTATTAATATAATAATTTATATTCTTCGCAGCGAAAATTGCTATTTTAATCGTGAAAATTAATGATTATTTCCAGTAATAGCGGGACAAGTGGTACCTTTATCAAGATTCATCTTAGGTATAAGTGGTTGGTAATTGGATTAATATATAGAGAGTTGTTCATTAAATTCGTTATTAATTAAATACATTCCAAAATGAGTTTAACTTCCTTGTTATTAGTAGGTACCGGTTTAAAAATGAGTGTTTTATAGAGCGTCCATTTTGTGTAAGGGCTGTGTACAACTGTTGGAGGTTACCATGACGTCTTAAAGCGATTCAGTTTAGGTTCGCTCGCTGTCAGATCCATACTAAAAGTGACAGCTAAAACCTGAACTGAGTCGGAATTAAGACGTCATGGTTAGGCCCCGATTACTCTGCTGATTTTGTGGTCATGGTAGCTTGGTAGTTTCACCTCATTAGATATTTCTAGGCATTTTGACACTCGTATTATTTAGCACATAGGTATTCGAACCATTTGGACATTCAGTCATATGAACAGCCATGACCCGGAAGGGGTAGGTTAGGTTATGCCATTTCATTTCAAACAAAAATATCGAGGGTTCGTTTTCTACATTCTAATGGCCACGAGTGCAATATAATACAAAATGTTTCACCGCGTCTGTTTGTTGGCGATAAACTTAAAAACTACAAAACGGATTTTCATATAGTTCCTGTTATTGGATAGAGAGATTCATGAGGAACATTCCAATAACTGACTGACTGACTTGTCAAGGTTTTGTGCAAGATTGAAAAGCTTCAATGATTGTTGGAAGTCTCAGGAAAAGTCTAGATGCCTAGATACAAATGTTAATACAGGTATACCAGTATCATTTTTAGGGTTCCGTAGCCAAATGGCAAAAAACGGAACCCTGATAGATTCGTCATGTCTGTCTCTCTGTCTGTCTGTCCGTCCGCATGTCACAGCCACTTTTCTCCGAAACTATAAGAGCTATACTGTTGAAACTTGGTAAGTAGGTAGATGTATTCTGTGAACCGCATTAAGATTTTCACACAAAAATAAAAGCAATTAATTTTTGGGGTTCCCCATACTTAGAACTGAAACTGAATATTTTTTTTTTTCGTCAAACCCATAAGTGTGGGGTATCTATGGATAGGTCTTCAAAAAGTATATTGAGGTTCCTAATTTCATTTTTTTCTAAACTGAATAGGTCTGCTAACACTAGATTTTACAATAACTTAGCGAATTTGTACGGAACCCTCAGTGCGCGAGTCCGACTCGCACTTGGCCGGTTTTTTTTGACATATTTAAGATCAAAAATACTGATTCAGTAAGTAAGTAAGTAAACTCTTTATTGTGCAAGATAAAAATAAGACAAATATAATTGACAAACACCGAAGCAGATGCACAAAAGCGGACTTATCCTAAAGTACTTAGCAGTAAGTGTTTCACCTAATTCCCAACTCAACTAACATTACACTGTATCAAACCCAACAACGCCGTCTTCCATTTCCCTTGTAATGCCGCCTTTTACATTTCAAACCCTTTATCTCGCATATTTTCAAGAGATATTTGACGGCCTTCATTAATTCTGCCCATCACGGTGATGACGTACGTTCGTGATAGCGAACAGCGCATAACGTAGCGCAACGTACTCTGGTTTAAATGAAGCGCACTTAGATATATTGTCAGTGATATACATACATAAATCACGTCTTTATCCCTTACGGGGTATACAGAAGCGAAGGTAACAAGACCTAAAGGCCACGTTTAGCATGATTGTGGACGTATAGGTGGAAAGGGGAATCAAAATAGTGATGGGTTGCTAGCTGATGATGAATAATAATTCACAGTAACACCGTGATGGCTCCAATAGAATGGCTCCATAGTAAAGCAATCAAGAATGCTAATTTGGACTAAGCACTCGTTGAGCGTCTATTGAGTAGTTCGCGCCGCTGTAAAAACGTTGAGTAGCGAAAACCAGTTCTCAAAAAAGCCATTTGAAATCACTACATTTATACTTAGGTATCCGCCACGTCTGCATGTCTGATCGCGAAAAACTCAAAAACTACTGAACGGATTTTCACGCGAGTTTCACCAATAGATAGAATGATTCGCGAGGAAGGCATAGATGTATGATTTGTCAAGTTTCTATGATTTTTTTTTGAAATATATGGACTTTTCCCGACATATCCAATTGATGGAAATGTCGGGAAAAGTCAAGCTGCCTGGCCCCTATTTTCACCAATTCGACAATTGTCTGTGACAAGTGATAATTGTGGTCAATAAAACACAATTGTCACTTGTCACCGTCAATTGTCGCTTTGATGAACTAGGGGACTGGGAGGGAATTTTAATTATGCGCGGACGAAGTCGTGGGCCACAGGTAGATTCTAATGTTTTTTTTTTCTTTTTTTATATGAATAGGAAGGAAAACGAGCAAGTGGGTCACCTGATGGTAAGTGATCACCACTGCCCATAGGCACCCGCAACCCCGGAGGGATCGCAGATGCGTTGCCAACCTAGAGGGCTAAGATGAAATGCCTCTTGTGCCCGTAATTTCCCCGGCTATCTTACTCTCCACACCGGAACACAGCAGCTTTTTGTTAAAGCGTTAACTTAACATTCGTTTGATCTGTATTATATTACTTTTACATTTGCTTTGGCAGACAATCGCAGACCAAACGTAATTAAGCGTACTATAAAGTATAGTGTGGTTACACATCGATATCGATAACGCTAAGAGAATAGACGAAATTTCATGCGATTGTTATGAGCCTACGGAATATCACGTGATGTAGGGGAATGTCACCTTGTCTAGCCACGCAATAGCAGTCAAAAGTAACATTTCATTTAGCTTTACCTTATAAAAACCAGCCTATTACCAACTCAATTCTGAATCGCTACGATTCCCGAACATCAAAACTCCATCCCGGGAACTATTGGGAATCCGGACAAATGGCGTATGTATCATACCCCCACTCGTACATCTCCGGTCCATCCTTTATTTCTTGTACATTTTATTGGGCCATTGTTGGTACAAGTGAATGATGGTCGTTTTACTGGGGGCGCTTTTGTGTGCTTCGCGTCTCGAGGAGCGCTGTAGTACCGACAGGTATCATTAATTTTATACGCAATTGTGTTGACGTCCCTTTATGTTTGAAGCAATGCTTCGCAAACACGATGGATTATCAGCAGAGATTAAATTAATCTCCCTTTCTTTAATATGAATGATTACAACATTACGATCCACGCTTTTATTAGCCGCCTTTATTGCTAGATTCCACCCGATGCTACAATTTTCTTGAGTGTGAAATTGCAAATCTCTCGACCTTTTGCGAAACAAATCACCGAACCGTGTACGTGGCCAGATTAAACAACTTTAAGTGAACATTTTCCGTAAATTTATTTCTCTTAATTAACGCTTGTGACATTTTAACGTTTTAAATATATCAGCTTTTAATAAAGGCCCTATGCAAACACATAAAATCGCCCTTAAAAAGGGACGAGCTTCATAACCAAGTGTTTGTGTGAGATGATAATCATATTTCCGGCATATTAAGGTTTATATGAGGTCGTAAAGAAATATTAGGTTGGGTGGGGCAACATACTTTATTAGATGATATTTACGTTTCATTAAAACGTTTTATGTACAGGCAATGCCGTGATATGATGGGTATTAATTACGAACATGGCTGTTCCGGCCCGAGTGGGTTGATTATTCATAGTTAACTATCCGCTCGTCCACTTCTGGGGCTCGTATCTCACTGGCATCGGATTTAATTGGAGTTTTAACATAATTTTTGATGTTGTTTACCAAATTAGCATACAAATTAACAGGTCATTCGATTTTATTCAACATGTCTTTGGATATGGATTAGTTTTTCGGAGTAAACGGAGTTTGATGCTTTTGATCTGAGCCCTTTGATACCCCAATTCATAAAGTTTTGTCAAAAAAGTTTTTTATGGCTGTTTTTAAAATTCAGTAACTCTATTGAGGGCCTGTTTCACCACTCCTTAACTTTCAGTTATCTATGATGACGTCTCTGTCTGTTTCGTAGTAATAAATAGAGACGGAATCATAGATAACTTTACTGACAGTTAAAGAGTGGTGAAACAGGCCCTTAGCTACGTTAATCTCTAACCACTGGTTCTTAACCTTTTAGACATACGAGACCATTTATTTTGACAAAAAATCTGTCTTGCCGCAGACCACGAACGGTATCTAATGTATGGCTGCAATCGGTCGTAATGAACTGAATTGCACCTTTACGCGTTGTGTCGACCCGTTGTCATTTATCTAATTATTTATTAGGATGAATCCGCGGACCACTCGGAGTGCTTCCAGGAACCACCGGTCAAGAACCACTGCTCTAAACGTACCTTGTTCGTGACGTCCACTGCGCTCATAACACCGTCATTCCTAGACCGTTACGTGCGTAAGCATTACTAGAGAGCCTGCCGAGAGCTTGCCGGGTTTCCGGAGATTCCAGCCGACGGCGCCCCCCGGCTGCCCCGGCTTTCACCAGGGCGTAATTACTCTGGGGTGCCACTAAGGGTTCAGGCGGGCAGCAAACAGCCGCCGCCTTCGCCCCATTCGTCTCCGCCAGAGCAGGGGCGCGTGGGCATCGTCCTCTCGCTCCCGCTCCCTGGCCTACTTCTGCGAGATTACGTCCTCGCAAAGGGAAGCCACCGTCTGCCAGGATCTGTCACTGCTCAGCATGGCAGCAATTACACTGTGCAGCGAGAGATCGACAACAACTCCAATGGCAGCAACCATGTTGCGGCGGTCCCCATCCCAGTAACTGCACACCTCAAGGGTGTGCACTCATGGCACAGCTCGCTCTGCTCCCTCCCTATCTTGTGCAGGTAATGACCGAAGCATCCGTGTCCAGTCATTACCTGCATAAGCCTGTAAGTTAGAGCGCCATGCTCTCTGTCCAGCCAACTCTGAAAATGCGGGCCAATGCCAACCTACAACCTATATGTATCAAGACACCTGATTCCATAATAATAAGAGCTTACAAACGGATCAAGTTGTGATTGATTCCCGTGCTCAGCATTAACTTCACGGGCGCGTTTTGTTTAGAATCCCAGTCTGAGCGGATTTTATTTAAAACACATCGACAAACAAAACTTACGCACCAAATAAAAACGGAAACAAAATTGTAAACAAAACTGTCGGAACGCACGGCCGATTCCGAATTTCTCACAATCCAAGAAAGGTCGTTTTCCTTGACAATTTTGCACGAATTACATAACATTACCCAGCAAAGGGATTACTATTCGAGGGGGCGACTCTAACTTCTGCCTCACAATAAAATCCGACGTGACCAAGCGCTTAAATTCAGTTATTTGCGAGCACCAAATCAATTTGGCCGGGCAAATAGCGTGATTCCCATTCGTGTACTCCTTTTTTAAAACGGCCCCTTCCACTGCTATTAAGGTGATTTGTTTGATAGAAAAATGCTAAATTCATTCGCTACATTTATATTGTGAAGCTAAGGAACAAATATACTACTGGCGAGCGCACTTATGTCGTTATCGCAACGCTTCGAACACAGATTCGGATAACATTGAACCATCCAAGTACTTATTGAACGTTAAATGCTGATCTGGAAGCAAAAAAATCCATCGAGTGAATGGGGTAAAATCTTAGTAGGTAATCATGATGATGTTATTATAGGCGATGCGGCTAGCAACCCATCACTATTAATTCCTCTTTCCACCCATAACTATGCTAAATGAGGCATTTAGGTCTTTTTATCTTAGGCTCTGTCTTACCTTGTAAACTGATAAGGACGTGAAAATTTTAATCAGTACATTGATATTGTTGCAGATGAAAACGCTTGGTAAAGATTCGAGGTACTATCCAAGTTTAAGAGGCTATTTGGGGACGTTCCACGTTCTGACACCCATCGTTGGGATGACTACGACCATAAAAGTTTGCAGCCGAGAGTGGAATTTTTACGGCTTAAACTGTTATAGGAATTTAAGGAATTTTTAAACATCTTTATACAGTTTCGATGTATTTTTTAAGCATGTTAGGGGGTGAACGAGCAAGCGTGTCACCTGATGGAAAGTAATCACCGCTACCCATAGACACTCATAATCACCCTTGCATACGGTACTATTCTTAAGTATATTGTATTTCTTCATATTTTAAATCAAAGTGTATCAAAGTGTATGGGTGCGTTGGGAGGGGAAGGCCTAGGCGGACGTTCCATGATCAAATTGGGGACGTTTTGGAAAAAGGCCAGGTCAAGAGTACCCGAAACCGACGAGCATGTATTGTACGAAGAGATTGATGAATGTGGATGAAGCGAATGAGGCATGTCAGGATCGTAGCAAGTGGAACAAAGTAGTCTCTGCCTACCCCTTTGGGAAAGAGGCGTGACGATATGTATGTATGTATGTATGTAAGTGTATCGAATGTGTGTAAATAAATGTTTCTCTCTCTCTCTCTCTCTCTTTTATACTAAATTTGATGAAAATCTTTGGAAACGTTTCCAATATATATGTTGTTTTGATGTACCTGGCCTCTTTTGACCATGACAAACAACCAAGTCTACATTCATCATCATCATCATCATCACCTCCAGCCTATACACGTCTCACTGCTGGGCACAGGCCTCCTCTCAGTAGTCCTCTTATAGTTCCCACGCGGGCCCAGTGCGAATTGGGAACTTCACACACACCATTGCATTGCTTCGCAGTTGTGTGCAGGTTTCCTCACGATGTTTTCCTTCACCGAAAAGCTCATGGTCAATTTCAAATGAGATATCGCACATAAATTCCGAAAAACTCAGAGGTGCGAGCCCGGGATTCGAACCCACGACCCTCTGCTTGAGAGGCCACAGGTCAAACCACTAGGATACCACGGCTTTTTAGGTCTACATTATTTTTGTTTATTTCGATATTCATAGTTTGGTAACGTCTCTACTGTTTCAGGCTTAATTGCGAATATCTTATTACTATGCTAAATTACTTGGTAGCCTCCGGCGCAAGAAAACATCGTTACGATATGTAATTAACTGGCGCAACCTACGCCATGTCTAAATTTAACTGTATACCTATGTGTGGTTGAAAATAGGTTTTATGGTTGTCAAACAAAAAATAAGTTTTCTAAGTAACTGTTGTAGCTCACTTTTGCCTGCTAAAACAATGATCAAAATGTACGAGACAACTTTAGCTACATAAAAGTTTGAAACTGCTAATTTTAGAATATTATGCGATGGCGTAATACCTACCATAATGTTGTTGTTGTTGTGAGAAATTGTTATCATTTAACTTTACTTAAAGGTAAGAGACTGTTATTTATGCCACACTGCCGCACCTACAACAGTTTCATTGAGTCTTTTGCCACATTTACAACATTTAAGTGAATAATTATAATAATTGAACAAATTATCTAAATACGAGTATAGTATAATACATTTTAATTATAATAGTAATAAAGAATTAAGATTTAATGGAAGTACCTAATTTGTGTAATTTTTAGATGACTCATTTGGAATTTTTCAATTTTTATAAAAATGTTAGTAAAATTAATTGATACCTAATAATAAATATGGCAATTTTCACCTTAGATCATAAGATAATATTTTGCATGCCAATGTATTTGGTTAGACATGTCACTGTACCTACAATTAACTACAAGACCATTTCTTACCCGTTTAAAGCATAATAAATTATTTCATTTCATTTCATTTTCATTACACAATGTTAATTGACATCTCTTTCAAATGTAATTCCGGACATAAATTCCTAAAAACTCAGAGTTGCGTTTGAAGGAAAAACATCGTGAGGAAACCTACACAGTGCACACATCTGCGAGGCAATTCAATGGTGTGTGTGAACTTCCCTATCCGCACTAGGCCCGCGTGGGAACTATAGCCCAAACCCTCCAATAAATGGAGGAGGCCTATGCCATGAGGCACGCCGAATAACGCGAAAATTTACTAAAAAATAATAATTACATCTCTTAGTTAAGGCGCTGTCAACAGCAAATGACCTGGAGCAGCGCCACTCTTCACACATACGGTTCACGTGCCTGTTAGTGAAAGAGAAGAAACTATTCCGGCAGCTTGGCGCGCGTCTAAAATCTTGAAAATAAGACACAAATCATAAGAAATAAACAAAAGTATGGATTATTTGTGAAATATGACTCGTTAGCCGTTTAGGTATGAATATGTTGACTTTATGTTTTTAATTGCAGACCCATACGTCGAAAAAATAATGACATAGAACCGTTTAATGATGATTTTAAGACTAATCTTTGCAATTATTTTCTATCGAGCCGATTTTGTTTAATTATGTATCGAGCCCGTCTAGCGTGTTTGAAATATGATGACAATTTACATTATATTTTTTTTGTATTTTTTTTGTGTGCAGTTTTTCTTAAAAAAGTGTTTAAATAACATCAATTTCAACAAAATTAGGTGTTGTCAGCCTCTTAAGTGCGTATTCATTGTGTTTTCAAAGAAACTAGTCTAACTAATATTATAAATGCGAAAGTATGGATGGATGGATGGATGTTTGTTTGTTACTCAATCACGCCAGAACGACCCAACGGATCTGAATGAAATTCGGCACATAGATAGAGAAAAGTCTGGAATAGCACATAGGCTACTTTTTATCCCGGAAAATTGCGTAGTTCCCGCGGGATAGCGATAAACGAATTCTTTGCAGACGAAGTCGCTGGCAACAGCTAGTAGTTAAATAATTATATAAACCACGGCGGCAACCTTACTCTTCATTCACACCAGAGACGAAACAAATAAAACATCTAGAACATTTTTACAGTCCCATTATAAAGTTGTCATCGCCTACAAATGAGTAACAACCTACCCCAGGTTAATGGCCTAAACAGGGTTCCGTTTTATTCCACTGTTAATTTTCCAGCAATTTCTCTCAGAATTAACTTTATCTTTCTAATTGCGGTGCGTCAGCTTTAATACGTCAAAGAGGCCTAATTAATTTGTTACCACGACTGTGTGATGTTTTTTTAATGCAGAGGGTTAGGGGATGGCGTATTGACATCAACAGGGAAGGGTTTGGGATACTAAAATCAAGTTTTTCGTTTGCGATTGGTAAATGAACGTTTAAAACGAAAAAAAAGAAGAAATTTGGGTTTATCTAAATCAGAATGACCAGCATTACATTTTTGCACAGAAAAAGGGTGTCCCCTAATTTTTGAAATTTTGACACAATTTTTTCATAAAATGTACGGAAAATTGTGGACCCTTTTTTCCTTACCAAGATTAGTAATGTTGGCGATTCTGATTCAGAAATTTCCAAGCAGTGATTGCGGTGTTGTGTTCCGGCGTGGAGAGTAATAGCCTATGAAATCACTGGCTCATGAGGTTATCTATCTCAGCTTTAGGCTAGCAACGCATCTATAATCCACAGGTGTCCATGACTGGTGGTGTTTAGTTACTATCAGGTGACCTGCTTTCCGTGTCATTAAAAACCTGCACTGTTGCCTTTCACCGCGAACACGATACTGTCTCGGGCAAAAACTAAAAAGCGCCGATAAAAACTGTAATGCACGTACATAAATCACATTTCCGTTGTTTTTAAAGTGCACCAATCACGCGGCATTATCTGCTGTCCCGAGCGTCTCGTTAAAAAAACATGTAAATAATTCGTTCGGCATTTCCCGAAGTTTGCCGACCGTGCCCGATCCACTGTTCGTGTCCACCATATTCGTGTGTTCGTATCCGTTGGCGAATACATATTATGAGGTGCACTAGAGGACTTTAATTGTTGAGCATACATAGTGAAGTAACGCCATGTCGACAAACAAATTTCAATAATGTTTTGAAATTAACATTTTGCGACAAGGTTCTATCGTGGCTCAACAATTAAAGACCGCGAGTGTACAAAGCTTTCCACTAACATTTTCTATAACAGACTGCAGAGCGCTGTTTCTCTTCCCGCGCAAAAGGCAAAAGCCCAAAGGGAATAGGCTAACATCTTAGGAATCATATTATAGGCGATGCAGTTAGCAACCCATCACTATTTTGATTCCCGTTTCCACCAAAATATACGCCCACAATCATGCTAAGCGTGGCAACTGAAACAACTGCTGAAATATTTCAAAAAAATTGAAAGGGAATTAGTACCAGTAGTATCTATAGGTCATTTTGTATGGGGACTGAGTCATTATGCCGCTGAGTTTATTAGGGAATCTCTTCTTTATCGTAGCACTGTGCGATATACGACACCGAAAATATATTGCCTGCTCTATGGCACTGCGCAATTGAGACAAATGCGTGGCCTTTAATTAGAAAAGTTCACCGGACAAGTAAAATTAAACAGAGGGGACCCCGATTGCGAAACAGACGAATAAATAACTAAATCGCATTATTGTTTGATGAGGTTTCGGTGGGTTTATTTTTATGGCTTTTAAATGGGAGCATTAATGCAATATGGAATTGGGAAAGAAGCGATTTAGTTCAGAATAGAGTTACGGTTTTTTTAAACTATAATTAGACGTTCCACGAGTATAAACCAAACGCAGTACAAATTATAGTAATAGATCGACGCTAGAGAAAGAGCGATGTGTTATTCACATAATAACAGAGCGAGAAAGACAGATGAGATCATTTTATTTACACGCCTGTATACATTCACACTCATAATGAAATGGAGTAAAACTCGTGTTGCTATAACACGCGCTTGATAAGTAGCTTTTTTTTGTAACAGCAGGGTAAAAGGCGTAGTAACAGCACCGATTTTATTAAAATGTGTAGACAAATTCTGAGGAGTACCTATTCCCCCTTTTATAGGCTCAGTAAGTGAGTCTTAATTTACCTTCAGAACTCAATTTCCCTCCATAATAACGAAACAGTTACAAAATTAACACTCCACGAAACGTCCCAGTCGGGGTCAACTATAAAAAACTTGGACCGCAATTTAGGATACACAGCAGAACTCCGAAAACATAAAACTGTATTATTACGCACAACAAACGCTAACCAAACTCATCTCGTTGAACAAAATGGCGGACTTTTACGGCTTCAGGACCATAAGTTCTGTCACAGACGTGAAACAGTAGAACGTCCATTAATTAATTTTCGTTTTTAGATTTAATAATAAACTTTTCCTGCGGCAGTCGGGTAAAACTTTAAGATAGTAACTAATAACCTAACCTAAAAAAATTATCAGAAGACGTTAACTTGTTATTTGTGTTCTAATTTGAACATGTTCGGCGAACTGCATCGCTTTTAAAAGTTTGATCAAGCACGGCAGCAGCAAAACTCATGCAAATTTTTATTTTTATTTATATCCACTAAGATAATAAAAGTTGGAATCTTTAATTGCCCCAGGTAGCGTTAATGGCTTATCGTAACTCCTCGTTTATTGCCTAGTTAGAATAACGAGGCAGCTCTTAAATCCCGTTCACTTGAACACTACCGAGCGAAGCGTGCTGAATCTTATTAATTCTTGACTATAGATGTTTTATTAATTACTTCTAAAATGCCCTCGTCAAAATCGGAAGTGAAACTAGGTTCGTTAGTGTCGTCAATATTTCTATTTAACTCATCATCTCCGTAATGTATTTTCGTCCATAATTCCTGAGTGCCTTAAGACCGATTAAGTGTTGCCAGCGATGACATACGGATCCAAGACGGTGCTTCACTATAGGCCGTTTAAATAGGGTGTTGCTCAGCAAGCTATGGAGAGACCTTTGCTCAGGGTTTCTCTATGAGATCAAATCAGAAATAAGGAGATATGTAGAAGAACGAGGGTCACCGACAGCCAAGCGAATTAGCTCGTTGAAGTGGCAATGGGCAGGCCACAGCACGGGGAACACATGGTCATTGGGGCCGAAAGGTTCTCGAGTGGAGACTGCAAATTGGCAAGCGCCAGCGTAGGACGTCCAAGAATGACGTGGACGGATGACCTGGTGATAGTCGCGGGATCACGGTGGATGTGACGCTTTCAACAGAAACAACTAAAAGTCTATGGAGGAAGCCTATGTCCAACAGTGGACGTACTATGGGTGATTTTATGCTGATGATGAACTCACTTTGTATAAAACATAACATGTTCGGCGAACTGCATCGCTTTTAAAAGTTTGATCAAGCACGGCAGCAGCAAAACTCATGCAAATTTTTATTTTTATTTATATCCACTAAGATAATAAAAGTTGGAATCTTTAATTGCCCCAGGTAGCGTTAATGGCTTATCGTAACTCCTCGTTTATTGCCTAGTTAGAATAACGAGGCAGCTCTTAAATCCCGTTCACTTGAACACTACCGAGCGAAGCGTGCTGAATCTTATTAATTCTTGACTATAGATGTTTTATTAATTACTTCTAAAATGCCCTCGTCAAAATCGGAAGTGAAACTAGGTTCGTTAGTGTCGTCAATATTTCTATTTAACTCATCGTCTCCGTAATGTATTTTCGTCCATAATTCCTGAGTGCCTTAAGACCGATTAAGTGTTGCCAGCGATGACATACGGATCCAAGACGGTGCTTCACTATAGGCCGTTTAAATAGGGTGTTGCTCAGCAAGCTATGGAGAGACCTTTGCTCAGGGTTTCTCTATGAGATCAAATCAGAAATAAGGAGATATGTAGAAGAACGAGGGTCACCGACAGCCAAGCGAATTAGCTCGTTGAAGTGGCAATGGGCAGGCCACAGCACGGGGAACACATGGTCATTGGGGCCGAAAGGTTCTCGAGTGGAGACTGCAAATTGGCAAGCGCCAGCGTAGGACGTCCAAGAATGACGTGGACGGATGACCTGGTGATAGTCGCGGGATCACGGTGGATGTGACGCTTTCAACAGAAACAACTAAAAGTCTATGGAGGAAGCCTATGTCCAACAGTGGACGTACTATGGGTGATTTTATGCTGATGATGAACTCACTTTGTATAAAACATAACTAAGCTTGTAAGCGCGCGCACACACACACACACACACACACACACACACACACACACACACACACACACACACACACACACACACACACACACACACACACACACACACACACACACACACACACACACACACGCGCGCACGCAGGCACGCACGCACACTATAGTATAACTAGTTCATAAGATCTAACATTATTAGTGTTACTAAAGTCTTTTTTTTTCTTTTCTTTTCTTTCATTCGAACGGTTAGCAGTAAGCTGGAAGAGCGATGCTTCCTGACACAGGTACAATATACTTAATAGGAAGTCTCGACCATTATGTATCTACCACCTAAGTATCGATGAAATAAATCATTATTATTATTAGGTATTACTCATCGTTTTCTTCCTCCAGTGTCGTATCTCTTTGTTGCAAATTATTACACTACAAATAAACAAATTTGTCTTTGAATTGTTTCAGAATATTTCAGCAGTGATTGGGTTAGTTTGAATAAACGCTCCTGGTTTGTTTATGCATAGCATTTTTTCTAATTACGCTTTTTACGTCGTGGCGTTAAATTTCAGCAACCATTTTACAGTCCCTTGACTGAAATGCATACATAATATTATATTTAGGTACGTTACCAAAACGTCAAGAACATCTATCCACCTTTGTGCCACAAACAGTTGACAACATTTCATTTCATGAAAATGTATATATGGTTCGAAAGCATTTTGCCTCCTGATCACTGCAATATGTTTATATAATTTTAATATCGCTTATTATAAAATATAAAAATTAATTAAAAATATGTCCTAATTTTACCAAAACTACCACAGGATAGGTGAAACGCCTTTGCTTTTTTCACGAGAAAAAATAAGCGATCATAATTTTGTATTTTTGACAACTTCAAAGTACAAGGGGGGCAACTCTGAAATTCTATTTTCGAAGTTCGTTGCATACCTTCACTCTCACTCTCAAGATAATGACTATTAGTATGAGTGGAACAGCACGAAGCGTACCTCGAAAATCGAATATTACAGAATAGGGCCTGACATTGACAATTTGAAATTAACGTCAGTTTTTTTTTTCTATAGAGAAAAGACAAAGGGATAAGTGTGTATTCTGTGATAGTATCGGAGTTACGCCCTTTTAGAATAAGCACAAATTAAAAAAATAAATATAATTTAAATACAAGCCCTAGCAAAAAAATTAAAATGTCAGCATATTCATCTTTTCAAACAAAATACAGAGAACCAATAAAATTATAGGCTCAGAAATATGAAATATTGTCAATTAAGGTCGGTGACACATACATTTGGCATGATATTTGCCATTAATATTTAGCGCATAATTTTGGATACGCCCTCAACTGTACGTAACACTTATCGAAGACATCTGAAAAAGCATGGTTCGGGATTCGAAAGCCCGACCCTCTGATTGAGAGGCCACAGTTAACACTAAGCTGCCACGGTTATTAATACTTAACTGTTGACAGTTTCATACACTTAAGCCTTACTTTATGTCTTCCAAGATTGACAATAGAACAGCCAAGCACCGCTTCCTTTCCAATGTGGAAGGTCAGGTTGCCGATAGGCTTCTCGAACTGAGGCTCGTCAAGCACCTTCCGGGTCACGTATGTATCTGAAAAGGAACAAAATCATGTTTAGAATATAATTATTGCCGGTAGGTACAGATTACCAATTGCAAATGCCTCTCAGAATGAGCCCTCTCATTCTGAGAGGCTTGTACCCAGCAGTGAAATGTATATAGATTGGAGATGATGATACCATGGCAAGCCAAAACATACAACACAATACAATACAATACAATACAATACAAATACTATTTATTGAACACCACAAATCAGTACAAAACAATACAGAAACAAAGAACAAAGTCCATCCATACAACAAAACATACCATGGCAAGCCTGATGAAAATATTCCAATATGATGAGCGATGATCATCAGAGCAAAGGCTTGAAGGCAGCAGCTCAAAAATCAAAGCGTGTCTGGAACTTGATGATGAAGTAACCCCAGACGGTCTTTATGCACCATAACTTGTCAAAATCACTTTAGATCCCGTAACACAAGGCGACAAGTTGGTCGACCGCAATCAAAGCCAGGCTAACAACGGAACTATCGGACTCACACAAAGTTCCAACAATCACATGCGCCAATGGATGTTGGGACTTTGTCACATTCCCGGTAATGTGTCATTTAGACGCAAATGTTTGAGGTTAGTCGATGTGAGCTTTAATAGTTATATGAGTTAGTTTGAAGAGGTTTTGCAGGAAGTTTGGGAAGTAGATTTTTTTGACGTGATAACGTCTTATAAATCGAGCGTTCATCGAAACGCACTCTCGAAAAAGCATGACTCATTGCGTAACGTTACTAACTACATCTGTTGCTTGTTGTCGCAACCACTTTGCGTACCTCACTTTGAGGGTCGATAGATTGATTTGATAGATACTAACCGATTTAACCAAGTGCTGATAGATGGCGTAACTTATCCTACCCCCAAAAGCGACCATTTATAGTTATCAGACGGTTCTGGCTGAAAATCAGTGCTGCAGGTGTCTAACACTCAGCGTAATGATGAGCCAGCGACCGTTTCACCTTTGCGAAGACACACACACATTAATACATCGCTGATCTATTTTCATGTCTGTGTTTTATGTTTCATTTTTGTACAATTGTGTGTATGCTCTATTTCTGTGTCTTTCAAAAGAGAATAAAATGTCTTCTTTCTTCTTCTTTCTTTCTTTCTTTATCACGTAAAACTATCGTCCGTAAACCGAATTTTTAGACAATCGGGTTATTCTTTGTTTCTGCGCCTATTTAAGTTACGTTTTAGGCCTTTTTAACCCCCAACACAAAAAGAGGGTTGTTATAAGTCTCACGTCAATATCTTTATGTATGTGTGTAGATACACATCTATGGCATCGTAGCTCTCAAACGGATGGACCAATATCGATGCGGTTTTTTTTCATTCGAAAGCCTTGCAGTGGTTCTTAGCCATGTTTTGTAGAAGTAGGTTCCGCAGTTTGAAAAGCCTCTGCTTTTCCAAAATGATGTAAGGCATTTCTGGCATTTTTTTTTTCATCTACGTAATGAATACGCGTAATGAATTTTTAGTTTATTAAGTATTAATACTACGTATTTGCGCATAATAATGACTGCTTGCCTTTTTTTTGTAAACTATTCCTCTCTGTATCAGGTTAGCTGAAAGAGATCCCTTCTTAGGGATAAGTTCGCCTTTGTACTATTTTCTGTGTACTTCTGTATTTTTAAATTTTTATGTGCAATAAAGAGTTTACATACATACAATACGCGATTAATGCGAGGTTTTATCTGATTTAAAATTTAATGTTGCCCGTAATTGAGTCGTCGATGTATACCATCACTTTTGGGACGTTTTTGCTCACGACGGAAGGAAGGTATATGCGTTAAGGGTGATAGTTTCGTGTGTAAATTTACACAAGAGGCTAAGCTACTTAAAACAGATATCGTCGGCTGTAGGTCTAATTGGCGTAACTGACAAAATACGCAAAATGAGTTGAGTATACAGTTTTGTTCAGAATTTTCCGCTCTTTCGAATGGTATTATTGAAAAAATTCTAGCTTTAAAAAAATGTCCCTTACTCTAATTTTTTTCAAGGGGTTCTTGTCGGATAAGCCTCACAAAAACAATGTATCTGAAAAAATATTAAATATAGCAACAAAAAATGGTGTATTTACCGCCGCCAACCCACTTTGAATAAGGTAAGGATCTTTTCAATCAACGAATTACCCTTACATGGTTAATTATCGAAGAAAAACTTAATAAAACTTGCCTTACACTAATGTCTCAGTTATTAAAATAAATACGCATCGCTTTTACATCAAACGGACTGCAAGTGTTTCGAAATATTTGTCCCTTACGCCGATTTGCATTCCCATACTTTAAGCAGTGCTAACGTTACACCAATTTGATTCGAATTATATTTGAGTTTATTGTCTGTTACGCTAATTTGATGCGAATTGTATTTAGTTTCATTTTACGTTAAACCAATTTGATTGTGAAACTAATGAATATTTTATCCGTTACCTTTATTTACAAGCACATCATACTTCATAACACAAGATAAGAGCGGACGTGCTTACATTATTGTTATTCTTTTCTATCCCACAACGTCTTTTGAGTGTGAAAGAGAGGATGCGACACACAGCACACGGGCATCAAAACAAAGCTCCGTAATTCGTTAAGCTCAGTGCACGTTCACCTGTCGTTTGGTTTATTAACTACAACCTATCTTCTTACGACATCATGCACGGAGAAAAATTACTTAACGATATCTTAATATTTTTTCTGTGTTCGTTATCGCTAAGACCTTTCTGATGAAACAAAAGGTATTAAACAAAATAAAAATAAACAAAACGGGGGCGAAGCCTCGGACAACAGCAAGTCAATATAAGAATGTTACTTGTGTGTACAGATTTATAGTGCAAAAATATCGGTCACCGGAACACTCGATGGATGATCACATTGATAGAATTGTAATTAATGTTAATACAAGCACTGACGAATCTAACGATAATATGTCTGACTGTGACTCAGATTATGAAAAGGAAAATTTTGAAAATATCGATCCAAATAATCCAGTAGATAAAATAACAATGTAAAGTACCTATAAGTATACTAACGGGCCTAGTATGAAAACCTTCATGTCGTTTGCATCCCTCTCAAATGCATATTTACTTACATACAAATTTTCATAGTAGCCCCATAAGTAGATGTTGTTTTTAAGTATGCAGGTATTGAGTTTTATTCTTGTAAACATTTCCCAATAAGCTTTATTTTGTTGTATACTTACTTTGTTTTAAAGTGAAGATAAAATGCTTTGATTATAATTTGTTTATAATTATACTTATTATAATTATACTTATGACAATAGAATATTCGCGGGTGGTAGGGCCTTGTGCAAGGTCCGTCCGGATCGCTACCACCATCTTACTCGCTAATCCTGTCGCTAAGCAGCAGTGCTTGCACTACTGTGTTCCAGTGTGGAGAGTAAGACAGCCGGGGAAATTACGGGCACAAGAGGCATTTCATCTAAGTCCTCTAGGTTGGCAACGCATCTGCAATCTCTCCGGGGTTGCGGGTGTCTATGGGCAGTGGTGATCGCTTACCATCAGGTGACCCACTTGCTCGTTTTCTTTCCTATTCGCATAAAAAAAAGTTTGAAGTTACTGAAGGTGTTGTAACATCTCTATATTATACAATAACATTTTTCACTTTGACATCACTACATAGTATAAAACAAAGTCGCTTTCTCTGTCCCTATATACCTATGTCCCTATGTATGCTTAAATCTTTAAAATTATGCAACGGATTTTGATGCAGTTTTTTTTAATAGATAGAGTGAATCAAACAGTAAAGTTCCATATTAATGGATATGAAAACGTCACTCATTTTAATAAAATCATTGATTGACAGTTCGGGTGACATCGTATTCCAATTGAGATCAGAATTTTCTACTTCGCTACATCTCACTACATCCGTATTGATGATCAATAGATAGTACCTAGGTAAAAAATATTTACCGCCAATGATGCGGTATGGGTACATATTATTTTATTTGATAACAATAAAAATAATTATAAATTGTTTTATTCCAATCAAGAGAAGTCAACTCTTACAATATACAAATAATAATATTGCACGTAAGGGGCAAAAACAATCACACACACTCTTCCAATACATTTTTATACGTCTTAAATGGTTTAAAAAACCAAAAAACAATTTAAAAATCGCTTTACACTAAAAGGGTGTACATCTTTTTTGTTCAGGAATCCCTTTATATTATTTTGTTTCCATGTTATTTTTTTCAACCATCGTCATACACTACTTTGTATTTCATGCATTTTTTTCATAAACACCTATGCACCATTTTGTATTCAATGCTTTCTTTTCGTCAATCCCTGTACACTATTTTGTATTTCATGCATTTCTCCAACTAGTCCTTTACCCTGTTTTTGTCATTATTGTTGGTTCCAACGTAGAGGTCAATTCCACGTAAGGGGCAAGACTGCAAAATACTTGGCATGTAAGGGACGTTACTGTCGAAACAAATTGATGTAAGGGAAATCTAATTTCTAAAATAGCCGCAATACTTTAATAAATGTTACACATAAGGATAGAGCACTAAAATCTAAGATTATGTGTGAAATCCGATCTAAAAAAGATTCGTTATAAAAAAAATTATGAGCCATTTACTCCGAAAAAAAACTTTGATTGGCTCTCCTGAAAAAACGTATTATATCAGTTACGCCAATTAGACCTACAGCCGACGATATGTATATAGGTAAAACTCCATTTGCAGCAAACTTTATTTAGCAAACGTATTAAGCGCTTAAACTAACTAGTCGTTAAATATTAACGGGCCAAAGGCAGACCGTCGGGACTAAACATGAATGATTAACAAGACGACCCCTCGTTGTTATTTACTATTTTCCACTGGGAATAATCGATTATTAGTTGTTATTACCTAATCGGTATTAAAGATATTACTATGTTTTAATTTCCACACTGGTCTGGGAGCAAAGGAATCTAACTATCTAACTTCTAACTAATATTATAAATGCGAAAGTATGGATGGATGGATGTATGGATGGATGGATGGATAGATGGATGGATGGATGTTTGTTTGTTACTCAATCACGCCAGAACGGCCCAACGGGTCTGGATAAAATTTGGCACATAGATAGAGAAAAGTCTGGAATAGCACATAGGCTACTTTTTATCCCGGAAAATTGCGTAGTTCCCGCGGGATAGCGATAAACGAATTCTTTGCAGACGAAGTCGCTGGCAACAGCTAGTAACATAATATGTACCAGTTGCTTCTCTGCCCGCGCAGATGATAAAAAGCCATCGAAAGCAATGGGCGAAAATCTTAGGAATGATGTTATAGGCGACGTGGCTAGCAACCCATCACTATTTTGATTCCCCTTTCCACCTATACGCCCACAATTATGCTAAACGTGGCCTTTAGGGCTTGTTGCCTTGGGCTCTGTTTACCCCGTAAGGGATAAAGACGTGATTTAGTTATTTAGTTTTTTTAGGGCCTGTTTCACCACTCAATTAAAAGAACCAGGAATAATAAAATAATAAAAATAAAATAAAAATCTTTTATTTCGGTATCTTAAGTTACTATGTTTAACAATTGTTTGGTGCCCCTTTTTAAGTTTGTTAAAAACCTGTGTTAAGAGACACCGCTCTTTCTTAGATGGTATCTGAAGTACAAAGTAGACAACATTACTGTTACAAGATTTGGTTAAACTTAAAGTAGATTTAGAGTAAACATTGGGAAAAATCAAAGTGAAGCTAATGGGTAAGTATAACTAAGCTTAGGTACATGTAAATTAAATAATAAAATTAAGTGTCGGTTAGCTAATGACACCCCTGTCTGTTTCGTGGTAAGAAATAGAGAATCATAAATAACTGACACTTAAGATATCAGGATCTTAGCTGAGAGTGATGAAACAGGCCCTTAAAATTGAAAATTTCCATTTGTCACTGAACTCTTCAGCTTATAAAACAACTACAGACTGAAAATTAAACCCCCAATGTAACCAGTTGTGCCAACACTCAAAGAACATCGAAGGCATACTTCGCAATAAAGTGCTATAGCAGTCCTATAGTAGTGCTAAAGGGGCGCAATGCGGACATAATAAGGCGCTATAAAGAGCGCAATTAAAGCAACGCAACAGCTTCTGGATTAGAGCTTTGCAGACTTTGGAATCAGTGTTCCTATTAGCATTACATTGATACTTCGTTTGCGTAGTTTTTTTACTTCATTTAATTTAGAATGAGAAACCATAATAACATTATATTGCGGCTGGTCAACTATTTCTTACCTAGCAAACAGTACAGTGCAATAGTTTGGCAGCCGCAAAATAAAATTGTTTTAATGCCACTTTATTTGCGTGGTGTCAATTGTTACTCTAGTGCAAATCGTAAAGAGATTACAGTTCACGAGCCGCAATATAATGTTCTTGTGGTTTCTCATCCTAAATTAAATGAAGTATAACCCCCGACGCAAAAAGAGGGGGGTTATAAGCTTGACGTCGATATCTCTCTCTCTTTATTAGTATGCTAAAAACTGTTTCAGTAAATGCCCGTATCCCATTTACATTCTGTAAAAAATCTATTTTGTGATATTTTATTGAACACCAGAAATCAGTACCAAACAATATAGAAACAAAGAACAAAGATACACATAATTTACAAAAAACAAATTAAACTAAGATTAAATTAAAAACTAATGATGATTATAATGATGATTTTCACCCAATGGTTGCCGCGAATACAACTACAATGGCATTAAAAAACTGTGGATCATTAATAAAAAGAAAAATCTAAATAACTGACTCATCAACGCTAGGTTGAAACCCTTGGCTAAGTTGAAATTTGGCATTTATTATAGGTTGACATGTTGTAATACGGATTTTTTTTTCGGGTTTCCCAGCACTGAATGGAATATGGAAACAAGGTTAGTTTAAATTTAAAAACAATAGGTATATTTTATACTCGGGAGCGAAGAAATCAAGCTACAGAAAATAAAAAATCTTAAAAAGAACCATGAGTTGCATGCCTATTTAAAATAATTATGTTTATGACCTATAAAAAATCGGAAAACATAATTTTCTTCTTATTTACCTTGGCCGTGGTAAAATGTCAATGCGTAATGATAAAAAGATTATAAGGGAAGAAACAACTTCAATAAAAATCGTGGAACAACAAAAACCAAAAACACGTAAACAAACAACGGACACAAACACTCGAACTTCAAAAGGCGAGCAATAAATTAACAAGCCGAAATGATGCGTAATGTTTCAACAACCAATAAATAAATTAAATATTAATCCTATTAAAAGTTTCGCATGTTACATCGGTTTTGGGGAGATTACTTTGAACGACTAGCCCGATTCGGACTCCCGCGGCCCTCTCCCCGCTTGTAAATCAGGCGCCAGCGGGGATGGTACGCGTGTGTGTACGGTCCAAATCGAAGTGAGTAGGAAGTTGCCTCCCAAGCAAACAATTAGAGAAAGTTAAACATTGGACCCTCTAACTATGGGTAATTTCTCATTTGGGCGAAAATGGGTTGTATCTATAAAGTCTTGTATGGTTTGTATTTGTACACAAGGTCGTAGTTGTCCCGGCTGCGGTTTTCTGTTTGACAATGTAGCATCCTCGACATGTCGGGTTGTTGTTCTTTCGTCTTAAACACCTAAACAATTTTAACCTGGCACCGTTTGCCATCAATTTCGGCGAGTTTGCATTTCGTAGGGATTTCGGAATTAGGTGTATAATATGTACAAACGTTTTAACTTCGTACGAATTCATTTTCAAAGCAAGCATACTGGCCGAACAATTTCTGAACGAAACAAAGATTTTTATTTTACTGGTCCCATCGCCGATGATGAGCGAGAAGAGCAGCCAGCGATCAACTATAAATATACCTGTCTCTTTCACTCACACGGAATCTATATCTTTTGTTCCCCTTTTCGGGACCAGTGCGTTTTGAAGTCGGCGTCATTATAGTATGAAAAATTCAAGGTTACCAAAAAGATTGACACACCATACTATTTCTATAGTGTACCGAACTATTTGGCCGACTTGGATGCCTCAAACTATATGACGCTGACTGTACTTCAAATTTTTAAGTAATTTGACCCCGACAGTGAGTAAAATACGACTTCAAAAGTCGTTGTTTGACACCAATAAGCCGAAAACAAATATTCTTTCACGAAAAGCTTGCAATTTTTCAATTCAGTAGAACAAAACCTAATCTAGTCTAACAACTATTAAAATTGCCAAAGGCCAACATAAACTTCGCAATGTCCATGTCCTGACACCTATCCTGTCATCTCATATCACACGGCGTATTTGACATTTGAAAACAAGGCACTGACATACCGCGGACTCTGCCACCGTCAAGGATTTGCCACCAAAGCTAAATTACAAACTTAACTTTTCACTCGGCCAACTCCAAACCTACGCTAGTTTCATACTATCCCTCTTAATTCTAAGAGAGTGGCGCCTGCTACAGCTGAAACGGTAACTTTGTTATTCCGCTGACTGCAAATTTATCTTTTGCTGGTGGCCAAATTGTTGAACTACGATACTTCATACTGGTTTCTTGGTAGTTTTATGCCAGTGCTGCTGGTGATGTTTGAACGTGTAACTTTGTCAAGTTGTAATCTTTGGAGCGTGACGTTTGGTGGATTGTTAGTCCTGTCTAAGCTAGAATTTTGAAGGCTTGTTGGCGCAGGATAAAATCGAGGGAGACGATAGAAGCTAAAAACCAATATGTTTGGAAACTTTATAAGTATTTTTAGAAGTTGTGTCGTTAGTATTGTTGGAGAAACACATGTTTAGATCAAAATCAAATGTCGGGAAGAAAAGAGTACCTATTAGGTATTTTCGTCACTGAACAGTGTTAATTTTATCCTAACAACAGAAAATTCAAAAAAGAGAGGAAACTAGACATTAAAACCATATTTATGCTTCGATAACGATCCACGACGAACTCGTTCAATTATAGCTTGAATCCTTGCAATATACAGCAGCATTGATGCTTCAAACTTCTATATTTACAGATCGCCACAATCATTTGCCATTATCAGTCTTCAACGTCGACACTATCCCCTGTTCACAAGGCCTACAATAGCAATGAATCTATTTTGGCAATTGCGTCGCGAGTTGGCAGATTTTGGGTGCATTCTAGAGTTGGACCTTTAGTTCACATGAGTGCTTGTTTAGGTTTATTAAAGGGTTCAATTTGGATTAGACTTAGTTTAGTAGTCGATTTATACTAATCTATAACTCTTACAACTTTAACTTAAAATTAACTCTTAGTGGGAATTGGCTTAGGGTATAACTCTCTATGTTTACTGCACTACGTTTCCTGATAGTTTTTTTTTTAATTGTGGGCTGCCTCTGAGTATTTCAGGATTTATTTGCGATATCTCAAATGAAATTTACCATGTGAGCTTCTCGGTGAAGGAAAACATCGCGAGGAAACCTGGACACAACTGCGAAGCAATTCAATGGTGTGTATGAAGTTCCCAATCCTATAGCCCAAGCCCTCTCGTTGTGGGAGGAGGCCTGTGTCCAGCAGTGAGGATTATACAGTCTATAGATGATGATAATATTTATTTGTAGACGGGTCGGATAATCGCTGGAACAATAATTATATATATGTCACTTATGACGTTATAGCTAGATACTTCAAAAGTTAATAATAAACGTACCTAACACTGTAGGATCAAAATTCTCCATAATGTATAACAATTAACCTAGCAAAACAACAGTCTTCTGCGTATTTTTACAACTACAACAAATAACAATCTAAAAAGTTGTCTTACATAAAAAGATCATGTTTATCTTTCATAATTATCTTTATTCTGCTTGATTGCTTGACATTAACACCCACTTAAACAAATCCCAACCTTTACCCTAAAAACTTAATTATAACCCTGACTTAATTAGTGTAAACTTCAAAAAATTGTTTACAGACAGGCCCTGGGAATTAGTTAAACAATTGTTCAGAATAACATGGTCCCTACCTTTGTTATTTAACTTGGTTAAGTTGGGTAATTACTTTCTCTGGGTTGTGTAGATTTTATAGTAAGGTGGTTTCGTCCACAAGTTGTTAGGAGTAATTAAACGCAGTAGACGGATAATGGATTCGTAACGACCCAATTTCGGCGGTATTTGGGAATGCGGAGTGAAATGATGCAAGTTTTGAAAGCACTCGAAGCTTACATTGTCAGAATTCTTTTTATCATACATACATACTTACTAGTGATGCAAGGAATACGAATTCGAATATTCCTATTCGCCGAATATAGACCTATTAGCGAATATTCGTATTCGCCAAATATCGTAGTGGCATTCGTAAAGAAAGTTTTCCGTCATTGGACCCATACCCATTGGTTTCGCTCGCGCTGTTGGTTAAAACAGAACGTACTCTCGAATCGACATAATCGTCGGTTCATGTACCCCTGAGTTTGGTTTTTACTTATTGTCTCAGATTTAGTAAGCAATGTGAATGAATGATACGTTAAAAGAAAGAACAATAAACAGGTATGTTTTTAAAAATATTTGACGTTTCAAGGTTTTTTTTTTTAATTTAAGGCACAGAAAAATGACTGTTCCAAACCTAAGACATTTTTAGTAATTTCGAATGCCTCCATTTTTGTGGTAAGAAAAACACTTAAACATTATTTCGTTTGGTCCAATGCACATTAAACTATAAGAAATTAAAGATTATGTTTACAAATTGACGTAAATCACGTCTTTATTCCTTACGGCGTAGATCGAGCCTAAGGTAACAAGACCTAAAGACCATGTTAAGCGTGATTGTGGGCGTATTAGATGGAAAGGGAAATCAAAATGTGATGGGTTGCTAGCCGCATCGCCTATAACATGATTCCTAAAATTTTCGCCATTCCCTCGATGGGCTTTTACCATCGCGGGAAGAGAAGCCACTGGTACATTCTGTTTTCTCTTTGCTCCCAGTCCATCTTGGAAAAGTTAATCTTGAGCGCACTTTACAACGTAAAATGATTTTTAAAACGAATATTATTAACTAGCTTTTGCCCGCGACTTCGTCTGCGTAGAATTAGTGTTTTGGGTAGACATTCAATTATTATTAGAGCACAAATTAAATGTTACCCCTAGGGTATTGCATCTTCGTAGTAAATTTTTGCAATCAAAAACTATTCTATGCCCCTCCCCGGGACCATAACAATATCTATTCCAAATTTCTTTTAAGTCGGTTCAGCGGGACAAAAGACAGACGCACTTTTATAATTTTACAATATTTAGTATTAAAACCTTTCTGATATTCTGCTTCAAAAAAAAGGAAGACCTTTGCCCAGCAATGAGACACTCGATTGAGGTAATATGCAACTGTCAGCGAGAGACTATTAGGTTATAGGACTTATTGTGTTTTTTACTAATTTAGACTTTAGGTTTTGTTACTAACAATTTATGGATATTTCCGAAATAAATGATTATTATTATTGTTATTATTAAATATTAATTTAAAAATATTCATACATTAAATAGGTACCTAGTTATTTTTGAGATTTGTTAGTTTTCTAAGTGACTTTAACGCCATTTCATGCCCCAAAGATATGTAAAAATAAGGTACGATAGGTACTACCATATTAACTGTCAACCCCAATTTTGTCCTCTTCCTTATTTATTTGTGTGTCTAATCAAAAGTCTAAAAATAAAGTCCACGCTCCTATCTTCAAAAAATATAAAACTTCTCTAAGTACATATCAACCCCTATTTCTAATTTATCTATCAACAAAACACTTAAAAACTATTTTTATCTAATCGAAAGCTTGAAAAAAAGTTTCAAACTTCAGCTTCAAAATCGACCAACTTCCATACAAACTTTTATCTCCTCTGCAAGATTTTTTAGTAGAGACAGGGATTATTATAAAAAAAAAAAATGTTTTAAAAATCGGCCAATTGCGAGTCGGGCCCGCGCACCGAGGATTCCATACAAATTCGGCAAGTGAATATGATATCCAGTGTTAGCAGAGCCCTGCTCTTAAGCAAAATGTAGGTAGTGTGAGGTCATCTTGTATCAATTGGTTACACAGGCAGACATTAAAAAATAGATGTATTTTTGGTTTTATTTCATTTTAGTTGTGCTATAATTATGACCCACCATCATACAAAATTTCAAATTTCTAAGACAACTGGAAGTGCCTACATACTCAGTATTCTTTGAGAGCACGGCGATTTGTATGGAAACACCCTTTCTAATTACTATACCTTGTGATTGTATAGATTTGAGAGTTGATCTTTTCACAACTCCAAGAGACCGCAAATCTAAGTATCGGATGTCAATTTCAACTTTATACCTATACGCGTACCCGAGGAAAATGAACTTGACAGACAGAGGGAGCAGGGATGGACGGACGGACGGATAACTAAGTAACCCTGGGTTCCTTTCTCTCTTTTACGGAACCTTTAAAATAGATACTTCCTATTATTAAAGAAAATAATACAAAAAATAGGAAATATCAAATGAATCAAGAAATTTTTATTTCTTAATTTTTATGTTTACTTTTTACGGTTTTACCGTTAGAAATTTAATTTCTAAACGACACTGAAAATTAGAACACATAGAAAAATCCGAAAAGTAAAGCTATGGCCGGGAATCGAACCCGGGTCCTCGTCATTCCGTGACGCGTGCTATACCCCTACACCACCCATTTCCGTGACGCGTGCTATACCCCTACACCACCCATAGCAGGTGAGTAAGCGTTCGAATTTTTCTATCTATTACTAACTGTCACGTGACCTTGTTACTATACGATTATTTGTCGCGAAGCGTCATCTATTTGAATGATGTGTCTGTACGACACAATTACAAACTCCCGTGGAACATCTACTGCTCACCAGGGACGAGAGATGGCGCTGTTTTTCAAATGATAGGAAATATCAAATGAATCAAGAAATTTTTATTTCTTAATTTTTATGTTTACTTTTTACGGTTTTACCGTTAGAAATTTAATTTCTAAACGACACTGAAAATTAGAACACATAGAAAAATCCGAAAAGTAAAGCTATGGCCGGGAATCGAACCCGGGTCCTCGTCATTCCGTGACGCGTGCTATACCCCTACACCACCCATTTCCGTGACGCGTGCTATACCCCTACACCACCCATAGCAGGTGAGTAAGCGTTCGAATTTTTCTATCTATTACTAACTGTCACGTGACCTTGTTACTATACGATTATTTGTCGCGAAGCGTCATCTATTTGAATGATGTGTCTGTACGACACAATTACAAACTCCCGTGGAACATCTACTGCTCACCAGGGACGAGAGATGGCGCTGTTTTTCAAATGATAGGAAATATCAAATGAATCAAGAAATTTTTATTTCTTAATTTTTATGTTTACTTTTTACGGTTTTACCGTTAGAAATTTAATTTCTAAACGACACTGAAAATTAGAACACATAGAAAAATCCGAAAAGTAAAGCTATGGCCGGGAATCGAACCCGGAAATGGGTGGTGTAGGGGTATAGCACGCGTCACGGAATGACGAGGACCCGGGTTCGATTCCCGGCCATAGCTTTACTTTTCGGATTTTTCTATGTGTTCTAATTTTCAGTGTCGTTTAGAAATTGAAAATAATACAGGAAAGATTTCATTCATATAGGTATCGTAGCGACATCTATTAATGAATAGCGGAACTAATTAACCCATAGTAAACTTTATTATTATTCTGTTGTTTAGTATTATTACAACATATTACATGTACTACATTTTTGAACTCAGGACTTCTTCCTCTTTCATTTGGTATCCCAATGAATAATGTATCAAAAAAAAATTTTGGTGGCCCCCCCCTTTTTCTTTTATATCTCGACTTCTAGGTGGAATTTCGAAAAAAACGCGACATGGCAGTTTAAGTTAGATCTCCAGCAATACAATAAAAAAAACCGCATTCAGTTTGGTGCAGTAGTTTTTGCGTAGCGCGGTAACAAACATACAGACAGACAGACAGACAGAGACAAAAATTCTAAAAATTGTATTTTTGGCTTCTGTGGCGCATATAGAGCCCCCTCAATTTATTTTTTCTTTAATTTCTCCTATGTACAGACATCGACCTGTTACAATTTTATTATATGTATAGATTTCTAAACAACACTGAAAATTAGAACACATAGAAAAATCCGAAAAGTAAAGCTATGGCCGGGAATCGAACCCGGGTCCTCGTCATTTCGTGACGCGTGCTATACCCGTACACCACCCATAGCAGGTGAGTAAGCCTCCAAATTTTTCTATCTGTTACCAACTGTCACGTGACCTTGTTACTATACGAATATTTGTCGCTAAGCGTCATCTGTTTGAATGATGTGTCTGTACGACACAATTACAAACTCCCGTGGATCATGTACTGCTCACCAGGGACGAGAGAAGGCGCTGTTTTTCAAATGACAGGAAATATCAAATTAATCAAGAAATTTGTTTCTTAATTTTTAATGTTTACTTTTTACGTTTTACCGTTAGAAATTTTATTTCTAAACGAATATTATTGTTTCAATATTAGTTTTCACTTGTATTATGAAAGAAATCAATCAATCTCTCAGAACGCTGAATTAATAATTTATTGCAAACAGCTTCAAATGTAATTCAACAGCTCAAATCACTGCTAAGATACAAAGATCACCAAAATTAATAAAATTGTTAGCTACAAAGGTAACAGAAGAAAACAATGTTCATTGCAGCTTTGAATCACTTTTTCAATTAGACGCCCTAATCTAAGGGTAAGAGGCCATTTGTGAGCCGCTCACGTATAGAGTAGGCATTCATTTCCGTGGATGAAGGGGTGCAGGTAAGGGAATTGTCGAGATGAAACAATTAGGGCTTCCCGGGTAAATATTGGAAGATTCTTAAGCTAGCACGTGGAAGTATGTACTGGTTAATAGGACGCCACTCGCAAATGAGCAACCACAGCAAATTGACAGTGTACCAAGCCATCTTGAAACCAATTTGGACCTAAGGTATCCAGCTCTGGGGTACAGCTAGTAATAGCAACATTGAGATATTGGAACGATTCCAAGCGAAAACACTGAGATCCATCTTTAACATACCACAGTACATCAGCAACAAATTTATGTATCTGGACCTGAAACTGCCAACCGTCAAACAGGAAATCATGAAATACAGCAATAACTACCAGAAAAGACTTGCAAAACATAAAAATGAACTCGCCCTCGGATTGTATGGAGACAAAAGTCTGCGATATAGGAGATTGAAGAGACATAGCGTCCAAACACTACTAGATAGATTTAACAGGATGGATTGAGACACCCAGATGTGAAGTGTCTCACCAAGCTAAAGAACTCGATCAGATACAAAATATCAGACAGAGTAGTGGCTTATTGTTGTATTCAACAGATCGCCATGATGCAATAAAGAGAAAAAAAAAAAAAAAAAAGCACGTGGAGAGATATGACATTTTATTTATAAACGCTCTATAGGCTAATTTAGCAATCGTTTGTCCTTATCTGTCACTTTGACATTTACTTTTCACAGATAAGGACAAACGATTGCTAAGTTAGCGGAACCCTATAGAGCGTTTATGAATAAGGGGGATGGTGCTTACAATACATTACGATATTAAAAAGTTCATTTATTTTTTCAAATGAACCAAGAAGAAGAAAGAAGAAGAAGAGGTCAAGAGTACCCGAAACCGTCGAGCATGTATTAAGAGATTGATGAATGTGGATGAAGCGAAAGAGCCATGTCAGGATCGTAGCAAGTGAAACAAAGTAGTCTCTGCCTACCCCTGTGGGAAAGAGGCGTGACGATATTATGTGTGTGTATAAATGTATGAACCAAGAAATTTTACTTCTTGATTTTTTTATATTTATGTGTACGGTTTTACCTGTTAGAAATTATATTTCTAAACGATACTGAAAACAACAGAAAAATACAAAAAGTAATTCTATGGCCGGGAATACTTACCTGCTGTGGTGTAGGGGTAAAAGCACGCATCACGTAATGATGAGAATCCGGGTTCGATTCCCGGCCATAGCTTTACTTTTGGATTTTTCTGTGTTCTATTTTTCTATCGTGTAGATTTAAAAAAAAAATCTGGATGGCTGTATGTATTGTGTTGGTAGCTGGCTAGCTTGCGGCTTGTTTTAGTTTTGGATATGGTGTCAATGTCCTTTCAGTCTTCCTTACTCTGTCATTGTGATAAAATCCCGGTTTACCTGTGTGTTTCATTAATTACACATTTGTACGTTTCAAAAGTGTTTTCATCATCCTCCAGACACATACAAATACTCCATATACTATCCTCTCCAGTAGCTATCATAATGGTGTATAATGATAGACAAATATAGTTATTTTTACTTAGTCAATATTACAGATAGAGTAGCCCTTGAGACCTCACTCAAAAAACAGTAGTCACCTTAATAGACAGAAGATAGACTGGTAACCATCAGAGATACCTATATCGAAGTTGTTTACGTGCTCAATAATATTTGAACACGACATAATCGCGTTAGTGCCAGTTTCTTTATCAGATGAATTATATTTTGTATGTATAGTTGAGAACTGAATACTAAAAAAACTTGCACAAGTTTTTAGTGGTTCATCAGATCGCAACTTTGTGGAAACACAGACGTAGCTGGGGAATTCCAAACTTTAGCTGTCCGGATAACGAATGCAAAAATACTCGCGGCGAACGTTTCCGTGAATTCAACGCACAATAAACAATAAAGGAACCCATTACGTTTCATTTGAATAAAAAACTTAGTACCATAAAAGCAGCAAAACTAACTTGATATACGACCCAAGGCCATACCATCAATTATCCACAGACAAAAAAAACATTGTCTCCACTTGTACAGCCAAATTCATTTAAGCGTTGAACGATAAAATTTACCTTTCAGCAATTATTGGCACGAAGTAAACTGTAACCGCCATACTCTAAAAGGCCGTAACTGTCCCACGAAGAACGGAAGATACGGCCTTTTAGTTCCAAGGTTTTAGGTGCTGACGGAGACAGGTTCTGACTGTCACGGGCATTGTGTGTTTCCATTATCAATGATTAAGTTCGTTGAGCTACGATTTTAGGAAGTTCGATGCTTCAAGGTATTGGAACTATTAAGCTATTAATAACAAAGCGGTAATTCGAGGTGTCTGGGTGTGTCAATGTTATCGGCTTGATTGCTTTGCATAGATTATTACTCTAATTATTGTGTCTGTGTCTGGTTCTGGTATATATAGGCTCGAAGGAATCTTATATAAAGACGTATATTAAAGATTTACATGAAGGAATATGAAAATTTTCGCTGTGACAGCTTTAATCCAGTACCTGAGAGGATGACATGGCGTATCTTTTCTTTTGTAGCGGTTTAGCAAGAAAGGAAAGCAATTTAAACAGCAAAAGATCGTCTAAAGGCTACTCAGTTTTCATACGGGCGAATTAGACTTGATGCAGAGATAGGTAATGCAGATATTTATGATAATACATGCCATGTCGGAACATGTAACTATTATTGATTGCTTTAACACCTAACAGTGTGACGTCAGCAAGCATGCCTACATATTGTCCTAGCTCTAATTTAACATGAAATAGTAAAAAATCATCATCATCATGTCCTCCTTGACGTATCCGTCAACGGCAAACCCTGCTAACTCCAGAGGTGAGAGCGAAAATGGCTGGCAAAACCAAATTTGAATGCCGTTGCAATGAAAGAGCTGCTGGTACAATGCTTAAATAAATCATCTGTCATACTCGTAGATGTAAAGGGCAGGATGAGTACAAAATGGCTGGAAGGCGAAATAAAAATGTGCATGCAATATAAATAACGTGCTTACCATTAGGTATGTTAAAAATCTGAAAATGTTCACAGGAAGGTGGCATCTTAACAAAAAAAAAAAACTTTATAGTTGCACTCTCTACAATGTATCAATATTGAAATGCCTTCATACTAAATTAAGGTAACATGAAGAGTTTAATGTTTCTTAAAAAGAAGATTCTGCCGAACGGTGCAGCTCTAAATGTTAGCCATCATATAACTATCGATTACCTCTTTCTAGCTTAGGAAGTAAATCTAAAAAGGCCGTAAGTGCAGCCGTCAATTTGTAAAAGGCGGGTAAATGTATAATGGTAAACAGACATGGCGTGATGGCGTTGTCGTGTCGGAACGAAGCGCGAGCCTCGTTTAGCCAGCTAATTGTGACCTTCTGATTGCCATTCCTTGTCGGCAAAAGTTTGCAAGTTGCAATAAGTTGCCGGTTAAATAGATATACCTAGCAATAGAATGTTGTTTTAAATTTTATGGCTTAAGTTTGGGGAATAATTACGCCGTTGTTTTGTTTTGGTTGAGGAAGTAACGCAACTGAGTGTCTGTGATATTAAAAATAGAGTGTTTGTTTGTTAGTATGCAGGTGTTTTATGAAAGGTGGCAAGCAAACAAATTAATGGTACCCGAAGACCTATGTTCACTTGCAAGTCTTGCAACATCAGACAATTGCAGATGTCTTAACGGCCTAGAGAGCTTAGATAGAATCCCTACTAATATTATAAATGCGAAAGAACTCTGTCTGTCGGTCTGTCGGTCTGTCTGTTACCTTTTCACGCCTAAACCGCTGGACCGATTTACTTGAAATTGGGTATACAGAGTGTGAGTCCCGTGGAAGGATATAGGATAGTTTTTATCTCGGAAAATTGCATAGTTCCCGCGGGATAGCGATAAGCGACTTCTGCGCAGACGGAGTCGTGGGCAACAGCTAGTACTTCATATGCCAGTGGAAATTCAAGGTAGGTACAGGTTGCATGTTTTGTGCCTAATCACTGTCAAGTGAAAAAAAAACTTTATTTTCCATAGAAATTGAGCATAAACCACGCGGGTCAAATACAATGGATGAAGTCTGTACAATAGGCACGTTTTGTTTATCACAACATAACAAAACCTACCTAATAGTAGCGTATATGAAGCAGTCTCAACCAAAACCGCTAGTTAACGTAAATAAACGCGTAAAGTCTAAAATTTCCCTTTGTACCCAGAGATGTTCATTTAACTAAACTTTTTATCGCATTAAAACTTTGCCGAGAACATTTCGCCGTAAAAGTACAAGACCTAGTTACCCCTGTCCGGGAAATGGGGAGACGTGTACAGTGAAGACAATTCAAAAAGGCCGTAATAGTTTTATTTTCTACTAATTCACAATTTGTAAATAATAAATCCTGTTAATCTTACTAATTAATGTCAAAGTTTGTGCGTTTGTTACTCCTTCACGCTAAAACAGCTGAACTGATTTGTATGAATTTTGGTATGTAGATATTAGCTGGTATGTAAGTAACTCATGGGCTACTTTTAATTTCGATTTTCCCACGGGATAGGAAAATTGCAAAATGTTATAGCCAGTAAAGCTACGTACTTGAAATTTGGCAGTTATATTCCGTGAGGAGCAGGTGTACTTTGTTTTTTTTTTATATTCCCACGGAATTTTTGTCCCGACGGGAAAAAGAAAGTTATTGTTCGAAGACATGACTGAATAAAAGGAGGTATGTCACTTTATCTGCGCGGAGGAAGACGCGGGCAAAAGCTAGTTAAAATTCTTCTTCTAATTGGTCTACAAGTGACAGTTCTGAAGCACCAACATAAAAAATATGAGAATCGAATTGAGAACCAATTTTTTTGGAAGTCCGTTAACAATGAACTCTCGCTTGTACTCTTAATCTTAAATATTATACTTGTTTCTCTCTCCAGCCTATATACGTCCTACTGCTGGGCACAGGCCTCCTCTCAGAATGAGAGGGCTTGGGCTATAGTTCCCACGCAGGCCCAGTGCGGATTGGGAACTTCACACACACCATTAAATTGCTTCGCAGTTGTGTGCAGGTTTCCTCACGATGTTTTCCTTCACCGAAAAGCTCATGGTAAATTTCAAATGAGATATCGCACATAAATTCCGAAAAACTCAGAGGTGCGAGCCCGGGATTCGAACCCACGACCCTTTGCTTGAGAGGCCACAGGTGAAACCACTAGTACCACTTATACTTGTTTACCAAGTTACATTATGTGAGCTTATTGCATGCTATATAGCATACAATAGGTATACCAAGTAAATATACGCACACGGCGATGCGTCTAAAGTACCTACGTCAAAACTGGCCTCATTCTGCAAAATATCTATTTTTCCTTTCAGCCCACTGTGTTTTTGTCCGCTATGCTTGCTTGCAAAGGGTGACGCAGTTAACTACTCATATAAGAGGATTAATTATACAAGGTAATAAGGTTTACTCCCCGGCACGTTGGAACAGGTCAAGCAGGGCTTAGATGCCTACTGGATTTAGTGCACTATGTACCTAATTAGAAGTATTGGATTATATTGGCACTTAGTTCTGTTCGCGATTTTGCCCGAGAATTTGGCTGTCGCGGGAATTATATAATTTTCCGGGATAAGTACAATTTTTCTATATAATTTTTCAAGGTTCTATAATCTATTTCATGGTCACAAGAGTTCCAGCTAAATGTAATTTAGATATTTTTCTAGCAAAGTAGTTCGTTGACGAAGTTATTTTTAAATACCTAATATTTTTCCAACATTAAAAAAAAACAAATTTCTAAACAACACTGAAAATTAGAGCACAGAAAAATCCGAAAAGTAAAGCTATGGCCGGGAATCGAACCCGGGTCCTCGTCATTCCGTGACGCGTGCTATACCCCTACACCACCCATAGCAGGTGAGTAAGCCTCCGAATTTTACTATCTGTTACCAACTGTCACGTGACCTTGTTACTATGCGAATATTTGTCGCTAAGCGTCATCTGTTTGAATGATGTGTCTGTACGGCACAATTACAAACTCCCGTGGAACATGTACTGCTCACCAGGGACGAGAGAAGGCGCTGTTTTTCAAATGATAAGAAAACCGAAAAAAAAAATCGCGAATAAAATTAACTGTCCAAATGATACCTACCTAATTAATCGAGAACGGGTTGGGAAATGATAAGAAATAAGAAACGTTTATTGTTATTTGTTGATATTTTGAGGAACATTTCTCGTCAAAACGGCAGTACACTTAATAAATAATTTAATGGACTTAATTTCATCTGTTTATTCTCAGAAATGCGCTATATTTTCAACCATTGAGTTTTCTAAGGGTTTTTCAACAGAGATTTCCAGTTTTAATTTAGTTGTGGCTTGAGTGACGTCTGAATCAAATCATGTACCAAAAACCGACGGTTTCTGGAAGTGACAAACATTGTTTTGCTATAAAAATGTTATAAGGATTTTAGTACTCCGAAAACATGTTTTACTTTATATTTTTTGGCAAATTATTTTCAATTAGTAGGTATTTAACTAGGAAGTTGGAGTAAAATTTCAAAAATACTAGCTGTTGCCAGTGACTTCGTCTGCAAAGAATTCGTTTATCGCTATCCCGCGGGAACTACGCAATTTTCCGGGATAAAAAGTAGCCTATGTGCTATTCCAGACACTTCTCTATCTATGTGCCGAATTTTATCCAGATCCGTTGGGCCGTTCTGGCGTGATTGAGTAACAAACAAACATCCATCCATCCATCCATACTTTCGCATTTATAATATTAGTTAGATTTATTTTGCGTTAGAAATACAACCTTTTTTGTATTGTTATTATAAAACAAAGTACAAAATAATACGGATAAAAAAGTAATTCGCTTCAAGTGCTTGACATGCAATCACGCAACAAAAACGTGCATTAAAAAAAATGTATGACATGTTTTCAAATCAGTACGACGTTGGTTATTGTGTAGTAACAGTTGTGCTAACATTGAGGATGATCCCGTAGAGGGATCGAAACGCGAGGGTATTTGTGTGGTGTAAGGTATAGTTAAGTTTTTGGGATTTATATGAGTTTTATGTGGTACAAGCAGAGGGAGGAATTACATACAAAACATTATTATTTCGCACAGGCTGGGCTATCTTGCACGTAAGTTAGACGACGCGGTTGGCCTAGTTGGTAGTGACCCTGCCTACGAAGCAAGCGTCCCCCGGGTTCAAATCCTGGTAAGGGCAAATATTTGTGTGATGAGCACGAATATTTGTTCCTGAGTCATGGGTGTTTCTATCTATTTAAGTATGTATTTCTCTATATAAGTATGTATATCATTGTCTAGTACCCATAACACAGGCCTTACTAGCGCTTACTTTGGGACTAGGTCAATTTGTGTGAATTGTTCCCTGATATTAAAAAAAAAAAAAAAAAGTAGCGGAGCAACAAGGTAATTTTTAGGGTTCCGTAGCCAAATGGCAAAAACGGAGCCCTTATAGATTCGTCATGTCTGTCTGTCTGTCTGTCCGTCCGTATGTCACAGCCACTTTTTTCTGAAACTATAAGAGCTATACTGTTGAAATTTGGTAAGTAGATGTATTCTGTGAACCGCATTAAGATTTTTCTACAAAAATAGAAAAAAAAAACAAATAATTATGGGGTTCCCGATACATGTATAGAACTGAAACTCAATTTTTTTTTTCATCAATCCCGTACGTGTGTGGTATCTATGGATAGGTCTTCAAAAATGATATTGAGGTTTCTAATATCATTTTTATCTAAACAGAATAGTTTGCGCGAGAGACACTTCCAAAGTGGTAAAATGTGTCCCCCCCCCACCCCGTAACTTCTAAAATAAGAGAATGACAAAACTAAAAAAAATATATAATGTACATTACCATGCAAACTTCCACCCAAATTTGGTTTGAACGAGATCTAGTAAGTAGTTTTTTTTTTAATTTAACATTTGTCTATCTATGTAAAACCAATATAAAATGACATCAGACTGCCTACATTTTGCTTAAGAGCAGGGCTCTGCTAAGACTGGATTTTATAATAACTGGGCAAATTTGTACGGAACCCTCAGTGCGCGAGTCCGACTCGCACTTGGCCGGTTTTTGTTCATTTTGTTCATATAGCTTTATTTTAAAATTACATTCAGATATGTTTTCTATTTTTAATCCATCCACAGACACGAACAACAGTAGGTAGCTGAAACCACACCGCCACCACCCGCAGACTGTCTCATCTAGTAACATACGAGTGTCCTACCTCTCAATTATTCACTAGAAAATTAGGAGTAATTGGCCAAGTCCAGGCCTTGGGCAATCAAGATAAAAGCTTGGCTGACCACACTGTATACAACCTGTATATAGCCTTTATATAACTCGAGGGTTATGGTGGAGGCAAGTCTGGAATAGTGATGGGCGTTATACGGGGGTTTTAGGACATATTTCCCCTTTTTACGTTTGTAAGAAGTGGTGCACTTTAGTAAATACGCTTAATCTTGAGGTTGGTTGTTTCGTTTAGACGTTTATTTTAAAAGAAGTTGAGTTTTGATAGTGTTTGTTTTGGAGTAAGCCAGATAATGACGTGGACTTTGGTAGGTATGCATGGAGCTCTGATGGCAATGCAAACAAAAAAAAAAATTATAGTAATAAAACGGGACTTAATCACGTAAACAAAAACAAAAAGTATTTTTGTAAATACCTCGACGTTTAAACAACAAATAAATAAGTGTGTGTGTGTGTGTGTGTGTGTGTGTGTGTGTGTGTGTGTGTGTGTTTGTCAGTGTGTGCAGTTAGTTACTGATTGCAAGAACATCCCCAGCTTAGTTATAATTTAGGTTCATTGACCAACATTCAACTTATTTTTAACCAACTTGAAAAAGAGAGGTTCTCAGTTCAGTAGTATTTTTAGTTTGTGCTCGAAATCTGCAACGTCTTATCTTAAATGCGAAAGTATCTTTATCTGACTATCTGTTATGCTTTCACGGCTAAACTCCTAAAAGTCAGTTGGAATTTGCTATAGGGATAGTTCCAGTCCCGGAGGTCATAACCCGGAAAATCACATAGTTCCCATGGGACAGCGATACGCGAATTCTGCACAGATGGAGTAGCAAACAACAGCTAGGTTTTCATATTTGTTTGCACTCCTTATAGTCTACTAGCTTTTTCCCGCGACTTCGTCCGCGTAGACTTCATTTATTGACAAATAGCTTTTGGCCACGGCTTCGCTTGTGTGTACCAGGAGTATTTCAATCCCGTTTTTTTCCCGTTCCCGTAAGAATTTCGTGAAATGCTCTCTTAATGCTCCCTACACTCCCTAAAGAACCCACTTGCCAAATTTCAGCTTTCTACGACCAGTAAAACGAAAAATCCCGTTTTTTCCCGTTCCCGTGGGAATTTTGGAAATTCCTCTCTTAATAATGCTTCTTTATACTCTCCAAACAACCTAAATGCCGAATTTCAGCGTTCTACAACCAGTAAAACGAAAAGTCCCGTTTTTCCCGTTCCCGTGGGAATTTCAGGAAATCGTCTCTTAGTGCTTCCCTACACTCATCAAGCAACCTACATGCAAAGTTTCATCTTTCTACGACCAGTAAAACGAAAAATCCAGTTTTTCCCGTTCCCGTGGGAATTTTGGAAAGTCCTCTCTAAATGCTTCTCTACACTACCCAAGCAACCTACATGTCGAATTTCAGCTTTCTACAACCGGCACTGCAGTATGACAAAAAATCCCGTTTTTTCCCGTTCATTTCCGTCAGAATTTTGGGAAATCCTTTCGTAGTGCTCCCCTATACTCCCTAAGGAACCTGAAGGCCAAATTTCAGTTTTCTACGATCATTAAAACGAAAATTCGATCCCGTAGAACTGAATATAAATCTCGTTTTTTCCTTATCCTGTTGGAATTTTCGAAAATCCTTAAAACTAATTTTTACTATTAAAATCACCTACTTCTATGCCAAATTTGAAGTCTAGTAATTATAGTTCATAGGATTTCGTTGAACTGAATATATAAATCCCGTTTTTTCCTTATCCCGTGAGAATTTCCAAAAATCCTGAAATTATTTTCTTAGTTTTGTAATCATCTACTTATGTACGAAATTTGATAGGGTCACTCGGAAACGAATATAATAAATCCCGTTTTTTCCCGTTCCCGTGGAAATTTGTGTGTGTGTGTGTGTGTGTGTGTGTGTGTGTGTGTGTGTGTGTGTGTCAGGTAGGTATGTGTGTTGTTGTTTTCGTAATCAGCGACCCGATAAACCGTACAAACAATACTACCCACTATAATATAATAATAATAATACCCACGTTGATTTTCAGACTTTGTCACCCCCTATCCCCTTTTAGGGGTTGAATTTTCAAAAAACCTGAAACAGGTATTTACTCATTTAACGTTAGGATTACTCCTGTGAAGTTTCGAATAAAATAGTCTAACTAATCTTGTTTCCCCATACAAACTTTGGACCCCCATTTAACCCCTTTAGAGGTCGAATTTTGAAAAATCCTTTCTTAGTGCACCCCTAGACCTTATAAGGAACCTACGTGCCATATTTGGAATCTCTAGAACCAGCGGTTTGGGCTGTGCGTTGATATGTCAGTCAGTCAGTCAGTCAGTCAGTCAGTCAGTCAGTCAGTCAGTCAGTCAGTTTCTTCTTTTATATATTTAGATAGACTAGCTTCTGCCCGCGACTTCGTCCGCGTAGAATTAGATTTAAACTGGGTGACAGACGGGCGAATAAGTTCACGTACTTACGGCTCGACGACTTTACTCACCTGTAATGATGGGCGACTTTGAATAATACTAATTCGATTAGTCGATTATTGTAATCATTCGACTTAGTCGACTAATTCGAAAATCATTCGAATATTATTATTGGTAGTACTCAAAATCCCCTACATCCAGTCCAGTGGAGTTGACGTTGATATAACTAACAAGCCAACAACTAACGCAAGCACCGCGCCGAGTCGACACGAAGATTCCCGATTCGATCCGAGCAGTCATCCTGCCGCCGATTAGTTACTAATATTAGTAGTCGTTATTCGATTATCGGCATTAGTATATTACTAATTTCAAATTCGAATTATGATAAAATATTAGTCATGAATGATCATTCGAATCAGCAAATTAGTCGAAGTCGCCCATCACTACTCGCCTGTGTGTCAGTCTAAGTACGCGTACTTTTAGAGTAACTACAGCCGAGTAAGGGTGCGACTACACCGCCGCGTATACGCATTGACGTGCCGTAGGCGTCACGTTTTCTTACCGTTTCTTCATACATTTTTTCGCGATTCCGTAGGTACCGTCACCGTTTTTTAAGCGGCGGTGTGGTCGCACCCTTAAGAGGCTGACAACACCTAATTTTGTTGAAATTGATGTTATTTAAGTAAGCACTTTTTTTAGAAAAACTCCACACAAAAAAAATACAAAAAAAATGTAATGTTAATTTTCATCATATTTCAAACACGCTAGACGGACTCGATACATAATTGAACAAAATCGGCTCGATAGAAAATAATTGCAAAGATTGGTCGTAAAATCATCATTAAACGGTTCTGTCTTTATTTTTTCGACGTATGGGTCTGCAATTAAAAACATAAAGTCAACATAATTCACACCTAAACGGCCAACGAGTCATATTTCACAAATAATCCATACTTTTTTTTTCTTATTATTTGTGTCTTATTTCCAAGATTTTAGACGCGCGCCAAGCTGCTGCAATAGCTTCTTCTCTTTCACTAACAGGCACGTGAACCGTATGTCTGAAGAGTGGCGCTGCTCAAGGTCATTTGCTGTTGGCAGCGCCTTAAGAACTGATGTTGATAGTATATTCTGTAATAATAATTTACGTTGCAACTCTAGGCAGCTACGACCCGTGATTTATGTTTATCGCTATCCCGGAACTATTCAATTTTCCGGGACAAAATGTAACCTATGATTTAATCTAAGGCATCGGTGATAACCGTTCCTAATTTGATTCAAATCCAGTCGTTTCAGCGTGAAGAAGGAACAAACACATACATAATCACATCGTCGCAAATACAACTCACAATACATCCATCGATTGTTTAAAAAAATGGTCTTACTTGCGAAACGTGGCCTGTACGTTTTGTTACCTTAGGCTCTGTCTACTCCGTAACGGATAAAGACGTGATTTATGTATGTATGTATGTACCTATCACAAATGGTAGCAAGGCGGCAAACAAAATTGACCAAACACAAACGAGATATTATATTATAACACAAAAGGGTTATAATATAATATCTCGTTTAATAAGAAAATAAAAGTCCATCACGATCAATTATTACATTAGACACATTAATACACTAAAAACGAAGTGCACTACGGACGGATATTTGAAACTTTCATTCAATTTCTGTGAAATAATCGCAAAAAATCACCAAAAATGCGACGTTGCCAGCTCAGTAGGGATGCACCTTCTTAAAGCTAAATAAAGTTGAAGTACGCTAAAAACCGAATTACGTTAAAACTGAAACAACATTCGGTTGAATTCTTATTTCAGACGAAACCTATTTCCCGCTCCACTGCTCTACTTTGGGGATATTATCTTTTTTTAAAGGTCTCGTGTGGTTTTTTAAAGATACGTTTCTCAAAAGAAAAACATTCAACTAAAAATATTGAAAACCTCCCCGTATTAATCGAGTAATCATAATATATCTACGTAAATCAAAAAATAATTCAATTTTATGCCAAAAATTATTTTGGAAAAAAGATGATACTCTTCAAACTACTAAACCGTTTTTTACCAAACATAGCTAAAAGTCACCACAAGGAAACTTTCGAACGAAAAAAACCGCATTGAAATCGGTCCATCCGATGTGTTAGTAATTTTACTGTCATATTCATATATTCTTGACACCGGAATCCAACAGTACGACCACTGGGGTTTTGACAATTATATTCATCATCATCGTCATCATCATCATCTCCAGCGTTATACGTCCCACTGCTAGACACTGGCCTCTCACACGCACCCCTTTTGCAGTCCTTCGCAAATATTTGCATCACACGATTTTTCTTACACCGAAGTGTTCATTGTAAATTTAAAATATTCGCACATAAATTCCGAAAACTCAGAGGTTAGAGCCCGGGGTTCGAACCCACGATCCTCTGCTTGAGAAACCATAGGTCGAACCACTAGGCTACCATACCACAGCATTTACAATAATTACATTCAATTATGTCATCACTAGCGGTTGGTTTGTTCGGATATCTCAACTAACCCTCCCACTGCCTCGCCCTAAATGCGGCACCGTTCTATCATTCGGAAATGAAATAAATAAACAAATGATTCGTCTAACGTCGGGCTAACCCGTTTCCCGTGGGACAGATCCATCTTCCAGGGCATTAGGCGGCACATCGACGCATCCATCAAGATCCGGGAACGCTGTGATACGGCACGGGTTAACAAAAAAAAAAGACAACTAGAATGCTTCCGGTATTATTATCTTTAGTTTAAACCTCTTGTGCTTACCCTGCTACTTATTAATTGAGCAATATTTGCACCCAGTCTGTACTTTATCAAATGTGTTGTGCATGTATCACCCTATGGTCCCAACGGAAGACCAGCGCTGGCTGTAAGTAATATTTTTTTTTATTTATAAGCCTTTTTATTCCGAATTCGCTACAATTTCGGTACGTACATGTTGTTGTTGTTGTTTTTATTGTCTTTTTTTTTTTTTTTTTTTTTTTTTTTTTTATTAAATTGTCGCGAAATTCGGCGTGCCTCATGGCATAGGCCTCCTCCGTGTATTGGGGGGTTTGGGCTATAGTTCCCACGCGCGCCCAGTGCGGATTGGGAACTTAACACACACCATTGAATTTCTTCGCAGATGTGTGCAGGTTTCCTCACGATGTTTTCCTTCACCGAAAAGCTCATGGCAAATTACAAATGTAATTTTCGCACATAAATTCCGAAAAATTCAGAGGTGCGAGCCCGGGATTTGAACCCACGACGCTCTGCTTGAGAGGCCACGGGTCAAACCACTAGGCTACCACGGCTTTTTTCATTTTATCAAATGTGTTGTGCATGTATCACCCTATGGTCCCAACGGAAGACCAGCGCTGGCTGTAAGTAATAATTAAAATAACTAAAATCATAAATAAGTATGTTTATCCGTTGTCTAGTGCCCAGCATGCTTATTACGTAACTTGCTCGCAATCACCATCGTGTTCATTTTGACTGTTCTTGTATGAATGTGACAGCTAGCTATTCCCATGCCAATTGTCAGTCCATACATGAACTGTCAAAATAAGACGATGGTGATCGCGAGCGAGTTACGTAATAAGCATGCAGATTACAAGCTTTGCTTAGTTTGGGGCTAGGTCAATTGGTGTCAATTGTCCCAAGATATTTATTTATTTATTTAGTAAAAGTTGATCGACTTTTATTGAACAACAAAATGTTGCTCCCTCTCAACTTTTAGTGTGCCAGTCGGTTCGTTTTGATGACGTCACCGTGCAATTAACGACTTGTCGATCGTGAAAACGATCCGTTCGAGTTAAAAACAATTTTTATTTGTGGTGACAATATTGTTTGCTGTCAAAAGTGAATGCGTACGGTCAAAATCATATTGTTTGACGCCATTTTGAAGTGACTGCCCGTTCGATCCGATTATCGTTGCGACTGTGAGAACGCAATTCGCATCGATTTTTCTTGATTAATTAAAAGTTGATCAACTAAAAATGACCTCGTGAGAACTTCGCATAAAGGTGCGACCACACCGCCGCGTATACGCAGTGACGTGTCATTATGCGTCACGTTTTCTCACCGTTTCTTCCATACATTTTGTTGCGATTCCGTAACGTCACCGTTTTTTAAGCGGCGGTGTGGTCGCACCTTAATGTGTTAAGATCGAGAGCAAGTCAAACTACTCGCTCTCATCCCCAATAATGTACTTTTTCAATACAGTTGCTCAAAAAGTGCCCTTTTTTTGGCAGTTTTGCGTGCGAAAGGTTCGTTTTTGCGCACTAGTGCGATTTACTTTTCCATTTTTTTTAATTTGTATTTGTTCCAATTTACGACTACTTACCAAAGAGTTATTATAATGCTAGTCTTACCAAGACGTAATAAAAATAAAAACCTATTATTGATGTAAAAATATCAAAATATTGAGATTTTATATTTTATTACTAGTCTTTTCATCATTATTATTATAAAATATTGAATTCCTAAAAACAGTTCTTATTAAGGTATCTGAATGGAACGGAATTTTAGCTGCCGAAACGCCTGAGTACTATTATATATTCTGTGACGCCTGTCAAATTGGAGGCGTTTTTCCAACTGCAACCATGGTTTTTAAGGTTCTAATGGCAACAGTAGTTGTGTTTATACAATTCAAATAAATAATCGAACATAATGATACTAAGATAATAATAGTAAAGTGTTATATATGTCGGAGATTAACTGAAGCAGAGATAATTTTATTGTATTGACATTACAATTAATACTATTTGTTAAAATGAGTTGTAGCTTAAACGCCATCTGTCGGACAAATTCCAAACTGTTGTTGAGTAAACGCGGGTTACGCGGGCGATACGCCTGGCTGGGTAGAGTCGGTAAAGCAGACTGTCATGGCGGCGCTCGGTAGTTAAAGCAGTCGGGGTAAGAGACTGGGAGGGAGTCTGCCCGTAGAACTGGAGCGGCTGAGCGGCGGGAAAGAGATTTTTGAGGTTAAGTGAGTTTTATTTTGTTTACTTGAAATGAAAAGCGCGAATGACGAGATTTGTGGACTGAACCTAGGTACCGGTTTGCTCATTTAACAGCATTTTGTTAAAGTTAAGCTTAGTGTTAATGACATTTGTTGACAAAGTGTTATGAATAAGTTATTTCAAATTATTCTGTGTTGTATTTTTTTTTCGCAACTGTATTGAAAATCGTCGTTCGATACACGCGCGGAAATGTCATTCTTCACTCGTCTCGAGTCTTGCCAACTCGCCTCTCGGCTCGTGGCAAGATCGAGACTCGTGAAGTAATGACATACTTTCCGCACTAGCATCGAAATGTACTATTTCATTCATGTTTATTCGAAACAAGGCACCTGACAAATACATTAACCCCTCGTATGCGGGAGCTAAAAAAAGTACTGCATTCTAGTCTCATCTGTTTCTATATGCACAAATTCTGCTGATTTAAATAAAAATACAAAAAGACAGCCTTAAATTTGGCACGGATCCGTATCATTTATTTATTTATTTTATTTATTTATAAAATATCTTACACAATATTACAGTGTGACACTAAGGCATTGAGTAAGACAGACAATAAAAGAAAGATAAAACTAAAAACACATAAAAATTTACAATAATAACTAATTAATTAAATACATGACGACACACGTACATCCATCGCCTCACAGAAACGCAGACATTCAACGCACACACTTCTCCAGTTATCAGCAAACAAGTCACGCTCTGGTGCTGATGCGAGGAGCGCGTTGATATGGTGCAGCGCGCGAACCAGCGGCGACTGCTTGCGAGCTACGGTGCGGGCAGGAGGCACCGCCAGGAGATGGCGCTGCCGTGGCCTTAAATTAAATTTAGAGGGGAGGGGAGCGTACAGGCGCACTAGTTGTGCCCCCAGGTCGACACAGTCGGATTCCCCGCGGAGGACGCCACAAGCCATAATCAAAAGCGCGTTGTTACGCCTTACCTCTAGAGAGTTAAAACCTAGTGCACCAAGCAGGAATTTTGTAGGGTACAAGAACGGGTAGTAACCACAGATTTTTTTGTATAAAAACCTGAGAAACGCTTTTTGAATCTTCTCTAGAAGTAAGGCATAAGTAGACTCGTGCGGGCTCCAGATCACGGACGCCGCTTCCAGCTTACTCCTTACCAGCGCAGTATATAACAGCTTGATCACTCTAGGATCAGAAAAATCACGCGCGTTACGAACCACAAAACCCAGCCTCCGGTAGCAATTGGCAGCGAGTGACTTCATATGGACATGAAAGTTGAGGTGCGGATCAAAAATTACACCCAAATCCCTAACCGAGTCCACGCGCTCTATGGGCACGGCCCCAAGGACATACGTGGCAAGAAAGGGACTCTGAGCACGGCTGAAAGTCATGACGGAGCATTTTACTGTGTTGAAAAGAAGTTTATTATCAACACTCCATTGAAGCACCCGGTCAATGTCCTCCTGCAGCGCCGCACAGTCCGACTCCTGCTGAACACCATAAATAAGTTTGAGATCGTCGGCATACAGCAGGCATTTAGCGCACCTAGGAACCTCAGCTAAGTCATTTACCATGACTCCAAAAAGCAACGGGCCCAATATCGAACCCTGGCTGACCCCAGATCTGGTGTGATAAGTCTCCGAGACAAAACAGCCGTGTTGCACAAATTGCTGCCGATCGCGCAGGTAACTGGCGAAAAACTTAAGAAGCAAAGGTGAGAAGCCGATATCACACAGCTTCCTAAGCAGGACATCATTGTCCACTCGGTCAAAGGCTTTCTTAAAGTCAAAGTACAACACGTCAACCTGAATTCCCCTATCCAAGTGCTCAGAAACGGAGTCAACCAGAGTCAGCAGGTTGGTTTCAACCGAACGCCTCGACCTAAAACCATGCTGAGCTTCGCTCAGGTAGGGTTTGATTTGAGCAGAGATAAGCCTATTTAAAATTGATTCGAATAGCTTGGCAACCGAAGAGAGAATGGCTATAGGACGGTGGTCCTCTACACTCGTTGCATTGTGAGACTTTGGAATCGGCCTCACACGCGTGGTCTTCCAACGATCAGGATATACGCCGGTAGAAAGAGCCAAGTTAAAAATGTGAAGCAAGGGGTAGCCAAGCCATTCTTTACATCCCTTTAAGATGAACGCAGGGAAATTGTCTGGTCCAGGGGAACTTTGTGATTTTAAATAACCCAAACAAGTATCAAAATCGCTAATTGAGATTTCATCAATATGAACATAACGGCTATTAAGTCCTGTCTCTTCAGAGATAACCTTCCTGTGACTGAGCCGAGGTACATCGGGCAGGAACACACTTGAGAAAAAATCTGCAAAAGCTTGAGCCGCCCCGCCACCCTCGAACTCCGTCCCTCCGAACGTCACCCGCTGCAGAAAGCCACCCTTCGACTTTAAACCATCCACATGCTGCCAGAAAGCACGAGGGTTCCGACCAATCTGGTTTTGAATACGATTAATGTAGGCGTCGTAAGCTTGTGACGACCACAATTTAATATCGGACCTTAGCCTGGAGAAATGTACATACACTGCACGGTCACCTGTGCGCTTCCATTCACGATGAAGGGCAGCTTTACGAGCGATAGCTTTTATTAAGTCCGCAGTAAACCAGACTGGGTAACGTCGGCTGGATTTGGAAGGCCTACTTTTCCTCGGTACACAGATATCAAAAATATCATAAACAGTTCGGTAAAAAAGCTCAACAGCAACGTCGACATTGCGGCTCTCGAGAACTTCCTTCCACGATACTCCAGAAATTAATTCACGAAGGGAGTCATAATCCCCTTTAGGAAAGTTCCAATCGAGATCAGAGTCAACGTTGCTTGGATTCGTTCTCGACTGAGTACGCGCGGTATCCAGAAGTGGCCCTATTATTTCAAGAGGGGGATGGTAGGCATCGCGATGCGGAACCAATCCATCATCTTTAACCTCAGACACCACCACAGAACGCTTGCATCCTCGCACCAGCACCACGTCAAGCGCTCCTCCAAACTTATTTAACACACCATTCATCTCACTCAAATCACACACAGTGGTAAAATAACAATAATAGCTTAAAATACTAACAGACATGTACTTCGGGTTTAGATTTAGGTCGCCCACTATTACAACAAGACCTTTGAGAGAGTCTATAATGGATTCTACTTTGTTAAAGAAACGCATGTACACGTCATCGGAAACATTAGGAGGAATGTAAACAACACACAAGTGAATTATGGTCCCTCCCACCGTGAAGGATGCCCACAAATCCTCCCCGTCAGCGGTCTCCAGCTCCCTTCGCCGTCGCAGCGCGACACCAGGCCGCGCAGCGAGCAGCACTCCTCCTCCAAGGCGGCGGGTGGCGCGATCACGACGTACCATGTTCCAGCCACAACACAATAGTTCTGCGTCCTCGACAGACTCGGTCAACCACGACTCAGTAACGGCAACAATATCGCTCTCGAGGGAAGCCAGCTGCAATCTGAAGTGCTTGATTTTTGTGTTCAGGCCTCTCACATTTTGGTAGGTAATGCTGAAGAATGGGCCAACAACGCAGTCAGAAGGTACATCAAGTGTGGGCTTATTGGGTTTGGTTCTGTTTGGCACTTTGTCTTCGAAAAAGCCACATCTTCACTCGAGCATTTTCAGGCCAGACGTCCACGGACAAACACTTATCGAAGTAAATCGCAGGAACACCCAATTTAAAAGATTTGTAGTCACCTTTTGACTTGAGTTCGTCTACAGTGCAAGACCCATTTGGGCAGAGAATCCGCAAATAGTCCCGGACTTCGTCGGCACCTGACTCCATGTTCCACAAGTGGATATGTTTCCGGAATTCCACAGCCTTCAAAGAGGTAACAGTAGGACCCGCAGTGCAGCGTAAGGAAATTTGGCGTTTCTGCTTCCCACGTCTACCACCACCAACAGTCTTCCACTCCCCTTCTGCCGAGTTATTTGAATCCTCAGTATGGGAATTGCGCTCATCGTGACTGTAAGCGTTAGACGCCGCATTGCCAATTGGAGGTCCACGTAAGAAATTCGTATCGCCTTGCCGATCGCCATCGCCACGACTCTGTGCGTCACTAGCCCCAGTAGTCTTATCAGGCTTTACGGCCACATCACGAGAAATACATACGGGGCACGACTGCCGACGGGATACGTCCACAAGCTCAAGCTCAGCCAGCCTTCCACTTAATGCCTCGACTTTTCCGGTACACTCCAGGAGAGTCGAATGGTAGCGCCCTATCGTAGACACAGCGTCGGCGAGTTGCTCGCTCAGGACACTAATCTGCTCGCGAAGCAGCTTAACTTCAAGATGGGACGAATCAGGCATCTCTTCCTCCGAGTGATGGGTGGTGAAAACGGAAGGATTAGACCCGCTAGCGGTGAGGATCCTCTGCGTGATATTCTTGGCACTAATAGGAGTACCAACCGGAGTCTCACAGTTTCGACCGCCTTTTTTAGCCATACACGCACACTCAGGACACACCCAAGAAGCCTTCTCCTCGGTAGACAGGATCCTATTGTTGCACGCGTAATGATACAGTTTACTGCACGTTAAAACCATGCACTGCAAATACTCATCACCCAATAATAGCGTCGTCTGGCAGGCACCACATGTCATCACACTGTTGTTTAGATTTGCGCTCATCATACTGACTCCGCAACAGCGCCAGAAATTAGCTAATAGCAATTGTACAAGAAGCAAGAAAGCACAGCAGGTGTCACGTCTCGGCGCAGGAATTCGTAGCTAATGAACAAAGCGACAAGCGTAGCGGGCGTAGCAGTGCCGCGTAGCAACTACGTAGCACTTACGGCGTAGCAGATGGAGCGGGGCGAGTAGTACGCACGCGTATAGCTACGGTCAAATTCGTCACCGTAGCTCATTCACTTCGTGGTCCAGCGGTACGTACGGCGGTCTGTGCTTCGGCGAACCCCGGATCGAATCCCACGAAGAAGCAAAAAGTTGTGAATGAGAATTGGAGTCTCACAGGCGAAACCAAGGACAACACTCTGTCCCTCTCAACGACAGCCCACTGGGAGGAGTCCACACATTAAATCACTTCAAGAGTAAAAGAGATTTTAAAATAACAACAAACAGCCAATCACGAATTTCGGAAGAAATAATTAAACTGTAAGTCAGACTTTGGCAAAAAATACGATCACACGCAGCGGATGCGAGCGACAGACTGCATCATAAGCATACAAAGGGTTGAGGCCATGTTTTACCACTCCTTTACTGTCAGTTATCTATGATTCCGTCTCTTTTTATTACTACGATACAGAAAGAGACGTCATCATAAATAACTAACAGTTAAGGAGTGGTGAAACAGGCCCTAAGAAACTAGAACAGGAGCCTTACCATTACGTCCTAATTCCTACTCAGTTCAAGTTTTAGCTGTCACTTTTATAATGAATCTAACAGCGAGCGAACCTAAACTGAATCGCATTAAGAGGTCATGGTAAGGCCCCTGTAATGTCCTACCGCTACCGGGGGCATGCAACATTCAGAGGCCCAGTAAATGTCCGGGCTCAGAACAATACGGGAGGATCGGAAACCCGCGCGATCGCGTGCGGAAATGGAATTTTAAATCCACACATCGCACTCAACGGTTAGCCAGCGTCAGGCCGCACTGGCTGGCTTTAGACTAATGCTTACTTAACAGGGGTATAACCAATTACCGCTTTATTCATAAACGCTCCATAGGCTTCTGCTAATTTAGCAATCGTTGGTCCTTATCTGTCACTTTGACATTTACCTTTCACAGCTAAGGACAAACGATTACTAAGTTAGCAGAAGCCTACAGAGCTTTTATGAATGGGTTAGAGTGGTAACAAGGGCTATAAAATTATGGCAATGTTTTTTTTGACATACACTATACTACTCATATTTCGCGATTATTTTTCTTTTAGTTTCTTATTCTACTAATATCATAAAATGCGAAAGTTTGTGAGGGTGGATGGATGTATGTGACGATGCGAGTGTGTATGTTTGTTCCTTTTTCACACTGAAACGACTGGACCGATTTTGATCAAATTTAGAATGGAGATAGCTGGTACCTTTTATTAAAACATAGGTTACTTTTATCCCGGAAATTTGCATCGATCCCGCGGGATAGCGATAAACATGTGAAGGTCGTAGCTGCCTAGAGTCGCAACGTACATAAATAATTATTGTTGATTATAGTTCTTAACCCGTCGTAGGTATGTTTAAGACACGGATCCATGCTCAATTTAAGACTATCTTTTTGTATTTTTTATTTAAATCAGAAGAATTTGTTTGTATTAAAACAAAATGAGGCTACAATGCAGTACTTTTTTGAGCTGCCGCATACGAGGGGTTAAGTATAATTCTACGCGGACGAAGTCGCAGACAGAAGCTAGTACGGAATAGTCATTTAAGTAATTAGAAGTTTGACGGTGGTAGCGATCTGGACCTGGGTGGACCTTGCACTATCTACCTACCCGCAAATCTTTACAAACCGAACTACTTGCTGAAATATTTCGAAATAATTCTAAAACACCATGTATATGTCATATATGTGCCAAGTTTATGCATGTAACACTCGTGCAACACCCTCTATATAACTGTTCCCCGCACCTTGCCATACAACATACGAATCGTAGCGCGTAAAACTGGATACATAGAGCATCAAACCTTAAGAAGGCGTCTTTTTATTAGCACCACTGTTTACAGACCGACTGCAATCTGACTGCAACGTTTTTTTTTTTATGTGAATAGGAAGGCAAACGAGCAAGCGGGTCATCTGATGATAAGAGATCACCACTCACACGTACATCTTTAATAACAACCGCTTATGGGTGCGACCAAACCGCCGCGTATACGCAGTGACGTGCCGTATGCGTCACGTTTTCTCACCGTTTCTTCATAAAATTTTTTGCGATTCCGTAACGTCACCGTTTTTTAAGCGGCGGTGTGGTCGCACCCTAAATGTGTCCTCGCCCGCGCGGTGCACGGGCGCGGGGTGGGACGACCACGGGGGCCGAGAGAGGTGCGGGTGGCAGGCGCACCAACTAAAAACCACACGGATTCCCTAACCGAATGTGATGCGAGGCGTTACGGGAGCTCTAAGTGTTACCGCGACGCCCCTCAACCACCCCGGGATGTGGGGCACCTGTGCAATGCAGTAGGCTTATTACGTACCTCGCTCGCAATCGCCATCATGTTCATTTTGACAGTTCTTCTATAAATGTGACAGCTAGCTGATTCCGATGCCAATTGTCAGCCCATACATGAACTGTCAAAATGAACACGATGGTGATTGCGAGCGAGTTAGACAATAATCCTACAGCCTGCCTAGCACGACAGCGCACAAAGAGTCGCGTTGCGCGCGAGATAGATTATCCGTCTCTTTCTAGAACGAACAGTTAGAAAAAGACGGGCAATCTATCTCGCGCGCGACGCGACTCTTGTGCACTGTCGTGCTAGACGTGCAGGTTTGGGAATTCCCGCCCTCCCCCGCGGTGCCGCTTGGATTTTTATAGAGGTTGTCTCCCCGTGGCCCCCGTCTTGAAAAAGACAGCGGCCCACGTTCTCGGTGCCTGCGGGCCGGGGTTACGTGTTGACTGACATTGGCCGAAGCCACGGCGCTCCACGATCGCGTCCCTTACAGGGCGCACCGCTCTGACGGCAGGCGTATGCCCCCCGAACCTCACGTTAGCTCTCACACCCACATGTACTTTATAAATCACTAGCTGTTGCCAGCGACTTCGTCTGCAAAGAATTCGTTTATCGCTATCCCGTGGGAATTTTCCGGGATAAAAAGTAGCATATGTGCTATTCCAGACTTTTCTCTATCTATGTGCCGAATCTCATCTAGATTTGTTGGGCCGTTCTGGCGTGATTGAGTAACAAACAAACATCCATCCATCCATCCATACTTTCACATTTATAATATACCCAATTACGCAGCCGGGGAATTACGGGCACAAGAGGCATTTCATCTAAGTCCTAGAGGTTGGCAACGCATCTGCAATCCCTCCGGGGATGCGGGTGTCTATGGGCAGTGGTGATCGCTTACCATCAGGTGACCCACTTGCTCGTTTGCCTTCCAATTCACATAAAAAAAAAAAAAAATAGTTAGATTAGATTTATTTCGGACATCAAGGTCCATATCGGTTTAGTAATACAACTTAAACACTATGTTAGTTAAATAAAAATTAGAATTAAAATATAAATAAAAAATACAAATACTACTCTGAAAGCAGAGCGGTACCGAACATCCTAGGTCAATATGCAATTACACACGGAAAAAACAGTCGATGACAGCTCCAGTTGGTTTAATGCTCTAAGATACAGGGCACACCATTCATCGCAGGGCCTAAAATATTTACCGCCTCCACCTAACTACCTATAATACCTTCATTGTGCACGTTATGAGCCATTCGCGGAGATCGTGTAACTTTTGTACCGCGTTCCTATTTTTGGAAGAACGAGAATTGTAGCTGAATTGAGGAGTAAATACACGATGGGGTTTATTTTAACCATGTACAGGTATATGTATATCGGCAACCATTTCGATATATAAATTAAAAAAACACCGGGTAGCACTCCGGCAGAAGTAAAAACTACACACACGCACACTCGCGCAAAAAGAAAAAAAAACAGAAAAGAAAAAACTACACGATATTTGAACGCACTGTAATGTTATTCCACACCTTATACCACTAGGTCAAACGCAGATACGTTAAAGCGACGAAATTAACGTACACTTCAAAAATCGATAGCGACTCTAGCTTCATTCGTATTTCAAAATAAGCTCTCAGAGGATTCTGATATCCTGGTAGGTACTTAAACTCTCCTTCCGTCTTACGCCTGACACGAGTTTAACATTTTTTACCCATCCCAAAGTGCTCAGCGCCACTAAAGCAGTTTTCAACTTCAAAAATTATAAAACTCCCCACGCATTGATAAATAGTAATACTCTTCAAGCTACTGGACTGATTTTAACCAAACATGGCTTAAAACCACCGCAAGGAAACTGGCTTTCGAATGAAAAACTGAGTATATTGCTGAGTCTTAGAAAATGTTCCATTTAATGTGGGTCACAATGCCATCATTAACCGAAAAATTCCAATTTCAAAAAGTCAACCGTTATTCTAAACCCATACTTACACGGAAGTCTCTAACACTGGCAACGTCTTAATTTAGCTCGTAATTAAGGAGCCCAGCACGTCAAATTAATTACGTCGGATAATCACAGTTGAAACTCTAGAGGGTTTTTTAAGTTCTTGAAACGCTGACTTTTTTTTTAATTGAATCAAAATGTATTAAGAACACAAAATTAAAAGTGTTGCCATGTTTTTTTTTAAGAAAAAAAATCTTCGTGATTTAAGCTTTTGCTTGATTTACAATGTTCGTATATATTTACGGATCAAAATCTTGCAATTTTCTCCCACTTCCGGTAGAATTATTTCTGCTCCTTTCACCTTGTAAACAATGTTGTCTCTTCGAAATAATTCTAATGTTATAGTTTTAAATTAAGTCCGTATTTGTGTGTGTATAGTATTTTCGAAGGCAAATAAACTTTATCTTGAGATAAAATACAATAATCTGGTAGTGAAACTCTGGTTCAGCCATTACCATCTCCCTAAGAAGGAATTCTTCAACGTTTGGTCCGATTGTCTTAAAATTCTTAAAAAGTATACTTTTTGTCAATTAAATAGTATTAATGACAATGCAATTAAAGTCATTCGGGGTTGAGACCTTAGGTCCGTGGGGTCCCAGCGCGCATGTATTCATGAAAGAATTGACTAAGAGGCTGATCGACTGCAACGGAGACCAAAGAGCTGGCAGCTTCCTCGCTCAGCGTATTAGTATTGCAATACAGCGGGGAAATGCTGCCAGCATCTTTGGCTCAATGCCGCGGGGGAGTACGTTTTTAGATTTATTTTAGTTTTAGTTAAATTAGTTTATCTTGTTATTTATATTTAAGTTGTATTTTTAGGAGTTTTGTTAAATAAATATATTATTAAAGTCTATAAGAGCTTTATAAGAAGGTTTTTGAAGTGAAAATTTCTTTAGCGGCATTGAACACTTTTTGGCATGGGTAAAAAATTTTAAACTTGCGTCAGGCGTAAGAGGAGGGAGAGTTTAAATACCAGGATATCAAGATCCTCTAAGAGCTTATTTTGAAATACGAATGAATCGCGTTCGATTTTTGAAGTGTTTTTTTGTTGAGTCGTGGAGCAAAAGTACTAGGGCATCACCACATGTCATTGTTAGGTAGATACGTAGGTTTTTTTTTTTGCCTGAATCTTTTTAAGCCAACCAAGGTCTTGGAATCTTGAATGGTTAAAATATTAAGTAAAAAGTTTAAAACAACACGTTTCTTATTTTATAACTTTAATTTTTAGTAGGTACTTACAAAGCTTGATAAACGACAGCAAAGGAGGAAGTATTTAATTCGACTGTAGTTTATTTATTTAATGTAAAGCTAAAATATGTATTATTATATTTCAAGAAATTCATGCAACGAGGAAAAATGGTAGTAAAAATATTTAATGGGACAATATTTTAAAAGGTTTCGGCTTTCGTTATTTCAGCGCATGCATTATCCTTGAACAAACGACATATCATTGTTAGAGTCTGTTATGACAGATTTAGTGGAAAATTTATTAATGTGACATTTTTGTTTTGTGATATTTGTTCTGAAAATACATCGTGTAATGTGTTTCCTGACATTGACTTATCTGAAAATTAATAAAAACGGAATCTAAAGCTTTTTTTATAAATATTTCTAGTAGACGCCATGGCTGTCGGCAAGAAAAAAGTGGACATGGGCAGGGCACATTGCGAGAATGGACGAGAGTCGCTAGACAAGGCGAGGCCTTGAATGGAGACCCAGAGCGGATACTCGAGGGCGCGGCAGATCCCAGCGCTGGATGGACGACATTCGACGGCACGGAGGTCGGGACTGGATGAGGCACAAACTCGCCAAGAGTGGAAGAAGAGGGAAGAGGCCTACATCCAAGATTGGACCACCAAAAGGCCATGCTGATCATGATGATGACCAAATTAGTTCTTAAATATAGTACCTTTCATTAATGCTCCTCTCTTCGTTTAAGAAATTTTCTCGGAAAACATTACGTCTACACTATGATTGACTTCCATGCTGGGAAAAAATAAAAACATGTATGTACCAGTTGCTTCTCTTCCTCCGCAGATCGTAAAAGCTCGTCGAGGGAATGGGCGAAATCTTAGGAATCATAGGCGATGCGGCTAGCAATCTATCCCTATTTTGATTCCCCTTTCCACCTATCATGCTAAGTGTGGCATTTAGGTCTTGATACCTTTGGTTCAGTCTACCCCACAAGACATAGACGTGATTTATGTATGTATGTATGTATGAAAATAAAATAATAAAATAATAATATTTAATAAATTAAATTAAATACCTAATTAATATTATTGTATTAATTAAATAATATATATTTTTTTATTTAATATTATTTTTAATTGCATTAAATAAATATATAAAATAAAACCTTAGCAGATCCATGTCAACCGTATTAGCTAGCCATACACGTACGGTACGGATTTATCCGTCGGATCTGCCTGACAGACGTGTCTTTCGGACACAACCGTCAATGTGTGGCGAGAAATAGACACAGATTTGTCCGCCGGGTATCTGTCCGCTGACCGTGCTCAAGACCAACGGTCTATTTCTCGGCACAGATTGACGGATGTGTTCGCCAGACACCAGCAAGACACATCTGTCAGGCATATCCGACTGACAAATCCGTGGTGTATGGCTAGCTATTGGGCAATTCGGGCATCGTCCCTAATTCCCCACTAAAATTGACCTATAAAACGGCACACGTAAGTATCTTTTGAGCCGGGTTGGTCATAAATTCATAGTAAGTGAAGGTCGGAGCTACTGTGCACTAAACTCACCCCTAGATAATGCTTGGTGACAAATGGCATACGGGTTGGAAGATATAATGGTTTTTAAATGGCGAGACGGTGACTGTTTAGAACTAGTTAATGGGAATTAAAAAAAAAAAAATTGGTTGCCTGTAAAGTCGGTATACGGGCGAAAGTTTTACGTGACAACGACTTTGAGTGGTAAAATAATTTTAATGTGAATATTCATTCGTATAGTAGGAAGAAGGATGAAATAATAGTAACAATTTAAAACATTTATTTATACAAAGAATTATATTTAAAACATTAATTTATACAAAGAATCTAAATCGAAATAGAAGCGCAAGACATGAACCGGTGTGTATGCCTATCTCTCTCACTCTCTCTCTCTCGCTCTGTCTCTCTCGCTCTTAGGCGGGCTAACTGTGCTCGAGTGGAAGGGACGCGTGCCTTTCACTTTTTATGTCTGTCTCTCTCGCTCTTAGGCGGGCTAACCATGCCCGCGTGCCTCTCACTCGCTCTCATTGTGAGCGCATAACGTGAGCGGAGCGTAACGCAGTTTCTTGAAGTGTCACCCGGCAAACCAATTTATAAGACGTTGTCACGTCAAAAAGCGACGGGTAGCACTCCGGGAGTGCCGGCAGAAGTGAAAACAGCAGCTTAGATTATATTTTAATGTTGTAACCTACATGACGCTCGAGATGCGTACTGTAATGGCCGCTTACAAAAAAGAAACGTTCGTATTAATCTATACCTATTGACAGACCTCTAACAATGTGCTGATGCCCTAGTACTTTTGCTCCACGACTCAACAAAAAACACTTCAAAAATCGAACGCGATTCATTCGTATTTAAGGGGGTTGCTCTTCCATACAAATCTTCCGTGCAGCTGCATTTCGTCCACAGGCTTAATTTTAATGCGGTTTTTTGAGGATAGTTAGATATGGATATATTGTGTGCGCAAATTACAAAAAGGAGTGCATTTATCATACCGAAATTGCAGTACGATGCAGTAAATTTTGATGCATTTTACAATAGTGTGAGTGCCTAGTGTCAAATAAAAATGGTTGTAATAACCAATCGACTATTTCGAGCAGTCACGTGACCACTAATGTGGCTCAGTAGTTATGACTCAAAGAACTGAATAGTTAGTGACCAAGTTCAAATCCCGAGGCCGCATTTGATTTTTTTTTTTTTTCTAAACATTTTTTTATATAATTTACAAATAATAGGTGAGTAACACCATCTCAATGAGATGTAGAAAACTTTATGTTAAATTCAATATTTTTCTTGTCAAACCAAATCAAAGAAGTGGTGGTTTTAAAACAACCACAAACTTAACGGGTTGATTTAGGGCAATTTATGCCCATTGTCAGACCTAAACTTGTAGTAAGTACTCTAGTATTAGGATCACACGTGCTTATTACTTTGGCATAGATGGTGGCGCCCCGCAGTCACATTGCCACCTTATAACATGTTTTGCCTTATGTACTAAAAAAAGGTACTCAACCACGGAAATTACACCTATTAAAATAAAAAAGTTCTTCTAGTTAATTACACGAATGCTTCTCACGAGAATCGAACCCTAAACCTCTGCATCAAATCACAGCCATACACACCACGGCAATGATTTTAAAATCCGACAGGTGCTAAATACAAAATAGGCCGAGTAAATAGGTTTTCTCAATTATAGAACATTAAAAAAAAACATGCGAGTCAAAAACCTGGCTAGACGGGTAATTAAAAAAAACAATGACATGAAATTGTCATAAACTAATGATTGAACGTGGTGTGTCAAAATAAAAATAGTCATTTTATTCGGAATAAATTGAAGTCAATTGGAAGTAAAAGACGTTACAAGCTACGATATTGGACGCAGCGTAGGCATTCATTTGGACTTACTTACAGGTATGTACCTACTTATCGATTAATCATAATATTTTTTAAGATACAATATTTCAACGTTTGTGTCAGATTGGTAGAAAAAATATTTTGTAAACGCAATTGAAGTGCACAGTCCCGGTGTCTGCATGTAATCAAATCTTGGAAGTGAATTTTGACCCACTTCTAATTGATCAGATTGACGTGAAATCTGGCATAAGTAGGTACTTGTAAGTCAGACTTGTAAGAAGTTCTACAGTAATCTTGAAGTGAAATTCTGGTGGCTCAGCCAGGGTCGCTTTCGCAGTTGGAAACTCATCAACAGAAAGAGTAACAACCATCCACTAATACGTTTACGTCTAAACGTTTGCTCGAATCGAACTTGCTATTGACCAGCTTTTTTAGAGTTCCGTATCCAAAGGGTGAAAACGGGAATCTAATTACTAAGATTCCACTGTCCGTCTGTCTGTCTGTCTGTTTGTCTGTCTGTCTGTCACCAGGCTGTATCTCATGAACCGTGATAGATGAAATTTTCGCAGATGATGTATTTCTGTGGCCGCTATAACAACAAATACTTAAACAGAATATTTTTGTCCATCTGTCTATGTAAGTAATCATTGTAAAATGACCTCACACTGCTTACTGTCTGTCTGTTGCCTGCTACTCTGTCTGTCTGTCTGTCACCAAGCTGTATCTCATGAACCGTGATATGGCTATCAGCTATCATGGTTGTTTAGCACCAGCTGAAATTTTCACAAATGACGTTTCTCTGTTGCCGCTCTAACATCAAATACTAAAAACAGAATATTTTGGTGAGCCTAATTAAGTATGTCAATAACAAATATAAAATTACCTCATACCGCCTGCATTTTGGTTAAGAGGCAGGGCTCTGCTAACAGTGGATTTTATATTTACTTGCCGAATTTGTACGAAAACCTCGGTACGCGAGTCCGACCCACACTTGGCCAGTCTTTGGTGTTCGGAACACAAAGGAGCTTATCTATTACTGCTGTATCGTGGTTTATTTTATGTCCACATTGTTCAAATTCGTCCGTCTATGTCTGTCTATCTGTCCGTCTGTCCTAACTTTATAGTTTTTTTTACCCATATAAGATATATATTTTACTCATTTTTATGCTGGTCTGGAAGCAAAGAAAAAACATAGAATGTACCAGTTGCTTCGCTTCCCGCGCAAATGGTAAATGCAAAAATCTTAGGAATCATTATTATAGGCGATACGGCAGTCCATCACTAGTTTGATTCCGCTTTTCACCTATATGCCCACAATCATGCTTGTTCTTGGTGAAATTAGGGTTTCGTGACCTTAGGCTCTGTCTACCTCTTAAGAGATAACGTGATTTGTGTATGTATGTACATATTTTACAGAGTATCCGACCGGCGTCCAAATACCGAATTAGCCGTCAAAATTATAATTAAAAACTATACGTACGTTGTATACATTTAGAAAGGTATAAGAGAGGTAAGTAAAATAAACAAATAGAAAAAAAGGAACCAGCGTAGAAGGACTTATTTTGTCTGTCTATCTTTCCTTCTGTCCATTGTTCTGGACCATTTTGTGACAATTTATTTATCTGTAGGTTTTATATTTTTAGCTTTGTATGTTTATATACCTACTTTTGTTTTTTAAATACTTTTGTGATTGTCATAAATAAACTTTTTCTTAATTTCTTTCTGTCTGCTTGTCTATCTGTTTGTCTGTATGTATGCATGTCTGTCTGTCTGTATGTTTGTCTGTTTGTCCAATCATCCATCCGGCAGTCCATCCGTTCATTTGACTATCTGTCTATGCGTCCGACCATCCATCCAGCGGTCCATTTGACCGTCCATCTGTCCATCTGTCTGTTGTTTGTGCATCCGAACAACCGTCCGTTCATCCGTCCGTCCGTCCGTCTGTCTGTCTGTCTGTTTATCTGTGCGTACGACCGACTGTCCGTTCGTCCGTTTGTCTTTCTGTTTGTCCGTCTGTCTGTGCGTCCGTCTTTCTGTCTGTTTGTCTGTCATTATAAATATTATTCATCCATTCGTCTGCCCATCCCTCTGTATCCTTTTGTTGTACTGACTGTACGTTAATTTTTCAGATTCACATTGGATTCGGAAGGTAATTTTTGTCTCCAGTAACAGGAAATAAGTGAAGAAAACATCCACTGGACGCGAGCGTATCTTACTTGCTATTATTGTGCAAGAAGGGTAAAAAGTTTACTGCTGGTGTGATGATAAAAAAAAAATTGTTGGTTCTAAAAACACATGAAACATTCTGTAGATTTTTATTGGCGTAATTTGTAATAACATAACATAATGAGATAAAAATAACTAGGGAAAATATCAAGACCGTGAAATGCCAGATGTCCAACAGCGGAGTTTTGTCAAGACTGCTGTTCTGAAGACTTTTCGTCCGTCTTTCATGTTCTCATTACCTATGACCAGTAAAGCAAAAGGAAACTGTATGATACAGGGTGATATTAATATCACCGTCCAAGTTTTTACGTAGTTTTTTACGTAGGTATCATACGCAATCGTATAGGTACCTACCGTAAGTCGCAGGTTCATGGTGGATGTAAGCCGCTTCCAACCGAGGCAACTGGAGCTCTATGAAGGAGGCCTATGGCCAACAGTCAAGTGGACGTCCTACAGCTGATATGATGATGATAATGATGATGATAATGATGACAGGTATCATTTAATGATACTATTTGCAATATTTTAATAACAAACTGAAAAATAATGCTTGTATTTGTCGTGTTGTTGCTTTTGACGGTGATAAAAAAAGTCAGCCTATATAATGCCAAGTAGGAAAATAAGTTATGATTGTTCGAAATATTACAACTCTTAAAAACTCTTAAGTTATGATTGTTTTTTGTATGCATGTAAAAAATATTATTTTGTGAACAATAAATAATAAGTGGCAAATTTCCATCACATGCAATTCAGTTATGAAACTTATGAATAATCTGTCGTGTAAAATTTTATTTAAGTATTGAATATGTTACGTGATCTACAAACTACAATTTCATGACATCTTTTAATAAATTATTAAATATTTTGAGTTTCGTATTGAAAGACTCGTGTATTTGGAAATGCTTGTATTTTTCGTCTTATTTCCCTAGGTATTGACTATACGTGGGACTGCCTATACAACGGGTCCCATTTCGTACCTTCTATTAATAGTTTGATCATTTGTACATAGGTATATGTGTATATACTATCAATCAACAGGCTAGCAACCCATCACTCATTTTGATTCTCCTTTCCACCTATACGCCCACAATCATACTAAACGTGGCCTTTAGGTCTTGTTACCTTAGGCTTTGTCTACACCGTAAGGGATAAAGACGTGATTTAAGTATGTATGTATGTACTATCACCCCGTCGCAGCATTATGCTGAGCTGCAACCTTTTTGACGTTGGACAGCGACACACTACCTAATTGTTATTTTTACTTTATTTTTTATTTTTTTGTATTGTTTATTTTTGGTTTGTGCTGTTGTCCTATGCGTCAAATAAACGTATTTTCTTTCTTCTTCTTTTCTTCTTTCTTTCTATCAATAAAAGAGCCCTGCAGGAAAACTTGAGGAAAAAGTAGTTTCAGTAGGTACTTCTCACAAAATTTTTGTATGAATTTTCAGTATCTTGGTAATGATTTTTGTGTGAGCATAACTCTCTCAGAATTATAATTAGTTAGGCATAATTATCAATAACTAGTCAGTGTGTGTTATTTCAAAGAACTTATCGCATTTAGAAAACATAACTCACTCGTCCATCCCTAATGTAATACTCCTTTCATCCACTCAAAGGTTGACTGGAAGAGATCCCTTAAAGGGATAAGTCCGCCTTTGTGCATGTATCTCATTGTTTGTCAATTGTATTTGTCTTGTTTATTTTGCACAATAAAGAGTTTACATACATACATACATACATACATAATAGAAATGGGAAAATATAAATTTGATCATTACTGGAAGCATGTAATTCTGAGGGAGTTATGCCCAAATGAAAACAATAGGTATCAAGAGACTTGAATCTCCATCAAACTAAAATTTCGTGAAATTTGACAGAAAACGCTTTTACTCCAAGTTTGCTCCGGGTCGGGTTCCTATATTTCTAACCCACAGTAGAACGTATTCACGATCAACGCGGTCAACAGCACAGTGAATTTTCTTGTCAGTTCAATCAAAATGAAACTTCACTAAGACATTTGCTGTGAAAAAGTTCAACAATGTGTCAGGACTTGATTTGTCACTACCCAGGAATAAGTACATAGTACGGATAAAACTATTCGTATACCTGTTACAGCGTGTCAAATGTTTATGAATACTGAATAGAATAATAGTGATACAAATTATTTCAAAAGTGACATCTCACTGGTATTTGGTATCAAATCAAATTGAAAGTTTTATTTGAAAAATATATCTCGCTTTGATAAATTAGCCCTTGTGTGCTCATACCACATGTTGCGTGGCGCATTTATTTATGAGTCGAATGATTTCGTTCGTAGTAGCCATGACGCCATAGGTACTATGGCAGCGTGCACGTTTTTTCGACTTTAGATATCAAACACAAAGTCGAATATCTACCTACTATACCAATTAGAAAAATATAGGGACTTACCCGTGGCCCACCTAATTTGTCCACCTGGAAAACCAATACCCAGCTTCCAATACCCAGAAAAAAGGAGCTCCGCCCAATAGTTATCTCATTTTTATGCACACGATTTTTGACTAAATGTATGACGCTTTCCTCATGGGCCTTACTCTATATTATGCACAACTAGTTGTGCTTTTAGGAATTTCACTCCTCCGTAAGGTCGACAGCGGGGTTCCTATTTCTATTCAGTTTGCCCTTCGGGTATTTGAAAATACCTAATGAACCTAACCTAATTTTACTATCTCAAATGAGAATTCTTATTTTTATTGACCCGAAATTCCTAATGGCACAACTAGTTGCACATAATATATATATGTAGAGTAGGCTCATGAGGAAAGCGCTGATATAATACGCGTCGAGCTGCAATTTTGTTTTTTCGCGTGTGGACTAGACACCGTAGTACTCTGCTTTATCCCACTCTAGGTAACGCGTAACAAAACCATCGACGGATGAAGTTGGACTTTTGTGGAAGTAAGTATTATAGTAAGTAAAAGCGAGTTGAGATGGATTAGATCACAGACATCATTATAAACTAGTTTATAATGATGTCTGTGGATTAGATTTGTTTTGGAGTTGTCATTATTTTATTTGACGTACCTACCTATTGCAAAGTCATCATAATTATCTAATATTATTTTTTCCTTTTATGCGCTATACGATGAATTACTATAAATATGAATTATGATGACATAAGGACATAACTTAAAAAAGGCAGCTCACAACTCTGGAACAAAATTATCTAACCAAACCCTTGACCAAACCCCTAGGCCAAGAAGCATTCAGACGTAGTCCCTACCCGCTATGCGTAATTATTTCCTTTGTCTGAACCTATACTGCAATGCATTTTGGTGAAAGGATCCGAATGGTTAGCACGAGTGACTTCGTCTCATCGCTGCAACCAGGCTCATTCTCAAGTTACCTATTTACGAAAGGCGCGCCTGACTCGAAACGACAATACCTACCTTACGGCGCTAGCCCCAAACGAAACGCTTATAAGTTATAATGCATAAGAGTATTAATAAAATGTCAGACGATGGTGATGATGATGTCTCTACGTGTGAGCGAATATCAAATATGAATCGCAGGTTCCTACATACTAATAGGTACTAGCTTTTGAAGATACTAGCAATGACGGCATATGAATTTGCCGCTAGAGGCGCTATTGTAACGTGAGGTATTATACAGAAACGCAAAATTAGTAGTACCTACAAGTTGCATATTCCGGCTTTACATAACGAATTTTTAGTGTTATTAAGATTGTTTCCGATTATTATCGCAGACATACGGCAGGTTTATTAAAAGATAAAAGAAGAGCTTTGAGAATTAGGAGCCAAATTAAGCAGGCAAATAAAATGGCAGTTAATTTAGAAGATAAATGGGACTGTGCAACACTGGGTAATAAATAGCTTGCTATTAAATATTAATTGAAAGAAATCCTGAATAATGTGATATACCTTACTCTACAGAGGCGCCAACTAGTGAGTACAAATACGATAGCCCTCATTCTAACAAAGTACAAAAAAAATCGACTCCCTGGTATTCAAAAAGGGTTGAAGGTGGCATTGATTCACATATTTGCATCTGCTAGACTCATATAAATAATACTTATAACTAGCTGAGCTGGCAAATAAAAATTCGAAAGTCAGTTTTGGTCTGAGATGGCGCTGCATACGAAAAATTAAAGTTTTTTTAGTGCATTTTTTATATAGTGGATTACATATTCGGCTATTCGTGAAAGAGAGAAAGCCAACAAATCAAAAATCATAAAAATCCGTGCAGCCATTCCAAAGTTATCAATAGTTAAATAACACGACTTACTTTTGTACACGTATAGATTTGTAAAATTTCTGGTAAAAGTAAAGTTGATATAAAAACGTAAATATAACGTGAAAAGTTACGCTAACAGCTTAGCAAGGTGTTGCAATATTTTTCCACCGGCTAGCGCCTCCCATTTGCATGTGTGTGTAAGACCTAGTATCTGTATAAGTTCGTTAGTGACACCAGCGTTTGTGCAGCTATTCTCCGAATTGGTGCATTGTTACCATTTGAGTGTGGTCTCAAAAAATCGGCCGTATTAAATTGTGTGCGCAAATCAATTGATAATCTATAAATGTATTAAGAATCTTCTAAAAACTACAAAAAACCACCGAAATTGATTACAGCGCCATCTAACGGGACTTTTACAATGAGCTAACGCGAGCATCCGCCTTAAGAATAAGCTCTTAGAGGATCTGATATCTTGGTACTTAAACTCTCCCTCCGTCTTACGCCTGACGTGAGTTTCATTTTTTAAGCATTCCAAAAAGTGCTCAACGCCGCTAAAGAAGTTTTTTCTTCAAAAAAATCTCAGATTTTGGAAACATAATAATAATAATAATAATAATAATGATAATTACATAGGTAGATAATACTATACGTGGGCCACATTCTATGTTTATTTCTTTACTTCCAGACCAGCATGGAAAAAAATTATTCTAATAGTATTTGTACAGGGTGTATCAGACACCCCCTAACAATAATCCATTGGGGTATATAACCATAGCTATAGAAGCTAAAAAAAATAGTTAAAAAAACTTGGAGATAAAAAAATTAAACGTCTCTTGTATTTGGGGTGGCGGCGCAAAAGGTTAAAAATATAACCTGGTATGGGTGGTGTCACGCATGACGGAATGATGGGGATCCGGGTTCGATTCCCGGCCATAGCTTTACTTTCCGGATTTCTCTGTTCTAATTTTCAGTGTCGTTTACATTTTTTTACTGTCTGGTAGCTCCAAATACAGACGTAGGTAAACCTCTTTTCCTAATTTCCCACAATGATGCCAACAGTCCCCTTCCAAGGGTCACCATCCCTCATACAGTGAAAGACAAGGACAGATCGATTTCTTAGCATTTTATCCCATTGAAAAGGATTGCCATGAATAATGGATTGGTTGCCTGAGTGCGAGCGGCTGCGTTTTGACTTGAAAGACTTATGATGCTTGTTTGGTCCTGAAACCGAATACATTCAAGTATTTGATATTTTTAGGGTTCCGTATTTCAGTCAGCGAAACCTTTAGGGTAAGGCCTGAGTGGCGAGCGTTTGGCGGCGCGGACAACGTGGCGGAAGAAATTTGGGGCTTTACCATGACGTCCTAATTCCGACTCAGCTCAAGTTTTAGCTGTCACTTTTAGTATGAATCTGACAGCGAGCGAACCTAAACTGAATCGCATTAAGACGTCATGGTAAGGCCCCTGTGCAGCGTGGCACTCAGCAAGCTTATTACCTGCGTAACTCGCTCGCGATCACCATCGTCTTCATTTTGACAGTTCATGTATGAACAATTGGCATCGGAATGAGCTAACTGTCACATTCATACAAGAACTGTCAAAATGAACACGATGGCGATTACGAACGTGTTACTTAATAAGCCTGCAGGACGCTCACATACATTTGCTTGTGTTTGATTATGAACGCCGCACGCCCCGCCTCTCTGCACGCTCCGCTCGAGCGTCCACTCACGTTGTACAGTCACCAGCATAAATAAGTGATCACTTTCTCAACTGGATCCTGTCACACAGGGACTCCTAGCTCAGGATCCAGAGTCGAAGATACACTGATTGTTATATTTTTATATAATAAAAAAATTCATTTTTTTCATTTTTTTTTTCACTTTTGCACCTTGTCACTTTAAAGTCATGTTTGAAAAACCATACGAAATCATGTAACGACTGAAAGCGACAAGGTACAAAAATGATCACTTATTTATGCTGTTGACTGTACACTTAGGCCAGCCAAATACATACGGAATTTTCATACGCTTTCCGTAAGGAATGACGTCAGCAAACGGAACATCGCTATGTAACGGAAAGGGACAGGGCTACGAATTGACGTCATTCCGTACGGAAAAATCCGACCTGTATCCGGATCTGTATGAAAATTCCGTAGGTATGTGGCCGGCCTTATAGGATCATCCGCGTGTCTGTCTGTCCGTCTATCACAGCATAAACCAAATTTAGTTTCGCCAGCCATTTTCGCTCTCACTTCCAGAGCTAATATGATGATGATAATGATAGTGATAAGATAATAATACTACTTTTACTAACTGTGATTACATCTATTAGGTAGTATGTACCTAAGTAGTATTTTGGCATTTAAAAGTATCCGAGCAAAACGTAAAATGTTTTCTGTTTTTATATCTGCATTATTTTCATTGCTCGGAACATGTCAAACAAAAACAGGATTGTAGCATTCAGCCTTTTTGAATACAACTGTATTTTATTTCTATTTCACAGCGAGTTAAAAGAATTGCTTTGTAAAGCAAACATCTATAAATAATGTATTTTTGTTTCTAAACCACGATAAAAATCACTGTTTTATCCCTCGAGGAAGGATGCCGGTTGAATTTCAATTTGTATCATACTCGTACTTGAGTACACGCGTTTGTTTCTTGTATTCGTTTTTATTAAAGCTCAGTAAGTCTTTCCATCGAGTAAATGTTTCATTTCCATAGATAAAATACATTAGACCAGTACCAACCTACCTAGTAGTTAGTGTATTGTTTTGTACTGATTTGTGGTGATCAATAAAGAGTATTTGTATTGTATTGTATTGTACCTACCTATTTTTCAAATTGGGTTGCGACACCTAGGGGGGCCATAAAATAAGAAAGAACCGTTTACATGTTATTAAGTGGTTTTGTAATTATAACTAAAAAATACAATTTCTGCGACGGGTTAGCTAGATTCGCTAGATTTATTTTTCTTGTAAAAAGGGGTTTAAAATCACTGCATTTAATTATTTACACCCACACTAATAATAATCCATACTAATATTATTATAAATAGGAAAGATAATAATATGATTAAAAATGAACACAAAATATTTACCTTGCTACTCCGCTACTTATTATGATTAGATATTATGATAATAATATGATTGTTTTTTTGCACTGAGTAAGCTCGAAAACTACTGGATCGATTTCAAAAATTCTTTTAACATTAAGGCCTAGGCGGACGTTCCGTGATCAAATTGGGGACGTTTTGGAGAAGAATCACCCAGGTCAGGCCAGGTCAAGAGTACCCGAAACCGACGAGCATGTATGAAGAGATTGATGAATGTGGATGAAGCGAAAGAGGTATGTCAGGATCGTAGCAAGTGGAACAAAGTAGTCTCTGCCTACCCCTGTGGGAAAGAGGCGTGACGATATGTATGTATGTATGTATTTTAACATTAGAAACCTATATTATCCCTAATGAGCATAGGCTATAATATTTTTGCGCGGATGACGCGGGTAACGCTAGTAACGCTAGTTAGTTTAATTAAGAACATCTGCTTATTACCATTCCGCCCACATTATTATGCTTGACCAGCAAAATATTCAGAAGGATGGTCTGGAAGCAAAGAAAAAACATAGAACCAAATTGCTTCTCTTTCCGCTCATTATGGTAAAAGCCCATCGAGGGAATGGGTGAAATTCTTAGGAATCATGTGCGATACGGCTAGCAGCCCATAGCTATTTTGATTTCCCTTTCCACCTACGCCCACAATCATGATAAACATTGCCTAAGTCTTGTTACAAAATATTCTCGTATATAGACGTGGTAGCGGCTAACAAAAATAAAGCTATTCCCTTGAAAATGAAGCTGCCCCAATATTAACAATGTTGCCAAAATCACGCGCTCCATTCACAACACCTAAACAGCCACTGGCGTTTTCTAAGCGGAAAATGCGGAAATATTTCATTTTATCCTTTGAGAATGTTATGAGCTAGACTTGCGTAGCATCCTGCCCATTCATGGGAGATTTATTAAATTCTAGCAAGCCGTGTGTAGACGATTTTAAGGTAGTTTTGTACAGAGATGAGATAATTATCTTTTGAGTTAAACTTAACTTGTCTTAAGTTGCAGAATTCGAGGAAGGCCTAGACCAGAGGTTTCCAAACTCTTTTGTTCCATAGACCACTTTCAAAATTTTGCTGGATCCGGTGGACCCCCTGCAGCTACATTACCACTACATTCTAAACTAAATCTCGAAAAAAAAATTAAGATTAGCTCTATCTATGGAAACTGCGTTGTTGCTGAGTTTCAACGATAAATTAACAGTTTTCGAAAAAATAGGTTAGAATTGATTGCTTGATAGGGTTAATTATTTGAAAATAAAGTCGACTAAACAAATATTCAATTAAATTTAATTTTTGTGCTGTGAGTGACTCCAACCTACTTTACTTTCTTGAAATCTACAATGACTCACAGCACAAGAACCAATCAATTCTCACAAATTTTATTCAGAAAACGTCCCATTCGGAGTGGTATAAATAAATATAGTATATTTCCGTGTGTCTCGACGCGTTATACCTACTGAATATGGAAAATGCAAGTTTTACAAGTAACAGTCCCTGAGCTTCTTAAAATATTATCTGCCTATGGCCTATAAGGCATATTGATAGGAGAAGTCAAGCCAACATTTTAGTTCTTCATTATCGACCAAATTAATTTTCATGCACCCCCGCTTGCGATTGTGGACCCCCATTTTTGGTCACGCCCAACGCAGACCCCCGTCGAGTCTTCCGTGGACCACTGGGGGTCCACCTGGACCACTTTGGGAACTACTGGCCTAGACGGATGTTCCGTGAACAAATTGGGGAAGTTTCGCAAAACGTCAAGTGTAGAATAAACCGACTAGAATGTATGAAGAGATTGATGAATGTGGATGAAGAGAAAGAGGTTTGTCAGGACAATTAAATAACAAGTGGAACAAAGTAGTCTCTGCGTACCCGTAGGTATGAGAAAGAGGCGTGACGGTTTGTATGTATGTAAGTATAGAGTTCCGTACCTCAAAAGGGAAAAACGAAACCCATAAGGGATTACTTTGTCTGTCTGTCTGTCCGCTTATTCACCTGTCAAAATCAGTGGGCATGGTGCTCAATAGATTCAGACTACCGTAAAGTAACGCGTCATTCAATTAATTGTAACACATTGAGATTGATACAACCTTGACCGACATTTGGAACTAATTACAGAAAGTTTTATACTTGTTAAGAAATTTTTAGTTTGCTCATATTGGTTCATATTTTTCAGTACTTACATAATTATTAACAAAATAAGCCAAAATTAAAAAAAAAAAATTACTCGGCGAGTCTCGTGGTTTACTCGTAATCGCATTATTTGACTTTAAGTACTTCTTTTATGCACTAATTGTATTACTATTTTAAAATAGTACCTAGCTATAAATTATCTTAATCAAAATCATTTCACCGTATGTAATGTACCTATGCTTTAAACTACGCAACGGAATTTGATGCGGTTTTCATCAACAGATAAGTAGTGTTTTAATCGGAAGGTTTATATTTACGTATAGTTTGATAACCCGTGCAAAGCTGGGGCAGGTTGCTAGTTCTTTACAAATATTTCTTAATATTACAAACAAAAAAAAAGATTTTAAAGCAATGTTTTTTTTAAATGTAAATGATGATTTTAAACATAACTTGTTTTTAATTATCCGCCCCTGACCTGAACCGTAAAAACTTGTTAGAAGTTTAACAGCGTTTCTTAAGGCGAAGGGATAGGCAAAAGCTCATAAATTGGTTGTTTTTGTGCATGTTTTATGGCGATAATACACAATTTGGAGTTTTGAAAACTGCACATTCTATAAAACATGTCTTGAATTAGAATTCACCGGTGAAAACATATTCCTTAATGTCGTAGTTAGTACAAAAATTCGTTTGCTCTAAGAGTCTCGAAAATATTTTGTGCACGGTTTGCTCGGGTGAAACCAATCTGTTTGCTACCAATCTCGACGAGGTCACTCTAGTAACTCATAATTAAAATTCCGCGGTGCGTTTGCTTCAATTAGCCAACAAATAAGGCTTTAGAGAGTAGTACTGCCCTGATCCTGTGAAAAGGGCGAACGCAATATTTGCCCGCACATTCAATCAGGCGCTTTTCAATGTACAAAAAAATTCGGAAACCAAAAAAATGTTAAAAAGATAATACGGTGAAATAAATTATTAAGATAAAACCAAAAATGTTCATAAAAAAATAATAAAAAAATAATAGATAAATAAATAAAAAAATAATCTGGATAAGACGTATGAAAATAATAAGGAAAAAGCAACGTTGCATGTTCGCTCGGTGGCGGCAGTGCGTAAGCGACGCGACGTTGCCAATATTCGCTTCGCGTTTTTTCATATTGGTTTGGCTAAGCATGTTGTTTGAGTCACAGAATAGGCGCGAAACAGTGCTTCAAAAAGTCGTACTCGTTCGCTTCGCACGTATAATACCTATATTAAGTTAAAAGTTATTATTTTCAATCCGTTTTTTGGGAACTTAGTGGCAGGTTGGTTTGATACTAACTTACTTGCTGTTTAGCGAACAAGCATGGGAAATAGGATTTTGGTTGGAATTACTGCATGAAAAATTTTGATAATGAGGCAAGTAGTACTCCAATGTATAGTCTATCATTAGAAAGAAAAAAAATGATATCTGAAGGTCAAAGTGGTTCCCAAACATGGATCCGTTATCAAAATAAAAAAGACCGCCATATTGAAATCTTTAGTTTTTCGACCGATTAATTTCAAAATCGATATCTGAGGATCCGAGTTGTCTCCAAACACGTATCCGTTATCAGAAATGACAAAAGTGGCCGCTATTTTGAAATCTTTAAGTTTTGGGCCGATTATTTTCAAAATCGATATCTGAGGGTCCGAGTGGTCGTCAAACACAAATCTGCTACCGAAAATGAAAAAACTGGCCGCCATTTTGAATTCTTTACTTTGTGGACCGAATATTTTCAAAATCGATATCTAAGGGTCCGAGTGGTCGTGAAACACAAATCTGCTATCAAAAATGAAAAAACTGGCCGCCATTTTGAAATCTTTAGTTTACCGACCGATTGATTTCAAAATCGATATCTGAGAATCCGAGTTGTCTCCAAACACGTATCCGTTATCAAAAATGACAAAAGTGGTCGCCATTTTGAAATCTTCAGTTTTTGGACCGATTATTTTCAAAACCGATATCTGAGGGTCCGAGAGCTCCCCAAACATAAATCCGTTATCAAAAATGAAAAAAGTGGCCGCCATTTTGAAATCTTTAAGTTTTGGGCCGATTATTTTCAAAACTGATATCTGAGGGTCCGAGAGGTCCCCAAACATAAATCCGTTATCAAAAATGAAAAAAGTGGCCGTCATTTTGAAATCTTTAAGTTTTGGGCCGATTATTTTCAAAATCGATATCTGAGGGTCCGAGTGGTTGTCAAACAAAAATCTGCCACCGAAAATGAAAAAACTGGCCACCATTTTGAATTCTTTACTTTCTAGACCAATTGTTTTCAAAATCGATATCTGAGGATCCGAGTGGTCCCCAAACATGAATCCGTTTTTAAAAATTAAAAAAGTGGCCGCCATTTTGAAATCTTTAAGTTTTGGACCGAATATTATCAAAATCGATATCTAAGGGTTCGAGTAGTCGTGAAACACAAATCTGCTATCAAAAATGAAAAAACTGGCCGCCATTTTGAAATCTTTAGTTTACCGACCGATTGATTTCAAAATCGATATCTGAGAATCCGAGTTGTCTCCAAACACGTATCCGTTATCAAAAATGACAAAAGTGGCCGCCATTTTGAAATCTTTAGTTTTTGGACCGATTATTTTCAAAACCGATATCTGAGGGTCCGAGAGCTCCCCAAACATAAATCCGTTATCAAAAATGAAAAAAGTGGCCGCCATTTTGAAATCTTTAAGTTTTGGGCCAATTGTTTTCAAAATCGATATCTGAGGATCCGAGTGGTCCCCAAACATGAATCCGTTTTTAAAAATTAAAAAAGTGGCCGCCATTTTGAAATCTTTAAGTTTTGGACCGAATATTATCAAAATCGATATCTAAGGGTTCGAGTGGTCGTGAAACACAAATCTGCTATCAAAAAAGAAAAAACTGGCCGCCATTTTGAAATCTTTAGTTTACCGACCGATTGATTTCAAAATCGATATTTGAGAATCCGAGTTGTCTCCAAACACGTATCCGTTATCAAAAATGACAAAAGTGGCCGCCATTTTGAAATCTTTAGTTTTTGGACCGATTATTTTCAAAACCGATATCTGAGGGTCCAAGAGCTCCCCAAACATAAATCCGTTATCAAAAATGAAAAAAGTGGCCGCCATTTTGAAATCTTTAAGTTTTGGGCCGATTATTTTCAAAATCGATATCTGAGGGTCCGAGTGGTTGTCAAACACAAATCTGCTACCGAAAATGAAAAAACTGGCCACCATTTTGAATTTTTTACTTTCTAGACCAATTGTTTTCAAAATCGATATCTGAGGATCCGAGTGGTCCCCAAACATGAATCCGTTTTTATAAATGAAAAAACTGGCCGCCATTTTGAAATCTTTAGTTTACCGACCGATTGATTTCAAAATTAATATCTGAGAATCCGAGTTGTCTCCAAACACGTATCCGTTATCAAAAATGACAAAAGTGGCCGCCATTTTGAAATCCTTAGTTTTTGGACCGATTATTTTCAAAACCGATATCTGAGGGTCCGAGAGGTCCCCAAACATGAATCCGTTTTTAAAAATGAAAAAAGTGGACGCCATTTTGAAATCTTTAAGTTTTGGTCCGATTTTTTTCAAAATCGATATCTAAGGGTCTGAGTGGTCGTGAAACACAAATCTGCTATCAAAAATGAAAAAACTGGCCGACATTTTGAAATCTTTAATTTTCCGACCGATTGATTTCAAAATCGATATCTGAGGATCCGAGTTGTCTCCAAACACGTATAATACGTTATCAAAAATGACAAAAGTGGCCGCCATTTTGAAATATTTAGTTTTCAGACCGATTATTTTCAAAACCGATATCTGAGGGTCCGAGAGGTCCCCAAACATAAATCTGTTTTTAAAAATGAAAAAAGTGGCCGCCATTTTGAAATCTTTAAATTTTGGATCGATTATTTTTAAAATCGATATCTGAGGGTCCGAGTGGTCATCAAACACAAATCTGCTATCGAAAATAAAAAAAACTGGCCGCCATTTTGAATTCTGTACTTTTTGGACCAAATGTTTTCAAAATCGATATCTGAGGAGCCGAGTGGTCCCCAAACAAGAATCCGTTTTTAAAAATAAAAAAAGGTGTCCACCATTTTAAAAACTAGTTTTTGTACCGATTGTTTTCAAAATCGATATCTTACGATCTGAGTGGTTCCCAAACACGTATCCGTTATACAAAATAGAAAAGTCATCATCATTTTGAAATGTTTAGTTTTTGAACAGATTGTTTTCAAAATCGATATCTGAGCTGGCGGCCTCTTTTTCCATTTTTGATAACGGGTTGATAAATGGTGGCCAGTTTTTTCATTTATAAAAACGGATTCATGTTTGGGGACCACTCGGATCCTCAGATATCGATTTTGAAAACAATTGGTCTAGAAAGTAAAGAATTCAAAATGGCAGCCACTTTTTCATTTTTAAAAACAGATTTATGTTTGGGGACCTCTCGGACCCTCAGATATCGGTTAATAATCGGTCTGAAAACTAAACATTTCAAAATGGCGGCCACTTTTGTCATTTTTGATAACGTAAACGTGTTTGGAGACAACTCGGATCCTCAGATATCGATTTTGAAATCAATCGGTCGGAAAACAAAAGTTTTCAAAATGGCGGCTACTTTTTTCATTTTTAAAAACGGATTCATGGTTGGGGACCACCTGGATCCTCAGATATCGAATTTGAAAACAATCGGTTCAAAAAGTAAAGAATTCAAAATGGCGGCCAGTTTTTTCATTTTCGATAGCAGAATTGTGTTTGACGACCACTCGGATTCTCAGATATCGATTTTGAAAATAATCGGTCCAAAACTTAAAGATTTCAAAATGGCGGCCACTTTTTTCATTTTTGATAACGGATTTATGTTTGGGGAGCTCTCGGACCCTCAGATATCGGTTTTGAAAATAATCGGTCCAAAAACTAAAGATTTCAAAATGGCGACCACTTTTGTCATTTTTGATAACGGATACGTGTTTGGAGACAACTCGGATTCTCAGATATCGATTTTGAAATCAATCGGTCGGTAAACTAAAGATTTCAAAATGGCGGCCAGTTTTTTCATTTTTGATAGCAGATTTGTGTTTCACGACCACTCGGACCCTTAGATATCGATTTTGAAAATATTCGGTCCAAAACTTAAAGATTTCAAAATGGCGGTCACTTTTTTCATTTTTAAAAACGGATTCATGTTTGGAGACAACTCGGATTCTCAGATATCGATTTTGAAATCAATCGGTCGGTAAACTAAAGATTTCAAAATGGCGGCCAGTTTTTTCATTTTCGATAGCAGATTAGTGTTTCACGACCACTCGGACCCTCAGATATCGATTTTGAAAACAATCGGTTCAAAAAGTAAAGAATTCAAAATGGCGGCCAGTTTTTTCATTTTCGATAGCAGATTTGTGTTTGACGACCACTCGGATTCTCAGATATCGATTTTGAAAATAATCGGTCCAAAACTTAAAGAATTCAAAATGGCGGCCACCTTTTTCATTTTTGATAACGGATTTATGTTTGGGGACCTCTCGGACCCTCGGATATTGGTTTTGAAGATAATCATTGGAAAAACCATGCCTTATTCTGTATCTTTCCCGACACGTACAAGTTTTACTTTATTCTGCAATAATAATTTACGTTGCGACTCTAAACAGACTCTGGACACCTTTGACGTCACGTTCATCACTATCCCGCGGAAACTGCATTTTTCTGGGATAAAAAGTAGCCTGTTTTAATCTAGGGTACCAACTGTCTTCGTTCCAAATTTCATCCAAATCCGTCCAGTTGTTGTAGCTTGAAGAAGAAACAAACATACATACACACTCACTCACATCGTCACAAACTTTCTCATGTATTATATCACATACATACATACATAAATAACGTCTCTATTCCTTGCGGAGCAGACAGAGCCCAAGGTAACAAGACCTTAAAGGCCACGTTACGAATGCCGAAATGTTAATTTTTTTTATTATTTTTGCAAAATCTGATTTGAACATTATGCTGTGTCTGTGTAGGCAATCGGAAAACTAAAGCAAGCGCCATCTACTAACATCACAGTGCAATATTTCAATCCATCAGCCCGCGCCCATTCGCATCGAGTTCACGCGTCGATTATTTAACAGATGTCGCGTTGATCGGACTGCTTGCCACGTCACGAACGGGCAAGGTCATTTGCCTATCCCTTCGCCTTAAAGAACTAGAAGTGCTTATTTTAATTATAGCCAAGAGGATTGTTATAGAACTCAGCCGGAGTGTGGAATCTTGTTCTGCCACTTAGTTCACCTCCAGGGACAAAATATAATACTTAAAGTGCTAAACTTACGATTTATCTTCTACTTACCGAAAGGATTTCAGCCTCATATAAAAGGTTTTTGTTTAAAACTTTTAATACGGTCAATATTTCGAAGGATAACTTACATTCCGTGAGCTCTTTGTATGCCATTCGAGTTTGGTGTCTCCCTTACTCGACCGATTCAAGCATTAAACCCATAAGAGTGAGTAAGACCGCAAGACACCGTGGGAATCGAGGCCCGTCAATCTTCATAGTCAGTTTTCAGTCACCAGGGCCCTATCATAGATCGCTTAATAGTTATCTACCCCGCCAAAGCGACAATTGTCGGTGACATTGTGATAATTCTGTTTACATTACAAACTCGACGAGAATTTACGCCGGCAATTGTCAATACGAAGATAAATTTACAATTCGAATTGTCGCTAGTCACTGACAACTTGTCGAATTGGTGAAATCGGCGCCAGGTAATCCGCTGTCAAATAATTGTCATGTCCATTCCACCATCCAATACATACATACATATCGTCACGCCTCTTTTCCACAGGGTAGGCAGAGACTACTTTGTTCCACTTGCTACGATCCTGACATACCTCTTTCGCTTCATCCACATTCATCAATCTCTTCATACATGCTCGTCGGTTTCGGGTACTCTTGGCCTGGCCTTTTTCCAAAACGTCCCCAATTTGATCATGGAACGTCCGCCTAGGCCTTCCCCTCCCAACGCACCCATTCACACTCCCCATATAAATCTGTTTAGTTAATCTTCTTTCATCCATCCTCTCTACGTGACCAAACCAACTAAGCATACTTTTTTCTATCCTAGTCACTATATCATCTTTCACACCAGCACGTTCCCTTATCACACTATTCCTTATTCTATCTTTCAGTGATACACCTTCCAATACACCCATTATACCTTATCATCACGACCTGGACACGACTGTTATTAAAATATCTCCAAATACAGAGGCATAAAAGGTACCAACATTCAATGACCGAGCCGGTACAACGAAATTTAAACATTAAATCTGTCAAGACCACCAATTTATAGCTTTTGACACACTGTAATGACTAAGGTTCTGGTATTTAATGTGTAATTAACGAATATTTAACAGGCTTTTAGTGGAGCTTTATTATATTTACGAGTAGTTAAGAGGGATCGGCTAGTAGCGGCGTGAAATTTAGATCAAAAATTTTCCGTGTTTACGAATAGGTTTAATTCATTTTCGATGAAAACTGTTGTGATTATTTTTGTTAGACACCTATCACTGTTCAGTTGTAGTTCTGTGACAGATAGACATACAGAAAAGGGATCCTAAATAAATAAATAAATATCTTGGGACAATTGACACCAATTGACCTAGTCCCAAACTAAGCAAAGCTTGTGATATGGGCACTAGACAACGGATAAACATACTTATATAGATACATATAAATACTTAAATACATACTAAACATCCAAGACTCGAGAACAAACAATCGTATTTTTCATACAAATATCTGCCCCGACCGGGGATCGAACCCTGCTGGCATATTTTGAGATTTAATTCCTGTTTCTATGTTTTTTTTTTATATGAATAAGAAGGCAAACGAGCAAGTGGGTCACCTGATGGTAAGTGATCATCACTGCCCATAGACACCCGCAACCCCGGAGGGATCGCAGATGCGTTGCCAACCTAGAGGGCTAAGATGAAATGCCTCTTGTGCTCGTAATTTCCCCGGCTGTCTTACTCTACACACCGGAACACTGCAAGCACTGCTGCTTAGCGGCAGGATTAGCGAGTAAGATGGTAATTTCTAAACGACACTGAAAATTAGAACACATAGGAAAATCCGAAAAGTAAAGCTATGGCCGGGTCCCCCCGGGTCCTCGTCATTCCGTGACGCGTGCTATACCCCAACACCACCCATAGCAGGTAACCTATAGGTGGTGGTGTTTACTTTTCGGATTTTTCTGTGTTCTAATTTTCAGTGTTTCTTCCTTAGTATATTGTATTTCTCCTTGTTTTATATCTCAGTGTATCGAATGTGGGTAAAATAAATGTTTCTCTCTCTCTCTCTCTCTCTCTCTCTCAGTGTCATTTAGAAATTAAATTTCTAACGGTAAAACGTAAAAAGTAAACATTCAAAATCAAGAAGCAAATTGCTTGATTAATTTGATATTTTTTGAGTAAGATGGTGGTAGCGATCCGGATGGACCTTGCACAAGGCCCTACCACCAGCAAAAATGTTAAAATAATTACAATATTTTTTATATAATAATAATAATAATAAAAGATATTTATTCAACAGTTTGCAATTACATTTAGGTATACATGTAAACAATAAAAAGCTACAAACTATTGAAATGGGTTGCAGCTCAGCTTATGCCTGTGCCACCCAGACCTAACGATCCGTTGACAAACAGACGCTGCGGTTGCGATTGCGGTTGGTAGGACCTCGTGCCTAGTGGTGGCAATAACGGCTGTTTTGCAATAATGAATAACAGTGTTGTGTTATTCTTAAATAGCTGTTATTGTAAACTGTTGTCTGTTATCCTGTTATATTGCTGTTTTCCAAAACGATAATGAACTTATTATTAAATAATTGTTATACTTATTTCGTCGCGATCGCAGCGTAATAAAAACGTACGGGAACAAAAGTGCGGCAACAGTGCAACAATGAACAACGTTGACAACAGACAACGAATAATGATAACAGGGTAGTTGCCGATTCGATAATGTGTTGTTCGTTGCGTGCAAATAATGCATTACGTTATCTGCTGTTGTAATAACGACCACCACTACTCGTGCCTGGTCCTTCCGGATCGTTAGGTACTCGCTAATCTTGCCGACAAGCAGCAGTAGTGTTCTGGCGTGGAGAGTAAGATTGCCGATGAAATTACTGGCACAAGATGTATTCTATTCTAGCCTTCTAGGCTGGCAACGCATCTGCAATCCTCTAGTGTTGCGGGTGTCCATGGGAGGTGGTGCTCGCTTACCATCAGGTATTCACTTGCTCGTTTGTTTTCCTTGTCGTATAAAAAAAAAAACAAATTGTCTGTAAACGGACGTCGGTTTACGGACGATAAATTTACGTGATAAAAACGTCATAAAGAAACATATTCGAACTTTTAGCTCTGAAGTCACGCGAGAAGAACGTGTCTCTCTATCGCTTGTTCCGCGCTTTCGCTCGCACACTGACGTCACGCGGAACGTGACAATGAGTCATGCTTTTTCGTGAGTGCAACCGGCGTTCATCGATTTATAGGACTCTAGCGACCCGCCCCGGCTTTGCACGGTATAATTACCTATGCATGTATTATACATATAAACCTTCCTCTTGATTCACTCTATCTATTAAAAAAACCGCATCAAAAGCCGTTGCGTAGGTTTAAAGATTTAAGCATACATAGTGACATAGGGACTTAGGGACAGAGAAAGCGACTTTGTTTTATACTATGTAGTGATAGTGATTATCACGTCAAAAAACTTGTGAAACACTAGCACTAAAAATTTAATGCAAACCTTGTTTCTTACTTGCACATTTATCACATTCATAAATGTAGGTAATCGGTGTACTCGTAATAGTAACAAACAAAACAATCCTCTTAACGGTTTATCAAAATTCAACTATGTTAATTTAGTTAATTTGTGAAATGAACAACTATTATAGCCGGAACGCGGCATTTTACTGCCTCACGCAAATTACTCGTGTTCGGGTTAAAATTTAAGTATATAGCGTGCAATAAATACATTACATGCCTAGGTGGTAAAAATAAAGAATGTCTCAGATTGGAGGAACTTGTCGCACGAGCCAAAGGCGAAGGCGATAAACATGCGACCTGAGGCTTTCTTTATCACCGCCCAAGGTGTGTACACAATTTTACGTCTTCCCCTGGCCAGGTAGTGGTAAATTGCTACCAATGGCCTCCATGACGTTACCGGGGCTAGTTAATGTAGGGGCCATTCCGACTCAGTTCAGGTTTTCCCTTTATTTTTAGGGTTCCGTACCTCAAAAGGAAAAAACGGAACCCTTATAGGATCACTTTGCTGTCCGTCCGTCCGTCTGTCAAGACCCTTTTTCTCAGTAACGCGTGGAGGTATCAAGCTGAAATTTATATCAAATACTCAAGTTTACTGTCCCTTGGAGCTGTGAAAAAATCAAACTTCTAAGCCAATGCAATCAAAAGATACAGCCGTTTATGTGGCCTAATTTCTTTTAACATAACAAACATTTAACTTAACTGAAACAGCTGCAAGACATTGTTTAATTTTCGGCGAGCGAGCGAAGCGAGCGAGCAAGACGGTACGGAGCGGAAGCGACTCGGATAGGTTAGGTTCAAAGGCTAATGCGCATTAGCCCTTGGTGCTAGTTATTTTTTTTATAACCATCTAGAAAACCCCCTGACCACAGAGCAAATTCAATAAACAACTGTGCATTATGCTTTTTGATGTTAGCTGTTATGAACATTACATGCTTTGATCGTTATTTCAATTGGTATTATATTATAAACAACGTTATACTTTACAAAATTAAATATTTTAAGATTATAATTTTCGTTCATTATATCCAGTAACCGTTATACTAAACGAGTTTATATAAAGTGAGCGTATATGTTATGAACATTAGATAATGAGTTGTTATATCTCGTATTACTTACCCAAACGAAACTGCTAGGGTGCGTCCCACGAGATATAACTACAAAATATCTAATTTCATGATAATAACGTTCACAAGATATAATGAACGTTAGCTATAACAGCAAAAAGTATAATTTTTTGACGTATACGGCTTAAATTATATAACGTTATTTTTATATAACTTCAATTTGTATAAGATTTATATGGACTAATTTCTTTTAACATAACAAACATTTAACCTAACTGAAACAGCTGCAAGAAATTGTTTAATTTTCGGCGAGCGAGCGAAGCGAGCGAGCAAGACGGTACGGAGCGGAAGTGACTCGGATAGGTTAGGTTCAAAGGCTAATGCGCATTAGCCTTTGGTGTTAGTTTTTTTTTTATAACCACCTAGAAAACCCCCTAACCACATAGCAATTTCAATAAACAACTGTGCATTATGCTTTTTGATGTTAGCTGTTATGAACATTATATGCTTTGATCGTTATTTCAATTGATATATTATATATAAACAACGTTATACCTTACAAAATTATATATTTTAAGATTATAATTTTCGTTCATTATATCCAGTAAACGTTATACTAAACGAGTTTATATAAAGTGAGCGTATATATTATAAACATTAGATAATAAGTTGTTATATCTCGTATTACTTACCCAAACTGCTACGCGACAGAGCTCAAACGTATTCAATTTACTGAATAAACGTTTCAAATAAATTTTAATTGTAAGAAACTCACATACAAAGCCTTGTACACACAACCCTTTACCGAAACACCTCCAACATTTAAAAGTAAAACAAAACCGGCGGTCTGCCCGCCGCCGGTGAATAAAATTAATAACTAAATTCTGTTGCTCATTTCGCTAAATGAACCAAACGTTTCCCCCACTCCGGAACAATTCGAAGTTTCTCGAAGCTGTTTACGGATTTCATTTGTTTCATTATTAGGCCGCCATAACTGTAACTGTTATGATTATGTTAACCGGCTTCCAGGGTTACCGTGACGTCTTAATGCGATTCAGTTTAGGTTCGCTCGCTGTCAGATCCTACTAAAAATGACAGCTAAAATCTGAACTGAGTCGGCTTGACTCGCATTAAGACGTCGCTCGTAAATTTGGATAAACTTTTTACAAGAGTACATAAATCGCGTCTATGTTCCTTACGTGTCGACAGAGCCTAGGGCGACAACCCAAAGGCCACGTTTAGCATGATTGTGGGCGTATAGGTGGAAAGTGGAATCAAAATAACGATGGGTTGCTAGCCGCATCGCCTATAACAAATGATGCCTAAGATTTTCGCCCATTCCCTCGATGGGATGTGTTTTCTTTGCTCCCAGAAAAGCATGGAAGTTTTTTTAGGGTTCCGTACCTAAAAAGGAAAAAACGAAACCCTTTATAGGATCACTTTGTTGTCCGTCCGTCCGTCTGCCAAGACCGTTTTTCTCAGGAACGCGTGGAGGTATCAAGCTGAAATGTATATTAAATACTCAGGTCCATTGCTCCTTGGATCTGTGAAAAAATCAAACCTCTAAGCCAACGCACTCAAAAGATACAGCCGTTTATGCCGCTAATTTCCGCAACTCTCAAGGGAATCAAAACCTACAGTGTACTTCCCGTGAACGCAGAATCTTGAAATTTGGTATGAAGGTAGGTCTTATAGAACAGATTAAGGAATAATTGCGAAAACCGTAAATATGGGATATTTATTTAACAAAACTCCTAAAATACAACTTAAATACAAACTATTAAGAACTAAATAACGATAAAATACAACTTAAAATACAATCGAAAAAAGACTAATACTAAAACTAAAACTACTACTAATTATTAAACTATAAAATAAATACGTCGTCAAAATTTTCGGCCACAGGCATCGACCCCAAAACGCTGGCCGCATTGCCTCTCTGAACGGCAATTCCAAACCTTTGAGAGAGGTAAGCGCCAGCCCTAGGGTCACCTGTGGCCAGCACTAAACGTTTCGAAAGTTCCTGTACAATTTTTTTTGTGTCCGCCGACCAAGGTCCCATCGTCTCGAAAGCAAGCGCCGCAAACACATGGTAATCTGTTAGCGCAGAATATTTGCGTTTTGGACCCATTACGTCAACAGAGCTGGAAACATTTAAAATATCTCTGATGAGTGGGACTGAACTGTTAACGGAGGATAGGAAAGCGGGTAGTGCCAAACTTGAACTGGTTCTTATACCAAGACCACCAAACTTTATTGGAAGAGATGCTTGGGTCCAACAACGATCATCGAAGATACTGTTAAGGATCTTCGACACTGTATCACGGAGCAAGGCATCAACGCCTGCGGTCAGATGTGGATATTTCCATAAGGTATATGAATTTGGGCGTAAATAGGCACAAACGTAGGATATAAATTGCCGCATGGGGGTGTATTTCTAAAAGCCGGTCAGATGATTGTTGGAAAAGGTCTAGTTTTGTACTTACTAATGATGGGATAGCGTCCTCAAAAATGGGAGCACCGAGGAGATTGAGCGAAGATCGAGATTTAATAGCAATGTTGGGTGCTAGTATGTTGATTCGAGATAAAATTTCTAGACGGGCGGTGTTAGAAAGCAAGCTGTAAATATGTATGTATGTCTGTATATATCAGTGACCAATATAAAGTGACCCCTCACAGCGTACATTTTGCTTTGGAGCAGGGCTCTGCTTACACTGGTTTATTGATATTCCTAGATGATGGTACGGAACCCTCGGTTGGCCGGTTTTTTTCTTTGCTCCCAGAACAGCATGAAAGTTTTTTTTTAATGTGTGATCGAACTTTTTTTCACGGGTGGTGGGACCCTAGCGAGGTCCGTCCAGCACGTAGAACGAGAGCGGACGAGAGCTGGGGCCTTACCATGACGTCTTAATGCGATTCAGTTTAGGTCCGCTCGCTGTCAGATCCATACTAAAAGTGACAGCTAAAACTTGAACTGCGTCGGAATTAGGACGTCATGGTACAGCCCCTGTGTAGAAATAGAACGAATCTATTCCACCAAAGCGATAATTGCCGGTGACGGGTGTCAATTCTGTTTACGTTACAAGCTCGACGAGACTACGCCGGTTGGCTTCATATTGACCACGCATTGCAAGTCGAATTGTCGCTTGTCGCCGACAGTTGTCGGATTCGTGAAATAGGGGCCAGTAAGAAAAAGACTGGTAGTCATCTCGCGCGACACAGCTTTAGCGCGGTCGTGTTAGCCGTGCCAATAATAAAAATAACTAAAATAACTTAAACTAACTATGAAAAAAAGGAAACCTATATTTACAAATAAAATATTACAAAAATAAAAGTTATAAAAAGAACACCCCGGCTAGCCCTACGGGCTGGGGCAGGGTTCCCAGGACGCTAGCGGCATTACCGCAAGTGCGATCCTCTGGGATATTACACGCCTGCTCTTGGGTCCCCTGGTAGCGTCGACCAACCGGGACGATAGGGCCTTTATAAATAGACGGGGTATTCTTTTTATAACTTTTTTTTTGTAATATTTTATTTGTAAATATAGGTTTCTTTTTTCATAGTTAGTTTAAGTTTAGTGTTTAATTTAATCAGAGTTTAATTTGTTTTTTGTAAATATGTTTATTGATTGAATAAAATTTATGACACTAAAATAACTACATTAACTAAAATACCAACTATATTTAGTTAAAATAACGTTCTTTGTGAGCCTTTTTTTACTACAAAGAAGATTGGTCCGGCACAACACTAGCGGACGGCAGCGAGCGAGGGACAGCACTATGTGTCGAATCGGCACTACGTTAACAGAACTCGAACAGGAAGCAACATATATTTAAATCTAACGATTTCTCTGTAATCTTCGTGATTAAACTATTTTTTTATAATCATCATCATCATTTCTTCTACATCCAAAATCATCTGTGAACACCCGGAGCGTGCATTCGTTCCAAAGATAAACGAGAAAGTGGGTCACCTAGACACTACTAGACCGCAACACTAGAGGATTACAGATGCCTAAATCACTCAAAGTAGGTAACCAAATATATCATCGTCCCTATTTCAAGTTAACAACAATATCAAATATATCCTGCTTAAATTATTTGCGAGGTCTGAAGTGTATTCATTACCCTCATGCCTGGGGGCATACATTGTTTTCGATACATAGTAACATCTCTGTATCATACATTATAAACTACTATGAATCTGTTATATAACCTAAAACACCGGCTTTTCAAGGAGAAATTAACTAAATTCTGAAAAACAATTAACTAAACCATACCGACACCAGTTTTTAAAACCCCGATGCAAAAGAGGGGTGTTATAACTTTGACGTCGATATTCTGTGTTTGTGTGTGTGTTGTGTGTGTCTGTGGCATTGTAGCCCTCAAACGGATAAATCATTCAAAAGCCAGTTTACTTGCGGTGGTTTTAGCTAAGTTTGATAAAAATCGGTCCAGTAGTTTGAAAGATATCAGGTCTTTTCCAAAATGATGTATGCCATTTCTGGCATAAAATTATTTATTTTTTACTGGCTGTTGCCAGCGACTTTGTCTGCAAAGAATTCGTTATCGCTATCCCACGGGAACTACGCGATTTTCCGGGATAAAAAGTAGTAGTAGTAAAGTAGTAGTTATTACAGTTACTGAGAAATATATAAATACTAGCTGTTGCCAGCGACTTCGTCTGCAAAGAATTCGTTTATGGCTATCCCGCGGGAACTACACAATTTTCCGGGATAAAAAGTAGCCTATGTGCTATTCCAGACTTTTCTCTATCTATGAATATGTGCCGAATTTCATCCAGATCATTTGGGCCGTTCTGGCGTGATTGAGTAACAAACAAAAATCCATCCATCCATCCATACTTTCGCATTTATTATATTAGTTAGATTTACGTATTAGGTACCTAATTAGTGCGTGGGAGGTTACTGTATATTTTTTTAATGTTATGTATATTTAGGTACATTGCAAGTTAAAAGCTTGTAAAGAAACTAGTGCTAGCGCTAAGATGGTATAAGTGACAAAATAACTGTTGTAAATAGGTATTAATTTACAGTTCATACATCAGCAAATCAAATATAGACCTATAGACCTGCAAATGAAAACAACTTTTGATGTTTTAAAACTTTAGGAAGGTAAAGGAATCCTTGGTCGACTTCACCACCCGTGAACTTCAACACTCGTAACCAAAGTTATCTCACTAATGTTTAGCATTACTGAACTAAAGTTTAGCTCAAATTGAGACGACACAGATCACCGGCTGATTATTACCCGCCTGGTGGCCTACTGAGTTATCGTTATGTGGCAAAACATAACAGAACTGTTACAAGTTTGTGGCATACAGCCAAGGCCCCTTTGCCATGGCTGCTGCAAATTTAATACACTAAAGCTTCTTATTAGGTACAAGCTTTTATTTTACTTGCGATGTATGTATTGTTAGTATGTAATGAATGTGGATGAAGCGAAAGAGGTATGTCAAGATCGTAGCAAGTGGAACAAAGTAGTCTCTGCCTACCCCTGTGGGAAAGAGGCGTGACGATATGTATGTATGTATGTATGTATTGTCCGGGTGGAATCTTGCGACTCAATTTTGAAGCAGATATCTTCAACCGATTGAGCTGAAGTATTGCATATTTGAGTAAGTCTGATGACAATACAATAATCTATGGTATTTTCATTCTTACTGTCTCTATTTGGTAAACAAAATTCTAACCTCAATGTGCAAATTTTTGTAAAGAATAATGTGTATTATGTTATCAGATAAACTTGAGGTAATATTTTGTACATAATTTTGCTGATATTTTATCTCCAGTTCCTTTATTTACGATGAAATAGTTGAAAAATAACAAAAATGAGACGTTTTGAGGTTAGAATTTGGTTTACCAAATAGGACAGGTACCTAATAATGAAATTAATTAATTAGGTAGTGGAGTTCCGGTGACCCAGAGAGAATCGTCTCCGCTAGAACTAACTCTTCCACCGTTGGTCCGATTGACTTGAAATTTGATACACATATTATGTAGCACAGATGGCAATGTGAGTACAGTCAACAAAAAGTACAGTCAGAAAAAAAGCTTGTATTAAAAATGAAAATTTTAGGTTAGGTTATTACTGTACCTATTTAGTGAGAAAGTAAGAAAAATAATGTTGTGAAATGCTTAATACCTACTGTAAAACAAAGCCCTGTCAGGACAAAGAGGAAAAAACCGGCCAAGTGCGAGTCGGACTCGCGCACGAAGGGTTCCGTACCAGAAAAAAAGGCTAACAACTACTCTGTTAACGTTACTCTGTTAAAATGCCGACTACTCTGTTGTATGGGAGCCCCCCTTAATTATTATTTTGATTTTAGTATTTGTTGTTGTAGCCACAATAAAAATACATAATTCTGTGCAAATTTCAACTGTCTAGCTATTACGGTTCTTGAGATCTAGCTCGGCGGGTGGTAGCCATGAAAAAGGGCTAATATATCAAGTTTTTTGTATGGGAGCCCCCCTTAATTATTATTATTATTTTGTTTTTAGTATTTGTTGTTATAGCGGCAACAGAAATACACAATCTGTGAAAATTTCAACTGTCTAGCTATTACGGTTCTTGAGATACAGCCTGGTGAGAGACGGACGGACGGACTTAGTAATAGGGTCCCGTTTTTACCCTTTGGGTACGGAACCCTAAAAAGTACCTAATAATCTTGCATATCTCTGATTTGTTACTAAAGTTTTCATAGTTGCAATAACGAATTTAATAATTGGTCAATTCCAACGCTAGTCACATTTGTTTGTGTCACAAAAAATACCGCTGGAAAAAAACGCTGCCGCTGGAAAATACGGCTGGAATTGAGACAAATGTAACGTGTTAAATCCATTCTGTTGTTTTAGCCACCCGACTCAGATAAACTACGAGGGCAGTAAAGTTAACAAAAATACTGACGACAATGTACAATCGCTAACTGGGGATCTATTGTTATGTTTGCCAACCTCTCTTGTCAGATTTCAACTACATCACTCCCATAAATTTGCTTACTCACTCTTCTGTCATCCATCCTTATCCCCTTTCTTAATTCTAGTCACTACATCTTCATTTAAAGTATAATTTTTCTGTGATGACTCTATGGTCTTTCATTTTTAATTTTATTTAATTTTGCGGGTGGTAGGACCTTGTGCAAGGTCCGTCCGGATCGCTACCACCATGTTACTCGCTAATCCTGCTGCTAAGCAGAGTGCTTGAACTGCTGTGTTCCGGTGTGGAGAGTAAGACAGCCGGGGAAATTACAGGCACAAGAGGCATTTCATCTTAGCCCTCTCGGTTGACAACGCATCTGCAATCCCTCCGGGGTTGCGGGTGTCTATGGGCAGTGGTGATCGCTTACCATCAGATGACCCGCTTGCTCGTTTGCCTTCCTATTCATATAAAAAAAAAGTTAATTCTATTCAATGTTGTTCCTACATGTATGTATGACCAGATCGATGAATGTGGATGAAGCGAAAGAACAAATTAGTATCTGCTTAACCTTGGGAAAAGGCATGGTGGTATATGTATGTACTTAATAATGTATTTTATTTTTACAACTCGCATTTTAAGTCAGCGTAATGATCGTCAACTTTCGATAGAAGAAGCTACCACCAGAAGAAGAAAAAAGTTAGAAACAAAAGAACGAATAACAAGGACATAACATAAGCAATCTATAGACCAGGGGCTTTACCATGACGTCTTAATGCGTTTCAGTTTAGGCTCGCTGCTGTCAGATCCATACTAAAAGTGACAGCTAAAACTTGAACTGAGTCGGAATTAGGACGTCATGGTAAGGCCCCTGTTTATTAAAAATAGGTTACATCTCCATCCTTATTTTTCAGGTGAAGGACGGTCATTACTCCCGTCCAATAATTCAGTCTAAAACCGTGACAGGTGCTAAGTGATGCCTCGAACGTCAGCTGTCACCTGTCAAAATGTCAAGTTACAAATATGATGCATGAAACTTGACCTGAGATATTTCAGGCGACAGTATTTTTAGAAAGGTCAGGCCTTTAGATACGGAACGGTTAGGTTATGTCGTATGTAAAGTGCTTTTGTCAGATCAAATCTGGTACGAAAAAGAATATACCTACAGCTGCGGGTTCATTAAGAAATATTAAGTGTTATTTCTATTTGTAATATAAATTTAAAATGCAAGGAGAAGAAAAGACTTTCTTGCATTTATTGCAATTAAAGCAATTCTTCTTTTTAATATACCTAGTTGAAAGTTAATCGTGTAAAATTTGAAGGCCCTTTTATGAAAATTTTAATTGCAAGTAATCTGCACTGGTGAACTCAGTGACTCATTTACATTTTGCTTACGTATTTTAAAAACCAAAACCGGTTTAAAACTTAGAATTTAAAATATTTCTTTCAGAAATGCGAAGCAAACATTTGTCCTGATTGTATTAACGAAATAAAACGTGATGACTTGACGAATAGAATCCGACAAATGTTTTGTCACGTGGAATACGCCATTATTCCCCGCGCACCAAATAAATACGTTACTCGGCGCCATTTCGTAAAAACGCCTGTCCAACTTAATTTGCAAAAAGTAAAAGTTCATTGTCCCAATTCATTCTAATCTCAGAAAATCTTCTTAAAACAAAATTAGAAGCGGAACACTTTGTGAAACTTTGTTTTAATTTCGCCGACGGAAAAATAAAGATTCTCACTTTTTTTTTAATTAGCGAAGGCTTGAAAATACACGATCGAGTGTCTAATGAGTATTTGTTTTTTTTAATTTTGTCCCGGGCGAGGGGGAAAATTTTATTATAATGTTCGGTAGGGTGGGTCTAATTGAAAGATGGAGGGTGACTTTGGATATTTCGCGCGATAACGCGATATAGAAACAATGCTTCCCGAAATACAATTATGAATTTTGGGGACAGGCGCGTTGGTGCTTGAAAATTAATGCACATTTTGAATGCTAGCTCCCCTATGACGGCCATGACAGCCACAACGCCCCTTACTTAGTAAACTGGGAGGAACAATAGTAACAAATTAAAGCCAAAATTGAATCATAATTCAAAAGCGAAAATTTAAAATTGAGATGAAAGTTCAAATTTTGCTTGGCCCTTGTTTTATTACTCTTAAATTTTTCTTGCTCGAAACATTCAAACAAGAAGACAATTCTGAAGGTAGTGAAATCACAAGTAACCAAGTCTGTATTTCATCATGAGAAAAAAAGGTGGCATATTATGATTAGAACCACTCATTGTTTTAATTTCCACACTGGAACACAACATTAGAATGTAGACATACTTAATACAAAGTTTTACCGCAAGCCAAATCAAAAGGCCAGGCTTTCAAAAGACTATTCAAATGTTTAATCGATGAGTCACAAAGGTTCTTTGGCCTATGCCTTAGGTACAACTACAATAAACCGACTTTGTGAAGGTAAATAGGCACTGTTAGACAAAATGCACCATCATCCGTTGTAAGATATATTTCCGTAGAAGAAGGAAACAACAAGAAAACAGCAACAATATACGCAAACAACAGCAGCTTAAAACTACAAACTAACAGCAGCGTCTTAGAAAACTTTACGACGACTACGCGAATTCAAAATGAACAATTAAAGAAGGAATTGCCGACGCTATAAACGACGAGTAATTTACCGAAAGAACTATCTCCATTTCGTAAATAGATTTAATTTAGACTTAACGTCATTGCAAGTACGGTTCAAACTGCAGTTTTTATTAAAATGGACGTAAGCGTTTTCGACAAATCGCTTTCGAATACGATGCTTGGATATTCTGCTCAGAGGGCTTTCTTTTAAATATAAAGTTTGTTGTCCATGAAGACGAAATACGAAGGCGATACTATACACTACATAAAATGTCATACAGCTACTTCCATTGTGTGTTATAAGACTTATAAGCATGATCGTCATGAGAGGAGAAGGTTCATGCTAACAAACATTCATACCGTCACGCCTCTTTCCCACAGGGGTAGGCAGAGACTACTTTGTTCCACTTGCTACGATCCTGACATACCTCTTTTGCTTCTCTCGCTACATCCGCTCTAGCAACGTCTGCGGTGTTATGGGTGTCCAAGGGCTCATTTAGGTACCATCTCGTGAGTCACTTACTAAACTTGTTCTCTTGTTTTGTCGTTGTTGTGTGTTGTTGTTGTTTCAAAAAAAAGGCGCCCCAATTATTTTCATCATGGTGGTGGTTTTGGTTAGGTAGCGTTGGCGTTGTTTATTTATTTTTTTAAGTGGAAAGATAGCGGATTGACTTTTACTGTATGAATAAAAAATATGCAAATCGAGCGCGGCTATTTTGGACGACTTGAGCTCACTATTTCGTGGAGCAGCAGAGTAAAATAATTATACATTTAGTTTATTTTTAGTTAGGTCTGGAATCTCAATAAGTCAGGCGACGTCGAATTGTCATGCCACTCAAAATGTTTGTGCTATTTTTGTCAGCTGGTTAAAATATACATTTTGTTGTTTTGTTTGATTGTTTTGCTGGATTTTACTTTATCCGTTTGGAAAGTGGAGCTTTAGTGTCGTAAAGGGATTAACCAAAAAGAGTGGCAAAGGAGTTCAATTATGCAACACATCAATAATTTTACACTTAAATGATAATATTATGATATGCAGTGACGGAGTGTTTCAAAATTCCCTCAGCATACGCAAGCAGCAATAATCTAAATATTATTTGCAATTTATTTAATGACATTTTTTTTTTTTATGTGAATACATTTGGTAAGCATTTTATTTTGTATTTTTCTCGGTTTCTATTTTTCATTTATTTGTGGAAACTCCGAAACTTTGACGAGTCTGTTCCAAATTTCATCCAAATCCGTTCAGCCGTTATGGCGTGAAAGAGTAACAAACATCCATCCATACAAACTTTTGCATTTATAATATTAGTAGGATACAAGCTTTATATTTTTAATTTGCTCTTCAACTTTTGGTCCGATTGACTTGAAATTAAACTATTATTTATCGGAACCAAAGCCGCGGGCATAAACTAGTACCTAGCTCAATATAATTCATAAACCCGATTTAAAAACACCAGATTAAACACGTCACCTTACTCAATCAAGAACTTATTAATCCAACAGCAATTAGCAGTCGGAAATCGTTACCGTCGTCCCGTTAAGCCCTTTGGTTTCACGAGTGATATTTATTGACACCCATGTTACACGACTATGCGCGCCCGGCGGCGTTGCTCATTAGTGCAGTTGATTAGGGTTCTATATTCAAAATGTGCCAACGGGTTGCAACATTAAGTGAGGGCAGACGAGAGTAATTTTTTGAGGTGTGAGTCGCGTAAATTCGATTTCGATTTTTGCAAAAGTCCAGGGACCTTACCATGACGTCTTAAAGCGATTCAGTTTAAGCACGCTCGCTGTCAGATTCATGCTAAAAGTGACAGCTAAAACTTGAACTGAGTCGGAATTAGGACGTCATGGTAAGGCTCCTGTTTCGTTCACAAGGCGACGCATAACGAGTTAGAATTTTGTATAAAGCAAAAATTACACGACTCAAAACTAAAAAAATACTGCACGTCTAGCACGAGCACGCACAAGAGTTGCGTCGCGCGCGGGATGGATTGTCCGTCATTTTCTCTTCTAGAAGAGAGGTGCTGAACTGATTTTAACGAAATTTGATACAGAGATAGTTTTGGTCTCGGGGAAGGACATAGGATAATTTTTATTCCGAGAAATTGCATGCAAGTTCTACGCAACCGCTAGAGTATAAGATAAAAATAGAAGATGTCTTTCGGAGATTGATGAATGTGGATGAAGCGAAAGAGGTATGTCAGAATCGTAGCATGTGGAACAAAGTAGTCTCTGCCTACCCCTATGGGAAAGAGGCGTGACTGTATGTATGATGATGATGTATGAACCTACCCAGTGGCGCGCAATGGCCGGTCGTCAGGGGTAGACCGCGGTAGGCAGTGGAAATATGGCGCACTACAGTTTGCACGCTCTAGAGCCTACCTTTGAAAGCTATTGTAGGCAGCAACACAAAGCCTTGGAGCCAGGTCCAGAAGAGCTTCTTGTACGTCTTCATTCTTGACTAGAATGCTCTGGAACAAAAAGAGTACAGTCATTAAAGGTACTTAGTCTGGTAAAAAGATCATAGGATATAATGTTTGACACAATATTTGACTCACACACGTAAACAATCAATACCTACTTTTTACATACATATACGGATACGAATGCAATCGAGCAAGTGGATTATTTGTTGTTAATATTAGATGTAACACAGATTACGCAAAACGTATATCTACTTCTCGTATCCGACCCTGAAGTCCGATAAAAGTTAGACATACATACATCATGTTGGAGGGAGGTCCATAATGGACTAGGAAAACACTTTAAACACTGGTAACGGATGTTTACTGAGATGCTTACAGTTTGCAAGTCGCAACAAGAATGCCGGGCTGACTGATTGGAGCGCCGTTTTATAATACGGTGTAAACAAGTCACACGTAAACTTTATGTCAAATCAGCAACTTCACAATTAGTTTAAAAGTACCTTCATAGTAATACTATTATTTTATAACATAACATTATTTTAATTTCTTATAAAGTAATATTTTAAGCAATCACCTTTTCAATAATACTCTCCCATAACACAAGCCTTACTGGTGCTTACTTTGGGACTAGGTCAATTTGTGTGTATTGTTCCCTAATATTTATATTTATTTTATTTAACGCGTGCATCTATACATATAATAAAATCGTAGAGACCAAAAAATCTGTACATTGAATATTTAAAAAAAAAAACCGACCAGGGTGACTTAAAATAAGTAACTGAACATATTAAAACCATTTTTAAAATTTTTGTTTGTTTGTTTGTTTGACTGAGCATCACGTAAAAACTACTGAACGGATATTGTTGAAATGTTCACAAATCTATTTAAATACATTCAGAATAGGATCTAGGCTATAGAAATTTTGGAAAATATTAGAAAAAAGGGGTGAAAAGGGGGGTTAAAGTTTGTATGAAAAAAAAAATTAGATTGTTCTAGAATCATGAAACTCAGAATATATACTCAGTAATAAAAATAAAGAAATACCTGTTTTAGCATTTTTTTTTAATCTCACCCAGAGACGCAAAAAAGAGGGTTTTGTGTTAAAAAATAATGAACTTCATACACCTATAAAATAAAAACCAATGAAGTTTAATCTTTTAAAGTTGCTACATATACTTATAATCTAATACAGGTAAATATAATTTCTCAGTTTTCTTGAAATTTGATTTTTGAATTGATTACGCAAAAAATAGCAGAACTCAAGAAAATCAGCTTTCCTCGGTAAAGTAGTTGGTAATAATTACAAATACAATAATACTATGAAGAAAATGTATATAGGACATAAAGCCGGAAAAGTGTGTCAATTGTGAAAAAACATTAATAAAATAATTACTTTCTGCACAGGTATTTTTTCAACTTCAATTATTATGAGGGCGGCGTGAATGAACCGCTTGGCTGTATGCTCTCAGTATCTTTGCTTAAAAAAAGCAAAATCAAAAGGCGCGTTTACGCCTGCGCTACGAACATGTCAGAATTTTATTGTGAAAAAGTTGGTTACTGAAATTGTAAAAGTTTCTGTCCTCAGACTTTTTATAAGATTTTTAATGTTGTGGTTAAGTACCACACTGCCAAAGAATATATAACGCTGCGCTGCTGGGCCTTAGCGCAATATGTATCTTAAACACTTCAAGGTAAGCTAGCTTACAAAATTTTCACAAATACTTAAAATCTGAATGTACTTAGTACCTACCTATTCGAGAAAACTATTTGAATGTGCCTGTTTAAGGATTGGTACATATTATTGTAAGGGTATAATAATAACAATTTTTATATCGAGAATAGCTCTAAACTATCACAAAAAACACACGCGGACGAAGTCGCGGGCAACAGCTATCTATACATATAATAAAATCGTTGAGACCAAAAAATCTGTACATTGAATATTTAAAAAAAAAACCGACCAGGGTGACTTAAAATAAGTAACTGAACATATTAAAACCATTTTTAAAATTTTTGTTTGTTTGTTTGTTTGTTTGACTGAGCATCACGTAAAAACTACTGAACGGATATTGTTGAAATGTTCACAAATCTATTTAAATATATTCAGAATAGGATCTAAGCTATAGAAATTTTGGAAAATATTAGAAAAAGGGGGTGAAAAGGGGGGTTAAAGTTTGTATGAAAAAAAAATTTAGATTGTTCTAGAATCATGAAACTCGGAATATATACTCAGTAATAAAAATAAAGAAATACCTGTTTTAGCATTTTGTTTAAATCTCGCCCAGAGACGCAAAAAAGAGGGTTTTGTGTTAAAAAATAATGAACTTCATACACCTATAAAATAAAAACCAATGAAGTTTAACCTTTTAAAGTTGCTACATATACTTCCAATCTAATACAGGTAAATATAATTTCTCAGTTTTCTTGAAATTTGATTTTTGAGTTGATTACGCAAAAAATAGCAGAACTCAAGAAAATCAGCTTTCCTCGGTAAAGTAAGTTGGTAATAATTACAATACTACGAAGAAAATAGATAGACACGAATGTACATAAGACATAAAGCCGGAAAAGTGTGTAAATTGTGAAAAAACATCAATAAAATAATTACATTCTGCACAGGTATTTTTTCAACGAAGACATTTTTGTCCAACCTAAATAAACCTAAATTGGCGTCCTAAATTGTGCTCTTTACCTAACACCTAAAGTTCAATATGAAATACCGTTACTTTGTTTTTATTTATTGCGCTATTATTCACAGCGCGTTCGGTTTTCGAACGCACTCTTATTTGAAAAGCTGATATTATTATGAGGGCGGCGTGAAACGCTTGGCTGTATGCTCTCAGTACCTTTGCCTAAAAAAAGCAAAATCCAACGGCGCGTTTACGCCTCCGCTACGAACATGTCAGAATTTTATTGTGAAAAAGTTGGTAAATGAAATAGTAAAAGTTTCTGTCCTCACACTTTATGATTTTTATTGTTTTGGTTAAATACCACACTGCCCAAGAATATACATATAACGCTGCGCTGCTGGGCCTTAGCGCAACATGTATCTTAAACACTTCAAGGTAGGCTTGCTTACAAAATTTTCACAAATACTTAAAATCTGAATGTACATAATAGTACCTATTCGAGAAAACTATTTGAATGTGCCTGTTTCAGGATTATTACATTATTATTGTAAGGGTATAATAATAATAATTTTGATATCGAGAATAGCTATAAAGTATCACAAAAAACACACGCGGACGAAGTCGCGGGCAACAGCTAGTACATCTATAAATCACGTCTTTATACCTTACGGGGTAGATTGTTGTGTATAATATGTATTATGATTGTACAATTAACAGTAATATCATTATCCGTGCAATTTAATCGTAACTTAGAGTAACGTAGTGTGAATGCAGCTTAAAAATATGGAAAGGAGTCAATCATAAGACGATAAAACGTTACTTATTTATTTTAAGCACGCGGCTCCTTATTGGTGGATTTCGTAGCGTTTGATTTCCCTTTCCACCTATACGCCCAAAATCATGGTAAACGTCGCCTTTAGTTCTTGTTGCTCTGTCTACCCCGTCAGGGATATCCCTGCATACACATTCATACATACACATACACAAATCACGTTTATATAAACGTGATTTGTGTATGTGTATGTATGAATTTAGATGAAGCGAAAGAGGTATGTCAGGATCGTAGTAAGTTGAACAAAATAGTCTATGCCTACCAATATGGGAAAGAGGCGTGACGGTAGGTATGTATGTATGTACCTATTAGTTAGCGTAATGTGAAATATATTATCTTTTATTTATTTATTTATTATTATCAAATGACTTAAATCTATCATTACAGGTACCTTAACCTAATGCGATAGACAACACAGTAAATTAAACGGTGTTACAATAATAATAATAATACCTAATAATTATAATATCAATAATAAATTAATGTCAGCAACAGAGAAAAAATCATCTCTAATGTCATGATGTCAATAACGAATTAACTAGAAACAAATTTAAAACAGTACCTATAAAAACCCTTAAAACTTGTATAATAAATATTGACATTTCATTGCTATAAAACACCATTAAAAAGGAGAAAAAAAGTTGTGGTTTACTGACGAGCAAAGAAACTTTTGTTTTTAATATTAGTCGCGTTGCATGACTTTTCTATAAAGTGGCACCGCTGTCTTTATAAGCTGTCGCAGCGCCCGAACGTAAATCACGGCCCAGGAACCAACTCGCGTGTCTAACAAAAGCTTATCTACTCATCTTTTACGAATCCCGACTTTACACCGATAACGGAAGATTGATAATGCCGCGGCCGTTTCATATCGTGTTAAAATGTTGACTCTATCGGCGGATCAAAAGGAATAACTTTAAAGTTGTTAAGCTGTGCGTTTTTCTTGGGGTTGTCATTGCTTGAAATAAAATGCCAGGGAAAGTTTTTAAATTGTTTCGTAAATTTGCGTCAACATTGATGTCAAAATTTAGCATTTTATAGGCGATGCGGCTAGCAACTCATCCCTATTTTAATTACCCTTTCCTCCTATATCATTCATGCACTAGGCTGTCCAGTCTTCAAATGATATAAATTAGCTAGGTACCTATTAAAAAATAAAAGACAGACTTTCAAAGGATCCCTTTAATTACCTCTCCACTATTAAATCTGAGATCTGCATAAAATCTTTTCTTCAGAAATTACCCTATCTCTAGATTTATTCAAGCAATTAATTCACCCAGAACGCAACGAAATGAAACTGTTGAATTTATTGCGTCTTCATTTATTGCATCGCGAATGAAATAAAAATGGTGGCAACTTTTAATTTTCCTGCTTATTGCTAGGGTTCTCAGCTTTTAATAAAGGGAATTAAGAAATTAACACACAAAGGAAAACAAATTAGCTGGGCATTACGCTGTAAATCAAAGGTTTCTTTTTACAGAAAGGTATGCATCAAAAAGAGGGTACCTACATAAAATGACAATTTTTTTTCGATTCCCTAAAAAAATCCTAGCTTCACCATTATTACCGTCAAATCTGAAATGTAACTCTCAAACATTGTCTCAATGATTTACTGTATATTTGCGCAGCTCCGACAAAACATAGCGACACATATCAGTTTATAACCCATATTTAAGGATACGCTGTCCAATGGCAACGATCTTGATGATATTTGTATAAACATAGTTTTTCGTATAAGAATGTGACTTTCTTTTTATTCTTTTTTTGTATTTTTGTCTTGAAAATAATCTGTGTAAATAAATAAACAACCTAAGAATGTTAAACAAATAAATTGATTGATTGATCTGATTTAAGTAGGTATAGTCAAGGGCATAAATATGTACGTTACCAAGACGTCAAAAATATCTATACACCTTTATGCCATAAACAATAAGGCCGATATTTGTCTTGATGGCTGAATCGATATTTTGCCCTCGACACGTCAAGCTGACCATCAACCGTCTAGTACACTTAAAAACACAATCACAATAACAGTTCCTTTGTTTCAAACGATAGTTATAACTACAAACGAAGTCGGGGCCAAGCTAGTTTAACGCATTCACTGCCACTGACGCATATATATTATGCGTTTTCGTTACTTTCGCCCAGTACCGTTATCATAATTTTACAGGCATTTGAACGCACATGTGCGTCAGTGGCACCTGAAGAAGTCTCGGGTTTGGCAGCTGGCAGCGAATGCGTTAATAGTTGGTTAACAAAATTCAAATTTCAAAACTTTATTTTGCAAATTAGGCCGACACTAGTCTTTTTTTAAATTATCAACGCATTAGGAAAGACCATCATTGCCAAGAAGAATGCGCCGCAAGGAACTTGGCAGAAAGTCATTATTATCAAAATAAAATACATTTTTACATGGCGCCAACCCTGTCTAACACCAAAAACAATTTATGATATTAATTAATTTAGCAGCAATTTGAAATGCACGGTGAAAAAAAATCTTTTCAAAACTGGTTTGAGTGATTAAATAATTATGTGCTAACTCATTGTTTGAATTAAATGGACGAAAATGTTCCCTTTTCATTTGGCTTTTTAAAAATTCACGAGAATTGCGGGTTTGTCTCGCGCGTCTACAGTTTACATACATACATACATAATATCGTCACGCCTCTTTCCCACAGGGGTAGGCAGAGACTACTTTGTTCCACTTGCTACGATCCTGACATACCTCTTTCGCTTCATCCACATTCATCAATCTCTTCACAGACACAGTCAGTCAGTCTACAGTTTTGTTAAGGATAAATAATATTATTACAGGTTTTTTTGGCTAATCGGTCACACAAAATCCAAAATCCACACTGTTTTGGGAGTAGGTAGGTACCTAAAGAGAAAACACGGAATGTACCAGTTGCTTCTCTTCCCGCGCAGATGGTAAAACCCATCGAGGGAATGGGCGAAAATCTTAGGAATCATTATTATAGGCGACGCTAGCAACCCATCACTATTTTCAATCCACTTTCCACCTATACGCCCATTTTGGATTTTACCTTAGGTTCTGTCATCCACAGAGAAAAGATTAGACGACAGGGCCGGATTGAGGTGGTTTTAGGAGCTCTAATATAGAATTTTAGCTGGTACCCTTGTTGAAACATAAGCTACTTTTTATTCTGCAAAATTGCATAGTTTCCGCAGGATAGCGATAAACATGAGAAAGGTCGTACGTAGCTGCTTTGAGTCGCAACGTAACGTAAATAATTATTGCAGAATATACTGGGTATCAACATCTTGGGCCTTACCATGACGTCCTAATTCCGACTCAGTTCAAGTTTTAGCTGTCACTTTTAGCATGAATCTGACAGCGAGCAAACCTAAACTGAATCGCATTAAGACGTCATGGTGACCCCCTTGGTCTTAAGTCAAATGCTGCGGGGACGAAGGCGCGGGCAGAAGCTAGCTTTATATCATCACATCACATCACCAGCCTATACACGTCCCACTGCTGGGCACAGGCCTCCTCTCAGAATGAGAGGGCTTGGGCTATAGTTCCCACGCGGGCCCAGTGCGGATTGGGAACTTCACACACACCATTGAATTGCTTCGCAGTTGTGTGCAGGTTTCCTCACGATGTTTTCCTTCACCGAAAAGCTCATGGTAAATTTCAAATGAGATATCGCACATAAATTCCGAAAAACTCAGAGGGATTCGAACCCACGACCCTCTGCTTGAGAGGCCACAGGTCAAACCACTAGGCTACCGTGGCTCTATATATTTAAGCTTTATATATTTCTGCTATATATAGCGGGAAGTTTATACGTTAACAGTTTTACCCACTTACCGTATCGGCTAAACATAGCCGCGACTGGCAAGTCATTGCACGCAATCGCACTATTTGTATTAACTGTGATGATTAATCAGTTCTGCCACCCCTCTAAACCCTTTTTCGATTTATATAGCGCTTGTTAGGAATAGGTTTAAAAAAACCGGTTAAGAACGTGTCGGGCATTAAATAAATAAATATCATAGGACAAATTACACCAATTGACCCAGTCCCAAACTAAACAAAGCTTGTACTATGGGTACCAGGTAATGGATAAACATACTTATATAATGTAGAATAAATATATACTTAAATATATACAGCATTCGTACTCATCATACAAATCCCTGCCCCTACCGGGATTTGAAACCGGGACCTATAGCTTCATAATCAGGGTCACTAACCACTAGGCTATCCAGTTGTCATTTAAAGTTTAGTTTTGATTTAAATCCGTTAACTAGCAGAAGCTACTTAGCTATACATACATACAATTATCACGTCTTTATCCCTTACGGGGTAGACAGAGTCTACTACGTAAGTACAGTCAGTGAGCTAATAGAATGCCACTCGGGTTTCGGGTAAATTTTCGGGTAAGAATAAAGAAAAATACATTTCGGTATTAACAATTTTGCTGGAGGGAAGGGGAATACAGAATTGACTTTAGAAAATATTTTGTACATTAAACGTTTCTTCCCTTCAAATCGTTACCAATTAACGTAAATATGAGGGAGAAACTTTATTTCATTATTGATGGATCAATATTTACCACTTTGTTTTCGTGATTGTTATAGGTTTGAGTACCTACTAACAGAGTTTTTGCTCTAAACCGCAGGCGGACATAGCGAAACTATAAGGGTTCTATTTTTGTAATGATGTCTACGAAATCTAAAAAAAAACAACTGAAAAATGAGGATACGGTTAGCATCAAAAAAGTTGAACAGTCGAAGAGCTCAAAATTATCTACACACGCTCTTATTACTTTGGCTATTAGAGACGTGTGTAGATTATTTTGAGCCTTTCGGCTGTTAACCAACTTTTGATGCTGACTGGTGTACCTACAAGCTTCGATGAAAGTTTAAGTTAAACATTCTATTTTAGATACAACACAAACAACAATGACACCAAATAACCAAAACAACGCTAAAAAAGGTTCGACGACATTAAAACAAAAGGTCATCCCCCTTTCCCCCTGAACCCCCAAAACCCCAGTTTATGAAACAAGCCAAATCTCAATTAACAATGTTCCCGCCATCATTACAGCAGCTTGACGGGTAAAAATCCCCCGGTTCCCCGCAAAAAGGTTAATGACATGATTAGGGGTATGTAATTGGCTTTGGCGGGAATGCCGGTCATCGCTGACATGTGGAAATCAGGAGATAAACGGTTTTTGCTGTAAACGGCGTTTGTACAGTCAACATCAAAATATGGATTCGTGCAAAGTTGCAAAAATATTTGTAACATCAACATTAAGTGCAATAATGTTTAAGGTATACATTGTACATAATTGGTGGGGTCTGTTCATTTATTCATCAAAAACATTTCTTTTTTTAATAGCCTATTATAGTGTCCCACTGCTGGGCAAAGGCCTCCCCTTCTTTTTGCCACTCGTCCCTGTCAAATGCATGCTCCTGCCACCCTTTTCGATACGCATCCAAATGGGACTAGGCTGGTCACGTTTGCCGGATGCATCCACAGCGATGGGCCCAAATTACCAACCATTGGATCCCGCGAGATGGCTATCGAAGCAGAGGCAGACCAAGGAGGAGATGGCGGGACGATTTGGATGCGTATCAAAAACAATAATTATTAGAATAAAAACAGTCAAAACGTAATAATAACTTAAACCTAGGAAGGGTCTAGCCCAACGAGGGAATTAGCGAAAATCTTAGGAATCATTGTTATAGGCGATGCGGCTAGCAACTCATCACTATTTTGATTCCGCTTTTATGTAAAAAGTAGGTATATTATGAGTGTTTACGTGTGTGAATCTGTTAGAACCCCCTAACCTTTAAAAAAAACCAGACAGCTGCTAGAAACTCCAAGCCAATAAATTTTACTTTTCAAAGAAAACCGCCACAGAGAAACGACATAAAAACCTTACAAACTTTCGTGATACTTCAGAAGTATACCCCAGTGATATGAATATACGATATGATTCGAGATTAAAACAGCTTAGACATTGTGTACAAAAAATGCTTTCTATAAATCTGAGGGCAGTGTCCTCGCCAAGACGAAAAAATATAAGACGACCAGAGAACGGCCAGATTGTAGCGTTCTGGAAACAAACAAACAGAGAATTCCACTCCTCTGCTATCCGGATAATAAATGACACGTGAAAACGCACTACTATACGAATTACAGAGGGGCTTTTCTATTACCTACTAAATAGGTTCCATATTTGCTATTTTGACTACAGTAGTCGTACAGTAAAGTTTTGATTATTTCAAGATGAAACTTTTGACATGAAACTACCGTGAGACTCACACATAATTACAACACACCGGATAACTCACGTATAAAAGTGTTCATTGAGTGTTCGTTTCTCTGCCGCCGGGGCGAACGCTCCCTGATGAAGGGCTTCGAAATAGTCCGAAACAATTGTCGGAGCACTTCTTCGGCTTTTACACGTGAGTTATCCGTTGTGTTGTAATTATGAAACTTTTGATTACTGCCACTTACATTTATTTAAAAATCTACATCCACAGTAATAGGTATTATAAAAAGGAAATATTTGTATTTTTGTATGCTTGTTTGTAACAAATGAACTCTAAGGGCCTGTTTTACCATTCCTGTCAGTTATCTATGATTCCGTCTCTATTTATTACTACGAAACAGACAGAGACGTCATCATAGATAACTGACAGTTAAGGAGTGGTGAAACAGGCCTTAAAGCTACTGGATCGATTTTCAAAAATTATTTTACTGTTGGCATATTATGCCTACCTACATAATTTCTGAGTAACAAAGGCTATAATTTAAATCTGCACGGACAAAGTCGCAGGCAACGGCTACAACGAATAACTTGGTCATTTCTCAGATTTTTGTCTATTGAAAGCATCCATTAAATTTTTACGAGATTTTATTTAGTTTCACCTGTTCCGTTGTCTTGTCTGTAATCAAATCTTGTAAATCCTAATAATTTTTTACTTATTTTATTTATTTATAAGCCTTTTTATTCCGAATTCGCTACAATTTCAGTAAGTACATGTTATTGATGTTGTTGTTATTGTCTTTTTTTTATTTATTAAATTGTCGCGAAATTCGGCGTGCCTCATGGCATAGGCCTCCTCCGTGTATTGGAGGGTTTGGGCTATAGTTCCCACGCGCGCCCAGTGCGGATTGGGAACTTAAAACACACCATTGAATTTCTTCGCAGATGTGTGCAGGTTTCCTCACGATGTTTTCCTTCACCGAAAAGCTTTGTAATTTTCCAAAATCTTAATAATACTTATATACGAAGGATGAATGAAAATGCACGCACAGTTAGCAAAAAACTTGTATTAGTTAAAAATTAGATTGGTTATCCCAGCACATAAATCACGTCTGTACTTATCCCTTATGGGGTAAACAGAGCCTAAGGTAACAAGACCTAAAGACCTCGTTTAGCATGATTGTGGGCGTATAGCTGGAAAGTTGAACCGAACTTTCTCAGACTTGGCCATTTAGTTTTCGCAGCGTTTTCCTCTTAAACGTACAACGATAATTTCGCTGTGGCCCCGAAGATTCCCGATTAAACTTCGCTTGACGTGATTCAGCTTAAATACCGACTTGAGAATATTTGCCGAACAACTTACCTGGGCATTGTGAAGTTTCCTTAGCAGTACTTACTTAGTGACGAGAAGCAAAAGTTCATGGGACTACTTTAGAACTAACTAGCTTCTGCCCGCGACTTCTACTAGAATTAGCAATTAACATGCTTATCGCTATCCCGCGGGAACTATGCAATTTTCCGGGATAAAAAGTAGCCTATATTTTAATCCGGGGTACCAGCTATCTCCGTTCCAAATTTTATCCAAATCCGTCCAGTCGTCTTAATGTGAAGAAGGAACAAACATACACACTCACATCGTCACATCCATCCGTCCATCCTCACAAACTTTCACATGTATAATATACTAGCTGTTGCCAGCGACTTCGTCTGCAAAGAATTCGTTTATCGCTATCCCGCAGGAACTACGCAATTTTCCGGGATAAAAAGTAGCCTATGTGCTATTTCAGACTTTTCTCTATCTATGTGCTGAATTTCATCCAGATCCGTTGGGTCGTTCTGGCGTGATTGAGTAACAAACAAACATCCATCCATCTATCCATACTTTCGCATTTATAATATTAGTTAGAAGTATGATAAGTAAGTCTATGTAGGTACTAAGGTCATTATGATTGCAATATTATGCGTCTATTAGGTAATACCAGAAAAAATATAATGAAAATAACATTTAATTCTTCATCCATTTTGTTTCTTTACCGTACTCTGTCTTGAAATACTTACTACTCGGTACTCGTTACTATTCCTTAGTACTTATACAATAGAATACAATACAATAACTCTTTATTGAACACCACATTATAACAATCAAACAGAAAAAAGGAGTACAGAAGTAATAAGGTAACAATAGGCGTCCTTATCGCTACAGAGCGATCTCTACCAGGCAACCATAACACATAATTGTATTTTTCCCTATTTTATATCTACGTGTATCGAATGTGTGTAAAAAAATGTGTCTCTTTCTTTCTTTCTTTAAATAGTCAGATTGACAGATGAAGCCATCAAAATCCAACACCGAAGTCAAAAACAAAAGAACCCCTTAAAATACTTCCCATTATTTCGGAAACATAAGTAAAGCCACTCACTAATTTACAAGGAAAAACCTTATTTCGAATAAACAGGAAAATCATTAGGAGATTTAACGTAAGCAGCTACTCAACAGCTATGGTGTAAGTAGGTTCTTTTTGCTAAGTGGCATTATGTCTGATTTGAGAAAATGCTTCAGATTTTCTTTATATCGTGTTGTATTCTTTGTTCCATGTTTATTTTTATTCCAGTATATACTTGATTCTGATATTCTGTTTTAATTTCTTCATTTAGGGGCAAGATAAATAATAAAATAAAAAAAATATCTTGCGACAATCGACACCAATTGACCTAGCCCCAAACTAAGCAAAGTTTGTAATATGGACACTAGACAACGGATAAACATACTTATATAGATAAATATATACTTAAATACATAACATCGAAGACACGAGAACAAACATTCGTATTTTCATACAAATATCTGCCCCGATCGGGGATCGAACCCGGGACCTCAAGCTTCATAGTCAGGTTCTCTAACCACTGGGCCATTCGGTCGTCTAAACTCCGGGAGCTTCGGACGGTTTTTTGTTTCACCCCGCTTTTCAACTGACCCCACCGTACCATACAGTAAAAGGCATAAGCGTTACCATAAAAACAACAGACACTGACTCGTATCTCTTTCTCACTTCTTCTTCTTCTTCTTCGTTACACTCTTGTAGGTCGTGGTCGTCACTTCTGTGCTCGTGACCCGCCTCACAATACGCCGCCACTCGTCCCTGACAGCTGCTCTCCTGGTACCATCAGCCAAATATGTGGTCTACCACCCTAAGGTTAAAATTCCTTTGCACGTCACAATAATATAACGTCGATAAGACAGGCTGTCAACTTGAAAGTTCGACTTTAGCGACATTTTCATTTGATAGGAAGTTGGATGAAAAGTGGTAGACCACTTATTTGGGCGACCTTACATGTGTGCAAGGTACCGTCCACGGCTGCTTTGATCTGATCGGTCCATCACATAGGCGACTTTCTCTCACACCCGCACGTAAAGTAAGGGAAAAGTATTCACGTATTGAGCCTTTCGGTGTAGGAAAACATCGCGAGTAAACCTGCACACATATGCGAAGCAATTCAATGGTGTGTGTGAATATTCCAATCCGCACTGGGCCTGCGTGTGAACTATAGCCCAAGCCCTCACATTCTGAGAGGAGTCCTGTGCCCAGCAGTGGGACGTATATAGGCTGGTGATGATGATGATGATTGACGTACCACTGTAGAACCCTATCTCAATAAGGTGACACATCAGTGGTATGGGTGAACAACTTAAGTAAATTACCTGTTGTCTATATATTATGTGAGTAGTAATGTGTGCGAAATGTGCGAATTGATAAATTGACGTTCCAAATTAGAAAAATTACTTATGTCCCATACAGGGTGTATCGAGTCATACACATTTTTTTGTTCGCGTCTCTCCTGTGGACATGGCAAAAGTTAAGGGTCTACAGTCAATATTTTTAAGTCAAGTCAACATCGGCGTGTGGGACGCCTCGCCATCTTTCGGCCCATTTAAATAAACCTTAAGTTTGCCGACTCGGACGGAGTCGCTAATTTTATGCCCACAGGAGGGACAACTTTTGTTTCTTACGGTGTGTATGACTCATCAGATAGCCCCTAACAATAATGAACTGGGGTATATAACCATAGGTACAGAAGATAAAAAAAATATTAAAAAAAAAATTGGAGTATTTTTTTTTTTATATTTTCTGTAGGAATGGTAGTATTAACTGTAATCATTCCTATAGAAAACATAAAAAAAAAATTACTCCAATATTTTTTTTAATATTTTTTTTAGCTTCTATAGCTATGGTTATATACCCCAGTTGATTATTGTTAGGGGGTATCTGATACAACCTGTATAATAAGTTCTGTACACTTCATACTTACAACTGGTCATTTACTTAAATTTTTGGCCTATACGTGAATATCTTTTCCGTCACTGTACTTACAACTTGTACGATTTACAGTAAGTAGGCAAATCTAATTCTAATAAAATTATGATTAGGCAGCTCCGAATGTTAAACTTTATGTAAAAGCACTGATCCAGTTCGCAAACTAACATCAAAATCACTTTATGCAAATTCAACAAGTTGCTTTAGAATCCAAAAACAATCATAATAAATCTTGGCCACTCTAAACTAATAACTTATATAACCCCACTTCTGAACTAATCGCTCGGTCATAACATGGGTAAAGTCCTACAAACTTACGTTTTCACTTGACGAGGGCGCTACTCAGAAACGAGAATGAAAATTTAGTATAGGGCTGCTTCGGTTCTGAATTTGGCCACCTGACTGCATAAGTTGGTAGTAGTTTACAGTGTGTTGTGATGTAATCGAAATTGTTAACAAAACTCGTTATGGGGACAGATTATACAAGAGTAGAGGGCAAACTTGGCCTTGACACTTTAAGGCACATTTTGTAATATGTTACAGCATTCAAGCCTATCTTTTGAGTAAGTATTCCAAAGATATTATCTGGCCTATATTATTCTACACAGAAAAGGCACTATATAAGCAGGAAAAAAAAATTGCTTAAAAATTCATGCTTTTAGTAGCTCTGCCCTAGTCTTCCCGTAATTCACCTTTCTAGGGTGTAAATGGTGGGAAAAATATGTTTTATTTCAGTAAGTGACAATTCAATTAATGATTATCAGAAGAAAGTGTATCTTTTTGATAAAACTTCTTAATGAAACAAGAAATTGAATTATTTGATGCAACAATAAATGCGCTATGAACTAAAAATGTTTGCAATCCAATTAGCACGATGCCCGAAAGGTATCATTTCTAAAAAAGCGACACTGCACACAGAAATCTTTGAACAAATATGTACTCTATTTTCATATTATCCATTTATAACAAGACTTATAAATAAGCTCTTTTATTCTAATTTTTATAATCTCTAAATCTTTGTTCATAATAATTACCTACTAAATTCATTTGACTTCTGATGATTATGTTATCTACTATTATTATAATCTGAAACTTCATAATATCAGTTGGTAAAGAGTCACAATTCCAGATTAAACTTAAAAGGAGTGTTAATGTGTCGTCAAAATATATTTTGGGTTAACCCGCATTAATACAAATCTAAACCAAACAGAGACCTCGGTAAGTGCTGAACCCGAAAGTACCAAAGAGACCAATAAAATAATTTAAACCCATCAAACACCAGCTCGCGTCCGTAACCCAGGAATACTTCCGCAAATTGGTAATCTTCCAAGAGCATAAAACAATGATGACATTCCAGATTACACTTCATAAACTTTCAAAATCATAAACGTAAAAGTCTTTGTGACGACCTTCCGAGCTATTATTCATAAATCCATTGCTTATAAATTGCTACTGTGACCTGAATATATAATTTTACTGACCTTTTTACGTCGCAGAAATGGAAACCTTTTTTGCATGTTAAAAAAACACGATAGGAAATAATAACAATTGCAATTGTCAATAGTATACAGCTATAGAATAATAGCACGGTTCATCTGTCATTGAGCTGGAAGCGCAGTCAAGTACAATATTCATTGCATTAGAAGGATTCAGTGTAGAGTTTATATATGAGAAATCCCCTTTGGGGATAAGTTCGCCTTTAAGCATCTGCTGTTTATCCTGTAGACGTATTTTTATGTGTTTTATGTACATTAAAGAGTTATAAATACATATTAGATATTGATCAAATAAAAAAAGCCGTGGTAACCTAGTGGTTTGACCTGTGGCCTCTCAAGCAGAAGGTCGCGGGTTCGAATCCCACGCTCGCACCTCTGAGTTTTTATGAATTTATGTGCGAAATCACATTTGAAATTTACCATGAGCTTTTCGGTGAAGGAAAACATCACAAATAAGGCTTAGTTACCTTTCTGGGTTGGAAGGTCAGATGGCAGTCGCTTCTGTAAAAAGTAGTGTCTACGCCAAATCATGGGATTATGTTGTCAAAGCGGACCCCAGGCTCACTGAGCCGTGGCAAATGCCGGGAAAAACGCTAGGAGATGAGATATCAATCAAACGAACATAACGGATATAATGAGTGGATAATGATTTCAGTTTCAACGAAAGAGCTGTTTAATAATTACCCATAAACACCAGCAGCAACATTTCCAGACTCAATTATAGTGAAAACAAGACTTCAACTGCAAATGTTTTGGATTATTTTGCGTTTTGTAAAAGAAACAGAACGTGCAGCCAAACCAAATCTTTCATCGAAGCACCTTCATTACTGTTTCAAAACGAACACAAATGAACGATATAACTTAACACTATTGATGCTTGAACTAGAAGTACTGTCGGAAAAAGTGGGCTTAGCTTTTAAAATGTCAATGCTGGCGGTACCCTAATGGCTGATCTCAATTCTTAGTAATTGGACTGTCAGGTGCTCGGAAAACATCAGGTCGACCGACTATATTGTTCGGCTGAGACGGGAAACTAGCTCGGGACGAAACAAAGACCTAACAATATCAGCTGCCTCGTGAATTGAATTCGAATTGAATTTTGACAATGTACTTGATTACTTGATAAACCAAACTCTTTTTTATCTCGTTTCATTTAAAAAAGCTTACATTGGCAGCCTATAACAAGGCTGTTCATGTTATAATGGTACAATGGAATATTGTTGATAGTTCAACAGGTTTTATTTGCATGTGGACGTAAAAAGATGTTTTAGGTAAAATAAAATGACGGTGAATTTTGGGACATTGGATATTACCTTAGCTTTAATGGATTAAGTTTATTTAATTCCTGTCATAATAAAATTTTAACGACAACTTTCATTCATAGACTTAATTAATTGCTACGCTCTTAATTTCTCCATCAAAGCAGAGTCGTAGTCGAGTAAAACTTGTACCTAATCAAATCAAATAATCCAATTCAACTTGGATACAATAAATGTCTTGTCAGCCAACAAACATAGATTTCTGGCGGAAATCTGTGCTCCGTACCGTGATACGGTATTCCTGTAAGCAAAGGTAGATACGAATAACGTGTTTCATTCTATTACTCAACGTGTATCGTTATGCCGCAGTACACAGATTGGAAACAGAGGTAAAACTTTTGTTTTTTGTAAATTTTTAACCGACTTCAAAAAAGGAGCACTTTCTTTCGGTTGAATATTTCCTCGATTCTGTGCTCACATAATCAGAATCACTTATAATTATGTACCTGTGATTACGAAATAAATGTATTTGTATTTGTACTAAGGACACCTTTAGTCAAAGTACTACACAATAAAAAAGGGGAAAAATGCAATGGCACAAACTAAAAATTATATTATCTTATTACTCGTAGATTAATTAGCAAGATAATTAAAATAGTTAGGTATACTTTTATGGATACATACATGCATCTCTGCAGAATAGAGACGCTTTAAGTACATAATACATTTAGTCCAATAGATTCTCAAATAAAATACTAGAAATCAAAATGAGGGCGCCACTATCTATGCAACTGGCACATTTGACGTTAGAAACTTGAAAATAACAATCATTTTGTATGGAAATATAAGGTTCCCTTTTCATCCGTTTTCGACTCTTCATATATTATATTTACTGCCGTTCAAAGTCAACAAAAGACAGTGAGCGCTCTACCTAGAGAATTTTAATATCCTTTTATGAAATAAGATAGACCTGGGAACTAGCGGGTAAACAAATATAAAATAAGTGAAGAAATGTAACCTGCTATACACTAGACCTTTTTAGTGTACGGCTTTTTAAGACAAGCCTCAAACGCGTTTGCGTTAACACCTCACACACTAAACTCAAATTGGTAGTGCTCTCATAGTCATAGGTAGTATTCGGCTGTCCAACGAAAACGCATTCTGAATGTTTGCACAGCAATAAATTTACACTTCAGGGCACTGAGCAATATTTTATAACTAGTTGAAATCTCAAGAATTACTAACTAGTTCTTGTCTTAAAAAGTATTAAGTATACAGATATTCAATTTCGTTGTGTAGCGTCATCTCTTAGTAAATGGTTGTACTACCTACTTCAAGACCCGCTGTTTAGTGGCTTTTTCAAAAATTGTTTTGTCACAAACAGCTATATTCGATTATGTAAGCTCCATACACACAAAAAACAATAAAAAAATACAAACAATAGTAGACAAAAAGTAGTGCAAAGGGCAAATTACATAACTGTACTTACAGTTAAATAAGGATCTCTTCCAGCTGAGCTGCGTCGTTGTTACTGTGCTATTGCTGTAATAAGAGTACTGTTCGCGCTTACGAAAAATGATTTATCAACCCGTCGCACCCGCCAAGAAATGGATGGCATACGCCGCGGAAAATTGTTACCAGCATTATCGGAAGCGGCGAGAGCTCTGAATGTCATTTGGGCCACGTTTATGTGGAATTCATCATGGATTTCCTATTGCTCTTTCTGTTTGAGTATGGGTTAATGCTTTCTGTCGATGGTTTAATGACGACAAGCGTTTCTGTTATAACTATTTCACCAGTCACCATTTGATGAATAAATCTTTTAGCGAAGTCATCGTTTGGCAAAGTTTATTGGTCTGGTTTGAGTTGGTTTTGTTATTTTTCAAAAAGTTTATTCTCCTTTTTTTGAGCAACCTTACATAAATGCTTACATAAATGACTGGATATTTTAGTGGGTATTGACCCTGTAAAAGTGACCATGAAGTTATAGGGTTTCAGGTTTCAATACGGGTAGCAGCCACTTACACAATGTTTGTTTCCAAGTTATATATGTTAGCACAATTGTGTATGTATCTATATCCGTTCCCAAGAACCTAGCGTTGCCTAATTTAGGACTAAATGAATAGTGTTTTTTCAAAAGAAAGATTAAGTACCATTTTAGAAGATCAAAAAGAACCCCGTCTACCCGTGATCATGATGCATGCAACTGTATCGAAATATCAGGTGCTCAATAAAGGTAATCGCGGTTCACATCCCGTTTATAATATTTCGAATGAACTTAACCGTGAATCATTAAAAACTCTAAACTTTTTTAAATATCTCTGTATCATTGTTTCACTGTAGGCCCATAAAACGCAATAAAAACGAACATTATTAACAACTAAGCAAATCCTATATAAGCTTTAGAAGCGAACAAAGACCATTAAAAAAGGCCAGTGATACGAAATAATGTTATTCAAGGGTAATTCTAACAAAGCACCGAAAACGCAAATATGTACAGTCTGTGTTGAAAAAATCACAACTGAACATTAATTTGGACACAAAAGGAAACCCACGGACCTACTAAGTGCCTCATTTTCATACACAGATCCCTAATTTTAATAATGTGTCTAGAAAAAAAGAGCCCAAAATTCCAGTTTTGGTGTAAATTGTAAGAGGATAGCGAGTATCAACTCGCTATTGGGATTTATTGTACAAAACAGTCATTCCCTACAATGCAGAATCAGCTGTTCGCGTGTTGTTGTTGAGTAGCAAGATTGGTTCAAGTTGGTTGTTGCAAAAATATTTTCAGTATCCGGGGCCTTACCAAGACGTCTTAATGCGATTCAATTCAGAACAAAAGTTGTATCACTCGCTGTCAGATCCATGCTAGAACTGTCAAAAATGACAGCTTAAACTTAAAATCGCATTAAGACGTCATGGTAAGGCCCCCGTAGGCTTATTGTCTAACTCGCTCGCAATCGCTATCGTGTTCATTTTGAAAGTTCATGTATGGGCTGAAAATTGGCATCGGAATCAGCTAGCTGTCACATTCATATAAGAACAACTGTCAAAATGAACACAGTGGCGATTGCGAGCGAGTTAGACAATAAGCTTACTGGTCATTGATTGAGTGGGTTTTGAGGTTTATTCCGGGGTGCGTGTCGGGTTACCTCCACGTGTGGTCAGGAGCTGCTGTTCGTTTCTGGATCCGTCCGGGGGGAAGAGCAGTGCTTGGTCCGGTGCACCCTGGGCAACGGCTAATAATTTCCTGGCAGTATCTGAGGGATATCATTGACCGTTGGCTAAGAGCCCGACAGGGGGGGGAGGGGGGTCTTTGACCATATTACCGTACAACGTTGCCGACATTTTGTTGATTTTGTCACAAGATTTTATAATAAAATTTTACCCTGACATTGGCGAAGTTGTCGTCGCTATAACGACTTGTAACGCCACAAATAAAAGAAGAAGAAGAAGAAGAAGAAGAAGAGGTTTATTCCCTAGGGGAAGATAATGCGTGTGAAGAATACCTACTTAGATTATTTCTAACCGTAAAAAACCTTAAATTTAAATAACGTTCGTTTTTTATTTAAGTATTTACTTTTTATTCAAAGTACTATTAAGTAAGTAAGAAACCTCAAATCGAATATGTAAAGTTTCCCTTTTTGTGTTTCTGTGCAGATGAATCGAATTAAAATAATAAAATCGCTGCGTTCTACAATTTGGGGCATGCAATACGTACAAGGTAGGTAGTGGGTATGGTACAGGAAAGGTTAGACGCACACGCAGGCTATTTAGCGATCCTTAGCGAGGCACTTATAATTATTACTAAGTATCTATCGCCTGGCTCTAGATATTTCGAAAAGAGTTGAAAGAGCTTAAGCAATTAATATTGAGATACAAAAATATTTTGTGCCATAGATTTATTATAATTATTATTATTATAATTTATTTTCACAATCATGCTATGCGTAGCCTTTAGGACTTGTTGCTTTAGTCACTGTCTACCCTGTAAGGAATAACGACGTGATTTACGTATTTTCACAGAACTATTTCCCTTTAGTAACTTGTAGCAAATTTTTTGTTAGTAATTATAATATATTTATAGATGAATAATACTCACAAAAGTAAAACGACAAAGTCAAGCTTTCTTCGATAAAAAAAATATATTTATGTTTTATGTTGATTGTAGCTTTCTAATACAAAAAACTTGAACTATCTAATCTATACTACCTATTGAAAAATTTTAAACCTAACTTTTTAAAACCTAATTTCTAAAAATCGAAAAATCCTAAAATTTTGAGACCGCTAGTTACTCGTTACCGTAAGTCGTAGGCACTAATTTTCGCGGGGCATTATAGCGTAAACGCCACGTACTACGCTACGCCTAACGGCGTCAAAACATATTCTGTGTATTTTAACTATGTTGTTCTTCGCCGGTACAACATGTTATATTTGCGACATACTCCCGCATAATATTTCCTCGGGCTACAGTTTGTCCTTGTTGAAATATTTGATGACTCCACAGGGTTGACGCATACACTAAAATAAAAATAAATCAGTCTAAAATTGCATGATATTTATGTATATGTATGTAAACTCTTTATTGTGCAAAATAAACAAGACAAATACAATCGACAAACACTGAAATACATGCACAGAGGCGGACTTATCCCTTTGAGGGATCTCTTCCAGCCAACATTTGAGTGGATGAAAGGAGTATTACATTAGGGATGGACGAGTGAGTTTAAAATTGCAAACACTGAGAGCCACAATACATAACTTTACCGAATATAATACCTACATATACTCATAAAACCTAAACGTCAATAAACTTACTATTTATGTATTTCTCTGGGGAATTTATGTATAATAAAATATTTATCTATTTATTTATTTATTCACTATTGCGATCAGGACCATTTATTTTTATACTATTTTGTAAGATCTTAAAAATATTTTATTGAATCAGGCGTTACTTTGCGGAGGTCCATGTTTAATGAACATAAAATATTTACCTTGCAACTCCGCTACTCACGTGCAAGATAACAAAGCCTGTGTGAAATATATATGTTTTGCATGCAAACCCTCCCTCCACTACTGCCACATAAAACACATAAATCCCACAAACTTAACTATCCCTTACACCACACAGTCACTGACGCGCGATTCGAACCCTCTACGGGATCATTCTCAAAGTTAGAGAGCACAAGTGATGCACATGCAAAACAATGCACATAAAAACCATGGTTAATAACCAAATAAGTATAGCTAAAAATACGGAGGCAGCCCTGGAAATTTATGAATATTTCAGGGCGTCTTTTGTAAACGCTCACCGCTCTCATCCACTTTAACCTGTCTCCTGTTTAGTCTCTACAACATCGCCTTAATATTAAGTTACTGGAAAAAGGTATTAAAATATTTTGACGTGAATTTCTTAAAGAACGAGCGGTCTGAAAAATAATTTCATATTGGCAACCCTACTTAGCGCGAATATTGAATTAAGATGAGTAAATAAATAATTTTAGAATTCAGTTTTACAAGTAATCAACTAGCAAGGAAATTGGCACAACGCATGAGGATCGTGACCTTATGGTTTAAGTATAATAATGCTAATAATAGTCCAGATCAACAACTTCGAAAATTTATCAAAAACGCCAATAGCGATAAGGGTAAACTTGAGTTTTTGGTGGGCGAAGTATCAAAGAATTTTCATTAGCAAGAAGTGAAATTCATTTCCTTTCGGGGGTCGATTGCGAACTTCAAACTTCGGGGCCGGACGCCGTTCGAGATATTAAAGGAATTTTCATAATCCATCACCTGATCCGGAGCTGTTTAGTTCCTTAAGTCTTTTAATAAAATCAATTGGCGATGCTTTAAGGCCGCTTTTCGTGGAGGCAACGTTTGACCCCCGATCGCTGCCGAATTGAGTCCCGTTGTCGATTTAATTTTCGTTATTACAGGATGTTACAAAACTACCCGTAAAGCGGAAAGGAGGTTAAATGTGACCTTATAACAAGTACACTTACAATATATAAGAACTCCAGTATGGTTTCCTGAGATGACAGTTTACTAGGGTTGACAATATTTTTGACTTTCATATTTTACGTGGTATTTTGTAACATGTTGTATAAGTGTAGTTAACGAAGTCGACACCTTATTGCTGTTCTTACGTCACAAAAATAGATGATTGTCACTATTATGATCTTAGTGCCTAAAAAGCAAAATTACTTTGAAGGTTTATACCTTAAGGGTCCTTACAAGCTCAACGCGCGTATTTCGCTAAATTCTTAATTTTTCTTCAAAGACTATGGCGTATGTGTTCATAATTTCAGTAATATTATTAATGTACAAGATAGTTCACTTCTTAAACTAAGATACTGCTGTGCTAAATTATTGATTTTTTGGCGTGAAATCTAAAAAAAGGTGTTTCCTTGGGAGGGCTTTTAAAATTTTGCTCTAAAAGGTGAAGTTTCATTCTCAATTTCGAAGTGAAACGGAATCTCATTCTCGCCTAAAGTGAACTCAATTCAATTCAGTATATCTTGTACTAAAAAGTCATCGTGAAAAACTTGAAGATTCATCTTAATTAATAGATAGAATAGCTACTCAATGTTAGCTAGTTTTTTGATGAAAAAGAGGGTTACATTTTATTTGATTCTCGAAAACAGTGTTGATATTCTGCTCTAAAAATAATTATTTAGCAATGCTCAACTCTATTTTGACTCAGAAAAAAAAAACATTAGTATCGGTCTTGAATTAAATTCAGTATAAATTTTTAAATATCACCTATATATCACGGCGGACTGACGCCGCACCCTCATTCAGCGCCGATTACAGCAGTATCGTAGTTTAAGAAGTGAACTATCTTGTACATTAATAATATTACTGACATTATGAACACATACGCCATAGTCTTTGAAGAAAAATTAAGAATTTAGCTAAATTCGCTCTTTGAGCTTGTAAGGAGCCTTAAACGCAAACATAACACTAAGAAGCCAAATGACTCCATTACAAAACAACTGTAAAGCACAATATCTCAAATCAATGCAACTAACTTGTGTATGCACAACGACCCTGAAGTAAAATACCTGAAAATCAAAATGACTACGATCCCAGAGAAAAAAATGCATAGAATATTTTGTGTAGAGAATTTTATGCAATAATTACGTTTTAAATCATTTTCTGCTATGGGCCACCGTTTACGGGTTATTTATGAAAAACTAAAAAAAGGGACCTATGGACCCTCCCAACCCGTTAGCAGCTCCACCCCTACCCATCAGTACTTTTAGTATGTGGTGTAAAATACCATTCTCTACAACTATGCCAAAATATGCTTATACACGCGTTTTTTCCCCTGAGACTCTCTTTTTGGGCTTCGTTGGGTGGGCCAAATAGGCGGTCGGACCTGTGGTTGGTAAAGCAATTTTTTGCTCGACAATACCATAATTTTGGTTTTTAAGTTAGTACTCGTAATCGTAGCTTGTTGTTATTTTAGAAGCTGGGTACATTTTGTGCATTATTTGATTTCAATTTATCCCTCAGTGGAATTTTACATAGGTCATCCATAGGTAGGTTCAGATCCGGTTAGAAGGACCAAAATGTATGGTCGAAGCTTGAGGAAAGGTTGTAGTAGTTCCTTTGCGTGTTTGAGTTAACTTAAACACTGTAGTTTTAAACCCACTAAAGTTTAATCCTGAAAATAACAAGTTATAAGTAAAATGCTCAGCTGTGACCGATCGCGAGTGGTGTTATATTTTTCAACTATACTATAAGTAAGTATGCGTCAAATGTGAATATTTAGGTCTACTGTACGATGTACTTACTTCGTAGAAATTATATAAGATATCATCACATTTACTACAGTTTGGCAGAAAAAAATGAAGAATGCGATTCGTTAATAAATTAAGTCTATAGAACTACGAACAATATAATTAAATTTCAATATTTAAGTAGGTACAATGCCGTCTTTACAATGGTTAGTAACATTAACGATACAACTATTAATAGCCGTAAAATAAAATCCAAAATATAACACAAAATCAATTTACCCAGAACATTTGTACCATAAATCACATTCTGTTGAAATATTAGCACAAAATTCCAGTGAGAAAAGGTCCTCTGGTTTGTTTTTTATTAAAAGGCGAAGCATGTATCGAGAGGTCAAGTCTATTTGGCCACTCTATGATTTTAGACATATTGAAATGGCGTAGATATTGCGAGATACTCTAAGAGTATTACTCCGTACTTTTGTAGATGATATTATATTGTTGTATTTGCCTGTATTTCGATTGACTTGAATAAGTTGTAAGAATTCCATCGTAGAATCAAAATGATGGCGACCTAAGTTTAGCTATACTTGCTATTGTTAATTTTATCGAAAGTAAGTCGTTAGGTTGAAAACTTTCTTAGATTTGTCAAAGATTTTCAAACTAGACAGTTACGACATACTAAAAATCAAACTAAGAACAATTTTGGTAAGTCAGTAAATCCTACTGATATTTTAAATGCGAAAGTTTGTGAGGATGTGACGATGTGAGTGAGTCTGTATGTTTGTTTCTTCTTCACGGTGAAACGACTGAATTTAGATCAAATTTGGAACGAAGATAGCTGGTGCCCTAAATTAAAACATAGGCTACTTTTTATCCCGGAAAATTACATAATTCGTGCGATTTTTTTGCAGAAGAAATCGCGGGCGACAGCTAGTGTTAAACATAGATCAATGATTTTAAATTGTTCCATCAAAAATCCGCCACAATTTCAATCCCCAAACATTATCGATGTGATGCAAAAATCAACAAAAATGCCTTTGCCCCACTTATCATGCCGAATCGAACGGAAAATGTTGTGCCGTTGAGCCGAGTGTACAAAATGTATGCGCATATATTCTCCCTCGTTAGAGCCCCACTTCCACTGCCGCAGCGATAATGATCTGCTAGATGAGATAATATCAATAATTATGTTCATAGAATTGCAGCCCGTTTCTCTCGCGAGGACTGTTCGTGGTCACATTCTAAAAAACTGGCCAAGTGGGAGTCGGACTCGCGCACTGAGGAAACCCAGTGTTAGCAGAGCCCTGCTCTTAAGCATAATGTATACAGTGTGAGGTCCTTTTATGTTGGTTACTGACATAGGCAGACAAACGTAAAAACGTTCTGTTTTTAGTATTTGTCGTTATAGCGGCAACAGAAATACCTACATCATCTGTGAAAATTAGTACATAAATAAATAAACGAGTAAATAAAAAAATAAATTTCAAATGTCTACACGGTTCTTGAGATACAGCCTGATGACAGACGGACAGACAGTGAAGTCTTAGTAATAATTATTACATAGGGTCCCGTTTTAACCCTTTGGGTATGGAACTCTAAAAATAATTGAGTTATGCTGTGTTAGTCATTCCTTTCCTGTTTTTATGCCTATGTTGGCCTGGAAGAGATCGCTCTGAAGCAATAAGTCCTATCGGCTACTTTGTGATACTTAAACTCTGGAATTTTCCTAGACCGACCGGTACGACTTAGAGATCTTCAAAATACGAGCCTATACTTTTCTTAAAGGGCCAGTAACACGCTCTTAATGCCCTGTGTTATGAGTGTCTATGGGCAGCGGTGATTACTTCCATCACGTGACCTACTGGCCCGTTTACCCCCTATCATAAATTAAAAATAATAGTAATAGGGCATAAGCGAATCATCAATAATTTTAAGATTTATTTTATTTCAACGAGTCTATCATTAAAAAAATAAATAAAATAAATATCTTGGGACAATTTGACACCAATTGACCTAGCCCCAAACTAAGCAAAGCTTGTAATATGGGCACTAGACAACGGATAAATATACTTATATAGATAAATACATACTTAAATAGATATTAAACATCCAAGACTCGAGAACAAACATTCGTATTTTCATACAAATCTGTCTTGACCGGGGATCGAACCCGAGACCTCAAGCTTCACAGTCAGGTTCTCTAACCACTAGGCCATTCAGTCGTCCACACGTCATCGTCACGTCGTCGTGGACATTACGAATAATCCACCATTTTTTTAACTTAGTACAACTAAGCCACATCCAGACATGATCATCTCCATTCGGATGTGGATTATTCCAAAGAATATCGAGAACTTTATCCTAACGACGAGGTCCGTAATTGGAATTTTATATTGACCCTTATTGAATTCGATTCGGACCCGTTTCAAAATTCGTAGACAAAATGGACGAATTTAAATTATTCAAAGAGCGGTCTGAGTTTACCGGGGAAATTACAATTGCTTTTCAGCTGTGTTTCATCAATTTCGTCATTTTAGTTGTTCGTAGCAATCCTTACTGTTATTGTAAATGTGAAATTTTGTATTTGTTTCTTCTTTACTCTAAAATGGATGGACAGTTGAATGCAATTTGGTATGTAGATAGCTAATTGTCTGGTAGGACACATATAGGTTACTTCTATCCTGATTTTTTTTTAAGCTAAATAGAGTCTAAGGTAACTAGAAAAATTAATAAATAGATAAAAATAAAAAGAAGAACAAAACATAAAAAAAAATAAAGAAAAAAAACAAAAAAAGTGGAAGGAGTGAGTGGAGTGGAATGGTGGTGGTGGTTGGTGGTGGAGTGAAGTGGAAGTGTTTAGTGGAATAAAAAAACACATACATACATACATACATACATACATGTAAAGGGGAATCAAAATAGTGATGGGTTGGGTTGTACCCCATCGCCTATAACATAAAATAAACATAAGAGAGATGTCTATTAATTGTCACAGTCTCCCAAATGAACTTTACTTGCTATCTCCGCGAAGTGAAGTCTAGTAGTAACAAGACACAGTAAATTTAGTATTGAGACATTTTCAGACCTGGGAAAGGACGGAATGTTTTTATCCCGGAAATTTATGTATGTAGGTATGTATAACTCATTATCTAACTTCTAACTAATCTAACTAATATTATAAATGCGAAAGTATGGATGGATGGATGTATGGATGGATGTTTGTTTGTTACTCAATCACGCCAGAACGGCCCAACGGATCTGGATGAAATTCGGCACATAGATAAAGAAAAGTCTAGAATAGCACATAGGCTACTTTTTATCCCGGAAAATTGCGTAGTTCCCGCGGGATAGCGATAAACAAATTCTTTGCAGACGAAGTTTGGATGGATGGATGGATGTTTGTTTGTTACTCAATCACGCCAGAACGGCCCAACGAATCTGGACGAAATTTGAAACAGAGATAGTTTATGGTCTGGAATAACACATACGCTACTTCTCATCCCGGAAAATTGCATAGTTCAGAGATCGTAGCTGCGTAGAGTTGCACCTGTTATAACTAGTTCGGGGTGGGAGCCAAAGAAACGTAGTTGCAGTGTAACACAAGTTTATTGACTGACGGCGCGGGCGCAGCCGCGCTTTATGAACTACCCATACAACATCACCGTAAATAATTTTTGCTGAATATAACTACGAACATCAGTTCTTCAACCTAATTCTACGCGGACGAAGTCGCGGACAGAAGCTGAACATAAAACACATAAATCAAATCACTTAGTTCCTGTGGGATAGCGATAATTAATGAATTAAAAACTAACTTAGAATTAATAGGTTGCAGAATGACGTCACGTTATAGTAGTTTAATTAATTGAGAGGCATTTAGATATAGGCTGGAGGCAAATTAGCATCTCAATAAGCGAGTATCATTTTATAACAAGCCTTTATGAAAATTGTTCTACACGAAGGACTATATACAATTTTGTCCTTTTTTAGTACCTGCTAGCTTATTACGTAACTCGCTCGCAATCGCCATCGTGCTCATTGTGACAGTTCTTGTATGAATGTGACAGCTAGCTGATTCCGATGCCACTTGTCAGCCCATACACGAACTGTCAAAATGAACACGATGGCGATCGCGAGCGAGTTACGTAATAAGCTAGCTGATGACAGTGATGACTTATAGAGGTCAATTCGAATAACTTTACACGGTCCAATTTCTTTTCACAGCAAAACTCGGAGCCTATCCATAAACATTTCAGTGATTTTCAGGTGTCCCACAAAATTAGACGAGGGACTCCCTAAAGTAATTATAGAAAAAGGTTTTACAAATTACTTGAGTTATAAGTCTTTGTAGCTTTCGTTTAAATCGTCTTTAAAAAGGACAGATTTATTTTTAATTATTTTGCTTGCCGGTGCCAAAAAATAATATAAAATGTTATTTAATAAAATTCATTTTTATTAAATTTCGTAATCAAAACTCACAATCATAAAAGAAAGAAAGAAAAAAAGAAAAAGGTTTACCAAAAAAACAACTAAAACAAAAACCGTAGAAAAAACATCGTACAAACACCAAAAAGGTTCCCACTCAGCATTTGTCAGACAAGGGCTACCTATGTCTGACACTGGTTTTCAGGGTACCATCAAAAACAAAAAAAAAACTTACAGCGTTTATTAAGTATGTCAATTTAGTTTAAATTCGAAATAAACTTGTAGATTTGATGTTTTCTTTGAATATTGTCTTTTTAAATAGTATATCGTTGGTTTACATTTGAGATACTTAGTTGTAATCATGCTAATGATCTTGTTACCTTAGGCTCTGTCTACCCCGTAAGGGATAAATTCTTGATTTAGGTATATAATTATGTATATACACTTAGTTGTGATCGCGCTGTTACTCGTAGGTACTTTGAATTCGTAGAGAGCTCAAAACGCGTCTGTGTTTTTGTGTCATGTCGAGGATAGGTTTGTGGGAATCATAGAGGAAATATCCAGTAGCAAGGTAAAGGTTTTTGTACATTAATAATGGACTTGCCCAAAGTAACGCCTGAGCAAACAAAGATTATTGTTCAAAATTGTGCTGATAATTTTAAGATATAATTTCAACAGTATCAACAATCCACCTTGGACAGACTATTTAAACTCTATAATAATTTCTAGCACATAATTATTTATACCTACATGCATTTATATAGGTATTCTAAACAAGCACGGTATCCAGTTTCTCAAACTTTGCCTAGCTGCTGGTGAGTCTAGTATTTTAATATTTCACAAACAGTAAGCGTATTAAATTTAACCCGCGGTGCGAGCTCATTTCTCAACTATAACAACGTAATAAATCATGAAGTTTGAGAATAAAGCGTAATTTTTAGAAAATCTGAAAAATGTTATGACAAATTTAGCTATCGCGGGTAGCCACGAAATTAATGGACCTAACTAACCTACTTTAACTTCCCACCGTTAGCTACACTTGTACAGGTAGTTGGGAGGAGGAAAAAAAAAAAAAAAAAAAAAACTTATTCTTTGTAGCATAAACTTTTTTCTGGGATTTTGTATGTATGTATGTTAACTCTTTATTGCACATAAAAATTTAAAAATACAGAAGTACACAGAAAATAGTACAAAGGCGAACTTATCGCTAAGAAGGGATCTCTTCCAGCTAACCTGATACAGAGAAGAATAGTTTACAAAAAAAAGGCAAGCAGTCAGTATTATGCGCAAATAAGTAGTATTCGTTTTTGTTTCTATATTCGGATTCCTACTCAGAATCACGAGCACTAGGTATCGATCCTGATAGGAGAAAAAAACGTCCCAAAAAAACCGTTTCCTCACGATATTAGGTATGTTCCTTCACCGAAAAGCTCAATGCTAAATTAAAATTTAATTTCGCACATAATTTCCGAAAAACTCAGAAGTGCGAGCCCGGGCTAGTACCCATGACCCTCTGCTTGAGAGGCCACAGGTCAAACCACTAAGCTACCACGGCTAATATTAAAATATTATTGAATGATTCAAAATAATGGCAGCATTTTTCCCGAGCAGGACAAATTTAGTAGGTTAGTACCACGGGCAATACACTCGCAGTTCTCCTGCAATTCAAGGCACTTACGTTATCCACTTCGATATAGCTCCTTGGTTTTCGTAGGTAAATAACTCGGCTAGACAAAGGCCATAAAAATATGACATTGCGACATCCAGTTCAGTTTTTAGGGTTCCGTACCCAAAGGGTAAAAACGGGACCCTATTACTAAGACTTCGCTGTCCGTCCGTCCGTCCGTCTGTCACCAGGCTGTATCTCAAGAACCGTAATAGCTAGACAGTTGAAATTTTCACAGATTGTGTATTTCTGTTGCCGCTATAACAACAAATACTAAAAAAAAAGAAAAAAAGAACCGTAATAGCTAGACAGTTGAAATTTGCACAGATTATGTATTTTTATTGCGGCTACAACAACAAATACTGAAATCAAAATAATAATAATAATTAAGGGGGGCTCCCATACAACAGAGTAGTTGTTGGCGTTTTAACAGAGTAACGTTAACTACTACTACTGTTGTTACGGAACCCTTCGTGCGCGAGTCCGACTCGCACTTGGCCGGTTTTTTTTATTTGAAATAGCATGAATTTACAGCAGTAAAAATGTATTCCCCAACTATAAAAGTGCGACCTGCGTTGTTGAGCTTAGGCCCAGGATCTAACAGTAGCTATATTTATTTATGGACACACTTCACAAGTTCATCACCACCAACAAAGCCGGAAGATGTCCACTATTAAACAAAGGCCTATTCGCCAATTCCGTCGATGAGATTATAGGATCTACGCGGTGTGGGAAGCAGCTGGTACATACATTATAATGTTTTCTTGCCCCAGACCAGATGAACATAGAAAAAAATATTTACAAAATAAAACGAATTCCGATATCTTCGGATACGGAGGTCTAATAGTCTTTAAGTCCGTGGTCGTCAAATTGCGGCCCGTGGCCGTTATTTGTGCGGCCCGCGGTAAAGTAAATTGCTTCAATAGTCAGAGTCTCTTGGAGCGCCTTCACATGCTCTGCGGCCCGGCCCTGGAACTCACTATCATAATGTGGCCCTTGGCCAGTAAAGTATGACGACCGCTGCTCTAAGTTACTTACTAACCTCAATAAGCAGCTAAGTAGAGATAAGTATAATGTAAGAGTTTTTAATGATTCACGGTTAAGTTCATGATTGTTCGTGATCATGATACAAATGCAACTGTATCGAAATATCGGGAGCTCAATAAAGGTAATCGCGGTTCACAACCCGTTTATAATATTTTGGAAGTATAATGTACTTCTTTAGGGCAAAGTTGAAGCCCGACCTTGCACCGTGGCGCCCTCTTTTGACAGTGTAAGAATGAAACAACACTGTCTGCAAATTACTTGTGGAACCTTACCATGACGTCCTATTTCCGACTCAGTTCAAGTTTTAGCTGTCACTTTTAGTACCTATGAATCTGACAGCAAGCGAACCTAAACTGAATCGCATTAAGACGTCATGGTAAGGCCCCTGGAATCTAGGTCGACATATCGTTAGCGTGATTCGGGAATGATGACGTCATCTGAGTGCGACATCTCTCGATCTTAAAATTAACCATATTTGTTCTCCCTACTTAAACACTTTTAACGCCCCGAACAGGTACAACAAAAATAATCAATAGTACATTTCGATGCTAGTGCGGAAAATATGTCATTACTTCACGAGTCTCGAGATATCTTGCCACGAGCCGAGAGGCGAGTTGGCAAGACTCGAGACGAGTGAAGAATGACATTTCCGCGCGTGTATCGAACGACGATTTTCAATACAGTTGCGAAAAAAAAATACAACACAGAATAATTTGAAATAACTAATTCACAACACTTTGTCAACAAATGTCACTAACACTAAGCTTAACTTTAACAAAATGATGTTAATTGAGCAAACCGGTAGGATCAGTCCACAAATCTCGTCATTCGCGCTTTACATTTCAAGTAAACAAAATAAAACTCACTTAACCTCAAAAATCTCTTTCCCGCCGCTCAGCCGCTCCAGTTCTACGGGCAGACTCCCTCCCAGTCTCTTACCTCGACTGCTTTGACCACAGAGCGCCGCCATGACAGTCTGCTTTACCGACTCTACCCAGGCGTATCGCCCGCGTTTACTCAACAACAGTTTGGAATTTGTCCGACAGATGGCGTTTAAGCTACAACTCATTTAACAGATAGTATTAATTGTAATGTCAATACAATAAAATTATCTCTGGTTCAGTTAATCTCCGACATATATAACACTTTACTATTATTATCTTAGTATTAGTTATTATTTATTTGAATTGTATAAACACAAAAACTACTGCTGCCTTTAGAACCTTAAAAACCATGGTCATCACTCAATATTTGACGTTGTCAGTTATTGGTTTAAATTTTAAATTCGCCAAAAATATAATTTTATATTTAGTTAATTAATGCGATTTTAGGATGAGCGAGCGAAGTTTTTCTTCGCTGTCGCCATCCATGAGCGTCGGTAGCGTTGTTGAAGTGGATGAGTCTCGTCGGGATTGTGTTTTTCAGTATGATGCCTCTGAGGGCTCGGAGAAGCGACCGAGGCTTTCTGGTGAGCAAAACGTTGATTTTATGGATGGTGAAAATGATGAGGGCGCTGCTTTTACTGTAGTGACACGTAAGAGACCCCGAACGCCGAACGTTAAAATATCGGCGGTGGGTGAAGATGAGGGTGTGGAAGTCACAGTGACAGGTCAAGAGGCTCTGCCTAAACAGATTGCCCTGGCAAAAATCTTGAGAGCTGAGGAAATTTCTGGAATCCTGAAGATTAGGTACAAAGGGTCACATAAGGTACTTATATTGTTTGATAGTAAGGAGCATGCCCAAAAGCTGCTGGAATGCCAAAAACTTATTGAGTTGGGGTACAAGGGACAATTATCTGAAGTTTTTCGGTCGTATGGAATTATCAAACATATTGACTTGGATGTGGATGTGAATGAAATCTTAGCTTTATTTAAAGCGGAGAATGTGGAGATTGTGTCGGCGATGCGGTTGAGACGGCTTTCTGAGGATGGCAAATGGGTCGACAGTGAGACGATCCGTCTTTGTTTTGGAAGTTTATCTCTGCCTTCACATGTCTACGGCTATGGTTGCAGGTTTAAAGTGGAGCCGTATACTTTTCCAGTTTCGCAGTGCTCGGGCTGCTGGAAATTTGGGCATTTAGTTAAATTCTGCCCTACAAAGAAGATTGTTTGTCCCAAGTGTGGTTTGGGTCACGTTAATTGCGAAATACAAACTTATAAATGTGTCAATTGCAAAGGGCCCCACATGTCGCTCGATAAATCTTGTCCCACGTTTATTAAGGAAAAAGAAGTCCGAAGAATTATGTCGAAAAATAACGTAGCATACAAGAATGCTGTTTTGATTTATTCTCAAATGTCGAGTGCGCAGAGATACATTAAAAACGATCACGCCTATAGCAAGCCCGAGCGTTCCAGTGAAATCAGGACGGGAACATCTTTATACAGCGAGGTTCTGAAGAATCAAAGATTTACGGCCGAAGATACTGCTATCCCTCTTGGACAGACGACTCAGCAGTTTGAGGAGGTTGCTTTTGACTCTTCTGTGCCTGCTCCTGCTGATAAACCTAGACGTAAGAGACATGCAAAAAAAAACCAGTCAAATTCGAAGACGTTGTTTGATGATAGTGGAGCTGGAGATTTTAACAACTTTAATACGGGAAATGAGCAAGAAAAACTTCATGATGATGAAAAACCTTCATTCAAAAAATTTTTCAGAAAAATTAAAGATGTTTGTAATTCGGATGGCACTTTGGAAGATAAGATCAAAATATTTTTCAAAATTATAGTAGAAGAATTTAGTATTTTGGTTTTTAAGATGATGCGAGATGGTGACGTGTTAAATAAATTACTATCCGGTCTACTATGGCAGTAAATCTGGAAAGGATTTCCGCGCTTAATATTCTGCAATGGAACTCGCAAAGTCTTAGGCCTAAGTTAGTTGAATTTGATCTTTTATTGTCACAGGAAAAGGTACACATTGCTTTGATTTCTGAGACTTGGCTGGAACCGAACTCGTATTTAAACATTAGTGAGTATAATATTTTTAGAAAGGATCGGCTCGATTCATATGGTGGCGTTTGCTTAATAATTCACAAGTCTATTAAATTGCAAACACAGTTATTAAGCTTACCGAACACTGGCATAGAATGCATATGTGTTACTCTTTTAAACTGCAGCGTGCTTCAAAATATTGTTCTTGTCTACTGTCCTCAGACTGTCAGGACTTCACAAGCAGATTGGGATTTCATATTCTCAAAATTTTTGTGTAAAACCTTAATAGCGGGAGACTTTAACGCTCATCACACTAATTGGTCATACAAGACTGATGCAAGGGGTTCCCAGGTTGTCGATGCTGCACTAGACTCTGGATATATATCTCTTAATAATGGACAAGCAACTAGAGTCAAATCTGTGAACGGTATTCTACAGCAAACATCACCAGATGTTTCTTTTGTCACTACAGATATTGCAATTTACTTTACTTGGAATGTCATCAGTGAAAATTTAGGCAGTGATCACTTGATTATTAAGTTAAAGGTCAATTATAAAGAACCATTCGTAGAAATTAAGAGACGGAATTTCAAGTTAGCTAATTGGAGTTTGTATGGAGAAAGTATTGATCAGAATCTAAATTATCCAGAGAATATTTCGGCTGTTCAAGATTATTATAATCATTTTGTAGATCAGCTTTATGTAGCAGCGGACAAAAGTATTCCTTTTGTTAAAGTGTGCCCGTATCCCAACATGAAATTTAAACCGAAGCCGTATTGGAACAGTTCTTTATCTGAAATGGTTGCAGCTCGAAGGCTTGCATTAAGTAATTTTAGAAAAAACCCGACTCCTCATAATTTAAATATTTTAGATCGTAAAGTTGCTGATGCAAAAAAAGCCATATTACGCGCTAAAACAGATTGCTGGCATAGTTATTGTAGTGGTGTAGATGAGTCAGTGTCGGCCTCGGACATGTGGCAGAAAATGCGTTGGCTAAAAGGTTTTAAGAAAGTAAATCAAAATTTTTCTGAGGCAGATAAATTGCTATTGCTTGATAGTCTTGCTCCTGACTTTGTGTTACCGCAAGCGCCTAGTTGTAATTCTAGAAATCTTGTGTTAGAATCTAGATTCTCAATGCAGGAATTAAAAAATTGTCTTAAAAAAAAGGATACTGCTCCGGGAGACGATGCAATTACATATTCTATGTTATATCATTTACCCGAACGTGGACTAATATATCTTTTAAATCTGTACAATCTAATTCTTGAAACTGGATACATACCTTCTCAGTGGAGGGAAATAAAAGTTGTTCCTATTCCTAAACCAGGCAGTAATCCTAGTTCGGCTTCCAAAATAAGACCTATTTCACTAATTTCCTGTTTATGTAAAACTTTACATATTATGATTCTTAAACGTCTTGAGTGGCATGTAGAGAGGAACAATATTTTAGCCCCGTGTACTTCGGGATTCAGGAGAGGCCAGTCATCTTTAGACTGCTTGACTCGTGTTGTTTCTCACATTCAAACGGGCTTTTCCTCAAATGTGTGCACTTTGGCTTGTTTTTTAGACATTGAAGGCGCTTACAACAATGTTTTAGTTGATAAATTAATTTGTATTTTAGATGAAATAGGAGTAGGCAAAATGATTTGTGATTATTTCTGGAACTTTCTTAGTGATAGGATTCTTATTATTAGAGATTGTAATAATAGTAAAGGTTATCTTTTGAGACACACTGGTAAAGGTTTAGCACAGGGTGACCCTATCTCACCGCTTTTTTTCAATATAGCTACTAGGAAACTCTGTCACGACATTAAAGAGGTGCACATATGCCAATATGCAGATGACTTCATTCTTTACAAAAGTAATTCGTGTCTCTTCCAGTGTGAATTGGATATTCAAAGGGCTTTAGATGGTTTTGTTAATACGCTGTGCACTTTGGGTTTACAGCTGTCCGAAGTTAAATCAAAATATTGCATATTTAGTAGAGGACATAAACGACAAGTTGTAAATTTAAAAATAAATAATATAACATTAATGCCTGTAGATTCTTACAAATATTTGGGTCTTTGGCTTGATAAATCTTTACGTTGGGGAAAGCATATTAATGAAGTTGTCGTTACCGTACAGAAAAGGTTAAACATATTTAAAGTATTGGCTGGTAGATCTTGGGGCCTTCATCCAAAACATTTGCGCAGAATTTACATTGCTTTAATTAGAAGTAGAATGGACTATGCCAGTTTTTTGTTTGATAATAGTGCTAAAAGTAACATTTGTAAATTGGATAAAGTGCAAAATCAGGCGCTGAGAATAATCGGTGGTTTTATAAGAAGTACACCTATTCACGCTATGGAAAGTGAAACTTGTGTTCCACCATTATTTGTAAGGAGACGATATCTCGCTATCAAGTTTTATTTGAAGACACTTTCTGTAGCAGATAATGAAACTAAGTTTCTTTTAGATACCTTAAGTTCGTTTTGCCAAAATAGGTATTGGATGAATAAAAAAATGCCTCTTCTGGTTATTGCCCGTAATGATACTGCGGGAGAACGCATTTTTTCATCCAATCCCCTTCAGATGTTTTCTTTAAGTACATGGATGTCGAATATTAATATAGACAATTTAGTAGCATCTGATTTGGATTGTGTTAGGACATCTAAAAGAATGTACGAAATCAATAATCTTAAAGCTAATGTGATTCTAGAGTTGAAGGAAAAATATAAAGATTGGTATGTTATATACACTGATGGTTCTAAATCATCATTTGGAAATGGAGCTGCTTTCTATGATCCAAATGTCTCAACGCAAAACCAGAATAATAATGTTTTTAAAGTTTCGGGTAATGTTTGTGTTATGACAGTTGAACTTGTTGCAATCTCTTGTGCAATATCTTATATTCAAGAAAAAGATATTAGAAATGTTGTAGTATACACTGATAGTAAAAGTGCATTACAACATATAGCTAGCTGTATCTCCGGACACAGAGGAGTACCTTTAGCATATGAAATCTTAGAAAAAATTATAAGTTTTAATGATATTACCTTGAGATTGCAATGGGTTCCTGCAAATATTGGTTTGCGAGGAAATGAGGAGGCAGATCGTTTGGCCAAACGGGGTATCGTGGAGGGTCATGAAATTTGTGTTCTTTCATATTATTTAGAGGCGGCCAGTAAATTCAAAGTTAAATGCCATGAAATTTGGAAGGAACATTTTAACGACATGTCGCGTGAAAAGGGTATTTGGTATAAGTGCATTCAAAATGAACCTCCGCGCATACCTTGGTTTCAGAACATTTCTTTAAGTAGAAAAAATATTGTTATTGCCCACAGATTGCGTACTGGACATGTTCCACTGAATAAGTTTGGATATCTGATGAAAAAAGTTCTTTCGCCAAATTGCGAAGCATGCGGTACCCTAGAAGATGTCCAACACTTACTAGTGGAATGTGTTCGGAATCGCGTTGCGAGGGAGGCGTTGGTTGCAGCAGCCAATCTGAATATGTACGACACGGGGATGTTTCTGAATATCTTAGCCCAACCGGCCTCAGACGTCGCGTTGATGCTATTCAGGTTGGCTGATGTGACCAACAATGTAAGTTAGTGCAAGTTATGTTTCGTTGTTGCCCTATGGGCTAATGTGACAAATATTGTACGAAGCCCGTTATCAAATAAATAAAAAAAAAAAAAAAAAAAAAAAAAAAAACCATGGTTGCAGGTGGAAAAACGCCTCCAATTTGACAGGCGTTACGGCAGCTAAAATTACGTTCCATTCAGACACCTTAATAAGAACTGTTTTTAGAAATTCAATATTTTATAATAGGTAATAATGATGATAAGGCTAATAATAAAATATAAAATCTCAATATTTTGATATTTTTTTTATTTTTTTATTTGTACCGTTTGTGCCCGAATAAACATTAAAACATTAAAACATATTTTTAAATCAATAATAGGTTTTTATTTTTATTACGTCTTGGTAAGACTAGCATTATAATAACTCTTTGGTAAGTAGTCGTGAATTGGAACAAATACAAATAAAAAAAAAATGGAAAAGTAAATCGCACTAGTGCGCAAAAACGAACTTTTCGCAAGCAAAACAGCCAAAAAAAGGGCACTTTTTGAGCAACTGTATTGAAAAATAATCTATGTTTAGTGCTTGTAAAACTCTTCCAACGTCAATGCGAGTACTCATCTATATCTATTCTCGAAGGTTTCCGAAGATAACCGATAACTCCCGAACTGGCGTGTAAGTTAGTCAAGATAGCACTCCGGGGCTTTTGGATAAATGGTTGAAATATGGTTTCCTACAAGTCTTACTTGAAGTAAGGTTGCTAATATTGAGTCAATAGGACCCTTTCATACTAATCTAACTTCTAAATAATATTATAAATGCGAAAGTATGGATGGATGGATAGATGGATGGATGGATGGATGTTTGTTTGTTTGTTACTCAATCACGCCAGAACGGCCCAACGGATCTGGATGAAATTCGGCACATAGATAGAAAAAAGTCTGGAATAGCACATAGGCTACTTTTTATCCCGGAATCTAACTAATATTATAAATGCGAAAGTATGGATGGATGGATGGATGTTTGTTTGTTACTCAACCACGCCAGAACGGCCCGACGGTTCTGGATGAAATTCGGCACATAGATAGAAAAAAGTCTGGAATCCCGGAAAATTGCATAGTTACCACGGGATAGCGATAAACGAATTCTTCGCAGACGAAGTCGCTGGTAACAGCTAGTTTTGTAATACCTGTTGATAAATACATAAAACTCTATGTTAGGTACTTAAGAATTTATCAATTTGTATCTCAGGTTCTCTGTTCGAAGATTCAGGGCGGAATTTAAAAGTGCCATGTTTTATTTTTTCCTAAGATTGTTTGTACCTAGCTCGTTAGTTTACCGGTGGAGCCGCTCGGGGAGTAATTGACTACCTACGACTATAGACTATAGACAATCTATAGTCTCTGTAGTCTACAGTATCTTTGTTTTATTGACTGCCGTGGAACAAAATAAAATGCTGAGACGCCATTATGCTCTCGAGTATAATACCCTGAGTTGGCGAATGAAATTTATTCAAGGGCTTATTTATTTAGTGTTTTGTTTGTCTTTACTCATGACTACGAGTTACAATAAAAATAGTGATGGGATGCTAGTCGCATCGCCTATATCGTTATTCTAAAGATTTTCAAAGGTTCCCTCGATGGGCTTTTACCGCGCAGGGAAGAGAAGCAGCAGAATTCTATGTTATTTCTTTGCTCCCAGACTAGTATGGATGTTTTGACAGAAAACCCATAATATTATGTCAAAATCGTCGGTTATACTTAATATTATTGCTAATTACGCTTCTGCAATCCCTCCGGGGTTGCGGGTGTCTATGGGCAGTGGTGATCGCTTACCAGTGACCCCCTTGCTCGTTTGCCTTCCTATTCATATAAAAAAAACTAAAAAAAATTGTTGGTGCAACGTGCAACTCACATTGAAAATAAATCGCGTAGGTAACCAATATTAAAAACCACAGAGGTTTATTTCATAAATTCTTTTAAAAGTTGAAAAGGGCACAGTCAACGTTATGTCAACAGGTATCGAATCGAATTCCATTCGAATAGTCGGTCAATTTGTTGGCATATCCTGAAAACGAATCGCTGTACGAAAACATTTTTTTTATCAATAAAACACTGGCCGCTTACAAATAAAGTGGTTTAAAAACGCGTTCTTACTTTTAATGCTCATACGCATGGATTATAGACCAATCGCTTAAATGAGTCCTCGCGGTGCAAGGGCGCGGGTAGGATGACCGCGGGGGCCGAGTGAGGTGCGGGCGGCTAGTGGTGGCAATAACGGCTGTTTTGCAATAATGAATAACAATGTTGTGTTATTCTTAAATAGCTGTTATTGTAAACTGTTGTCTGTTATCCTGTTATATTGCTGTTTTATAAAACGATAATGAACTTGTTATTAAATAATTGTTATACTTATTTCGTCGCGATCGCAGCGTTATAAAAACGTAAGGGAACAAAAGCAAAACAACGCTCTGTTTTCTTGTTTGTTATTGTACTGACTGACAACAAACAGCAACAGCTAATAATGATACCAAAAGTCAGTTATTTGAATTGCAATTGCGATGCGAGCTCGCGCGTATAGCGCTATCGCTATCTCTCGCACACACCTACTTGATTTGTTGCGCACTCGCTTGCGCTTCTACGCCAAATGCGGCAACAGTGCGCGTATGAACAACGTTGACAACAGACAACGAATAATGATAACAGGATATTTGACGATTCGATAATGTGTTGTTCGTTGCGTGCAAATAATGCATTACGTTATCTGCTGTTGTAACAACGACCACCACTACGGGCGGTAGGCGCACTACCCGCCCGCACCTCTCTCAATCCCCTTTGTCGTCCTATTCAGTGCCCCTACTTTTTTTTTCCTTTTTTTTTTAGTTTTCTTTAGCCCCTACTAAATTAAGACAAGTGGTAAATGGCTCCACATTTCCAAATCCCTATTTTACCAACTCGACAAATTGTCGGTGATCAGTGGCAATTCGAAATGCGTCGTATTCAATATGAAGCTAACCGGCATTATATTCTCATCGATTTTGTAATGTAAACAGAATTAATTACAACAAAACGGATAACTCACGTATAAAAAGCCGGAAGAATGCTCCGACAATTGTTTCGGACTAATCCGTAGTCCTTCATCAGAGAGCGGTCGCCCCGGCGGCAGCGAAACGAACACTACGCGCCAACGCTCTGCTCGCGCGGCTACTCGGCGCAGCTGACATCGGCGCACAACTACCCTCATTTCATGTTAAAAGTAAACAGAATTGTCAAATGTCATCGACAGTTGTCGCGTTTGTGAAAGAGAGAACAGGTGGTAACATGATTTCTAAAGTTTATTATATAAGCCCGCCTAGGCCTTGATCAATGTTCATCAAGCCAGATTACAGTTTTGTAATATCATTAATTAATAAGATAACGATGAAACCATAGCAACAGGCAATTTAAAAAGGATTAAGCCGGAGCTTAGCCAAAGTTGTAGTTAGCTTCGCAGTTTCCGCTTAAGCCTCTCGCTTATATTATATTAGTCAGGAGTTTAAAGTAAGGCTCATCACAAATCCATTCGACAAGTATTGTTGTCATACTGAACACGTTCTGTGTACTGTGGTCTGGTCCAACTGCAATGTATGGATGTAGGTATGTATATTAATATGTTTGAATTGTCGGTGTTTTTGTTGTTATTCGTGATGAGAAAGTCTATTAATTTACAAATCCTACGTTGTATTTAAAGTACATTGGGTTATTTATTTTTTCTAAATTTAAATATTTTCATAAGTCGCTATCGTTTAGGAGCAGTAAGGAATGCAAGCCAAAAAACACCATTTGGTTTAACTTTATTTAAATACCGAACTTTTGCTGATCCCTAAACGACCTACGTTGCAAATGTTGTTGAGTTGATAATTCATTTTTTTTTTTGGCTCGGCCGTTTAAGAGGAGTAGGCTTTAGAAAGTACCTAATTTAGGTACCTACAGCATTTGAAGGCACTAGTCGCCTTAAAATACATAGCTACAGTAACGTACGTACAGATGATCAAACATTATATGATACCCGTTTCGTACAAACAAATTTAGAATTAGGGTAAGAAAACCTCTCCCAAGTAATTCACATTTATGAGAGTATACTCGAAACCTCGGTACTTATTCAAGGGAGGTCCACATAAGGACCTGAAAGGGACCTTTTCATTTGCCCAAATAGAGTAATTACATCCAAAGAGGAAACCCTTCAAGGGAAAAAAAACTCTAATTTCAGTCGTTGAAAAACCCGGAAAGCCCTTTTAGCCGTCCATTTGTGCCTAATTCAACGATTTAATCAATTCAATGCTTATTTGATTAAATATCTTAATTTGCATCAAATATTTGAGTGAACCTTTTTGTGTTTATTGGGTTGGTATAAATAAGAAGGATTCGTTGGGTGTTTTTTTGTGGAATGATTAACCCGAAATTGCTTTGTTTAGGTAAATTAAGTATGCTTGAAGTTACGTTTAAAAATTATGGCCATAGTTTTATTAATAACTTTGTTATTAACTTTTTTCTGGGAGCAAATTAAAAACTTACAATGTACCAGTTGCTTCTCTTCCTGTGAATACCATATATGGTAAAAATCAATCTAAGGAATGGGCGAAGATCTTAACAATCATGTTATAGGCGATGCGCCTAGCAACCCATCACTTATTTTGATCCTTTTTTACCTATACGTCCACGATCATGCTAAAGCGACCTTGAGGTCTCGTTGCCTTAGGCTCTGTCTACCCCATAAGGGAAAAAGACGTGCTCTATGGATATATGTATGTAATAAAATAAATAAAATAATGATCAAATATCACATGACAATTTACATCAAATATTTTTCCAGGCCCTAAATCGGAATTTATGTAGGAAATAACATTTCATAATTTACCATGACCTTTTCGGTGAAAAACAACATTGTGGGAAACCTACACACACCTGTAACGTAGTAATAATATTTACGAAGTCCCCAATCTGAGGCTCAAACCCACGACCCTCTGCTTGATAGGCCATAGGTCAAACGGTAACAGGTCATTATGGTACGGAATGTCTAAATACACAATGGTTCAAAATGCCTCATTATCATAATGTACTACGGTCAAAAAGTATGTAAATATAAACATGTTATATTGAACAAAAGACAAATCAATTAGATGCCACAAAAACTTAACCTAATTATATATAGAAAAAACGAACAGAAGGTAAATCAAAGGAACTAAAGTCAAGATCCCAAAATGATAAATGGGTCCGAAAATTCTCTTGTCAAAAGGTACAAAAGACTAACCCCCTTATTCATAAACGCACTATAGGCCTCTGTTAACTTAGTAATCGTTTGTCCTTATCTGTCACTTTGACATTTACCTTTCACAGATAAGGACAAACGATTACTAACTTAGCAGAGGCCTATAGTGCGTTTATGAATAAGGGGGAAAAAGTATATATATTAATGTCAATATCAAATTTTCAAAAATTTCAAATGTGCTATGTCAAATTTCCAGACACAAAGACATCTTAGGCCTTTGAAAGCTGTCTTGGAAATATTTATTTCGTGTATAAAAGTGAATGTTGGTCATAGCATATTTTTCCACTAAGTTTTCAGACATTATTGACCTGGTGGCACAAACATTTTGTACTTTTTTAATCTCAACATTCTATGCATTTTGGCATTTGTACCAAAATTACCTGTTACCGGCCAAACCACTAGACTACCAGGGTTATCATCATGCTTCATTTGACTGTAATGAAAATTAGTCCGCTATTGCTGAGCATTTGCTGGAATCTGGACCAACCCACTGGATTGAGCTTCATAGTCCCAAGATCTTTTCTACTGAGCGGCATTTCTATATTAGAATTGTACGTGAAGCAGTTAAAATCAGGAAACACCGTAATTTCAATCGGGAGGATAGATTTAAGCTTTCATCTTCGTGGAATCCGGTAATCAGTATGTGTAAGCGTCATACTGTATGTCAGTATCGTAGCAAGTGGAACAAAGTAGTCTCTGCCTACCCATGTGGGAAAGAGGCTTGACGGTGTGTATGTATGTATGTAAGCGTCATCAAATATCGTCTCAAAAATCGCCGGATGTTGTGAGTATTGTGTGTCGGTCTAGTGGCAGCCCTAGTGAAGAAACATAAGGTGGAAACACATTATTAACACGCGACGCGACCCGATGCAACGAATGTATGCGCATGGCGTCGCGTCGGATGTTCATAGTGTGGTTCTGGTCATAGAAAATAATACAATTTGATTCGACTCAACACGCGTCGCGTTGCATCGGGTCGCGTCGCGTGTTAATAATATATGTTTCCACCTTAATAATAAAGACCAAGTGCGGGTAGTTAGGAAAACCCGTGCAGCTAGAAGATGTTGATAGCCGCCTCTTCAGTCCTCTCGAGACCATGGATGCAAAGTCGCGTCCGACACGTTGAGGTATTTACAAAAATGGGTGCGCATCAGAATACGTAAAGTTTAAAATGTATAATAGGTTAAAATACATAATGGTTCAAAATATATAATGCTATTTTCTCTGAAACTATTAACAAAATTAACTTTTTTGATATCGTAATCTATAGATTGGTTTAGGTTATGTTAGGTTTGTTTTATAACAATCCTGTTAATTTGTCACTTTCTTAGAAAATCGCATTATACATTTTGAACCATTATGTATTTTAACCCATTATGCATTTTAAACTTTATGTATGCGTACCCTACAAAAATACATTTTATTTACGTGATTAAATCCCATTTTTCTTGTAATAATGTGTGAAAAGCGCGAAAGTTTAATACAAACAAAATTAGTCCGTACGTTTTAACTATATTCAAAATGCGTTCCATATTTGGTAATGAAACGTTGAATTTTGAATTCCGCTTCCCGTTAAAATTTGAACGGCTTAATTTGGATTCTGGACGCATTCATATCAACGTCATGGTTGAAAAATTCGATACAAAAGCGGCCAATAATCTCGTAGTTCTGATAATGAATTGTGGTGTACCGTCCTTTCCTGTATAATTAATACTCACCCAATATAATAGACTATTTTTAAATTCTTGCATCTATATTAATAGAATAATAAATAAACTTGAGTATAAGATTTAGATTTAACATAAGCAGATGATACTATTTTATTGTCTGTTTTTATTTTGTATTTACGGTTTTTTTTATTATAAAACAGCAGTAATCCAATCGAATTATAAATAATGAAATGAAAGAAAAATCTAACTAATATTATAGATGCGAAAGTATGGATGGATGGATGGATGTTTGTTTGTTACTCAATCACGCCAGAACGGCCCAACGGATCTGGATGAAATTTGGCACATAGATAGAGAAAAGTCTGGAATAGCACATAGGCTACTTTTTATCCCGGAATATTGCGTAGTTCCCGCGGGATAGCGATAAACGAATTCCTTGCAGACGAAGTCGCTGGCATCAGCTAGTGATTAATAAAGAAGTAAAGTTTGTGAGTTTGTGACGTTGTGAGAGGATAGTCCGGATCTACTGGACTGATTTTGAAAATTCTTTTACCAATATAAAGCACATTATTTGGTGAGTTTCATATTTAAAGCAGCGCGAACGAAGTCGAGGGCAATAGCTAGTACAAATATAATGCTGGAGATTGGACTCAGCTCTTCGTCACTTACTTTGATGTGTGGGTTTACATAATTCGTTTTAGTTTTACCAGTCTAACCTTTTCGATACCAACGACTAAAAATGACATGTAATAACAATAATTACTACGAATAAATGAGTATGAGTATGAGTATGACTCAATATAAGCATCGCTGGTTCCTCGAGCCTCCAGTTGCCTCGGTTAGAAGCGGCTTGCATCAACCTTGGACCCGCGACTCCAGGGGCCTTACCATGACGTCTTAATTTTTTTTATGTGAATAGGAAGGCAAACGAGCAAGTGGGTCACCTGATGGTAAGCGATCACCACTGCCCATAGACACCCGCAACCCCGGAGGGATTGCAAATGCGTTGCCAACCTAGTAAGATGAAATGCCTCTTGTGCCTGTAATTTATAATGCGGTTCAGTTTAAGTTCGCTCGCTGTCATATTCATAATAAAAGTGACAGCTAAAACTTGAACTGAGTCGGAATTTGGGACGTCATGGTAAGGCTCCAAGTCATAAAATTTTTGAATTTTGGACTTTATGTTCTAAAATTTAAAGGTCAAAGTGTATTCGAACCACTTTTCACTGCACACATTGAGAACGATTCACAAGACAGGTTGTAAAACGCGACTCGGCTGTAAATTTCAAACGTTTTCGGGTATGTTTATTGAGGAATTTTAAGCGTATGCTTTGGGGTTCCGTACAAAGTGTGAGAGGTTCGAGGGAACATCCCTAGACGGACACAAAACGATATTTTTGTCCCATCTATAGCCTGTACAGTCAAGGGCATAAATATCGATGCAGCCATCATGTCAAAATACACATAAATAAATAAATAAATAAATAAATATCATGGGACAAATTACACCAATTGACCCAGTCCCAAACTAAGCATAGCTTGTGATATGTGTACCAGGCAACGGATAAACATACTTATATAATATAGATAAATAAATACTTAAATACAAACAACATCCATGACTCGGGCACAAACATTCGTATTCATCATACAAGCGCCTGCCCCTACCGGGATTCGAACCCGGGACCTCTAGCTTCATAGTCAGGGTCAATAACCACTAGGCTATCCGGTCGTCAAATAAACATAATAATTGTAATGTAAAGAATTGTAATTATAATGTAAATAATTGTAATTGTAATGTAAATAATAGTAATTGTAATATAAAGAATTGTAATTGTAATGTAAATAATAGTAATTGTAATGTAAAGAATTGTAATGTAAATAATTGTAATTGTAATGTAAATAATATTAATTGTAATATAAAGAATTGTAATTGTAATGTAATAATTTATAGTAACATTCATATTTCAATTTATTGTTTAATAATAATGAAACCTCTGTAAAATATGCTAAGTATTTCAAATTTCAAAGTACAAAGTCCGCTTTAGAAAATAAGATGATGTTTGCATGCCAATTTATTTGGTTAGACGTGTCACTGAACATTAATATTACATACTTACTAGACCGCTTTTTTACCATGTCTAAAGCAAAATAAATTATTTCATTTCATTTCATTTCATTTCACAAAATCATCATGTATGTGTCACCTACAAACAATTCACTACTCTCCCCCGGGCTCAGTGAGCCTGGGGTCCGCTTTGACAACCCTAATCCCAAGATTTGGCGTAGCCACTAGTTTTTACAGAAGCGACTGCCATCTGACCTTCCAACCCAGAAGGGTAACTAAGCCTTACTGGGATAGGTCCAGTTTCCTCACGATGTTTTCCTTCTCCGAAAAGCGCATGGTAAATTTTAAATCTACGTGTATCGAATATGTGTAAATAAATGTCTCTCCCTCTCTCTCTCCCAAATGTAATTTCGCAAATAAATTCCGAAAAACTCAGAGGTGCGAGCCCGAACTCGAACCCGCCTCTGCTTGAGAGGCCACCGGTCAAACCACTAGGCTACCACGGCTTTTTAAGCTGTTATTTCCCTGATAAACGCCGAAAAAGTTAGTCAGAAGCTAAGGCGGGTGGTGGGGCGTTGTGCAAGGTCCATCCGAATCGCTACCACCATCTTACTCGCTAATCCTGCCGCTAAGCAGCAGCGCTTGCACTGCTGTGTTCCGGTGTGGAGAGTAAGACAGCCGGGGAAATTACGGGCACAAGAGGCATTTCATCTAAGTACTCTAGGTTGGCTTCGCATCTGCAATCCCTCCGGGGTTGCGGGTGTCTATGGGCAGTGGTGATCGCTTACCATCAGGTGACCCGCTTGCTCGTTTGCCTTCCTATTCACATAAAAAAGGCCACTATCCTCTCTTGAGAGGTCACAGGTTGAAACCAAAGTTGTTAAAAAAAATTAAACAAACCCAAACCTGCTAAAATGTTCCAAAATACACTGAAGAGCAAAAATAATTGATCACTTCCCATAGAAAGTAGTATGAATAACGACCCGTTATTTTGGCTCGTGAGTATAGTTATGACTCACCTTGCATAATTAATTGTAAACATCTATCTTAAAACAGTAGTAAGTAATGAACACAAAATATTTACCTTGCTACTTCGCTACTTACGTGCAAGATAACCAAGCCTGTGCGAAATATATACGTTTTGCATGCAAGCCCTCCCACCACTACTGCCACACAAAACGCACACAAATCCCACAAACTTAATTAATCCTATCACCACACAAACACTGACGCGCGTTTCGATCCCTCTACGGGATCATTCTCAAAGTTATAGCACAACCTATGCACATAAAAAATATTTAAATATTTTGTGTTCATTGAAATGGACCTCCGCAAAGTAACGCCTGATTCAATAAAATAGTAGTAAGTAAACTAATTTGTCTGTTTTATTTACTTAATAATTCGCGCTTTTACACAATAAGTATAAATAAACTTTAAAAAATACCTTTATTACCTTTAAAAATACAGTAAAGTACTCCTTTTATGCCACTCAAATCACAACGCTAAAAATATGAGGAATCGATTTTATTAACAAACTTACCTCAACACAACAATGCCTCCTGAACGTCAGTCATTTATGTTCACTAATAAAACATCGTCAATTAACTGTGTCTCGGTGTTCTCACGAAATGAAGCTAAAACTAAGCCTTTACAACCATCAACGCACTCACTTTTTTACAAAACATGTATGTTATTTTAAAAATTTGCATAGAATCGCTTATTTTCTCCGAAAATACGCATAATGCTACGAAAAATTGGCGTAGCGCGGCGCCGGTTGTAGCAACGCTACGACGGTTCGTAGCCGACTGGCTACGAAAACATTGAAGCGGGGATGGAAACTATTCTTTACTTTATCTATGTAAAAATTATTTTCAGTTTTTTAACAATATTTCGGCTTCTTATTTAGAGCTGTGAAAGAAACGAAGAGCGTAGATAACTGAGGTTGTTTTTGTTTTTTTCTGCTGGTTTCTCGGTACTCCTCGCGCCATCTAGTTTTGTGTTTGGTAAATTACTTACTTTGAAGGTGGTAGAAGGTGGCTCCAGGTGCAGTCTGCCTATAAAGTACTTATGCATTTTAGTACCTTAGCACAGTTAGACGTCCATTATTCGCTCATAATTTTGTATGATTATGAACGTGGTATTAAAACGACAAAGTACAAAATCGCGTGTAATAAAACTGATATTATTTTGGCTGCTCAGGTTTTAGTTTCCGCTAATGGTTTCGTTCCTGTTCTGATTTATGATTTTGCACTTAAATAATAAAACTACCAATTTTTCCATGGTTATTTAAGACGTTTACTATATCGCGTTGGGGTCATTTTTTACGTGGAAAGTTACACATAGTAGCTCTGTTTAATAACAAAGCAGACAGAGAGTAAATTATTATTTTTTATTTTACTATTGGATTGTTTACACATTAAAAGTGTCTGTAGACTATAATTAGGTACGTATAAGTTTTAGATATTTTTGAGCAGTGTATTTAATAAAACCATTTTCTTCCATGTTGGTCTGGGAGCAAAGAAAAAACATAGAATGTACCAGTTACTTCTCTTCCTGCGCAGATGGTAAAAGCCCATCGAGGGAATGGAGGAATATCTCAGGAATCATGGTAATAGGCGATGCGGCTAGCAACCTATCACCATTTTGATTCACCTTTTCACCTACACGCCCACAATCATGCTAAACGTGGCTAGGTCTTGTTACCTCAAGCCCTGTCTATCGCGTAAGGGATAAACAGCCTTATTCATAAAAAATCCTTAATTGAGGTTTGATCAGTCGATTAGTTAACAGACTGATTAAGCTTATTTGACAGTTGTTAAGAAGTATGATTCATAAACGCTTGCTAGCAGTCTGTTAGCTAATGAGCTGCTGATGGATGGATTAGACGCGTTATGTTGTCACCTTGACAAATCATAGACCAAAAATGGCCTCTTAGTGGATTAAAAAAATTGACAGCAGTGGCAGCGAATTAGTGGGAAACCGAAGACATGGTTTCAGCCTAACACGACAGACGAGGCAGTGTGGATCTAGTTTCCTTTAACTTTCCCGGAGGGGATAAACTTAAAAGAAAAAAAAACTATCTTGCGTATGGTTTTGCTCTTGCCAAAATCAGCTGTTCACATTTGTGGCGGCCATTTTGTGAGTTAGCAGAGAGATAAAGTAGGGTCTACGGTCCGCTAACTTTCGGAAGACTTAACAGACCCTTGATGGACTGATTAGCGCTAATTGACGTTTATGAATCATGTTTTTTTGCATCGGTCCTATAGCGAGCTTATAGCGAGCCTCTAATAAGGCTGAAAGACGTGTATGTATGTATTTTTCGTGTATCGAATGTGTGTAAATAAATATTTCTCTCTCTCTCTCTCTCTATTTCATAAAGAAACTGAACTGAACTGGAAAAAATAACTCAGAAATAATAAAATAACTTCTCAGTTTCAGACATATTTAATACCATTAGCTAATTAGGAACTTCATTAAGAATTTTATCGTATTAACTAAATACAATTATGTTAATATAAGTTGTCAGGAGTCTAGCCTAACTACAGAGAATTCGGGATTTTATGTCAAGTTCAGTACAGTACCTACGTAGAAGTATTGTAATTTCCACAAACTTGAAATTAACAGATATCTCACTATAATTTTTATAAAAATTATAAGCAATAAAGTCACAAATTAAATAGGGTTGCCATGCAAGACCGTTTTTTTTCACCCTTTTTTTAAAACTAGATCAAAGTAACCTCTTCTAGTGAAAATCCGGCTCGCACTTGCCGGTTTTCTAATTTACTCTAGTTAATGCCGTTCAAAACTCTTAGGTTCTATGAGTATTTAATTTTACTAAAAATAACCCGTTAAACGAAAGCTGTAACCTATACCTAAAGCCTGAAACCATAAAAAACATAATACGTTTAATACGTTAAAGACCCAAAAACGACGAAAAAAAGGTTTTTTTCCCTCTACTGAAAAGTACCGATTTTCAGTTATTCCCTTTTTCACTGGAGGCACTGAAGTAATGCAGCGTTTCACTTTATTTCCCATAAATTATCAAGACAAAGAAACAGTAAACAAACACATACTACATCCCAAATAAACCAAACGTATCTCAACTAGCAACTTTGGCAACCCTTTTAGAAGTTTTATCAAACTTTAAAGTTTCCGATGGTCCGCCCCGATAGACAATAATACCCCAAGTTTTCGGGAAAAGGTGCTCCCAAGCCGCCCAATACCATTGATATCTAAACTTATATGATAGCGTACTTACAAAGTAGCTCGCAAGCCGTGTAAGTGCCACAAAGAAGCCTATTTACAGCTTCAGGCTTTATAAGAGTCTTATAGGAGCGAATTCTGCAGCCACAGTGAGTTTCGAAGTTTTAAACAGCATGAACTTCGACTGATTTTGATAGAGGAAGCATTAATTTAATTAGTGAATGATGTTCAGTTTATTTAGCGGGGTAAACTTTGCTGTTTCACTGGGTAATAATATATTTACCCGGGATTTCTATTAATTTGTGAGCAAGTAACTACTATTTTCAGCACGTTAGTGTGATACATAGGTGTTTAATATCAGGAGGTTACCATGACGTCTTAATGCGATTCAGTTTGGGTTCGCTCGCTGTCAGGTCCATGCTAAAAATGACAGCTAAAACCTGAACTGAGTCGGAATAAGGACGACCGTCATGGTAAGGCCCTACGTCCATTATCGTTTGCTCGAATATTTTATGTCGTTATATTTTTTTTGATACAATTATTGTTTCGTCATAAAAAATGATGTTGTACAAAAGCTACCAGATCAACATTTTGTCAAAAATTACATTGTAAAAAAAAAATATTCACCAATACGAATGACGCCTTGTCATAGACTTAAATTTCTTGCAGAATCAGAAAGATAATAAGAGTTACTTTTTTAAGTTTTCAAGTCCTCGAAGATTCTCTTGGTTGAAACAAGTCGCTCCTAATTCTTTGGTTACGCTTTATTATATATATCAGCTTTGTTATAAATAATATATGTATAGATAAACACACACTTCAACACACAATGTTACCATTCCACCATTCGAGTAAATTGGCATGACTGGTGTACGTCTCGGCATTATCATCATTCAGCATTGCACAGAGCGTACAAATATCATTGGTATGTTCGGTGTACTGGTAATATCGGGTCCATCTGAAGAAATCCTGGTAAGCCGTCTGATTTTCCATCAAATAGATCATTTGCTCCGCTAATAGTTTTGGTCCGAGCATGCGAGCGTTCAAGTAGCTTCCTGGTGGTAAAAACCTGCAAAAGAAGTTGATAAACTAGAGGTAAAGCACTGATGAAATCAAGTGGTCAAAGTGGTTCCAAGTTATGGCACTTGTCCCACCGCCGGCGAGTAGCGAGTGTTTTTTAGTATGGAAATTTTATCATGGAAAGTTTGACAAAATTTCCATACTAAAAAATGCTTGATTCTCGCTACTCGCCGGCGGTGAGACAAGTACCTAAGACGGAAGAAGCGTAGATTGGGATGATGATTATTTATTTTTTCTATTTGTACCAACATTGACAAAAAATATTGGACACTTAATTAAAACATTACGGAGATATTTTGAGTTGAAATCGTACATTACATCACGCCTTCACAATCTTTACTTAAGAGTCACGTATCGAGTCCCCAATCCCGAAATTTGACGCGCCTTATCTTTGTAATTTTTTGTCTGATTGACGAAATAAAAAATAACGTGTAGGTTAACTGGAAGAGATCCCTTTTAGGGATAAGTTCGCCTTTGTGCATTTGTGTTTTCCTGTATTCATCTTTTTCATGTGTTTTATGTACAATAAAGAGTTTTACATACATACATACATACGTGTCCAAAATTTTGTGATAATCTAACGGGACCATGGGAATCTTAATTCTTGTCGTTGTTCATGGATGATGGATGTCGGAATCAGCAGTGGATACCTACACTGTTATAAATCACGCAGTGGGATAATTCAACGGATTGGAAAAATCTAAGACCAAAGTAGATTAAGACAAAATAACGAAAACGTTAAAATAACGATTGACTAATTTATTATTGGGCACTGTTTTTATATGCGTGAATAGACAGCATCTTCTATCCATTAGACCCATTTGTTCCATAATAGGCTATTTATTTATTTATTTATAAGCCTTTTTATTCCGAACTCGCTACAATTTCAGTAGGTACATGTTGTTGTTGTTGTTGTTGTTATTGTCGTTTTATTTATTAAATTGACCATAATAGGCTATACACTGCTACTGTATTAGTAAAAACAGCTTTAAAACAAATAAAATTACCTCGAATAATTAGCGCCTCCGTAAACCACAGGCACTACAAAATTTGTCAGAGCAATCACAATCCTTTCGGTGACATAATCTTCCGCAATGTAGTTTTCGAATGCCAGATAAAAGTAGTAATCTCTTGCCAGCATTTTCCCACAAGCCGATGTTCCCCGGGCACATCTGAACTCCCCGCATTCATCGAAAACATGTACTGACCAATCACCGAGCTCCGTTAAATTTGATTGCAGCTCATGGATGAATTTCGTCCTTGTGTTTTCCGTAAAGCAATGCGGTAGGAAAAGCGCGGCTAAGTCTGACTTTGAGCTCAATTGCCTCTTCAGCCTTATATCAATTGGTTTCATATCAGTCTGCCACACCATGTCCCTTTTCGGTCCAACAACATTTCCCTTCATATCTAAGACTTTAAAGTATCCCCATGTGATGTCAGAATCCAATTTGAAAGTCCAAGTCCAGTTGAAGTAGTTATTGTAAAAATCATGGCAAATGGGATAGTTCTGGCTAGGGTTGATGGCAGCGAAGATGAACTTCTGCTTCGGAGACCGTTCCTTCGGCAGGAACTGATAATCGTTGAACAGCATGCCCTCGACTTGGAAGAGTATAGCGTCGTAGTCAGTGAGGGGCTGGTCCAAGTCTCCTTCTGAGACCACGAAGCAGTTTCGGTGGGCACAGTTGTTTCGGACGAAAGGCGCGTTGCCGTTGTCTATGTTGTAGAAGCTTCCGAAATACGGCTTCCATTTTAGAATGCTTATAGTCATGATTGGCTCCACAACTAACACTGGAGGAAGATTTAACGTGTATAGAATTATTAATAGGTAAATGCATGGTTTCGACGGCACGACTTGTCTCGTGTACATCTCATGAGCTATCACTGTTGACTATGTCCGTGTCGGGTTCACGATTACTCTGATGTCATTGGACCTGACGTCAAGGTGAGAAATTTAGATAACAAATGACTATTGTCAAATAGAATGTTTGTTGCAATGTGTTTAAATAGCAACAAGCAGAATGTTGACTAGGAATCCTTTGGTCTCTAGGTGTCGATGTTATCATTTGCATTATCATCATTACTTCGTTAGGAATTAGGTCAATTGTTGTCAACTGTCGTATTTTTTTAGCTTATCATATCAAAACGCTGAAATTGAATTTATCTGTGTATGTACTGCAGCATATTTTTCAAATACACGGAATTTCATTTAAACACTAGATAGGTACCTTGAGAATGCCTTTCACAAATGGCGAAAATCTGTGTATTGCAAAAAAATGGATCGAATTTTTTACTTTTTTTTATTTATTCAAATCAATTACAAAAATAACAAATTGTGTGAACAGCGAGCGAAAACTGTGCACGGTTTATCTGCTACTGTTGTCGCACGCTTAAAACGCGTTACCTACGCGCTAAACTACTCATGTTTCATATTCATTATAATAATAATGGTATTTTCTCCGAAGCAATTTTAGGAATTGTCCTCCAGACCATAAGTTCTGGTGGTTCTGATGTCTATACTTAAATAAAAGTCTTGACTAACTTACCTGCTGACTCAGAGAGTTGATTATATTTTGCATAGATCAAGTAATTTAATTCAGGCAATATCGGGTACTTTGTATTCATTAGGGCTAAAGTAACTGCTTATTAACTAACAAAATCTAATCTTAACCAAGTTTTCAGACACCTACGAAGTTTCTAAAGGTATGCTAATATGCACGTGTAATAGAGTTCGGTCTATCACTGGCAACAATAGCTACTGATTAAGGCTGGGAAGCGATAACTTGATCTAAAGCCTAACCTACTCCTTTATTCATAAAATGCTTCCTAGACGGTGTTTTGGAACGGAGAGCCTGGTGGGCAAACTTTTTTCATAGCGGGCCAAAAAATTACAGATATTTCAGAGAAGGGCCAAAATTATACCAAAATGTAATCTTTTGATGCTTTGACGACCGAATGGCCTAGTGGTTTGGAACCTGACTATGAAACTCGAGGTCCCGGGTTCGATCTCCGGTCGGGGCAGATATTTGTATGAAAAATACGAATGTTTGTTCTCGAGTCTTGGATGTTTAATATTGTATTTAAGAATGTATTTATCTATATGAGCATGTTTATCCGTTGTCTAGTGCCCATATCACAAGATTTGCTTAGTTTGGGACTAGGTCAATTGGTGTCAATTGTCCCAAGATATTTATTTATTTTATTTTATTTTTTATTTTTGACACATGACGTATGAACTGCGTGGCTAGTCTAGCTGGCTTCTTTGCCTTTGCATCTATTGTTCTATTTTATACAGCAGGACCTTCTAAATATCGTCATCCTGTGCCATAATACTCCATTTCGAAGGAACGCCGGCGGGCCGCATTAAATACCTTTGCGAACCGGAGTTGGACCGCGGGCCGTAGTTTGCCCATCACTGGCCTACTGGTTAGTGACCCTGATTAAGAAGCTGGAAGTAGAGGTCCCGGGATCGCATCTCGATAAGGACAGGATTCCGTTACAACTTGTCTGATCAATGTGGTTTGTACTCAAGTCGTGGATGTTATTATGTATTTACATAGGTACATTATATGCATGAGTCACATCTTTATCCCTTATGAGCAGAGATCGGAAAAATTTGCGTCATTGCTCGCAATAATGTGGACATGACTCCAAAATTAATCAAATATGTGATTCGAAATATTATAAACGGGATGTGAACCGCGATTACCTTTATTGAGCTCCCGATATTTCGATACAGTTGCATGTATCATGATCACGGGTAGACTGAAGAAATTGCGGGTGGATGTTATTGTTGGTAATCGCGGTTCACATCCCGTTTATAATATTTCGAATGAACTTAACCGTGAATCATTAAAAACTCAAATATGTGATTATTTAATTTAATTTCTAGTTTTAGTTTGGTTTTATATTAGTTAATATTTTATTTTATCGACAGTGTTTTGTGAATATTAAAGTTTATAATTTGACATGTAAAATTTGTAATTTTATGATTAAATCCTAATTAATTTCTTACTTGACTTAAATTTTAATTCCTAGTCAATAAATACACCTGCTTGGAGGGGCCAAGTGTGTTAAATTTCTATTTTCGCCATTAATTCGTAACTAAACTGGCCATATTCCGGACCCATCAGTAAAGAAAAGCAATTTTTTAATTTTGCTGCCGTTTAGGTACGGTACGTGCGTAATTTAGATACTGTAATTTGACAACTATCAATATCAAAATACATATATTCAGAATATCCACGGAGGTTTTATATCTATAGAACTAGAAAACTTTTTTGTCAGAAATAATAATAATATCTAGCAGGATCGTGATTTCTTTATTATATAAAAATATTTACGAGAACGACAACTGCCACTTTAATTAACATTTTGCTAATAATTTTATGCATGTGTAAATTGTTTTTATTTCCGGGAGTTCAAATTTTATTTCGAGAAATTAATTAAATGATTAATTATTTGATTAATTTTTGAGTCATGTCCACATTATTGCGAGCAATGACGCAAATTTTTCCGATCTCTGCTTATGAGGTACACAGAGACGTTTAGCATGATTGTGGTCGTATATGTGGAAAAGGGAATCGAAAACAAAATCAGGGAGTGATGGGTTGCTTGCCGCATCGCCTATGAAGGTGCGACCACACCGCCGCTTAAAAAACGGTGACGTTACGGAATCGCAACAAAATGTATGAAGAAACGGTGAGAAAACGTGACGCATACGACACGTCACTGCGTATACGCGGCGGTGTGGTCGCACCTTAAAATGATTCCTAAGATTTTCACCCGTTCCCCTGATGGACTTATATAATCTGCACGGGAAGAGAAGTAGCTAGTTAAGCTAGTACATTATATTTTTCCTTTGCTCCAAACTGGCATGGAAGTATTATATATTTATTTTAGTTATCTTGCGACTTTAACACGTGTCTCTGCCTACCCCTGTGGGATAGAGGCGTGACGATATGTATGTATTTAACACGTGTGATATACGAAGACATTTTAGAATCATATCAATTGTAACAAGACTCGTAACTGGATGGATTCGAGACGTTAGAAGCGTCCTCTTATTACCGAAGACGAGATCGGAACAGTCAAACAGAGATCATAAAGATCTGCTTTGTTATACAAAGGGTGTTAGGGTTGGCTTACGCCTACGTGCTTATATTTTTTACTTTTATTAGATACACGAGTAGATTTCACATGCGACTATAGGAACCATCATAACAGGTGGTTTACCTCTATAAGAGTTTTCAATGATTCACGGTTAAGTTCATCCGAAATTATAAACGGGATATGAACCGCGATTACCTTTATTGAGCATCCGATATTTCGACGCCTCCAATACACGGAGGAGGCCTATGCCATGAGGCACGCCGAATTACGCGACAACAAGAAGATGTACTTACTGAAATTGTAGCGAATTCGGAATAAAAAGGCTATAATAATAATAATTTCGACGCAGTTGCATGCATCATGATCACAACGGATCACAACCGGGTGATCGGGTGCTCAATAAAGGTAATCGCGGTTCACATCCCGTTTATAATATTTCAGGTGGTTTGTCTCACGAAGAACATTTTTATGCGTATTTCAAGATTCCATGGAAATAACGGGATGAAAGTAGCCCATACCAGAGATTAAACTGTTTCAGTCTACCCTATAAGGAATAAAGACGTGATTAATAGAATACTTAATATATTTTTCACGTCTCATGCTCAAAAAGTTCGACTTTATGCATAAAGTAAAATCTTCGTCTAAGACCAAGACAATCGGGTGCCAACAGCCACAAACAATCACTAAAACTTTACGACAGCATATTTTGTTTATTTTTTTAAGTTTTTTTTTTATTATAATCTGCGGTTTATTAAACTGTTTAATTAGTACCTAAAACTAGGTAACAATAATTTGACAAGTTATTATTAAAACAAATAAGTAAATGAAAATTAAAACTATTTAAAATATAAATCAACACCTGCCTACTCGAACCTTGCCGCAGTATCACGTTTAAAAAAAAAAGTTAATTTGCGGGAACTCAGGCGGGAACGTCCTATTTTCTCTTAGTAGGATTTATGTTGCAATTTGTTACTGTTTTACGATGAATATTCAATAATTTCGTCAAGTGAAGAGGAAATAACACTGACTCCTCACACAGTCAATTTGCCAGGAAAAACCGTTAAATATATCGAATTGTTCCAATGTCACATTTAATTTTAATTAATTTTTTTTGCAATGTTTTTGTTTTGTTTCTTCGCAATCTAAGTGAAAAGCAGAGTGTATAACTCGTTTATAAAACCCATTTTACCCTCGACGTGTCTATCCGACGTGGCTATATGAACGTCTCGGGTAAAATGGCTTGTTTTATGCTCTTGTTGTACAATCTACTATTTAATGTAATTTATTTACTTACAAAACACACTCAAAACAAACATCTGTACTACTTTATGATTATGATTTCCACCTTCAAACTGTAAAGTGACTTGCAATAAATGATTCTATTCTATTCTATTCTAAACAATGTTTTTTTGTCAAAATTTATAAAGGAGAAAATCTTAGGCGTCAGCGTCATGTCGTAGGCGATGCGGCTAGCAACAAATCACTATTTTTTTTTATGTGAATAGTTTGATTTGACCCTAGGCTCTACCCCTTACGGGTATCACGTTTTATCCCTTGCGGAGCAAGCTTTAAAGGTCATGTTATGCGTGATTGTGGGCGAAAAGATGGATAGAGGAATCAAAATAGTGACGGGTTTACATCGCCCATAACATGATTTCTAAGATATTCGCCCATTCACTCGTGGGCTTTTACCATGTATATTGTAAAACACCGGTTGTCTATAAAGTCGGTTTACGGACGATAGTTTTACGTGATAACGATAAATGGTCGCTTTTGGGGGTAGGCTGAGTTACGCCATCTATCGGCACTTGGTTAAATCGTTTAGTGTCTATCAAACCAATCTATCGATCCTCAAAGTGAGGTACGCAAAGTGGTTGCGGCAACAAGCAACAGATGTCGCTATTTGCGACACACACTGACGTTGGTAACGTTACGTAATGAGTCATGCTTCTTTATAAGATGGATTTATAAGACGTTATTACGTCAAAATAGTTTCCCTTCTTACTTTAAGGTTCAAATAAATAAGTGCGGTTGTGACAGCCCTGCCACCCGCTCGCTCATTACTATGACCAAGGTTAACAAGCCACAATAACAAGCTTCATAAACGCGGTGGAGCCTCATAAAATATTCCGCGTTCATTTGTTTTGTCGCTGAGATCGTTCAAAATGGAAGACGGTTTATTGGGAACGTGCAAAGTTGTACACTTCGATTTTTCTAGAATCAGAAACCACAACAACATTATATTGCGGCTCGTGAACTGTAATCTCTTTACAATTATTACTAGAGTAACAATTGACGACGCGCAAATAAAGTGACGTTATAACAATTTTATTTTGCGGCTGCCAAACTATTGCAGTGTACTATTTGCTAGGTAAGAAATAGTTGACCAGACGCAATATAATGTTACTGTGTAAATGAACGTTGATTTCGTCGCTTTAACGTATGTGCGTTTGGCCTAGTGGTATAAGGTGTGGAATATTAGTGTGTTCTCTCAGGTGACCGCAGTTCAAATCTCGTATATTTATTTTTTTTGGTCTTTTTTTTGCGCGAGTGTGCGTGTGTGTAGTTTTCACTTCTGCCGGCACTCCCGGAGTGCTACCCGTCGCTTTTTTTGTAAAATAATTAGCACTTGTCATTCATTAATTCACAAACGCCCCTAAAGTTGCATTTGCCAGATAGCGCTACCGTCGGGCAGGGTGCCAATGGCACCCAAAGAGGTGACAACGTCTTACAAAAAATACGTGTAGTTACGGGACTCTAGTACTAGGACTCCACTGTCGTTCTGTCTGTCACCACTCACCAGGCTGTATCTCAGGAACCGTGATAGATTATAGACAGTTGAAATTTTCACTAATTATGTTTTTTTTTTTATGTTGCCATGTTGTTATATAAGTAACCAATAATAAAATGACCTCACACCGCCCATATTTTACTTAGGAGGACGTTGCTCATATTTTTTTACCAGGCGCTAGAAATCACGTTTTTGACAAGATAGAAAATAATTGCCCCACAATGTGTTAAAAAGTCGTTACAGTAATTTTATCAATATGTTAATATTCTGTGGGTTAAACGAGCAATTGGCACACTGGCGTAACTACAACGTCAGGGGTCCGCCGCAAATTCATCAGATGGGGCCCTTCCTCACTATAAAGAAGTGCACCATCTTCCCTTCTGTGCTCAAGGCCAAGCCAGTTCGGGGCCCCGTAGAGCTGGGGGCCCCTGGCATTTTGCCAGCCCTGCCACCCTATAGTTACGCCACTGAATTGGCACCTACTTGAAAATTTATGCACGTTGACGAGATTGCATCGCATTGCTAATATTGTTTTATCAGGCGTTGGTAGTCTTCGGATTTAGGTAAATAGTAAATACATACATACACATCACGTCTTTATCCCTTACAGGGTAGACAGAGCCCAACGTAACAAGACCTAAAGGCCATTTTTATCTTAATTGTGGGCGTATAGGTGAAAAGGGGAATCAAAATAGTGATGGGTTGCTAGCCGCATCGCCTATAACATGATTTCTAAGATTATCACCCACTCCCTCGATGGGCTTTTACCATCAGCGCGGGAAGAGAAGCAACTGGTTACCTACTCCAAGACCATGGAAGAAGTAGTACCTCTCTGTCAAAAATTACATTTTTCCCTATGTTACGCCCTTTTAACGGAATACGTCATTATTCTGACGTCAACATGATTATTCCCTCGGATAATCGCCGAGCAATAAAGGTATCGCACCAACCGCCGGTAATCGGTTGGCGGGAACCCGATTGCTGCCGACAGCCGTCTGTGGTCGGCTGATAAGGGGTGACACATGGCGGCGGTATCGAGATGACACATCAATGTGACAATAATTCAGGTTATACGACTGATTGCTTAGTTGCAAGGTACCCAGAGACGTCGCTCAGTATTTAATTGTTGTTCAGTGACAGAAGTTTGAGGACTCAATAATTTCTATACAGTATGTAAACTAAAAACACACCTTTAAACCCGTTAGCCAAGTCGAGATTAGTACTACACAACAGTTTGTTATTAATAATTATTGATTTTTTACGCACTTCATCCATAAGTCGCTCATAACAGAATTTTGTTATCATCCTATATGTATACTGACCTTACACTGCGTACATTTTGCTTTGGAGCAGGGTTTTGCTTACACTGGTTTATTGATATTTATAGATACCTACCTAATGGTACGGAACCCTCGGTGCGCGAGTCCGACTCGCACTTGGCCGATGTTTTCTATTTTTGTATTACTACTCTCTGATTACCTACTGGGGCCTTACCATGACGTCCTAATTGCGATTCAGTTCAAATTGTAGCTATCACTTTTAGTATGAATCTGACAGCGAGCGAACCTAAACTGAATCGCATTAAGACATCATGGTAAGGCCCCTGGTCTATTCCATGTTTAGTCTGTCTTTACGTTGTGTTTGTTACAACGCCTGCTGAGGCTGCTGAAGTGAGATAAGAAACCAATATCGATAGATATTAGGCATACGGGCAATTAATATCTCCCGGCGTCGAAATCTCGATATCGATCAACTAGTATTATTGGACGCGGCGCACTGTTCGTATGTAACTATGTAAATTCATCATCATGTCCAGTATGCTTAGTGTAAGTTTTCGGTGACACAACACCGTCTCGAAAGCGTTTGCGTTAAAATGTCAAATACTATGAGAACAGAGCCTCTAGTGTAAGTTTTAGGCACGACAAACGTCTCGAACACGTTCGCGTTAACGATTCAATTACTATGGGAAAATGAACAGCGCCATAAGCGGAACGAAACGACAACTAAAATTTCTCATATTATTTGACACGTTAACGCAAACGCGGTCGAGACGTATTTTGTGACCGAAAACCTACACTAAGCATACAGTTTGTTGCCGTTTCGATCCGTAAGTGGCGCTGCCAATTTTTTCCATAGTAATTGAGACGTTTACGTGAACGCGTTCGAGTCGTTTTTTAATGCGAAAACTTACACTAGAGGCTCTGCACATATGTATACGTCCTGCTGAGCACAGGGGGGCTACCACAATCGCATAATGCGTGCCGAGTTCTATTCAACACGCACTTGGCACGCATTAAACCATTATGGCAACCCCCGAAGCCTCTCATGGTGAGAGTGCTTGGGCGATGGTGTCCACGCAGGCCCAATGCGGATTGGGTACTTCTCACACAGTCATGGTGACCAAATTGAGGACAATCTGACAAAAGGTCAGGTTAAGAGTGTACGCTAAACCGACGAGCTTGTACGAAGAGATTGATTGCACGGATGACGTGAAAGAGGTAGGTATGACAGGATCGTAGCAAGTGGAACAAGGTAAAGTAGTATCTGCCCTATTGGAATTCGCTTATCACTATCCCGCAGGAACTTCGCGATTTTCCGGGATAAACTATCCTATGTCCTCCCTCGGACTGAAACTATTTCTTCACCAAATTCCAACTAAATCGGTTCAGTGGTTTAGGCCTGAAAACGTAACTAGAGAGACTTACTTTCGCATTTAAAATAATAGGGTGATTTGATAAAATTTACTCTTGTAGCTGCTAATAAATGATGAGCAAAACTAAAGAAAACATCGGATATAATAAACAAACTCCCGTCAAGTAAATCCCGCGGGATTTCTACTACATCAGCAAAGTTGATTTTAATGACCGGATAACTTTAGTATGATGGCCACGTCCCTTAGGGAAACCCGTATTCCCAGCCTCCCAATACACGTTTCCCTCGTTTCGATAACATCATCTCACTTGTTTCAATAGTGGCAAAAGAGGACAGTTTCGTGGGAACAACTGGTGATTTCGCCTTCGTTCATCGAATACACCGGGTTTTGGACAAGTGAAAAAAATGTTGGCTGGAAAGAGATTTATGTTCTTAACGGTTTAGGGAAGTAAAGGGGGGAAGTAGGGGGGGCTGTTGATTGACAGCACTTCCAGTTAGCAGGGAAGTTGTAGTTTAAGAGGTTCGGGATTTTAAAGCTGTACGGGTGAAATTTTTAACGTAATTCAAAGTAAATAATTTCGATAAATCTCTCCCAAACTAATAGCGGCTATAGCTCGTCTCATAACTAACAAATTAATGATGGGTTTTCATGTAATGGAGTATTAAACAAACTTTCACGTTTATAACAATACTTATTAGCAAGCTATTAGTCAATTAAGGTCTTTCGATGCGTCCTCGCATTCTGATATTCAAAGACATAAAAGGCACAAGGGAAAAAGTAACAAAACTCAATATTCCCCAAGTCATTCAAGAGTTCCTTGAGATAATCTTAAATTAGCAAACTTCCTCAGCATCGGCACTGAACTGGGCCAAAGCAAATCTAATATGGCGCACGCTTGAAACTTGTTAAACCAATAATCCATACTTTTGAAGAAATAATCATATTCCTGTGCTTGTTTAAATTTCCATCTTTATCTGTAAGCGGACCTCGGGGCCGCGAATTTTGATTAAACCTACAAAGGTTTCTGCTACATTTATTCGAGAAGTTAGTTCTGGATCGAGTTTGGGAGCTGACGCTGCGCCCTTACCACGGTCCTATCTGACCGACCAACATACATAAAGCACACATCTAACTAATATTATAAATGCGAAAGTATGGATGGGTGGATGGATGGATGGATGGATGGATGGATGGATGTTTGTTTGTTACTCAATCACGCCAGAACGGCCCAACGGATCTGGATGAAATTTGGCACATAGATAGAGAAAAGTCTGGAATAGCACATAGGCTACTTTTTATCCCGGAAAATTGCTTAGTTCCCGCGGGATAGCGATAAACGAATTCTTTGCAAACGAAGTCGCTGGCAACAGCTAGTACATATGGTACGGTTCAAAAGTTTCCGGCCTAATAATGAAAATTAACGTTTAGGTTAAAAAAAATATTTTTATTTTTCAATGTAGTCTCCTCCTATTGTTATACATTTTTCAGATCGTTTGATTAACATTTCTATGCCTTTAAAATAATATTCGGAAGTTTTGTCTTCGAAATGCTCGAAAACTGCAGCAGCGACCTCATCATCGGACGAAAATTTTCTCCCCCTTAAGTCCGATTTAAGTTTAGAAAATAAAAAATAGTCGCTTGGGGCTAGATCAGGGCTGTAAGGTGGGTGACGGATTGTTTTAAATCCACATTTAGATATAGCCGCCTTTACAACTGCAGCCGTGTGGACAGGCGCATTGTCATGAAGAAGACGGACACCCCTGCTGAGTTTTCCTCGACGTTTAAGCTTTATTGCTTCTCGCAACTGGTCTATAAGGCAAGCATAGTAACTGCCGTTTACTGTCTGATTGCGTTCTTTGATATCTATAAGCAATATCCCTTCGCAATCCCAAAATATTGTGGCCATTATCTTTTTGGTAGATTGGCACACCTTTGCCTTTCGAGGGGGTGCTTCCCCAGAACGACGCCACTCCATCGACTCTCTTTTCGAAAGAGGATCATAGTATAAGACCATAGTTTCGTCTCCGGTAACAATGGACTGGATAAATTCACTCTCACATGACTTGAACTCCTCTAAAAGTTCCTTGGAGCACGCCACTCGTTCAGCTCGCTGAGCACTCGAGAGAAGTTTCGGGACCCATCTTGCACTAACCTTATTCATGTTTAGATGGTCGTGTAGAATCCTAAGGACTGTTATTTTCGTAAGTCCCGTTCTTGACGCTATTTCCTTCGTCTTTAGTCTTCTGTCCTTCAGTACCTCTTGTTCGACTAAATCGACGTTATCTTGCGTAAGAACCTCAACAGGGCGGCCTGGTCGGGGTTCGTCATCGATGGACTCACGCCCTAAACGAAACTGCTTACACCAATCCTTAACAGTCGAAAACGAAGGGGAGGAATTCCCGTACACGTTATCTAACCTTTCTTTGATTATAGTTGGACTTATGCCTTCCTTTGTCAGAAATTTTATCACTGATCGATACTCCAATTTGAACATTGTACAAATTACACCGCTTTTTATATTTAAATCAAAGAAAATTTTATGAAAACGAAAGTTACAAACCACGAAATTATCCACACAATAGCTGAATAAATGACAAATAAAATGACATTCATTTGTTTCTTGTTTTCTTCTTTTAAATATATACGGCCAGGAACTTTTGAACCTTACTGGTACATAAATCATATCGTTATCCCCTACGGGTTAGACAGAGCCTAAGGTAACAAGACCTAAAGACCACGTTTAGCTTGTGGGCAAGGTGGAAAGAGGAATCGAAATAGTTGTGGGTTGCTAGCCGCATCGCCTAGAACATGATTCCTAAGATTTTCGCCTATTCCCTCTATGTGGGAATTGTGGGAGGAAAAGCACTAATGACTATAATAAATAGTCAATTGGTAATTGACAACCGGACCAGTAGGCTTATTGTCTAACTCGCTCGCAATCGCCATCGTGTTCATTTCGACAGTTCTTGTATGAATGTGACAGCTAGCTGATTCCGATGGCAATTGTCAGCCCATACATGAACTGTCAAAACGAACACGATGGCGATTGCGAGCGAGTTAGACAATAAGCCTACTGGTAGGCCAGTGGTTAGAGAACCTGACTAAGAAGCTCGGAGGCACTGGTTCGATCCCCGATCGAGGCAGATATTATGTTGAAAAATACACACACTTTATAGGTATTTATCCGTTGCCATGAAACCATAGTAAAAGCTTTGCTTAGTTTGAGACTAGGTCAATTGGTATCCTCGCGATCTTTGCAATCTATGCTAACCTATTACGGTTCTTAATGTTCTAATTATCTTGCCAAATTGCATCACGATCGATACCTCTGTATTACCGTGAAAAGCAAGCAGACGGACGGAGAGAAATACACTGACGAGCAAAAATAACAAGAAATTTTTCATACAAATTTCTATGAACAGCGACACGTTATTTTAGTTCCTGAGTATAGTTACTTTCACATTTCTCTCATTAGTTTGGATCATTGACTTACGATAAATTATTATCGTCAGTCAATGGTTTGGATGGATTATTGCATCCACGGAACCATGGTATGGGTCTGAGAAGTTACAGCCGTTCGGTCTCCAAGATGAGACGCGCGCGATCCTCCCCCGGGCAATACGTGACGTATTTAAATCGTTTAGGCATCGACACCAGATTAAATAGCTTCCAGAGGAGCGACGATACCAAGTCAATTGTCGTTAATGATTTTTCCATCATAATCCGAATATTATAACTGCATGTGAGTTTGTTTATTCCTTTGTTTGTTACACTTTCAAAGAACTCAACTGATTGTGATAAAATTTGGTACGGAAATAAATTGAGACCCTGGAATGAAAATAGGATAGTTTTGATCCGGAGCAAAGTTGAATCGATCTCTGTCAGATCCATACTAGAAAGTTTTAATTTCACCATCAAAAATTCACTACAGTAAACTGCCGTCCTAACTCAAAAGGGCTCGTCCAGAAATCATGTGATCGTTTATTGGTCAGCAAAATATCACGATTGATCACAATGGGGAAGGGGGGTGTCCGAGAACACATCACTTGTAATTTTTTTACACAGCAGGAAATCAAAAAATAACGTGAAAATCAAGTTATTGCTGTTTTTTAATTAACTAACTTAATTCATTTATTTATTTATTTATTTAATGCAATTCACATGTCATTGGTACAACAAAATGATGGCAATATACACATTAAAACATATGAAACCCTGTTGGGCGCAGCATTTTAGAGAGGGAGGGATAGGCCGAAGTTACATAACAGAAATGAGTTGTATATATATATTATGTGAAACTAGACTTACAATAATTAATAAATTGGATTTCACTGAAGATTATAAAAATAGACTCAAAAGATAAAAATTGACTATAAAAAAAACTATCACATAAATGAATGTCGGTTCTACAATATTATTACATTACAATACTAATCAAATAATAATCTAACTAATCTAACTAATATTATAAATGCGAAAGTATGGATGGATGGATGGATGGATGGATGGATGTTTGTTTGTTTGTTACTCAATCACGCCAGAACGGCCCAACGGATCTGGATGAAATTCGGCACATAGATAGAGAAAAGTCTGGAATAGCACATAGGCTACTTTTTATCCCGGAAAATTGCGTAGTTCCCGCGGGATAGTCATAAACGAATTATTTGCAGACGAAGTCGCTGGCAACAGCTAGTATTATAAATGCGAAAGTATGGATGGATGGATGGATAGATGGATGGATAGATGGATGTTTTTTTGTTACTCAATCACGCCTCAACGGATCAATGGATCTGGATGAAATTGGGCACATAGATAGAGAAAAGTCTAGAATAACACATAGGCTACTTTTTATCCCGGAAAATTGCATAGTTCTCGCGGGATAACGAAACGAATTCTTTGCAGACGAAGTTGCTGGCAACAGCTAGTAATAATATAATTCATACTTAAGTCCGAAAAATACACGTGATATCAAAAGGGGGGAGGGAGTAGCGTTATAATCATCACAATATCACCAAGGGGGAGGAGGAGGGGTTAAAAGTAGGCCAAATATGATCACACATGATTTCTGGACGATCCCAAAGGACGCATGTCCAAAAAAACAGATTTCGTTTCTTTACATTTATGGACAAATTAGACATCACTCTGGACGCTGTCATCTAGCCGTCCTAATTCAAAACTACGCATATCCGTTTCATAGATTTTGTGAAAACTATGATAGACTGATGTCTAATTTGCCCAAATAGGTATGTTGTATGAAAACTAAAATCGGTTTTTATGGAGTTTACACAATACACACACATTTCACTCAATCAAAACCGCCACAGAATAAACAACCGACCCGAAACTGCAGACGCAAACGTTTAGCCGGAACCGCTCCAAACCGGTGTTAACCAGTTTTCGCCAGTTTTTACCCGGCGGATTCCCAAAACGGAAAATTGCAGGTTCGATCGTTACTAACGAACCTCTTTGTTTCACCTGCGAACTAAACTAGGCGATCATTATTTTAGGCTTTGCTGACCGTGCCTTGTTACGGGTACCTACCTACCTATTGGTAATTTTGTGAAATCAAGGTTCCGCGAGAAGAAACCCTGCTTTTTTAACCGACTTCAGAATAGGTTCTCCGTCCATCCATCCCTGTCACCATAGTACTGTTAAACTCAGTTTTATATATTTACTCTTTTTTATATGCCTTTTACGGTCATCGTTTGTTGTTACAACATGAGTAAAGGAGCAGTTTCCTGGTGTTTTACTTATTATCTAATTTTCCTTCATAGAGTACCTAATACAGTCCCGTAGTCTTCACATAATTATAAACACATTAACTGAATTAGATACCTCTTCTTTGGCGCTACACTCTTGCCAGAGTGGTCGTGGGCGTCACGCCGATTCTGTGGCCTGCTTTACAATGCGACGCCATTCTGCACGAACCGCCGCCCTCCTGCTACATTCGTGCAGAGGAACGTCGACAGCGGTCTTTATTTGATCTGTAATACAGATAGTAGTACACTGTAGTACAGATACCTACCTATATTAATAAAATTTACTAAGAATAATCTTGTTTAAAAGGTCAATTAAACTAGTAGCACTTACTTACAAAGGATAAGTGATACAATTACACCCCCTAACAAGCTATAAATAAAACTGTAAATTAAATAAAATAAATTAAAGCTAAATAATAAAAGCTAATAACAAGCATAAGCTAATAAGTTAATGAGTAAATTATTGCTAATAGAGAACATTGGAAATTCTTAAAATAAAATACGAGAAAAAAAAACGAAAAAAAAATATGTTTCGCAATGCCATCTCTGGTGGCACTACAGGAACTATTTCTAAGGCGAAACGAATCACAAACGAACAACGACCAGTTAGCGAAACTATAATTCTATAATTTACTGGCAAAGGTGTGCCTGTAATTTATTGCCCGAAAGTAAAACAAGGCGAAAGAACTTAAAATCCTTGTACGAAAACTATGAAGGTGATTAAAAAGGTCAACCGAACCCCGAAATTTAGGGTTTACCCGTTCGTCCCCGTGATTTAGTGGGGGAAAGTTGAGAACGTATCGTTGGAAAGTTTGAGCAAGTTAACAAGTGGCCCTGGTTCCGTAGGTAAACCACGGCTGAACCCTTATAATTCCTGTGACCTTCCATTAGTCTGGTCGTGAAATTAACTGTTTCAATTCCTGGGAAAACTTAAGTTTCTTTTGTTAGAATTTCAGATTAATTTGGGGGTCGGAAACGAAATAAATCTAAGCAAGGCGTTCTTTAACTTATTTATTAAACGTCATCTTTCTACAAGGAAAAAAAGTCACTGGTTACTTATATAGGCAGGAAGATAAAAAAAAATTCTGTTTTTAGTATTTTGTTATTATAGCGGCAACTGAGATACATCATATGTGAAAATTTCAACTGTCTTGCTACCACGGTTCATGAGATACGTCCTGGTCAGTCATACATAGTAAAAGGGTCCCGTTTTTATCCTTTATTTATTTACTAGCTGTTGCCAGCGACTTCGTCTGCATAGAATTCGTTTATCGCTATCCCGCGGGAACTACACAATTTTCCGGGATAAAAAGTAGCCTATGTGCTATTCCAGACTTTTCTCTATATATGTGCCGAATTTCATCCAGATCCGTTGGGCCGTTCTGGCGTGATTGAGTAACAAACAAACAAACATCCATCCATCCATCCATCCATCCATCCATACTTTCGCATTTATAATATTAGTTAGATTTATTTATTTACTTTGAGCACGGAACCCTAAAAATGAAATATGAATTAACAGTGACAGAATAACTAACTGTACTAACTTGTACGCTACAACCGTTAGGATCGAATTTGTTTTCATTTCCTGACGAATCCTTAGCGTAGTTTGAATTCGACCAAATATACTGTGACACCGAACAATACCGGTCCTACAATGACCTATATCAAACTTTTAAATATTTTACAACGAAACTTAAACACTTATTGTATCGTACATACTAGGAATTCTTGTAACATAACATCGCCCACGCTTATAAATATAACTCAATGGCACGTGGTACCAGAAGTTATTCAGTCATACTGACGACAACTTCATTTTAAAGAATACAATGTTTCATTTCTGGCACACATTTCGATTAATCGCTTTCGCACTCGTAGTGCACTCTATGATCAATATACGCTTGAAAAACGTGAAGTATATCCTACAATGGAGCGGGCCCCGTGGGATTCCCAGTCTTGCCCTCGGCCCAGGCATGTACACTTTTGCCAGAAGAAACTGCACTTTCAATAACTGTTTCGTTACCTCCGACAGGTATTACTTCCACAATTTCTTCGAGTTTGACGCCGTTATTTTTAACACGAAAGACATTCGACAGATGCGCATGATCGACTTCCCGCAGCACAGGTATCGCAGACAGAAATTCGTTTTGACAGCCACAGAATCCGCGCTCGAAGTGCCGTTATGCAAGAACTATTTGGACAAGTTTTTCAACTGGACGTGGACGTACAAGTTGAATTCAGATCTCCAACGGCCTTATATCCGGATATACAACATGAAAGGGAAAATCGTCGGACCAAAAGTTAATATGAGGTGGCCGAAACAACTGTTACCTGTCACTGAGTCTATGAGGAGACATTTACTCCTGAAGAGCGACGCAGCGGCCTGGTTCGTCAATGACCAGTGTTCAACATCAAGCAAGAGAGAGAAACTTGCGCGTAAAATTCATGCTGAGCTTAGACAATACGGCTTGAGAGTGGATATGTTTGGACGCTGCGCGAAGCGACAGTGTTCTGATCTAGATCCTTACTGTCGTGAGATGTTGAGGAGGGATTATTACTTCTATTTTGCTTTCGAGGCGTCGTTGGCTGAAGACTACGTCACTGCGACTCTTGTCACGGCTCTGGAAAACTATGTTGTTCCTATTGTGTATGGTGGGGCTGATTACTCCAGGTAAGGTTACTAGGTCACTTTAAAAATAGTTTTTGTAGTGAAAATTTCTTTAGCGGCGTTGAGCACTTTTTGGGATGGGTAAAAAATGTTAAACTCGCGTCAAGTGTAAGACGGAGGGAGAGTTTAAGTACCAGGATATCAGGTCCTCTAAGAGCTTATTTTGAAATACGAATGAATCGCGTTCGATTTTTGAAGTGTTATTTTGTTGAGTCGTGGAGCAAAAGTACTAGGGTATCAGAACATTGTTAGAGGTCTGTCAGTATAGATAATACGTACGTTTTTTTGTAAGCGGCCAGTACGGTACGCGTCTGGAGTGTCATGGAGGCTACAACATTAAAATATAATCTAAGCTGCTGTTTTTACTTCTGCCGGCACTCCCGGAGTGCTACCCGTCGCTTTTTTTTAGTTAATTTTGGTTGTTTAACAAGAATGTAATGAAGTATGAATTGATTACTCTTGGTCCGACTTGCGGAATAAGGGGTTATTTGCTATACTTTTTTCTCAGGTTCTTACCGCCCGGTAGCTACTTGGATGCCAGAAAACTTGGCCCTGCTAAATTAGCCGAAGAAATGGCCGCCATCATCGAACAACCACATGTGTACCACGAATTCTTCCGGTGGCGGAACCATTACAGATACGAAGAGAACATCTTGACCGAAGATGTGTGCGGCCTCTGCGGTCTCATGAACAACATGGACATGAACAGAATGACAACCACGTATGACAATATCAAGGCTTGGTTCAATGTCAAAACTGCGAAATGTTACAACGATAATAGTAATACATAGTTCGAAATATAGACCGTTTTTTTTGTTTTTATTTAAATGTTGGAACTCGCATGTCTTTGTTTTTTTATTTATTAGCTATAGGTTTAGGTAACGTCGTGGCTTCATGTGAGCAATTAAATTTCTACTTGTACAATGGCAAAGAAAATTTGGTTATGCAGGTAGACAACAGGCGGTCTTTTCGCTTAATAATGATCTATACCAGACAACCGTATAAAGAAATAAATGACTTAATTAAAATTACAATAATGTACACCCTCATAATATGTCATATCTACCATCAATGCACACGCTCCCTAGTCTGTCAAATTGAGTGCACTTTTTTGTTAATTTAAAAGCGAGAAGCTTAGCAGAGATATGTGTAATCCGACCCATCATAGATGGAATTCTTTGTTTATCTCGCTCGTGTTACGTATCGTCAATGTTATGTGTATTTTTATCATCACCGTCATCGTCATCATTACCATTAACATAATCATCCTCATCATCATCGACTGCGTCCACAACGTCCACTTCTGAACACAGGCTTCACCCATGGCAAGTCACTAGCTCCATTTGCAGCTCTCCTCTAATCCCTGTCCGCTGTCTTACGAATATCATCGCCCCACCTTTATTTTTCCCTGCGGAAAGGGGAGGGCGGAGCATACCCACTAAAAACATTGCGGCATTGTCCGCTTGCCGGGTTTAGGAAGGCGCCGTGGGATCCCGAAGATTCGAGCCGACGATCATCGCCCCATCTGCTATAGGATACCTTACACTACGTTTGGCGACTCTGTGAGAGTAAGCTGAACCTTAAGCCAGGTATTCATCTGCGAATAGTGTTGCCCAAATTCAGTCTTGGTCTTGCAGTCTTGGTCTTGTTCTTGCGTTTTTGCAAGACCAAGACCAAGAACAAGACCGCGTATTTTTAGCAAGACCAAGACCAAGACTGACCGTGCAAGACTTGAGCAAGAACAAGACATAGCCTGCAAGACTCTTGCGTCTTGCAGCTAGGACTTAGCGCTATTTCACGGAGTAGTTAGGTGTAACAGTTCGGTGTATAGGTAGGTACGCTTAGGAATTCTATGAGACGCAAAAAACTATATCAAAGAATATGAAAAACTGGACCTATGCGCATTACGACTAATACCATAAACATAGCGAATAAAAAAATATCTATTAAAATCAAACTGAGTGCATGCATAGTTATGTTTTAACCATCGGTACTTTGATAATGCGGCATCAAAGGTTTTGTACTTACTTCTCAAAGAAATTTGCCGCTTTTCGGAAGTACATGGTTATGATACACGCGCCGGCGGCTTCTTTTGAAATCTAAAACAATCGTTGCCGCCGCGCCGAAATCATAACATTTGACACTATTCATGCAAAATAATGCTCTGTTATGGCTATGTTAATTCAAGCTCACAATGTTCCAATTCTAATACGTTTTTCTAAGATTTAAAGTAAACTTTAATAAATAGTAATAGACTAATAGGTAATTGCAAGACTTGCAAGACTCTTGCTGCAAGACCAAGACCAAGACCAAGACTGGGAGCGCAAGACCAAGACCAAGACCAAGACCAGGTGTATTGGCGCAAGACCAAGACCAAGACTGGCTAAGTCTCGTCTTGTTCTTGCATTTGGGCAACACTATCTGCGAAGTGTAACTGTAACACGTTACAGTACCTAAAACCCTGAAAAACCCGAGTGTAACCGTTGCGTACCCGACTTAAGCTGTGTTTATTCATATACCTAGTTACAAATGCTTCATGCCATTATTAGTAGGTACTAATTAGGGATTTAATATAATAGCCCAGTTAGAACAATTAGTAAGCGTACTTATCCTCGATTGTGCTTGTGCATTCAAGTGAGAAAACAAATAAATAGCGTTATCTGCATGTACGAAGCAACTAACAATATGGTATCACACTACAAACTAACAATAGACGTTAGGACGTTACTAAATAGTTAACTCAGTACGTACCATCAAATGAATGAATCTTTTGAAAAAAAGTCACGTGACCTGGTACAGATATAAAAATTCGCAGGCTTGCTCACCTGTATGAGGTGTAGCGATATAGCACGCATCACGGAATGATGAGAATGCGGGTTCGATTCCCAGCCATAGCTTTTGCTTTTCGGATTTTGCAATCTGCTCTAGTTTCCAGTGTCCTTCAGAAAGTTAACTCAGTGTACGTACTCGAACTTAGGACTCTTAAAGTGTCTGGCGCGGTTGAAGCTGTTTTTAACTGTTTTTTGAATTTTATATCGAAAAATTTTATTGTCATCAGTCTTTGTAGGGATGTTAGTCAACTCAAAACTCAAAGGTTTCGCCCCCCCCCCCTGCCGCGACCCACAGACTGAAAAACACTGCCTAGCTAATGATTAACTGGGTGACAGACAGGCGAGTAAGTTCGCGTACTTACGGCTCGACGACTTTACTCGCCTGTACTTGTCTTTACTCTAAAGGTACGTTTAGACTAAGACACTACACCGTACACTCAATGTATACATCGAGTGTCTCTGTATGAACACGAGTGTCTCTAATTGCAAAATTATTTGTGACACGTTAATTAGTGTCGCATCAGTCGCTGTGTAAACACGTTGTGTCCAAGTGTCTAGTGTACTCGAAAAGTTTTCGAACAGGTTTGATATTTTCAATACACCGCACCGTGTTGGAGTACACAAAATGAGTTTTACGTGGAGCAAGGAGGCCACAAAAAACTTTATAATTTTTGTAGAAGGGCTACCAGAGCTTTGGAATGTTTTATCGAGTGATTATAAAAATAGAGTAAAAAAGCAGGCGGCGTTGGAAAGTTTAGCAGAAGAATTTAAAACTACCTCCACAGAAATAAGCAGAAAAATTCATAACTTAAGGACACAACTCAATAATGAAATAAGAAAAATAAGAAAAAAAAACTGCACGACGTTTATCCATGATGACCGAGTAATCACTAACTGGTTGGCGTGTGAACAGCTCGGACACTACTTCCGTACACTTGCGAATAGACACTACTCAGACACCAAAAATACGTTCAAGTGTAAACAGTACAGACATTTATGTCGGAATTTCTGTCGTAGTTTAAACGTAGCTTTAAAGTACGCGTAGGTACTTAGACTGACACACAGGCGAGTAAAGTCGTCGAGCCGTAAGTACGCGAATTACCCACTTTAAGAGGCTGACAACCAGAGATGTACAAAATGGTTTTAAAAAAGCATTTAAATACAAAATGCAAAATACTTTTCAGATTTACTATTTCAAATGCAAAATACCAAATAGTTTTGCGTTTTGTATTTCAAATGCTAAATGCAAAATAGGTATTTTCAAAATACTTTTTCAAAATAAAATACCATTTTACCAATTTGGAAGAGTCTCTCGCGCAAACTATTCAGTTTAGAAAAAAATTAAAGCCTCAATATCATTTTTGAAGACCTATCTACATATACCCCACACATATGGGTTTGATAAAAAAAAATTGAGTTTGAGTTTCAGTATGGGGAACCCCCAAAATTTATTGTTGTGCCTACATTTTGCTTAAGAGGAGGGCTCTGCTAACACCGGATTTTACTCATACTCATACTCATGCTAAACATAATAATAACTAATCATAATATTTATAATAACTTGGCGAATTTGTACGAAACCCTCGGTGCGCGAGTCCGACTCGCACTTGGTCGGTTTTTTTCTATTTTTGTGTGATAATCTTAATGCAGTTCACAAAATACATCTACTTACCAAGTTTCAACAGTATGGGTTCTATAGTTTCGGAAAAAAGTGGCTGTGACATACCTACGGAGGGACAGACAGACAGACGGACATTACGAAATCTATAAGGGTTCTGTTTTTTTTCATTTGGCGCCTCTATCGGTCAAATTCGGCAATACAAGCGTCATTCATTCGTTCATTTCATTTTGTTTGACTGGTAATGTTGGCTAAACTTAATCAAAAAGTATTTTGCATTTTGAAATGAATATTAAAAATGCAAAATACATCTCAAAAGGTATTTCAAATAAAATACAAAATGCTTTTTACTAAAAGGTATTTAAATACAAATTACAAAATAGGTATTTTGCATTTTGTATTTGCATTTTAAATAGAAGTATTTCAAATAAATCGCATCTCTGCTGACAACACCAAATTTTGTTGAAATTGATGTTATTTAAGCACTTTTTTAATAAAAACTACACACAATAAAAATCCAAAAAAATATGTATGTCAATTTTCATCATATTTCAAACACGTTGGACGGACTCGATACATAATTGAACAAAATCGGCTAATTAATATTTGCAAAGATTGGTCTTAAAATCATCATTAAACGGTTCTATGTCTTTATTTTTTCAACGTATGGGTCTACAGTTCAATACATATTCAATACCTACACGGCTAATGAGTCATATTTCACAAATAATCTATACTTTTTTTTATTTCTTATTATTTGCAAGATTTTAGACGCGCGCCAAGCTGCCGAAATAGTTTCTTCTCCTTCACTAACAGGCATGCGATCCGTATGTGTGAAGAGTGGCGCTGCTCAAAGTCATTTGCTGTTGACAGCGCCTTAAGGTGGGACCACACCGCCGCTTAAAAAACGGTGACGTTACGGAATCGCAACAAAATGTATGAAGAAACTGTGAGAAAACGTGCCGCCTGCGACACGTCACTGCGTATACGCGGCGGTTTGGTCGCACCCTTAGTGAACCGGACTATTCTGCTTTCTTGACCGTTCTGAGCAACATGACACTGAATTCCGCTGTTTTGAAACACAAAGTGGACGAGTCCTGGTCATTGTTAACTACCTGGACTATAATTGGTCAATTGGATGATTGCAAGTGGGTTTACGTGTTAGCAATTTTTAACTGACTACAAACCGGGAATGTTGTACCTTTTAAGGACGGCTACAAGTGCGTGCGAGAGCTATGTCGCGCGAGATAAGTACCTGTGTTTGTTACTGTTCGTTCCAGTGGCGTGGCGTCAAGTACATATATCAGAAGGCAAGCCGAAGGGAACTTAACTATCTAATCTTTTCCTCTAATTCTACACAATAAATTGCTTAACTGCCTTAAAATAGGCAAGCCAGTGGGAATCGAGCTTTATGGACGCCACGCCACTGGTTCGTTCTAAAAGGAGACGGATAGTTATTTCGCGTTCTCAAAATGGATAGATCGATTATTTTGCGGTCGAAGGCCAGATGCGGTGGTTCTTAGCCATGTTTGGTAAAAATCGGTCAGTAGTTGCAGCGTAGGGGGTTTACTTTAAAAAAAAATGATTTATTATATTTTACAAAAATAAAAAATAAAATAAATATCATGGGACAAATTACACTAATTGACCCAGTCCCAAACTAAGCAAAGCTCGTACAGCTTGTTGTAAAGCTTGTATGTTTTATTACAAAAATAATTATTACACAAAATATAAACTAAAGCAACCTTTTAATTTGTGGTTATTTTTGCTCGTATAGATACAATATAGAGTCTCGTATAGAGTCCCGGAAATCGGCTATTTGATACTATATTTTCCTTACTTGACTAATTTAATCAATTAGTGTTATTGTCATGGTAAATGCTAGGTTATTGCCGAGACCCATGGATCAATTTTTCGTATTACACAACTCGAAAAGACCGTTGGGATGCGGTAAAAATCTATGTTTCGCTAGAAAAGTTCACTGTAGCTAAAAATAAACCACTAGTTGAAATGATTAATAAAAACTCTACTTAATCTTTTTCTGATCTAGGTATTCACATTTCAAATTCAGCACAATTTTCACCACTTTCGATTGGTCTTTTACTATTTTTCAAAACTTGAGCGCCTCGGAGCCGATCATCAAAATTCAAGTCTCTGCCACTGGTAAAGAATAGTGTTCAGTAAAATTCGTAATAATAGTAGACTAGTAGCAAACCGCAGCTCTAGATCATTTTGTCAACAAATCAAGTAATTTATTTAAACGGCCATACACAGGTTTTCAACACTTTTGAGTGATATTTTCACAAACACGATTTCACAAATCTGAACCTTGATTCTAAACGGGCTGTAACCAAATTCAAATAATTGTAGTAATTTAAATAAAATTTTTGAAATCCACATATAAAACAAAGTAGCTTTCCGCTGTCTATCTGTCCCTAAGCATGCTTAGATGTTTAAGATTTTGATGCGGATTTTTTAATAAATAGAGTGTTTCAAGAGGAAGGTTTACATTATGTATGATTCAACGCAGACGAAGTTGCGGGCAGAAGCTAGTAAGTTACTAAAATACATCTATTCATTCAAAATATCATACAGAAAAGGCATATACAGGTACGTTTATATTGTTACAAAACACGACCGTTTTTCACAGACATTTTTATCAATTTTGAGTGGTGTTACGATAATATTATCATAGGTACTTCAATCTGACAAAATCGTCATTACAATCGCGCGTGTCAAATTTGTCAGAGGATCAAAATTCAATTGCAATCCGCGATTAAAGTAATCTCTAAACATAACATGAACAAGTTCGTCGCCAAGCACATAATTAAAACAAATGTTCTTATCAGAACCAACACAACGAAACCGATAGTCATCCTGCTCACACATTCGTCTAAGCACGACGAGGGTTGTCCCTGTCCTTGTCTTACTCGGAAGAGATATGACTTTCAAAGTTGGTTGAGCAGTGTTTATTTTTAAACGCAACACTACCGTTTCGAGTTTTGCCCCGAGTAAACGATTGCTCCAACAGCTCCAATTTTTTCGAAAATAATTCCGAACGTATTAGGAAAAAAAATTCGATAGCCGTTCTGCGCATGTGCGGTGCAAGTGTCAAAATGCAGTGCCAAACGCGTCGGTGTGATAGCTAGTAGTTGTTTTTTTTTAATTATAGAATACCGGAGTTTTTTTTTTATTTTGTGATCAAAATGAGTCAAGAAGGGCCCGGTATAGAGCTAGACGCAATTTTGAAGAAGCTTGGTCCATTCGGAAAGTTTAACATAGTGACCTATGCGCTTTTGTTATTCCCGATACTATTGTCGGGAATGTACGGATCAGCTTTTGTGTTCGAAGCGTCCGATATAAGCTACAGGTAATTTTTTTTTTCATTAATTGTTAATACCTAATAACATGTTGCAATTTACCTACACATTTCCATAACAATTATGGCATTAGACACGACGCTAAAAATACTATAAGTACACAATTTTTATTATAATATAACAAATAATTAATGGCTTGTGAAAAAAGCTTATAACATCATTAAAACGCCTTAACCTTCATAACACAATGTAACCTCTATCTTTGTCATCTTTCTCTGTTTCACCATTCTCGGAAACAAAACTTTCGCCAGCTCAGAATTGGCATCTATTTAAATCTGTATTAACGTTTTAAATTCTATTTATATGTGCAATGAATGCACAAAACTAGGTTATTTAAATCAAAATCACGCCACACCGGGGCAGCAGAGCGCATGCGTGAACTTAGGGTGACCACACACCCTTCTTATCGCACAAACTCGTTTGTACACTGCCGCGTTTCTGTGGCTCTAATGCCGGGTTTACACTAGCTTAGGGTCTGGCTAACAAAATTAGAGACTGGAATGATGCGGCCAATTTAAAAATTTTGCGTGTTCTGACCTATAAGATAGTTACAGATTATTAGAAAAATGTGTCACATTGTACTAAAATACTTGGTACATAACCAATTATGGGAGATTTCGAAATATTATAAACGGGATGTGAACCGCGATTACCTTTATTGAGCTCCCGATATTTCGATACAGTTGCATGTATCATGATCACGGGTAGTATAATATTTCGAACTTAACCGTGAATCATTAAAAACTCTTATTAATTATGGGAGAGATTTAAAACTACTGCCAAATATCGTCACTACTTTGAAAAAATCTCGTATCTCCGAATCCCTAATCTTACGAAATGAACTTTATTTACTGTACTTCAAGGTTCAGTTTTGTTAGAATATTCGTTTAAGATACGAGATTTTTTCAAAGTAGCGACGATACAATGCTTGGCAAATTTAAATCTATATAAGGGTGCGACCACACCGCCGCTTAGAAAACGGTGACGGTACGGAATCGCAACAAAATTGTATGAAGAAACGGTGAGAAAACGTGACGCATACGACACGTCACTGCGTATACGCGGTGGTTTGTTCGCACCCTAAAACTACAGGATTGAAAGATTGAGCCAGATCGTAACCATAGCAACGAGTGACAAGAAAACCTTAATCGACCTTTATGAAAAAAGCTAAGCTCGTGTAAACCTAGCATACGTTTATCGCGGACACAAGACATCTGTCCCTTGCACACGTCAACTGGTTATAAGGCACATATTTATGCTTTAGGTACGTAAGCGGCGAAAATATGCTACCTAGATACACCTTGTTAGACCGCATTTTATACCCCATTTCTGGAAAAGCAGCTGGTTGCGTGATAGTAAACGCTTAGATTTAAGCTTGTATATATTCGTAAGCCGGTATATATTCGTGCAATTCACGATGCACAGTGAGCTTCATGTGGTAAACACGCATCTGCATACGTGTCAAAGTGTGTTCGGTAGTTAACATTGCGAAGAATAAAAGCTAGAAATGCTAGCAGTAACACTTGAACTTAATAGTGAGGTAGAGAAAGAAAGAAAGAAGAAAGAAAGAAGAAGAAAGACGACATTTATTCATTTTACAAGACACACAATTATAAGAGCATACACATAATTTTATAGAAAAGAAACATAACACACACATGAAAATTAGATCATAAGCATCGTGTGTCTTCGCAAAAGTGAAAAGGTCGCTGGCTCAGCATTATGCTGAGGTGTTAGACACCTGCAGCACCCAAAATGATAAATAAATCCTGGTTTTCTTATGTTTTTTGTCATTTGTATAAAGTTACGCACATTTTGATACCTCTTGAGATACTGTAGCTCAAAAAAAATGTTTCTCCATACATGGACCGGACACCCTAGTGTGCGTAACTTACGGAGCAATTTGCAAGACAGATTTATCTATCCATCATTTCTATCTTCTTCTTCTCTCTTCTTTGAGCCTTTCTCTACCAAGTTCTTGGTATAGGCCTCCTTCAACCGTTGCATTCTGATCTATTTTGGGCAGTGAGAGTCCAGTTGCTGCCCGCTACTCTTTTAATGTCGTCTTTCCATCTCATTTGTGGTCTACCGACTGGTCTTTTACATTCCCTCATCTCTATCATTCGGAAGTAATCGTGTGTTTACGTTGGAAAAGGATTATTTACTACGTCTGTAAGGCTCTTGAGCCGGGCACTCATCTGCAACAGTAACTTTTGCATATTACAGTAACAAAAAACTCTGGTATGGTCCCATTTTGGTTACTGTAGCGTACAATGCAACATTTAATGTTACAGCTCGCAGATAAACGACCAGGGGCCTTACCATGACGTCCTAATTCCGACTCAGTTCAAGTTTTAGCTGTCACTTTTAGTATGAATCTGACAGCGAGCGAACTTAAACTGAATCGCACTAAGACGTCATGGTAAGGCTGCAGAGACCTTCGCATTCAGCATCTCTTTCTATTTCTACCCTCATCCTATATCGTTCGTCAGAAAGGAATGGTTGGCGATTGTAACTCGCAATGCATTAGACAATATGGTCGCCGGTTTTTTTGATGCAGTTCCCTCTAACCCATTCTTATCTGTGAGAGTTCTATCATGTTCTGATATGACATAGCGTCTACTTTCTTCATTTGATCTAAGTACTCTAGCCTTGGGTATTCCCGGCCTAAAGAGCAATAAACCTACACCATTGCAAAAAAAAATACCAAACTTCCGCGGCAACTGCTGCATTTTGAATCATCATCATCATGTCAGCCGAAAGACGTCCACTGCTGGACATAGGCCTCCCCCAAGGCTCTCCACTCGGACCGGTCCTGTGCCTTCTGCATCCACCGCGATCTCGCGATCCTGATCAGGTCGCCGCTCCATCTTGTTGGAGGCCTACCGACAGCTTGTCTCCCGGTCCGGACATTTTGAATGGTCGGTCTAAAGTCAAATAAGACGATGGAGTTGAAGAAGCAGATATAATGAATCGATGATAAACTGCTTAGTGGTATAAAACGCACGTGTTTCTCATGAAAAAGTAATAACACACCACAGTATAAATAATTGTTTTCAACATAATCCAAAAATGAATCATTTGACATTGCTGTCTCCGCGATATAGTGAAGTAAAGCCATGGAAAACAGCAAAAACCATCGCAAGAACTAGTACTGATAGATACTCGTATTGGTAAATCACTGTTCTAGAGTTGGATACCTTGTATTATCACTCTTCCTCTTCTCTTCTTCTTCGTCAACCATAATCCTCCCAATGCTGAGTGTAGGTCTCTTCCAATGCACGCCACTCGTTACGATCTAGCGCATTTCATGTCTAATCCTTCCCTGCCACTTTGACAATTATCACTCTATTGGCTAAATACTCTACGGGCTTAACTTCAAGATACGACTTGAATGATTGCTATCGACACAATTTCAAGTGCTTTTACTACATGTGTTACACTTATCATGTCAAGATTCAGATCCTTTCAAACGTAAGCCAGGCTATCATGTCGGATAAAATCGCGAAAGTAACATTCCATTACTGCTCTCCATCGATCTCTTACAACTCGTAAACTTATAAAACCCGCGATGTATTGCTACAATAATGCTTTATCGCGGACGTATAAATAGAGAAGAAATTTAGTTACTCTCTTGCGACCTTTGCGGGGAACAACGGAGTAACAATGACATTACATTACGGTCTTCCTAGATCGTTTAACTAATGACAGGAACATGATAAAACTAATCTAGCCTTTGTTGAGTTGACGTTGTGTTTGTCGCCTGCAAACAATCGAAGCAAATACGAGGGCATTATCTGGATTAAATTAACAAGTTTATTATGAAGTGTTCTTGACCATTATGATCATTCCTTTATCTGCCTGTCCATCTGTCACAACCCATAAAAATATATAAAAATCCATACATACATGCAAACATACCGTCACGCCTCTTTCCCACAGGGGTAGGCAGAGACTACTTTGTTCCACTTGCTACGATCCTAACATACCTCTTTCGTTTCATCCACATTCATCAATCTCTTCATACACATGCTCGTCGGTTTCGGGTACTCTTGACCTGACCTTTTTCCAAGACGTCCCCAATTTGATCACTGAACGTCCGTCTAGGCCTTCCCCTCCCAAGCACCCATTCACACTCCCCATAAAAATCCATGGCCTTAAAATAAGCAGTCAATATCTACTGAATGAGCTATTTTGTGTTAGGTTTTTACTACTTATACTTACATCATAACGAACAATTAAGCGTATTTTTTTTTCAAATTTTAGGTTTAATGATTACAAAGATATGGATCAGTTAATCAAAGATATGGCTGACAAAAGTCCTTGGTAAATTAGCGTCTGTTTCCATCTAACTTTGAAATGATTAATTTCAAAATTATAAAAATTATCCATACCATTTTTTAAACTACAAGGTAGGCAAACGAGCAAGTGGGTCACCTGATTGTAAGCGAGCACCCATAGACACCCGCAACACTAGAGGATTGCAGATGCGTTACCAGCCTAGAACGCTAGGATAGAATACCTCTTGTGCCAGTAATTTCACCGGCTGTCTTACTCTCCAAGCGCTGCTGCTTGGCGGCAGGATTAGCGAGTAAAACGGTGGTAGCTCGGACGAATCTTCCACCCAATATGACCAAAATGACCAAATGACGTAAATGTATTTAATTATTTTTCTGCTGAACGATTGCAGATATTTATACGTTTAAAATTTTCTCTCTCCCAAAGAATTCCCGTCCATACAAATTAATCTAAAATGAGCACACGTGTTTGAATCAAACGCAATCTCAACCAGGCCCTGTGCAGTAATTTGCATACATTTACATCCGAGTAGACAGCTCACGACGTTCTATATTTAGTTTCTTAATGTATCTGACAGTTGCCATGTTCTGAATAAACGTAAATGAACAATGTTGTTAAGATCGAGAGCAAATGCAACAGTTGCATCGCGCATCACTCTACCAACTACTCTGTCATCCCCAATAATACTTTTTCATTCGTGTTTATTCGAAACACAGCAACTGACAAATACATTAACCTTATCGACCAACGACCTATATTATCCATTACTTCAATGCAAAAGCGACCTTCGTTCAATTGCATTTAAGTTCAACTTAAGGCATAGCAATAAAGAAGTCTGGCGTATGGGTAACATATAAATATAACATAACTAGCTGTTGCCAGCGACTTCGTCTGCAAAAAATTCGTTTATCGCTATCCCGCGGGAACCACGCAATTTTCCGGGATAAAAAGTAGCCTATGTGCTATTCCAGATTTTTCTCTAAGTGCTGAATTTCATCCAGATCCGTTGGGCCGTTCTGGCGTGATTGAGTAACAAACAAACATCCATCCATCCATCCATCCATACTTTCGCATTTATAATATTAGTTAGATTACATCCACACTAGGCTTTTTGTGAATACCCGACTCTACGTAATGCAAATGATAAATCAAAGGCCAAAATTAAATAATGATCTTAGGCTAAATGGTTCTAAATGCTGCAATTATTAAAACATCATTCAATAACTACATTAAATTTCTGAGTTTGAGTCTCTAAACTCGGTACGAAACAAAATATCGAATATTAATAGTATCACAAAAGTTATCGGTTCAATCCATTGACTTACAATAAACAACTAGACTCCCAATCACGCTCAAAAACTGTCGGAAGCAAAAGTCTGCACGATGCGTCTATTGTGCAGAGTTTTGGTTCAGTCGTGTTTCGACCGCGCTTCGATAACAATGTATACCTATGTCTCTTTCGCACAGTAATCTCAAACGCTTGAGAACAAGAGACAGACAGGTTTCCAGCGCGTGGCGTCGTGTCATTACTTCGCACGATCGTATGCAATTGACATAAAACATTACTGCCATGAAATAAGGTGTTAATTTGAACGAATATGTTAATGTTATCTGTGTAAATTGATGTGTTGACACACACAAGACATAGACAACGCCGCTCGGACGTTTCTTGAGGCACTTTTGTTTGCGATTGGGAGTCTAGTTGTTTATTTTAAGTCAATGGTTCAATCTATCCAGAGAGGGTACGTAAAGCTGAGGGTATTACTGAGTTTACTATGAAAAGAAACTATCTTCATTTAGGGCTTTATTCAGACTGAAAAACAAACTAACCAAAAACAAGAAGAATTCTAAAATTTAAACATTCAAAAACTAGTAAAAAAGTATAAAAACAAGGTTGTGCCTGTGTCACAGTGCGTATTAAAATACATAAAGTTTAAAATGCATAATGGTTCAAAATTATATAGGTACCTAATTGTTATTTTCTCAGAGAATGGCAAATTAACAGGATTAGGTATGTATTATAAAACAAACCTAACCTACCTAACCTAACCAATCTGTAGATTACGATGTAAAAAAAGTTCATCTAACTAATAGCTTTACAAAAAATTATATAATATTTTGAACCATTATGTATTTTTACCCATACATTTTAAACTTTACCTATGTATTCTAACCCGCACCCTCCAAAGATTACCCCCTACCACCTCGCAAGACTACAATAGCGTATGCATAAAGAATCATACAGTCACTATACAATATCTTTTCTCTCAGCTCAGTATTTGCTCTAGCATGGTTTAAATCTCGGCATACATAAGGTTATCAAAGGTTCATATAAGCAAATGAAGTCAGCGTCTCAGTTCTGCGAGGAAGTGACAGCCCGACGTTTCCAGGCTAAGCTAAGCTATGCGGGCTTATTCATAAGCGTATAAGTCTTATAACAGAGAAACTTGGAACACTAAACCAACCGGAGGCGTCATTATTACGCGCTGGTATAGTAGGCTAACACCAGGAGCGGCTGGAGGGCCTACTACAAACCGGTCATCGCGGGATCGGGGTGACCCGCGATGTTGACCTTGCCCGACAGATTTGAGAATAAGAATAAGAATAAGAGAACTTTATTAGCTGATACAGAAACACAAACAGAATATTACAAATGGATACTTAATTAAACTTGGATTACTTGGATTTGTTTGTTATTCTCAATTTTAATTTAATTTAATATTGATTATTTTGATTTCATTTAAATTTTGATTTTATGTACTATTTTATTTCAACCAATAAATATTTACAAAAAACAAATTAAACTAAGATTAAATTAAAAACTAAACTTAAACTAACTATAAAAAAGCTATCAGTTATAAAAAGAACACCCCGTCCAGCCCTGCTGGATATATTTATATTTATTTTCTATTTGTTTAATTTAATTTAATATTGATTATTTTTGATTTTAGATTTCATTTAAAAAACATTCTCGATTTTAATTTTTAATTTTGATTTTAATATTATTTTCATTTTCTATCTATTGTATTTTTATTCTATTATGGACCTGATCTGGAAATAAATTATTTCGTTTCATTATTCATAAGCATGTAAGTCTTATACTTACAGAGAGACTTGGAACACTAAACCAACCGGTGTCATCATTATAAATCTACTAGCTGTTGCCCGCGACTTCATCTGCAAAGAATTCGTTTAGCGCTATCCCGCGGGAACTACGCAATTTTCCGGGATAAAAAGTAGCCTATGTGCTATTACAGACTTTTCTCTATCTGTGTGCCTAATTTCATCCAGATCCGTTGGGCCGTTCTGGCATGATTGAGTAACAAACAAACATCCATCCATCCATACTTTCGCATTTATAATATTAGTTAGATTATGGACCTGATCTGGAAATAAATTATTTCATTTCATTATTCATAAGCATGTAAGTCTTATACTTACAGAGAAACTTGGAACACTAAACCAACCGGTGTCATCATTATAAATGTACTAGCTGTTGCCCGCGATTTCATCTGCAAAGAATTCGTTTATCGCTATCCCGCGGACATTTTCCGGGATAAAAAGTACGAGGGGCGTTCATTAAATTCTCGGTATTGATATCTTGCAAACCTTTTTAGTAAAATTCTTAATACTGGCCACTAAGAGTAATTCATTGATAGTAAAAAAAAGTAAATTTGAAACCTACTTATACGTTCTTTTGTTTTTCTGCTACTGCTGAACAAACGTGATCACCATGAGCGATTTTAGAATGTTAATTAAATTAGAGCACCGAGCCGTGATAAAAATCTTGACTAAACAGGGAAAAAATCAAAAGACTATTAAAGAAGATATGGATTTGGTTTACCGTGAGTCTGCTCCTTCATTATCTACTATTCAATAGTGGTCAAGTGAATTTAAGCGTGGGAAGGAGAGCATCGAAGACGACCCTAGACCTGGTCGGCCAGTTGAAGCTTCTTCACCAGAAAATTATACAAAAACTGGAGAATATTATACTGGAAGATGGTAGAGTGAAGGTTAGGTCAATAGCATAAAGAACCAATCTTTCTATTGGTATCATACACGATATCATCCATGATCATTTTAATATGTCCAAAGTTAGTGCGAGTTAGTCTCCGTTTGGTTTGATGCTCTAAGAGTAGTATTTCTAGTATTTGTATGAAGATATAGATATAAGTTACACCAGAGCATGAGAGAGCTGAAATAATTAATTTTTGAAACTGTATCGTTATTTTAAAGAGCCTGATGGGATGACCTCAAAATATTAGCAAATTACAGTTACGTAACCTAACCTAACAAAACCTTTTTAGAATACTTTATCAAATAGAATACTTTTCTCATACCTAATGCAGTTTGTATCTGGCATAGCCTTAGAGTTCGTTAAAATTTACAACCAAAAGTTTATACGAAAGGTTGTTGACCTGATACTTCAAACCTACGACACAAAAATTAACAAAACATGTCAGTATTTCAGCATAATATTTAACTGAGATAAGTAATTGCGCAATGGCAACTTGTATTTATTCAATGAAAAACATTGTATTCAAATCAACCTACGAAATGTAATGAAAATAACGATCATTATCGGTCTCGTTTTTAATTCATTCCATTTCAATTTAAATTTTTCGTTTAATGAATCACAAAGAGCTTACCGAAAATATTCAACTCAGTAATGTAAAGAAAACTGGAATTAATATCAAAATTTACTAACAGCTGTCACAGTTCTTTCAAAACTTAAGAACATGTCTCTTGAATAAATAATTTAAAAGATTCTATTCATACTGTAGTTTTAGAAAGCCCTAAAGTGTCAACCATTTTTCAAGATTTATTATTTGCATTCATTCCATGCCGATTTTTCAGAAGACCTACACTTTTCTTAAAAAAGCATTACAATAGAAAAACGATCTTCAAAATTACTTTCACCCATTCAAGATCCAACAGGGTCTTGTTATGACAAATCAATTCAAAGTTTTTAGAAAATAGCGAAACCTTTGGATGAAATTTTGCTACGTACGGGTTTTTTATTGGTGCAGAGCCTCATCTCTAAAAAAAAGCATTTTTCCGATTCTGCAAACAACGAACACTTTCCATTAATCGTGTAAAAAGAATAAACAAAACTTTTCGATATTGCACCGTTTGTCTCATTTCGATTGTAACTCGGAAAGAGACATTTTGTTCGTACTAAAATGGGATGCACGGTCTATTCACTCATTTGTTATCGATATACCTCTAAATAATGTATTCGAACTGGTACGGGAAGCGTATTACGTGGCTATCCATTCGACAACCTAACAAAGGCCCACTAATTGGCCTGAAACATGCCAGGCATAGACTTAAAATTCGTAATAACTTGTTATTCTTTGTGACCGTTTCTTACTGATAGCTTTATATTAACACTAGCTGTCGTCCGTGACACCGTCCACGCAAAATTAAATATAACCTATGTTACTCAGGGATAATGGAGCATTATAATAGTGAAAGAATTTTGGAAATCGGTCCATTGATTTACCTATGATTTTATTTGATACAAACATACAAAAACACAAAATCTTTCCTCTTTACAATATAAGAACAGATTTTCACATGACAACAGTAAAAGAACCATACTATAAATAGCAAACTGATACAAATCATACAGATAATAATTGTGTTAGTATAATAATCAGACCAGCTATCAGTTATTCTAATTGTGGAATAGGTAAAGTGAATGACATTATCAGGCTTCCAATTTTTATATATTTTCTTCGTTCCAATTGAAAAGCGTTGGCGATTTTCGAAAGCCAAAAACGGACAGCAGTTTTTGTTCTCGGATAAAATTAATTACCTTATATTGGCTTGTTTTCAGTATTTAGCAATTCCACAAGCAATCACCTGGGGGTTACCATGACGTCTTAATGCGATTCAATTTCGATTCAGTTTAGGTTCGCTCGCTGTCAGATCTATACTAAATGAAATGAAATGAAATGAAATGAAATGAAATGAAATGAAATGAAATGAAATGAAATGAAATGAAAATGAAATGAAATGAAATGAAATTTTTTATTACCAGACTTACGTCCATATTACAACAGAATATTTGAAAGAAAGAAAAATTAAAAATTAAAATTAAATGTCAAATTTGCTCAAATTAAATCAAACTAAATCAAACTAAAGTATATAAAATTAAACGAGGTCAAATCAAATTAAATTAAATCAATCAATTAAATTAAATTACACAAAATTAAATCAAATTAAATCAAACAAATAAAATAAAATATAGTAAAAATGACAGCTAAAACCTGAACTGAGTTGGAATTGAATCGCATCAAGACATCACGGTACGGCACCAGTAAGTATAACTTATTTTAATCATATAATTGACTATAAGAGTGAGTGAGACAGCAAGACAGTCCAGGGGCCGTACCATGACGTCTTAATGCGTTTCAGTTTAGGTCCGCTCGCTGTCAGATTCATACTAAAAGTGACAGCTAAAACTTGAACTGCGTCGGAATTAGGACGTCATGGTAAGGCCCCTGTAGGTCTTTATAAATATTATAGCACTGTAAATGTTTAGTTGAGGCTCATTGAGGCAGCTTCCGTATAATTTAATTAAGTTTGAGATATATGGATGCTGATGTGATGACGCGAAAGAGGTGTTAGGATCGTAGCAAGTAGAACAAAGTCGTCTACCGCCTACCCCTGTGAAAAAGAGGCATGACGGTACGTATGTATTATACTTGATAGAAATCGCCATCATCTTGCATCTTTATCCATCAACTGATACTATCACTTACACTCGGTCTAACCCATAGCAATCAATCATGACCGTCATCAAGGGAACGATATTAATTGTATTACGTTCCGATGATTAATTCGGCTCGTGTTTTTTCATGATTTATATTGGCCTTATCTTGTGGAGATTTCAGGTGTATTTTTTACGAAAATTTAATCAAAATAAAATTGTCAAAACATTTCGCTTCGGTTATTGAAACCTCATAACATTATATTCATTTCAAATTCGAAAGAAGAGTTTAAAAGAAAACAATTTTCATTTTACTATGTGTGTTTTGTTAAAAGAACCAATCGGTCCAACCGTCGGAGAAACAAAAAATCCTTATTTGATAAATACCTACGTTTTTACCCAAAATATTCGTCATCATTTACCGAGTCTTTAAATAACTATAAATTATACATTTAAAATTAAGGAAGAAACGGAGTTTTCAGTATACCTCAAAACTCCGTTTTCTTCCTTAATTTTAGGTACCTAGTAATTATTTTGTAAGGACAAAAATGCACCATGATTGTTAACTTCAAGTTGGCTTGCCGTATGGACCTGCAGTATAGTAATGTATATAGGCTGAAGATGAGATGATAGGTACCTAAATAATGAGCTCCATTTTTTGACTGCAATAGGTAGGTAGATCATTATACAACCTTGCTCCCTCTGATAAAATGTTCCTCTTACCATTTCCTATCATATATGTTATATTAGTTTAATTTTGTCAGTTTCTCTCAAGGTCTTCTTTATAAAAAATATTCGTGTATCTTGTTCGTAAGTATATTTTATTGTATTTATAAGTACAATAATAATTATTTTATGTTGTAAACTTTAGCCTTATTGTATAGCGTTTTACCGTTTTCATAAACGCTCTATAAGCCTCCTCCTCAGCCTGCGCCTGAGCCGTATTGGAAGTGAATATTTGTATTCAATAACGCTGGATTGGATTTCGTGATTTCACGCACCTCAGACAGCGCACCTGTTCAAGCAAAGCTTATCAGGGTATTAGGAGATCAGAGTTCTAGGCAGAAAGTGTATGATAATACTTGCTTACGCCCGCGACTGCTGTAGATTATGCATTTCGGGTAGCTTATTTTTAACGCCTACAAAAAAGTTAATAGCAAACATTCAATAAGAGCACAAATTATACTATTCATAGGGTATTAGCGTCTTCTTTGCAAATTTCACCCAATTTTCATCTCCTAGATTACTGTAATCATTAATAAAAACTATTATTTGTCACGGAGTCATAACTACTTTAATCCTTAACAAATTTCGTGCTTATCGGTTCAGCGGTATAACAGTGAAGATGTAACAGACAACGTTATATTCGTATTTATGTAGGTATAAGTAGTATTAGTCCATATATCCGAATATGTAGCAAATATAAACAATATGTTGGGAACAACTAGGACACGTAATCCGGACGCAGGCTTTGCAAATTTCGTGCGTCAAATCACGTTCGTAGAGCACTGTGCAGTGACCTAAATAGGAACGCTGGGACGGTAACAAACCTCCGCAATCCTGGAAATAATTTCACCAGGAAAACCGCTCGAATTTTAGCGAGTGGCTAAATTTAATTTACAAAAAGCGGAGTCGTTATTTGTTTTCACGAAGAAATATTCAGATATTTCTCCAGCGGTATAAGTTGTGAATACTAACTTGAATTGATACAAAGCAATCTATTTAATCAGCGGACAACTGTTGAATCATCATCATCAGCCTGAAGACGTCCACTGCTGAACAAAGGCCTCCCCCTTAGCACACCATAATGAACGACAAGTCGCCACCTGCATCCACCGGTTTCCCGCAACTTTTACGATGTCGTCAGTCCACCTAGTGGGAGGTCTGCCAACACTACGTCTTCCGGATCGCGGTCGCCACTCGAGAACTTTTTTCCCCCAACGGTTGTCTGTTCTACGAGCTACTGTTGAATTAACGAAATATAATTATCATATTGGTACTCTGATCATTTTATGTACATCTTAATTCCTAACGTAAAGTCTGGTTACTTTGAAACTATAGGTCAACTAGGGCCTTACCATGACCTCTTAATACGATTCAATTTCGATTCATTTTAGGTTCGCTCGCTGTCAGATCTATACTAAAAATGACAGCTAAAACCTGAACTGAGTCTGAATTGACAACATTTCAAAAAAAAAGTATTTAAGTTTTTTTCGTGTTTATAATAGCTGGTTAAAAATTAGAGTACCCGTGTTTCTCGGTTTTCCTTTGTTTTACTTAAATTCGTCGTTAATAATTTATTAAAGAAATGGTCATTAAAAAGACCGTATATACAAAGATAGGGATACTGATGTCGTAACCTTAGCATGATATAAAATTAAAAAGTAACTTTCAAACAGAACTGTCATGTCATGTCACTTGCTTTGTTTATCAACCATTCATTGTCGTTCGTTCACGAATTTGTTATTTTGCGTTTGCTGCTTTGCAATACTGTGCATGCTTTGAGTTTATTTCCTTTCCTCTAATAATTTGTACCGTCCCAAGTTGCGGAAACACGGCGTTAATGGAAAAAAATAAGCACTATAAGCACATGAACACAAGATACACAACACAAGACAAATTCGTCGACTTTGGGCAGATTGCGGCTATCCGCTATCACTAATCAGTCAACCACTTTCATGTTATTAAAGCGTCTATCAAACTAATAATTAAATATTACGAGATTTAAGAGAATTGAAAACGTGTCGTTAGAATCAAGTACCTAATCCGTCGGACTGATAAAAAATGAACATGACATTGACACCATGACAGTTCTATATTTTTTTAAATTCCTATGGTAATAAATGGACTAACGGCACTATGAGTATATCCCTAACATTCGCAATCCAACTTTTTTTACTGTTTTTCCTGAATATAAAAAAAACTACTGCATAAAAAAAATCAAAAGTATTTTTAATGTAATCAGCAGTGTAAAATCTACAAACGGTATATTCATTTTACTAGCTTAGCAAATTTGAATTGTTGTCAATTAAGACGTCATGGTAAGGCCCATGGACTTTGGGATTAACTCGGTCCAAGTTTTATTACTGCATTCAAATTATGGAACATTGCCATATGATTGGTTGTTGTTAACCGTCCCATTTTTTTCTGGTTTTTGTCAAATCCTTCTATTATTGTGGTTTTCATATATGGGTCAAAGCTCCTCTCCGTCGGGTCAAAGGAACTCGATCTTACCGTATTTTCTTTTGGGGAAACTTTATCAGTCACATTACCAAGTCTATAAATGTATCTGTGTTCTCCCTCATCTTCAATCTCTGTTGCCGCACTATCCTCATCAGTTTTTCTTTATTCACAGTTTAAATTCGAACTAGTCTAAACCTAAGTATCACATCGTGCCACATTAGTATTAAGTTTAGCAATTCTGGTCAGCAACCCGTTCCAAAGCCATCGGTTTCCAATTGAGGACATGCATTTGCATATTCCGTACACCGTTGATGTGTAATTCCGCTTATGTATATTCGACACAAGGATTATTTGTGACTCAGTGAAATGGGCAAGGAATTTAAAACGTTAACGTTATTCGAGACAGATTCCCTATGACAAAGGAGTCTACAGGACAAACAATTTAGAAATGTTATCATTGAAGTGTCTATTTTTGCTTAGCTGCAACTATAAACAAATTGATCAGGTACTATCACACTTAGAATTTAATTGTACAAGAAGCCTTATAGATGCCTTAGCTAGATGGCATAGTTTGATTGAACATCTCTGTAAAAGTTTCGTTGTAATTCTAAGATCTAATAATCTTAGATCGTAATATTTCACGAATGGAGAACAGATGAGGCCGAAAGGTTCTTGAGTGGGGACCGCAGATCGACAAGCGCAGCGTAGGACGTCCACCAAAGAGGTGGACGGATGACTTGGTTTAAGTCGCGGGTTCACGGTGGATGCAAGCCGCTTCCAAGCAAGGAAACTGGAGGTCCAACAGTGGACGTTCTAAGGCTGATATGAATACTGAAATTTTAAACACTCGGCCTGACATAATCTTTTGTTTCAGATGTAAAATTGAAGAATGCGAAGCTCTCAATCACAGTAACTGGCTTACATACGCCATACCTTTAGATAAAGGTGAACTCTCGAAATGCAAAAGATATGGTTCGCTAGCTAATGCAAGTAACGCTGACACGTGCAGTGTTTAGTGTTGCCCAAATTCAGTCTTGGTCTTGCAGTCTTGGTCTTGTTCTTGCGTTTTTGCAAGACCAAGACCAAGAACAAGACCGCGTATTTTTAGCAAGACCAAGACCAAGACTGACCGTGCAAGACTTGAGCAAGAACAAGACATAGCCTGCAAGACTCTTGCGTCTTGCAGCTAGGACTTAGCGCTATTTCACGGAGTAGTTAGGTGTAACAGTTCGGTGTATAGGTAGGTACGCTTAGGAATTCTATGAGACGCAAAAAACTATATCAAAGAATATGAAAAACTGGACCTATGCGCATTACGACTAATACCATAAACATAGCGAATAAAAAAATATCTATTAAAATCAAACTGAGTGCATGCATAGTTATGTTTTAACCATCGGTACTTTGATAATGCGGCATCAAAGGTTTTGTACTTACTTCTCAAAGAAATTTGCCGCTTTTCGGAAGTACATGGTTATGATACACGCGCCGGCGGCTTCTTTTGAAATCTAAAACAATCGTTGCCGCCGCGCCGAAATCATAACATTTGACACTATTCATGCAAAATAATTTCGAATTTTAAGAGTACCTACAGGTGTTCCAAAGAATAAATAAGTTTCAGAGTGCTTAGAATGAAAATGAATACATTATACTGATCACGCAAGTAGTATTATGATTAGGATAAAATGGTAAGGATAGGTAGTAGATGTCATAATAATTCATTCTAGTAAGTATATATTATAATATTGATTACTTATATGGTTTTAAACTAATTACTTAGGTACTATTATTGTACATTTAGTCATTATATTTCTTAAGTTTTTACAAGAAAAAATAGCAAAAAAGTGTTCAAATATCACCCGTTTGATAAATATTGTAGCCACTTTTAAATATACTTGAAACGTGTAAAAAAATTCTACAAAACTAATAAAATAATGAACACAAAATATTTACCTTGCTACTCTGCTACTTACGTGCAAGTTAACCAAGCCTGTGCGAAATATATACGTTTTGCATGCAAGCCCTCCCACCACTACTACCACACAAAACGCACACAAATCCCACAAACTTAATTAATCCTAACACCACACAAACACTGACGCGTGTTTCGATCCCTCTACGGGATCATTCTCAAAGTTAGAGCACAACCGATGCACATGCGAACCAACGTCGTACTAATTTGTAAAACTATAAATAAACTAAATGTACCCACATTCGTATATTACCAAACTACCCTCGTTTAGGCTTAATCATCCAGATAGATCAAATTTTGCAAAACACTTATTAGAATCAAATCAGCTGTTGATTTGTGTTGTATTTTATTTTATATTCAAATAAATGATAAATCGTAAAACTCTTTTATTAAATTTCTTATAAGTTGAGGGTTCAATCTCTTTCTAGACAGATAAGTATTGTTCTTTAAAATACAGTCAAGTTATTGTAATTAATTTGTTTTTTTACATGTTTTAGCAAATGTAAGCTTATAAATCATAAATGTTTATTAAGAAACAGTTACTTCCATGGAAAACGACATATAGGTCAGTTGATTTTTCGAATTTCTTATAAAATCTTCAGTTATTTATTAATCTGCTTGATCTTTACTATGGCTATGTTAATTCAAGCTCACAATGTTCCAATTCTAATACGTTTTTCTAAGATTTAAAGTAAACTTTAATAAATAGTAATAGACTAATAGGTAATTGCAAGACTTGCAAGACTCTTGCTGCAAGACCAAGACCAAGACCAAGACTGGGAGCGCAAGACCAAGACCAAGACCAAGACCAGGTGTATTGGCGCAAGACCAAGACCAAGACTGGCTAAGTCTCGTCTTGTTCTTGCATTTGGGCAACACTAGCAGTGTTGATGCGTTTGATACAGCTGTCAAGTTGAATTGTGATGAGATAGTGTACAGCGATGAAGACTCAGCAGTGAAAGACGTAAGTATAGAAACTAATTTTATTTAAACCTACAAAACGGTGTAGCTTAAGAGGATATTTGAACAAGTCCAAAAAGAAGTGTCCTCAAGCGTGTGTGAGTTATTCCAAATAATATTTTTGCCAAAAGAGCGCTTTCTATATACGTAATAAGATTTCTTAATAAAATGTTATACATTTTTTTTGCTAACCGCGCTATTTGTTGGCTGTACTTGTCTTGTTATCCAATCTAAACATGTATACCAAATTTCAAGTTCGAGCACCAGTAGTGTTGCAAAATTGTTTTCAAATTTCGAACTAGACAACACACGAACATGCAAGTTAAATTCAAGCCAGTGAAATGTTCGCAAATCCGACATTTTCACCTTGTCTGTATTGTGTGCAACTTTACAAAACAACACGTCTCGCATCAAACTTAAGAAGTATTTAGTGCTCCCAGTCTTTACAACATCATATTACATTTTGTGAATGTAAACACTTAGGTATGTCGTCTCTTTTAATATTCACATAAGGACAGACATCTATGTACAATGTCAACATTTTTATGGAGCTGTCAGCGCTATCTTGTTTTGAATGGATTGACTTACATAGATAAGTGACAATCAGCATACGACCACGCCTTTGCGACACCCAAACATCATGCTAGTCCTGTTTATCTTAAGCATGCCATTTGATGAACTGTTAGGTACACAAGATATTTCACAATTCAGCCTGTGGTAGCTTTTGTGGTAGGGTTAGTTGTATTTAATACCCCGGTAAATGTTTTTACATATTTTACACTAGCTGTAGCCAGCGACTTCGTCTGCAAAGAATTCGTTTATCGCTATCCCGTGGGAACTACGCAATTTTCCGGAATAAAACGTAGCCTATGTGCTATTCCAGACTTTTCTCTATCTATGTGCCGAATTTCATCCAGATCCGTTAGGCCGTTCTGGCGTGATTGAGTAACAAATAAACATCCATCTATCCATCCATCCATCCATACTTTCGCATTTATAATATTAGTTAGATTAAGTATTACAGCATTGCATGTTCTTGTATGTTTATTTTGCACTATAAAGATTTTACATACATACATAGGTACATACAAACTTTAATTTACTTGCAAAGTATGTTTGTATGTACTTATGTATGTTCATCCGGGTGGAATATTGATACTCAATTTTGAAGCAGATATCTTCATGCGATTGAGCTGAAATTTTGCATACTTGTCTAAGTCAGATGACAATACAATAGTCTGGTAGTAGAATTCTGATGGTATAGCCAATACCGTCTCCGCAGGAGGTAACTCTTTAACGGTTGGACTTGAAATTTGATCCACATATGTAAGAACCCTTTAAATATGAGTAATAAGGTGCTTAACCTCTGTTAAAGATCAAATAGATAAAAAGTAGATTGGCCTTGAATGAAGAGAACTCTGCCCTTTATGTAGTGTACCTACAATGAAATTGTATTTTTGTTATATGACAAGTTATGTATTGTATGCCGCTTTTTAAAATAGGTAAATAAGACAATCAAAAATCAAAAAATTAACAGGTTCTCAAATACACCCCCTTGCAAAAAATCGGGCATCCATGGTTTTACAGATTTTTAGGCATTAAAGCTTAGAAAGTAAGCTTTTATGCACATAAAATACAAAAACCATGGGGGCCCGTTTTTTTGCAAGGGGTATAGTTCGCCAAAGGTTCTCTTCCGCGTCTTTTTTTAAAACTGCCAGGGCTTTTGGAGACCATCATTGCCAAAAAAAATTGCGTCGCAAGAAACTTGGCAATTACTTAGTTTTTTTTAAAACAAACATAATTACCTATTTACTTAATTAAATTCCACTCAGAAAATTTACGTGGCATCCCCGTAATTAAGTTGGTTTCTTAACACGTGTCGTGTCCTCACATGTTTCCTCTGGTCACGTTATAGTAATGATAACGAATATAACATAATATCTTGCTTACTAAACAAAAGATGATAATATAAAATGAGCACATAATATTTCATCTAGAGGCTTTATTTTGTTGCCTGTTTTTATTTACTTACATTTCAAATCAAGCCTCTTTTCGCCTTAGTTCTTTTGAAACTAGCGGCGTCTGGATTGAGCCTGAATCATATATTCCAAATGTTTCTAATTGTGAATTTAGTAATAGTTTGACTTTAATTAATGGTGTAATTATTCGTTTTTTGTATCATTCTTTTTGAGTTCTACATCAATCACTGAATTATTTACGGCTTTACTATTATTTCTCTTATGATTATATTCTTCAGTCTGTTTGAACCAACACTTTTCTTCAGGATGGTAGCGAATACCTTTATTTAAAGTTTCACACGTTTTGCATGGTTTCTTTTGATCAGGCTTTCCTTTATAATCGTACGTATATCTTTTGCTTTTTCCCATATTCTTTTTGTTCGCCACATATTCATGTTTTCCGATTTCATTGTATAGGCTTGCAGTTGATGTCACAGTATCCTTGTCAATTTTATCCATTAAATAATCCGGTAATCCCATTACAATAATATTTATCATTGTTTGGGTGTCGATGTGCTTATTGACCTCTAATAACAGTCTTTCCTTTTTTGTAGCATATTCCAGTAACGATCCAGCTTGATATCTAAACGTAAACGCATACTTGACTTGGGACCACCCTTTATTTCCAAATGTTTCACAAAAGTTGTTTTTCCATAGTGGCCATTCGGAATTTACCGTCAATTTTATTAACATACTGGTATACCAATCCAAGCACTGCTTTTCTAGAAGATGTTTTAAAATTTCAATTTTCTCTTCATCTTGTTGAATCTCGAATCTTTCGCATTCACACTCAAATTCACTAATCCATTGGTCAGCATTAGAAGTTTTATTTGAAAAATTTTCTATCAAAAACCTTTCAGCAGTTTTGCCTATATTTTTCTTTTCTGGTACTTTGTTATCAGTATTATTGTGTGTGGGCGTTTCCTTTGCCTCTACTTGAATCTCGTTTAAATACTGGTCACCGAACTGTAAATTTTCACCTTCATCGAGGTATATTTTCCTCAAATCCGTAGTTAATGGAATCCATACCGCACGTGATTGATGTCTTTTTTTTAATGAATTTCTTACTTTTGTAAACACGTCTGTTGCTAATATGGCGGCGTGCTTACTTACGTGTTTATACTCATCCGGGACCTCGTACACACATCCGTCTGGTGTTTCAATAGAGGTTATGCATATCATATTCGTTTTTCCGTCCGTTGACGCCAAAACCACAAATTTAAATCGTAATTTTTCCATTTTCTAGCTTCTAACTAGAAATGTCGTTTTATAAGACAATCTCTATTAACAATAAACTATTGCGTTGCTCTGTAAACAAAGTTTTTATTCAAGTATATGTTATTTACACGGTTACACTTAAATTAAGCTTAAATTGTATGCTATATCTTACCTGTAAACAAAGAAACGACATTTAAAGTCTATTAATAATTTTGTCAATTCCTTTTTAACGAATGTTGATATAACCTAAAAATATTCTCAATCACGGTAGTTCTATACAATCCAAACATAAGCTGCTTTAGCAACTGTGTAGACTGTCAAGTCAACACCGACAGCGCCATCTATAAAGTGCATAGATACATCGTTACTGTTTTACCGACAGAAGAGCGCTGTACAAATTAAAGAAATCTAACAAGTTTCTTTACATTAATATAAAAAAAAATTAGCTAGGGCAATCGTGGGGCAAGGGCGTACGGGGGCTCTACTGCTTTAAGTAAACGCCTGAGGTAGGCATCGGACAACCCTCGCGCCGGCAGCTTTCTCGCACAAAGACTCGCAATTGCGATACAACGCAGGAATGCTGTCTGCGTGATGGGGACCCTACGTATAAATTTATTTTAATATTTGGCATATATAAGTTTTATTTTTATTCGGTTATTTTAAAGGTAGCTTTAGTTTATATATAAAAGCCGTGGTAGCCTAGTGGTTTGACCTGTGGCCTCTCAAGCAGAGCGTCGTGGGTTCAAATCCCGGGCTCGCACCTCTGAGTTTTTCGGAATTTATGTGCGAAAATTACGTTTGTAATTTGCCATGAGCATTTCGGTGAAGGAAAACATCGTGAGGAAACCAGCACGCATCTGCGAAGAAATTCAATGGTGTGTGTTAAGTTCCCAATCCGCACTGGGCGCGCGTGGGAACTATAGCCCAAACCCTCCAATACACGGAGGAGGCCTATGCCATGAGGCACGCCGAATTACGCGACAATTTAATAAATAAAACGACAATAACAACAACAACAACATGTGTACCTACTGAAATTGTAGCGAGTTCAGAATAAAAAGGCTTATAATTAAATAAATAAATTAGTTTATATTTACTTGTATCAATATTTTTGTAATCGTTTACATTTGTAAGCACGTTTTTTTTTGCAAAATTTACCTTTTTTAGTCTTACTTGCATTGCCATACACAAATCACGTCTACCCTTACGGGGTAAACAGACCCTAAAGTAAAAAGACCTAAAGGCTATTTAGATGATTGCATTGCGATCCATCCCACAGTCATAATCTAAAACAAGTTTTAAAGTCTATCCGACGATACCTAATACGAGTATGTCCAAAAACATTTCTTGGTGGAATGGTTAGTATTCTCAGGGTACAGATTTTCTATATGTGGTCGCTACATGGATACAGAGCCTTTAGCTCAAAGAACTCTAGTCAAAATTAAGACACAAGAAAACTTTTCGAGCGCGATTACGTCAACGCGTCAGTTGTTATGGACAAGTTGGCTTGCCTCTAATTTTGTATTCCTACCACTAATATTTAAGTGCAAAATATCGTATGATTATCGCAGAAGGTCAACGTGGTATCATTTACACTAGAGGAATGTGGATTTTCTAGTTATTGGGATGGCTAGAGTGGATTGTTTACATAATGTATCCACGTGTTTTCAAGTCTAGATTCTAGGATAATCTGTCGTTTTTTAGTCGATATTATATTGAGTTATAGGTACTATACAAATGGGAAACTCGGAAACTTCAGTCAATCGGAGCCTTTCATATTGCTTGCTTTCATTATTTTTAGTATTTAATGAAATGATGTCACTATCAATACCCCAACTTACTTCACCATAACCCTACTTCCCTAGTCTTACTAATATTATAAACGCGAAAGTATGGATGGATAGATGGATGGATGGATGGATGGATGGATGTATGTTTGTTTGTTACTCAATCACGCCAGAACGGCCCAACGGATCTGGATGAAATTCGGCACATAGATAGAGAAAAGTCTGGAATAGCACATAGGCTACTTTTTATCCCGGAAAATTGCGTAGTTCCCGCGGGATAGCGATAAACGAATTCTTTGCAGACGAAGTCGCTGGCAACAGCTAGTAATATTATAAATGCGAAAGTAACTATGTATATCTGTCTGTTACGTTCCACTGGACCGATTATAATGAAATATTAAGGTCTTTTCATTCTTAACTGACATTTGTTAAACAAAATTCTAACCTCAAAACGTCTCAATTTTGTTATTTTTTTAACTTGTTCATCTATACATACATATAATAAAATTGTAACAGGTCGATGTCTGTACATAGGAGATTTTAAAGAAAAAATAAACTAAGGGGCATCTATAAGCGCCATAGAAGCCAAAAATACAATTTTTAGAATTTTTGTCTCTGTCTGTCTGTCTGTCTGTATGTTTGTTACCGCGCTACGCAAAAACTACTGCACCAAACTGAATGCGGTTTTTTTTATTGTATTGCTGGAGATCTAACTTAAACTGCCATGTCGCGTTTTTTTCGAAATTCCACCTAGAAGTCGAGATATAAAAGAAAAAGCGGGGACCACCAAAAATTTTTTTTGATACATTATTCATTGGGATACCAAATGAAAGAGGAAGAAGTCCTGAGTTCAAAAATGTAGTACATGTAATATGCAACAGCAACAGAATAATAATAAAGTTTACTATGGGTTAATTAGTTCCGCTATTCATTAATAGATGTTGCTACGATACCTATGTGAATGAAATCTTTCCTGTATTATTTATCTTTAATAATAGGAAGTATCTATTTTAAAGGTTCCGTAAAGGAGAAAAAGGAACCCAGGATCACTTAGTTGTCCGTCCGTCCGTCCATCCCTGTTCCTTCTGTCTGTCAAGTTCTTTTTCCAAGGTCTCTTGGAGTTGTGAAAAGATCAACTCTCAAATCGATACAATCACAAGGTATAGTAATTAGAAAGGGTGTTTCCATACAAATCGCCGTGTTCTCAAAAAATACTGGGTATGTAGGCACTTCCAATTGTCATAGAAATTTGAAATTTTGTATGATGGTGGGTCATAATTATAGCACAACTAAAATGAAATAAAACCAAAAATACTTACATCTATTTTTTAATGTCTGCCTGTGTAACAAATATAAGATGACCTCACACTGCCTACATTTTGCTTAAAAGCAGGGCTCTGCTAACACTGGATATCATATATTCATTTGCCGAATTTGTACGGAATCCTCGGTGCGCAGGCCCGTCTCGCAATTGGCCGATTTTTAAAACATTTTTTTTTATAATTATCCCTGTCTCTACTAAGTAAATTCATCGGTCTGTCTGTTACGCTTTCACGCCTAAACCACTGAACAGATTTTATGAAATTTGGTACAGAGATAAAATTGACCTTGAGAAACGACTAAGCTCCTTTTTAATGAGAAAAAATCTCGCAGAGGAGATAAAAGTTTGTATGGAAGTTGGTCGATTTTGAAGCTGAAGTTTGAAACCATTTTTCAAGCTTTCGATTAGGTAAAAATAGTTTTTAAGAATTTTGTTGGTAGATAAATTAGAAATAGGGGTTGATATGTACTTATAGAAGTTTTATAATTTTTGAAGATAGGAGCGTGGGCTTTATTTTTAGACTTTTGATTAGGCACACAAATAAATAAGGAGGAGGACAAAATTGGGGTTGACAGTTAATATGGTAGTACCTATCGTACCTTATTTATACATATCTTTAGGGTATGAAATGGCGTTAAAGTCACTTAGAAAACTAACAAATCTCAAAAATACCTAATGTATGAATATTTTTAAATTAATATATTACCTCAATCGAGTGTCTCATTGCTGGGCAAAGGTCTTCCTTTTTTTTGAAGCAGGATATCACAAAGGTTTTTTAAAATCCGTACCTACTAAATATCGTAAAATTATAAAAGTGCGTCTGTCTTTTGCCTTCTTCCCGCTGAACCGACTTAAACGAAAATTGGAATGGATATTGTTAAGGTCCCGGGGAGGGGCATAGAATAGTTTTTGATTGCAGAAATCATCAAAGTTATGAAAAGGGTAGTGAAATTTACTACGAAGATGCAATACCCTAAGGGTAACATTTAATTTGTGCTCTAGTTGAATGTCTACCCAAAATACTAATTCTACGCAGACGAAGTCGCGGGCAAAAGCTAGTCGTAAATAAAATAACTGGAAATAAAATATCAGCAAAATTATGTAGGTCCAAAATATTGCATTAGGTTTATTTGATAACATAATACTCCTTATTCTGTACAAAAATTTGTACATTGAGGTGAGGATTTTGTTTACCAAATAGGACAGTTAAGAATGAAAAGACCTTAGGTACCTACAGAGATAGTTTTAGTCCCGGGGAAGGACATAAAAATAGTTGTAATCCAGGCTAATTGCATAGGTAGATCCCGCGGGATAGCAATAAGCAAATTTCAAGAGTCAAGAGACCTACTTGAATTTTTTGAATGGAGATTATTAGAAACATATTTGAATATTTTTTGGCAAAATCCCGTAAGTTCAATCACCGAAACAAAATAATTTTCCAAATCGGTCCAGAAATGACGGAGTTCGGAGGTAACAACTAATGCCGGATTTAGAGGTCTGGAGGCCTCTGGGCAACAAAAGAGTGGAGGCCCCTGGCCCCTAATTATTTTCCTGTCCAAGTTCTGTTGTTTACTAGAGTTTACTAGTCTGAATTTGTTTTTTTTCGAAGTCTACTGTGGGGGCCCCTCTTTTGTGGAGGCCCCAGGGCTGTAGCCCCGGTTGCCCCCCTTAAATCCGGCCCTCTAACAAACATAAAAAAAATACAACCGAATCAAGAACCTCCTCCATTTTTGAAGTGAAGTCGGTTAGTAACTAATCAACCTATCAGCATAATACCTTTATCTTTGTTTCAGTTTGATTTAGGATGTCAAAACTGGAAGCGAACCCTGATAGGCACAATACGCAACTCAGGATTGTTCGTATCGCTACCTTTGACTGGAATAATGTCAGATAGATTTGGGAGAAAGAAAGCCTTGGCGGTAGCATCCCTCATGAATGGCATATGTGGTTTTGCCAGATCCTTCTCTGTCAATTACGTGATGATGGTGGTACTGGAATTCCTTGAAGCGGCTTTGGGTGCTGGAGCGTACACGACTGCTTTTGTCTTGGGTAAGACTTTCATACCTTAAATTGTACTGAAAGTATCGTGGATGGAAAGAATACCTATTAAATAAGAAGACATCGTAGAAGCTTGCATGAAGTGAAGTTGCTAATAAATTGAAAAACTAGAAGTTTAAAATAGGTACTTAAGTCATGTAATGCGTATTGAAAAATCAAAAAGAGATACTCCTTCGGCTCCTACCCTATAATTCAGAGCAGAAGAAAACCTAGAAGAACCTTTTGACTTATAAACCTTACGACATGGTTCAATTTCGCTGCTTAATGCAGTTGTCTCCAGGGTCAGGACAGTTATAATAATTTCCTATTTCTGGAAGTCGGAGGTTGATTACGAGACGATTAATGGTCTTCAATCATATTTTGAGCTTACATTGAGGTTTGTCTAGTTGTCGTAATGTCGGTACATTATATTTTGTTTGTTGTTGACAATTGCAATTTTAATGTTTTCTTTTATTTCCAGCGATTGAATTAGTGGGACCGAAGGGCAGAGTGTTTGGAAACACTCTAATCAATTTTGTCTTCACCTGTGGCCTGATCTCTCTGTCAGGTTTGGCATGGGTGCTCCAAGATTGGCGTACACAATTGAGAATCATGTACATACCATCGATGTTGATATTATCATATATTTGGTTAATGGACGAAAGCATCAGATGGCTGCTAAGCAAAGGCAGGATACGTGAAGCAATAAAAGTTCTCAAAAAGGCGGCAAAGATGAATAACGTTGATATTACTGAGGAACTTAATCCGCTGTATGATCTTCAGGTTAGAAATTCTAGTCCTGAAGTTAAAAAAGAGGTACAGAGTAACGAAAAGGAAGCTCAGAAAGAGGGCAATGAAACAGAGTCAATCTTTAAGCGAATCATCAAATCAAGGATAATAAGAACTAGAGTGTGTGTGTGCTCCTTCCTGTGGATAACGTGTACTTTTGTTTACTATGGACTTTCTATAAATTCGGTGTCGCTAGGTGGTAATAAATACGTCAATTTCATGCTAGTTGGATTCGTGGAGATTCCAGCCAACTTTGTGTGCTTACTAGTCTTGGACAGATTTGGGAGGAAGAAGATTTTGATTGTAACCTATATTTTGAGTGCCTGTCTGTGCATCAGCCTGTCGTTTCTGCCGAAGGGTAAGTTATTAGTATCATCAGTACAGTTAGTAGTATCATCTAGTCAATATACCCAGATTTTTTAGCTTAACAATCGGAACCAAGCTTTCGATAAGATCTTTCGTCGTCGGAATTGCTTATGGTTAAGCATTTACGGAACTCAGAAAACTGCTTGGCCCTGCCGATGGCCACTTCGACCACAGAATAAGTACCTAATAGTACTAAAGTCGACCCAGTAAGCACTACGTGTACGTCTTTAAGTTGTATGCTCGTTGCCATAGGCACATGTCAAGTTTGTTTTAAACTTTAAATAGTTTGCCGTTCCATATCGCGTATACTAAAACAGTCCCCGTCGTGGCGCAGAAATTTGCTCAGTTTACTTTGCGATCGCTGTTTGTACAACCGCCTGAATTAATGGAATATTCAAGTTAAGCCGATTTGAGATCCCATAGCTGTTTGGATGTGGCTTGGACGAGCAATAGATAACACATAAATAATTTAAGTGCCTTTTGGAACTTGGCGCAGGAATTGGAGCTTGTTTAATAAACATTGGATGAATAAATGAATGAGGGATGAGGATCGGAAGATGTGTGCTTTGAGATTGAACAGTTGTCATGTCTAGCGGATTGGATGAAGTGGGATTATGGGCTTCTTAATTAAAATGTATTGTCGGTGCCACTTTGATGCTCATTTGTTGATTAATTTTAATTGGTTTGAAAATTCCTTATTTTCCCTTACAATAAGACAAGACGACTGCGATATGGCCGCATTTTAGCTACATTTTGCGTGAATAAGTCCCGCGATTATGAGTACCTACTAGTTGCCCGCGGCTTCGTCTGTATAGAGTTTCTTAATTATCGCCATCCCACGGAAACTACGCAATTTTCCGGGATAAAAGTTATCCTATGTGTTATTTTAGACTATAATCCATATCTGTGCCAAATTTAATCCAGATCTGTTCGACCGTTTTCACGTGAAAGAGTAACGAACATCTATACTCACAAACTTTCACATTTATAATATTGTGGATGATGTATTGTATTGTTTATATGGGGAGTGTGAATAGGTGCGTTGGGAGGGGAAGGCCTAGGCGGACGTTCCATGATCAAATTGGGGACGTTTTGGAAAAAGGCCAGGTCAGGAGTACCCGAAACCGACGAGCATGTATGAAGAGATTGATGAATGTGGATGAAGCAAAAGAAGTATGTCAGGATCGTAGCAAGTGGAACAAAGTAGTCTCTGCCTACCCCTGTGGGAAAGAGGCGTGACGATATGTATGTATGTACAATGAAAGGAGTTAGGGTGCGACCAAACCGCTGCGTTTACGCAGTGACGTGTCATATGCGTCACGTTTTCTCACCGTTTCTTCATACATTTTGTTGCGATTCCGTAACGTCACCGTTTTTTAAGCGGCGGTGTGGTCGCACCTTTAAGTAGTAATCATTATGTCGGGTATCTGTAAACGTGGCAGGCGACAGTTGACTTTGACATTTTGGTATACATTTCGTAGCCTATGTGAAACCCGTTTCAACATGGAACTGCTCGAGGCGGCAATGTATTCCAAATTGTCAGTCACCTGTCACGAGTCACGTTTATGAAATAAGGACCAGGTGTCACAAAAAACATAGGTAGCTGTAGTACGAAACTTTGAAGAGATAGACCGAGTGGCTATGCTGTGGGTTTTACATTATTACATACATACATACTTACATAAATCACATCTTTATCCCTTACGGGACAGACAGAGCCTAAGGTAACAAGCTTTTCACCCATTCCCTGGATGGGCTTTTACCATCTGCGCGAGAAGAGAGTACTTACATTCTATGTTTTTTCTTTTCTCCCAGAGCAGCATGTAATAAATATTTAATGTTATGAATATAAAACATTTACCTTGCTACTCCGCTACCTACTTAAAATAAAATGGACCTCCGCAAAGTAACGACTGATTCAATATTTTTACTTTTTATTTGTATTCGATTCAATCAATTGTTCCCGCAGATTTAAAATGGCTGCCGCTCATCCTGTACCTGTCTGGGAAGTTCTCAATCACAGTAGCCTACAGCTCTGTGTACATCTACGTGTCTGAAGTGTTCCCGACCAACGTCCGTCAGTCTCTGCTGGCCATATGCTCATCCCTGGGCAGGGTTGGCTCCACCCTGGCTCCCCTTACACCTCTACTGGTAAGTTTTAGTTATAATGACTACCGCCATGTAGCATATTTTGCGGGTGGTAGGACCTGGTGCAAGGTCCGTCCACCTACCACCAACTTACTCGCTCATCCTGCCGCTAAGCAGCAGTGCTTGCAGCCGAGGAAATTACGGGCACAAGTGGCATTTCATCTAAGTCCTCTAGGTTGGCAACGTATCTGCAATCCCTCCGGGGTTGCGGGTGTCTATGGGTAGTGGTGATCGCTTACCATCAGGTGACCCACTTGCTCGTTTGTCTTCCTATTCACATAAAAAAAATGTAGCATATTACAAGATCTCTTCAAATTATTCCACAATATTTCACAATATTAAAGCCAAAATATCAGGTCGTACCAGAGAGGGCATAAAAGCGGATGGAGAGGAATATATAGCTGGTCCCAGAAAGTGACGAATGAGGAATTGCTTGACCGAGTGAATGAAAAGCGGTGCCTGGTGAAGATCATCATGACTGATAGACATCACAACAGCCTAAACCACTACAGCTACAGACTTGAAATTGACTTGACAGCCATATTCATTGAGTGTACATCAGTAACGTATCTTTGTTATGAGTGCGTGTTTTGTTTGAGGATGGATGAAAGAAGATTAACTAAACAGATTTATAATGGGGAGTGTGAATGGGTGCGTTGGGAGGGGAAAGCCTAGGCGGACGTTCCGTGATCAAATTGGGAACGTTTTGGAAAAAGGCCAGGTCAAGAGTACCCGAAACCGACGAGCATGTACGAAGAGATTGATGATTGTGGATGAGGCGAAAGAGGACGTCAGGATCGTAGCAAGTGGAACAAAGTAGTATCTGCCTACCACTGTGGGAAAGAGGCGTGACGATATGTATGTATGCGTGTTTTGGAATTCAGGCCCCTATTTCACCAATTCGACCGGTGACAAGTGAAAATTCGAATTGCAATGCGTGGTCAATACGAAGCCAACCGGCATAGATTCTCGTCGAGTTAGTAATGTAAACGAAATTGTCACTTCACCGACAATTGTCGCTTTAGTGAAATAGTCGCCTGGCATCATTCGGCTGACTCTGTTGTGGCTGCTTTTGTCTAAAAATATAACTCGCCTATTGGTGACATCTATAGAAACGGTAATTACGTGCTTACTACATTTTTTTCATACTATGAATGATGTATTCAAGCAATCAATTTGGCAAAGCTTTTGTTTGTTCTGTAGTGGATATTCGCGATGTAACGCCTGTTTCCACCAATTATCTACGTACGTTTGTTTCAGGCGTTGTACTACGATAACCTGCCATCCATTTTCTTCGGTACCCTGGCTCTGATAGCCAGCGGCATGGTCCTCTTTCTGCCAGAGACCTTAAACATGCCTCTACCTGATACCATCGAGGAAGCTGAGCAGCTGACAAAGAGAAAAAATAACGACTTTACATAAACATTTTAGGAGCATAAACATTTAACACGTGACTTCGCCACCACACGTGAAAGATCAAATATAAAAATTTTACTGTTCTATACTTCATTTAATTTAGGATGAGAAACCACAACAACATTATATTGCGGCTCGTGAACTGTAATCTCTTTGCAATTTATACTAGAGTAAGAATTGACGACACGCAAATAAAGTGACATTAAAACAATTTTATTTTGCGGCTGCCAAACTATTGCATTGTACTGTTTGCTAGGTAAGAAATAGTTGACCAGACGCGATATAATGTTATTGTGGTTTCTCATTCTAAATTAAATGAAGTATAGTAAGGAGCTCCGCAAAATAACTCCTGATTTGATTATTTTTTCATCAGGTATTTACTTTGCGAAGGTCTAAATTAAAGTCTAAAAAAAAGGAAATTAATAGACAAAAACTTGTCTTACTACTTCGCTACCACAGCGGTTGTGATAGCGGAGTAGCAAACAAAGTGTTTTGTGCGTTTTGCCGTCGCTTAAGATTTTTTGACGACAAGATGTGAAATATCTAGTGATTCATTCGAAGAGTTCTTTACCAATTTTTATGACAATTGCTAAATCAGAATGAAAACATACTAAGGCTCATATTGACAAGTGAGAGAAAATGGTTGTTGTTATTAATTTAAGCCGTACAAATGATATTAAATTCTAGGGTGATATAAGGAAATTCCTTGGCCATTTTAAAATGAAGAATGTTTAGACCTCGGCAAAGTAACGCCTGGTTCAATCATTTATTTAACATTTGAGGTAAATTTTAGTAATTTATTAAATCAGGCGTTACTTTTGCCGAGGTATATAATAATAGACAAAAACTTGCCTTAGTGCTATGCTACTACAGCGGTTGTGATAGTAGAGTAGCAAAGGTAGGTAGTGTTTTTTGTTCGCCACTTTCAGTGTTGTGAAATATTTTGCCGTCGCTTAAGATTTTTTGACGACGAAATGTGAAATTAGTAAGTACATAGTTCATTCAAAGAAAGTTCTTCGCCAATGATTATAAATTAAAACAATTCCTACATCAGAATGAAATAAATACTAAGGCTGATTGTCATGTTGACATACGAAAAAATAGTCGATGTCATTTGTGCCGTACGAATGACATTGACCCTTTTTTAAGGTAATAAAGTCATTTCTTGACCGTTTAAAAATGGAAAGAAAGAAATGAAACTTTGGTTTGTGATAAAAATAGTGCAAGAGTGAAAACAGGGAAAAATAATAGGGAAGAAATGTCAGGAAGTGGTCCCAGCTATGTTACTAAAACTTTGTTTTGACTTGTTTCAGTCATTTCGGAAGACCCTTTTCAAAGGCGAGTTTAATTTTAAGTTTTTATAAATCATCTCTTACGAGAGCTTAATTAACATTACGAGTTACCTTTACATAAATAGCAACTTTTACATACTGAAACGATTTTAAAATATACTTATTTTATATTTGGTTTTTGTCTTAATAAATAATTACTTCCAACTATTATAATTACATTATTATGATATATGTCGGCGCGATTGATATTAACGCCATCTAGTGGTGGCGCTATAAACGTTCGGTGTTTAAATCGTAACAGCAAGCTTTCTTTCAGTACCTTTCTTGTGACGCCATCTAGCGATGGTTGCTGTAATTACGATTGGAATTCACTCTGTGGATGGGAGACGTTGGGCGACCGTGGTAGGGGGGTTCTCACGATAGCCTGACTGGGTTACTTTTGGTTGGACCGCCGAGCCGCGCAGTCGTCGAACTTGGTGAGCGTATCCACCTGAACCACTCTTACCATGTTGAGCTATTATTCTTATTGTCCTTTGTGTGCTTACCCTCTATCTAGGCTGGTGAGTGGGTTGGCCCACGTTCGAGCCTCAACCACGAAGGGCTACCGGGCCGCCCGTCCGTCTAATTGTCTAGTAAGTGTGTGGGCCTGGATGGTATGGTCCTAAGAAGAAACCTGCGAGTTCGTTCCTTAATAACTAGCTGTCTTACTCTTACTGTGTATTTTCTAGCACTGATACAGAATTGTACTAATGCACTGTCTTTTGTAAGCGCCGTTGTTAGCGCGTAGTGAATACTACAATACTTGCTTCCACGAAGGTTCGTATTAGCAAAGGTGGCGTGAGGAGAGGTCGTGGGGAAGGATACGGTGGACCTCCCGGGGTCCGTTGGACCCCGGCTTTCTTATGTGCAACCGGTACAGTTGTGTAGCCAAAACTAGGTTAAGGAGAATCTATCTAATTACCCGATAATGCCCTACTTGCACTGTGTTAGACGAACTATTGCGAAGCAGATCTATAATCATGCGTTTCCACTATAGCAATAAAACGAGTTACGTCCTCATATGTAGTGGTTGACTATTCTGGCCTTTAACCGAGCGCTAGGCATATACAGACTCACCTACAGCTACCTCATAACTCCGACATATAATGTATCCAAAAAAAGTTCCAGTGATAGAGCCACTTTAAAGGAAATGTACCGATCTCTTATTTTCTACCGACCCCGTGAGTTTTTTTGTCTCCCACCATTAACCACCTGTGTGATCCTCAAGAAATATAGTTTACATATATTTAGTATTCACAATAATGAAAAAAAAACCAAGTATCCTATAACCTATTCCTGGTTCTAAGCTACCTCCCTTCCAATTTTCAGCCAAATCGGTTCAGCCGTTCTCGGGTTATAAATACTGTATGTAACTAACATGACTTTCTATTATAATATAATACAGATATCTCTCTCTATTGCACATTCCGATGTTTGGCGACAAAAGCCGAATACGTTTATAACATCGCACCTAGCTTACCTGAGTTTAGTCTCAGATAAATGGAAAATACGTATAGTGCGAGTTCAGGTATTTTTGAGCACTCAGCTCCAATTTATCTAATGGCAACTAAAGAGATACATAATGTTGCCATTGAGAATAAGAAAAAGTGTAAAAACTCGCTTTTATTATGGTCGCGTATGATTTAATCATAATTTTTTACTTCTTGCTCTAACGACATAAATGTGACTTCTGCGATTAAATAATAATTATGTAATGCGATTTTCTCATAAAATAACTTTAACAGGATCACCAGTAGACCGCCTATTATACCACTGAGACTGCTCACTACCAATATTTCGCGGAGTAGTGTAGTAATGTAGTACTAGCGATGGTATAGTAGCAGCGGAGTAGTAGGAGATCCATTTAGTTTATGTTCCGGGAGTTGGTAATAATAAATAAATACTTTATGAAAACATACGCCAAAATATAGTGTGTTGTGTACGTACCTGGTATGTGATAATTGATAATGATAAAGCTTAGTTTTTGAAACAATAACTTTCCTGGTGAATAAATACCGATTTAATTTTAATGAATATTTCTACGCTTTAATGCTTTACAAAGTACGAATTTAAATGGAAATATATTATTTTCTTTTTACTTACGTGCTTTTTATTTTTAGCCCTTCCGTAGTTATTTATAATGTTACATAATTGTATTATTAAGAAGCTTAAATATGGTAAGTAAGTAGGTTTCCTTCATTAAATAATAAACAAGTAAAATATGAAATTCCAATGGAACAGGGAAATCAGCATTAGTCTTTCTGCAACTATTTCATATAATGCCAAAGTGAAAAAGCAAGAGAGAAATGAAAGAGATACGCTTTTTCAGAAGTTTTGCGAGAACTGTAGCGTAAATATGATACATTTTATAAAAAACTAACTTTCATATAGGTTACACTTAGGTACAGCAGATAATCAGGTAGATCTATAATCTTTAAATCTGGATGATACTGAAATAGTCACTTGAAGTACCTATTAGTAATCAAAACCATCAGTTCTGAGTTATGAGCCAAAAGCACAAAAGGTAAATACTTATATCTAAACATATTTAAGGATCTTATACTTTTACTACTGAGGCTTAAATAAATGAGGTCTAAGGTTAAAAACTCGCAAAAATAACGGTTTTGTAACCCCTTCCTTTTCTAAGTCGGTTAATAGTAAAATAAGTAAGATAAAGAATGTCGTTTAAAGCAATGCAGGCAAAGACGCAGAAACCGCAAGTTATTAATATCGGCTTGATCGGCATTTATAATGATAGCAATAATTACAAAATAGCTTATCGCTACATGATTGACTCACTTTTGAATTATAACGCTAGCCACGTTAGCCTATTTGACGTGGCTATCGCTTATCACTAATAACAATAACGCTTAGATACACTTCAAAAACATCAATATTATGATGTCCTTTTTCGGCATTCCACTCAGAACCGCGATGACGATTAGTAGCTCATAGGGAACCGTTTGTATTACAACTATTATCTGGAGTGTCAATAGTATTATCAACGACTATAACAGTATTAGATACAAAGTAACGTTCTAAAGTAAAGTATGTTTTCTGTGCTAGTGTAACTGCAGTCTCAATTGCATCAATGCGTTAGCTATAATCATCTTGTTTATCTAAAAAAGTGTATTAGTTCGGATTCATTATGACTAAAGAGAAGCCTGCGATTGAGTTAGACTCGATTCTGAAGCAGCTTGGAGCTTTTGGAAAGTTTAACATAATAAACTATGGGTTGATTCTGATTCCTATCTATTTGGCGGGAATGTATGGGTCTGTGTTCGTGTTCGAGGCGACTGATGTAAACTACAGGTACCGGTATTAAAATATCATCTTCAACCTATTTACGTCCCACTACTGGGCACAGGCTTCCTCAAACTGAGAGGGTTTGGGCTATAGTTCCCACGCGGGCCCAGTGTGGATTGGTATTATAATAAAAATAGTAAAAGTTGTACCAATTGAAAGATGTTCAGTAAAATTATTATATTAAACATTGCTGTTTAACGACTCACATAAAATTAGTGAAATTGCATCTGCTACATATATAAATCCGAATATTTGACTGACTGACTAAAAACTAGACACTTACAATTCAAAAAGGGGTTTTATAAACTTTCACAGTATAAGAGGCAGTACTAGTTTATTTTACTTTTTTCACAGATGCAATGTCGTGGGATAAAGATAGTAGTAAAATAAAAGAGATACATGAAAATCCTTAGTATTTTCTAAACCGAATGGAAGCCTTTAAAATTCAAAAGCTAATAACAAATCAAATGAAATAATTGTTCCAGATGTAAAATTGATGAATGTGAAGGTCTTGATAACAGCAGATGGGTGGTTAATGCCATTCCGGTTACTAATGATGTGCTTTCAAAGTGTAGGAGATACGCTGCTAGCGAAAATGCAAGCAACAATGTCACGTGCAGTACAAATGCATTCAACAAAACAGTTCAGTTAGAATGCGATGGGATAGTTTACAATGATGAAGATTCTGTTGTTAGAGACGTAAGTGAAATCATATTAATTTGACACCAACCAATGAGGAAATAATTACATTTACTGTAGTTTTTCTAAGTTTGAATGTTACTGATATTATGCACACAAATTTGACAATAAATTAATACCAAAACAACTATAGTAGCTGAAGTGCGGGAACTGCCTATACTGAATGGAGAGCCTTTTAAGTGTCAAATAGCAGCTTCATCGCATTAATTATAAACCTTGACCTTATTAATAAGGTCAAGGTTTATTACATTGGTAACCATAATCCAAATCATATACCTATAGCGTTCAAGGTGACGCATAATAATCTTTTAACATAATCGTTTTCTTTGTCGTAATCATAATCGTTCACTTCAACAGGATTGTTTGAAGAAATTGGACATAACCTAACATAATTGTTTTGCTTTCAGTTCGATTTAGGATGCCAAGATTGGAAGAGAACCTTCATAGGGACTATTCGTAATTCAGGACTGTTCATCTCTTTACCTCTTACTGGAATAATATCTGATAGGTTTGGAAGAAAACGAGCTCTAATCATGGCTGCTCTTAGCAGTGGCATTTTTGGTTTCTTCAGATCGTTTTCTGTCAGTTACGTGATGATGCTCATATTGGAGTTCTTGGAATCGGCTTTTGGTGGTGGTATCAACAGCACGTCTTTTGTTTTGGGTAAGCTTGGAAAACTACTGTTTTTACTTCGTAATAAAACATTTGCGGGTGGTCTCGTGCAGATCTCATCCGGATCACTACCATCGTATTACTCGCTAACCGTGCCGCCAAGCAGCAATACTTACTTTGTTGTGTTCTGCCGTAGAGAGTAAGACAGCCGGTAAAATTACTAGCACGAGAGATTTCTATCCTAGTTCTCTAGTCTGGCAACACATAAAGCAATCCTCATGTGATGCGAAAGTTCATAAGTGGTGCTTACTTACCATCAGGTGATCCATCTGCTCGTTTGCCTTGCTTGTATATAAAATAAACATGCTTAAGACAAACGTTGCAAGTCAAATTTCACCTACATGTTTTATTTTCTGTCATCAAAATATCTTTGTTTGGTATTCCTACTCGTGTGACTGCAAATACAGTAAGTGTATTACCGAAATTTGTACCTTTTTTTTTTTTTTCAGCTGTGGAACTAGTATCACCAAAGCGCAGAGTGCTTGGTAACGCCATACTCAATATAATATCCACTCTGGGGGTCATGTCTCTACCCGCATATTCGTGGTGGCTCCAAGACTGGAGAAAACTTCTCAGAATCATATACGCGCCAACAATTTTAGTTTTATCTTACTATTGGTTGCTCACTGAGAGTGTTAGATGGCTCCTCAGTAAAGGTAGGAATGAAGAGGCCGCAGAAATACTCAAGAAAGCAGCAAAGATGAACAAGGTTGATATTACAGAGGATCTTATCCCTCTATACAGACTTGAAGTTATAAGTGATAATCAAGAAACCCAAAAAGAGGAAATCAGAGACGACAAAGAAAACATCTCAACGTTCGTACAAGTGTGCAGATCGCGAATAATAAGCACAAGAGTGCTTTTGTGCTCGTACCTGTGGATAACATGTACTTTTGTTTATTACGGCTTATCAATAAATTCAGTGTCGCTTGGGGGTAATAAGTATTTGAACTTTATGCTGGTAGCTTTTATGGATATTCCCGGTAGTGTTTTGTGTTTCGTAGTGTTAGACAGATTTGGGAGGAAGAAGATTTTGTCTACATCTTATATTCTGAGTGGTTGCTTGTGTATCAGCCAGTCGTTCGTGCCTGCAGGTGAGTAGGTTTTTAAGTGACCTAGATTGTATGTTTCCAGTTTGATTTCAAGTTTCATACCCATTCATATGTAGTTTTTTTGAGAACCGATTTACATCTTTGAAAATTTTAGCACAACATTACAGAAAAAAAACTGTAGTTTGTTGTTCGTCTGTTTGTCCGTCAAGACCAATTTTATAGGAACGCGTTGAGATACAAAGTTGAAATTAATACCAAGTCTCAAGTCAAGTCAAGGTTTGCGGTAGGATCCAAAGGGGGGGGGGGGGTGATCAAATACTCTACGCAACCACAAGATACAATCATTAGAAAAATACAACTGAATCGAGAACCTCCTTTTTTTGAAGTCGGTTAAAAAGGTATTTCTGTACAGATTTCCATCCTACCAAAACTTATGGGATAGGTACTTCGTGCTGTCTTAGAATATCTCTTATAGCACCACTAACGGAATAAATCTTAAGTAGGTAAGTATGTCATGTCTGTCTATGGAACATCCCAATATAAATAAATAACGTCCAACTAGGTACATTTTCGGTCTCTTCTAACACTCGACTTTTAAATTTACTTTTCGAATTTTTACGGAACCCTTGGTGCCGCGACTCTCATTTGGTCGGTTTTCCCTAAATTTTAAGGTCCACAATGATTCAAAGATTTTAAACCTTACATGTTACCACATCTCGCCGTCCATCTAACAGGAAGAAGGTGTATCGTCGTAACCTACTTTTGCCAGACAAGAGCCTGACAAGACCAGGGGCCTTACCATGACGTCTTAATGGCATTTAGTTTAGGTTCGCTCGGTGTCAGATTCATACTAAAAGTGACAGCTAAAACTTGAACTGAGTCGGAATTAGGACGTCACGGTAAGGGGAGCGGATCAGAATTTATAAAGTTTAAAATGTATAATGAGTTAAAGTGTATAATAGTTCAAAATATATAATGCAATTTTATGTGAAACTATTAGGTATATGATTTTTTTTTATAGCGTGATCTATAGATTGGTTTAGGTTAGGTTAGGTTTAGTTTATAGCAATTCTGTTAATTTGCAATTTTCTGAGAAAATCGCATTATATATTTTGAACTATTATGTAGGTATTTTAACCCATTATACATTTTAAACTTTATGGATTTTAATACGTACCCCACGGTAAGGTCCCAGATTAATACTAAAAGTGACAGCTAAAACTTGAACTGCGTCGGAATTAGGACGTCATGGTAAGGTCCCAGATTGATACTAAAAGTGACAGCTAAAACTTGAACTGAGTCAGAATTAGGACGTCATTGTAAGGCCCCAGGAGAAATCTTAATCATACAGTTTGTCTATAAAGTCGTGACATTAAAAAGTGGCAATACTGTGGCGTCGTCCCTTTTTAACCTATAATAGGTATAAGAAAACGGGACGACACTATAGTATTGCCACTTTTTAATGTCACGACTTTATAGACAAACTGTACGTGTTTTCACAGATCCAGAATGGTTATCTCTCGGCTTTTATTTGTCTGGGAGGCTGTGTATCGTCGTAGCCTACTTCTCCCTTTACATATATGTATCTGAAGTGTTTCCGACCAGCGTCCGCCAGTCCTTGCTGGCGACTTGTTCTTCGATGGGAAGAGTTGGATCTACTTTGGCTCCACTCACACCTCTACTGGTGAGTACAGTAGGCTTATTGTCTAACTCGCTCGCAATCGCCTTCGTGTTCATTTTGACAGTCCATGCATGCGCTGACAATTGGCATCGGAATCGGAATTGGCAGCTAGCTGGACACGTTCATACAAGAACTGTCATTTCAATCCGATGCCGAGTGTCAAAATAGTTACACAATTACCCTGTGGGGGCCTTACCAAGACTTTAGGTTCGCTCGCTGTCAGATCCATACTAAAAATGACAGCTAAAACCTGAACTGAGTCGGAATTTTAAAGCAAAATCGGACTCTTCGATGCTGGCCTGAGAGCATTCTGAGAGCAAAGAAAAAAACATAGAATGTACCAGACCGTAAACGCCTATCAGAGGAATAGGCGAAAATTTTAGGAATCATTTGTTATAGGCGATGCGGGTAGCAACCCATCACTGTTTTAATTCCCCTTTCCACCTATACGCCCACAGTCATGCTGAATGGTGGCCTTCAGGTGTTGTTACCTTAGGCACTGTCTACCCCGTAAGGGATAAAGACGTGATTTATATATGTATGTTATGTAGGTATTTATGTATATATCTTACTCTTGACGAAAAGTTAAGTAAGTAAAAGGTAAGTGTTTATATTAAAAAGTTAAGTGCAAATAATTACCCAATTGATACGGATTAACCTTATCAAATTCGTCATAGGTTTTAATTTGAAACCAATTTGAATTATTGTATTGATTTACGTTTTATTCTTAATTGGTTACGCACAGTATTTTCTTACCTACAAGCATTTAGTGCGTATCACAATATAATTTTACGTCCAAATTGGGAAAACCATTGATAATTTTAAAATCACAGATTTTATCACGATTGTACACGGTATAAAACAATAAACGTTCTTTCTTTTTGTAGGTACCTACTTACCCTATTAGAAATATGCGCAAAATGCATAAATATCAACTTAGAACACGAAATCGATTTGAAACGTTGATAGAGTACGAAGTCTGCTCACATATCTGCTCTTACATATAAAAAAAAGTAGGTACCTACTCGAGTTAAACGTGTTAAAAATAGTGCTTTAAAAACTGGACCGTTCTTCTTTTTTCTGCCCTGTTTAATCTGAGTTGTAAGTCCATCAAGAGTTTTTTTTTAGACGTAGGTACCTAATAATAATGCCATGATAATATTTTTCTAGAATATGCTACAACATACTTTTTCTTTTTTTCATGCGTTTTCCTGCCAGCAATATATTTCGTGACCTGGAGCCTTACCATGACGTCCTAATTCCGACTCAGTTCAAGTTTTAGCTGTCACTTTTAGTATGAATCTGATAGCGAGCGAACCTAAACTGAAACGAATTAAGACGTCATGGTAAGGCCCCTGGCCACGTAAGAAATCTTTTTTTTTCTTTTTTTTTTCAGGCGCTGTACTATGCCAACCTGCCAGCTATATTTTTCGGCGTCTTAGCTCTAGTGGCCAGCGGCGTGGTCCTCATTCTGCCAGAGACCATCAATACGACTCTACCTGACACCATTGAAGAGGCCGAGCAGTTGGCGACGAGGAAAAAAAGACGAATAATTTAGCTTTTATCACGCTTAAATAACTTGCAATGTTTGTCTGAGTATAAGCCAACTTCCACCCAGTTCTCACTAGAACGTTGTTGTGAAAGTTGGAATGACTATAAATGTAATTGTACAAGTGTAAAATGCAGAATGAATAGCATGCAATTACAGTTAACGAATAAAAAAGGTATTATTACGTTTATAGATGTCATTTCGTTTTATTATGATTTGTTTCTATATCATTTACGGAAGGTCTGATGACAATGCGATAATAATATATTTTAGGAGAAATAAAACTTGTAAATTATTAAAGACTTTACGCTGTAAATTTTAAGTAGTCAACAAGACATGAGTAAAAAACAATAATTGGGTTATTTTGTTAGGAATTTAAGCTTTGATTCAATTAAAAAATTTTCAACCAAAATCGAACGCAGCAGGCTATAGACATGCATTTTAAAATAATTATTTCAATAAACTATTAGTAATCGGGAACGCCTAGCACGTAAAAATAGCAAAAGTGATGGTGAGCTATTATGATTTCTAAATCGTTAGAACAAAATATATTTTAGATCCACTCTTAGAAAAAAAAACTAAAATAACAACAGAATACATTACTTTGTACCTACTATTTTATTGAATCAGGCGTTACTTTGCGGAGGTCCATTTCAATGAACACAAAATATTTACCTTGCTACTCCGCTACGGAGCGGAGTAGCAAGGTAAATATTTTGTGTTCATTTTGTACCTACTACTTATTATGACTTACGGTATTGAAAATGTATCAGAAAAAGATGCACATACATTTTGTAGGTACATTCGATATTTTTAGAAGGTTGTCATCACTAGTTTGTTTCTTAGGTACCTACTAGCTTTCTTAATTCTAGGTAGGTATGTTTCTATGTCGACTTCAATACCCGGAAGGCGGGTGGAATTTTAACCTGAATAATAAATAAAAATGAAGAAAAGAGTAAATGATTTACCTCATTCTATAACATATATTTTTTGCCATAAGATAGAAAGAGACCGAAAGCAGTTTCTGAATTTTTACTTAAACGTAGTTTCTATGCTTTTTTATTTTTCTAAGGATCCACTCAAAGGATAACTGGTATGTAGAGCCCCTAATTGGCTAAGTTCGCCTTGCGCATGTTTCTTATTGGCAAATAATGCTTATTATTATCTCATGCACGGATAGGTTTACACCTCCATAATGTATATTTATATCTCCTTTGAGCAAGCACACAGCAAGCATCCTGATCCGAGGAATTTGCTATTTGAATATACCAGGCACTTTGATACGCTTTGAAGCGCTTTAGCTAACTAATTAAAACAAAACTGAAAGATACAATAATCAGTGTCGCAAAAGAACATTTGTAAGTATACTTTACACACATAACATGGGGCTGCTAAACTAATTATCCTCCTTTGCGTCGCCAAGTCGGGTAAAAAGTTAGTCATAGTTCTAAAAAACGCGTCGACTCGAGAGGTTGAAAATTCCTACAAAATTAACAGAGACAATTCAACAATAATGTCCACAATCCTCTGTAACACCACTCCATTTTGACCTTTATTCCGGATTCAAATCCTATCCAGTAATCTCTTACAGTTGCCAAAGGGTCCAGGCCAACCGCACAGATTAATTGAACAAAATATTGGAACAATCAATTTAATCAAAAATTTTCGCTGCTGTGTCACGTTTTCAAAAATATCATAATTAAAGAAAGACTAACCCCCCTATTCATAAACGCTCTTTAGGCCTCTGTTAACTTAGAAATCGTTTGTCTTTATCTGTGAAAGGTAAATGTCAAAGTGACAGATAAGGACAAACGATTGCTAAGTTAGCAGAAGCCTACAGAGCGTTTATGAATAAGGAGGCAAATCTGTACTTAATCAGTGGACATTGCATATTCTAGGTACCTAAGTTACTACTGGGGCCTTACCATGACGTCTTAATGCGATTCAGTTTAGGTTAGCTCGCTATCAGATTCATACTAAAAGTGACAGCTAAAACTTGAACCGAGTCGGAATTAGGACGTCATGGTACGGCCCCTGGGTGCCATTTACCCACATCATAGAATTTGAAACTTCAACACAAACGCGATCGAGGCGAGAGTTTGTTGTAAAAGAAAATCAAAAACCAAGAGCTTGTATTGTCCAAATCACTACGGTGAATGTAGACCCGGTAAAAGAGAAATGAATGCTGTCCGGAGAACACGACCGACAACCGGACTAATCAATCACCGTCCGCAAACACACGTGCCGGCAAACACCGGACCGGATAAAAACAACCGGATTTGCATAAGGTCGGATTGAAAATCGAAATTAAATCAGCGTCCTATTGAGATTATTGCCGTACCGAGGAATGTTTTTGAGTGATGTTTTTTTTTGTGTCAAACGAGTAGGTAACCCCGTTATTCATAAAAGCTCTTGCTTCAGCTAACTTCTTATCTGTCACTTTGACATTTACCTTTCACAGATAAGGACAAACGATTGTTAAGTTAGCAGATGCCTGTAGAGCGTTTATGAATAAGGGGGTATGTCATCGGATGGTAAATGGACCACCTATGGACACCCGCAACACAAAAGGATTGTACCTACTTTGCCAGCCTAGAGGGCTAAGGAGAAGAAGAAGAAAAAAGTTTATTCATGACAATCACAACACAACAAATAAAAAAAAACACATAAAACAGCAGATAAATAAATAAATTGTCACAAAATGGTCCCAACTCAGCATTTGCTGGCCTTGCAGCCAGCGCTGGTCCTCCGATGGGACCATAAGGTTCCAGGGGACCTAGGGGCCTTGGGACCTATAGGGGACCATAAATTCTTTCCCTCAAATTTTTCGCTTGTGCCAGTAATTTCACAGGTTTTACTCTCCGCGCCGGATACAGCAGCGCAAGCAATGCTTGGCGACAGGATTAGGGTGCGACCACACCGCCGCTTAAAAAACGGTGACGTTACGGAATCGCAAGAAAATGTATGAAGAAACGGTGAGAAAAGGTTTGGTCGCACCCTTAGAAAGAAGAAGAAAGAAAAGTGTATTTATGACAAACACGGTTAATAAAGAAACAAAAACAATTAAAAAAAAGTACGAGTACAAACAAAATAGCTTGTCACAAAATGGTCCCAACTCAGCATTACTGACAACATTGCCTGCAACTTCATCTGCAAAGAATTCGTTTATCGCTATCCCGCGGGAATTCCCGGGAGAAAAAGTAGCATATGTGCTATTCCAGACTTTTCTCTATCTATGTGCCCAATTTCATCCAGATTAGTTGGGCCGTTCTGGCGTGATTGAGTAACAAACAAACATCCATCCATCCATACTTTCACATTTATAATATATCGCTATCCCGCGGGAGCTACGCAATTTTCCGGGATAAAAAGTAGCCTATGTGCTATTCCAGACTTTTCTCTATCTATGTGCCGAATTTCATCCAGATCCGTTGGGCCGTTCTGGCGTGATTGAGTAACAAACATCCATCCATCCATCCATCCATCCATCCATCCATCCATCCATCCATCCATCTATCCATCCATCCATACTTTCGCATTTATAATATTAGTTAGATTAGTAGCTAAGATGATGGTGGCGATCAGGATAGACCTTAGAATTTTTATTTCGCCAGCTATAATATTTTTGCTCTCACTTCCATCCGCAGCAAGCAGATAGGAGATCATACGGCACAAATGAAGCTAGACTCGCGTTCCATTTTTGAAGTGTACGTTGATTTCGTCGCTTTAACGTATGTGCGTTTGGCCTAGTGGTATAAGGTGTGGAATAACAGTGCGTTCTCTCAGGTGACCGCAGTTCAAATCTCGTGTAGTATTTTTTTCTTTTTTTTTTCTTTTTGCGCGAGTGTGCGTGTGTGTAGTTTTCACTTCTGCCGGCACTCCCGGAGTGCTACCTGGTGTTTTTTTTTGCGGCCTAAATAAGATGTTTAGGCACTAAATTAGCTCAATCAAATAAGAATCCAATATATGGGAAATTTGGCAAAATATATGGAGAACATTTATCTATGGGAATGGATACCTTATGGGGTGAAGTCAAAATTTATCTACTCTCCCCCCTCCTCCGGGGTGCGCGTTCCCCCCTCACGCCCCCCAAAGTGTCCCGAAACGCGGTTTTTTGAACTTTTTGAGAAAACTGTTCGAGATACAGAAAAAGTGTGTAGGAATGAACTAATGTACAATAAATTTACTATAAATCTATCATACACATGAAAGCGATATCTCTTATGGTTTTGACGCAAGAAGACGCTGATAATCATAAATTTTTGTTTTTTTACAATACATTTTATTAAAACTTCAGTTTTCTCAGAAAATACTCATTTTACATCTAAAAATTGTATGACTTAAATAAACAATGGAATATTCCCTTTAAAAAGAGGTATTATTGATTTATATATTAGTTAAATTGACCATTTTATGTTAGTTTAAATATTTAATTTGTCATGAACAAAATTTTTTTTGAAGATTAAGTATGTTTAAATTTGTTTTATATAGTTTAGACCTAATTATAAACCATGCTAGTGTAATTTTGTTTATTTATTCTCAGTTATCCGCAAATAATTAGTGTGAATAAATTCATTCATTTCAAAAAAGGTAATATTTATGTACTACGGTGTTTATTTAATGTAATCAACTATTTATTTAAGTATACACTTTTATTTAACTAACTTACATTGAAATAAACAATGTTAACACTCTTATTATCTGGGGGCACGGTAGTGCCCCGGCTAAAATAGCCAAGTGAAGCGCAAGAAGGGCACTTGTTACCTTTTCTCGAACCGCTTTGGTGTTATTTTGTACCCTCATAATTTGGTTTTGGATTGTACCAGGTAACTAAAATTCTCGGGATATTGATGTGAATAATGGACGAGTGTAAAGTTTCAATTGCATAGCTCTTATATTTAAAACTTTATTGATATCTAAAAAACTCTGCTGTCGTCACTGACTCACTCACTGGTGATCAACAAATTTACGTCCTAGAAAGTTTAAATTCGTTACTATAAGAACTATTGTAATGATAAAAAATTACAATTATAACTACACAAACGAATAACTCACGTATAAAAGTCGAGTGATGCTCGACATTATACTAAACTAGTTCGTAGTCCTTATTCCTGGACCGCTCGCCCCGGCGGCAGCGAAACGATCACATTATTATTTGTTGTCACATTATTGACTGAGTCTCACGGTAATTTCATGTTTAAAAAAAATAACTATTGTAATGAACAGGAAAGTAATGAGCAGTGATTTTTTTACCTTACGCCTATATGACGGTAGCAAAACGGCCAAGCCACATTATTTTTAATAAGTTGTAGACTTCACAAACTCTAAAGTGTGTGGGGCTTGTAGAGTTAGAGCGTAAAAAGTTTGCAAGTTGTTGTTTTTGACAAGCGCCTTCAGAAAACACCACATTTGCACATGCTTAATTCCATCCCCTAATTCAGTTTAATTTACTCAAAATCCTGAAATATATAGTCTATTATTTATAACAACTCCCTTTATTAATTTTCAGACCACTGGCATCAAAATTTGCGAAGTTTCGTACAAATATCCATTCGCTAGTTTGACCGATTGAAGAGTTAAAGTTCCAAATTTTAGATTTTTGCTGTTGATTGTATACTAATCTAGCTTACAAAGCAAATTTGCGCTTTTTAGGACTTTAATAATGATGATCACTAGTGACGATCACTAGTTTTTTTAGTTTTTTAGATACATATAAGAGCTATGCAATTGAAACTTTACACTTGTAATAAATCCACATCATATCTCGAGAATATTAGTTATCTGATACAATCCAAAACCAAGTTATAAGGGTACAAAATAACGACATAGCGATTCGAGAAAAGGTAACTAGTGCCCTTCTTGCGCTTCACTTGGCTATCTTAGCTGGGGCACTGCCGTGCCCCCAGATAATAAGTGTTAACATTGTTTATTTCAGTGTAAGCTACTTAAATAAAAGTGTATACTTAAATAAATAGTTGATTATATTAAATAAACATAAATATTGCCTTTTTTGAAATGAATGAATTATACTTATTATTTTCGGATAACTGAAAAAAATAATAATCAAAATTACACTAGCATGGTTTATAATTAACTCTAACTATATAAATAAAAATTAAACATACCTAATCTTCAAGTAAAAAAATTTGTTCATGACAAATTAAATATTTAAACTATCATAAAATGGTCAATTTTCCTAATATATAAATCAATAATACCTCTTTTTAAAGGGTATATTCCATTGTTTATTTTAGTCATACATTTTTTAAATGTAAAATGAGTATTTTCTGAGAAAACTGAAGTTTTAGTAAAATGTATTGTAAAAAAACAAAAATTTATGATTTTCAGCGTCTTCTTGCGTCAAAACCATGAGAAATATCGCTTTTATGTGTATGGTAGATTTATAGAAATTTATTGACCATTATTTAATTCCTACACACTTTTTCTGAATCGCGAACAGTTTTCTCAAAAAGTTCAAAAAACCGCGTTTCGGGACACTTTGGGGGGCGTGAGGGGGGGACGCGCACCCCGGAGGAGGGGGGAGAGTAGATAAATTTTGACTTCACCCCATAAGGTATCCATCCCCATAGATAAATGTTCTCCATATATTTTGCCACGTTTTGAGCTATTTTTACTGAATTAAAATGGCACAATAAAGACTAGATTATGTAGACAATGCCAGCAAATCTAGATAATCGTAGCAGTAAGATAGTTGTTCTTAGGATTAGCTCATAGTCTGATACGAATAAAATTATAGAGGCTGTTTAAATCATCAAATGAAACAAGAAGGACTTCATCATCATCATCATCAGCCTATAGCATCCAGTGTAATAATAGTACATTGTGTATTAAGGGCGGTAAGTAAGGAATTACGATCGAGGCTCTAGTATAAGCCCGAAGTCGAAGACTGAGGGCTTTTTGAGTCGAGGTTCGTAATTCCCGTACCGCCCGTGAAACATACAATGTTTTTCATCACATTTGCGAGTAAATAAATAAAATGAAAAGGCAGAAAAAACTTATTTATTAACATTTATAGTGACTGTACAATTATTAAAATTAAGGTATACATTGCCTTTTTAAAAATGCCGTCAACTTCACGTATTGTATTCTTTTATGTTGACACAATCTTTAGATTGGAGAGTGGTTTTCAACATAGAGTAAGTGCTCCACAATGATGATGGTTTGTATTTATTCGCCAATTCACCAAAATATGCCAGGAAAACATTTTCAGAAAACGAACTTGTTTTCTTTTCGCGTTTCCATTGTATAAATTGGTCGTACGCAGCTAAATACCGCTCCTTAGACTTCGCCGGTAAAAGATTTTCGTTAATGGTTTTTGCTGCTTGGATAATATCCAGTGGTGTTGCATTTAAATCGCACTCTTCAGACGACGACGACATTTTTAATTACTTTTATTAGGTATTCAATAACTCAACAAGTCAACACAACAATTTGTACAAGTTCGGGAATGTTTTTTTTTAAGCGGATGGCGCGCTTTCAGCCACAGATAATACAAATGTTGCGTTCAAGAACGTTAAGTTAACAGCCAAGACGTTTGTACAACCATGGCATATAATAAAAGAAAATTCAACGTTTTATACAAAAAAAGTATTCAAATTTTTATCATAAATATTAGTATTGTATTTATCTAGCGAGATTTCAATTAAATTCCTGTTTAGATAATTTTTTTTAGATAAAGTTTTAATTTCGAGCTAATGCACCTCTTTGGTTGTACTTGAACCTGAATTGTAAGGCAGTGCAAGAAATTAAAAAAAAATTACTTACCGCCCGAGGGTTTCATGGTAATAAAAAAAGCCCGAGGGTTTTATATGGGGCGTTGCGGCCAAGTTAACCTGTATGTTTTGATACCGTTTACGAGCAAGTGTGATGAAAATAATTATAACATGTAGTAGTTAGAACATTTTTGAAACAAATGAATACTGTACCTTATTTGACAAGGCTTTAACTAAACTTATTTTATTTATTTATTTATTTATTTATAAGCCTTTTTATTCCGAATTCGCTACAATTTCATTACGTACATGTTGTTGTTGTTGTTTTTGTCGTTTATTTTTATTTATTTATTAAATTGTCGCGAAATTCGGCGTGCCTCATGGCATAGGCCTCCTCCGTGTATTGGAGGGCTTGGGCTATAGTTCCCACGCGCGCCCAATGCGGATTGGGAACTTAACACACACCATTGAATTTCTTCGCAGATGTGTGCAGGTTTCCTCACGATGTTTTCTTTCACCGAAAAGCTCATGGCAAATTACAAATGTAATTTTCGCACATAAATTCCGAAAAACTCAGAGGTGCGAGCCCGGGATTTGAACCCACGACGCTCTGCTTGAGAGGTCACAGGTCAAACCACTAGGCTACCACGGCTTTTACCTAAACTAATACCATGACTAAAACTAAACTTATACCATAACATAAACCTGAGATCCTCATCAATCCCCTTTACCCGACGGGTGCCGGCGCTTTCGGTATAAAAACAAAAGGCGATCGGCCGGTTCGCCGAAATTTGACCGAATAAACATATATACATCGTTGGAGCAAACCTGTCCTCTGGGTGCTATCGATCGTTGACCCCGCCAATACTTGTCCGATACCGCCTTGATGGCCAACGAGAGTGATAGCGATATACCTGCACAAAAATAAGGCTGGCCAGTAGGCTTATTGTCTAACTCGCTCGCAATCGCCATCGTGTTCATTTTGACAGTTCATTTGTGGGCTGACAATTGACATCAGAATCAGCTAGCTGTCACATTCGTACAAGAACTGTCAAAATGAACAAGATGGCGAATGCGAGCGAGTTAGACAATAAGCCTACTGCTTTAGGATGTAAAATCGTAGTTTATGTTACTGTATAATGAAGGGCATTGAAACATGGGTTTGGGTGAAACGAAACGAAGCTGAGTTTCATAATAAGCTCAAACGAGTGTTCTAATTATGTACAGTCGCATACATAACTTTATCTACATACATATCACAAATTTTCTACAATTAACATTTTCACATCTAAATCGTAGGTAACATTATTCTGTTCTTCGAACGTTCGAAAGAGATGAAACGATTGACACATATTTTTTTTTTCTTAAATTGTAAGACAAAAAAACAGAGAGATTTTATTATTTAAGATGTTCGAAGTTTGAATGTAATTAGAGTAGGTACGTCAACCGGGGTGACTTTGTTAATTTTGAGGCTACTTTGATCGTTTTAAAATTGCTATAAAATTGATATTATCCATATCCGGTGAATGTTTGGCATGTAGACGCAAAGGCGATCGACGAATACATTGATTGGAAGCAGTAAACGCAAATAAAAAATAATGGTTCTGTCATTAAAACTACTTTTTAAAGTCACCCCGTAAATCAAAGTCACCCCAGTTGACTGTATCGATATTGTGCTTACCATCAGCTGATCGTTTGTCTCTCTCATACCCAAAAAAAACACCGGGTAGCACTCCGGGAGTGCCGGCAGAAGTGAAAACTACACTCGCACAAAAAGAAAAAAATACACAAGATTTGAACTGCGGTCACCTGAGAGTACACACTGTTATTCCACACCTTATACCACTAGACCAAACGCACATACATTAAAGCGACGACATCCACGTACACTTCAAAAATCGAACGCGACTCTAGCTTCATTCGAATTCCAAAATAAGCTCTTAGATGATCCTGATATCCTGGTACTTACTCTCGGTCTTGCGCCTGACGCGAGTTTAACATTTTTTACCCATCCCAAAAAGCGCTCAACGTCGCTAAAGAAGTTTTCACTTCTTTTCTTTCTTTGTTTTTTCTTTGAATAAATAATCTAATCTAATCTAATCTTCAAAAAGAACAGGCCAACGTTTTTCGTTGAAGTGCCAGATCCGTTACTTCTGTGTATTGATAAACCTACATTGACCTTTACACGACTTATTTGACATTCAAATAATATTAGAGCCGCTACACACGGCGACATTTACGACTACAGACAAATGATTCTGGAACATACGATTGCCGCGCTTTATATTTTACTAGCTGTTGCCATTGACTTCGTCTGCAAAGAATTCGTTTATCGCTATCCCGCGGGAACTACGCAATTTTCCGGGATAAAAAGTAGCCTATGTGCTATTCCAGACTTTTCTCTATCTATGTGCCGAATTTCATCTAGATCCGTTGGGCCGTTCTGGCGTGATTGAGAAACAAACAAACATCCATCCATCCATCCATCCATCCATCCATCCATCCATCTATCCATCCATCCATACTTTCGCATTTATAATATTAGTTAGATTCTATCTACTTTAAATAGGCACGGTGCAAGTTATAAAATACGACAGCAATGATTTGCTTGTACCAAGAAAGAAGATATACCTAAGTACTTACCCGTATTTTTAGGGAGGTACGAGTAAGGGTGCGACCAAACCGCCGCGTATACGCAGTGACGTGTCGTAGGCGTCACGTTTTCTCACCGTTTCTTCATACATTTTGTTGTGATTCCGTAACGTCACCGTTTTTTAAGCGTTTTTTAATTTATTTTTATTTTTATTTTTTATTTCTATTTTAATTTGAATTTAACTAACATTGTGTGTAAGTTGTATTACTAACCCGATATGGACCTTGATGTCCGAAATAAACGATTTTTGTTTATTTTTTATTCATATTTTATCTAAGCGGCGGTGTGGTCGCACACACACACACACACACACACTTATAATTAAGTAGATACTCTTTTGGTGTCTGGGCTTAAAAGTCATCGATTATAGGCGATGCGGCTAGCAACCCATCACTATTTTCATTCCCCTTTCCACCTATACGCCCACAATCATGCTAAACGTGGCTTTTAGGTCTTGTTACCTTAGGCTCTGTCTACCCCGTATGGGATAACGACGTGAATTATGTATGTATGTACTCTCAAAAAAGTCGATGTGTGCGTAGTGCATATCGTCAATAGAAAACGGATACATTTTTTTTCAATGAAATGTTAAAAACACGCCAAGAGTAAACTACAAAGTTTTATCATTAACAGCGTGACCCCAGTTAGATAAAAACATTAATAACAACCTATGTTGAAGATACGAGGTTATGAATCATTTATAATGTATTTCAGTCTGTTCTTACACAATGGCAGACTGTTTAAAAGATTTTACATATAAACTTGTACCTACATTTATTTACGAGTTAAAACCTAACTCGCTGTTGCCTTTAATTAATTATAGCCTACTAGCTGTTGCCCGCGACTTCGTCTGCAAAGAATTATTCGTTTATCGCTATCCCGAGGGAACTACACTATTTTCCGGGATAAAAAGTAGCCTATGTGTTATTCCAGACCATAACCATAACCTATCTTTGTTCCAAATTTCATCTAGATCCGTTAAGCCGCTTTGGCGTGATCTTTCACAAACATCCACGAATAATGTGGCTTTCTATTGGTAAAAGAATTTTCAAAAACGACCGAATTGAGAACCTCCTCCTTTATTTGAAGTCGGTTAAAAATCGGTTCACTAGATCTAGAGATTATCCAAACTTTACCTCTTTATAATATTAGGTAGTATAGATATAAATAAAATAATTGTTACTGTTTTTAGGGTTCCGAACCTCAGAATGGAAAAAACGCAACCCTTCAACATTAGGTTTACTTTGTTGTCCGTCCGTCCGTCCGTCTGTCAAGACCCTTTTTCCGGGAACGCGTGGAGGTATCAAACTGAAATTTATATCAAATACTCAGGCCCACTGCCCCTTGGAGCTGTGGAAAAATCAAACTTCTAAGCCAACGCAATCAAAAGATACAGCCGTTTATGCCGCAAATTTCCGCAACTCTCAGGGAATCAAAACCTACAGGGTACTCAGAATCTTGAAATTTGGCATGCTGGTAGGTCTTATAGCACAGATATAGTAATAATTGCGAAAACCGTAAATAAGTATGTACCTATGTCTATATATATCTGTGAGCGATATAAAGTGACCCCACACTGCGTAAATTTTACTTTGGAGCAGGGCTCTGCTTACACTGGTTTTTAGATATTTTTAGATAATGGTACGGAACCCTCGGTGCGCGAGTCCGACTCGCACTTGGCCGGTTATTTTTTACAAAAATCGTCTAAATTCTAGTTACATAGTAGTTTCGGATAATTTTGTTGTAACAGTCAGATAGACGCACGAGAACTCCAATAGAGATTACTTTTTTCTTTTTGTGATACGAAACCCTGAAAACCCAAAAATAAAATTATTTTTAAGCTTTAGTTCATTTATTAATTTATTTTGGGACAGTTATTTTAATTTTAAACATGAAAAATCTTAAAATTAACTACTCGACTCACAATTATGAGTCGTATACCATCCGACAAGTTACCGTCTTAACAAACGCATTCTTCAGGGCGAGTGCGTTCACGACAGAAATTGTTCATACGTTTTGGCATACTAAATTTACAGACATATCATAATAAGTCAAAGGAAAGATTTTGAAATCATGATTTTAAATTTACAGTTAAAGTATGATTTACATTTGGCCGAGTTCCATTGGTTATCACATCACTTGATTATCATAGGTCAAAATACCTTCAATATCATTGATTCATGGCACGTTTTCATACAGCCAGCAACATATATGTATATACTTGCGTATACTTATAGATACAAAGACTTATAGATTTATGAACGACTCTATTGTAAGGAACTAGGCTTACTTTAATATTTTTTGCTCTACACTTGTATGAATATTTATCTTGACTGTACTAACTAATGTTATAAATGCGAAAGTATGGATGGATGGATGGATGGATGGATGGATGTTTGTTTTTTACTCAATCACGCCAGAATGGCCCAACGGATCTGGATGAAATTCGGCACATAGATAGAAAAAAGTCTGGAATAGCACATAGGCTACTTTTTATCCCGAAAAATTGCATAGTTCCCGGGGGATAGCGATAAATGAATTCTTTGCAGACGAAGTCGCTGGCAACAGCTAGTATGTCTATATTTATGTCTCGGCTTTGTAACAAATCTATTTAGTAAATATTTTTAACAAGGTGTTGTCCGCGACATCTGCAAATAATTTATCGCTATCCCGCGGGAACTACGCAATTTTTCGGGATGAAAAGTAGACTATGTGTTAAACTAAAATCTATCTCTGTCCCAAATATGATCCAGATCTATCCAGCCGTTCTGGCGTGAAAGAGTAACAAGCATTTATACATCCATACTCACAAACTTTCGCATTTGTAAAATTAGTAGTACATTATTTCAGAGGAAACACGGACATTTGCGCAACTGTTTCCTCTACAATAACATATAATATAAAAATATGTACATAAATTATTTTGAATGGGATGTTTTATTTATCTAAGGTGTTGCTATTTATAAAACACATGGTTTAACAAGGAAAAAGCGTACAATTGTGTTTGGTTTTTGCAACCTCATTTATTACGTTGCCATAAAAATATTACTCAACCCGGGTGGTAGGGCCTTCTGCAAGGTCCGTCCGGATCGCTACCACCATCTTACTCGCTAATCCTGCCGCTAAGCAACAGCGCTTGCGCTGCTGTGTTCCGGTGTGGAGAGAAAGACAACCGGGGAAATTACGGGCACAAGAGGCATTTCATCTAAGTCCTCTAGGTTGGCAACGCATCTGCAATCCCTCCAAAGTTGCGGGTGTCTATGGGCAGTGGTGATCGCTTACCATCAGGTGACCCACTTGCTCGTTTGCCTTCCTATTCACATAAAAAAAAAAAGTAATTATTAAAACTATTCACTTCCTCGCTGGTGTGGGAGATAAATCACATCTCCGTTGTTGCTGGTGTTGTCTCTCTCACCGCGATGGCCGAAAATCTTAGGAATCATGTTATAGGCGATGCGGCTAGCAAACCATCACTATTTTAATTCCCTTTTCCACCTACACGCCCACAATCATGCTAAACGTGGCTTTTACGTCTCGTTACCTCAAAAAGAGTAAAGACATGATTTTTATTATGTATGTACTAGCTGTTGCCAGCGACTTCGTCTTCAAAGAATTCGTTTATCGTTATCCCGCAAGAACTACGCAATTTTCCGGGATAAAAAATAGCCTATGTGCTATTCCAGAATTTTCTCTATCTATGTGCCAAATTTCATCCAGATCCGTTGAGCCGTTCTGGCATGATTGAGTAACAAACAAACATCCATCCATCTATCCATCCATCCATCCATCCATCCATCCATACTTTCGCATTTATAATATTAGTTAGATATACTATTGAATATATTAACTTCAATGCGATAAGCTTAACACATTCCGTTAAATGATTAAAAAGCAACAAAGTACACCGTGTATAAAGTCTAAACGTAGTCGGCTCCCTAAAAAACTCCAGTTCATCTCAAAAAGTTACTCTTAAAGCAACATGTGGTGCATTCCTTTACCATTCATCATGCAAAACTGTCACATCTAACGCTCGCTGTCCATCGCTCCATTGAACAGTCAAGCTTCAGTTTGACGTGGTTCATAAACAGTAGTGTACCGCGTGTGTTTTATAACCTCAATTCGTTTGGAAAGCGGCGTGGACGCAGTCTTGCGATGGCGTGATAAAATATGACATTTCACTGCGGGCTCCGTCGAGCGCGGCAGCCAATCGGGTGAGCTCACACGCGCAAAGTGCGAACGCCGGCCGGCCGTCTACCACGCGAATAACATTTAAAAAAACACGAATATTCGTAAAACGAACTGAAACCCTCGCGAATATTGACTGAGAATTCATCAACCGTTAATCAGTGAAGCACGTGCGAACAATTGTGGTTAGAAATTGAATTATTTTCCGAACATTTGAGTGATTTCGTGAAATGGGTCATCGTATGATGAATTAGTGATGCATTGTGCTGTAAGTATTGTTTCACTTTGACATTGTTTTATTAGATTAAGGCAGGTTGTAGCTTTAGGTTATGTGTTGACGTATTCAATTAGAACGCTAGGTTAATTTTATCCGTACACGGTGCTACTTAATATTCACTATTCGTGGATTGCTTTGTCGTAGTCAGGTCATGGACATTTTAAAACAATTTTGCATAGTAAGTCTTCTAAATCTATTATATTTGCGTTTACTTTACGGTTTATTGTAAAATAATGTTTACTGATTCGTAAAATAATGTTTACTGATTCGTATTAAGTACTCGTTGCTAGTCTGCTTATGTTTTGATTTATTGTATCTATCAATATTTAATTTAATGCCTTATGTGAGTGTGGCGGCGTGTTAATTGTCATTAACTTCGTCTCGTTAGCCGTGGGTCATTGAACTTCGCTTTCTTAGTTAAGTCTGCGTTTTTGCGGATACTCGAAGACTTACCTGACAATGACTATTGTAAATTGCATTGACAAAAATAACAATAGAATTTTACGTCCCTTGGGTTGGTTTTGTGCACAACCGGATCTATCATTGGGCTATTTAAACTACGATATAACAAATGTAGAGTCCGGATATGATAAATGAAAGTTCCTTAGTAATTTTCATATTTCTGTTCCCTCTTGATAAGCACTTGCTTCCTTATTCATAAACGCACTATAGGCCTCTGCTAACTTAGTAATCGTTTGTCCTTATCTGTGAAAGGTAAATGTCAAAGTGACAGATAAGGACAAACGATTACTAAGTTAGCAGAGGCCTATAGTGCGTTTATGAATAAGGGGGTTGGTATAAGTTTATTAGTCCTTTACTTTCCCGCATGAAAAATCGCTTTTTAATGAAACCTGATGTAAATGTCACGTTTTTAACATTACTTTCATACTTATTTTTATATACTATTCCGTATATCTAAGTTTTTGAGAAATAATGAATCATTAATTTGGTCATTCGTTCATTCATCGTTTTTGTAAGTTAAGTCGTAAAAAGTAAAAATGTATTTTCAGTTAATTAACTCTTTCATTGATACGGATCAAACATTAATTAACATCGTTTCTAAGCTCTATCTTTAACTATATTAAGTTCATTCAGTTTATATCCCTGCAGGTGAAGCAAAACAATTTTTTTTTCGCGTATAAAGGAAAGGCAAAGGAATCTAAGCCCTTAATTCTTCCGTAAAGCTATTTATAGTGTATTATAAATAGAGCTATGATAAGAAGCACTCGGTTGACTAAACAGAGGGAATACTTGTTACTTTGTTGAATAATACATTATTTATTTTAATAATATTTTGTTGAGTCAAGCGTTACTTTGCGGAGGTCCATTTCAATGAACAAAAAAATTATCTTGCTACTCGGCTACTGAAGTGCAATATAACCAAGCCTGTGCGAAATATATATTTACATATGTTTTTCATGCAATCCCTCTCCACTACTGCCACATAAAACGCATGAAGGGAGGGAAAACATATATATGTCGCACAGGCTTGGTTATATTACATGTGAGTAGCGGAGTAGCAAGGTAAATAATCTTTTTATTTTTGTTTAATACATTATTTTTAAATAAAAATTATGTTTATAAACCAACATTCAATTGATTAACACAATCCCCTTGCGTCGATCTCCCAAAAAAACTCAAAGCAAAACGCAGCTTAAAACGTAACAACCTGGGCTCGCATCTCAGATATTAAATTCTAATGTAAAAAAAAACAAACAGACGAATATTAAATCTCTTCTTTTTAAGTCGGTTGAAAAGAACCAGATGCTAAAAGTTATCTGATTAAAATTAAATATGTCTGATTAAAAAGGCAATGAATACTTAGTCATCCCAAAGACATAATCGATGCAATCCGCGTTCAAGACTGTCATCTGTTAAAGACATTGATTTGTAAGCCAACTAAAAGAATATATACTGGTACTTAACTTTCTTTAAGGACTGAATGAAGGACTAGAAGCATATCTAAGCAATAAATGAGAGAATAGATGCTGCAGTATATTCTGTCAGATGGTTGCAATAAGTAAGTCCTTATTTGTAACTAACGTGGTGTATACAATGTTAAACTAAATATAATATAGCTCACATGTTTAGCAATGAATAAGGGCATACAAATTAATAAAACAAGAATATTTTATAGAACAGACAGGCATACAAGAACTAGCGCTAAGAAGTGCAGTATTTGAGGCACTTTCGAAAATCTGGTGACAGAATATAATTCCAAAACATCACGGAAAGGGGAAGGCAGGGAATAAAAAATCACTTGATTTATTTTAGGCCCCTTTGTAGGGAACAAGACACAAGACTACTATTAAATGAAGGACATCTGTAAATAATGTCAAAGATACAATAAGTTAAGTTAACAGGCTGGACGCGTTTATGAAAAAAGAAACAAGTGTTTAATTATATCTGGGACCTAGTGGTAGTAGTTCCCAGAAGTAAGATGCAGATGTATTTTTAAATTTAACTACTACTAAAACCTTAATACTTGATCAAGAAGAAGATAAAACACCAGACACAATATTTCCAGGATAAATTTTAGTTAGTGTCTTTGGCCTCACTGTTTGAATTATATGTACCTAGGAACGATAATCCGTCTACCATTCATGACCGTGCGAGTTAATATCCAAAGTCTGTATGAAGGCGATTGAAGTTCTATTTTTAAATAGACACTGAAGGTTAATAAACTTGCAGGCCTTGAAACAGTTTTGACGGGACTTTTATGAGAGGTTATTGTCGTTAAGATAACTGTTACCTACATTATAATTGCTAATAGCATCGGTACTATCGGTTGACTTTAATTGTGTAATGAAAAGAACAATTTTACATCTACAGTTGAGATTGACATGTAATTGGATAATGCTTTTGTGATTACGATACGATGTATTGTCATAGATTCTGACACACGCTAGTAAATAAATAACAAAATGTGAGTTAATTTGCATCATTAAACATTTTTTTTTTTCAATTTTGATTTTCTCAATTTGACTGATATTTTATTTTTTAAATTCGTCGATAATCTTTGCCACCTGTGTAGCAATTTCAATAATTCCATAGTAAGTTAGAAAGTCGAAATAAAAACAAAACACCAAAGAAAACTTATTTTTGTAAAACAGAAATGATAACTTAACTAAAAAAAAAACTTTTTTTGTTAAAAGTTTTTTTTGTGATGATGTTTAACCCCTCGTATACTGTGGGAGCTTAAAAAAGTACTGGATTCTAGTCTCATCAATCTGTTTTAATATGCCCAAATCTGATGATTTAAATGAAAATACATAAAAATATAATACATAAATTATAGGTACCTATTCAAAGTATTATTGTCGGGACTTAACCGCGAAAAAATTACCTAATTATAGTGGAATTTACAAAAATGCACATTCAAACCAAACGTGATAAATGTGCCATCGCACAAAGTCACGACGACCTAAGTTCGTCATAAAGTCAAAGTCATGGAACTTGTTTTTCCTGATGTTGACCGAAGAAAAACAATTGACTATCAATCGATCAAATATTTTGTTGCAAGAATGCTGTACCTTATTTCATAAACTCCAAATCCATCGTACTTAACTCCACTTTATCATTATCACTTAGGTACTCCTTTGTTACTCATTTTACCACCTTCTGCACACTTCCGCTTTGTTAATTCATCTTTCTCTCAGTGTCTGCAAATAGCCCTATATATTCGTGCCTAAAGTTTTTTATTACCTAAATCATCCTCAAAAGCATTATCCATTATAAATGAGTCAAACATTGCCTTAGGTGGATTTATTCTGGTAGTAGTGGAAGTCAGAATTATGACATACCACAAGGAAATCAAGCCAGACGTAAGTTTCATTATTTGATTATTAAAATTCTTCACGTTTACAGTCCACTCTACATCAGTGGTGTCGTATGTTTATTCAATTATGTTCTAATGAGTACTATTTGGTAAACTAATTCGACTATAGTAATTTAATCACTATACAAATTATATTTCTATACAATATTATATTTCTGACGAATCTTCATATGCTCAGAAACAATTTATATTAATCAAACTGAATGCAGCAGCGAGCTTGTTCAATTTTCCGTAGCAAAAGCAAATCTAATTTCAAACATTCAAGTTTTAATAATGCCGTGATAATGAAAATCTAAGCGATTGGTCTTGCATTCCGGTATATAAATCACAGGTACGCTTTTTAGTTCAGGTTGGCAGTTCCCTGCGTTAACTAGAGATTATATAAACTAATTGAATCAAGCGTCACTTTACGGAGGTCCATATTGACATTGCCATTGCCATTGAGATTTGTTACAAGAGGCTACATGTTACATGGCTTGAAACAAAGCGTGATGGGTTTTTGTGTAAGTAATCTTTTTGCTGGATTAACCTTCGGATTCTCCTCTAGATATAAAAAAAGAGAACAGATACACACTACAGAAGTACCTACACGTGTATAATGTTTGGAGAGAATTATTATAAAACGATATACTTTAGTTTTTATCTTGTAGTATTCGTAAAAAATCGCGATGTGAATTCGTGATGGTGACTCATCTTGAGCATGCGAGTCGTCTGTCAGACGAAATGTGATGTCGAAATGATAATAATATTTAAAAGTGCGATCAGCTCATCTGTAATCTGTGGATGGTGCCATATATGTTTGTTTGTAAAATTGATAGCCGTTGAGATAAAAGATACCCATTAATGGAGACCCATTAGCGATAGTGTATGGAATCCCACTCTTTTGCACGTTATATAAACAAGTTGCTGTGGCTGTCATTGAAATCATCAAAAATATGTCACAGATGAAAACCAAGTATTAAAATTTCAGTATAACTAATATGGCTTTTATCAGCTGCGAGTGCTGCGACTTGACTCGAGCGTGGGTCACAGCGTTTCCGCATAAAGTCGTCGATATAAATAAAAACAAAAGTCTTGGGAAAGACTAAGACGTTGTGAGTTGTGAGAATAAGGATAAAATATTGGATCTAAAAATCAGGAAATGGAAGAGGACTGCAAGCGCTACCAAGTGCCAAGCTATTCCGCCTACCAAAGACAAGGAAAACGATATTGGAATGAACATAAGATTACAAATAGAAAAAAAGACTATAACTAAATTAAAAACCAATATTAAAATAAAACAAGAAAAAGTACACACACAGAGCTGCTAACCTCCAACCTCCACTAGTTGGAGAGGCACTGATTCACGTTGGGAAAGCGTTTGCAAAAGACCTATAGAAGCTATTGCTACCAGAAGTATGAATTAATGTAAAAGACATAATTCCTATTTTAGGTGTCGATAAATTGGCAGTTTTGGGTCTAAAATAGGACTACAGATGAACAAAGAGAAACCATTCATGTTTTAATTAATATCATTTAATAAAACCGAGTGTGACAAAAATGTTCAAAGAATAATGCCCGCCTTTGTGACTTTGCTTCTGAAGTCCGTTTGAATATCATAATTCGTCACAAGATTGTAAAGGATCATGAACTCGATTACTCATAAAGGAAGCATTCTCGAAATAGATGTTTATTTCCATATAGCATACAGGGTTTGGTTGTTATCGTTGTTATTATTGTGATAAGTAATCAATGCATAGATTCAAGGTTTGGATCAGGGGTTAATGTTACGACCTACCTTGCAGATAATTAAATTGTAACGCAAAAGAAACACCATTATAACGCATTAGACATATTAGCAACGGGATCTATTTAGTCCGCTGTTAGCTTTAACGATCTCCCGATATTTCGATGCAGTTGCATGTATTATGTGGAGACATCGCGGGTCTATATCCCGTTAATAATATTGCTAACCGTGGGTCTCTAAAAAGGTTACTTCCAAGACAACGTTTTTGAGTTTTACGTCCGTTCTTCTAACCTCTCATTTCAACTAACGACGCAATACGCAATGCACTCTACCAGTTAATTTTCAAGACCAATTGGGACTGCCAATTTGACATGGTATAATTCATACAGTCAATACAAAATACTTCATATTCTGAATATTAGATCACGTTCCCGTCCAAATTTAACTAAAGACCTAATAACATACCAACATACTTCAGTAACGTCACAATGGATTTCCTCAGTACATGGTACACAATGTTATTGTCCTCTGCGTCACTTAACGCTCCGCTGCTAAGCTAATTCGTTGTCACACCTGTAAATGTACTAACAAATAAAGGCTTCTAAGGTTCTTTATCATTTTAACGGCGCTGCATCACATGATCTCTGTGCTTGAAACAGGGACCTTACCATGACGTCTTAGTGCGATTCAGTTTAGGTTCGCTCGCTGTCAGATCCATACTAAAAATGACAGTTAAAACCTGAACTGAGTCGGAATTAAGACGTCATGGTAAGGCCCCAGATAAAACGTACTAATGCTAAGCTATGATGAAAGCTTTGTACTGAAAACGGGCTATATAGCTGACAAAATTTACGCCAAATCGTTCATTCGAGCATCTTATATAATCCAGAACTGGCTAAAACGGAGTGGCATGTGTTTCCTAAAGAGTCATCATCGTCATCTCATCCTAAAACCCCTGATCAGTGGCACAGGGCTCTCAGCATATTTTTCCACTTGGGACGTTCCCACGCTGCGACCTTCAGCTCTTACCAGGGGGCTACCACGTTCGCTTAGTGCATGCCAAGTTCTATTCAGCGTAAGGGACACACTTATGCAGCAATATAGCTCTGTCCCGTACGCTGAATTGATCTCGGCACGCATCAAGCGATTGTGGTAACCCCTCAGCTCATGCTCAGGGATCCTAAAGAATAAAAAGAAGAGATCCTCAAACTGTGTCTACAAGTGGAACGGAGAAGTAACTACACCTGCTTCTTTCCAAATTCTAAGAGACTGCAGTCTACAAGGATACAGATCAGACCAGTGACCCAACACGTGTTGCCTTCGAAGCGTTTAATGAAAACGCGACTGCCACTCACCTTATGACTCGCAAAGCAATTTAGATCCAGACATTAAATGATACAAATGAACAGATCACGACCGGCTTCTGTCTTCCATGATCAACAAAACGGAGGTCGTTTCATCATCAGTTCAATTTTTGCGAAATTTCAACGTTGTCATGCGGTTGTTGCCAGGTCCTTATTTCATAAACTCGAGGAGACAAGTGACTATGGCAATTTGAAATACATTGCCGGCTTTAAAACCCCTTATTTATAAACGCTCTAATAGGCTTCTGCTAACTTAGCAATCGTATCTGTGAAAGATAAATGTCAAAGTGACAGATAAGGACAAACGATTACTAAGTTAGCAGAAGCCCATAGAGCGTTTATGAAATTTAATGTATACCGAAATGTCACTGTCAGTTGACGCCTGGCAACTTTATGAAATAGGGGATTCTTATTTCATGAACCTGCCATGCGATAGATCCACATTCGTCAATCTCTCTTTTACTACATGAAAAAAGTCGCGAAAGATTAAGGAAATAAAATCACTTTATCATCTAAAAATTAAATCAAACATTTTGAGCTCGAAATGCTCATTTACCCAGTCACCTTGCATAGGTACATTATGTACGTATATTTGTATGTCCACAATGAAATCAATCGCAACACCCGACACCGACCTTGGGCAAGCCACTGTATCTCGGAAGCGCGCTCCGCTAACCACCGACAATGTCCTGATGACACTTGGAATGTTTGTTTTGATACGAATGTTCTGGCAACACTATATTCATGACATTTATGTAGTAGGAAGAATACATTTGTTTTGGGATCGATAGATGTCGCTCTCAGATAATTTTCTGAATCGCGCCGTTAGATAGATTTCTTAATGTAATTTAAAAATATTATGAAAATAGGGAATATAATGCATAATATTAAGTAGGTAAGTAGGAAAAGTTAAATTAAAAGTGATCGTTAAAAATACAGAAAATATAAGAATTTTAAACTAATAATAAAGCAACGATTAGAAAGGAGACCCCCGACTGTCATGTGACGGCCAAATACACTACACCCCATAAACTTCATATACTTACTAAATTTAGAAAGAGATAGAGTCAAGTTTATTAAGTACATAAAAAAGCAATAAAAAAAATCCCCAAAAGGGAACACCTAAAAGCTAAAACAGGTAAAACTGAGCAGCTCATTTAGTAGTCACTAATCCTATATGTTTAAGCAATTGTACCTAACACTATGGATTTTTTTGGTCCGACATAACTTATTATTACCTACTATTATTATTATTATTTCCAATGAATTTTGACCTCGACATTAATGTCGGATTTTTTTTTGGCCATTATTATTATTATTTAGTAGCTCGCACTCTCTTTTCGCTTCTCTTTTCTCTTTTTTTTTATACTATAAAAGCCATCAGAGGTGTAGAACAACAGTCCCTTAGAAAAAAAAAATTACGGTCTTGTCGAAGTCGCAGCAAATAGTTTAGAGAGGGCGCCACGGTAAAGAAACAGGCTTATACAGTGAGTGAAATGTGGAAAACAGGATTGCATGCTTTCTTAAATATCTTGTCTACTATAGGTGAGCTCAATGATCTATTTTTGAAGAATAACCCCCTTATTCGTAAATGCTAGGCTTCTGCTAACTTAGTAATCGTTTGTCCTTATCTGTCACTTTGACATTTACCTTTCACAGATAAGGACAACAAACTATTACTAAGTTAGCAGAAGCCTATATAGAGCGTGTATGAATAAAGGGGTTAGTCTTTGCGTCAATACGGAAAGTTCCTGGATTCTAATAAATAAGACTACGCATTATCGTTATAAGGTTATGACACATTTATTGTTTTTCGAAGTATATGCCCTCCTTGTTTACACACTTTTGCATTCGGTGGAACTATTGCGAAAAGCAGTGGGTCCCGTCTTACTTAGGGACTCGATTCAAAAGTAGTTTCCATCGACATCACCTCGATGGATGGTGCTCCAACACCGCACGATTTAAACGGTCTTTCTTGCCCCGTACGTGTAAAATTTGGAATGGGCTGGCGACTGGGGTTTTTCCAACTAGCTACGACATGGGTACCTTTAAGAGGCGAGTGTACCACTTCTTGCATGGCCGGCAACGCGCTAGCAGTCCCAATGGTGCTGTGGTTGTCCATGGGCGGCGGTGATCACTTACCATCAGGTGCACCGCATGCCCGTTTGTCGGTTTTAATATAAAAAAAAAAAAAAAAAAAAAAAAAAAAAAAGGGACCACTTCGATGGTCTCGTGGAAAGCAATCACTGCCATTTACGGGCTTAAACCGTAAACCTCTGAGTTCATTTTAAATCTTCGGGAACAAAAAGAAACCGAATGCTGCAATTTCAGAGCTATATAGTGGATGAGTCATTTATTCTACACGTGAGGCCTCCAAATACGCAATCGTTTCGACTATTTTGCTTCGGGGACGCTTAATTTTCACGAATTTTTACAACTTTGGGCAAGCACGTGTTCACATGTATAACCAGACACAGACACAGTGGTGTAATGTCCCGATTTGCCGAAAAACGAAGCAACCATTTTCATACCTGTGCTTCGACTTATTTTTACCTACTTTCGTCGACAACGACAAGTCTACGGAAGAAAAGACCCATTCAGCCGATTGGCTTTTTCTTTTCGGTTCAAAGCAGTACACCCCTGTCACTATGTTATAATACAGCCATTGATTGTCCTCCGTCAATTGTTTTATCATTTTGTGGCACCAATATACACGCAGTTGTTTCTGGTTTTCGATAAATCATACGGTATCCATCGAGTGCAAAGTTTCCGAACCTTCAGACGCGAATGCAATATCTTTTACACCTAGCTCATTCCAATCGTAGTGCAAATTTGCTGACATGGTAATATTCGTCAGTTGCAATGAATTCTCGTACAGTATTTATTAATATCAGTTGCCGCGGTCGCTGGCCGGCCTTTACGTTCATATCGTCATGTAGGTAGTCACGTCCTCGTCTAAACTCACTAAACCACGAATAGACAGAGCTACAACATGGGGCTTCATCACCAAATGCGAATAAAAGTCTTTGACAACTCTCTTGCTGACTTAAGCCACATCGGAAAAAAAAAACATGGATCAAAAAATTTCATGATTAAGTGATAAAAATTTCAATCCAACGCCACGTTGAAAAAACAAATGACAGTCTCAAAAATTTTAAACTAATATAATGCCAGAGAGTTGTTTCTCGAATCCTATTATTGCTTTTTTAATTTTCTTTGTATAAGTGGCCAGTTCCAGAAACATTCAGTATGCCCTAAGTATCTTACCCCCTTATTCATAAACGCTCTGTAGCCTCCTACTAACTTAGCAACCGTTTGTCCTTATCTGTCACTTTGACATTTACCTTTCACAGATAAGGACAAACGATTGCTAAGTTAGCAGAAGCCTATAGAGCGTTTATGAATAAGTGGTAACCCACCTCATGGACATACTTTTCACGAGCTGATGAAACGCGATTTTCCCACAGATTATATATGCCAATGACAAGGTTTGACGTCATCAATTTACATAGATAAAATTATAAATAGAATGGAAATGTAATTTGGCAGGAACTTATGACAGTAATGCTATTCTGTGAGCTCTATCTGACAAAACGAGTAAATAGGCGCCTTTAGTGCCTGATAGTCGAAATGATGTTTTGAGTGGAACTGTGTGGCTTCATTAAATTTCACCTACCTAACTCTATGCTAATTTTATTTCATTTATTGAATCAGGTGCTACTTTTTGGAGGTCCATTGTTACAAGTAGGGCTTCCAATTCGAATATTCGAACATTCGAATAATTCGAATATTCGGCTCATTTTGATATTCGAATATTTGAGGGCATAGTATTCGAATATTCGATTTTATGTTAGTAAAATTTTTACGCGGGTAGCGATGTGACTTAATATTGCAGTATTATCGTGTAAATTAAGTCGGTACGTAAGGTAGTGGTTAATACTACTGTTCTTCTTTAATTTTAGGTGATTTTTGAAGACTTAAAATGTGATGATGATAATATTTAGATTATTAGGTGCATTAGGTATAACTAATACACGTTCTCTGTTTGCGTTAATCTCTTTGTTGATTTTTATGAAGTGATTTTTTAAACTGATTACGTAATTACACAGCTGATTCTGTAGTTTTCTGTGTATTATTAAACCTTTCTAAAATATTCGAATATTATTCGAATAATTCGAATACTTCCGTATTTACGAATCGAATATTCGAATAATTAAAATGGTCGAATATTGGAAGCCCTAGTTACAAGGTATTAGTAAACAATAACCCCCTTATTCATAAACGCTCTGTAGGCTTCTGCTAACTTAGTAATCGTTTGTTCTTATCTGTGAAAAGTAAATGTCAAAGTGACAGATAAGGACAAACGATAGCTAAGTTATCAGAAGCCTATAGAGCGATTATGAATAAGGGGGTAAACATTTACTTCACACCGTTACCACCACTTTGCCTGTTATATGTGTCTCAAAAATTAACTAAAAAAAAAAATTTGAAAATTAATGTACTTTCCCACTGAAAACAAATTATATTTTTTCAGTCCTGTCTCAATTATTCTATTTGCCAATTGAATGCCAAAAAAAAAAAAAAAAAACACCGATTCTTTAAGAGCTTAATTCTATAATGACGTCACAACCTTGTATTTGCACAAAACGCGCATGTGGAGCAGCCATCAGTCGTGATGACGTCACATCAACACAGCACTATGTGCCTGCGTGCTACTTTAGGGTTACCAGACGACTAAAACTCAGTCATGTTGGGGAATTTTGGCAACCTGTCAAGGCAAATTGTCCACGATAATAATTATTAGCATAGGACGTCCAAAATGGACAAAATGTTGGAAAGTATCGATTAAAAAATGAAGAAAAAAAATGTAACTTTTTAAATAATAATTTTTATCAAAATTGTACATAGCTTTGAACAGCAAACCTATTTTTATTATCCCTACTAATATTATAAATGCGAAAGTAACTATGTCTGTCTGTCTGCCTGTTACTTTTTCACGCTTAACCGCTGGAAAGATTTAGTTGTAATTTTATTTAATGATCAATACAGATAGTTTGAGTCCCGGGTTGATGGACTTTTACAATCTGCGTAGGAAGAGAAGCAACCGATACACTCCAGTGAAAACAAAGTACGTATTTTATTCTAGTTTTTTTATAAATTGGAAATATACTTATAAATATAAATTCGACGACTTTATCAGGAAATTTGTCTATTTATTCTGGTAACCCTACCGACACGAATACTACAAAAATCACGTAGTATTTACACGTGTTTGCGAATACCTGCTCAAAGTTAGTCAATTGGTTTTGCTGACATTGCCGTATTGTGCTGACATTACTAATATGTAACACGAACTTGTGTCAGTAACCCTCTGTTATAGAAAGGATAGTACGGCAGCATTTAGGTATTTTTAATCTAATGCTGTTATGATACGACGTTTACGTCTCGTAAGAAGTAAAAATTTTACATCATTAAATTAAAATGGCTATTTAAAAAGTGCCCCAAAGATGGGCAAAGTCCTCTCAGAGATTTTCACGAGGATACCTACGCGGCTAGTATTGTACTCGTATAATGGCAACTTATGAGCCAGACACGATCCAGTAATTTCATTCATGTCAAATTATTAATCTCGAATATTGCAATCCATAATGAGAATCGAAATCGTCTCAAGTCAAAAAGTAATGATAAGAGATTCTTGAGGAAAAGAAAACTTATCTCCAGCAATGAACGTCTTCCAGCTGATAGGTGCACACATAAAGAATAAGAATAAGAATAAGAGATCTTTAAATCACGGTGCGGGTGGTAGGGCCTAGGGATTGCAATCCGGATAATCCGAAATAACCGGATAAATCCGGATTTTTGTCGACTTTTATAGATTATGCTACAAATCCGGTTTTTTCTAATTTCAATTACAGTTGACAAAGTTGACATTTAAGCAGAATTTCTTATTGAATTTTGTTTCATTTCATTCATTCATGCGTTCGTTTCGTTCCCCGCCACGTAGCACTATCTATCCCTCTACCCTCCGCGCTTTACTGGCTACCTCATAGTCCTCATACCTAGCTTTAGATCTAGCTAGTCGGCCGGTCCGGTAGTACTGTACTGCAGACACAGCAGTACTGGACTGATTAAACTCGGATTATCAAGATTTTTGCAGTTTCATTTTTATATTCTTAGGGAAATTTTAAAACAATAAAAACAATAAAATTGAACACCATTAGGTTTCAAAAAACATGTAACTTCATGACAATTTCAAAATATTAATAAAAATCCGAAAAATGTGGATAATCCGGATTTGTACAAGTTGATAATTTGTAAATCCGGATTTGAGAAAAGAACCGGATTTTGCAATCCCTAGTAGGGCCTTGTGCAAGGTCCGTCCGGATCGCTACCACCATCTTACTCGCTAATCCTGCCGCTAAGCAGCAGTGCCTGCACTGCTGTGTTCCGGTGTGGAGAGTAAAACAGCCGGGGAAATTACGAGCACAAGAGGCATTTCATCCTAGCCCTCTAGGTTGGCAACGCATCTGCGATCCCTCCGGGGTTGCGGGTGTCTATGGGCAGTGGTGATCACTTACCATCAGGTGACCCACTTGCTCGTTTGCCATCCTATTCATATAAAAAAAAAGATCTTTAAATCACGTCTTTTCTTTATCTCTTATGGGCTAGACAGAGCCTAAACACAACAACACAAAATAACAACCCGAAGGCAAAAAGTAATGAAAAGCGGAAACATAATAGTTGGGATGCTATGCTAGACGCATCGCTGACAACATTATGTCTAAGATCTGCATGTTTTTTATGATGTTGACATTGATGACCGTGATTGGTTAATTATATTAAATGGCACATTAAGTATACCCCGAATTTTATCTTCACCTAGCCAGTGGAAATTTCAGTTCGCATAGCGGGCGGTAAATTGCTTCTTGCAGGCGGGGGCGACGTAAAAGATAAATAGAACCCTCTCATACCAGTAAAGGTAAAAGATATAGCTACCGGTTTTCAAGCTCTTAAGTGGGTAATTGAATAAGTCGAAGGGGTTAATTCGCCTTCGCTGAGTTAGCAACGGTCGGTTTGTTAATTGACCCCTTAATCTCTCGTTGGACAGCAATTACCTACTAATATTATAAATGCGAAAGTATGGATGGATGTTTGTTTGTTACTCAATCACGCCAGAACGGCCCAAACGGATCTGGATGAAATTCAGCACATAGATAGAGAAAAGTCTGGAATAGCACATAGGCTACTTTTTATCCCGGAAAATAATGGTAATGCCGGTTCACTATTTTTGAATTTATATATATTTTTTAATACATATGTGCTTTTAGTAGCACTTGATGGTCCCATCGGAAGACTAGCGCTGGCTGCAAGGCATGCATGTTCTTATGTTTTTTTGCTTCTTTTTCTCTTTTGTCTTTGTAATGTTATCATGAATAAATGTTTTCTTTCTTTCTTTCTTTCTTTCTTTCTTTCTTTCTTTCTTTCTTTCATCATCATACCAGCCATAGGACATCCACTGTTGGACAAAGGCCTCCCCATAGACCTCCAGTTGTCGGTTGGAAGCGGCTTGCATCCACCGTGAACCCGCGGCTTTAACCAGGTCATCCGTCCTCGTTGGTGGACGTCCTACGCTGCGCTTGCCGATCCGCGATCTCCACTCGAGAACCTTTCGGCCCCAACAACCATCTATTCCCCGTGCTATGGCTTGCTCATTGCCACTTCAACGAGCTAATTCGCTTGGCTATGTCGGTGACCCTTGTTCTTCGCGACTACTTATTTCTGACTAGCTGTTGCTCGCGACTTCGTCTGCAAAGAATTCGTTTATCACTATACCGCGGGAATTTACCGGGATGAAAGGTAGCCTATTCTCTATCTATGTGCCGAATTTCATCCAGATTCGTTGGGCCGTTCTGGCGTGATTGAGTAACAAGCAAACATTATCCAGTGTTCGTAGAGAAACCCCAAGCATAGCTCTCTCTGTAGCACGCTGAGCAACTTTGAGCCTATTTATAAGGCCTATAGTTAAGCATCGCGTCTCCGATCCGTATGTCATCACTGGCAACACATTGGTTATAGACTTTCGTCTTCAGGCACTCAAGTGAAACGATAGACGGGATTAAATAATAATTTCTAAACGACACTGAAAATTAAAACAGAAAAATCCGAAAAGTAAAAAAAAAAATGATTTATTTCAGGACATTTAGCCCATAAAAAACACAACAAGAATTAAGATTACCAATTACACTTAATAAAAAATTTAATTTAACTAAAATTAGCATTAAAAATTAAAATTAAGAATTAAAAATTAAGATTAAAAATTAAAATTAATAATAAAAATTACAAATTAATTACTTAAAGCTATGTCCGGGAATCGAACCCGGATTCTCATCATTCCATAATGCGTGCAGTGTTATATTTACTGCTACACCACCCGGCAAGGGATAGTTAAGCCTTCGATTTTTTCTGTCTATACCAGTGTCACGTGACCTTGTTACTATGCGAATTTTGTCGCCAAGCGTCATCTGTTTGAATGATGTGTGTACGACACAATTACAAACTCCCGTGGAACATCTATGCTCTCCAGCATAATTTGGTATGTTAATAGTTCTATCCCGGGAAACATGTACGTAGGCTACGTTTAATCCCCATATTCCTTCGGGATCATCGGGAACAATCATGCTAAACGTGGCTTTTAGGTCTTGTTACCTTAAGCTCAGTCTATCTCCTAAAGGATAAAGACGTGATTTATATAATACTCGTAATGTGTGTATGTATTCATTCCCTCGGGATTGGGATTAATACATGTGGCATTCACCGTCACCGTCTGTGCTTGCGCAGGTTTTTTTTTATGTGGATAGGAAGGAAAACGAGCAAGTGGGTCACCTGATGGTAAGCGATCACCACTGTCCATAGACACCCGCAACCCCGGAGGGATTGCAGATGCGTTGCCAACCTAGAGGACTTAGATGAAATGCCTCTTGTGCCCGTAATTTCCCCGGCTGTCTTACTCTCCACACCGGAACACAGCAGCGTGCAGCGTGGAAACCTTAGAGAAAACCAGGGAATATCAAATTGTGGGAGAAAGTTAGTTCCAATAGTCAGGCTTTGCTTTTAAATGCTATTATTCGTTTTCGAAGATCTTTGAATAAACAAAAAGAATGGAAAGAGTGTGTTCAAACAATGAATCTAGAACAAAACATTTTTAATGTGCTCGTATCTAAATATTTGTGTGACAGACGAGAAGCATCATAAAGGTTATTTGTTGTACAGTTAAAACTAATTTGCGTGATTATTTTGAAGAAATTATGACACACTTTTGTTTTATTTGGCAACAACAACAGACAAGAACAGACTGGAAACTTAAAACGCAAACTTTGCAAATTCTAACTACCTACTTATAGTCTAATTATACTTTTGAATTAAAGTGCCGAGTGAACAGTGTGAGTGTAAAGAGTTGTACATAGTCAAAATCAAAATCAAAATAGTTTATTGCAAATCACATTACAGATATAAGATGGAATATTTTAATTAGGTCTACATGTGACACCCTGCAAGGGTACAGCAATATCAGAGGACATGCATACATACATAAATACAGTGATTTTGCTTTGTTTTCTCACTTATCCTAAAATATTATATTATACGTACGCGTAACCGTCTTTTTTGAGCTTTGCCTTAGTCGGGTAAAAATCGCACATAAGAACTAAGATATCTTGATTCTCATATTGCCACAATTTAAACAACTTTAAAAAAAATTAACAACCTCATGTAAACTAAGCAGTTTGGCTCATGTGTTTAATTGATAAGCATACATCATTTTGAAAAATAGCTGATATTCTTCAAACTACAAGACTTTACAAAAAATGGCTAAGAACAACCGCAAGGAAACTGGCTTTCGACTGAAACAAACCGCACTGAAGACAGACAGACACACAAAGACATCGACGTAAAACTTATAACCCCTCTTTCTGCGTCGGAGGTTTATAAAATGTCTGACGTACTTTTTTGATAAAAGTGTACCTAGATGTTTAATTTTAAACCATGAATTAACATTAGTAACGTTTTCCAGATTCTCTGAGAAGCCTTTGGACAAACAAACATGGAGGTGAAGAAAGAAATCAACTTGGACTCTGTCCTGGAGAGCCTTGGCCCGTACGGACGCTATAATGTACTCAATTTTGTGCTACTCCTCTTCCCGATATTATTGAGCGCATTCTTCGAATGCGGATTCATTTTTGAAGCTCAACAGCAATTTTACAGGTGAGTTTGAAGCTTGAAACTTGAGTGGGTTTGTAATTTTCTTGGCCAGGCCAAGTTGGTATGCGAGGTTGCGGGTCGAAAATAAAGTACACTCCTTTGTAAGACGGGAACTTTTGATTTATTAGAGTACTTTTAGTATTAACAGCTAGAAAAGGAATTTGATGCAACAAATATTGTTTACCGAGCTATTTATTAAATTAATAAATAAAATATATTTAAAAAAAAATTAAAGATACCTACGCAAAATAGGCTTGCCCCGTCATACGTGTATTACATCGATTGTACTGTTCCGATTCCGCTCTATTACTTCATTCTAAATCTATGTTTAGTATTTATTGATACTTAAAATTGCACAATTGTTCGCAATTACAGCACAGTAATAAATAATATTCCGATCGGCCTACTTGCCGCCGTGTGAAGGCGCCAAGTCATATAAGGCATACAGTATAACGGTGCCAAAGGAGCTACTTATACGACATATTTACCAAACGAGTATATTCAGAAAACTAGGTATTAAAATTTTAAACACGTATGAGAACTCATGGATAAGGTTACTGGTGATGATCACAACTTATTTTACAAAGAATTCGTTTGTTACTATCCCGCGGGAGCTTTGTAATTTTCCCGGATAAAAAACAGCATTTTTTCTTTATGTTCTTGCTAAATTTTATCACGACCGATCAAGCTGTTTTACCGTAGGTACCAAGTTTCTGCCAAGTTTCTTGCGGCGCATTCTTCTTGGCAATGATGGTCGTTCCGAATGCGCTGGTAGTTTCCAAAAAAGATATGTAAAAGAGCCCTTGGCGGCCTATTAGCAAAATAAACTTTTTGAATTTTTGAATTTTTATCCCGGAAGATTTGTATGGTTCCCGCGGGCGCGCGATAAACGAAATATAGAATAGGGATAAGGATGAAAGAGGCCAAACTCTATAAACAAATACAGACAACGTGCTTGACTAAATAGAGTCAGTAGGCTTATTGCCTAACTCGCTCGCGATCGCCATCGTGTTCATTTTGACAGTTCTTGTATGAATGTGAAAGCTAGCTGATTCCGATGCCAGTTGTCAGCCCATACATGTACTGTCAAAATGAAGACGATGGCGATTGCGAGCGAGTTAGACAATAAGCCTTCAGGTTGGAACCCTTTGACTACAGAACCCTTGAAACGGCAAGTGCGTAAAAACGATAAATATTTGGATTATCAGTCGCTATCTTATCACATAAACATTGAAAACGATAAGTATCCATAAAAATCATCAGTTTGACCGATATTCTTTTGACTGGCGTTTATTTGCACTACGCTACGTACCTAACTGAAACGATCTCATAAAGCACAGTGATTTTATATTTAGGTGTAGTTAGATAACAACTAATCCATTGATAATGAGTAGTTAGCATTACACGGCGGCGTTCGTTCGGTCAATTGCAACTCGTTTGTTTCGTGGGCCCGCAATGTATTGCTTTGCACGAAGGATTAGGTTCATGGAAAAATCAGTTTGAAATATTGTCATTGACACCTGTTATTTTAATTAGTATCTGTCAAATTAATTCATTAAATCCGCCTTTACGGAAGTCGAATTTAAATGAACAAAACACTCTGCTACTACAGTAGCAAGAAGTAGTAGTAGAAGCTGAGTAAATGACATGTTTTCTGTTAACTTTAACCGTACATTGGCTATGATAAACATACACCCTTACATATACCCTTACATACACCCTTACATACACCTTACATACTTACACCCTTTCTTCATTTGTGACTAGCTAACAAGCAATAATGAAATCTTGCAATATTTCTCACACAAACTTACTTGACCACAGATGCGAAGTGCCTGGCTGCGAACAGAGGTTCAACGACACCTCCTGGATGACCTATGCCATCCCCACAGACCATGACAAGAACAAATCAGAGTCCTGCAGACGCTACGCTCCGATTGGTGAAACGCTCGAGTGTTCTGCTGCAGAGTTCTCCAGCAACGATACCATTGAGTGCGAAAAATACGTCTATGAAATCGACAAGTCCCTTGTACAAGAGGTATGAGCAGTTCTTGCAAACTAGATTTGGACTACGAGTATACCAAAACTGAAACTTACCGCATTCGCAGTCAGCTATTAGGTCTGAGACTTTTTCAGGAGCCACGAACGCACATTGTGCTATAAATAGCTGTAATGAGTGAAAATCACGAAAATGTATAAATGCGTTCCCGACAATAAATTAGTTAAGGAGCCGTATGTACAGTCAACGAAATTAATTCCCGACCCATCGAAGAACCTTTACACATAAAAGGTCATAATGACAGCGCATTACTTAACAAGGAAAATCGTTACGACGCTTACTATAAAAAGGTGCCATGGGTGGTTAGAAATGTAATTCCTTGACTGTATATGTCCGTTTGCTCCAAAGAAGTTACATTTTCAGTTACAAGTTCATCCTTGTGTGTGTAGATTAATTTTTATTTTAAAGTAGTACAATACAATACATTACAAATACTCTTTATTGATAACCACAAATCAGTACTAAACAATACAGAAACAAAGAACAAAGTATACAATAGGTTAGTTTTTAAAATCATAATTGTGATTTTGATTGACCACTGAACATTTAGAACGAACCTGAAAACGTCCGAAGCGAAGCGTAGCTATGCAGTTTTGCTCTAAAACATTCTAATGTGTGTAGTCACACATATTTGACTTCCTGACTTTCAACAAAGGCTCCAAGTAATCCATCATCAATTTTAATTTGTTCTCGCTTCAGTTTGATCTAGGCTGCCAAGAGTGGAAGCGCGCCTTAGTCGGCACTATCCACAACTCAGGCATGTTTGCTGCCATGCTCTTCACTGGTGCCATCTCTGACCGATACGGGCGGAAAATTGCCGTCGGTCTCGCCTCGGTTGCTTCGTTCATCTTCGGAATGCTCCGGGCCTTTTCGCCTAACTACACCATGTACGTCATCATGCACTTCTTTGAAGCCGGCTTTGGCGGTGGACTGTACCCTTCGGCCTATGTTCTGAGTGAGTATCATTTCTTAACTATTATGTAGACCTGTGAGAAGAGGACAGGAGCGCTGGATGTGGAGATGATGTAACTTTATTTGGTTTTAATAGTTGTTCTTTGTCATACCTGTTATTTTTACCATTTCAAATAGCCAATAATAACAACAATACAATATTTACATAATTTGTCATCATAAATTTTTGATACTTAAAAACAAACTGTCGTAAAGCTTGAAAACAATATCGCTAATTAAGCCTTCGCAAACAAATCGAGAAGATTTGGCCTATAAATAACTCCAATCACACTATGAGTCATTGTTGCACGTTGCACCATAGGCGTCTATTCAATTCAAATTTTTCCGCAGTTGTGGAGCTGGTTGGCCTTAAACAGCGAGTCATCGTGTCAGCCATGTGCAATATGGCCTTCGTCGTCGGCGTCGTCATACTGGCCATCCTAGCCTGGTTCGTCGACAACTGGAGAACCTACATCCTCATCCTATACTCGCCAGCCATCATCGTCGCTTTCTACGTCTGGTTCATGAATGAAAGCGCCCGGTGGCTACTTAGCAAAGGAAGAAGAGAGGAAGCAGTAAAAATACTGAAATCAGCAGCCAAAATCAACAGATTAGACCCCAGAAAACTAGAATTAGACAACCTTGGTGACCCACTTCTGAAGCCAGAGAATCAGACGGTGGATAAAAAGTCGCAGTTCTCCAAAGCTATACGCTCAGGGATAATATGGAAACGGCTGTTGATCTGTTCGTTTTTGTGGATGACATGCTCGCTGGTGTATTACGGGTTGTCGATCAATTCAGTATCGTTGAGTTCTAATAAGTATTTGAGTTTTATGTTGGTCACTTTGGTGGAGATACCGGCGTATATTGTGGTGGCTATTGTGTTGGACAAATATGGGAGGAAAAAGACTCTTGTGGTGAATTATACGACGTGTGCCGTGACCAGTTTGCTGTTCGCTTTCTTGCCAAGATGTGAGTATAATTGATAAATCCCTTGATCTTACCGTTTTTAGGACTCCGTACCCAAGAGATACCAGCAGGACCGTATTGCGGTATTGCTTATGCTTTGCTGTTTTGCCGTCCGTCCGTCTGTCCATCTGTTACAGGAGTAAATACATGGATTTTTTTGCGAAGTGCGTGCAAAAAAAGTTTCATATTAAAGGGTTCTCCCCATAAAAGATGCTTTGTCACTTTTTTCCTCGTATTATCCTTTCATAATAAAATCTAAACTAAATGATACCTACTTATAATTTTCCATCGAAAAACGTCTGTCATAGTACAAAGGAATAATAATGTCAGGGGTCCCAAACATTTTTAAACGATATCAACATAGGAATAAAAAGTTAATTTGTTCCCAAAATTCAACAACAAAATATTTTAAACGACTCCAATGCACAAAACCAAATCGAAAATGTACTGCTTCGCACCTGGCAACAATAGTTACTACTCACAAAAGGCATGTGTCAATATTAAATACAACGTGTCAGTGTGTTTGCTACAAACATAATTGTGTTCGCACAATGCCGGTGGACACACGAGCTCCAATTACCAATAATAAAGTGGCCGTAAACAGTTGCGGTGATTCAGATTATTATGCAACGTGATTTATGTAGATTTGTGCGACTAAATGTGGCATCCTGATTAGGGATACGCGTTTGCCTTACACATAACTCGCCTAAGTTAATACCATGACACGTTACTAACTTTTTGCAATAATAACATTTTTTTTCTTTTTAAGACAGTGAGTACGTATGAAGTGAACCTCGATACTTAATTTTGGTCATTTAAATAATTATTTTAAAGAATGTCTATTATTCAAAAATAGGCCATCTTATCATGATATAATGTCATTTATATTAGAAATAATATTGACAGGAATGTTAAATGGATTAAAAACGATGATAAAATAACTACGATAGTTTTTTATCGCGCCTTTTAAAGAAAAACCCGATTCACTGCAAAAAGCATAAGTAAATATTATTAATCTTTTCAAGGTTGTGTACCAATGATTGTAATTTTATTCGGGTATTTCTGTTTTACTGGGTATGTTTTTGCAAAAGAAACTTAGAGCATATTTATCATGTTATTTTCCTGTTAGTTTTTCTATACCTGCCTCAGTAGTTTTAACAGATTTTTATCTTAGAATAAGACTCAATTTGGACTATAATTTATACCAGCATGGAAGCAATACAAAATGTAAAAATTCTGAGACACTTTTGTATAGTTTAAAATCTTGTTTATTTTTACTACCTAAGAAATCGTCGTCAAATAGCATACAATGGTAGTATAATTTAACATTTAACATTCGTCTTATATTGCCATACATTGTATTATATGATTTATGATTCCTGGCATGACGCTATGATTGGTTTAACCTCAATTTACTTGAATGATGCATGTAATTCTCCACTTCAGTGGAAGCTCACCTTGTCTAAATGGTTATGGTTTCGTACCTACTTCAAGAAATGAAACCCCTATAGCGTGGGTCACTTCAGTATCATTATAATTATGAGTCGTTAAAGACTCTTTTTTTCGGTAACGCGTAAAAGTATCAAGTAAAATTTATATTAAAAACAATTAGAGCATTCAAATATTGAAAAAAAAAAAACTCAGATCACGCAGTCTAAAGACAAGCTTTGAAATGGTATTGATAGAAAAATTTAGAATTATGAAATTTTCGCAAAAAATAATACCTTAGGTTACAACCCAAGTAAAAGTACAAAAATCAATGATCAGCGAAAAATACTTTGCCTTTAAAAAACTATTGTACTTATTTTTCGGTACCTAACTTTGAAATGTCTCCAACTCCGGTTTTCTGCCTAAAACCTAACTACCACGGTCATCTGCATGCAAAACGTGGCGTTTAGGTCTTTTTACCTTCTGCTCTGTCTACCCCGTAAGGGATAAAGACGTGATTTATGTATGTATATTCAGACGCGTGGATGCCTCAAACAGATAAACTGGCATACGTATGGCATTAGTCATAGATTTAGATAAAATAAATAGCAGATAAAAGCAATTAACCTACTTCAGCATGTTTTACACGTGTAGTATTTTACTTATCGGGACTAAAGATCGCAACATTATTCCCGTAGTATTTAGATGTTGTATGTATGTACATAAGTGAGTATAACTCTTTATTGTACATAAAACAAATGATGATGATGTTGATGTTGTTTAACAATCTCCATTATAAACACGTTATGGTTATGGTTTTGTCATTTTTGTTATTATGGCATTGCTGCAAGGCAATTTGCCAATGTCATGTCATTAATTCATGGAATCTTTTTGATTGACTGTCATTTTGTAGAGCGCTTAATATAAACTTCCATCCAGGGCCCTATTTTATAAAACTACATGTTACAATTTACAAGCGGTAGTCTCTTTCTGACCCTATGTGCTAGATAGAGACTTCCGCTTGTAAATTGTAGCTTGTAGCTTTATAAAATAGGGCCCTGGTCTGGGAGCAAAGAAAAAATAAGAATGGACCAGCTGCTTCTCTTCCCACGCAGATGGTAAAAGCCCATCCAGGGAATGGGCGAAAATCTTATGTTATAAGTGATGTGGCTAGCAACGCATCACTATTTCGATTCTCCTTTCCACTTCCACCTATGCGCCCATAATCATGCTAAGCGCAGTCTTTGGGTCTGGAGGGAACGTGTCGGTTTTTAGACGGCAGGTCTCTCCTCTCCTTCCGTCACATGGCGGCCACGACGTACAAAATCCGCGTTCTGAAATGAACACAGGCACGACGTCGTCTGTACACGCGTCAATGTGTGCGTAAGATACACAGGGCTGTCTATCGCAAAAACCTAGTACTATAAGTACTACCAATGACATAAATATAGGTACTTATAATGAAGATATGGCTTAGATGTGTGCAAATAGATGTACTTAATCGTTATCTATTTATTTAAACTTACTTAAAATGTTTCTGTCTGTGTATTTAAGCATTATTATTTTCAATTACAATAGATGTACGACAACAAACTTAAGCGAATGATTCTGTAGTTATTTAATGTATTAATCGCGATAATTTCAGAAAGCATTAATTTTCTAATGTTTTATAAAATGAAGTAGTAGGTAGGATAGGTTCCCGAACTTGTGACGTGCGGCCGACATACATCGCGTCGCGAGCCCTACTAGTTGCCAGCAGCTTTCCGGCAGACTGCGCTTGAGGGGTGGGGTAACTCGAATCGGTGCGGGGCGGAGCGTGGCCATTCTGTACGTTAGTACTATTATATATTCTGTGCTTCCGTTAGGGAAGGCTGCGGTGAGCTGGAGAGCCTGTCATACCCCCGTTGCTGCCCCGAGCGCGGGAATGCATAAAGTGCATGTTCCACACGTTAAAAATAAAAGCTCTGTCTTCCCCGTAAGGGATAAATACGTGATTTATGTATGTATGTATTAATATAACCCTATAGGGATTTAATCTAATGTGAGCGTTGTAAGACCATAGCTATTATATAATTACTATGAAGAAGTTTACCTCCATTTAAACATAACATGGATGCACATAATTTTAATTATTTTTTATTTAATTGCTAATCCGGTTTCAATTAAATATAATAAATGCAATAAGGTCAATAATTAACGGTAATAGCACAAGTATATCCATTTAAACATTAATTTTTTTAATCGGATTATGAATTGCATAGTTTCCCAAGGTCAGGCTCTCTACCCCGAAAAGGATAAAGACGTTATTTTATTTATGTCTACTAGATATTGCCAGCGACTTCGTCTGCAAAGAGTTCGTTTATCGCTATCCCGCGGGAACTACGCAATTTTTCGGGATAAAAGTAGCCTATGTGCTATTCCAGACTTTTCTCTATCTATGCGCCGAATTTCATCCAAATCCGTTGGGCCGTTCTGGCGTGATTGAGTAACAAACAAACATCCATCCACCCATCCATCCATCCATCCACCTATCCATCCATACTTTCGCATTTATAATATTAGTTAGATAACATAGCCTCACAGTAGGCGCAAACCGCATAAACTTATTTCATAGCAGATTCGTTGTACAGCGGACTGGTGGTCGACGGCGCTGTATCTCATCGGGAAGTGGAGCGTCACACTAGCCTATAGCTCCGTCTACATCTACGTGTCTGAAGTGTTCCCGACCAACATGAGGCAGACGCTCATCAGCGTGTGCTCAACTGCCGGAAGGATCGGCTCGCTGATCGCACCACTGACGCCTTTACTGGTGAGAACATCTTAAAAGAGCGTCTATCCCTACTGAGCTGGCAACGTCGCATTTTTGATCAAAAAATCATCAAAAATGCGACGTTGCTAGTTCAGTAGGAATGCACCCTCTTAAGACCTAGGCTCTTGTGGAGCAACTACCATGCGGTTTCCAAGGTCTTGTCTTTGACGGCACGACTTCTGCTTTCTCTTTCACCTGTAGGCTGTTAGACAATAGTCTAACTCGCTCGCAATTGCCATCGTCTTCATTTTGACAGTTCATGTAAGGGCTGAGAATTGGCATCAGAATAAGCTAGCTGTCACATTCATACAAGAACTGTCAAAATGAACATGATGGCGATTGCGAGCGAGTTACGTAATAAGCCTACTGGTCAGCGAGTCATCATGATCATAATATTCTCTTCTTCACTGGTAAGATAGAAATCATAAGGCATAATTATCATGATATTATCATTATAAATCGGGGTGACTTTGACAATTTTGGGGCCACTTTGATAGTTTTAAAACTATATTGATATTGTCCATAAGCGGTGAATGTTTGGCATGTAGACGCAAAGGCGATCGATGAAAGCATCGATTGGAAGCAGTAAACGCAAATAAAAATGAATGATTTCGTCTTTGCAACTAATTTCTAAAGTCACCCTGGTTTACGGTATTTAATGAGCTCCCAAAATTCCGACGCAGTTGCATGCATCATCACGGGTAATTAGAAGAAATTGCGGGTAGAGTTAATGTTGCACCCCCACCCACATTTACCCAATTAAATTCAATTTTTATAGTTATAGCTCCATCGATACTGTCGATGATTCTGCCAATGTCGAGGTTGAAAAAGACACTGCTTGTTTTTAATCAGCCGTTGTTCGGTACCTTCGGCGTGCGGTACTCTGATGAGAATCTAAAATAGACAACACATACATAAATTGTTAGACTACCTACAAATATAATTTGTTAATTTTTATAAATTTACATAGAACAGTTACAAGGGAGGTGTGTGATAGTGTAAGAAGGAAATTTAAGTTAACAGGGCGAGGAATTTTGGATGGCAGGAGGTCATATAGGGGAGTAACAATTTTGGAACAGTGGAAGAACATGTGGTCACATTTACCCACATTTTTGAACGTCGACTGCGAGCAATGTCAGTATCATTTCCAACTTGTTAAGGTAATTGCGGTCTATCACTGACGCCTTTATTGGTGAAATAGAAACCGTTAAACGTAAGAAATAGGCTCTTGTGGAGCGTTTTTCATGCGGTCCTTTCCAGGACCTTTTCTTTGACAATGCGACTTCTACTTTTCGTTTACACATGGTCTTGGTGGTTATGTTCTCGGTCGAGCAATTGGACATGAAGCAGAAGGATCCAACCTATAAAAAAGTATATATTTTTAAATCGGCCGTTGTTGCTATAAAAAGTAGATTCGAGATTAAAACTATCAGGGAATTGGATCATTTTCGCAGAACTACGTCCTATTTTGCTAATGAGAAATTCCTTTGTTAGAAACTCATAGGTTTGCCTAAGCCAAGGTCTAAAGAAGTACGGTCAAACGTCATTCCTTTTATAATTACATTTTACAAAAATTCGTAAGTTGCAGAAATGTTAATTTGCAGTTCAACCTTTTCTACTAAAACATGAATCATAACATAAAAATGACGATCTCGTGTTAATTATGTACACGCACGGAATTTCCCCGAGGTGTCATTACATTTGCCCCTAGGGGTTCTGTTAAACATTAGCTTACCATGAAGCTTGCCTATGTCAATAACTTAATGTGCAAAGATCCCTAGAGATGACATTGTTACAGAGGGTTTTGTTTGTAGAATTCTAAATTGAAGACAATACAGGAGAGTATGTGTCACTTGCAATTGTTTTTAACGCCACTATTATTAAAGCAGCAAAGATAAAGCAAATTGACTCTAGCTATTTATCCATTTTTTTACTTAGTGTTAGTCATTTCGATACTAAAAAATAAATAATTGTTTCGTTACATTTTGTAAAAAATAAAAAAACCTAAAAAATGAAAGATCTTATTAAGTACATATTTAAATATGGAGATTTTAACAGACAGTCGCTTAAACCAATTTGCCACTCAAATCAGCTCAATTTGCGCACTTGCAATAAAAATGTAATAATTTCATTCAGCTCACATTACTAGTTTTACCACACTGCTTGATAAAAAGCTAAAACAAACAGCGCTCACATTTGTTTATTTTTCTGTTTCCAGTCGCTGTACCACAAAAGCATGCCGACAGTGATATTTGGCGCAATGTGCATAGTCTCCAGCCTGCTTGTCTTGATGCTACCAGAAACAAGAAACGTACGCCTCCCTGACACAATTGAGGAGGCAGAGGCACTCTCCGGCGCAAGAAGAAAAAGTGACATCACTAATTCTTAGTATATTAAAATCGACATGAAAAGTGAGAGCCTTGCTGCGATATGTGAAGCTATAGTGGCAGTTATACTTTTTGTCTCATCTTTGTTTGGATAGCCGAATAGCGTAAGCGCCAATTAGCGTAAGCACCCGGTTAAAAGTTAAATAGCATATTACAAAATAAATCTGAATTGCTTAAAAATTTTGGCAAGCTCCAGATTTAGCCAAAACTTTCTGCTGGAAACTTTCGGCTTTATTTTTTTTTATCTAGTGCAGTTTGATTTATTTTGGTGTAATAAAAAAATCTCTTAATTCGTGCCAGTGGTTTAAATAGCGTACTTAAATGAGAAATTGATTTCAAAAGAGTAAATCAGAAAATCAGATATTAAAAATACCTAATCACAGAAAATTTAATGCAACAACGAAAGAAATACGAAATTCACAATTACGTTAATAACTAATTATGACTTTCATATATTTATCTGGAAAAACTAACTTCCTTTATAACCCGGCTTCAAAAGTTTAATCTTCCACTTTACCCGTACAAAAGAAACTACGACAATTCAGCCAATTTGTATGAATAGGGTATTACAGTAAAAGTTTTCCTCCAATCGTAAACCGTAAATAGGTATTGAGAAGTTTTTTACAGCTTCATCACTTCAGTTGGCTGAATCTTCACAATAAGGTATTGAAAATACATTGTGCGATGTCTTATTGTCTAACATTGTTGCTTAAGTACCCATCATAAAAGACGGCTTGGAAAGTTTCAAACACTGTACAAATAATGTTGTCTCTTAAAAAACAACTTATCGACTTAACGTCAAAAATAGCCTGTTATAAGAAAACATTTTGTGGCGCTTAGGATTTTTTTGTAAAACTTGTCGACGCGACGTTTCTGTAAAAAATATAATTATATTATTATCCTGTTATGGTGTGCTAAAAAAAACTCTCATTAAAAGACAAAAATATTCGTGTAATTTTTTATTCCATGACGAAGAATATTCAACGTTATCTCAACCAATTATTACATTGATTTATAAAACGTACAGGTACCTTATCATGACGTCTTAATGCAAATCCATACTAAAAATGACAGCTAAAACCTGAACTGAGTAGGAATTTAATTGCATAAAGACGTCATGGACTGAATTCATACATATAATTCAACTTAATAATTTTACAATTCCACACTTACAGTAGATACACCAGTAAAATGTAACACTGGTTTTTACGTCCTAGTAATTGAGATGAAAATTATCTGGAAAAATAATGTTATGTTGAATTCCAGTTACTTGACAATTGAGTCACATAAAAAGTGTACTTAGCATTTTCTATTTTTTTTTCTTATAAGCTACGTAATTAATGATTTGCTGCACGGAAATACGTAGTGTTTTTGATGTTATTGGAAATTGAATAGATTAAATTGTACATTTGCAATATACCTAGCTTTACTAATAACGCGCTGAAAACTCTGTAATTACATAGAATACATGAATCAAATACCAAGTAAAGTGCTACTTAATAAAAACTCGAATACTTAAGCTATTTTCTATTTTTTGTACACGTACACTTATTTATTGCAATAACACTTAATTTACTTGTTTAGTTTAGTATTTGAATCACTTAAACTTATTTATGCACTTAATCCTATTTTAAATATAGTTACAATGAGGGCCAAATAGCAAAAAAGGAAATTTGACTTTAATTCCTATTTGCAAGAGTCTTCAGCAAAATAAGACATATTGTAAAATCCCATAGTAACCGCCTATTTGTTTATTTTTCATTGGTTTATTTTAATTTTCTGTAATCATATAAGAAAGTTTGAATCACACTGGTTGAAAATGAGTGTCAAATACGCAAGTTAAACGCATTACGTATGTTACAAAATTCAATATAAAGGCCTTCATTGTGACATTTACTATTTACTTAAAGTTACTCTACTCGCATGCGATTGACAGTATTTTAGTTTTGTAACCTTCTTGCATGTTTTTATGTAGAATTAGCAATAAGACTCCAAAGGGACCAATAAAACTTATAAAAGATTTGTTTGAAAATTTAAACCAGAAGCTTAACATGTACACTATCATGGTATCTTGCTTGGGGTGATTCCGAACATGGGGTAAATCCGTTAAAACAAAGTAATCCTTTAAAACCACTATCGACTGATCAAATTATTGTAGCGCAAAGTTTTGTAAAGGTGCGACCACACTGCCGCTGAAAAAACGGTGACGTTACGGAATCGCAACAAAATGTATGAAGAAACGGTGAGAAAACGTGACGCCTACAACACGTCACTGCGTATACGCGACGGTGTGGTCGGACCTTAATGGCATAGATCAATATGCAACAAGATTAAACCCTCAAAAAAAGGAGCGGAATTATATTTCTGTTTATTTATTCGAGTCTATTGTTTGTAGTAAATATACCCAAGCCCTGACTAGTGTGTGGTTTTATAAAATATTTATTCATAATTGCAATAGTTCATGCAAGAAATGGAGCATAACAATTTTTCCCCATTTTTTTTCTTCCATGTCCAGAATTACCCCAGAGCTATACTTAATCTTTATTGTTTACGCAGTACAAACGACCGCATTATGGAAACTCACAATTTTTACAATAAACTTTTATAAATAGCTCCGAGTATTTTTTATACCCTTAAACTTAACTTAGTATTTATTGTAATAAAGCTTGAAAATGAAAGTAAAACAATCTAAGTGTGTTTATCTGCTGAGTCCTACCCTATGTGACGGTGCTGGAGTATTCCAAGTAAATCTTAAGACACAGTATAGGTATAGCCTATATTCCGCAGGAACTCAACGCAAACTGAAGCTTTGAAGCAGCAACAAAAACCGGATAACTTTCTTCGGTTAAAGTGTGTTTCCTCGTCCGCTGAGAGCTATCCTATACTATAGTTATTTCGCAGCGTTCAACTTACTACTTTATTTATTTTTTCCGCAAAGTTGCGGCATTGTTTTTAGTTTTTGCGGCTGAGTTTTCTGTATCTTAAACCATTGATCGTCGGAGTTGGAAATATTGCAGATTGAAATATTGAACGCTATTTATTTTAAAAGCCGTGATAGTCTAGTGGTGAACGGGGTGGTAGGTCAAAACCGGTTTCTCAAGCAGAAGTTTGAGTTTTTCGGAATCTTGTACGAAATCTTGGACTTTATAAGTCTCCTAATGGTAAGTAAGCACCACATAGACACCCGTAAGGCTAGAGGACTGCGATTTGTTCATCATCGTAAAAAAAAAAGGTTAGAGGACTGCAGATGCTTTTCCATGAATACCGTACCTCTTGTGCTAGTAATTTCACCGTCCGTCTTACCCCCACGCCAGAACACAGCAGAGCAAGCACTGCTGCTTGGCAAATAGGACGGTGATAGCGAGGTAGCACGAGGTCTAAAATGTATAAGAGGTATAAAAGGTAATAATAAAAATAATTTAATAGTAAAAGGTATCTTACCATTGCTGTACGGCGCCAATCTCGTGGCCCTAACGAAGAAAGATGGCGGTATCCGCCCGATCGCTGTGGGCTGCACTTTCAGGCGCCTGGCTTCAAAACTGTGCTGCCGGAAAACTCACCAGAAGCTGACAAACATCTTTAAACCTCAGCAACTAGGTTTTGGCATCAAAGGTGGCTGTGAGGCGGCAGTCCACGCGGCACGCACCTTCTTGAATCGTCCGGATTATGAAGTTTTCGTGAAAATTGACGTAAAAAATGCCTTTAATTCGGTCGACCGTGGTGCTCTGTTAGAAGAAGTCAAGAAAGAGATACCAGAGCTTTATCCCTATTTATGGCAATGCTACGGAGCACCTTCAAAATTACTTTTCGGTGACAAAATTATTTTTTCTAGCGTGGGTTGTCAGCAGGGAGATCCGCTTGGGCCCGCCATTTTCAGCTTGGCCATTCACCCTATCATCTCTAAGCTAAATTCAAAATTTAACCTTTGGTACCTTGACGATGGTTCCCTTGGTGGAGACGCTTTGACTGTTTTACAGGATCTTCAGCAAATCATTTCAAATTTTTCCGACATAGGGCTCTCATTAAATTTCACGAAGTGCGAAATTTACTTACCTAATCACCTTTCCTCTGAAAAAAAAATCGAAATTTTGACCAATTTTAACGCGATTTTGCCTAATATTTCTATTCATTCAAATACATCTCTCACACTTTTAGGCTCACCCATTTTTGATGAATCCATCAACCCGATCATTAACTGTAAACTAAATTTATTCAACAGTACATCTGACACCCTTTTCCAGCTAAATCCCCACATGGCACTTTTTATTGTTCGGTTCTGTTTATTCACTCCAAAATTTATGTATTTACTTCGCAGTTGCCCGATCTGGAAATACCCGTCCATCCTTTCATCAATCGACAATTATCTCCGGGAAACTCTATCCAAAATTTTAAACATAAGTTTCGATTCAGTGTCATGGTCCCAAGCGGTTCTCCCCATAAGATTCGGTGGCTTGGGTGTTCGCTCCTCGTCCAGTGTGGCGCTACCGGCATTTTTATCCTCTGCCTACAGCTCGCTTTCTCTCGTCAGTATCATTTTAAATACTCCACAGATAACTGACGTTGAGTTAGCGAGCCTGGCGGAGGCCGAAAAAGCTTGGTGTGACTCGTGCCCAGGAGAGGATACCCCCACCCTCAAACACATCCAGAAGGCCTGGGACACCCCTCGCCTTAGTGCAACCCACGCTTCCCTCCTCGAAAACTTCCCGGACGAATCAGGACGCGCCCGTCTCCTAGCCGTTTGTGCACCCGAGTCGGGCCACTGGCTAAACGCTTTGCCGTCGAGGAACATTGGCACAGTCCTGGACCCAAGTACTCTGAGGATTGCGATTTCCCTCAGACTGGGGGCCAGGATTTGTGTTCCTCACACTTGCGTTTGCGGCAAAGCGGTGGATCAACTGGGACGACATGGCCTTTCATGTGTCAGGAGCGCCGGCCGTATGTACCGTCACGGCACCATTAACGACCTGGTACGTCGGTCGCTTGCTACCGCGTCAGTGCCTTCCATTTTGGAGCCAGCTGGCATGGCAAGGGACGATGGCAAGCGGCCAGACGGTGTCACTTTGGTGCCGTGGAAGCTCGGTAGGGCCCTGGTGTGGGACGCTACATGCGTAGATACATTCGCTCAGTCCCACATCCAGGCAACCAGCTTAAATGCCGGCGCTGCAGCTGATCAGGCCCAAATCCTCAAGCGTCGCAAATACTCCACTCTTCTAAAAGATTATGAGTTTGCGGCGCTTGCGGTTGAGACCTTGGGGCCTTGGTCAGCCGACACTAAAACCTTTATAAAGGCCCTGTCGTCCCGGTTGGTCGACGCCTCAGGGGACCCAAGAGCTGGAGTGTATTTATCCCAGCGGATCGCACTTGCGGTCCAAAGGGGTAATGCCGCTAGCGTCCTGGGAACCCTGCCACAGCCAGCAGGGCTGGACGGGGTGTTCTTTTTATAACTGATAGCTTTTTTATAGTTAGTTTAAGTTTAGTTTTTAATTTAATCTTAGTTTAATTTGTTTTTTGTAAATATTTGTCTGAATATTTTATTGTGTGAATGTTGAAACTTGTTTATTATCTTTGTTTGAATGAGATTAAAAATGGTAAAAGGTAATAATAGTAAATAATAAAATTAATTTATTTTCATGCCCATTTTGAAACTTGAGTTACAATAGGTACAATTACAATACACTGTGTGGGTGCTGCTTATTTATTTATGATATAGATACTAGCTTCTAACCGCGACTTCGTTCGCGTAGAATTAGCAATTGGTATGTTTATCGCTATCCCGCGGGAACTATACAATTTTCTGGTATAAAAGTAGCTTATGTTTTAATCTAAGGTACCAGCTATCTTCGTGCCAAATTTTATCCAAATCCTTCCAGTCGTTTTAGCGTAAAGAAGGAACAAACATACTCACTCACATCGTCACATCGTCACAAACTTTCAGCGACTTCGTCTGCAAAGAATTCGTTTCGGCGTGATTGAGTAACAAACAAACATTCATCCATCCATCCATCCATACTTTCGCATTTATGTATGTATGTATGTATGTAAAACTCTTTATTGTACATAAAACACTTGAAAAAGATGAATACAGGAAAACACGAATGCACAAAGGCGAACTTATCCCTAACGGGATCTCTTCCAGTTAACCTTTGAACGATTGACAGGACATAGGTATTAAGCAAGAGTAGACACACAGAAAAAGTAAAAAAACTGATCAAAACCTAAAATTTATAACATTAGTTAGATAATAAAAGTTACGTAGTAGGATAAACGAGCAAGTGAGTCTCCTGAGGTAAGTGAGCACCACATCAAATACCTATCTACATGTTTTAGTTCGAGGGCCGCGAGCTATACTTCATTTAATTTAGAATGAGAAACCACAACAATGTTATATTGCGGCTCGTGAACTGTAATCTCTTTACAATTTGTACAAGAGTAACAATTAACGACACGCAAATAAAGTGTCATTAAAACAATTTTATTTTGCGGCTGCCAAACTATTGCACTGTACTATTTGCTAGGTAAGAAATAGTTGCCCAGACGCAATATAATGTTATTGTGCTTTCTCATTCTAAATTAAATGAAGTATAGTCTATGCCCAAACTATCAAGCTGAGTGACAGAGAGTGCGATCCTTAACCGTTGCTTTTCAATCACACAAAGAGCCCTATGCAGTGTCAACTTGTAGTGTTGGGAAAATATCGACGTTGCACACTTAGTTCTGCGAATTTTTTTTACACATGTGTTGCCAGGCTTAAAGATTTTTAGGGTTCGGTACCTCAAAAGGAAAAAACGGAACCCTTATAGGATCACTTTGATGTCCGTCCGTCTATCAAGACCCTTTTTCTCAGGAACGCGTAGAGGTATCAAGCTGAAATTTATATCAAATACTCAGGTTCACTGCCCCTTGGAGCTGTGAAAAAATCAAGCTTCTAAGCCAACGCAATCAAAAGATACCGTTTATGCCGCAAATTTCCGCAACTCTCAAGGGAATCAAAACCTACAGGGTACTTCCCGTGAACGCAGAATCTTGAAATTTGGTATGAAGGTAGGTCCTATAGCACAGATTAAGGAATAATTGCGAAAACCGTAAATATGTATGTATGTCTGTATATATCAGTTACCAATATAAAGTGACCCCACACTGCGTGCATTTGCTTTGGAGCAGGGCTCTGCTTACACTGGTTTATAGATATTTTTAGATAATGATACGGAAACCTCGGTCCGCGAGTCCGACTCGCACTTGGCCGTTTTTTTTAAAATTCCTTTTTGGATTACGACGACCTTGGGAGACGGCGGTTATTTGCGAATTCTGCGCAGAGTCGCGAGCAACTTCTAGTGTTTATATGAACCCATCTTCAAGTAGGTACAATAATGCCAATAGGTTATTCATTAAAACCATGTTGAGTTTTATTTGTGTTAGAATTTTATGTTTTAAGATTTATGAGACACCTTTTGGCCTTTAACGAGAATTAATCAATGACTTACTTTTTTGGAATGAACATGAGCTTGGGTCAAATGGAAGTCAGCGGCATAGAATGTTTCATGCAGTGTTGTTTTTTGGATGACGCCATGCTATTAGGTCATCCCACTGGTTATTTTTATAATCTATACCTTCAATAAATCATTGATTTTTAATAGAAAAACAAGTAAACCGACCTTGGTTAGAGATATTATTAATGGTGCGGTTCCCATATCAATTTGAAAGAGTTTTATGAATTAAAAATGGTTCTTAACGCTTAACCGTAATTTTTCAATTTAGAACCCCAATAACGCAAAAAAAAGCAAAGAAAAACAAAACAAGCAAAACAAAAAGCAAAACAAAAGCAAAAGCAAAGCAAAGCAAAAAAAGCAAAGCAAATCAAAGCAAAAGCAAACAAAGCAAAAGCTGCAAAACTGGTTAAGGTTAATCTTCCCGTGAAGACTCCATACATGAAAATAATGTGTTTCAAAAGTTTCCAAGGTTAGCCTAAACATCTTGCATTACATAGATTGCGGAAACACGAAAAAACACTTTTTAACCACAAAGTGAAGGGCAAAATTCAATTTTGTATCCTAAAAAGTTTTGCTTTAAATTTCTAAAGTCTACAAATTCTACAATCGCCAACAATATTATACTTACTCGTATAAACATTTTTATCCCTCAACGCAAAAAGAGGGGTGTATGTTATAAGTATGATGTCAATGCTTTTATAATGTGTGTGTGTTTGTCTGTTTGTGGCATCGTAGCTCTCCAGTGAATGGGCCGATTTGGATGCGGTTTGAAAGCCAGTTTCCTTGCGGTGTTAGCTATGTTTGGTAAAAAAAATGGTGTCTTTCCAAAGTGACGTAAGGCATTTTCGGCATAAAATCCAATTAGGTATATTTTATTTTAATTATCAAATGTTGTTTCTGAAACTGCAAGTCTTTTTTAATTTTCAATAGTTATTTAACAATAACCCTCGTGTCTACTTTTGCGACTGGCAACGGCTCTTAATTTCCACATTAATCGATACACCGCACTTACATACATCGACTTTTCCCAACACTAGCGCACGATTTAGAGAAGTGCAATATTTTCGGGCGCGCCAACGGACAAAAGGGGCCATGTTGCATCCGCAATACCGCCGTTGCCGGGATGTAAGAAGATTTAGATGTTACCGCATCTGATAGGAGCCATTCTCTGATTTCCAGTTATCGGACAATAGTGTGAAATGGCTAGAAAGAAATAGCAGGGCTAAGTGTATTAAAACACCTAAAGTTGGTAAAGGAACGTGCTGGCGCGAAAGAAGATATAGTGGCTAGGATAGAAAAAACCGGCCAAGCGCGAGTCGGACTCGCGCACCGAGGGTTCCGTATCATTATCTATAAATATCTATAAACCAGTGTAAGCAGAGCCCTGCTCTAAAGCAAAATGTACGCAGTGTGGGGTCACTTTATATTGGTAACTGATATATACAGACATACATACATATTTACGGTTTTTGCAATTAATCCTTAATCTGTGCTATAAGATCTACCTACATACCAAATTTCAAGATGCTGTGTTCACGGGAAGTACTCTGTAGGTTTTGATTCCCTTGAGAGTTGCGAAAATTTGCGGCATAAACGGCTGTATCTTTTGATTGCGTTGGCGTAGAAGTTTGTTTTTTTCACAGCTTCAAGGGGCAGTAAGCTTGAGTATTTGATATAAATTTCAGCTTGATACCTCCACGCGTTCCTGAGAAAAAGGGTCTTGACAGACGGACGGACGGACGGACAACAAAGTGATCCTATAAGGGTTCCGTTTTTTCCTTTTAAGGTACGGAACCCTAAAAAAAGTATGCTTAATTGGTTTGGCTCCTATTTCAGCAACTGACCAATTGTCGGCGACAAGTGACATTTCGAAATGCAATACTTGTTTAATATGAAGCCAACCGGCGTAGATTCTCGTCGAGTTTGTAATGTAAAGAGAATTGTCACCTGTCTCTGACAATTGTCACTTTGGTGAAATAGGGACTGGTCACGTAGAGAGGATGGATGGAAGAAGATTAACTAAACAGATTTATAATGACGGCCTAGACGTATGTTCCGTGACCAACGTAACAGAATACAGACACTTCCGCATTTATAATACTAGCTATTGCCTGCGACTTCGTCTGCAAGAAATTCGTTTATCGCTATCCCGCGGGAAATTTCCAAGATAAAAACTAGCATATGTGCTATTGCTTACTTTTTTCTATCTATGTGCCGAATTTCATCTAGATTCGTTGGGCCGTGATTGAGTAACAAACAAACATCCATCCGTCCATCCATACTTAATATTAGTTAGATTAGTATGGAATATAAAATCTTTGGTTTACAATTGTAAATCTAAGATTACCTTCATCTCTCCACGGCACACAGTCAGTATAAAGTTCGTGGGGGCCGTTTTCACACTCCAAAAAACAGCGTGTCTCCCTCAGGCTCAAATGGGGACTGGGAAAGACCTCACAAAGGAATAATTACGCGAGGCCCCAGATTAAATGTCTACTTGTGTGGGTTAAAACTTGCTTTGTTTGGGGCATTTGGACTAGGAAATATAAAAACATGGCCTGGGGTTTATGCTTTTTTAAATGCTGCGAGTTAAATACTCTCTTTATATATAAATGAGAGCTTTTATTAGTATAACTAGCCTACATACTACCCGATTTAAAGTGCTACTCAAAATCATTATTGTGTTTAGTGTGCAGAGTCGATAATAGGTACAAAGTAAAAATTTAAATGAAAAAAATGAAGAGAATTAAATGAAACAAAATACCACAATACCAGTTAGTGAAGTTAAGTGAAGAAACTTCTTAGGTACCTACGTAATCCCCAAGTTAATCAACTCAAATAAGTTTTTACTTGGGAGTGAATCAATTTAATTCCAAAAAAACATACACTGCGGTGCAAGTCAAATTTTTAATAGAAGCTTGCAAATACAGCGCTATTATTTTCCTTTTGCACTTCGATTTTAATAAAAAAATCAAGAATGGCCAGTTAGCAGAACGTCCGAAAAAGGAACAAATAAGGTCAATGTGGGTAAGACCGTCTACAAGGCAAGTCCGTCAACACGTTATAACTTTTGAATTTGAAAGCGTTTCCCGCTTTAGCGTCCAGTAGATAAAACAGTTTGTCGCGCTAGTTCCGGCACTTTAATTTAGATGACGCTGTGACAATAAACTTCAGAGAAATCCGCCTAAACAAGTCATCACGTGTATGGAACTCGAAGTGATAGTGCGACGGTCTCTGCTAATATTTTTTTTAAAAATAGTTGGTGACTAGATTTTGCTCCAGAAAGTAACTACAAATGTAATACAAGAACCGGCCATCTTTCTTCTGTATTAAAATTATCAGAAATTGGCTTAGTTTTGTAATTATACGTTCTATCATTTATCACATTAAAATTTCGTTAAGTTGGAAAGTCCGTCTACTATGTTACAAGGCAAGACCGTCATATGCCGGACTTCCCTGAAATCAGAGGTTACCAACTGTTTTTACGACTTCAATTATTATTACGATTTCATAAGGTAAAATTTCATAGATAAATCCTTTCAACATTGCACAAACTAAGCAAATCTTGCGCTATCAGTGCTAGGTGACGACATTATACATATTATACAAATTACTATTGATATTTTATTTGGGAAACCTAAAAAATAAGTAAGTACGTATAGTATAATTATTTGCCAAAAAAGGTTTACCACCCCATTTACGTAATATATGCCGGACTTGCCTTTGAATTCGAAAAATTGTGTTTATTTCGAATCTAAACCTTATTTTAACAAGTTGAAAGTACACTTTTCATCGTCTTGTTTCATTTTTTTTAGGATTCGAATACGAACATATAAGCACCCATAGTTTGGCTGATAACATTACTAGACGGACTTACCTTAAACTACACGGGAAGTCCGTCTACTCGCCGAAGTTTTAAAAATACTATTGTTTCTGCTTAATTTGTGATTAAAATGATCTGTCACTATAGCTCAACTATTATTTATGAAATTTTTCATCTTATGCGATTACAAGCGGTAACGTAGGTGAATAATTAACGCAGCTAGATCACTCCGAAGTAAAAAAAAAATGAAGTATGCCTGTCTTCCCCACATTGACCTTATTTGAAATTATTTGAAAAGCAGAATTGCCATGGTTGCATGGAGTAAATCCTTTGGATTTCCCGGAAGATATAATATAAAAATAAAAGTTACAAATACAAAATACAGTTCATTAGTTTACATTTTATGAATTAATTTAAACGTTGTATTACATATAGCACTGCGATAGACTTCTAGCGTACCTAATTTTTTTCGCATTGTTGGTTTTAATCAACATACTATAAGGTGGTCTTTCTGTATTTCTTTTAATTATTTTTGTTCAGAATCTAATGAGGCTCGAATTGAGTACACTTGGTCGAACTTGCGAAATAAAGGGCCCTGTCCCTACACTACAAAACAAAAAAATACAAAGTACAAAGTTAACTACACTATAATAAATTATGTAGTTGGTAACCTTAGGGTCACGCTTGCCTTTAAAATATGCCTCTAGCTTTAGAAGTTTTAAGCCAGCCCATAAACCACAGACTAAGTGCGGCTTCATGTATCACGCGCTTAATTTCACAAGTCACTGGCCAGTGTTGCCCTTGCGGACTAATTCGTCTTCATTAAGAAAAATAAAGGGATTCCGGCCAGTACTTTAGGTACAAAAAGACAACGAAAAGAGGAGTTTAGAGACTATGAAGATTGAGGCCTTGGGTTCGATCCCCTATCGGTGTATGTAAGTATGTTTGTCCGGTTTAATATTCGTTGATTATTTGATCTTGGGTGGGAACTATAGCCCAAACCGTCTAATACACGGAGGAGACCTATGCCATGAGGCACGCCGAATTACGCGACAATTTAATAATAAAAAAAAAATACCGACTTTACAGACACTACAGCTTTGCTTTCTGAAAGACGACGTCATTTTTCATTATCTGTTGTAAAGTCTAGTGTAAAAAAGGTGTTGTACGAGTTTAACGGTATTAGGTGTCCCGTCGACCGCAGAAGCAGTGTTACCCTGTTTTGCTGGTGACGTGATCTGCCCAGATATCCGATATTGCACTATGTACGCTCTAGTGATGCGCGTAACTGAAATTATCGATAACTTTAAGTTGAAAATGTACCTAAACGTTTTTTTTAATCAGTTTATTTTTCGGACCATCACACTCGTATAAAGCGAGGGAGAGGACGACTACCTATGACCTGGACACAAACCATAAAGAACGACCTAAAAATCACCAATACGGCATTGGAGACAGACAACCCACGATACTACTGGAACTAGATGTGGCGCAGAAATACTAGGAGAGCTGACCTGACCCCAAATAAAAATGGGATAAAAGCCAGGACCAAGAAGAGACTCTCGTATGAATCGACTAGATAACATTACCCAGTGGAGTAGCACAGAAATTATTTATAATACGAGGTTGACGGATGACCTGGTTAAAGTCGCGGGTTCACGGTGGATGCAAGCCGTTTCCAACAAAGGCAAGGAGGTATATGTGGGAGGCTTAAGTCCAACAGTGAACGTCTTATGGCTGATATGATGATGATGAATTCACCAGATCCTGATTTCATAACAATTGATCTAACTAGTAAACACCAAATTAACCTAAAAAAAGTAATAATCGGCCGTAGAGTCAATCGGCAATCGGTGAAAAGACGAAAAAAAAAAAAAAAAAGAAGATTTGAATGATTTATGCCGTTAAGCTGACATTGAACCTAAGAGTGGTAAAATAATTTATAGGTCGACTTTACTTCCTGAAATAGCAGTAGAATTAAATTCGATAAATTTGTAACTCTATTTTGAAAAAAAAAATCGTGACAAAATATAAAAATAGATCACAACAAAACAAAAAAGCTGATATAAATTTTATTGTCACGTATAAATTTTCATATTAAACTTTATCGACACCGTGCCTTCCCTAGCGAAGAAACCTCTTTGTGGGATTGAAACTTTTTGACTCTGAAGAATTGTTATCCGTAAAGTAGCTCTATGCGCTTCCCTCAAAAAGGACGAGGTAAATCTGAAATCCACAAGAAACAGGAATCTTTTCGATACATGAAAAGTTTTACGTGACACAATATTGCGTGAAACGGAGCGCTGTCACGGATTCAAAATGGCGTCGATTTCGCCCCACATATTTATTAAAAAGTTAAATCCAAGATCCCAGTTTTACCGTAGACTAAGCTTTTTGACAGAATGTTAAAATTTTATAGCATAAGTCAGATCCGTAGAAGGGCGATTTTCAGCGCATTGTTTTAAAATATTTTTAAGTACCTTATTTATAACGGGGTGAGTATGAGTCTCTACTCATTTGATCAGGTTTTATCTTCAATTTTGTCTCTACAAAATTGAAGATCAAACCTCGGTAAATAATATTTTCATATGTAGCTAGTGGCATTTTTATAATACCATTACAAATTACCAGTTCCAGGTTTTAGAGCAAGCTAGGTAGGTAGGTAGGTAGGTTTAAGTAGCAAGTGAAACACAAAAGATCTATTCCTTCTCACCCGTTTTACGGTACTTAATAGAGCGTTGGTGTTTAAAAAAGGGGCAGTAGTGATTTAAAAATCTGATGTGCTTAACTAGCACATGAGTTTTCTGTGGATTTAATTATTTTAGTACTTACATTAGTTTATTTCGAATCATCATCATTAACGACGCGATGGGCCTAGTTGGTAGTGACCCTGCCTGCGAAGCAAGCGTCCTGGGTTCGAATCCTGGTAAGGGCATATATTTGTGTGATGAGCTCGAATATTATTTTGTTCCTTTTTAAGTATGTATTTCTCTATATAAGTATGTATATCGCTGTCTAGTACCCATAACACAAGACTTACTAGCGCTTACTTTGGGACTAGGTCCTAATATTTATTATTTTAATATTATTATTATCATCATACTCAACAGTCCACCACTAAAACGCGTCATTTTACTCTGTCTAGAGCTTGTCGCGTTGTGTGTGTGTGTGTTGCAGATGATCAAATGCCTGTGGAACTACTGGAAGCTGTCAAAAACGCGGAATTATGTGTGCATTTCCTCGCCTCAGGTGAAAAGTTTTGTGTTATAAATACTTCTCGTAAAATACAACTTTGCACCCTTGTATAATAAATAACTATTATTTCCTAAATTACTACATACACAGCACGACTTGATCCACGTGGTTGCCACCGTGACAAGTCTAAATAAATATTTACCTATGTCATGTGATTTACCTATGTTAGCAAAGTCTGTCAACTTTTTTTAAACACTGCTGTTTGTAAATTGTAAAAGCAAATGATAGTGTTAAATGTGCTTTGCTTGCACTGTGTTCTGGCGTGGAGAGTAAAACATACCTACACACACATACGCACACAAATCACGTCTACATCCCTACACGTTTATACGTACACAAACCACAGACAGCTCAAACAAAGGCCTATAAGACGGTACAAGTTGACATTTATCTGTCCTACACTTAATGCAACTAACGTAACTGTTCATTTTACTGCAATTGGCTGCTATTTCTATTCGTAAGGCATTTCACAACGCTCTGCGGTTTGAAGTTATCGTATTCTAGACATGCTTTAGAATAGAGTTGGTCTAAAATGCTGATTTATCTAGAATTTTCCGTTGCATATTGGTTGCCATTTGTACAAATGGTTATGTACAGTGCTTCTTGTTTCTTAATGTGTTTGACAGTTGCCGTTTTTCGAATAAAAATGAATGAAAAAGTACATTATTGGGGATGAGAGCGAGTAGTTTGGACAGAGTGATGCTCGAACCTGTTGCACTTATTGCTCTCGATCTTAACATTATTATTTATTCATGTTTATATAGAACACGGCAACTTTACTGTCAAACACATTAAGAAACTAGAAGCACTGTAAAGAAGTTTTTTCAAACATGATACGTAAAATTTCTAAACGTCACTGAAAATTAGAACACCTAGAAAAATCCGAAAAGTAAAGCTATGGCCGGGAATCGAACCCGGGTCCTCGTCATTCCGTGACGCGTGCTATACCCCTACACCACCCATAGCAGGTGAGTACATGATACATGTTGATGATGATAGTAGATGATACGTAAAGTCGCCATTAGGTACGTCATTAAACACCAACCCAACTCCAAACTCCAACTCCAGGTCTACACTTTATTATGTCTTAATACTATGTTCAACCATGTGACTGTTTGTTGCCTAAAAAAATAAATAAATAATAGAATTCACCATCACCTTCAAAGTTTCTGGACACATCTGGAAACATTCATGCTTTTTTAAGAATATTCTGTAACTTGCACATTGCTGGCCTCAAAGCCTCAATTCTGTCGCGCATATTGTTTAACATTATACATCTGCGCCTGCGTAACAACTGTAGTTTTTCAATCTTCTCAAGATTGCAATATCCGAGATATTTCTTGCACCGAGGCGAGGGTAAAAGTCGACTTCAATGAACTTACAGCCAAATGGCTATCCAATAGCATTAGAAAAAGATTTTCTTGATACAGTTTTGATAGTATGATATCGGCTGATGCTCCCAACTTCGAGCCAGACTGCGGGTAATTTAAAACATGAACTTTCCATAACTTAAGCTTTAAAACTTGTTAAAATCAATAAAAGACAGAAAATAAGTTGGAAGAAGCAAGTTATGAGTTCGATATTGTACCTACTAGTTGCGTGTTTCAAAAAAATTCGCGTGTTTTCGTTTATCGTAAGAATAAACGTTCATATCTGTACAAATAATTGACAACACAGCTTTAGAGTTAGTGCACTATTCGTAATTTCATCTTCACTGTCTCTAAGTCATTAAGTTCCACAATAAATCACTGCTTTGGCAATCTAAACAAGCGTGCGTGGATTCGCGGCGTACAGTCAGCATCGGTTATACAAAAGCTCAACACTTTCGAGCCCACATTAAATTATATTTTACTAGCTACTTCCAGCGACTTCGTCTGCAAAGAATAATTTTATCGCTATCTCGCGGGAAATATGCAATTTTCCGGGATAAAAAGTAGCCTATGTGCTATTCCAGACTTTTCTCTATCTATGTGCCGAATTCCATCCAGATCTGTTAGGCCGTTCTGGCGTGATTGAGTAACAAACAACCATCCATCCATTCTTTCGCATTTATTAATATTAAGTTAGATAGTATGAATCTTCCCAGGTGAACTTTTCGCTTCGAGCCCTTATCTTTCAAACAAAGGCCATTGTCTCTAATAACGCAAAACCGCAAGCTACCGAGACGCACGTGCCACTACAACATTCATATTGAAAAATAACGGTATCGTCATACTATAGTATTAAGGTTCAAATTTAATGTCACTGATATTCTAACCAACTAAATTGGCTCAGGGACCCAAATAGAGTCTTGGCCTCCAAAACAAGAGCACGCCATCTGTCCCGATCGTGCGCAGCTTCTTGCCAGTCGTCGACTTGAAGACGTCGCAAATCCGCCTGCACACTGTCCCCCCAGCGATACCTAAGCGTAAGATCCTGGGACCTGTCAAGAGAGACGACGGCACGTGGAGGATCCGTAAAAACATAGAGATCCAGGAGCTGGTGGCTGAACCCAACATCATCGGCGTAACAAAATCACGCACAGACACTGATATTCTAGATATTATTTTCTATTATTATTACTATACTTACTATACTACTATACTATACTATTTTGTAGATACTATACTAGCTACTGCCCGCGACTTCGTCCGCGTAGAATTAGATTGAAGAGCTGATGTTGATATTTATATTCTGTAATAGTTATTTACGTTGCGACTCTAGGCAGCTACGACCTTTGGCATGTTTATCAGTCACTATCCTGCGGGAACTTTACAATTTAGTATTCTACAAAAAAAACTAACAGTTACCCGCGACTTCGCCAGCAAAGAATTCGTTTATGTATGTATGTATGTATGTATAACTCTTTATTGTACATAAAACACATTAATTTACAGATAATGAGACAAATAGATATACAAAGGCGAACTTATTCCTTAAAGGGATCTCTTCCAGTTAACCTTCGAACGATTGACAGGACAACAGAAATCAGAGTATAGAGAGTAGACATACTAGAAAGCTAGAAGAGCAATGACCCTAATTTAAACCTAAACTAATAAAGCACTAACATAATAATAATACACCTACACAACAATACAGTTACACCCTAATACATATAAAAATAAATAAATATACGATAAACTAATATATGTCAGAAATACACTACATAGTAATATAACCTACATATTAAGCTATATACACACACACGAAACACACAAAGTCCACTCAAGAAGACTCATCAAGCCAATACTTCCTTAGGCGATTTCGTAGGGCGGCAACCGACTGCGACTGCCTGATCTCAACAGGTAAACGATTCCACAGTCTAACAGCGTGCACGGAGAAGGACTTGGAGTAGGTTTTGGATTTGGAGACAGGAAACGCAAGAGATAGATTACTACTCGACCGCAATCGGTTTATCGCTATGTAACAAACAAACATCCATCCATCCATCCAAACTTTCGCATTTATAATATTAGTTAGATTAGATAATCCCGCCGGAGTTTCAGTGTTCGTTTTTACTTTTCAGTTAAATTGGCAGTAAGTTTTTTTTAATAATTCAGTTCAGTTAAATTCGAGGCGACTGTACCAGTAGTTCGATGCGTAAGGGCATGTGACGTGTGGATGTGTGAGTTGGAATGCGAATGTAGAATGTGCAATTACAGTGCCGCGGTCGCACTGTCACGGAATAAACAGGCATACGTGATTTAGTGTTGCTGTAAAATGTATTGTGTTGTGACCGAGCGAACGTTGAATTTGGTGATTTATGTGGACAGCTGTGTTGCCAGTGTAAGTTTTTGACCAAAAGAACGCCTCGGTTTTCATCTCGTTGCTATGGTTACGTTCTCGTTCAGTAAGACTAGATGTGGCCCGTGACTTCGTCTGTCATTCGTCTATAGCTGCGGGAATTACGCAGTTTTTTGACATAAAAAATAGCTTACGTGCTATTGCGTTCTGTTCTCTGTGCGGAATTTCATAGGTACAAATCTATACAGCCTTTATAGCGTGAAATATAATCCTCACAAACATGCACGTTTATAATATTAGTAGGAAGTATGATAGCAAACCATTTAAAAATACTCTTAATAAGTATTTGCTGGAGATATATCCTACTAAGTACGCCCCTTAGAAATTTTTAGATGATTAGCAGATAATTATTAAAAAAGTGGAGTTAACTATTGATAGGTAGTTAATATAGCTTAATAAAAAAGTTAAGTTTTCTTTTAATTTTATATAATTAGCTTGCATAACCAAGTTAGATCAGATGGTACCTATTGTTTGTATGTATTTTCTTCGGTTAATTAATCAAAGATTTAAGTTCTAATCGCTCAATTAACCTAGATTCAGCCGTTTTACGAACCACTCAAGTCTCACATTTTTAACTGCACGATTAACTACGCGATCGATAACTCGGCGATTTTACAATAATAAAAACTAAGCGCGAAACGCCGTATGCGCACTTTCGAACTGACGCGCGACCCTGCGGCCGCATCGCGTTCAACCAAAATTAAACTTTTAAACTGCGTTCGTAATTATAAGAACGCACCCTTTAACTTCCTGAATTAAGTACCTACACGAACTGTGTTCTTGGCCACACGCCTATCGATAAAAAAAGTGTAAAAAACAAATGAACGCTTAGATCGAAAGTGCCGTCAGTGTTTTGTTTTTCAAAATGGATCCCGAAAAGAAAGAGACTGAAGTGACAGTGGACGATATTTTGCAGGAGTTGGGACCTTTTAAAACTTTCAACATTTACAATTATCTTTTGATATTAATACCGGTCTTCTTGGCTGGGATGTATTCTTCGGTGTTTAATTTTGAAGTGCTTGATTTGGATTACAGGTAACATAATTATTTGCTTTATTTAGTTTTAATTTAACCTTGAGACAGCAGGATCATGAAAACTTATAATAGCTTTAAGTTGTTTTCTAAGAGATATTTTCGTCGAGGAAAATGGACACCTTAATTATTCGGCTAGTAAAAAGATACCTACTAGGTAGTTTGTTTTTTTTTTGTTTGAATTTTTAACTGCTCACAGAGAAGAGCGACTAGTCTTTTTGGAGTCCGAATTTCATAAGGAAAAACGGAACCGTGTTAAAGGATCATTCCGTTGACTATCTGTCCGTTTCTCACAATCAATTTAACCCGAAAATGATTATTGGATTGATTGACCTGAAATTTTGTACTCGCATGAACCTCTGAGCCCTGAACACGATCGCAGTACTAAATGAAATTTGAATACATTTGAATACCTAAATAGAGAGGTTTAGAATCATCCTCTCCCTAAATGTAAAAAAATATTTCTATGTTCTCTATCCCATACTATGAGGTGTCAATAGACAGCTTTTTCAACGATATTGCAGCATTACGTAAACTATTTTTCAATTTAAACATTATTTTCTGAAACAAGATTAAAATAAAAAAGTAAGAAGGAAAACGTATTAGGGTAGGTAGGTACATACTTTTTTAAACTCACAATGCGATGCAGCACGTCTAGCACGACAGCGCACAAGAGTCGCGTCGCGCGCGAGATAGATTGCCCGTCTTTTTCTTATTGTTCGTTCTAGAAAGGGACGGGTAATCTATCTCGCGCTCGACGCGACTCTTGTGCGCTGTCGTGCTAGCCGGGCTGATATTATTGTGAACTTATGCATGGAAAAACACCGCTTAATTCTCCTCTTTTAAATATTTCCGTCACCTACAAACAACCTACCTACAGCACTGATAACCTTCCATTTAACACCAATCATTGTATTTCTCTACAGAATTAACCTTAGGCTCTGTCTAGTCTACCCCATAAGGGATAAAAACGTGATTTTATGTGTGTATGTGTATGTATGTATTAACCCAATAGCATGATTGTTAAGAATCTATTACTTAGGCATTTTATTAGAAAACTTACGCAGATTATCCTATCGATTGATCGATTATCTTTATTTTGGTACGTGACTTTGTAAACAGTGGATTTGTATAGCAATGTACTATCTATAATTATCATTTGTAGACCGAGAATAACATTAACAAGTCACATTATAAGAAGTAATTTAATAAAGTAATTTAGAAAAAACATGACACAGGTTAAAGTAGGAATTCCACAAAAATATGACACAGGTTAAAGTAGGAATTCCACAAAAACATGAAACAGGTTAAAGTAGGTATTCCACAAAAACATGACACAGGTTAAAGTAGGAATTCCACAAAAAAGTAATGACGACCTAATCCGACCGATCATCAATAAACAATATTAAAAATGCCCAAGCTTGCGAATAATGTCAGTCTGTATGTTTGCTATTATTACATGATAAATCGGCTGCACCGATTTATATAAAATTTGGTAAGTAGACAGCTGGACCTCTGGAATAACATACCTAATTATAGTCTCCTTTATTAACGCGGATCTTTTGAATGAAAAAAAACGGTATCGAAATCGATCCATCCACAATCCAACAATGCCACAGACAGATACACCCATAGAACGCACACACTCCTCTTTATAATAAAATAATGATAAAAATTACATGTAATAACTATAATTATTACGAATAAATGAGTATGAGTATAACACCCATTTTGACGATAGAAACATTGGCAACCCTATGTGGCAAACGTGTTGTTGGTAAATAGAAAAACAGACTTCGGTCGCCTGCACCTGCATCATGAACGATATTATGCATTGTTACAAATTGTTCGCTCAAATTCAACACGCAACAGTAGTTCATTCATTACATCCATTCACACCGAACTACTAATATGTCGCAATTACCACATCGCAAATACTCACACACACATTGACATTACATAAAAGCTTCTAGCAAAAAGATAACACCTAGGTAGTCGCCTATAGCTATAGATTTCAATCAATAATAGGCACCAAAGACAACCGGGTCACATACAAAATCACAACTCAATGCAGTTGGTGTGAAAACAATTGTCACTGTGAAATCTATGAATATCGTCAATGGCTTTTTATGAAACCTTGTTATTATAAGTACTTATAACTTTAGGTCGAATATACTAAACGTGGCCTTTGGGTCTCTTCTTCTCTGTCGTTTCCTCACGACTAAGGGTCGTGACGATGCGAGGTCATTGCGCGGCGCACCAGCTCTCTCCAGGCAGCACGGTTCTCGGCCATCCGGATGGAAGTCTGCAAGTTGCATTTGCAGACTTCCCTCACTGCATCCAGGATTATCAGGAGAACATTTTTTGAAGTGATAATTTCTTTAGCGGCGCTGAGCTCTTTTTGGGTAAAAAATGTTAAACTCGCGTCAGACGTAAGGCGGAGGGAGAGTTTAACTGCCAGGATATCAGGATCCTCTAAGAGCTTGTTTTGAAATACGAATGAAGCTAGAGTCGCGTTCGATTTTTGAAGTGTACGTTTATTTCGTCGCTTTACGTATGTGCGCTTGGGCTAGTGGTATAAGCACGTCTAGCACGACAGCGCACAAGAGTCGCGTCGCGCGCGAGATAGATTGTCCGTCTTTTACTTATTGTTCGTTCCAGAAAGGGACGGGTAATCTATCTCGCGCGCGACGCAACTTTTGTGCGCTGTCGTGCTAGCCGGGCAGGTGTGGAATAACAGTGTGTTCTCTCAGGTGACCGCAGTTCAAATCTCGTGCATTTTTTCTTTTTGCACGAGTGTGCGTGTGTGTAGTTTACACTTCTGCCGGCACTCGCGGAGTGGTATGTACCCGGTGTTTTTTTATACAAAAAACATTGGTAATGACATGCCAACACGGCGCCGGGGGTCAGCCGGGTGATATGGCAAAAAAGTCAAAAGTCAAAAGTTTATTTTGCAAATAGGCCGCCGAGGGCTCTTTTACATGTCTTTTTTTGAATCTACCAGCGCATTCGGAAAGACCATCATTGCCAAGAAGAATGCGCCGCAAGAAACTTGGCAGAAAGTCATTTTTTCAAAATAAAATAGATTTACAATAGTACTTAAATTCTACTTAACTTACCTATAATACAATTAATACATTTTATAAAAGGGATGTAAAAGGTCCCTAAGTTAAGTCCGTACTTTAAATTACATTGGTCTATAGTAGAGATGTATAAAGTCTCTACTGGTCAAAGCGAAACAAAAATGACAAACTCTTTCTTTCCATAAAGGAATAAAGACGTGATTTATGTGTGTTTATATGTGTTTTAGGTACAATAAAGGAAGTTTATTCACGTGCCACCGTAAAACCCTGTCGCAACTGACTGGCCACCGTCACACAAACCCGAGTGATATGTCACCTTATTGAAATAGGGTTCTACGGTGGTACATGAAATGAATACATTCCCCTTACTGTAGAGACACCACACAGGAATATTGAGCCGTACGTACCTGTCGGGCGTACCTACTTAGTCATACGAATAATAGCGATTTGCAATTTTACATGCAATTCAGCTAAGACAAATAAATATAGGGGTCTTAGCATTACCGAATACAACTTTGTTCCCTTTGGTGTTGTTCCTTGGTCCGTGGGGTCCTAGCGCTATTAGCCTCTTCAAAGATATTTCGAAGAGGCTAATAGACGCTACGGGTGACCGCAGAGCTGGCAGCTTCCTTGGATAGCGTATTAGTATCGCTGTCCAAAGGGGAAATAATGCCAGCGTCTGCGGTACTACATATGCCACGTGGGCCTCTCCTTTTTTAATTCCTAGCGTGCGGTGCTCACTTAACATCTGGTGAACTACTTGCTCGTTTGACCCATACATACATACCTACATAAATCACGTTTTTATCCCTTACGTGGCCGACAGCGCCTAAGGCAACGAGACCTTAAGGCCACGTTATTTAGCATGATTGTAGGCGTATAAGTGGAAAGAAGAAACAAAATGGTCATGGGTTTCTAGCCGCATCGCCTATAACATGATTCCTATGATCTTAGCCAATTCTCTCGATGGGCGTTTACCATTGCGCGGGAAGAGAAGCAACTGGTACCTACCACGTACATCATAGAATAGATAATAACAGGGTAGAACGGAATCTCTTTTTCATCTCTCATACTCTGAAAGTAGGTCATTGATTATCTGGATATAGGGTTGAAAGTGACTCATCGCGACCCTTGGGTTGAAAGTAATTTTTTTTTCTAGCTAATCCAAATGAGGTACATAGCAATGGAAATACGTATACAGCCATGTAATCTATGTTTAAAATAATAATCTATATATAGATAGATATAGATACTAATAGTTCCTTTTTAATTGTAAAAGGCAAAATAATCTTAAAATAACATTCCCGCTATATATAAGCTTATGCAAGCGTATACAACGAGAATTAGTAGAAATTATTACGTTCGGTAATTTTTTTAGCTTGAAATATTTAAGTCGACAATTAATTGATAGCGACCTCCGTGTCTGCAAGTTTAAAAAAAAACTAGCCGGCCGCCATTGGTGCGCAGAAGAAATGCGCAATGCGCGCAAATCGCGCAATAGAAAAAAGAGCGGGAAGAGAATGACAAACGTAACAAATATTAAATGCGACCATGCGACGTTAATGAAATTTTAATTTCCTCGTATTCGAAATGAAAAGTAGAGTGTTCAACTCGGATGAAATTACCCATTTCACCCTCGAACTATTGGCACCCTCACTTCGTTCGGGTGCCAGAAATATCTCAGGTGAAATGGGTATATTTCAACCCTAGTTTATCAATCTACTATTGACCGCATCCAAAACGCCGCCATTTATATACCTACTTCCCCCTTCACGTCGTTACACCCCTCTGTGGTCTAGGCGTGTTGCTAGGGTTGCTTACCGTTAAATATTATACTTACGTCTAAAGATAATATCGCTAAAATGTAAGTTTTTATTTACTTTGAAATCATTATTTTATTCTAGTTTTGCAAAATATGAAATTTATAAATCATTAGGTACGTACCTAAATATTATAGATAGGTACTTCTAAGTAAGAAATTATTACAAGTGCCATACCAAATGAAGCCATTTAAGATGATTTAAGTAAGTATTACTTACCGACAAACATAAAATAGTATACATACAGGCTCACGTAAAACTAGTAGTAGCTTAGATGCCAAACGCGCGCGCGGCGACGCCGGCCGTGGCAGCCTGACTGAATCGCTCGCTTAGCGAGTACTGTAATACCGTGACCTTGAGTCCGGCCGGAGCGGGAGATTCCGTTCTACTATGTTCTTACTTACTCTATGCCTACATTCTGTTTTTTCTTTGCTCCTAGACCAGAATGGAAGAATTTCGTTTGCCATAATAAATCTCTACCTTCTGTATACCTTTTTTCTGTTTTGATTGTTATATGTGGTGTTCAATAAAGAGTTATTGTATTGTAGGTATTGTATATCCTAACAGAAACTACGCAGTGTTCAGACGGACTATTCTGAAGAGCTTGTGACATAATTGTCAACTTTTTGTGACATTGTTATCATGGTCCTTCGGAATCGGGGGCCTTTATAAACGCCAAATGAAACAGTAACTAACGACCTTGCTTTGTATCTATTGTACTAGCGTACCAGCGGCGTTAATGCTCCAAACCACATTCACCAATTGATTCCACAACATAGTTATTTTTATTCTATTTGAAAGTACATTTTCCTCTTTTTACTGGCGAACTTTCGTCTTGAAAGGTCAGCGAGGAAAACCGTGTAGAAAGAATTGAACGCTTTAGTATTATCGAACTAACCAAACCCAATATGAAAATATATTTCTATACTGAAAACTAGAACACATGGAGATATCCAAAAAGTAAAGCTTTAATTATGGAATCGAACCCGGATCCTCTTCAATCCGTGATGCGTGCATTTACCCCTATACCATCCATAAAAGGTGGGTAAGCCTAATGGGTGGGTAGGAAAAATACTTGATTCATTGATAGCCACCTATAGAACCTTGTCATAAAAAAATATGATAGACCCATCATATTGCTTGACAAAGCACATAATAGTAACGGTAACATTTGAAAATGACCTGCGGTGGGTAAGGAATTAAACTGAATTGTAAATTATATTGTCCAAGGTCATTTTAAATTGTTTCGGAATATTTCAGCAAATTATTGAGTTAGTTTCATGTGAAAGGCCAGTAAATGTTTTTCAGGGCTGTTGAATCATAATTGAAAAATGTTTCCATACATTGATCGATGTTCGAAGGACCATGTCGAGAACTCGGTGTAGAGCTGGTTGTTTTTGGGCACGTCACTGTCCTAATAATTGAAAACACCATAAACCTAATGTAAGACGCGTTTTATTCGCCATTGGTACAAAAAGGAAGTGGTACAAAAAATAGGCAGTAGTGCCAACTTAATAATAAAATTATAGTGTTGGGGTTGCCAACAGACGGCACTAAATTTTAATCAAATTTTTAATAAGAAACCTTTCAGTCTAACTAACTGAACTATCTGCTGAAATACTCCATTAACATTTTAAGATAGAGAGAATATATACGACTTTTGACATGTTTATCCCTATCCCGCGGGAACTGTGCAATTTCCCGGTATAAAAAGTAGCCTATGTGTTAATCTAGGGTAGTACCAGCTATCTCCGTTCCAAATTGTATCCAAATCCGTCCACCCGTTTGCGCGTGAAGAAGTACCTACCAAACATACACACACACTTACAAACTTTCACCCTATAATATTCGATTGTGATTATGTATTAATGGTGTGATTTAAATCAACGCCCTATAGCGTCTTTAAACCCGTTCTATCTTTCCAGATGCTCAGTACCAGAATGCGGAGAAGACCCATCAGCATGGAACTACACCATCCCCCGTCTGGAAGACGGGAGCTTCGCCAAATGCCTCCGATATGGCACCTTCAGCAATATATCTGGTACCAACGACAGCTGTTCTGCGGAACGCTTCGACACCTCTTCGGAAATCGAATGCGATACGTTCGTGTATCTTGAGAAGCATTCTATTGTTAAAGAGGTGAGTTAATTTGAGTATCTTCACCGATGTTTGGGTGACATCGGTCGAATTGTTTGGTCTGATAGTGATAAAAAAATTAACCAACAAGTTAACGGCTAAGAGAGGCAACTGGCGACCAACGCTTGGGCAGCTTTCACGCGCAAAGAATTGCTATCGCAATAGGGAATATTCATGATTTTTTTCATGGCTTTCTATAGAAGCTCATTTATGTAATAAACAGTATGAAAAAAATATTTTTCTCAAGCATGCTCGGAAATGTACGCGTTAATGTCGCGAAATGAAGCCAAGAAGTTTCACATTTACGGCCTAGGCCAAGAAGTAATGTGGCGCGGTCGGCGGGTGCGCTCGGCGCGGCGCGGCGGCGCGGGGCGGGGCGCGGGGAACATGGCGCGAGCAATAATTTGTTCAAATTGCATGTTTCAAAAATTAAAAATGCGGCTAATTAAACAATTTTTACTTGATTTCCTCGCATTGCTTGAGAAAAGCACTATACAATCCTCGGCCGGAAACAGGGATTGCAGGACTCGCTTTATCTGGCCTCGTCTACGACTCGGCCGTGTACTCCAATCTCGTCCTGCAATCCCTTACTTCACGGCCTCTGCAGTAGTGTACTATTTCAAGTAACTGTAAAAATGACCTAGTTATAAGCTATCAAAGTTTGTCTCTAACTCTTTCTAGAAAAACGGAATTTTAATATGGAGTTTGTATGGGCGTTGTGACAAATGACGTCACATGTCATATCGGATCTCTCTTTCTAATCGCTGACTAATTAGTAATTTAAAACTCTTATATTTTCCGTGTTTCTAGTCCGATTTTACTTTTAATTTCACTTTTTGTCATCTTTTTTACTATATTTTCATAATTTTGTAAAGAAATGTGATATTTTTTTTAATGCATATTCCCTATTCAGCGCGGAATGCTGCCTCCGTAATGGGCACCATAGCTAAGGGTCCAAATTTAAATTATAATTTTTAGTTTTAGTTTTTGTTAAGTTAGTTTTAGTTACTCGTGTTGAATGAATAATCTAATCTAAAAACAATAGGTATAATATATGGGCTTCTTCATGGACACCATTTGACGGGCAACGGGCTAGCACTAGCAGTGACGTTCTTGGCGAGCGATTTAATCAGCATAGCAGTCGAGAGCACGAATACTGTGCCCACCGACGTGAACATTCGGCTGTTACTCATGTTAATTTTATACTTAGTCTGTTTTTGTACTTTAAATGTACCTATGTATGTACGTTTTCCACCGATTGAACTAAAATTTTGCACACTTGAAAAGTTGGTCTGATAATTGGTAAAACCGGTTTCGGTTTTGGCAAAAAAAATGAGTTTCGTTCGGACACTAGTCTAATATAATGTTTTGTAGAATGATTATTAGATCTTAAAAGATTTTATACTGGCACCATTGACTTATGAATGTGGATGCAGCAAAACACGTATGTCGTGATCATAGTTAGTGGAACAAAGTACCTAGTCTCAGCCTACCCCTTCAGGAAAGAGGCTTGACTGTATGTAAGTATTACTTTACTAAGAAAGGTGTACTCGTAAGCCAGATTTATATAGAACTCTACAACAGCTTTTAATATTAATACGTAAAAGCGTAAATAGTTTCTACTGATGAGACAGTGAAAATTCAACCAACCACTATATTCAAACAAGATGAATATAAAAATTCCTTCAACAAAAATACGTAATATCCATACTAAAGTAGTTGTAGGTACAAATATAAACTAAAGCAGCCTTAAAAATAATTTAAATAATAAAAATAAAACTTATGCTAAAAATTATAATAAATTTGGACCCTTAGGTAAGGTCGCCATCACGCAGGCAGCATTCCCGCGTTGTATCGCAATTGAGTCTTTAATAATACTTATAATATTATTAAATTGGCTGAGATACAGGAATGGTTATTAAATTCTGGTATCTCAATAATAATTTGTGTTTTCTGTGAAAACGTACAACGGTATACATTCTAGTAAACGAGAAACGAATATGTAAGATATTGGAATGTTTCATATAATTAATATCAGATCAAGGAATGTCGGGTATTTTTCCTCTCCGTTCTGCCGTATGGAATATCATAAATGTAACATAAATAATAAATGATTCTTGTTATGGCTCTGATAAAATAAATAAAGAATACGTATTACGGCGACGAGAAATATAGAAATAGTTACTTTAATGCCGAAATACGAACGTAAAATTGACTGTGAAATACGAGATGAAACAACATTATTAAAGTATTCATTTCAAATTCGTAAAACTTACTCAATACCTACAGCCAGAGAAGCTTTTACAGTAATATTTTATAATCCTTATATAAGTATAATGAGCTTTATGTACAACTAGCGACCCGCCCCGGCTTCGCACGGTATATTATGCATGTATTATACATATAAACCTTCCTCTTGATTCACTCTATCTATTAAAAAAAACCGCATCAAAATCCGTTGCGTAGTTTTAAAGATTTAAGCATACATAGGGACATATGGGGGTGTATTAAAGACCATTTGATTGTACCTACTACATGTAACATCTTTTTGTACCATATATGTTCAGTGAATAAACATTCATTTATTCATTCATTCATTCATTCATAGGGACACAGGGACAGAGAAAGCGACTTTGTTTTATACTATGTAGTGATACTTCGTTTCAAGCCCAATCCTAGTTCAAAACTGAACAAAATTCTTAAGTCTTACATTCATCATACATAAATCACGTCTTTATCCCTTACAGGGTAGACAGACCCTAAGGTAATAAGACCTAATATGTTTGCCCATTCCCTCGAACTGCTTTTACCATCTGCGCGAGAAGAGAAACAACTGATACACTCCATATTTTTTCTTTGCTCCCAGACGAGTGTAGATATTATTATACGGATACCTACGCTACAGTGTTAGACCATGGAATAGGGATGGCGATCTGAGATCGATTAATCGAAGAATCGATTGTTGGAGCCAAAAAGATCGATTTTTTAAATCGATATGTAGTACTGTATCGATTCAGTGAATCGATATTTCACCCTTGAAAATCGAACTTCGATTTTATTTTATTTTTTGGTATAAACGGTATAAACCAAAAAAGTATTTACAATTAATTGAATGTATACCCGTATTATAAGAGTGCTGCCGGCTGCCGGTTAAAGGGTTAATTATTCAAAAACTCGCGAGATGGCTGTGTGTTTGAATTCCTTCGCCTCTCTTTAATAAAAAAAACGTTACGTTTGTTTGTAATCTTTGACTTTTTGTATCTGTGATTGACATTTCTTGTTGCGTCATCATATTTTTTATCATCGAATTACCTGCTTTTACTGATAAGAGATTGTTAAATTATAATACGTATCTTGTTTTTAATAAAATAGATTTGTATTACATTATATACAAAAACTTGAGAAAAAGATCGATTTTTCAGAAATCGATCTTATTGGCCTCGATTTTTTTGTGGATCGATTCATTAGGTCACGATTCGAATCGATTTAAAAATCGATGTTTTTCGGAAAGAATCGCCATCCCTACCATGGAACCAATATTGCCTGAATAGCAGCCACGCAAATACTTAAACTGTGATTTTTCTAGAGGTCAATGTAGAGATATAATAAGCCATCATAGTTAACAATAATGTATTTACGCTGCCTGCCCCCGGTAATCGTCGTAGCAAATGATCCAACGATTTGTTATAATAATGATCGAAAAAACAACACATTTTAATGTCATCTCAGACACTTAAACTGCGATTAAATCGTGTCTAGCTCTAAATGATTATGCAATTCTTACTGCAATACCTAATGCTTCTCTCTTCTCTCTTCTCAATCGCTCCCTCATAGCTGAGGATCGTGACTCCGCTTCAGCATGTCGACAGCTACTCTCCACCGGTTACGATCAGCTGCCTGATGGAGAGCGGCGCTAATTGGTTGTTTAATCTGTTCTGAGATCTGGTCAGACCAACGTCTTGGGCTCCGGCCTCTGGGTCTTTTACCCTCAACTTTCCCTGTTACCATCAGGCGTTCCATGTTGTTAGCATCTCTGCGAGCAATGTGTCCAAAGTATCGCATGATACGCTGTGTGCAGGAGGCAGACAGACGCTGAGCACTCTCTATTTCTAGCTGTTCCAAGATCGATTTGTTAGTGCAGTAGGCTGTCCATGGAATCCTTAACAGACGGCGCCAACACCACATCTCAAGGGCGTCAATCCTTTGTCTGTCGGTGGCTTTTAACGTCCATGTTTCTGATCCATAGAGAGCGATGGGGAAGACCAATGCATAGACCAGATGGATTTTTGTTCTATTTGAGATATTCCTGTCTCTCCATACCTTGCTCAGTTGCGTCATTGCTGTTTTAGCCATTCCTATTCGTCTCCGTATTTCGGGTTCACAGTTACCTCTATTGGTGATGACAGAGCCAAGGTAGGCGAACTGGTCAACAGTTTCATATTCCTTTACGAGGTCCGTGCGCTGAATGGTTGCGAAGCGGCCCACAACTAAGAGCTTGGTCTTGTTTTTGCCATATAACCTAATGCTTAAATAAATCAAAATTAATTTAATAGCGCAGTCTGGTAATGGACTTCTCAGACTCTGGACTCTTCTCTTTTCTGTTCTCTTCTGGACCTTTTCTTCTTCTTCTTTTCAGTTTTAATTTTTATACATGTCATTATACATAAGTTCCTTAAAATTGATCCGGTATATTTCAGCCACTGGTTCGGTGTTTCACTGAACCCCTACAAAGATTTATCATTTAACTAGCTGTTGCCCGCGACTTCGTCTGCAAAGAATTCGTTTATCGCTATCCCTTGGAAATTATCCGGGATAAAAAGTAGCCTATGTGCTATTCCAGACTTTTCTCTATCTATGTGCCGAATTTCATCCAGATCCATTGGGCCGTTCTGGCATGATTGAGTAACAAACAAATAAACAAACATCCATCCATCCATCCATACTTTCGCATTTATAATATTAGTTAGATTTTTTTTTCGAAATTTTGCCTCGCATTAGTCGCAGTCGCAGTTCACTTTGAACATTGATTAATGTATGGAAACATAATGTCAACTATAATTCAATAATCCAGAAATCATTTATTTACCTAAGTCTAATAAATCTAACTAACCCAACAACCTACTGGAATATTCTGGAACAATTTTATGAAGCCTTTACTTATTTTATGAAGTTTTTACTCACTTCAATTTTCTTATAATAATATTCAGTTTAGACGTGAGTCATAATAATATTATATACTTACATGATTATTATGCAAAAATTTACGATAAACGTTAGTGGTCTGATTGACTATTAATTATGTGTATGTAAATAAATTATTCGCACGGTGAAAAACGGTGGTGGAAATTTTCCGAACGCCTTCGTAAATTTTTACACAAGAAAATTAAAATATTAGAAAATACGTCTAAAAACTTAGTGTAAAGTTGTAGTTTAGCCGAAGACGTTATTACCACGTGACGCTTAAACAACTGATTTTTTTCCGTCTCAAGTTCAAGACCGACACAGCTAGTGAACTTAATCACCCATTAAACTCTTAACTCATTCGCTATACTTACCTGTAGCACACGAGATCGCGCACGTGCTTTCTGAGGTTAATGATAAACATAAAGTGATAGCATTATCAATTTATTTGGGTACTAGACAAACGGATAAACTTACTTGAATGAATAAATACATACTTAAATAGAATATTAAACATCCAAGGCTCAAGAACCAAATTCGTATAACAGGTATCGCTATATTTAATTCTGCGGGGAGGAAAACACGGGTGTAAGTTTAGTGCCGGCACGTAAGTCTAGCGATGACCTTGTATGCGCAGAAGTATAAAATACGGTATCCGTGGGTGCGCAGATCCCCTCCACGTGACTCGTCATCGCTAGCCTTACGTGCCGGCACGTATAACAACTAGTTTTATACCTAGTGAATGCATTCCTTAAATGTTCTGTTCATAATCCCTTTAAAGCATGACTTGTTGCATACGAAGTTGTGTAATCTAAACACAGCAGCACAATGCCTTTCCGTAAATTATAAAATATGATTCAGTTAGCGACGTCAGGTGTAGAAATTTGTTATGTTTAACATCTCATATTTTCTAAAACTATTCATTGGTATGATTAATTCCTTAGTTATTTCGCTGTGGATGGGAACTGATGGGTTGTTCTCCGAACAAATCTCGTCTAGGCTACTCCGAAAGTTTGTATCATATCATATCGTCCCTCTCGCTCTCAAATGAATGACTGTTAGTGTGTTATTAGTGCGTTGCTTAAACTTGTAAAATGATAGAGACGATATTGTTCTCGTAATCTTTGAAAAATAATTTCATTCAAGAGTGTGAAAAGTAATATTAATGAAATAAATCGCCGTTTTGTGCCATAGGAATGTCATTTTTTTATGACACAGAACTGTAGAAAATCCTTACTAACATTATAAATGCGGAAGTAACTCTGCCTGTTACGCTTTCACGCCTAAACCACCGAACCGATTGTAATAAAATTTGGTATAGAGATAGTTTGAGTCCCGGGAAGGACATAGGGTACAAGTTTTTATCCCGGAAAATCTCATATCCCACGGGATAGCTATAAGCGAATTCTGGGCAGACGGAGTCACGGGCTTATTTTTCAAAAAGAGTACTCATACTATACAATTGACGTTACGGGTAAAACCTTAAGCAATTTTTTGTCGAGTTGTGCTGTACAATGTTGTTTTAAAGTTCTGTTTTCCTTGTATCTGTTTGATTAACATCTAAACAAAAAACATTGGTAGGTACCTAGAGACATGACAACACGTTTGAGAGTTTGCAAAAAGCTGGCAATACTATTCTCCGGTTTTTATCAAACTTAAGAAAATACATTGTGAAAGATGTTACTTTTTATTGCAATCTGTTTCAGTTAGCCTTTAGTTTCTTTGTTTGGTTTTGTATTTGATCACATTCTTTGTGAAATTTATACCTCCGTTGCTAAAATAGCCTTCAAGTCAGGATAGCATTGTCGTAGTAAGCTTTGTTTTGTCTGTGTTTGATAAAGGGAGATTGGAAGGTGATAGAGAAAGACAAACAATATTTAAGGTAACAAAAGACGAATGAGCGGGTTTGATATTTAATAGCATAAGGGTGCGACCAAACCGCCGCGTATACGCAGTGACGTGCCGTATGCGTCACGTTTTCTCACCGTTTCTTCATACATTTTGTTGCGATTCCGTCACCATTTTTTAAGCGGCGGTGTGGTCGCACCCTAATACGGTCACTTAATTCCGTATTACCAACTTTCAAAACCAAATAAGTCAAAATCAAAATTGAGGAAATCTGAGACTGAAATATATGACTTCAAAACAAAAAATATGATAAATAATACTTAAACACATTTGTGTACCTAATACAAAGTCCATTTTACTACCAATATTTAAATCCGTGCTGTGGTAGCTTGGTTTGGCCTGCGGCCTCTCAAGCATTGGGTCGTGGGTTCGAATCAAGGGCTCGCACTTCTGAGCTGTCAGAATTTATATGTATAGATTGCACCTGTGTGAAGCCGGGGCGGGTCGCTACTAGCAAGATAAACTTCAAATCCGAATAAGGATTGTTTCTTTATGTGTTCGTATACTATACTGTGAAACTAATGTATCAAATTGAAGCACGAAAGTCGATACAGTATTATTTTAAATCTCATTGCATGGTCGTAGAATGAATCACGTGTGTAGCTATATCAAATAGAAAAGTGAGTGAGACAGCAGACCCGAAGTTTTTTTTACATACATCGCACTCTATGACGAGACTGAATAACAACAAACAGTTGATCCATTCAATTGACACTAAAAAAAGTAAGCAGGTAAAACCCATGATACGTTCATAAGTCAAATTCATCCCGTCAATTGTTAGAATCATCAATTCAACTGCATTGGGTGTTCGTATCACTAAACTCGGAAGCCTGTCGAATCAAATCGATCACGCTTCGACGGCTGCTACATATTTTCCTTAACGTTCATCAAAATTAAGGTCTTAACGGTCTTATAGACTTTGTAAACCTTGATCTGTGGGTGAAGGAACCAGTTAAAAACAATACGTACGGCGGCGTACTTAATTTTTTTTTGATAATTATTATTTCGCCCTTGACTTTGAACTCGATCTTCGCGAGACATTGGAAGGGTACAATTTAAAAGATGATTATCTATCTCTGAGTATGTTTAACGTTTTGGTAAATTTTTAAAGTAAGTAAGCAGATGATTTCAATTTGGCTAATAACGGCTCTATATATTACTGTTACTGCCAGTTTTTGAAGTGAAGACTCCTTTAGCGGCGTTAAGTACTTTTTGGGATGGGTAAAAAATGTTAAACTCGCGTCAGACGTAAGACGGAGGGAGAGTTTAAGTACCAGGGTATCAGGATCCTCTAAGAGCTTATTTTGAAATACCTACGAATGAAGCTAGAGTCGCGTTCGATTTTGGAGTGTTCGTTAATTTCGTCGCTTTAATGTATGTGCGTTTGGCCTAGTGGTATAAGGTGTGGAAAAACAGTGCGTTCTCTCAAGTGACCGCAGTTCGAATCGCGGGTAGTTTTTTTTTCTTTTTCTTTTTTTTTGCGCAAGTGTGTAGTTTTCACTTCTGCCGGCACTCCCGGAGTGCTACTCGTTGTTTTTTTTCTAAATTAAGGATTACCTACACAGAGCCCAGGGTAAGGCTACATTTGGCATGATTGTGGGTGCACCTAGGTACTCGTATAGATGAACAGGAAAATCAAAATAGTGATGGGTTTGCTACGCTGCTAGCTGCATTGCCTATAACATGATTCCAAAGATTTTCATTTGCATTTTACCATGTACGCGGGAAGAGAAGCAACTGCTACATTGTATGTTTTTTCTTTGCTCCCAGACCACTTATGGAACACCTCCAAAAAGCATTATTATCAATTCAAATGACGATAACATTTAAGCTACTTTTACACTACCTATATCACGTGTGTGAACTTTTGCCTTAATTTTTCGTAAGAGTTTCACCTGAATTTCTTTTTCAGTTCAATCTCGCCTGCCAAGACTGGAAACGCACCCTCGTCGGCACCGTCCACAACGCTGGCTTCTTCGTGTCCATTCCTCTCACCGGTCTCATCTCCGACAAATTCGGCCGCCGGTTGGCTGTCGTGTTCGCGTGCGTGGCCAATGGCGTCTTCGGGCTCATTCGGGCGCTGTCGGTTAACTACAACATGTTCGTTGTGTTTGAATTTTTGGAACCCGCGTTCGGAGGCGGGGTGTATACGGCCTGTTTTGTGCTTGGTAAGTTATTTATTTACTGCCATGACTTGTGTATATTTATATCGTAATTTTTAAACATGTTTGATTCTGACACTAATTGATCTGTGGAAAAAACAAAACGCTTCTGTCCGTAGTTGCTTTTGTCTAAGCCTTTGCGTCCGTATATAGTACAGTCACCAGCATAAATATATGACGGTGAACAGGGCTGCAAAAATAAATGATTATCTATTGGGCTCAATAGCTTATGACGACACTACCGCGGTAAAAATAAGTGATGCTCTATAGGCGGAAAAAACATCGTCGCACCCTTATCAGCAAAAATATCAATTTGCAGTGAAAGCATATCATCGGATGATAGGTGGGCCGCATAAATATCAATTTGCTGTGAAAGTATAATCATCGGATGATACGCGGGCCGCATATATATCTGACACGTAAAAGTCAACTCTTTGTTGTTGATTTGCAAAACCGAACCATCCCTGGCTAACATAGAGACGTAAATTGAATGAAATGATTTGACAATTCACGAGAACAGTGCAGACTTGTCATTACATACGTCTGTCTCACATTGTTCCAATCGCGAATAATGTCAATAATATAATTTTAAAATCTTTATGATGTGTGAATAATTAGTGGCCAGTATCATTTTAGTTTAACTAAAAAGTTTTTATATTACGAACAATATTATAAACTTCCATACATAGTGTTATAAAAAATGTGGTATATTAACGTTATCAGCACCTTACAAAAAATGGCCTAATTATTTTATGCGGAGTTAGAATTTAGTTTATTAATTCGGACATGCTTTAATCAAAAATCATTCTGGCGTTCAGGACAAAATAAAAACAACTATAAACTTCGTCTTATCAACTTAGCAAGAAAACAAGCTAAATTTATACCAATAGCTGTTGCCCGTGGCTTTGCCCCTATTCCAGATTTTTCTTTTTTTTCCATTTTTCTTTTAAGAACCTTCTCCCAATAAATAGCAAACTCATAAAAAAAAGAAAACGAGAAATCGGTGATGCCGTGAAATGAACAAATATTTCTATTTGGCATTCACTATTTTATTGAATCCGCCGCCGTTACTTTTCGAATGTCCATTTCAATGAACAAAAACCATTTTCTTTGCTACTCCGCTACTACACGAGTAAGACAGCCAAAACCTGTGCGAAATATATACGTTTTGACAGGAAACCCCAAAAGACGTATATTTCGCACAAGCTTGGCTTACTTGCACGTGTAGTAACGGAGTAGCAAGGAAAATGTCTTTGTTCACTGACATTTGCTGTTTAGGATCCAAGATGCTGGACATAATTTGACATACTTAATTGACACGAAAATATTTTTTTGGATCCAACATGGCGAATGACATTTTTACGCAAAATATAAATATGAGCGTAACTGCGCGTTAATAAGGCCTACGATGTTTTATCTAGCAATTTGTATAAAATAAATAATCATACATAAATAGTGTTTTTGATAGTTTTCATTTAAAAGTAACGTAAAACGCCATTCAGCCGTCAATGATGACGATGATGATGATAATTAAAAAGTAATTGTAGGAAAAGGGCTGTTAAAAATGTTGTAAAATTGGCTCATGATCGCTACCCAACCAACTCGCACATTGTCATAAAGATTCACTTAGAATAGCAGTTGCATAAAATACTATTAAAGTTCACACCCCTTTCCAGGTCATCGATTCCTATATAGGTAATTTTGTAATTTAGGAATTTGAATCCGTCAAATATGTGATAGAATAAAATGTGAGACAGACGTATGCAATGACAAGTCTGCACTGTTCTCGTGAATTGTCAAATCATTTCATACAATTTACGTCTCTATGTTAGCCAGGGATGGTTCGGTTTTGCAAATCAACAACAAAGAGTTGACTTTTACGTGTCAGATATATATGCGGCCCGCGTATCATCCGATGATTATACTTTCACAGCAAATTGATATTTATGCGGCCCACCTATCATCCGATGATATGCTTTCACTGCAAATTGATATTTTTGCTGATAAGGGTGCGACGATGTTTTTTCCGCCTATAGAGTATCACTTATTTTTACCGCGGTAGTGTCGTCATAAGCTATTGAGCCCAATAGACAATCATTTATTTTTGCAGCCCTGTTCACCGTCATATATTTATGCTGGTGACTGTACATTACTGTAACTGTACTTTTCCAGTGTTTCCATATAATCCGTCGTCGGCCGAAGTATCTACTCGTATGTTCGGGCGTCGTGGTCCGAACTCGGCCGATCGAATCAAACGTATACCATTTTCATTCTTACCTGTATTTGGTATACAAAATTCTAACCTCAATATGCAATTTTTTGTAAAGAATAAGGTGTATTATGTTATCAAATAAACCTGAGGTAATATTTTGTACATAATTTTGCTGATATTTTATCTTCAGTTAATTTATTTACTATGAAATAGTTAAAAAATAACGAAAATGAGACGTTTTGAGGTTAGAATTTTGTTTACCAAATAGGACAGGTAAGAATGAAAATGGTATATGTAAAGGAACGACAGCGTCTTCACTGCTACAAACGCCATCTTCCGTTGACGCCCGAATAGCAGTGAAGGCGCTCTCGTTCCTTTACATACGTTTGATTCGATCGGCCGAGTTCGGACCACGACGTCCGAACATACTTCGGCCGACAACGGATTATGTGGGAACGTAACGTAGCGGCCGCGAGTAGGGGATTGCTGGCCGAATAGTTATAGATGGCCTAATGTTAACGGGTCTAAGCCGGCCCCGAAACTTCACACTTCGAGCAGTTCGTCGACTGCTCATAGTGCTCATCATATTATTTTCTTTTAGGCCTGATGCGTAATTTCGCTTTACGAACTGGTTTATTTGTTTTGCAATAGATTGTCGTCTTTTAGAAGGACAATCCTACCGAATCAGTGTGTAAATAGGAAATGCGAGAGACATTGAATACGGACATTAAACTTGTTGAAAACCGGTTTGTTATTATTACGTATTTATTATATATACATTATTATCACGAGTTAAATATTCGCTAAAAATGGGTGTGCGTTTCATCAATACGTAAACAGGAAAACGGTCGGCGAGCCTTCGTGTTTTTCTTTTTTTTTTTAACTATTAACTAATTCTTACTGCGACATCTTTTTCTTCAATCGCATTTGGTCAATGATATAGCTTGATAATTTTGAATTTGGACCGTAGGGCTCTTAGCCGGTTTGATATTCGCGGTGGCTGTATAATTTTACTGCGTATTTTGCTTGTTTAAACAAAAAATTGCTCTATAAGGGCTATAACAACGTGTATATAGAAGGAAATGTGCTCGACACCTCCATAGTTGGTACATAAGTAAAAGTTGAAGCACCGCTTACCAACCTAACAGAAACGGAACAGGCTACTGTAAGTAGATCCTTTTCACAGTCAACGTCGGAATATTTTGACACTGACAGACAAGACAGAAATAACAAGCCGATCACTTATTGCGATAAGGTTGTAGTGGCCCAGGACTCCTTTTGGTTGACTGCACTTTATTCGTAACGTAAAAAGCTTGCTAAGTCAAATACAATACAATACAATACAAAAATACTATTTATTGAACACCACAAATCAGTACAAAACAATACAGAAACAAAGATCAAAGTAGATAATGTCTTATCGTTTAATAGCGATTTCTACCAGACAACCAATAAGACAAAGCCAAAGAAATAAGTTGGAGAATAGTAAAATAGAGTAGCTTGGCTCGCGTGGGCGTTCAACCCCTTTTAGTCCTATATGTGTCAATTGAAATTCAGAGAATTTGCCAAATTTACTTGGCAGTTTACGATACGTCCAATATTTTTTGAGTTTATCACGAACAGACCGACAGACAGACGCGGCGAAGGACTCTGTTTTATATGTAGTGATTTTAAAAAAATAAAACTATTGCTACAACAAGATAACCTCAAATTTGATCGCTTCGATGAACCGTCGCGTCTATTAACGTTTTTGCCTGTTCCGGATAGATCTTAGTAAAACTTTCTTACTATTTAGGTACGTCCGTCATGCGCCTGAGTAGATTTCGTGAAGAAAAAGAGTTTCAGGAAGTCGTCGTGAAACCTAGAACTGGGTAAGATAGAATCGTATCTGGTTCAACAGTATTATCACATTAAAGAAGGTAAAACGGACGCCAGTACTGCTTTCCAAGCTTACTATACAGACTTACTTGTGCTAGTTGAAAAGGTTTTTACTAAAAATCATTTATTTATTTCTTCTTCATAATTTCATACTTTTTTATATGAATAGGAAGGCAAACGAGCAAGTGTGTCACCTGATGGTAAGTGATCACCACTGCCCATAGACACCCGCAACCCCGGAGGGATCGCAGATGCGTTGCCAACCTAAAGGGCTAAGATGAAATGCCTCTTGTGCTCGTAATTTCCCCGGCTGTCTTACTCTCCACACCGGAACACAGCAGTGCAAACACTGCTGTTTAGCGGCAGGATTAGCGAGTAAGATGGTGGTAGCGATCCGGACGGACCTTGCACAAGGCCCTACCACCCGCAATACTGGTGGGGGGCGAAGAAAATACACAGAATGGTACCAGTTGCTACTCTTCCCGCGCAGATGGTAATACCCCATCGAATGGGCGAAAATCATGCTATAAGCAATGTGGCTAGCAACCCCTTCACTTCCCCTTCACTATTTTGATTCCCCTTTCCACCTATACGCCCACAGTCATGATAAACGTGTCCTTTTGATATTGTTACCTTAGGCTCAGCTAGTTTGGCTAGTTAGGGATCCTGGCAGGATCGCCATGTATGGTTGGAGGCTTGGGAGAGTTGTGATTGAAACAAAGGTTGCTTTTAGACTGAGTATATTGGTGAATAAACGCATTATATAAGTAATCACAGGTTACATGAGTACATAGGTTATACGTGTATATCTTACCACTACAAGTATACCCCGTGCTATATAAAATCTTGATTAATATCTATGTAGGTATATATTTACGACTGGATTAAAACCTGTACTTACTTAAGTTGAATGAACCTGAATTTTTGGCGAACGCCTAAGAACCACTTTGAAAGGCAAAAACGTTGCGCCCTTTTTGGGACAGTCGTTTAACAAGTGACAGAAAGAGACGGATACTACATTTATTGCTTGTTATAAAACAAGTTCCTTAGATACAATACTGGCGAGCAAATAAATACAAAGCTATATGAAAAGCGACCTGTTATTGAAGTGAAAAATTCTTTAGCGGCGCTGAGCACTTTTTGGTATGGGTAAAAAATGTTAAACTCCCGTCAGGCGTAAGACGGAGGGAGAGTTTAAGTACCAGGATATCAGGATCCTTTAAGAGCTTATTTTGAATTATTATATGTATAGACGCGAATGAAGGTAGAATGAAGGTCGCGTTCGATTTTTGAAGTGTACGTTGATTTCGTCGCTTTAACGTATGTGCGTTTACCCTAGTGGTATAAGGTGTGGAATAACAGTGTGTTCTTTCAGGTGACCGCAGTTCAAATCTCGTGTATTTTTTTCTTTTTGCGCGAGTGTGCGTGTGTGTAGTTTTCACTTCTGCCGGCACTCCCGGAGTGCTACCTGGTGTTTTTTTGGTTCGTTAGTGTATGAATATGACGGTATTTATTTGATTTTAATCTAACTATAAGTAATTAAGTAATAATGTATGTATGTATGTATAACTCTTTATTGTACATAAAACACATTGTTTTTACAGATAATATTATAAATGCGAAAGTATGGATGGATGGATGGATGGATGGATGGATGTTTGTTTGTTACTCAATCACGCCAGAACGGCCCAACGGATCTGGATGAAATTCGGCACATAGATAGAGAAAATTCTGGAATAGCACGTAGGCTACTTTTTATCCCGGAAAGATGCGTAGTTCCCACGGGATAGCGATAAACGAATTCTTTGCAGACGAAGTCGCTTGCAACAGCTAGTTTACTATAATTATGTCCTGCTTTTCGTTTATAAGCTCTATGCACTATAGGTTTTTAGGGTGCAAAGTATTATTTTTCTTAATCCACTCATCCAAAGAATACTCGTTCATATTGTCATTGTGTCTGGACCAAAAAGTAGCGTATACTCCAGCTATCTAAATTCCGAAAGTGATCTAAATCCGCTCAGCCTTTTCAGCATGACAGAATAACAAACATAAAATAGAAAAATACCTTACCTACTCACGATTCTTGCATTTATAATACTGTTGCCAGCGACTTCGTCTGCAAAGAATTCGTTTATCGCTATCCCGCGGGAACTACGCATTTTTCCGGGACAAAAAGTAGCCTATGTGCTATTCCAGACTTTTCTCTATCTATGCGCCGAATTTCATCCAGATCCGTTGGGCCGTTCTGGCGTGATTGAGTAACAAACAAACATCCATCCATCCATACTTTCGCATTTATAATATTAGTTAGATACTCACAAGCAAAATATCGGGTCACTTTGCATACAGCTTTGTATGGAAAGTGACTCATTATTTTTGCTCGTCAGGTAGTAGGATATTCGTAAGATAAAATCTCGCAAATAGTAATAAATCACATTGGTTAAATAGATAATAAAACACTTAAATAATCTACTAACATACTAATCTACTAACATTTCGTAAATAGCCTTTCAAACGTAAGGTTACGGACAAAAACGCGGCAGGAAATTTATAACAACCTACTACTAATTATTACTTCCTTATACATACTTAACAATATATCTCAACTTCCTAATAAAATCTCACTAGCGTTTTTTGTAGTTCTGTTCTTAAGGCACTTGTCCCACTGCCGGCGAGTAGCGAGAAGTTTTTTAGTATGGAACTTTTGTCGCCCGGCGACAAAAGCGACAAAATTTCCATACTAAAAAACGCTCGCTTCTGACTACTCGCCGGTGATGGCAGCTAACAGGCCCCTATTTCACCAACTTGACAATTGTCGGCGACATTATGACAATTCGAAATGCAATACGTAGTCAGTATGAAGCCAACTGGCATAGATACTGGTCGAGTTTGTAATGTAAAGAGATTTGTCGCTTGTCACCAACAATTTTATAAAATAGGCGCCAGGACTATAATAACTATCAGGGGCCTTACCATGACGTGTTAATGCTATTCAATTCAGACTCAGTTCAGGTTTTAGCTGAGATTGTATAGGTGGAATGGGGAAACAAAATATTGATGGGTTGCCATCAAATATTGACTGTCGCATCGCCTATGGCACTTGTCCCACCGCCGGCGAGTAGCGAGAAGCGAGCGTTTTTTGGAAATTTTGTCGCTTTTGTCGCCGGGTGACGAAAGTTCCATACTAAAAAACACTCGCTTCTCGCTACTCGCCGGCGGTGGGACAAGTGCATATAACATGATTCCTAAGATTTTCACCCGCCCCCTTGATGGCCTTTTATCATCAGCGCAGGAAGAAAAGTAGCTGGTACATACTATGTTTTTTCTTAGAATAGTACTACTACATACTATGTTTTTTCTTTGCTCCCAGACCAGCATTGAAGTTACACGTATGTATGTATATAAATACAAGCTGTTGCCTGCGACTTCGTCTGCAAAGAATTCGTTTATCGCTATCCCGCGGGAATTTTCCAGGATAAAAAGTATCCTATGTGCTATTCCGGACTTTTCTCTATCTATGTGCCGAATTTTATCCAGATTCGTTGGGCCGTTCTGGCGCGTGATTGAGTAACAAACAAACATCCATCCATCCATCCATACTTTCGCGTTTATAATATTAGTTGGATATAGTCTAATCTATAGAGACCACGGTGGTCATTCATAGGTAACATAACCTAAGTAATCCTTATTATTATTTATTTTTTCAAGTTAAGAGCAATTGCGATAAGGTTATCGTTTTCTTCACACACGGTTATCGTCAATCGCTACGTGCCATTCGTATTTTAATTAGTCACAATGGCGCAAACTATTTGCTATTTTCTTCACGCATGAGTTTTTTATGATATTCAAATAAAGATTATGGAGAGCGAATGATTTCGGTCTGGTCCAATAGGTCCGATTCCCTGAAGTACCGTTTGTATGTATGTAAACTCTTTATTGCACATTAAAAATTTAAAAATACAGAAGTACTTACACAGAAAATACACAGTACAAAGGCGAATTTATCCCCAAGAAGGTATCTTTTCCAGCTAACCTGGTACTCTGCCCCGAACGTCTATTCCCTGTAATTCCAGTTGGAGGATTGTCTATTCCCTCAACGTCCAATTCCTCGAAGGTCCAGTCCCAGACAGTCTATGCCCTGGCCGTCTGTTGCCTGTCCAGTCCAGTTGCGCGAATGTCTATTCCCCGAACGTCCAATTCTCCGAAAGCCCATTCCTCAACCGTCTATTCATGTCTAGACGTCACGTCTAGACGTCTATTCCCTGAAATTTCAATACAATCTCCAATTCCATCCTTTCCTCAAGAGTCTAAATCGAAATGCTTCGTGTAATATTACGCAGGGCTATGGATACTTCTTCCAACACCTACACTATACACAGTATGATTGTACATATTATTATCATTCGTCGTCGTCGTGATCGTCTCCAGTCTATTATATACGTCCCACTGCTGGGCGTCCTCTCATAATGAGAGGGTTCGGGCAGTTCCCACGCGGGCCCTGACCCATCGAGGATCCTCTTCACATAAAACGTCATAGTGACATCGCTTTTACTTAACAAGGAAAATCGTTACGACGCTTACTATAAAAAGGTTCCATGGTGGCTTAGTAATTAAATTCCTTGACTGTACCCATAAGCCTATACAATACTAGCTGTTGCCCGCGACTTCGTTCGCGTAAAATCAAATAATAGCCTATGTTCATCATCAGGAATAATGTAGGATTCTAATGGTGAAAGAATTTTTCAACTCGGTCCAGTAGTTTCGGAGCCTAATGCAAACAAACAAACAAACAATCAAATCTTTCCTCTTTATAATATTGGTACTTATAGACGAAATGTATACAACCAAGAATAACGTAAACCTCACTAATAATATTAGTACTTAGTTTAATCTACGCCGTTCAAGTTAGAGGTCAAGCGAAATCCTTGACAGCAATGAAATTAACTGGTTTCATGGCCAATGACCTTTCGCAAATAAATATTGACTGAAATAATATTCAGACAGACATGGAAGGCTAGAATAATGAAAATACATTAGGTAATGGCAATGGAAGAGGTACAGTTGCCATTAGATTTGAGTACTATTGCTCAAAAATAATATGTTCAAAAATATTGGAACAAATAGTATACTCAAAAATATCAGAACAGATAGGAACTCATACGATTGGAATGGTAGGTTCGTAGACAAAATTGCAGACGACATGTAAAGTAAACTAAATCACATCGCTGTTTTGTCATTAACACGACTCTACAAACGGCAAGAGAAAGTATTCGAGTATGTCTAAGTCTAAATAATTTTTTTGGCAACCTCTTAATAAATGAAGGTTAAACAAACTAGTAACGCCGTACGGAAGCACGCAATGCACCGTGTCGTCTATTCAATGCTGTATTATTTAAATCGAAGTTTATCTCCATCTCTTTCAGCACTGGAGCTGGTGGGACCAAAAGGCCGAGTCTTCGTGAGCCTCCTCTTTAACACCATGTTTATCCTCGGCGGGGTGACGGTCACTCTCCTCTCCCTCTGGCTGCAGAACTGGAGATATCTCCTCTTCATCATCTACACTCCTGCCGTCTTTGTCTTCGTTTACATGTGGATGCTGACAGAGAGTTTTAGGTAAGAAATTGTTCATAGTACCAGGCGTTACTTTGCGGACATAATTGTTATGGTCCCGGACGTATACGAACTCCGATCATGATGATGATGATGATGACCTTTCAACTTACCTTACTGCTGGACAGATAAATTGTAGTTGCAAAACAAAACTAATATTTTTTTTCTCTAAATTCAGGTGGTTCTTCAGCAAAGGGCGCTACGAAGAAGGTCTTAATGTCCTCAACAAAGCAGAAAGAATGAACAACGTAGTAGTCCCCAAAGAACATTACAATCAGATCGAGAAACACGCCATACAGCAAAGAGACGCCAGAAAATGCGAAAACATGGCCACCAACCAGTCCTCTTTTAAACAGATTCTAACATCAGCAATGATTTGGAAGAGAGTTTTTATCGTGTCTTTTCTATGGACTTGCTCAACTCTGGTCTACTATGGACTATCTATTAATGCCATAGAACTATCAGGGAATAGTTATTTAAACTATATAGTGGTGATTGTAGTTGAGGCACCGGCTAATGTTTGTAAATTGATTTTGCTGGACAGATTTGGAAGGAAGAAGGTTATAGCGTCGGCTTTCTTCTTGACAGCATTGATATTGATCAATTATGGATTCGTGCCATGTAAGTTTTCATTTTGTGTCACTATTACTACATTACCAGTATATATTAATATTTCAGCATCATGATATTTAAATGCCAGTGTTTCATTAGCATTATAGATTAGGTACAATAAAAAACCTTAACATCACTAGAAAAAGTTACGGTTAAAAAAAAAAGAGTTCCAAAATTTAAATCCTTAAATAAAAGGTCACATTGAAGTTCATTGGCATGTTTCTCGTTAAAGATACGAGTTTGATTTATAATATCCTTCCACTAACCAATATGCGCAGACTGTGTAAGTTTTTAATGCATTTAAAATACCTAGTGTCAAGCGCGTCATGAATCATTACAAAAAATCACAGCAAAAAGTCGCCTAAAACATCGGCCGCTTATTAGGATTCCGTACGCAAAGGGTAGGTAAAAATGGAACCCTATCAAGTGCAAGGTCCGTCCGGATCGCTACCACCATCTTACTCGCTAATCCTGCCGCTAAGCAGCAGTGCTTGCACTGCGGTGTTCCGGTGTGGAGAGTAAGACAGCCGGGGAAAATTACGGGCACAAGAGGCATTTCATCTAAGTCCTCTAGGTTTGCAACGCATCTGCAATCCCTCCGGGGTTGCGGGTGTCTATGAGCAGTGGTGATCGCTTACCATAAGGTGACCCGCTCGTTTGCCTTTCTATTCACATTAAAAAAAAAAGGTTGCCGCTTTAAGTACGCTTTTTTAGAGTAAAATACAGGCGAGTAAAGTCGTCGAGCCGTCAGTGCGCTAACTCGGCCGTCTGTCTGGATCTTAATAACAAAATACTAAAAACAGAATATTTTTATATCTGTCTATGTAAGTAACCAATATTATATCTCACACTGCCTACATTTTGCTTAGGAGGTAGAGCTTTACACTTGCCGATTTTTTTTTATTAACCATCCAACTATTTCCATTTCAGCCGGTACTTGGTCTCTAGTATTCTACCTTGGAGGCAAGTTCTTCATTACACTGGCGTATAATTCTCTCTACGTGTTCGCTGCAGAAGTGTTCCCTACCAACTATAGAACGACATTGCTGGCTCTATGTTCGACGATTGGCAGGGTTGGCTCTGCGGTCGCGCCACAGACTCCTTTATTGGTAAGAATCAGCAACGACATCAAATTTTTTATCTTCTTCAGGCAGCCGTGTCTGAGTTGAATCGTGTTCCGATGAGGCAACTGTATAAACGACCGTGAATGAATCAAGATTAAAAAATAATGCAAACAAAAGAGCTAAATCTCTTGATTGCACTAAATATGACAGAAATATCTTCTTATTAATACCTCTTCTATGGCACGCCACTGAGTTTAACTTCTTCTTCAATCCCTGTCTGCTGCTTTACTAACGTACATTCCGTTGAGCTAAAGTATTCTTTGAATAAAATACTTATACTATAACGTCTATCTCGCCTCCGCACCGTTATTCAACCGCAAACGGCGCGGGAACAACTAACTGTCATCGCGCTTACGTCGGGATGACGCCGCGCTGACGTCTCGCCGTCAACACGTAGGCTATTGTCATCATTGACGGCTAGACGTCAACCAGCTGTCGCTACGCCGTAACCGTCCTGAGCCGCTTTCGTGCTCACGTTATGACGGCAAGTCGATGATTGGAAAGTGATACCGTTCCAATGACGTGCTGACACTTGTGCCATTTACCTGCTCTGATTCGTTTATTTTTTAACCTGAACAGAAAAAAATAACCGTTGTGGCCTTAAAAAGAAGTAACAGGATGCAAAAAACAGTTGCCATGCAATTCAGTCCAGGCTTTTTATTACAAAAGGCACCGCGAGTAGAATAAAATTAAAATACTATCGACTGTCGTGAGCTTCTCCTTTGTTTTTTATAGCCTTACAGGGGCCTTACCATGACGTCCTAATTCCAACGCAGTTCAAGTTTTAGCTGTCACTTTTAGTATGAATCTGACAGCGAGCGGACCTAAACTGAAACGCATTGAGACGTCATGGTACGGCCCCAGATTTGTCTTAAGATGCAACAAAAAGATAATGTATGCGTAATTAAACGTTCCTATTCCCAAAGTCAATAGACAAAATTGTTCGCCGGCTCGTTCAAACTTCGGCGTAAATGGCTTCCTCAAAATCGAACCCGAAACACTCGAATCAACATATTTACACAAACTCCCTACTAAAACATTACATCAAAAACGGCACGGTTAACTAAGAAGCCGTCTTCAAATTCAAATGGAAAACGCTAAATCGAGTTTTAGGAACAAACTGGAGTTCACTCAAACACAAATATCAAGATTTCGATGAAACATCAACATTTACTTGGGAACAAACAAATTTTACATCTGTAATTATCATGTCGTTGATTGGTTGGTGTAGCATTTGGGAAAATGTGACGTATTTCATGATTAAACTGGAGTCAAACTTTTACACTAACGCAAACATACACAACACCTTTACGCAAAGAGTATGCGAATTCATTGATTTATTTTTCACCTTGCCAACTACCTCTATTTCTCATCTATTTACTTACTGTTGCTCCAGTCACTCTTCTTGTCTTTTATTTATTTTAAGTACTTAAATTTATCGTACACCAAACCCGATCGCCACATGATAAACTTAGTCTAGTGTGGGGCCATTGGCAAGCTCTCATTTTGTAAACGTATCTTCTTTTATAAACTACTAGCTGTTGCCAGCGACTTCGTCTGCAAAGAATTCGTTTAGCGCTATCCCGCGGGAACTACGCAATTTTCCGGGATAAAAAGTAGCCTATGTGCTATTCCAGACTTTTCTCTATCTATGTGCCGAATTTCATCCAGATCCGTTGGGCCGTTCTGGCGTGATTGAGTAACAAACAAACATCCATCCATCCATCCATCTATCCATCCATCCATCCATACTTTCGCATTTATAATATTAGTTAGATTAGTTAGACTAGCGACCCGCCCCGGCTTCGCACGGTATATTATGCATGTATTATACATATATAAACCTTCCTCTTGATTCACTCTATATCTATTAAAAAAAACCGCATCAAAATCCGTTGCGTAGTTTTAAAGATTTAAGCATACATAGGGACATAGGGACAGGGAAAGCGACTTTGTTTTATACTATATAGTGATTATGATCTAGTGATATGTTAAATATTCATGCAAGACACTATAAAAGCATAGAATAGACCGCATTGAATGTACCAGTTGCTTCTCATCCCGCGCACATGGTAAAAATCCATTGAGGGAAGGGGCGAAAATCTTAGGAATCATGTTATAGGAAACGCAGCTAGCAACCCATCACTATTTCTGATTCCTTTTTTCCATCATGCTAAACGTGGCCTTTAGGTCTTGTATTGTTACCCTAGGCTGTGTCTACCCCGTAAGGGATGAAGACGTGATTTAATATGTATATGTATGCATACAAACACCGGATTACTTACATATTTGTATTGGATAACTAACATCACAAGCAGCTTTATTTTAATGTTTGAGTATTTTTACTAATAACCGGTGACTTCATTATTATTTAACTCGTTTCTCAAAGTCATTATACGTTGAGAAATCATGATAATGATGCTCTTACATCAAAATGCATATCCCTTGACCCGATGAACTTACCGTTCGTTCTCACGACGTCGATTATTTACTCGTAATTGTAAAACAGCAGCAAAGTGGGATGAGCATGACACTCATTAACTGTTTACATAAACTGTTAATTATCATTAACTTTTCAATTAACGACATTCATTGGAGAAGTTGAAGAACCTCCGACATTTCCATTCCAAAAAAAAAATGGAATTGGAAATTGATCTCTGTGATGCTCTGTGTCTCTCTTTTAAATCATGGCAATAAGTCTCAGTTGCCTTTTATACATAACTAGCATCTGTCCGCGACTTCGTCCGCGTAGAATTAGCAATGATTTAACATGTTTATCGTTATCCCGCGGGAACTATGCAATTTTCCGGGATAAAAGTAGCCTATGTTTTAATCTAGGGTACCAGCTATCTTCGTCCCAAATTTTATCCAAATCCGTCCAGTCGTTTCAGCGTGAAGAAGGAACAAATATACACACTCAATCACTCACATCTTCACATCGTCACATCTTCACATCCTCACATCGTCACAAACTTTCGCATTTATAATATTAGTAGGATACTTACAGAATTCATCAACAAACTGTGTTGCAGTTTGGCGATATAGTATTATGTATTTAAAAATATTGATTAACAAATAAAATAAAAAAATATGTAGAAAAAAAGCCTTTATTAAGCCACTATTATGATTCCCCTTTCCACCGAAACGCCCTCAACCATTCTAATAGGCCTATAGGTATTTTTATTGTAAGGGATAAAGACGTGATCTGTGTGTGTGTGTGTGTGTGTGTATGTTGGCGCCTCAATTATATTTTATGTTACTTTTTTTCAGGCAAGAATCTATGTGAACCTCCCAACGATGGTGTTTGGAGTCATGGCATCATTGTCAGGAGTCCTGGTCCTCACTTTACCGGAGACCAATAACTTGAAGCTACCAGATTCCCTCAAGGACGCCCAAGACCTGGACAAGAAGGTCGAAAGCCAAGAAGAGAACGTGGACAGTAAAACTAGGTTATAAATAGACAAGTTGTACAACTGTGCATGAAATATTTTTAAAGGGACAGTGGAACATAGGAGCTTCTTTTATGAAGTCGATTAATTACGTGCTGACACGTTTGGTAATTTTTGTGTGTCGAAAACTACACTAGGTAAAATTACCTATCGAATGAAGAACTTTCCAATGGCAATAATGCATGAAGTTTTTACTGTCTTAGAGACATTTGTACTTAAAAAAAAGCATTTTTTTTTCATTCGACTTGCCAAGTTAACTCTGTCTTTTTCTTACCATTTAAATATAAAAGAGACGGCGCTTAAGATCGCCAACCTTGAAGAAGCAGGGTGCTCTTTAGACAAAATATTATATTTTAGCTAGCTGGGATGACAATGGCTTTAGCGACATTGAGTTTCAAGATTATTGTTGATGTCTCTTAGGTCTTTTGAGTTTCTAGTTGTGAATATTAGAGTAGGTTAGTTACCCAGTAAAATAAAGCTGTGAATTAGAATAAGAAATGTATGTTTGAACATTTTTAATATTTAATGTATTTAAGTAGCATTTATTGTAAACTTGGTACTTTTAGGTACCTATTTAAGTTTTATAAAACAGTGTGACTTTTAGGAAATACTTAGCATTATTTTTGATAAATAAGTTTAAACAATAATAAGTACAATAGAATGAATCTCATCTTGTTTTTAATAAATCGATTAATTACCCTTTCTGTACACTTATTTAGTTTAAATGATCAATAGAAATTGAGTGCAAAATATACTCGGGAGCAAAAAAAACGGGTAATTTTGTACTTTCCACGCCAAGTGACCCGATTTTTTTGGTCCCAAGTATACTAATCGAACTGTTTGACGTTGTCTCTTGTGTCTAAAACTTAGTACTATATAGGTTTATCCTAAAAATGTGAATAGTACGTTGACTTTTTTTTTGCATTATTTTAGATAAGAGATGTTTGCCAGCTACTTATCGTAATTTCTAGTAAAGTAATTACAACCGTGATTAAATTATCGTTTACGTCACTTTCATAAACTACCTATTAAAAATAGCGTAAACGACAAAACTTAGCGCACGCAGGACCGTGAGAATTATACTCTAATATTTTTGCGATGCGCGCTACGACGAGCAAAAATAAAAAAATACGCAAAACGAATGTTTTATTGCAGCACAACGCCATATATCCGTCACAGTGTGCATATTTCATAAACCCGGAGCGATTCTAAAGCGTCACGTGCGGATTTAAATTAAAAAGTCAACGTAAAAAGTGATGTTTTTAAAAAACGGTCAAGTTCGCGTCCATTACTCGAGTTAGAATTCTGCAAACAAAAAAACTTGGCGTCTTAAGGTGCATTTACATAATACATACACATACATACTGTTACGCGTGTTTCTCATAGGGGTAGACAGAGACTACTTTTGTTCCATTTGCTACGATCCTGACATACCTCTTTCGCTTAACGAGTGTAAGCAGCAAGTCTATTAGGTACCCTACCGTAATCTAAATCTTTTCAAAGAATAGTAGCAGTTTTTTTGTGTAAGTGGCAGTTCTTGTTTCACAAAAGAGTATACGGAAAGCGCAAACAAAACAAAAACAACCGCTAAGCGCCGAGGAAATACACTAAAACTTTTACTCCGTTTACATCAAAATAACTGCAGATCGTGCGTGGATTGCTCGTTTTTTCGTTTGGTCTAACCTAAATGCACTTTTAGGGCTGTGTTTGTTTCAACACTTCCAGTGTAAATCGGATTTCACTTCAGCCTACATAGCTTGATACTAGACTTTTATCGACAGCTTTTGACCGTAGTGGTAGTTAATACAAACAAGCCACAATTAAGGAATGCTATCCGGGAGAAATTTGCATGGATATGACCGGTAATCTACCGGTTAACTGGTTATTGTTAATTCCATTCAAAATGTTACGAGACAACAGTTTGTATCGAATACTACTACTGTAAAATGTGACTCTATTGTTGAACGCGCGCTGTCGCTATCGGGTTTCACATCTCTCAATATTATCAGCAGCTATAACTTCCATAATAACATTAAATTTTAAAAATTCAATACCCCACGCAGTAAAAAAATATGATTCTATGTTATGCCAAAAATGCCTTACATCATTTTGGAAAAGAGCTGGATACTCTTCAAACTGCCGGGTTGATTTTAACCGAATATGGCTAAGAACCACCGCAAGGAAACTGACTTTCGAATGAAAAAAACCGCATCCGAATCGGTCCATTCCTCTGAGAGCTCTCAACAAACGATGCCACAGACTGATACCCCTTTACCAGATATGACCCTTTTGAATGAACGAGGTGTTAACTAAGACTTTTAATGTATTATGTTCTAAGCGCCAATGTCTCTTATGTCAGTTCTGGCTAGATACTGTTTAAATGCTTGTAACGTTGTTACAATGGCAACTGTATGCTTAGTGTAAGTTTTCGGTCCCAGAACACCGTCTCGAAAGCGTTTGCGTTAAAATGTCAAACACTATGAAAACAGTTTGTTGCCGTTTCGATCCGCAAGTGGCGCTGCCAAATTTTCCATAGTAATTGAGACGTTTATGAACGCGTCGAGACGTTTGTTCGTGTGAAAACTTATACTAGAAGCTCTGGACTTTCAAAAACGCATATACGCGTCGCCGGCAATGAATGTGTTAAGTCTACGAATCCCTAAGCGCCATCCCGCGACAGTTCAGTTCGTTCGCGTACAGTACGTGATCCCATTTCCACGGACGTGACCGAGTGGACTTAATATTATAAATAAATAAAAACGTAAGTGTCTGCGAGGTGGATTTTATTTTACTTCCTAACGCTGTACCATCGTTTTCTGTTATTATCTGGCAATGGGCGGATATGACGAAAACACTGTGATGAGACTGTAGAGGACTGACGATATCGTGAAAGTTGCAGGAAACCGGTGGAAGCAGGTGGCGAGTTGTCGTTCATAATGGTGTGCTAAGGGGGAGGCCTTTGTTCAGCAGTGGACGTCTTCAGGCTGATGATGATGATGACTGTAAAGAGAGCGAGTCTGGTGCTCTCAACAATTCCCATGCTGGTCTGGAAGCAAAGAAATAACTTGGAATGTACCAGTATCTTCTCTTTCCGCGCAGATGGTACGATCCTATCGATCGAACAGGCAAAAATCTTAGCTAAATTAAAGTTAAATGTATGAAATATGTATCTGTCTTTCGTATTGTCTGATCCGATATCGGATATCGGAGCCGATACCGATGTGTTGGCGGCACCATCGGATGCCCGTTGATATCGGACGATAATATTTGCATGTGTAGTACGTGTATCTACATTGTCTCTATGTGCGCAGAGCCCGATGCACGGCGGCCATTTTGAATCGAAACGATTTTGTCGGAATGTGAAAACCGCACGTAATGTCGGCTATCGGATATCGGCCGTCGCCGTCCGACGCCGATATCGGATCGAATAGTGTGGAAACGCTCTAAATCACAACACAAAATGGTGTGTTTAACGTCCCTTAAACCTTTCTCAAACCCTGTCTGCACCGAGGGCGAGTAAACGAAGGCAATATATCGATCCATCATTTAAACGCAGGCAAGCGGTGCTAGCATGCTGACACAAAAAAAAGTCAGTCATTTTAGGTATAAATAAATAAATAGGTATGTATGTATGACGAGGTATGTATGAGCGAGTCTGGTGCTCTCACCAATTTTCCCATGCTGGTCTGGAAGCAAAGAAATAACTTAGAATGTACCAGTATCTTCTATTCCCGCGCAAATGGTAAAATCCCATTAAGAGAACAGGCAAAAATCTTAGCCCATCACTATTTTAATTCCCCTTTCCATCATTACACCCACAATATACTAAACGTGGCCTTTAGGTTTTATTACCTTAGGCTCTGTCTACCCCTAAGGGATAAAGACAAAGAGAGATTAAGTATTTTTTTACATTCAAGACTTATCAATTACTATTTTCTAATTGGGCAGTGCCACTAGCGGGAACGTAACTGCAACGAACTGTTATCTTAATCAGAGGATTGCAGATGCATCGCCTGGCATTGCATGGGGGTCTTAGTTAGAAATACCTCTTGAGCCGGCTATTTCACCGGCTGTCTTCCTCCACGCTGAAACACAGCAACACCAGCTGCTTCTTAGCGGCAGATTTAGTAAGTAACTAAGACATTTAATTATCAATCCGGACAGGCACACATACATTGCCTTTGATACATTTTGATACATTTGAGCCTTGGGGGAGGCCTATGTCCAGCAGTGGACGTCTTTCGGCTGATATGATGATGATGACACATACATACCTGATGACTCTTTCCCACAGGGGTAGGCAGAGACTACTTTGTTCCACTTTCTACGATCCTGACATAGCTCTTTCGCTTCATCCACATTCATCAATCTCTTCATACATGCTCGTCGGTTTCCGGAGAGACCTTGCACAAAATTAAATAATAATTAAAAATATATATGCTTAGTGTAAGTTTTCGGTCACAAAATATGTCTCGACCGCGTCTGCATTAAAATGTAAATACTATGAAGACTGTTTGTTGCCGTTTTGATCCGCAAGTGGCGCTGCCAATTTTTCCATCGTAGCTAATTGAGACTCTTGCGTGAACGCGTTCGGGTCATTTTATGGGTGAAAACTTTAATTAGAGGCAAATATCATGCTAGTCCGCAAGCCACTAAACAGTACGTGACAAAAAAACGCCCCAAGCCGAGACCGGGCGTCTGGCAAAAACAATTTGCAAATTTTTGTTACGGAACCCCAGAACCTTTAGGCTGAATACATGAATATATCAGGAGAGAGGACATCTTTTGGTCGAGACAAAAAGTGGCTTATAAAAGTGCAATAGGAGATTCCCTTGTCCCTTACGCTAAAGGGGCTCATAACTCTGTGGTGCCTTAAGGGGTAAAGGGTTACCCCTTAAAGGGGATCTCAAACGGGTTTGACGTTGGCTCATTCCCTCTGACCTCACGTCGTTAACCCTTTGACTGTATCCATCCGTTCGATTTAATAATGTTCCGCGGAAAGGAAAGGATTTTTATGTAAATTTAGGATAGGATAAGATGGACACTGATGCGGTTCCAAAGTGTCTTGGTAATGCTACGTGCCTTTACTGGCAACACTCTGCGAAATGGGAAATTACTGGCAATATTTTCTCAACTTTTTTTTTATTTACAAAATATTCACCTTGCTACTCCGCTATTACGTGCAAGAAAACCAAGCCAGTGCTACCACTACTGCCCCAAAAAACGCATATAAATCCCACAAACTTAATTATCCTTAATTATCACACAAACACTGACCCGGAGCATCTTGTAGGGATCGAAACGCGTCAGTATTTCTGTGGTGTAAGAGATAATTAAATTCACAAAAATATTATTATAATGCTCTATCTACTGATCAGTTTGAAGTCGGTGCTAGTCCAAGTGATAGTAGGTAGACAGGGTAGTCGGATTAGGCTAGATATTACCCTTCAACCAGTAGGCTTATTGTCTAACTCGCTCGCAATCGCCATCGTCTTCGTTTTGACAGTTTTTGTGTGGGCTGACAATTGGCATCGGAATCAGCTAGCTGTCACATTCATACAAGAACTGTCAAAATGAACACGATGGCGATTACGAGCGAGTTAGACAATAAGCCTACCGATCAGTAGGTAGGAAGCGCTATTTTTGCTTTTTTAGTTTTTTTATACTTAGAAAGTTTATCAAAATGTCCAAACTCCTTCGTAATCTCAGTTTCGCAATAAATGCATAATATATAATTAATATCTAAATAATTATATATTATAACTTAAATGAAATGAAATGAAATATTATATTGCGAGAATACCATTCACAAGTTGAAATCGACACCTTCCTTTTTAGAAGTCGTCAAACAGTTTTTACAATGAGGAAAATAACAGTAAAGGTGGAAACACATTGTTTTAACACGCGACGCGACCCGATGCAACGCGACGCGTGTTAAGTCGAATCAAATTGTATTATTTTCTACTAGCTGTTGCCAGCGACTTCGTCTGCAAAGAATTCGTTTATCGCTATCCCGCGGGAACTACGCAATTTTCCGGGATAAAAAGTAGCCTATGTGCTATTCCAGACTTTTCTCTATCTATGTGCCGAATTTCATCCAGATCCGTTGGGCCGTTCTGGCGTGATTGAGTAACAAACAAACAAACATCCATCCATCCATCCATACTTTCGCATTTATAATATTAGTTAGATTAGATGACCAGAACCACACTATGAACATCCGACGCGACGCCATGCGCATACATTCGTTGCATCGGGTCGCGTCGCGTGTTAATAATGTGTTTCCACCTTAATATTTCAACTACCCGCTACCAGCTTAACACCCCCGATGCAACGGCCGTCCGTTTAACCCCCATAACAGCAAATTGAATCACCCGTAGAGAATCAAACGTGAGCGATTAGTCCAATCCCGTCGAGCTCTGAAAGAGCCGTCGCTGGTGTACAGAATAGCGCCGCAAACACTGCACCTACTGACTAGGGATTGCCAGAAATACCACATACGGGTATCTGGTTGGGTGATTTCTCGTGGTCCTACAAATCCTATTAGACCACGAGGTAGACGTAATTTCTGTCTGACCTACTGTGTACCTATGTAATGGTTGCCGATTATTTAAACCTGTATATTTCTCAGAAGCTTTGAAATGACCATCCTGTATTAGGTTAGGTTAGGTTAGTTTTATAGCAATCCTGGACAACATACTTTTACTAAGTATATCCAGAACAATATACATCTGTTCTGGTTTAGTTTAGGTTGGTTTGGTTGTGGTTTCGTTAAAAAAAAATACATTATAATTTACCTAAAACTGTCAAGCAAAGATAATTTTTATTGAAACAGTCAGAAAATTTATGAAAAAAGAATACCTATCTGGTAAATGTCACAAAAATAAAGAATAAATAATAATAATAATACTAATAATACTAATACATACTAATACTAATACTAATACTAATACATACTAATACTAATACTAATAATAATACTAATAATACTAATACTAATAATACTAATAATAAAAATAGATTAAAACTATAACATGAAATGTCACAAAATCAAGTAAGGGTGCGACCACACCGCCGCCTAAAAAACGGTGACGTGTCGGAATCGCAACATAATGGATGAAGAAACGGTGAGAAAACGTGTCGCATACGACACGTCACTGCGTATACGCGGCGGTTTGGTCGCACCCTAACACAATAAACATTATTGAGAAAAGTTAATTAACAACTAAAGCTTGCGATTAACTTTTTCTATTGCTGTCCCTCTCCCATTGGCGTAAAAAGGCTCGTGTAACCTGACATTAATTATTTCACATGACGATAAACCGATAAGAGTTCCATTTTTGCCAACTTAGATACGGAACCCTAAAAAAACTGAGGTTTGCCGAAAATTCAATACCTAATATGCACCTACAGGTAGGTCATGCAACAGTGAATTCGTCAATACAGACAGAGCACAGAGGATTTTATCGCGATAACACCTTAAAACGGGTTAAAACCAGTTAAATAAAATACCCCAACCCTCCACCTGCTGCAGACTTATTTGCCAAGCGTTGTCGCGCAGAATTCGTAATACCCCACCGTGGTAGCTGCTATTAATCCCGGGCCCTGATTCACAGGGAATGCTTTATTACACAAGTCTTACAGATGTCACAGATCTCATAGGATACCTAAATATTGTGCGCGAGCAAAACACAACTGAGTCAAGCCAAGGATAGAATAATTTCCTACGTTTAATAAAGTGAATTCGGTAACATAGATAACCCAGCATTTTATTAGTAACAAATAAACAAGTCAAAATAAATTTAAGAGTTAATTTCTAAGGGGTAAAACCGTAAAAATAAATATAATAAAATCAAGAAGTAAAATTCTTGATTCATTTGATGGTACCTACCATTTGAAAAACAGCGCCTTCTCTCGTCTCGGGTGAGCAGTAGGACATTTTCCACGGAAGTTTGTAATTGTGTCGTACAGACAGATCATTCAAACAGACGCTTGGCGACAAAAAATCGCTTAGTAACAAGGTCACGTGATAGCTGGTACTGGTACTGGTCATAAAAAAATTCGAAGGCTTACTCATCTACTATAGCTGGTGTAGCGGTATAGCAAGCATCACAGAATGATGAGGATTCGGGTTCGATTCCCAGCCGTAGCTTTGCTTGTCGGATTTTTCTATGTTCTAATTTTCAGCGTCCTTTAGAAATTTACCTTGAAACCGGTTAAAACCAGTTAATGCCTCAACCCTCCACCTGCAGACTTATAAGACTTATTTGCCGAGTGTTGTCGCGCGGAATCCGTAATACCCCACGCGGTCGCCGCCATTAATCCCAAGCCCTGATTCACGGGGAATGCTTAATTACTACAGCACTTACAGATGACTCGGCCGATTTACGACCGCCATATTGGATGCTGTGACGTATGATTTCAGGACTTGATTTGTGGGTTTATAACGCTGAGTGGTGTCCGGTGGGATAAGCGTTTCAGTATCCAGTCTTTTCAGGGAACATCGTGGCGTCACTGGTGACGTGGTGACTCGTGTTCTAAGTTCTTAAGCAGGTATTTTGATGCGGTTTTTTTAATAGATATAGAGTGAATCAAGAGGAAGGTTTATATATGTATAATACATGCATAATATACCGTGCGAAGCCGGGGCGGGTCACTAGTCTAACTAATCTAACTAATATTATAAATGCGAAAGTATGGATGGATGTTTGTTTGTTACTCAATCACGCCAGAACGGTCTAACGAATCTGGATGAAATTCGGCACATAGATAGAGAAAAGTCTGGAATAGCACATAGGCTATTTTTAATTTTATCCCGGATAATTCCCGCGAGATAGCGATAAACGAATTCTTTGCAGACGCAGTCGCAGGCAACAGCTAGTAAGTATTATAAAGCCGAAAGTTTGCTTGTTACTTCTTCACGCGCGAACGGCTGGTCGGATTTGGATAAAATTTGGAAAGGAGATAGCTGATACCCTAAATTAACACATAGGCTACTTTTTATCTCGGAAAATTGCACAGTTACCGCGGTATAGTGATAAACATGTCACAGGTCGTAGCTGCCTAAAGTCGCAACTTAAATATTCCTGAATATAAACTATCAACTTCAGTTCTTCAATCTAATTCGACGCGGACGAATAGTAATAAATAAAAAGCTTGTAAGTCAATAATAAAATGAACGCTGGAGTAGGTCTGTTGTCTGCTTGTCTTAAAGCCTTAAGAGTTACGCCATCGACTCTAACAATTGCGACATGGCTTGTGAAATGTCAGCAATAACGTGCTCAGCATGCAGGTGCAGTAATGCAGTTTGGCCGCTGCAGTAAATCGTAGAGGAATGCTATTCCCCACCGCCGGTGTGGCCAGCTGTTACCTACAATATGAATGAACGGTTTCGGGGAACGTGTTTCTTCGTGCGTTGTGAGGAAGTAAATGATTCGTGAGGAAGTGTAAGATTCAATGTTTTTGGAGGCTTTTGAGTCTTGAAATGTTGGTTGCTATACTTCATTTAATTTAGGATGAGAAACCACAACAACATTTTATTGCGGTTCGTGAACTATAATCTCTTAACAATTTGTACTAGAGTACAATTGGCGACACGCAAATAAAGTGACATTAAAACAATTTTATTTTGCGGCTGCCAAACTATTGCACTGTACTATTTTCTAGGTAAGAAATAGTTGACCAGACGCAATATAGTGCTATTGTGGTTTCTCATTCTAAATTAAATGAATTATAGCTGCTGCCCGCCACTTCGTGCGCATTATTTGTTAGTTATGTTGCTTAAGGATTTTTAATTGGTTCAGTAGCTATTACAAGATTTTATTACCTACTAGCTTCTGCCCGCGACTTCGTCCGCGTTAAATTAGCAATTGACATGTTTATCGCTATCCCGCGGAAACTATGCAATTTTCCGGGATAAAAAGTAGCCTACATTTCAATCTAGGGTACCAGCTATCTCCGTTCCAAATTTTATCCAAATCCGTTCAGTCGTTTCAGCTTGAAGAAGTAACAAACATACACACTCATTCACATCGTCACATCGTCACAAACTTTCGCATTAGTAGGAGTCGAATTTAACTTGCAATCTCACTATCCTACTAATATTACAAATGCGAAAATTTGTGACGATGGATGGATGTTTGTTACACTTTCACGCCAGAACGGCTGAAGGGATTTGGATGAAATTTGGAACAGATACAGATTATGGTCTGGAACAACACACAAGCACCTTTTTATCCCGGAAAATTGCGTAGTTCCCGCGGAATAGCGATAAACGAATTCTTTGCAAACAAAGTCTCGGGCAACAGCTAGTGTTACATACCTACATGTATTTATGTATATAAGCATAAGTTATGATGAGTTCTGTTGGTTTAAAAAATGCCTAAGAATATGTTAGGGTACGAGTACTTCTGTAGATTATAATTGATTGAAAATAATTATGTTTATATGTCCGGGTGGAATCTTGAATCGATTGAACTGAAATTTTGCATATTTGAGTAAGATGGATGACAATAGAATAATCTGGTACTTACCTACTTAGTGGAGTTCTGGTGACCCAGACAGGCGGGCAACCCCGAAATCCGATTTTCGAAGTTCGTATCACACCGTCCCTCTCATTCTCAAATTAATAACTATTAGTGAGAGTGGAACGGCACGAAACGAACTTCGAAAATCGGATTTCGGAGTATAAGGCCAAGATCGTCTCCGCAGGAGGGAACTCTTGGTCAGATTGACTTGAAATTAGGGAAACATAATGTAGGAAAATCTTTATAGGTACGGGTGTTTAGCCGAACTAATTAACTCAACCACCTGGGCCTTATTTTATAAAGCTATCTATACCTAAGTCTCTATCTAACACATAGAGTCAGAAAGAGACTTCCGCTTGTAAATTTGTAACTTGTCGCTTTATAAAATAGGGCCCTGCTAAAATATTCCGGAAAAACAAAGGCTTTTTATTCAGGCCTAAAACGTACCCATGATTAAACTTAGGCATAATACTCTCCATAGTCTGGCAATACCAGCAAGTAATACCATACGGCATACCATACCACCCACGAACGTAATAAGGACGTCGTCTGGGATATCCAACCTAAATTGTTGGCAATTATACACGTCCACATACCTATTCCGTAGCAGGAAGTTATTGCTGAATAATTTGCAGCAATAAATTTGGTTGCACGTCTAACGTTACTTGGCATTTCAAGTCAGGGTAGTTACGTCCCTGTCTAACTGGGTTATAAGACAGAGATGAATGTAACTGCAAAGACTTAGTGTAGGTAGTGATTAAATTGCTGTTTTGTTTTATTGTTTTTTTTTTAAATATCATCATCATCTACAGCAGGTAATTATTTTTCCTTATCTTAATGGTTGTCTGGTTAAGATCGCTATAAAGCGATAAGACCACCTAATTGTCTACCTTGTCTTTTTTATTTTTGTCAATGATATTTCATAGTACTAGTAAATTGCGTTTGAAAAACGTTCCCTCTGTCAACTGTCACATTGACTGTCACGGACTACTCATACTGTGGCTTGTTTGAGGTAAATGAGACAATTGGGTCATTTATGAATCTTCAACTCGGGCGCGGCAGTGTCATATCTACTCCCAGTTTTTATGTAATATCATTGATTTTTGTAATTTTATTGTACTAATTTGTGGTACGCAATATTTTGAATTTGTATTGTGTACATAAGTACACATACATTCATTCATACATACACAGATCTCGTCTTTATCCCTTACAGCGTAGACAGAGCTTAGGCTAACAAGACCAATGCCATGTTTAGCATTATTGCAGACGCATAGGTGGAAAGAGGAATCTATGCTACCAGTGAGTGTACAAGTATGTAGCAAGAATCATAATCAGACTTCTATTAAAATATGTTTATTTCACAATATCAACTTTCGTCAAACACAATCTTTTTGCCTTGGAATGGTAAAAGACCTGATTTCTTCTTCTTAGCTTCCCACGAAGGATGCAGTTTTTCAACTTTAGCTTCATCATTTCTCCCTCTAAACGAATCATTTTTACCTTTGAATTGACTATCATTTCTATTGCCCTTAAACTGTGACTCTTTACCTCTAAGTTGATCATTCTTACCTTTGAATTGGCTATCATCTCTTCCTCTATACTGTGAATCATTTCTACCATTAAATTTGGAATCCTTTCTATAACTATCATTGTAATTGCTATCACCTGAATAAGATTTGTTTCTAAATCCTTGAGAATCATTATGTCTGCTATAGTTGCCTTCTCTGAAATTATCTCTTGGTTTGATTTTAGGGGCATGACCAAACATGACTGCTCTCCTTAGCTTTCTATTGCCTTGTTTATGTATTTCTTTTACTTCATCAGGCTGTCTTGGCTCAACTACTGACATGTAATTTTCACCTGTTGATGTTAAAAAGAAAGGATCAACAATTTTTGTTTCCGAAATGCGCGCTTCACTTGTATCTTTCTTGAAATTCCTTGAAATCAGTTTCTCATTTAATTTCTTGTTCTTGTTTGGATCTCTTGGTTTTATAGGCTTTTTGATTTCAGGTTTGCTTTTGGTCTGTGCACTAGGTTTTGCATTATTTGATAGTTTCTGATTAGTTACTGTTTTAGGCTTAGCATCCTTTTTAACAGGACTGGGAGGCACAGACTTCTCCACATTTGTATCCTCATCTTCACTTTCCTCTGAATTTTTTTTCTCTTCATCCATTTCTTCATCTGCTTCCATTCTTTCTTCAACACCTTCATCACTTTCATTGTTTTGCTCTTCACACCCTGAACTTTCATCATCATTAATGTTCTCATCCCCAGAATCTTCTCTTTCTTCTGCCGACTCAGCTTCTCCACCAGATTCCACATCATCATCACCGGATGCTTCTGATGCTGCTGGTACATTGGCATCACCCTTTAGACCAATTTTCAGGTTTTCAACTTCCCATTCACCTTCAGCATTTATTACCTTTTGTTTTTTATCTGGAAATTAAATAAAAACATTTTGTTCACTTCTGTTAATCAAATGAAATTTATTATTTTTAAGAGAAATCCCTTAGTGATTCAAAAAACCACAGACAAGAACTGAAACTTTTAAGATGCTCTTCTTTTCCCTACACCACCCATAGCAGATTCCCGGTCATAGCTTTACTTTTCCTGCTATGGGTGGCGTAGAGGTATAGCACACATCATGGTATGATGAGGATCTGGGTTCGTTTCCCGGCTATAGCTTTACTTTTTGGATTTTTCTATGTGTTATAATTTTCAGTGTTGTTTAGAAATTACTAAAAATAAAAAATCAAGAAGTAAAATTCTTACCCGCAACCCCCCACTTTACACCATAGGGAACTATTTTATACAGTAAAAATATTTTATTTTATTTAATTAGTTGGCAGTCTCAGTGCAGTAATAAACCATAAAACTATAGTTTATAAAAATAATTACCTTTCTTCATTTTTTGCTTCTCCAAAGCCTCTTTCTTCATCTTCCGCCTCTCTAATCTAGACATCAGCAAATCACTGATAGGTATGTCAGAAAATGTGTTCCGTATATACTTGTATTTTTCTTGTAAACTCTTATGAAGCAACAGTCTGGCACAAGCTTTATCTTGATCCACTATTGGCTTGTTTAAATAATCTTGGAGGTTGCCAGTATGTGTAACGGCAAATTTGGCCAAGATTTTAGGTTTGATTTTCTGAAAAAAAAAATAGTTAGTATTTTTTATTACCAAATCAGACAAAAGGTAAAGGAGTGAAATGTTACAACTTACTTTCATGATTAGGACTTCGTTAACTGCGGATTCAGCTTTTTTTTTCAACTTTGCTTTTAGCTTTTCTGGACATTTTTTCTCTGTGAACGTTTTGGCTTTTCTTGTTAGCTTGTGTATGACTTGTATTTTGGCTTGGTTGAAGTTTCTCTTCATTTGAATAACCTGAAAATATAATTTAAACAAACTTTTAAGTTGCTGCACTTGACTGCCAGTGTAAAATAAAATATTGTTTATTTGCCATCTAGTTTAACATCATGACAGGATTACTTATGATATGAACACCATACTAGGCTGAACCTGTCTCATGAGATCCAACAGTATACATGTTAGCACGGTTTACGTAAAAAAGTATGCAATGTTGTGTCATTTACAGATACATTCGAGGATTTTAATCGTTGTCATAGTGAAGTAAAGCCATATCGACAAACAATTTCAACAGTATTATTCACATTGACATTTTGCGACAAGGTTCTATCGTATTCTGTCCGCGCGAGTGTACATTTTAGATAGTATTTTATTCTAAATACTACAGGCTACCAGAGGTTATCGTCAAGAATAATAACAGCAGGAAGTACTAACCTCATTATTAAAAGCTTGTTTTACTGCCCCAACCTCCATTACGCACGCAAAATGTGAAAAGTTTAATGATCACAGGTTATGTTCAAGAACTATTTAGTCTAGCAACTAAGAGCTACAAATAGAGTCGCAACTGGATTTAACTTGAAATATAGGAATAAATAAATATTTTTTAATTCAATATTTACGGAATAAACTTGAAAATAATTCATTCAACACGGCCCGAAACTAAAGAACCACATTGAAATTTGAATGTCAATTTTGACAAATGACGGCTGTTGTGACCATGTCATGTTGTGATTGTGACATTCAAGAACTATTCAAGAACATGTTATTTGTGCGACAGTGGTCGTGTGACAAATTTATAAAATATCGTTGGATGAAATTTTAGTCTTTAAATAGATTTTTTGAGTAAGAAATCAGTTTTTACTGAATTGTGTTTTATTAAATTTTAAACTGGCTTTAAATTAAACTATAACCGGGTTTTACACTATCTCAAACAGGTTATGAATTTCGTTCAGAAAACAATAATATAAAAAAGTGAAATTAACGAAGTCAAAGAAAGAGATAATCATAAGGAATAATACACCAGAAGCTTCTGCTAACAAATCATAGTTTTTCAAAATTGAACCGCAAAAACCTGCAAATTAACAATTTCTACGGTATCCAAGTGCAACCCAAAGAAATGTCTATGTTATCTGTGTCCATTCTTTCTGAACGTATCACGATTCTTTCGTCGGATCTGTCAATCCGTAATGTACGTAAATATTTTTTGTGAAATTAAATTGACTTTTATTCGTTAAATCCTGAAAGATTTCTTACGTTACACACTGAAAATAGATTATCAATAGGTGTGCTTATAGTTATAAATTCATATTTTGGTGCTTACAGTTCAAGTATTCTGGTTTTTCAGCATGGCTCCCCGGTTTGAGATCGCGGTTGGTCTGCGAAAAGGCCACAAAACCACAAAAATCTCCGCTGGCCGGAAAGGAATCACAGACAAGGCCATCAAAATCCGCCCTGCCAGGCTAAAGGGGGTAAGTTAAAAGCTGAATTTGGTATTAGGTGAGGTTATGTTTGTGTACAGTGATAACTTCAGCAATTATTGATTTTGAATTTAATATCGCAAGTTTTTTATTTTACCGATTGAATTTTTAATTAATTTATCGTCTCAAAATATCTGACTGCTTTTCAATATAAAATATCTTAGTAAATTCAATGTCACTTGCATCTGCAACAATCGTTTCATTATTATTATTTATTCCTACAACAATCATCTAAGCAATACTTCTAAGTCCTTTATTATTGACAACTTTACAACCAAGCGCAAATTTTCACCACTTTATTTAGATCCCCCTTAAATTCTTAGTTTCTTAGCTAAGAAGAAACATAACTAATTTTGTTTCTTTCTTTTGCTAATTAATCCAGTAGTGTTTATAACCATCTTCAAAGGAGAAAGTTCTCAATTCAATTTGGTTGTATTTATTGTACTAACTGTTGTTGCTTTGCTTGCAGCTCCAGACTAAGCACTCAAAGTTTGTGCGCGACCTGGTTCGCGAAGTCGTCGGACACGCACAGTATGAAAAGAGAGCTATGGAGTTGCTTAAGGTAATTTTTTTTTATGACTCCCTGGTTACTGTCATTATCCCAGCAGCAGGATGATGTTAATGATGTTGGATGGGGACGCCTAGCTGGGTCAGGCGGGCTGTTGATCCTCTTCGGCATTCATTCAGCCCAGTTCCCCTTGGACGGAGCCGCCGGTTACTGTCCCAGCAGTGCTCTCACACACCAACTCTCCTCGAATCTTCTTATTCTCCTGCTGAACGAAAGGACATCTTTTATTTCGATATCCCCTAGCTCATCCTCCCTCAGTTCGTCACTCCAGAATGCATCTCTCCGCGTGCCATGTACATGACACACTCAGTGAGGACGTGTTTGCTTGACTCCTCCTTCTCACAGTTTGGACAGGAGGGGACCAGTGCAGCAGCAGGGCAGTATTTCTTAATCTATGGTCTTTGGACCACTGGGGGTCTGTTAGTATAGGTATATGTATATAGGTCTGCAGGCTCATTTCTGGATCATCCACCAAATGTCTAGTAGTAGCTTTGTGTAGATTCGTATTTTTACTAGGGGGTCCTTTAAAGTTGTGCTTGATTTCCTAGGGTCCATGGTTGATAAAGGTTAAGCAACACTTGATTATATATAGAGTACGCAATCTATGTAATCAAGGCTTTGCACGGGTGCAATAAGTATTTATCTACTATATTATGCATGTTTATACACACTATCTATAAAAAAAACTGCATCAAAATCCGTTGCAGTTTTTATTTTTTAATCAAATTTTTTTACGAGGCTTAAGTGTTGCGTGGTTTTAAAGATCTAAGCATACATAGGGACAGATAGACAGTGATTGCTTACTTTGCTTTAGAAGACATTGTCTTATTTATGCAACCTTTTTTAAAAAAAAAAAAAATAACAACAACTGACTAGTCCAGGGGCGTAGCGTGCCTTGGTGGGGCCCCGTATAAAAAATTATTTGGGGGCCCTTATGAAGGGTAAAGATTTCTCACATTTATTTTTGCTTACGCACGTCGGGGGCCCCCGTGGCCCGGGGGCCCCGTATAATTGATACGGCAGATACGGCGGTAGCTACGCCCCTGGACTAGTCGTCATTTTTTGCCGACTATTCGCCGACTAGAAATAATGCCGAATAGTCGGTTTCCCCAACTAGTCGGCAAGTAGTCAGCCAATCTCTATAATATACCTTACCTACCCAACCAGAAATAATTGTATTTTATTTTATTAAGTTTACTTTTGGTTTAGGCCTTATAAAATGGATAACTCACATATAAAAGACGAGTAGCTAAAGCTCAACATGTTTCAGACTAATTCATAGTCCTTCCACCTTGAGCGTTCGCCCCGGCGGCAGCGAAACAAACATGTTCAAAGTGGGCCTAATAATTTTTTTTTTCTCATTCTTCTGTAATGTGGCGATCTGTGAGTGATCACAATGAGCCATCCCTTTGTCAATTACTGGTGCTCGTCATCGACCAAGGAACACTCCATCGAGCATCCCATCAAGAGCTGTACTAATAATGTACAGATTATATTATAAATTAAATTTTTTTCTTGAATTTGTAACAAAGACATACCTATTCAGTTCAATCCATTCGTGCCAGGGGGGTTACCATGACATCTTAATGCGATTCAGTTTAGTTTCGCTCGCTGTTAGTTTCATACTAAAAGGGACAGCTAAAACTCGAACTGAGTCAGAATTAGGACGTCATGGTAAGGCCCCAGCTCTTGTGAATCAACCTGTATCTTATGTAATGTACCTAATGCCACTTCCAGGTGTCTAAGGACAAGCGCGCGCTGAAGTTCCTCAAGCGTCGCCTGGGCACCCACATTCGCGCGAAGAGGAAGCGTGAGGAGCTAAGCAACGTGCTCACTCAGATGAGGAAGGCTGCCCACGCTCACCACTAAGCGACAATATAATTAATTAAAAACAAACTGCCTTTTATTTGTGGATCGTGGTCGCTTTGGCTTACATCGGGAAACAGCAGGGTAATACATACATACATATCGTCACGCCTCTTTCCCACAGGGGGAAACAGCAGGGTAACTATTTTGACCGTCTGCATTGGATTGAAATGACAGTTCTTGTAAGAATGTGCCAGCTAGCTGATTCCGATGCTAATGGTCAGCCCATACGTGACCTGTCAAAATGAACACGATGGCGATTGTGAGCAAGTTCGACAATAAGCCTACAGGATGCAGTCATGTTAGAGTAAGCAGAGATATTTCTATGAACAAAAAACCTGTAGTGTGTAGGTTGGGGTCAATGTTAATAGATGGGTCCTCGCGGAGCAAATCTGCATGATTTTGTTTGACAGTCTCGAATTCGAACTGAAAATGGCTTCTTGGCGAGGTGGCTCGCTTTGTGGGGACTACAGATGTGTAAGTTGCCAAAAAGTTTGCGAACATTTCACAAGTGATAAAGCAGTTTCATATTGAAAATGGAAAGATAAAATTCCCACAAGTATGAGAGAGAGAGAGAGATATTTTTTTGCAAAATGAATTCAATATTATCGTTTCTGCTCTTGTACACTAAACTTGTTCGTAACAAAAAATTAACCACTATGTGGTAGTTACGTACTGTACTGTGCCTTATCCACTCCTTACAGGTGGCGGCAAATAAGTAAAACGTGGAGGGGATATGCGCAGTATGAAAATGATGTTGTTTTTCATACTGCGCTTATCCCCTCCACGTTTTACTTATTTGCCGCCTATTATACGCCATATTGAGAAAAAAAAAGTAGATTTTTAGCGCTGGGTTGCCATAAACTAAATCATGGCGCCTCTGGTACTGAACGAATCTGGCATCCATTCAATGTGCGATATAACTTGCTTTGCTCAATTACCGACGCCGATTGTAACTTAGTTACATTTATCAGCTCATGTTTTTGTAAAATATAGATTTAGTTACGTAAATACGTTACAGTAATAGGGGGTCCGGTATAAAGGTTATCGAGTAGCGTCTAGAACCTTCTATTATCATAGTTATAAATAATTAGTTAGGTATTGACTTTATCTATGCGTTTCCAAGCAATTTTTTTTTTCATCTGTCGATTTTTTATTTTGCATAGGTTTTAAGTAGTAAGTTGAAAATAAATTGTGTTATTTGGAGCCATGTCGCATTAAAAACTATAGGTTGAGAAAATGTTAGGAAAAGGGGCGGGCCCGAGTAAAAGTGCCGCTAATAAAGATAGCAATAATGTACTGACTGTAAGTAAGTAAGTAAGTATACCTATCTAACTAATTAATTTAGAAATAATGTTTCAGTCAAAATTTCATTTTTATATTAATACAAACTTTTTTGCTGACATTACTTGCATTGTCATTGTCATCCATCCTACATGTGTACCAAATTTCAAGTCAATCAGACCAACCGTTGAAGAGTTCCCTCCTGCTGAGACAATCCTGGCCAGGTCGCCAGAACCACTACCATATTATTGTATTGTCAGCTGACTTACTCGAATAAGTATGCAAAAATTTCAGCTCAGTGTCTCAAACAAAAATGTGCGAGGTTTGTAATAAAAATGACGATTTAATCCATATTCTGGTGGAATGTGACCGGTATAAGCATGCTAGAGAGAAGTACCTGGAGAACCTAAACATGCATAATGGTGGAGTAAACGTTTTGCTGGCTTGCCCTTCGTCGGATAAAGCTCTTAGGATTATATAAATTTGTGCAGCATTCCTTCATAACCAGAGCATCTGACTGGGGGAAGGGATGCTGCATGAAATGTTGATCTCCGATCCTCTTGAGTCCTCCCATGAGGCCGACATCACCCCTGTGTACTAAAGCCTCTTTAAAATATAAGAAAAAAAAATCAGCTCCATCGGTTGAAGATATCTGCTTCAAAATTGAGTCGCAAGATTCCACCCGGACAAACAGACTACATAGGTCACCCCATCGCACCATGATGAAGAATCGCGAATCGATTCGAAACTGTCGGACCTTTTCCGAAGTAATAAAACGTGAGTTATCCGTTTGTGTACACTAATATGACAGACTACATAGGTAACCAAGGGCATAAATATAATGTAACTTAGTTTAGTTACGTTACCAAGACCTCAAAACCATCTAGAAACACCTTTATGCCACAAACAATAAGGTCGGTGATATAATTATAGGTACCGTTTCACAAGATGGCCGTATCGATATTTAGTTATGCCCTCGACTGTACATCACACTAAACTAAGTTAGGTAAGTTCAGACGTCAGTCATAGACTGCAGATACATTAAGAAAATAAATTAATAGTACCTACGTACGTCGTTTTGTTATTGTTATTCCATGAATTTATTTACGCAAAAACAGTGCGAGTGAAGGCGCGGTTGCTTATAAACAATTTACATCATATTGGTCGATTGACCCCGAGGGGGCCAAGTTTTCTGATAGCGTTTGATTGCTCCGAGGGTCATGATGTAACGATTTTGCTGGATCCATCATTGAGTATGGAAAATCACGTATTAGATCGATCGTTTTCAAAAAAGTGCACTAGGTATTCATTTTTGTAAAAAAATTACCTCATTTCCTTAGGAATATTTTTTAAGTGCTTACCTAGTTACTTATAGGTAGTTACCTACTCAAATAAAAATAAGGGAAAACACCAACCCCATTGAAAAATAATCTTAAATAGGTAGGTACCTAGTACTCTAATGCCCTTTATCACAATAGAGTTGCTTTTTGCACCCCTTGCCTCCAAAGGCCTAGCTAGGGCGACCGCTCCACTTTCTTTACCTTACCGCCGATCCAGTCCAGCCCTTTGAAAGCACAGGTACAATTTTTATGTGAAAATCCCACTCGTAAGTGGTGAACATGCGCTGAATTGGAAATGGCTCAGAAGAAAATTTAGCTCTTAATTAAATTATTCAACTTAAGTTTAAGTTTTGTCTCTTTCCACTTTCGAATGGCAAACATCGGACCCCTAATCGGATCTCAACGATATTGTCATGTTTTAAATGTAGGTAAGCATTTTAATAAACAAATTCAAGACAATTCTGAAGGTACCGGCCAAAAACCTAGTCCTGAAGCAGGAAACGTGAGGCCAACTTACCTGTTAGACACGTACGATATGCATTCATAGCGTTTTTTGTGCGAGGAAAAGAGACTAAGTACTTAATTCTGCATGAGTTCGACAGGGATGCAATGACTCAGGCAGACATCCGAAACGAATGGTAACGATATTAAAGACTAGCTTCTGCCCGCGACTTCGTCCGCGTAGAATTAGCAATTGACATGTTTATCGCTATCCCTCGGGAACTGTGCAATTTTCCGGGATAAAAAGTAGCCTATGTTTCAATCTAGGGAACCAGCAATCTTCGTTCCAAATTTTATCCAAATCCATCCATTCGTTTTAGCGTGAAGAAGGAACAAACATACACACTCACTCATTCACATCGTCATAAACTTTCGCATTTATAATATTAGTAAGTAGGATGACTGTTGATCCTTTATTACAATTTTTCTGATGCAACTATTTTTATCTCTTATCTTTATCTCGCTATATCAAATTCTTAGGCCTGCTAACCTTTAAAAACTTCTACATGTGGTAAAGCAAATATTGTTTGTTTGTTTATACGTTTTCCCTACCGACTTACCGAGAACTGTAATGTGCTTAATACGTTCATAATTGGAGTAATCGGCAATACGAGACTTGTGCACACGTTCCGACATACGAGGACACAGTTACATAACTATGGTTCTTGAAATGTTATACCTAGGGAGTCTCAGTCCTTGAGTGGCGATCACGAACCGGAAGACGCAGTGTTGGCAGGCCTCCCACTAGGTGGACCGACATCGTGAAAGTTGCGGGAAACCGGTGGATGCAGGTGGCGACTTGCCGTTCATTATGGTGTGCTAAGGGGGAAGCCTTTATTCAACAGTGGAAGACTTCAGGCTGATGATGATGAGTCAGTCAGCGTCGTTATACTTAGTTTGAAACATCCAAGTCTTTGGAACTTTGATTTGAAGTATATAAATTTTCTACTTAAATTTACTTCTACTGAAGGACCTTTAAGTTTAATGTCGCACATCAGATTCGCCAGTTTTAAGTTATGTAACCAAATAATGCTTAATTCATTTAATTTTCAGTTTTGTAAGTCCTTCTACGCTCTCTGGAAAAATCGTTGTGTCCTTAAAATGTTGCATTATTAATGACTGTAAGAGCAGCAGTTTAAAAATATGTAAACATCAACAAGGTTTCAAACATAAATGTACACACACCTTATTACTGTGTCAATAAGATTGATATACATAGTATTGTTATTGTAACTTTACATGGAACCATTAACTAGCTTCAATTGTTTAGCACAACATTTTGATTAAATTTGGTACGTCACCATGACAACAATAATACATACAAACTTTAATAAAGTATTTTATTAATGTCTTAATAGTATAGTAAACTTATCTAATTTGATGTTATACAGACCAAATATACACTCAAATTCCATAAATTTTGAAAAAAATCTTTCATCACATTTAATACCCATGAAGATTATTATAATTCAAAGCCGATTAGTTACATAATTTCATACTTTCTAATTCATCGCTATGGTAATCAACAGGAATATAAAGGTATTTAAAATTACAAGTAATTTTCCTAAAGGAGATAACAGAATCACAAATGTAAGGCTGATATAGAGAAATATTATAAATTTTAACCATTCGTTTTCAGCTCTGTGTAAATATGGCCTTGTTGTTTTGAAGAATATCAATTATTTAGGCCTACTACATTAAAATCAATACATTTAGCATAATATTCTTATTCCATCACTTTAGTGTTAGATTAGAACTAGTAAAATAATGTTATGCTAATTTAGCTAAAATGTCTTCAAATAAACTTCCCAAACAATGAAAATAATGTTATTGAATACTTTGCAATATGTAAATGCAGATTGGTTCGCATGGCAGTTATGGCAAACGCTACCATGTTCAAGCTACCATGTTCAACTTTACCGGCAACAAAAAGGCATGGAATTTAAATTGATTAAAATGTAGGTATGTCTCATGTTTGTGAAATGTTTAACCATTTCTAAATGCATCCACACTTGAATAATACTTCTAAAGTACCGACAAATATTAATAACAAATCACTGAGACTATTAAGCAATAAATTGTACAATATAGTAACTAACAAACTGGAAGGACCTATTTTATCTTAATGAGATTATAAAAACTAAAAGACCCTCCAACAATCTGATAAAAGTATCACCAGTTTAACAAAAGCTTCTTTACATATAACATTAAAAGCCAGGTGTCGGAGGTGTGACTTAAAATTAAAACAGTAGAAATTAAACTAGTATGGAACGTTGGAGAATAAGTATGAAACGGATTCTCCGTTATGCGTACGTCGCACAGCCTCAGCAAGCATCATGGAAACATCAATACATTGAATCTTGGGACAGTCCCGCATGTGTCTGTCCTGTGGGATGGTGTTTGTTACCACCACGGCTTCTAAGCATGCATTGTTGATCCTGGAAATAGCGGGTCCAGAGAAGATTCCGTGCGTAAGTATGGCGTAAACCTTGATAGCTCCAGCTTCGATGAGTTTCTCAGCAGCATGGCAGACTGTTCCACAAGTATCGGCCATGTCATCAACTAAGATGGCTGTACGGTCCTTAACATCACCAACTAACACCATGGAAGCCACTTCGTTAGCCTTCTTCCTCTCTTTGTGGATCAAAGCGAACTCTACGTTCAAACGGTCAGCAATAGAAGTGACTCTCTTAGCACCACCAGCATCTGGCGACACCACAATACTCGTCTTCCAGTCAGGAATGTTCTCTTTGATCCATTTCAAGACAGCAGGCTCAGCAAAGAGGTTATCTACAGGAATGTCAAAGAACCCTTGGATTTGCGACGCATGGAGGTCCATGGTGATGATATGGTCAGCGCCAGACACGGACAGGATGTTGGCGACGAGTTTGGCGGTGATCGGCGCTCTGCTTTTGTCTTTTTTGTCCTGACGAGCGTACGGGAAGCACGGAATGACGGCTGTAACGCGGGATGCGGACGCGATTTTACACGCGTTGATCATAATTAACAACTCCATCAAGTTGTCGTTGATCTCGCCGCTGCCACTCTGCACGATATAAACATCTTCGCCGCGCACGGACTCTCCGATCTCGACGCACGTTTCCATGTTGCTAAATTTCTTGGTTACCACTTTTCCTAGATCGATCCCTAGCCGGTCGACGATCTTCTGCGCCAGGTCCGGGTGCGAGCTCCCGCTGAACACTTTGATGTTCGGCATCCTTGTGGTTATAGGTAAAACAAGGTTGTTTAACTTGCTAACTAATAGTTCTTCACCCGATGCAGTTGATGGCATCAGCACTAGACTGAATTGACCCCTCGACCGTCACTCGTGATATGTGCGACGCGAATAACAAGATGAACTATATATGAACGACTAATTAACGATAAGAGATGTATAGGGCAACGTGGGGACTTGCCACTCCGTGCCGTAAATACGCCGTGGTGCACGCACCCGCGCAAGCTCGTTCCTTAAGTTTTTTTTATTAATTTGACAGAAAAAGTGGTGTGACCAGCTTTTTTAACATACCGGAAGTTTTTTTTTACAGAGTAAAGAATACTGACACGTATATTTCAGAGTTTATTTTTCAATTCAAATAGTAAATTTTCTAAATAAATGATTTTAAAATTAACAGTTAAAAAAATACTTGATTTGATCTATAAGTTAGTTAATTTTGTAAACTAGTGATTATAATAATTCTTATTGGTTGTAAATCCGTGAACGTGAATCCGATCACATGTTCTCTGAGTCTGAGACAGAAAATTGACATTGACGTATTTGACGTCGTTGTCTTTCGTTGTTGACAATGTTGACAGTTTTTAAATCCGTTGTTTATTTTTTACGTACGGTGCTGTATTTTTACGATTAACTACGAAAACAAGGATTAAAGTAATACTCTTGTGTAATAATTATACGTAATTATTTGAATCTTTACGTCATTACAGGCCTTATTTGTTACGTTGTGACGAAACAACAACAAAAATGACCGAAGCAAGTGATTTAGATAAAGACGACACTCAGTCTCAGTCTAACACAGAATTGCGTTATAGTTTTTGCAAAGACTGGGTTGAAAAACAGAATAACGAGATTGCGAGAAAGTTATCTCAGCAGAATAAGAACGATATTCAGTTCATAATTCAGACTAACGCGGATCGAAAGAAGTTTTTGCTGTCGGCTGCGGAAGATGTGGCGACTGTCCCCGGCGGTGTGGACGAGCCCTCAGTAGAACCTAAAGCTGTGGTAAGCTTTACACTTATGCAGAGGCGCTACTCCGAAATTCGATTTTCGTAGTTCGTATCACGCCGTCCCTCTCACTCTCTAATTAATAACTATTAGTGAGAACGGAACGGCACGAAACGAACTTCGAAAATCGAATTTCGGAGTATAAGGCCAGGTTGCAGATACGTATTCAGTAAAAAAAAGTAAAATGTTATGGTAATGTGACCAGAGCTTAATGAACATTATTACTTTGGTAATATTACGTGCTACTCAACAGAGTAAAGTTAGCAGTAACAATATACATATATACATATTGAAACACTACTTTTACCAGAAACATAAATTTGCAAAAATTTCCAGTAAAACAGTGCTTGTTATTAAAACATGTCCTTGTTGTGAAATATTTTCAGGCTCTCCATCGATTGCGTAAGGATGTTCAAATGGAATGTGAATGGAAGTCTTGTAACCAGTTATTTGATGACTATGATGAGTTTCAGACTCACTGCCGGAATCATATTTCTGACTTACATGTTTCCGAGAAAGATGGTACAAGTAAGTAATATTAAGAAAATAAATGTAATGCATTCAAAACTCCTCTAGCTAGTTGAATGTATCATATAAATATTGCTTAAAAATTGTGATTAAAAAAATATGACAGCATATTTATTATGTTTAGACTTCAGGGTCAGGTTATTAAATAATTGATTGAATCAGGTGTTATTCAACAAAGGTTCTCAATAAATAATATTAATGAACAAAAAATATTTTACCTTTCTATTCTGCAACCAAAAAAAAAAACAAGAAGGTGGATTAATCCCTTTTGTTCTATGAGGGAAGTTAAAAAAAAGATCTTCTACTCCCCTTTGCCCCTTGGTCTCAAATTAAAAATGGAAAAACAGCCTTATACCTATTTGGCATGGATCCATGTCTGATACCGGTATTTTAATCAAACAAATTAAAAAAAAAGTGACTTAAATATGTATGTGTTTTATGTACAATAAAGAGTTATACATACATACATACTTAACACTATGTTGTTTTTATTCCAGCTTATTACACTTGTCTCTGGGATATATGCAAGCACAAGACCTCTGATTTCGATGAGGTGTGCCGTCACATGAACTATCATGCTTACCATGCAAGACTTTTAGCTATTGGCTTAAATGCGAGAACTACGCTAAACCTGGTCCGTTGCAGGAAAGACTCGAGTCAAAGGAACAAGCTGCCGATATTGAATACTGATTATTGCTGTATGTGGGTTGACTGTGAAGAGAAGTTTAAGTGTATGCAGGTAAACATAAATACTAAGATTATTATTATTATTTTTTTGATAGTTACTGTTATTGTTATGCAATAAAATAGTGAGGTTGAAAGGGGTATCTGATTTGCACTAGATTCTAGTGTTAATTGACACAGGTTTTAGTGACTAGACCACAGAAAATTTACAATATTCTGTTCACAAGCAGTCGCATTATAGCGCAGGATTTTAGCTCTATTGTATGTAACAAAGGACCTAACTGAATACATAGATACAATATTGCCTATAATATATTTTTTAATTTTTTGAGATTTTGCTTTGTATTGGTGGTCCGCACCGCCCATATTGCTGGCAGACTTTCTAGCAGACAATGTTGTTAATTAAGTACAAAATATACCTAATCAATGCTCAGCTAAAACCCATCCAGATAACAGTTTTTTTTTTTCAATTCAAACAATTTATCTTCATAAAACAGCAAAATTTCCCAATTTCCATGGAACTTTCCAGATATTCCTAGACCACGTAAATGTCCACATACATTACGCGTCCCCAAAGCACCAGTGCTCTTGGGCCGGGTGCGGTGCCGCCTTCCCTCGACGGGCGCTGCTGTCCATCCATGTTCGTTCCCATACTGGGGAGAAGGTCATAGCGTGCTACCACTGCGGGGCGCACTTTGCCTCCAACAGGAAGCTGACTGACCATCGGAGGAGACAGGTGAGAAAAGAGACGATAGTTAGTCACTGACTATTTGAGGCTAAACTGACTGATCAGTGATCACTTGAGGGGACAAGTGAGAAGAGACAATTTAGTTAGTCACTGATTATTTGAGGCAAAACTGACTGATCAGTGATCACTTAAGGGGACAATTGAGATAAGAGATAATTTAGTTAGTCACTGACTATTTGAGGCAATACTGACTGATCAGTGAGCACTTGAGGTGACAAGTGAGAAAAGAGACAATTTAGTTAGTCACTGACTATTTGAGGCAATACTGACTGATCACTTGAGGGGACAAGTGAGAAAAGAGACAATTTAGTTAGTCACTGACTATTTAAGGCAATACTGTCTGATCAGTGATCACTTGAGGGGACAAGTGAGAAAAGAAACAATTTAGTTAGTCACTGACTATTTGAGACAATACTGACTGATCAATTGAGAAGATAGGTGAGAAAAGACACAATAGTTGGCTACTGGCCGAAATCGGTCAACCCCTTTGAGCGCTACTGTGCCACAGACAGATACACACACACAGACAACGTCAAAATTATAACACCGCACTTTTTGCTTTTTGGCTTAAAATAGGCACTTTCTCGTTTCAGAATGTTCAACCAACTAACGAGAACACTTGTTCAGTCTGCGGCTTTTCTTACGCTACAGAGTACTTGCTCCGCCAACATGCTCGCCAGCACGTCTCCCAATACGCTTGTACGCTGTGCGATATGTCTGCGCCAACATTGGCCACGTTGGCCCAACATGTGCGCTACAGGCACATTGGCCCTGAATGTAGGATGCATGCGTGCCCGCACTGCAAGCATAAGTAAGTTAATTATCTAACTAATATTATAAATGCAAAAGTATGGATGGATGGATGGATGTTTGTTTGTTTGTTACTCAATCACGCCAGAACGGCCCAACGGATCTGGATGAAATTCGGCACATAGATAGAGAAAAGTCTGGAATAGCACATAGGCTACTTTTCAGACGAATTCTTTGCAGACGAAGTCGCTGGCAACAGCTAGTAAATTATAAGTTTAAAATATAGTTTTATCTACACTGATGAATTTGATTATTGAAGTGATAACATCTTTAGCGGCGCTGAGCGCTTTTTGAGATGGGTAAAAAAATATAATTTCGCGACAGACGTAAGACGAAAGGAGAGTTTAAGTACCAGGATATCAGGATCCTCTAAGAGCTTATTTTGAAATACGAATGAATTGCATTCGATTTTTGAAGTGTTTTTGGTTGAGTCATGGAGCAAAAGTACTAGGACATCAGCACATTATTAGAGGTCTGTCAATATAGATAATACGTACGTTTTTTAGGGTTCCGTACCTCAAAAGGAAAAACGGAACTCTTATAGGATCACTTTGTTGTCCGTCCGTCTTTCAAGACCCTCTTTCTCAGGAACGCGTGGAGGTATCAAGCTGAAATTTATATCAAATAATCAGGTCTACTGCCCCTTAGAGCTGTGAAAAAATCAAACTTCTAAGCCAACGCAATCAAAAGATACAGCCGTTTATGCCGCAAATTTCTGCAAATTTTCGACTCTCAAGGGAATCAAAACCTACAGGGTACTTCCCGTGAACTCAGAATCTTGAAATTTAGTATGAAGGTCGGTCTTATAGCACAGATTAAGGAATAATTGCGAAAACCGTAAATATGTATGTATGTCTGTATATATCAGTGACCAATATTAAGTGACTCCACACTGCGTACATTTTGCTTTGGAGCAGGGCTCTGCTTACACTGGTTTATAGATATTTCTAGATAATGGTACGGAAACCTCGGTGCGCGAGTCCGACTCGCACTTGGCCGGTTTTTTTTTTGTAAGCGGCCAGTACGGTAGGTACGCGTATTGAGCGTCATTGACGTTACAACATTAAAATCTAATCTAAGCTGCTGTTTTCACTTCTGCCGGCACTCCCGGAGTACTACCAGTCGCTCTTTCTGTTGTCACTTTAGATTTAATTCGATTCATTTTTATGTGATCATGTTCGCAGAGCAATAACAAAATCCGATCTCAGCAAGCACATGCAGACCCACACACGCAAAAAGCAGAAGAGAAGACAAGAGAGGGAATCCGACGATACCGACCAAGAAGTAAACACTAAAGCTAAGAAGAAGAAGTATGCATGCCACATGTGTCCGGAGAAGCAGATGAAGGTGTTCTCGAGGGGGAACCGGCTCACGACGCACCTGGAGAAGGCACATGGGGCACAGTGGCCCTTTGGACACAGTCGATTCAGGTAAGATAACTTGTGGGAGTGAATTACTAGAAAAAAAAATTGCCACCGAAAAACTTTTATTCAATGGACAAACTTTCACATCACTACATTACATAGGTACTACATACTATAAAACAACCCTTTCCGCTGTCTGTCTGTCCCTATGTATGCTCAGATCTTTAAAACTACGCCACGGATTTTGAGCGGCTTTTTAAATAGATAGAGTGATTCAAGAGTAAGGTTTATATGTATAATTCTATGCACGAAGTCGCGGGCAGAAACTAGTTTACAATATGAGTAGGATTCAGTGGCGTAACTACAACGTATAATAATATAATGCAAAAAGGAATAAATGTCTTCTTATTCTTATTCTAACGTCAGGGGCCCGCGGCAAGTTTATCAGATGGGGCCCTCCCTCACTATAAAAAGAAAGAGAGAAAGAAAGAGAAACATTTATTTACACACATTCGATAAACGTGGATATAAAATAGGGAGGAATACAATATACTAAGGAATAGTACCGATATGGTGTAAAATGGGCCCCACTCAGCATAATGTTGCGGCAACCGCAACGCTGTTTTTCAGTGGGACCCAGATAAAATTATAAAACTAAACACAAAAAACACACACTGTGGCGACACGAACGCCCGTGGAATGCACTTCACAAAAAAGCTGAAAAAGCTGTATGTATGGCAACACTCAATCGGTGCAATTAAACCAATTAAACCGAAACTAGTCAAGCCAAATGTTGAAGATGTGCATGATGCATCATCTTCCCTCCTGCGCTCAAGGCCAAGCTAGTTCGGGGCCCCGTAGAGCTGGGAGCCCCTGGCATTTTGCCAGCCCTGCCACACTATAGTTACGCCACTGGAGGATTATGTTATGACATTGACTTTTGAATCGATATCCTTATCTCTGTTATCCCCGTTTTTAGGTATCAAATAAGCGAAGACGGTATGTATCGTCTCACTACAACCCGATACGAGATCCTAGAGGTCTCTAAAAAGATAGTGGACGGTTATAGCGGACCCAGAGACTCTCTGTCCAACACATTCGAGTTCAATGTGGAGGAGATATCAAAAGCTACCGCGACTACACCTACTCGCTTTGAAATAACACTAAAAGGTGAGACCGCTGAGACTAGTGAGACACTGAGTGACAACGCGGTTGAAATCACTATGTGCGATGTGGATGAAGAAGGTAATATTATAAGTTCTGAAGTTATTAAGTCTGATGTTGTTATGAGTGATTTGAGCAATGTTATGTGATTTTAATTTATTTGTGGATGTGATTGATCTAGCATGGTATTGCCGGCCAAGTCGAGCAAAACAATCTTGAAGCCATTTAAGCCAGCTACTCGCACGCCTGCCGCAGGGGCAATACCGGTCGCACGGCGGTCGGGGCAATTTTGGCTGTTCTAAAAATTGCCCCTGCTTGCCTATACACATCACAATTAAGAAGGCAATACTGGCCCTGCTTCCAATATTGCCCCTGCGGCTGATGTGTGAGTAGCCGGCTTAAAGTAATGATTATGAATTTTGTTACTGTGTAGTTGGCATATCTCTTAAGCCGGCTACTCACACAACAGCCGCAGGGGCAATATTGACAGCAGGGCCAGTATTGCCTCCTTAATCGTGATGTGTATAGGCAAGCAGGGGCAATTTTTAGAACAGCTGAAATTGCCCCGACCGCCGTGCGACCGTTATTGCCCCTGCGGCAGGTGTGTGAGTAGCCGGCTTTAGGGCCACTTGCACGGACCACGGTTAACGACTTAACCCCGTGTTAGATGCTAACCCGGGGCTAAGTAGTGTCAAAATATATGGAACTGTCAAACCTAACCCCGAGGTAGCGATTTTTTTTTTTTTACTCTGGACTGTGTAAGTGGACCTTAGAATCGTAGACTATGTTGATAGGTAAGCCAAGGAAAATTGTGATTATAGTTATTAAGAAATGTTAATTGAGGTTATTAACCGACTTGAAAAAAGGAGGAGATTCTCAATTCTTTTTTTTAGTAAAAATAAGAGACTAGATTCTTCAAAATGTGTCACCCATTAGTTTATAGTTTGCACAGGACGGTTGGCATGAATGGTTTGAATGAGTGAATGAAGTATCTATGTGTTATATTTGAATACACTTCACACACGTATGAAAGTGACAGGCTTAAGTCATTTCCATACAAAAATGTCTAAGTGACATTAGTTTCGTTCAATCCATTCGTGCCAGCTCTGGTGAATCGACCAGGGGCCTTACCATGACGTCCTAATTCCGACTCGGTTCAAGTTTTAGCTGTCACTTTTAGTATGAATCTGACAGCGAGCGAATCTAAACTGAATCGCATTAAGACGTCATGGTATGGCCCCTGTACTTTCCATTAAGAAATGTTCGATATCAATAGTATGGTATTGTTACTTATGCTAGGTATAACCTAACCTAGGTAGTATTTTCCTGAGCGTAGACTGACTGCATTCTGACTGCAACTTCGTTAAGCAGGCGTGCTGCTATAAAAACTGATAATGGTTTGAGATACCAAAGTATGAATGCCCAGGGCTGGATTAACCCTATCATGGCCCCTAGGCAATGCGATACTCGGGGCCCCTTTGTACTTTTCTTACTTTTTTTTTTTTTCGTGCATGCACGGGGCCCTTAGCCGATGCGGGGCCTCTAGGCAGTTGCCTAATCCGCCTTATGGATAATCCGGTGTGAATACCAAATGTTTCTGTTACTAAAATACACTCGGCGGCAAGAAAATGTGGCAGTCAATGTATGCACTATAGATTAGTAAAATTTTGTATGGAGACTTGGGCAAATATTTTGCCGCTAAGTGTATTTATTTTGTGGGGCATATTTTACCGGTCCTTACATGGTCCACCTAGTTTTCGCCAGCTTGTTCCCCGTACATAACCAAGTTATATAATGGCACTGGTAAAACCAATGTAGGATGACTAATTTGGATTAATTTAGGTTTAGGTGCGGCGGGGGTTGCCCTTGGGTCCCCCTAAACCGCGAACATATTTGTTTTAATTTAGAAATAGGCTTTATTTTACCTTAGAATGTCCTGGTTATGTACGGGGAACAAGCGTTTTTGACAGAAGTTCCGCCCTAGGACAAAGCTCCTTTTTAGAAGCTTTTTTTTGGGTATTTTTCCTTTCGGGCTACTGAAGATAACCTAGCCTTCCTGTTTTTGTATTACAAAATTATTGAGTGATTCGAAGTAATGGCAGCATTTTTTCTTGGGTGGACAAATTAGGTGGACCACGGTTAGACAATGTAAGCCATTTCTTACCATGTTTAAAGCATAATAAACTATTTCATTTCATTTCAAGCTACCGTGATAAATAAAAACAAATGACGACAAAAGCTTTATTTTTTTTTTAACCACAGACTATCCCAACGTCTTGAAACTCTCAATGAGTCTGTCAGCCTCTCTGAAGCCTGCTTCCACTGCCCCATGGACCGATGTGTGTCTGTGGTGCGAAGTAGCTTCTCCCGCAAAGCATACTATGGGGAACTTGCCATGGCAAAGAGGTTCGCTTAATTCGATTGCGCTGCCGCCATTTTCTTCTATGGCAACACTGCGGTATGCGTATGCGCCTCTTGCTAGCGGATTTGAAGCCCATTGTGACCTAAAACAAAAGTTATCTAGTCAGTCAAGTTAAAAACAGACAGTGGCATTCGCGTTTTGAGTACAGACCTACAGTCAGCGTCACATCAAATTAAAAAAAAACTTTATTTTGCAAATAGACCGCCAAGGGCTCTTTTACATATGTATTTTGAAAGTACCTGCGCATTCGGAAAGACCATCATTGCGAAGGCGCCGCAAGAAACTTGGCAGAAAGTTATTTTCTCGAAATAAAATACATTTACTAACAATACTTAAATTCTACTTATAGGTAGTAAAGCATCCAAATCGGCCAGATAGTTCGGTACAGATGTCGTGCAAAATCCTTTCCCATCGTAATATCTCGGGAAGATCGTATTTGTATGGTATTTGTCGTCGACATTAAACATTACTGCCGCGAAATAAGGTGTTAATTTGAACGAATGTATTAATGTTATCTGTATAAATTGAAGTACACCTACACAACACATACACAACGCCGTTCGGACGTTTCTTGAGGAACTTTTGTTAGCGTTTGGGAGTCTAGTTGTTTATTGTACGTTGTAAAAGTCTGTTTGATTTTACGAAATTATAGGTGCTACGTGGTTGCTATGCTAGCTGTGAAATGGGAATTGAGAATCTTATTTGGTAGCCAGATGTAAACAAAGATACGTATTTCTTTTTTGGCAACTGGTTGCGAAACTCGGCTGTCATCTACGCTGGTTTTGGAACAGGAATAGATTTTCTTTTTGAGCAACTAGTTGCGTAGTAAGATGTTTTTTTTTCTTTTTTAACAACTGGTTGCGAAACTTGGTTGTCAAAGCGGCCGGAGGGGTCAATGCTACCTATCTTACCTGATAACATTCTTCACCGGCGTCACATTGAACTTCTTCCTCACAATGTCCAGGAGTTTCTCCACTCCAGCTCTGATCCCTTCGAGGCTGACTTGCTCCATTTTCTGCGCTCCTTCTCCTTGAGTCCACGCCATCAGCACATTAGGCTGATGAGCCACCGACCATAGACCAAATACCTAGAAAGAAAGAAATAGATTTATTATTAGAAATTCGACAGACACAAAAAACCGGTTGTCTATAAAGTCTGTTTACGGACGATAGTTTTACGTGATAACGATAAACGATCGTGCCTCTCTATCGCTTGCTCCGCTGCCGGACACAGGTCTCTTCTCATGCTGAGAGAGCTTGGGTTATAATATATAGTTCCCAAGCGGGCTCAGTACGAATTGATAACTTCACATTGAAAAAAACTAAATCGGAGTAAGTACCTCCGTTATCCATTGGTATTCTTCCGTGTATTTGGCTTTGTCTTCATCCCGCCATAGGAATGTGAAGTTGGCTGGCGATTCGGGCCACCACGGCTTTTCGAACTCGATGTAAATCTTTCCGAGAACGCTGAATTGGAGGTTGTTGATGGTGTTGATTTTCTCTGCGGGAAGTGGTGGGTTGAAGAGAGTTGTGTGCCTGGGAAGTGAGGAAATAATCAAAATTGAACTGAGTGCCAAAATAATAAATGTGTAAGTTGTACTGAGAGCCCTAACCCTCTGAGAGTTCTGAGACGGGCAACGTCGCGTTGAGTTGTAGAGAATCTTATCAGATTTCATTAAGTAATATCAAAAACCGTCCTATGTCGCATCGTTTTCGAGGTATAAGCAATTTTGGGGCTCACTTCCGAGGGGTGGGAATTTGCAATTGTGTTTGTCTCTAAATTCATCAGATGGGGCCCTTCCTCACTATAAAGAAGTGTATCATCTTCCCTTCTGTGCTCAAGGTCAAGCCAGTTCGGGGCCCCGTAGAGCTGGGGGCCCCTGGCATTTTGCCAGCCCTGCCAACCTATAGTTACGCCACTGCTCTTAACTAGTCCAAGCAAAGCCCCCTAAAAACAAATTTTATGGTATCAGCCTCTCCATTTCTTTTTTTCTCTCTTCCTTATTTAAGAGCACTCTTACCGAGCTGTAGGTAACATATACGACAGCTAGATGTTTTTTCCAATCAAATAGGGGATTACCTTCATCTGATGTTAAACAAGCACTACCAAGATTATAGATGCGGTTGACAGATTCTAGGGTTAGGATTAAATACCCCATGAACCAGTAATTTCCCCCGTCTTACTCTTCACGCCGAATCAGCAGATATAGTAAATGGTGCTTGGCGGTAAAATTAGGGAGTAAGATGGTAGTAATCTGGACAAACCTTGCACAAAGACCTACCAAGCTTCTGTGCCCAAGGTTAACCCTTACCTCTCTTTCAACACGGCAACAGACACTGTCACGATGACACTCTTGGCTGCATACAGACTTCCATCTTTACACTTGACTTGGACCAGTGGATTCTGAGGGTCCACCTTCTGGCTGCTCCATTTGATACTCTCGACTTCTTTGTTCAGGAGGATGTTGGCTTTGATAGCTTTCGATGGGTCCGGAATTTTGTTCTAGAGAGAAAATACCAAATTTAACTAAAGAGAATTGAAGCTTCATACTATTAATTTTATTGTCTGAAGTTTAAAGTTATTGTCAACTGACTTTAAAAAAGGAGTTTCCCAATTCGCAATTATGTGAAGACGCCTGGAGCTATGTATTTGGAAAATGCATTTTTCCTTTGAAAGCAATGTCCGAAGTTCGATTGTCGTAAATCATAAATCTACGGTGTCGGAGGGAAATCGAGGGAACTTTAATTACTTATTGTAGTTTACACCTGCACTTATTTTGGAGATTTGTAAAGTTATTAGCGTATTTGATCTCCAAAAGCACTATTGGTGAAGTGGAACTGATGTAAGTCACCCGTAACACTGAGTATAGTACTTTTATGCGGTTTCTAAACATCTCGATGTAGCTCTGGTTTAATCAAGTACCTACAAAAGGGTACCTTCCATAACACGGTAGTTAGGTAAGTAAAAAAACCCAAGACATTAAATCACCTAAAATACTTGCCAAAAGAACATCCAAAAAGGTAGCAAACCCCTTGCCCTTCCAGTTGAGCATGGGATCTCCTTCGGAGCCCCACAACTCTGTGAGTCCTTTCAGCGACTTGCCGGTTCGCGGGTCGTCCTGTCCTCCCAAATGGTTGTTCCTCTCATACCATTCCAAGAAACACTTGGTCAATTTTCGGTCCTTTTGAAGAGTAGGGTTTGTTTGGGTTCTAAAAAAAAAATCTTCTTGAGGAAAAGTAAATTGGGGTTTGTTATAAAGAACTTGGTTGTACCCGTGACCTCGTCCATATTTCAAAACTTCTTCCGTAGTAATATCACGAAATCCGTCGCTATTCCTTGTGTAGGTCACAAAAGAAATTTTAGCTTAGCAGATGCGATGGTTTGTGCAAGGCAAGGGGACATCTAAGATTCATGCGGGCGAAGCCGCAGGTCTTAGTTAAGTAATTATAAATATAGAAAAAACTTACGCATGAATCACACATTCATCGATACCTTTCTTGGTATTCTTGTCAGCTTTCTCCACTTCTTCGTTGAAGGCGTTCACGATAGCCTCTCCCGTGTCATTCGGGACCAGGTCCCCATTAGACAGGACGAACCATTTGTTGTTTTTCTCTGGTCGACCCAAAAGACCGAGAGGGTTGGCCAATTCGAACACTATATTGTCTTTCTCTCCGTGACACCTGAAAGATTAATTTAACAATGACTTAACAAGGCATTTGTAAAATACCGGCTGGACAAGCCACCCTGCTGCACAAACACCCTCTACAGTATAGATTGCACATAGAAGATTTTGGTTAGTTTTACTTGATTTATAACTCCTGCGCCGCAATATATGCTGCTCTAACTACTGTTTTTCGTTTTGCGCTCGAGTGCAGCGTTCTTCCCGGTTACGTTGAGAATGTTAGTGTGTTGAGAGTGAAATTACAATGCGAAAAATAAGGAGAAAGAAAGAGAGATTCCCATAACCCTCGTTATGTGATTCGCGCAGGTATTGATAACGAATAACTTAGGTATATTACCTGGGAACTAGTTAACTATCATTTGTCATTGAAAGCTGCACGGTATTTTACCTTTATCACGCCGATCTTAAACGTCTACTCCCTGACACCACTCAATAGGATTACACTCCGCTCGAAGTGACGTGCCATAGTGATATCGTGACTGTATAAAGCACATTTGAACCTACCAAGCTGCTCCTAGGTCCACCTTCCCCACACCAAACTCCACAGTCTGTATCCTGCCTCCAATCCGGCCTGCAGCTTCCAGCCCTAACACCTTCAGACCGGCGTCATGCAGCCGCCGTATGGCCGCTATTCCTGATGCACCGCAACCAATCACCACCACGTCCATGACTTGTCTGCAAATAAAGGTAAAGCAGGAGCCTTAGAGAGATAAAAACCACAGGCATATCAAATACACCCCCTTGTAAAAAAATCGGGTGTCATATATACCCATGGCACTACTGACGAAAATAAATATCATAAATGGGAGGTAGGTTTAGGTTAGGTTAGATATTCAGCAGGCTTTGGACAGTAGTGCCACGGGTAATAGGTAAAGTAAAAATCGGGCACCTATGGTTTTTCAGATTTTGAGGCGTTAAAGCTTAGAAAGTAAACTTTTATGCACATAAAAAAACAAGACCATGGGTGCCCTTTTTGCAAGGGCCCGGGGTATATAATTTTTTCCTCACTTGATACCTATGTTATGTTAACTTGTCGCTTCAGTGTCGTACTCTTAATGCAATGTTTGCAAATCTGCTTGTAGTATATAAATGCTTAGGTACTCAATCGATCTATTTGCTTTACTATCTGTATTAAAGTACATATGACGAGAGTCGCCTTAATTTTTACAGTACTCTTTCGGTTGGAATGTGAGTGACGTGTAGGTACAATGAGACAAGTTATGATAGTATCTCGATCGTAGAAAACAGACTTTGAAACTGTTTCATATAATAGCGATGATGTTTATTTTTTAGGTCTATCGGGTAGATTATCAAAATTTCAAATAGTATTGTACACATATTTTTCCTTTTCACATAGGTAGTCACAACGTTATTGAGATGTATACATATTGAGTTGAAGTGTCACATGACTACGTCTTGGTACAATTTTTCCTTAGAAGTGACGTCACGAGTCCCCACTTCCGCAGGCTTATTACGTAACTCATTCGCAATCGCCATCGTGTTCAGTTCTTGTATGAATGTGACAGCTAGCTGATTTCGATGCCAATTGTCAGCTCATACATGAAACTGTCAAAATGAAGACGATAGCGATCGCGAGCGAGTTACGTAATAAGCCTGGCGAACTTTTGATGCGCTTCATCTCTGTCTGGTTTAAATGATTCGTTTGCACTGGCGACATGCGTGTTGCCTGCTCCAGTAATAAGAGCTTTAAGTTATTATAATGTGTACTTGCATTAAGATAACATTGGAGGGCCTAAATTGACCACTATCGTTGAACAATTTGTAAATAGAGGAACAATTAACTTTGATTACAGTGACAATAGTGTGACACGTCGATGCGTTTATATTTTCAGGGGTAAGTAGGAACATACATTACTTACATAATTAATACATACAATTATGCTAGGTCTTGTTACCTTTAGGCTCTGTCTACTGTCTAGTCCCTGTATGCTCCCCCCGCTCCTTTCCAAGCGTAAAGAGGACGGGGGAGAGTCCTACATAACCGTCCCGGGCCTCCCCCGGGCCTGGGGATACTCGTAGAGTTTCCACTCCGTGAAAAAAAAGGGTCTGTCTACTCCGTAAGGGATAAATACGTGATTTATGTATGTATGTATGTATGCAGGGTGACACCTAAGTTATGTTTAGTGTACATTTTCGATCACAAAATACATTCGAGCGCGTTTGCGTTAAACATTAAAATTTCAAATACTATGAGAACGGGTCTTACCAATGACGTCCTAATTCCGACTCAGTTCAGGTTTTAGCTGTCATTTTTAGTATGGATCTGACAGCGAGCGAACCTAAACTGAAACGCATTAAGACGTCATGGTAAGGCCCCTGGATTCCATTCCGATTCAGTTTAGGTTCGCTCGCTGTCAGATCCATACTAAAAATGACAGCTATAACCTGAACTGACGACGACTGTACGACGTTGGTTCGCATGTACATCGGTTGTGCTCCGACTTTGAGAATTATCCCGTAGAGGGATCGAAACGCGCGGCAGTGTTTGTGTGGTGATAGGATTAATTAAGTTTGTGGGATTTGTGTGCGTTTTGTGTGGCAGTAGTGGTGGGAGGGCTTGCATGCAAAACGTATATATTTCGCACAGGCTTGGTTATCTTGCACGTAAGTAGCGGAGTAGCAAGGTAAATATTTTGTGTTCATTGAATCGTATTAAGACATCATGGTAAGTCCCTGATGATTCTGACCGAATGAAGTACAGTAATAGTAAAGAAATCGCCATCGCATTGGTACCACTACGGGACCTTTTCACTGTAAATGTCACAATCAAAATACACAGCTGCCAAAGAAATGATTCTGGAATTGTAAACTAAAAAGGTTCCATAGACGGCGATATAGTTTCTTCTACAGTGCGATACCAAAATATTATTAAGTAAACACAAATCATGCGCAATAGAAGTGAATGTATTAAAGAATCAATCAACTTACAAGACTTATAGCTGTTTTAGCTGAAGCTGACACGAAACTAACCTAACCAAAAATATCAACACAAACAAGATAGGACGCTATCGTTCACTATCTTTGCGCAAGAGTCGCGAGTGTCAAGGTCTTGCCACAGAGTGACAAACTATTACACAAATAACTAAGTCTACTCTAGTAACTATATCTACTGTTTCATTCAAGATAATTAGATTGAGATTGGAATGTTGGATTGATTAACTAGTTTCATTCAAGATACCTAATTAGATTGTTAGATTACGATTGGTTTTTTAAGTTGATTAGTAGCTAACTCATTAAGTTTTGGGCATAAAAACGTCCCGAACACGTCGCGTGAGTGTCTCTATTACTAGCAACTTGGCAGCTCTACTAGCGGAACGTAACGTCAACGTACTAATATCATAGTATTTGACACATGACAGATGTTTATTGTGATAGGAAGCTTATATTATGTAAGTAAATGATTTATTGTACAAATATAAAGAAACAGACGCAATTCACAAAAAAAACACTGTATACATGCACAAACGCGAACTTACCCCTGTAAGGGATCTTTATCAGTAAACCTTTGAGTAAATGAGAGCATTAAACGAGGGACCGACAAAGAGTAAGTAAGTTAAAATTACACTTACACTAGCTGTTGCCAGCGACTTCGTCTGCAAAGAATTCGTTTATCGCTATCCCGCGGGAACAACGCAATTTTCCGGGATAAAAAGTAGTCTATGTGCTATTCCAGACTTTTCTCTATCTATGTGCCGAATTTCATCCAGATCCGTTGGGCCGTTCTGGCGTGATTGAGTAACAAACAAACATCCATCCATCCATCTATCCATCCATCCATCCATACTTTCACATTTATAATATTAATAATAATTAGACTAAACACTTTTAGCGTGTTAGGCCAAGATATTTTTCTAACTTGAATCGTAACCGACGATTTTGTCGGTACATATATCAGATAATAGATAGATACTAGATATATACTGGATACTGGATAGATTTTGTACTGATTTGTGGTGTTCAATAAAGAGTATTTGTATTGTATTGTATAATAGGTAGTCTAAATTGTCGGTTTTGGTTGAAATTGACTGTTAACGTAATAATGTTGTCGTTACTCGCCGCTAGTGGCACTACCAATTATTCCGTAGTCATGAAGACGTTTACGAGACGTTGTAAAACAAAAACACTTCAGGGGGCCTTACCATGCAGTCATAATGTGATTCAATTCCGATTCAGTTTAGCTTCGCTCGTTGTCAGATCCATACTAACAATGACACCTAAAACCTGTAGGCCTATTGTCTAACTCGCTCGCAATCGCCATCGTGTTCATTTTGACAGTTCTTGTATGAATGTGACAGCTAGCTGATTCCGATGCCAATTGTCAGCCCATACATGAACTGTCAAAATGAACACGATGGCGATTGCGAGCGAGTTAGACAATAAGCCTATGAACTGAGTTGGAATTGAATCGCACTAAGACGTCATTATAAGCCCCCAGGGGCCTAACCATGACGTCTTAATGCGTTTCAGTTTAGGTTCGCTCGCTGTCAGATTCATACTAAAAGTGACAGCTGAAACTTGAACTGAGTCGGAATTAGGACGTCATGGTAGGGTCCCTGGTCTCCACTGCACTCCCGTTTAATAAAATATAGAAATACTCACGACATTATTCTTCTTTTTTAAACATGGACCGGACACATGGAACGACTGAACACATCTGATCGGAGTTTATCTGACTTGACCTATGCCAATTACGTAAGTATCGAAAGCTATCTGTAAATATTGAAACAAATAAAAGTGATAGTGGGACTGCAGTACTTTGAAGTTGGACAGTGAAAGAAGGAGCTCCTCCTCCGAAATTCGATTTTCGAAGTTCGTATCTACTTACCACCTCTCTTGCGCTCAAATTAATGAGTAACTCCCTTATTCATAAACGCATAAACGCCCTATAGGCTTCTGCCAACTTAGCAATTGTTTGTCCTTATCCGTCACTTTGACATTTACCTTTCACAGATAAGGACAAACGATTGCTAAGTTAGCAGAAGTCTATAGAGCGTTTATGAATAAGGGAGTAACAGTTTGGAAGAAACGGCGTGTAATGATAACTTCCAATCCAACTTTTGATATTTACTTAAATACTTAGAAGTTGGACAGTGAGGTATCGTTTTTTGACATCACTGAAAAATACCATTTCAAAGTGTAGTAAGTATTTATAAAAAAACAAAAGAAGTTAGGAGGACATTACGGCTTTATTTTTGATAATATTGACAATTATTAGAATGTTTTAATTGTTATAGCAATTGTAGAGTCATTATTTTGAGTGATATAGTTATAAAAATCGTCTCGTATAAATTAAATACGGGCGCCTCGTTTTTCCATCAAAAATAGGACATTTTACATAAATTAATTCAAGAAACGTATAAAGTTAGATATAAACGTAACAAAAATACTTTGGGGTACCTGATAAAATGAATAAAAAATTGTACCTATACCACAGACATCATTATAAACTAGCAGACTTGACATTATTTCACGCCTACATTGACTAGTGTAAAAAATACCACTACCTCTTTTCCTCTAATACTAAATCGTATAAACCTATTTTTTTTGCATGTGTTGCAACACCAAGTCACACATAGACAATTTGGAAGCCGTGGCAGTTGCTAAGCGACATTCAAGCGACCGATGGCGTTAGATTGTTGTTGTGGTGAAGGACCGTCGCTGCAAAGCTGCCACGCATTCTGAGCAGTAATGTCAAGTCTGCTAGTTTATAATGATGTCTGTGACCTATACTCAGGTTTTTTTTTTCTATTTTACGATTCGAAACAAGACACTGGCAGGCGGCAGCGTAAGTACTGGTTTACTAGGCGCCGGTAATTTTATTGAAAAAAAACGCATGCCAAGAATTTGCGGTAAACCAACTCGAAGACCACAAACACTACTAGTTTGTTCTGCTTTTCAAAATTCCGTATCTCAAAGAGAAAACCAGAAACCTTATTAAATTACTCGTTGTCCATATAAATCTGTCTGACATGTTTTGATGACTCTGTCTGACATATTGGAAAGTCATTAGGAATTCCACGCCGGAACCGGAACAAAGCAGCGCAAGCACTGCTGCTTGGCGGCAGGACAGCGAGCAACGAGGCATTTTCTTCTACCTTACTCTTATTCAAATTTTAATTCAGCACAACTTTTCACCACTTTCGAGTAGGGTACGGGCTTTCAAAAATCAGGCTGTATGTACCTACCTGACCTGGATAGGTACCTACGTTACGTAGTAAGTACCTACGTGTCGTATTTTTCGCAAAAAGCGGCAGAAAAAAATGCAGTGAAAGGTAAAGGCAACTATAATAACAAGTACTGGTAGAAATCACTTATAGGGATAAATTCGCCTTTTTGAATATATTTAATGTATTTTTTTTGTGATTTGTGTCTGTTTCTTTATATTTGTTCAATAAAGTATTTCCTTACTTACTTAGGTACTTAATTACAACTACCATTACCATCTTACTCACTAATCCCACTGCCAAGCAACAATGCTTGCACTGTTGTGTTCCGGTGTGGAGAGTAAGACAGCCGCTAAAATTACAAGCACAAGAGGCGTTTCATTTTAGCCCTCTATGTCAACTCAGGTGACCCACTTGCTCGTTTACCTTCCTTTTGGAATATTAAAAAAAAGTTCTTATTATGACTCTTACCTGTAGTATGATCCAAGCCTACTCTATGGTACAAGGGGGCTACTTCAAAAATTAAAATTCAAAGTTCGTATCACTCCGTCCCTCTTACTCACCTTTTAAAAGCTATTAGTGTGAGTGGAACGGCAAGAAACTTCGAATTTTTAACTTCGGAGTAGTCCCGGAGCTAGTCCTGACTAGATTCGCAACATTCTTGCGACTCGACGTCCGAGCTTCGGGTGACCATATTGTATTACCACAGCCGGATATTATCAGATTCTTTGAGGTTTTTTGAATGCGGATATAGTTAATAAATGATTGGGGTGTTAATGTTATAACGGAATAAGCAGGTCGCTTAGTCACACGAAAAATAATAAATAATATTGTGTGTGAGTAAGAGAAGTCGTAATACTAATATCCCAAACTATGACCAGATAACCTAGTGGTTTGAAAAATTGAACTGTAGGCTATTATCGCTGTAGGTAAATATATCAGGAGCGAGCTAGATTATGCTTTATATGTACGCGGCTAGAGTTTTTATTTATTTAATCGACTCCAGAGAGAGAGCCTTCTGTACGTTAGTATTATTACTTATTCTGTTATGGAAGTCAGTAGGCTTATTGTCTAACTCGCTCACAATCGCCATCGTGTTCATTTTGACAGTTCTTGTATGAATGTGACAGCTAGCTGATTCCGATGCCAATTGCCAGCCCATACATGGACTGTCAAAATGAACGCGATGGCGATTGCGAGCGAGTTAGAGAATAAGGCTACTGGTTGTGGCATTATGGGAGAGAATTCTAAAAGCATGGTCACTGCAGAGCAGACGCAGCTTTTTCAATCACGCCGGACAACGTCCTTCGTTAACCGCTTAGATACATTTAATAAAGGCTCCCGTATAATACACTGACGAGCAAAAATAACGGGTCGCCTGCCATACAAAGTTGTATGCAAAGTGACCCATTATTCTTGCATGTGAGTATAGAAGGCTTAAGCTTTACTTTGCTGATGTGAATGAGTTGTCTTTAGAATTATGAATCGAAATGTAACTGTTGTTAATAGAACAAAGGAAATTTATAAAATATACTGATTGCAAGTGCAAGATTGATGTGCAAGTGACCTGTAGGCTTATTGTGTAACACGCTCGCAATCGCCATCGTGTTCCTTTTGACAGTTCTTGTATGAATGTGACAGTTAGCTGATTCCGATGCCAATTGTCAGCCCATACATGAACTGTCAAAATGAACACGATGGCGATTGCGAGCGAGTTAGACAATAAGCCTACTGGGGCCTTACCATGACGTCCTAATTCCGACTCGGTTCAAGTTTTAGCTGTCACTTTTAGTATGAATCTGACAGCGAGCGAACCTAAACTGAATCGCATTAAGACGTCATGGTACGGCCCCTGTTAAATTTGCTCTACAGTGTATATATCAATACAAATAAAAATGAATCGCTTAAGGGCCTTTCGTCGCTCTCTTTTAACGTACTGATAGTTTAAGGGCCTCTGTCAAGTTTCAGTTTTCTTAACTGTCAGTTATCTATGTTGACGTCTCTGTCTGTTTCGTAGTTATAAGTAGAGACGGAATCAAAGATAACTGACTTTAGATAGGTAATTGGAATTTAACCGAGAGTATTGAAAGAGGCCCTAAGTATCAGATATCTGTGGTGCAGTCTCCATTTATTACTGGGGACTTATGAATCTGACAATGAGCGAACCTAAACTGAATCGCGTTAAGACGCCATGGTAAAGCCCCTGGATGGATCAACTTTATTGTCACTCGTTTCCATGGTTTGAACGGACAAGTAAGCGTTAAAAGTTACAAGTAAGTTACCACACTACAGTTACACTACAACCTTGAATGAGTGAAGACTAAAGTACAATTTTAAGTGCCTGCCTACATATCTACTATCTATATCTATGTAAGTCTGATACGGGAACGAAGCCACATGACTTTTTCTTTACCGGTTAGGTTACTACTAAGGATGTCCGTTCAAACCGCAACATTTATTTAATAAATATTTCAAAAAATATCAACGTGTTTTTGACAGACAACGCATGAGAATTACGTCAAAATTGTCGGGTAGGTACCTATGGTACAAGAACGGTTCTCTATTGATTTGCCGAAAATTTTACTGCCGAATTTCACTTCCCAACCAACGTTTGGCCGAATTTCATTTTACCGAATCATCATATGGCAACTTGTTAAAATGATTAGTTTCATTTCCCAATCTCACGATTGCCAACTCAACGTTTGTTTTTTTTTACATGGACACTTATTAAAATGTCATTTTTTATATAGCCAAATGGTACTACATAACCATTAATAAAAGATGAGACATTCTAAGGTAAAATAAAGATTGTTTATAAATTAAAACAAACATGTTCGCGGCTAAGGGGTGGTCCAAGGGCCACCCCGCCGCACCTGAACCTAAATTAATCATAAGAGTTTTTCGGCCTTGTGTAACATTTGCAATGTGAAAGATATTCCAAAAGTTTAAAATCAAAATGATATTCGTCTTCATGAAAATTTTGCCAAATGAGGGGTTGGCATACAAAAATTTGCCAATAAGTAAGTAATTGTCAAAGTGAACATTCGGCGCAATGTTGGTTGCCAAATGAAATTCGATCAAAAAAAAAATTCGGCTAAAAGACAGAACACCTACAAGAACTTATACCTTTAAAAAATCTCTACCAGTTAACCTTTGAGTGGATGAGACGAGACTGACGAAGAGTCAGAGTAGAGGTCACGAAGAATTGTCACTTGTCATCGACAATTGTCGTATTGGTGAAACAGAAGCCAGCGACCACCGGTTAAGAACCACTGCTCTAGTGACACTCCCCACAACTTCGATTTGCTAATTTAGGTCTGACGGTCTGCGACGAAATGGGCGTGAAATACTGCATACTGATGATGTGCATACGCGGCATATGATGCAAAAATGTTCGTCCATCTGCTAGTTTTTGTGCAACAGTCCCCACCTGGTGCCTGTACTAGGCAGGTGTAAGCACGCGCCGAGCAAGTTGCTCATCGGAACATCCGGAGTTTATGTTAAAGGTAAATATTAATAAATACTTAGTAAGTATTTTGTTTGCCGTGGTAGCCTATAGTCTGGCAGCTAAACCACTGCAGCCAGATGACACTTCCAAATGTCATTTTACGAAATAATGATACCACATTTATTTCACTAGTGCTCGACTAAAGTCACGTAATGAATGATTTGATTATTGAACGAACGAAATATTTTATGAATGTCACATTCGTAGTTTAGTATATTTCAAAATAAGAGCGATACTTTTGAGGCATTCAAGGTTCATATTAACATAGTAGATAAAATGTGCGATGACTTTGTAATACACGTAAATAGTGACAGCAGCAGTGAAACTGATTCGGAATAATTTAGGTTTTTAAGTAAAAGTACAAAAGTAGAAAAAAATATTTATGTGATAATTGTTGTTTTATTTATGGCAAAATGGGGAATTAGTTGAAAACTGGTAACTGATTTGACATGCTTCCGCACATTTCCAAATCGCGCTCTTACACTACTAACTAGAAAACATCCAAAAAAACCTTATTGAACAAACCATTTTATTAAAATACGCTTTGAAAATTCTCATTTATGACGCAAATTAATTTCATTACATCGTTCATTCTTTCATTCACTCACTAAGTCACATCACTATTTAATATTTGCCAAAAACTGACAACACTGAAAGTGTCATCTGGCATCTGGTTTATCTGCCAGACTATAGTGGTTTGCCCTGTGGCCTCTCAAGCAGAGCGTCGTGGGTTCAAATCCCGGGCTCACACCTCTGAGTTTTTCGGAATTTATGTGCGAAAATTACATTTGTATTTGGCCATGAGCTTTTCGGTAAGGAAAACATCGTGAGGAAACCTGCACACATCTGCGAAGAAATTCAATGGTGTGTGTTAAGTTCCCAATCCGCACTGGGCCCGCGTGGGAACTATAGCCCAAACACTTCAATACGCGGAGGAGGCCTATGCCATGAGGCACGCCGAATTACGCGACAATTTAATAAATAAACGACAATAACAACAACATGTAGGTACTTACTGAAATTGTAGCGAATTCGGAATAAAAAGGCTTATAAATAAATAAAAGTATTTTGTTTGATTCAAGGTGATATCAGACGGTTCACTTTTTGTTCATTTTGCATCTTTCACTCAAAGTGACACGTCTGAACGCAAAGTGAAAGAAAAGTGCCGTATTAATTCATTAGTGAATTTATCAAACGGTGTTGGATATTTTCATATTTTTCATTCGGCAGCATTCACTCGAGTTGTCTGATATCACACAAAAGTATACATAAATTATGTATTTATCTCTCACGGGGTATATAGATATAGCCTAAGTTAATAAGACCTTAAGGCCATATTATGTTTAGCATGATTGTGGAAAGCTACATATTTATTTATTTATTTATTATATAATAGGGTGATCAATCCAAACGGGTCACCAGGGAGAAGTCAAAAACTATAAGAGATAAGGCAATGTTCTTAGGTACCTTAAGAATTAGGCAGTTTAAAATTTATTCAAAATGGCGTTCAATTTTTTTCAACTCTTTCTTATTTTTTCATACAAACTTTTTCAAAATGTCCGCGAATAATGTCATAAATTGGTTTTGCAAGTTTCTCTTTATTATTGTTGATTGTGTTACTTATTATTCAATCACAAGGAACACATTCTTAGTGGAATCTTGTTAAATAATTAAAAGAAAAACTCCAAAATGATTTCATAAAGCAAATGTTTATTTTGACTGGGTTTGGTTCCCAGTTATGTATGACTATTTTATAAAAATTGAATGCCATTTTTATGAATTCTAAAATCGATGCCATAGTTCCTAAGAACAGATTCTCCTATCTCTTATAGTTTTTTACTCCTTCTACTGACCCATTTGCATGGTTGCAGTTCGTATTAAGTAGTTAAGAAGGCTCAGTAGGCTTATTGTCTAACTCGCTCGCAATCGCCATCGTGTTCATTTTGACAGTTCTTGTATGAATGTGACAGCTAGCTGATTCCGATGCCAATTGTCAGCCCATACATGAACTGTCAAAATAAAGACGATGGCGATTGCGACCGAGTTAGACAATAAGCCTACAGGACGGCAGGTGTTTTGTATTTGTTTAATAATACTGAATTACTGAGTTAAACAAGAAAGCAGATGCATATATTTTATGTTATGGAGCCTATGGTTACGATTTTAATTGGTGTGTCTGAGATGAAACAAACATTAACATTTTACGATAAGTAACTGTTAACTCGTTTTCTAAATACGTTGTAAAATAATATGGATTAAAATGGTAAGTTTAAACAGATTTGTAAAGGCCTGTCCAATGATATCGTACTCGAAAGAGGTAAAAAATTAGACAATTACGGCTCTAATTAACCCAGTCGGATTTGAATCGCACTAAGACATCATGGTAAGGCTCCTGCACTCGTCAAAACTAAATAATAGGTATCTGACAATCAAACGGCTGTCTAGTTGAACGTCCCTTTATCTCTTCCTGGCTCATGATGGACGGAGCTGATAAATCAGCGCTGACGCATAGCGCCAAGGAATGCTATGCTTAGGGCCTGTCTCACCATTCTCTGTTAATTCCCAGTTATCTTAAGTATCAGTTATCTATGTTGACGTCTCTGTCTGTTTCGTAGTAATAAATAGAGACGGAACAGGCCCTTAGTCTAACTCTACGATGGTACAGTTGAAAAAACTGAAAGAACTCTGTGGAACCTTTTTTCATACAATCTATAGGTATATCTATGTATACCTACATCATAATAAAGATGAAGAGGGCCAAAAGTCTGTACATGGGAGATATTTAAAAAACTTGGGTGGGGATACTTAGAATCGATAACAGAACACGCTCCAACAGTTTTAGAATTTTTGTCAGTTTGAGTTTTTAATGATTCACAGTTAACTTCATTCGATAAACGGGATGTGAACCGCGATTACCTTTATTGAGCACCCGATATTTTGTTATTCTTTTTTTTTTGTCAGTTTGTCTGTATATTTGCATCACGTGAAAATAGTTGAACGACTTTTGATGCAAACTTTTACTAATCTGTTGAGAAAATCACCCACTTAGGTATAGGTTACTTTTTATCCCGGAAAATTGCATAGTTCCCGCGGGATAGCGATAATCAAGTTAAGTTCTTATATGCGGACGAAGTCGTGGACAGAAGCTATTTTTTATATGCAATAGTTTCTTTGGCAGGTGATCTTTGAGAAGTAGGTATTCTATACCTACTTACTATGAACACCATAGAACTACGCAAAAAAGTTACAGGAGTTTTTAATTTTAACCCATAAATCCTTTCCTTTTTTGGACAAAATTCTTAGGATTCATACTATATAGGTAGGCGATGCGGCTTAGCATTCCACCTATACGCTAACAATTATACTAAACGTGGCCTTTAGGTTTTGTTACCTTAGGCTCTATCTACTCCTCTGTAACCCTTATAACTGAACTGGTAGCGTCGTTAAATAAGTCAGTAACGTCGGTTATAATTAAAAAAAAAAATGTTATCATCTCCAAATACATTTCGTTGATGAATAGCGCTGATTCATTTGACTGTTTAAAATTACACTCACATTCAATTACCTTAAACGATGAGACAATCGCCTCCGATTTCAAACAAAGTACAAGTTTGTTTTGTAAACAACCGTATTGAAAGTTATTTTGTTTTGTTACACGAGTATATTGTTAGGGAAGCCGACGAAGCACCGACGGTGGTTGGGCGCAGTCTGAACTGCACTGGGCCTCTATTCGGCGCTGTTACCGGCGCACTTCTGCTTTCGATCGGCATAGGTTGGGCATAGGTTGGGCATAGGATCGGCATTCACCAATGCCTCTGTTCGGCAAACGTTGTGTTAAAATTGCCAGCCGAATAAAATTTTATGCCCCTAAAATTACGGAACGAAAACTTTATTTAATTGGCAACACTGGGCTGTTCAACTATTTTGATTTTGAATAATGATTGTAAATTATTATTTAGTGTAAATTAAGCTAATTTTCACGAATATTTCCGAAAAATGTTCTGTAGTAATATTGTGAAATTTAATATTTCCAAAACCACCCTAAAACGCTCTTTAAATCGCTGATCGTTATGACCATGCATGTTGGCGTATGAACTGTACTAAAATGCTTGAATTTATTTATGTTGGAAGGTAACTAGAGTTATAAGAACTAAAAAATATCAGATTTTATGGTTGCGTCGCATAATTATAAAAATTCAAAATAGTTTATTAAATCTGGGACGGATTGAAATCGACCGATGCTGACTAATGCTGGTCATTTCCTACGGTTTCTGAACGCATTCAGCACTACGAACTGATAAAAAAAACTCAAAGATGGCGACCGATTTGCGATTTCATAAATCAATGACCTCATGTTTTTATTTCATAAATTACACAGCCATCTGAATTTTCCAGATATATGTTCTCGATTCAAAATTGATATTTGTTTATGCTTTATAATTGGGAATAGGTTTTGATCGAATTAATGGAAAAAATTATGTTTGCCGTGCGAATGCCCAACGTATGCCGAACGAAAATTCAACCTTTCTACGTCCACCATTGCTTCGCCATCAGTTAGGCATTCAGTAGGCGATTTGACACATTCAAATGACAAGCAAAAATTGACAGCCAGAGAGTGTTACTGTTACGTTACTGTTAGTTATGTTGTCACACTCTGCGAGTCTGCAAAACATCATCGTTTGTTGTAAAAATAGTATAGTAGACGTTTTCAATTTTCATAACGATAACCGATAACGTCGAAAACCCAAAGCAAACAGCAATAACTTGCCCAAAATCGATGCCGATGCTTGGCACATAATTCACGACGAACAGCGACTTTTGCTATGTCAAAACAACGAAGTAAGTATATAATATTGATTAGAACCTTAAATGGCAATATTTTAGGTTTATAAGCTATTTTGAATGATATACATATAGTTTTTAGATCTATTGTTTTGACATACTTTAAGGTTAGGATTACGAAGTATAAAGTATAAACAAACAAGTGAAAAATTAATAAACTTAATTTCAGGTTTTCACGAGCTTCATATGGTGACGACGCCGTAAGCTATGTGCTGCTTAAGCGTGACACAAAACTAAAGTTCATAATAATATGTCCAGAGCACAAATTTCATGCTAAATTAAATTATGTGCATGCACACTGGTTGTTAACGAAGAAAAATGATGCTATTATATTTTATTATTTTTATCCAATGTCAAGACTGTGAGGCATCACAAGGTGACTGTAAGCACGTAATAGCTTTCCTTATGTGACTCCACCAGCAAAGTGAGAACCATCATGGATCATGGACTTCTGTGGAGTGTTATATTGGAAGAAATCTATACTGTCCAGAGTTGGTAATACCCTGAAATATATGACAGCACAAGGCAATCCCATATCACTCAGATAGAATAAGGAATAGTGTGATAAGGGAACGTGCTGGTGTGAAAGAAGATATAGTGACTAGAATAGAGAAGAGTATGCTTAGTTGGCTTGGTCACATAGTGAGGATGGATGAAAGAAGATTAACTAAACAAATTTATATGGGGAGTGGGAATGGGTGCGTTAGGAGGGGAAGGCCTAGACGGATGTTCCATGATCAAATCGGGGACGTTTAGGAAAAAGGTCAGGTCAAGAGTACCGGAAACCAACAAGCATGTATGAAGAGATTGTTAAATGTGGATGAAGTGCAAGGGGTATGTCAGGATCGTAGCAAGTGGAACAAAGTAGTCTCTGCCTACCCCTGTAGTATGTATGTATGTACTAAACTATATTGGAAAATTAATATTATATCCGAGTGTAGGGTGTGTATTTTTTTCCCTTTGTTGCCTGTGGTCCTACTACAGTTTGTCCTACTGATTTTCGATGGAGCTCCGCCCTAGGGCCCAAAGGCGCTGAGCTGCTTTTTCTGGGTATTTTGCCCTTTGGGCAACTGATTATACCTAACCAACCTATAACCTACCTGTTTTTGTATTAAAATATTATTGAATGCTTCAAAATAATGGCAGCATTTTTTCAGGGTAGGACAAATTAGTAGGATCACGGGCAAGACTATTTTTTTTGTTTTTTTTTTTTTTATTTTGTTTTGTGTGTACTATAAATAAAAGAATTTTGAAGTGCAGTTTTATTTTATTAATGAATCTTGCAAATTACTTATTGAAAGCACATGCTATGATTTATATATCATAACTAGCTGTTGCCAGCGACTTCGTCTGCAAAGATTTCGTTTATCGCTATCCCGCGGGAACTACGTAATTTTCCGGGATAAAATGTAGCCTATGTGCTATTCCAGACTTTTCTCTATCTATGTGCCAAATTTCATCCAGATCCATTGGGCTGTTCTGGCGTGATTGAGTAACAAACAAACATTCATCCATCCATACTTTCGCATTTATAATATTAGTTAGATGTATTCTTACAAATTTAAAACCAACTAAATGCGTGGTTTAAGCATATAGAATTCACATAAGCGGCAAATAACTCTTTCAAAGTGTATTCTCAAGCTGACTATCTGTTTGGTCAGCTTTGCTAGACTTTTGTCCATTTTCACTCCTGTTTCAACACTTGGAGGCCTTACTATTGTAATATTATATTTTTGTAGATATTGCTCTATATGCTTAAATACCATACCAACTATACCACTTTTTTATGTCTTGACTAAGTCACATATTGATTCAACCTCACGTGTCAGTTGTTCCAAATCTAAGAGAAAAATAGTTAATCAATCCCTTTGCTGTGCTGGATATTAATTTTTTTTAATGGTGTTAGCTTTTTTATAATCGAACCATGTCAGAGCTTGGTTTACTGCCTTAGATGGCTTCTGCACCTCAATTTCAAGGCAATCTACAATAATAATAATAATAATAATAATCTTTATTTGCTTAGAATAAGTACATTACAATAGTTGGTCAAATTATTAATTAGAGAGCTTATTCTGCTATACATGTTTGGTATACTTATCTACTAAACACTAGCATGCAAATATCAATTTGAAGTTACATAATCTTCCAACAAAAATGTTTTGACATCGTAGTAATTTTTTTCTTTTAGCAATGCACATAACTCTTGTTTGAATTTATGAAATGGCAGTTGTCGCATGTCATTTGGCAATTTATTGAAAAGTTTCATACACATTACAAAACAATTGTTTGTGTATAAAGCTGTCTTAGGGGCTCGGTCATAAACCAGTCTCCCAGGATTTCTCGTGTTCCTTGGGTACATTTGTCTGGCTGTGGTAAACAGGTACATATGCTTCTTAACAAAGGTGCACGCTGCTAATATGTATAAACATGGTAATGGTAGTATGCCTAATTTATGAAAGAAGGGTTTACAGGATTTGTCTGCTGCTATACCACACAGAGCTCTTACACATTTGCATGCAACTCACATGCAACTCACATTATAATAATTGTGTCTAAATGCCCTAGGTAAGGTTTTTTTCTAGGTCCGCAATAAAAGAATGCATAAGGCACTTGTCCTACCGCCAGCGAGTAGCGAGAAGCATGTGTTTTTTAGTATGGAACTTTTGTTGCCCGGCAAGCGACAAAATTTCCATACTAAAAAACACTCTCTACTCACCGGCAGTGGGACAAGTGCCTAAAGCTGGCTATGAGTGGTATATTTTAAAAAATATCTTAATTAAATATGACAAACAAAGTGATTATCTTATTCAAACAGCAACATGTTGTTACAACTCTCAATGGATGGTTTCATTGGGTGATAATGTCTGGTTTCTTGTCTTCATATAGGTCTGGCTGGACAGATGGTTCTGAATTCGGGTGTTCCAAATGCTTGAACTGATTTATCTACTTTCTGCTCACATATGATTTCTAGCTCATTTTGTTCAACGGTTTGAAAATCTGCAAAATTAATGCAAGTAATTAGCTATATAGTTTAATAAAACAAATAATAAATAAATATCTTGGGACAATTGACACCATTTGACCTAGTCCCAAACTAAGCAAAGCTTGTGGTATGGGCACTAGACAACGGATAAACATAATTATATAGATAAATACATATGACACATCCAAGACTCCAGAACAAACATTCACATTTTTTCATACAAATATCTGCCCCGTCCGGGATCGAACCCGGGACCTCAAGCTTCATAGTCAGGTTCTCTAAACACTAGGGTCGTCAAAGTTTATAAATAAACAAAGTCCTTGTTGTTATAATTTTGTGTTGTTTATTACTAGTACTACATACCTGAACTTGTATGAGGAGTATCTTTCAGAGACGAACTTGGCGCAGAACTTTATTCTGGTTTAATCAAGCAGTCTTCTATTAGTGTCATTCTTTGTTTTAATATGTATGATCGTTTTGTGCTGTTGGCTGTTGATTACTGCCCGTTTTCTTCTGTCTTCTTGACATCCAAATTTACTTAGAGTACAACCTGGTTTCATACGCACTGGTGACACTTTCACCATGATATATTATTACTCTGTATAATTGTGCACATCCTTGGCAACTAGAACTAAAAACAAGATAAGATAAGATAAGATAAACGTTTATTACCATTAAAGATAGAAATAAAACAATTACAGACACAAGTGTTACACAATTACAAGTGTTTAATTCAATGAATATAGGACTATAAAAAGATTCTAAATCATAAAACTAAAACCAAATTCCTAACCTCAGATTAGTAAGTATTATTTATCAATATTCTAGACCAAAATACATAAGTTTCATTGGATATTTATACATTTTCTAGATTATAATGTTTGTAATACTTACATCGAAATGATCTTCACAAAAATGCATTTTACTATTTATTTTGTTGATATCATTGTTGGCTGTTCCATTGAGCAAATCGACCAATCACATCGATCCGCTGATCACTGATTCGACCAATCAAAACACAATTGGCCAATGAGAAGTCGTTTTATTTTTTCACGCTTAGGCAAAGGAATCAGATTCCATACAGACATATCGACGGTCCCTATTAAGTCGGATCTCCATTTTGGCCATTTTGGGATTATTGCGTTAAAGTCAATAAAAAACAGTAAATTTTAATGCTACATTAAAAAAACATCATTATATTGGCTATTTTCCGAGATATTTTGGTTAAAATAGTCGGATGTTGGTACAACGGCCCCTTAATAAAGTCGGTTGTAACGTTACGACAATAGTAGTGTATAATTGGGGGACCTGGATCAAACGAGATCCAGGATCCCCCAATCATACGTTATATTGATTACTGATCATGAATCAATACATTAATATATGTCAATCGAATTATCTGTTGAGCATATAATTACAGTACAATCCGATAATCAAATACTAGTTCAATCAAAAACTACTTCAATTAAATTCTATTTCTAATAGGTACACTCTGATATCGTTGGTTATGGAGCAAACATATATATTAAGTCACCATTTTTATACAATCATATTATCATTCAAATACTTACGATATTAAATTCTTTGTTAGCAATAGAGAAAATGCAAGCTAGTGCATTCGTGATAATGGCGTGTTGTTTGACGAATCATTGAGACGTAGTATAAACAACGGCTCAGGTGAGACCGAGTTTTTAAGCTGTCATCTTTCACTAGCGATGCTATAATATGAAACAGGGATTCAATTTTGTTATTTTTTTATTTAATCAATAATTCTTTGTTTATAAATTTATTGTAAGAAGAGAATACTTAATGTGAGGTTTCGATATGTTTCACTATAAATTGCTTAATATAATTCAATAATCTGATTTTGACGTACGAAACGGGTAAGATATTAAATAGGTAATATGTTATCATTATTGTGTAACATCAGTGATGCATATTTCATGAGAAACCGTTGCCCATTCTACTAGGTATTCAATTTGGATTGAAAGCTCAATCAGAAAAGTATCCAGCCTACCCTAGAGCAGAATCCGCTGCACACCACTGTGCAACAGACCTACCTCGCTCACCAGTTACTATGCTGACTATGTTATATTACGTGTCTTACGCAGAAACTTATTTATTTTATTTGATTCTTGAATAGTAATTTAATTACGTAATTCTAAATTGAAGTCTAAATTTATTTATTCAGCGTTCAGACTCGTAATTATATAAGATTATTAACGCTATAGTTAAGTATCTGAATTATTATAAATAAAACATATCATATTACATTAACTCCTTTATTTTTAATAAGTAGACAATATAGTAGTACATTATTATACTTAACTAACACATTTTAGTTATTCTCAAATCCATATCATCCTGAATTTTACTTATGATATCTTTAGTTGCGCTATATACGTCATCAAATAATATACCCTTCACAACATATTGGGCGCAGATTTCTGCTTCACAAGTACACATTGAATGTTCAGATTTCGGTGCGTTCTCGGCGTCATAAATTTCTATTTTAATTATTTTTGTCGCACGTTTTACAGTTCTTTTTATGTATGAAGAATATGGTAGTTCGGTTCTGGTTCTCTTGCGAGAAGCGCCATCATGAGTGGTAGATCTTTGTTCTGCTCCATGCGTAGCACGCTGATCCGCTGGTACAAAATTAAAGAGATCTTCTGTATCCTGTAAAGAAAAGACATTCAAAATTTTTGAATCAAATAATTGTCAGTAACATTGGCGTTTGATAACAATTAATCGTAATTTATCGATAATTAACAAAAGAATTCTTATCATGACTAAACGACATTAAAATTTATAAATCGAGTATTACAATAAAGCTTGCATTGGATTACTATATAAATAAATATCAGAGACAATTGATGTCGATTAACCTGAGTCTAAAGTAAGGTAAGCTTACGTTATAGGTGCTGGCCAACGAATAAACATACTTATATAGATAGATATATACTTAAATACTAAACACTCGAAGCTCAAGAACAAACTTTCATATTTTTCATACATAATATCTGTCTCAAGCTTTGTCGCCTGATTCTCTAACCACTCAGCTATCCAGTCGTCGGTATGGATATTGATTATTATTAAATAATAACAAGTATAATAAAATAGGTACACACTCACCGACATTACTGAACTGCTCACCAGTGTATTGCAAAAATACTAATCGTTAAAATGTTCTAATTTCTTGTTATTTATATTATTTTTTAAGTATAAAAAAGAAACCATAAGGTTTAATATCGCATAGTAAAATCGTTTTATCGTTAATATGAGACCTAACCATATATGAAAGATGTCTATGCTAAATGAGTCTCAATGATTTGCAATGTCGACATTTGCATCCACATACACTGAATTTGGAGGTAAGTATGTCTGTTTGTTGATCTCGTATATGAAAACTAACAAACGTTTTTTTATTTTATTTCGCACAATAGGTTATATAAACTAAAACCAATTGTGAAGTTAGTGAATCAGTTAGTAAATCCGTATCGGCCAAGCAAAACCACAGTATTAAACTATACAAAATCATCGCTTCCCATTTAAGACTAAGCGTTAAATTATTAAATGTATCTCTTTCTTTTGATCGTCATTTTAAGCAACGATCTAGACTAGACCCAAGATTATATAAGCAATAAAATCCGGGATTCCCCGCATTTCATCATGATCTTTGATAAACAGAGTCAAACTTTGGAAGTAAATACTTTCAAAGTAAAAAATGACACACAAAAATTAAAACATAGTTCGTTGTTACCTAATACCATTCGCTGCATAATATGCGGTCCTTCAAATTGTGGTAAAACTAATGTTATGTTAAATTTATTGTTACACGAAAATGGTTTGAAATTTAAACATATTTATTTATACTCGAAGACCGCTTTTCAACCAAAGTACCTCTTTTTAAGACAAGTTATGGAAAGTGTTCCAGGAGCGGAGCTATTTGTATTTAATGATCACAAAGAAGTTCTTCACCCCAACGATGCTTTGACAAATTCCATTATGATTTTCGATGATGTCGCATGTGAAAATCAAATTAATATTAGAAATTATTTTACTATGGGAAGACATAGGCAGATAGATTGTTTTTACTTATCGCAAACTTATTCGAAAATACCTAAACAACTGATCAGAGATAATGTTAATGTTTTAATTATCTTCAAACAAGATGATACCAATTTAAAACATATATACAATGAACATGTAAATACAGATTTAGATTGGATACAATTTAAGCAACTTTGTTCTGTTATATGGCAAGATCGATTCAGTTTCTTAGTTATAAATAAAGATTGCGCGATAAATAACGGACGATATAGACAAGGATTTGACACGTTTGTCCGCTTCTAACTTAGTTATATATTCCGATTTCTAGTTTAAAAATCTCACTTGAAAACAAGGGGTTTTAAGAAACGGTAGTCATATTAATAAGTTGGAAAGTAAAATGGATACCGATTTAAAAGCACAACTCATTAAATCAGTTAACAATATAAAAAATAAAATAAAGAAGATTAAAAATGAAGATTATGAAGCTGATCTGAAATACAAAAAAGTATTTAAACCTATTACTGATTCTTTAGAAACAGTTGTCAAGATAAATCAAACACCTCACTCTGCTTTTAACATAACACCAAGAAATGGTAAAAATAACACGCAGATCGATTTAAACTCTTCTTTAGACTATAATAATTTTAAAGACATAATTAATGCTGATTCTAATCACCATTCAGAATATTATGGATGTTCTAATGATAATGATAAAAATACAACAAATCAAAGTAACAGTCACGATACACTTTTATCTTTGAAAAAAGAAGACATGATGGATATGTATGAGCAAGTCAATGTTCCGTTTGGTATTTATGTTAAAGATAAGAACCTGATGATGGGAAACACTGTTGTTAGTTTATCTTTTAAAAATAACACTGATAATACTTTGGGAAAAAAATACATGATTACTGTCAAAAATAAGAATTATGAATTGAGCGGTGGTTTAAAAGAACTTTTATTGCGAAACAGACCTAATCTTAAGCTTGTAACTGAAGAAGATAAAACAAAATACAAAGAAATTTTAAGTAACACAAACGCGCACAAACGGGACTTTGATCCGGCCGGACAATTAAAAGGTGACAAAGGATTAAAATACTGTACAATAATCAAGCCTCTATTTTCACAAGTAACTGACGAAAATAATGAGTTCACTCAACAGTTGCCGCAATTGAAAATCGGTCAAGGTTTGCCTGAATTAAAACGATATAAAAGTAATACGGATTATATTTATTGGGATGATCCTAACGAACTTATTGAAAGACTGAAACTTTTAATTGCATCTAAAAGTGCTGGTAACAGCAATCATGACAATGAAATTATATCAATTATTGAAGAGTTAAAGGAAGCGGGTATAATAAAAGAATAAATTCTGTTTTCGTGTAGTCATTTCGTCTAGTAATCTAATAAGCATTAGACATGAATGAAGAGAAAAAAGGAAATTTTAATGTTGATAGTTATAAACTGGAAGTAATTAAAATATCATCTATAGATAAACGTGAAGTATCCGACGTTGTTAATAAAGAGATCGTTGATAAATTTAATAAGAATAATTCTGAAAAACTTGCGCATATTGAAAAGCTGGTTATGATTTTAACAGACCGTGTAAAAAATATTGAAAAAGATATTGCATTAAAGGAGCTTGAGGGAAAATTAAACAAGCATTATGAGCAAAGCCGACGTTGTTAATGAAATTCATAAAAACGTACGAGTAAACTTCCCTCGGAGAAGCGTAATATTAAGAGATATAGATGACCTTTGGCAAGCGGATTTGATAGATATGCAAGCTTTATCCAAATTAAATGCTGGTTATAAATACATACTAGTAATTATAGACGGTTTCTCAAAATATGCTTGGGCATTCCCGATTAAACAAAAGACTAAAGAAATCGTATCTAAAGAGTTTCAAACATTGTTGGAAAATGGTCGTCACCCAAAAAATTTACAAACTGATATGGGTACAGAATTTTATAATAATAAATTCAAAAAAGTTATTGAAAAGTATCACATAAATCATTACTCTTCTTATTCTACAAAAAAAGCATCAATCGTAGAAAGACTTATAAGAACTCTCAAAACTAAGCTTTACAAAGAATTTAGTTTGAAAGGAAATTATAAATGGATCGATGGGACTCTTGACAAGAAAGTTTACGAATACAATCATACCTTTCATAGAACCATAGGAAAAACGCCGGCTGAAATTAATCATAATAATAAAGAAATTGTCTTACAAAGATACATTAACAATTCGCTATCCGAAAAAAGACCGAATCGTCATGTTTTTCAAGTTGGAGATTTTGTAAGAATCAGTAAATACAAGGGATGTTTTGAAAAAGGATTTACACCTAATTGGTCAACCGAAATATTTAAGATAAGAAAAGTCCAACAAACTAACCCACTCACATATTTATTAGAAGACGCAAAGTCTAGGCCTATTTTAGGAGCATTCTACAGACAAGAAATTCAGAAAACTGCTCACCCTGATGTATATCTTGTTGAAAAAGTTGTAAAAAGCAAAGGAAACAAAGTATATGTTAAGTGGCTGGGTCTTCCATCAAGTGAGAACAGTTGGATTGATAAAAACAATCGTTTGTAGTGATTTTAGTACATTAAATAAGCTATTCATACTTAATACGCTCATTTGCACTTGGATCTTTATGCAAGAAAGTCAACTTTAAATAAAGCATTTTAATCATACCAATATTACTATTATTAAAATGAAACACACACGAAGTAATACTAAAAAAGAAGCGCATCATAAGGAAAAAACATTATTAGCACCCTCCCAGAAAACGGGAGCTGGTCTGAAAAAAACCTTTAGTAATATTGTATCGCACACTAAAAAACATATTCGAAATTTGAAACCAAAGTGCAAGAAATTGCTAACGGAGTTAGCATACGCGGCTGCTCGAGAATTTGCTTCTGACATAACCGTGCAATCCCCGAGAGTGATACCTGTACCTAAAACTGGTGGATTTTTACCATTAATTCCTATTCTTGCCGGCTTATCTGCTACGGGGAGCTTGGCTGGAGGTGTTGCGGGAATCACCAAAGCTATCAATCATTATAAATCGGCACAAAAACATCTTGCAGAGTTAAAAAGACATAACATGAAAATGGAGGCTATGTGTATTGGTAAAGGATTACATCTTAAACCGTACAAACACGGGTTAGGAATTTACGTTTCAAACAAAAAAAACTAGATACTGGGCTACCTGATCGAGCGCTAACTAATATCGATATAATAAAGCATGCGAAAAATATACCCCATTTTCGAGGCGTATTTATGCGAGATGAATTACCAGAAAAGCCGTGGCTGATGGAATGCGGTGTGATTAATTTAGATTCATCTAAAAATGTTGGTACTCACTGGGTAGCCTATGGAAAAATTAAAGACTATATTGAATATTTTGACAGTTACGGTAACTTAAAACCGCCAAAAGAATTCTTAGCATATGTCGGAACAAATATTCGGTATAATTATGTCAATTTACAAGGCAATCATTTATACAACTGTGGACATTTATGTTTGAAATTTCTAAAATCATTTTGGAAAAGTAAATCGAGACTAAATAAATAAATAACGAAACGGATTAAACATATAGTTACGATTGTTAAATGATAATAAAATAAAATGCTAAACCGGATTAGGACATTCCTTCGCGAACAGTATTCAGAATTGGGCGTTGAGTACATAACAGTCTGCCGAGTTTAGTACAAATAACCGCTTCAATTTATTATAAGTATACAATTAAATATGTATGTTTTCAATAAAAACAACATCAAAGAACAAAAATGTACTATTAATCTTCCAGTGTTCAAAGGAAGAACACGATTAAGTACGACAAATAAAATTACTAAAAGTAATAAAATCTTTCTTCATTCTCTCGGCTTAAAAATAAAATAAAAATAAATATAATATGCTGCAAATAACTGAACTACCGCAGCAAGATAATTCTATTGAAAGCTACGAGATTCACAGCTACAATCCATACAATCACAGCTTTAAAGAAAACGATGAAATCAGAATACCTATTCATCAGCAAGATGTTTATGTATTACCATCTGCAAGCTCCATTTACATCGAAGGACATGCGAGTGTATTTGAACTAGATACAGCAGGAAAAAAGAAGAAGAAAGAGTTTAAGTTTATAAATAATCCTATATTGTTTTTATTTCAAGATATAAGATACGAATTAAATGGGGTAGAAATAGATCATGTTAAAAATGCTGGAATCACAACTACGATTAAATCTCTTATCTCAATGAACGTAGGCGAAAGTAAAAGTTCAGCATTGTGGGGGTGGAATTTAAACGGAAGTGCGAAAAAAGGGGATAATTTTTCTGTTATTATACCGCTTAATAAAGTGTTAGGGTTTGCAGAAGATTATAACAAAATTGTCGCCAATTGTAGACATGAACTTATACTTCATAGAAACAATTCCGTTTTGAATAGTGTTATAACTGATACAAATGATACTATAGAAATAGACATACATAAGGTTCAGTGGCGTATCCCTCATGTTAAAGTTTCGGATCGCAATAGATTATTGCTGCTTAAGCACTTGGAAAAAGATCGAGCAATACAACTAGCTTTCCGAAATTGGGATTTATATGAATATCCGCTTTTACCTAAAGCAACAAAACACTCGTGGTCTGTCAAAACTGCTTCTCAGTTAGAAAAACCGAGATATGTTATATTCGGTGTTCAAACTGATAGAAAACTGAATCGAACGAAGAGTTCATCAGAATTTGATCATTGTAACATAACAAATGTCAAGTTGTTTTTAAATTCACAGTACTTTCCTTATGATTCACTTAATTTAAAATTTAATGAAGATAAGTATAGTATATTATACGAAATGTATGTTAACTTTCGTCAGTCGTATTACAACACCGGAATCGATCCCCTGCTTGATTTAAATACATTCGGGAAAAAAGCCCCACTGTTCGTTATTGATTGTTCACGACAAAATGATTCGTTGAAAACAGGACCGGTTGATGTCCGTTTAGAAATCGAGTCTTCAGAAGATATACCTGACAATACAACAGCGTACTGTCTAATCATAAATGATCGTCTAATCGAGTATAAACCCTTGAGTAATATAGTGCGAAAATTATCATGAATGTGATTATGGATGTTCAAGGTTTTAAAAACGAAAACAATACATTTATACCTAAAGAAATAGCAATTATTTGCAAAAAAGGTGTCATTGTGTTGTTGATTAAACCACCTTATCCTTTTTATAATTTAACTAAGAAAGAACGGTTGCAAGCCTCATGGATAGAGAGAAACAGAGGAATATTATGGAATGAGGGGTATGTGCCATACTTCAACTATAAGAGTTTGATATTAAACTTTTGTAAAAATAGACGTATTTATACAAAAGGTACTGAAAAAGTGGTCTGGTTAAAGAAGATAATAGAAAGTGACAATGTTTACAATTTAGAAGACTTTAATTGTCCTAATTTAAAAACACTTAGTGAGAAATATTCGATTTCTTCCGACATTTATAATTGTATTTACCATACCAAAACATGTGCTTTTAAAAATGTATCTTGTTTAAATAAGTGGTGTGTAGATAATAATATTTTTAAGTAAATAAATCAACAATCATATTATATATTTGTTTAATACTGATATTTGTCAACGTATATATTTTATAATAAGTATATAATCAAAATGAATATCAACAAAGGAGATATCGTTGAGGTTATCATTGATAAATGTCAGCTTCATGGTCGTCATGATGTCAAAATATTAAACGCTGAGCACTATTCTGGTGTGCTAATAACTCAGAGTTATTATAAAACTAAACGCTCGCGAATCTTTTACACGGGATTACAAGTAGCAGCTCGAGTAATTAGAATAGATAAATGTTATATAGACTTGCTACCAATCTAATTGGAAGTTTCTAAATCATTACGCTGAGTGGTTATAGAAACCTGAGCATGTTATAAATAGAAATAGTAGTGTTGTGAAGGATATGATGGTGTTCTATTTATTCACTGTGTATAATAATAAACATTTTGATTTTAATGTTTGTACCTTTAAAAATGTATGTTTTATAAATAAATCATGTATACTTAATCCTTGTTTACTTTCTTCCTAAAGTTAGGAATAAACCTAAAGATATAATTTGATTTGATTACCGTCTGCGAAATTCGAGCATAATAATTATCGTTTATTATACGAACAATACGCTACACTTCAACAGTCGTATCACAACCGTCATAGTCTAGAACTGCTTCTTGTTTTCGAAGAAACTAATATGAATTCAAATACTTACATAATTGACGTACAAGGCTTCAAGGTTGTGAATCTGGAAAACATCAATCCGTATCTGGTGTGTCCAAGAACATTTCTGCGATTTTGTTCGACAGAGCAAAAGCTAATGAATCTGAGCATTAACATTGTGTGATTGAAAACGAGGGGCGCTGTTTTACAATGTAAGCTAAAGCTCGGTCGCCTAGTTAGTGCTTTATTTATTTATACAAACAATACGCTAGGCTTCAATCAGTAGTATCCCAACCGTTATCGTGTAGAACTGCTTCTTGTTTGCGAAGAAAGTATCATGAATTCAAATACTTACATAGTCGACGTGCAAGGCTTCAAGGTGAAGGAGAATAATTTTATAATAAAGGAATTTGCCTTCGCTGCAGAAAATTATGCGCAAAATAGTTTAATAAAATCGCCGTACCCGTATTCTAAGTTAACAGATGAAGAACGAAAACAGGTGCAGTGCACTAGGAAAAACTATGGCATAACATGGAGTGAAGGAAATATTGACTATCCAGATTTCAAAGGATATGCGGAGTATTTGTTAAAAAATAAGACCATTTTAGTGAGAGGTTCTGAAAAAGTTAAGTGGGTAAAAGAAATAAGTTCTAATTGTGATATTATTGATGTAGAAGAAATGGGGTGTCCAGACTTTGAAGAATTGCATAAAATGTTTAGTGATGTTGGCGATCTGTATTTTAGATGTATTAAACATAAAAAAAAAAGATGTGCTTTAACAAATGTAAAGTGTATTAGACGGTGGTACATAGAATGTAACAACCTTATTCATAATTAAATAAATGATTTTAATTATAAATATCAGTGCATTTTATTTCACTATTCAAAGTTCGTAAATAAAGCAAGACTAGTATTTGTGATCGAGGGTGTTTGTGGCGGTTCTGGCTCAGAGTGTATTAGAACTAGAATTTAATTGAAGTAGTTTTTGATTGAACTAGCACTTGATTATCGGATTGTACTGTAATTATATGCTCAACAGATAATTCGATTGACATGTATTAATGTATTGATTCATGATCAGTAATCATTATAACGTATGATTGGGGGATCCTGGATCTCGTTTGATCCAGGTCCCCCAATTATACACTACTGACAATTTTGGCCGGTCGCGAGGGGCGGCCAACCACGCGGAACTGCCAGTACCTACCATGTTGCGCGGAGAGATGGTCACCAGGTAATTTCACGCGATTTCGCAAAATTGTCGTTTATATCCGTATTAAATTAAGTTTTGCTTAATAAAAATTTAAACTTGGGTATGCCCACGCATAAATATCGGATGTGGTAGTTCCGACAATTTTAATTGCTTTTTCGTAAGTTTTTTTGTCGGGTGTGGCATAATCGACATTTTTAATAGGAAATTTTTAACTGTTTTTGTCGGTAGTACCACATTCGACTGTATTGATTGGTTATCGTTTGGCATTTTTTGTTTTAAGTGGTAAGTCTGACAATTTTGATTGGACGGGTGTTATTTATAAATGTAGGTAATGCGTTTACCGACAATGTTAGTCGGCTCAACCAATTTTTTTTCGGTCGTATGTTGCTTTTGCTTATAATATTTTGCTTTAATCTGTTTTTTTTTTCAAGGAAAATGTGAGTCACCGATTCCTAGACATTTAGAGGATGAATTAATTCAACTTCAAGATTTATTCGGAGATGTGTTAATGACGCAAATGAATTTAATACACGTATACATACATACATACATATACATACCGTTACCCCTCTTTCCCACAAGACATACCTCTTTCGCTTCATCCACATTCATCAATCTCTTCATACATGCTCGTCGGGTACTCTTGACCTCTACCTACCCGGCCTTTGTCCAAAACGTCCCCAATTTGATCACGGAACGTTCGTTTAGGCCGTCCCCTCCCAACGCATCCATTCACACTTCCCATGAAAATCTGTTTAGTTAATCTTCTTTCATCCATCCTCTCTACGTGACCAAACCAACTAATCTTCTCGCTATATCTTCTTTTATACCAGCACGATCTCTTATCACACTATTCCTTATTCTATCTTTCAATGATAAACTTTCCATACTTCTTAACGCTCTCATTTCTATTGCCTATCTTAATTCTACTTTCATGCTTCTTTTGCCATTCCCAACTTTCGCTACCGTACATTAGTGTTGGAACGAGCACCCCTCTGAACAGCCAGACGCGCCTTTGATACCGTCTCACTGCTCACAAAGGCGCGCAGCGCTCCATCGACCATGTTTCCTGCATTCATTCTTCTTTCAATATCACTTTCACACTTTCCATCTTTCGTAAACGCCGAGCCCAGATATACAAACTCTTTTATCTGTTCTACTTTCTCACCCGCAATCATTTAAAATTATCATTAATTTAATTGTCATTAATTTTGTTGTCTTTGGTTTACTTTATTGTCTATGTATGTACTTCAAGAATAGATGTCTGTCATGTTGTAAGCTAAAGTTATATATTTAAATAAATAAAATACTGCAACATATACTGCCTTTCAAGTGGTTATGGGCCCAGGGCTAGCTCATATGTTGCACAAAAACCGTGTCGAGACGGAAAACGAAAACGACGTGTAACGTTGTATCTACGACCGGGAGCTACACAGCAAAAAAAATGGCGACGTCACTTTCTGCTACAACGGTAAATAAATTAAATGGTGAAAACTGGTCAACGTGGAAATTTGAGACACGAATTATATTAAATGGCCAGGGATTATTTGAAATTGTGTCGGGTCAAAAACTAAAACCGGATTCAAAAGATGAGGCGATCACATGGGTCCAGGAAGATGCCAAGGCACAAACTATTATTGTCACCCGTATGGAACCAGGTCCACAAGCTCATATTTTATCTTGTGAGACCGCATATGATATGTGGACGAAACTGAAATCAGTTTATGACAAAGAATCCACTGTCAGCATTCATCTTCTACAACAGCGTTTTTTCACAATGCAATTCCATGAGGGAACCGTATCCGACTTCATGTCTAAGCTGGAAGATATCCGTGTCAAGCTTAAACAAGCTGGAGAAGGCATTTCCGATAAAATGACTATAACCAAAATCCTTATGTCACTTCCCGAGCAGTACAAATATTTCCGGTCTGCATGGGAATCTGTTCCTATTGAGAAGCAAACGTTAGATGAACTGACATCACGACTCCTACTTGAAGAGGAGCGAAATAAAACCACTGAGCAAGATGTGGCGATTGCACTCGTCACTCATGGAAGTTCTAGTACTAGCAAGTGCCTAACATGTGGCAGAGCAGGACATATGAAGAAAGACTGCTGTAAAAACAAAACCTGCGAGTTTTGCAAAGCATATTGCTAAGTATTGTTTCTTCAGGAAGAATAATAAAACTAAGAAGCAGATCAGTCCTATTTTTTTTTTTTTTTGTTTTTTTTTTTTTTTTTTTTTTATAGGGAACAATTCACACAAATTGACCTAGTCCCAAAGTAAGCGCTAGTAAGGCTTGTGTTATGGGCACTAGACAACGATATACATACTTATATAGATAGAAAACATCCACAACTCAGGAACAAATATTCGTGCTCATCACACAAATATATGCTCTTACCAGGATTCGAACCCAGGACGCTTGCTTCGTAGGCAGGGTCACTACAAACTAGGCCAACCGCGTCGTCAAATTGCTTTAGTGGCGACTGAAATGAATCAAATAGAAGACGTCTGGTACATGGACAGCGGATGTTCACAACATATGTCACGAAGAAAGGACATAATGAGTGACTATGAAGAGCTTCAAGATCATCCTGTACAGATGGGAGATGGGGCAACTATAAACGCTATTGGTATTGGCAGTGTGAGACTAGAAGCATTTGACGGACAGAAGTGGCAAATAGTAGAGCTAAAACAGGTTCTCTATGTACCGAATCTCAAGGTAAATCTGTGTTCTGCCTCTAGTTGTCTCGATAAAGGTCTGCAAATGGTCTCAGATCAGAACCTTTGCAAGTTTGTCAAAAATAATGAAATTGTCACTCTAGCTCGTGAAGGTCGATTATTCAAAATGATGTTCAAAATGTCACAGCAATCAATGGCGTTGTCAAGCAAGTCTGACAAAGTTGAAGTATGCAACAATAATAAATGTAACATAATGTTATTTCATCAGAAATTCGCCCACCAAAATTTCGTTTATACGAAAAAAATACTCCAAGATAACGATATTAAAATCACATGTACGAAGCAGCACTTTTGCACAGCTTGTATTGAAGGCAAACATTCGAAAACTCCGGCCTATTCAAGTAGCAATAAGACGAGTTTTCGAGGAGAAATTGTGCATGCAGATCTATGTGGACCGTTGGAGGAAGAGTCTGTTGGTGGTTCGCACTACTTTCTCTTATTAAAAGATGATTTTTCACGGTTCCACACCGTTTACTTCATCAAACACAAGAGCGAAATTATAGCAAATATAAAAATATACCTCGCGCAGAGTGAAAATGAAGGTAAACCAGTGAAAACTCTTCGCACGGACGGTGGAGGTGAGTTTCTTAACAAAAGTATGAAAGAGCTCTTAGAATCAAAAGGAATTAAACACCAAACTTCAATTCCATACACGCCGGTTCAAAACGGAAAGATTGAACGCGAAATGCGCACTGTAATGGAGGCCGCTCGCACGATGATGAAAGCAAGCCAAGTCGACAAGAATCTGTGGGCAGAAGCTGTAAATACGGCCGTGTATGTCATTAATAGGGCAGGAACGAGTCCTGAAGAAGGTAAAACTCCCTATGAATTATTCTATGAAAAGAAGTTCGATGTTACCCACCTGAAATACATTTTTGGCACAGAAATGTGGGTTCATATCCCAAAACAAAAAAGGAAGAAGCTCGACAGCAAAAGCAAGAAAGGAATGTTTGTGGGATACGGCGAGAACATCAAATCAAAGGGTATAAGATTTACTATCCAAAAAGCAAGACCTTCTCAATTGAAAGAGAGGTGATAGCATCACCTATCATGTTAATGGAGAATTTTGTGGCAGATGAAGAACAAAATATCTCAGTGATGCTTGAATCCACCGACACTGAACCAAATGTTGCAACTACAAGCACAATAACTGACACCGCTCAGGGATCTGAAGACGAGTTTGTTGATACATGTGAAGAAATGTCGTCACAAGAAGTAATACAAGACTCTAATCACTCTGTTGCAGGTTCAAGCGCAGTTTTTTCTTCCAGTGCCGGTGAAAACATTAATACTAGGTCTTTACGTCCTAGGAATACGCTAAGACCACCTGTCAGTCTACAGGACTATGAAACGTCCTATTTTACACTCCTAGATACAGAAGAGCCGACGTCCTTGAAAGAAGCGCAGATGTCTCTAAACGCCTGTAAATGGGAGGAGACGAAACGAAATAAAGATAATGACATCGATTTGTATAAAGCTAGATTAGTCGCTAGGGGTTTTATACAGAAAGGCTTAGACTATTGTGACGTATATTCGCCTGTTGTTAAAATAGCTACAGTAAAATCCTTATTAGCTTTATGTAACAAAAACAACTGGCCAGTATATCAACTCGATGTATGTAGCGCTTTTTTAAATGGCATAATTAAGGATGATACTTACGTAGAATTGCCAGAAAACTTTGTGGTACCTATTGGGAAGGTATGCAAATTAAATAAGGCGTTATATGGCTTGAAAAGCGCACCTAGGGCTTGGTATGAGCGATTTAATAACTTCATGTTAAGCCAAAAGTTTTCAAAAACAAAAAGTGACCATTGTGTATATTATTACGTCAATGACTGTAGTAAGGTCTACATATTAGTGTTCGTAGATGACATTTTGTGCACTGGTTTTGGTCCAATGTTGAATAAAATTCTAACAAGCTTAAAAAATGAATTTAAAATGAAAGATTTGGGACTTGCTAGTTTATATCTTGGAATCCTTATTCAACAAGATTTACAAAATGGTGTCACTACTATGAGTCAATCCCAGTACCTTAAAAATGTCTTAAATAAATTTAATATGTCAGACTGTCATAGTGTGACTACTCCTATGGATCCGAAATTTGACTTCTCAACGCTACAAAGAGAAAAGCCCGAAAGTGTCGAGTTGGAGCATAGGTGTAGGCAGCTGATAGGTTGTATAATGTACGCCATGATTGGCACCAGACCAGATTTGTGTGCCAGTATAACTTACTTATCGCGATTTCAAAACTGTGCAAGCAATGAACTTTGGACTTGTCTTAAACGAATACTGAGATATATACAGGGTACTATAGATTTAAAATTGATATATAAATCAAATGCAGGTGAAAAATTATTAACTGCTTATGCTGACGCTAGCTGGGGAGACGATACTCTAGACAGAAAGTCAACGTCGGGTTTTTGCTTACAAATCTATGGTAACTTGGTATCTTGGACGTCAAAAAAACAAGCCACGGTCGCACTTTCTTCTTGTGAGGCTGAATATGTATCTCTAGCACATTGTATTAGTGAAGTTTGCTGGTTGAGAAATTTGTTATCAGAATTGCAAATTCATGATAATTATACTGTAACTGTCTATGAGGATAACCTGTCCACTATCAAAGCTTGTAATTCGCATGAACAGCTGAAAAAGATGAAACATCTAGATATTAAGTATCATTTTATAAATGAAAAGATTACTCAAGGAGTTGTCAACATTCAGTATGTTCATACGAGTGTACAGTTAGCAGACATATTAACTAAACCTCTGTCTCGACAAAATTTTGAAAAGTTGAGGGAACTTTTAGGGTTAGTTATGGATACCTAGTTAAATTTATTATTATTTTAAACGTTTTTTGATTGAGAGTGGGACAGTCCAGCAATCAAAATATGAGAAAATTTCTATTTCATACCTATGTATGTGATATTAATATAATGTATGTTGTAACGTTATGAATATTTATCTTATAGGTTATTATGCAACTGAATAGGAGTTATAATTTTCATGTATAATGTTTATAGCGTTACACATCTTGTTTAATTAGTCAAGCTCAAGTAGAGTTGTTTTGTTAAATTGAGTTAATAGATTTAATATTTGTATTAACTAAATGATCTATTCTTGAGGGTGGGTGTTGTCTTTGGTTTACTTTATTGTCTATGTATGTACTTCAAGAATAGATGTCTGTCATGTTGTAAGCTAAAGTTATATATTTAAATAAATAAAATACTGCAACATATACTGCCTTTCAAGTAATTTGACATGTAAAATTTGTAATTTTATGAATAAATGAATATGAATATGAATAATCTCACATTCTATCATACTATCGTCCTTTTCGAACACCATAGCTTTCATCTTGCTCACATTAACTTTCATACCTTTCCTTTCCAATGCCCCACATAAAATGTTAGCCATCCTTTGCTACTCCTCCTCCGACGATGCTATCAACACTTGGTCGTCGGCGTATAGGAGGCATTTGATGGTTAACTCACTCATACTTAGTCCACAGTCATTCTCTATCAAATCATTCAGGCATGTATCCATGAATAGGTTGAACAGTCACGGTGACGCAACACATCCTTGTCTAACACCTTTTTCAATTCTAAACCATTCAGTGTACACCCCGTTTATTCTCACACAAGCACTAGAATCCTCATAGAGAGATTTTTGTGCTCGTACCAGATTACTGCATGCATGGCTAACGCTCACCACAACTCATTCCTCATCACCCTGTCATAAGCTTTCTCCAAGTCAACGAATAAGCAGTATATTTTCTGGCCTTTGAGCATATACTTTTCGGTTATATGCCGCAAGGAGCAGACTTGATCCGTGCATCCCATTCCCTTTCTATAACCCGCTTGTACATCCCATATTTTCTCATCGGTCTCTTTCATAACTCTTTCAATCCATACCTCTGCATACAGTTTGCCGACGATGAATGAACCGTACATAGGTAATATGGTAATGTGTAAAATGTTTATATTTTACGAGTACATATGACGTGTTTAGCAAGCATATTACAGTAATCGAATCGCAACCCCTGAATTACTTATTGAAACCGATGACCACCCTGTGGTCTTCATAATTAGATCCAATTAATCAAATAGTCAAATGCACAAGTTTCATTAAAATTACTTAAATTGCTAACGCTATACCTACAAGATTTGAAGAGTTCCTTCGGTTTCTCCAAGATCTTGTCATCAGATCCTGATTTTGGTGTTAATGGGATCAAACTGCCTTCCCTTTCCAACAAAAACAAAAACTAAATCGGTAATCAACTTCTGAGATAACACGTGATTTATGTGTGTGTGTGTGTGTGTATACACACACACACACACACACACACATAAATCACGTCTTTATCCTTTACAGGGTAGACAGAGCCTAAGGTAACAGACCTAAAGGCCACGTTCAGCATGATTGTGGGCGTATTGCATAGATAGGTGGATAGGGGAATAAAAATAGTAATAGGGTAAAGTTAACTCTGATTAGGAAACAGTTAAACTAAGATTATTGTTTAATTTACACCAAAAAAGTCATTCAAGTGTGTCGGATCTATCATTAAAAAATATACTATATCCGAATATAAATGTCATATGTAACTGTTACGACAAAAAGTTCTCGACAATGTTCATTTAATAATGTCGGTAGTGACACATCCGACAAATTGTAGTTAACAAAGTCCGATCAAAATTGTTGTATGTGACACTTCTGACAAATCTCGTTGATGTAGTTCCAGTTAAAATAGTGTCAAGTCGCTTTTTGGCATGTTCTAATAGGAAATTGATAAATGTTTACATACATACCTCTCAGTACAATAAAAATAATAACTCATGCCAAATTTCGTAACAAAATTCCAAGAATTGTCAATTTTATACACAAAAATGTCTTTGATTGCTTCTCCTGAAAAGTAGCTGTTTTGCAGATCCGACTCTTAATAGGGACCGTCGATATGTCTCTTTTTAATTATCTGAAATATAGTTTTAGCTCGACTTCCTTAAAAATAATAATGTCGCGAAGGTCATGTCTTATTCTTATTTTACAACTATTATAACAGTTAAATAAAACAAGGTAAATAGGTACAGAAAATTATTTAAAAAGCATTTATCTTGAAGTGCTTCCCATACATTACAAAAAAAATAGACAATCTCAAATACATAGTTTGTACCTATGTATGTACATTGCTTCCTTTATCCAGAAGAGACGAACTGATAAAAAAACTCAAAGATGGCAACCGATTTCATACATCCTTCCTCATTAACCTCCTGGATCCCCCGGTCCTCACTTGAGGACATAACATTTCAAAAAATCTACAGCTAAATGTCAAACCCGCTTGAAAAATGAATACGAATAGAACGTTTCCGAACGAAACTGTCAACCTAAAAAAAATAAGAACCAAGTCATAGATGGCCAATCAGCGATCAGGGGGGCAACTCCGAAATCCGATTTTCGAAGTTCGTATCACACCGTCCCTCTCATTCTCAAATTAATAACTATTAGTGAGAGCGGAATGGCACGAAACGAACTTCGAAAATCGGATTTCAGAGTATAAGGCCAGAGCCTCTAGCTAGTGTAAGTTTTCGCATATAAAAACGTCTCGAACGCGTTCACGTAAACGTCTCAATTACTATGGAAAAATTGGCAGCGCCACTTGCGGATCGAAACGGCAACAAACTGGTCTTGTACTCCGAAATTCGATTTTCGAAGTTCGTTTCGTGCCGTTCCGTTCTTACTAATAGTTATTAATTTGAGAGTGAGAGGGACGACGTGACACGAACTTCGAAAATCGAATTTCGGAGTAGCCCCCCTGTTCCCATAGTATTTGACATTTTGACGCAAACGAGACGTATTTTGTGACCGAAAACCTACACTAAGCATACAGAGCCGCTTTACAATTGACACCGCCGGCCACACCATGCCCCGCGGTAAGTAAATCCAGATTTATCTCACTGAAAGTCTAATTATATATTTTTGTTTTGTTGTGATTAGTAAATTGTTGGTATATTTCGCATGTTAGTAAGTTAATTTCTTCCAGAAAATTTAAAATCTTTAGCTTTATGTAGGTCTGAAGTTTATGTATGTACTCGTGCGAGTACAAGCGGTTATAACATTGTAGTTTATGTTCTCGTACGAGTACAAGCGGTCTTAACGATGTAAGATATTTTGATATTATATGAAAGTTAACTATGTTTTTTTTGCGCTTAAAGGACTATGAAATAGAGGAGTACTTCAACTTCGACCAATCCGACGATTTTTCCGAGGGTGACGATGCCTATGTCAAAAATAATCTTGAATGGTACATAATGACCCCGTTATATCTGATTTTAAAGATTATTAATTATAATTGATGACAGTTTTCTGCAAAAAAAAATAACTGCCATTCTGAAACAAATAAATCTTTTGGACTAACTTTAATACGTAAAATAGGTACGTACGTACTATTATTACATTTTTACTTGTACATAGTTTATTTCAGAGGAGTTTCTTTTTGTTACTGACGTTATTTTTTTTATTATGTTACTGAATTTATAAGCCTGTGCTATAATATGTACAAATAAGTAACATTTGTAAGAATATATGCAAATAAAGTTCATTTATTATAGTATTTTATTTTATTTGATACTGTCTCGAGTGAGAACAATATCCTCATGTACTCGTCTGAGGACATAAGGAAAAATCCAGGGGAAAACACCATGATTTTTTTTACTAATTTTCCGATATTAAGGGATACCTATTAAGTCGATTTTTGTAAAGAAATATCAGTTTCGGCAAAATCGATACCTCCAGGATCCAGGAGGTTAATAGTAATTCAATGACCTCTTTTTGTTTCGTAAATTACACAGCAATCTGAATTTTCCAGATATATGTTCTCGATTCAAAATCGTTTTTTTTTTATTCTTTATAATTGGGGATAGGTTTCGATCGAATTAGTAGAAAAAATAATGTTTGCCGTGCGAACGCCCAACGTATGCCCAACGAAAATTCAACGTTTCTACGTCCACCATAGCTTAGGTTAGGCAATCAGTCAGCGATTTGACATTGACATTTGACACATCCAAGCCAAAATTGACAGCCAGTGTCACTGATTGATGCCAACTTAGCGCTTTCGGCGCTAAATATAAGGCTTTTTTGGCTGTGTGAACTCTCAACAAAATTATATAGCGCTTAGCGCCCAATCTAGCGCCCATTCTACCGAGCAGGAAAGCCAGGAAATTTAAAAAAAAGAACAAGATTCTGACGATGAAAAAGACTGGCTACTAAATTTGTAGATTATCTTTTTATGTCATTTTTAATTAAAAGTAATAATCACCTAATCTTTCATTTATTTTTAAATTCAGCCCTATTTTTCGAAAAATATCCAAATCTAGCGCTTTTTTTAATCAATTCAGCGCGTCTTTTTGAAGAGTGTTGGCAACACTGGCCAGTGTTACTGTTACTGTTACGTCCGTCAAACTCTGCGAAACATCATAACGATTTACTTATACTTACTGTATTTTGTCACCTCAATACAGTTTCTACGTCATAATCGTTATCAAAAGATAGTATATCAGGCCACGGAGAACTTGCCCAAAATCCGAATCGATGCCGTTATGCTTGGCACATAATTCGCGACGAACAGCGACTCGCTCATCAGAATTTCGCAATGTCAAAACTTCGAAGTAAGTATAATATAATATTGATTAAAAGTTTAAATAGCAATATTTCAGTTTAAGCTATTTTCGATTAAATACATATAGTTCTTAGACCTTTTGTTTTGCCATATTTTGAGGTTAGAATTACGAAGTATAAACAAACAAGTAATAAATTAATAAACGTAATTTCAGGTCCTTACGAGCTTCGTATGGTGACGATGCCGTAAGCTATGTGCTGCCCAATGTCAAGCAATAGCTTTCCTTATGTGGCTTCATCATGCACTTCTGTGGATGGATTGGAAGAAATATAAACCGTCCAGCATTGGTCCCTGAGTGGGACCCTGAAATATATGATAGCACAAGGCAATCCCATATTACCAGCAAATTCATCTGTTTTAAAGAATTTTTTAGAAGAGGCGAAATAAAGAAATATTAAAGACTGAACTATGAAAATACCAACCCACTTATTGTTCAAGTGTACCACAGGCTGGTCTCACTCAATGCATGAACTTGTATGTAACAAGTATAAAGAGAAATGTGTTGAAGACAAAACTGGAAGAAGAAGAAACAAGAGAACAAGCAAATTGCTAACTTTGCTTTGAACCGAGGTACGGTTGAATAACTGCTTCCAGAGCACTTGAAGTAGGCCGATGCAAAGCTAGTGATGGTACGCTCATATCCCTTATACTGGGTGGTAAAATCCAAGATACACCATCCACGAAGCGTAGACATCTATCTCCTAGAAGATGAAGTATAAAACAGTGGAGCAAATTAAAAAAAAAAACAAGTGTGGCCTATTAAACTTCAAATATCCAGTGATTGCTGGTTCCCCAGATGGAATAATTGGAATTAATAATAATAATAATAATAATAATAATGCTTTATTGATTTAAACATATTTTTACAATGGATAAGGTTGAGACCTCCCAGTAGGTACTTTAAGGTACCTGTGTCAGGAGACCTCGCTCTTCCAAAACAAAACATATTTGACTTAAAGTCTAAAAGTGTATTTAGCATTAATTATCTGAAGTTAACTTATTCCAATCCTATACTAAACTAAACTAAAGCAAGCTAACATACCAACTCTAAGTATGGGGTAAGTCTAATGTTTGGAATGTGTGTGTGTGTGTGTGTGTGTGTGTGTGTGTGTGTGTGTGTGTGTGTGTGTGTGTGTGTGTGTGTGTGTGTGTGTGTGTTACTGAATTGTGCTATTGTTTTATGTTTATCTTCCCGTCAAAAGGATTTCCTCAGTTTCGCTATAAGTGAGATCAGTCAGATATTTAAGCAACGCTTTTTTGCAGTCAAACTGGTTTAAGGAATACATCTGTATCTGCTTATTAATGACATTGTATATGTGTGGTGATTGTATAATATACTGCCTCGCTGCATAACTAGATCTGAAAGAGGGGACAGGAGCCACTTTAGGGTCTCTTCTGCGTTTAGTAGTCTGAGGTTTATAGGTAAGGGAAGTGTGGAGTTTAAGGACTGTCGATACAATATAGAGTTTGCGCATACTTAGAAGTTTACAGTCTTTGTACAGCTCTGTCGTTGGGTACCTATATGGTTTAAAGAACATGGTTTTTAGTAGACACCTCTGCCCTCTCTCAACCTCCAGGAACTTAATTTTTGAAGCACCTCCCCACACCGGAATACAGTAGGTCATTATTGATTGCGCTAGAGCTGTGTAAATTTGTCCTAACAGTGTGGAGTTCGTGATGTGCCTTAGGATTTTGAAAATCCATATGAGCTTACGAATTCTATTATTAATATAGTCTATATGTGGGTGCCATGACAAGCGCTGATCAATAATAACACCAAGATACCTCGTTGAGCTAACCCTTACCAAGTGGGTACAGTCACAGCGGGAGCTGAGGCAGGGGTTACAGCTGTGGATCTTTAGAGTAAGTTCACTGGACGGTTGTGTACTATTTGTTTTTGAAAAACAGATGTAATTCGTTTTGATGGTATTTAGTGTTAGTAAGTTACTCATAAGCCAAGAATTAATTTGCTGCAAGCCTCTCTCAGCCGCGCCGCGCACTGAATCCCAACATTTCCCAGTAAACACTACAACAGTGTCATCCGCATAAGAAATAACGTGTCCATCTTTAATTTTGATGTTAGTGAGAGCATTAATATAAATGAGAAAGAGGGTGGGACCAAGGACACTGCCCTGTGGGACTCCGTAGGAGACTGTTGAGTCATTACTAACGTAGTTTCCTATTTTGACTCTCTGACTGCGATCTCGGAGGTAATCAGACAGTAAGTCCAGCGCCTTGCCCCTTATGCCAACTAGCTCTAGTCTGTGCACAAGAATTGGGAGAGAGACTGTGTCAAACGCTTTTTTTAGGTCCAGGAAGATAGCTAGTGATTTGTTACCCTTATCTACTTCGTTAGAGATTAGTGATGTTAATTTTGCAATAGCGTCTTCCGTAGATTTGCCTTTTCTGAAACCAAATTGTGATTCCGAGAGTAGATTAAATTTATTGAGATAGTTTATTAGTCTGTTATTTATTAATTTTTCTAAAATTTTTGAAATTGCCGTAAGTACTGAAATTGGTCTGTAGTTATTTGGGTTAGTCCTCTCTCCACCCTTGTAGACAGGCGTTACGAGTGCTTTTTTGAGTGAATCTGGGAACAGTCCCTGTGTAAAACAGAGATTTGCCAAATGGCTGATCACAGGAGAAACCGCCTCACAACAGTCCTTTAGAAATTTAACAGATATTCCGTCATACCCGGGTGCACTATCCGATTTAAGCGACATTAGGACGCTAGCTATTTCATCCGGGTCCGCAGCCAGAAGGACAAAAGAGGACGATGGGGAATCAATACGCTGCTGACTTAAATCCTTTGTCTGAAGCTTGTTCCTGGTTAATATGTCATTAGCTAAGTTCTTTCCTATGTTAGTAAAGAAGTCATTCGTAGAGTTTACAGATTCTTCAGGAGTGGTTTTATGTTTCAACAAGTCAGTGTTGTTTGATTTAACTGTCTTATAGTTAGTTATAGATTTTATTGATGACCAAAGTGCCTTTGAGTTCTTAACATTACTTTCTAATAATTTCCTGTCGTGCTTGCGTTTGAGTGACTTAATTAGTTTGTTAGTGAAATTGCGATACCTAAGGAACGTTGCTCTTAGTATCTCATTTTCCGGTTCCGAGCGGAGCCTGAGCTGCATCCTGTTCCTGTTATGTATACAACGTAAAATTCCCGGTGTGATCCATGGTTTAATAACACGCTGGCTTCTTGGAGTTAGTTTAACCACTGTACTCTCACTAATAGCTTCATTTAGCTTACGAGTAAGGATTTCAATCACTTGTATTGGGTCGTTAGACAGTAGTAAAAGTTCTAGGTTTTTTTCTAATATTTTTTTCTTAGCATTTTCATAGTTTATTTGTTGGTTTTTTAAAGTGTGCGATACCTTAGATGAGTTGTTGCTTAAAGCAAGAAATGTGGTACAGTGGTCAGTTATGGAGGTATTAAGAACAGCTGTGTATGCAGTATTAAGTTTTTTGCGGATTTTTAACATAACATGATCCAAACAGTTATTTAGTCTAGTGGGGCTGAGTAGGCCAGGGAGGATACCATGGGTACTTAACATGTTGAGGTAAGTTTGGCGGTTAATGTTATCATAAGATTGCTCCTCTTGGCGCGGGATTAAATTGATGTTGATGTCCCCTGCTATGACTATGATAGGTGATGTTTTAATGGTTTCTAAATGGTTGTTTAAAGAATGTATAAATTGTTGAGCATTTGTAATAGATGGAGACCTATAGATTCCCAAAATAATTGTGTTAGTTAGTTTTAACTGTATACACGATGCATTTACTAAGTTGATCTCCTCAAATAAAGCACCATGGTGTTCCTTAACGTAAATAACAACTCCATCGTTTTGATTTAAATTATTTTGTGTCGCAAAAGATACATATTTACTTAAGTGAGGAATAGGTTTAAATTGGCTAAGTCGGCATTCAGTTAAAATTATAACGTCTGGTTCTAATACAAGTTGTTTTAGGGTAATTTGGAAATCTGTGAAGTTACAATAAATACTACGAATATTTTGCGAAATTACCGTGAGATAATTTGAGTGTGTGGGTAGATGTTTCTTAAGCTCCTGAGGGTCGCAAACAAAGGAGTGAGCTATTTCAGTATCATCAATTTCATCAATAATCGTAAGTTTACTAGACATTATGGCGAGTTTATAAATATTAGGAATGAGGTTACTGTAGTTGTTAAATTTATGTAATTTACTTGAATTTTTCGTTTCACGGTACCAGGGTTGCATAACGGCTGAGGAGCAGCTCCAATTGTATTTAAACTAAACTCAGGTGAAAAGCGGAGAAGATTTCGCTTTCCGGTACTAGGGATGCATAAAAACCGAGGAATAGTATTTATTTTTAATCTGAACTCTAATGTGAGAGAAAGGGAGGCTTCGTGGTGATTTTTTAAATACCGGTACGGCAAGTTACTAGGATTGCACATTGATAAAAGGTGATTATGAATTGTATATAGGTGTACTTTTGTAAAGGCATGAGTGTTATCATGTATGCAAAACTTATAATTTAAATGAGTCAAGATATTAGGGGCACATAACTCAATGGTTGTCTTTTCCGTTTGTGAACTGTGGATAGACCCACCCGACCGGAAAGTTTCCTGCAGTTATCAGGGGAGCATAAGGCACTAAGAGGTTTTGGGCTAGTATGTGGTTGTTGAGCCGGTGAGTAGAAGAGCAGGTATAAGCTTTGCAAACTACCAGGAACGCATAGCACGCAGGGAGTAACGCGGTTGGAGTTAAAGTATTGTGTTGTATAACTTGATGTATTTGTGTGTGTGTGTGTGTGGTGTGTGAGCTTGCACATGTGAGAAAGGGAAAAATGTACTTGTCACAAAAGAATAATTGTTTGTTGTGTGTAGCTAACCCAGACTATGTTAAAAATAAAGAAGTAGTTATTATAAATGTACCATTTGACCTTCAAAATGTTGAGTTGATGTTGAGAATTTAATTAATAATAAGTTACTAAACTTTTGGAAAATTAACATAAATACATATATATCCTTTATTATATCGAAGTGTGGTGTGTTTATTTTTTTGTATGTACTTTTATAAATCCCATCAAAAACATTAATTATGAAATGACAGTCAAGTTCAATATTGATTATGATTTGGTTGTTAGGTTTTAAAAACATAATTTCTTAAATTTGTTTTTAAACCTGACAAATTGTAAGTGGCCAGTATTTAGTAATGTCATGCACGGTTTTCTAAAGATGTTTCAATCATTCCTTTTTATTTTATAGCGGTTCTAGGAAATGTATGTTAAGTATTTTATGTAAAGATATCTCCAAGTTCTCCCACTGCTATAATTTTGAAAAAAAAAAATACATAGGTATATATGTTGGTGGGTGTATTATTGGTAAATAAAATGGAGCGGTCTCTAATGTGGAAGTAAATAAAACTACTTAAATATCTGAAAAGTTTAGTCAGTTATTTTTTTTACTGTTTTATATGACAATGAAAATATAATTATGTCATATACCTAATCATCTTTAGAAGGTGAACAATATACGTGTAGCAGACTAAAATCGGTTGGCTAGATTTTTTTTTATCGTAGTGCTTACGTGCCTGCACCTAAGTAAATATATAAAAGCTAGTAAAGTTATGAATTATATGAAAAAAATGTTGTAAGTACCTATCATTGGTAGGTACAATAGGGCCGACAACGCACTGGCATCGCATAAAGCGCTGCGGGTGTCTATGGATAGTGGTGATCATTTAACATCAGGTGACCCACTAGTTCGTTTTTCTGGCCTCTCCAACATAAAAAAAAAAACCTATACCTAGTATTTTTTTTTCCTTTGCTTCAAACCTGGCGACCGATCTTAACAACTCAAGATTAATAGTTCAATGACCTCATCGTGTTTTTATTTCACAAATTACATAGCAATCTGAATTTTCCAGACATATGTTCTCGATTCAAAATCGCTATTTTTTTATGTTCTTCAATTGGGGATAGGTTTCGATAGAATTATTGAAAACAAATTAATCTCCTTGAGATCGCGGATTCGCCTCACCTTGCATAGCTCGTTTTTATTTACCGAATTACACAACAATCTGAATTTTCCAGATATAAGTCCTCGATTCAAAATCGATATTTTTTTACGCTTAATAATTTGGGATAAATTTCGATCGAATTAATAAAAAAATAATGTTAGCCGTGATAATGCCGAGCCTAAAATTCAACCTTTCTTCGTTCACCATTGCTTCGGCATCCGTAAGGCAACCAGTAGGCTATTTGACACATTCAAATGACAAAGTTGCCAGCTATCGTGACCATGCGTTCTGCAGTCTGCGATTATGTTGCAAAGGCTCGGGTTACTTGGGGATTCGGGGGTTATAGTTTTTCTTAATTTTGGCTTAAATTTTGATGAATTTGATGAGTTTGCACTGAATAAATAATTATTAGATAGCAGGTTATTGATTTGATACGATATGCGATCAGAATTCCTCTTTTTTTCTGTCACACTGCGACAGCTGTTGAAAATCCCCAACAAAATTAACGATGCGCCCCGAATAGCTTACTAAGAACTCATCGCGTCTCATCGGATTGTGTTCGGCAAACTGACAGTTGGCGACGCCGAATAGCAAACTTTACGTTAGGCATTACTTAGGCACTGCAAATGGTTGGTAATAGCTTCGGCGTGTCAGTGCCGAATAGAGGCCCAGTACACCCTGTTTTTATGATTGACATAATTACAGGCAGGTAAGAGAGGGGCCTTAGCTCAGTAAGCTCGCGGCGGCCGGTCGAGTCGGACGGTACAACAGACATCCGATGCGTGAGAACAGGTCGGCGGTATGGCGAGCCGCGGCGTGATCGCGTCATGTTGAAACATGCGACGCGGCCGCCGGCGGCGAACGATGCCGACCAACGCTATCAGAACATGCCACGGCGGCCGCACCATCACTTACCCCTCAACGTCTCCACACTGGACTCCTCCAAACATTCCGTCGGTGGTACTTCCGCGAGCGTCAGCCCTGGACAGCAGACAGCCAACGCTCCTATCTCTGTGGTGGCGCCTATACCCGTCGCATCTCCTCCGAAGATCGCGAACGGCAACGCCAATGGAGCTCCAGCTAGACCAGCCCCTGGAAGATCGAGGAGTTTGCGAGCAGCGACGGAAGAGGCGTTAACGTCTCTCGCGCTCCTATGCCTCGTCAGTCTGTTATTGGCTCTTCTAGCCCTGTTGTTTCTGTTGAAGATATCAGCCCCCGCGACCAGTGCTCCCGAGGAATTCGCTGTGGTGTACGAAGTGACGTTAGCTCTGTGTGCATTGACACTGTCGCTCAACTTATGCTGTCTTCTCGTGTGTGCGATACAGTTCCTGTTTGCAGTGAAACTGGTGCATTCTCCTTCGGCACCGAACGGGCGGTGAGTTTTGCGTCACATTAATGTTCAGTCATCAATCAACCCGTGCTTGCTGAAGCCATGGGAGCGCCTTAACCGTTAAGAATGCTTCGAAACTGGTTATATTGATCAAGTTAAGCACTTTATACGCGCTTGTAAAGATTACGTTCAGACCCGGCCGGCGTGTTAGAGCTAGCTTACCAATGCGGGCTCCAAAAGCAAACAGTCTTATCTTTATTCTGGTTATCTTGCACAACGCATAACTGTACGAAACCGTCGTTCTTTTCGACTTTATAGCCGCTTGGATTTTCGTATAATTAAGTAAAGTTCGTTAGACGTAACTGTTGTCTGATGCTTGGTGAAAATTATTTTTAGGTAATATTACTTACTGTTTTTTTTGTCTTGGGTTTTTTAACGACGGCGCGGTATGGTGTAGCGCGGTGGGCAAGCAGGTGTTTAACGGTCGCTCTTGGCGGTTATTGAATGGAACCTACAAAAACTGGGTTCAAACGGTCGACTACGCGTCAGTGCGTGAATTTACGTACATAATTCTTTTTTGGCAATTGCCTTTGGACAGGTTTATGATGACCAATCCCCTGCCATTTTTATAAGCTCCTGGCCAGTTTGAACATGTTTAAGACAAGCAAAACAACTACCGGTCTATAACTTATTTCATTTGTTTTTAGCATTCCCGATGAACATTGCACAAGAAATGTAGGTAACCCGTTATAGCATCGTCAGGTAAACTTGTTTATTCGGTTTCCTTTTACGTCGACATTGGCGGTGGAATTCTTTAATTAATAGCATAGAACTATTTCCGACCGGCGCCTATTACTAATTAGAAGGTGGATGATTCAATGTTAAGTGTTTATTGCTGAAGATATTGATAGCTTTCGACCAAATTAGAAGCTCTACTAATTTATATGAAACTGGAACTGTGATTTGGTTGGGTAGATATAGTTATTGTTAGTGTTATAAAGTAATTCTTGGAAAATAAGAACATATTTTAGGTCAAAAACATTCGGAAATCTCTCAGGCAAACCTTCAAAATCTACATAGGTAGATAGTAGGCTACATTGTCTAAATATATATGTATCTATGTCATTTTTTAGAATCGTGTATAGTCGACTAAGGAATTCTTTTACCAATCTTATGTCCAATGTCACTTGTATTGTATGACGAAAAGTATCTATATAAATATCTTGTAGCGTACTAAAAAAGAATTTTCCAAAATTCCCACGGAATGGGGAGTTTTGCAACAGACGCGGGAGCAAACTAGTATAGATTCTAACCCGCAAGATGCATTCTCTTAGAAACGGTTTGCCTTCCGCATTCGACATAGACCTATCTGTTTTGTATGTATGTATATCTGTCTGTGACCGCATACTTCGGAGTGCACTGGAACATTAACTAGGTACTTGTTATGTTTTGTTTGTTAGGAATTATATTTAGATAACTCTTGTGTTAGTGCAATTCAATAAACAAAATGTAGAAAATAATATTAATGTTATTTAATTAGTGTAAATAAAAAAACAGAGCGCTTGTTCAGCCAAAACAGAATTTTAGTTAATCAGGTTTTCACTAAATTTGAAATTGATAAGGTATCTACTATAAAATTTCCAAACGATACAGAAAATTAGAACACATAGAAAAATGTGAAAAGTAAAGCCGTAAAATGGCCGGGATTTTTCTGTGTTCTAATTTTCAATGTCGTTTAAAAATAAAATTTCTAACGGCGAAACCGTAAAAGTAAACAAAAAAATCAAGAAGTAAAATTCTTGATTAATTTGATACCTATTTCGTATCTACTATAACTATAGGTACCTATTCATCTCAAGTTAATTAAAGACAATAAAAACAATTAGCATCACTTGTCATGGAAAAAGCCCATTTAAGGAATGGGTGAAAATCATAGGAATCATGTTATAGACGATGCTGCTAAACCATTATATTTGCTCTTGAGCATAAATGACATAAAAGAGGTTGTACGTCTCAATTACTATGGAAAGATTGACATCGCCCCTAGCGACGCGTAACGGCAACAAACTAGTCTCATAGTATTTGACTTATATAGCATTTGATGCTCTTGTCATGGTAACCAATAAATTTGATCGACAACCGATTTAACAATAATAATTCGGGGTGCAATTTACTAGGGTGAATGTTGAATAGGTTAGTCTAGTATCAGGGCTTCATTGTATTGGATGTTCGGAGTTTGCATGGATAAAAAAATTGCTGACTGGGCCCACTATAGTACCACTATAAGTGGATAGGTTTTATAAAGATTATAAATTGAACAATCAGATCGCATCAAGAGTGTTTTTTTAATTGTAGGTTCCACTTTTTTGTCGTATTTATTTGTTGCACGTCTATGCTTTTTTGTAGCCTCTGAAATTGTTGTATGAAATACATACATAATAATATATACACTTCCTTTTAACTTCGCCAGTCCGTTAACGATGAATTAAAAAAATTAAACTAATATAATGTGACCTTATAACACTTATTAAAGAGTATAATAGGAATTTAAATGCATAAATAATCTGTATTTAATTATACATAAAATATCTGTAACTTCCGCGTACATATGTGACTAATCGACCTTGAAACCAAGAACTTATGCAAATTAAAGACCAAATTCGAAAGGTCATATTGGTCATTGTCGCTACGCTATTTTCATTCTTCATGAGACGTTCTTCTTTTATTTTAGAATTCAGTTATCGCTATCCCGCGGGAACTACGCAATTTTCCGGGATAAAAAAGCCTATGTGTTACTCCAGATTGTAATCTGTCTCTGCGACAAATATGATCCAAATCTGTCCAGCCAGCGCAGTGTCCGGTCAGCTGTGTGTGTCTGTCTTTCTGTGCTTCAAAGTGTAACAAACATCCAACCATAGGTACATCACATACTTTCGCATTTTTCATAATATTAGTAGGATGTTCGAGTATGGAAGAACGAAACTAATTATACAGAGCCTTTTATAACGATCAGCTAACTTGATACTCTGCCACCATGTGTCATTTATATTTTAAACCTTTGCAAAGTAACACCTGCCTGGGGCCTTACCACAACTTTTGTGGGGCTTTACCACAACAGACAACTTTGAGGTCCATAGTATGTTAGTAAACAAATTGAAAAATCTTAACCTATGTTAGTATTAATATTGAGAAAAACTTAATAACATACAACATATATTAGACTAACAGCAGATTCACCGAGCTGCAATCTTACTCGGGGCATGCAGCTCGTTGAACCTGCCCACTGCCCAGCAGCGCGCTATCCTGCCTGCCTGCCACGACCTGCAGGAGGTTATTGGGGCTTCCCGTCACTCGTTTTACTAAAGACGCAACTTAATGCGATTCAACTCTGATTCAGTTTAGGTTCGCTCGCTGTCAGATCCATACTAAAATGACAGCTAAAACCTGAACAGAGTCGTAATTGAATCACATTAAGTACCCTGATTCTACAACCCAGACATCACAGGGTGCGATTCATCATCATCATCATCATATCAGCCGAAAGACGTCCACTGCTGGACATAGGCCTCCCCCAAGGCTCTCTACTCGGACCGGTCCTGTGCCTTCCGCATCCACCGCGATCCCGCATATGGATCTGAAACATGGGCGCTAACGATGGGCCTCATGAGGAAGCTCAAGGTCACTCAGAGGGCTATGCTCGGGGTTTCTCTGCGAGATAGAATCAGAAATGATAATATCCGCAGTAGAACTAAGGTGACCGACATAGCCCAAAGAATTGCGAAACTGAAGTGGCAGTGGGCGGGGCACATTGCTCGCAGGACCGATGGCCGATGGGGTCAGAAGGTTCTCGAATGGCGTCCGCGGACCGGGAGACGAGCTGTTGGTAGGCCTCCAACAAGATGGAGCGACGACCTGATCAGGGTGCGATTGCGACATGGAAAATAGTATCTACACATGGTTTTTAACATGTTCTAGTTTTAAAGAGCATCCTAAGTTAAATCCTTTAGGTCTTAATACCCTAGGGCCTAGGGCCTAGGCTCTGTCTTGTCTGCCCTTGGAGGGATAAAGACGTGGTTAATTTGTATGTATGTATCCATCTTAAGAAGCTCTATAAACAACACATCTTGTACTATTTATACGTAGAAGTCCTTCAACGCAGATGCCTTTGTTTTTCTAGTTCTCCATACATATAATCGAATAGATGAAGCCAGGCTTAGATGACGAGAAACCTGTTTCCTAGTAACCACTATTTATGGGAATCGAGGGACAGGTGTGCTAGGAAAAACTTACTAAGTGAGTCTGGGGCGGGTGGCTGGTTGACATTGACTTTGGATTTGTTTCGCTTGTCTATTGAAGAAAATAATGTCTATAAATGTTTATTTAAGAAGCCGTGGTAGCCTAAGTAGTACCTTGTTGCTTTGTTTTAAACTAGCTTACGCCTGTGACTTCGTCCGCGTAGAATTAGATTTAAGAACTGATGTTATATCTTGCAATTATTATTTACGTAGCGACTCTAGGCAGCAACGACCTTTGATATGTTTATCACTATTCCGTGGGAACTATGCAATTTTCCGGGATAAAAGTAGCCTAAATATGTGATCTAGGGTATCAGCACCTAGTTTGACTTATTGCCTCTCAAGAGGGTCGTGGTTTCGAACCACCATACAGAACAGAATATGTACTCGTAATCCTATTAATATTTATACTCCTGTATGATGCTACTAATGTTATTAATGTGACAGTGTGTGATTGTATACATGGTCTGCCTGTGTGTTTCTGTAAATATTTCACGGCAAAATATCTCGATTTGCACTCGAGATAAATATTAAAAAAAGTTTACACGATGTACACGATTAAGACCCATATAGTTGAAATAGTAAAATGGTTTACGCTGATACCCTATTATATACAAATGTACTCTGTGTTCACGCTAGTTGTAAAAGCTAGTGGTCTATACCGTATAGCCTGATGGGCTATACATACATAGCACTTCGTAATGATGCAGTGCTACTCGGTGGGAAAAAGCATAATCTATTGCATAAGACGAGGTCGCTGCCCTACCAGATATATGAAACGAAATAAAACAGGAGATTATAACAAGTAAGGGCTTATTTACTCCGTGTCTTTTTCAATTTCGCCCTAAAAACTACATGTTTAGAGTAAAAATTTAAACTGCTACGGAAGACGTGACCCCTTTAAAATACTGAAGAATTATTCAAAAGTTTTCGAAGTACGCGTTATGAATTTAATATGGTTGAAATAGTTATCGTGACTGGTGTAAATTTGAAGATAATAGTGACAGAAAAAGTAAGTGAGAAAAGGTGAGTGTAGGAGACTCGTAACGTGCTGTGGATTTTAAAGTAGGTAATGGTTCGGTTAAAATTAAACTTTTATTTTGAAAATAAGCCGAAATTGGCTCTTTGGCTTTAAATTTACGATACTAGTAGCGCTTTCGGAAAAATCAGCGTTTCCAACAAGAGTGTGCGGCAAGAAACTAAACGACATTTTTTTTTAAATAAGTAATAGGGTAGATGAAATGAAATGATGCTATGGCCGGGAATCGAACCCGGATAATCATCATCTCATCAGTGATGCGTGCACCACTACACCACCCATAGTACGAACGAGTCTCACTCGTATAATGTTCTTAATTTATATAATATTATAATGCTAATTAAGCTCATTCTGACACTCCGGACACTCATAATGTATCAAATTTATTTCTCCAAGCACATTCCTCATTACAGACTTAACTGCAATTTCATGTCTTCCGTGTGTTGAAATCAAAGCAACCTGCTAAAAATACTCTCATCAAAACAAACCTGCTTTTTTATAATTCCGCACCGCGTATAACGGAACATTTACGAAGCGTTAAGCCTGTCTTACACGGCACGGTTGGGTATGGCAGAACTCAAAATATCATCATTTCCATTGACAACAATGGTCTTACACTTACAACAACGACTTGCTAAGTTCTACCTGCATCAACCAAATTGCCAGCAATTCTCTTGATGTCGTCGGTTCACCTAGTGGGAGGCTTGTCGCTGCTTCTTCCGTTTTATGGTTGTCATTCGAGGCCCTTTCTCCCGCAACGGTTATCTGTTCTACAAGAGATGCGGGCCCTTTGCCATATTAACGTTAAAAACGTTAACGTTAAAAATTCTTCGAGTTATGTCGGAGTGTTCTCATGATAATTTCAAATGTAAGTTACACTCAGCTCAGATGTTTGCGTCCGGTTTCTAACCCACGATTCTCTGCTTCAGTCAAACTACTTCAATAAATGAACAACCACAGCTTTTTTTATCCAAACGTGTCAATCATCATCAGCTGTTAGACGTCTACTATTGAACGGAGGCCCCTCTTAGAACACTTGATGAAAGAGAACTTGCGACCTGGCTATGGCTACTCCGAAAATCGAAATTTTAAGTTCGAAGCATATCCAATAGTCGTCCCTCTTACTCTCATATTTATGACTATTAGTGCGAGCGGAGCGGAGGATTTCATCGGAGTTGTATTCCCACAATTCTTACGATGTCGTCGACGTATAGAGTCAACTTAAATCTCGACGCAATGCGTGTCTTCGCTTATGAAATTGTATTTTTAATTTCTGTTGCACTTGCTCGACAAGTCCAGTCTTATTTGTAACCCGTTGCTCAGCTTCTTGGAATATGTTTCTCAAGTTTCCCACGGGATCGCTGAACGGGATAAAATTAATCTATTCACTTTATAATGATGTGCCTAATTATTGCGACATCAAAGCTTCTACGGTAGTTGTATTTAGCTCGTATATTGATATATCTTCTAGAATGTCTTTTGTCTTTCCTTCCGAAGCTTAGATGGGAAAAATGTATGTTTTAGCCTAGTTAACCAGGACTACCCAGTGCAATAAGGCCCTTGTTTCAAAAATAAACACAATCAAAAATGTCACTCAAAGTACCAAAACTTACCGATTATGGTAAAATTCTGTGCTTTAACTAAATTACGTAGGTCTGTACCTACTTGAGAAAACTTGTTGAGTATAATATAAAATTCATAATGTTCACCGCTCTAAGATTATAGTCGATTTTTTAAAGCACATCACTATACGAGTAGGGCAGGCAACTTACAACTCTACCTACTAGTATCGCTATTGGGACCTCTGTATCTCCAAGTCCATTCCATTATGTTATCATTCAATTTTAGAAATTGACTATTATGCCATTCATTGCCAATTTCAAAAAGGAAGAGATCCTCAATCGATTGTGTTTACAAAAACACCGGGTAGCACTCCGGGAGTGCCGGCAGAAGTGAAAACACACACACGCACACTCGCGCAAAAAGAAAAAAAAAAAAACTTTTTTTACACGAGATTTGAACTGGTCACCTGAGAGAACGCACTGTTTTTCCTCACCTTATACCACTAGGCCAAACGCACAAACGTTAAAGCGACGAAATCAACGTACACTTCAAAAATTGAACGCGGCTCTAGCTTCCTTCGTATCTCAAAATAAGCTCTTAGAGGATCCTGATATACTGGTACTTAAACTCTCCCTTGTCTTACGTTTGACGCGACTTTAACATTTTTTTCCATCCCAAAAAATGCCCAAAGACGCTAGAGAAGTTTTCAATTAAAAAATCTTAACTTAACTTAACTTAGGTACCGTCTCTGTGATGATATTAGTTACACGAAACTTATCCGTGCTGTACACAGAATTGAGTTTTTGAATCAAATTTTTTTTTGTCATAAATGGAAAGATCATATATAAGTTTTGTAAGAAAAGTATTTTTAGTTTTTTTTTATTCGCTATAATTAACGAGTTATACCGATTTGAAAATTGATCGTCGAGTACCGCACCGAAAACACACCGACAGTTCCCGAACAAGGCCGAGCCGCGTGTGACGTCACAATGTTAGTTTCCACTCGTAGTTAGTATACAGGTGATACCGTTTTTTGACTTTAATCTACTCTATTCTGTTATTATCCTACTATTATTGTAAAATGCTATTGTTTGTGAGAGCGTATTGGTTTGTGACTCTTTCACGCTAAAACGGCTAAACAGATTTCGATAAAATTTGCCATACACGAACTTTATAATTTATAATCTGGATTTACGTACCGGCTATAGTAGGTGTCATTCACGATGGATGCCATCCACCGTGGTTCTTATTAATTTGCAGTTAAAGGTTAATTTTAATACATCTACGAGTCTTTGTGGATGGCACTATCTATACTTCTATCATGCTTCTATCCCAACTTTCCACGGTACCGGGATTTAAAACAATAAAATTAGATGAGAATAGTGATGAGTACACTTTGGTAGTAACTATTTATATGAATAAGTAAATAAGTCGTGGGATTTCAGTTCAAAATCCCGTTGATTTTATCCCAGGAGAATTTCATAAGAAAACCCGGAATTTCGAGCACAAAGATGGCGGATGACATTTTGACACTATGACACTAAAAATGTTTATGGGTGTCGTTTTTGAGTAATTTGATGGCTCTGAGCCCGATTTTGGCATATTTTTTTAGATTCAAGATGGCGAATGACATTTTGACACTATTGACACTTTGACACTAAAATATTAATGGGTGTCGTTTTTGAGTAATTTGGTGCTTCTGAGCCTGATTTTGACATACTTTTTTGGATTCAAGATGGCGGATGACATTTTGACACTATGACACTAAAAGTGTTTATGGGTGTCGTTTTCGAGTAATTTTGTGGTTCTGAGCCAGATTTTGACATAATTTTTTGGATCCAAGATGGCGGATGACATTTTGACACTAAAAATGTTTATGGGTGTCGTTTTCGAGTAATTTTGTGGCTCTGAGCCCGATTTTGGCATAATTTTTTGGATCCAAGATGGCGGATGACATTTTGACACTTATGCCACTAAAAATGTTTATGGGTGTCGTTTTCGAGTAATTTTGTGGCTCTGAGCCAGATTTTGACATACTTTTTTGGATCCAAGATGGCGGATGACATTTTGACACTAAAAATGTTTGTCGTTTTCGAGTAATTTGGTTCTTCTCAGCCCGGTTTTGGCATACCTTTTTGGATCCAAGATGGCGGATGACATTTTGACATTACTGACACAAAAAACACAAAAAAGTGTAAAATGTTACTCGAAAACGACCCCCATAAACATTTTTAGTGTCAATAGTGTCAAAATGTCATTCACCATCTTGGATCCAAAAAATTATGCCAAAACCGGGCTCAGAGCCACAAAATTACTCGAAAACGACACCCATTAACATTTTTAGTGTCAAAATGTCATCCGCCATCTTGGATCCAAAAAAGTATGTCAAAATCTGGCTCAGAGCCACAAAATTACTCGAAAACGACACCCATAAACATTTTTAGTGTCAATAGTGTCAAAATGTCATTCACCATCTTGGATCCAAAAAATTATGCCAAAATTGGGCTCAGAGCCACCAAATTACTCGAAAACGACACCCATAAACATTTTTAGTGTCAAGTGTCAAAATGTCATCCGCCATCTTGAATCCAAAAAAGTATGTCAAAATCAGGCTCAGAAGCACCAAATTACTCAAAAACGACACCCATCAATATTTTAGTGTCATAGTGTCAATAGTGTCAAAATGTCATCCGCCATCTTGGATTTAAAACATTATGCCAAAATCGGGCTGTTTTACTCTCCTCACCCGGAACACATCAGCGCAAGCATTGCTGCTTGGCGGCAGGATTACTAAGATGCTGGTACAGTCGACGTCAAAGATATCTTTACACTTTAGTGCCTTGTCGCTCCAAGCACTTTGAGAACTTCATATGAAACTTCAAACATATAGTTACAACGACAAGGTACTAAAGTGTAAAGATATCTTTGACGTTAACCGTACCTAGCGATCCGAACGTACCTACCTAGAACAAGGTTAGGCTCTTACACCCGCAAAAATTCCCATTGAATATAATAATACAATCCCACGGGATTATAAAAAAAACTAGAAATACCTATCAACCACAAAATCTAGCCATTAAAATTTACGTACCTACGGTCGAAGAAACTGAATCACGTAACCTACCTAATAGGTACAATTTAGCAATAATATCTCTGGCAGGGTGTATGTTAAAATTCCACAGTGGTAGGTAAGCGATTCAGTATCTTTCACTGTACTTAGGTACTTTATTGTGAAATCTCAGGTCCAGTAAAATCAATCCAGTTCACATAAATCAGAAACATTATCAGGATTAAGCTTTAATTACCTACAGTCGCCATCAGATATATCGTAGCGGGCGAGGTCCTCAAATATTTCGGAGCAGCATTAAATTTCAATAAATTCGTTACACTAGATATGGTTAATAACATCGGAACACGCAATCCGTCATAAACATAAGAACAGCGATTTTTCAATAAATTCGAGACGTTCAATGAGCTAAAAATATCAGGAAGCACATATCGTCAAAGGTATCGACACAGTCAGGCTGATCACAAATATCGGAACATATGTGGAAAATAAACCTAACGTATATAATAATAGATTCGAATTCCAAACAAAATACAAATGGCTCAAACGTCATGCCAAAATGAAAGATAAATAGTGTACGCGTCTGCATACATAATTCACTGTGTTAGTAACATAAAACCTTTTTTTGTTGTATAAAGTGTAAATTGTTACTGGCCACTAAATTGCCATATACTTTTTTTACGAATAAAATTTGTCCTCTTCTGCTGTTATTAAGTCAAAGCATGTAGTTCTATTTTATAAAACTAATTTTATTATAAACACACTGTAATTTAAACTGTTTGTCACAAAGTTAAGGTATATTTTACAAAAATGTTCCGATCTTTATGGTCAGCCTGTCTGCATCGATACCTTTGACGATCTGTGACGTCACGATTTTATTGAAAAGTCGCTGCTACTTTATTTATGACTAATTGCGTGTTCTGATGTTATTAACCTTACAGTGTAACGAATTTATTGAAATTTAAGGCTGTTCCGAATTATTTGAGGACCTCGCCCGCTACGATATATCTGATGGCGACTGTACCTACACATGACTAAAACAAAAAGTTACTTACTATAAGGTGATACTCGTGCTCGTTTGCCACCTTATTTCATAAAAAAAACTTCAGCAGATATTTTTTGTATTAAATTTCGGATATTTTTAGTGAAATCAGCCGTTAACCCAGTACTGTCGTGAAATTGCTTTAACATTGTGACGTCACAGCCATGGCGACCAATCATGGCCCGTTCCCGGTCAAGTGGTCATATTTCAAATTTTATCAATTTTGAATTGCTTATAATTAATTTAAAAAAATTATTTTAAGATTTCTTTGAATTAGATATTATATAATATGCTATAAAGTTTTAAAAAACATAAAAAAAATCGATATTTTTTTTAAATTCAAAGACTCAATTGTTGAAATTCTGTTGAAATTGAACGCACGGATCTTTGTATCGTGTCTGAATATCCACTAATTAAAACTGTGAAACTTTTACTTAATTGTAAGTGTTCAAATTGCTCTTAAATATCTTAACTAAGTTATTATTTCAAGGTAACGAGTCATGGGAAGTGTTTTAGTCCCATTGTTTGGGCATTGTTCAGTGTTGAATTAGGTATGGAAGTGTGGAAAGAATAGTTTTACAGAACAAAGAATGCAGTATTGCAATTATTTAATTAAGCAACTTTGTGTCTACAAAACATGCATTAACTTAGCTTAATCTTATTGTTTCTAAAACAACAGATAAGTTTTATGAGTCGTGTCGTGCCTGGATTATATTAAAATGCAAATAATCACTTCAAATAGTCAGTTATCATACGACTTGGCATGAAATGAGATCCTTTATTTTTACCCGTCAGTATAATAGTTATTTGTTATGCAAGGCTGCAAAGTTTTTGTTTGGCGCGAGTACCTGTATTGAAACCCGAGCAAGCGAAGGAGTCTATGATTGGTTCAAAAGAAGAATCCTGAGCGTCGCGAAGGTTTCAAGGCACGAGAAACTAAACAAACTTTGCTGCCGAGCGAAACACACAATTTTTCACCTCACTACAGCGAGAAAAATGGTGGATGGAAGAATTTTAAATTTCTAATTGAGTATATGAGTAGGTGAGGTGGTCGTGGTCGTAGTGGTCGTGGTGGAGTGGTGGTCAGCGCGGCGTTCGCATTTCAAAAACCTTTTCCACCCAAGAGGGGAAAAAGCACTTTTCCACGCAGATTTTTAAGGAGAAAGACAGCCCTTTCGAGCAAGTGAGGTGAAAAATATATTCGCTCAAGTGAACAAGCAATTAATCTTTGCGTTAAACTAAATCGTAATTTCTTAACAACACTAAAAGAAGCGTTTACTCTGAGTACCTATTTACTGTAACTACGAGTTTTTATTGTGGTGCATTAAAAAAGTACAAAGGTTTGTAAAACTTCGTCACCCTTAATCGAAAATAAATTGTAAGGTACTACTTGGTGTCTTTTGTCGCCCATTAAAATCACATCCCTCTTTTGATCGTGAGAAAGTTTATTTCGAGCGTAAAAAAGAAAAGGCAATGGACCATAATATCCGAACTGCAGACTTAAGGGTTTCTTTATAAATTGTCTCTTTGCATTTAGAACTAGAATTCTACCTAGTTTATTATTCTTTAAAAGAATTATTGTAGAAGGTATTACGTTCTATAAAACTACACAATTCTTTCATAAAAACCGCAGGTAAATAAATAGGTGTATGTATAACAAGCAAGTGCAGGTCAGATTTCGAAAGCGGATATTTTTTATGTAAGTGTAGGTACTCGAGATCGTTTTATAATTTTAATTTTATCGAGCTTTCAAAGAATGTGGTGAACATTATTATAAAAGTTGGTTTAACCCAATTCTTCGAGGTAAACACCGGATCTTGTAACTGATAGCAATGCTGCACAACGTTTACAAAATTATGCAATGCGTTAAAAACACTATATTTTTAGGTTATAAATATAAATAAATTCGAATTTCGGCGTTTTAGCCTTATGTCTTTTGTATGCTGAGTGTAAGTTTTCGGTCACATACTCCTCGAACGTATTTGAGTAAAAATTTCTAATACTAGCTTGTTGCTGTTTCGATCCGCAAATAGCGGTGCAGATTTTTCCATACTAGGTACTTTGGGACGTGGAAGCAATTTAATGGTGTGTGTGAAGTTCCCAATCCGCGCTGGGTTCTCGTGAGAACTAAAGCCCAAGCCCTCTCATTCTGAGAGGCCTGTGCCCAGCAGTGGGACGTATATAGGCTGGAGATGATGACGACTTGGGACGTTTACGTGAACGCGTCAAAATCTTACACTAGAGGCTCTGGGGCTGGAATTCCATTTTCGAAGTTCGTATCACACTGTCCTCATTCTCAAATTAATGACTATTGGTGTGAGGACCACGAAACATTCGAAAATCGAATTTCGGAATAGACTCCCAGCTAGCAAGCACTTACTTATTGTGCAGTGACACCCGAGCCGGTGCGTCTGTGTTGAATGAACCACGAGGTCGCCGGCAAATATTCGAGACCGGTTCTTACTATATGATACGTCGACGCAGAGGTGAGAGGCGTGCGCATACCATGTGGAAATTCATACGGAGACTATTGGACGTTGATATGATATCTCCTTCATTGTTACTAATTGAGTGTATGAAATTGAAGATTGCTTTGGAATATAGTTTAGAATTTATAAATTTACTAGCTGTTGCCCGCGACTTCGTCTGCAAAGAATTCGTTTATCGCCCCCGCGGGAATTTTCCGGGATAAAAAGTAGCCTATGTGCTATTCCAGACTTTTCTCTATCTATGTGCCGAATTTTATCCAGATCGTTGGGCCGTTCTGCCGTGATTGAGTAACAAACAAACATCGATCCATCCATCCATCCAAACTTTCGCATTTATAATATTAGTTAGATTTTACTGTACAAGAAATACTGGTATTTACTTAACTTTTATGTGGATGAGAGGAACACTTAATTAGGGAGCAACGCGGATAACTTAGGTACAATTTGTGTGTCAAATAACAGGATCATATTTATTTATTACATCGTCGAATAAAAATATAATATCACTCACATTTATATACCTAAAGGTGACGTGTGACCGGCTTAAAACAAACAACGTAAATATATTTCAGTTTTTTTTAAAGTCTAGAACTTTATTATGGCGTTGAGACCATTTTCTATACTTTTAATTAGACTCACTCCTCATCGTTGTTAAAAAAAAGTTTTTTTTTTCAAAATGTACCTATACATATTTAATTTACACTACACTACTGTCTTACGCGATACTGTGACCCTGCCCTCGTCAGAAAGTACCCATCTCCATAGCTCTTGACGACACGACATGAGTCCAAAGTGCCCGTTTTTTTTTGCAAAGGAGATAAATCTATTCTCTTCTCGTATGATTTTGAAATGTGCCTCGTTATCTGCGGGAATTAAATTAATTTTATTTAAATTTTGATCTGCGATATCTAATAAGAATAAGGTATTTGATGATGTTGCTATTCTGTTTATAACATCCAACCTTGTATACTATGTACCTATCTTTTTGAAAAAAAAAAAAACAAATACGATACTTAAAGAAGCTTTGTTGCAAAGTTTTCGAGTTCACGAAACTTTAACCGTGTTTTTAAAATACTTTAAAAAATGAGCTGCAAATTCGACTATAATGTACCACCAGCCAAATGTGGTCTGGCCTTGTACTCAGAAAAATCGAAGTTCGTTTCGTGCCGTTCCGCTCACACTAATAGTAATTAATTTGCGAGCGAGAAAGACGGTATGATACGAACTTCGAAAATCGAATATCGGAGTAGCCCCCAGCCCCTTAGGTCGAAAAACCTTTGCTTACAAAATACGTCGTTCTTCGTTCTTTTGATAGGAATTTGGACCACTTATTTGGCCGAGCATATAATAATGTACTTAACTTAATACAAAATCGCATAAAAGACATCGACATCAAATAACGTCCCGTTGCAGTAAGAGACGATATCGCACCCTCCGTGGAATAAGTAGGTAAGTTCACTTACGCGTTTTTTTTTTTATTATACCGAAAAATCAAGCGTGAAATAATACACCTCCTCAAAAAATTTCATAAAAATATCTTAGAAAATGAGAGAATAAAAGCAATAAATTTGAATTTCTGCAACATAAGAAAATTGTATTATTCAACTGCAATAAATAAGTAAATGCATATACATTTATTAAGTTTAAAAGTTTCCCGGTTAATAAAAGCTTATTTACTGTTACTCAAACCTTACACGAAGATTTATAAAAAAAGTTTATACGTAAATAAACTTGAATGTCTATTCTAGGATCTGATCGAGAGAGAGGTGCGTGTAAGTCTAGTTACTTACTTCTTCCACGCAACTTCTGTAGACACTTTTTTGTGTAACTATTTTTATGTATTTATTCAAAACAAGGTTCTGAATGTTGGATGTGTAGTTACGGTTACTTCGTTATTTCACGAAATGTTTTATGCCACGTATTTCGTAACTATTAAAACTTACTTTTTCCAGAAAGTTTATTTGCTGTTTCGCGTTGCAATTGCACTAACGTACAAAATTAGAAGGCCTTAATGTTATAACAAATAAAACTTATTTATAACAAACATACAACTTTAAAATTAAATGATGTAATTTTACTTGTGCGTAACAGGTACGTAGCAACCTGCATTGTATTCTTACTTGCCTCGCGAAAAATACGCGGGGCGCGCGGGCGGGACGAATCGTCGCACGCGGCTGTCAGTACGCCTCGCCTCTAGCTAGTGTGTAGTCTTGCGCCAGCTAGGTGGACTGCGCGTGTTTTAAGTTCGCAAACATTTACACGTCAATAAAATCGCATCTTGTGTTTTGAAACAATGGATGAACCGTATAAACAACGTCGACCACTTTGTGTGAAAATAAAAAACGCACGGGTTAGGCGTATGCTTAACATGGACAACCTTGGAGACGGTGAGTTAATTACCTATAATTACATACGTGCCATCTTACCTACTTGTAGCATTAAGCTTAAAATACTAATTAATTTCAACTAAATTAATATACCTGTTCTATTTTGTAAGGTTTATACAGACACGAGCAGAGACTTGACGTAAGTTGGTTTGGTGTTGTGTGATGACAATGATATATTTTTTTGCACTGCTTTATTTCAAGCACTGATCACTTTATTGTACGATTGCAAGTAGTTGCCAGTTTTGCTTTGTTTTAAAACTAATACTATTTTTAAAGGTCTGGTGAAAATACTAACTTAGCTAAATGGGAGATTTTGTGTATCGCTATCGGGTGCAAAATAGCTAAATTTGTTACACTAACAGAATGTTTGTTATCGACTTGACATACCTACATACCTACCCAGTACTGGGCTGTAGCTGGGCTGGGGTTGGGCTCTGAGCCCAGTGATACCTTGCGTAAATTATGAATGCATTCATTAATTTATGATTTTTATTGCTCATTATTTCTTCTCGTTGATGATTGTGGAGAAGAAAGTTCTTATCTTTCTCTTTTATTTACTCATACTCAATATTTACTCTTACTAATTAATAATTTCAGGATTACCTTTCTTTCCAAAAACGGTGTTTGTGGTAACACTAAATACTAAAAAGCTCTGTAAAAATTATTTCAAAACGAGCTTTTAAAACCTTTGCTTTTCAATCTGCAGATCCCACCTCTATCACTCCATTATCAAGGGGAAATGACTGTAAACGTAGCTCAACGTCATCTGGTCAAAGTAAAAAGGAGGCTGTTCCTTATAAAGGTACAGATGGAACTTTGTGTTATTAGTACTTATAGTAATTTTTTTTTATTCTAGCTGAAACATTTAACAATATTTTTATTTTTATTATTTGAAATATTTAGGTTGGACCAGAATACAAGAAGAGCCATCTACTGGTTCTACAGCAATACAAATACAAAGGAATGGTGATTGCAAAGGAAAATTTCTTAAAAGCAACTTTGAGTTGCCACCTGGCCAAAGTAAAAAGGAAGCTGTTTCTCATAAAGGTGCGTCCCTAACTTACATAACTATATACACTCAGCGGAAAATTAAAGGAACGCAAAAAAAAACATTGTAACAATTTTTTACTTTATTTTTATTTTTCCTGGTCAAGCAATAAGTATGCGTTATGCTAACTTTATTTGCATTCCTCTAAATTTGCCGCTGAGTGTATATGTATAATGATGATTATTATTTTTGAACTGAAGCTGAATTATAAATTAATAAGTATTATTATTTTTACTGACATTATTTGTAACTTATACAATAAATATTTTGCCATTTACAGGTTGGATAGCAACAGAAGCAAAACCGACTACAAGTTGTACGGCAGTACACATAGAGGATGGTAGGATAAATCGTAATCTTTCAAATAACAGCATGCATGCAGTCGAAATTGAAGGTGTATCACCAATGTATATGAATCAAGAGAACAACACGAAGAAATTTACAAATTTAACAAGAAGTATCGAAGTTTATGAAGACTTTGAGGAACCTTTTTCACCCGTAGTTTCTGAGTATATTCCAGAGTCAGATTCATACGACTCCTCTCTCTCCGAAGAAAATCTTGAACGCAATAAAGCTTGTAAAAAAAATAGGAATCGTAAGAAACTAAATCGTCAAGATCCTCAACACGATGAAATTACGCCATCATCAAAGAATATTCAGAGAGCAGCTGAATCTGACGACGTATCATTGAAGCCAAAATTACTCAGTGACCCTCAAGTTGCAAGCAATCTAAAGACGGTTACTCCAAAATCAGCACGTCATGTAGCTAGCCCAGTAGTTACACCATGTACATCATTGGTTCTTTTTAGAAAAGTGTCGACTCCTGATTCATTTAAAGAGATTTTAAGAGCTGTTCAAAATAAGTCTTTAAAAAACAAACTTGCTGACCCTGACAATACCGTTAGTGCTCAATATAAAGACCAACAACCCTCAACCCAAACCCAAACCAACCCTAAGACCAAAATAGACAAAAACTACCTCATTCAAAAACACAATAGCTATGAGAAATTTTGCTTTGTAGCATCAACTTCTACAGTATATATAAAGGGCAATTTCAATGAAAAGCATGTTGAACAAGATAGCAGTCAGGTTATTTCTACTAAAATTGATGTTATATCTATAGAAAATGACGAAGAAGCGGCCAACACTGACAAGGAAATTCCAACGCAGTCACCTATTACAAGACCTTCAGAGAGACAATCCAGCTCTACAGAGATTGCTTTTATTGCACCACAGTCTACGGTGCATATAAATAACGAAAATTTCTCTGAAGGCATTGAACCAACTACTAAAGAAAGACAGAGCCGTAAAAGAGTAAGAGATGAGAGCTCTTGGAGTACAAACAAAAATAAACTATTGAAAAACTCGGGCCAAAGGTATCATTCAAAAGCTACAAAGACAGAGAGAAGAGAAAAAATAATGGGCGATCCATGTGCGTGTAAAAAAAAATGCAATGAAAAGATAGACAACTCTGAGAGAATGTTAGTATTTAAAAGTTACTGGGAATTAGCAAGTCACGAGCGTCAGTGGGATTATATATTGAGGTATGTAAAAGGTAAACCTACACGTGTTGCGGTGTTAAATTCGAAAAGGCCCCGAACACAGACTTTAGTCTATTCATTGCCAAAAAGAAACGGGACCGATACAGTTACTGTATGTAAAAAGATGTTTATGCAAACATTGAATATCAATGATAGGACGGTATACACAGCTCTCGAGAAGCAAGAAAGTCGTTCCATTGTCGATCTGCGAGGTCAACATAGCAATAGGCCTATTAAAATTTCAGAAAATACAACCAAGAGTGTCGTCGATCATATAAATTTGTTTCCGCGCAAAGAATCGCATTATCTCCGCAAACAAACACAAAGAGAGTATTTAGATGAGAAACTTAATTGCGCGAAAATGCATCGCTTGTACTTGGATTGGATCAAAAACACCCCCGATTATGAAAACGTCATTCCAGCCTCTGAACGATGGTATTATCATATATTTAACACCAAGTTCAATATTGGATTTTTTCATCCCAAAAAAGATATATGTGATACTTGCAGTTTATATGAACATGCTGACACTGAAAGAAAAATACAGCTGAAAGAAGACTACGAGAAGCACGTTAAGAACAAAGAACTAGTAAGAAAAATTAAAGAGCAGGAAAAAGAAACTTCAGACGCAAAAGAGAAAACAGTGGCATGCTTTGATTTGGAGAAGGTATTGACTCTACCACAATCGGAAGTTGGAGTATTTCATTACAAACGCAAGTACCCGGTTTATAATTTTACAATCTACAATATTCTGACTAAAAGTGGGCATTGTTACGTTTGGCACGCTCAAATCGCTAAAAGAGGTGCCAACGAAATAGCCAGTTGCTTATGGAGTTTCCTACAAGCTGAGTCTGAAAAAGGAATTACAGAAATTTCGTTCTATTCAGACAATTGCACAGGACAAAACAGGAACCGCTTTGTTTTTGCATTATATGATTACGCATCGAGACTTTTAAATATAAAAATTACGCACAGATTTTTACAAAAAGGTCATACTCAGAATGAGGGGGACTCGATGCATTCATGTATTGAAAAAAGTAAGAAAAATCATGTTCTCTATGTTCCGGAGGAAATTTACGCAATAATACGTAATGCTAAAGTACAAGGTCAAAAATACAATGTTAAGGAAATGGTTCGAGAAGATTTTTTTGATTTCAAAAAGCTAGTAACTTCTAATATGAATTGGGTAAAGGATGAGTCGGGAAAAAAGGTTAATTGGACTAAAATAAAAGAAATTTCTGTAGATCCATTGTCTCCTGGCAAACTGCAAATAAAATATGAGCTAGATGACGAACAGCCTGTAATTTTAGACACAAACCGAAGTGGAAGAGTTGTGAGAAGAAAGAAAACAGCTGATAGTGGAAATACAGAAAGGCCCATTGGTTTGGTTCAATTGTACAACGCGCCTCTACCAATCGCCGAAAATTTGTACAAAGATTTGATAAGTCTTTGTAAAGGGAACCATATACCGCCACATTATCATACATTTTATAAAAACTTACAACATCACCAATCTGCAATGAACGAGTCAAGTTCAGAAGTGGAAGATAATGATCTGTAACGAAATTTCCACCTAAAGTTCGTCTAGAATAATTATAGTAACTAGATATTGTTTTAAGTCGTGCATGCAACAAAATAAACGTTTAAATTAGTTATTAATGCATTATTAATGCTTTTTATTTAATTCTTCCTTGAACACGGACTAGGCTCTCGTAGATACCTTGGCATTACAATGCATTTTTTCATTTTTCCCCAAGGTGCTACTGTTCGATTATTACACTACATAATAGGTAAATTTTTAGCTTATCGCTGTTATAATGCTCTCATACAAAATGTTCCTTTTCATTCTTAGCGCTTACGTTTAGCACCGAACTCTTTTATGATTTGAATTTTCATGATTACAATTTACAGTGTTAATATACGTAATTGTACATAATTTGCATACCCGGTGTAAGAAGTAAGTTTAGAGAAATACACAAATATAATTAATATTTTTCCTGAATAAAAACGCCGTGTTTTCAGATACGCTAGCAAAGTTAAGCTAGTTTTGCATGGTTAAAGTATGTAAGTATTGTTACACAAATGAAGTGCTCGTGGAATAACTACGTATCCTATACTTACATCTTCACAACAGACTGAGACCAGAGTGTGAATAAATGGGTAACTAAAGTTAAAACAGTTAATGTGGTGTATAAAAATTTGTAACAAATCAATAACCGTACTTACTCCAGCATTTAATGTTATGGTTTTGAGGAATATTGTGGTAACACTCTATTTTACGTTTTTCTCGAAAACTATGAATAAGTTCAAGAATAAAATTATGTTCGGACGTAATGGCTACTCTTAGCTAACATTTGCAGTTGGTGAGGTATTTTTAGGACTTAAATTGAATTTATGGGATAGTTTTTTTATGCTCCTGTAAACTTGGTTGTTTTCACTTATTGCTTTCTTCCAGGAAGGGTGCGATATCGCCGCATGCGCATATGCCGCATTCCTAAGTTAAACGTTCATTCCAAGCAAGAGCCGTATTAAGATGGCTGATAATGAGAACTTCTTCAGAAGAAAAGTAAATTTGTACTTTTTGGGTACCTACAATCACTACTTACTGCTTTAAAATAAAGCCACATTCATCATAATACTATTTAATACTATTGTTGCCCACAACTTCACTTTGTACTCGTCTTTTTCAGGGTCCCAATTTCTGAAAGTACAGTCAGCTGCAGATCAAAGGTACCCCTTTGGCATGGTAACAGCTAACTAGTACGGAAAGTGCTTTTCACCCCCAACGCAAAAATGTGTGTCTGTCGGTCTGTCAGTGGCATCGTAGCTCTCCAGCGGATAGACCGATTTCGACGCGGTTTTTTCATTCGAAAGCCAGTTTTCTTGTGGTGGTTCTTAGCTATGTTTGGTTAAAATCGGTCCAGTAGTTGACTCTTTCCCAAAATGATGTACTTACTTAAGGCATTTTTGGCATAAAATTTAATTATTGAGGGTAGTAATATAGTTTCTTAAACCATGAGTATTCTTCGCGTGGGGGTTGTCTAAATTACTAATTTATTTGAAAAACTTTTGTTTACCTGAACCCGACCAAAAATTACAAATCTTACTACAATTACCGTAATTCCACCGTACCAACTAATAACACCACACACGGCGTTACCGAAAACCTCAAAACACAAAGTTAACGCTCAAACCAAATTACATCAAAATCCTTCTACAAGGCCGGCATGAATGAATCCCAATTATTTCCGGTCAACACTTTCTTAGAGTTCGCGTTCAATAGATAAACGCCTCTATGTCGTAGCCGTAGAACATGTTAGTGATCTTCGGCTCTGATGAGACGCCTGAGGTTACAAAAACTGATTTGTCTGGTTCAAATGATGCGTCCATTTTTTTGAATAACGAATGGCTGTAGAAAACTACGTTTCAAGTTTAATTTTAATTGGTGGTATCTAATACAAGAATTGATTTTTAAAGCGGGTATTTTTGACTACCGGGACACAACGGATAACACCGGGACACTAGGTACTGAAAATACTGGGATATACTGATGACACCGGGCGGGACACTACTGATGACACCAGGACATTACTGACAATGCCATGAGCAACGGGACACTATGGATGACATCGGGACATTACTGATTATACCGGGAGTACCGGGTTAAAATGGAATGGAATGGATTTATATAGAGAAAATGATGCCCTCATAATTTTATATTTACTATCAAAGTACACATCCTACATAATAGGCCAGTAAAAAAATAGCATCCATGAGATGAGCATTTAGATTTCCAGTCTTCGTTCGAATTTAGAAATTAATATTCCGCTTCACAAAATTCACTACACATTTATAAGTTTTCTTTTCATTAATTAACTTGGTTGGACTTTTTTTAATAACAACTACACGTAGTAAGTAGGTATTAAGTTTTTGACACATGCCTTATGCCGTCTACATAGAGCTCCTTTTGTATTTAGGTTAAGGTTCTGGGGGTATCGGTTTACGTCTTAAGGAGTAGGAAGCGAGTCAGCGCGTTTATGGATTTTAATGCATTGTGGCACTTTTGGGGCTTCTTAATAGAATAACATGTTATAAGTAGGGTAAGCGTAAAAGAGGCGACTCCTTGGTTAGAATAAAGGTCATTTTTGAAGATACTTTATATGTACGTTTTGAAGATAGGTAAGTACTAACTTTTTTTTTGTTTTTTTTTTTTACTTTATCAAAACGTCAAAAATATATATAATTACACCTTTATGCCACAAACAATAAGGTCGGTGTTACATATATTTGACACGATGGCTGTACCGATGTTTATGCCCTCATTTGTACGCGCATCTTTGGAGAAGTTAGAAATAATTAGGTAGGAACAACAATAGTTAGTAGTTTCATTATTAACGAGCAAATAAACTTCGTTTCATCCCCTTTGTAGCGTGTTAGGTTCAAGCCAGTGAACAATAGTTAACTTTTTTTCAATGACGTGGATCTACTTAATCAAAATGACTTAAATTGTTTTTATTTTTTAATTTTAAAACCGACAAACGGGCATGGGGTGCACCTAATGGTAAGTGATCACCGCCGCCCATGGACAACCACAGCACCATTGCGACTGCTAGAGCGTTGTCGGCCATGCGAGATGTGGTACACTTGCCTCTTAAAGGTACCCATGTCGTAGCCAGTTGGAAAAACCCCAGCCGCCAGCCCATTCCAAATTTTACACGTACGGGGCAAGAATGACCGTTTAAATCGTACGGTGTTGGAGCTGCAGCACCATCCATCGAGGTGATGTTGATGGAAACTACTTTGGAATCGAGTTGTACGGTGATGGAACTTGGCAGCTGGAACAAGGTTAAAAAGTTCTTCGGAGCACTCCCCATTGTATATCCTGATCAAGATTATCTGAATCAAGATTATCAATCGGAAATATTTATGTTTACAACATATCAGGCAGTTACCTGATTTCACAGCCCAGTTATTATTATTACCATATAAGTTCAACCGTTTACCATGGCCATTCCAATGTCGCGTGGGTTTATGTCGTTTGACCCCGCAAGCCTCCCACATAAACCTGTATGTCAAGTCAGTGATGACTTGACGTTTGTGTGTCCAATATTTGTGGGGTTCCGTGCCTCAAAAGGAGATAACCCTTAGGATCACTTTATTCGTTCGTCCGTCTGTCCATCTGTCAAGATTTTTTTCTCTGGAAGCTAGGAGTGTAGTAGTATGGTATCAAAAGCAACGCTACAGAGCCCTTTCTAGACATGCAGAACCGACCAATCATAAGTTTATATCCACTATAGAAGATTATCATTATCACAATATTAAACCCTTGGTTAAAAAGTAAGGTTTAATATTAAATGAAAGAAGTTTACTCTTGCTTTTTTGCTCGTAGAAACGATGACCGTTGAGTTGGGGTCGTAAGGTTTTAGAGATGCGACATTTCGCCTTAGTACATTTGTGTTGTCCTGTATTCACCTTTTTCATGTGTTTTATGTACAATAAAGAGTTATACATACATACATACATTTCGTCTCTCCAAACCACACAACCAATACCAACCAACCAACATCCAATCCAACCAACACCAACCAACATTTTGGTAGGCCTCCCGCAAGAACGGGTCTGGTACGGAACCCGGGAAGCCACTTCCCGCGGGTAGCACCAAGCTATGTCGTGGAGAGCCTTGTTGAAGGCTTAGGTCTAGCAGTAAATACTGTTAATAAACAGACATGTTTCGGACTTTTACGAAGTCCTTCGAGCGGCGTCGAGCCATTCTCGACTGTAGTTAGTGAGTTAGGTTTAGGTATCTGTTTTTGTGAACAATTTGTCAATTTCACAGTAGGTTTAAAAAACACTGTAGTATAAGTGCCGGCACGTAAGTCTAGCGATGACCCTGTATGCGCGAAGTATAAAATACGGTATCCGTGGGTGCGCAGATCCACTCCACGTAACTCGTCATCGCTAGACTAACTTGCCGGCACGTATAATGACATTACAGTAATAATCATTAGTAAGGTGTGTCCAGTCCTTGGTCGAACTACCGAACCTACTAACTCACTACCTGTACATGAAGCAAAAGCATTGTGTTGAGTATCTTTGTCGGCATCCAGAGCGTAAACCCATGTAAATCCACAAAGGCCCGTCACGGCATCACGTCGACTGGTCGGACGACTTGTCGTCACACTCGTCGGCTCTTTTGTCCAACAGTATTAAGTTCCCGAGGTTTAGTTACACTTGTCAGAACGGTTAGGTTTGGAATTCTTTGGATTTTTAGTCTCTACACACTTAGAGTCTTTGCATCTCTGTCTTATGTAATGAGTTGGAAAAAGACGGTATGTTCGTCTTTACGAGAATGAGTTGGCAAGGTCGAGTGTGACAAATTTATAGACGAGATGACTCTATATGGAATTTTGAATGTCAAGTGGCTGTATCTATTTGCATACCGTAGTTTTAGAACATACATACATACCGTCACGCCTCTTTTCCATAGGGGTAGGCAAAGACTACTTTATTCCACTTGCTACAATCCTGATATCTCTTTCGCTTTATCCACATTCATCAATCTCTTCATACATGCTCGCCGGTTTCGGGTCACCCTGACTTGGTCAGGTCAGCCATTTTTCAAAACGTCTCCTATTTGGTCCTGGAACGCCGTCTAGGCTTTCCCCTCCCAATGCAACCATTCACACTCCCCATATAGATCTGTTTAGTTAGTCTACTTTCATCCATCCTCTCTACGTGACCAAACCAACTACTCGTACTTTTTCTATCCTAGTCACTATATCTTCTTTCACACCAGCACGTTCCCTTATCACACTATTCCTTATTCTGTCTTTCAGTGTCACCCCTTAGGACGAGGTCCTGAGGAGGACTTAGAACGAAAGGGTTACCTAAAGCAAATCATATACCTATACATACAGGACATTGACATTGGACATTGTAATCCACACTTATTGCGAATAAATGAATCTGAATCTGAAGTGTCGCAGCTAGTTTACAAAGATAATATTGTATAGGTAGAGTCAAATGTAGAGTTGAAAAGGGACGAAAGAGAATACAATAAACTGGTAGTGTAATTCCGCTAATGCAGCTAGGACCGTCTCCGTAGGAGAGAACTCTTCAAAGGTTTGTCCCATTGACGTAAAGTTTCGTATACCTTCCTAATGTAAGATAGATGTCGCCATGCAATTAGTACTTACAATTGACAGTAAAAGGTATAGTCAGCAAACAGCTCGAATTCAAAACTAAATTTCAGACGGATAGACTATTTTGTGAATGATATTAAGTAATATTCGCTCTAATATTCACAAACTTAGACATACAAAATATCTCTTAAGCATAATATTCATTTCGCTTTTTATAATACCTAACATTCCGTAACGTTTTTATCCTCTTTCTGTTCGAGCATTCGCTAGTCGGGCATTGAAAAAACGCTTCTCACGCATATAACCCGTCCCGCTCTCGCATATCGTACAGAAAAGGGACAGGTAGCATTCGTGCTGAACTTTGATTGATTAAGGAGCATTCCTACATGATTTTGCATTAACTAATAAAAGGGTGAATTTTTCAAGAACTTAATTTGCCCAGACTTTACGGGATAGTTTCTATATGTTTTAGAGAATCCTTCTCGTGAATGAATTATCTTACTAATCTTACTGGTATAAATGCGAAAGTGTCTGTTTGTATGTATGTTTGATTTCACGTGTTCACCGAAAAGCTTGCGGTAAATTTCAAATGGAATTTAGCACATAAATACCGAAAAATTCAGAAGCGCACGCCCGTGATTTGAACCCACGACCCCTTAAAAGGCCACAGGTCAAACCACTAGGCTACCACGGCTTTAACACGGTTTTATACGCAATGTTAATGAATAGCCGTTTGTAAATGGCAACTCCGGTATAAGTGCCCTAAGCAAAAATTATGACACTCCTCCCATTTTCTTTGTGCGAACTAATTTCCTTTATGACTTCCACCACTTTGTTCGAGAGCTGTCGTATGGCTGCCATAAACAACGGCTCTCCCTTCACGGTGCGTAGCATCTATCTATGGAAAGGACAATTTCCTTATCATCCTCGCAGATTAATTTAGGTTTAGGTGCGGCGAACATGTTTCTTTTAATTTAGAAATAGTCTTTATTTTACCTTATAGTTATGTACGGGGAACAAATCTTTCCCGTTAAAAAACCAGTTATCTGGGAAGAACATTTCTTCCATCTTGACTGCTGGTTAGCTAATTTGGTTATCTGCGAGGAACAAAGGACAATTTCAACCAACTTCAAAACAGAGTTCTCAACCTTCGAATAGCACTTTCGAGTTTGTTCTCTAAACGCGATTTTTGCGGGTAAAACCAGGGGGGGCTACTCCGAAATCCGATTTTCGAAGTTCGTATCACACCGTCCCTCTCACTCTCAAACTAATAACTATTAGTGAGAGCGGAACGGCACGAAACGAACTTCGAAAATCGGATTTCGGAGTATAAGGCCAGGACCTCGTGCAGGGTCCGTCCGGCTGGCTTATTACGTAACTCGCTCGCAATCTCCATCGTGTTCGTTTTGACCAGTGTTGTCAACACTCTTTAAAAAGACGCGCTGAATTGATTAAAAAAAAGCGCTAGATTTGGATATTTTTCGAAAAAAGTGCTGAATTTAAAAATAAATGAAAGATTAGGTAATTAATTCTTTTAATTAAAAATTACCTAAAAATATAATCTACGAATTTAGTAACCAGACTTCTTTATTGTCAGAATCTTGTTCTTTTTGTACAATTTCCTGGCTTTCCTGCTGGGTAGAGTGGGCGCTAAGCGCTATATAATTTTGTTGGGAGTTGACATAGCCAAAAAAGCGTTAGATTTAGCGCCGAAAGCGCTAAGTTGGCATCAGTGATTTTGACAGTTCTTGTATGAATGTGACAGCTAGTTGATTCCGATGCCAATATGTCCAATAATGCCCATACATGAACCATCCATGAACTCATGATCCATGATGATGATGATGATGTTCATGATCCATGAACTGTCAAAATGAAGACGATGGTGGTCGCGAGCGAGTTACGTAATAAGCTACCGGATCTCTACTCTACCACCATTTTACTGGCTAATAATGCCATTAAAAAATAAATAAATAAAATAAAAATAAAAATCATTTATTTCAGACCATAGATCCATATAATGTTAGTAGTACAATCTTACATTCTACTTGTTAGTTAAGCAGCACTGCTTGCGTTGATGTGTTCCAGCGCGGAGAGTGAAACAGCCGGTGAAATTACTGGAACATCTAATATTCATCTAATTATAATATTCTGGTGGCCTAGTCAGGACCGTCTCCGCAGGAGGGAACTCTTCAACGGTTGGTCCGATTGACTTGAAATTTGGTACACATACCTATGTAGGACGGATTAAAATGGGTACGTATTAAAATCCAAAAGTTTAAAATGTATAATGGGTTAAAATGCATAATGGTTCAAAATATATAACGCGATTTTCTCAGAAAATTGCAAATTAACAGAATTGCTATAAACTAAACCTAACCTAACCTAAACCAATCTATAGATCACGCTATAAAAAAAAATCATATACCTAATAGTTTCACAGAAAATTGCAATATATTTTTTGAACTATTATACATTTTAAACTTTATAAATTGTGATCCGCTCCCATTAAAATGCAAGTATAGTCAGCGTAGGCATAAAGTTGAACATAATACGTCTTATAAATAGTGCTTAAATCCTTTGAAGCCATATTGCCGTAATCCTGTTACTGCACTAGGGAGAGAATCACCTTCATACATACATCACTCACGTCTTTATCCCTTACGGGGTAGACAGAGCGTAGGGTAACAAGACCTAAAGGCCACGCTTAGCATGATGTGGGCTTAGGTGGAAAGGGGAATCAAAATAGTGATGGGTTGCCAGCCACATCACCCTATATTTTGGCTACTTTTTGACCCGGAAAAATGCATAGTTCCCGTGGGATAACGATAAACATGGTAATTCCTAATTCTACGCCAACGAAGTCGCGGGCAGAAGCTAGTATAAATACCTATTAATAGTAGGGAACAATTCACACAAATTGACCTAGTACCAAAGTAAGCGCTAGTAAGGCTTGTGTTATGGGTACTAGACTACGATATACGTGCCCTGACCAGTAGGCTTATTGTCTAACTCGCTCGCAATCGCCATCGTGTTCATTTTGACAGTTCTTGTATGAATGTGACTGCTAGCTGATTCCGATGCCAATTGTCAGCCCATACATGAACTGTCAAAATGAAGACGATGGCGATTGCGAGCGAGTTAGACAATAAGCCTACAGGATTCGAACCCAGGACGCTTGCTTCGCAGGCAGGGTCACTACCAACTAAGACTAAGCCAAACGTCGTTAGCCGTACGCGCTTTAGTTTATTTAACTGTAATGTTGGCTATTTTGGGTCCATTGTTGCACCTTACGACCTTGAGCGTCGCAGGCGCAGGTATAAATCTCTCGCTTACTCCACTGATTCACAACTAAAAATCGTATTTCGTAACAGTGAATGTCGAGAAGATAAACGTATACCTATACCCACTGGCATCGTTACGGGAAGAATAAAGATAGTTAGATTAAATTAAAAATTAACATAAATAAAATACCTATTTTAGTTATATTTTTAAAAAACTAGTGGTTGCCCGCAACTTCGTCGGCGCAGAATTCGCTCTTCGCTATCCCATTCGATTTTCCGGGATAAAAACTATTCTAATTGTCTTGGCACTGAAACTACTGTACCAAGTTTCATTAAAATCGTTTTAGTGGTTTAGGCGTGAAAGTGTAAGAGACAGACAGATAAACCGACAGACAGAGTTACTTTCGTATTTATAATATTAGTAGAGATTGACTGGCACATCAAACAGAAAACCCTTTTTTAATTTTTAGTTTATTTACTTACAGTAGGTACCTATATAGGTGTGGGTAGGTCCTACCATTGCGGGTGTTTTAGAGGCAGGTTCCCTTTTTAATGTAGACGATCGACGAATCAGGAAAATTAGGATTTAATGTCTGGAAAGCTATACTTATTTATGCACACATACATACACATACATACCGTCACGCCTCTTTCCCACAGGGGTAGGCAGACTACTTTGAGATTACTTATTTATAAATATCAAATAAAATAAAATGAGAGAGGAGAGGCCTTTGCCCAGCAGTGGGCCATAAAATAGGCTAGAAAGAAAGAAAGAAAGAAATTATTTATTTGCAAGAATACGGCTATTAAAAAAAAACATTATCACTGTTTGACTTTGGCTACTTTTTATCCCGGGATGAAAAGTTCTCAACTCAATAGAACACAATAAAAACCATAGAACGCTCATACAATCATACATGAAAGTTAGACATGGTTGCATAAAAATTGATTTTAAGCCAATAACTATGTAATCGGCCGCCATTCTCGGGCCTTTCTCCATACACGATGTAGAATTTTCTATTATTTTCAATTCGCATCGGTCTTTTGCCATTGTTATTAGGTCACAGATAAGATAATTCTTATCGATATAAACTAATACTACTTACTCGCCGCTATAACTACAAGAGAGTACAACCTATAGTCCTACCTTTAAGTACCTATAGATAGGCATATGCCTGTATTACTTATTTGGCGTATTCTATGGTATAAGTCAAAAATAAATTCTCCGAAGTAGGTACTCTAACTATCACTTCCCATTTTTTTTTCTAAAATGTTTATTTGCGCAAATAATCGTTTGGCAAAATCACTCTTCTCACTGTGTAGAAAAATATTTTTTTGCTTTTAAATGTTTAACGAATGATTTCTTGGTTGTAAGAGTTCTAATCTAACTTAAAACTAATTCCTTAATAACAGTTGAACAAGTAACGATAAAAGTGCCAAAAGTTTTTTTGCCAAATTATTGTCTACCCAACTGATAAAGATAATTTATTCATGAATGTTTTACAAAAATTATAACTAAGAACAAAGTTTCCTTATAAATCTAAGTTAACAACTTATATGCCTGAACTAGGAAATCCTGTGTTTCAGGCTATGAGAGCTAAAAAAAATGGCTATTGAATAATTAAACAATCACTAGGGAATTATAGGTATAACATGACAAAAATATAAAGAAATTATTAAATTAAAACTATGATTATTATCCTAAAAATAATCTCTAAAATTAAAATCAAGTAAAAAGAAAGGTTACAAAGATAATCTACTTCACAAATAATAAATTCTCTGTATCTTCGTATGACATAGTTTGAAGTGATTCCAGGAGAATTTTCTTGTATTTATTGTAATTGTGGTGATAAATGGGCGAAATTGCATTTAACTGACACTTACTTCGAGTAAAATACCTGTTTGACATTGAGAAGTTCTTGAGAAGTGATATTTTGAGGAACATTTTTCGTCGAAATAGCTGGTAACCCCTGAACTAAATGAATCGATTGCAATCGTCTTACGTGAATCAAAATTTGCACATTGCCCCTCCCCAGTCCCCACATCCTTAGAAATAGCACAAAACACAACATTGAAAAGCAAGAATGTCTGTACGGCACCACAAAGTTATCCGATCCTGTGGTTAAATTCAGAACTTACCTTTTCCATGTGAAAGCTGAAGGGAAACGTAGATACTAGCGCCACTATAACCGTATCGAATAAATTTGTAAAATTCAGTACCTGTTGTTTGGAATTCGTTGGCGAAACCGGTCGCGTCAGCTGCGCACGAGTTGATTTGATAACGTAATCTTATCCGAAACCATTTAATTTATTCCTCTGTTTAGATGCACTTGTGATGTAATTGATAACGGTGTTGCCACATTCGAAGTCAAATTAATCAAGTCTAGGTGACTGCCTAATTAAAAGAAAAGAAAAGAAAAAAGACAAAAACAAAAAAATCGTTTTCACGGCCCCACAGTATTTTGACTGAAATCATTTGCATTATATTAAGATTTCCGAGAGATTTAAGAGTTCAGACTTACCTCAAGAGGTCTGATGATGACAGGATAGGTTGAAAGAGATAGCAGAGCCAATAATACATATGAAAGAGAGAAACGGACAACCGTTCAGGATGAAGAAAGATTGGTAAGGCGTATGCCCAACAGTGAGCGATTACAAAGAAGAAAAAGATATTAATAAAATTATTTATGAGCTTTAGGGCCTGTTTCACCACTCTCTGTTAAGTTCTAGTTATCTTAACTGTCAGTTATCTATGATTCCGTCTCTATTTATTGCTACGAAACAGACAGAGACGTCATCATAGATAACTAACACTTAATCTAACTGGAACGTTGCTATAGCAACGTACATGATGCATATTTAGTTAGCTAAACTGGTACCGCAATTTGCACCAGCCTCCGTCTGACAGGGGCTGATGTGGCGACCCTAGCGCCATCTAGTCTCGACTACATAAAACTATGTACGTAGAAAAATGTGTTGTGTTCAGTCGAAGTATTTAAATAACCCAATCAAATATTTCGGAAAAATTCTGAGCTGTATATGATGTGATGAGACTTCCATTTTTAGGAGTCTAAACTGGACTAAGTATAGGGTTGCCATAAGTGTGGGGACTCAGACCGGGACATTTAAAGAAAAACTAGTAAATTGCTCTGTCAACGCCGAGAGTCCCGCGATCCCGAAATGTGTTGGCAGTTGGCACTGTTAAGTAAATTCGTGAAACGTGAACGGACAAGAAGTATCAGCGCTTACCTCGTATCCACGTACGATTAGCCCAGCTAGTTAGTCGCGTTTATTGTAGGTATATTTTTACAGCTCGGGGTTTACAGTGTTTACCAAGTCCAGCCCTCTATTAAATAACTATGATTTTTAAACCGGGACAATTTGATTACAACAAACCGGATAACTCACGTATAAAAAGACGAAAGAATGCTCCGACATTGTTTCGGACTAATCCGTAGTCCTTCATCACCGATGTCAGCTGCGCCGAGTAGCCGCACGAGCAGAGCGTTGGCGCGCAGTGTTCGTTTCGCTGCCGCCGGGGCGACCGCTCTCTGATGAAGGACTACGGATTAGTCCGAAACAATTGTCGGAGAATTCTTCCGGCTTTTTATACGTGAGTTATCCGGTTTGTTGCAATTATGTGAGTCTCACGGTAGTTTCATGTTAAAAACTGGACAATTTCCTTATAGGCCGGAACGCCGGGACACCATGCTACAAACCGGAACATGTCCCGGTTCCCGGAGTACCGGGACGTATAACCCTGACTTAGTTATGTCAAATCCCAAGAGGTTCAGTTCTAGCGCCCCTGTAGCCTGTAACCAGCGGAGCGTGTCGTGGCCGTTGTAAAAACCGTTGCTAGACGCAGCTGGTGTACGTAACGTACATATGGGTCACTAGGTAGTTAAGTTACTAGTGATCAAACGTACACTGGAGGACTTTAATTGTTGAGCTGTCATAGTGAAGTAACGCCATGTCTTCTTCTTCTTAAACTAAAACCTAACTTTTTTGTCAGTGGAGCAATTTCCATGTGGTCCTTTCCAGAGCCTTTTCTTTGACTTCCTGATACGACACGACTTCTACCCTCTCTTTCACCTGGTCCATAAATGTTCCTCTAGGCTTTCCTCTCTTCCGCTTCCCTTCAACCTTTATTAACCTACCTAACCTTAATTATGATCTTAATGTATTCATCGTGCCGTATCAGGTGTCCCAACATCTTTCCTCTTCTGTTTTCGATGGTCTTCAACAGGCACCTCTTCTCGTTCACTCGATCAAGCACTTCCTCATTCGTCACCTTCTGGGTCCAGCTAATCCTTTCCATCCGCCGCCAACACCACATTTCAACGCCATGTCGACAAACTTTCAATAATATTTTGACATTGACATTTTGCGACAAGGTTCTATCGTGGCTCAACAATTAAAGTCCGCGAGTGTACATATGGGTCACTAGTTGATTACTAGTGGTCAAATGTTATCATTTGGTGAACTAGCTGTTGCCAGCGACTTCGTCTGCAAAGAATTCGTTTATCGCTATCCCACGGGAATTTTCCGGGGTATAAAGTAGCCTATGTGCTATTCCAGACTCTTTCTCTGTGCCGAATTTCATCCAGATTCGTTGGGCCGTTCTGGCTTGATTGAGTAACAAACATCCATCCATCCATCCATCAATACTTTCGCATTTATAATATTAGTTAGATTAGATTAGATTAGATATATTAGAAGTTAGATTAGTGTCTCAGATAAAGAACCTTAGTTGAAAAAGATATATTTCACAAGCTTTTTATTAACCTGAAATGTATCTTGCGACTCAATTTTGAAGCTATCTTCAACCGATCGAGCTGAAATTGCGTGCGAACTAGTAGGAATTATCATAATTTCACACACTATTTGACCAGTTAGAGTGACCGGATTTCCCTTCCACGATTATGAGGGCAGTTTATCTTAGCAAATATGTAACTACATCCTGGTATTTACCGTTATCGTACGAAAACCGCAGGTTGATTGCCTTAAGCGCACCTAAAGATATTATGGCTTATGACCATTCAATCAAGTTAGACGTTCAAGGTGATTTAGAATTATGCTGGAATATTTAACAGGTGGCCAGGTTAGTTTGATAAACACTACCAAAGTTTTTCGCCATAATTTTGGATAAAAGTTTTGTCTTTGTCTGGTAAAGGCAAATTTCAAAAGACAGATAAAGACAAACGAATGTTATTTTATTAGGTAACAAGCGTTTATGAATAAGTTAGAGTCAGAATAAATTAGTACCTACCGTTAGATTAATGGACTTCGAAATAACAGAGACGATAAAGAAGGCATTAAAGTTAGGTAAACCTTATTCTAAATAGACAGCAACGTTTAGATATAAATAAATACAGATGTTGCGAACAGTAAGCAAATAAAAAGTACCTACCTATTACAAACCATAACGAGTTTACTGTTTGCTAAAGTCGTTGCCGAGGCTTGTTTGGTAACTGTTTGTTAAGTTTCGGCACTCGCTAATTGGCTTCTGAGGTTTTCACTTTTAAGCACAGAATCGAGATTCCAGGCATCGGATCTAAAGGGCAGGAGGGGAGGGAGGTCCGGACTCCAAGCGCCTCACTACGTTGGAAGACATTTCTTGAACTGCCTTCTTGGCGTTAGTTTTGGCATCTCCGCAGATTCCATTTAAGGTTGGTGCAGAAGTGGAGATGCTAAAAGAGGGCACCCAAATATACTTTTACCGAGGTTCCGTAGATCTGAAACTGGCTAGTAGAAACTAGACCATATCCAGAAACGAGGACTCAATTGAGCGTCTGGTGTTACCAAGTAGAGAAGAGATAGCAATCCCCCATAATATAAACATTTTGAGCTTTCATTATTTCATCTACCAGCCACGTCCGCTCTGACAAGAGTATGACTGAGAAGAGAACCTAGACCAAATAAAAAGTAGGTATGATAACTAGAGTTCTGCGCATGCTTGTCTCGTAGTAGCTGTGATGGCAAGACGTAGTTGTTGACGTAGACGTAGTATTGAAAATTCTTCCCTAGTTGTGACGGAAAAGAAACTGTAAGGCCGCCTTCCTTAAAGTTGACAACTGGGGCGGTGCGCCCCCCTAGCCCCCCCACGCTACGTTATGTACAGAATTTTATTTGTTTTGTAGTATAATATGTATTTTTATCTTTCCAGATCGAACAAATACCTGCAGAAGTCAGCGATCACAAGAGTATGTGCCGTTGGAGGCTTCTTCATATCAATACCAGTGTTTTTGACAGGTAATTTAAGACTAAACTTGCATCAAAATGCTTTTTAAGTTCCCACTACCGATAGTAGTATTTCTTGTCTTGCAGTAGTAATAGAGCTCCACCGGGCCTCTTCATAGGCACGCAATTTTGCTTGTCCGTGTGTCAGTTCAGTATCATCCGAAAATTTCTGACTGCCTGGAGAGTGGAGAGAGCTGGTACTGTGGCATCTCTCATAAGTCCACCGATTGATTAATAAACTGGTCTGACTATTACCCCACTCTACAATAACCATCTTTCATCACTTAACAATGCACTTCGTTTTATAAAAAATGTCTTGTAATACCAGGTGGTAATCTCTAGACCTAGATCGCGGATCGGCAAGCGCAGCGTAGGACGTCCACCGAGATGGGCGGATGACTTGGTTCAAGTCGCAGGTTCACGGTGGATGCAAGCCGCTTCCAACCGAGGCAGCTGGAGGTCTATGGGGGAGGCCCTATATCCTACAGTGGACGTCCTATGGCTGATATGATGATGATGAACTAGGGAACTATGTAGAGACTGTTATCTATTCTGTAATATTCTGAAAAAATGACTTTCTGACAAGTTTCTCGCGGCGCATTCTTCTTGGCAATGATGGTCTTTCCGAATGCGTTGGTAGTTTCAAAAAAAGACATGGAAAAGAGCCCTTGGCGGCCTATTTGCAAAACAAACTTTTGATTTTTTTTGGGACATACAAACAGAAACGTTCACGTTATTATATCAGAGTTTAATTGAACCAATTTCTTTTCAGGCATAATCCTGTACACATTCATCCAATTCCATTCCACCCCGGCCATAGTGACGTCAGTCTTCATCGGCGTCGGAATAATATTCTGCGGTTGCGCCATGGTCCATAACGTGTTCGTGTGGCAGAGGGAGAAGACGAATCTCGTGAAAGCGTTCCGTACGGACTTGAATTCGTCGCAGAATCCGAATACCAACGGTGTGGTTATGAACGGCCATCTGAACAACACCGGGAACACGGGAATAGCGGCGAATTTGAGCTTCCACAGCATGACAGCGCCTTATTCGCATCCCATAACGCTGCTGCAGCAAGGAGGGCCGTATATTATTAGGTGAGTTTTGTAAACAAATTTTCCATGACCAAGTTAGAGACGTTTTAAAAAAGGTATAGTATTGGCCAAGAATACCCTAAACCGACGAATGTATGAAGCGATTGATGTGGATGAAGCGAAAGAGGTATGACAGGATCGTAGCAAGTGGAACGAATTAGTCTCTGCCTACCCGGAAAGAGGCGTGACAGTGTATGAAATTTGTCATTTGATTTTGAAGTAATTTCTGGGTCTAGTGGGTTATATAGGGGAGAGTAGGGTATCTGCGAACACCTAAGCAGGAATGTGAATAAAACCAAGAGAGTACAACAATCAAAACGTATTTATTGCTTATCATTTAGCATATCTAATCAGTCACAGACTCCCATTAATAATAGTAACAAAATCTTCAAATAAGATCAACTTTTAGAACAAAAACAAAAATCTTAGTGTTCGAATTTACCCGACAGGCGTGGGGTAATTCCGACCAAGCTGTGGGGTAATTACGGACACCTAGGGGTAGTCACGAATAAGAACATAAATCACACAAAAACCCTCTGGATGTATGTACTCTCGCCGCTCGTGCATTTCTCGTGTGCCTATGACTTGTACTTGTAAAACATGATCCAGTTTTCTGTTGGCGGATCAGTATACTTTTTATTGCATACTAATAAATAATAATCGTTTTATTTATTAGCTGTAGACTATTTGCTTCTTTTTTTATATAAATTACACTCAAACTTCTTCAAATTCTTTACTCCCTTCTTCCTTTTAGTAGCTGTCTTTTGTAAATCTTCTTTTTTTTTCCAAAACCTCTTTCATTGGAGTACTTACTGGTAATGACTTGAATGTTTTTTCGCAATGATTCTCTAGTTTTCTTTTTTGGCAATTGCGGCACAGAAACAATGTTTGAAAGTGGTATTACTTGATTCAATGGAGTGTTGACCTTTTGTACTGGTGATTGTTTCGGTTCTTGGGGTATTGGCGAACGTTCGTCATTGTCCATCTCAATTCGTTCGCGATTGCCCCGTATGCCCAAATACTAAAACGAAAAATACATTTCAAGGTTTTTTTTTTTTTTTTTATTGTATCGTTACGATTGTGGGATTAGGTGTGCGCCAATCTTCTATTCTAACACATTGCAGTAAAAAAACTAGAGAATTATACAACACACACAGTAGCCACAACGCGAATCTTAATAAACACGAAAATTATATGACATTACGATAAAATTTTCATTTTTGCTTACCTTGAACAAAGAGTGCTTGGTAACTGTACAACTGCATGTCCGATACTGAGCGAAGGGGTCTTTCGCGGAAGGGTATGAGAGATGGTTGACTACCTGTCTCTGTCATATCGAAACGACCTCGTTCGGAAATACCCCGCGTTCGCCATTACCCTACTCTCCCCTAGTAGACCCTCAATGCTCTCCAAAGACGAACGGAACTTCGATCAGCCGCTTCCTGACAATCATCATCCGAATCACCACTATAATCATGTCGATCACAATGTCATGATCTGTCTCATGATACCTAATCTTTGTAAGAGTAAAGGTGCAGGCAATCAGGCATGATTTCTTGACAGATTCTGAAGGATATCATTATCCGTTGACTAATACTTCTCTTGACCGTGTTCTTTTACCGTACAGCGTTGTCGGCATTTTGTGCATTGTAATTTTAGGGACAGTAAATAATTTTTCCTTTTTTTATCACATTTTATTTTTTAATTCCAGGCCACCAACGAGCACGCCGCCTGGCGAAGGCGCCGTCACACCGGGCATGCCGGCCGCTACGATCGACCTAAGCCACGACACTCATGAGCTCAGCACATTAGTCTGAGGCATGTCGTGTCGGAATAGAGCCTATAAGCCATAAGCAGGGTTAGGATTTTGGTGGCATTTTTGAACTAAGAGTGCGGTGGAGTCGTTATTATAGATACTTTTATGATTGAATGAATGAAAAAAAGGTTATTTTGGAAAACATACACAAATTCTGAAGCATGCTACGTTAACATCGGTGGATGTAGAGAGATCATTTTCCACACATAAATGGATTTTTCACAAATTGTGAAACCGTAAACTCCAGGTAATATGGAACAGATTGCTATAGTATATGCTTTTCATAATCTTGAAAAACCATTAAACATCAGATGGGATAGAGATAATATGCAAGATTTTAAATCTTTGATTCCAATTGCAATTTATTCAAGCTCTTGAACACATGAAAATTTTAGCAATATAATATGTTTTTATTTCATTTTATGAATCAGTCATTTATTCATTCATTCAATCAAAAAATATTCACAATGACTCCACTGCTCTTTGTTCACCCCATTGCCACCAAACATCCCAACTCTAGCCATAAGATACAGAGCCTTTAAGCCTATGCAATGCATACAGTGGACTGATCACGTGGCAAAATTTGTATTGAAGGTCAAATCTGGCTGGTGCGATCTAGGCCGAATTTACATTATTCAACTAATTTCGTGCAACTAGCATTCATTGCTCGGCCGATAACCTAACGCTTCAAAAGTGATTAATCCAACGCCGCAGCGAAATTAGTTGCATAATGTAAATTCGACTCTACAGTCGCAGATTACATGGGCTGGAATGACCGGCCTATTAATTTACGACCTGATAATTCCACTGTAGTGTATAAGTAAATATCAAAAGTCAAGATACGCCTGTCCGAACATTTTGACTGGGCATTTTGAGACAGCCGGCTTTGACACTCTGACAGCTGAATGATACAGCGTCCTGGGGCCTTACCATGACCATGAGTTCAAGTTTTAGCTGTCACTTTTAGTATGAATCTGACAGCACGCGAACCTAAACTGAAACGCATTAAGACGTCATGGTAAGGCCCCTGTTAGGCACGGTGGTCTTAAATTGGAAGTTTAGGACCATCGCACTGGACGAATTACTCGTAAGCGTTGGGCCTACCTTTACGAAGTAATATGGAGGACACGAATTATAAGGTCACCCATTCCAGGCCGCACTTGTGTGTATGGCGTTGGTGGTTCCGTTTGCCTGAGGCCTTAACAGACTGTCCGGCCTTAGAGACGTAGAAAGTCGCCTGTCGTCGTTGTACTTTTTCATTTTGTAAATATTGTCACAAGTCCACAACATTGCGATTTGCCATGTTCGATGTTTCAACTTTCAGTCGCTTTTAATGACTGAATTTTTGAGTTTCGTGTGTTAGATGAGATTATTATTAATAATATATTATATTAAGCATTAGTTGCATCGAGTTTTGACTTGTGGAAACTTCTCTAATTTTGTTTTATCAAAATTATCAATCTTGCGAACATCAATATCTGGGATAAAATTATTATGGAAATTTTAAAAGTTTTTACAGGAGGGTTTAATATTATCCAAATCAAGATCAGATGTCGCCTGGATCTGTTTGCTAAATTTTGTTTACTTTGCCTTATGGTTATGGCATGGCCGAACCACTTGAAGAAATATAAAGATACTATATACATATTTAAATAAGACATACATTTGTCTTTTCAATGTTGAAGTCTCCGCGGATAGAATTTGGGGACATTGTTAGCACAATTTTTAGCCGACACTTCTAAATAAATTATCGCAATAGGTCTTTAAAACTGCTAAATAAATATGATTTGTCTATTCGCCCACAATGAAACACCTTAATGGCTAAAATCTGGATATTTTAATAAAATTACAAAATATTTTTGCAGTTCAGATTCAGACATCTTGTCAACGGATATCGTCTTGTTATTATTATCTATGCAAGTCAAGTGAGTGAGTTAATTTAAAATGAAAAGAAACAACTGATAAATAGGTAATGCTTTGATGTAAAGAAGTCATCGAAATACAGGCAATTTCAATATGGCGTTTTGTTACATATATCACAAATCTATCCGCGGCAACTTTAAGTTCAACTGTAGGTTTTTGGATTTAGGAAAACGAATTTGTCTCGATATCAGAGGTTTTAATGAACACAGAATTTTAATATTATTCAATATCATCCGTCCTTTTCAAGCTAGTCAACTGTGAGGAAGACAGATGACATTATCTGGTACAAATCCTAGCATACTTCTTAAATACTAAGGTAAAACTAAAACAAATTACTTAATATAGCATTGGTTATATTTCAGAATCCCACCAAAACTATAACATTTTATGATGAGAAAAATATTTGTAACACTAAAAAAAAATATCGAAAATGTATATTTTGTACATAATTAAACGTAAATCTGGAGGCATAATTTAATTTATTTTTAAACGAGTAACAGCATTTCTATTTTTATTTTAAGCTCATGTTATGTGAAACTAAAAATATACATATTTTTGAAAGTGGCGTTGGCTTTTACTGTATTAGTTAACTTACAAGTGTATGAGATGTTTGGCTTACATATTAGACGCGCTTACGGCTTTGCTGTGCTCTGAAAAAGACAAAAAAAAACATAAATGGGAACATCCCTGTGATGGGGGCCTATCACACACCATTTTTAACAGCCTTCAAAAAGGGAGGAGATTCTCAATTCTACTATATGTTATTTTTTAATGCATTTCTGTCGATTATCTGCGTAGGCTATGACTCTATTTCTATGGTTATATTTGTTTATTAAATAGACTTTTACAAGTCGGTACCATACAAATTTTATGAAAATCGACACACAATCTATAATTTTATGTAAAGCGTTTCAAGTCTATTTCTGTTTCCGTTTTAAGAAACAATGATAAAGATAAACCACTAATATTATGACTATTATGTCAAGAGGGCGCCATTAACGGTATTATCTTGATTTATAGCTTGTTCCCCGTACATAACCGGCACTGGTAAAACCAATGTAGGATGACTAATTTGGATTAATTTAGGTTTAGGTGCGGCGGGGGTTGCTCTTGGGTCCCCCTAAACCGCGAACATATTTGTTTTAATTTATAAACAGTTTTTATTTTACCTTAGAATGTCGTGGTTATGTAAAATAGTTATGTACGGGGAACAAGCGTGATTTATATGGCAGTTCAGCGTAAGAAATTAGTAGTAGCGCATGGTCTTACATAAATTGTTTACTTTTACAATGGTAACTTGATGTTTCTTTCTAAATGATCTAGTAAGAAAGGGACAAAGCTGTCGTCAATGCACGCCAGTTACCATTACAACGGTATATTTATAATACAATACAATACAATAACTCTTTATTGAACACCACATATAACAATCAAAACAGAAAAAGGTATACAGAAGTAATAAGGTAACAATAGGCGGCCTTATCGCTACTGAGCGATCTCTACCAGGCAACCATGACAGACTGGAGAAAAGAACAGATCTGAGCAGGTGGTGCAATTTAAAATATATAGTAATATACCTAAGTAGTGAAAATAATACACATACAATATATAATACATTATACATGAAACACATTTATAATGGAGATATAAATAGACACATACACACATACCTACCTAAAAAGAAAACCAGCTATAAGAATCATGGACAGAATGACAGATAGTGCTCCTTTAACATAGTTTTAAATAAGGGTAAAGATTTAGCGCGCCTTATGCTTATAGGCAAGGAATTCTACAACAGTATAGCCTGAACAGTATAAGAATAGACATAGAATTTGGAATTAGAAAGATATTTACCTCTTCATCCCCTGATACAGTCCCGTGTAGTATCCACTCATGTACCAGCTGAGCAGCATCGAGGAGACGGCCTGGTCTTCCGAGTCCAGCTGGTCTGGCAGGGCCATGGGCGGCGGCGGCGGCATCGGCAAATCCAGGGAGCCCAACTGAGGGAGACCAACAATAGTTATTTGTGTCACAAGGGAGCAAAATGATGTATTTACGGCGAGGGCGCTACATTGAATTCAGAATGTAGTATTCTAAAGTAGAATCCAGAGCGTAATGTAAATAAGTCATCGAAGGATAGACTGCTAATTTTAAGTAATAATAATAAAAATACCTTAGTGAAAATCATTACTAATGAGATGTACTTTAAAAAAAATTCTTACTGTCATCATATTTCACCTAGAGCAGGGATAAAGTATTTAATTAAGGACCTACCTGTCTACGACAGCGCCATCTGTTGTACATAGCTTGAACTTCTACCTCATTTAGATAACGGACTTAGACTAATTACCTCATGTTGCTAGCCGTCTACCGAGTTAGTTTTAGATCAAGTCCACAGATGGCGTTATTTCTAGTTTATATAAGCAAATTCTCATTGTATCGAGGCGACACTTCAATAAAGCCACCACTAAAATAAGAAGCCTTTTCACTCCCGACTCCGCCACCTCTTCCACGAAGAAACATTGACTTGAATTCCTGTAATGTAGGTAGTTCACGTGAGTTCATTTTTTCTTCCCATCGTCGCTGCAATGGTTTTTCGAGTTTAGAGGTGAGGAAGAATATGACTAGTAAATCCCAACCCTCGGTGGAAATGTTTATTGACCTGAGGGTTCTTAGATGTTTCGAAATATTATCAGACAACGTTCGTAGGGCCGTTGCAGTATTTGAAACAGTTTCGATATTAAACAGAGCTCTCAAATGATTATAAACGAGTACTCTAGGGTTGTTAAATCGTTCACATAACAACTGCCATGCTATGGAATGACTTTCTTCGGCATACTCTAATGAACTGATCACCTCCAGTGCATTGTCGGTTAAACAGCTTTTTAAGTATTTAAATTTCTGTATTGGTTTTAAATTAGTCTGATTTATAAGCGCATCAAACGTGTCTCTAAATTCGATCCAATTCGTAATTACACCGTTAAATGAGCATTTGTTTATAGATTTATAAATAACTGTAAGAATCGAAATAATAAATTACACGGACCATTGTCGGTCAACGAAATAAATGCAACATTAAACAATTTAATAAGATTCGCACAGATCGAGTCATACCCAACCGAATATCAATTACTTAAAAATAATAAAGATCTTCCTAAGTCTTCTAACTTATTGAGTTTAAATCCTTTCATGCACGAGTCACTCATTAGAGTGGGAGGCCGCTTGGGCTTGTCACACTTCGATCACAACAAAAAGCATCCTATTATTTTACCGCACAATCACAGGCTAACTCTGCTCATTATGCAAACCGAGCATGTGAGACTACTACACGCTGGACCTCAGCTGTTGTTGTCATCGATACGGGAGCGTTTTTGGCCAATACACGGCAAAACCCTAGCTAATAAAATCTTTCAAAAATGTGTGACGTGCTTCAGGGCCAACCCGAAGACACAAATTCCCATTATGGGCAATTTACCAACGATGAGGGTAACTCCGGCACCCCCTTTCCTTGCTACGGGCGTTGATTACGCGGGCCCTTTCATAATAAGGGACAGGAGAGGACGTGGTTACAAGACAAATAAATGTTACGTTGCTCTTTTCATTTGTATGACCACCAAGGCAGTTCACATTGAGTTGGTTACGGGTCTGCAGACGTCAGCGTTTCTGTCGACTTTAAGACGATTTATATCTCGACGAGGAAGGCCGAAGGAAATGTTAAGTGACAATAGCACGACATTTCATGGGGCCTGTAATGAGCTAACCGAACTTTACAAATTTTTAGATGAGCACTCTAATGAACTGTCAACTTCTTGTGCAGCTGAGGGAATTAATTGGAAGTTTTTGCCAGCATACACACCACATATGGGTTCATTGCATGAATCCGCTATTAAGAGTTGTAAATACCACTTAAAACGAGTGCTAGGTAAAGCGTTATTAACCTATGAAGAATTTAGTACTATACTAGTTCAAGTTGAAGGAATTTTAAATTCGCGTCCCTTGTGCCCAATCCCAAATTCAAACAATGACGAAATTCTTGTCCTAACGCCAGCCCACTTTTTGATAGGAAGAACGCCTATTTCGATGCCTGACTACGATTACAATGATGTTCAAACCAATCACCTGACTCTCTACCAACAGCTGCAGCAGCTTCAACAGGATTTCTGGCGCCGGTGGTCCAGGGACTACATAGGACTGCTGCAGCAGAGGACTAAATGGAGAAGCTCTTCGGGCCGAGGACTCTGCGTGGGCAGCATGGTGCTGGTGAAGGACGAGCGGCTGCCAACCAGTCAATGGCCGCTGGGTCGCGTCGTCGCGTGCTGCCCGGGACGAGACGGCGTCACGAGGGTCGCCGAAATCGACACGGCAAAGGGCGTTATCAAACGCGCGTTCAATAATATTTGCCCGTTACCGAATAATGTTATGTAATAATGTAATAATTTTAGTATAGAATCCGTTCAATCATACCTTTACGTTACGTAATTATGTTTATCTTGCGAATTGCATCGGTTACTATTTACTACGTACCTACTAATTTAAATAGCAATAAGTATTGCAATGTAAAATAGCTTACTAAGTGAATCGAGTTATCTACTATTTACTTTTTACCTAGTAACTAATTTTAATAACAATAGGTTTAAAGATAAGTTTTGGAATGTATAACAACTTTACATATTTCACCTGATACCTATCTAGCAAACCTTTTCTCTATGTTACCTACTTACTTTTATTAAGGTAACTACTTAATTTAATTGTCATTTGAAAATGCATTAAAATGTACCTATTATTTATCGTGTGCGAAGTTTAATAAACCATTTTCGATTGGTGTTTTTATGTACAACCTTAAAGGATAGTATTATGCTGTTGGTACCATAGAAAATTATTTAGAAACCTTTTTACCTATCCATATTTCTTAGTAATACTTAATATATTCTCCTACTCAATAGATTCCTATGGTATCAACCGAGTGGTAATAAATTACTTTGTTGTTTTTAATTTATTTTATTGCCATTTCACCTTTGTGGTGGGAGCATGTCTACGACAGCGCCATCTGTTGTACATAGCTTGAACTTCTACCTCATTTAGATAACGGACTTAGACTAATTACCTCATGTTGCTAGCCGTCTACCGAGTTAGTTTTAGATCAAGTCCACAGATGGCGTTATTTCTAGTTTATATAAGCAAATTCTCATTGTATCGAGGCGACACTTCAATAAAGCCACCACTAAAATAAGAAGCCTTTTCACTCCCGACTCCGCCACCTCTTCCACGAAGAAACACTACCGGAAAAGCTTAATTGCATGACTAAACAGGATTATTGTGTAGTAATGATTGGAGAGGACGACTTTCATCATTCAGTCGATCTAAATAGTTTAGTGAAGCATTTACTAGATATTTTAAAATGTATTTCTTTTACAAATGTTATAATAGTCTGCCCGACGTACATATGCGGCAAACCTTTATATAACGCTAGAGTTGAACGATTTAACTATTTAATACAACAAGATATGAATGATGATAATACATGTTTCTTTGTTTATGAGCCCAACCTAAATCTGACGTTTGATATGTTTTCCAAGAGGTCTGGGCGAATTAATAATACGGGTATGAAGAGTATTATTGAAAACTTGGACTATAATATACGTTGGGCTTCACAAAGTGGCACTACTGCGTTGCACGCTGATAAAGCACACACCAAAAAAAAAATAACCGACTACTTTGTTAAAGCCATTGATTCAAAATCCAACACGGTCCAGGATGACAGTAATATTTTTCGACCAATCGGTAGACAAGGGCCTGTACTTTAGAGTCATGCATCAAAATGTAGCCAGTGTCCTATCAAAAAAATATGTGCTTGAAGCGGCATTGGATGAGCTTGCAAGAAAAAACAATGAACCAGATATTATATGTCTCACAGAAACTTTCATTAAATCTGGAAATGAAAAAAATATAAAAGTTCACAATTACACATTGGCCAGTAGCTATTCCCGATATCAAAATAGAGGCGGAGTCTGTATCTTAGCAAAGCCAGAGATTACTTTTAAGGAACTCGATTTTGTGCGGAAAATGTCGGTATCGAGGATTTTTGAGTGCTGTGGTATCGAGGTACCAAAACACAATGCTGTCGTCATTTGTTTGTACAGAGTTCCAAATTCTTCCGCTAACTTATTTCTTGACAAGCTAGATATTTTACTACACGAATTGAACACTAAATCTAAATTAAAAAAAATAATCGTATGTGGTGACTTCAACATTAATACATTAGAAATTAGTAACGACTGTAACAGACTAATAGACATATCGAACAATTACAATTTAACAATTCATTTAAAAAAACCAACAAGGGACAAAACTTGTATAGACAATATATTGAGCAATGTAAAAAGGGCCTCTGCTACCATTTTACCTCTCGGCATTTCCGATCATGACACAGCACAAATGTTAAGTTTTAAGGTCAAGACCAAAGACAGAGTTTTAAGACATTATTTTAAATTTAAAAGAGATTATAACATTGATAATATAAATAAATTTCAGAAATGTTTGTCAAGTCTATCTTTTTCAGATATATATTCAGAAAGTGATTTCAATGTCGCATTCAATCAGTTTCATGACTTGATAGTATTGTTTTATAAGCTATGTTTTCCAGTTTTGCGGAAAAAAACAAACAATATTAGTCATAATTCCCCAAAATGGATGACAACAGGAGTAAAAATTAGCTGCAAAAGAAAAAGGTTACTTCGTTTTCAATATTATAAAAAACAAAGAACCGAACAAAATAAACATGAATATTACACATATACTAAAATGTTAAAAAAATGCGTAGATACTGCACAAAGATTATTAATAGCAGATATTTGATCAAAAACAAAAATAAATGCAGAGCCTCGTGGCAAATAATAAAAAATGAAGAAAATAATACTATAAACACACCGCAATATATTGATAAATTAGTAATAAAAAATAAAATTATAACGGACCCCTTTGAAATAGCATCAAATTTTAATACATACTACACAGAACTAGCAGATTCAGTTAAACAACCTCAAACACGCCAAATGGACATACATTGTAATGCACGAAATAATAGTATCTTCATAACACCAGTGTCAGAAAAAGAAATGAATAGTATTATTATGTCATTAAATAATACGAAATCTGTAGGGTACGACGAAATTAATACTGATATAATAAAAATATGTAGAGCACAATTAATACCAATCCTAACCTATTTGGTCAACCAGTCTTTTGAAAGTGGAAACTTTCCAGAATCACTCAAAATTTCTGTTATCAAGCCTTTGTTTCAAAAAAATAACAAAACATCTATGGAAAATTATAGACCCATAACATTGGTGCCTGTACTGTCTAAAATATGTATGCTTTAGCATGAATGAATGAATGCATGCTTTAAGAGACTCATGAATTATTTTGAAAAATTTAATATAATTAAAATAGAACAAAACGGCTTTCAAAAAAATAAATCTACTACTTTGGCTTCTTTCAACTTAGTGCACCATATTACTAAGTGTCTTGATGAAGGAAAATATACTACGGGTATCTTTCTAGATATGTCTAAGGCATTTGACCATGTAGATCATAACTATCTTTTAAAAAAACTTGACGGCTATGGAATAAGAGGTCCTGCATTTGATTGGCTGAAAACATATCTACAAAACCGAAAAAACTGCGTTGTAATATCAAAGTTAAATAATCATGATGAAGAGACGTTGTACCATTCGGATTACAAATATAATAAATATGGCGTTCCTCAAGGCAGTGTACTTGGCCCAATTTTATTTAACATTTACATAAACGACTTGGTAGATGCTATACCATGTAAATCTGTTTTGTTTGCAGATGATATTGCCGTTATAGTTTCATCAAATAAAAATACTCAAACCTGTAGCGAACACGAGAGTAAAATAAACGAAACATTAAACTTAATAATTAAATGGCTAGAAAAACATAATTTAAAAATTAACTTAAGCAAGACAAATTTTGTACACTTTAACACTAAAAGAGCCAATGACATAAAACTACACATACATTATAAACAGGAACCGATAAATGAAATGGATAATGTTAACTTCTTGGGATTAACAATTAACAGGCATATAGACTGGGAAGCCCATATTGACAAAGTGTGCTGTAAGATTAATAGATTTGTATATGTCCTCGGTAGGTTAAGACGCACTTCCACTTTAGCTGCAGCGCTAGCTGCGTACCATGGCTATGCAGGCTCAAATCTAAGATACGGTCTCCTTTTATGGGGCAATGGTAGTCATTTTATCAGAGCATTTAGAGCTCAAAAAAAAATGTGTAAGAGCTCTGTGTGGTATAGCAGCAGACAAATCCTGTAAACCCTTCTTTCATAAATTAGGCATACTACCATTGCCATGTTTATACATATTAGCAGCGTGCACCTTTGTTAAGAAGCATATGTACCTGTTTACCACAGCCAGGCAAATGTACCCAAGGAACACGAGAAATCCTGGGAGACTGGTTTATGACCGAGCCCCTAAGACAGCTTTATACACAAACAATTGTTTTGTAATGTGTATGAAACTTTTCAATAAATTGCCAAATGACATGCGACAACTGCCATTTCATTAATTCAAACAAGAGTTATGTGCATTGCTAAAAGAAAAAAATTACTACGATGTCAAAACATTTTTGTTGGAAGATTATGTAACTTCAAATTGATATTTGCATGCTAGTGTTTAGTAGATAAGTATACCAAACATGTATAGCAGAATAAGCTCTCTAATTAATAATTTGACCAACTATTGTAATGTACTTATTCTAAGCAAATAAAGATTATTATTATTATTATTCTGTATTTTTATCTTTTATCTTAAGCTAGGTTTTTACAATATTCAAATAAAAAGTAATAAAGCAATATTAATACAAAATATAAAAACATTATAAAAACCTAACCTAGGGTGCCGCCGGCAGCGAGGCGGGGCCTAAGCTGCCGGTGGTCATTATTATTATTATTATTATTAATGCGGATTCAAGTGTTAACGCCCAAGATGAAAATAATTTTGCTCCCGAGTGGCTCATACAACTTTTCACACCGAACATTAAAAAACTTGAAAAATAATTCTAAATATAATTAAAGAGCTACCAGCCCGTCTAGCACGAGGGCGCGGAGAGTCGTGTCGCGCGCGAGATAGACTACCCGTCTCTTTCTAGGACAAACAGTAAGAAAAAGACGGGCTATCTATCTCGCGCGCAACGCAATTTTTGTGCGCTCTCGTGCTAGACGTGCTGCATAGAAAATGGCGTGGTTTTACAATTATCAACTTCAAAAAATTGCATTTGCAAAAAAGCACTTAAAAAAGCCTTGAACAGAAAAGTTGCACTTTGATCCTCTCCACAGGGAGCAAAGCTTACTTTTCTGAATGAGAGGTGTGAAAATAAATATTATAGCACACTTATGCAACACTTCGAATTAATCTATGGCAATGAAAAAATTGAGATATGAGTTTTTAAAGTTTGTAATTTTTAGACAATCTCATTTGATCATTCAATGTTTATTAGGTGGCTTGCAAATCTGTTGGGATAAGACTGGTGCTAGCATAAAACTTGTACTTATTAGAGAACCCTTTGTTGACATTGCAAAAAGGGTGACTTACATTCTTAAACAACACTAAAAATTAGAACACAGAAAAATCAGAAAATTAAAGGAATTGAACTCTGATCATCATTCCGTGATGCATGCTCTACCGCTACATCACCCACAGCAGGTAAACTCATAAAAACAAATATAAAAAAAATCAAGAAGTAAAACTCTTGATTCATTTGTTGGGGCGACTTACGTTTGGCATCATGCCAATGTTTGGCATTTGGAATGGCATCTCTGGCATTTCGAAGACATTGGTGGGCTTTTGATTCTTCTTCTTCTTAGGCGACTTCTTTCTTCTTTGGAATGATATTTCTGCAACATTATAGTCATTAGTGAATGTGAATCAATTATTTTTCAGTGTATCCAACTAAATATTCATTAAAATAGGTATTTTCTACTCAGAAGAAGTTCATTTTCATAATAATCAAAATTTTTTATATGTTCGTTACTCTCTCGCGCTAAAATCGCTAAACAGATCTGGGTGAAATTTAATGCAGAGATAGATTATAGTCTGAAATAACACATAGGCTACCTTTTATTCCAGAAAATTGTGCAAACGCGAAATTACCACCTATTGCTTCACAGGCTAAGTTGCAAGGAACATCTAGTAGAGGTCAGTGTGGCTAATTCCGTCTGCGGGGTATTTCCGTACACGGGTTTTTGCGTCCAATCTAACGACAGTACGCGGTTGCTGTCTCGATGGATAAAGCAGTGAGGGTATTTAAATCCAACTGTCAATAACAGGTGGCGCTACGTAGTCAGCGGTTACGGATATTTCACTTTTAAAGTTTAGTTGCGCTCCGAACTCGTAATGCGAGTGTCGGGTCTTGTCAAGTTTTTGGACGGTGCGATCGGAGTATGCAAGTTACGAATATGTAAGTATGTTTTTTATATTATCCGAGATGCTTGTTTATTGATAGTTTAATCCATCTTTCATTAAAGTCTATTGCTGAGAAACTATTAGCGATTAAAGATTTGTATTTCCAAAGCTTTCAAGTGGGAAAATCCGTCCAATGTAAAATGGTCAAAAGCGTCATATGCCGGAATTTCCCTATTTCATAGATTGTCAACCTTTTGGATTCAACTGACTTTAAATTAAGAATGAAGATGTTTGTTCACTTGAACACTGAATTTGAAAAGTGTGTATTTACCTAGTATTTTGTGAATATATTTTTTGCTTTTTGTACGTTTCGCGTGTTTCACAATATGTGTTGTGTACATTGTGCAAATTGTACATTTTGCTATTGGTATGGTTTTTATGTTTAGTGTACATTTTGCTGCGAAGGGAGCTGATCAAGATCTGCGAACACAAAATGTTTGTGTTACGTTTTCAACAATTTTTTTCTTTAATTTCAATTATTTATTTTATTATTTGTCTATTATTTTAATTTAATATAAATAAAAAGAATTTTAAAAAATAAATATTTCGTTGACTGTTACTCTGTGTTTTTATTCTAGGATTTTAAAAAAGGTTCCAATTTATCAAAATAAGTTCATTACATAATATACATCGTTATTAAAATTAAAAAAAAAAACAATATTTTTATACTTCGACAAAAGGTTTACTACACCAGATTTAAAAAATAAGCCGGATTTGCCCCGAAAATTCATTTTTGGCTATAAAAGTGAAAATCATCCCTAAATTGAATGCTCTATGGTTTACTTTGGAATAAAAATACACTGATGTTTGCTCACTTAACGTATAAGCTTGTAATACTATCGGATACAAGAGAAATTGCTGTTAGACGGATTTGACCGATTTCGTAGGGAAAATCCGTCTAGTGCCATGCTTTTAAATAAAAAATCATATTTAAATAATCTGAAGCACTGACCAGCTTATATGCATAATTTTAAAATCTTAGTTAAATTCTCAACCTATTACAGGTGTAAGTTTATTGAAAAGTGTATAATTAACGTTGTTACGATCAACCAAAGTCAATCTACGAAAAAATATGACGGAATAGCCCTCATTGACCTTAATAAAAATCAAAAAATATCATATTATGATTTCTTACCTGTACTTCCAGGACTAGGAACCCTGTCACTCTCAACCTCCCTCCACTCCATATTATTGGTCGGGTCTTCAACCTTTACAGTTGCTTGTTCAATTTGCACCTGTCTCTCTTTCTTGCCGAGGCTATCTTTTAATGTATGGATTGGCACTATTTCACAGTTATCATAACCTGAAACATGTTGGAAAAGACACATATTATATCGTACCAATTTTAGATGTAGTTTAGTTCCTGCATAGTTAGAATAGCCACTGTTACATGTCAAATACATAATAATACAAAACAAAACTAACCTAAAAATCTTACGACACACTCTTTGTCATTGATAATACGTAGGACAAATGCCTCGTATTCCAGTCCATCTTCCTCATAGACAGCCCGGCAGCCCATGCCAGGCTTCCACTCTTCCTTCTTAGTGTTCTTTGACGAACAGGCCTTTGCCGCTTTCTCTTTTTTGGGTTTTTTACGATCTGGTGGTGAAATTACACTTTACAATTTATTTAACCTTATCATCTGCTTAAAACAGTTCAGCATAAGCTTATATTTAACCTTTTAAATACCAAGCTTAGCTAAACAGTAAAGGTAGTTTGAAAAGGCCTTTGCTTGAAAATTGAAAATATATGGCAGCCATAGCCAACAATGGCACTCAAAATGTTAAAATTGATTTTCTTAAGGTTATTAATATTATAGTTACATTATATTAGACTAGCTTCTGCCCGCGACTTCGTCCGCGTATAATTACATTTAAGAACTGATGATTAAACCTGGGGACCGATTTTTGAAAACACATCACTCAAAAGTACCACTCGAAAGAGGTATAAATCTATTTATATCTTCAAAACTACGGCTCTAATCAAATTTTTGACTAGTCCACATGATTAATGAGAGCCGTAAGTATCTTCTAAGCTACTCGTATTTGAAATTCTGCATAATTTTTCACCACTTTCGAGTGGTATTTTCACACATGGCTTTCAAAAATCGGGCCCCTGGAGGAGACCTATGCCGAGAGGCACGCCGAATCACGCGATATTTTTTAAACACGAAAATGATGCCAACATTTACTAATATTGTAACGAATTTGGAATAAAAGGGCTATATTATTACTATATATATAATGCAGAATACTTATAATTACAAGCAATCTTTAGTTTAAGAAAAAAAAACCACACCGTTTCGCGCGCTGTCTCAACGTAATGAAATATAATAAATGATTGATACAGTCATAGTGTAAGTCCTTAAGTAGATAAAGTAGTTGGTTAATTAATAACAGTTATGAATGTTTACCTTCCCGGCTGTCTGGCCGACTGTTTGTGGTCATCGCGACTCTTTTCGCGACTTCGGCGCTAGCTATTTTCAGCGCTTTATCATAAGCATCGTTGAGTTTTCTATCGTCCCACACGTCGTCGTCTGCATCAACCTCAACTTCGAGCTCTGATTCAGACTGAAACAGGATGAAATGTTACAAAAATCTTCCGCAAAGCATGGGCTTTTGACTGTACTATTATTTAGGAGAATGCTTAGAAACTTACCACCATACGCCTGCCTTTCTCAAATAAAACTTTACTCATTGACATCCTTGTACAATTTTGATGAATTTCCTCAGTTCACTTGAGCACTTTTAATTTTTAATCGTGTTTTTTTTGAGTTTATGCACGCTCGGTAAAAACGTTTTTATTTTTGTCAATTTTGACACTTCCTTGGCTGAGTGAGGCTGACAGACAGTGACACTTTATTGTTTTGTACAATGGCAACTTTATGGAAAGTGGCTATAAAAACAATAATTGTATTTACTGAGTACTTACTTGTAATGCTCTTACGGATGTAATTTTTTTAACAACATCTAGCAGTTACCATAAAAGAACGTACAAAGATACTTTAAAATTCAAATGTACAGTTTTCATCCTGTATTATAACACAATAATAATTATTTTTTATGCATGGCAGCCCGACACTAAGTGACGAACGAACAAACGTCAACAACAAAAATGGCAGCAACTTGGCGTCTTGTGTAAAATTAGACATTCTTTGTGAATTGATTAGTTATTTCAAAAAGAATACTAACTGTGTGCTAGCTTACACACAAAATAATAAGCTAATTCAATAATGTTTGCACTGATGCGATATTACGTTAGTTCCTACGGTAGTTACACCTTCTAAGGTGATTACTTGAGAGAGTTCTAATATTTTATAACTCTATCAAACCGCGAACTACGAATGATTTGTAAATAATGTTTCATAAACAGTTTTAATATTTTTCAAATATCGCTTATCGCCATGGAGGACGTGAGAGTGTGTCGGATATGCCTCGTCGTAGGTGTAAAGATGCACAACTTACATTCATATCCTTTGAATGCTTACTTTGAAGCCCTAGTTGGAATCAACGTAAGTACTGCTTCAGCTTAGTAATAACAACTTGAAAAATTTCAAATTATTAAAAATACATTTATGGTTGTAATTTAAGATTATTAATAAATTATGTAGGTGCTTAAAAACAAAAAAAAAAAAACTTTTGAAAGCAAACTCAATTGAACTACATAAATTCGTCACAAAAAAAAATGTGAATGTGTTTTATGTACAAAAAGAAAAAAAAAACTAAAATAAGTATGTAAACTTGATGGGTAGTAAGTTGTATAGTTAAAAAAATTAGGGAATAAGTGATAATTAGTGTGCCATATATCTTAACTATTATTTAAGTTTAATAAGCCACTGGTTTTTTTCCAGCCATTAAGTATGATGGAGCTACCTCAGTACGGTTGTTACGAGTGCACCGCACTGGTAGTCAAGCTATACAGGTTTCGGGAACGCTGCTTCGTGGGACAGTCTGAGCTGTGTGCGCTGCTACAAGCTACGGGAAAAGTAAATATATATAGCCATCTTTTAACAGTTATTAGTTTAACATTCTGTGAAGTTCACCTATGACAAAAAAACATCGGGATCTTCAAAAAACGAAATTAAACATTTCTTAAAAGGCGAAAATAAAACTTGATAGAGTAGGAGAGTCCATAAAAATTCAAAGAGGGGTAAGACAGGGAGACCCTTTATCGCCTAAACTTTTCTCAGCTGTCCTCGAGGATGTTTTCCGTAAGCTAGACTGGAATCAACTTGGCCTCAACATAAATGGTGAACGGCTCTCACACCTCAGATTTGCGGATGACATTGTGATATTCGCCAATTCCGCACCAGACCTGCAAAAAATGCTGATGGATCTAGATAAGACAAGTAGAGACGTTGGCCTAACCATGAATACAAATAAAACAAAGGTCATGACAAACAGCGATACCAAGCCAACTATTAAAATCAACGACAGAATAATAGAGTATGTATCTGAATACCTTTACCTGGGTCAAATAATCTCTCCTCAGGACCTCACAACCAAAGAGATCGACAGAAGGCTAAGTAATGCATGGAAAACCTACTGGTCGTTTAAAGAAGTAATGAAAAATAAGAAAACTAGCATAACAACTAAACGTAAACTTTTCAATGTATGCATACTACCAATAATGACCTATGGTTGCCAAACCTGGGCGCTAACAAAAGCACACGCAAAAAAACTGGAAGTTGGTCAACGAGCCATGGAAAGAAGTATGTTGGGCAAGAGAAGGATAGACAAAATCAGAAACGGTGAACTTCGAAAAAGGTCAAAGCTAACAGATGTAACCCATAAAATAAAACAAGCAAAATGGAAGTGGACTGGGCAAATCATGCGAGGGCCAGACAAATGGAGCAAAATGGTGTCAGAATGGTATCCTAGAGACGGGTTAAGGAAAAGAGGAAGGCAGTTTCGTCGATGGGAGGACGAAATTGCTGGAGTGGCAGGCAGAACGTGGTCAAGAGTGGCCACATGCGAGAGAGAGTGGAGACATCTGGGGGAGGCCTTTGCCAAAAGGCACACAGATGCATAAACTTTTAATTTTACCTATATTATTATAATAATTATTATTCATCTGAATTGTAAGGCTAAATAAATAAATAAATAAATAAATAAATAAAAAAGGCTACACTAGCAACACACTCTTAACACTTCTATGTTGCCTGCCGCGTCCAAGACTTAATAGCAAACCCTGTATACTACACACCCTTATTTAAATTCATCTTGAACACTATAGAAAAAAATAAATTAAAATATGAATTATAATAAAATTATAAATTGACTCCGACTGAAGGGCTTCGCATCCTAAAGTCATGAAAAAAAAAACTTCTATGTTGTTAGTGTCCATAGATCGCGTGGTGATTGCTTACCATCAGGTGACCGCATCCTCGTTGACCCCCTAGGTATCACATACAAAAAGTTTATAGTGTTTTCTTAATGATTCTGCCAATGCATAAATCGTTGTCTTGCCATTTTTTGCGATATCGATGAACGCCGGCCGTACTCATGAAGAAGCATGACTCATTGCTAACTTTACTGACATCAGTGTGTGTCGCAAATAGCGACATCTGTTGCTTGTTGTCGCAACCTGTTTGCGTACCTCACTTTGAGGGTCGATAAATTGATTTGATGAATACTAAACGATTCAACCAAGTGCCGATAGATGGCGTAACTTAGCCTACCCCCAAAAGCGACCATTTATCGTTATCACGTAAAACTATCGTCCGTAAACCGGCTTTATAGACAATCGGTTATTTTCCAAATAAACTTGATCTGAAAATAGAGTACATTTAACTTCCTACATGTGGGTATATGAAAGAAAATTTTTAAAATGAATATCCTATTTTTTTTTCAGATCACCATTGAAACCTTAAGTAGAGTCAATCGTGAACGGTTAAAACTAACTTCCAATTTGTGTGTGCAAACAAACAACAGAATATATGATTTCATTGAAACTGACACAGCTGATGTAAAATTAGAAATACCGAAAGTAAATATACCTGTCAATTACCTATTGGAAATAAGTACTATAAAAGAAGAAAGTAACAATTATTATGATGAAGAAACGAATTGTGATGATTTTGTGGTAGGTTCGGTATCTAGTGATGATGAGCCTCTCGCACTACGTAAGAGTCAGAAAGAGAAGAAGAAATCTGAAAAGAGACGGGAAAAGAAAGGGAAGAAAAGAAAAGATGTTCCCGTTGAAGAAGCCATATTGGACTACAGTGACGATATGCAAGGAACTGAGGTACCTAAAAGTCAAGTACTTATTTTTATTTGTTTTTTTTTTCATATGTTTAATTTTACTTTCACTAGTAGACTTTATACATCTCTAGTATAGACTAATAATCCCTTTTATAAATTATAAAGTTAAGTAGAATTTAAGTATTGTTGTAAATTTGTCTTATTCTGAAAAAAATATTTTCTACCAAGTTTTTTGCAGCACATTCTTGGCAATGATGGTCTTTCTGAATGCGCTGGTAGTTTTAAAAAAGACAAGTAAAAGAGCACTTGGCAGCCTATTTGCAAAATAAACCTTTAAATTTTTTGAATTTAGCTTGTCATGAACAATTGACAACATTTCATTTTTATAACATCTGAAAATGTATATGTGGTTCGAAAGCATTTTGCCTCCTGATCACTGTAATATGTTTATATAATTTTAATATCGCTTATTATAAAAATTAAAAGTTAATTAAAAATATGTCCTAATTTTACCAAAACTACCACAGGATAGGTGAAACGCCTTTGCTTTTTTCACGAGAAAAAATAAGCGATCATAATTTTGTATTTTTGACAACTTCAAAGTACAAGGGGGGCAACTCTGGAATTCTGTTTTCGAAGTTCGTTGCATACCTTCTCTCTCACTCTCAAGATAATGACTATTAGTATGAGCGAAACAGCACGAAGCGATCCTCGAAAATCGAATATTGGAGAATAGGGCCTGACATTGACAATTTGAAATTAACGTCAGTTTTTTTTTCTATAGAGAAAAGACAAAGGGATAAGTGTCTATTCTGTGATAGTATCGGAGTTACGCCCTTTAAGAATAAGCACGATTTAATAAATTAATTATAAATTAAATACAAGCCCTAGCGAAAAAATTAAACTGTCAGCATGTTCATCTTTTCAATCAAAATACAGAGAACCATTAAAACTATAGGCTCAGATATATGAAATGTTGTCAATTCAATGACACAATGACTATAGTGGTTCCTTAAGTATTAATTCAGAAATATTTTTATTTATGAATGTGAATGAAGCGAAAAAGGTGTCGGGATCCAATGGCGTAACTACAACGTCAGGGGCCCGCGGCTTCATCAGATGGGGCCCTTCCTCACTATAAAGAAGTGCTTCGTCTTCCCTTCTGTGCTCAAGGCCAAGCCAGTTCGGGGCCCCGTAGAGCTGAGGGCCCCTGGCATTTTGCCAGCCCTGCCACCCCATAGTTACGCTACCGAAAGCATCGTAGCAAGTGGAACAATGTTGTCTCTGCCTACTATGAGAAATATACGTGACGGTATGTAGCTAAGTAGCTATATATCTATTTTTGTTATAGTCAACTAACATAGTCACAGAAAGCGAAGAGCTGCCAGTGATGCCCCCAAAGCGAAAACGCGGCCGGCCGCGACTGACAGAGCCGAAAGAGACGGAAGTCAAACAGAGAGACAGACGCACGAAGAACACCGGAGGCGTCGTAGCGGAAGACATTGATCTGGAAGAATATGTCACCATTGTCAAATTGACGGTGAGTCAACGTTCTAGGTTTAGCTGCAAATGTCATCGTGTACCACAGATTCAAGCAGCATTATTATTATTTTTTATTTGATATGTCATTGGCGTACTGCTTATCAGCCGTATAGGGGCCGTCGAGTGACTGAGTAAAAAGTTTTTATTTTTATAAAATATATGGCGAAATTACATTTGAAATTTACTATGAGCTTTTCGGTGAAGGAAAACATCGTGAGGAAACCGGACCAATCCCAATAAGGCTTAGTTACCCTTCTGGGTTGGAAGGTCATGGCAGTCGCTTCCGTAAAACTAGTGCCTACGCCAAATCTTGGGATTAGGTTGTCAAAGCGGACCCCAGGCTCACTGAGCCGTGGCAAATGTTGGGAAAAACGCTAGGAAGATGATGATATTGCTCGACGAAAAAGTCTGAAACTTTTTTCCTTAGCTAAAGATGGTTATTCCTATCAATAGAAAAATCTCCAAGCTCTTTTAAAATCATCATCCATTCCCAATTATTTTGTCTAATTTTTAACGTCACACAATTCTTTTTTTTTGCAGACAGAAGAGCAACTAGAAGAAATAAACAAGCGGCAGCAGTCGTCCAACTATCTCAACGCCCCGTTCCAATGCAACCTGTGCTATAAAGGCTTCATAGACACGCATGCGTGGAAGCATCACGTGGGGAAACATGACCTGGTCAGTAACTGTATGGAATTGTTTGGTTACCTTTATATATTTTTAAATTCCTTGGCAATTGCTATACATCTAAAAATACTAATATGAAGTATGGCTCATGAATGAAACTGCCGCGAGCGGAAATAATAATACACAATTTAAAAAAAAAACTGAATTTACGATCTCACATAACTATCAAGCTGCTCACAAAAAAACAAACTCTAATCTGCTGTAAAAATGTTGGTATAAGTGCCGGCACGTAAGTCTAATCTGACCTTGTATGCGCAGAAGTGAAAATACGGTATCCGTGGGTGCGCAGATCCCCTCCACGTGACTCGTCTTCGTTAGACTTACATGACGGCACGTATACCTAACTAATTTGTTAGCACTTGCATATATTTATGCCCGTAACTGTACCGATATACTATAATTAATTTGTTTGTGAACTATGAACTGTTTTTGTAATTGTTGTTTGTGGCAATAAATCATCTTTTATCTTATCTTATCTTATCTTAATTCGGCAGAGCGCAGGCGACGTGGAGTGTCCGATATGCAAGTTCCGTTTCCGGTCCAAGCGCGCGCTCCAAAAGCACGCCGCCAACCACGAGAAGAAGTACGCCTGCAAGTCCTGCCCATATATCTCTAAGACCACGTAAGTCATCTCTCATACACTGAAAGTATAAGTGCGACCGTGAGACGTTAGAGAAATTTGTCACAATACCTTCTTTTACTTTCCTCGTATTCGAAGTGAATAGTAGTGTTTAACTCGGGTGAAATTACCCATTTTACCCTCAAACTATTGGCGCTCTCACTTCGTTCGAGCGCCAGAAATATTTCCCATCAATTTCTCAAACGTGCTCGATATGCACATTAACTACTTTCAAATAACCTAAACTAAAAAAAAAAAACATTTTTAATGCTAGATTTTTTTTTGCTGACTGTACTTGCACAGTCATTTTGCATATGTATACTAATTTTCAAGTCAATCGGACATACCGTTGAAGAGTTCCCTCCTGCGGAGACGGTCCTGGCAGGGTCGCCAGAGTTTCACTGCCAGGTTATTGTATTGTCACCGGACTTACATAAGTGTGTCAACGGCCACTGAGTGGGTCAAAATTCACTTGCAAGATTTGATTACAGACACCGGGACAGGTGAAACTAAATAAAAGCTTGTAAAAAGAATAAAATTGGTTTATCCAAACTTTTTTCACTTTTTCTGCATATTTTTGCTTTTAAGAAAAACACTATGTAGGTACTCGACAGGCATGGCGTTTGCCTGCCTGACACGTTTAATTGAAGCCCTCGGATGTGCTCGGCTTTCTGACGCATACTCAACCGGCATCAGCTACGGCCTCTTCAATAATGTACTATTTTTCATGTATTTACGACTGTGTACATAGTAAGTAGAACGGAGAGGTTCTATAGGGCTGTTTGATTGTTTGTCTGTATGTTGCAGGACACAAGCTAAACAACATCAGAGGTGGCATAAAGGAGTGACGTACAAGTGCCAATATTGTGATGAGGTCTCCACGTTAGTATCTTATCTTATCTTAACTTACTAATATTATAAAGGCGAAAGTTTGTAAGTTTGGATGTTTGGTTGTTTATTGTCTGCGTGTAAAAGCAGAGGCTACGTCACGCTTTTAGGGTGTGTTAGAATGGAGATTTTTTTAACTTGTGGTTTATTTAAAAAAATAATATCTCTTAAATGGTTTTTGGACTAGGTGACATGAACTTATATACTCTAATTAGGCTCTAAAATAATTGGTTTATATCTTTCGGGTTATTAAAACCCACAATCTATGTATTTATTAAAAAAAAAAAAACTTTCTGCCAAGTTTCTTGCGGCGCATTCTTGGCAATGACGGTCTTTCCGAAATCCGAATGCGCTGGTAGTTAAAAAAAAAATGTAAAAGAGTCCTTGGCGACTAGTTTGCAAAATAAACGTTTTCATTTATTTCTGACTAAAACAACGAAGTTTTGTTGATTGATTATTAATATTTCAGCAAATGGACGTCATACCTAAGCCACGTGAGGATAAAGCATCCTTCCGAGTTCATATGCGGTGTGTGCGGTTACTCTTACGTCAGCAAATTGGGACTTGCCATGCACAAGACTATGATGCACAAGGATCTTGTTGTGAGTATAGTGAACGATCTATACAGCAGACTGAGGTATTTTTGATGTGAAAACTTCTGTAGCGGCGTTGAACACTTTTTGGGATGGGTAAAAAATGTTACTCGCGTCAGGCGTAAGACGGAGTGAGAGTTTAAGTACCAGGATATCAGAGCCTCTAGTGTAAGTTTTCACACGAACAAACGTCTCGAACACGTTCACGTAAACGTCTCAATTACTATGGAAAAATTTGGCAGCGCCACTTGCGGATCGAAACGGCAACAAACTGTTTTCATAGTATTTGACATTTTAACGCAAACGCTTTCGAGACGGTGTTCTGTGACCGAAAACTTACACTAAGCATACTGATCCTCTAAGAGCTTATTTTGAAAAACGAATGAATCGCGTTCGATTTTTGAAGTGTTTTTTTGTTGAGTCGTGTTGTGGAGCAAAAGTTCTAGGGCATCAGCACATTAGGTTTGTTAATATAGATAATACGTAGGTACGTTTTTTTGTAACTGGCCAGTACGGTACGCGTCTTGAGCATCATGGAGGTTACAATATTAAAATCTAATCTAAGCTGCTGTTTTCACTTCTGCCGGCACTCCCGGAGTGCTACCCGTTGTTTTTTTAAATCTACCGACTATACTTAAATATTTTTCTCTTTTCTGTCATTTTTTGATATGGTTTTATTTGCATTACATGCATATTTTCTGTTCATTGGTCTCGGAATTCATTTTTTCGTGATAACGTCTTATAAATGAACACCGGCTGCACGCACGAAAAAGTGTCGCGTTCCGCGTGACGTCAGAGCATCAATGTTCCTTTATGACGTTATCACGTAAAACTATCGGCCGTACACACCCACCCCCTTTATTCATAAACGCTCTATAGGCCTCTGCTAACTTAAAGTTGCTGTCATTTGAAACTGCGAACAATGTAAATAGACCATTTAATGAAATACCTATCCATATTCTAGCGCTTGTTTACTGTTTTAATGGATCAGGATAATGTTGTGGTAAGTATTGATTAAATAACACACGGATTTAGCAGTATTTGTTGAGGGAAAATGGAAATTAAAGGCATTTTAAATACAAGGTTTGTTTACATTGTTTGCAATTTCAATTGACTAACAGCAATCGTTAAACTTTTGTCCTTATCTGTGAAAGGTAAATGTCAAAGTGACAGATAAGGACAAACGATTACTAAGTTAGCAGAGGCCTACAGAGCGTTTATGAATAAGGGGGTCAGACACTACAGGTTATTTATGCGTACAGGAGAAGACGGAGCCCGAGGGCGAGCAGGCGCCGGGCCCGTACTGCCAGGAGTGCGACGTGCAGTTCGTGTCCGCGGAGGCCTGGAAGCGGCACATGGTCACCTCCGCAAAACACGCGCCAGCCAACGACTTCAAGTAATTATTATTTTCTCAAGCATGCTCGGAAATGTACGCGTTAATGTCGCGAAATGAAGCCAAGAAGTCTCACATTTACGGCCTTGGCCAAGAAGTAATGTGGTACGGTCGAAATGAAGCCAAGAAGTTTTACATTTACGGCCTAGGCCAAGAAGTAATGTGGCGCGGTCGGCGGGTGCGCTCGGCGCGGCGCGGCGGCGCGGGGAACATGGCGCGAGCAATAGTTTGTTCAAATGGCACGTTTCAAAAATTAAAAATGCGGCTAATTAAACAATTTTTACTTGATTTCATCGCATTGCTTGAGAAAAGCACTATACAATCCTCGGCCGGAAACAGGGATTGCAGGACTCGCTTTATCCGGCCTCGTCTACGACTCGGCCGTGTACCCCAATCTCGTCCTGCAATCCCTTACTTCACGGCCTCGGCAGTAATGTACTATATATAGACTATTTTAGCTAGATACTAAAATGACAGTTGCAAATGTCAAATTGTGAAATAATGATACCAGCTTTTATTGTTTAGTGGTGTACTCGAAACCATCGACAATGTTTGTGGTCTGAATACAAGAGGTTTGGTCATGTTATATTTTAGGAAAAAAAATACGATTGTATCATAATAAAGCAAATTTAAAGGTTTATTAGTTTATTACACTAGCTTATACATACAAAAATCTATACTAAATTTAATTTATCGTTAACTTTCGATAGTGGTGGCACATCACTATTTTTAAATTGCAAAAAACAGGCAACACGGGTAATGTAATTTTAGTATCTAGCTACAATAAATAGACTATAGTTTGTAATTGTGTCACATCTTCATAAGAATAAATAATAACAGAGTAGAACGGAATCTCTTTTGACCGCGTCCAAAACGCCGCCATTTATATACCTACTTCCCCCTTCACGTCGTTACACCCCTCTGTCGTCCAGGCGCGTTGCTAGGGTTGCTTACTGTTAAATATTATACTTACGTCTAAAGATTATATCGCTAAAATATAAGTTTTTATTTACTTTGAAATCATTATTTTATTCTAGTTTTACAAAATATGACATTTATAACACACTACTATGTTCTTATTTATTCTTATGAAATCATTCAAACAGATGATGCTTAGCGACAAATATTCGCATAGTAACAAGGTCACGTGACAGTTGGTAACTGGTAGAAAAATTCGAAGGCTTACTCACCTGCTATGGGTGGTACGGGTATAGCACGCGTCACGGAATGACGAGGACCCGGGTTCGATTCCCGGCCATACCTTTACTTTTCGGATTTTTCTGTGTTCTAATTTTCATTGTCGTTTAGAAATTAATAAAAGCTATTTAATCGGCAGGCACGGTTGTCGCGCGTGCGGCAGTATATTCGCGAGCGCGGAGGAGCTCCGTTTACACCACCGGGCGGAGCACGCGCGCCGCCGGCCCAAGAACTACGGCAAGAAGCGCGAGGGCGCCTGGCCCGCCGCCTGCGAACACGTGAGTTACGTTTACTAAACGTGGGATTAAGTTTTATCAATTTATTTCCGTACGAAATCACCACACCAACATATTAATTGGTGTGAAAAGTTGGAATCGTAAAAGGGGTTATCATTTGTTCCCCGTACATAACTAGAAGGTAAAATAAAGACTATTTATTTTCTAAATTAAAACAAACATGTTCGAGGCTTAGCCGCCGCACCTAAACTTAAATTAATCAAATTATAATCATCCTACATTGGTTTTACCAGTGCCAATTATGTAACTAAGTTATGTATCGTGCAGGAAATTCGGATAGTGGGATTGGGATTGTTATGATTATGAAATTTAATAGTATTGTGAAAAGTTGGGATCATGCACAGGGATTTTTATGAACTGTTATAGCGAAGAACGGGCAATGTTAAGAACTGGCGTTGTGAAAAGTTGGTATCATGAAAAGGTATTAGAACTGGCATTGTGAAAAGTTGGTATCATGAAAAGGTATTAGAACTGGCATTATGAAAAGTTGGTATCATGAAAAGGTATTAGAACTGGCATTATGAAAAGTTGGTATCATGAAAAGGTATTAGAACTAGCATTATGAAAAGTTGGTATCATGAGAATGTATTAGAACTGGCATTATGAAAAGTTGGTATCATGAAAAGGTATTAGAACTGGCACTATGAAAAGTTTGTATCATGAAAAGGTATTAGAACTGGCATTATGAAAAGTTGGTATCATGAAAAGGTATTAGAACTGGCATTGTGAAAAGCTAGAATCATGAATAGGTATTTTTATGTGAAAAATTGTCATCGGCTAATGCCATTATTTTACCACTAGTGCAACGAGGAGATACCGAACGCGCGCGAGTACTGGACGCACTTCCGGCGCGTTCACCCCGATAAGACCTATCCCATACAGAAGAATTACATCTGCGACATATGCGGGAAGAGTTTTCGGGTGAGACGTTGTTTGATTGATTATTAGTTTGATTTCTGTGTTTTTGTTTTGTTTAGTAAATATTTTTATCATGAAAACCATATGCGAGATTCGATTTCGATTTTTTTTTAGTCTTATTTTTTTTTAAGTCTTATTTTTTATTATATTTTCTCACTTTACCTATACCCTGGCTGGGGATACTTCGTTCTAACAGTTTTTAAAATTTATGTTACTTTAAATAGAAATGTGGAATCAAAATTTTGATTAGTGACACCCAAACAAAATAATTGGGTCTAGAAATTAGCAAATTGGTGTGACGTACTTTATGGACGGCCCCTAATCCCTTTGTTCCTCACAGATAACCAAGTAGCTTTCTTCCCAGGTAACTGGTTTGGTTGGTAAGTTGGTTGGTAAGCGTGGTTTGACCTGTGGCCTCTCAAGCAGAGGGTCGTGGGTTCGAATCCCGGGCTCGCACCTCTGAGTTTTTCGGAATTTATGTGCGATATCTCATTCGAAATTTACCATGAGCTTTTCGGTGAAGGAAAAACATCGTGAGGAAACCTGCACACAACTGCGAAGCGATTCAATGGTGCGTGTGAAGTTCCCAATCCGCACTGGGCCCGCGTGGGAACTATAGCCCAAGCCCTCTCATTCTGAGAGGAGGCCTGTGCCCAGCAGTGGGACGTATATAGGCTGGTATTTTAACGGGAAAGATTTGTTCCCCGTACATAACTATAAGGTAAAATAAAGCCGCACCTAAACCTAAATTAATCCAAATTAATCATCCTACATTGGTTTTACCAGTGCCGGTTATATAACTTGCTTATCGCGCAGGAAAAAATCTTTCCCGCTAAAAAACAAGTTATCTGGGAAGAAAATTTCTTCCTTCTTGGCTGTTGTTTAGCTAACTTGGTTATCTGCGACGATTATAAGCCCTAATCTCTCAGGGCAACGCGTTCCTGGTGTACCATAAGCGTACGCACTTCGAGGAGCGCGCGTACAAGTGCGGCCAGTGCCCCAAGGCGTTCCACAACCGTACCAACCTGCAGATGCACGAGAAGACGCACTCGGACGCGCGCCCCTACCCCTGCACGGTGTGCTTTAAGGCGTTCAAGTGCAAGGGGGCGTTGGATCGACACTTCAGGGTGAGTTATGCAGGGTGTACCAAAAGGGAACACCCAAATACTCCGAAATATTTAATTGCGAATTTACTAATTCTGATTTTTAAAACTCCGAATTTCATAATTCCTAAGAAATAAAATTCCGATTAGTACTAAAAAACACGAAATTTATTTAACCGAATTTCAAAATTCCGATTGCAAAACCTTCGGAATTATAATAATCGTAATTATGAAATTCGTGATTCCGATAATCGGAATTTAGTTTTTCGTATTTATGTAGTGTACCCGTAACAAAACACCCCGTAATGATGATTATTTCAAAAGTGCTTGGTGTTTTTTCTATTGATAGGAATAACCATCCTTAGCTACGGAACGGCCCAACGGATCTGGATGAAATTCGGCACATAGATAGAGAAAAGTCTGGAATAACACGTAGGCTACTTTTTATCCCGGAAAATTGCGTAGCTCCCGCGGGATAGCGATATATTATAAATGCGAAAGTATGGATGGATGGATGTTTGTTTGTTACTCAATCACGCCAGAACGGCCCAACTAATCTGGATGAAATTCGGCACATAGATAGAGAAAAGTCTGGAATAGCACATAGGCTACTTTTTATCCCGGCAATTCCCGCGGGATAGCAATAAACGAATTCTTTGCAGACGAAGTTGCAGGCAACAGCTAGTATTTTATAAAAATAAAAACATACTCAGTCACTCGGCGGCCCCTATACGGCTGATAAGCGGTACACCCATGACATAACAAATTAAAAAAATATAGCTGCTTGAATCTGTGGTACACAATGACATTGGAACTTATCAAACTTTTTTTCACAGAGCCATACGGGGGTAAAACCGTACGAATGCGAAGTTTGCGGCAAAGCTTTCGGTCAGTCCAACAGCAGAAAGCTCCACGTCAGGACTGTGCATTTGAAGCAGCCCGCGCCTTACGTCAGTCGGGCTAGGAAACGCCGTCCGTTGGACTAGACTGGCCGTTTTTGGTCAGTCCAACGTCAGGAAGCTCCACGTCAGGACTGTGCATTTGAAGCAGCCCGCGCCTTTCGTCAGTCGGGCTAGGAAACGCCGTCCGTTGGACTAGACTGACCGTTTTTGGTCAGTCCAACGTCAGGAAGCTCCACGTCAGGATTGTGAATTTGAAGCAGCCCGCGCCTTACGTCAGTCGGGCTAGGAAACGCCGTCCCTTGGACTAGACTGACCGTTTTTGGTCAGTCCAACGTCAGGAAGCTCCACGTCAGGACTGTGCATTTGAAGCAGCCCGCGCCTTTGGAGTAGACCAGTGGGTGGGCAAACTTTTTTCACGGCGGGCCAGAAAATTACAGAGAAGGGCCAAAATTATACCAAAATGCAATTTTTTTGACACGACGCATGAACTGCGTGGCTAGTCTAGCTGGCTCCTTTATCTTTGCATCTATTATTCTATTTTATACAGCAGGACCGTCTAAATATCGTCATCCGTGCCATAACACTCCATTTCGAAGGAACGCCGGCGGGCCGCATTAAATTCCTTTGCGGGCCGGGCCGGAGTTGGCTCGCGGGCCGTAGATTGCCCATCGCTGGACTAGACTGACTGTTTTTGGTCAGTCCAACGTCAGGAAGCTCCGCGTCAGCACTGCATTTGAAGCAGCCCACGCCTTACGTCAGTTGGGTTAGGAAACTCTGACCATTGGACTAGACTACTGCTAACTACTACTACTAAATTTATACCTTTTACGCGTTGTGAAAAAGGGTCTTGACAGACGGATGGACTGACGGACGGACAAACAAAGTGATCAAGGGTACCGTTTTTTTCCTTTTCAGGCACGGAACCCTAAAAACATAGATTATTACATTAATTTGTAATGGTTTGGACCATATTCTACTAGAAAAGACTGCATTAGATTTAATTAGACTAAGCCAATACCTTATCACTCTGAGTAGCGGAGTAGCAAGGTAAATATTTTATGTTCATTAAAAATAAAACCGCCTTCAACCATCCCGTCTTTATCCCTTACGTGGTAGACAGAGCCTAGTAACAAGACCTAAAGGCCACGTTTAGCATGACTGTGGGCGTATAGGTGGAAAGGGAAATCAAAATAGGGTTGCTAGCCGTATCGTCTATAACAATGATTCCTAAGATTTCCGCCCATTCCCTCTATGGGCTTTTACCATCTGCGCGGGAAGAGTAACAACTGGTACATTCTATGTTTTTTTCTATGCTATTTGCTATGTTTGTAAATATATATTTTAAACACTTGTCTGTGATGAAATCGTTTTTTAAACATCACACTAAATACTCATTGTAATCAGTATTATGTATAATGTATCATAATAAAGTTAATAATAAAATATTCATACAACTAGTACTGTTTTTCATAAGTACATATACCCGGTCTCAATCCCACAAACACAGAATATTTAGTTTTATCAGATTTTGAAGTGAAAACTTTAGCGGCGTTGTGCACTTTTTGGGAAAAATGTTAAACTCGCGTCAGGACACGTGACCTGATCGAAAATTCGTAAAGCGGAGGGAATGTTTATAGCCCGAACCGACCGCTTAGCTGAGTCCTCGCTTGCGCGGCACAGGGGCGCAGGGTAGGACTCAAACTCAAACTCTTTGTTGCATAAAAATGTGACAAAGATGTTAAAATGTGTTAAGTTCCAAACATTTACCCTGTAAGGGCACCGCAATCTAACTAATATTATAAATGCGAAAGTATGGATGGATGGATGGATGGATGGATATTTGTTACTCAATCACGCCAGAATGGCCCAACGAATCTGGATGAAATTCGGCACATAGATAGAGAAAAGTCTGGAATAGCACATAGGCTACTTTTTATCCCGGAAAATTGCGTAGTTCCTGCGGGATAGCGATAAACGAATTATTTGCAGACGAAGTCGCTGGCAACGGCTAGTTTATTATAAAATTAGGTATCATAAAACTAAAACTTATTTTTATAATAACAGTAATAGTAATATTATTATGGCATTTGCACTTAGTAACTAATTAAACGACTATTTACGAGCAACAATTTCCTATACCTACGTTGCAGGAACATGATAAATATTATATTAATTAATAAACAAAAACAAACAAATTATGAGCACAGAAAGCAGGTTGTCTTTACAATACATTCTATATCATGTTTTTGTCTATAAAGACAAAATTAGTAAAATATAAATAAATAAAATATAAATTAATTAAAGGGATAAAATACTACACCTCGTTTAATGAGAAAATAAAAGTCCATCACGATCAATTATTGTATTAGACACATGAATACACTAAAAACGATGTGCACTACAGACGGACATTTGCAACTTTCATTCATTTTCTGTGAAATAATCGCAAAAAATCTCCAAAAATGCGACGTTGCCAGCTCAGTAGGGATGCACGTTCTTAACCGGGCGGGATTAAATTTTGAATAAATAATTTAAAATATGGAATTTTGTAGTTTTGTAGTAATATATAATTTTTTACCACTTATATTTAGGTAAGTATGTACCCCTACCTATTTAAAATGCATTTTTTTACTTCAATTTAAAAAAAAAACGAATCGCGAGTAGGTATTATACCTACTGGATTAATTTAAACAATGTAACGGAGGGGGAGCAAGAAGTTGTTAGTGACTATGCCAAAATACTCGCAGTAGTTTTCTAACGATAATTAGAAACAAACAACTGCTTTACAGACCAGAATACACCTACCAACAAATTTTCTTCAAAATTCTGTAATTGAAGCCCTCAAAAACATTGCGTCGCCTTGTCCGTACATAAACTACAGCATAACAGTAAGATATAATCCTCTATGCCTATGACAAGAAAATATCACAAAGGAAATCACAAAGGATAGGTATTTCATGTCACTGCTATCTCAGAATGTCAGATCCGTTTGTGAAGAGACCATTTCATTATTAGAAAGGCTGGCTTTTAATAAATTGGTACTGTCTAGTCTGGCCGCGGTAGTTTTAGAAGTTGCTTTTATTTCAGTACACAACACGAGTACACGTTATATCTAGGGTAGCTCACTTCGATAATCCCTGCTTAGTAGTAGTTAGATACATGCTACGTACGTATGGTAGGTTGAAATATCTAACTAGTTAATCCTACTACTTAATATTATAAATGCGAAAGTTTGTGAGTGACGATGTGACGATGTGAGTGAGTGTGTATGTTTGTTCCTTCTTCACGCTAAAACTACTGGACGGATTTTGATAAAATTCGGAACGAAGATAGCTGGTACGCTAGATTGAAACATAGGCTACTTTTTATCCCGGATAATTGTATAGTTCCCGCGGGATAGCCATAAACATACCAATTGCTAATTCTACGCGGACGAAGTCGCGGGCAGAAGCTAGTATTATGAATACGAAAGTTTGGATGGATGGATGTTTGTTTGTTACTCAATCACGCCAGAACGGCCCAAAGATTCTGGATGAAATTCGGTACATAGAGAAAAGTGTGGAATAGCACATAGGCTACTTTTTATCCCGGAAAATTGCCGCGGGATAGCGATAAACGAATTTTTTGCAGACGAAGTCGTGGGCAACAGCTAGTAATCATATAGAGTTTGAATTTTATATGGGTCAAAATACATATATCATGAAAGTTGCGGGAAACCGATGGACGCAGGTGCCGAGTTGTCGTTCATTGTGGCTTTCTAAGGGGGAGGCCTTTGTTCAACAGTGGACGTCCTCAGGCCGATGATGATGATGAAGCTAGTAAATAGTCGATACCTATACTTATACATGATTAAATTGATAGTCGTCTCGCGTAATGCCTAGCTAGGTAGGTAGGTAGGTAGGTACTTTATAGGTAGGTATTATGTATTATTATACTGAGATGTCAGCAAACTAAATACTAGGCACAGTTAAGGGCATAAATATATATGTACGTTACCAAGACGTCAAAAACATATATACACCTTTGTGCCACAAACAGTAAGGTCGGCGACACATTTGACATGATGACTGTATCGATATTTATGCTCGCGACTACATTTGCCAGATGCCACTGATAAAGCAACAATAAGCTGTTACTTATGTAATGGAACAATAATATTACTCTGTTATAGCGACGCGAATTCGAATTTGATGTTTACCCAGCAGTGGGTGGATGTGGGCTGGCTTGAATTAGATAAGTAAGTAGGTGTAGGTGTCTTTCTTCGTGAAATATAACATTTATACGCGTTAAAAAAAGTCAAAACCCATTTTAACTTCCAAGTCGAATTATCTCATGAACGGCTAGATCGATTAAATGTCGATTAAATTACTTAGTTTTATTTTAGAAATAGCCGCGTATTCACTGAGCGAGCCGCCTCGCGAGGCAGCCTCGGACGTTTGCCGCGCGAGGCAGCCTCATGCAAGAAATCGTAGTGATCGAGGCTGCCTCGCGCGGCAAAGCCGAGCCACGGTGAGGCTGAGGCAGTATTGCGCGCTAATATTTCTCCACGCATCTTCTCTTAGTCCTCTATTTGTATAATCGGGATATTGCGCATCCCCTAATCGTCTATATTCACCATATAGTTGTGTTCATTTAAGACACCGCTCTTTATCCATGACGCTAACACGCGACGAACAAGCGAGGCCAAACAACCGTCCTGAGTGAGCGCGGCAAACGCGCCTTTGAGCATGGACAAAAACCGACACCGCGCGGCTCGGGTCGAGGCCCGCTCGCCCGAGGCAAGACGTGCGTTTGCCTCGGGCGAGGCACGTCCTGACAGGCCGAGGATTTGCCTCACGAAGCTGCCGCGCGGCTCGCTCAGTGAATACGCGGCTAATCGTACTTATCCTAGAGTTTTTGGTTACTGTCACGTGTACTCGTAACAGTTATGGTTATAGCTCGCACATGAAATCAGCTTTACAGGGGCCTTACCATGACGTCTTAATGTGGTTAAATTCCGATTCAGTTTAGGTTCGCTCGCTGTCAGATCCAATACTAAAAAATGACAGCTAAAATACCTGAACTGGGTCGGAATTGAATCGTTCGCTTGACTTCTTTCTGATGTTCGTTAAAAATCCTAGGGAGCAATATACCGGAAATCCATTAATAGCCTAGTCCGGTTAAATTCGGGGTCGGTCGGGTTTATGCAAATTAGCATGGACGGTCACGATTCGGGATTTGTGGCCGATACGCGCATTATTCCTGTTCTATCCAGGACAAGTAAAGATTATCCCTCAGTATCGTCAATCAGTGTTGCCACTCAACTTTAGCCAAAGTCTCTAGCAAATTTAAAATAAGTCGCCAGATTGTAGTAAATATCTTCAAAAAATCGCTAAAACAGCTGTGCGCTGGAGGAGGGAACAGGAGTCCTCAGGCTCGCCCTGGTGCCCGGGACATGTGCGCTCGAGGAGTGGACGGGAAACTTCAGCAATCCTCAATTAGCAATCCAAGTCCCATCAAGACGTTACCTATACTATACCTACTTTTTAATATGTAAATTAATAATTTGGTAAAACAAATATTAAACGCTATGACTTGACGTACGAAGTAGATGCGCGTATACCTAGGTAAGGGTGCGACCAAACCGCCGCGTATACGCAGTGACGTGTCGTATGCGTCACGTTTTCTCACCGTTTCTTCATACATTTTGTTGCGATTCCGTAACGTCACCGTTTTTTAAGCGGCGGTGTGGTCGCACCCTAATATTCTGGTACGACTGATTCTAAAATTTACTCAGTTAATATAAAGTAAGTACTTACGACTTTTAAGTGCAACTTTAAAATAAATTCCTAAATGGGCAAGTTTGGAATTCTAATAATCTGTTTAATCTTTAACTTGGGCACTTTGTAATTAATGGATTAAGAGTTTCGGCTTGCGATTAATAATGAACGTACCTACCTAATTCGCGTTTCAAATCGCTCAAATCTCGTAACTGCTTCAAAGTTATATTCGAGTTCAATGTATTAATTGTAATTAATTATTTATTTACTGTCAATACCAACGCTCTCAAATCAAAGTACCTACGTTACTTTGAGTTCTGTAGCGAAAAATTAAATATATAGATTTGATTTCTAAACGACACTGAAAATTGGAACAATCCGAAAAAGCTATGGCCGGGCATCGAACTCGGATCCTCATTCCGTGATGCTTGCTATGCCGCTACACCACTCATAGCAGGTAAATATAGATATTAAATACCTACATACAGGTGGCGGCACGTACGGTCGCCCAAATAAGTGGTCTACCAGTTTTCATCCAATTTCCTATCAAACGAAAATGTCGCTAAAGTCGAACTTTCAAGTTGACAGCCTGTCTTATCGACGTTATACCTACATTGTGACGTGCAAAGGAATTTTAACCTTAGGGTGGTAGACCACATATTTGGCTGATGGTACCTAAGTAGGTAAAACGTGGAGGGTATGCGCAGTATGAAAAACAACATCATTTTCATACTGCGCATCTCCCCTCCACGTTTTACTTACGTGCCGCCACCTGTACCTACTTAGTTTGTGTTAGGCAATTTTTTTCCTTCTGAAAATACCAGTTCCGTTTTTACCGCTTTCGGGTGGTATTTTCACAGCAGATGCTAAAATCTCCTATGTCCATTAGTGAACTAGCTTTTACCCGCTGCTTCACTCGCGTAAACCGCAGGTTCCTAAGTAGGTAGGTATTTCAAAAAAGCGAGTTTACCTACACCCCCTTACGAAAATACGACTATTCGGCGGTTTTCGTAGTCGGCGACTATTCGGCAAAAAATGACGACTAATCGGTTGTTTTTTTTTTAACAAAAAGGGCGCATAAATAAAACCACGACGATACACGATAAGTTAAATGTCTCATACCTAGCAATAATTGTAAACAAGGTAAAAAAAGAACCGGCCAAGTGCCAGCCGGAATCGCGCACCGAGGATTCCGTACAAATTCGGTAAGTGAATACAAAATCCAGTGTTAGTAGAGCCTGGGATCAAAAATTTAAGCAAAATTTAGGCAGTGTGAGGCCACTTCATGTTGCTTACTTACGTAGACAGACATAAAGAAATAGCTTTTTTTGGATTGATTAATAGTGGTAATTGAAATAAAATAATTAAAAAATTTCTAAACGACACTGAAAATTAGAACACATAGAAAAATCCGAAAAGTAAAGCTATGGCCGGGAATCGAACCCGGGTCCTCGTCATTCCGTGACGCGTGCTATACCCCTACACCACCCATAGCAGGTGAGTAAGCGTTCGAATTTTTCTATCTATTACTAACTGTCACGTGACCTTGTTACTATGCGATTATTTGTCGCGAAGCGTCATCTATTTGAATGATGTGTCTGTACGACACAATTACAAACTCCCGTGGAACATGTACTGCTCACCAGGGACGAGAGATGGCGCTGTTTTTCAAATGATAGGAAATATCAAATGAATCAAGAAATTTTTATTTCTTAATTTTTATGTTTACTTTTACGGTTTTACCGTTAGAAATTTAATTTCTAAACGACACTGAAAATTAGAACACATAGAAAAATCCGAAAAGTAAAGCTATGGCCGGGAATCGAACCCGGGTCCTCGTCATTCCGTGACGCGTGCTATACCCCTACACCACCCATAGCAGGTGAGTAAGCGTTCGAATTTTTCTATCTATTACTAACTGTCACGTGACCTTGTTACTATGCGATTATTTGTCACGTGACAGTTAGTAATAGATAGAAAAATTCGAACTGTCAAAATGAAAACGATGGTGATCGCGAGCGAGTTATGTAATAAGCGTGCCGCTTGCTCGTTTGCCTTCCTATTCACATAAAAAAAAACTTTCTTTGGTGGCTGAACAAACCTATCCCCTAACTAGGTAAGTACTACTTAATGTGTTTTTATAAATTCAATGGAATATGGTCGTCACTATAGTGGCTTTATGTACGGGGTGCCTTAAGAAACTGCCGCCAAAACGCTAGTTCTAAACGGCTTCTTCCGTGCTGGTCTGGGAGTAAAAAAAAACAGAATGTAGGTACCAGTTGCTTCTCTTCCCGCGCAGACGGTAAATCCCATCGAGAGAATGGGCGAAAATCTTAGGAATCATGTCTTAGGTGATGAGGCTAGCAACCCATCTCTATTTTAATTCTCCTTTCCACCTATACGCCCACTTGGGCCACTATACGTGGCGAAATCTACTCTTCAAACAGGCTATTTACGGCACTGCTGCCAAGCAAACAAACAGCAAACTACCCTCGTGAACCCCTTACATGCGTCTTGTTTTGGTACCCGAAGATGTAAGCAAACTAGGTCTTACTAGATTCCAGTTTGTTTTTGGTCCCTAACAATACTAACGAGTGGCAAGCCCACAACGCACGTTTCTAAAGTTTGAAACTTGTCTTTCGGATGATGCTCAAACTTTGGTAGCGTTCTAAGTTAGAGGCGTGACTTGATTCTTTGAGACTAAATATAAATCGAGTTGCATGACGGAATCAGATTTGATACCCGAGTTTTGAAAGCACATGAAATCACACCTACCGTGTAGTTACTACGTATGTGAAAATGCCCTCGAAAAATGGAAACTGGTGAAAATGAGTACGAGTAGTTAAAAGAAAATGAAGTAGACACAGTCAATTAACCTAGTCAACTAACTAGTTAGTTGAAAATTTAATTTCAGCTGTAATTATGTAGATACTGATTTATATACCATTTTCTAATAGTAGATAGGTAGGTACTTGACAAATGAATAACCAATTTTACTTTGCTATCTCCGCGATATTGTATGTGATGACAAGGCTGTTGGTACTGCTTTTGATGATTGTCAAATCAAAACGCTTACCTGAAATAGCATGTCTATTTTTCATTTAATATTCGACCGTACTTATATGATTTTAACGTCTATTTTTCCATGTTGTTCAGATATATTTGACACGTTGACTGCTTAGATAACAGTAGTTTTTTTGACAGCTAAGGTATCAATGACTTGTTGTAAGTATACAAATTAATGAATACCTAGCGACTGTTAAGATATTTGTGACATGTTGTTCAGATATATTTGACACGTTGACTGCTTAGATATCAGTGGTCTTTTGACAGCTAAGGTATCAATGACTTGTTGTAAGTATAGAAATTAATGAATAGCGACTGTTAAGATATTTGTTACACGTCAACAACAACTTTTTGATAGTTTAAACGTTTACCTCTCTTTGAGCACCTGGAGTGTTTAGCAACTTCTACTGCTGACTGTACCTAGTGAAGTTAAGTCATGTAGTTCATGTCGTAAATAGAGTCCACAATAGAGGCCACTTTAGAGATATTTCTTTGATGATTTAGTGCATGTATCTCAGTGTTTACCAATTGTATTTGTTTTACGTTTATTTCCACAATAAAGAGTTTACATAACATACATACTTACTTTGTAGCGACGCTTGTTCAAAAATCGGGCCCATGGTTGCAAAAGAATTCTCTTAATTTTGCTTTCATTGCGTTCTTCAACACTCACCACTTTAAGTCACCTGGCAATACTAGCAATGAACTAGTAAACGTGCAGCCAGATACGCGTAGTGGTAAGGGGTTTTAGGTAATTAGACACCAGCATTCAACGGCTTCTAACCCTCATTTCTAATCACGACGATCAAACGACTGTCTGTCCCTTGCATGCACATTAGCACCAGAGTCGACCCTTGAATGCCCGCCGTTACACCCATAGAATACCCTAACGTTGATGGATATTAGCTAAATGGTGTCATTACTGAACTATTTAGTTTGTAATGGAACTGATGAAAGCTTTGTCATTATTGTGACTGCGGAGTCAAAGATCTGACGCAGACCAAATGGATTTAGGTAGGGTTTCTTAAACTGGAGTCCGCGGACCCCTCAGGGGACCCCTGTAACAGCGGCCTTCGCACTGCACTGGTCTGTATCGCGAGTGCCAAGAGAATGTACCCAGTTACTCAAAATACAAGAATAATAAAAATAAAAAGAGTAGAATACTTCGTTAGAAAGTAGTGTGTGTGTGTGTGTGTGTACTACAGATACTACAACAGATATATATTTGCGGATGACCATCCCCGTATCCCCGTGACCATACTCACCATACCTTCTGTCTAAATAACTTAACAAAATAGAGAAACGCTGAGCAAACGACTTTCAATCACAACGCTAACGGGCAAGAAGAAAACATTAATTCCTTTACCGTAATACAGGGTCGTGACGATATTTTATTGTTAGTCCGGTGATTCACTGGAAGCGATAAGTACACGATATTTTCATCTTCAAGGCGGCCTAATAAGGAAAAAAGCCGTGGTAGCCTAGTGGTTTGACCCGGGCTCGCACCTCTGAGTTTTTCGGAATTTATGTTTACATTTGAAATTTACCATGAGCTTTTCGGTGAAGGAAAACCGGAACCGGACCAATCCCAATAAGGCTTAGTTACCCTTCTGGGTTGGAAGATCGGATTGGTAGTCGCTTCTGTAAAACTAGTGCCTTCTTACGCCAAATCTTGGGATTAGGTTGTCAAAGCGGACCCCAGGCTCACTGAGCCACGGCAAATGCCGGGAAAAACGCTAGGAAGATGATAAAGGGGGCCTATAAGGGGTTAAGTAGACCACCTAGGTACTTACACTACAGAAAACCTCAGACACAGTTAAACAGTCGAGGGCGTAAATACAGCCTTCATGTCAAATATATGTGTCATCGACCTTATTGTTTTGTGGAAAGGTGTAAGTATAGATGTTTTTGGCGTCTTGATAACGTAACTATATTTTATGTCCTTGATTGTACATAAATAGGTAGGTAATAATTCGGAATATTAGTAGTGTTTATTTCTTAATCCGTGTAAATTATTTCCAAAGATATGGGTACTTACTATGTTGTGTTGCATTTATAACATTTAGACAGGGCACGATAAAAAAACCGGCCAAGTGGGAGTCGGACTCGCGCACAGTTTCCGTGCAAATTCAACAAGTTATAAAATCCAGTGTTAGCATTAGCAGAGCCCATTATCTCCAGCACTGCACCGCACCCTTACCCGCAAGGTATGAATGTTGCCACACATTCGTAATAAAGATCTCATTACGTTTTACTACCCCTGAGAACATTAACTGATACTCTGAATATGTTCACAAGATGGCTTCCTAAATGTTCGAAGGGAAAAATAAAGCGATAATGCTGTCGTAAAAGTGTAAGGTTTTGTTTGTGCCGAGTTTGTGTTGTTACGAATGCGATTTGGATTTATTTTCGACTGATTTTCGTATTTCGTATTTGCGTAATTGGCTTTTTCGGGACTGAAACTATTTATGTATACCTACTTATAGCAAATTTCAACTAATCTACTCAAAGGTTTAAGCGAGAAACGGTAACAGACGACAGGACAGGCCCCTCAGGACAGGTCGCCTCCCTTGTCTCTCAACCTACGTCCCAAGTCCTTAACAAATTGCTTAGCCTCAGCACACCAAGGCCCAGCCGTTTCTACTGCAACGGGTACGAAGTCGTACGCAGACTTTAGGTTTGAGTAGGTACTTGGCGTGCTTCAGCTTCGCAGCATTCTCGGCCCCCTCACCCGCACACCGCACTGTGTGACCAATATGACACTGTGCGAAGGTGCTAACACACGTCGCATCCCACAACAAACTGCGACCCTTAGCCCACGGGACAAGCGTAAGACCATGGCCTTTTCCCGTCCGTACGGCTTAACCCCCGAGGCTCCAAAATACACGGCACATTGGCCGACACCATAGCCCGCCGAATAATCTCATTGATGGCACAATACCGAGAAAATCTCCCCGCACACCAGCAGTAATTTGATTGGTTAAAATTGTCATGCTGCGCTTTGCCTTAATGTTAGCGACCCCTTAGGTTGAGCCAAAGATCGTTTCGAATCGAGGGTGAATCTGCCAAAATTATCTTATCAATAACGTGCCGACCACAGACATACTATTGTGATAGACCAAGTGCTACCCACGTACCTAAGTACATACATAATATTAATCACGTCTTTATCCCTAACTGGGTAGAAAGAGCCTAAGGTAACAAGATTGTGGGCGCATAGGTGGAAAAGGGATTTAAAGTAGTGATGGGTTGCTAGCCGCATCGCCTATACTATTACATGATTCCTAAGATTTTCACTCACCATTCAATTTTTGATAATATAACTCCATTGATGATGAGATAGGTGATTCCGCCAATGTCGAGGTTGAAGGAGACACTATTTTTTAGGGTTCCGTAGCCAAATGGCAAAAACGGAACCCTTATAGATTCGTCATGTCTGTCTGTCTGTCCGTCCGTAAGTCACAGCCACTTTTTTCCGAAACTATAAGAGCTATACTGTTGAAACTTGGTAAGTAGATGTATTCTGTGAACCGCATTAAGATTTTCGTACAAAAATAGAAAAAAAAACAAATAATTTTGGGGTTCCCCATACTTAGAACTGAAAGACAATTTTTTTTTTATCAAACCCATACCTACGTGTGTAGGTCCGGTATAGGTCTTCAAAAATGATATTGAGGTTTCTAATATATATTTTTTCTAAACTGAATAGTTTGCGCGAGAGACACTTCCAAAGTGGTAAAATGTGTGTCCCCCCCCTAACTTCTAAAATAAGAGAATGACAAAACTAAAAATACCAATGTATAAACTTCCACCCAAAATTGGTTTGAACGAGATCTAGTAAGTAGTTTTTTTTTAATTTAATGTTTGTCTATCTATGTAAAAACCAATATAAAATGACCTCAGACTGCCTACATTTCGCTTAAGAGCAGGGCTCTGCTAAGACTGGATTTTATAATAACTTAGCGAATTTGTACGGAACCCTCAGTGCGCGAGTCCAGCTCGCACTTGGCCGGTTTTTTGATCAGCCCTTGTTTGGTAGCTTCGGCGTGCGATACTCTGATGGAAATCTAAAATAAACAACACATACATAAACAAAATTGTTCGGCTAAGTCAGCGCAAGAACCTGTGTACGTACATAGACATTGACGTCAACTGTCAATTTAAGCATGTAGGTACAAGTGGCGGCACGTAAGTAAAACGTGGAGGGGATACGTGCAGTATGAAAATGATGTTGTTTTTCATACTGCGCATATCTCCTCCACGTTTTACTTACGTGTCGCTACCTGTACCTATACAGTCAAAAGCATAAATGTATGTTCGTTACTTATTCCCAATGTATATGGCGAGTTAATTTTTTTGTTGAAGTTGCATGGTTCCACACTTACCTACAGGTTACAGTAACAATTTAACGATAACGCCCAAGCCGCGTAACCGTTTTAAAGGCGACATCTTTATAATTTAATATATTGATTAGAATTGACACTGCTCACACACGCCGAATAACGCAGTACTTGTGTAAAAAAGCTTTTCTAAACTTTCGACACTTAATGTCGGTATTTACTTTGTCTATCTCGATGTTACGTCTGTGGCCGGGACCATAACCATAAAGGAAGGCGGACAAGATTAATTTTCAGATTCCCATCGCAATCACGATCGGAATAAATTGAGTAAGAGGATTTTTGACAAATCTGTCGTTTGAAAGTAATAAATTACTTGAGGAAAACATGTCTATTACGTTCTCATCAAGTTACGAAAATATTACAGCGTCCAAAGAAAATTAACATTAGAAATTAAAATGGAACTCCACTCGGAACGGTCTTGTGCCGTTATAAAAATTAAATGTGAGTTTACGAAACAACGCTCTTTTTAGAAGACAAGAAAGGAATACGAGCAAGTGGGTCACCTGGTAGGTAAGTAAGCACCGCTATTCACTGTAGGACACCCGCAACACTAAAGGATAAAATGCGTTGTAGATGCAGCACAGCTGCTTGGCGGCAGGATTAGCAAGTAAGATGGAGGTAGGGCCTTGTGCAAGGCCTTGTGTAAGTCTGCGGGTGGTAGGGCCTTGTGCAAGGTCCGTCCGGATAGCTACCACCATCTTACTCGCGAATCCTGCCGCTAAGCAGCAGTGTTTGCACTGCTGTGTTCCGGTGTGGAGAGTAAGACAGCCGGGGAAATTACAGGCACAAGATGCATTTCATCTTAGCCCTCTAGGTTGGCAACGCATCTGCAATCCCTCCGGGGCTAAGGGTGTCTATGGGCATTGGTGATCGCTTACCATCAGGTGACCCACTTGCTCGTTTGCCTTCCTATTCGCATAAAAAAAAAAAAAGATAGCTATCCGGACCTTGCACTACCTGAGGTACGTAGGTAGGTTTAGGTAGTGCAAGTTTTCTGTCGCAAAGGGTCAAACGTGTTCGCTTCTGAGATTATACACCAAGGGTGGCCAACCCCAGGCCCGCGGGACACGGTGTGGCCAGCGAAAGAATTTTAAATGGCCCGCGCAAGTAAGTTTTAAGAGCGTGCATCCCTACTGAGCTGGCAACGTCGCATTTTTGGTGATTCTTTGCGATTATTTCACAGAAAATGAATGAAAGTTTCAAATGTGCGTCTGTAGTGCACTTCGTTTTGAGTGTATTAATGTGTCCAATGCAATGATTAATCGTGATGGACTTTTATTTTCTTATTAAAGGGATAAAATACTATATCTTGTTTAATAAGAAAATTAAAGTCCATCACGATCAATTATTGCATTAGACACATTAATACACTAAAAAGGAGGAGCCGAAAGGAGGTTAAGGGGCCATCCATAAAGTACGTCACACAGTTTCTGGGTCTGGAAATTTGTGACACACGAACAAAATAATCGTAGTCTTCATAGTAAACGTCCCCATAGCGAGCCTGTGGGGACGGAAGTGATACCATGCCCTCGGTACCGCTCTGCTTTCAGAGCATGACATGAGCGCGTGTGAGCCAACATTGGGGGCGGCAGACGTAAGCTTGCCTTCGGAATCCAAAAGCTTATCGGTTACTTACTTGACATGAAATGCATATTTCATAATTTTTATTACATATAAAATTTTTTTTTTTTTTTTTTGCTCTTTTTCTCATCGACATTGGAGATATCTCCAATTAACTTATTTGACGGTGGAGCTGTTTTACACCTCCACGGAACTTAAATTATTTTTATTCACTTTTTTCATTCTCTTTCTTATCATTATATCGCATATTTTGTTTCGCTTTGACCAGTAGAGACTTTATACATCTCTACTATAGACCAATGTAATTTAAAGTACGGACTTAACTTAGTGACCTTTTACATCCCTTTTATAAAATGTATTAATTGTATTATAGGTAAGTTAAGTAGAATTTAAGTACTATTTTAAATCTATTTTATTTTGAAAAATGACTTTCTGCCAAGTTTCTTGCGGCGCATTCTTCTTGGCAATGATGGTCTTTCCGAATGCGCTGGTAGATTCAAAAAAAGACATGTAAAAGAGCCCTCGGCGGCCTATTTGCAAAATAATATTTTTTTTTTTTTTGACAAACCCTGTGACACGGGGGGGGGGGGTTGCTCTAAAAATGATGAAATTAGTGTGACGTACTTTATGGACGGCCCCTAAAATGTGACCTTATAACAAGTCCATTTACAATATTTAAGAGCCCCAGTATGGTTTCCTGAGATGACAGTTTACTATGATTGACAATATTTTTGGCTTTGATATTTTACAGGGTATTTTGTAACATATTGTATTAATACTTTTTCTCAAGCATGCTCGGAAATGTACGCGTTAATGTCGCGAAATGAAGCCAAGAAGTTTCACATTTACGGCCTAGGCCAAGAAGTAATGTGGCGCGGTCGTCGGGTGCGCTCGGCGCGGCGCGGCGGCGCGGGGAACATGGCGCGAGCAATAGTTTGTTCAAATGGCATGTTTCAAAAATTAAAAATGCGGCTAATTAAACAATTTTTACTTGATTTCCTCGCATCGCTTGAGAAAAGCACTATACAATCCTCGGCCGGAAACAGGGATTACAGGACTCGCTTTATCCGGCCTCGTCTACGACTCGGCCGTGTACCCCAATCTCGTCCTGCAATCCCTTACTTCACGGCCTCTGCAGTAATGTACTATTAATTTAGTGTTCCCTCCGTTAAATAAATGAAAAATAATGATTCCGATATAACTTGTTATGAGCAATCTTTATTTCTCGAAATTATTTTAGCTTACTTAGAGTATGCTCAACATTTTCATGGGCTACTTATAGTCTTATGATATGAATAGATTTTCTTTCCATTATGTTTACAAATGGTTCTATTTGTTCCCTTTTGTTATGGTTTAACTCTGTACCATTTATGAAAACACCGCTATCTTCATATTCATTCCGAGTTGCTTCAAGCCTAGCTATTTTTTTTTCAGCCCGTCGTAATCTCTCTCTTAGCTGTTTGAGCTTCTTATTTTTCACACCAATAGTAAAATGTTGGCTCTGCACTCTTTTGGACAGTCGTTTGGTCTGGTGGTCTTCGCTTAGGGATGGTAGTTCTTGATGTATTTGTTGGGTTACATTATTTTTGTTGGACTCTAATTCTGTGGTTTGAGTGCCAGCATCTATGGGTTGAGATGTCTGGAAAAGGAAATAATCTTAATCCGGAGTACACCTAACAGTTTGTCATCGAATTCCGAAGGAATAAAAATTAAGAAAACAAGAAATATCTGTTCCGTGTTTTTACTCCACCGGATTCATTTCTGAACTATGGTACTCAACTACTCACCAAGACTGGAAGGTGTAATGTAGGAACAGCATCTTTGAACAGCCTCCGTCTTTGTGTCTGAGGGCATACAATAAAACAATCGTCCGTGAAGTGTCTTGAGCACAGCACCGACGTAGTTTTGGGTGCCCAGTTCTCTCGCCCAGTAGCTTCGGTCCATTTCGCCGCAACTTCGGGTTCTCGGGAAAACCTGTCAAGCATTATATTGGTACTCATACTTATCAACTTTTCCCAGAAAAGGTCTCTATGTACGGTACAGTCAGCATCAGAATTAATTAAACTAGGTACGTCAGTTAACTTACCGGTGGAACGTTATTCCATCTTTTTTGACATTTGATGTCTTCGATGTCTTACCACACCATTTTACAGAACAAATAGACATAATAATTAAAATTTCTGGGACCCCATTTTCAATACGCTTGATTAAAATATAAAAACGAAACAAATCATGTTGTATCCAAGTCCAAGATCAGCTGTGCGCGCTAAGCAAGCGCTAAACTAAACGTACGTCAAGTCAACATCAACAAGAACATGTCAAACGCCAACGCTCCCATTGAAATAAATCATCTGTTATGTTAAATGTTATATACGATCCGATAAACTATATTCACAATGTAACCAGTGTTGTCTAATTTGCGAATTTTGCACTAGAGTTATTTTATTGTAAAAATAAAATATTTGGTATTGAGAAATTTCAATTCGACCATCCAGCAGTGTAACTAAACGTAAAAAAAAATCTTCAAAACGTCAGAAACAGATGTCATGTCATGTCAATGTCATGTCAAGCGTCTCGCGTTGCGACGCGAAAAAAAAACAACCGGTGCGTTTTTGTTGATTATACTACTTCATAATTCTTTCTTCCAATTTCTTTCTTAAAGCAGTTAACTGTTTAGTGAAAAGTACAACGTGCGAAAGATTATTGACTTATTAACATTTACTGAAAGCCTTATAATGGACGAAGAAACAAATCAAACGAGTGTAAAAAACAGCTCTCCGACAACGGAGAGTGAACCATTAATTAAAGAAGCCGATTTAAACGTGCTGGATGTTAAATCAAATAAGGGAGATGCACTAGGCTCTGACGCATCCGCGGCAACAAGTATGATCATAGATAACGGGTCGGACTGCGAAAAGTCCAACGCTGCAATTAAAAGAAGTAGTAACACGCCTGCCCTTGTCATTACGAAGTTACCCAAGCACTTTTCGTATCAAAAGATCAAGGAATGGCTGGATAAGTTGGTAAGTGTTTCTCTGAGTAAATTGGTAGCTGTGGCAGGGAGCTACAAGTGAACTGTGGTTTTATTTCTTTAGTGAAAACTTGTTGCTGTATCATAGAACATAACTGTTACTTTAAGCAGACACCATGTTTAATGTGTTAGCACTCTCTCACAATCACATTCACCATACCTACCTTAGTATCCTATAATATTTGACAGAATGAAATGTATGTGACTGTAAGTGAATTAGACATTAAAGCCTCTGCTAAAATGCAGCAGCGAGGTTATTAATTTTCATCTGAAACTAACACCTGATTTAATATCTTGCTTTGATAAAAACACCAATTTAAAAAATGGGTAAGGCCGTAAAGCGTCTCAAGACGCGGCATCCTGTGTGTTATGAAAATAGCAAAATTGCAAAACTCTAAGTATGTATTCCGCGAGCACGTATATTGTAGTGTGTGTTGTTGCGAGTAGCAAGGTTGGTCTCACTTCATAGACACATTAGACTATTTTTGTAACACACAGGATGCGGCGTTTGAGATGCTTCACTGCCTTACCCAAATACTTGCCTTCCTATTCACATAAAAAAAAAAAACTTGAACATGTACAGTGAAATGAAATGAATTGCATACCAGTGAACCTTTTCCCTGCAAATGTCATAATGACTTACCATACACCTGCCAAAGAAATAATTGCAGAATTGTATGAGAAAAGGTTCCATAGAGGTATGTGATTCAGTTTCCTTGGCTGTACATACATACTATAGATACTCTTTATTATATTTATCCCAAACCATAACTTTCAGTGCGCACCAACGGATCTCAGAGATTTTAAAATAAAAGATGATGGTACGACTGTCAGGGCTTTTTTCCAAAATGTAGAACAGATGAGCGCTGCAAAAAAGATCTTAAATTCTGAATCTATCGATGGAACAAACATTTGCGTCACAGGTTAGTACATTAATAAAACAAGGGAGTATTCAAATAGACTCTGTTGAGTTTTGTTTGTGTTACAGTTGATATTTTGGTGTTTAATCTTTTTGCCAGAATATTTAAAAAAACCTGCATTTTAGTCTCATTTGTCCCAAAATTTCAAATATTGCAAAAAAATGGGGCACCTACGGTTTTCAGATTTTTAGGCATTAAAGCTTAGAAAGTAAGCTTTTATGCACATAAAATACAAAACCATGGGTGCCCTTTTTTTTTTGCAAGGGGGTGTACCTATTATCAATTTTAGACATTGAAGAAGTTTAAAAAGATACCTTACCTGTTATGGGTGGTGTAGCAATAGGGGTATAGCAAGACTCATGGAATGATGAGGATCCGGGTTCGATTCCTGGCCACAGCTTTACTTTTCGGATTTTTCTGTGTTCTAAATTTTCAGTGTTGGTTTCGAAATTTCAAAAGAAAGCCTTCAATCTTGACCTGAATGTAAAAGGTTAAGATGTGTGTTTATTTTTCTTTTCACATTTTCAGTTTCTACAGTCATCCTAAAGTTTACAGTTATTATTAATTATTTTTAGTTACATTCTAATTGTTTAGCTCCATTAGTGTTTATGCTATAGCATGTTTCACAAAATTACTAGAAACTAAGGTAGATGTTGCAGACGAAATTGAAAACATGATTTTTCTGTCAAGATGCTGATGACAGTATGGAACTAGATGGCGGGCCACCAGTTAAAAGGTAAACGTTTTTTTTCACAACATCAACAGCATGACTGGCACGAAAGTGCGCAAGAGTCGCGTCGCGCGCGAGATACTTTTTTTTTTTTTTTATCTTATGTACCACTAGCTTCTGCCCGCGACTTCGTCCGCGTAGAATTAGCAATTGACATGTTTATCGCTATCCCGCGGGAAGTACACTATTTTCCGGGATAAAAAGTAGCCTATGTTTTAATCTAGGGTACCAGCCATCTTCGTACCAAATTTTGTCCAAATCTGTCCAGTCGTTTTAGCGTGAAGAAGGAACAAACATACACACTCACTCACTCACGTCACATCGTCACATCGTCACATCCTCACATCGTCACAAACGCATTTATAATATTTAATAGGATATCGGTACTATTCATAAGTATATTGTATTTCTTCATATTTTTAAATCTACGTGTATCGAATGTGTGTAAATAAATGTTTCTCTCTCTCTCTCTTATATTTTAAAGAGGCTTTAGTACACAGGGGAGACTATGTCAGCCTCATGGGAGGACTCAAGAGGATCGGAGATCAACATTCATGCAGCATCCCTTCCCCCAGAGTCCGATGCTCTGGTTATGAAGGAATGCTGCACAGCGAGATAGATTGTCCGTCTTTTTGTAACTGTTTGTTATAGAAAGGGATGGGTAGTTTATTTCGCGCGCGACGCGACTCGTGCGCTCTCACTGGCATTGAATTGTGTATTTGTGTGTTTTGTATATTTACTTATTCACTAGCTTCTGCCTGTGACATTGTCCAAACAGAATGAAATATAGCCTATGTAACTCAGGGACAACATAGCATTCTAATGGTAAAAGATTTAAAAAAATTGATCCAGTGTTTTGTGTTTGTTTGATTTAAACATACAAAAATACAAATCTTTTTCTTTTTATAATATTAGTACTTTACCTTATTATAGATTGGCCGGCCAGCTATAATCACAGAGATTAAAAAGAACACAACATTTATATATAAATGGTTTTCTATACTTACACAAAACTGAATAGATTTGCAATAGATTACTTAAATAAATTTTCAAGCATCTGTATATTGCTTTTAAATTTAATTAAAATACTGGAACCAACATAAACAATGCTTTGAAAAAAATGGTGGTTATAGAAGTTTCTCACTTTAGCGTTGACGGTGGCGCCACTCAAGTAAATAGTTTTATCGCGTATAATGCGGGTAGTTGCAAAAAACGGTGCGTCGCGAATACAGTGATTAGTGATCAGCGGGTGAGATGTCGCAGAATTCCATAAATATGGACGAAAACGGCGAATCGTCGAGGTAATAGAAACGTTTATAGTATAAACTTTATAGGATTAAAATCCGTATGACAAAGTTTCTATGTTTGGTCGGTTTTTGTTGTGGATAATATTGTTTCGTTACCACTCAAACTTTACTGTAAGTGAAGGGGTGAATTCATTGTTTCTTGTTGTTATTTTTTCTCATTAGTGAGGGATCAAAAGTAGTACAGTTTGTTAGGATAAATGTTGTCTCGTTATACTAATTTGACTAGTACATTATAAATTATAAGAACCTAAAACTACCGCAAAACACACATGTTTGTCAAATTTTAAACCAATAAACTTTCGTTTTAAAGAGTGACCGAAGTGAACAATTAATATTTACTATCATCTTGCATGCCAGATGCTGGTGAAATATGCGAGTTGCTAATATGTATTGTGCTTTACCACCTTATGTACCATATTTCAGGCGAAATAAAATTATTCTTATTCTTACAACATAACAAGTGAGAAGAAAAGTTGATCCCACCAATGAAGATTCTGACTCCTATTTCACCATATTCACCAACGCGACAATTTGAATGTCGCTGACGGATAAACTAAGGCACTTGTCCCACCGCCGGCGAGTAGCGAGAAGCGAGCGTTTTTTAGTATGGAAATTTTGTCGCTTTTGTCGCCAGGCGACAAAAGTTCCATACTAAAAAACACTCGCTTCTCGTTACTCGCCGGCGGTGGGACAAGTGCCTTACCGTTCGACATTGTTCGATACCATCGATATGATCGATCGATTGATGTGGCAACACCCTTAGGCTCTGTCTACCCTGTAAGGAATAGAGACGTGATTTATGTATGTATGTCTTTGTAGTGTTAGTATTGTCTTGAAACTAGGCATATAGCTATGTGTACGACGGATGAAAATGCAAGTAGGTACAGTCAGCAAAAACCTTGTATTGAAAACTAGATGTTGCCCGCGACTTCGTCTGCATACATATAGCTTATGGGTATGACACTCAGAAATAATGTGGCTTTCTATTGGTAAAAGAATTTTCAAAATCGGTTCAGCAGATCCAAATATTACCCCCTGTAAGCTGACAAACTCTCAAACTTTACCTCATTATAATATTAGTATAGAAAGTAGAAATCTTAAAAGTAATTTTACAGGAAAAGGGAAGATGAGGAGGACGAAGGCCCATGGGGTTTGGACATGGATTTGTGGCGGACAGACCCCAAGGGGTTGTACGGGGTCAAACCGGAGTACCTGTCCACGTTGGGCGTAAACGATACGCTAAAAAACTGGGTTCTTGTACTTAATGTGAGTAATTTATTTATTTTCAATTGTAACATAAACATAATTGTAATTGTAGTTATTCAATTGTGGGGAGTGTCACAGTAGACATCTCTCTCCATGAGGAGGGACTACGGATTAGTCCGAAACATGTCGAGCATTAGGTACTCTGCTTTTATACGTGAGTTATCCGTTTTTGTAATTATAATTTATTTTCATCAGCAGAAGGGGTTTAGAGTTTTTTTTTTTTTTTGAGAGCTTTTGGTAAAGCCATCATTGCCAAAAAGAATACGCGTACGCCTTTAAGGGTTTGACAGTAACCATAATAAAGTGGTTGTGGCTAGAGAACCAATTATACCAGACAGACAGACAGACAGCGGAAAGCGACTTTGTTTTATACTATGTAGTGATGATATGAAAGTTCATGTTGAAGTTGAAGTTGTGGGACTTGTTTGTTTACAAAAATAGATTGAAATGGATTTTACTTTATAATACTCAGCGGCATATTTAGCGGAACAAAAAGTTAGCAAACGCATACTTAATGCTTGACCACAAACAAATAAAAAGAAAGTTACCTACACTTTTTTTTGTGTACTGCTAAATATGCCACTGAGTATATTATGGTGTTTTTACAGTTCAGATGTGGCAAAGACGAGTTAAGAGAGGTGATGGAGTTAGCCGGGAATGTGGTGGTGTGTTCCGTACACAACCGACGGTCAAGCCACAACGCTAATGTCATGTACAGCCATCCGCTGGAAGCTTTGCAGGTAAAGTAACGCCTGGGCCTCCTCTCAGGATGAGAGGGCTTGGTATAATGCCCACGCGGGCCTAAGAATTGGGAACTTCACACACACCATTGAATTGCTTCGCAGACGTGTGCAGGTTTCCTCGCTCATGAAAAGCTCATGGTAAATTTCAAATGTAATTTCGAATATTTTATTGAATCAGGCGTTACTTTGCGGAGGTCCATTTCAATATTTTGTGTTCATTGAAATGTAATTTCGCACATAAATTCCGAAAACTCAGAGATGCGATTGCTATGCCCGGGATTGGAACCAACGACCCTCTGCTTGAGAGGCCAATGGTTGCTTTGTTTTATTTTTATTTATGTACACTTACCTACAGTCAATAATTAATAGATCACATACAGAGTTGGTGGTGATCTCCTAAGGTCAATTCTGGGTAAAGTTATTATTCTAGTTTCTGCCTTTATATTGATCCACAAATGCCTAATCGATTTTATTTATTATCGTTTTTTTTTCAGGCAATATCAATGTTGAACGGCCAGATGCTATACGGGAGACCGTTAACTGTTAAAATCTTAAAATCCAATGGTGCCGTTCTTCCTAAAGGTCTAAATACCGTGGGGCCTGGATTAGCCAAATATGGGAAACCTTTGAGGGACATCATGAAACATTACGAAAGATTCGTAAGAGGCCAATCGTGTGGTCTGAACGTTAACTTGTTTCGGACTCCCGAAGAACAAGCGGCCCAAGAGGCTGAAGAAGTCACCGGGGATGAAGATGGCAAGAAGCGAGCCAAAATCGCCATGGAGAACCTAGTCTCTGATGGGATAGATATCAAAGATTTGATTGTAGCAATAAAAGAAATTATAGCAGAACACAAAGAAGAAGAAAAGGAACATCTTATCGCTGAACTCAATGTATCCGAGGACGATGACGTTCGTGACACGAATTCTGACGAACATGTGGTCGTCATTCGTGTGAACAGAGATGGCAACAAATCCCGTTCAGGTAGTCCTGATTCTAGGAAACGAGCCACAACGAACGCTAACTCCAAAACTGTTCTACCTTCTTTGCCATCTTCAAATTCGAGTTCTATTCCAACGTTTCCGAGCTCGAACGCTCACTCGATTCGGTCTACTCCTTCCCCTTCTACCTTTCCACGTAGACCTAGCAACCCCGTTAGACCAATCGGTACCCCTAGTTCACAAGCTAGTAGTTATGCAAGTTTAAGACGTATGACTCCGATCCAGACCCCCGTAATTCCAGCTCCAGTTCCAATTAGTCCTGGTATGCTTTCGAATCCCTGCAGTCAAATTTTTTCACCTAATGCTCCTAGAAACCCTATGTCTGTTGGCCCTAGTCCTATATTTGGTCAAAGCGGGAATATGTCTGGCGCAAGTGGGTTTGTGCCTATGTCAAGTCCGATATCTAGGCCAATGTCTGGTGGTATGTCTGGACCAATGAGTGGATCGATGTCTGGTTCTATGATTTCTGGTCAGATGTCTGGACAAATGTCTAGTCCCATGGGTGGTTCGAGTAGACCAATGTCTGGGTCGGGAAGGCTGATGTCTGGTGCGGGTGGTCCAATGCCTAGCCCTAATTTCTTAATGCCTGGACCCAACACTCATCCACCGTTTGGACCCACCGTGCATCCCACAGGCGGGTCAGGAGCCACACTGCAGTTTAGTAATGTAAGTCATATATTTGAATTTTTGAATCATTGTGTGTGTGTTAGAGATAGCAATAGGTAGCATGACGTGCTGTAGAACGAGTAACGTAGCCACTACCTTATTTTCAAAAACTACCTCAAGACTCACTGTCACTACTTCTTCCTCATTCTGTTTCTAGTTCTTTCCTATTCTTGTTTGTTTTCTTATGTTTTATTTATTTTAATTTAAATGCTTTTTCTTTTTCTAAATTGTGTATTTGTTTATTTATAAAGGTTGGTACGAGTACTAACAAATTTTACTCTCATTCTTATTTTCCATTCTTATTATTTATTCATTCTTATTATATTGTAAATGGACTTGTTATAAGGTCACATTTAACCTGCTTTCGGCTTAACGGGTAGTTTTGTAACACCCTGTATTTGCTCACAGCTCCCGCCATCGACGACGTTCGCTCTGCTGAGCGACAAGCTGGCTCAGATCGGGCAGCTGGTGTCCATCCAGTTCACGGTGCCAGGTTCAGTGGTGGCCAAGTACGCGCACAGGTCGCACGCTGAAATGTGCATCAGTATCCTTTAAATGAAACACGTGAGTCTCGGGACACCCGACAGAAGTGATGACTTAAACTAATCTTAGTTACTAACAGTAGTCTATCGCACACTAAACACTGAGTAGAGAGGGGAGGCGTCTGTCCGAAATACGACTAGCGCTGTTGGTTAGAGTGAGAAAGAGCCTGCCTACCGCTGCCGTATGCGTCAGAGAAAAGGAGGCTAGACAGACTGGCGTCGTAACGCGTTACGTTACTAAGCGGTTTACCCTCCCATAAGAAGTTATCACTTCAAAAAAGCGAGTTAATCTGGGAATTTTCAGAAAAATTGTGGGGTAGGTTTGAGGCCGGACGCAATAGGGGTTTTATTATGTTTGACATTTGTGTGTTTCTCAGTGTCACGTAGCTTTTAGTCAGCTAAAAACAAGTTTTCTGGCGGTCGTTCTTAGATATGTTTTATTAAAATTGGTTCGGCTGTTTCAAGGTCTTTTTTTTTTGTTTGGTAGTCTTGGATTTTTAGCGTTGGTAGTTTGTAGTGAGTTCGATAAAATATCTGGAGAAAATTTATATACTGCTCTCATTCTGAGGGCCTCACAGTCCACCCGACCTTCAGTGCCCCATGGGAAAGGAACCATTTTGGGAATCCAGTATGGACTATGAGGTAAAATGGTCCATTTTTTTAACTAACCCAGAATACAAATTCTATGGATCCTTGACTTATTTACTCAGAGCAATTCCACAAGACCTGCCTGGACGGGAACATTATCGACGTGAGATTTATCTAATACATGTGAGTAATTGGTTGTTTAGCAAAAAGCCGTGGTGGCCTAGTGGTTTGACCTATGGCCTTGCAAGCGGATGATTGTGGGTTCGAGGCCGGGCTCGCAACTCTTGAGTTTTTCGAAATTTATGTCCGAAATTATAGTAAAATATCGTGAGGAAACTTGCATAAACCTATGTGAATTGTACATTCATACAACTTTCTACGGGAAGTGACCCTGGTTTATTTGCTGCCGCGCATACAGGTGATCCATCCAATTGGGTCGGTAGGGAGATGTCAAAAACTATAAGAGATAGGGGGAATCTGTTCTTAGGAACCATGGCATCAATTTGATATTTATTAAATGCTAGCTTCTGCCCGCGACATCGTCCGCGTAGAATTAGCAATTGACATGTTTATCGCTATCCCGCGGGAACTATGCAACTTTCCGGGATAAAAAGTAGCCTATGTTTCAATCTAGGGTACCAGCTATCTCCGTTCCAAATTTTATCCAAATCTTTTCAGTCGTTTCAGCGTGAAGGAGGAACAAACATACACACTCACTCACATCGTCACATCGTCACAAACTTTCGCATTTTATAATATTAGTAGGAAGTAGGATAGGATGGCATTCCATTTTTTTTCAATCATACTTATCTTTTCATACTAAATTTTTCAAAATTTCTGCGAACAATGTCGTAAATTGGTTCTGTGAGTTTTCCGTTGTTAGTGTTGGTGGTGTTACTTATTATTCAATCACAAGGAACACATTCTTAAAAGAAAAACTCAAAAATTATTTAAATTAAGCAAATGTTATTATTTTGCCCGGATTCGATTCCCGGTTATGTATGTTTTTTTTATAAAAATTTAATGCCATTTTTATGAATTCTAAAATCGATGCCATGGTTCCTAAGAACAGATGTCATAAGTCATTTATTCCTCGCTTTCATGTGTACATTGGATCTTACAAGCTAATAAATTGCCCAACATGAAACCTGTAACAGGGCACTGCAACAAAACTTAACCTAGTAATGCGATTGACCAGCTAACTATTATTATTATATACTTGACAACTTATTTATTCATTTTAATTTTAATCACTATACTATCATATCATTGCTTGTTTTAATCTACCACTCGAAATTTAAAATTACTTTCATGCTTTGGATTAAGTACCTAATATTATTTACACTCACAATTTCCCCTGTTTGTCACAGATTCCCCTGTCTCTTATAGTTTTAACTTCTTTCTACTGAACCATTTGGATTGATCACCCTGTATATTATACTTGATGCTTTCTCTTTCTAAAAGGCCAATGCCCAGGAGTGGGTGCAAAAATAAGCAGGAATTTTAGTTAAGTATTTATTATTAGATAGTTTTATTTCTTTTCACCTATTTCACAAATTCGTGTGAAAGAAAGAGATGTTGAATTGCATTTTTTGTGCGACTGAGATGCAATGACTGAAATGTGAATGCGAAATATGAAGCTTAACATAATTCCATTTTACTAACTTATGTTATGGAACAATAGTTGTAAGTAGTTTTAAGTAGATTGTTTTTTTATTACAAGCTTTTTATTAACTGACCTGGGCCCTATTTCATATGATTTACAATTGTCAGTGACAGGTAATAGGTGACTAGTCGACAATTCGATAATTGAATGTTTCATAAAATTTTACCACTGAAAGATAGAATAAGGAATAGTGTGATAAGGGAACGTGCTGGTGTGAAAGAAGATATAGTGACTAGGATAGAAAAAAGTATGCTTAGTTGGTTTGGTCACGTAGAGAGGATGGATGAAAGAAGATTAACTAAACAGATTTATATGGGGAGTGTGAATGGGTGCGTTGGGAGGGGAAGGCCTAGGCGGACGTTCCATGATCAAATTAGGGACGTTTTGGAAAAAGGCCAGGTCAAGAGTACCCGAAACCGACGAGCATGTATGAAGAGATTGATGAATGTGGACGAAGCGAAAGAGGTATGTCAGGATCGTAGCAAGTGGAACAAAGTAGTCTCTGCCTACCCCTGTGGGAAAGAGGCGTGACGATATGTATGTATGTGTATGTATAAAATTTTGGGCTTGACATATTTGTAATCGGAAAAATCGACAAGTTTGTCAAATTGTCATGACAATGAGACAATTTGTCGTAGATTTTCTGACAATTTTCTTTTATAAAACGCAATATTGACAATTTAAAATTACAAACCTGTCAAACCAACCAACTTGACATTGTCGGCGACGTGTGACCATTCGAAACGCAATGCGCATTCAATATGAAGCCAACCGGCGTAGCCTCTCGTCGAGTTTGTATTGTGAACAGAATTGTCACTTGTCGTTGTCGCCGACAACTGTCGCCTTGCGGAAGGTTTGTTGTTTGGGTCAAATCTTGGAACTCAAAGACTTGAAATTAGGCACAGCTATGTAAGATGGGTGACAATGCAAGTACAGTCAGCAAAATAGCTTGTATTAAAAAGGTTTTTTTTTTTAACAAAATCTTATTTTAAGATAATTTTGTTCCACATAATTTCACATTTCATGAAAACTGCAACTAGATTATTCCTAAATTCCTATTTTCTGTTCGCTGTACTTGAGTATTGAGTAATTATGACAGGAAATTTAGAATGACGATTTTTATTTTAATATTTGGAATGATTAATGATTAGGTAACATAGAACGCATGGGCTTGTTATTTTAGTATGTAAATTGTTTAGTTACAAAATGTACAAAGCATTTTTAGACCTGCAATGGTAGAACTGACTTAAAATTTGGTATACTTTTTTTGAACAAAAATCTAGTCTCTGATTCTCATTTCTGAAGAAGGTAAAAGAAAGACTCAGTTCGATGCAGCTAAAATAAGTTAGTATTACGATCTTATTGAATAGCTTTATTTTATTATTAAATTATAAGCTATGTAAAAATAGAGAATTCATTTCAATAACACATCACTGATTTCATTTTAAATTAATTTATTACATAAAAATAACCATCAATTTTTACAAAGATTCCTAGCTAGATGTTAAAGCTAAAAAGTATTTTAACGTTTCCCTAATTATTTTTTTTATCAACAAATGTGTCCTTTATTTATAAGTTTTACATACTTAATAGTTTTATGGTGGAGTTCCTATAAGCAAATTAGCTACGGTGAATTATTTTCAAAATAAAATTGTGCCAAATAAATAATTAATTATCTGCAACATACGGCTTACCTAGTTATTGTAGTGTGGCGTCAAAGAGGTTAATACTTCACTTTTTATTTATTTACTAGCTTTTGCCCGCGACTTCGTCCGCGTAGACTCATTTATTGACAAAATAGCTTTTGCCCGTGGCTTTGCTCGCGTGTACCAGGAGTATTTCAATCCCGTTTTTCCCCGTTAGCGTAAGAATTTCGGGAAATGCTCTCTTAATGTTCCTCTACACTCTTCAAGCAACCTACATACCAAATTTCAGCTTTCTACAATTCTACGACCAGTAAAACGAAAAATCCCGTTTTTTCCCGTTCCCGTGGGAATTTTGGGAAATTATCTCTTATAGCTTCTCTATACCTACTCCCCAAGGAACCAACTTGCCAAATTTCAGCTTTCTACGACCAGTAAAACGAAAAATCCCGTTTTTTCCCGTTCCCGTGGGAATTTTTTATTAATATTCGAATTTTTCTCGCCGTAAAAACCATCTTTGAACTTCAAATAACATTTAAAAAAAAGAATTGGCCAAATTGGTCCAGGCGTTGTTGAGTTATGCGCTTAACAACACATTTCGCGATTCATTTTTATATTATAGATTTAAACCAATAAGTGCGAAAGATACAGCAGTGGTGTTCCTAGCCGCTATTGAGAACCACCTACCATGGTATGGTATTAGTATGTTACTTGACCTCTCTGAGTGTGGGTTAACTTTTTTATTGCTATAAACTCTGGATGAAATCGTAGGCAAAAATCAATACTACTCAAACATTTCTAGTTTATCTGCGGAACAACACTAACATTGAATTTTAAATCAAGAATCAATTTCTGTAAGAGTAAGCAAATTCTATAAATTTGAAACCTTTTTGTTTCAAATCTCGCTGCACTGTAGAAACACTAGATGCGTTTTAAATGTATTCCCAGCACATAGAATTTAATAATTATTAATATAAATTCTGTTCTCATTATTGTTTTAAGAAGTAGATATAACTATTTAATGTCTATGTTAAATTAAGTACTTACGAGGCTAAATGAATCATGTACATGCGTCATGCAAATGTTACCGTATTTTCTTTAGTGTCTGCATCATATACCTCAAATCTTACCTAGCTAGTTTAATATTGCAGATAGAACTATACTATGCTGAGTTAGTATCCAATAAGTAGGTAGTTAAGATCTCATATTTTGCCTCATCTGATCATGTTTGCAATTTCAATAAGACGAAACTATGAAAAGTTCCAATTTCACTCGAATGTTAGTATATGAATGCTGTTAGTGTGAGCGAAACCGGACGTTTGGAATTTCGAGTTTCAAGCTAGGTACTTCGTTTAGTCATAATAACATTGTAACCGTAAAGTTATATTTTAATTTAGCTAATTATTTATTTGTAAGTTATTTTTTATTTAAGCTATTATGTATAATGCACTGAAATGAAATTCATGATTCAAATTAAGATAGTGACCTATTGCCAATGCTTACAATAAATTAAGTCTTAAAATAGAATTTAGTTTGTATTTCTCAATTAGATACATAAATATAGAGGTAGGTACATCTACATTTATTGCAAATAAATCAAGTGAAAAGTAATAAACTTATTTTTATTTCGACACAAATATGTAGATACAGTCTTCTTCTTCTTCTTCTTTTAATAATATGGCCCCATCGATCGATGCGATGATTTCGCCAATGTCAAAGTAAAAAATACAGTAAGTATTCAAAAATCTTGTGACATAAAAATGTCGGCAACGTTGTACGGTAGAACACGGTCAAACGACCCCCTCCCCCCCTGTCGGGCTCTTAGCCAACGGACAATGATATCCCACGGAGACCGCCAGGAAATCATTAACCGAAGCCCAGGGTGCACCGGACCAAGCACTGCTCTTCCCCTCGGACGGATCCAAAAACGAACCGCAGCTCTTGACCACACGCGAAGGTAACCCGACTCGCACCCCTGTAGATACAGTCGCGGGCATAAATATCGATACAGCCATTATGTCAAATGTATGTGTCACCGACCTTATTGCTTGTGACAGAAAGGTGTATAGATGTTTTTGACGTCTTGGTAACGTAGGTACATATTTATGCCTTTGACTGTACATCAACCCTCCGTAAAATTGTCGTATTGGATGTAATTTATCACAATTAATTACAGCGAACGAAATTATTATGTCGCTTTCCGTAAAAAGGGTAAAAACCCATTATGCCCAAAAAACAAATAAATAGGCTACCTACATATCCGTAAATTGAGACCAATTCCGCTGGAGTAATACGTTTCATGTCCACAAATTTAGAAGTGGCATAATGGGAAAAAGGGTTAAGTGTTAATCCGGGGTCTGTGGATTTCCCGCCAATTGTACCCGGGACGGATTATCTCTATGCCCCGCTAATTCCGGCGACGCCAAAAGGAGCCGTTTTCCCATAATAACATCCACCCTGGGCGCTCTACGAGCCCTATTCAAATCGGTGAATTAATGTGTATTGAAATCTGTGCCGTTTTAAAATTTAAAAAGTGGGAGATTTTTTCGCTCGGTTTTATTCGGGGTCTAAAAGAATTTAAAGGGTTGATTAACATGCTTTTTGGGTTGTACTTGATTTAAAAGGTGTATTTAATGATTGAAGCTTGAGAATCTGCAGCCGATCTCCAGCTGATGATCAAAGTAAGTAATAAGTAAATTTACGCTGGAGATGATGAGAATGATGAGATAAAACCGTAAAGGTTCCTAGTATGCGATTTTGAGAGGTTGCAAGGGGGTAAAAATTAAAAAAAAGCAATTCAAAAGTTTATTCTGCAAATAGGTTCGCCAAAGGGCTCTTTTACATGTCTGTTTTTGAAACTACACCAGCGCATCGCAGTGCACCGCAGCTATAATCTCTGGATCTACTGAACCGATTTTGAAAGTTCTTTTGGCAATAGAAAGCCACGTTTATATAGAGGTATAGACTGGAACTTGGCACACTGAAGATATCGTTTTACTGGTTGGATTCTACTGGGGGTTATTCCGAAATTTGAAGTGCGTACCTATCATAATATCATCCCTCTCTCCAGTTAATGCCTCTCTAGAGGAACAGGACAACACGAACATCGACTTCGGATTGCTCTCCGCAGCAAAAGAAAGCTAAAAATCAGTGCCAAAACTGTCGTAAAAGCCAATTTCTTTCAACTTAACACCCCGCTTTGTTGCTCAAAAAGGGAATTTCCAGTACGCAATTCCATACCGCCTCCCATTTATCAGTAACATGTGAAATTACATTTGCTAAGAAGCTCGGAAGGGAGTCGTATATCACCGTCGCTTAGAGCATTGAACCAGCCGGAGATGACAAAATGTCCCACATTTCTAGGCCCCTGTTTCAACAACGCTCGTAGTCGCTGACAAGTGACGTTTCTGTTTACATTACAAACTCGACAAAAATCCACGCGGGTTGGCTTCATATTGACTAATTGACTACGCATTGCAATGCGAACTGTCACTTTTCACCGACTATTGTCGATCGATGAAATAGGGCCTGACCCTCTAGTCACACGAACGAACTCAATTACTATAGAATAATTGGCAGCGCCACTTGCGGATCGAATCGGCAACAAAGTATTATCATAGTACCTATTTGACATTTTAACGCAAACGCTTTCGAGACTGTGTTCTGTGACAGAAAACTTACACTAAGCATGCTGAACGACCCTTGTAGAACTTCATCCTTGAATTTTGACTTGAATTATTTCATCGAGTCTTAGGGCCTGTTCCACGACTCCATAACTGTCAGTTATCTATGATGACGTCTCTGTCTGTTTCGTAGTAATAAATAGAGACGGACTGAGTTAACGAGTGGTGAAACAGGCCGTTAGTGTCCAGCGACTTTTGGCGTTAATTAAGTTACGGTTAAGGTGGCAGTGAAATTTCATGACGAACAAGGAGTTTTGAACATACCTTTATGTATATTAACATATGGAGAGTTCTCTTGCATTGTTAATTTCGTAGCTTTATTTTGCTCTGCGACTTTATGTCTTCGACTGTTTTTAGATAGGTCGGTGCGCTGGGCACCTCCAGTTGGTTAAATGCTGCAAGCGTAACGTCGCGGTTACCTTTGTTTTTCTTATTCCGCGGTGATTCAAACGACTTTTATACGATAATGTGTGAGCTTATTACGGAACTCTTATAGGAGTCTTTTAGGGGCATGCTTCAGTGAACGCTTATAAGTTTTATAAGGAAAGTTTATGACGGTTAATTCGGTTATTAAGTACTCTTCGCTGGTATGTTACGAGTTGGATACTTAAGTGGTTTCGCTGGCTGTTGAAAGGCTTTCTCAAGTGATTTTCGTTTTTAACCAATTAAATAAAGATGGAGGTTCTATATTAGGGTGCGACCAAACCGCCGCGTATACGCAGTGACGTGTCGTATGCGTTACGTTTTCTCACCTTATAAAAGTCTATTTATATATACCTCAATTTATAAAAGGCGACAAAAATCCGGATTTATCCGGTTATTTCGGATTAATCCCTAGCCGCGAACATGTTTGTTTTAATTTATAAACAGTCTTTATTTTACCTTAGAATGTCTTATTTTTTATTAATGGTTATGTGTACCATTTGGCTATATAATAAATGACATTTTAATAAGTGACCATGTAAAAAAAACAAACGTTGAGTTGGCAATCGTGAGTTTGGAAAATGAAACTAATAATTTTAACAAGTTGCCATAATGATCATTCGGCAAAATGAAATTCGGCCAAACGTTGGTTGGGAAGTGAAATTCGGCAATAAAATTTTCGGCAAATCAATAGAGAACCCCCTACCACCCGCGATAATAATCTTGATGCTTTAGATTTCTATATTTTACTTTAGTTCTTATGAAGGGACGCTATTATAAAAACCGGTGGAGCGAGGGCGTCTGTAGACCGACCATTTAAACGAGTCCCCGCCCGCGCGGTGCAGAGAGGTGCGGGCGGCAGGCGCACTACCCGCCCGCACGGCTCTCGGTCGGTTCTCTATTGATTTATCTATTTATTGGTTTTTATAATAGCGTCCCTTCATAAGAACTAAACTAAAATATAGAAATCTAAAGCATCAAGATTATTATCGCGGGTGGTAGAGCCTTGTGCAAGCTCCGTCCGGATCGCTACCACCATCTTACTCGCTAATCCTACCGCTAAGCAGCAGTGCTTACACTGCTGTGTTCTGGTGTGGAGAGTTCTAAGACAGCCGGGGAAATTACGGGCACAAGAGGCATTTCATCTAAGTCCTCTAGGTTGGCAACGCGTCTGCAACCCCTCCGGGGTTGCGGGTGTCTATGGGCAGTGGTGATTGCTTACCATCAGGTGACCCACTTGCTCGTTTGCCTTCCTATTCACATAAAAAAAAATTATTCAACTCTTAATGAACACAAAATATTTACCTTGCATCTAGTTTCCATAGTAATTGAGACGTTTACGTGAACGCGTTCGAGACGTTTTTATATGCGAAAACTTACACTAGAGGCTCTGTATCGTGTTAAAAACTTTCAAATATCTGACGAAGGCCATAATTTAACCTATTACGGACACAGCCTTGTCTAAGTTAGCTTTATAGCGTGTGCTGCCCGCTTCAGATAAAACGAATGAGAACTTACGCCTTGGGTCTTTACAAAGAAGTCGTGTTGAAGCTGCAACTTTTATGAAATACGACACGATTGCGTGAAGACATGACTTGTATAAAGTATGATATTACCTTCCGTGCTGTTTGGGGAGCAGAGAAAAAGCAGAATGTACTAGCACTCTTGCCGCGAAGATCGTAAAAAATTAGCGGAAGTTTTAAGAATCTTGTAATAGGCGATGCTGCTAATGCAACCCATCACTATTTTGATTCCCTTTTAACTTATACAGGCTGTTACAAAACTACCCGTAAAGCCGAAAGGAGGTTAAATGTGACCTTATAATATTTACAATATTTATGAACAAAAGTATGGTTTCCTGAGATGACAGTTTACTAGGGTTGACAATATTTTTGGCTTTGATATTTTACGGGGTATTTTGTAACACGTTGTATAACCCACAATCATTCTAAACACGGCCTTTAGGTCTCGATACCTTGAGCTCTATCTACCCCGTAAAGGATAAAGACGTGGCGTATGTTTATACAGGGTGTATCAGATAGCCCCTAACAATAATCAACTGGGGTATATAACCATAGCTATAGAAGCTAAAAAAAATAAAAAAAAAAAATTGGAGTAAAAAAAAAATATGTTTTCTATAGGAATGATTGCAGTTTCACATAATTCCCCCACTAAGTTAATACTACCATTCCTATAGAAAATATAAAAAAAAAATTTACTCCAATTTTTTTTTTAAATATTTTATTAGCTAATGTAGCTATGGTTATATAGTTACCCCAGTTGATTATTGTTAGGGGCTATCTGATACACCCTGTAGGTATGTATGATTCTTATTATACGTCCATCTTAAACCTATTAATGGACTCAGGCTTCTTTTCAGAATGCTCACACGTGGAGCTAGTGTGATGGAATTTCCTCTAGCGTGGCAGGTGTCTATGAGTGGTGAACACTTACCATCACGTGGCCCACTTGCTAGTTTGGCTTCCACGTCGTATATGTATATAAAAAAAAAAAACTAAACCATAGAAGTCACACCCGTGATGTCCACAAGGCCTAGTGGAATTTTTAAGGGATCTAAAAGCCGTGGTGTCCAAATTTTGGATCCCTTTCTTATATTTTTTTGTATCCGGGGATTCAAATAGTGGAGCCTAGCTAAGTTGCCATCACGGCTTCTCTCAAAATTTTTTGCAAAACAACTTTTTTTTTTATCTATAAGAGGGGGCAAACGAGCAGACACTTTTTTTTTTTAACTTGACATTTTTAAGGTTAGGTCATAACTACAAAATTACTACTATTTGAAAAGTCTAACCTGGCAACATTAATCCAATCAACCAATCAATGGTTGAGGTTTTAATCAATGTTGCTACTTTAGACGTAAAATTATTATTTGTAGCTCTGTTGCGAGAAAAGGGCCACTGGTCGGTATTAAAAAGAAGTCTAGGTCTTTGATAATTAACAAATAAAATATCTGGTCGGTATTAAAAAGAAGTCTAGGTCTTTGTTAATTAACAAATAAAGTATCCAATACCGCAGCGTGTAATAGGACCGGAGTTCACTTAACGTTACGTTCTAGTGCCATCAATGTTCTTAACTAAGTGGGTGTCGGGCGGTATCTGGAAAAATGGGATCTTGGGTCGTTGCCCTTGTCTTAGATTATGTTCGACGATTTGTTTGAAATTACGTGTGGTTTAGGTAGATATTATTATTTACTAGCTTTTCGTCCGTGTAGAATTTGACTTACGAACTAATGTTGATAGTATATTTCTGCAATAATTATTTATTTTGAGACTCCAGGCAGCTACGACCTTCAACACGTTTATCGTTATCCCGCGGGAACTATGCAATTTTCCGGGATGAAAAGTAGCCTATGTTATAATCTAGGGTACTAGCTATCTTCGTTCCAATTTTTTTCCAAATCCGTCCAGTATTTTAGCGTAAAGAAGGGACAAACACACACACACACTCACACACATCGTCACAAACTTTCGCATTTATAATATTAAACTTCTCTACGATATGTCTAACCCCACCACCTGTTCAATTCATCATCATCATCATCATAACTATGATGAGCGAAAGACGTCCACTGCTGGACATATGCCTCCCCCGCGGCTCTCCACTCGGACCGGTCCTGTGCCTTCCGCATCCACCGCGATCCCGAGATCCTGATCTGGTCGTCGCTCCATCTTGTTCAATTATTTCAGATTATTTTTAAGACATTGTGTATATTTGCATCTGACTGTACGACCAACCAAGTTGTCTGTTTGGCAAAATGTCTGCTGGCTGTTAGACGAGGGGGGAGGGGGTCGGTGACACTTTAATTATCTGTAGTGTCCGCCGTTACAAGACGTACTTAGACGAACAAGGTACTAAGCTAAGACGAAACCAGACTTCGGATATATATGCAGGGTGTTCGTTATAATTAAGCATCGGATGGATTGCTAGCAATAATGTGGACAAGACTAAAAGAAATATTAATTTGTTATCCAATTAATTAATCTTACTTGAAATAAATAAATAAAATAAATCTCTGGGCCAAATACGAACTTGTCAGGTTTTGTAATGTAGATATAATGTGATTTCAAATTAAATTATTGTGCTTTTTTACGAAATGGTAAATCCACGGAGCTTAGAAATTTGAATCCCCACCGAAACATACTGCTGCTTGGCGGCAGGATAAGCGAATCCGAACAATAATAAGATTAGGTACTTACTCAGTACCTATGTATGAAAATCTACCTAAACTCCATCGTTGCTACAAAAAATTAAAGATTCTTATTCATATTAATATTCAGCAATCAGTAACAGGTTTTTGGACTATAAATTTAGTAATGGATGATATTTCCGCGAACTGTTTCTGTGCCCTTTATTAAATTTGAAATCGCATCAATCGTTTACTGTTCAGCGTTCATAGCCTGTCGTAAAAGACTGAGGAATAAAACGAACCTAAATTGGGACGCCGTTCTGTGTTTTTCATGTTTCATTTAAGATTTTAAACGGCCATTTTTAATCACAGGCACTTTATTCACTTTAACTTGTAAGTGGATGAATGGATGTAATGTTATTGTAACTAATTAACTACAAAAATGTACCAAAATCAACCCTAGCTTAGATGTTATGGCTCACAGTAGTTTGTTTAGTGGGAAGTACCTAGTAGTAGTATTGATGGGATTAGTAGGTAGGTTTGTAACCAGTAGGATGAATGACAATGTATGTAAATGCAGCAAGAAGGCTTGTATTTAATACAGAAAAACATTATGTGCATTAATGTACTTAACAGAAAAATCAAGTTACTTTTGCATTTATAATAAACATTGGTTGGGAAATAGTTGGCAAATAGGTAGGGAAATAGTGAGGAAAGTAGCTGCTATACGAAGGTAGGCATTTGAAAATAACTACATACCAACTGTAAAGTACGCTAAAAATAAATGTTTCATCAAATTAAATGCAAAACCCGGCAGTGGGATTAAACAGATGTTCATTTGACTAATGCATTGGATTAGTTGAATTAAATGTTCCACTTCAAGGACTTCAGGGAATTGAATTGGTCCATTCTTTTAACGAAATTCTTGATGGAAATTAACAAAAGGCCGTGTCAATCTTTAGAGTTGGTATACGGAGGGTATGCGTCTTTTGTTTTTCATCATCATCATCATCATCATCATGTCTGCCAGGCGACGTCCTTTGCTGGACATAGGCCTTCCCCAAGGCTCTCCGCCGACGATCACTTTTGTGCCACCGCAAGTTGTTCATTGTGCCGTTCTTAAGAAAGGAAGGGCTTTGTTCAACAAAAGTGGATAATGTGGATATGTCTTTGTTTTTGGATTTTTATAAGCGTTCTAGTTTTCAGTGTCGTTCAGAAATTTGACAATGAATTTCTTATGAAAAACCTAATGGCGGTGCTCACTTATCAGCGGTACGAAAGGTAATGAAGTCAGAAAGAAATAGCAATAATGTTATAGACCTACCGCTTTACTGAGTCCTCGCTTCGGGTACAGGGGCGCGGGGTAGGCTGATAAAGGGAACCGAGAGCGCGCGGCACTACCCGCCCGCACCTCTCTCGGCCCCCTTTGTCGCCTACCACCTACACAGTACAGTTAAGCGGTCAGTCTGAAATAATAACAATAATAGCTGAATTAAACCAACTTAACACCTTCGACGAGTGCATACTCAAATGAATAATGTAAATCGCATCCAGGACCGAGTTTGCTCTAATTAGCAAAAACTGGACGCATGTTAATTAACACGATTGTATCGCATGCACTTTACAATGCTTGTACTAGTTATTGAGCTCTGGAATTAGACTAATTAATTCTAGATTAAGAGTATAGAGGCGACAGAATTTGAACACAATGGAAAATCTTAGCCACAAAAACGTTTTTTTTTTCACAAACTAACGTCGAATTGGGCTGAGATTGACTTGAAATTTGGAATTTGGATAGGTCAACATTTTGTCAAATAAAATTGAAAAATGCACATTTAAGGTGGCTTAAATTTTTTCACCTCACTTGCTCGAAAGAGCTGTCTTTCTCCTTAAAAATCTGCGTGGAAAAGAGCTTTTTCCCCTCTTGGGTGGAAAAGGTTTTTGAAATTCGAACGCCGCGCTGACCACCATTCCACCACGACCACGACCACCACCACCTCACCACCTACTCATATACTCAAGTTATTAGAAATTAGAAATTCTTCCATCCACCATTTTTCTCGCTGTAGTGAGGTGAAAAATTGTGTGTTTCGCTCGGCAGCAAAGTTTGTTCAGTGTCTCGTGCCTTGAAACCCTCGCGATGCTCAGGATTCTTCTTTTGAACCACTCGCTTCGCTCGTGGTTCAATCATAGAATCCTTCGCTAGCTCGAGTTTCAATACAGGCACTCGCGCCAAACAAAAACTTTGCAGGCTTGCATAACAAATAACTATTATGACTACTTAATAATTATGACCAGTGAAAATTATGGGACACAAAGAGAACTTAAATATACTTATCATATAAGTACTGAAGAGCAAAAATAACTTAAAAATTCTATTAAAAGTGACCCGTTTTTTTTTGCTCTTGAGTATAGTTTTTAATGCTGCAGGGAAAGTCAAATAAAAGCTTTTACAGATGTTTGTCGCATCTGTTCACTAAAATCATCGATGTGCATTGAAAACGTTCCCGAACGTGGCATTAATCAGGTTTACATTCGTCGGATATTTCGGTACAATCAGGCTTAATTAGTGACATGTAAGTATATCGTTAGTACACTTAAAATGGTAAACTGTTGGTACGGAAATAAAACAACGTCATTTAGAGGTAATTAAGCTTCCATCCTGTGTCCTTATCGGTCCGTTTGTTAAAGCCAAATTTTCTTTGAATGCACTGAACTGTTTATGTTTCAATTTCTGTAGCAACTCAAACACAGACGTGTACCTAATGAAAAAAAAACAGTAAAATAAAACATCATACTGGCAGGGCACAGATAAATAAAAAAAAACTAATGATTCGAATTTAGAATTCGATGCCAAAAACAAGTGTCGTTGCCAATCCGGTCACGTTTCGCACATACGCGGCCATTTTGACTGTTATTTTTTTAATTGAATTGAATTTGACGCGCAGCAATTTTTCTGCGCCAGCCAGTACGATATTTTTTAACGACACTGATTTCAAACATCCGTGTTCCGTGGTGAGTTGAACCCACACAATTTTATATTTTTGTTATAACTCATACATAACCTGAATTTATGTATATTTGTTAAGAACTCGCTAATTTTATTCGTACTGTACAAAAAGGGACCCTTTAATGGTAACAGAGTTCGTAAAAACGCGAATAGGTACCCAAAGAATTAAAAATCTCTTAGGTACTTACAGCAAAATAAATAGAATAACTAGCATTGCTTTAGCTACTGTTGCTGCCACAACAATTGCAGGATAACTGTCAGTTGATTCTGTAGAGACGTGCGCTAAAAGGGTATCCGCACACTAGAACCTATCGTACAAGGATCGTTATGACATTTACAAAAAAATATTCTCTGGTAAAATTGTGTTTTGCCCGCAGATTTGCTCTCGTAAACATTTTTTTTTTCGTAAAAGCAAGCGTACAAACAAGCGTCAAAGCAAATATTCAATCAAACAAGCAAGCGTATAAGTAATTATGAAAGCAAGCAAGCGCAGTCCTGCAAAAATGTTTAAGCGAGCATGAAATAAAACATGCAAGGAATATTGCAAGTCAGCATGTAAACCAACAATTAGCTATGCAATCAAACATACAACTAAGAGTCAATTAACCATGCAAGCGATTAAGAATACAAAGTATCTAGGCAAGCATGCAAGCAAAAGCTTATAAACAGTGACACGCATTTTTAAGCCATCACACGCAAATTTATCCACTTACATTCCATGAGTTCTTAGAATGACATTCGGTTTGTCTTGTTGTTTCCTTCACTCGGCCGATTCAAGTATCAAACCCATAAGAGTGAGTGAGACAAGACAAACTCGAATGGCATTCGAAGTGCTCACGGACTGTAGGTACCTACTACGGATCTTAAAACGGGCTATCTTTGGTACTAGACTCCATTAAGTACAGGGGCCTTACAATGACGTCTTAAAGAGATTCAATTCCGACCCAGTTCAGATTTTAGCTGTTATTTTTGTACGCAACCGACAGCCAGCGAACCTTAACTGAATCGGAATTGACTCGTATTAAGACGTCATGGTAAGGCCCCAGATCTTGACAGTATGCTCACAATAGAATACAAATACTCTTTATTGAACACCACAAATCAGTAGGTACAAAACAATACAGAAACAAAGAGTACCACCACCACCACACACCACAGCTCACCTCACCTGTATACACTAGACAGTGACTGTTGCTTTGTGACGGGACGGTAACGGCCATAGTTACGGTACGTTACGGTACGATACGTTACGCTATGGTTCGCGAAGTGGACAATAACCTTTATAGAAACTGTGCGGCTCAGCCGATATTGGAGATTATGGGAGACGTTTGTCTCAGGATAGGAAGGCTACATACAATGTTATATAGTCTATCAACCATGGTACTAGGCAATCTTTGTACAGTATCTCCGTAACATCAAACTTTTTTCTTTTTTTTTGCGATAGGAGGAAAACCTGCATGCGGGTCACCTAGAAATCCATCTCTGCCACCCGTGGTGACACACAGCATAAGGGTGTGTTACTGGTGCCGCCAACCGTGCGTGTAAAAGGTTCCAAGAGAAACGAACGGTTGTGAACTGCTAACTGTTTCTTATGGTGGTGATAGTGGAATAGCTAGCCACGTATAAGTGCCGGCACGTAAGTCTAGCGATGACCTTGTATGCGCAGAAGTATAAAATACGGTATCCGTGGGTGCGCAGATCCCCTCCCCGTGACTCGTCATCGCTAGACTTACGTGCCGGCACATATACGGATTTGTCTGTTGGATCTGCCAGACAGACGGGTATCTGGCGGACACATCCGTCAATGTGTGGCGCGAAATCTTAGAAATATACACAGTTTTGTCCGCCGGGTATCTGTCCGCTGACTGCTCAAAACCAACGGTCAGCGGACAGATACCCGGTGGACAAATCTGCGTCTATTTCTCGCCACACATTAACAGATGTGTCCGCCAGACACATCTGTCAGGCAGATCCAACGGACAAATCCGTACGTGTGTGGCTAGCTAATGAAAATCGGTTACTAATGGTACGATGTCCACCCAGAATGTCACTTCAATTTTCAACTTTGAAGGTTATTTCGAAGTATTTTGTTAAATTGTTACGTGCATTTAACACGCACCTATCTTGAGACGAATAACCATCTATATTCAGAATGAAGTGACATTTTCTCGAACACTCGAAGACCTTTTAATTCACCCCCAACGGCACATAATAGGCGGGCTGTCAGTTCCCGCGTTAGTAAAAGAAAGGCATGAAGAAAGGTCTGATTTCACAGTCGAGGCCACTGACGAGGGTCAATTCGCTGCCCACTCCATTACGGAATCTTCAGTAAACGGGAACGTATTTGTAACCAGTTAGTTAATGTAACTGGGGAAAGATAGACCTATAAATTGTGTGCAATTTAGTAACTTAATTGCAACATACCTTTTAAAAATGGTACAGAATTATGCCTGCTGGGGCGTCATCATCATCTCCTATATAAGTCCCACTACTGGGCACAGGCCTCCTCACACAATGAGAGTTGTCTGTTATTACGAGCGATATGATGAGTGCCCGTGGGTGGTGCTCACTTACGATCAGGTGACCCGATTGATTGAAAATAAATAGCATCGGTCCGCCAGTGCAGCGACTGTTGGTTATCTTCACGTCTTCTTCACGAAGACGTGAAGACGTGCCATGAAGATGACGTTGTCACGTTCAACTATCGTCAGTAAACCGACTTTACAGACAACCGATTTTTTTTGTACTGACTGTACTTTTTGTTGACTGTAGTTGCATTGTCATCCGTCCTAGCTAATGTGAACCAAATTTCAAGTCAATCGGACCAAAGAGACGGTCCTGGCTGGAGCACCAGAATTTTACTGCCAGATTGCCACAGTATTGTCATCTGACTTACACAAGTATTCAAAATTTCAGCTCAATCGGATGAAGATATCTGCTTCAAAATTGAGTCGCCAGAAACCACCCGGACAAACATAAGTACACACAACATACGTACGTTGCAAGTTAATATATAAGGCTTGTAATAAAACCGTGAGTCGTGAAAAACAAGTGAGTATCCCTAGTAACCCGCACATGATTCTCACGACTCGCTCTGATGAAAATCAAACATTACAGATACGCGTACTTCCAATTACCGCGTCCTATTTACCATGTACAAGTATCTAGTATTTGCTTGTGCAAGTACCTAGTATTTACTCACAAGTGCCGCGTGTTACGGTAAGCAAATAATAATTAAAATTTTAATCCCAAGTGACTTATGCGTTGGCTTTTCTATGCCGGGAAGTATTTGATTGATTAAAGTGTTGTGTTTCTCAGTAAATTCACTAATTACGTACAATCAGGACTTAAGGCGGAACCACATTATTAACACGCGACGCGACCCGACGCAATGAATGTATGCGCGTGGCGTCGCGTCGGATGTTCATAGTGTGGTTCTGGTCATAGAAAATAATACAATTTGATTCGACTCAACACGCGTCGCGTTGCGTCGGGTCGCGTCGCGTGTTAATAATGTGGTTCCGCCTTTTAATAATTTTGGATTAGTGGATTCAGGCATTCACTATAAACTTTGTTTCTACACTTCTCGCGGTAATTAAATTCCGAAAAGTTACAATTTTACAAGTGTAAACTGGCAATACTGCCCCAATCAACCAATCAGTGGTTGGGATTTGGCCAATGTTGCTAGTTAAGACTTGTAAAATTGCTGTATCTTCGAAAAACGGGCCACTGGTGTTGCTATTAACCGTGTTTCATTAAAAAGTTAAAAAAGTCGTTACAAACCGTGTCCCGCCGATTCCTAAAGAGCACCGTTTCTTGAATATAATAACGAAGTATTCTTTCATCTCGTCACCTAAATGGATTAACTTTAACGAAGAGTTTTCTTTCATTCCTCAGTTTTTAATTGAGTTCTTATTATTTTTTCGCACAGCTCCTTGTTTTTTCGGTCTCATAAAGGAACCAAGAAACTGTTACAGCGAAGTTCTGCTTAATATTTTAGTGAAATGAGTTAAAGATTCTCGGAGTTGTTTGGAATGATAGTCTGTTAAAGGTCAAAGTTTTTGGAGAAAAGAAATTAATATATTGTGTAGACACTATCAAATGAATCCAGAAATTTACTTCTTGATTTTTTTTATATTTTTTTTTACGGTTTTACCGTTAGAAATTGAAATCAGCTACACCACCCATACCAAAAAAAAAGTAAAAGTACCTGCTATGAGTGAAGCGAACAAAGTAACGAAGAAAATTAACTTCAGTTGCAGCCATACTTTATGTTATGACATAAGCTAAGTGTAGGCTTAATACATAGTCAGCTCAGAATTGATACATATGTTTTTTATACTAAAAGGAAGGTAAACGAGCAAGTGTGTCACCTGATCGTAAGTGATCACCACTGCCCATGAATACCCGCAACACCAAAAAATTGCAGATGAGTTAGGTACCAACCTCTGGCTAAGATGAAATACCTCTTGTGCCTGTAATTTCCCCGACTGTCCAACTCTTCACACCGAACACAACAGTGCAGCAGTGCATATGGATGCATAGGCGGTTAACACAGAAGTTTTTCCAAAAATAACCTAACCTAAAAATTTCATTTTAGATACAAACTTTTTGTTGACTGTACTTGCATTGTCATCCGTCCTACATAATGTGAACCAAATTTCAAGTCAATCGGACCAACCGTTAAAGAGTTCCCACCTGCGGAGACGGTCCTGGCTAGACCACCAGGATTCTACTACCAGATTATTGTATTGTCATCTGACTTAGACAAGTATGCAAAACTTCAGCTCAATCAGATGAAGATATCTGCTTCAAAATTGAGTCGCCAGATTCCACCCGGACAAACATAATATTACACAGTCCAGTCACCAGCATAAATAAGTGATCATTTTTGTACCTTGTCGCTTTCAGACGTTACATGATTTCGTATGGTTTTTCAAACATGTCTAAAGTGACAAGGTGATCACTTATTTATGCTGGTGACTGTACTAACTAGCCAATCGTACTTCAGCAATCCATCTGCCAGAAGAGAGTTCTTACTGTTGTGACCTCTCCCCACAGTCCCCACACGATAAACTATAACTAGGTACATACATACGTATGTATATACGTTGCCAGTTTATATAAAGCTTGTAATAACTTGTTATAATAAAAAAGCCGTTGTAGCCTAAAAAGCCGTGGTAGCCTAGTGGTTTGACATATTTTATGTGGCCTCTTAAGCAGAGGGTTGTGGGTTCGAATCCCGGGCTCGCACCTCTGAGATTTTCGGAATTTATGTGCGATATCCCTGGCGATATCTCATTTGAAATTTGCCATGAGCTTTTCGGTGAAGGAAAACATCGCGAGGAAACCGGCACACAACTGCGAAGCAATTCAATGGTGCGTGTGAAGGTCCCAATCCGCACTGGGCCCGCGTGGGAACTATAGCCCAAGCCCCTCTCATTCTGAGAGGAGGCCTGTGCCCAGCAGTGGGACGTATATAGGCTGGAGATACAGCTAGATAATAATAATGCTTTAATTTAATCTTAAAAGCAATCAGGGCAATATGATTTCATATTGGCGGTGGGATGCGGTTCGATGTTATTCCAGTGTCGCGGAGCGTACCGAAAATACAATTCATCGCAGCCTGCGGGGCATTGGAAGCCAACAACGGTGCAAGGGAGTCACTTATCCCATCGAGGCGAAAATTTTAGGAATCACAGGCGATGCAACCAATCTCTATTTAGATTTACCTTTCTACTTATACACCCACTGAATGTGGCCTGGTCTTACCTTAGGCTCTGTCTAACCCGTAAGGGATAAAGACATGTTTATGGCTATCCCCCTGGAACTATGCTATTTTCCAGGATAAAAGTAGCCTATGTTTTAATCTAGGGTAGCAGCTATCTCCGTTCCAAATTTTATCCAAATCCGTCCATTCGTTTTAACGTGAAGAAGGAACAAACATACACACTCACTCACCCACATCGTCACATCGTCACATCGTCACATCGTCACATCGTCACATCGTCACATCATCACATCGTCACAAACTTTCGCATTTATAATATTAGTAGGATTTGGATAGGTACATGCGTGCTTGCTGGGGGAGGCCTATATACCCAAGTAACATTTTGGCCCTATAACTTGGGGTTACGTAGCAAAAATGTCGAGTAAACGTCCTATAAAGGTTTTAGCTGTACCTGTTTGTCGTATAAAAGCGTTTGTTGATACTTTCTTGCTCTATAAGGTATATAACCAAATAGTCCTATTAGCTGACATTTTGACATTTGGCTGACATGATGATGATGCTGTGCATGATTAAATACTTATACATTCTTAGTCCAATGTCTTAGCTACCTACAGAATGAAAAAACCGCATCCAAATCGGTCCATGCGCTTCAGAGCTACGATGCCTCAGACAGACAGACACACATACACATCGACGTCAAACTTAAAGCAAACACCCCTCTCTTTGCCTCGGGGGTTAAAAATAGGACAGGGAGCGAGTAGTTCTTAATTAAGTCCTTGCGGGATTGTGTCACAAAAGCAATCTCTTCCACTACCTCTGCTAACTGCACTCGTCCGAGCTGCAGTTAAGCAAAGTTCATTACGCGGTAGATAAAGGGGACTTAAGTGCCGCTTATGGCTCTTAAGGTGAGGATGCACTTAAATGAATTCATTTAAGTAGTCTATTATAATTTATATGATTCCCCTTTCCACCTATACTGTCTACCCCGTAAGACATAGACGTGATTTGTGTATGTGTGTATGTATATGTAAATGGGCATTCTATTTAACTATTATTAAGATAAATATGTAGGTATAACTCTTTACTGTACATAAAACATATTAAACAAAAAACACCAAACTAAATAAACAACTTAAAAACTAAACCAAACTTAACCTAAGCTAAGCTAAGCTAAGCTAAGTTAAGCTTAAACTTAAACTTTAACTAAATAACTTAAAGTACTTCCATGCTAGTTTGGGAGCAAAGAAAAAACAGAATGTATGCCAGCCATCTTCTTCCTGCGCACATGGTAAAAGTAAAAGCCCATCTGTCATCATCATCATCATCATCATCATATCAGCCGAAAGACGTCCACCGCTGGACATAGGCCTCCCCCAAGGCTCTCCACTGGGACCGGTCCTGTGCCTTCCGCATCCACCGCGATCCCGCGATCCTGATCAGGTCGTCGCTCCATCGTGTCTGTCATCATGGGCGAAACTTATCTGTGCGGGAAGAGAAGAAACTCATTAAAAAACTAAAAATACCGAACATCACTAGTGTAGTAAAGATATTACAGAAGTTGGACTAATTTTTCTTACAAAAGAAAGTTAAGTCGACTGTACCTTTATAGCGTTCTCGTTAAAAACTTCGCTTCGTCTTAACTGGTTAATAATGTAATGTTACAGGGCTGGAACTGCAGACTGTTAAAATTACATTTTGAGTCACATTAACAAATTAATAAGGAAAGCTACTACAGTTACAAAGACCTAGCCTAGTCGTTATGTGAAAGATATTTTGTCAAGTAGTATTCTTACTATGGTCAGTATGGTCCTTGTAAAGTAAATTACTACATTATTATTTTAATTTTAGTTTTTCGTCGCGACAAATGTCTCTCACGCAGTATCAAGTTTGTCTATTGCTATTGATGCTCCCACAATCAACAAAACGACAAAAATTCACGTCGCATGTGACACTTCTATCAACAAAGTGGTCTCGCACATGTGACTTTTTGACACTTCAAACAGATGGTGTGGGAGCGCAGTAATACCTAATTCGCTTCGAGTCGATTGTTAATAAAAAAACTTGCACTAAGAATAATTTAATTGAATTCGGAATCAATTTAGATTGAACTTGAGCGAGCGAGTACAAACTAAAGTGTTCCTATTTGAAGTTATAGTTGGCGCGAATTTCCATCGAACTGTTTTACCAAGATGTTATCAAGTTTCTCTAGTGCTTCGCCCTTGAAGAGTTTAGGATGGTTCGCCAAATTTTAGTGAGTAAATTGGACTGTTCACTAATCGCGTTATTTGCTTCTTTTAACTTAATATTGATCACTTTCACAGTCATTTGGCGAACCGACAAGACAAAAACTATTGATATTGTATTTATAACGGCCTGTCTTAATTCGACTCCGAACCAAAGTTAGATCGATCGCTGTCAGAACCATACTATACTTCATTTAATTTAGAATGAGAAACCACAATAACATTGTATTGCGGCTGGTCAACTATTTCTTACCTAGCAAACAGTACAGTGCAATAGTTTGGCAGCCGCAAAATAACATTGTTTTAATGCCACTTTATTTGCGTGGCGTCAATTATTACTCTAGTACAAATCGTAAAGAGATTACAGTTTACGAGCCGCAATATAATGTTTTTGTGGTATCTCATCCTAAATTAAATGAAGTATAGAAGTGTCAAAAATGACAGCTAAAAATCGGAATTGAATCGTAATAGACGTCACTTTTTTTTCTTTTTTAGGGTCATCATCATCATCATCAGCCTATATTCGTCCACTGCTGGACATAGGCCTCTCCCATGGCACGCCACTGAGCACGATCCTCGGCCACTCTCATCCAGCTCTTGCCAGCCGCCTTGCGAAGATCCTCGCTCCACCGAGTTTGAGGACGTCCTACGCTACGTTTGCCGATCCGTGGTCTCCACTCGAGAACTCGTCTACCCCAACGGTTATCGGTTCTTCGGGTTAGATGACCGGCCCATTGCCACTTCAGCGTGCTAATGCGATGGGCTATGTCGATAACTTTGGTTCTCTGTCGGATCACTTCGTTACGAATTCGATCTTTTAGAGAAACTCCGAGCATAGCTCTTTCCATAGCACGCTGAGCAACTTTAAATTTGTGGACCAGCCCTACAGTGAGTGTCCATGTTTCGGCACCGTATGTCATGACGGGTAGGACGCACTGGTTAAAGACTTTCGTCTTTAAACTCTGTGGAATTGGCGATGTGAAGACTTGACGCAGTTTCCCATACGCTGCCCATCCCAGCTGTATTCTTCTCTTGGCCTCTTTCTCGAAGTTGTTTCTACCTAATTGCAAAGTTTGCCCGAGGTAAACATACTCCTTAACCACCTCGAGGATATTGCCTTGAACTGCAATTGGTTCCGGACTTACATGTTCATTGAACATAACCTTGGTTTTATCCAGGTTCATCCGAAGACCAACGCGTTGGGAAGAATCAGCTAGGCCATTCAACATATGTTGCAAATCTTGCAGCGTTTCCGCCACGAGCTTTTTTAGGGTGCCGTACCTCAAAAGGAAAAAACGGAACCCTTATAGGATCACTTTGTTGTCCGTCCGTCCGTCTGTCAAGACCCTTTTTCTCAGGAACGCGTGGAGGCAGCTTGATAAAGCTGAAAGTTATATCAAATACTTAGGTCCACTGCCCCTTGGAGCTGTGAAAAAATCAAACGTCTAAGCCAACGCAATCAAAAGATACAACCGTTTATGCCGCAAATTTCCGCAACTCTCAAGGGAAGCAAAACCTACAGGGTACTTCCCGTGGACGCAGAATCTTGAAATTTGGTATGAAGGTAGGTATTATGACACAGATTAATGAATAATTGCGAAAACCGTAAACATTTATGTATGTCTGTACATATCAGTGACTAATATAAAGTGACCCCACACTGCGTACATTTTGCTTTGGAGCAGGGCTCTGCTTACACTGGTGTATAGATATTTATAGATAATGAAATGATACGGAACCCTCGGTGCGCGAGTGCGACTCGCACTTGGCCGGTTTTTTAATGGCTTTCACCCTTGCTTTAGTTTAGCAAGGCGTATTTTGCCAATGTCGACGTAGTGACATTGGGCAATTCCAAAAATAGTGGCACCTTAACCTGTCATTTAGTTTTTGAATAGAAACTATGCTCAATTTGTCGTTTTTTGAAAAAATAAAAATGTTCACAGGTATATACCAATCAAATACACAAAGGCCAGGCCTTTTTTTTTTAATATAAATTTAACAATTTAATAAAAAAAAATAGAAAGTGCCAGTTTTTACTGTAACCTGCCTTGTCCAAACGCGACACTCTTCGAGTTTTGGTTCTTTACTTTATTCATTTACGATACTATGTTAAAAAAATACTATGCTATATGACAACAAGATTATAACGTTATTAAAAATATAGTGCACGGATTTTTTATATCATTTTTAAACAACAATATCCATGCCCGAAATTTGTCCAGCGATATTTTCACTGTTACCTGTGTGTTCACTGTACAGGGTCTCACTGACACACAGATAATCATTTGTAGACATAAATCACGGCAAAACATTCAGTCAATATCCATCTAACCGCCTAGCTAAGCGTTTGCGACCATACGAATGTAGTTTTGTGGCGACAAGTGATCGAAGGCGGGAATCTGGAGTTTGTAACAGGTATGGTAACTTTAGCTTGTCTCGCTTATTTCCCGAAATTGGTATGGAACGATTTTTATATATGTACTTAAAATGTCCTATATACTCATATCTTGTCACAATGAGAATGCGGCATTGATATTATTAATGGTTTTTAAGTAATCGTCTAGTATACCTACTTTTCACTGTAACCTGTGTCACTTTCACATGTAATCAATATACAGGTTAACGTGACCATAAGCAGGTTAAAGTGATAAATAATATTGAGTGGCAATTACGAATTAGTTATTCGGTTATCTTAGTACCTAAAGTTAACAATAACGTGGAAATAATGATTTGTGTTTGAGTGGAGTCGTCTTTATAATAATATTTATAAAAAAAATACCTCAGGTCCAGTGCTTCACACGAATGTTAAAAGATGGTGATGTGATTCATCGGTCAAACGGATCTTCACTACTTAACTTACTATCATTAACTTCTCTACTTAATTTTAAACGTTTCAATTATTCATACATTCATCAAAAATTCACCCTATCATATTCACTCTTTTCATGGCGTCCACAACTTCCATACCTATCTCATTTTCCTCACTTTTTTCACTCAGTCTCCGGCATGAGCCGGTACTTGCACTGATTCTTCTACTCTTTCAATCAAGCTTTCATATTATTCCTTCCATATCTATAGCACACAGTCTTCTCCTTTTACAATACTTCCATCTTGGCTTCTGATCTCACTCAGCCCCGACTCCCGAGGCTGTATTTTTACGTATTCTTCATCTTACTATTTGCATTTTTTGATTAGCCTTTTTGGCTAACCAATTCGCACCACCAGTTGCACTTCAGCATTCATCCATACGTTCCTCTCCTTTCTCCCTTTTCCTCTTTCGCACACCCCACACATCTCAGTAGCAACACTCACAATTCCTTCCTTAAATGCATCCCATACCTTTCCTATCTAACATCAATCAATCATCATATCAGCCGAAAGACGTCCACTGCTGGACATAGGCCTCTCCCAAGGCTCTCCTTTTGGACCGGTCCTGTGCCTCCCGCATCCACCGAGATCCTGCGATCCTGATCAGCGGCTCGGTAGCGTTCGGGTTCGGGAAGCTTCGCAGTGTCTTTTCGTCCAAATTACCGCAGTGTTTGAAGTCAAAAGTCTTTGACCAGTGTGTGTTGCCAGTGATGACATATGGATCTGAGACATGGGCGCTAACGATGGGCCTCATAAGGAAGTTTAAGGTCACTCATAGGGCTATAGAGAGGGCTATGCTCGGGGTTTCTCTGCGAGATAGAACCAGAAATGATGATATCCGCAGTAGAAGAGGTGCGGAGCGACGAGCTCGTTGCCGTTGCTCATCGGCACAGAGGGGGTGGAAAAAGTCCACAAGTTTACATACCTCGGTAGTGTAGTGTCGGAAACAGGAGGGACCGAAGAGGACATCACTTCGAGAATTGCCAAGGGGAGAGCAACCTTCGCGCAGCTCCGTCCTGTATGGCAATCGCGGAAACTGACTAGGAGAGTCAAGCTCAAGATATTCCGGTCCAATGTGAAAACCGTATTGCTGTACGGATGTGAGACGTGGAAGGTCACGAAAGACATCTCGCGCTGGCTCCAGGTCTTCATCAACCGCTGCCTACGCCGTATCCTCGGTGTATACTGGCCCGAGAAAATCTCCAACCCGAACCTGTGGGAACGTTGCGGCGAGACGCCGATCGACCAGCAGATCAAACGTCGCAAGTGGAGCTGGATCGGCCTCACGCTCCGAAGGGAGCCCGATCACATCCCGAAGCAGGCCCTAGACTGGAATCCACAAGGAAAACGGAAACGTGGCCGTTCTAAACAATCCTGGCGGCGAACGGTCATCGCCGAGGCGGCTTCCATTGGCAAAACTTGGAGCGAAATGAAACGCGAAGCTCAAGACCGAACGGGATGGCGCGGCACTATGGATGCCCTCTGCCCCACATGGGGGACATAGGATCACAATGATGCAGTAGAACTAAGGTTATGGTTAAAGAACTTTATTTCTCAAAGAAATTTACATTTCACTTATTTAGAGGTTACCGAGTACCGACATAGCCCGAAGAATTGCGAACTGAAGTGGCAGTGGGCGTGGCACATTGCTCGCAGAACCGATGGCCGATGGGGTCAGAAGGTCCTCAAATGGCGTCCGTGGACCGGGAGACGAGCTGTCGGTAGGCCTCCGACAAGATGGAGCGACGACACACAATATGCCTCATCTAAATCACGAAATCGATCCCTTAACCCATTCTTGTACTTTCCCTTACATTCTTGTCTTGCAGATTCTCCACTTTTATTCGCTCTAGGACACTAGACTAGACGGCTGTTTGACCCAGTGCCATCATCATTTAAACAGACCACTGATTCGGCATATCACTAGGTGGTGGTCTGTATGGATGCTGACACCGCGATATGCGCGCGTGTCCCTGACTTTCTTTCCCAATCTTTCATCTACTATTACAAAATTTATCATACTCTTCAAACCTCCTTTCTCCCTCGTATACATAATGGATCTTTTTATGTGCAAACATAGTGTTCGACACACAAGATTCTATTCCAAATACACCTCAAGTACACTTTTTTCCATTTTCATTCATTCTTTCATCACCAAACGCTCTTTCATATCCCCTATGCTGTCTTCCTACCCATCCGTTAAAATCACCTAACATGATAATCCGAAAGGATCCGAAAGGATTATCATGTTAGGTAGTATAATGAGAATTATACTTGCAATTATTCAGAGCATCTCCCACTCTATCCACGAACTTGCCTCGTTCGGTTTTATCTTTACAGACCCACTTGATCCTACGTCTGTCGGTGCATACACATCAAGGATGTAGATACGGAAGTGAGCCCAACCTCTTTTTTCTAACCCAAACAAACCTGGGACTCGCACACTAACACACTCACACACTCAGCCATTCTTGCGGAAAGTATGACACCAACTCCCTGACAGCCTCGATTGGCACCAGACCAATATGCCCTGTAGGGTCCATGTTCGGTGGTGTCATATTTTCCGCTTGGTCTCAGTCACACACACAAACATTCAAACATTCAAAGTAGCGAAGCGGCTCTCCGTAGCCCACTTCTCGTCCCCGTGGTGAACGAGACGTGACGGGTTGCGAACCTCGTTGCCGCCATCCTGGGCATCATTTGTTTCATAAATGGAATCATTTCTTACCCACGAGAAGCTAGGGAACAAAATGTCCATCCTGGCAGAGCTGGCATGCCAGGATAAGGCAGCCTTTAACTGGGGTCGCCTGGTCCCCAAGGTTAATTGAACGCTTACCACTAGGCACGCCTCTTCTAGACACGCATCTCTCGGCACGGCAGACCTTAGATTGGCGGACAGGCAAAGGAAAACGGAGAGGTAGGATAGAAGGGTGAAATGGGATTAGTAGGATATGGTTTGAAGGCATACTATAGCAACGGAAGACTGATGAAGCGACCGTAGTAGCTAAAGGAGGCCGGGGTCGCATACCCGTGTACTAAATCACAAAATGCCGGACAGGCATATCCTCTTATCTACTCTTTCGTAGATAACCTAGAAAAATTAACTTTAACTTGTATTGTTTTCTCTACTAACCTGTCCAATGTAACTTTAACCTGTATCCCCAAAACTTCAACAAGCTTCAATTTCTATATTTTTATGAATATTGTGGTGCCTTTTACAAATATGCCCCAATTGTAATATTTTAAAAATATTTTTCATACTCCGTTGGTAAAAAAGACCCATTTTATTTTGACAAAAAACTTTAACCTGTCGGTGCCACTATTTTTGGAACTGCCCCATTACACACGTGAGGAGATTGTTCGGTTTACATAATTTTGATTTTGGGGGAGGAGCAGACAGGAAACCTAAAACAAACAACACATGTTATGGACGGTACAGACAGCACAGAACGTTTTTACATTTTTTTTTCTGGCAAGGTGCTAGAATTCTCATTACTTTACAAGTCCGTCTCCAATCTATAGCTCGCCTTAACCTCTGTAGATAAAGGAACGCAATTAATGGAATGGCCGGAGGCTAGTGCAGCCTCATTACGATCGAAAAGGGATGGCTGTGATAAAATTTCATATAAAAGTAATTCAATGGTAACTATGCAATGGACCGATTGGAACCCCTTTAAAAACTTCCAGTTTTTTAACGTTCGGTACTTCAAAGGGAAAAAGGATGCTTAGAGGGTCACATCTGTTATGATCCTTTTTTAACCCCCGACGTAAAAAAAGGGGTGTTATAAGTTTGTTGTCGATGTCTATGTGTGTTCATATGTATCTGTCTGTGGCTCAAACGCATGAACCGATTTCGTCCATTTTATTTTCATTCGAAAGCCTGCTTCTTTCCGGTGGTTTTAAGCTATGTTTGGTAAAAATCGGTCCAGTAGTTTGGAAAGTATCAGCTCTTTTGCAAAAATAGTTTTTATAAAAATAACTTAATTTGTATCTATCTTGTTCTACATTCTTACAAAATTTCTTTATACCTAAATCTAAGTTAACAAATAGGTCTGGAACTCTGGACTAGGAAATCCTGTGTTTTAGGCTATAAGAGCTAGGCTTTTAAATAAATATACAATCACCAGGGAAAAAGAAGTAAGATTTCAAACTTACACTAAGGCCCAATTGCACAGTTCAGTCAGAGTTAGGTTAGGTTTAGGTTAGGTTTGACAGTTCATTACATTTTCACACTACTTAGCCCCGGTCCCCGTGTAAGTGGCCGTAAGACAAACAGAAGTTCGTACCCACCGTACCGTTTTGTCACAAACCGTTTGGAGTATTTTAACTTAATTTGTAGTTTTTCTAAATCTGTTTTTGTGGCAATAAATTGTTTTTTTCTTTTTTTCTTTCTTTCGTTTCACATCTCAAAGCTCATTACATTCCATGACAGCTAAGTAGCCTAAGTATAATGTTGTCTTACAAGTTTTACGACCTCTTTTACACCTCCAGGAGTAAGTATAACGGGACTCGCGTATGTTTACGACACGTCACCATTACAAGGATCAGTCTGTATAACAACTAGAGTTGGGCTTTATTTACGATGCAACCTGTAGAACTAGACACAATTGAAATACAGGGGTGAAGTTATTTACAATGTGGCATAAACCGTGGTAGATGGGGGTGGTAGAGCCTTGTGCAAGGTTCGTCCGGATCGCTTTCGCCATCGAAGTGAATGCTTGCGGTTTTGTAAGTCGATGGATGACAGGATATCAAGTGTTCCAATCTGAAAGTCTTATTGTTTTTTTATTGGAAATGTTATTGTGTAATTTTATTGGAAATGTTATTATTTAATTTATTGTAAATTGTTATTGTTCATTGTTTAATTTAATGTATAGTCTTGTAGTTGGTTATATCATTTTTCATGGTGCATTAGTTTGTAAGCCTGTAATGCCATGTAATTTTTATTTTTAAATAAATATATCTTACTCGCTAATCTTGCCGCCAAGCAGCAGTTCTCGCGCTACTGTGTTCATATCGCTCGTTCCTACCGTGTGTCAATGTTATCACAATTTTACCTACCTACACAGTTTTAAACAATAAACTTTTCTTATATCTTTCTTATTTCTCTTTTCCCGCCGAGGTATGATAGTGCTTTTCTCAAACCGTTTCCAATGAGGAGGCAAACTAGAAGCTTGAGGCAGATGTCGCCCCCAGCGACTGTACCTTGTTTACGTTTCGTGTCAAATGCCTGGTTGCGATTTTATGAGTTACTAGCTGTTGCCAGCGACTTCGTCTGCAAAGAATTCGTTTATCGCTATCCCGCGGGAACTACGCAATTTTCCGGGATAAAAAGTAGCCTATGTGCTATTCCAGACTTTTCTCTACCTATGTGCCGAATTTTATCCAGATTCGTTGGGCCGTTCTGGCGTGATTGAGTAACAAACAAACAAACATCCATCCATCCATCCATCCATCCATACTTTCGCATTTATAATATTAGTTAGATTTCTGCGATTTAACTGGCAAAATGTACTCTTTTATGACTGTGCGTGAACTTCAAGCTGAGCTTTGGAGGAGACATGCATCGATGGCTGGTAAAAAGGCTGATTTGATAAAAAAGTAACCACTTCAAATATTTAAGGTTATGTTCCGTATTTCTATTTTAATTTGAATTCTGGAGGCGTATGTGCAGTTCTTTCTTTTAGGCTAGAGGCGTATGATCGGAACCAAAACTCTGGTGCTGAATTAGATGTCCAAAAAGACCTTTTATATAATTGTCCACACTCGGATTCTTTGAAAGACGTGAACGCCGATTCACCTATTCCAAACATCAGCAAACAAGAAATACAAGAATCGTCTTTGAAATGCAGTGAACACAAACGTGCTATATCACTTGCTTGAAAGTTTTTAATACGTAAAGCATTTTCCCATTGTTTTCTGCGCTTTGGGTCATTAGGAAATAGATGAACTCCCCTGTTTTTACAGTTTAGCGCGCTACATTGAGGCATCTTTGAATAAAATGCAAAAGTTTTAAACTATTCATAAAAAATGTACTGGATTTGACAGTTCTTATGTCATAACAAGGTACAGTCGCTTATGCGCCATCTGACGGGATAAAATGTCAGTTTTCCTCCCAATTCTTCTATGCAGCTAATCCGGGTGTAAAAAAAAACGCAGTAGGCATGTACCAGTTGCTTCCCGCGCAGATGGTAAAAGCCCATCGAGGGAATGGGCGGAAATCTTAGGAATAATGTTATAGGCGATGCGGCTAGCAACCCATCACTATTTTTGATTCCTTTTTGATTCCACCTGCCCGCAATCTCTTTTTACCCTATGCTCTGTCTCCCCGTAAGGGATAAATACGTGATTTATGTATGTATGTATGTTTGAGTAAAACTTTCAACATGAAACTAAAAAAAAAAGAATAAAGAAAAAAAAAATGAGAAAAGTTTTTCATTCCGCGGAAAGTACGTGAAGCCATTGAAATAAGTCGGTATCCCAATTTTAATCGTGACAGCGGATGGTCGGTGCCCCCCAGTTGGAAAACTGTTTTAAATATTGACCAAACGGTGAGTGTGAGCGAACCTTTACAAAGTGACGTGACCAGTGTTGTGTGCTGCCCTACTTTAGACTATAATAAAAATGAGGGTAGTTGTGCGCCGATGTCAGCTGCGCCGAGTAGCCGCGCGAGCAGAGCGTTGGCGCGCAGTGTTCGTTTCGCTGCCGCCGGGGCGAGCGCTCCCTGATGAAGGGCTTCGAAATAGTCCGAAACAATTGTCGGAGCAATTCTTCGGCTTTTATACGTGAGTTATCCGTTGTGTTGTAATTAGTAGTACATAAAGCAAATGTTTGTCGTAATCACGTAGCTACAACATTTTGCCCCGGACACGCCGCCGCCGGTCTCCCGGGACGTTCCGTGAATTAGATAGCCCGGATCGTTGCCAGGATAGGCAATACAAGTAAAAGCTAATTAGGCAGCCGCAGTTGATTAAAGTTAATTACAAATCAGAGGAAGGTAGTGCGAAGTAGTTATAATGCCTATATATTTTCGTTTTCCTATCGAGGGAGCAGGCAAAAATCTTAGGAATAATAATTATAAGCAATGCGGCTAGCAACCCATCACTATTTTGATTCCCCTTTCCACCTGTACGCCAACAATCACGCTATCATGCTTATCAAGCTTTTAGGTCTTGTTACCTTAGGCTCTGTCTACCCTGTATCGATATAGACGTGATTTGTGCAGCAAAAAACCGCAGCACCACGGTGTGACAAGTGTTCATGTTTGGTGGTGTTTACGTTGCTGTCAGCTGCCACTTGCTCGTTTATTTCATTATATCATAAGAAACTTAGTTCAATTGCTCGGCGAAATTAGATAGCACTTATTTTACTTACCTATTTATTATAGCTCAAGCCCTCTCATCCTGAGAGGTGGCTTAGGTCCTGCAATCGGACATATGTAGGCTGGAAATGATGATGATTATCTGTACGATGTGAAGCATATTATAAACCAGCTTCACTTTATGTTTTACAGAACGTCATCTTTACGTCTTTAGCGTTCCGTACCTCAAAAGGAAAAAACGGAACCCTTATAGGATCACTTTGTTGTCCGTCCGTCTGTCAAGACCCTTTTTTAACCGACTTCAAAAAAAAAAGGAGGAGGTTCTCAATTCGGTTGTATTTTTTTTTATGTTTGTTACTTCAGAACTCCGTCAGTTGTGGATCGATTTGGAAAATTCTTTTTTTGTTGGATAGGGAATACTTCCAGTTTGGTCCCATTGCCACCAAATCAAGATCTGGCAATGGGATCCTGGAGAAATCGAGGGCAACCTTCAAATTTTATAAGCACACCTATAGCGATTTTAACATTTTTGACACCAAATCAAGTATTTATATTCAAAAAGTATAATTTGGTGCACTGGACCTGATGAAGAAGACTGCTGATGGCCAACGGAACTCGCAAAAACTAAGTAATGCTCGCGCGGCTATAAGTGATCTCGATTTATATAGATAAGCAACTAAGAAGAAGAGGCTTTAAGCTGATGATTTTTTTCGAACTGATCTGATGCTGAAGCCAACGGAACTCTGTTATAAAACAATGTAACTAAGCCGTGTTTGGGCTTAATGGAATCGTTGTGAGATGCACTTTGGCTACAACCACTAAAAAGTGAGAAATAAAGTGAGCACGTATACCGTGTTTTGCATATTTTTTAGAAACTTCTAACGGTTAGGAATATTTAGAAGATACTTTTAAGTACCTAATATTTAGTAAATAGTGATGAACAGATTGCATTAGAGCTTAGAGCGTATTAATCGTGGTCCCACTGTTTTAAAAATTCTCACTAGGAATAATAAAATTAGGTTAGGTTCGTTAGGTATCTTCAAATGCCCGAAGGGCAAACCACATAGAAATAGGTTCCGTCGACCTTATGGTGGAGTGTAATTCGACATTTTTATAACAGTGGGACCACAAGTCCCTAGCGGGTATTAGGTTTATACATACATACATACATACATACCGTCACGCCTCTTTCCCACAGGGGTAGGTAGAGACTACTTTGTTCCACTTGCTACGATCCTGACATACCTACCTCTTTCGCTTCATCTACATAAATTGGTGTTAAAAATTGGATAAATTACAAAACAATTCACTAAAAAGCGTGAAAAAAAAATTTAAAATAAAAAATAGAACCGCCTTCAATTCGCTACTTTAAAAATGTCAAATTAAAATTATTTTTCGGTAAGTGCTACCTAATTATTTATATTGTGTGAAGTCGGTGCCTCAGCTCAAATAGTTCCAAGCCGAATATACTTATAGGTACTATAATAGGCAGATAGACTAGGTCCACTTCTGCCACGCTTATCACACATAAATATAACAGTGGCGCGGACTGAGGCACCGACTTCACACAATATAAATAATAGGTAGCACTTACCGAAAAATAATTTTAATTTGACATTTTTAAAGTAGCGAATTGAAGGCGGTTCTATTTTTTATTTTAATTTTTTTTTCTCAGGAACGCGTGGAGGTATCAAGCTGAAATTTATATCAAATACTCAGGTCTATTGCCCCTTAGAACTGTGAAAAAATCAAACTTCTAAACCAACGTAATCAAAAGATACAGCCGTTTATGCTTCGATCATGATCGAAGCGTTTATGCCGCAAATTTCCGCAACTCTCAAGGGAATCAAAACCTACAGGGTACTGCCCGTGAACGCAGAATCTTGAAATTTGGTATGAAGGTAGGTCTTTTAGCACAGATTAAGGAATACCTAATTGCGAAACCCGTTTATATGTATGTATGTCTGTATATATCAGTGACCAATATAAAGTGACCCCACACTGCGTACATTTTGCTTTGGAGCAGGGCTCTGCTTACCCTGGTTTATAGATATTTATAGATTGATACGGAACCCTCGGTGGGCGAGTCCGATTCGCACTTGGCCGGTTTTTTAGCCTTACCATGACGTCTTAATGCGATTCAATTGCAAAAGTTGAAGAATCGATCGCTGTCAGATCCATAGAGGCACTAGAAAACTCAAAAATGACAGCTAAAGAATCGGAATTGAATTATAAGACGTCATGGTAAGGCCCCTGATCTGACAGAAGTTGATCTGCGGAAAGCTAAGTATTTTATGTTTTTCATCAGAGCTATTTTTAACCGACTTAAAAAAAAGGAGGAGGTTCTCAATTCGGTTGTGTTTTTTTCAATTTTTTCTCTTCACAAAACCCTTAAGAGGGTGCATCCCTACTGAGCTGGCAACGTCACAACGAACGACGAAAACGAAGTGCACTACAGACGCACATTTGAAACTTTCATTCAATTTCTGTGAAATAATCGCAGAAAATCACCAAAAATGCGACGTTGCCAGCTCAGTAGCGATACACCCTCTTAATATTACAGACGTAAAATGGAATAAGCCTTAAAATACATGAATCCGTAAGTCCGTAACACAATACCAACAATCATTTAAATTATTTCTTCGAATTGCGAAGGAAAATATAAACTGTGGTAATTTAAGTTTCGTAACAAAATAGATTAAAACAACCATGACAATAACATTCCTTCAATTTGGCAAGGATCCATCTCTTAAAAACAATATGAGAGGTTAAAACACCCATCTAGCTGAAATAGGTACTAGAAATATCTTGGAAGAGAGTGGATATGTATGGTCGGCCAAATAAAGTAATTGGCCAGTATATAGTCAAAGCTTGTATTAAAAATTTAACTTTTTAAAGTGTTCTAAACTGTTTTAACTGCCCGAAGAATTGCGAAACTACAGTGGCAGTGGGCGGGGCACATTGCTCGGAGGACCGATGGCCGATGGGGTCAGAAGGTTCTCGAATGGCATCCGCAGACCGGGAGACGAGCTGTCGGTAGGCCTCCAACAATATGGAGCGACGACCTGATTAAGATCGCGGGATCGCGGTGGATGCGGAAGGCACAGGACCAGTCCGAGTGGAGAGCCTTGGGGGAGGCTTATGTCCAGCAGTGGACGTCTTTCGGCTGATATGATGATGATGATGAAACTGTTTTAAAGTGTTGGCTTCGCTGCCGCTGGGGCGAGCGCTCCAAGAGGAAGGACTGCGAATAGCCCGAAACATGTCGCGCATCACTCTACTTTTATATGTGAGTTATCCGTTTCTGTAATTATGATAGTCTCACGGTAGTTTCGTGTTGAAAAACTTTTTGTGTTACATAAACTTTTGTGTTAAAAGATAGCCCCTAGGCTATCTTTTAACCCTTTATTTCGCAAGTTGCACCAAGTGTAGTCAATTCGAGCCTCATTAGATTCTTGTTAAACGAACAAAAATAATTAAAAGAATACAGAAAGACCATCTTAAAGTATGTCGGTTATCAACAACATGCTGCGAAATAAAGGGTAAATCACACAATAGTTCTTCGTTAGTCCGGTGTGACTTTATGTCCTACTAGCTTAACAGGTAATCGGCTGGTTAATCGACTATAACGGCATCCATGTGGCCAAACAATATGTGGCCAGACAAGAGCCATCTATTCAACAGGTTCCCTTGTTCCCCATACCCTGTTTGCTTTGAAAGGCAGAAATTGATTGCCATAATACACAGTGTTATAAAATAAAGTCATCTCTGTTCGCGATAAACTCAAAAGGTTTTCGCCAATACATAGAATGATTCACATTACATATGTACGTACTTACGGACGTATGTAAGTAAGTAAGTACATACATACCAGCACGACTCTTTCCCAGAGGGGTAGGCGGAGACTACTTTGTTCCACTTGCTATAAACGATCCTGACATACGAGTACTTCTTTCGCTTCATCCACATTCATCAATATCACCATTCATTCACATTCATAAACACTATAATAACCCGGTTTTATTTTGTTAACGAGTTGAACAGTTTAATTTGTAGTCTTTACAGTTTTCTGAACGTACGTTGAAGTGGCAATGGGCAGGCCACATCGCTCGTAGAACAGACAACCGTTGGGGGAGAAAAGTTCTCGAGTGGCGACCGCGAACCGGAAGACGCAGTGTTGGCAGGCCTCCCACTAGGTGGACTGACGACATCGTAAAAGTTGCGGGAAACTGGTGGATGCAGGTGGCGACTTTTCGTTCATTATGGTGTGCTAAGGAGGAGGCCTTTGTTCAACAGTGGACGTCTTTAGGCTGATGATGATGATGAAGATGATGACAGTTTTCTGAAAGAAGTGGGGCGCCATCTTCGTGAGAGAGGTGTTGACCCTCGCTCCGGGTCGTTCCTGGTGCAAAGGTTGTCCATCGCGGTACAACGTGGTACCTGAATGCTGCGAGTGCGTGATGGGCACCTTTGCGCCAGGTATGACGCGGGGCGGATTGTTTGACTGATTGTTTTTATTTATTGTATTTTTTAATTTAATTTATACGTGACATCTGTTTATTATTGTAATTTGATATTATTCTTGACATGGTAATTTGTATTAATAGAAACTTAATTTTATAATAATTTACTTAGTTATTATGCTGAAATTTAATATTGCACACCATATGATTACGGTCATGTACCATATTATTATAAATTTTACCATCTACTCTTTCTGTACCCGTTATCAAGCAATAAATGGATTATTATTATTATTATATACCTAAAATAAATGTAAACTATTTTATTGAATCAGGCGTTACTTTGCGGAGGTCCATTTCAATACATAAACAAAAATAAACTACTAAACTACTACTACTTTTTAAATATAAACTACTTTACAGTATCTCTTAATCTTATCTGCTTTCTGTTATTTCACGTGGGAGTCAAGATAGCCAAAGTTGAGAGCTAATCTGTAGTTTCTACTAACTTTGCTAATGGAAAGGTTATTGATTATTGGGCGTGGGTGTAAATGCAAAAGTCTTGCGAGTGTCTTGTAAGTGTGTCTTTCAAAAGAGAATAATTTTCTTCTTTCTTTCTTTCAAAAGTCAGCTACTAATAACAATCTATCAAGAGTATGCGTACACTATTCCATAATGATGCAGCGTGACCTTTATTTAGTTCAGTGGACCGACACTAATTTGAGACAATGCCTGTGATAATATTATACTGACGAGCAAATAAAGCAAATTTCATTAACCATAACATAGGATGCATCTTAAATTTTCATTTAAAATTTAATTTTGTTAATTATTGTCTCAGAGTTTCCATGGTTTCACTCAATCTAACTAATCTAACTAATATTATAAATGCGAAAGTATGGATGGATGGATGTATGTATGTATGTTTGTTTGTTACTCAATCACGCCAGAACGGCCCAAGGGATCTGGATGAAATTCGGCACATAGATAGAGAAAAGTCTGGAATAGCACAAAGGCTACTTTTTATCCCGGAAAATTGCGTAGTTCCCGCGTAATAGCGATAAACGAATTCTTTGCAGACGAAGTCGCTGGCAACAGCTAGTTATTATATAAGTATCGTCGTAACCTAAATCCAAATATCGTACATTTATGTACAGTCGCCAAGAAATAATTTTTTTTTATAGCCTACCTATTATAGTGTCCACTGCTGGGCAAAGGCCTCCCCTTCTTTCTGCCACTCGTCCCTGTCCAATGCATGCTCCTGCCACCCTTTTCGATATGCATCCAAATCGTCCCGCCATCTCCTCTTTGGACAAGGGAAATTAGAAAAACCAAGCAAAAACACAAACAGAAATGCTCTTCCTTTTACTGGTCTTTTACATCTGAGATGACAAAAACCAAATCAATTAGAAAAAATATAAAAAAGTATCAAATGTAAGGAGTTCGCGACACTGAGAGCTAAGAGCATACCCTATACTATACTATATGCATACATACATAAATCACGTCTTTATTCCTTACGGGGTTGACAGAGCCTAAGGTAACAAGACCTAAAGGCCACGTCAAGCTCATCAAGGGCATGGGCGAAAATCTTAGGAATCATTTCACCTATACGCCCACAATCATGCTAAACGTGGCCTTTATACTCTATACTCTATACTATACCAAAAAACGAGTATGTACCTATGAAATTAATCGAAAATTCGAATTCGAAGATTCATGCGGCGTAGCAAATTCTTTTTGACTATGATGATCTTTCCGAAAACGCTGACAGAATAAAAAAAACACACACATCAAAAAGCCTTATACATCCAGCTTATAAATAAAGATCAAACTTTGCTTGTTGTTTTGATATTGTAATACAATTATTTTTCATTTCCACTTTAACATTGGAAACCACTGATTCCCGGGAGCGCACCAGTCTCATTCAATTAAACAATTTCTGTAGGACTCCAAGCTATTGCTGATGTTCGTTTGGAATAAAAACCTCCATTTTAACTCAATTTGCTTTATTGGGTTGTTAAAGGATCGAGATCATAGCTTGAATAGGATGTGAGGAATCTTAATGAAATGAATAGTAGATTGTACACCGAGGGGATAAAGCACTGTATTATGTCACGGGCGCGACATTGAATCCTGAGCGCAGCGAAGAATTTAAGCGCACCCAAGACATAAACAGTTTTATCCCCGAGGAGTATACTCTACTTTTCTCACCTTTTGCGAGACAATAAAAACCAAGGCAACTAGAAAAAGAATTAAAAGTAAAAAATTATATTTGAGACATTGGTCCAGTTGTGTAATGATAATTAATATTTTTATTTGGAATCTTAGCAGTTCTACCTAACTGTAATTACAGCGTCAGCAAAGGCTCGCGGCTTTTGTTTTACCTATTTGAAGTTTCGGTGGTGGTGGTCGTCGTGGTGCTGGCGCTGCGGCGGGTCGGGTGGCATATGGCCATCTCAATTTTCGGAGCCGTGCGATTTTTACGAAATTAGACTTTAAGTGTATAACAATAAGAACTAAGAGAAGTGAGATTCATATTACTAACCGGCGGGTTATAATTATAATGAAATTCAGTACAATATTATTACCCGGCTAGAGCCAAGGGCTATAATGAGTTACTTTGAGTTAGGTTTACATGCTATATAATTAGCCATTGTCGAGCAAGTGGTGTGAAAATAAAATTATGTACCGACCGCTTAACTGAGTCCTTTCCCGCGCGGCGCAGAGGCGAAATGAAGTTCTGCGCAACACAGGGGCGCGAGATAGGCGACAAAGGGGGCCGAGAGAGGTGCGGGCGGCAGGCGCACTACTCGCTCTCATCGCTCTCGGTCTCCTTTTTCATCCTACCCCGCGCCCCTGTACCCGCGCGGGCGAGGACTCAGTACTCTGGACATAAATAGGCCTTAAAACACTTGTGCGAACTTATTATGAAGCTCATCTTCGGTTCGTTTTATAAGCCCACACTCGTATTATAATGGCTTTCTTTACAATACTGTCACGTAAACTACTTTTATTTTAAACACTATCCATCAATGCAGTACGTAAGAAGCCACCAATCGCTTTTTTGTTTCCGTAACACTGAATCCAAAGTGCGTCGTAATAATTGTCATTTGCTAAAAGCATCCGTAAACCATCCAACCTTCGCCGGATAAGGTGAGTATAAGTTCCAATTTGACAGGACACGCGGATTTCTGTATTTCCGGTCTAGTCCGGTATTATTTTAGCCTATTGGGGTGTCTCACTGCTGGGCAAGTGCCTCGCCTTTTATCCGTTACTCGTCCCAGTCCGTCCGACATTGTCCGAGGTTAAATTTTGCCCGGATTCTTAACTTGATGACAAGCTAAAAATAACCTTACTTTGATTCTCCTTCTTATCTTATCTTATATTCAATCTAGGAGTCCCTACGGATACACTTCGATCCATTTGTGGATTTTTTGTGTAATTACTCTTCCTTCGTACTATTCCATCGCTTTTACCACCTCATTCATGAATTGGGTGATTTGGCGCAGTGGTAGTGCCTTGAAATCTCCTAGTTCCGGGTATCCGCTGCCGAGGAGTGTCATTCTTAGTCTGTCGAGGGCATCATGTTCACACATAATGTGTTTTGATTCTCCTTGAAATATTTGCCGCGTTCACGTATAATTTATTCATACAGTCAATCTGGCCCTGTTTTTTTTAACGCCTAATGCAAAAAGTGTGCGCGTGTGTGTGACATCGTAGCTCTCAAATGGATGGACAGATTTCGATGCAATTTTTTCCATTCGATAGCCGTTTCCTTGCGGTGGTTCTCACCATGTTTGGTGAAAATCGGTTCAGCAGTTTTTGCGTGGGGGTCATTTAAATTTTGAAAGTGATTTATACAAAATCAATAGACAATACCGATGGTCGCCACTCGAGAACCTTCCGGCTCCGACGACCGGACTTTACTATATTTCAGGACTTTTGTAATTCGGAAATGGTAACCCTAGCAGGTTTGCAATATATCGGTGCGTCGCCGGACCTTTTTATCGCTTTTCCATTCCCTTTCACTCGCCTGTTGACCGCGCAATCTTTTTTACGTGTTTTTTTCCTCAAATTTACAGCCTTTCCGCGAGATGGGTCCCATAAAAATGTTTTAGAAAATTCCTTTCAATAAAAAAAGTAAAACAATACAAACAAACCAACATTTGACAAATTACCTTAGTACTTCACAATATTATGATTTGATGACTACCTACCTAATAATTTTAAATGCGAAAGTTTGCGAGGATGTGAGTGAGTGAGTGTGTATGTTTGTTCCTTCTTCACGCTAAAACGATTAAACGGATTTGTATAAAATTTGGAACGAAGATAGCTGGTACCCTAGATTAAAACATAAGCTACTTTTAATCCCGGAAAGTTGCATAGTTTCCGCGGGATAGCGATAAACATGTTAAAGGTTGTAGCTGTCACTACGTAAATAATTATTGCAGAATATACTATCAACTTTTAAGTCTAATTCTACGCGGACGAAGTCGCGGGCAGAAGCTAGTCTGAACTAAAACTAAAATAAATTTAAAAAAGTGCTCCTAAGCGGCATTTAACCAAAGATAGCTGGCAGCATTTCTTCGATGTATCGCAATTAAATACTGCTCTTTGGTCTCCATTAGAATATTTTTAATTACTTTCTATTAAGCCAGATATTCGAAATATTATAAACGGGATGTGAACCGCGATTACCTTTATTGAGCTCCCGATATTTCGATACAGTTGCATGCATCATGATCACAAAAAATCAAAGGTAAACGCGTAAAGGTAATCGCGGTTCACATCCCGTTTATAATATTTCGAATGAACTTAACCGTGAATCATTAAAAGCCAGATATTACTATATTTCACTTTTTTACATTTATTCATAAAATATTTAGACAAAGGCTTGATACACGATACGATACACGAATGAGCCAAGCTAAATAAAACATGCTCAGATTCACTGTTCTATTACAATACGCGTTAAATTGGAACATCACGAGGTTATGGCTGCGGATAATAAAATAAAGGCCAAAAGTGTGAACACAATCTCGAGCAGTGTTGCCGAGTTCGTGGAATTAAAAATGGCCAGAAAAATAAAAGCAAGACTTTTGTGCAAGTAAGTAAAAAAAAGTAATGGGAGTTGGTAGGCGGTTTAAGGTTACAAAGTTTTCATTTAGTTCATTATTAATGCCTTGTCTCCATTTTAGTATCATATTGTACGGTTTCACTAACACAAAGCGGCGGCCCGGTAGACCTAGACGGCGATGGCGGGACGAATTAGACGCCTTCTTGAAAGACTGGACACTTACCGCAGCAGACTCTCTGCTCAGCAGTGGGACACAATAGGCTCATATTAATATAATAATAATGCCTTTCAAATGACCGGGTCCTCATGGGCCCGTGATCGGGAACAGGTACCTACCAATAATAATAATAATTATTGTACGGTCGGCAAAATAAGTGGTCAACCCCTTTTCATCCTACTTCCTATCAAATGAAAATGTCGCTAAAGTCGAACTTTTAAGTTGACAGCTACGTCTTATCGACATTATAATTATTGCAACGTACAAAGGATTTTTAATCTTAGGGTGGTAGACGTAGACCACATATTTAGTTGATAGTACAATACAAATAGGTACTCTTTATTGAACACCACAAATCAGTACAAAACAATACAGAAACAAAAAACAAAGTATACAATAGGCGGTCTTATAGTACCTTACATCGGTAAGCCCAAACGCAAGTTTTTGCGACATCAGTTCCGTTGTTATGGTAAGTAATCGAGACGTAGCGTAGGCAGGCATCGTATGCCACCTCTGTCAAGCTATTTCATAATACGTCACGACGTGTGTTGCCGGTTAAGCTTTGCACTTTAATCGCGCTATGCACGTGGAGTTTACGCGCCATTTTCATAACCATCAATAAACCAGTGTTTTTCGCCAATCGTATTAAAAAAGACGCCAAATATGGCCAAAATTTTCTCAACTGGCAACACTGTGGAAAGTCGTCCCCACATGCCACAGGCACGGGGCACAATTAAGTGAAGGGGGAACACACGAGGTCATATTTAAATACGGTATTTTTAAACGTGTATTTGCAAATTGGATTGGGCGTTTGTTCTGTGGGTATTGTGTGGTGGCAAAGGTATTATTAACCGGGTTTCCTTTTTTTACGCTGGCAATTTCTCTCTGTGTTGCCACATAATGTGCAACGGTCGGTGTTTACCTCATTGCATACATTATTAGACTGCTTGATCATTAGTGTTTTAGTGCCGTATCTGAGTTATTATCTTTTTAGGGTTCCCTATTATGTTGACGACGGAATTTAAACTCAATAAAACAAGTGTTTAATGGCACCAGCTTTTAGCCTTTTTTCTGGTACGGAACCCTTCGTGTGCGAGTCCGACTGCGGGTTACAGTTTTTTAAACTTTTTTTTACTATTTATTGATGGATGAGTCACTGAGTAGGTTTTGATACATAAATTGATTAAACAAAGTTCGCTTCCGCAGATTTGGTCAAACGTTGCGGGTATGTCCGAAACTTTATAAATGGTCAATGGAGACACGGTAAATAAATATGGGACAGTATGCTAACGTTACGTGCTGCAAGCTAAATTTACTCAACCTACGAAAACGCCAAGAAATTAAATTTCTAAGATCAGCGAGAACAAACTGTCAGACAAAAAAAAATTCAATGAATTATTAAAAGGTTCAAAGGTAAAGGTCTGCAATCCCTCCGGGGTTGCGGTTGTCTACGGGCAGTAGTGATCGCTTACCATCAGGTGACCCACTTGCTCGTTTGCCTTCCTATTCACATAAAAAAGGTACAGTGGAAAATTTTAGTGTCTTCCTGTTGTAAGTATATTTTTAAATAAATATTTTAATTTACACTTCTTTCTTTTATCTATATATAGAATACAAAATATTCTCACAATTTTATCCGTACCGGTACTATTTAGAGATCTTCAAAAAACGAGCCTATTCTTTTTTTAAAGGGCCGGCTATTGACCAAACAGTGACCAACAGATGTCGCTATTTACGACACACACTCTGACGTCAGTAACATTACGCAATGAGTCATGCTTTTTCATGAGTGCGGCCGACGTTCATCGATTTATAAGACGGTATCACGTCACAGGTATGCTAGGATCGTAGCAAGTAGAACAAAGTAGTCAAAAAATAAAACTCTTTTAATACATCTAGCCGTACTGTTTGGTGCGCGTGCACCGTGACGTCAGACGACGCGACGGCACCGTCTAAAGTTTTTGCATTACGCGCGCTCCGCTGCCGGCGAACACGCGGTTTCCAATAAACTCCGCTACAAATGGGGACAATGGAATGGGCACATTAAAATTGATAGTTTCACGAACTTCTATACAATATTTTTAACTGTTAAACTCATTCTGAACTCACAACTACCCCTTTCTCTACTTTTAGCGAACTCAGAGAGAGAGTGAAAGAGAGAAACATTTATTAACACACAATCGATACACAGAGATACCTACATTTGAGAAAAATAAAGTAAAAAAAACAAACACAGGTTGATGTGGTTTTGCTTAGGGCCAGTAGGTACAGCATTATATACCTGGGGCCTTACCATGACGTCCTAATTCCGACTCAGTTAGAGTTTTAGCTGTCACTTTTAATATGAATCTGACAGCGAGCGAATCTAAACTGAATCGCATTAACGTCATGGTATGGCCCAAGCATTGTAGTGAAACAGTTAGTGGTGAAACCTTAGTGGCATTCCACTGCGTCCCCATCACACCGGATTGACGCAACGCCGGAGAGTTTTTAGTTTGGGTATATCCCTTCGGTGGGTAATCAGGTTAGCTGGAAAAAACTCTTTCTTAGGGATAAGTTCGCCTTTGTACTATTTTTTGTGTAAGTACTTCTGTATTTTTAAATTTTTATCTGCAATAACAATTTTACTACATACATACAATTATCTTGATACTTACTAATTCTTCATCTTTATCTGTAGAGTCAAGAACGTCTTTTTCACGTGCATTATTAAGATGAAGCCAAGCTTTGTTATCTTAAATGTTATGTCGGTAGTAAATTAACCGTATACACTTGAAAATGTCCTGCAGTGTATTTGTAAATTAAGACGCAGATGTGTTCAAAAATTGTTCGATACCGTTCAAAATTATCTAGTGTGTTGTCAACAACAAAGTTTACGGTCTGTTGTTTTAGGTTCATAGAATTTGCGTAGGTTTTGGAATCATCATCATCATCAGCCTATGTTCGTCCACTGCTGGACATAGGCCTCTCCCAAGGCACGCCACTGAGCACGATCCTCGGTCACTCTCATCCAGCTCTTGCCAGCCGCCTTGCGAAGATCCTCGCTCCACCAAGTCTGAGGACGTCCTACGCTACGTTTGCCGATCCGTGTTCTCCACTCAAGAACTCGTTTTCCCCAACGGTTATCGGTTCTTCGGGTTAGATGACCGGCCCATTGCCACTTCAGCGCGCTAATGCGATGGGCTATGTCGATAACTTTGGTTCTCTGTCGGATCACTTCGTTACGAATTCGATCTTTTAGAGAAACTCCGAGCATAGCCCTTTCCATAGCACGCTGAGCAACTTTAAATTTGTGGACCAGCCCTACAGTGAGCGTCCATGTTTCGGCACCGTATGTCATGACAGGTAGGACGCACTGGAACTGGGTTTTGGAATAATTGGGATTAAATTAAAAGAAGAAAGGCGGGTGGTGAAAAATTGTGCTTAAGGACAAGTATTTTCACCAGTAGTCCTACTCTCCACACCTGAACACTGGCGTTAGCGCTGCTGCTTGGCAGCTGAAATAGTGAGTAAGTGGTAGCGATCCCGACGGAACCTGCGTAGATAAAATACGATAGAAATTACATTATCATGTATAATCATCCATTGATATTATTTTGCTGTTATTACTATAATTATGTCAAGGAGCTGTCAATAGCTGTCATGTTTTTATTTACACTTGTATCCAAGTGAATTAACCTTGGGAAAACCAGTCAGAGTGCAGCAATCGTCGCACTGGTACTGCCATTCGTTCATTTCTCTATCTCTATTGGTTAATCTTCTATGCTGATATAGGAGCAAAGAAAAAGCATAGAATGCACAAGTTGCTTCTCTTCCCGTGCAGATGGTAAAAGCCCATCGAGGGAATGGGTGAAAATCTCAGGAATCATGTTATAGGCGACGCGGCTAGCAACCCATCACTATTTTGATTCCCCTTTCCACCTCGCTCACAATCATGCTACACGTGGCCTGTTATTATTACCTTAGGCTCTATCTACCCCGTAAGGGATAAATACGTAATTTACGTATGTCTACGAACTAAATAATTTAATACTCGTTTCATCTCAAGCACACGCTTGTATTTCATCCTCCCTCGCGCTCCCATCAATTATTAATATCCCCATCTTAATTGGAAACAATCCGGAAGCGATTTATCCATAAGATAACTAAATCTCCATCAAAGTTTATCCGTCAGATAAAGCAACAATTGATAGCGAGTTTCACTAACTAGATTTGTTAGTTTGTATGTACTAGTTGAGTTGGTTCAGATTTTGCTCCTTTCGTTCACCAATTAAGCTTCCCGAGTTCTTCGAAAGTTGGGATTTACCGATTTACTAGTTGTTGCCAGCGACTTTGTCTGCAAAGAATTCGTTTATTGCTATCCCGCGGGAACTACGCAATTTTCCGGGATAAAAAGTAGCCTATGTGCTATTTCAGACTTTTCTCTATTTATGTGCCGAATTTCATCCAGATCCGTTGGGCTGTTCTGGCGTGATTGAGTAACAAACAAACAACCATCCATCTATCCATCCATTCATACTTTCGCATTTATAATATTAGTTAGATTAAGGGACTAGCTTTTGCCCGCGACTTCGTCCGCGCCGTAGACTTCATTTATTGACAAAAGTCACATGAGAGAGAGAGAGAGAGAGAGAGAGAGAGAAACATTTATTTACACATTCGATACACTGAGATATAAAACAAGGAGAAATACAATATACTAAGGAAGTACCGATATGGTGTAAAATGGATCCCACTCAGCATAATGTTGCGGCAAGCCGCAACGCTGTTTTTCAGTGGGACCCAGATAAAACTATAAAACATATTGCTATTCATATTTGAACAGGCACTTAACACCCCTATTCTGACATCTAACTGATAAAATTGTTCTTTTTTATAATAAGCGATATAAAATCCCGTGGGAATTTTGAAAATCCCTCCTTAGCGCACCTCTATGATACTGAAGCAATATTTATATAGGTACGTTGCGATTCGAGGCAGCTGCGATTTTCAACATGTTCATCGTTATCCCGCGGGAATTATGAAATTTTCCGGGATATAACCTGGCCTATAACCTGGCCGGTGATTTTTTCAACAGATTAGTAGAGTTTTCAACAAAATAAACAGACAAAAATTCTAAAAACTGTTCAAAGAATAAAAGAAAGAAAGAAAAAACTGTATTTATATTACATTTAAGTGTAGTTTAGTTTAAAGTTTGTTTAAGTTTGTTTATTTAGTTTGTTTGAGTTTGTTTGTTTTTTGTTTTTGAAACGTGTTCTGTTATCGATTCTAAGTATCCCCAGCCTATTTTTTTTTTAATATCTTCATTATCTGCCATGTACAGGCTTTCGACCCACAGGGTTATATGTATCTAACTAATATTATAAATGCGAAAGTATGGATGGATGGATGGGTGGATGGATGTTTGTTTGTTACTCAATCACGCGAGAACGGCCCAACGGATCTGGATGAAATTCGGCACATAGATAGAGAAACGTCTGGAACAGCACATAGGCTACTTTTTATCCCGGAAAATTGCGTAGTTCCCGCGGGATAGCGATAAACGAATTCTTTGCAGACGAAGTCGCTGGCAACAGCTAGTAGATAGATAAACGTGGAATTACACTGAGGAGCAAAAATAACGTGTCACTTTTCATACAAAGTTCTATGAAAAGTGACACGTTATTTTTGCTGAGTATAGAATTTTTAGTAGTGAATGTGGATGAAGCAAAAGAGGTATGTCAAAAATGTAGCCAGTGGAACAAAGAAGTCTCTGCCTACCCCTATGGGAAAGAGGCGTGACTGTATGTATTAGTATTTTATGAAACCGTTACACAATGAGGGTCCTTAAAACGCTAAAAATAAAATATTAACTGTGTTAAAAAACGGTTTTGTTTGGTAATTCTGAGCCTTGGGGGAGGCCTATGTCCAGCAGTGGACGTCTTTCGGCTGACATGATGATAATGACAGACAATAGGTACAGCCAGAAAAACGCTTGTATTGAAAATGACATTTTTAGGTTAAGTTATTTAGTAGAATGTGCAATAAACAAGAAAGAAGATGAAAAATTCATCGTACTTAATTATGAACGGACACTTCCCTGTTGCACTCTTTGTCGGTCCCTCCTTTAATGCTCCTCACATCTACTCAAAGGTTAACTGGTAGAGATCCCTTATAGGGATAGGTTCTACTTTGTGCATTATGTTAATGTTATTTTTTTTTTTTTGAATTATATCTGTTCCACGGGAGTTTGTAATTGTGTCGTACAGACACATCATTCAAACAGAATATGACGCTTAGCGACAAATATTCGCATAGTAACAAGGTCACGTCACGTGACAGTTGGTAACAGATAGAAAAATTCGGAGGCTTACTCACCTGCTATGGGTGTTGTAGGGGTATAGCACGCGTCACGGAATGACGAGGACCCGGATTCGATTCCCGGCCATAGCTTTACTTTTCGGATTTTTCTATGTGTTCTAATTTTCAGTGTCGTTTAGAAATTATATCTGTTTCTTTATATTTGTACAATAAAGCATTACTTACTTACCTACTTTCCGTTGCTTAGTCAAACCTCAATCTAAAGTTCAGTCATTATCATTAGGCTAGTTCTAGAACTTTCCAACTTCCAGGAATAAAATCGGAATCTATCTGAAAGTAGGTATCTTTGTTACTAACTTTATAGAAAAGTTGGGTTTTGCATTTAAAGTATGGATTATCTTCGGTATCTTCAGGATCCCCCGAGAGATTTCGGTTATCTGTTTTTGTATAAGTAATCCTGAGATCTTTTGTAGGATAATCAAGATGAACGAATAATGAAATAACCGCTTCTAAATCGGTCCAACCGTTCTCGAGATAAATGGGAACATACGTTTGCACACAAAAAAACAAACAATTATCACCCTAAACGCATATACCTTCCGTAAAATATACTAAGGAGGGGTACGTATCCATAAAGTTTAAAATGTATAATGGGTTAAAATACATAATGGTTCAAAATATATAATGCGATTATCTCAGAAAATTGCAAATTAACAGAATTGCTATAAACTAAACCTAACCTAACCTAAACCAATCTATAGATCACGCTATAAAAAAAAATCATATACCTAATAGTTTCACAGAAAATTGCATTATATATTTTGAACTATTATACATTTTAAACTTTATAAATTCTGATCCGCTCCCACTAAGGGTATCATAAATCGTAAAAAAAACATCAGGAAATGGTCTTTGAAAACGCAAAGTAATAAAGTTTCTAAGTTAACGCAATCAGAACATGTACAACCTTTTGAAATTGTATTAAACATCCTTCCTAAACCTACATAGAGTGCTTCATAAATACAGGTTAAATCTTAAATCGTGAACAAAAATTAGTGTTTCATGCTCAGTTACCGCGGGGGGTTTACCATGACGTCTTTATGCGATTCAATTACGCTTCAGTTTACGTTCGCTCGCTGTCAGATCCACACTAAAAAAACCGGTTGTCTGAGCCTCTAGTGTAAGTTTTCACACGAACAAACGTCTCGAACGCGTTCATGTAAACGTCTCAATTACTATGGAAAAATTGGCAGGGCCACTTGCGGATCGAAACAGCAACAAACTGTTCTCATAAATTTGACATTTTAACGCAAACGCTTTCGAGACGGTGTTCTGTGACCGAAAACTTACACTAAGCATACTGTAAAGTCGGTTTACTGATGATAGTTGAACGTGACCACGTCATTAAGAAAGTACAGATGGAATGGTTGCTAAAACCTGAACTGAGTCTGAAGATACGAACAATCCGTTATTTCCGCGACTAACTCTGACGTTTCTTTCATTCTTGGAGCTCGTAAAAGATAATGTGACAGGCTAAGTCCCGGTAAGCCAGGAGATCTGGCGTTAGCGTTAAATCCACGATTTGTTCGCCAAAGCAGCTTACCTGCGTAACCTGCTTAGTGCCACCTAAGCAACGTTAACAACGTGACCCCGGTGCGGTCTTGTTTTTGGATTTGTGTTAAGACATTTCTACAGCGCGGTTGGGGATTTCTTTTTGACTTGATAACGTCTTATAACTCGACTAGCGACCCGCCCCGGCTTTGCACGGTATATTATGCATGTATTATATATGTAAATTAGCCGTGGTAGCCTAGTGGTTTGACCTGTGGCCTCCCAAGCAGAGTGTCGTGGGTTCAAATCCCGGGCTCGCACCTCTGAGTTTTTCGGAATTTATGTGCGAAAATTACATTTGTAATTTGCCATGAGCTTTTCGGTGAAGGAAAACATCGTGAGGAAACGTGCACACATTTGCGAAGAAATTCAATGGTGTGTGTTAAGTTCCCAATCCGCACTGGGCGCGCGTGGGAACTATAGCCCAAACACTCCAATACACGGAGGAGGCCTATGCCATGAGGCACGCCGAATTGCGCGACAATTTAATAAATACACGACAATAACAACAACAACAACATGTACTTACTGAAATTGTAGCGAATTCGGAATAAAAAGGCTTATAAATAAATAAATAAATAAATATATATGTAAACCTTCCTCTTGATTCACTTTATCTATTAAAAAAAACCGCATCAAAATCCGTTGCGTAGCTTTAAAGATTTAAGCATACATAGGGACATAGGGACAGAGAAAGCGACTTTGTTTTATACTATGTAGTGATGATGAACGCTGGCTGCATTTATGAAAAAGCATGACTCATTGTCACGTTCCGCGTGACGTCAGTGTGCAAGCGAGAGCGCGGAACAAGCGATAAAGAGGCACGATCTTCTCGCGTGACGTCAGAGCTAGCTATTCGAATACCTATGTTTCTATATGACGTTATCGCGTAAAAGTATCGTCCGTAAACTGACTTTATAGACAATCGTTTTATTTACTTGTGACAATAAGTTTTACATACTTTTATACACAGACAGCGAGCGGCGAATTAAAAACGTCCATGCAAAAAAGACTTATAGTTTCAGAAACAATCCTTAGTAATTCAGTTTGATGCCAAAAATGCCTTAAATCATTTTGGAAATGAGCTTAAGTAAATACTTCGTGTTACGTAGGTAGATGACTTGACGAAATTCGTACTCTTAACCCAACAAAAAGGCGCATTAATAATGTTTGACGATCCCCAAAATCTCAATAGAAATGCGATGACAAAGGTAAATATAAGTATTTGAATAATCCTTCGCAAATTGCGTGAGTGGAATCACATTTGCTGCTTGCTTTTGATATTTACTAAATTTAAGGTTTCGAAAGGCGATGCGAAGACAGGTTTGGAATTTGTTTTGTGGCCGTTGTACACATTGAGTCAGCGCGTTGGGTCCACGTGTAGACATACTTGGCTGTGTTGGTAGTTATTTTATGTAAATTTGATATGTCATTGGCGTACTGCTTATCAGCCGTATAGGGGCCGCCGAGTAACTGAGTAAAATGTTTTTATTTTTATAAAATACTAGCTGTTGCCAGCGACTTCGTCTGCAAAGAATTCGATTATCGCTATCCCGCGGGAACTACGCAATTTCCCGGAATAAAAAGTAGCCTATGTGCTATTCCAGACTTTTCTCTATCTATGTGCCGAATTTCATCCAAATCCGTTATGCCGTTCTGGCGTGATTGAGTAACAAACAAACATCCATCCATCCATCCATCTATCCATCCATACTTTCACATTTATAATATTAGTTAGATGTGGCTCAACGGAAAAATTAGAAACTTTTTTCCGTAGCTAAGGATGGTTATTCCTATCAATACAAAAAGTCACCAAACACTTTTAAAATAATCATCCATTCCCACTTGAATCACATTAAGTCGTCATGGTAAGGCCTCAGTTTAGAAGCGTGTAACCTTAAATTTCTTTGGCGGCTCTTCAACTCCAGCCAGTTTAAAGAAGGGTTGCTACCTAGTTACAAAGTCTTTAGCGTCTTTAGGTTCCCAAGTCATTAAAACAAACTAATTTACGTTAAATTTAGCTAATCAGTTAGAAAGTTTAGTAGTTAGTCGCTGTATCATTTGACGTAGAACTTTGTGTGACTAACGAGATAGCCTCTAATGAACTGAGCGAGACAAGAAATCTTTTAACTGCTAAGTCTAGTTATTAATTAAAAGTCAAGACGACTTTGGTAATAGTTAGTAAGGTATTTATACCAAGCAATAGAAGCAACAGGTTAAAAACACCTAGTATGTAGATGTAAGAGACCGTTGTTCCGAAATGTTGTTCCATTAAACCTACCAATTTGAAATGTGACAGACATTCCTTGAGTATCTTAGAGGTGCACCCAAAACGGATTTTTGTTAATTCCCACGGGGTACGGAATAAATGGGATTTATATTTTGCACCCTGTCTATAATTACCAGAGCCTCGGAATGATTCGCGCAAGCATGCAGTACGAAGGGATTTTTAACATTTCCCATGGGAAAGTAAAAACATCGTATTTAGTAGACGATATTCCTTGAGAATCACGTAGGTACTCTGAGAAGGCATTTTTCAAACTTCCCACGGGACAAATGGACGAAATAAGAAATAAAGAGTTAATGACCGAAGTTAGTACCTGCGTAGAGTTTGCGGGCAAAGTTGGTTTATTTATATTTATAACATTGAATTATTTAACCCGCATAAAATATATTTAAAGCCTTTATGTAAACAGACACGAACCGATGATTAAGGCTTGGATTATTGTTATAATTATTGCAAAATCCTCGGCTAAGAAATAATCTCCAAGTTTTGTACTTAAAAGGTTTGAAACGGTGTTCATTTGTCTTAACAATTTATTATTCCGCAGGTGGATTTTGGGGTTTTAGGGATTTTGCTTTTAATTCAATTTTCTAGGATCAGTTTACCGTGGTAGCCTAGTGGTTTGACCTGTGGCCTCTTAAGCAGAGGGTTGTGGGTTCGAATCCCGGGCTCGCACCTCTGAGTTTTTCGGAATTTATGTGCGATATCTCATTTGAAATTTACCATAAGCTTTTCGGTGAAGGAAAACATCGTGAGGTAATCTGCACACAACTGCGAAGCAATTCAATGGTGTGTGTGAAGTTCCCAATCCGCATTGGGCCCGCGTGGTAACTATAGCCCAAGTCCTCTCATTCTGAGAGGAGGCCTGTGCCCAGCAGTGGGACGTATGTATATAGGCTGGAGATAGAGGATCAGTTTAGGTTACTTTTTGTCTCTATCCCTATATAGAGCGTACTGTCCGTAACTCCGGGAGTTTTTTGTCTTACCCCGCTTTTTTTTTTACCCTAGCGCACTAATTCATTAAATCAGACATTTTCAACATGAAACTAACGTGATACTCACACACACCGGATAACTCACGTATAAAAGCCGAAGGATTGCTGCGACAATTGTTTCGGACTATTTCGTAGCCCTTCATCAGGGAGCGCTCGCCCCGGCGGCAGCGAAACGAACACTAGAAACACTACAACCACACACACGAACACATACACTACGAACACTAGAGATTAGATTGTCGGAACACATACGCAGTATGAAGAAACAGTATGACAATGGCTTTCGACGCATTACATCCGTTTTGATAATGTGTCCGTACTGGCGAGAGAAAAGTTTTTCATTCCGCGGAAAGTACGTGAAGCCGTTGAAATAAGTCGGTATCCCAATTTTAATCGTGACAGCGGATGGTCGGTGCCCCCCAGTTGGAAAACTGTTTTAAATATTGACCAAACGGTGAGTGTGAGCGAACCTTTACAAAGTGACGTGATCAGTGTTGTGTGCTGCCCTACTTTAGACTATAATAAAAATGACGATAAAAATGAGGGTAGTTGTGCGCCGATGTCAGCTGCGTCGAGTAGCCGCGCGAGCAGAGCGTTGGCGCGCAGTGTTCGTTTCGCTGCCGCCGGGGCGAGCGCTCCCTGATGAAGGGCTACGAAACAGTCCGAAACAATTGTCGGAGCAATCCTTCGGCTTTTATACGTGAGTTATCCGGTGTGTTGTAATTAAATCAGACATTGCTAGGTTACCTTGTTATTTATTACCACGCATTGCTATAAGTAGTATTATGTCACTATACTACAGTAAAAATCGTATGAATTTGAAGTTTCTTCCTTTCCGAACCTATCTCTATCTCAGAACACCAAGTAGGTATATAAAAATATAGTAGTAAAAATAAATATTGTAAATACCTATTGTAACACTTGTAATGTGTAATCTTATTATGAAACTCGCCAAGACTCGTTTCATAAAACCACACTCATGTTTAAAGGACTCTCCAAAGCATCAGTTGCATAAACTACAATAAGCCAAATCAATATTGTATTGAGAAATGAAAACTGAATTACAATAACATTGAAATCAAATGAAAACTTCGAGAATTCAATTTCAAATGTAATTGAATTAAAACGTTACTTAAATGTTATTTAATCAAAGACCTAACGTCATGTTCGCAACGCAATGCTGTTAAGAGGGAGTCAGAGCTATTACAGTATAGCGTCGTCTCCTTCTGGCGTGAAACTAAATTATATCAAGTCGGTGATGATAGCAAACCCCTGGACTCATATAGCCGTTGTGTATACACAGTGTATAAATAACAGTGGTTTCATTCGTCAAAATTTATTTGTAGGTATGTATTGTGTCCTCCTGAGGCCAAACTTTTCCAACATATTTAGTTAAAATCCGGCACCTTCGATCAACAATATAACTAAATCAAATACGAATTTCCGCATCCTTTGTGATCTTTTTTTTTAGTTTTGTTTTAAATAAGTTCCTGATTGTTATGCATTGTTTGGAGAGCTTTCGGAGAGAGAGATTGTTTGGATTATGTTTTTAAAATAATCTGCAAGCCAAGTTTCATAACCTTTTTTTTGTTTTTAAGACATTTTAATGGAAAGAATCTCAAAAGAACACTGAATTAAAATCGTTTTTCGTCTCGCATTTTTAAATTTGGTCCGACAATTGTTGTTTTAATATTGATAAATAACAGAAGAAAAACTGACAAACCGATACTTTAAAAAAAAAATGATGTACTTAGCATTTTTGAATTATTTTGAAAAAAAGCTAAAAAACCATGATAAGTAACTCAAAAATGGTTCACTTTTGCATAATACATTATGGGGATTAAAATTATCACAAATAGTCACCCCTATCACCTCCTAACGAACATACGTCGAATTACCAATCACCCTGTATTTATGCCCTTGACTTTACACAGAGAAAATTACTAGGTAAGCAATAGGCGGCAGTTAAGTGTTACATTGGTAGATCTGGTAAGTTAACATAACTATGCCTGTAAGTGAGTTCGCTTGATTAAATTCGCTGCACACTCCATCTATTGATATGTCTGGCTGTCTGTTACTGCCTAACACTTGCCCGTCTTGTTGACTACATGATATACAGACATACATTATCTTTTATTCAAAGACATGCGGTAAACGAATAAAAGTTCGATGCTTGTGTGAAAAATATCATTTTTGATGCAAGCTTCTCTTGCTGACTGCGTTTATAGTTAACTGTAAATACTGTAAGGGAATAGGGAGCTTGTAACTTATAGGCTTGTTGTCTAACTCGCTCGCAATCGCTATCGTGTTCATTTTGACAGTTCATGACATGAATGGGCTGACAATTGGCATCGGAATCGGCTAGCTGTCACATTCATACAAGAACTGTCAAAATGAACGCGATGGCGATTGCGAGCGAGTTACGTAATAAGCATGCTGGTCGTGTTTCTAATGTAAAGAGAATTGTTACATGTCACCGACAATTGTCGTTATTGGTGAAATAGGCGCCTGAAGTATCGAGATTTATTTTAAGCCGTAGTGTATAAAAGTACAATAATTTTAGAGAAAGGGTTTTCATACCAAATAACTTGAATATCACAACGAGGGGTAAAAACTGCCTCCAAAAGCAAGAGATTATGGCAACAAAGGAGAACTTTCTTTTGTGATGCTAATTCAGAACGTAATAACGATAATTAAGACACGGGGTGCCTCGGATATTTTATTATAATACTAGCATTTGTCCACGGCTTGGCGCTGAACTCGACGTGCTATTTAAAAGAAGAAAAAGCGACGGGTAGCACTCCGGGAGTGCCGGCAGAAGTGAAAACAGCAGCTTAGATTAGAGTTTAATGTTGTAACCTCCATGACGCTCAAGACGCGTACCGTACTGGCCGTTTAAAAAAAAACGTTGAGGTATTTACAAAAATACTTTTTATTTACAGTACAACAATACAATACAAATACTCTTTATTGAACACCACAAATCAGTACAAAACAATACAGAAACAAAGAACAAAGTATACAATTTGGGGTATATTCACGTGATTAAGTCTCGTTTCTCTTATAATAATACAAAATATTTTTATTGAAAAACTAGCTTATTGTTATTCTCTATACTTCATTTAATTTAGAATGAGAAACCACAATAACATTATATTGCGGCTAGTCAACTATTTCTTACCTGGCAAACAGTACAGTGCAATAGTTTGGTAGCCGCGAAATAAAATTGTTTTAATGCCACTTTATTTGCGTGGCGTCAATTGTTACTCTAGTACAAATCGTAAAGAGATTACAGTTCACGAGCCGCAATATAATGTTGTTGTGGTTTCTCATCCTAAATTAAATGAAGTATAGAACCGTACAATGAATGTGTGCGGAATAGACAGACTGAGTACTGTTATTGTATTAGCTGAGATAATTAATTCAAACGCCCGAGCTCGGTACTATGATAGTTTTAGGAAGTCTGAGCTTTTCAGTACAAAAGAACCCCATTTATATATTCCGTTTAGACGGAAAACCTGATAATTCGCTGTTTTGAACGTTTATTTAGTTTCACCCGGTCATTTTGTGGGTGAGATTAAGTCAAATCTAGCGAGTCGAATTTCACCCACTTCTATTTTTTGAGATTGTAAGAAGTATACTTTATAGAAGGTTTATGATATTAATTGAACAAGATAAGAAATATCAAATTAATCAAGAAATTTACTTCTTGATTTTTAATGTTTACTTTTTACGTTTTACCGTTAGAAATTTAATTTCTAAACAACCATTTGAAAAACAGCGCGTTCTCTCGTCCCTGGTGAGCAGTACATGTTCCACGGGAGTTTGTAATTGTGTCGTACAGACACATCATTCAAACAGATGACGCTTAGCGACAAATATTCGCATAGTAACAAGGTCACGTGACAGTTGGTAACAGATAGAAAAATTCGGAGGCTTACTCACCTGCTATGGGTGGTGTAGGGGTATAGCACGCGTCACGGAATGACGAGAACCCGGATTCGATTCCCGGCCATAGCTTTACTTTTCGGATTTTTCTGTGTTCTAGTTTTCAGTGCTGTTTAGAAATTGAACAAGATAAATTAAAAAATATTTACAAATTGCACTACAATTCTAAAACTAACTATAAAAAAACACCTATATTTACATATGAAAAAAAAAGTTATAAAGAAAACCCCGTCTAGCCCTACTTGCTGTGGCAGGGTTCTATTGGTTGGATTGAATTGTGATTCGGTATGGATATGTAAATTGGACGACAATGTTAGTACAGTCAAAAACATGTATAGTTAGGAAAAGAAGGTTGAACTAAAGCTGCGTAGATTCAGACGTTATTTTGCGGAGGTCTGTATCTCATGAACCGTAATAGCTAGACAGTTGAAATTTTCATAGATTGTGTATTTCTGTTGCCGCTATAACAACAAATACTAAAAACAATAATAATAACAATTAAGGGGGGCTCCCATACAAAAACGTGATATTTTAGCTCTTTTTCATGGCTACCACACGCCAAGCTAGATCTCCAGAACCGTAATAGCTTGACAGTTGAAGTTTGCACAGTATATAATGTACCTATTTTTATTGTGGCTACAACAACTAATACTAAAATCAAAATAATAATAACAACTAAGCGGGCTCCCATACAACAGACTAGTTGTTGGCGTTTTTTGCTGTATCTCATGAACCGTAATAGCAAGGAGGTTATTTCTGGTACGGAACCCTTCGTGCGCGAGTCCGATTCGCACTTGGCCAGTTTTTATTCATGCCACAGTCTTTCTGCTTTAGAAAATGAAATAGTCAAAGCAAATGCAACTAAACTCACAAACAAAACCACCACCACAATAAACAATACTCCAAACATTATGGTCACCTCTCTCACAGGCGTTTTCAGTGGTTTTTGTACATATATACATACATAAATCACGTGTTTATCCATTACGGGGTGGACAGAGCCTGTAACAAGACCTAAAGGCCACGTTTAGCATGATTGCGGGCGTATAGGTGATTCAAAATAGTGATGGGTTTCTAGTCGTATCGCCTACAACAATACTAAGATTTTCGCCCACATACAAATAATAATCCAGGTGTGAAATGAAAAAGAAATGAAATGAGTTTATTTTGCTGGAACATACACGGGTGTTACTTATTTATAAATGTCAGTTGTCTAATATAGCACTTCTTAAAAAATAAACGATATTAGAATTTTTTAAATTTTCCAAACAAAATCCCCGAAACACTGCTAAAATAACATCTCAAAACTAACTCCGTCCAATTTCAAAATTCATAGGCCAATTTGAGACGCAAATTGGCTTTTGCAAGTTAAAACACGCTCTCTATCAAACGCGGGAATAATCAAATTGGTATAAATTACAGTTAAAGTTGAAATTTGAATAATTCAATCCCCCACCGCATCTTCAGTTAAAACGATTAATGTTCTACAAAGCCGAAATAATTCATTTACGAGTCGCGACTTGCGTGGCGAAGTTCTTGATCAGTCAAAGGTTGTACATCCCTGAAGGGATTCTATTAATTAAAAGTTGCAAAGTTTGAAGGTTCCGTGTGGAATTGAGGGTTTGAATTTGTATATTTTTGTGGGTAACTCCTGTTATTAACTTTTGTGTCGTTTAAGTAACAGGTTGCAGTGATATGGGCATGCAGCATTGTAGGCGATGCTGCGGCTGGCAATCCATCACTAGTTCGATTCCCTTTCTCACCCATACGCCCACAATTCACTACTTAGTAGAATACTAGCATAGCATGTTATTCGGTAACCGCAACTGATCGTTTTCCTCTGTTGTACAACTAAATAGAGTCCCTCGGTTTTACCGGATTAAGCGAACATCCCATTTATATATAAATCCCTTATTACGATTCCCGCTCAGGCTTCCGGCAATCTTATGTTTGAACATCATTAAATTGTGTCCTTTCATTTTTTCCTAAACGTTTATTGTGTACTAGCTGTTGCCCGCGACTTCGTCTGCAAAGAATTCGTTTATCGCTATCCCGCGGGAACTACGCAATTTTCCGGGATAAAAAGTAGCTTATGTGTTATTCCAAATCATAAACTATGTCTGTTCCAAATTTTATCCAGATCCGTTAAGCCGTACTGGCGTGAAAGAGTAACAAACATCCATACATCCATACATCCATACTTACAAACTTTCGCCTTTATAATAGTAGTAGGATTTAAAATAATAAAGGAAAAACTAAAAAATAAACGTAAGAGAAACAGCTACCCCGCGAAATGCATCTTCACACGTCAAAACTGTCTAGGGATATAGACAAATTCGATCTTTTGACGCGGTAGTAATTATTACTATCCCCGCGAAATGCATCTACACACGTCAAAACTATCTAGGGATATAGACAAATTCGATCTTTTGACGCGGTAGTAATTATTACTACCCCCGCGAAATGCATCTACACACGTCAAAACTGTCTAGGGATATAGACAAATTCGATCTTTTGACGCGGTAGTAATTATTACTACCCCCGCGAAATGCATCTACACACGTCAAAACTGTCTAGGGATATAGACAAATTCGATCTTTTGACGCGGTAGTAATTATTACTACCCCCGCGAAATGCATCTACACACGTCAAAACTGTCTAGGGATATAGACAAATTCGATCTTTTGACGCGGTAGTAAAAGATCGAATTTGTCTATATCCCTAGACAGTTTTGACGTGTGTAGGCATTTCGCGGGGTAGCTGTTTCTCTTACGTTAATTTTTTACTTTTTAATATGCCTATATTGAAATTTTCAAAATTGACTAGGGAGAAAAAAAATCCCTAGAAATTTTTGATGAGTGTATATGCAGCGTATAAACCTTAATTTAGAAGGCGTTTTTCACAAGTTTTTATATTTAAACTACAACTAAACTGAGGTGAAGTCGATCCCTCTGAACTGTCACAACTCAAAAATACTCTCCTAATACGACTTCGAACAAATATTATCAATCTTATTCCTGTAATTCCGAATCGAGGCCATCCGTCACTGTCGCCATTACGGCTCATCTGTTAGAATTCCTAGCGGATTCTTAAAAGATATAGGTTTTGGACACAGAATAGAAGGAAGACGCTAGAACTTCTAACTTTACCATTGTACCAGATTATTTGTTGCCATTTGGGACACACGTCATTGTCATGTCTAGCCTGTATATCTCCTACTCTTAGCACGCGCACACACACCATCGAATTACTGCAGATGTGTGGGTTCCTCGCATCCCTTCACCGAAAAGCTCGTCTCTGCTCGAGATGCCGCTATGTCAAACCAAAGGTTACCACGACTTTTGTCACCAGCAAGTTAAAAATTATCAAAAAATATCAGTGAAGAGAAACATGTCGAGACATGTTCGACGTATTTCGTACCAAACCGTCGTTCCTTTTCAAGGTGAGCTCGAATGGACGACCAACCATAACCGCGGCCTAAAACTTCGTGTTTAATAAATATGCTGTGTCTTCTAACTATAATCTAATCTAACTAATATTATAAATGCGAAAGTATGGATGGATCGATGGATGGATGGATGGATGTATGTTTGTTTGTTACTCAATCACGCCAGAACGGCCCAACGGATCTGCATGAAATTCGGCACATAGATAAAGAAAAGTCTGGAATAGCACATAAGCTATTATTTATACCGGAAAATCGCGTATAGTTCCCGCGGGATAGCGATAAACGAATTCTTTGCAGACGAAGTCGCTGGCAACAGCTAGTATTTCATAAAAATACTTCGCAAGCGCAACCGAAACCACTCACGAGAATTATGGCGGATGCTTTTTCAATTCATACCAAAAATAGTAAAAACACGAACCAAAACATTCCAAGCTACTCCACGAAATACCCGCCGACCACCAATTCTTTACACGTTCAAAATTATCCTTAAAGCCGGTTACCGACGTGCGAACTGACACGCCATCCATCTTTCTTTGTCGCCCGCAGGTGACAGCGCTATTCAACGTGTGAATACCGCCTTATCGAGGTATAATGTCTTTAAAATACGTATGGCCTTATAAGGTCTTGTTTAAGACGTTTTAAACGTTACTTGGACGTTTAGGTTGCCTTGATATCCCATGGGATAATTAACCTTTCATTAGAACAGATTTAGGTTCAGCCTTTTGCTGGTGATTTATCTTGCGAGCTGACAACGATGTTTTGAATAAGATTGAATACTGGCCTTAAAACCGGGGGTCCTATTTTTGAAAGCACATCACTCGAAAATGGTATAAATCTGTTTAAATCGTCAAAACTTTTGACTTGTTCACTAGATTAATGAGAGCTGTATATTCTACTAATGTATGAAATATTTATTTTTGGAGTAGAGTATCGACATGAACAATGTTATAAAGTGTACGGTTGTAGCCATGATCATAATTCTTCATTTTGTACTATTTTGCGTTCCTAAATGTCAAGTCTACACTTGTATAGGTACTTACCCCCTTATTCATAACTCTCTCTCTTTCTCTTCATAGCTCTATAGCCCTCTGCTAACTCAGTAATCGTTTGTCCTTATCTGTCACTTTGACATTTACCTTTCACAGATAAGGACAAACGATTACTAAGTTAGCAAAGGCCTATAGAGCGTTTATGAATAAGGGTAATAGAGTGCAGCTTCCCGAATTGCATTATGTAAACGACCTCGATTTAGATATTAAATGAAGTGGTCAAACGTTGAAATAGTAAACCGTTAATATATAGTCCCAAATGCTTCGTAGCATTAATTAGCTAATTATCATCATAAATCTGATCCAAATGGAAAACCTCAATTCAAATCGACGGTAGCAAAATTGCGATTAAAATTGTGCAAATGCTTACTTAACTTATTGAACGTCCAATTTTTCAAATTCTCTACTGAAATGTGAATAGTGACACTTTTATAATTGTTCATAATTATATCACAAATAAAATTTCTTCGTTAGAAACGTAACAGTTAAAAATCATTACGATAATTTTTGGAAAAATAATTTATTTTTGTACGTAGGCGAAGATTATTTATTTTTAATTGCTCCATCGTTCTGGGATGGGTTTCTAGCTCCACCTAAAATTAAAAAAAAAAATTATTAATCTGTCAGAAAAACCAGAAAAATTAAATGAAAAACCGGAAAAAAGTTTCTAATGTAATAAATGACATATTTAATTGAATGAACGTTTCGTCCAATTGATATTTCACTGAAATCGTACGGCCGAAACCATTTTTATGATATTTTTAAAAAAATAGGATCAACCTTTCAGAAATGCAATAAAATAAAACTAACCGATTCTATTCGAAGAATCCAATCAAAAACATCCTGTAAAACGTTTTCTCATCCAGCTGAACGGAATATATTCGAACAAAATATTACCATACTAAAAAATCGTTTTAACAGTCGCTCGTTATCGCGAGAACCTATGTAATGCCAAACACGCATCACGGAGGCTATATTTTATAAAATAATATTAGGTGTTCTGTTGCCAAAAGAATATTCCGACCTAAAAAGGGTAACAAACGAAAGGGCCTGCGATCCGAGAATTATAGTTGGCCGTTACATCAGACGTCTACTTTTTTCACCCGACCCTTGATATTTCGCAACGAAGCGCCTACTAACGCGGACGGTACGTGTTGTATCGAAGCAATGCTGCGTGATACTGTCGTAAAATATATAGATATTAGCTATTTCAAAAGAAGAATGTTATTGGAATTGATTTTGTAAAGGTATTGTAGAAGCTAACTTCATTTTCGTAAATTTGAAACTGGCCGCTTAGAACAGTGCAAACGGCGCGATAGGTCGAAAAGAAAAAGGTGAGTGGCTTTTGATTTTTGCCTGCCAGTCTTTTGTGCATGCAGGTTGCATGTATGTGTCATATTTTTATGAAGCTTAACATACGCATGAAAAAAAAATCATACGTAAGTATGCAGATTTTTGTTACAGGTATTTCGGTATTTCGTTTAAATGTGGTAATAAATGAACCATTTAGGTAATTATCATCTGTATTAGTGTCTGAAAAGTATGATAATTCACGAACAATATATCTGCAAACGGTCCAATGGTTCGTTTAGATTTTCCATTATTCATCTACATGTTTTCCCGACCTAATTTTGTTACTTTCTCAAAAACGAAAAAGGAAAAAAGCAAAAAATAAAAAAAAGAAGCGAAAGTAATAAAGGTTTGTTAGAAGTTTGAAAAAATTGACTGCCAAACCCAAAAAAGAAAAGAGGAGTGACGGATCTTACAATAAGCATTAAACTGTCAACTTAACTCATTTCTAAACCCCTTTAATGTTAGAAAAACATTCTGCCTGGCATTTGTTTGCAAGCCACACCGTTGATTCGAGCGTGACTCTTATGCAAACTTCACGCCAGCATCGAAGCTGCGGGCTGGTCCGAAACAAGCGGAAGGCGATTTTGCCATCAGAATTTTATTTCTACTATGTCTTGTCGAATTCTTTTTAGGGTTCTCCTCTCTCTACCTCTAAAAAACCTCTTAAGGGCCTCTAAAGGAAAAAAAACCCTTATAAGATCATTTTCATAAAAGTCTGTTTATCTGTTTGTCCGTCAAGTCTCAAGTACCCTTTTCTCAGGCATGCGTAAAGATATAATATTGAAATTGATACCAAATACAGAGGTATGCAGGCCCTTAAAATTGTGAAAAAATCAAACCTTTAAGTCTACGCATTCAAAAGATATGGCCGTTTATGTCGCGTTTCCCATATATTTGCAAAAGGAACCAAAACCTATAGGGTACTTCCCGTTGACCGAGAAATTTGAAATTTTGCGTGAAGGTAGCGCTAATAACATAGGTAAGTAATGAAATAAATCTAATAAACTGTTTTTTTAATGTCTGTCTATCTATGTTAGTAATTAATATAAAAGCTCACACAGTATACATTTGGCTTAAGAGCAGGGCTCTGCTAACACTATATTTTGTAGTCACTTACCGAATTTGTACCCACGGATTGTTTGAAAGGTAACTCTCAAGGGCGAAGACAGAACTTCATGTGCTAGTAATTTCACTGGTTTTCAAGACTCTAGCTGAAGACCGACCACGGTGGAAGCAAACGGTGCACGATAAAGTGTGCGACTTTGAGGCCAGTCGTAACGAACTGGGGCCTTACCATGACGTCCTAATTCCGACGCAGTTCAAGTTTTAGCTGTCACTTTTAGTATGAATCTGACAGCGAGCGGACCTAAACTGAAACGCATTAAGACGTCATGGTACGGCCCCTGGACGCAAAACGTGACGAGCGGAAGGCCAGACCACCTGTGGCCATACACTATAATTAAGTCGGAGGGGTGCTGACTTATAGTGAGTGCGCCCGCGCATTCACTGCGAAAATCGGCTACGTCAGTCACCTGAGAGCGCATCAACGACGCTCTCAGCGTCAGGGACCAGTCGCTGTAGCCGGACACGGCCAAGAGAAGATGATGTTGGTTTTCTTACTCTCTCTCTTTCTTATCTCTTAATAGCCTGTAATGTTGTCCCACTGCTGGGCAAAGGCCTCTCTCCTAGATTTCCAACGCACCCTGTCCGCGCTTATATCTTGCCAATCGCTGGTATACTCTCTACTACACCAAATAAAACTCTCTCCAAACTGCTCCCTACGCCAAAATAAAATTGAAAGTCGCTGTTCACTTGTCACATCCGTTTGTTAACTTCTACCCACAGAATAAAGCATAACAGCGCTGCATACGAGAACAAATCTTCCAACCAAACGTTCCGGAGTTGGCTCACGCGAGTTGGTTTTGCGCAGTTAAAGCGTGCAGCAAATAGAAGTACTAGTGGTTTCTAGCTAAAATAAAATAATTCTAAGGTAAAAATTAAGGGTAGGAAAAGTTCTACTTGGTAGTAATACGGTTATTAAAGATGTAGTGAAATTTTTCAACTTGTTCGTTTTAACACTCGCAAATTAGATGACTGTTTTGTGTCTCTAATTTCGGCTTATGCTTTCCCAAATATACATACTTATTTCAAATAGTAGACCAGTAGAGTGAGTCATGAATGAAAGTAATAATTGGTAATTTAGAATTTTGCTCTTTTTCTAATCGGCCAGTTGCGTTGCATGCGGATGATACGGAGACACAAAATAGTGGCCAAAGTGGCTTTCAATTTTATTGTGGCCAGCCAGTGTGTAAATTGTAATGGCTGAACGATCAAGCTTTTTTTTTCATCTCCCTCCAGGGCCAAGGCATAGGAAACAAGGTTCATACAGCCAGCAAGAGCATTAAATTTGATATTTTTCCCTTTTTATACATAATCTTATTGATTGTTACAGCCAGCCGGCCCAACAATATCGCGGTCACATATACCTAACCCGAATCACCTCACGTTACGAACACAGTTACGAACAGAGACCCTATAAACCCTACACATTTGTATAAACTTTTTACAAGACAGCTGTCACGCTTTACGCCCGCATCGTAAAAGCGTGCAACCGTGGATTTTGACAAAATATGTTCGTGCCCGTTTTACGGCGTTTTGTCTTTACGCCGCTATCACATTCTGCGATTTATTTCACTGTTTATGTTTCAATGTAAAAGTGCAAGGGAAGGATTTTTGTGGAACGGGAGGTGGTTGAGATATTTTTGAATGAAATTCTTGGTTGGTTAGGCGGAAATATTGATAAAATTGTATCTATTTTGATAACTGAACATTCTACATTTTCAATGTAGGTATTACGTCTCTACTAGACAAGGTTGCTATCATAAAAACCAATTAAATTTATTACACAAATAAAAATCGAGTTATTCGTCTAAAACATCCCTGCAAAGATTGCAGCTTTAATTTTATTATACCTAACTTTAAAAAACCACGAATAATACAAATGTAGTTAATGAATACTGAGAACGCAATACAGAAATTTAGTAAGGTACATGTTCGTTAGCAATAGGTATAAAGCTTTGCTGTGGTATTTAGAAAAAATACCCTGAGTGGTGCTGGTGTGTGAAATATTTGAGTGCCTTTTGTGAGACCTGGTACCTACATAAAGTATTTTGATAGTTATACTCGGCATGCTGCCTTATTCCGGGTGGCAGGACCTTGTGCAAGGTCCGTCTGGATCGCTACCACCATCTTATTCACTAATCAGCAACAGTGTTTGTGCTGCTCTGTTCCGGCGTGGATAGAAAGACAGCCGGTTAAATGAGGCACATGAGATATTATTAGTATTAATGGCTGTCAATGCATCTATTCTGCAATCATTTCATGTTGCAGATGTCCATGGGTTCGCCACGGTTTATATAAATAATGAATAGTGGTTCATTAATATTATCATGGTTAACAAAAACATTTAATTTGAAGTCTCTCTAAAAACCGATATACATTACAGATGAAACACTAAATGAGAATATGCGGAATGTTTTATAATAAAATTGAAAAATGTATGGCACGTGAAATATTTGCGTTGTTATTAATATCCCACATAGGTACTGATGAGCAAAAACAACGAGAAACTTTCCATAGGAATTTGTACAAAATAATGGCCAGTTATTTTTGTTCATCAGAACGGTTTATAAAATAAAAAATAATAGTTCGGTTTATTTCCTGCATTCAGAAACGTCAATATTTATCAATAAATAAAAATGAATCGTCGAAATGTATGTGAGCGCATAACTTCCAAGCGACTGCACCGAATTGGAATTGATTTTTAGTTGTGTTTGTTAGTGTTTGGACAAGGTATGTATAAAATAAAAAATCGAATTCAGCGGGGGCGAAGCCCCGGGCAACAGTTAGTTATTAATATTTTATATTAAACCAGATCGAACGTGTATCGAATTAATTATAAACAAATATAAACAAATCAAAAAACTGAGGCGAATAGGAGTGCACATGGTTGACATGTTAAATTTATTGAGTTTATAATGTTAAGATAAATTGATGAAGTATTTTATCCACTACCTCCGTGCCCAAGACATACGCGTGCTTTGAAATAAAACAGTAAAATGCGTGAAGGGTAAGCAATTTATTTACGTACTGTGGTATTACGAACGTTGTTAGGTTTTTTAATCATACTTAGTTTTCAAATCGGTCGATTTAGGTTTTTATGGATATCGTGCTAAAGTTTTACAATGTGCATTATTTTTAAGTACCTACCTAAACATGTGCTTGGGTACCTACTGAATATTTTATAACGAAAGGATCATCAAACTAATGTACATTCAGCGTCTAATATCTGAAAGTTAACATAGGAAACCTAGAATTATCCTAAAGGTAATGTAAATGAAATAGTATATCACTTATAGAGTATCGTAGGTTCGTAGTAAATTTCAACCCTCTTATCGCCTTCTTAAATGATTTCCGCTATAAAAACTATTTCATGCCCTTCCCCGATACCATAACTATATCTATAACGCGGTATATAGCGGTTGAAGCATGAAGAGGTAACAGACAGACAAGAACACTTTCGCATTATAATATTAGCGTTGGTTATGTCTGCATCCCATGTTAGTTTTATTTAAGGACTAGCTATTGCCCGCGACTTCGTCTGTGCAGAATTACATAGCCTATGTTCATCAGGGATAATAAAGAATCCTAAAGGTGAAAGATTTTTTATTTTATACGTGTCCCTTTTTGTCCCGTAATTTTCATTAGTCATAATAATCGTTAGTCACAATTTTTTTGGCCATAACACGTAAACTCGTGATTTTTTTTGGCCGTAACACATAAACTCGTGAATTTTTTTGGCCATAACACATAAACTCGTGAATTTTTCAGTTATTTTGTAAGTCATCATCATCAGAATGTAGTAGGTTAGGTTAGGTTAGTTTACTATCAATTATTACTGTTTTTAGGGTTCCGTACCTCAAAAGGAAAAAACGGAACCCTTATAGGATCACTTGGTTGTACGTCCGTCCGTCCGTCTGTCAAGACCCTCTTCCTCAGGAACGCGTGGAGGTATCAAGCTGAAATTTATATCAAATACTCAGGTCCACTGCTCCTTGGAGCTGTGAAAAAATCAAGCTTCTATGCCAACGCAATCAAAAGATACAGCTGATTATGCCGCAAATTTCCGCAACTCTCAAGGGAATCAAAACCTACAGGGTACTTCCCGTGAACGCAGAATCTTGAAATTTGGTATGAAGGTAGGTCTTATAGCACAGATTAAGGAATAATTGCAAAAACCGTAAATTTGTATGTATGTCTGTATATATCAGTGACCAATATAAAGCGACCCCACACTGCGTACATTTTGCTTTGGAGCAGGGCTCTACTTACACTGGTTTATAGATATTTATAGATACTAATGATACGGAACCCTCGGTGCGCGAGTCCGACTCGCACTTGGCCGGTTTTTTTCTTAAAACCTCACTTTTCATAAATAAAACGCTTTATGACTACTTAACGAAAATTATGGAAAACCGTACATTCGCAACTTCAATTTTATGGGACAAAATATAGACCCCATTTTAAAACATGTATCGTTAATTTACTATTTACGTTGTAATTAATGTTTGCGGTTCGCATGCTTTACATTTCGCTGCAGCTGTGATAATATACTGTATGCTACTATTTGTTAGTTAATTATACTTAATTAACGTTACAATTCTGTCATAACATTCCCGTTTGCAGCGCGACATAAAATTCCCTATTTAATAATATGGTGTGTAAGACCAGCGTTTGTGCAGCTATTCTCCGAATTAGTGCATTATTACCATTTGATTATAGTCTCAAAAAATCGGCCGTATTAAATTGTGTGCGCAAATCAATTGATAATCTATAAATGTACTAAGAATCTTCTAAAAACTACAAAAAACCAACAAAATTGATTTTAGCGCCATCTAATGGGATCTTTACAATGAGCTAACGCGATTATCCGCCTTAATCACTAGATTTGTGCTGTGACGCTATTGGAACTATTTCTTGTGAAAACTTAAGACTGTTTTACTTCTTGATACAACATACATATACAGTATTAACTATTTTTAGCGCCCGACGCAAAAAGAGGGGTTTTATAAGTTTGACGTCGATGTCTCTGTCAGTGTGTGTGTGTGTGTCTGTCTGTCTGTGACACCGTAGCTCTCGAGCAGATAGACCGATTTGGATGCGGTTTTTTATTCGAAAGCCAGTTTCGGCGTAATCGGCGAAGGTTCTTGTCGAGTTTGTAATGTACACAGAATTGTCACTTAGTCTTGTCACTGACTATTGTTAAGATGGTGAAGTAGGGGCCTGCTGCGTCTCTCTCTCGTCTGTGGTAAGTGCGAGGGCAAATAACTATGCGCGAGCGAGAGGACATAACAAAAGGTCATTGTACGGAATTTTTCGCATTCCGCGACCGTAATTTGGCTTAGTTCTCAATAATAGTAGAAACCCTAGATAAGATACACCACAAGCGCTCAAAACTCGTCCCGAGCAGAGAGTGCTTAAAATCTGTCTAAGCACTCTCTGATCCGTAGTCGCCATATAATAGGAGCTGTCAATAATGATTTACGACGTGCTGTCAGTTTAAAAAGTATGCTTAGTTGGTTTGGTCACGTAGAGAGGATGGATGAAAGAAGATTAACTAAACAGATTTATATGAGGAGTGTGAATGGGTGCGTTGGGAGGGGAAGGCCTAGGCGGACGTTCCGTGATCAAATTGGGGACGTTTTGGAGAAAGGCCAGGTCAAAGTGTACCCGAAACCGACGAGCATGTATGAAGAGATTGATGAATGTGGATGAAGCGAAAGAGGTATGTCAGGATCGTAGCAAGTGAAACAAAGTAGTCTCTGCCTACCCCTGTGGGAAAGAGGCGTGACGATATGTATGTATGTATGTCAGTTTAAATTTTAATAATGTCGTATTTCCCAACACGTACATTTGAAATAGAACTGTAATGTTTGTGTTATAACAGTCGTATTTCCAATATTTTAAAATGTGGTTGAAATATCATTTGGCATTTGCGACTGGCATTATCTTTGGAATGTAGGTAAGTACTTTTAGAACAAGTTTTGGCGGACATTTTATACGTGGCGGTGCATCAAGGGTTTATAATATCATTGTTAGTTCTGTACACAAACAAGAAACTGAAGAGCAATTTTGCATAAAATAGTGATACAAAAGATAAGACAGTAATAAATTAATGTATTCATAGCTCAACAAAGTGAAGTATCGCGAACAAACTTCAGTATCCTGCATCGGAGTCGGCTAACAGTTTATTACTGAAGTTTAAAACTAACTTCTACAGTTCACGTCTTTAGAAAATTTTACACTTTCTTTAAAAGTAATATGTAACCTCACGGTTGGTGGTTTTGGTTCGACGAGGTCTCTTAGATTTTTTCCAGAATATTTTAAGCAGGTTACTAACCCAAGTTTGACTGTACACCCCTACAAATATGTTTTATTTAGATTTTTAATTCTAAATTTAGTTTCGCCCTTGACAATTCACTTTGATCGTCGATCAATGTACGGAAACAACGTCGAAAATTAGTCATACATTTGTATGGATAACTTTCGTGTCACAATGGAAAAAGTTAGTGGTAATTTTAACTACCTACTAGAGAGAGAGAGCGAGAGAGAGAGACATTTTATTTACACACATTCGATACACTTAGATTTAAAATATGAAGACATACAATATATACTCAAGAATTTAAATTCAATTAACCGGATAACTCACGTATAAAAGCCGAAGGAATGCTCCGACAATTGTTTCGGACTATTCCGTAGTTCTCCTTCCTTCCTCGTCCCCTCCTTCCCCCTCCTCCTCCCCCTCCTTCCTACTTCTCTTCTTCTTCCTTCGGCTTTTATACGTGAGTTATCCTGTGTTGTAATTATGTGTGTGTCTCACGGTAGTTTCATATTGAAAGTACTCAAGAATAGTACCGATATAATGTAAAATGGGCCCCACTCAGCATAATGCTACTAACGCAACTTTAACGGTGTTCAACTTCTTGATCCTCATTTTTAGTTACCAATTTTAACTTGAACCTTTTCTTAGCTAACGCATTTTTACGTATCACACCTCAGTCAAAGAAATCATTGTAAAAAATATTCACGAACTTTCGACACGTTTAGTGCTGGGCTGGCGTCTACCTCTCTCAAAGGCTTGGAATAGCAGTTCAGACAGGCAATGCGGCCAGCGTCTTGGGGTCAATGCCTGTGGCGGAAAATTTTGACGACATATTTACATTATAGTTTTATAATTAGTAGTAGTTTTAGTATTAGTTTAGTTTTAAAATATTTCTTTGTTGACATTATTTATGTTGTAAAAACTGTCTTTGAAATGGCTCAGAGAGCGATTCAGTTTATTCCACTGCTATATAACTGAGTATAATGTCGATAAAACTATTTATATGGTAATTTAGAGCTCCGATATCTTCAATCCATTAATCAGGTCGACTTTTATTCCCACCCTTTATTTTACGAGGCACATAAAGTTCTATCATTGGTGATAAATCATTTACCATGAACAGGAACTCTCTTACAGAAACTTAACTCTTTCTTTTTCTTTCCAAAATGATGTAAGGCATTTTTGGCATTTTTAAATGTATGATTACTCAAATAAAGCACGGGGAGTTTTAAAAGTTTTAATGAACACAAAATATTTACCTTGCTACTCCGCTACTTACGTGCAAGATAACCAAGCCTGTGCGAAATATATACGCAAAGCAACGCCTGATTCAATAAAATATTTAAAAGTTTCATTTAATGTTATTTATTCTATACAAGCTTGCGCCCCCGACTTCGTTCGCGTAGAATGAGACAAGCAAGAATTGTAAGTATGCCATTTTAGTTACATTGCGAAGTTAGACAGATCGGTTGAATTCGGTTTACCCCGGCAACCCGCAATGTAATGAAACTTGCATGCGATTCTTGCACGTGTCTAAATGGGCCTTTAAGAACTGATGTTGAAAGCATATTCTGCAATAAGTATTTACGTTGCGACTCTAGGCAGCTGCGACCTTTAGCATGTTTATCGCTATCTCGCGGGAACTATGCAATTTTCCGGAATAAAAAGTAGCCTATGTGTTAATCTAGGGTACCAGCTATCTCAGTTCCAAATCTTGTCCAAATCCGTCCAGCCGTTTGCGCGTGAAGAAGTAACAAACTAAAACACACTAACAAACTTTTGACTTTATAATTATGTATTATGGTGTGATGTGATGTGATTTGGTAGATGACCTGCCCACATATACCACCTCTTAATTTGGTCGTACTACTAACGGGACCTTGCACATATAAAAAAACTTGTTCATACATACATACAAAGGTTTAATTTATACGTATCTGAGAGCGGAAGCTTGGCGGAAGCTTTCTTCAGACGGTTTTAGTGGGGCAGATAGCGTTGTAACTTCTGGACCACTGATCTGTTCAGATGACAGATAGGTTCAGTCACAGTAAGCGGGGAACAGTACGAGTACAGCACAATACATGCACACATATATAAATCACGTCTTTATCCCTTACGGGGTAGACAGAGCGTAAAGGTAACAAGACCTAAAGGCAACGTTTAGCATGATTGCTTGATAAGTGGAAAGGGGAATTGAAATAGTGGGGTTGCTAGCCGCATCGCCTATAACACGACTCCTAAGATTTTCGCCCATGGACTTTTACCATCTGCGCGAGAAGAGAAGCAACTGCGGTGCATACTATGTTTTTTATTTACTCCCAGACCTACATAATTACGTAACTCGCTCGCGATCGTAATCGTGTTCATTTTGACAGTTCATGTATGGGCTGACAATTGGCATCGGAATCAGCTAGCTGTCACATTCATACAAGAACTGTCAAAACACGATGGCGATTACGAGCGAGTTACGTAATAAGCTAGCTGGGCCCTATTTCACCAAAGCGACAATTGTCGGTGACACATGTGACAATGCTGTTTACATTACAAAATCGACGGGAATTTACGCCGATCGGCTTTTTATTGAATAAGCATTGCATTTTGAGTTCGCCGACGATCGCCGAATTGGTGAAATAGAGGCCATGAACGACCTAATTCCGACTCAGTTCAAGTTTAAGCTGTCACTTTTAGTACGAATCTGACAGCGAGCGAACCTAAACTGAATCGCATTAACACGTCATGGTAAGGCTGGTCGCGTGATTTCGCTGGATGAGGGCCGCGCAAGACCGGTTCTTATGGCGCTCTTTGGGGAAGCCCTATCTTCAAGAACGTCTTTTGTCTAATGATGATGAAGCAACGAAAAGAAAGGAAGGAATAAATGTCTTCTCTTTCGTTCAACGTGTTACTGATAGCGGTGGAAATTTGGTGTACTGTCTTAATATTACTGTGGTCGTAGTCAATCCCGTAGGTGAAGCCGGTGGAGCGTCATATCAGCCCTAATAGACTTACGACATCTTATGACCCCGCTCTGGAACTGGGTGCTAGACAGGCTCTAAGTTAATTAGAGATGGAACTGCGATGAATCTATACGCGGATGGTGGACATGGAAAAGTATAGCAGTTAACTAAACATAAAAAAGTGACGCCGAGTTCTTTACTATTTGTGGAAACCACATTTCATTACTTTTCGATTTGACGGCACAGGCCTCCTCTCAGAACATGTGGCTTCACTACATAGTATAAAACAAAATCGCTTTCTCTGTCATTATGTATGCTTAAATCTTTAAAACTACGCAACGGATTTTGATGCGGTTTTTTTAATAGATAGAGTGAATGAACACAAAATATTTACCTTGCTACTCCGCTACTTACTTTGCTTTTTTAAGTAGCGGAGTAGCAAGGTAAATATTTTGTGTTCATTGAAATGGACCTCCGCAAAGTAACGCCTGATTCAATTAGATAGAGTGAATCAAGAGGAAGGTTTATATGTATAATACATGCATAATATACCGTGCGAAGCCGGGGCGGGTCGCTAGTTGGCTATAATTCCCACGCGGGCTCAGCGCGGATTGGCAACTTCACACACCATTGAATTGCTTCACAGATGTGTGCAGGTTTCCTCACGATGTTTTCCTTCACCAAAAAGCTCATGATAAATTTCAAATGTAATTTCGCACATAAATTCCGAAAAACTTAGAGGTGCGAGCCCGGGATTCGATCTCACGACCCTCTGCTCAGAGGCCACAGGTCGAACCAATAGGCTACCACGGCTAGCTAGCAAAGACGCTTGCACTATTGTAGAGAGGACAGATTACTTTCTCCTGCACCTTATTGTACTTATGATGACAAAAAGTCACGTTTTTCATTTACATGCAAATGGTTGCCTTCAGTCTAGGAATAAGCCAAAATTTTGCACTCGAACCACTCTTTTCACTTTAGCCCACTTTATCTTAAGCCTGGCTTAACATTCTCAACTTATCCTGCTTTTTATAGAATAAAAAATAAACAAGTACATATTTTTGTGCGCGAAGCGGACTTTAAAAGGTCTTGACTTGAATACGGGCTAAAATATCGGGTATGGGTTGGCCCTTGAATTATTCAGGACGTGTTCTATGACAATTGTGTAGCAAGTGACATGCCTCAAGCGTGTAAGTGACGCAATGGAATTTTTGAAGTGATAACTGGTGGTTTGGCCGAATAAAGTCAGACGCACATTATACACACATTCAGAAACACCTTCAATTTCCTTTCCTTTGACCCTTATTTCCGAACGTACCGTACAATGCTGGCAATACTGCTTAAAAAAAACACCCGCACCACCGCCCTCGCCCGGAGTTCGAAAAAATATGGACGATCGCGCGCGCAGCTCTGAAGAAAGCTGAATAAATTCCCGTATAAAGCCTCTTAAACTCCAAGTGTTAGTGCTGTGGTATCGATAAAAGTGGTGTCAATTAGTGCCAGTGGAAGAAAACTCATCGTCGAAGAACCAGTGCCTTCAAGTTTCTCAGAGCAGCAGCCCAGGTACTTAATCCCACCTTATCTTTCCTAAAAATCAACCAACTGGGTTTACCGCTTCGTAACGTAACGCGTTACGGCGCCAGTCTGTCTGGCTTCCCTTTCTCTGACTCATACAGCAGCGGTGACTCTTCCTTTCTCACTCTAACCCACAGCGCTAGTCGTATTTAGAACAGAAGCTTCCTCCTCTCTCTCTACTCAGTGTTTAGTATGCGATAGACATATTATTATACTGTTAGTAACTTAGATTAGGTTAAGTTATCACTTCTGTCGGGCGTCCCGAGACGCACACGTTATTTTTATAAATGTACGCACAGTGCTTCTATTTTCTTTTTGTCTCTCGGCAATTACGAAGATAAGAAGTTGCTAAAATTTTAGGGTTTTAATTTTAATTATTTTTGTATGCGGTTTAATTTTTGTTTTTTTGTTCAAAACTTACAGGAGAAGCTACAGGGTTAGACCAGGGTTATCATGACGTCTTATTGAGATTCAATTCCGATTCAGTTTAGGTTCGATCGCTGTCAGATCCATACTAAAAATATCAGCGGGTGGTGGGGCCTTGCACTGCTGTGTTCCGGTGTGGAGAGCAAGACAGCCGGGGAAATTACGGACACAAGAGGCATGTCATCTAAGTCCTCTAGGTTGGCAACGCATCTGCAATCCCTCCGGGTTGCGGGTGTCCATGGGCAGTGGTGATCGCTTACCATCAGGTGACCCACGTGCTCGTTTGCCTTCCTTCGCATTAAGACGTAATGGTAAAGCCCCATACACACATAAATTACGCCATTAACCCTTACGGGGTTGACAGAGCTTGAAATAACGAGACAGTAGGCTACGGTAAGACGGCGTAAAATTCGGTATTCAGTTTCTAAGGAAGCTTAGCTTATGCTAAGGCATTCCAGCTCCGCGATCTCTTGCGCCGCGGGCCCCACGGATTTGATGGCTCGTCAAACCGACCCTTTTTATGCGTCGACCTAAGAGCCTAAGTCTTTGGTCTCGCTGAGCATTATTTCCTCATTTGATCGCATCCTTGTATTCAAAGGTTTACGTTCGGGTCGTCAAGGTTGTTTATTATGGGACGTCGGAATCATTTTGTTAGGCTGTCGAGTGGGGACGAGAGTCGTATTGTCAAAAGTGCTTGTTAAAGAATTGATTGTATAGAATTCTGCCGTGGATTGTCTGGGATAACACAGTGGAAACGGCAGGCGCCGGTGAAGCGACCCCTCAGAATATCTTCTCTCTCCTCTTCTTCTTTTCTAGCCCTCTTCAACCAATGAATTGGTGTAGGCCTCCTTCAATTTCCTCCATTTCTCCCTGTTCTGGGCAGTGAGGGTCCAGTTTCCGCCCGCCACTTTCCGGATATCATCCTTCCACCGCATTTGTGGCCTTCCGCGTGGTCTCTTCTGGTCCCATGTTCTCCCCGTCCTATCATACAGAATATCTACTACCTGAAAAAGAGCTTAAAACTATAATTAGATTAATGTAGAGATGTAAGATGGAATGTACTAAGCTAGGAACTTACCTTACTTTTTTTTTTTTTTTTTTAATATTTTTTTTTCTTTGTTAGTGTATAATAAAAACGCATTGAACACGAAGCGAGCACGAATGGACACCTGTAAATGTATAGCTATAGCTATAACTGTCAATAACGTATGTCATTACCTGCGGCCGACTTGACGGCAGTTGCAAAATAACGGGCAAAACAGACGGACGGTGTGTTCCCATCGTGACCGTATTCGCGAATTTATTACTTACGTTATTTGTTTTCTTTTTCCCTCGATTCGTCTGCACCTATTTACTGTCTAAATCTTACAGGTATACGCTAAGATGCAGAAGACTACGCTGTAGAGATGGTGCGTATTTACGTTACCAGGTTTAGATACCAGGTATTTCCTTGCAAGTATACCAACCAGGTACCGACCCGATATACTTGCAAGACTTGAAAGTATTTTTCCATTTAAGTATACTGTCCCTTCAAAGTAAGTACTACTTCATACACATAAGGTTCTGATTGCGCTTATACGTGAAATAAAATATTTTCAAAGTATTTTACGTCTTGATTGAAATATTTTGAATCTTATCTGTAAAACAACAAGGTTTAAACTTGCAAGGAAGCAAGTATTCTACTTTTTACGTTGGACAGAAAATACTTTGAAAGTATTTTGATACCTGGTTTCTGCACCTGGTATGAGAAGGTGGACGTACTTTTAAGCCCTGGTACGCGATTTAGCAAGTATAACCCATCCCTACTACGCTGTACAGCGGTCGGCAACCTTTTGGAAGGCAAGAGCCACAAGTGGAATGAACTAAAGGCGACGCACTTGTGATATTAACCCTCGTAGTCCAATATACCTATAAACTTATTTATAATTTACTAGTTTCTGCCCGCGACTTCATCCGCGTCGAATCAGACTTAAGAACTGATGACAGTATATTCCGCAATGTTTGTTTACGTTGCGACTCTAGGCAGTTACGACCTTTGACATGTTTATCGCTATCCCGCGGGAGCTATGCAATTTTCCAGGATAAAAAGTAGCCTAGGTTTTAGTCTAGACCAGCTATCTTCGTTGCAAATTTTATCCAAATCCATCTAGACATGGGGGTTAAATAACGTCACGGTGACAAAGTCACCGTGACTCGCCTTCAAAACGTGTCACTGTGACTTTTCACAAAATAACAACGTTACAAAATCACATACGTTCCTTACTGTTCCTTCCTAGCGCCTAGCGCAAGCAGTGACGAGACGCGATGCAGTGACAGTGACTGACTGTGACGTGACTCGGCTCTGCTCGGCTCTAATCGGGCTTAGTCGGGAGTGTTCGGATTCGGAATTTCGTGGCGAACATCGGATGATGCCTGCTCGCTGAGAGCGAGTGAGACAGCGATAAAATTATGAATGCTTGCTCACTCATCCGTGTCAAAGAGTTGTTTTAATGAAGCATACTCGTAGAAAAGGATGTATGTATGTATATATGTATAACTCTTTATTGTACCTACATAAAACACATGAAAAAGATGAACACCGTCCATAATGATGATGATGATGATGATGGTTATGACGATGGTGATGATGATTATGACGATGATGATTATGATGATGATGGCTATGATGATGATGGCTATTATGATGATGGCTATGATGATGATGGCTATGATGATGATGATGACGGTGACATGATGATGATTGTGATGATGATGATGATGATGGCTATGATGATGATGATTATTATTTTGATGATGATGATGATGATGATGGCTATGATGATGGTGATGACATGATGATGATTATGATGATGATTACGGCTATGATGATGATGATGATGATGACATGATGATGATTGTGATGATTATGATGACTATGAACTAATTTCCCAAATGTATTTATTTTTTACTTATAATGTGCGATAGTTCTAAGCCTGTAAAAGTGTAAAGGTTATTTTGGATCAACTACTTGTGTGATAACGGTGTGACAAAATCACGTCATAATAGCACTGCGACAATATCATATGGTGATATGAGTAACCGGCGTGACAAAATCACGATGAAATAACAGTGTGACAAAAATAACGTTGACACAAATATCATGCAGTGACACGAGTAACAGGCGTGACAAAGTCACGGTGACTTTTCACTGTGACTTTTTGGAACGGGATCGTCAGTCACTGATATCAAAATGTAACGCTTTTCCCCATGTCTAAATCCATCCAGTCGTTTCAGCGCGAAGAAGGAACAAACATACACAGGCATTCACTTACAGCCATATTATCATCACAAACTTTAGCATTTATAATACCTATTAGTAGGATCAAAGCATACACGGGCCGCGTGTAATGTTGCCGACCACTACTTTAGTAGGTAGGTACATGCCGCTCCATTTTAACTCTAGTACCTTCAGAAGCAAGTCCCCAAGTTCATATAAAATTTAAATATAATGATAGTAATAGTTGTTATAAAAAATGCCGTGAGATATCAAGTATGGTATTGCAACATTCCGCTGGATGTGTACTATTTTTTTTTTCTTTTTTTATTTAATAGGAAGGCAAACGAGCAAGTGGGTCACGATCGGCACGACGGATGGTAAGCGATCACCACTGCCCATAGACACCCGCAACCCCGGAGGGATTGCAGATGCGTTGCCAACCTAGAGGGCTAAGATGAAATGGCTAATCGCATAAAATGAGTCATTGTGTAGGAATTTAGATGATGATGATATGTATTGCGGCAGATTATGTCCAACCCACTTTCTTTTAGATTGCGATATCTCAAAATATTTTCAGGCAATGTTGCAGAAGAGTAATAATCGAACATTTCAAACAACTGTTAATGCGGAACCACATTATTAACACGCGACGCGACCCGACGCAACGCGACGCGTGTTGAGTCGAATCAAATTGTATTATTTTCTATGACCAGAACCACACTATGAACATCCGACGCGACGCCATGCGCATACATTCGTTGCGTCGGGTCGCGTCGCGTGTTAATAATGTGGTTCCGCCTATAAACATAGTAAATTAAGATATTGAAATAAAAGATTTGAAGAAAGATTGAAAGAAAAGACCGGTGGTAGGGCCTTGTGCAAGGCTCGTCCGGATCGCTACCACCATCTTATTCGCTAATCCTGCCGCTAAGCAGCAGTGCTTGCACTGCTGTGTTCCGGTGTGGAGAGTAAGGCAGCCGGGGAAATAACGAGCACAAGAGGCATTTCATTTTAGCCCTCTAGGTTGGCAACGCATCTGCGATCCCTCCGGGGTTGCGGGTGTCTATGGGCAGTGGTGATCACTTACCATCAGGTGACCCACTTGCTCGTTTCCCTTCCTATTCATATAAAAAAAAAATTTTAACGCCGTCTGTTTTACAAGAGGCCTCGTTCAATACCTAAACGTTATTTATTTATGCGCAACAACTACAAATCACCTTGTGAATCAATCTTACGAGAAATCCAGCGAACCTCATTTTTTACCTCCGCTGTTCATAAATTAACGCAAGACCGAGGTATTTGGCGCTGACTTAAAACATTCGCCGTTTTTTGTACCGTCGTCCATTAAGAGAAGAGGCGTAGTTGACACAAGACAGCAGAACCGAAGAAAACCTGCGCAGTCAGCATCAGAAGTAGAAACACTCGAAGTGCTCAAAATGATCTATACACGACTGTATCGTCTACGTAATAAGAGTGGTCTAGATCTTTTTGAACACTTCGTTATATTTATATTTATACTAGCTGTTGCCAGCGACTTCGTCTGCAAAGAATTCGTTTATCGCTAACCCGCGGGACCTACGCAATTTTCCGGGATAAAAAGTAGCCTATGTGCTATTCCAGACTTTTCTCTATCTATGTGTCAAATTTCATCCAGATCTGTTGGGCCGTTCTGACGTGATTGAGTAACAAACAAACATCCATCTATCCATCCATCCATCCATCCATACATCCATCCATACTTTCGCATTTATAATATTAGTTAGATGTTGCCAGCGACTTCGTCTGCAAAGAATTCGTTTATCGCTAACCCGCGGGACCTACGCAATTTTCCGGGATAAAAAGTAGCCTATGTGCTATTCCAGACTTTTCTCTATCTATGTGTCAAATTTCATCCAGATCCGTTGGGCCGTTCTGGCGTGATAGAGTAACAAACAAACATCCATCTATCTATCCATCCATCCATCCATCTATCCACCCATCCATCCATCCATACATCCATCCATACTTTCGCATTTATAATATTAGTTAGATAGTATTACTTTCGGGACTTAACCGCGTAAAAAATTGTTGTTTATTGTGTGCTTACTTCATATATTTATCTACCTTTGATGCTGAATGTACAGTCAAGGATATAAATATAAATGAACGTTACCAATTCGTCAAAAGCATCAATACACCTCGCGGGGAAGGAAGGGTAACGTCTAGACCGGTGCACTCTAGACAACATCGGGTAACTAATCTATTTGCGGTCTGGTGCATTCATAGCGGTCTATGAGCAAAGAAAAAATGTAGAATGTGTCGCTTCCTTTCCCTCGCAGATGGTAGAAGCCCATTGAGAGAATGGAGAGAAATCGTTGGAATCAAGTGTGGCGATGCGGCTAGCAACCTATCACTATGTTGAATCCCCGTTCCATTTATACGCCCACAATCATATTAAACTTGGCCTTTAGGTGTTGTTACCTTAGGCTCTGTCTACCAATTTATAAAGACGTGATTTATGTATGTACTAGCTGTTGCCCGCGATTTCGTCTGCAACGAATTCGTTTATCGCTATCCCGCGGGAATTTTCCGGGATAAAAAGTAGCCTATGTGCTATTCGAGACTTTTCTCTATTTATGTGCCGAATTTCATCCAAATTCGTTAGACCGTTCTGGCGTGATTGAGTAACAAACAAACATCCATCCATCCATCCATACTTTTGCATTTATAATATTAGTTAGATTAGATTATCGAGCCGTTGGCCAATATCATGGGCGAATGGGGTTTGAGGGGGTCTGGGCAAGTGGGCTGTACCTACTGTAAGTTGTGCACAGTGTGCTGGTATAATTTATTCAGTCCATTAGGCAGTGGAGTCGCCACATTGTCTCACGCATTGTCGCTGCAGTCTTTAATGGATGCTCCAAGGTAGGCTTTACTTGATAGAGAAAGACGAATCCACTTTGAGGGTAAAGGTAAGGTTTTAGTTAAGTCCCTACTGGCGAAGGGAATTGTAGGTTTAATTGTAGCAACAGGTACACAAATCACGTCTATATACATTACGGTAGGACAGAGCCCAAGGCAATAAGATCTTAAGGCCACATTTTGCATGATTGTGGGCGTACAAGGGGAAAGGGGAATCAGAATAGTGATGAGTTGCTAGCCGCATGATTGCTAAAATTTTGCCCGTAACAAACTCTCTATTACTGAAGGTCGCCAGTCAGTTTTTTAAATATTCTGACTTGACTTAAATCTTCGAGAACTTTCTGACCCCATCGGCCATCAGTCCTGCGAGCAATGTGCCCCACCCACTGCTACTTCAATTTCGAAATTCTTCGGGCCTCCTGATTAAGATCGCGGGATCGCGGTTGATGCGGAAGGCACAGGACCGGTCCGAGTGGAGAGCCTTGGGGGAGGCCTATGTCCAGCAGTGGACGTCTTTCGGTTGACATGATGCACCTTCAATTCTCCTGATAGGCAACCTTCGTTGATGTGGGATCAAACAAAAAAAAATGTACTAGTTGCTTCTCTTTCTGTGTAGTTAAAGGACCTCAACATTGTCTGTCCAACTGATGCAAAGCGTTCAATGGTAACACCAAGTATCATTTCGAAAATGTATATTTTCTTTAATTTTACTTAATTTTCTTTGCGCGACAGAATCCGAAATACGGAGATTCGCCGAATAACTAGTCACCGACAGCTCGAAGAGTATGTACGTTGAAGTGGAAATGGGCAGGCCACATCGCTCGTAGAACAGACAACCGTTGGGGGAGAAAAGTTCTCGAGTGGCGACCGCGAACCGGAAGACGCAGTGTTGGCAGGCCTCCCACTAGGTGGACTGACGAAATCGTGAAAGTTGCAGGAAACCGGTGGATGCAGGTGGCGAGTTGTCGTTCACTATGGTGTGCTAAGGGGAAGGCCTTTGTTCAACAGTGGATGTCTTCAGGCTGATTATGATGATGATGATTTAAGCTTGAGGTGGTTATTAATATCAAAATTAAAAGCCTTTGGCAAGCGACCCGATTTCAGTCGCGCAAGCGTGTGTTCTGTCGACGTCTGCCAGAGCCCGTAGATGGGATGTCCAAGTCACCGTCACATGAAAAGACATATAGTATTGGCAGTTTCTCCACGTCAACCAAAGCTATAAACAATGTAGCGGTTCTGCAAGCAACAAGGTTACCGACGTGTCACGTACTGAACTAAGTTTTCAATAAACATAAAACGTTGGAACAGTATTTTGGCACTCCAAATGGAAAATAGATATAACCGTAAAACGTTGCTTTTACGAGCATATAACCCGCGATCTGTGGCTTTTCTGGAAATGGAAAGATATTCCTAAGGATTTATGAAGCAATATGTGGCAATATTGACGCTTGACCGCGACGATTTATAACTTGAATATAATATCTCTATAGCTCAGCTTTTTTTGTAAAAACCCACGTCGGATACAAACATTTAAAAAGAGTTAAACAATTTCTTAAAAACCCCTCCGAACTTAGTGAAATAAATAGCGAAAGATACAACTGAAATGTATTTCCAAAGTGTTTACACACCTATTCACCTACCTACCTATTATTATAATGACAAATCTATGAATATCCACCGAGGGCTGCCATTACTTGCCCTGAATTCAAGTGAATTTGAAAGTTTCACAAGTCTGTCACCACTCTGTCATTAATGAAAATGCGTTGGATAATTTAGTAAAATGTGGTTTTCAATGGATAAAAATCTAAATCGGAATTGAATAGCATTATTGCGGCTCCGCAAAGTCATTCCTAATAAAATGCAGCGTCGCGTCGCGTCGCATTCGGTGTTGACCCTAAGGCCTCTTGTAGACGTCCGGTATTTTCACCGGACAACGGACCGTTTTATTTGCCGGACTCGCGGTGGTGGTGGTGGTGGACGGTCCGTTATCCGGTGAAAATACCGGACGTCTACAAGAGGCCTAAGACGTCGTAGTAAGGCCCTAGAACGCTACCCTTATTCATAAACGCTCTTTAGGCTACTGCTAACTTAGTATCGTTTGTCCTTATCTGCCACCTTGACATTTACCTTTCACAGATAAGGACAAACGATTGCTAAGTTAGCAGAAGCCTATAGAGCGTTTATGAATAAGGGGGTTACAACCTGACAGGAAAAACCAACGTCTCAAAAAACAAATGAAGCGTGTCTAACGAACGCATCAATCTCGCTAATAGGCATATCGTATTATGAGCAATATTTTCATAATTAGTTATGCGTTGACTTATCGTTACCAGAATCTGCCAAGGGATGCCAAGCGCTGGCACTTTGCCAGCAGTTAATGTAATTGTTTGTTGGTCGGGACCTTGTCATGCCTTCCAAGTTTTTTGCCAAGAATATTGTGATACATTACGTCTGACGCATTTGACTTGTCAAGAGATTCCTTAGAGAATTTGGTGAGTTTAATAATTACCCAGTTGAATCAGGCGTCAGCTTTCGCTATGTATTTTGGTACCTATACCTCAACAAAATCCTGTGTCCAATAAAAATATATTATAGGTACATACATCTAACTAATATTATAAATGCGAAAGTATGGATGGATGGATGGATGGATGGATGTTTGTTTGTTACTCAATCACGCCAGAACGGTCCAACGGATCTGGATGAAATTTGGCACACAGATAGAGAAAAGTCTGGAATAGCACATAGGCTACTTTTTATCCCGGAAAATTGCTTGGTTCCCGCGGGATAGCGATAAACAAATTCTTTGCAGACGAAGTCGCTGGCAACAGCTAGTACATATATAAATCACGTCTTAATCGCTTACGTGTTAGGCAAAGCCTAGGTAACAGGACCTAAAGGCCACGTTTAGCAAGATTGTGGACGTTTAGGTGGAAGGAAGAATCAAAATAGTGATAGGTTGCTAGCCGCATCGCCGATAACAATCATGATTCCTAAGTGTTCGCCCAATTTTATTAAAATGCACTCTTATTACAAATGAAATAATAATTCAGGTCGATCTTTTACAGCTGTCTATAACTAGCGGTTGCCCGCAACTTCGTCTGCGCAGAATTCGCTGATCACTATCCCGCGGGAAATATGATAATGACTATTCTATGTTCTTCCTCGGAATCGGAACTAAAACTATCCGTATACCATCAGCTAAAGCGATCATTCTATCTATTTATGTAAACCGCATTAAGATCCATTGCGTACCTTGTTTAAAAAATCTCAACATACAGACAGCAGAAGCTTTATTTTATTTTTCTATGTAAGGATACAATTCATATTCATCATAAAAGTGCTACCAGGATTCGAACCCGGGACCTCTAGCCTCATTAGTCAGCCTACCCACTACACTATTCGGGCGCCACCGTCGTCTTTGTATGCTCCCTAACTTAATTGCTGACATAATTAGGTACCCACTCACACGCACGACTGAATGCCTCTAACTTCTCAGTTCTGTCTTAGTTTAGCCCATCAGGATATCCCGTTGCTTTTAGTTTATACAATTCTAGTTATCAGAGCATAAAAGCAGACTTAGTAACGGTCAGCGATTTCTTTTAGGCGCTTCCTTAGTGCGAACTTTGACTCGGAGTAACTTACTTTCCGTGTCCGGTGTTCGGAGCTTTGCTGTGAAACTTGTTAAAGCTTTGGTATCACAGAGGGAATAACTATGGAATGGAAATATCATACCTAGACGGACGTTCCGTGACCAAATTGGTGTAGTATCTAAACCGACGAGCATATAAATCCCAATCCGCATTGGACTGACGTGAAAACTATAGCCCAAGCCCTCTTAAGCTCTATTTATTACTTTACTTACGTAAAAGTTTATGGTAAGTAGTATATTTTATATGTCTATCGTTTCTTGAATGAAAATCAGTGCTCCAGGTGTCTAACACCTCAGCGTAATGCTGAGCCAGCGACCGTTTCACTTTTGCGGAGACACACACAACGCTGATGATCATTTTCTGTGTTTTTTTTTTAATATTTCTGCTGTGTCCAGCAGTGGGGACGTATAGGCTGGAGGCTTTAACTGAACCTTGCTGAACCTTGCAAATGTTTTTCAGGCTTTATAATTTTGTTAGACAAATGTTTCCATTCTTCGGTCCATCAAAATGAAAAACTTTCATTCAATGAGACTATACTATACTCGTAGAGCCCGGTATTGAGTATGATCGACTTTCAGTCGCATCGTTGGCTGTTTAGGCATCATGTCTTCATTCTCGCTACCGCATCGCTGCCGTGTAACTAAGACCCAACTTAATCAGTATCAGAATACGCTCCCACTCAAAGCATGCTCGATAACGTTCCCAAAGTAGTGTATACTTTATCGCACACAATGCCGGTGATTCATGCGGCAGTTAGAGGGGATTTAATGTGCGGAAACCCCGATATGGCTGCAGGGGTTTTAAGAAACCATGGCCTGGTCGCAAGATGGACTGCTTTTTGATATAGGTACACCGAGGGTGCTTTTATAAAGTGGTGACGTGCAACATGCTTTGTCTCGATTGTGTCCCATTCTCAACTGACTGAATAAATGCGGCATAAATGGCTGTATCTTTTGACTGCGTTAGCCTAAGTCTGATTTTTTCACAGCTCCAAGGAGCAGTAGACCTATTTGATATAAATTTCAGTTGGATACCTCCACGCGTTCCTGGGAAAAATGGTCTTGACAGACGGACGGACGGACGGACAACAAAGTGATCCTATAAGGGTTCCGTTTTTTCATTTTGAGGTACGGAACCCTAAAAATGAAGGCGAGGCGCTAAAAAGGTCACAATAAAATGATTAAAATTGAAAAACCTATACCTTAATACAAATAGAATTCGTGAAAGTTGCGGGAAACCGGTGGATGCAGGTGGCGAGTTGTCGTTCAGTAGGTATGGTGGGCTAAGGGGGAGGCCTTTGTTCAACAGTGGACGTCTTCAGGCTGATGATGATGATGATGATGATATAAAACATATAAGGCGGTCTTGCGTGGTGGTTTTGGCAAAAGGTCAGGTAGGTAGTTAATGTAAGATATCATCTCTCAAAATATCTGTGTAGATCGTGGAGCGATATTTAAAATAGATTAAACCTCTGAATTGCAACGTTTTCTTAAGAATTTAGAATGGTAGTAGTTTGGGAGTAAATGTTGCTAGTTCCGGATTTTCCCTAACGGCCGGGTAACATTTCAGTGAAACATAACACTAAGAGTGGAATATTCGCCGGAACTTCCCTGAATATTAAAACAGTTGTTGGACTGACATAAAAGGAAATTTAAAGTAGGTATAAGATGGAGATATTATTTTTGCATTGAAAAAAAAATAGTTTGTGGTTTACGAGCTGCTGGCCGCGACTTCATACGCGTAGAATTTAAATTGGTACTGGGGTTACCATAACGTCTTAAGGCGCTGTCAACAGCAAATGACCTTAAGCAGCGCCACTCTTCACACATACGGTTCGTGTGCCTGTGAGTGAAAGAGAAGAAACTATTCCGGGAGCTTGGCACGCGTCTAAAATCATGCAAATAAGACACAAATAAGAAGAAATAAAAAAAAGTATGGATTATTTGTGAAATATGACTCGTTAGCCGTGTAGGTATGAATATGTTGACTTCATGTTTTTAATTGCAGACCCATACGTCGAAAAAATAAAGACATAGAACCGTTTAATGATGATTTTAAGACCAATCTTTGCAATTATATTCTATCGAGCCGATTTTCTTCAATTATGTATCGAGTCCGCCTAGCGTGTTTGAAATATGATGAAAATTATCATTATATTTTTTTTGTATTTTTTTCGTGTGTAGTTTTTCTTTAAAAAGTGCTTAAATAACATCAATTTCAACAAAATTAGGTGTTGTCAGCCTCTTAATGCGATTCAATTCCGATTCAGTTTAGGTTCGCTCGCTGTCTCTATACTAAAAATAACAGCTAAAACCTGCAAGCTTATTACGTAACTCGCTCGCGATCACCATCGTCTTCATTTTGACGGTTCGTGTATGGGCTGACAATTGGCATCGGAATCAGCTAGCTGTCACATTCATACAAGAACTGTCGAAATGAACACGATGGCGAATGCGAGCGAGTTTAGTAATAATTCTTCTGAATTGAGTCTGAAATGAATGGCATTAAGACGTCATGGTAAGGCCCCTGGAGTTCCTTAAACCACCGCATCCTGGCCTTGACACCAAATCCTTTCTTGGCGGATGCCTACCTATTTTCCAACGTCATAATAACAATCTGTGTGCCTTTCATCGCAGTCTATTCAGCATGCTTAGTGTAAGTTTTCGGTGACAGAACACCGTCTCGAAAGCGTTTGCGTTAAAATGGCAAATACTATGAGAACAGTTTGTTGCCGTTTCGATCCGCAAGTGGCGCTGCTAAATTTTTCCATAGTAATTGAGACGTTTACGTGAACGCGTTCGAGACGTTTTTATATGCGAAAACTTATACTAGAGGCTCAGATCTAGTGTAAGTTTTCGCATATACAAACGTCTCGAACGCGTTCACGTAAACGTCTCAGTTACTATGGTAAAATTGGCAGCGCCACTTGCGGATCGAAACGGCAACAAACTGTTCTCATAGTATTTGACATTTTAACGCAAACGCGTTCGAAACGTATTGTGTGACCGAAAACCTACACTAAGCATACTGGTTTGAGCTGTGTGTTGATCGATCAATCAGTCACGGTGGTTTTACTAAAACTACCTACCAAAGGGGGTAACTTGCTGTTTCTTGAGAGGCAACCAGATGCCCTAAGAAATAGTTGGTATGAATGGTGGTCAGAGCTCACAACATAGGTACTTACTTTAAAGGGGTGAGCGAAATTTTTTTGCACTTTTCCTGGAGTGAAAATTAAAAAATTAAAAAAAGTTTACCAACCACTGCTTTTTGCATTACTTAACTAACTTCTTTTCATGTTATACTATAACGCGTAATACTATTAGCTCTCCGTCTAAATAATTTGTGACATTCAAAATGCGTTTGCCGTTCAAAGAGTTAGTGACATCCGCTGAATCCAGAGGTAGTAAACCAATTTTTTTGGTCGACCTTATTTCGTGGTAAATTTTATTCACAAACAATTTTCACATCTGAAATGCGAGTGAAGTAAATTGAAAATACAAAGTAATTTTCGCTCTGTGACATAGGAAAGGCATAAAATACTAGGATTGCGGACGCTTTGCAACACAAATATTCGAGACTTTGTTACTGTTCTGTTAATCTTGTTTCTTTCTTCAGAGCGAGACAAACAACGTGGGTTTGAAAAGAATTGTTTGTTTTATACAGTTGCAGCACTAACTGGCTAGCAACGTATGTCCGTTTGTGACCTTTTATTATTGTCATTGTCGCTAGTTTGCTGTCTTTGTAAACATAAACACATTTTCTTTTTATGACATTAGAAGAAAATATGGCGTTTGACAGCGTGTAGCAAACAACTTATCCCACTAAGAAAAATCTCAGATTTCCCACTGCAAACAGATGTAAGATTTCATTTAAAACCAAGTCAGTTATTTTTGTTATTGTTACCTAATTACATATATTATATGCATTTGTTATAGTTACTACATTTTTTTATGAACTACAATCAACATTTAAAGTGACCTTATCAGTATTAGTAGTACTTATTTCTATAATAATTAATAACTACTTGGAAATTGCACCAAATTTTAATTGTTTGCCTGACTATTTTTGTATCATCACGTCGCAAACCATGTTGAAACGAGCTACCACAAAAATAGAACCCATTTTAAATGACAGAAATTGCGCTGAGCAATAACATCTAACCAATCCCCGGACCGGTTAGTTCCAATTACATTAGGTCAACGAGTTTGGTTTTATCGTAAGGCCAAGTTTTATTAATAAACTTTACTGACAGCAGCGGGGAGTTAAAAATACTTGGTTATTATTGAAGCACAAGCCACCAAAAGCGCCTTCGTGGTCAAATACAATAATAAAGTGTCTTCACACTGTCTTATCTAACTATCTAACTAATATTATAAATGCGAAAGTATGGATGGATGGATGGATGTATGGATGTTTGTTTGTTACTCAATCACGCCATAACGGCCCAACGGATCTTGATGAAATTCAGCACATAGATAGAGAAAAGTCTGGAATAGCACATGGGCTACTTTTTATCCCGGAAAATTGCGTAGTTCCCGCGGGATAGCGATAAACGAATTCTTTGCAGACGAAGTCGCTGGCAACAGCTAGTAATATTATAAATGCGAAAGTATGGATGGATGGATCTTTGTTTGTTACTCAATCACGCCAGAACGGCCCAACGGATCTGGATGAAATTCGGCACATAGATAGAGAAAAGTCTGGAATAGCACATAGGCTACTTTTTATCCCAGAAAATTGCGTAGTTCCCGCGGGATAGCGATAAACGAATTCTTTGCAGACGAAGTCGCTGGCAACAGCTAGTATTTTTATATGTTTCATCATCATGTCCTCTTTGACGTATTCATCAACGGCGAATCCTGCTAGCGCCGAAGGTGAGAGAGAGAATGGCTGGCGAAACCAAATTTGGTTTTATAATGTTTAGTCTTGTACTAAACAACCAAAAAGGGCCAAAAGCTGTGTGAAACGGTGTGACACGAATACCTAATTTAAAATTTCTGAGTAGCTCCTCTGTATTCCATTATTTATACTTGTCTAGCTGCAGAACGGTTGGTTATCCCGGTGGGAGAGAAAAATATTTATCCTCTCTAGAACTCTTGCTTTTTAGGGTACCTTAATCAAACGATAAAAGCCTTGGTAGCCTTTTTGATAGCTCCAAAATGACCTTTTAATTATATTAAAAAAAAATTACGTGAAATCTGTTACAATAAAATAATTAAAAAGTGACTCGTTTCTTCATCGTTTTGGTTTGATCTCATATATTACAGTTATAGGTATGCTGATACGGAACGGAACCCCTCGCGTCTACAACGATTCGCACTTGACCGGTTTCGTTATACAATGCTCGGATCAGTCGGAAAGTGTTGGACCAGACAGTTTTATTTCCAATTGGTGTTCTTATTTTTGGAATCGCGCGTTTTAAATTTGATACCACGATTGAATAAGAAATTGAAATTCTTGTAATAATGTTAACCCCAGCAAAAATACAGTAAGTAAATACAATAAAAATGACTTCATATTCTACAACATATAATCAACAATACATAAAACAGATATAATAAAAAAAATAGATATAATTTAAAAGCAATTTTGAAAACTAAACAGAAAAGGTTTGCGCAAAATTATTTACAACTAGAAAAGCTACGAAACTATCTTGAAAAGACAGCTTTGAACTAGTTTTTGGTAAGATTTTTTGTAAACTTATCGAGTTTTACACAAAGGGCACTGTAGGTCAAAAGGTCAAGAACATTAAAGCAAGATGTATAAAATTGAGTGCAGAATAATTTCAGAATATTCTTCGCAAAATGCCTTTGATAAGTCTGAGAGCGCAAATATTTGTTTGACGACATAAATTATTCAAAGGCCGAGTTTCCTGTTTGCTACCCAATCAACAATGGACATTAAGGCATTGCTGTATTTATATCAGAGTGTGAGCTTCTTTGAGTTTCTAGTGCAATCACGTTTTTATCCAGGGTAGACAGAGCCTAAGGTTGACACTGACGCGCGTTTTGTTTGTGTAGTGATAGGATTAATTAAGTTTGTGGGATTTGTGTGCGTTTTGTGTGGCAGTAGTGGTGGGAGGGCTTGCATGCAAAACGTATATATTTCGCACAGGCTTGGTTCTCTTGCACGTAAGTAGCGGAGTAGCAAGGTAAATATTTTGTGTTCATTGTATTTATGCATCCGTGTTGAGAAACTTCGTTAGCGCCATGTAGAACAATGTGACAGCTGTCACTAGAATTGGCGCTAGCTACTCGTGCGTCGTACTAGTTATGTAGAGACCAACTAGTTGGCGCTAGTGTCGCTATAATTCCTAAGATTTTCGTCCATACCCTCGATGGGTTTGAGATAGTCATTTCCAAGTCGGTTATAAGTAGAAGTACTATAATATTCATGAGCAATAAATCCCCTCGCAAAGCCCATTGTACATTTCAAACGGCACATATACTCACGAGCAATAATAACGGGTCAGTTTTCATACAATATTGTATGGAAGGCGACCCTATTTTTGCTCGTCAGTGTAGTTCACAAAATCTCCCAGATATACGATGAAACTAACCATATTTTTCGAACAAAACGACCGTCGAAATAATTTAAAACTCGTATTTATTGCTGTTGGCGTTGTTCTGTGGTACGATAATTTATGCCCGTTTAAATTTCGTTCAGGGTAAGAGACAACTGTGATGCAGTATGGTGGGAACTGGGGAAATAAATTATTTAGTTGGCATTGAGATACTCGTAAAAATAACAGATTATAAATATGTTTAAGAGGGTGCATCCGTGCTGAGCTCGCAACGTCGCATTTTTGGTGATTTTATGCGATTATTTCACAGAAATTAAATGAAAGTATCAAATATCCGTCTGTAGTGCACTTCGTTTTTAGTGTATACATGTGTCCAATGCAATGATTAATGGTGATGGACTTTTATTTTCGTATTAAAGCGATAAAATACTATATCTCGTTTAATAAGAAAATAAAAGTCCATCACGATGAATAATTGCATTCAGACACATTAATACACTAAAAACGAAGTGCACTACAGACGGATATTTGATACTTTCATTCAATTTCTGTTAAAATTAATCGCATAAAATCACTAAAAATGCGACGTTGCGAGCTCAGCACGGATGCACCCTCTTCAAAAGAGCCCAAACGTTTTAACCAACGTTTAGCGCGATTGTGGGCTTATAGGTGGAAAGGGGAGTCGTTACTCTAAGCCTTAGATTTTCGCCTATTCCCTCAATGGGTGGTCTTCTAGGCAGGGTAGAAACACTTGGTGGTGTGCATTGGTACACAAATTAGGTTAAGAGGCTGACAACACCTAATTTTGTTGAAATTGATGTTATTTAAGCACTTTTTTAAGAAAAACTACACACAAAAAAAATACAAAAAAAATATAATGTTAATTTTCATCATATTTCAAACACGCTAGATGGACTCGATACATAATTGAACAAAATCGGCTCGATAGAAAATAATTGCAAAGATTGGTCTTAAAATCATCATTAAACGGTTCTATGTCTTTATTTTTTCGACGTATGGGGTCTGCAATTAAAAACATGAAGTCAACATATTCATACCTACACGGCTAACGAGTCATATTTCACAAATAATCCATACTTTTTTTTATTTCTTCTTATTTGTGTCTTATTTGCAAGATTTTAGACGCGCGCCAAGCTGCCGGAATAGTTTCTTCTCTTTCACTCACAGGCACGCGAACCGTATGTGTGAAGAGTGGCGCTGCTCAAGGTCATTTGCTGTTGACAGCGCCTTAAACCCTACTGATGAGGGCTATCGTATTTAATTTTGTGATCACCCGTTTGGCGCCACTGGACATTTGAAGCAGCTGGTTTATTCGGTTTTTTGAAGTGAAAACTTCTTTTACCCGTGCTGAGCACTTTTTGGGATGGGCAAAAAATGTTAAATTCGCGTCAGGCGTAAGACGGTAGGAGAGTTTAAGTACCAGGATATCAGATCCTCTAAGAGCTTATTTTGAAGTACGAATGAATCGCGTACGATTTTTGAAGTGTTTTTTTTGTTGAGTCGTGGAGCAAAAGTACCAGGGCATGCATTGTTAGAGGTCTGTCAATATAGATAATACGTACGTTTTTTGTAAGCGGCCTGTACGATACGCGTCTTGAGCGTCATGGAGGTTACAACATCAAAATCAAATCTAAGCTGCTGTTTTCACTTCTCCCGGCACCCTCAACTACCCGTCGCTTTTTTTTTGCTTGCGGGGTAGGTATCCAAATTCGGGACGTTTTGGAAAAAGGTCAGGTCAAGACTACCCGAAACTGACGAGCGTGTATGAAGAAATTGATGAATTCATGTGGATGAAGCGATGTCAGGGTCAGGATCGTAGCAAGTGGAACAAAGTACCTAGTATCTGCTTACCCCCGTGGGAAAGAGGCGTGACGGAATGCATACAACTGTAGAATATTTCTGATATATATATTAGTTTATCGTATTTTATCTGTTACAGACAAAAAAACATCCCACTTAAGATGACTCATATATCAATATTGACAGGGCTCCGATTTTTGAAAGCAAATCACTCGAAAGTGGTATAAATCTGTTTGTATTTTCAAAACTACGGCTCTAATCCAATTTTTGACTAGTTCCCACGATCAATGAGAGCCGTAAGTATCTTCTAAGCTACTCGTATTTCAAATTCAGCACAATTTTTCACCTTTTTCGAGTGGTATTCACACACGTGCCTTCAAAAATCGGGCCCCAGCCCCAGGGCTTTAGTTCTGTCAAAGTAACCCAATCGTCTGATGAAGTATTATCGGAACAAATTAAAGAAACCATGTATAACTGGCTCAGACAAGCATTTACATAGAAAAATATGAACATGACATGCAACGAAACAAGTCACCCGAACTCATGTTATAGTCTTTAAAACATGTGAGCGAGCTCTATGCCAACGAATGAGAAAGCCTGAGTTAAATGGATTGGACTCGAGACGTAGAAACAAATTGCTTCCTGCCATTGTTTACAACTGGACTTTTAGAGCGAGTACACATTAGGCGTTTTGAAACGCGCGCTTTGGTAACGCGCGTTTTAAGAAGAGGTTTGTTGAAAGTGTACGCTTTTAATGCGCTTAAGCAGGCCACTGACGAACCTTCCAAACGGATACCGTTACAATATTTTCACGACCGTAATTAAATTTAATGTTACAACAATTTTTACAAGAACTAAGCCTAAGACAATAGTGTAACACGCCTATAAAAATTATCAGTCTATAATTGGAGTAGGGTGGCACCGTCGTTGAAGCCGACCCATCTTGCCACAGGTTTAAATTTATGGTGTGTGCCGCGAAAACACATAAGCATAAAGCAATAATGGCGACGCATATTCGGGCTCTAAGCCATCCTAGGATGGTTCTCAGGGATCGACTCCAGCGTTCGGCAATGGCTTCTCCCATGTGTTTTATGAAGGATGACATTTGGGGACAATGAACTCATCCAAACGGACAGCATCCAATTATTTAGTACACTGACGATCGATCCATTTCATACGTCCATAGGTGCTGACATTTTTACGATGAATTTGTTGTCGTGTAGTTACTTGGTGGCAGCGCCAAGCAAACTGATTAAAAATGGACGTAGTTTTGCACATTCACGGAGCGTTTGGAGTGCGTCCAGGTGGCATGGCGCACGTTTGGTGTACTATTCTAGCATTGACGGTCACTCCAAAGTCGCCACGCCGATACGTCCAAATGGAGTGGCCTGTTGGCTTTCTATCCAAATGCAAATCCACGACCAGGATGCTGTTTTAAAAACATTAACGTTTTTGACATTCACGGACCGATTTTGGAATGCAGCTATTTGGAGGCTCTTCAGTGGCCACCTTTTGACAGACCTCTTTATTCTTAAAACGCGCGTTACCAAAGCGCGCGCTTTGAAACGCCTAATGTGTACTCGCCCTTAGATACGTGGAAGTGCATAGAAAATACAACGGAATTGTTAAAATGAACACAAAATATTTACCTTGCTACTCCGCTACTTACGTGCAAGATAACCAAGCTTGTGCGAAATATATACGTTTTGCATGCAAGCCCTCCCACCACTACTGCCACACAAAACGCACACAAAACTTTCAAAGTGACTTTGAGAATGATCCCGTAGAGGGATTGAAACGCGCGTCAGTGTTTGTGTCGTGATAGGATTAATTAAGTTTGTGGGATTTGTGTGCGTTTTGTGTGGCAGTAGTGGTGGGAGGGCTTGCATGCAAAACGTATATATTTCGCACAAGCTTGGTTATCTTGCACGTAAGTAGCGGAGTAGCAAGGTAAATATTTTGTGTTCATTGAAATGGACCTCCGCAAAGTAACGCCTGATTCAATAAAATAACGGAATTGTTGGATAAGCACCGTTAGACTTTTATACAGACACAAGTTAGATAAAGCCTCTCTAAATTGAAATCCAAAATCCAAAGGGGTTCCGTTTCTACCTTTTGGGTGCGGAACCCTAAACATAAAAACCGTGACTGGTGCAAGAACACGTTTAGATAACACAATTATTCTGATTTCACGAATAAAATCTAACTAATATTATAAATGCGAAAGTATGGATGGATGGAGGGATGATTGTTTGTTACTCAATCACGCCAGAACGGCGCAACGGATCTGAATGAAATTCGGCACATAGATAGAGAAAGGCCTGGAATAGCACATAGGCTACTTTTTGTCCCGGAAAATTGCGTAGTTCCCGCGGGATAGCGATAAACGAATTCTTTGCAGACGAAGTCGCTGGCAACAGCTAGTATTATAAATGCGAAAGTATGGATGGATGGAGGGATGTTTGTTTGTTACTCAATCACGCCAGAACGGCCCAACGGATCTGTAGGCTTATTGTCTAACTCGCTCACAATCGCCATCGTGTTCATTGTGACAGTTCATGTATGGGCTGACAGTTGGCATCGGAATCAGTTAGCTGTCACATTCATACAAGAACCGTCAAAATGAACACGATGGCGATTGCGAGCGAGATAGACAATAAGCCTACTGAATGAAATTCGGCACATAGATAGAGAAAAGTCTGGAATAGCACATAGGCTACTTTTTATCGCGGAAAATTGCGTAGTTCCCACGGGATAGCGATAAATGAATACTTTGCAGACGAAGTCGCAGGCAACAGCTAGTAGATTATAAGTTGGAGAAAATCTCATTTTTTTCAATAAAGAAACCATATTAGCCGCGTGACCCACGCAAGGCCCTTATGGCCCTAATTTCGTCAATGGGCCCTTGATGAGGCCTTTCTGCAATATCGCGCGTGTTTGCCACACCTCTAGTGCTTGTGGCGGGCCTTATTAGTCCTTCCGAGGGGTTATTCTGGCTTAGGCTGCAATTAAACTAGTACGAAACGAAACAGTTTTCCCCTTATTCATAAACGCTCTATAGGCTTCTGCTAACTTAGCAATCGTTTGTCCTTATCTGTGAAAGGTAAATATCAAAGTGACAGATAAGGACAAACGATTGCTAAGTTAGCAGAAGCCATAGGGCGTTTATGAATAAGGAGTGTCTATTGTTTCAGAATATTTAATTTTCACCAGGTGGTTAAGTTAGCTTGACAAAGTAGCCTTGTATACGTATATTTTCAGGATTTTTGAATTATACAGTGAAAGTAGCATGTTTCCATACATTGTTCGATGTTCAAACTGCAATGGGAGGGACAAAATTTTGAATCATAAATTTAAATTAAAAATCTCTGTAGAGATGTTTGTCAAAGAATAACTTAAATTTTACATACATATATACGTCACGTAAACAAAGCCTAAGATAACAAGACCTAAAGGCCACGTTTAACATTATTGTGGGCGTATAGGTGGAAAGGATAATCAAACCTAAATTTTGGATTTTGATAAAAAAGAGCGATGAAAGATCAGAGCAGCTGCTCATTGCACTTTATTTTTCTTTTTCTGTAGACACATAACAAAGTGACAGTTACATACAATCCTTGAGCTCTTAGAATGTCATTTGGGTTTATCTTGGTGTCTCCCTCATTCGGCCGATGCAAGAATCAAACCCACAAGAGAGTACAGAACCTAAGGTAATAAGACCTAAGTACCACGTTTTGATAGGGTGTAAAGGTGGAAAGAGTTATCAAAACAGTGATAGGTTATTCTTTAAGGCGCTGTCAACAGCAAATAACCTTGAGCAGCGCCACTCTTCACACGTACGGTTCGCGATCCTGTTAGTGAAAGAAAGAAACTATTCCGGCAGCTTGGTGCGCGTCTAAAATCTTGCAAATAAGATACAAATATAACATACATACATACATACATATCGTCACGCCTCTTTCCCACAGGGGTAGGCAGAGACTACTTTGTTCCACTTGCTACGATCCTGACATACCTCTTTCGCTTCATCCACATTCATCAATCTCTTCATATATGCTCGTCGGTTTCGGGTACTCTTGACCTGGCCTTTTTCCAAAACGTCCCTAATTTGATCATGGAACGTCCGCCTAGGCCTTCCCCTCCCAACGCACCCATTCACACTCGCCGTATAAATCTGTTTAGTTAATCTTCTTTCATCCATCCTCTCTACGTGACCAAACCAACCAAGCACACTTTTTTCTATCCTAGTCACTATATCTTCTTTCACACCAGCACGTTCCCTTATCACACTATTCCTTATTCTATCTTTCAGTGATACACCTTCCATACTTCTTAACGCTCTCATTTCTACCGCATTTATTCTACTTTCATGCTTCTTTTGCCATACCCAACTTTCGCTACCGTACATTAGTGTTGGAACGAGCACCCCTCTGTGAACAGCCAGACGCGCCTTCTTTGACACCTTCTCACTGCTCACAAAGGCGCGCAGCGCTCCATTGACCATGTTTCCTGCATTCACTCTTCTTTCAATATCTCTTTCACACTTTCCATCTGTCGTAAAAGCCGAGCCCAGATACACAAACTCTTTTACCTGTTCTACTTTCTCACCCGCAATCATAATCTCACATTCTGTCATGCTGTCGTCTTTTTCGAATACCATAACTTTCGTCTTGCTTACATTAACTTTCATGCCTTTCCTTTCCAATGCCCCACATAAAATGTTAGCCATTCTTTGCAACTCCTCCTCCGACGATGCTAACAACACTTGGTCGTCGGCGTATAGGAGGCATTTGATGGTTAACTCGTTCATCCTTAGTCCACAGTCATTCTCTTTCAAATCATTCAGGCACGTATCCATGAATAGGTTGAACAGCCACGGCGACGCAACACATCCTTGTCTAACACCTTTTTCGATGCTAAACCATTCAGTGTACGCCCCGTTTATCCTTACACAAGCACTAGAATCCTCATAGAGAGATTTTAGTGCTTGTATCAGATTACTGTTCACCCCATGCATGGCTAACGCTGACCACAACTCATTCCTCATCACCCTGTCATAAGCCTTCTCCAAGTCAACGAATAAGCAGTATATTTTCTGGCCTTTGGCCATATACTTTTCAGTTATACGCCGCAAGGAGAAGACTTGATCCGTGCATCCCATTCCACAACAAATATAAGACACAACAAACAAATACAAATATAAGAAATAAAAAAAAGTATGGATTATTTGTGAAATATGACTCGTTAGCCGTGTAGGTATGAATATGTTGACTTCATGTTTTTAATTGCAGACCCATACGTCGACAAAATAAAGACATAGAACCGTTTAATGATGATTTTAAGAACAATCTTTGCAATTATTTTCTATCGAGCCGATTTTGTTCAATTATGTATAGTCCGTCCAGCGTCTTTGAAATATGATGAAAATTAACATATATTGTTTATTGTATGTAATTTTTCTTAAAAAAGTGCTTAAATGACATCAATTTCAACTAAATTAGGTGTTGTCAGCCTCTTAAAACGTGAGTTAACGACCCTTGTCATATTGATTGTAAGATGATGATTGTATACTTTGAGCTGTTTCGGTGACTATGGTTTGACAAGATTTCTGGATTCAATAGCCGAGTAAAATTGGTATAATTTTGCGCCTCAGTTTTCAGAATAAGTATATCCATGGGAGTTATCTCGGGTACCTTCATTTCGCTTTGTCAGAAGACTCTTGTACCGACGCACGGTACTTGTACGGCTTGATTGAAAAATGTCGGTGTCTGGCTTAGGTTTTTGGCTTATTAGATTTCTTTGGGAGGCGAATATTTTTGTTCTTTTCTCCATAATACGCTCGCGTTCAATTACACCTTAACGTACGCTAAGGTGATCTTTTTTGTGTGTACGCCAATAAGTTAGAATATTTTCGTCCAATAGCTTTTATTTTTGTATAAAGAAAATTTGTACACTGATTAATAAATCCATCTGGTTAATTGATATGGAATTTTTCAGCAATTGCTTGGATAAATTTAACCAAACATATCTATAAATATTTTTCACGACTTTTTAACTATCTAACTAATATCACAGTATATATATAAGCTAAGGCAGTAGGGTAGATAGGCCTACTTTTTGAAATAAGTACCTACGCTCCAATAAAGCGTTAGGGTTGTCGATTAAATTTTTGTTAAATTTAATAGTTTTTTTTTAATCAAGGTTTGCCCTACCTATTTGACAAGTTATCCTTCAAGTGTAGTTTTCTATAATATATTAGTACATATACTATAGATGCAAGATGATAACAATGAAAGACCGTAGAAAAAAAAATCACCAAAAACACGGTCTATAATATACGGCAACTACTTACTTATCATCTAAACAGCCAAACGTTTTATTTAACAGAAAAAGCATTTGTCGGAGAAGTGACATCTTTTCTCGTTATAAAAATAATATGTACATTTTATTTCATAATAATATAGTATCATTCTTACCTTTCAACATCAGCAGGGAGTTTAGAAAACGAAAGCTCCGGTTTTGAAGAAGCCGAGATCAAGCAGCCGTACACTGCGCAATACGCTCTTGGCATGTTTAAAACGAACACGGCCGCTCGTCTCAATGCGCCACGCGCGACTGACGGCACCGCGAGATCCGCTTAGGGGCCGTGTAAAAGCGCGTGTCTATGTGTGCGTTCGTTTCGACCGATTTGTTCGTAGATTCCCTACTGCTTGTGCTTATATGTACTGTGCTAATATTATAAATGCGAAAGTATGAATGGATGGATGTGTGTTTGTTATTCAATTACGCCAGAACGGCCCAGCGAATCTGCATGAAATTCGGCACAAAGATAGAGAAAGGTCTGGAATAGCACAATGGCTACTTTTTATCCCGGAAAATTGCGTAGTTCCTGCGAGATAGCGATAAACGATTTTTTTGCAGACGAAGTCGCTGGCAACAGCTAGTATTATAAAGGCGAAAGTATAGATGGATATGGGTGTTTGTTTGTTACTCAATCACGCCAGAACGGCCCAACGAATTTGGATGAAATTCGGCACATAGATAGAGAAAGGTCTGGAATAGCACATAGGCTACTTTTTATCCCGGAAAATTCCCGCGGGATAGCGATAAACGTATTCTTTGCAGACGAAGTCGCAGGCAACAGCTAGTAAATGTTACCATACATTAACCTAGTCGATATTCAAAGTGAACCGACGTACATCGACAAAGGGGTGACACAGTTCTTATATTTGATCATCATCATCATCATCATCAGCCTGAAGACGTCCACTGTTGAACAAAGGCCTCTCTCTTAGCACACCATAGTGAGCAACTCGCCACCTGCATCCACCGGTTTCCCGCAAATTTCACGATGTCGTCGGTCCACCTAGTGGGTGGCCTGCCAACACTGCGTCTTCTGGTTCGTGGTCGCCACTCGAGAACTTTTCTCCCCCAACGGTTGTCTGTTCTAGCGATGTGGCCTGCCCATTGCCATTTCAAAGTACATACTTTTCGACCTGTCGATGACTCTAGTTCTTCGGCGAATCTCCGTATTCCGGATTCTGTCGCGCAAAAAAACTCCAAGCATAGCTTTCTTAATAGTTACGGGTGGTAGGGCCTTGTTCAAGGTCCGTCCGGATCGCTACCACCATCTTACTCGCTAATCCTGCCGCTAAGCAGCAGTGCTTGCGCTGCTGTGTTCCGGTGTGGAGAGTAAGACAGCCGGGGAAATTACGGGCCCAAGAGGCATTTCATCTAAGTCCTCTAGGTTGGCAACGCATCTGCAATCCCTCCGGGCTTGCGGGTGTCTATGGGCAGTGGTGATCGCTTACCATCAGGTGACCACTTGCTCGTTTCCCTGCCTATTGACATTAAAAAAAAAAGTTGATAATTTAACGCAAATTCGATCGGAACGCGTTTTGTGTACAAATACGAACACCAAGTTAATATCTTTACTAAGCTTATAGCACCAAAAGCCTATAAGGGAAGCTCGACATCACCACATGCAATTAATCAAAGCGAGTGTAATTCATACGGTTCGTAATAGATTACTCCTTTTGATTACGCATTTCGTTTGAGGATGACGGAGCAGTTAATTAGAAAACTAGAAACTGGGGTAACAAGCCTACAGTGGCGTGGCGTCAAGTATATCAGAAGGCAAGCCGAAGGGAACTTAACTAGCCTTTTCCTCTAATTCTGCACAGTAAATTGCCCAACTGCCTTAAAATAGGCAAGCTAGTGGGAATAGAGTTCTATGGACGCCACGCCACTGCAAGCCTACCATATTATACACCACCTCGGTATGTAAGGGGTTTTAAAAATATTCTGGAATATTTTAGATGGTGGTTGGGTTAAATTGACTAGACCTGAACCTCTGGGACTGAATTTATAGAACAACTAGCTTCTGCTCGCGACTTCGTCCTAGAATTAGGTTGAAAGGTTTGTAGTTTATATTCTGCAAAAAATATTTACGTTGCAACTCTACGCAGCTACGACCTTTGACATGTTTATCGTTATCCCGCGGGAACTATGCAATTTTCCGGGATAAAAAGTAGCCTGTGCTATTCCAGACTTTTCTCTATCCATGTGCCGAATTTCATCCAGATTCGTTGGGCCGATCTGGCGTGATTGAGTAACAAACAAACATCCATCCATCAAAACTTTCACATTTATATTAGTTAGATTTCTAAACGCCACTAGAACACAGAAAAATCCGGAAATAAACCATCCATAGCAGGTTAACTACCTGCTACTGCTGCGGTTTTTTCTGTGTTCTAATTTTCAGTGTCGTTTTGAAATTTCGAGTCTATTATATGTAAATAGAATTGTCACTTGTCAGCGACTATTGTCGTGTTGGTGAAATAGGGGTACTTAACGTGTAACCATGTCCGACAAAGTAACCCACTTCAGCTAATCCGCCCATAAGTAACAATTATTTGAGAGGCGAACTACGTAATCCCTGTAATTACACGTCGGTTTAACATGTTAGGAGGATGGCACAATGTTGACTTGATATGAATATTTTAGAAGTGTAAACTTCTTTAACGGCGTTCAGCACTTTTTGGGATGGGTTCATCTTGTTCTGAAAGTGCCACTCCATTACTGAAGGCTGGCCGTTAGCTCTGAAAACTTCTCTATGTTTTGAGCATCCGGAACAGTTGCTCTGCACTGTTGATTCCGGTCCACTCCCTAATGTTCCGCAGCCATGATTTCTTCCGCCTTCTAGAGCGTCGTTTTCCCTGTATTTTGCCCATCAATCGGTAGAAGCAGCTGACATTATCTGTCATGGCGTGACCCAGATATTCGATTTTGCGCTATTTGACGCTGTGCAATAATTTCCGGGTCATACTAGCACGCTGAAGCACCTTCTCGTTGCTGACTTTTTGGGTCCAGTTTATACGGAGCATGCGACGATAGCACCACCTCTCAAACGCTTCTAAGCACCGCCTGGTGTCTTCCTTTATGGTCCACGATTCGCTGCCGTAGCGTAGGTATGTAACCACAGGCCAAATGTAGCAATGCAGGATCCGAGTTCTGAGTCTTAGGTTGATTTGACGGCACGGGTTGGGATGGGTAAAAAATGTTAAACTCGCGTCAGGCATAAGATTGAAATACAGTGGAATATTCTGGAATACAGTGTTTTTCAAAAGCTCATTTCGGCATTTTACTTTGTAGCTTAACTATTTCTGTATCAAGCTATTGCATATTTTATAACAAAACACTGTAGGTATTTGAACTAACTCATTAACTCTGGAATATTCCAGAATAAATTCTTAGGCACATTCTATGATCTATGATTATAATTCCGAAGGTAGTGATATAAAGAATGTCTCAGATCGCAGGAACTTGTCGCACGAGCCAAAGGCGAGGGCGATAAACATGCGACCTGAGGCTTTCTTTATCACCACCCGAGGTGTGTACGCAATTTTACGTCTTCTCATGGACAGGAAAAGTGGAAATTTCCGCTCGCGTTACGGATGTACCTATATAAAATTAGTATTACCATTAATAGACCTTGTTATGTAACACTGTGGCCAGAGCTTTATCGAGATAAAACTTTCTCTTCTAATCTATCTGAACCGAAGCAAGTTAAAATGGAACAGTTTGAGTATAACAATTAACTAACGTTCAGTTGGGCTAGGTTTTGTTTGCAAACTAGGCCTTTGAGAGAAAAGTTTTGCTGGAATTTTGTTGTAAAATTTGTAATGTTAATTTTGGTGCTCCTTTTGTTTGGTCTGAATTTGAAAGATTAAAATTATTTTGTCGGTTTTTGATTTTGTATAGGTAACAACAGTAAAATTGGGAATTCCTTGGCCCGGCAGTGGGAAGCCAATATAATAATACAAATTTGTATGAAAATTTATCAAAAAATTTACTTAGATACTGCTTTTAATTTTATTTTTACGGTTATCCCGTCAAAAATTATATATTCGAACCCCATTAAAAACCAGAACTCATAGAAAAAACTGAAATAAAGTTAGGTATAGCTGGAACTGGGAGCGGAAGGCACAGGACCGATCCGAGTGGAGAGCCTTGGGGGAGGCCTATGTCCAGCAGTGGACGTCTTTAGGCTGACATGTTGATGATTGCTGAGACACCTAATCAAACACAATATTATTAGTAAATTGTCTTTGAAATAACAGTCGCTGGACCTAAACAAATTTAAACTGCTTAAATATTCATACATGATTGTATAAGCCTTGCTATTAGTTCATCTAAAATTGCCATCTTCTTCTCCTTCTTCTTCTTCAACCTTGATCTAGTATCCAATGCTGAGTAAGGGTCTCTTCCATCTTAGACCTTTCTGTGCGGTCCCGAGTTTTCCGCATCCAGTCCTTCCCAGCCGCTCGCACCAAATCATCCGTCCACCTTGCTGGCTGTCTCCCCACATTCCTGAACTCCTTTTTTGTGGTCTCCACTTTTGCCCCATCTACTATCCGACCTACCTACGGTAAATAAATGGTCCCCACACTTCCACTTCCTAGAGGCTATGATTCTTACTACGTCAGTTAGTCCCGTAAAAAAATATTTAAAATTTTCATCGCAGTTTCATTATTCTTGTAAAAATATTATTAAGTCAAAATTGTTACTTACTTTTATCAAAAACAATACACAGAATTAAACAGTAAGCAGCTAAATATTATGTTCTTTTTAACTTAAAATAACAGTCCTGGCTCATTCCTCAATTGCCCAACTCGAAGCTGAAATTTTATAGGGCTTCCTTTCATGACTTTGATAATAAAATAAACAAGGACGTTTCGCTGTTAAACATAAAAATTTAAGTGTAAGTTGCATTTTACCGACGAATTTGACAGAAAACCTATGAAATATGTGTCAAAATCCTCGATTGTGGTTAATGCTGTAGTTAAAGTAACTTGGTGCAACACACTAAGATTATTTACAATTAGATACCTATATAGATTAGATAAATTTATTTGTCACCTTTTTAAAAATACGATACATTTAAATGTCAGATAAATAAGTAATTCACAAAAGGATCGTCAATTGTAATAAAAAAAAATTAACTAAAACAAAATAACAACAAAAATAAAACAAAATAAAATGTCAATGTTCATTCAAATTCACAAAAAAATCGTCATTCATGAGCACATAAAAAAGAAAAATAAATAAATAAAACCAAAAAAATATACTCATACTGTTATAAAACTGTCGAATACTATTATACTGGAAGTATCTGATGTACTTTTGGGTTTTAATGAGGTAATTTATCACGTTCAGGACAACCCCGTCTTAACGAGCCACCTTAATTATAAAAAACGGGCACCGATTTTAATAAAGCCTTTTTGTAGCAAAGTTATAATGATTCGCGCGTTCCGGAGTGAGATTTAAAAAACATAATAAACGTTTGCCAACTTAGAGAAGTTATCTTATCTATCTGAGTTTGCCAAGCATTGTTTTACCATTCGTTTTGTATTTTTCAGTTATTTTTGATATAAGAAATACATATATTTTTTAAAAACAACACGTTTGTGGTAAGTATTGTATGTAAACTCTTTATTGCACATAAAATTTACAGAAGTACACAGAAAGTAGTGCAAAGGCGAACTTATCCCTAAGAAGGGATCTCATCCAGCTAACCTGGAACAACATTATGTTGGACAACATGTAAACTTTTTTTTCGTTATGTTTATCCGAATCCGCAAAGGGAACTATAGCCCAAGCCCTCCCATTTTGAGAGGAAGCCTATGCCCAACAGTGGGACGTATATGAGCTGGAGATGACTACGATGTTTTCGCGTGCGTACGGCACGCATCCGGTCTGGCATCTATCTCATAGTTTCATACTTTACAACTGGTACGTGCGCGTGTCACGCAGCACGCAGCACGCATTTGATGTGCGCCAGCCTTTATCCAGTGCTATTATTGTTGGGATTTTAATTTACGTTTTCTTCTGACCACGGATAGCGTAGTGGTTAGAGAACCAGGGGCCGACCATGACGTCTTAATGCGATTCAGTTTAGGTTCGGTCGCTGGCTGTCAGATTCATACTAAAAGTGACAGCTAAAACTTGAACTGAGTCGAAATTTGACGTCATGATATGGCTCCAGTTGTGTTATTTTAGTACCTGTACAGTAGGCGGCAAATAAGTAAATCGTGGAGGGGATAAGCGCAGTATGAAAATGATGATGTTTTTCATACTGCTTTACTTATTTGCCGCCTACTGTAATTGATCGTTTAACAATATTCCATTTTTACACACTGTTCAAAAATACTATGTAGGTCAAAACAAAAACAATCAAACCAAACAGCGTACCTCCCACGCACAAAACCTACGTTAATTATCCGGTTATAAATTCCAATTTCCCTTTTACAAACACGCTAAAAATTTGATTCATTAAAATTTAAACAAAGGGTGTTTCTTGCAAATTGGATCATAAACAAAGGTTTGGTATCAAAGAGCATAATATGAAGAATTAATTAGGGCGTTCACTTTACGAGTTAAAACGGATTTTCTTTACGGTAAGGCGATGTCATCTCACGGGAAAATAATCCTACATCCTACTTATATTATAAACTAGCTGCTCTGCTTCTGCCCGCGACTTTGTCTGCGTAGAATTATACATATAAACCTTCCTCTTGACACACTTTAACTATTAAATAAAACCGCATCAAAATCCGTTGCGTAGTTTTGAAGATCTAAGCATAATATAGGGACAGTCAGACAATGACATAGGAAAGTGACTCTGTTCTATTCATTTATTCATACACATTTTATACAAAGTATGTAGTGATGCGAAAGTTTGTGAGTATGGACGGATGCTTGTTACTCTTTAACGCGGAAACGGTCGAATGGATTTGGATGAAATTTGGCTCAGAGATAGATTATGCCAACCGAGGCAACACTGGAGGTCAATGGGGGAGGCCTATGTCCAACAGTGCACGTCTTACATAATATTATTATGATGATGGCGATGGACAACGTTGTTTAAAGATATTTCGACGACTAGATAGCCTAGTGGTTAGAGAACTTGACTACGAAGCTTGAGGTCCCGGGTTCGATCCCCGGTCGGGGCAGATATTTTTATGCAAAATACGAATGTTTGTTCTCGGCTCTTGGATGTTTAATGTTTATTTAAGTATCTATTTATCCATACAAGTATGTTTATACCTTGTCTAGTACCCATGACCCATATTATAAGTGCCGGCACGTAAGTCTAATCTGACCTTGTATGCGCAGAAGTATAAAATACGGTATCCGTGGGTGCGCAGATCCCCTCCACGTGACTCGTCATCGTTAGACTTACGTGCCGGCACGTATACAAGCTTTGCTTAGTTTGGGGCTAGGTCAATTGTTGTCAATTGTCCCAAGAAATTTATCTATTTATATTTATTTTGAAACCGCATCAGCTTGATTGACCCATGGATCCCGGAGTACAAAATGCCTTTAACTTCTGTAAACGATAATCTATTCGTTTTCCGGGTTAACCCCGGCAGCCTCCAAACATAATGGGGCATATAGCTGCAATAAAAAGCCCCTTGCTCCACAGAGGCCTAGGGTCTGCTGGCTCCCGTTAGCAGTTCGATTTGGAAGCAGATGGCTTTTATGAGCTTCCCTTAGAGATTTGGGTACAGAGTACATCCATCCATCCATCCATCCATACTTTCGCATTAATAATATTAATTAGATTTGTGTATGTATTGGTGCCGTGGTAGCCTGGTGGTTTGACCTCTGGCCTCTCAAGCAGAGCGTCGTGGGTTCAAATCCCGGGCTCGCACCTCTGAGTTTTTCGGAATTTATGTGCGAAAATTACATTTGTAATTTGCCATGAGCTTTTCGGTGAAGGAAAACATCGTGAGGAAACCTGCACACATTTGCGAAGAAATTCAATGGTGTGTGTTAAGTTCCCAATCCGCACTGGGCGCGCGTGGGAACTATAGCCCAAACCCTCCAATACACGGAGGAGGCTTATGCCATGAGGCACGCCGAATTACGCGACAATTTAATAAACAACAACAACAACGTGTACAGTCGCCATCAGATATATCGTAGCGGGCGAGGTCCTCAAATATTTCGGAGCAGCATTAAATTTCAATAAATTCGTTACACTAAATATGGTTAATAACATCGGAACACGAAATCCGTCATAAATATAAGAGCAGCGACTTTTCAATAAATTCGGGACGTTCAATGAGCTAAAAATATCAGGAAGCACATATCGTCAAAGGTATCGACGCAGTCAGGCTGACCATAAATATCGGAACATAAGTGGAAAATAAACCTTACGTATATGATGATAGATTCGAATTCCCAACAAAATACAAATAAGGCTCAAACGTCATGCCAAAATGAAAGCTATGTCACCTATATAGTGTACGCGTCTGCATGCATAATTCACTGTGTTAGTAACATAAAACCTTTTTTGTTGTATAAAGTGTAAATTGTTACTGGCCACTAAATTGCCATTATACTTTTTTTAAGAATAATTTTTTTCTTTTTCTGCTGTTATAAGTCAAAACATGTAGTTCTATTTTATAAAACTAGTTTTATTATAAACGCACTGTAATTTAAACTGTTTGTCACAAAGTTAATGTATATTTTCCAAACATGTTCCGATCTTTATGGTCAGCCTGTCTGCATCGATATCTTTGATGATCTGTGGTGTCTCGATTTTATTGAAAAGTCGATGCTATTATATTTATGACTAATTGCGTGTTCTGATGTTATTAACCTTACAGTTGTAATGAATTTATTGAAATTTAAGGCTGCTCCGAAGTATTTGAGGACCTCGCCCGCTACGATATATCTGATGGCGACTGTACTTACTGAAATTGTAGTGAATTCGGAATAAAAGGCTTATAAATAAATAAATAAAATAACTGATTGCAAGTCCGACTGCCAACGAGACTTATTTCAGTACATAAATATATAAATCAAGTCTTTATCCCGTACAGGGTAGAAGGAGCCTAAGGTAACAAGCCCTAAAGGCCACGTATGTATGTATGTTTGTATGTAAAACTCTTTATTGTACATAAAACACATGAAAAAGATGAACGTTTAGCATGATTGTGGGTTTATGTGAAAAGGGGAATCAAAATAGTGATGGGTTGCTAGCCACATCGCCTACACTGAAAAAAATATTTAACCAAACTACTTCGGCTATTTCATCAATAACCATAATTCGGTAAGGCGTTATTAAAGTTAATTTGATTTAAGAAACAGGTTTACCTATAAATAACAAAACATAACCAAAGATTTTGGTAAGATAATTGCCTTAGTTATGTAGTCACTTTTTTTAAGTTACAGGCTGACGAAAGTTCGGTTTCATTTAGCAAATTATTTTATTCAGTGTAAGTATACATGATTCCTGAGGTTTTCACCTATTCGCTCGATGTGTTTAATGATATTGTTTTATGTATTGTGTAGGTAGTGCAAGATCTTGATAGAATTAGTCTGCGCCATATGTTTTTAGTAGATTGTTTCTAAGTTTATTCGTATAGGAACTTTTGGGTCCGAGCAATAGTTGTTAACTTTATACGCCAATCTGCATGTGAATACGAATCGGTATAATTTGCTCTGGAATGGTTTAGTTCTGGAAGTTTCTGCCCCGTTGATTTAAAGTTAGATTCCGTAGCGTCATGTGTGCGGATAGTTTTACGACATTTGATTATTAGAATAGACCCCTTTTGTACCTAAAACATAAGGTACTTACAAGATTAATTCATTTTCATTCGTTAGGTAGGTATATTATTTATTACGAGTGTATTTTCTACGGGACATACATTGTGTCCGTAAATTAATCCACAATATTTCAGCAGGCGGCTGTGTCACTTTAACTGAATACATTTCCGAAATACTCAGAGGTGCGAGCCCGGGATTCGAACCCACGACCAGGTAGCTTATTACGTAACTCGCTCGCGATCACCATCGTCTTCATTTTGACAGTTCATGTATGGGCTGACAATTGGCATCGGAATCAGCTAGCTGTCACATTCATACAAGAACTGTCAAAATGAACACGATGGCGATTGCGAGCGATTTACGTAATAAACCTGCTGCTTGAGAGGTCAAACCACTGGGCTACCACGGCATTTTTACGAATTAAAAGTTGGTATGAAATATTTTTACAAAAGTGTTTAATAATACTAACCCAACCACGTACCGAAGTATTCTGAATTAATTTTAGTTTTTAATTTTTCTGGACAGCCATTACCTTTTTGATGTGATGACATATGGATCCGAGAACTGGTGCTGGTGGTGGTGGTGGTATACGCCTTATAAATAGGCTTAGAGTTGCTCAGCGAGCTACGGAGAGAGCTAAGCTTGGAGTTTCTCTACGGGATCCAATCAGAAATGAGGAGATACGTAGAAGAACAACGGTCACCGACATAGCACCTTGATTGTCACCTTGGGGCTTAATTCTCTGGAGGTAAGGCGTAATTATGGGCTCTTGACCAGCGCATGTCAAATATTGCGTGGAGATTTTGACTGTCCCGAGTTGGTGGCGCTGTTAGTACGCCTATCAGCGCCCCCGCTGTCCCAATCTAGCTTCAATTTGCGCCTTTGCTGGCAGTTCCCAAGGCGCACACTGTGTCACACAGGAATTCACCACTTGTTTGCGCCATGCGAAATCTTAACGCGCTTCTTGCATCAGCACCTGACTGTGTTATATTTGCTAGTAGCTGGAGTATTATATGCAGTGAGTGTATGAAGTTCTGTGAGGCGAAGGATGTCTTCACTTAACTAATTGTTTGTAAATGTTAATGCTGTTTGCTGTTTATTTTCTATACTACGTGTTATACATGTTGTACTGTTATAATTGTGTGTATGAATTTCACAGTGCCTTGGCTTGTCTGTAATGCTGTGTATTTATTTCAATAAATAAATAGCCAAGTGAATTAGCTCGTTGAAGTGGCAATGGACAGACAGGCCATATAGCACTGAGATTAGATGGTCGTTGCGGCCAAAAGGTTCTCGAGTGGAGACCGCGGATCGGCAAGCGCAGCGTAGGATGCCCACCAAAGAGGTGGACGGATGACTAGGCTTATTGTCTAACTCGCTCGCAACCGCCATCGTGTTCATTTTGACAGTTCATGTATGGGCTGACAATTGGCATCGGAATCAGCTAGCTGTCACATTCGTACAAGAACTGTCGAAATGAACACGATGGCGATCGCGAGCGAGTTAGACAATAAGCCTAGGTTAAAGTCGCGGACGGTGGATGCAAGCGCCAAATAAACAAGTCTATCGCCTGTTTTCTTAATAACATTACTTCCCTTTTGTTACGGTAAACTTCAACCTCTTTAACGAACAATTTTAATCAAACTCAAATTTAACTTCTGCATAATTTAAACAGTAATACGAAACAGATGATGGTTCTAAACACACAAGTTAGGGCCGTTATGTCAACGGCGGGCCAAATGTCAATATTATGTTGACTTCGTTGATTGATCATCCTGCGGCTTTTAGACATTACGCTGGTTGATTGCTTTAAATGATTGAATTGAGCTATATTTTAATGCAATTAAATATCTGGGTCACAGGAAGTTTACTATGTTATTGATTGCTTGTTTATTTGTGATTATCATTCGAAGAGTAGGAATTTTGCAAGTTTTATTGGAAGTAACTATGCATATTCAGCATAATCACAATAATCAATAATAACTATCATAATAATAATAATAATTAGCACATCTTCATGGTGTATTAGGGGATAGACCTCCATAGTTGCGCCCATCTCGTTTTTATATTAAACTAGCTTTTGCCAGCGACTTCGTCTGCAAAGAATTTGTTTAGCGCTATCCCGTGGGATTTTTCCGGGATAAAAAGTAGTCTGTGCTATTCCAGACTTTTCTCTATCTATGTGCCGAATTTCATCCAGATTCGTTGGGCCGTTCTCGCGTGATTGAGTAACAAACAAACATCCATCCATCCATCCATCCATACTTTCGCATTTATAATATTAGTTAGATGGTACCAAAGGCCTCTTCATGTTGGCCTCGGCCCCATGAATGCCTCTCAAATGACCGGGTCCCCATGGACCCGTGATCGGAAACCCGTACCAACATAATAATAAATAGTCTTCATAATTTATTTCTGTGTCATAGAATCATTGAAGAATCTGTTCAGTTTTGTTTTCTTTCAATTGCGAAAACTCACTTTTTTTTCCGAAATGCAAACGTACCTATTAGGCCATCCGTGACATTTCTCTACACCACACCATTGTTTCTTAACCTTTTTTCAGCCACGGACCCCAAAGAATTCAAGTACAGCTTTCAAGGACCCCCAATAAAAAAAACACTTTTCTCTATCTATTTGCCGAATTTCATCCAGATCCGTTGGGCCGTTCTGGCGTGATTGAGTAACAAACAAACATCTATCCATCCATACTTTCGCATTTATAATATCAGTTAGATTATCGAATGGTCTAGCTAGAAATGAGACTGCGGACCCCCATACGTACACGGACTCCCAGGGGTCCGCGAACCACAGGTTAAGTAGCGTGCACCCATGGTCGAGAATTGCTGCTCTAATCTAACTTTAGTTAATATTATAAAAGCGAAAGTTTGGATGGATGGATGTTTGTTTGTTACTCAATCACGTCAGAACGGCCCAACGGATCTTGATGAAATTCGGCACATAGATAGAGAAAAGCCTGGAATAGCACATAGGCTACTTTTTATCTCGGAAAATTCCCGCGGTTCAGCGATAAACGAATTCTTTGCAGACGAAGTCGCTGGCAACAGCTAGTGTAATAATACATCATCATCTGAGGCATTACAGCCGTGTGTTGGCCTTAGCCTGGTCAAGTAAATCTCTCCAGTCCGATCTGTTCGCGGCTTTCCTTCTCCAGCCCACCACCCCCAGGATCTTGGTGTCCTGTTCAACGCCGTCCAACCATCTGAGCTTGGGCCTGCCTCTACTCCTGCGGCCCTCCGGCTTGCCCTCCAAAAGGCGTTTGGGTACTCTGACCTCGTCCATGCGTACCACGTGTCCTGCCCATCGCAGGCGTCCGATCTTTATGGACCTAATGACATTTGGCTCATCGTACATTTGGTAAAGCTCGTGTAATAATACGTCACAATTAATATAGAAAAATTGGCTCAAATATTTATCTGTTTAAAAATCAGTTTAAATACTATCTGTCAAAAAGGCTCAACTGGTATGCGGGAGAGCTTATCGACTTTTAGGCAGACTGGCAGCTTTGAATGTCAGTTGCAGTTTTGTTACGGAAAATGTATTTTTTTCTATGATAAATACCTACGAAACATTTTTGCATAAAAAACTGGGTTTTAGTCTAATAACAATGCGCGTATGCCATAAAATAAAAACCGCACCAAAATCCGTTGCGTACATAGTTTTAAAGATCTAAGCATAGGGTCAGACAGACAGACAGCGGAAAGCGTCTTTATTTTATACTATGTAGTGATCGTAAATTTTCTGCAACACAAGTTTTTACAGCAAACATACACATACATACATACAGTCACGCCTCTTTCCCATAGAGGCAGGCATAGAGACTACTTTGTTCCACTTGCTACGATTCTGACACACCTCTTTCGCTTCATCCACTTTCATCAATCTCTTCATACATGCTCGTCGGTTTCGGGTACTCCTGACCTGCCCTTTTTTCAAAACGTCTTCTATTTGGTCCAGGAAGTAGGTCCTATTTAGTATAACATAATATGTAGGGACTCCAAAACTCGCGTTCTAGATGTGGGTGCCAAGACCGCCAAGCTTAAATGGAACTGGGCTACTCACGTCGACCGAATGCACCCACAACGATGGGCCCAAATTACCAACCATTGGATCCCGCGAGATGGCCATCGAAGCAGAGGCAGACCAGAGGAGGTGGCGGGACGACTTGGATGCATATCGAATAAGGTGGCAGGAGTATGCATTGGACAGGGACGAGTGGCAGAAAGAAGGGGAGGCCTTTGCCCAGCAGTGGGACACCATTAAGGCGCTGTCAACAGCAAATGACCTGGAGCAGCGCCACTCTTCACACATACGGTTCACGTGCCTGTTAGTGAAAGAGAAGAAACTATTCCGGCAGCTTGACGCGCGTCTAAAATCTTGCAAATAAACATATCATAAGAAATAAACAAAAGTATGGATTATTTGTGAAATATGACTCGTTAGCCGTTTAGGTATGAATATGTTGACTTTTATGTTTTTAATTGCAGACCCATACCTACGTCGAAAAAATAAAGACATAGAACCGTTTAATGATGATTTTAAGACCAATCTTTGCAATTATTTTCTATCGAGCCGATTTTGTTCAATTATGTATCGAGCCCGTCCAGCGTGTTTGAAATATGATGAAAATTAACATTATATTTTTTTTTGTATTTTTTTTGTGTGCAGTTTTTCTTAAAAAAGTGTTTAAATAACATCAATTTCAACAAAATTAGGTGTTGTCAGCCCCTTAATAAGCTATTAAATAAAAAAATGTAGGGACGTTATTATTATTGATGTAGAAAAAATACCTAAGTTACAATTTAAAACATTCCAACCTTCTCACAGCCGCATCCAGCGATCAAATAACCAGCGATTCGTTATACATTCATGAGCGCTTTGACACTTGCAATCTCCTTTGTTTTTTACCAATCACTGGTAATTCTCGATCCGCAAATATTCCTTCCGGAGCTGATTGCGCGGTATGCCTCGGGGTATTCGTGATTGATTTGAATATCACACGGGAACTGTGCGCCTGTACTAACTCTTATACCATGTGCTTATAACAACATGAAATAATATTAGTTTCTATAAAATAAAACTACACGCTTTGGCTTATGACAGCAGGAGAAGGCTATGTATTCATAAAAAATATGATGTGGCAATTTAGTAGCCAGTAACAATTTACACAAAATAAAAAACAAAAAAGTTTATATGTTATTAACACCATGTGTAGCGACTAGCGGCACCTAGGCATCGACTACATAAACTGCTACGACATACAAGTAGCTGGCGCCGGTAACGTCACAATGTACTATATCGCGCCAGCGAAGTTTATTCTCTTCCTTCGGAATTCGGACCAGGCATAACATCTGCCTGGAGAAAAATCTCTCTATTGTGATCTTTCCCAACGTAATGGCCTAAAATCATATTTCGAAATACTTCAGCAGATGGGTTAGTTTAATTTTAATTGAAGTCTTACGCGCTAATCCTGCCGCCAAGTAGCAGTGCTTGCTCTGCTGTGTTCCGGCGTGGAGTTTTTTTGTTTGATTGAGTTGATTTATAGGGTCAGACGGATGGATGGAGCGTGTTGCCAGCCCTTTAAGAAAAGAATAGGCTGGTAACCTTTTATTTACCAAATTTATTCATGATGCATGCAACTGCGTCGAAATATCGGGAGCTCAATAAACGTAATCGCGGTTCATATCCCGTTTATAATATTTCGAATGAACTTAAACGTGAATCATTGAAAACCCTTAACCGTTAAAATTAAGATTTTCCACTTAATAATAACACAAATCAAACCGACATTTCTAAAGCCTATTCACTGTTATTGTGCAAATAGAGTACCTATTACTCGAACCTAGTTTCTTGGAACATCATTTCTTCGCCAATTGGAAGATTGCCTTGGAGCTATTTGCTATGAATGGGAACTCATTTTCGAATGCACCGAAGGGGGTAGGGGGGTTGTCTGTTCATTCCGCGGGGATCGCCTTTTGGTCGCTTATTCATGGTATTACAGAAAGTGCTGTTTTTAAAATGGCGGCAGCTATTGAAGATAATAATGGTATTTTACTTAAGTTCAACAAACACATGAAACATGAAACATGGTCAATAGAGCGCTGCGCGCATTTGTGAGCAGTGAGAAGGTGTCAAAGAAGGCGCGTCTGGCTGTTCACAGAGGGGTGCTCGTTCCAACACTAATGTACGGTAGCGAAAGTTGGGTATGGCAAAAGAAGCATGAAAGTAGAATAAATGCGGTAGAAATTAGAGGGTTAAGAAGTATGGAAGGTGTATCACTGAAAGATAGAATAAGGAATAGTGTGATAAGGGAACGTGCTGGTGTGAAAGAAGATATAGTGACTAGGATAGAAAAAAGTATGCTTAGTTGGTTTTGTCACGTAGAGAGGATGGATGATAGAAAATTAACTAAACAGATTTATACGGCGAGTGTGAATGGGTGCGTTGGGAGGGGAAGGCCTAGGCGGACGTTCCATGATCAAATTGGGGACGTTTTGGAAAAAGGCCAGGTCAATAGTACCCGAAACCGACGAGCATGTATGAAGAGATTGATGAATGTGGATGAAGCGAAAGAGGAATGTCAGGATCGTAGCAAGTGGAACAAAGTAGTCTCTGCCTACCCCTGTGGGAAAGAGGCGTGACGATATTGTATGTATGTATGTATGTTACTTAAGTTCCTTTGGTAACTTTAATCACCCTTACGTAGACAGAGCCTAAGATAACAAACCTAAAGGCCACCTTTAGCATAATTGTGGGTGTATGTAAAGGGAAATCAAAATAGCGATGGGTTGCTAGCCGCATCGCCTATAACATGATTCCTAAGATTTTCGTCCATTCCCTCGATAGCCATTTGCGCGGGAAGAGAAGCAACTGGTAAATTAACTAAGCAATCGTTTGTCCTTATCTGTGAAAGGTAAATGTCAAAGTGACAGATAAGGACAAACGATTGCTAAGTTAGCAGAAGCCTATAAAGAGCGATTATGAATGAGGGTGCGACCAAACCGCCGCGTATACGCAGTGACGTGTCGTATGCGTCACGTTTCCTACCGTTTCTTCATACCTACATTTTGTTGCGATTCCGTAACGTCACCGTTTTTTAAGCGGCGTTGTGGTCGCACCCTAAGGGAGTTAGTTTTTGCTTTGCTCACAGATCGGCATTGTAGCGACACTAGCGCCACCTAGTTGACAGCTACATAATTACTGCGACGCACGGGTAGCTAGCGCCAACTCTAGTGACAGCTGTCACATTGTTCTACATCGCGCTAACGAAGTTTCTTAACACGGATGCATATATACAACTTCCAACTCTCTTCCTTCGGACTTCGGTCCCCAGGCATAACATCTGCCTGGAGAGAGATCTCTCTATTGTGCCACCCCCCAAAGCATTATTCATTTTTGGCACCTACTTTTTATTGTTTTTAGATGTACGGTTAAACGAAGACCACAGAAACACACTATCAAATACAATAACAGCAAGCAAATATATAATTATGCAAACATTGTCATCAGAATATTTCTGTAAATATTCCACAATTCAATGCCTAGATTTTATATCCACAGAATATCCGCACGACGTTCTGTCCATTTGACGTATGCGACAATTTCTCAACGGAACTATCGAATGAATATACACGAAACTTGGTCATAGCGTAAATATAATTTTTGGTGCGATAGTAAGTTAACTTTTCAAACAGAGTTATTAACATACAAACCTAGTTTCACGCCTCTTTCCCACAGGGGTAGGCAGTTACTACTTTGTTCCACTTGCTAAATCCTGACATACCTCTTTCGCTACATCCACATCCACATTCATCAATCTCTTCATTTTTAAAAACGTCTATTTAATTTTGGTTTCCACTATCAAAAGTATGCATATTATTTTCGTGTAATAGGTAAACATAGAATAAATTTAAAATTGCAACAGTTCGACGACGCGGTTGGCCTAGTTGGCAGTGACCCTGCCTGCGAGGCAAGCGTCCTGGGTTCGAATCCTGGTAAGGGCATATATTTGAGTGATGAGCACGAATATTTGTTCCTGAGTTATGGATGTTTCTATCTATATAAGTACCTATGTTATGTATATCGTTGTCTAGTACCATTAACACGAGCCTTACTAGCGATTACTTTGAGACTAGGTCAATTTGTGTGAATTGTTCCCTAATAATTATTTATTTATTATTTATTAAGGGTCTCTAAGAATTTCATTATATTAATTTCAACTTGATAAGTCCAAGTTCCTGAGAAATGGGGTCTTGACAGACATTTAGACGTACAGCCAAGTTAGCTTAGGATCCTTTTTTATTTCAACATCAAGCAAACGCTTTGACTGTTAGTATTTATACACTATGCCATTTAGGCAAAGACAAACGTCGTATTGTGAAATATTGCTCTTTATTCTGTCCTTCGTATTGATATTTGTGTTACAGCAGTTTGCTTTTGTAGTGATTACTCAGGATTATTGTAGATATTCGAGTTGCTCTGGCGTATTTCACAACCTAGACCACGATCAGAGAAGCTACACTGGCGAGCAAAAATAACGGGTCATCTAACTAAAATTATAAATGCGAAAGTATGGATGGATGGATGTTTGTTTGTTACTCAATCCCGCCAGAACGGCCCAACGGATCTGGATGAAATTCGGCACATAGATAGAGAAAAGTCTGGAATAGCACATAGGCTACTTTTTATCCTGGAAAATTGCGTAGTTCCCGCGGGATAGCGATAAACGAATTCTTTGCAGACGAGGTCGCTGGCAGCAGATAGTTTTTCATAAAGAGTTCTATGAAAAGCGACCCGTTGCTTATGCTCGTGAGTATACGAGTATATGTATAGTAGAGATAGAAAGGGCTTTACCATTTTTAGGGTTCCGTACCTCAAAAGGAAAAAACGGAACCCTTATAGGATCACTTTGTTTGTTGTCTGTCCGTCCGTCTGTCAAGACCCTTTTTCTCAGGAACGCGTAAAGGTATCAAGCTGAAATTTATATCAAATACTCAGGTCTACTGCCTCTTGAAGCTGTAAAAAAATTAAACTTCTAAGCTAACGCAATCAGAAGATACAGCCGTTTATGCCGTAAATTTCCGCAAATTTTCGACTCTCAAGGGAATCAAAACCAACAGGGTACTTTCCGTGAAGATCTTGAAATTTGGTATGAAGGTAGGTCTTATAGCATAGATTAAGGAATAATTGCGAAAACCGTAAATATGTATGTATGTCTGTATATATCATTGTCCAATATAAAGTGACCCCACACGGCGTACATTTTGCTTTGGAGCAGGGCTCTGCTTACACTGGTTTATAGATATTTATAGATAATGATACGGAACCCTCGGTGCGCGAGTCCGACTCGCACTTGGCCGGTTTTTTTAAGACAGTTTCTACAATTGAAAATCAATTTGTAGTGACGGCGATTTAGCTCCTCTTATCTGGGGCCTTACCATGTCGTCTTTATGCGATTCTATTCCGACTCAGTTCAAGTTTTAGCTGTAATTTTTAGTATGGATCTGACAGCGAGCGAACCTAAACTGAATCAGAATTGAGTCCCATGCAGACGTCATGGTAAGGCCCAGTTCGTCTACGGATCTCCTCCTAGTTTTTTTGGTGGAAATACTTACAGCCTTATTCATAAAAAATCCTTAATTGAGGTTTGATCAGTTCATTAGTTAACAGACTGATTAAGCTTATTTGACAGTTGTTAAAAAGTATGATTCATAAACGCTTGCTAGCAGTCTGTTAACTAATGAGCTGTTGATGAATGGATTAGACGCGTTATGTTGTCACCTTGACAAATCATAGACCATAAATGGCTTTTTAGTGAATTAAAAAAAAAAATGACAGCAGTGGCAGCCAATTAGCGGGAAACCAGCAAATTAACATGACAGACGAGGCAGTGTGGATCTAGTTTCCTTTACCTTTCTCGAAGGGCATACAAACTTAAAACAAAAAAACTGTCTTGCGTATGGTTTTGCTCTTGCCAAAATCAGCTGTTCACATATGTGGCGGCCATTTTGTGAGTTAGCAGAGAGATAAAGGAGGGTCTACGGTCCACTAATATTCGGAAGACTTAACAGACCCTTGAAGGACTGATTAGCGCTAATTGACGTTTATGAATAATGTTTTTTTTGCATCGGTCCTATAGCGAGCTTATAGCGAGCCTCTGACTTTTTATGAATAAGGCTGTTATATTTTATTTCATAGAGACCTGTGCATAGCTCAGCCCAGTAAATTACAATAAACCAAAAATCAATACAAAACAATACAAAAACATTTTTATGTGCAATAAAGAGTTTATATACATACATACATGTAGGATTGAGAATGACTGGGATGAACGAATGGTTTATGCTACGAGCTGATGAGAGAACGAATGGAATGAACGGAGATAGCCGGAGAGATCGATAGAGGACGGACGTTGATATTTCTTTTTTAAATTTTCTACTGCATTGCAAATCGTGTATCTTTGTATTCGTTTTTTTCAAAATTATAAGTAATTTACGTGAAGAGGGGTTTTATTTCAAAAATAACATCTACAATTTTGGGGGCTCGTTCGGGATTAATCCGATACACTTGGATGCGAGTGACGACGGCGACGTCGACGTGTCGGTGAACAACGACGGTAAATTCGGTATCTCCGGTTTTGAGACGCAAAGACGCAGCAGACTACAATGCCGAAAGACGACAGGCGAGGTAGTAGACAGGCTGACTATGACGCAAGACGAGGTAACGACGGAATAATGCATCTGGCAGAAGGCCTTGTTCCAACATTTACCGGCCAGGACAAGACGTACACGGCGGCTCGGTGGGTGCAGGATGTAGAAGACAATGCCGAAATATTCGGGTGGACACCGGTGCAGCTACTGTTAATGGCGAGGCGGTCGTTATCAGGCACGGCGGCACTCTGGCTCCGCGCTGAAAGAGCATACAAGACTTGGGATGAGCTGAAGACGAATCTGCTTAGAGAATTCCCTGACACAATAGACGCAAAAACAGTGCACGAGATGATGAGTGCAAGACACAAGAAAAGCAATGAGTCATGCATTGATTATATGCTAATAATGAAAGAATTAGGAAAACGAGGTAAGATGCCCGACTATGTAGCAATTAAATACATAGTTGAAGGTATTCGTGATAGCGAGTTAAACAAAATCATGCTATACGGCGTGACGGCGTACTCAGAGCTAAAAGAAAAACTCAAGATATATGAAACCATTAAAGAGAAGACGAAGTATACTCCTACGCATCAAGAAAATCGAAGTAGAAGCCAGAAAGCGGTTGATTATACTAGTGCTAAGAAGAAGTGTTATAGTTGCGGCGAAAACAACCATTACTCCAGCGAGTGCCCGCATAAGCCAAAGGGTTTGAAATGCTTTAAATGCAACCAGTTTGGTCATATTTCATCACAATGTGAAGTACCATCGACGTCAGCAATACGAAGAAACGGAAACGGAAAACACCAAGATGGCGGACCTGCGAAGCAAATGTGCATTCAAAACGACGGGAATGGAACGAACGAGAATGACAGCTCAATCAACTTCACCATAGACCGGACACATGACGACATCGGCGCTGAATGGTTGAACGGCGGATCGGGATCGGGAGTGAGAATGAAAACGAATGATCAACTTGACAAGAATGACAAGATGGCAGCGACGACCGCGACCGGAATGAGCGGAATGAACGTAAACAACAATGGCGACTATGGCGAGTCTTCGGCGTGTCGTAAACCTATGAAAGAAATTAGTTTGTGTAATAAAAGTGTGCGCGCTCTGATCGATTCGGGAAGTGATTTAAATTTAGTGACATTAGATTGTTATAGGTCGTTGAGTGCACCCGAGTACGTAAATAACGAGATTTCGCTAACGGGACTTGGATCGGCGCGAGTGTTTTCAATAGGTTATTTCACTACGAACATTAAGATTGATGGTCAAATTTATGAAGATGTTTTGTTTTATGTGGTACCAACAGTGGTTATGCCATTTTGTATGATATTGGGGCAAGATTTTCTGAAAAACGTAACATTTGTTATGAAAGGCAGTCAGGTATTTGTAATGAAATCTAAAGAAAGTTGGCTTTCTAGCTTTATGTGCAATGCGAGTGTTTCTGATGTTTTAGGTTTCATAAAAGATCCTGTGTTGAAAGACGAGGCGAAGCGGCTAGTTGAGAGTTACCGGCCTAACAAGACGTGTGAGGCTCCGGTGCAGTTGCGGATCACACTGAAGGATGACGTCCCAGTCGCGCAGCGACCACGACGGCTGGCCGTGGCCGAACAGAAAGAAGTTGAGAGGCAAGTCAAGCAGTGGCTCGAGGAGGGGATTATTCGCGTAAGTTTTTCGGAATATGCTAGTCCTCTGGTCCTGGTAAAGAAAAAAGACGGCACAACAAGAATCTGTGTGGATTACAGACAGGTAAACAAAAAAATGGTCAAAGACGAGTACCCATTGCCTGTTATTGAGGACCACATAGATAAGTTGGTAAAATCTAAAGTATTTAGTACACTTGATCTAAAAAATGGATATTTCCATTTGTCAGTACATGAAGAATCGGTCAAATATACTGCATTTGTGACACATAACGGGCAGTACGAATTTTTGAAAGCCCCGTTTGGATTGTCAGTTTGCCCGAAGGTGTTTACTAGGTTCATAAATTCCATTTTCAGGGACTTTATAGAAAAAGAGTTTGTACTGATTTTTATAGACGATGTAATAATACTTTCAGCAGATGAAACGCAAGCCGTGGCAAGGCTAAAGGCAGTGCTCCAGCGAGCATCTCAATATGGATTGGAAGTCAATTGGAAGAAGTCACAGCTTGTTCAGCGAAGGGTTGAGTACCTTGGACACGTGGTAGAAGACGGTACGGTACGACCATCTCCAGAAAAAACTGATGCGGTGGTAAGGTTTCCTCAACCTACTAACTTAAAGCAACTACATGCCTTTGTGGGGTTAACTTCATACTTTAGGAAGTTTATTCACAACTTTGCCCTAATTGCAAGACCTTTGACTGAGTTGCTAAAGAAAGATATGGATTTTGTGTTTGAAGCGCCTCAAATAGCAGCGTTCAATGAGTTAAAGACGAGATTGGCAAACACACCAGTGTTAAAAATTTTTGATCCACAGTTGTATACTGAGTTGCACACGGATGCATCTATGTTGGCTTTGGCCGCGATCCTAGTACAAAGATGCTCAGAAGATGGTCAGTTGCATCCAGTATATTACATGAGCAAAAAGACAACTGATGCTGAGAAAAAATATAGCAGCTATGAATTGGAAGCGTTAGCTGTCATAGAGGGTGTTAAAAAGTTTAGGCAATATTTATATGGAATTAAATTTAAAATCATTACAGATTGTCAAGCGTTCGAGATGACCTTGAGAAAGAAGGATATGTCAACCCGTGTAGCCAGATGGGCTCTGATACTGCAAGAATATGATTATGAAGTGGAGCACCGCACTGGTTCGCAGATGCGACATGTCGACGCCTTAAGCAGATCGCCTTACGTTGGTTTGATCACCAGACAGCTTCATGATCAAATAAAGAAAGCACAAACCCAAGACGGTGGCTTGATGGCAATCAAAGAAGTTCTGCAAGAAAAGCCGTACCTGGACTATAGTATAGAAGACGAAATACTATATAAAGGGCTGAAACTAGTCGTGCCAACGGGTATGGAGTTCGACATCATAAGGAAAATTCATTCCAATGGACACTTTGGAAAGAAAAAGATGATTGAAATGATAAACAAAGATTATCATATACAGGATTTGTCAAAAAAGATTGAAGAGTTTTTGATTACTTGTGTTCCATGTTTGTTAGCAAGCAGAAAGAGTGGAAAGCAGGAAGGCTTTCTACATTGCATTGATAAGGGTAGCATCCCGCTACATACCTTGCACTGTGATCACATTGGGCCGTTGTCAGAGACGAAGAAACAATATAATTACATTTTCACAGTTGTGGACGCGTTTACGAAGTTTGTATGGGTGTTCCCTACAAAGAGTACGACAGCACGAGAGACGCTAGACAAACTTAGACTGCATCAGCAAACATTTGGAAACCCGCACAGAATCATCACTGATCGTGGGGCAGCGTTCACAAGTAATGAGTTTAAGGAGTATTGTGAAACTGAGGATATACAGCACATTCTAGTCACGACGGGCGTCCCGCGGGGAAACGGCCAGGTTGAGCGAATTCATCGAAATATTGTTTCAGTTTTAACAAAACTTTGTATTTCAGATCCGAAGTTGTGGTACAGACACGTATCGAGGCTGCAGACCGCACTGAATAGTACTTACCAGAGAAGTATCGACACTACTCCATTCGAGCTTATGTTTGGTCCCAGAATGCGGCACAAAGACGACGTCGAAATTTACGATTTATTACTACAAGAAAATCGTGACAGCTACGTCGAGAATAGAGAAGAACTACGTAGATCGGCGAAGAACCAAATTATGAAGATACAGCAGGAAAATCAACGCACCTACAATAGAAGACGCAAAGCGAGTAAACTGTATCAGGTGGGAGACCGTGTCGCCATCTTACGGACGCAGTTCGGAACTTGCCTCAAGCTGAAGCCGAAGTTCTTAGGGCCTTACGAGGTGACCGCCGTCAAAGGAAAAGACCGCTACGAAGTGGAAAAAGCCGACAGCGCGGCGGAAGGGCCGATGCGTACCTCGTCATCAGCTGATAACATGAAGCCGTGGCCTGAGGGTCAGTGACCTCTCCATTGCACATAGGTATATTTTTGTTATTATTTAATTTGTTTTTTTTTGTTGATTTTGCGTGCCGACTGCCTTGGTAACAATGTTATTACCTACTTTATATATGTTCAGCTCTCTAAGCCCATGTTTAAGTTTTATTAGTTTTATGTTTTATTAGTTAATTAGTTAAAGATTTACTGAAGCGTTAAAGGTTAATGAACCTGTGCTATAGACCACTAAAGTCATTCTGTTAGTGTTACATAACATGTGCAACATTTGTAACTTGTCATTGTAAAATGTTTTTGTTTATAGTAAGTTAGTAATAAATAAGTACTGATAATGCAAACTTTACTTAGACTGAGACTTTGTTAAGTATTTTAATTTAAGAGGAGTGGCAGAGGGATGATGTGAAAGGGTTATTGTAAGTGTGTCAGATGAATGTGAAAGAGAATACCTATTGTATGTACCTATAGCTATTCAGTTTTCGATGTTATTGTTGTAACTGCACTGATTGTTATTGTTATTTAGTTAAGAGGATGCCTGGGGACAGTCAGGTGATGGTAGGAAGGCCGAGTGTAGGATTGAGAATGACTGGGATGAACGAATGGTTTATGCTACGAGCTGATGAGAGAACGAATGGAATGAACGGAGATAGCCGGAGAGATCGATAGAGGACGGACGTTGATATTTCTTTTTTAAATTTTCTACTGCATTGCAAATCGTGTATCTTTGTATTCGTTTTTTTCAAAATTATAAGTAATTTACGTGAAGAGGGGTTTTATTTCAAAAATAACATCTACATACATACAACACAACATAACAATAAAATACAATACAATATTTAGATTTATAATTTATCATCCAACCGGGCAAACAGCCCGTGGCCTGCAGCCTAGTGGTTGACCTGTCTCCTCTCAAGCAGAAGGCCGTGGCTTCGAATCCCGGGCTCGCACCTCTGAACTTTTCCGAATTTATGTGCGAAATTACATTTGTAATTTACCATGAGCTTTTCGGTGAAGAAAAATAATCGTAAACCTGCACGCATCTGCGAAGCAATTCAATGGTGTGTGTGAAGTTCCCAATCCGCAGGCCCGCGTGGGAACTATAGCCCTAACCCTCTCGTTCTATGAGGAGGCCTGAGTGGGACGTATATAAGCTGGGGATGATGATGACGATCATTCCACCCCACATCTACCCCCCTTATTCATAAACGCTATGTAGGCTTTTACTAAACTAGCAATCGTTTGTCCTTATCTGTCACTTTGACATTTACCTTTCACAAGATAAGGACAAACGATTGCTAAGTTAGCAGGAACCTATAGAGCGTTTATGAATTAGGAGGTTAGAATTTACCCTCACTATTCCTGCTAAAAAGAACAAATTTATTCCCAAAACGTAATATATAGTCTGCATTAACATTAGCTTTCCTACACGAGGAAACACAAGCGTGACCCAATTTTGGATTTATTGTCATCCCCCACTAAGTCACAATAAATAAATAACGAATCCACAAGGGCCACTTAAATGATTTATAGGCTACCATATCCTTAATGTAAAGGAAAGTGGATAAAAAGGTATTTGCCCTGCTCTTTTCTTGGACAACGTAAGAACTTATGTAATGGATAGGTTAGGTCCTCGCGGTGAACATTTTATTAGTAGGTATACCTAGTAGAAAATATCGCCTTTTAAAGTACTTACTAAAAATTCTACTAATCCTAGTTCCTACTAATATTATAAATGCGAAAATTTGTGACGATGTGAGTGAGTGAGTGTGTATCTTTACTCCTTCTTCATGCTAAAACGACTGGACGGATTTGGATAAAATTTGGAACGAAGATAGCTGGTACCCTAGATTAAAAGATAGGCTACTTTTTATCCCGAAAAATTGCATAGTTCCCGCGGGCTAGCGATATCACATACCACATAACATATCAAAGGCCATAGCTGTCTAATTCAACGCAGACGAAGTAACGGAAGTAATTAATAATTTTACATTTAGTAATGCACAAAAATACACGTCGGTACAAAATATGACGAGTGATGTTCAAAGTTTTTTTTGCGCATCACGACAATACAGTATAAAACAAAGTCACTTTCCGCTGCAATGTCTGTCTGCATCGCAAAATAAAAGGCCCGTTTCGACATTTATCTTCCCGACGTAACTAGTGCAGTAACCATACGACTCGGTACTCGATACTCACGATAAATCGATTCAAGTTTCAATGAGTGTTTGATCGATTTGAATATATTATATATTGTTAAAGGGTGAATTTAAATAATACACGGGAGTGCAGTAACAGGACTTTACTTCACCAAAGCCCGCTTTCCTCTGCCGCCTCGACCCAATGCCTGGCACCAAGTCGTTTCCCCCACAACCTACCCGGCACAATGTTGCCGTTACAAAAATAGTCAAATGACAACTTATAAAAACTACAAACTAAATACAAACATGATGTGATTATTGACTTACATTCGATTTCTTCCCAATCAAGCAACATTGATGTGGCCACCTTTGCGGATGATGCAGCCTTTCTAGCATGCAACAATGATCCCAATGAAGCAAGTAAAATCTTGCAGGCACAGCTGGACAACACCTACGAATGGTTAAACAAGTGGCGTATAAAAGCTAGTGCTCCTAAATCGCACCACATAACTTTTACACTTAGACGTGATACCTGGCCTCCAGTTAGACTGGGACAAGCTGAACTACCGCAGTCATCCTGCGTCAAGTATCTTGGGTTTTACTTGGATCGAAGAATGACCTGGAAAGATCACATAAAACACAAACGGGGAGAAGTTAACAACAGATTCAGAAACCTACTATGGCTACTTGGAAGACAGTCCGCTCTATCTCTGAGCAACAAGTTAAGAGTGTACTGCTCAGTTATCAAACCAGTTTGGACTTATGGGATCCAAATATGGTCCTCAGCCAGCAAATCTAATATCCTCTGCCTTCAAAGAGCCCAAAATAATATTTTTAGGGTATTGTGCGCTGCTCCCTGGTTCACTCGCATTAGTGAAATCCACGAATACCTGGAAATGCCGACTGTCCTCGAAGAGGCAAAGCGATATAGTGACAGCTACAAGGAGCGCCTCACTATCCACCCAAATCCACTGATTAACCCACTACTCGAGCCTCACTATGCCAGGCGCCTTAAAAGAGCTGATGTGCTGGACATTAATGGAAGTTAGGGCAATGGCCCTCATATTCTGAAAGCGTCATCCACACTCCACAACTAATCTGATTATAGTCTTGCGACTGATTGCAGATATTATAAAGGAAAAAAAAAATTCGATTTCTTTTTAACATAATTGCAATTTCACTTTTGACTTTAATTCCTGTCAGTTTTAAAACCTTGAAGTTGCCTTAAAATAGTAAACAATGTGCAATATAATCCCGTCAAAATTAATAACTAACAATATGTATTGTAAAGTGCATTAGATTAAAGTTCTGATTCGAAAAATTAACTTAAAATGATATTGTTGGTATTTTGTAATGATACAATGTTACGAAAGGTCAATTTTCTATCAATTAATATTTTAGTTACAATAACATATGTATAAAATAGAGGTAAAAAATAGAGAACTTCATGGGCGTGAACTGTCAAAACGGGCCTTTTAAATAAATAAATATATAAGCAGAGCTTGTGCTATGGGTACCAGGCAACGGATAAACATAATTAAATAATGTAGATAAATACATACTTAAATACATACAACATCCATGACTCGGGCACAAATATTCGCATTCATCATACAAATGTCTGCCCCTACTGGGATTTGAACCCGGGACCTCTAGCTTCATAGTCAGGGTTACCTAAATTGCGACGACTTTAGATCTTTAAAAATACGATTTTTGATGCGGTTTTTTTTAAAATTGATTCATTGCTTTGGGTCTCGTCTCTGATATTTAAAACGCCGATCCAATCAAATATGGTTAGTACACTTTATCGATGGATATATTATTGATGCTTAAAGAGATCTTGGCTCAGAGCGCAAGAACCCGTACTCTCCACATAAACCCAGGAGTCTTAATTAAGTCAGTGTAGACCTGGCTACAACCCTCGGAGCCTTGCAGTACCTACCTACTTCTTAATTATTTAACTAGATAACTATTGTTTTTATTGTACATAAGATGGATATATATCTTTAGCTTTTGTTCACATTACGACAAAGTTCACAAACTCAGCTTAAAAAGTTTTATTTCTAGCTTTCAATTTAATCTCTTGGAACTTTGTTGCTTGTTGTGAGTTGACAATGTGGATTGCAAGTACGTTCAATTACGTTAGAAGTAAATAAAAGTTGGAAAGTGCCGCCAACACGAACGTTGAAAAGAAATAAATAATACTTTGTTAAGAAAGTTAGTGCACTTAAGCCGGGTACTCATCGGCGAGATGAAACAGTAACAACTAAGCTACAGGTGTCTAACATCTCAGCGTAATGCTGAGCCAGCGGCCGTTTCACTTTTGCGAAGACACACAACGCTGATAATCTATTTTTCATGTCTGTGTTATTGTTTCTTTTCTATAAAATTGTGTATATGCTCTTATTTGTATCTTGCAAAAATGAATAAATGTTTTCTATCTTTTTTTCTTTCTAACTTGCATGTTACAATCACTAAAAACCCTAGCGTGGAAGTAGCGCGAGTCTGCCGCGAGAGAAACGCCACGCGACACTAGGGTTTTTCGTTACTGTTATTGACACATACACACGCGGCGTTCTGCCTTTTCGCCGGATTTTTTTTGATCGAATTTCATTTGGCAACCAACATTTCGCCGAATGTTCACTTTGACAACTACTTATTGGAAACTAGCTGTTGCCAGCGACTTCGTCTGCAAAGAATTCGTTTATAGCTCTTCCGCGGGAACTACGCAGTTTTCCGGGATAAAAAGTAGCCTATGTGCTATTCCAGACTTTTCTCTATCTATGTGCCGAATTTCATCCAGATCCGTTGGGCCGTTCTGGCGTGATTGAGTAACAAACAAACATCCATCCATCCATCTATCCATCCATCCATACTTTCACATTTATAATATTAGTTAGATTTTTGTATGCCAACCTCTCATTTGGCCGAATTTTTATGAAGACGAATATCATTTTGATTTTAAACTTTTGTAATATCTTTCACATGGAAAATGTTACACTAGGCCGAAAAACTTTTATGATTAATTTGGATTAATTTAGGTTTAGCTGCGATCATGTTTGTTTTAATTAATAAACAGTCTTTATTTTACCTTAGAATGTCTTATTTTTTATTAATGATTATGTAGTACCTTTTGGCTATATAAAAAATTACGTTGTAATAATTTAGTGTCCATGTAAAAAAAAACAAACGTTGAGTTGGCAATCGTGAGGTTGGGAAGTGAAACTAATCATTTTAACAAGTTGCCATAAATGATTCGGCAAAATGAAATTCGGCCAAACGTTGGTTGGGAAGTGAAATTTCGCTATAAAATTTTCGGCAAATCAATAGAGAACCACATACGCACAGACGCACACATACAGACATCGACGTCTAGCTTATAACACTCTTCTTTGCGGAGGTTAAAAAATTAGAAGCAGTGATATCCCTCTAAAGGGACTGTATCGTTATGCTAGCCAATATCCCCACCAGCTTTGAATATTCCAAGTTTTACTTACTCCGGAATGCAGGAGGTAATATGCTCTCAGATAGATTATCCTTTGAACCGAGATCTTTTGAGTCAGATTCCGTTGCAGATTCCTGCCTCGGATTAAATACGTACGTCGTAGACAAATACTAATAAATAGTTATTGCAGCTAAAATTGCTTGAAGCTGACAAGGAAAGGTAACCAATTTTCCAGCTCCGATTTGTTTATTTTGATATATGTTAGAAAGTACAAAAATAACAAAATATACAGGGTGTATCAGACACCCCCTAACAATAATCCACTGGGGTATATAACCATAGCTATAGACGCAAAAAAATAAAAAAAAAAAATTGGAGTAAAAAAACTAAACGACACTGAAAATTAGAACACTAGAAAAATCCGAAAAGTAAAGCTATGGCCGGGAATCGAACCCGGGTCCTCGTCATTCCATGACGCGTGATATACCCCTACACCACCCATAGCAGGTGGTTTAAATTTCTAACGGGAAAACGTAAAAAGTAAACATTAAAAATCAAGAAGTAAAAAAAAATTCTTGATTCATTTGATACTTTCTTTAGCTATGGTTATATACCCCAGTGGATTATTGTTAGGAGGAGTCTGATACACCCTGTATTACAGTAACAGTCACAAAACCTAAATGGAAATGAGCAGGTCATACAATAAGAGGAAAGGAAAAGTGGTCTAAAACAATAATGTTTTTACACGGCTAACAGAAAAAGAATCCGGGAGAGACCACTTAGAAGATGGAGTGACGAAATAAAGAGTTTGGCAGGTACAGGATGGAAAACAAAAGCATACAATAGAAAGTTGTGGAAGGAGTTGGGGGAGGCCTTTGCCTATAAAAAGCAAACAGACGCTACAATAGTTTTTTTTTTTCAAAATTTTTGTATCGTTCCCACGTGGGCCCAGTGCGGATTGGGAACTTCATAAACAACATTGAACTGCTTCACAGGCGTGTACAGGTATCCTCACGATGTTTTCCTTCACCGAAAAGCTCGTGGTAAATTTCAAATGTAATTTCGCACATGACTCCCGAAAAACTCAGATATGCGAGCCCGGGATTCGAACCCACGCCTCTGCTTGAGAGGCCATATCTCAAACCACTACGCTACCACGGCTCCGTAAATTAATTTCATAAAACGTAAAATAATTAATCAAAATTCCTTCAATTTAAACCTTCAACTTTAAATATTTCAATCCAACAGCTCAAAGTAATTTAGACATTAAATACAGACAGAAATAGGGTAAAAAATTCGGCAGCAAAGAGCTTAAAGCTACAGGGTGTTATTAGACGTCGCAAATTGAGTGCTGACCTTGAACTCTGAATAAGTTTCTCAAGGTCACGGTCACGCAAATGTCACAATGCACATACTTTCATTAACTCCCTAATAGCGGCTGAGTTCTTGAATAATTCTAATTCTCGTGTCGATACGTTAATTACAATTTAATTCATTTTAAGTCTGCATTTAAATTGATAATTTTCGTTAAAAAATATTGAATTTTGTCAAAAGAAAATGCTTACTAGAAAATTTAATCTTCTTCTTCTTCTTTAGATGCCTCTCCGACTAGCGAAGGCTGGCAGTCAGTTCTGAATATTTCTCCCTGTCTCTCGCGAGGCGAAATAGATGAAAATAGAAAATTTAATAGCATAAGTTAATAAATAGGTACACTACATATCCAACAGACAGTGTTAAAATAAATGTTAACGTTATACACATAGAGTATATCACATCTTTTTCCCTTATGCGGTAGACCCCTAAGCAACAAGACTTTAAAGGCCACGTTTAGCATGATTGTGGGCGTAAAGCTGGAAAAGGGGAATCAGAATAGTGATGGGTTGCTAGCCGCATCGTCTATAACATGATTCCCAAGGTTTCAGAACACTCGATGGGCTTAAACAGAAGCAGCTGGTTCCTTCTATGTTTTTTTTTCGCTCGCAGCTTGGAAGGGGATGTTAAAAATTATCAACATTTAAAAAAAACTGAAAAATAAATACATAAATGAACACTAAATATTTACCTTGCTACTCCGCTACTTACGTGCAAGATAACTAAGCCTGTGCGAAATATATATGTTATGCATGCAAGCCCTCCCTCCACTACTGCCACACAAAACACATAGAAATCCCACAAACTTAATATTTTATTATACTTTAAGTTTGTGGGATTTCTATGTATTTTGTGTGGCAGTAGTGGAGGGGGGCTTGCATGCATAACATATATATTTTGCACAGGCTTAGTTACCTTGCACGTAAGTAGCGGGGTAGCAAGGTAAATATTTAGTGTTCATTAAAATGGACCTCCGCAAAGTAACGCCTGATTCAATAGAATATTTAAAGACATAAATGTCATCTGCCCATCTCTACACAATGTGTGCATTTTGTAACTTCTGTGGTGAAAAATAAGTAGAGTTATTATTATTATTATTATTCTGTATATTTACCCTTGTCTTGAGTTAGGTTTTTACAATATTATTATTATTATTTATTGTATCTTTCATGCTGTTTACTACTTACATTTTTAGAATGTTGAAGAAACTGGTCAGTTAGCGTTATTTTTTTCCCAATTTCATTCCAAACTTGGCAGTCAGCCGGTAACTTAGTAAAATATAGGTCAAATCGGCAACGTCTCAGTCAAAATGCCTACTCAATTACGTCCTGACTGCGCAAAATTAGTCGCAATCATTCAAGCAATAAGGCATATAATGGCGCGCGCGAACTCCCAGTTTAATGGGAAAAGTTAAAACAATTTACGAGTTGTGAAGTGTTCTAATGGTCATGACGTTTTAATTTCCCGCGTTGCTTGATTCCGATTTCAAATTTACCAGCCTGTGCTTGCGAGGCGATGGATGGGAGCTATTTGAGCATACGTGTTCCTTTACACGCATCGTATGTGAGTTGGCTAAAACAGAAGAATTTGAGCCAAACAGTTTGAAAGAAAAAATATGTTTCTTACCATTTCAGAGAGCGCATTTGAGATAATTAACAGGGAATCTTTAGGCGACTATTCTTATCCATAATTTTATAAGTCGTCTCATGACTCTTAATTATTGAAATGAAACCATTTATGAAATAAAACCATTTACTGCCGAACATGTTATCAATTGTTTTATAGAGATGTTTTGTGTTAAAAGAATTTTAAACATAATAATTATGTTCTTCTAAATCATACCTGAACTAGGTATTAGGTTATTCATAACTTCTGTAGATACTTTGTGCTAATTATTTAACATTCACTTATATTTACTCAATACTTTCGAAGTTTTCGAACCCATGACCTTCTGCTCGATAGACCATAGGTGAGACCTAAAGAAAGCTGGGCTAGTACTATTTAGCTACACTAATTCCAAACTTTAACTAACTCGTTTTTAATATTTTCTCTAGCATTTTTCATTCGGCGAAGTCCTAACTTTAGTATAAGACAGCTTTATCTTCCTTTAAAACACCATTATAGCCGTATTTCATGTTTGCTAGGGTTTTCTAGTGTCCGATAGAAGTCACTTTTCTGCCGAAACCGATTTCTTACTTAGGGGAACCTGGGGAGGGTTGATCACCCACTTTGATTATGCACTCTATTTTGTTTATTTTTTGTAGTATAGGAAAACTTTTTAAGCTAAACGATTTGGAAATTATCTATCTATTGATAGTTTGAATAAGAAGCAGATTGTGTCACAATTTAACTCATTATGTATTGAAACTCCTGATTGTAAACTTTTACCATGTGTCCCCGATATTAGGGAGACTTCTTCACCCTTGTTTGGGAGCCTTGATCCTGGGGGGATCAAGTCTCCCAATTGCGTGGGAGACGTGGTAAACAGATTTTTACCGTGTCTCCCCACGACTGATTATCATTGACTAAGTAACTCTATTTGCACTCTACAAAGCATATCTGCCGTCATAGTATAGAAGGCGGCAAAGGGACTTTTGCGGCTTTTTTACTTTTTGATACAGGCATACTAAGCAAAAAATTCTGCGTCGAACGGTATCGACTTTTTTTTTCTAGCACTGTTAGTTCTCAAGATAGCCAGCAGTTAAACGACATGTCTTTTGCTTTTTGTTGCGGTATTATAATCTAAAAAGCCATGAATGGTATTTAATAAGCTAAAAAGACGTTATATCACATTAGCGGCTTTATATCATACTTTAAATGTGATACCTTTCTAAGCTAAAAAGCGCTTTTTGATTATTCATAGACTAAAAAGAAGTTAAAGTCATGTAACTAGGTTTTAACGTATTATCATGACCGAAGTTCAATACTCATTTATAGATTTAAAGGCGGTATACTTCAAATTATACTCTATAATTACGTTATGGGAGCCTAACCGCATTTTTAGACATAACCCAAAAATGTATTATGTAGCGCATAATAGTCAATAAAGCGGTGACCGCTTTTTTACTTCAGTGACAAAGGGTTAATTTTTTGTTCAATATTGGCAATAATGCGGTTATATAACAATAATAAGCTAAAAAGCGGCTAGGTTTTTGTCACTCCCGTAGCCCCTCACCGCCCCACCGCTCGCAAGTCGGAGGATGACGCCGCCCAAAGGACATGTTATTATTATTGCGCCTTTGAATATTGAAGCCTTTGCGTTGGGTTGACTTGACTCGTGCGCGAGCTGCGCAGGAGTTTACGACGCGCACTGATTGTTGTCAGCGCCCGTACCAACATATTTCAAGGTAAGTGTACCTAGACACAAAAGTATAATAAACTAGCTGTTGCCTGCGACTTTGTCTACAAAGAATTCGTTTATCGCTATCCCGCGGGAATTTTCCGGGATAAAAATAAATAAATATCTTGGGACAATTGACACCAATTAACCTAGTCCCAAATAAGCAAAGCTTGTGATATGGGCACTAGACAAAGGATAAACATACTTATATAGATTTATTACTTAAATACATATTAAACATCCAAGACTCGAGAACAAACATTCGTATTTTTCATACAAATATCTGCCCCGACCGGGGATCGAACCCGGAACCTTAAGCTTCATAGTCAGGTTCTCTAACCACTTGGCCATCCGGTCGTCATAGCCTATGTGCTATTCCAGACTTTTCTCTATCTATGTGTCGAATTTCATCCAGATTCGTTGGGCCATTCTGGCGTGGTTGAGTAACAAACAAAACATCCATCCATACGTTCGCATTTATAATATTAGTTAGATTATTTCGAGAATAACGAACTGAAATTAGTAATGAAAATATTAGTGTACTCGTAAGTAATAAAAGTGGCCGTAGATGTTTTCTGTGTATTTGAGTTTGTGCTTCTCTATAACGTTGTCTTGTAAGTACCCACAAACTAGATTTTAAGTTTAAGGCAGGCGTCCACACGTCCGTATCGTGGGCATCGGACGCATGGCATCCAGCATATCGTAGTATTATTTGTAAAGAAAGTCATACAAGTGCGTCCACGGATCCGCATTGTACGGATTGCTGGACAGTGTACGCTCTTGTTGGACTGGCATGATGCTTACTATACGGACATGTAGAGAGGCCTGCCTTTGGAATAGGATATTATTGTGTGTAGGATTATCTCACAATATTTATTCATTTATTTATTTCAGCTGGACAAAATGAAATAATCGAGGGCCTTGGACTTCCAATATAAGACCGGCTGTTCCATTTTCTGTGCGTGAGTCGGATATATGGAAGGATCCATATTCCTTAAATTTGCCTGTAATGGATAACTTTGATGAACACCGGAATACATTTGATACCCTCGATAAGGCAGATTTATATAAATCCTGTAGGTAGCCTTGGTATGTTTCAAGAGAAATATCACCGATTTATTTTACAAGAAGAAAAGAAGGCGTGTGTCTGGCTGTTCACAACAGAGGGGTGCTCGTTTCAACACTAATGTACGGTAGCGAAAGTTGGGTATGGCAAAAGTAGCATGAAAGGAAAATCAACGCAGTAGAAATGTGAGCGTTAAGAAGTATGGAAGGCGTATCACTGAAAGATAGAATAATGAATAGTGTGATAAGGGAACGTGCTGGTCTGAAAGAGGATATAGCACAGTGACTAGGATAGAAAAAGGTATGCTTAGTTGGTTTGGTCACGTAGAGAGGATGGATGAAAGAAGGTTAACTGAACAGATTTATATGGGGAGTGTGAATGGGTGCGTTGGGAGGGGAAGGCCTAGACGGACGTTTCGTGATCAAATTGGAGACGTTTTGGAAAAAGGTCAGGTCAAGAGTACCCGAAACCGACGAGCATGTTTGAAGAGATTGATGAATGTGAGTGAAGCGAAAGATGTATGTCGGGATCGTTGCAAGTGGCACGAAGTAGTCTCTGCCTACCCCTGTGGGAAAGAAGCGTGACGGTATGTATGTTTGTATGTATTATTTTACAAAAATAACTTTGACGAAGAGGAACTCCAATTTTGCTTCATGAAAGATGCTTTCCTAAAAAATCGGCGCAGTATGTTGTTTGTTGTAGTTTACGATTCTTATTTTTAATTTTTATTTTGATTACATGTATTAAAATTGAAAGTGACAATTAAAAAAATGTTACATTTGAAGAATATAATGTTGATTTTAGTAAGAAATGCCTTTTGATTTCTTGTGATTACCGCTTCTCAGACCGCATAACTCCCAATAGTTGTAGTCCTATCATAAACTATAATGCCGTTACGTACAGATTAATGGACACATTGCGGCTTTTTAATAAATTAAAAGTAAACAATTCTGTCGCTTAATAAATTGGTGTAAAAAGTTAAAGGAATAACTAAGCTTTAAAACGGTTATGACACTTTAACTTCATTTTAATTTCCAACACAACATGCATATTCCATTAGCAAAAATAAACTATAATGCGGCTATCCGTAATAACGATTTTTTAGTGTATTACTGGCACCTAACTTTTATTTAAAATAATAGGACTAAAAAAGTAATGTCCAAAACTAAGCTTAAAAGGCGTTGGTGTTCAGCCAACGGCTTTTTAGTTTATTAATCTTTGTATAATAATATTCCCTTATCCTAAGCTATAACATAAAATGCTGTAAAATTAATACTATTTATAATTATTCTACGATCGAATTAGATCAATAAAAAAACGTGATTTTTTGTCTAAATTTGTGTGTAAACAGAATTTTGGTAAACCATTTTTTGCCTAAAATACAAGCATTTGAAATATTTAAAAGTTTTTGCCGTTTATCTCGAAAGTTGCTTTTGTCAGTTTGCCGCCTTCTGTACTATGACGGCAGATATAGAAATAGAAAAACACACAACAAATAGCTATGTACCATACCTAGCATTGCTACAAGTTTAATTCCCACCAGTTAGATAACTTGATCCGCAGGGATCAAATCACCCATGATTGGGGACACATGGTAAACAGATTTTTAGCACGAATGTCAAATTCAGAGGGTTGATTCCTGTTTAATTCATTAACTTAATCCTTAGGAAATGAATTTGTGAGGAAATCAAATTCATGGTGATTCATGTCTTTTAATGATTAAATAGGGAACTGTATTATTTTTCCAATAACAACACATTTTTAGTGATATTTTTTTTTACTATCCAAATAGTTAACATTCAGTATTAGAAATTGAAAACAAAAAGTTTCTTCTAAAAATTAAGCTTATCTTTATAATAGACATTTTAACAATCACAAAGCAACCTTCAAATAATCGAATATTATTGTCATTTATCATTATCACGGTTATAGATTCAATTATTTTTAATAGAATAATATTAAATTCTCTTTCTATTGTAACTAATTCTAAAAAATAGTACCATTATTGAAAAATAATCTTCTAAAGTATATGCTTAACTACAAGTAAGTAGTAACAATCGTTAATATTAGCTGACCAGTCCTTCACACTATCACAATCAGTCTTAATAAAGGACTATGTCCATTTTAATTATCGTTAGCATTTGGCTTTAAACTACAAATATATAAGCTTTAAAGGTTATTTTAACAAGTTGACTTACTTCTATCAGAATTATTATCTCAAAAACTTAAACAGTCGAAGATCAAAATCGACCAAAACAAAAACAAATCTATATCTTGCGTATCTTTTTAACGTCATTAGAGGGACACCATATTGCTTTGAAGTCCCCTTCAATGTTTTTCCACCTAATACTGCAGCTACAGCATTTTTCAATTTTTCCTTGTCTATCGGTTTTCTCTTTTTTGATCCCTCTTTGGTCGTATATTTTCGCGGCATTATTACCTAAAAAAATACATGTAATTATGACAGGTCTGTAAACCCTCTGATTTTTCGACGCCAAGGTAGACTTGATCCCTCTCGGGGACACATGATCCCGGGATCATGTCACCCCCAAAGAAAAGGACAAAGTATGTATGTATGTAATCAAAATGTATGTAAACTCTTTATTGCACATAAAAATTTAAAAATACAGAAGTACACAGAAAATAGTACAAAGGCGAACTTATCCCTAAGAAGGGATCTCTTCCAGCTAACCTGGTACAGAAAGGAATAGTTTAAAAAGGTTTAGTTTAAAAGTCTCCCCAAACATAGTGAGTTTATAAACCATGGCGTACTCAAAATGAATGTACACGTATTTCAAGTGAATCAAAGCTAATGTATACTCAAATAAACTACTAACAAAATAAACATAGTCACTAATAGCAATTACTTCATATTTTAATAAATAAATCCGACTAAAACTTACCGAAAATTAAATATCACACCACGCGAATACTTCACCGTCCGCCATTTGCAAACCACTGACATTTGTCAAAGAGTGCTATGCTAGAGAGTGAAGTTAGGAATGAAGGAATCAGTGTTACCAGCTTAAAAAAACGTATCACGTTTGGTAAAACTTTTAAATAAAGTTACCAAGTGTCCCCTAGGGATCGACCCTCCCCAGGTTCCCCTAGACATATTAAAAGGTCTATTTTGGATACTAGACTTAAGTTAATTTAGTATTTGTTTCTTATTAAATGGGTAATCTATACTAATATTAATAATGACATGTGTAGGAGGTATTCGATTATTTTTTCACTAAGTAATATAAGAATACACCCGTGGGAACTATAGCGCAAACCCTCCAATACACGGAGGAGGCCCATGCCATGAGGCACGCCGAATTACGCGACAATTAAAAACCTTAACAACAATAACATGTACTTACTGAAATTGTAGCGAATTCGGAATAAAAAGGCTATAAATATAAATAAATAAGAATACACCATACCTGTTTAATATCTTCTGTGGTATGCTTTTCCGGAAAAGTTTAGAGTTTCCGAGTTACGTAGACTGTTGCAAATAATTAACAGCTGAGTAAACAAAAGTAAGTTAACGTAAAAAAATGTAGTTATTTCGGAATAAAAAAGGCTAAAAAAGTAAACTTTAATCAAAGTTTTTTTTTATTTCTTTACATGTACAGGTCTTTACATAGGTACCTATATACATACATAAATCACGTCTTTATCCCTTACGGGGTAGACAGGGCCTAAAGTAAAAAGACCTAAAAGCCACGTTTAGCATGATTGTGGGCACAAAGGTGCAAAGGGGAATCAAAATAGTGATCGGTAGCTATCCGCCCATTCCCTCGATGGGCTTTTACCATCTGCGCGGGAAGAGAAGCAACTAGTACATTCTGTTTTTTTACACCCAGACCAGACCAGTTTTTTTTCTTCTTGGTAAAAAAAACAGGAACTCACTCAAGCTAAGCCGAACAACATGCACCATTTTACGAACCCTGAAATTCGGCGCGGCTGGAGTTTCGCTCAATTTTTAGCCGAAACCGAAATCGTAACCCATCTTCGGCCGGTCACTAGTTTTCTAGATTAAGTTAAGCAGGCTTCGGGCCGCTGTGTCGGGACCTAGAACGGGCGCTTAGGTAACTATAAATAAGTATAGTTACCTGTAACTACTTCATTCTTACGGTCTACCTTATATTACAATTTGTGCTCGAGACAGGAACACTGAAAACAAAAGAATATAAAGCTCACGCTGTAAAGGAAACAGCTCGTGGTTATACTGTTGTACGGCTAAGAAACAGCAATGAGATGAATGAATATTTGGAATCTTTTAATGGACAAAAGGAATTAAAATAGTGATTGGTCATAGAATAGATAATAACAGGGTAGAACGGAATCTCTTTTGACCGCGTTCAAAACGCCACCATTTATATACCTACTTCCCCCTTCACGTCGTTACACCCCTCTGTCTCTGGTTGCTTATCGTTAAATATTATACTTACGTCTAAAGATAATATCGCTAAAATATAAGTTTTTTTTTACTTTGAAATCATTATTTTATTATAGTTTTTCAAAATATGAAATTCATAAATCATTAGGTAGGTTCCTACATATTATAGATAGGTACTTCTAAGTAAGAAGTTATTACAACTGCTATATCAAATGAAGCCATTTGAGAGGATTTAAGTACGTATTACTTACCGACAAATATAAAAAAAAAACATACAGACTCACGTAAAACTAGTAGTAGTTTAAGTGCCAAACGCGCGTGCGGCGACGCCGGCCGTGGCAGCCTGACTGAGTCGCTCGCTTAGCGAGTACTGGGGCCTTACCATGACATCCTAATTCCGACGCAGTTCAAGTTTTAGCTGTCACTTTTAGTATGAATCTGACAGCGAGCGGACCTATACTGAAACGCATTAAGACGTCATGGTACGGCCCCTGTAATATCGTAACCTTGAGTCCGGCCGGAGTGGAAGATTCCGTTCTACTATACATACATACATATCGTCACGCCTCTTTCCCACAGGGGTAGGCAGAGACTACTTTGTTCCACTTGCTACGATCCTGACATACCTCTTTCGCTTCATCCACATTCATCAATCTCTTCATACATACTCGTCGGTTTCGGGTACTCTTGACCTGGCCTTTCTCCAAAACCGTTCTACTATGTTCTTACTAATTCTATGGATTGGTTGCTAGCCGCACCGCCCATAATCTAACTAATCTAACTAATATTATAAATGTGAAAGTTTGGGTTGGAGCATTGGAGATCGTATCGTACAAGTTTGCTAATTCTCTTGTTTAGAGCATGTCGTTCTGACGAAGTAACTGGTGGGTGCTCACGTCGTTTTTTGTATTTTCAAAAATTATAACAAAAAGATCGAAAGCTCGAAAAAACTGGTCTACCCGGGTTTTCAAAATTGAACCGAGTTTCGATGCCCTATTTGTTACTCAATCACGCCAGAACGGCCCAACGAATCTGGATGAAATTCGACATATAGATAGAGAAAAGTCTGGAATATCACATAGGCTACTTTTTATCCCGGAAAATTCCCGCGGGATAGCGATAAATGAATTCTTTGCAGACGAAGTCGCGGGCAAGCTAGTATGATTATAATTACACAAACGGATAACTCACGTATAAAAGTCGAGTAATGCTTGACATGTTTAGGACTAGTTCGTAGTTTCCTGGCGGCAGCGAAACGAACACTAAAACGAATAATATGATTCCTATTCTTGCCTATTCCCTCTATGGGCTTTTACCATTTGCGTGGGGAGAGAAGCAATTGGTACCTATTCCATGTTTTTTCTTGCTCTCAGACCAGTATGGAAGAACTACAAAGATTACTATAAAGGTCCGGATAATTGGCATTTAAATTATCTCTATTGAAGCAAGAATCGAGTTTCAATTCGTATTTCATTTAACATTATAACTCTTTTTGTTTCGGTCTTTAAGTTACTATTATTTTGTATTATTTTATATAAAATACATGAAATTTACTTTCGAGAGAATAGCTTTTTCCAATAGTTAGCCCAACGATATGAAGTACTCAAACAACCACTTAAATATTTCGGGGTGACTGGATATTTTCATATTTCATTTAACGTCCATATTAAAAGGCTACATTATTACACCAGTCGAGTTTCAGCTCCTCATCAAAAGTGGTTAGTAGAAGGTTAGTCTGTCTGTCTGTTTGCTATAAACGCAAAAATTACTGAACGGATTTTCATGCGGTTTTAATTCTAAGGGTCTGTCTCATCACTCCCTAACTGTCAGTTATCTATGATTCCGTCTCTATTTATTACTATGAAACAGACAGAGACGTCATCATAGATAACGTAGAGTGTAAAAAATGGTTAGACAGGCCCAAAGTATCCCCAGCCAATTTTTTTTTAGTAGGTATCTTCCATGTACCTACAGACTTTCAACCCTCTTCAGCTTTATTATAATGTATAGATTAAGGTTCATTCTTCGTGGCAATGATGGTCTTTCCGAATGCGCTGGCAGATTAAAAAAAAGACATGTAAAAGAGCCCTTGGCGGCCTATTATTTGCAAAATAAACTTTTGACTTATTTTTTTGATTGTAAATTAGTTGAAATATAACGATAAAATTTGTTCGGGTCGGATAAAGACGAGGTGCTTGGGATTATTCATTTTAATTCTCGCAGACTAAGTCACAAGCAATAGGTGGTAGTACGTAAAAAAACACCTTATTAATTTAGTCAGTAACAAAAATCTTGAATGGCTTTGTACAAAATGTCGCCATTATTCACATGCTGTGAACTCGACGCTGCCGTATGAAGCCATCCATCAAACCGGTTTAAAAATGTTAAAACAATCTGTCAATGTCTGAAAATCTTTTGTCCTCTACCATTTTAATAGGACAATAAGGATTTTCAGGACTTAGGATATCGCAGGTTTATTAATTTGGTTCGAGCTCGCGTTACTGAGTTTTCGGAATTTATTATGCTAGATTACTAGAAATTTAGCATGAACTTTTTAGTGAATACACCTACGAATTTCTTTATTAACCTTATCTATTAATCCTAATCTAACTAATATTATAAATGTGAAAGTATGGATGGATGTTTGTTTGTTACTCAATCACGCCAGAACGGCCCAACGGATCTGGATGATATTCGGCACATAGATAGAAAAAAACCGGCCAAGTGCGAGTCGGACTCGCGCACTGAGGGCTCCATACAAATTCGCCAAGTTATTATAAAATCCAGTCTTAGCAGAGCCTTGCTCTTAAGCAAAAATGTAGGCAGTGTGAGGTCATTTTATATTGGTATAGACAAATAAATATTAAATAAAAAAAAACTACTTACTAGATCTCGTTCAAATCAATTTTGGGTGGAAGTTTGCATGGTAATGTACATTATATATTTTTTTTAGTTTTATCATTCTCTTATTTTAGAAGTTACGGGGGGGGGGGACACACATTTTACCACTTTGGAAGTGTCTCTCGCGCAAACTATTCAGTTTAGAAAAAAAATATATTAGAAACCTCAATATCATTTTTGAAGACATATCCATAGACACCACACACGTATGGGTTTGTTGAAAAAAAATTTGAGTTTCAGTTCTAAGTATGGGAAACCCTAAAATTATTTGTTTTTTTTTTTTAATTTTTGTACCTATGAAAATCTTAATGCGGTTCACAGAATACATCTACTTACCAAGTTTTATAGTTTCGGAAAAAAGTGGCTGTGACACACGGACAGACATACAGACATGACGAATCTATAAGGGTTACGTTTTTGCCATTTGGCTACGGAACCCTAAAAACTGGTTAGCCTAAATAAGTCGTATTAAAAGTGACCCGTTATATTGCTCGTCAGTGTACTTACTTGTATCGCTTCAAGCCAACCGCACGCCGCAGCAATTGCGGTCCACCCCACCGCGTCTGTGCGTGTGAAACCGCTTAACGATTGATCTGTGTTGCCATATTTCGTGCGTGTAAATGTTTTTAACCCCCGGGCCACATTAGCGGGCGAAGGTTCGTGTCGCGTTGTCGCGTTAAAAAGTTCAAGTTCGTGTAGCCACGAACTATGTGGCCACACTTAGACCAAATTATCGCGATAAAAATTTCGGGCGAACTATGTCGCGCAACTCTGAATTTGACGGGAAAATGAACCAAGAGCGTAAAGAAACAAAACGATGGAGGCAGCGTTTGCTTTGTATTGTAATGCTGTAAATAATTATTAAAATGTCACTTGTCAAAATTGACGAACATTTCAGAAATTTCAAAGTACGAAGTGTAGACACTTGCACGAACACGAACTCTCGCGATAAAATCCTTTGATCTGCGCTAGATACCGACAGGAGCCCGAACACAGTTCGAGTTCGCCCGAATGATTCGCGATAAAGCGAACTGTCTGTCCATACATGCCGCGATAGGGCGAACCTTCGCCGAATCCCGCTAATGTGGCCGTAGCATAAGAAGCTTTTACGTTCTGGGGCCTTACCATGACTTCGTAACGCTATTTAACCGACTCAGTTCATGTTTTAGCTGTCATTTTCAGTATGGATCTGACAGCGAGCGAACCTAAACTGAATCGGAAATGAATCGCATTAAGACTCATGGTAAGGCCCCTGGTCGTATTTGATTTGACATCTTCAGGAAAATTTTTCATTTTGTATATTTTACGAAGTTATCGGCAAAGTTGTTTTAAGTTAGTACATAATAATCCTACTAATAATATTGTAAATGCGAAAGTTTGTGACTATGTGACAATGTGACGATGTGAGTGAGTGAGTGTGTATGTTTGTTCCTTCTTCACGCTAAAACGACTGGACGGATTTGGATAAAATTTGGAACGAAGATAGCTGGTACCCTAGATTAAAACATAGGCTACTTTTTATTCCGGAAAATAGAATAGTTCACAAACTTTCGCATTTATAATATTAGTAGGATTTGGTTTTTAAAACCCTAAATACAATCTACGAAGCCAAAAGCTGAAACCCTTATTTATTTTCACACGCCACAAGGAAAAATCTTCGAAAAAAGTAGCAAAAAGCTAATATCCTTTTAGCATCGTTGGAAGATGTCACGTAAGAGCCGGTGTCTTAATTTCCGTGTGGAAAATGTTTTGCATTTATAGACGACCGGATATTTGGCCTAGTGGTTGAAATGAAGCCTGAGGTCCCAGTCCCAGGTTCAAACCCCGTGGCATGTTAATTACGAAAATCTCCTAACGCAAAAAAATAAAAAACAGTATCCCAATCAGCTCAATGTTTAACAGCTACGGTGCCAAACACATATACTCACGCACATTGATTAAGGTGGTATAAGGGCTCTCGCAAGTTTGTATGAGTCCTTGGTTTTTTACCTGAATCTTAGAAATAAAGTCTATCTAACTAATCTAACTAATATTATAAATGCGAAAGTATGGATGGATGGATGTATGGATGGGTGGATGGATGTTTGTTTGTTACTCAATCACGCCAGAACGGCCCAACGGATATGGATGAAATTCGGCACATAGATAGAGAAAAGTCTGGAATAGCACATAGGCTACTTTGCATTCCGGAAAATTGCGTAGCTCCCGCGGGATAGCGATAAACGAATTATTTGCAGACGAAGTCGCTGGCAACAGCTAGTAGTTTATAAGCAGTAGGTGCACGACACACGGTCTGTTATTTTTTTTTCCAAATACCTGTTTGGAAAGGTGTAGGAAACAACGTTTGAACAAATTTCAGCACATACGTGACGATCTGACGAATATGGTCTTAATGTTTTATTTGGACTGGTTTTACCTGATCTAGGCAAACAAATCGCTATTCAAATAAGTATATTAATGATACATTTAGTTCGGTACTACGTAGTAGGAGGCGAGGAAGTTCTTTCATTTCCGTAGAGACCTACGCCAAGAGGTGACCACGGAGTACGAAAACGATGAATCATTTTAAATTAATTTAAAGTTTTATCCGTCCTTGATTCGATCGGCTACGACACATGAATTCGACTACTTAAGAATTCAAAGCGTTTTCTTAAGTGATAAGCGGCGTTGGGCACTTTCTGGAATGGGAAAAAATGTTAAACTCGCGTCAGGCGTAACACGGAGGAAGAATTTAAGTACCAGGATATCAGATCCTCTAAGAGCTTATTTTGAAATACGAATGAATCGCGTTCGATTTTTGAAGTGTTTTTTTTTGTTGAGTCATTCTTTTGTTTTTTCTTTTTGCGCGAGTATGCGTGTGTGTAGTTTTTACTTCTGCCGGCACTCCCGGAGTGCTACCCGGTGTTTTATTAAGAAAGCAAGTTCTTGCATAGTTAATTTCCGAAACCTAATAAAAAACTAGTAATCCTCTCTCAACAACAATCGCATTGACCATTTATTTCTGTCCAACGACAAAATTACGAGTGCCCAAGCATTAAACTATATAGCCACAGGGTAGGTACTGCCAGACTATAATTATCGTCATCATCACCATCAGACCGTGTGACTCCACTGCTGAACCCAGTGGCGTAACTACAACGTCAGGGGCCGGCGGAAAATTCATCAGATGGGGCCCTTCCTCACTATAAAGAAGTGCACCATCTTGCCTTCTGTTCTCAAGGCCAAGCCAGTTCGGGGCCCAGTAGAGCTGGGGGCTCGTGGCATTTTGCCAGCCCTGCCACCCTACAGCTACGCCACTGGCTGGACCTCTGCCATAGCACGCCATTGGGCTCGATTTTCAGCTCTCCTCCTATCCCTACCCGCTGTTTTACGAATATAATCGTCCCATCTAGCAACAGGACGCCCCACACTGCATTTGCCAACACAGGGTCTCCACTTTCCGAAGTGGTTCCGACCAGTTTGCCCCAACGGCCATCAGTTCTGCGGCATAAATATGTGAATTGCCCATTGCCACTTCAGCGTGCTTTCGCTGAGCTATGTCGGTAACCTTGGTTCTCTGACGTAGTATTAATTCGTTCTGGATTCGGTCCCTAAGAGAGGGATCACAATTGTAGTCCTTTGAATAGATGTGAATAAATAAAAAGGAATAGTACCTAAATATCGCAACATTTGAAATCTCCTTCCCTTTCCTACCTCATGCAACTGACGTCGTACAAGCGTCACACATCCACGGCAAACGACTTGCCATTCGTTTGCAACTTACTCCCTCACACTCCACCTCACTTAGACGGAAAGGGACGCACATGGCGACAAAGGCATTCACGGCAACTACAGGAAATCTTGCCTTGTACTCCCACAGACAAATTAAGTTGAATGAATTCGTTTTACGTAATGGCGGCGCTCGTAACTCCCTGAAATTTAGAAATTCGAGTTAAGTTTTCCTGTGACATGCGGTGAAAGACAGTTTCGGAGTAGTTTGTACCTTTGTTCAGTTGAATAAAACATGGCTGCAAAGTACCGCAGTGGAATTAAAACTTTTTAGAAGCGAAGTCGTAATAGAAGAGGTTTGGGCCCGCTTCTAATGACTAGGCGTGCATGTATTTTATAAGACACACTCACATATACACACACACACACACACACACACACACACACACACACACACACACACACACACACACACACACACACACACACACACACACACACACACACACACACACACGCGCGCACATTATTTCGCAGCAATGGTGCATATGCCTAATTTAATTTGTAGGTCACTACTTACTTTACTAGTTTTGTACTCGTGCTATTATTTTATTTTTCTCTGTACGACTTGTAGCATTAAACAGTATATCACTATGGAAGGGCCCTTAGTTGTATAGTTCTGTAATTTCTTTTTGGAATAAAAACATTTTCATTTTCATTTTCAAGACTCTTTTTCACTATTGCCACGCGCCGCAGCACCAAAGATACCCGCCAGGTGCGAGTCGGGCTCGCGCACCGAGGGTTGTGTACAAATTCGTCAAGTTATTATAAAATCTAGTGTTAACAGATGCTCTTAAGCGAAGTGTAGTTTAGTGTTACTTACATAGACAAACAGACATAAAAAACAGATTTTTAGACTTATTTCATTAGTTGTGCTATAAGAGCTACCTTCATACCAAATTTCAAATTTCTAGGACATCTCCTTACCCCATAGGTTTTGCGAGCTCGGCAATTTGCATGAAACATCTTTTGTAATGACTGTATCTTTTGACACAGTTGACTCAGAGGGTTCATTTTTTCACAGCTCTAAAGGGACTGCAGACCTCAGTATTTGGCATCAATTTCAATGTTATACCTTTACGCGTTCCTGAGGAAAAGGGTCTTGTCGAACACACATACAAACAGTAGACGGAAAACAAAGTGATCTCATAAGGGTTATATATTTCCTTTAGACGTACGGAACCCCAAAAAGGGATCTGTCAGCTGCTCCCCGCTCTAATTCATCTTGTCAACTATTCTCAATTTTGAGTTGTAATTATTTAGCAATACACCATACACGTGTTTTTACCACTTTCAAATGATATTTTCGAGTTATGTACTGTCGAAATTCGAGCCTCTGTGCAGAGAGTGATCTTCATAATGATGATAATTATTGGGTTATCTTTTAACAAAGAGGTGGTCCAGCTTATGTGACGGCACCAGTGTTGGACACTTTAAGCTGACCAGCAACAGTAATGGACAGTTCATTCTTAATTTAAAGATGATAATGGTTTTAAATTGACTGTTGTAAAATAAATTACTTTCCTTAGGGCCTGTTTCACCACTTCTTAACTGTCAGTTATCTATGATGACGTCTCTGTCTGTTTCGTAGTAATAAATAGAGACGGAATCATAGATAAATGACAGTTAAAGAGTGGTGAAACAGGCCCTTAGGGTCTTTTAAATACGAGTTATTGTACATTATTATAAGTCGCTAGCGGCAGTGATGCACAATGTGTAACATAAAAATAAAAAATAAAGAAATTACTAGTATTAAAATAAAAATAAAAAAAATATTAAATTATTAATTTTATATTATTTTATAAAGAGTTTTTGTATTGTATTGTATTGTATTATTGGGTCATGACCATTACTAGTGCCGACTCCTTACAGACATTTTTGTCTATGCTTTGACTTTGGCTCTTAGCGTACAAAATACAAAAATACAAAAATCTTTATTGTCCGACTATATGACTATATAGTAGATATAAAATATAAGGTGATACAATAAAATTTTGATCCATCTATAGTCTACCAAACTTATGGTGTACAATACAATAAAAACATCATAATAAAAATGCGATGTTCGAAAAATAAAACGAAATTAGTCAAAAAAGAAATTAACATTATCAATATTCAAATCATTATATAAATTATGTCTATAGTACCCTTTGAATTAATAACAATCATAAATATAAAAACAAATGTCAATACTTCTTAACCTATATAATTCAAGTCACACTGAATACTAATCTACTTTAAAATATCGACACATTACAATTTACCCTTATTGTTCAAAATGTCAAGTGTGCAGCATCGTCAGTGTGTGTGGGTCATAGTCTATCTGTACACATCTTTACAGCCTAATTTCAACCGCATGCGCAGTGACATTTTGAATGGAAATACCAATTGTGGCGTCTCCTCGGCTACTCGTATTATAAAGGCGAACTACGCCTACACAGCACTGTCTTTCATTTAGATGCCAAGGATTACGAACAGAAGTTTCATTCAATGAATAAGCTTTCATTCGGAATTAATTCTAGCCATTAATCAAAGTGTATTATCATAATCATCTTGTATTGTAAATGGTTTCTATTTCTCTAACAATAAGTTATGTTCGTGCAAGCTTTTTTTCATAACTCTAAAAAAACTAATAGTAGTAGTAAAAATTGAAAAGTACTGCTTTGTATACAACGTGGGCCATCGATTCTAGAGCCTATTTGGAGTATATAAAGTCTAAAAAATATTATAATCAAGAAACTTTCCTACTTTTACAATACAATACAAATTCTCTTTATTTTCATATGTATTCACAAAACACTGTCGATAAAATAAAATATTAACTAATATAAAACTAAACTAAAACTAGGTAATAAAAATTATAAATAGTTAAAAAAAACTTTCTATGATATCCGAGGAGGGCATGGTGGCATATATATTATAGTATATAAAGTGGTATAATACGAAGTCCAAAAACGCATGAACTGTCAAAGTGAACATGATAGCGATTGCGAGAGAGTTAGACAATAAGCCTACTGGTTCCTCGTCATTGCTACCTGTATATTTATATTTTCGTCCAATTTATATTTTTGGTGCACCAAACTTTAATTCGATACGACCACTGGAACTACCTACTTCCTACCTACCTATTTTACTTAGATACCAGATACAATTTTACCTAAACCAACAAACAAACTTTGCGATTAAAATAGAAGCTTCTAAAATAATTGAACCGACACAATAATGTAGTGTTACAATAATTAACAACCAGTTTATTGAAAGCTCAACATTTTTTTTCAAAGTTGTGGTAAATTGAATTGTTTATTATTATAAACTAGGTAACTTTCAAAAAGGTGCTAAAAGTCTACTAGTAATTCCCAACAAAAACTTTTTTAACCTTACTTCTTTCTAAACAAATAAAAATAACAACAAGAAAAGAAAAAATAAATACCCCCACGCATTTGTCAAGCAATCTCACACGTAAATAAAAAAAAAATTCAATTTTATGCCATAAATGCCTTACATCATTTTGGAAAAGAGTTAATACTCTTCAAACTGCACAAAGAACACACACACAGAGAGAGATAGAGACATCGACTTAAAACTTCCAACACCCCTCTTTTTGCGTCGGGGGTAAAAAAGAAGATTGAAGAAGTTTCACACTACAATTTAATCTACCTGGCTCCAAACTCCACAGCAAACAAAAGCTTGGCATCAATTCCAATTTTTGAGTCACGATTCAAAAACAAAATGGCCGAACAAAGTTACAATCCAAATAGCCTGGTTTCGGAACTTGAACACGTTTCATACATTTTATAATCGGTCAACGTTGGAGCGGGTCCAAGTGTGACGAGGAGGTATGGTGGATGGTGTAAGAGGTCGCGAGGAACGTGAATGTGATTGGTTGAGTTTATAGCGACCCTAGCTCCACCTAGTAATAGACTACATAACTACATATAGTACCTTAAAAATACACTAGACCTTACCTTATAACTCTGATAACTTAAATAAAAGAGGTATGGTGAGCGTGGTTAAATCTCAAAGGACCAGAACGGCATTTGCCAGGCCACAGTTCAGGAGTCGTTCTGTATTTATTTATAATAAGATCAACAGAGAATTGCAAATTTATCCATTGTTATATCGTGAGTGTAAGAAGCGGCTTGTAGATTGGCTTAAAACTAAAACATACGACGATATGGAAGATTACCTAAAACGTTGCTCGTAATTTTTGTACACACAATATAAAACACACTCTTACACACACACAAATGCATGCACTTTCAGACCAACTCATATACACCCTATCTAGTTTCTAGTTTGTAATCCTTAGTAACTTTAGTTTAGTTTAGTTGTAGTATGTACCTATTATAATCTACGGAAGAGCGGGGCTTCCCAATACAGGCATTGTTTGCTTACAGGGCGGCTCCATCCCCTATGTCATAAATGTATGCATGTAGTTATGAAATGAAGAATTTTGAAAGAATTTTTTGAATTTTTTAAACTATGATGCACTAGTAGCTAAAGACCGACTGCTCAATTGAATCCTCGCCCGAACGGTTGCGGGGCGCGGGGTGCTACGACAAAGAGGGCCGAGAGAGTAAAGATGCCACGAATATTCGGCAACTATTCGGTATTCGACCTATTCGGCCACACTTTTGATATTCGGTATTCGGCCGAATAGTGCGTACTATTCGGCCGAATACCGAATAGAAAATCATGTAAAAAAAAGACACGTTATTTTACTCAAAATTATGTATTTATTTCCAAATTACAACATTTTAGTACTTAAAATTAATCAGTGGTAAGTTGTGATGGATAAAAACGAGCTTTTCAGCATTTTTTGGTAGCAAACGATTGCGCTTTTCATCGTAAACGTTACCAGCCTCAGAAAAACTTTGCGTGCACCCCGCCCCGCGCGCGCGCCGTCGGCGCCTGCCGCGCGAACGCAACGAGAAAAAGAGGTTGTGACTTGTCTTATTCCAGCTAACGCGCCCCCACCAAGCGTTCGGCGGCCGAATATTCGGCGCTTCGGCCGACAGCGTTGCCGAATATTCGGTATTCGGTATTCGGCCAATTCACTATTCATGGCATCTCTACGAGAGAGCCGGGCGGCCGGCACACTACCCGCCCGCACCTCTCTCGGTCGCCTTTGTCGTCCTACCCCGCGCCCCTGTACTGTCCCCGCGCGAGCGAGAACTCATTTTAAGCGGTCGTTTATAGCGCCTGTGATATCAAAGTTTCTTAACGCAGAACGCGTTTCTTTTGCGGGTGGTAGGGCCTTGTGCAAGGTCCGTCCGGATCGCTACCACCATCTTACTCGCTAATCCTGCCGCTAAACAGCAGTGCTTGCACTGCTGTGTTCCGGTGTGGAGAGTAAGACAGCCAGAGAAATTACGGGCACAAGAGGCATTTCATCTCAGTCCTCTAGGTTGGCAACGCATCTGCAATCCCTCCGGGGTTGCGGGTGTCTATGGGCAGTAGTGATCGCTTACCATCAGGTGACCCACTTGCTAGTTTGCCTTCCTATTCACATAAAAAAAAAGATGCATAACTGCTTACTCTTTTTCTTCGGAGTTCCCAGCCTAGGATGCCTGGAGAGAGATCTCTTTATTGTGGCCTCTTCAGGCATTTTTTGACCGTCAACGCCATGTTTTAAAACTGTATTCATTCGACATTGCCATAATTCGCAGTCAGCCGTATGGACTTTTGTTGAGTTTTGTAGTTTTGTTATTGTTTTCAACGTTGAGATCACGGTATTGGTCGAAAACTTTCTATCTGTCGTGTTCGGGTAGATTTGAATATGGAACGTCAACGCCACCTAGCGGCGTTTGACAGAATCTACGCAGCACAGTTGGTGGGGCGAGCCTACCTCGTGGTCGGCAGGCGGGCGGCCAGTTCAGTTGATTGCGAGCTGCCGTACGGATAACAAGGTCCAACGGCCTTTGTGCGTGTAGAGACTGTCTACCGTTCCCTAGTCATCATCATCATCATCACCATCATCATCACCATCATCATCATCATCATCACCACCATCATCATCATCATCATCATCATCATCATCATCATCTCAGCCGAAAGACGTCCACTGCTGGACATAGGCCTCCCCCAAGGCTCTCCACTGGGACCGGTCCTGTGCCTTCCGCATCCACCGCGATCCCGCGATCCTGATCAGGTCGTCGCTCCATCTTGTTGGAGGCCTACCAACAGCTCGTCTCCCGGTCCGCGGACGCCATTCGAGAACCTTCTGACCCATCGGCCATCGGTCCTGCGAGCAATGTGCCCCGTCCACTGCCACTTCAGTTTCGCAATTCTTTCCGTTCCCTAGTGATAAAGTGTAATTCCTAAATCTAATCATAATTTTGTGTGAAGTGATTAAATCGTAATTGTGTATGCAGGCGTTGTTAATTAACCAGACACAACCCCACGTACGCCCAAGTCCCACGTTACTCAGAAGATGGAGGACAATAACGAAAGTAGCCTCGGCAATCCCTAAATTAGGTACACATTTAAATTTCAATCGCATTGTAACATTGCACCTGCAAATCTTTTTATTTCCTAGCCCAATATTAGTCTATCCATTTGTATCAACTGTATCTAGCCAGTCGCTTACACTTGTCACTTTAACAGTACTAAAGTAATTTGTTTAGGCTTCTTTATTGCTAAATCTTATGCCTTATGCCATCCACCAGTCCACTGTGCTCTCTTGCCAACAGGCTAAGAGCCGCCAGCGACCATTTCAGTCCTCGTTTTTTGATGCTGTTTGAATATAATTCTTATTCACCGTACGAAATGTAACAGTACTGGCCATAGCGTAATAATCGCTAATAGTAAGGTAATTAAGTTGTCTAGACAGAGCAACTAACGTCCAGAGAACGACGGCGTCCCAATCGATGGCGTTGCAATCAAAAGGCGGGTTAAAGTTCAGTGTTGTAATTGTTTTTGGGTGAGCGGCCACTGACAGGTGGTAAATCACGATAGATGTATTGAAAATGACCATCATCATATAAGCCGTAGGATAGGACGTCCACTGTTGGACATAGGCCTCCCCCATAGACTCGAGCTGCCTCGGTTGGAAGCGGCTTGCATCCACCGTGAACCTGCGACTTGAACCAAGTCATCCGTCCATCTCGGTGGACGTCCTACGCTGCGCTTGCCTGTAAATAAATATTTATAAGACTTATACTCGTAATTTATTGTGGTCGGGAAATGATCCTATACATTGATCAAAGGGGCGAGTTAAAGTTGAATCAAAAAGTGATATGAAACTTTATTATGAGCGGGACAAATAAGCAACTACCATCTGAAATATTCCAAAACGATTTTAAACACCTTAAATAATAAAATTTCTAAACGACACTGAAAATTAGAACACATAGAAAAATCCGAAAAGTAAAGCTATGGCCGGGAATCGAATCCGGGTCCTCGTCATTCAGTGACGCGTGCTATACCCCTACAGACACCACCCATAGCAGGTGAGTAAGCCTTCGAATTTTTCTATCCGTTACCAACTGTCACGTGACCTTGTTACAATGCGAATATTTGTCGCTAAGCGTCCTCTGTTTGAATGATGTGTCTGTACGACACAATTACAAACTCCCGTGGAACATGTACTGCTCACCAGGGACGAGAGAAGGCGCTGTTTTTCAAATGATAGGAAATATGAAATGAATCAAGAAATTTTTACTTCTTGATTTTTAATGTTTACTTTTTACGTTTTACCGTTAGAAATTTAATTTCTAAACGACACTGAAAATTAGAACACATAGAAAAATTCGAAAAGTAAAGCTATGGCCGGGAATCGAACCCGGGTCCTCGTCATTCCGTGACGCGTGACCCCTACACCACCCATAGCAGGTGAGTAAGCCTTCGAATTTTTCTATCCGTTACCAACTGTCACGTGACCTTGTTACAATGCGAATATTTGTCGCTAAGCGTCCTCTGTTTGAATGATGTGTCTGTACGACACCTTAAATAATAATAATGTAACTTACCCATGCCAAGAGGATGAATTTACTCCATAATTTCGCTTGTGACGATTTCTCATATTTGTCTTAAAACTGCTCAGAATTTTAATCCTTTCAGAATTAAATCATTTGTATGAGTTAATTTGGAGGCGTGGGTTTAATTAAAAACGGGGTTTTAATCATCTTTATAAAGGACCTTTTTGTTCTTGTGCCCAGGTCAAAGGGTAAAATAATACGGGGTTATTGTTTTTGCCCCGAAAATGCCCGCGAAGTGATGGCACACGAACTTTCTGATCTTCGGAATATTTAAAATAACTCTTGTAAGAAATAGGGTAGAGTTTGACTCTAAGGTGTATACTGTACTGGTATTATTTGCGTTCCCTCTAAGTCAATTCAGTCAAAAGACACACTCATTAGAAAAGGTATAAACGTAGTGGTTATATTCTCTTTGAAGGTATTCCTGACAAATTGCCGTGCTTCCAAAACTTGCGGGTACTTCCGGTTGTTCTAGAAACGGTAAATTTGATACGAAGGTAGCTCTGATACCAGAGATATTTATAAATCTAAAAATCAGATTTTTTAATGTATGTCTGTCTTTGTTTTTTGCTTATTGGGTAGGTCTAGTCTTGCAGTATTACGGTCTTACTTCTATCATAACATCCCTATTCATCAACTATTTTCTCAAAAAAAGAAAGAAAACCGGCTAAGTGCGAGTTGGACTCGCGCACGAAGGGTTCCGTACCAGAAATACTCTGTTGTATGGGAGCCCCCCTTAATTATTATTACTATTATGTTTTTAGTATTTTTGTTGTTGTAGCCACAATAAAAATACGTAATCTGTGCAAATTTCAATTGTCTAGCTATTAGGTTCTTGAGATCTAGCTCGGCGAATGGTAGCCATGAAGCCCCGCTTAATTTTTTTTTTTTTTTTTTTTAGTATTTGTTGTTATAGCGGCAACAGAAATACACAATCTGTGAAAATTTTAACTGTCTAGATACAGCCTGGTGACAGACGGACGGACGGACGGACGGATAGCGAAGTCTTAGTAATAGGGTCCCGTTTTTACCCTTTTTACGGAACCCTAAAAAAACTGGCAAGTGGAATCAAAATAGTGATGGGTTTGGCAAAAGAGAGACGAGAGAGAGAGAAACATTTATTTACACACATTCGATACACGTAGATTTAAAAAAAAAACATGGAAGAACATTACATTAATTAAAAACTGTGAATTTATTCAAAGAAAAACAAATAATAACAAATAAAGAAACAGTCTGAACTTAAAAATAACTTAAACCTACTTACCTAAAACTAATAATAACTTAAAGATAAAAAAAATCTCACAAATCGCCACCAATAGGGAGGGTGCCCAGAAGGCTGGCAGCATTGCCACGTTGCATGCTTATTCGCTGAGCAAAATATTGACCAGCCCTCTGGTCACGGGAGGCTTCTATAAGGCGTGCCGAGATATCTTTATACATCCGGCGCGCGCTTGGCCCCCATGGCCCCAGAGTTTCGACTCCAAATGCCTCAAATATATAGCTAGCTCCAAGCGAGTTATACTTTCGGCGTTTGAAGTCTTCCGCCGAGGCCGCAGCAGAGCCTACAACATTTTGGGTCCTTGGAAGATGGGTCGGAGCAAGAGTATCAACACACGTTGCATCCCAAACTAAGGGCCGACCCATCCGCCAAGGAACCAGTGTCAGACCGTCGGGCCGTTTGCCATCATCTCTAGTCAAACCGTTAAAAACTGTAGTATATACCTATAGCATCTCAAGTAACTCGTACTCTTCAAGAACGAGGTCACATTTGAGGCGTAGTAAATTGCCAGAAATATTTCACTGGTTTAGGCGTAAAATTAAAGGAACGGGAGATTTCGTCCCTAGGGAGCGATTGTTCCTTATTTGCCCGGTTTTATTTGTTTTACTGTGTACTTTACGACCGGGTCGGGCAATGCTAAAATTAATTAGTGAAAATCATAATTAGGATAGGTTGTTAAACGCATTTCATTACCCTTTGTTCAGTTTGTTTCGTTTCCCGTTTGACGGTAGCCTGAACGAAGTTCATCCAAAATAAACCAAAATAATTTAATTAGTGTTATAATTTGATTTTAATTTAGTATAGACGAGAGATTTTAATTGTAAAGTAATTTAATTAGATTTTTTATTTACTTAATACTTTTTTTTATATATACATACAGTCACGCCTCTTTCCCATAGTGGTAGGTAGAGACTTGCTAAGATTCCAATCGATTTTTTATTTTGATGTTATTTAGAATTAATTTAATTTTGAATTCAACTATAGACGACCCTATAGCCTAGTGGTTAGTGACCCTGACTATGAAGCTAGAGGTTCCGGGTTCGAATGGTAGATTCTATGTTTTTTCTTTGCTCCCAGACGAGCATTGGAAGGCAAAATTCTTATTTTTTTTCTAGTTTTTGGTGAACATAATCAAAACATCGCCTGATCATAAAATTAAAGAGGTCACAATGCACGAGAGCACGGGAAAATGTAGATTTATCGCCCGATAGTCCCGGGATTGATGCCAAATGTGGATAATTCGTTTTATGTCGCTTCCGACATGCCACTAGGTAGGTCAAGGCCTTAGGATTAAATCAGCTAGTTTACAACAACTCATAAACGCAGCCGAAATTGGCTATGTGGAAGTCGGATTTGGACACAAAGTTGGTACAGTTAGAGACTATTGTTTAAAGTATTCAAGGCGGCCAAATAGGTCTGTTTCGGTACCATAGAAATTGCAAGGTGTGCCGAACTTTTTGGTTACGTACCGTGGATGTTTCATACTATAATGACGCTGACTGTATCATAAAACGACTGTCGTTACCTATTTGAGAACAAAAATGCCTTAAAAACACCTATTTTTTGTAGGTACGAGACCTTCTTATCTGAAATTTATTTCATTTTTAACAGAATTCAAAAAAAAGGAGGAGGGTCTCAATTCGTTTTGTTTTTGTTAATTTGCGCACGGAAATGAAACTTTAAAAAAAGAAACAGAAAAATTAGTTTTCTAAATTTAAAATTTTGGTATCTCTTGATGATCTGCAAATCTTCCTGAAAGGCAACTAAATACAAAATTTGACAACATTTTCAATCATATATAGTTACTTTGAAGTCACTTTACTTGTTTATTGTTTGGGTTTCATATAGTTTGTGATTTGACAAGCAAACTCTATAGAAGCGGTTTGCTTAATTATAATTACTTGGAGAGTAATACAATGAAACTTTATAACTGGGTCATAAGGGATTGTATCAAACTTTCATAATAAGTTATATTTAGGCATTATTTATTATTACAATGGAAATTTAATTCACTTCCATGCTGTTGTGGGAGCAAAGAAAAAAACATAGAATGTACCAGTTGCTTCTCTTCCCGCGCAGATAGTACCTAAAAGCTCATCGAGGAAATGGGCAAAAGTCTTAGGAATCATGTCATAGGCGATGCGGCTAGCAACCCATCACTATTTTGATTCCCGTTTCCGTGCGCCCACAATCATGCTAAACGTGGCCTTTAGGTCTTGTTACCTTAGGCTCTGTCTACCCCACGGAGAAAAACGTGATTTATATTATGTATGTATTCTTAACGAGAAATATTTATGTAGATGTTAGTAATCAGTCAATACATTGATGTTTACTAAACATAAACGATATAACTATTAGACACTGAAAGATTTTTCATACCTTCGTAATACAGCTACAAATTTATGGGGACTACTTTCCAAATTCATACTGTTCTTCTCTCTTCTATAAATGGCTATCGTTTGAGCGGAAGGGCACAAATGGAACTTCTAATTTTCCACTTCGGAATAGACCTGGGGCCTTACCACGACGTCTTAATGCGATTCAGTTTCGGTTCGCTTGCTGTAAGATTCATGCTAAAAGTGACACCTAAAACTTGAACTGAGTCGGACGTCATGGTAAGGGCCCTGAAGGTATTTGATTCTTAGCGCTGAATGGAAGCGTTCTTTCAAGAAGTAGCTAAGCTGTTCTAAGTTAAGCTGACGACCTAGATAAGGTTCTATTTTACATACAGGCCCGTTAATATTTTATGTGAGGTAATAAATTTTACCATTGTTTTCACTAGGTGATTAAGTGAAGCCAATGCGGATTATGATACTGCGAGATATTTCCACGTGGTAAGCTCTTGAAACACTAGTGAATTTGTTGTTGTTTTAGCTACCTAGTCAACGTCAGCGTTTATTTTTGGATCGTGTAGTTTCACACACAATTCTCTATTCTGGTATACAGGGTGTAATGAATATCTTAGGACGATGGGCGATGCTAGCAACCCTAACACTATTTTTATTCCCCTTTCCACCTTTTTTTTGACGATCGGATGGCTTAGTGGTTACAGAACCTGACTATGATGCTTGAGGTTCCGGGTTCGATCTACGGTCGGGGCAGATATTTGTATGAAAAATACAATGTTTGTTCTCGAGTCTTAGATGTTAAATATGTATTTAGGTGTTTATATTTATCTATATACCTAAGTCCGTATCCGTTGTCTAGTACCCATATTACAAGCTTTGCTTAGTTTGGGGCTAGGTCAATTGGTGTCAATTGTCCCAAGATATTTATTATTTACCTATGCCCACAACCAGGGTAAACGTGGCCGTGGTTTAGGTCTTGTTGCCTTCGGCTCTGCTTACCCCGATTTGAGTATGTATGTTTGGCCACTTTCATTAATTTGTTCTTCAACAAACTGATTTAAATAAAAATTAAATTCAAGCAGGAACAGCATCACGATTCTTTCACAGGCATATGTGGCGTACACGTGCTAAGTTAGCAAAGAAACTTGGCAAACTGGGCAAAGTTTCTGAAGCAAAGTGCTCAAAGTGGCAAAGTATGTGGCTGCTTTGTATGATAAGGCTTTATGATTTAAAATAATTAAAAGCGCTTATAGGGATCCTTGTTTTAGCGTGAAGCAGAAACAAACATACAAACTCACTCACATCGTCACATCGTCACAAACTTTCGCAGTTATAATATGAGTAGAAAGTAGGACTATGTCTTTTCACAAACTTTTATTGAACTTGCAATGTATATTATGCAATGTGTATGTAATATGTATGTGTATGTTTGTCCGGGTGTAATCTTGCGACTCAATTTTGATGCAGATATCTTCAACCGATGGAGCTGAAATTACGCATACTCTTATACAGGGCCGGATTTAAGGGAGGGCAACCGAGGCTACAGCCCCGGGGCCTCCATAAGAGAGGATCCCCCACAATAGAGTTTAAAAAAAAAACAGACTAGTAAACACTAGTAAACTGGACAGGACAATAATTTGGGGGCAGGGGCCTCCACTGCTTTGTTGTCCAGAGGCCTCCAGCCGTCTAAATCCGGCACTGTACTTAATGTAAGTTCGACGACCATACAATAATCTGGTAGTGGAGTGGTGACCCAGCCAGGATAGGAAACTATCTTCAAGTTGGTTCGATTGACTCGAAATTTGGCACACATATTTAGGACGGACGGGTGCCAATACAAGTACAGTCAACAAAATTTGCAATAAAAATGAAATTTATGACAAAAATTTGTTCTAATCAGTTTAAGGGTCCTTACAAGCTCAACGCGCGTATTTCGCTAAATTCTTAATTTTTCTTCAAAGACTATGGCGTATGTGTTCATAATTTCAGTAATATTATTAATGTACAAGATAGTTCACTTCTTAAACTAAGATACTGCTGTGTTAAATTATTGATTTTTTGGCGTGAAATCTAAAAAAAGGTGTTTCCTTGGGAGGGCTTTTAAAATTTTGCTCTAAAAGGTGAAGTTTCATTCTCAATTTCGAAGTGAAACGGAATCTCATTCTCGCCTAAAGTGAACTCAATTCAATTCAGTATATCTTGAACTAAAAAGTCATCGTGAAAAACTTGAAGATTCATCTTAATTAATAGATAGAATAGCTACTCAATGTTAGCTAGTTTTTTGATGAAAAAGAGGGTTACATTTTATTTGATTCTCGAAAACAGTGTTGATATTCTGCTCTAAAAATAATTATTTAGCAATGCTCAACTCTATTTTGACTCAGAAAAAAAAAAAAACATTAGTATCGGTCTTGAATTAAATTCAGTATAAATTTTTAAATATCACCTATATATCACGGCGGACTGACGCCGCACCCTCATTCAGCGCCGATTACAGCAGTATCGTAGTTTAAGAAGTGAACTATCTTGTACATTAATAATATTACTGACATTATGAACACATACGCCATAGTCTTTGAAGAAAAATTAAGAATTTAGCTAAATTCGCTCTTTGAGCTTGTAAGGAGCCTTAATAAATATTTTAAGATGTTTAGTCCTAAGGCGCGCGTTGACTGGCACCCCGCGTAACTCGCAGTCAACGCAGTGTCGTTTAAGTTTAAATTGATAACATCAGCGAGGTTCAATTTATCACAGCCGTTATTGTTGGGAAGTATTAAACTGTAAATTAATTAATATTATACGTCAAGTGACTGGGGCGTGATAGCTACTTTATTGCTTCGGGAGCCGTAATATGGAGCCTGGTTCGAATTTTGCTGTGATTAGTTTCAATAAGTTGTGTGCGATATTACAGTTTCAAAAGGCCAAGGCTTTTTAGGTTTAGTTGTAATTATGCTGAAGAGAGGCTTTGGCTTGCTTTGTTCCCTAATTATACAGTGTAGAAATTTCATACGGGTACCTATCTAACTAATATTATAAAATGCGAAAGTATGGATGGATGGATGGATGTTTGTTTGTTACTCAATCACGCCAGAACGGCCCAACGGATCTGGATAAAATTCGGCACATAGATAGAGAAAAGTCTGGAATAGCTCATAGGCTACTTTTTATCCCGGAAAATTGCGTAGTTCCCGCGGGATAGCGATAAACGAATTCTTTGCAGACGAAGTCGCTGGCAACAGCTCTGCTAGTATTATAATATTAACAACTTATAATGGGTCATACGCATTTTTTTGTTGGTCGCGTTTCTCCTGTGGAATGGCAAAAGTTAAGGCGGCTATAGTCGATATTTTTAAGTCAAGTCAACATCGGCGCGTGGGACGCCTGGCCAGCTTTTGGCCCATTTAAAGAAACCTTAAGTTAGCCGACTCGCAGTCGCTAATTTTATGCCCATAGGAGAGACAATAGTAGATTGATAAACAAGAGTTGAAATATACCCATTTCACCTGAGATATTTCTATAGAAAAAAGAGCGGGAACAGAATGACAAACGTAACAAATATTAAATGCGACCATGCGACGTTAGTGAAATTTTAATTTCCTCATATTCGAAATGAAAAGAAGAGTGTTCAACTCGGATGAAATTACCCATTTCACCCTCGAACTATTGGCACCCGAACGAATGTGAAATGGGTATATTTCAACCCTAGTTTATCAATCTACTATTGTTACGGTGTGTATGACTCTATACACACTAATTTACGTAAAACATGTATAACAGCAACATTAGTTGAATTTTAACTAAATAAAGATTAAGAATATATATATATTTTCCGCACAATATTTCGATACATTTTTAAATCATCCTAAAATGGGAACGCATATCCCTAGGGATGGATTACATTTAAAATTTTGGTCTAACGAAATAGTCTACCTAACGTTAAAATTTTAATTAACGTTATTATTTTCTTTGTCGTTTTATACGTTAAAAATAACTTTGCTAAATAACGTTACCAAAGTAATTTAACGTATTTTTTTTATGTGAATAGGAAGGCAAACGAGCAAGCGAGTTACCTGATGGTAAGCGATCACGACTGCCCATAGACACCGGCAACCCCGGAGGGATTGCAGATGCGTTGCCAACCTAGAGGACTTAGATGAAATGCCTCTTGTGCCCGTAATTTCCCCGGCTGTCTTACTCTCCACACCGGAACACAGCAGTGCTAGCACTGCTGCTTAGCGGCAGGATTAGCGAGTAAGATAGTGGTAGTGATCCGGACGGACCTTGCACAAGGCCCTACCACTCGCAAAACGTATTTACCGTTTTTTATTTATTTATAAGCCTTTTTATTCCGAATTCGCTACAATTTCAGTAAGTACATGTTGTTGTTATTGTAGTTTTTTTTTATTTATTTATTAAATTGTCGCGAAATTCGGCGTGCCTCATAGCATAGGCCTCCTCCGTGTATTTACCGTTAAATAACGTTATTTTCCCGTGTTATTTAGTAACGTTAACACGACCGTGATCCCCTTTCTTCCTACCCACACACAAATTTACCTATTTCAAAGGCATTTTGTATCCGAAGTGATGTTCAGTAGAAGCGGCATTTTACCCGTCCATATCGATTACCGGATTTACCGGGTAAGATATTGTGGCGTAATTGACGACTAAACTTAGAGCATTAAACCGACTGGAGATGCCAAAAATACTTGGCGGTTACATAATAAATGTATGCAAAAAACGTTCCATCGAGGGAACGGGCGAAGGTCTTAAGAGTCATAAAGGCAATGCGGCTAGCAGCCCATCACTATTTGATTCCCTTTTCCACCTATGCGCTAATCATGCTAAACGTGGCCTTTAGTTCTTGTTACCTTAGGCTCTGTCTACCCCATAAGAGATATAGACGTGATTTGTGTATGTATAATGTATGCAAATAAACAGTATTATTTTAGTCGTTGAGTTTGAGACCGCTCGCGATCGCACTTACCATTTCTTTTACTCTCGTTCCATACCTTTTGATATAAAAGGCTTACCTTTTTTTTTTTTTTATGTGAATAGGAAGGCAAACGAGCAAGTGGATCACCTGATGGTAAGCGATCACCACTGCCCATAGACACCCGCAACCCCGGAGGGATTGCAGATGCGTTGCCAACCTAGAGAACTTAGATGAAATGCCTCTTGTGCCCGTAATTTCCCCGGCTGTCTTACTCTCCACACCGGAACACAGCATTGCAAGCACTGCTGCTTAGCGGCAGGATTAGCGAGTAAGATGGTGGTAGCGATCCGGACGGACCTTGCACAAGGCCCTACCACCCGCAAACCACCTTGATGATGATGCTTACATCATATGACATTATGTAGGATAGAAGATGGATGAAAAGTATAGTCAATGAAAATACTTTGGTAACGTTGTTTGGTAAAGTTAAGCTTGTATTTTAATGAAACTTTTGATGGTAACAACTTAGTATTGAGTGGCAAGTGTGCATGACTTCTCCGTTTCGCTTATTACTCTAAGATTACCCGACATTTAGAGTGCCCCCGAATCGTTCGAGAATCAAGATAATTGCCATCAAACCTTGTCTCCGGAATTATAAAGTCGAAAGATTATTTTTGGGCGGAATTTTGGAGGGTTTCATGTCAATTAAATGGAGTTTTTGGTTTTTTTTATTGGACGTTTAATAACTTGAACAATTACGATGGCTTCGATATTTTTCGATTTGCATTTTTAGGGAAATTTGAGAGGTTCCAAAGGGGAAATGTTACAACATAAATATTATCGTTTTCTGTTCAAATTTCATATTTAAAAAGGTTTTCCTGTAATCTATGAGGAAAGAAACAATTTTTTCCGAATTTCAATATTAGGTTAAAAAATATTGATTACAAAAATATTGAATCTTCAACAAGCTTTTCCATAATGATATAACACATTAAATTAAATTAATGAGAAAAGGGAAATCATGTCATCAATCTATCTTCATTAAGGCGTTTGTGCACTACATAGAATTTTACTGTCCGGAGTCCGAAATTTGGTCCGTAGGTACAAATTTAAATATGGCAGTTTGTACCTATTCCGTAAAAAATCGGACTCCGGACAGTAAAATACCGTGTAGTGCACAAACGCCCTTACTCTGCAATCATTTACTTTTAAAGAACAACCATGGCCACATTAACAACATACTAAACTCATTACCCCTGTAATTACATTCAATTCTAGCTAAAGTATTATGTTATATATATTATTCGTATTTAAATAAAATAAAAAAATCGATTTTCACCACGTCTTATGTTCCATAACCATTGACATTTGTTGGCTATTGGCTGGTGTGCGGCTTATTTTAGTTTTAATTTATGTTATACCGTCAAATCAGTCAGCCATGTACCACCATTGAGTTTATATTTATGTTTATAATCCTGTCATTCGTTTACCTTTAAATAATTAAATACTCATACATTAAAAAGTGTTTCCATCACTCTAGATTCACTCGTTAGACACTCCATTTCCAGTAGCTATCAACGTTATTGCCACAAAAACTTCCATATTTGGTAATGAGACGCAGAATTTTTCTAGCAAGCCCAAACTGGGATTTAGGCTATCTCCCATTTGTTCACTTCAGCAAGGACGGCTCGAACAAACATCCTCAGCCGTAACTAGACGCAACTAATGGCCGGATAAATCATTTACCTCGTTACAAAATCTTCGGCCTTGGGTTTAAACGGGCGGAGAAATATGGTCGTTTTAGCGAGACTGCGCAACTAGGCTCGATATTTTACAAAGGCTGAGTTCTTCAACATTCTAAATTTAAGAGGCTCTTGTTGTTGGTGTAGTTGCCATTCCCTTCTTTGTTCTGTCATTGCTTTGAACCCCTGATACGACACCACATTAAATTAAATTAAAATTTAGGTTGAAGTAATTTATAAAAATAACTAGGTAGGTACCAGACCTTTAAAACGTTATAAAGAAAGATAAATAATACCGGTATATATATACCGTTTTTGTTTAAAATGTCGTTTAAACAAATTTTATATTCCTTCATAACGTTAATATCACATAGGTAACGGAAAAAATCCATAACGTTATGATATAGCGTTATAGTACTTATAATGACGTTACGAACTACGCACACGGGCACAGGGGCGCGGGGTAAGACGACAAAGGGGATCGAAAGAGATATGCGGGCGGGTAGTGTGCCAAAAAATAGCGTTGCACGCACACAAGTACAACCTAAATATGCAAAGCAAAGTACTTTTCTTACACAAACACACACAATTGCAAAACTTCGACACGGCTACCACAGGATGGGATGAATTCAAACTGCTTTGTCAAGTACCTTTTGTTTTTTTTTTAATGAAATCGTACATTAGAAGCAATTCTCCATAATCACGTTTAATAACAAAAGTTGTAATTCCGTGATCGTTTGGATTACATGTTGCCTTGGATCCAATTGAGGTAGCTGGTGACGCGGGTGAAGACAGATGGAATGCCGGATTGACAGCCACCGTCAGGACCGAAGGAGACCACGCCAATCTGAAAGATTTTTTCTTCTAAAACACGTGGGCTGAAGATGTATTACCAGCTTAGATGGCTAAGATAGGCTAGTCGCTAGAATATCGAATAGGCCTGTAATTTCACGTCAGAACACAGCAGCGTAAGTAGTGCTGCTTGGCAGCAGTATTAGCGAGTAAGATGTTGGTTGCAATCCGGATGAACCTACTGCCCGTAAAAATGCAACAAATTTCGATACGTATAAAAAGTGGCAGAAATAACGAAGTATGGAAATAACGAAGATTGTAGTGACTTGACTTCTTAAGCTTGACTTGGAAATAAAAAAACATGTTATAGTAGTTTAGTCACTAAGAGGGGATGGATAAAGGGGTGGGTAGGGAGAGGAAGGCGACAGACGTGACCAAATTTTGGGACGCTTTGACAAAAGGTCAGGTCAAGAGTAACGTACAACGACGAGCCTAAGAAGAGATTGATGAATTGTGAATGAAGCGAGAGAGGTATATGTCAGGATCGTAGCAAGTGGAACAAAGTACTCTCCGCCCTACTCCTAAAAAAAGAAAATAAAGGAGAGAGGCATGATGGTATGTAGTTAGTACACACTAGTAGATTAAGCTGAAATCAATTTTGTTTTCATTGGTTTCAGATCGGTAAAAATGAAGATTATAACTAACCAATATCCTCTGGTTGTTCCAAACGGCGGTGAGTGGACCCCCAGAGTCTCCGTCGCAGGTACCCACTCCATTCGTACCGCTGGTGCAAAGATGGCTGCCATGTAAGGACACGTCGGCTACGTCATAGCTTCTCTGGCAGACGGCGTTGGTGATGACTTGAAGAGATACGTGGTGGAGAGATGTGGTGGTTGGGAAGCTGTTTTGAGCTGGAATAAAGAAGAAGATCATCATTAGAAGATGGGATTTCTATTAATAAAAGATTCTTCTTATCTTTTCAGGCTTTAGTCTGCGTCTTCCTTCATTGGGTCTGGGAGACCAAGGTGAAATGAATTTGTTTCATACAATAACAGACAAAGGCATCAAAATGTTCAACCTCTTCTTTTTCAGACGGTCAACATAAACGGATAAAATGCATAGTAATTTATGCGCTTCGTGTAGTAATCTAGGATGTAAATTAGCAAACGCTAGATGAACGGTAGTTCGGATAATGTATTCCACTGAGTTGTTAAGATCCGTGGATTAAAGAAGCTTTGGCGTAATCAACTAGACTTTTTAATCTGTTCTTACTTTAAGAAAAGTTTAACAAATTCGAGGAGTTAAGGTATTTTGTACTTTGAAGTTGCTGATGAAGTTAGAAGTGATGATATCGAGATATTGATTGTGTTGATGGTGTTGATGATACTAATACAGATGGTTGTTGAGGCCGAAAGTGGACACCGCGGATCGGCAAGCGCAGCGTAGAACGTCCACCAACGAGGACGGATGACCTGGTTAAAGTGTTCACGGTGGATGCAAGTCGCTTCCAACTGAGGCAACTGGAGTCCTATGGGGGAGGCCTATGTCCAACAGTGGACGTCCTATCGCTTATATGATGATGATGATTGCTTAAGTTTCTATTTAAAAAACCGGCCAACTGCGAGTCGGACTCGCGCACCGAGGGTTCCGTATCATTATCTATAAATATCCATAAACCAGTGTAAGCAGAGCCCTGCTCCAAAGCAAAATGTACGCAGTGTGGGGTTACTTTATATTGGTCACTGATATATACAGACATACATACATATTTACGGTTTTCGCAATTATTCCTTAATCTGTGCTATTAGACCTACCTTCATACCAAATTTCAAGAGTCTGCGTTCACGGGAAGTACCTACCCTGTAAGTTTTGATTCCCTTGAGAGTTGCGGAAATTTGCGGCATAAAAGGCTGTATCTTTTGATTGCGTTGGCGTAGAAGTTTGATTTTTTCACAGCTCTAAGGGGCAGTATTAGACCTGAGTATTTGATATAAATTTCAGCTGGATACCTGCACGCGTTCCTGAGAAAAAGGGTCTTGACAGACGGACGGACGGACGGACGGATGGACAACAAAGTGATCCTATAAGGGTTCCGTTTTTTCCTTTTGAGGTACGGAACCCTAAAAATGACTTTGTTACAATAGAAACAGTTTCTAGAAATTTGAAAACTTTCTTTTAAATGAAGATAAATTGACCTACTTAATTCTTGCTTGTACTAAAGGCACCTACCACTATTGTACTAGACTAGACAATGGATGAAATACAGCCAGAAGATGAGTACCCCGGCTTAAAACGATCAAGTATTTTCACTATGGTGTTTTCATAAGTGGTCAGATTTTTCTTGTAAGTAATTCATGTCTTAAATGAGCAGTTAATTAACAATTCTCGGAAACGAGGTTTCCTAGTGATTCAAGACTTTTTACTTGCGCAGGAAAGCCTTTTGAATTTGAATACGTTGAATGAATTAAAGCGAATGTAAAGTCCGTTTACTTTTGCTGAATACAGGATCTTTCGTTTTTCTTCCTCTTGTGTGCACATGCTTGGCGTACCTACCTACCTAAGTATTAGGGTGCGACCAAACCGCCGCGTATACGCAGTGTCGTGTCGTATGCGTCACGTTTTATCACCGTTTCTTCATACATTTTGTTGCGATTCCGTAACTTCACCGTTATTTAAGCGGCGGTATGGTTGCACCCTTAAGACCTTGAGAACATAGAAAACATTTTATTTACACACATTCGATACCACATGGATATATAAATGAAAGAAATACATACAATACATTCAAGAAAACAAATTTGACATTGTAATATCAAACGGGCACCGTAGCTGAAGCAGACTAATAAGAAGATGGCGGGACGATTTGGAGTCTTTTGTGCCAGACTGGGGAAGCCTCGCAAAAAACAGAGACGGGGTGGAAAGAGAATGAGGCCTTTGCAGCATTGGGACACGTAATAGGTAATTAAACGAAATAAAGAAACGTGCACGCGTCTCGGGACGCCCGACAGAAGTGTAACTTAAAGCAATCTAAGTTACTAACAGTTGTATATTATGTCCATTACACACTAAACACTGAGTATAAAGAGGGGGGAAGCATCTGTCCGGAATAAGACTAGTGCTGTGGGTTATAGTGAGCGAGGAAGAGCCTGCCTACCGCTGCCGTATGCATCAGAGAAAGGGACGCCAGATAGACAGGCGTCGTAACGCGTTACGTTACGAAGCGGTTTACCCTCCCATAAGAAGTTGTCACTTCAAAATTCACTTACCGTCACTGGTTTTGCCATAACCTGTCGCGACAGCCGTGAGTCCAGCGAAGTCCCGATTGACATCCGCCATCGCTGGTAACGGGATAGCCTGGATACTATCTGAAAATGGACTGTTGTTAGTGGACAATAATAAAGAAAGAATATAGTATGTAATTTGTTCGGCAAATGAACAGAAAGAGCGATATTATCTATAATGGTAGGTAGGTAATAAAAAAGGGAAAGTGGGCACCCATGAGGCTGACATGATCACCTGGAGTGACCAAAGCCTTGTCAAAAATCAGAAAAAAAAAAAGGGAAATTTTGAAAATTTTCGAGGCATCGTTTAATGATAATAAATTTGTAGGCAATACTATATAAATATCTAATAAACTAGAATTTAACAGAGAGTGGTGCAGCAGGCCTTAATATAACTTCTAATAACTTTGTTAACTGCAGCAATTTAATGAGCATTCTGTACTCAGAGTCCCGGTCAAATGTTTTGCGTGTATTCAAAAGCTTATGCCCGAATAGTTAAATATTGTGTTAGTTGTTGATTTATGAGCACAAATACGTGAAATTTATGCACACAGTTTTCTGTTTGTTGTTTGCAACATTTCAATGGATTTTGTAAAACAAACGTTCACTGTATAATTATGATATCTGTGTAAACTTCATTTGACTAAGTCGTTATTGCTTTTGTTCGTTTATATGCTAATGCATGTCTCGTGCAGCTTGTGAGCTTCCATACATTATGTCTACGTATTATGTTTATCTGAATCGAGGAGTGGGTTAAAATACTTATATGATTGTGGGCGTATAGGTGGAAAAGGGAATGAAAATAGTGTTGGGTTAATTGCTAGCTACATCGCCGATTCCTAAGATTTTCGCCCATTCTCTCGATAGGCTTTTACCATCTGCGCGGGAAGAGAAGCTACTGGTACATTCTATGTTTTTTCTTTGCTCCCACACCAGCATGGAAGCATCATGCATTTGGTATGCATTTTTCAGTGTAGCTATTAGATGTACCTAAGAACTTTATTGATCACGATACCTTTACAGATTATCTTATCTTTACAGATTGGTTTAGGTTAGGTTTATTTTATGACAATTCTGTTAATTGCCATTTTGTGTAAAAATGTTGAGACCTGGGGCCTTACAATGACGTCTTAATGCGGTTCAGTTTAGGTTCGCTCGCTGTCAGATTCATACTAAAAGTGACAGCTAAAACTTGTACTGAGTCGGAATTAGGACGTCATGGTAAGGCCCCTGTATGTATTATAATACGCAGCCGTCTGTATCGCTTTATTTTACATGACAATGTGGCGATTCTTTGCTTAATGTTTGAATTATAGTGTTCAGAGGTGCGTGCTCGGATTGGAATCCACGATTATCAGTTTGAGAAACCACAGGTCAAACCACTAAGCCAGCATCGGTAAATAATGGCCCGTTTATCACAAAGTTAAACACATCGCAGATACAACAAAGTGCTTGATTACAAACAGCACTCTCAAAACAATCTGCGAAATGCAAATGACTATTTCGTTCTTAATTATAAATTCCAAGAGTTGCGAGAGTATTCAGCTTATTATTTTGACGACGTTTTAAATTGTGAAAGAAGCAGGCACATTCTTTATCAAAATAAGATTTCACTTAGACTGCGACAGGTTGAAGCTATTTCTTAGCGCAGCACTCATTTAAAATTCTACATCAAGCAATAGTAGATAGACTAAAATATGTGAACTCACAAATTTAATTTTGGATTTGATAGCAACTCAGACTGAAAATGTAGGTGTTAGTTTTAGAATAAATATTTGAATATGGATATTTCATCAAGCAGTCTTGAAATGATGATGTTGGATGGAATTTGACGATGAAATAGTTAGCTTAGTAGGTCCTATATATGCCATTCGGGATTGTCTTGTTGTTTTGCTCACTTGGCACAATCGGCCGAGTGAGGGAGACAGAAAGACTAGACTGTATTAGACTGTGTTTAGTTTGCAAATTAACGTCTGATTCAATCAAACCAACACTTACTTCTCTCTTGAACACCTCCAAAACAATAATTATATTCGAATAGCTCACAGGAATTCATGTCGAAATATAAATAAATCATATTGGAATGTCGGTACGGCGTCCTTAGGCCGGAATTTTCGTCGTCATCACCCGCTTCGACCGAAACAATTTAAAGGCCAAATGTCAGCAATGTCGGAAGAAAAATATTTTGACCTATTGCCTTTATAACATTGCGGGGCGTATTTGAACCTACGCAAGGGGAATGCCAGAGCTTTTTCTGCTGGTCATGCAACTTTTTAATGTTGAATTTTTGGATGTTTTTATGTACGTAACTGAATTAAAGATGGTGTAAGAGACGTGCCTGGTTAGGTACGCGTTCCGACCGGTTTTTATTTAATTCACCTATTTTGGCACTGGCCGGAAATAAATTTAAAATGCACGCAGCGCTGAACGAAAAAAAAACAAAACAATATTCAGTGTTGTGCCATTGCTTTTTTCAGCGCTGCGTGTTAAAATTTTGAGTATAATTAAAATTGTTGTATTTGAATAGTATTATTTTATTATCTATAGGATGGTGACTTGAAGAAAAATGCTATTCTTTTGAGTTTATGTGATATAATTATGGAGTTAAGCTTTAGCCAAGAAGAAAAAGAAAGGCCCAAATACCATTATCATCGTTGTTTGGTTATGAATTAGTCATTGGCAGAGCCTTAAAGAGAGACGGTCAGCTTTTGGGGCGGTACTCCTTGGGCAGCATGGTTAACTAATTTACTCATAAAGACCAATTTACTCTTCTCTAGAAAAGTTTAAGGCGCTGTCAACAGCAAATGACCTGGAGCAGCGCCACTCTTCACACACACGGTTCACGTGCCTGTTAGTGAAAGAGAAGAAACTATTCCGGCAGCTTGGCGCGCGTCTAAAATCATGCAAATAAGACACAAATCATAAGAAATAAACAAAAGTATGGATTTTTTGTGAAATATGACTCGTTAGCCGTTTAGGTATGAATATGTTGACTTTATGTTTTTAATTGCAGACCCATACGTCGAAAAAATAAAGACATAGAACAGTTTAATGATGATTTTAAGACCAATCTTTGCAATTATTTTCTATCGAGCCGATTTTGTTCAATTATGTATCGAGCCCGTCTAGCGTGTTTGAAATATGATGAAAATTAACATTACATTTTTTTTGTATTTTTTTTTGTGTGCAGTTTTACTTAAAAAAGTGTTTAAATAACATCAATTTCAACAAAATTAGGTGTTGTCAGCCTCTTAATAAAACCAATTCGAATGGTTAACGCTAACTGCCTTTTATTTGACAGAAGTAAATTAAATCAGGACAAAGCAACTATTTTCATTTAAATGATATTGCATTCATTTTTTGAGTTTTCTTCAGACCAGTGGTGTTTTTTTAGACGCTTACAACTGTTTTCATAAACCAGTGCTCAGTACCTGTCACTTGCTTAGGTGCCTAACTTCAAAAATATTAAAGTTTTATTTCTAGAGTAACTAAAAGTAATTAAGTTTTTTTAAATAAAGCTTGTGATTATGTAGATTGTAATAACGGCAGAAAGTAAATATTGTTTATAGTTTTTTTAATGGCTGAATGCCAAGATGCTGTGTCACAAATAATTTTGAACGAAAATTAAAAAAAGAGCACATTGCCGGCCTTGGCCCGCAATGTTGTATGAAATCTCACTAAAGACCTCTTGTCTAGTCGCACCTGAAACGTGACACTTCGCGGTATAATAATAGGAACATTATATAAACATCAATATATCATTTCATATTTGAGAATAGAGTATTTTTAAGGCATTGTATCTGTGAATCGCAAAAAACTTACTGTCATAATTCACTCTAGTAATCTTCACCATGGCAATGTCAAACATGACAATATCATTCGATGGCCTCCAAGATCCATGGACCACGACATCAGTGGTGTCTATTCTGGTGCCACCGGAGAACAGAGTCAGGGAACCCAGGACGATTTGGAAGCAGCGTGCCTGTGCCTGCCCATCCCACCAGCAGTGAGCTGCTGAGAGGACTCTGGTGTTAGAGATGAGGGATCCACCGCATACTGAAGTCCATCCTGATGTTAGTGTTACGACTATACCGGCCTGGAAGTATAAGATTGGTTTTAACAGTTGTTGATGTTCTGGGGCTTTACCATGACATCTTAATGAGATTCAATTCCGATTCAGTTTAGAGAGAGAGAGAGAGAGAGAGAGAGAGAGAGAGAGAGAGAGAGAGAAACATTTATTTACACACATCACATCACACATTATCATCACATTTAGGTTCGCTCGCTGTCAAATCCATACTAACAATTACAGCTAAAACCTAAACACGCATAATATACAGCAAGTAAATCTCATAATGCTCTGGCAAAAGCAAGATTTAGAACAGACGATCGATGAGACGAAAAGGCTTTCCTAGATAATTGAGAACCTACATAATTATTGTAGGTACTAAAATAGTTTCTTCGGCTCCGCTTAGTTATTTTTATTTCTAGCATTTAGAATCTCGCGGTCACATTTTTTAACCTATTCCTTGTTAGAAGGCAAGGTTCAAATTGTCCAAATCAAATTGAAATATTGACGGAATTTTATAGAATAGAAAGTTTGGTAACTCGGTTGGAAGTTTGTTGGCGAGTTGGGTTCGGAGTGCATTCAGAACTTCCTGTAGGTGAAAAAAGTTATAGCAAAGTTCTATGCAGTTGGGTTTTAAACTTGTACGCGGAATATGACAAATTTTAAGTTTGAGTCTAAGGTTTTAATGTTGCCAAAGAAGTATAAAACGCATTTAGATAGTTTAATGTCTACACACAGCCCATTTAGTGACATTATTATGATTTATAATTTGTGAGTACTGTGACACAATTTAATAATGAGTCATAATTATTTTGAAAACCAATTTAGTGAAACTTAGATGTAGTACCTATCATTATAGCAGTTAAATATTTCAGAATATTACAAGTATGACACGCAGACCTATTTATTTATTTACTCATTATTGCGCAAGTTTACACAAAAGAAACGTTCGGATGATGATATGAAATTAAAAACAACCTTGTTTTATACAAATTTTAAATCGTACACTAGACATAGACCTAGTCCTGGGTCATGGTCATGGGGTACTACAACAGACTTACCTCCAAAATATTATAATGATCAATTCTACCTATGAACATGAGGAATTCACAATTTATAGGTAGCTATCTGTCAGTTAAGTGCTTAACTGAGGATTGAAAAATCGGTCCTTAATCAGTTATTACAAAATTATCTTACCTGATAGGGGTACGCGAATTGCGCCGCCTGCGCACCTCCCACTATTCTCCCCAACAATCCCACGGGTTCCTGTTCGGATTTCAACAAGAGCGCAGCTTTAGGCACCCCGACTCTTGCATGATAATCAAAAACAGACAACGCCCCCGACACGCACACAAACAAAGCCAAGAAACAAAAGAAGAACCGCATGCTGAATCTCCGAAAACAAATGAAAATCTGGCGATGTACTGTTATTATAAACGCAAAACGTGTGCAATTTAAAAGGTTGTAAGTGCAATGTTTTGTCATTTCATTTATAACTCAAATTGGATTACATTTGGTTGATTTTTCCAAATTGTAGATTGGTTTGTTACGTTGTTTACATTACAGTAATGTTACTTATCATTAATTTGTAAATTGATTATTTTATTGATTGTTCAATTTATCATTGATTTGATGATATCAGATCAGTTAATAAGTATGGTTATAATGATGTTATGGTTCGTATTTCAGCTATCATTCTTGGAAGAGATAGTTTTAATGATTTCTGCGAGGTGTCTTGTGTTATTGCGATATTTTAAGTAATTATCTAATTTGTGTGAAAACAAGGGATTAAAAGGTTTTTGGAAAAACCGAAGTTCAAACATTCAAACATTTTCCTTGTAGTTATCTTTATCCATATTCTACTGATTTTTTAACTAACTGTTGCCTGCTACTTCGTATGTTTCCCGCAGGAACTTTGTTATTTAATTTTGTTGGGATAAAAAATGTAGCCTATGTCACTTAATGATAACGTTTCCGCTGTCTGTCTCTATGTATGATCTTTAAAACTACCTACGTAAGGGATTTTGTAACGGGTTTTTTAATAGATAGAGTGATCCAAAAGGAAGGTTTAAATGTATAATTCTACGCGGACGAACTCGCGGGCAGAAGTTAGTTTATACATAATACTAGATAGATTAACACCAGTGCGATGATCTCATGAGCAAATGTATTGCACAAATCGATGACTAAACTGAAGGATCGATAATCACGAGTGTCATCAAGATTAAAGTTAAAGAAAATATTAGCAAATAATCTCTTAATCCGTAATGCATTTAATATTAAAGATCAAAAACGTAACAAATACATCTCATTCAGAGGCCTTTGACATTATACAGCCTGGAGGTGATGATAATAATGATGATTCCTCCGTAATGTTATTAGCATTTTTTGTTATAGTTTAAAATCTCCTAATTCAAAGCATATGTAATTTGACTTTAAGATAATGTAAAACTCTAATTATAATGCATGTTTGTCTTTAACTATTATAGTATTTTATGCAACAGTTGTATAAGAGGGGTCAAAAAAGTCGAGTGGTGTGGGTTAAAAAAAGATACCACGAGCATTTTTTGACTTATTTATACAACGTTGTATACAATAATTTTTCTACGACTTCATTAAAATTATCATCATCATCGTCATCACATCATCAAAATTTGAAAGGTGTTCAGCGTTGGACCTAGCCCTATGCTCTGTTATATAAAATGCCAAACACGGGCTCAGAGCGACCAAATTACCCGAAAATGATACCCAATCACCATTTTTGTGTCAAGTGTCAAAATGACATCCGCCATCTTGGATCCAAAAAATTATGCAAAATTTGTGCTCAGAGCCACCAAATTACTCGAAAACGACACCCATGACCATTTTTGTGGCAAAAATGTCAAAATGTCATCCGCCATCTTGGATCCAAAAATTTTGACAACTTCGTGATAAGATCCACCAAACTACCCGAAAACGCCAGCCATCAACATTTTCATGTCAAGTGTCATAATTATGTCAGTCAAATTGAAATATTGTACACACTTTTTTTATTTTGTTTGCTTTCTAAATTGCTAACACCGTATTTTGTCCTGAAACGCCTGAATGGTTTCTGGCCTTAGTCCGGACGGACAAATTAAAAAAAAAACTACTATAATGTTAGAAAGCTACTGTAATGTGAATATTATAGTAGAGTTGCAGGCCATAGAGCATAGACTTGTCTCCAGTATATTCTGTGTATCATTATAATTGGTGTTGGTGACCCTTTAGCTGTCAAATAAAAGTACTGGAGTAGGAAAACATATTAACAGAAGAATGAAGTATAATTAAGCAGGTTCAGACTTTTATATAACAACTTTATACTTACTTCGATCGTACTCGCCCGCAGCGGTACAACTCCCAATTAAGCCAACTTTGAGATCAACATAACGATGTTTATGTACCTAATTTTTGTTTACAATTTTCTTTATAATGCGTCTCATTAGAAAATGTTAGAGTAAAGTTATAAAACGTTCTCATGACACAGTCATCTTCTGCATTATCAAAAATATCAAAATGGACGAAACGCTCCGAGTCACAGTGACTTATTCACTCGTCCGTCCCTAATATAATACTACTCATCCACTCAAAGGTTGGCTGGAAGAGATCCCTTAAAGGGTTAAGTCCGCTAATGTGCATGTTTTTTTTTATTTTTTTTATGTGAATAGGAAGGCAAACGAGCAAGTGGGTCACCTGATGGTAAGCGATCACCACTGCCCATAGACACCCACATCCCCGGACGGATTGCAGATGCGTTGCCAACCTAGAGGACTTAGATGAAATGCCTCTTGTGCCCGTAATTTCCCCGGTTGTCTTACTCTCCACACCGGAACACAGCAGTGCAAGCACTGCTGCTTAGCGGCAGGATTAGCGAGTAAGATGGTGGTAGCGATCTGGACGGACCTTGCACAAGGCCCTACCAACCGCAAAATGTATCTCAGTTTGACAATTGTATTTGTTTTATATTTATTTTGCACAATAAAGAGTTTACATAGTTAGGGCAAACCTTGGTTTGCTTGGTTTGCTTGGTTTGCTTGGTTTGGTGGTAGGTTTTTGCCAATATGACGTAAGTTTTTTTTTCTTATTTTTGACGGATATGCGTTCGGATACTTGCTGCACGATAGCATGTTTAATATCAGTGCCGCCACCTATTGGAAATTGTTACAAGCCGTAAAGATATCGAGTATTTCCGCTATTAACTATCATCGATTAATAAAGTAACTATCTATCATCGATTTTCTTCATTATCACCCGATTAGCCAAGGTTTGCCCTGCATACATACTTAAACATTCCCTCTCCAAGCTCTGGCAGACGGGAGAACACACTCCAGCGCGGCCAAAGTCGGGTCACTTTGCCAGGCTTTAAATGACGTTAACCACCTCGAAGTTAATTGCAACTGGAAGGGTGCAATTAATGAAGCCGGGTACTCATCTACGAGCTGTAACCGCAACTGTTGCACGTTTGTTGTAAGTGCATCATGAATAAAAGAAACAGTCGATAGCACTCCGGGAGTGCCGGCAAAAGTGAAAACTACACACACACACACACACACACACTCGCGTATAAAGAAAAATAAACATTTTTTACACGAGATTTGAACTGCGGTCACCTGAGAGAACGCACTGTTATTCCACACCTTATACCACTAGGCCAAACGCACATACGCTAAAACGACAAAATCGAACGCGACTCTAGCTTCATTCGTATTTCAAAATAAGCTCTAAGCGGTACTTAAACTCTCCTTCCGTTTTACGCCTGACGCGAGTTTAACACTTTTTACCCATCCCAAATCGCGCTCAACCCCGCTAAAGTAGTTTACACTTCAACAAAGTTGCTTTCCGCTATCTGTCTGTCCCTATGTATGCCAAAACTTAGTACCGCCCTTGACGCGGTCATCAATCAATGTGAAAGAAAACATATTTGACAACTATTGTTAAAAAAACTTACACGTTTACAGGGCAATTTTAAGACCTGTAAAAATCAAATCTTTCAAGTGTATTTTTCCCAATTCCAATGATCCGAATGACTTGAAGTTTTGTATCTAATCTATGCCTTTTATATGTTAAACCTTAAAGGATGCAAGCTTAATCGTTACAATAACTGAATCGCTGACCAAAAATACAGCAGAATATCTCCCAAAATAAAATTCGAGCTAAAATGTTATGAAAATCGGGGTGCTTAAGAATCTGCTCTGCCAATTTTCTTATCTAAACAACCCTCAGAAAAGTTTGGAGGTGGGTTTGGGTAGATCCGTTAAACGTTCGTGACAAGGGCCTATCTTAGGGTACCGGAAGGGTCCAAGACTATTCTATAGAGCTCTCTGGCTCCCTTCAGGTGAAAATGGGACATAATGGTAGCGGAAGAATGTAAAAATTGCCGGCCGATAACCTTTTTTCGACACGCTTTTAACGCTTTGGCAAAGTGGGAATGTTTGTCCTTTGTCTGATTCGGTAGCAGTTGTGTTGTATCTGGGAACAATTTTCGGGTTCCGTAGTTGAAAAGGAAAAAACTGAACCGTTATTCCTATAACGTCCGTCCGTCCGTCCGTCTGCCAAACCCTATTTTCTCAGGATCGCGTATCAGGCACAAGGTTACCATCGGCTGGTTAAAAAAATGACTGGCATTATGTCGATTGTTCCATACTATACTTATTTAAAAGCCGTGTTTTCGGTTACTGTAACGTGCGACGTGGTAGCCTAGTGGTTTGACCTGTGGCCTCTCAAGCAGATCGTCGTGGGTTCAAATCCCGGGCTCGCACCTCTGAATTTTTCGGAATTTATGTGCGAAAATTACATTTGTAATTTGCCATGAGCTTTTCGGTGAAGGAAAACATCGTGAGGAAACCTGCACACATCTGCGAAGAAATTCAATGGTGTGTGTTAAGTTCCCAATCCGCACTGGGCGCGCGTGGGAACTATAGCCCAAACCCTCCAATACACGGAGGAGGCCTATGCCATGAGGCACGCCGAATTTCGCGACAATTTAATAAAAAATAAAAAAAAAAGACTAACAACAACAACAACAACATGTAATTACTTACCGAAATTGTAGCGAATTCGGAATAAAAAAGGCTTATAAAAAAAAAAAAAAAAACGTGCGACGGTTACGCGTACGGTAACAACTCTCTGAGGAGTACTCGGTTTTACGTTTTTACAAATTACAAAGATCGTACATTAAGTATTTATTCACAAGAAAGCTGTAATAATATTTCCGACTACATTATATCACTGTATTTATTGTTCATAATTCATAAATAAAGATGTAGGGACGGCACAAAAAAATTCTTCCGACCAATTAGGCAAAAAATAACATATATTTTCGTATTTTCCAACAAATCTCTGGAATTCGTGTTGGCGTTATTTTTGTATCTTCCTCTAGTATAGATATTGTTTGGGACCGCTGTTTTCCCAGTGTTCATGAACAGTCCATGTTATGGAGCAAATATTTTTTTGTCTGTTATTTTATCCACCGGTTTGGCAACAACCTTTTTACGGATTTTTCTACAACTTTTTGTGGGTAGTTCAAACCTGGCGCTCGCAACCTCTCGCAACAGAAGGATTACAAATGCTTGAACAAGGAAACATCAGACAACTGTCTCTGGTGAGTAGTGATAGTGTTGTTGGTCAGTTTTGACGTGAAAACGTTTTATAAATTGATGAACGCCGGCTGCACTCACGAAAAAGCATTGACTCATTGTCACGTTCCGTGACGTCAGTGTGCAAGCGAGAGAGTGGAACAAGCGATAGAGAGGCACGATCTTCTCGCGTGACATCAAAGCTAGCAGTTCGAATATGTTTCTTTATGAAATTAGACTTTACAGCCAATCGGTTTTCAATGGGTTTTTTTTAATAGCCTATTTGGTACCCCACTGCCGGGTAAAGGCCTCCTCTTTCTCTCTCCACCCGTCTCTATCGGTTGCGATTGCGAAGCTTCCCCAGTCCAGCAGGATTATTACGTAACTCGCTCGCGATCGTAATCGTGTTCATTTTGACAGTTCATGTATGGGCTGACAATTGGCATCGGTATCAGCTAGCTGTCACATTCATACAAGAACTGTCAAATTGAACACGATGGCGATTCCGAGCGAGTTACGTAATAAGCTAGCAGTTCAAGACACTTCAAAATCGCCCCGTGATTTCCTTTTTGGTCTATCTCTTTTGGTCAGTCAACAGTCAATGGGACGGCTCTTCATTTAAAATCTAACCCCCTTATTCATAAGCGCTGTAGGCTTCTGCTGAGTTAGCAATACTTACATATATACCATCACGCCTCTTTCCTACAGGTGTAGGCAGGGACTACAGTCAACTGGGGTGACTTTGAAAAGTAGTTTTAATGACAAAACCATTATTTTTTATTCGCGTTTACTGCTTCCAATCAATGTCTTCGTCGATCGCCTTGGCGTGTACATGCCAAACATTTACCGGATATGGATAATATCAATTTTATAGCAATTTTAAAACGATCAAAGTAGCCCCAAAATTACCAAAGTCACCCCAGTTGACGGTACTTTGTTCCACTTGCTACGATCCTGACATACCTCTTTCGCTTCATCCACATTCATCAATCTCTTCATACATGCTCGTCGGTTTCGGGAACTCTTGACTGGCCTTTTCCAAAACGTCCCCAATTTTATCTCGGAACGTCCGCCTAGGCCTTCCCCTCCCTAAGCACCCATTCGTGAATGGATTGTGAGTGTGTGACTTAGCAATCATTTGTCCTAATCTGTCAATTTGAATTTTACCTTTCACAGATAAGGACAAACGATTGCTAAGTTAGCAGAAGCCATTAGAGCGTTTATGAAAAAGGGGGTTAGACGTCTTCGAGTATTTTCGATATCTTGACACCGCGTGCGTTGTGTAACTATGATCGAGTCTCGCGGTAGCTTCATGTTGAAAGCTATAGCCGTGTCCCAAAAAGAAACGACATACCTTACCCCTTACCTAGCTTCGAGTACTTTGATGCGCTATGGTTGATATTAGATTTACTTTTCGTAGTCTTCTTTTTAATAAAGTCGGGATCACACGAGCTTTAACGGCGTTGCCCGTGTGTGCCGGTTATTACGCTTGCTCTGACAGCCCTTTGTTTGCGCTCTTTGTCTAGTTTCTATTGAAGTAAGACCAGGTGGGTAATTGTGTTAGTTATGACACTGGAATAAATACACAGTGCTGTGAATAAAGAAGATAACATTAAATTAAAAAAAAAACCCCAAGTGTTAATCGAGTAATCATACGTAATAGTAGATTGATAAACAAGGGTTGAAATATACCCATTTCACCTGAGATATTTCTGGTGCCCGAACGAAGTGAGGGCACCAATGGTTCGAGGGTGAAATGGGTAATTTCATCCGAGTTAAACACTCTACTTTTCATTTCGAATATGAGGAAATTAAAAGAAGATATTATGACAAATTTCACTAACGTCGCACTTAATGTTTGTTACGTTTGTCATTCTTTTCCCGCTGTTTTTTCTACTACGCGAATTACGCGCATTGTGCATTTCTTCTGCGCACCAATGGCTGCCAGCTAGTTTTTTTTTAACTTGCAGACACGGAGGTCGCTATCAATTAATTGTCGACTTAAATATTTCAAGCTAAAAAAATTACCGAACGTAATAATTTCTATTAATTTTCGTTGTATACGCTTGCATAATAAGCTTATATATAGCGGGAATGTTATTTTAAGATTATTTTGCCTTTTACAATTAAAAAGAAACTATTAGTATAGATGATTATATAAAACATAGATTACATGGCTGTATACGTATTTCCATTGCTATGTACTTCATTTAGATTAGCTAGAAAAAAAAAATACTTTACACCCAAGGGTCGCGATGAGTCACTTTCAACCCTATATCCAGATAATCAATGACCTCCTTTTAGAGTATGAGAGATGAAAAATAACAAAAAAATCGAACACAAAGGTTGTTCTGATGATTTGATGATGATACTTGTTGGGACCTTATAGGGTCTTAAATACACAAAGAGGGCTCGCAAAAAGAGGATAAATTTGTAGTGGCTCATATGGTTCAAAAACTAATAAACATATAACACAAGAACAAAAAGAGTGCAAAGATCTTTTCATTTAATAACAAGTAAATCACGGTATTACAAACTTCGGGACATGTAATCCTGCGCCGTAAAGTTTTACTCTCATTTAATGGAACGCAATAAAAAAGTAAATAAAATAAATCCCTCTCCGAGGATTGGTACAAAAGTCACAAAGCCTCTTTAAAAAACAACCACTTGTGGAGCCATGCGGGGGGAGCAGGGCTAAATCCGTATGCAAATCGCCCTAGATGGCATTACCGCTGTCCGTGAGACCCTTGACTCCCCTCAGAAACTTAAGAAAAACACGAATTTTGCGCTCATCTATGAATAATTTGGTGGAAGGTTTGCGGTGTTTTTTTGGGGTGAATTTGAACATGTTTAATCCGATTTAGTCGCGATAAAAGCTGCCACACACACACAGCTTTAACCGAATGTAGTCTAGACACTGGCTACTATTGAGAGAGAAAAGCTGGCTACTATGGGAGAAGGCGTATGCCCTACAGTGTGCGTCCGCCAGTTAAATAATGACAAAGATGAGCCGTAATAATTAACCCCCTTATTCATAAACGCTCTACCTATATAGGCTTCTGCTAACCTCTTCTTCTTTTATTTGTGGCGTTACATTACAAGTCGTTATAGCGACAACTTCGCCAATGTCAGGGTAAAATTTTTACTTTAAAATTAGTGTCCAACCGAAACACGATTTTTAGCCGAAACCGAAACCGAAACAGAATATTTGTTTTTTTCTGATTTCGGCCGAAACCGAAATTTTTGAAGACGTGTCATATCAAACAAAATATTCAAAATTACTGTACAAATCGTAAGGAAAAGGTTATTGCAAGGATTTCTTATATGAGAACAGTTACTTTTTTGTTAAACAAAATAAAAAAAACTGCGTGCATACTACTGTCGCTGGTCTCACTGGGCCGGCCGCCTGTGATTACCTATCCCTACCCGGCCGAGCGTACCTGAAGCGAGAGCCGCGAGAGGCCGCGAAGTAATTTCGGCCCGGCCGAAGGTTTCGGCCGGATTCTGGCCGAAACCGAAACTTCGGCCGAAATCACTTTTTGGCCGAAATTGTCCGAAACCGAAACCGAAACCGAAACTTCGGTCGGACACTATTATAAAATCTTGTGACAAAATGTCGACAACGCTGTACGGTAATATGGTCAAAGACCCCCCTCCCCCCCTGTCGGGCTCTTAGCCAACGGTCAATGATATCCCTCAGATACTGCAAATTATTAGCCGTTGCCCAGGGTGCACCTAACCAAGCACTGCTCTTCCCCCCGGACGAATCCATAAACAAACCGCAGCTCCTGGCCACACGTGGAGGTAACCCGACACGCACCCCATTCTGCTAACTTAGTAATCGTTTGTCCTTATCTGTCACTTTGACATTTACTTTTCACAGATAAGGACAAACGATTATTAAGTTAGCAGAAGCCTGTAGAGCGTTTATGAATAAGAAGGTAAGAGTTGAAGCAGTCGTCGTGGCCTAAATCGGTCGGACGACTCGACGGAAGATATCGATAAACTGGATTCAATTGCTTTGCTGCCTCGTGGTCAACGAGTTTAGTCGCGGAATAGCAAGAAAATTGATAATAACTCGCTAAAAAACAAAGTAAAGGCTGAACTTGATAGCAAGGATTATACTTTCACCAGGTGCAAAGTTAATGTCGAAATTGCAAGTATCTCGTGATTTAGCGTGCCTGTACGTGCGTGGAGGGAGCCAGTTTCCTCATAAGTTGTAGGGGTAAGCCATTCATTTCTCATACCGTAGCTAACACCCAGTGCTGAGCGCACACAGCTTGGTTATACTCAGATAGAACACCTAATAATGCAAGAAAGAAATAAAGTTTACTTGCGACAATAGTTACAAAAATTGGTTAAAAAACAAAACTTCCACTGGGGCTTTACCATGACGTCCTAATTCCGACTCAGTTTAAGTTTTAGCTGTCACTTTTAGTATGAACCTGACAGTGAGCGAACCTAAACTGAATCGCATTAAGACGTCATGGTAAGGCCCCTGGTCTGGGAGCAAAGAAAAAACATAGAATGTACCAGTTGCTTCTCTTCCCGCGCGAGTAGTAGGTAAAAGCCCATCGAGGGAATGGGCAAAAATCTAGTAATCATGTTTTAGGTCAGTGATGGGCAAACTACGGCCCGCGGGCCAACTCCGGCCCGCGAAAGAATTTAATGCGGCCCGCCGGCGTTCCTTCGAATTGGAGTGTTATGGCACAGGATGACGATAGTTAGACGGTGCTGCTGTATAAAATAGAATAATAGATGCGAAGGCAAAGGAGCCAGCTAGACTAGCCACGTAGTTCATGCGTCATGTGTCAAAAAATTGCATTTTAGTATAATTTTGGCCCTTCTTTGAAATATCTGTGATTTTCTGGCCCGCCATGAAAAAAGTTTGCCCACCACTGTTTTAGGCGATGCGGCTAGCAACTCACTATTTTAGATTCCCCTTTCCACTTCCACCAATGCGCCCACAATCATGCAAGCTTCGGGTCTTCTTACCCTGGGCTCTGTCTACCCCGTAAGGAATAAAAACGTGATGTGTAAAAAACAAAAGTTGAAAAGTTAGAAAAAAATTTACATAAAATGGTCCCTACTCAGTTATTACATTATGCTGTTTTTACAGCCAGCGCTGGTCTTTCGTGGTGATGGTTTTTGTGATTAAGTAAAGTAAAGTAAAGTAAAAGTATTTATTTGCTAGAACTATAAGTATTTAACAGTGTTACATAAAAAAAATTCTATGACCAATTACAGTTCACCATAACAGTGGTATGCAAAAATTCAAACTAAATATCCAATAATAACAATTGTTACCGACGCAGCCGCGTATATAGCCGTGGCTTAAAATAATATAGAATTAAGTGTACGGTAACGTTAAATAAAATTGTATGTGTTTATTGAACACTAGTTTATTAGGACATTTTAATATTAATGACAATCAATCAAATTTTTATATAGACAAGAATAAAAACAACCATAAACAATAAAAACAACCATAAACAAAATCTATTGTTCATATAGTTCTGAACATATTGGGGGCCCAGGCCAGAAATATAATTTATACTGAAAACAGAGCAATTGAACTTGCAGGAATCCGGAAGCAAACAACTGCTTTTATAAAACAAAAGAAGTTATAGGCAATCAATTAACACAACATAATGTACAATCAAAAGATTGTAACTCAACATTTTAAGCAATTAAATTGAAACACTTTCAAACAGATCAAATTAATGATATAAAAGACACATAATGCTTTACATTAATTAATTTACATTAAAATTTATACTCAACTAGAGTCATGAGGCAAAAGTCAATCCTTTTAATTAAATAATAATTTTATCATGTTAAAGTTTATCTACCTTTACTTACATCACAATAGTTACATGTTATTTTATTAGTGGACACTGGCAGCGTCCCAGCTACAATATACCCGAAGGATGTATTTACCAAAAATGGACCTTGAGTTGTTAATGAGAACGACTCACGCTGCAGCACCTGGAAGAATATATCACTTCCTAATACAATTGAAATTTTGTCTTTTTTATTGAAATTATAATCCGCCAATTTAATATGAGACGGAATATTTAAAAAAGATCTGTCAAATGTCTGCTGTGGCAGCAGACATGCTATATTTTTTGTCACACAACATGAGACTTTAATTTTGAAATTATTGACAGAAGACCCTATAAGAATGTCTGCCTTTTTTGAGACACTATTGGTGCCATCACCTACTCCCATTACTAATTCATCAGATTTATATACTTTACAATCAACTTTTTCCAGCAACTCTTCTGAAATAAAAGAAACTTGACTACCAGAGTCTAACAAGGCCCTAACATAGGTATAGGTACCATCTTTATTTATTAGCCTAACATTAGCTGTTGGCAACAGAACACTCTGATATGGCAAGGTGTCTGACACATTGGTAGCATGGTTAAAAGAAACTATGCTCTTATTTTTATTATTTACATGAGAACATGTCTTGATATTTACATTTTGATTCAAAGAATCATTTGCAGTAACATTGGTTACCTCACCCTTTGCTTGCAGATGCAAAAGAGTATTATGAGATCCACGACAAGTGGCACAATTAAACTTCATCAGACATTTACCCTGATGTGTATTTAAACATAATTTACAAAGATTATTTATATTTACAAACGCTACCCTTTCATCAGCTGAGAGCATTTTAAATTGAACACATTGATACAATTTATGAGAATTTTGGCAAAATTTGCATAAAACTCGAAAAGCAACATGAGAATGAGAATAAGTCCTCATTGGCCTTTCCTCCGCAGTAGTCTCTAAGACCACAGCCCTCTTTTCAATATAGTCAAGAAATGCCTTTAAAGTTGGCACTTGTTTAACATCTTGCTCCATGTGGAAGCCCCTACATGTGTATACATCAATCTTTTTATATAATATATTTAGCAACAGTGTGTCCCACCCATCTACATTTTGTCCCAAATTTTTTAAAGCTGCAAGGTGCATATTTACATTGCAAACAATTTGTCGCAGCGCTGGAGCTGTACACTTTGAATAGATAGGCAAGTCAAGAATACTATTAATATGATAGCTTATTATTTTTGGAATATTATTGTATCTTTTATCTAGGAGCTCAAGTGCCCTTTCGTAATTTTCGTCAACAAGCATTAAATTTTTAATGATGTCAAATGCCTCCCCTGTTAACAATGATCGCAAATAATACAGCTTGGAGCATAAGCTCAGATTGCGGTCGGAATCTATGACAGACCTGAACATATTTATAAACGGATAGTAATCCACTATGTCCACACCATTAAAAGGCTTTATATTAATAGGAGGCAACTTTTTGAACTCACCAGATTGAGATGAACCAGCTACAGCCATCGAAGTTGACGCCGAAAGGTCACCAGTCACCGTTTTAATTAACAGATTAATACGACTCGCACAGTCATCAAAATCATCCTCTACAGACGCATAATCCTCCTCGTCCGCAGGGTTAATTGCTAGAATGCTTTTATTATATTTAACATACTCCGCGAAAGAAGTTTCGAGCCGAGCTCGTTTCTCGCGAAGAATCTCCGGCGAAGCAGAAATAAATCGTTCTGACGAACAAAAATTGACAATACGGGTAATAGTCCCTTTTGTATAACTCCTACAAGCTACTAATTCTTTAACTTCCATTTTAACTAAATAGTACAAAGCTACAATTACAAAATACTAAATACAAATTGAACTTATATAGAAGAAAATTGTTTTCAAGTTTCAAAATTATGTCAACAAGTCACTGTGACGTTTCTTCAACGACCATCCTCCTCTAGACGTTCCGTTCGGAAACAGTCGAATCTGTCAAATCACGTCGAAAATCTATTTCTTCGGACTAAAATGTCTAGGAAAATACATCTGAAAACTGCCACTTGGTCTTCAACCATAAATTTGACCGTCTCTTTCTAAATCATACAATCTGCGTATATAGCCGCACTCTTCTTGCCGAAATATCGATCGGCGAACATCACGGCGAAACCAGGGAAAATTCAAAATTTCAATGGCGACGAAAATTTTTCTTCCATTTATAGAAATATATACAAAATATGCCTCTTCAATCGGCTCTCGACGTGATTAACACTTTATTTTTATACACTTTGGCTTCTTGCCGTTTTATAGGAACTATTATCACGATAGGCACTGGAATTAACTCAACTATAGGTGAATTTAAATTTAAAAGCGAAGGACCAAACTTAATGTTACCGACGCAGCCGCGTATATAGCCGTGGCTTAAAATAATATAGAATTAAGTGTACGGTAACGTTAAATAAAATTGTATGTGTTTATTGAACACTAGTTTATTAGGACATTTTAATATTAATGACAATCAATCAAATTTTTATATAGACAAGAATAAAAACAACCATAAACAATAAAAACAACCATAAACAAAATCTATTGTTCATATAGTTCTGAACAACAATATTAATAATAAATGTCTGATTGATGATTTTTAACATTAAATTATACATTTGATTGAAACTTAGATTTCAAAATTGCGGCAGTTAAACGCTTTTGTCTCTCAACGTTGTCTGCAAAACGCTTTCTAGGTATCTTGTTTCTCATAAATATTTTCTGGCATTTTTGCAAGAAATGGGTGCATTTCGTTTCTTTAATATTATACCGAGAGAAATGGTAAATGCGTTTGTGATTTTCAATAGGTATTTCAGACAATACGGTCTGTTTTGTATAGGGAAACATGATCTTACTGAAAACTTAAGCTGTGTCTACACGCTCAGACAAAAGAGTTCGTGTGGACAGTGCTTATCCTTTTATTCATTTTGCTTGCATGCACCGCTGCCACCCACACACAAATACAACTCTACAGTACCAAGATAAGGTTCAACATTGAATGAAAAATTCTCTATCGCCAGTTTAAAATGCCCGTAAAATTGCGCTTTTCATTTAAGTCATTTATGGCCTTTTCATTGAAATTCGAAATGCAGATTCCGTTTGATGCTAGAGATAGTGGAATGAATGAAAATGTGAAGATTCGGTTTGTATGAAATTAAATTTAAAGTCCGTTTCCATGTTTTGCGCGATAATTGGTAGCTCAAAGGACTCGATTTGATATGAATTAACTCAATACAAGTCGCCGTAATTTTCGCCAATCTTCGATAGAAGATGGTACCAGAAGAAGAAGAGAATAACTCAATACATACAAACATACATACATAAATCACGTCTGTACGGTAGGCAGAGCCTGAAGTAATAAGACGTGAAGTCGTGGCCTTTAGGTCTTGTAACATTAAACTCTTTCTACAAAATCGTGATATTGATATGTTCTAGATTGTCTTTGACGGATGCCAGTCAATAAACAGCGTTTCCTAAGAAATCTGGGTTTGAATATTAATCCTTGTGTTTCCCAATGTCCCCGAACATATCAAATATATATGGGAGCGTTCAAGTATTACGTAACGCAATTTTTGAAGATTTTTGACCCCCCCTCCCCCCACTGTAACGCTCCGTAAGGTTTTTCTGTACCCCCCCACCCCCCTCTAAACGTTACGTAACTCTCAAGTGATCATTTTTAATAACCGTTTGGTTCGGTTTTCACTTGCAATAAGTGAATTTTCACTTATTCATGTTAAGAGAGTATATAAAAAAAGAAATAATGTTACGTAACGTGTTGTAAGAATGACCCCTCCCGCCCCTGTAACGCATCGTAACGTTTTACGAGACCCCTCCACCCCCCCAAATTGCGTTACGTAATACTTGAACGCTCCCTATATTATGTATTTAAATAATGAAAATTTGAAAAATGTAAAACTGAAGCAATAATAGCATAGGTAAGTAGGTACCTAGTTGTTTTGTTTCGCAGTTCAGTACGGGAATTCTGCCTGCGTGATGGGCACCCTGCCAAGAGGCCCACCTCTCTTTTGTAAATTAATTGTAAAGTTTTATTTAGTTACTAGCTGTTCCCAGCGACTTCGTCTGCAAAGAATTCGTTTATCGCTATCCCGCAGGAACTACGCAATTTTCCGGGATAAAAAGTAGCCTATGTGCTATTCCAGGCTTTTCTCTATCTATGTGCCGAATTTCATCCAGAGCCGTTGGGCCGTTCTGGCGTGATTAAGTAACAAACAAACATCCATCCATCAATCCATCTATCCATCCATCCATACTTTCGCATTTATAATATTAGTTAGATAAAATCGTTGTTTTGTTAAATTGGCTATTTATTTTACCATTTTTCAATCTGTAGCATTATGTTACTATGTTTGTACCTATATCAGACTAGCGCCGAAGAACGAAGCTTGATCTCGCTTCCGTTGCAGACGGCCAACGAACGAGTTACAGCGACATGAAAGGGCTAGTGGGGGCATGAAAACAGTGATTTTAATCGCAACTTAAAATAAAATTAAAAAAAACCCCCCACACATCGAAATCCTCTCGCGTTAATCGAGTAATCATACGTAAAATTGATGCCAAACATGCCTTAATCCATGCCTTGATCTTTTCGGAAAATTGCAGGACCGATTTTTACCGAACTTTATATATAATATAAGCCATAGCAAGGAATTAAAAAAAACATTGAAATCGGTCCGCTCGTTCCGTTTGAGAGCCACACACACATACACGTACAGTAAGTTTTAAGTACAATAAATAATGGTAGTAAAATTCTGGTGGTCCGTCTCCGCAGGAGGGAACTCAGGTTAGGTTAGGGTTATCAAAGGTTGGTCCGATTTACTTAAAATTTGGTATAATGGTACAATGGATATGATAAAGATGACAACTTACTGTCAACAAAAAAGTATTGTATTGAATCAGGCGTTACTTTGCGGAGGTCCATTTTAGGGTGCGACCAAACCGCCGCGTATACGCAGTGACGTGTCGTATGCGTCACGTTTTCTCACCGTTTCTTCATAACATTTTGTTGCGATTCCGTAACGTCACCGTTTTTTAAGCGGCGGTGTGGTCGCCACCCTTAATGAACTTTTTATTACAAACTTTTTTCCTGAATTTATCTACTTTTTTGTTGAACACTTGCTACTCCGCTACTTATAAGTAGCAAGGTAAATATTTTTCATCACACTTGCTCGTAAAGGGTGTTATAACACGCGTGCTTATAGAGCCGTAGTGGCTAATTTACCTCCCGCGGGAATTTCAAATATTTTACTCCCGAGGGAGTTATATTTGTATGGATTTTCATAATTCCCTCGGGAGGAAAAGTTTAGTTTTAAAATTAAGAGTTCATTGTACGTCATTTCAGACTAAGGAGGTTTCAGATCAGCCAGATTTATTTAATAAGGTCAATGTGGGGAAGACCGGCATACTTCATTTTTTTTTCACTTCGGAGTGATCTAGCTGCGTTAATTATTCACCTACGTTACCGCTTGTAATCGCATACGATGAAGAATTTCATAAATAATGGTTGAGCTATAGTGACAGATCATTTTAATCACAAATTAAGCAGAAACAATGGTATTTTTAAAAATTCGGCGAGTAGACGGACTTCCCGTGTAGTTTAAGGTAAGTCCGTCTAGTAATGATATCAGCCAAACTATGGGTGCTTATATGTTAGTATTCGAATCCTTAAAAAAATGAAACAAGACGATTGAAAGTGTACTTTCAACTTATTAAAATAAGGTTTAGATTCGAAATAAACACAATTTTTCGAATTCAAAGGCAAGACCGGCATATATTACGTAAATGGGGTGGTAAACCTTTTTTGGCAAATAATTATATTATACGTACTTACTTATTTTTAGGTTTCCCAAATAAAATATATTAGTAATTTTGTATAATATGTATAATGTCGTCACCTAGCACTGATAGCAGAAGCTTTGCTTAGTTTGTGCAATGTTGAAAGGATTTATCTATGAAATTTTACCTTATGAAATCTTAATAATAATTGAAGTCGTAAAAATAGTTGGTAACCTCTGATTCCAGGGAAGTCCGGCATATGATGGACTTGCCTTGTAACATAGTAGACGGACTTTCCAACTTAACGAAATTTTAATGTGATAAATGATGGAACGTATAATTACAAAACTAAGCCAATTTCTGATAATTTAAACACAGAAGAAAGATAGCCGGTTCTTGTATTACATATGTAGTTACTTTCTGGCGCAAAATCTTGTCACCAACTATTTAAAAAAAATATATTAGCAGAGACCGTCGTACTATGACTTCGAGTTCCATACACGTGATGACTTGTTTAGGCGGATTTCTCTGAAGTTTATTGTCACAGCGTCATCTAAATTAAAGTGCCGGAACTAGCGCGACAAACTGCTTTATCTACTGGACGCTAAAGCGGGAAACGCTTTCAAATTCAAAAGTTATAACGTGTTGACGGACTTGCCTTGTAGACGGTCTTACCCACATTGACCTTATAAAAAAAACTACGAACTAATTTTATAAAACTTTCAATTAGACATTACTGATTACGATCCAAGATGGCGGATGATATTTTGAAACTAAAAATATTGATGGCGGGTGTGACTTTCGAGTAATTTGGTGGCTCTGAGCCCGATTTTGGCATAATTTTTTGGATCCAAGATGGCGGATGACATTTTGACATTATTGACACTAAAATGTTGATGGGTTCGTTTTCGAGTAATGTGGTGGTTCTAAGTCCAATTTTAGCATAATTTTTTGGAGCCAAATGGCGGACGATATTTTCACACTATTGGTACATAAATGTTGATGAGTGTCCTTTGCGGGTAATTTTGTGATTCTGGGTAAATTTTTTTGATATCTTTTTTATTTCCTCGCAAATGTGATGAAAAACATTGTGTGTATCACGGGCAGTAAGGGGATTACAAACTCGAGTCATTAAAAGCCCTCCGCCTTCGGCGTCGGGCTTCTAATAGGCTCTCGTTAGCAATCCCCTTCTTACCGCCCTCGGTGCACAATGTACTATTGTGTTCAACAAAAAAGTAGATAAATTCAGGAAAAAAGTTTGTAATAAAAATGTAATTTCTGACATGACTCATATTTCCATAACTCATGTCCCCTCCGGAACCATTGGTCTACTTTCCCATTTAGTCAACTTGTTCAAACCGTCTACTTTCCCATTCAGTCAACTTGTTCAAACCGTCTACTTTCCCATTTGGTCAACTTGTTCAAACCGTCTACTTTCCCATTTGGTCAACTTGTTCAAACCGTCTACTTTCCCATTTGGTCAACTTGTTCAAACCGCCCACTTTCCCATTTGGTCAACTTGTTCAAACCGTTTACTTTCCCATTTGGTCAACTTGTTCAAACCGTTTACTTTCCCATTTGGTCAACTTGTTCAAACCGTCCACTTTCCCGGTCGGTCCAAATACCAGAGTACAATACTGGGGCCCGATTTTTGAAAGCACATGTGTGAAAATACCACTCGAAAGTGGTGAAAAATTGTGCTGAATTTGAAATACGAGTAGTTTCGAAAATACTTACATCTCTCATTAATCTTGTGAACTAGTCTAAAATTTGATTAGAGCCGTAGTTTTGAAGATATAAACAGATTTATATCACTTTCGAGTGGTACTTTAGAGTGATGTGCTTTCAAAAATCAGGGGCCTGGCCTTTACAATTCATTTATTAAAGCACCCATAGAATAACTTGTGGATTTCGTAGCTCCACTCACTTTTGATGTTATGCATGACGATCGACACAGCGGTGATAAGCTTTACTACAAACATATAAGCTACGGCCATATTCAAATCAAAATTTATACATATTGTAGACAGTATTCTGCGCAAAAACTCATGAATATAGGCTAAGTCGACATATTCATATTTATGTACCCACTAGCGGTTATCTATGTGCTAAATTTCATTATAATCGGTTCCATAGTTTAGGCATGAAAGCGTACGGTAAATAGACAGAGCTACTTTCGCATTTATAATATTAGCAGGGATTATTCCAGTTTGTGACATATTATTTAAAAGCGAATGTAGGCAGTGAGGTCGATTTATATTGGTTATTCACACAGACAGACATAAATTTTAAGATACTTAGATTTACTTCATTAGTTGTGCTGTACGAGCAATCTTCATGCAAAATTTCCTATTTATAGAACAACTGGAAGTAACCTATACATTTTGGCAAGTAGCGTCAGCAAATTATTTTCTAATAACTATATCTTTTGATTGCGTAGACTGAGAGGATTGTATTTTCCACAGCTCCAAGACACAATAGACCTCAGTGTTTGCTATTTATTTCAACTTTATACCTCTACACGTTCCTGAGAAAAAGGTCTTGCCGGACAGACAGACGAAGAATCTTATAAAAGCTCCTTTCTTTTAGTTAGTCGTAGGTATGAAACCCAAAAGGAATTAGTAAGTCAATATTTCTCTGAAACTTTTGTTGTGTTAACTCCTAGAATTGGTACATAGGTAACTTACACTCAAGAGATACGTATTCAATTTGTTCTACCGGATACTATTATAATAAACGTATACCACCTAAATAAAATGTATGTTTCCAGAAAAATGTTATTCTATTCCTTAGAGACTTTCGTGCGATGAACTGTATATTGAGGGCACTGACCTTTCTGATAAGCTATCTTACATCAAGTTTTTTTATAGCTTCGCAGATTAAATCTTGGAAACTGTGTTGCTATTAGAGATGCAAATGGTCTGCGTAAAATTTCACAAGCAAACAAAACGCAAAATTATGTCTATATCTATACATACATACATATCGTCGCGCCTCTTTCCCACAGGGGTAGGCAGAGACTACTTTGTTCCACTTGCTACGATCCTGTCATACCTCTTTCGCTTCATCCACATTCATCAATCTATACACAGTAAGTAAGTAGGCAGAGGCTAGGGTAATAAGAACTAATACCCACGTTTACATGATTGCGCAAATGTGGTGCAATTGTGGTGGATTGTAGGTGGAGAGAGGAATCAAAACAGTTGTGTTGCAAGCCGCATCGCCTATACATACATGATTCCTAAGATTTTCACCCACTCCCTCGATGGGCTTTCCCCATCTGCGCGGGAAAAGAAGCAACTGGTACATTGTATGTCCAGTATGGAAGGCAGTATGGATATTGTATCTTATAAGGGTTCCGTTTTGAGGTACGGAGCCATAAAAAAACTATGCAAAAATACAACTCATCTAACTAATATTATAAATGCGAAAGTATGGATGGATAGATGGATGGATGGATGAATGGATGGATGTTTGTTTGTTACTCAATCACGCCAGAACGGCCCAACGGATCTGGATGAAATTCGGCACATAGATAGAGAAAAGTCTGGAATAGCACATAGGCTACTTTTTATCCCGGAAAATTGCGTAGCTCCCGCGGGATAGCGATAAACGAATTATTTGCAGACGAAGTCGCTGGCAACAGCTAGTAGTAAATAATACTAAAAAAAATATACGTGACGAACCGGTTACAATCTTAGAATGATATTAATTATTTATGTGACTGGTGCATAATGAGAGGCATTAAAACACGAGTCGGGTTTTATGAAACGAAGCGAAGCTGAGATTCATAAAGATCGTACGTGTGTTTTAATGCCTAATTATGTACAGTCACATACATAACTTTATCTACATTCATATCATAAGGTTTTCTACAATAAACGTTTTCACATCAAAATACGTACCAAGGTAAGATTATTTTCTGTTCTTCTAAAGTTCGAAACAGACACATTACAGACTTAAATTTCTATTTTTTTCCTAAATTCTAAGACACATGTATAGAGATTTTATTATTTAAGAGGCTGACAACACCTAATTTTGTTGAAATTGATGTTATTTAAGCACTTTTTAAGAAAAACTACACACAAAAAAATACAAAAAAAATATAATGTTAATTTTCATCATATTTCAAACACGCTAGACGGACTCGATACATAATTGAACAAAATCGGCTCGATAGAAAATAATTGCAAAGATTGGTCTTAAAATCATCATTAAACGGTTCTATGTCTTTATTTTTTCGATGTATGGGTCTGCAATTAAAAACATGAAGTCAACATAATTCATACCTACACGGCTAACGAGTCATATTTCACAAATAATCCATACTTTTTTTTATTTCTTCTTATTTGCGTCTTATTTGCAAGATTTTAGACGCGCGCCAAGCTGCCGGAATAGTTTCTTCTCTTTCACTCACAGGCACGCGAACCGTATGTGTGAAGAGTGGCGCTGCTCAAGGTCATTTGCTGTTGACAGCGCCTTAAGATGTTTGAAGTTTGGATGTAATTAGAGTATCAATATTGATACTCTAATGTAAATTATTATAATACAACCACAGATACAGGTTTCTTAATGTAGGCCATTTGCTAATGGTTCCTGAACGTACTATTCTAGGAAAGTTATGATATGGTTGTAGATAAAGTCTAATAGACAATGACTTGAAGCGAGCTAGCAGTGCTATGCACGTACCCTTTTTGCATAAAGTTTACTAGTTTTAACATTAAAGATTTATAACAGCAGTGAAAGCAAAACCTTACTGCACTTTGATGCATCTTTGACGATCTCTTGCAACCCTTAAATAAATCTGACTCCGAAAGACGAATAACCAAACCATCTTAAGAACTGCATAATTCTTTGTGAAATAACAGAATGCGGCTATTCATATGCAGTACGCGTTCCGTTCCTTGCCACAGGATGCAACCGGAATAATCTTTGAGTTAGTTCATATATTTTATCTTAAGCTGTTTTAACCTCGAACGTGATTTAAGGGGTGCTGTTGAGATTTAAAATGTTTTGTGGTGTTTCAAAATTTTGTTGCTAAGCTAAGAAAAGACTTAGCACGAAGTCGGGAATAGTGCAAATACCGCGTAACTAGCGCTGGTAAATACTGCGTATCTGCACGACGCCCATATGGAAAATCCGCGTAACTGCAGTTCCATGGCATTGGTTATCCGCGTATCTAACAAAATGTAGCTAAATTAAGATTTCCCGCCAAAGAACGTAAAATCTTGATTAGAATATACCGGTTCAAACAAGTATAAAGTTGGGTGTTGTGTAGATACGCAGATTTACCAGTGCTAGTTACGCGGTATTGCACTATTCCCGAAGATATGTAAGTTGTTTAAAATTTCGCTGAAAGTGGCATTGCCACCAATCCCACGTTATGTGTACAATTTCAAGTTAATCTAGAAGAAAGACGAATTTGACTAGCAAGATTTTACTTAAAAACATAATGCGCACTATAAGTTAAAAGAAGTCTTATAGTAACAAGATCTTCTATCTTGTACTTAAAACACGCATAAAACTGACTATTTAGTCCTAGTTATTTACTTCAAACATTTCAAGTAATATAAATACAACTAAAATTACAATAAAGAAATTTAAGCTTAAAACAACTGTAATTATAATTTTCAACGCGGAAGTGCCATATTTGCATAAATACAAGACATAATTTTTGAATTAAAATTTTACGAAAGCGAAAACACCGAATAGTCTGTTCCGTTATCAAAAAGCTGTGCGGGGTAAATGTTGATTCTATTCACCATGAAAGGAAAATCAACCCTTTCTTGAAATTTTCAAAATGAGTGACATCTGAAAGCGATGAAATTTAACGTCAATAGCCAATCTCCGTTCATTTTGAATGTTTATTAAATCGCCCCGCGCTATGGACTGAATCGAGTTTGCAAATAAACAGCAGGCTATACTTGTATCCATATTAACAGAGTATGAAATTTAAATTTGGTAAAAGCCCATCGAGGGAATTGGGCGAAAATTATAGAAATATCACGTTATAGCCGGATGCGGGTAACAACCCATCAATATTTTGATTCCCTTTCGATCTATGTGTCCACAATCATGCTAAACGTAGGCCTTTAGATATTGTTACATTAGGCTCTGTCTGCTCTATAAGGGATAAAGACGTAATTTATGTAGGTATGTATGCAATTTTCCTCGCATCTATTTACCTACACACATCTGCATAGCTCAGACAAGTCGTCGCAAAAACAGATACGGACATAGAACAAGATTCTATAGACTCGTAATATCGTACCTAAGATTATGATTATCTATTTATTTTGATGATATTATCACAATTCACGTTTGACTTTTTTATTTGCATGTCTGTCATAATTTTGGTTCTAAACTAGCACAGGTTCCCGCGGGTTAAGCGAATTGAGCCAAGGGCAACAGCTAAGCTAGAGAATCATCATCATCACCATCTCCAGCCTATATACGTCCCACTGCTGGGCACATGCCTCCTCTCAGAATGAGAGACCTAGAGAATAATACAAGCAATTGGATATTCTATTGAATCAGGCGTTACTTTGCGGAGGTCCATTTTAATGAACACTAAATATTTACCTTGCTACTCCGCTACTTAAGCTTTACTTATAAGTATCGGAGTAGCAAGGTAAATATTTAGTGCTCATTACAAGCAATTGGATTTTGGCTGTATCTGTGTTAGCTGTAGGTTCCTGTTTTCAAATTTTCAATAAGACGCGAATGAAAGGAATCATCATTTCTCCTCTCTTTGTAATAACGTTTATAAATCAATTGTTATGAGCTGTCTGTGTATTGACATTTTATTTTGATAAGTGACAGCGCTTTAGCGTAAACATTTTCCTGGAAAAATATTTCTTGAATTTTCCGATATTCACAATTATTGATATAGGTGAAAAACTTAAGTACTTGCTTAGACATGTATGTTTAGTGTGAATTTTCGGTCACAAAATACGTCTCGACCGCGTTTGCGTTAAAATGTCAAATACTTATTACTATCGAGAAATTTAAGTTGTCGTTTCGTTCCGCGTGTGGCGCTGTTCATTTTCCCATGGTAATTGAAACGTTAACGCGAACGTGTTCGAGATCTTTGTCGTGCCTAAAGCTTACACTAGAGGCTCTGTTGTATATGTGAGTAATGTGAGCGAATAGACAAATTGACGTTCCAAATTAGAAAAAACTCTCACTTAGAACTTAAGTCTCATATCAGTTCTGAGTACGTGAAGCCATTGAAATAAGTCCGTATCCCAATTTTAATCGTGACAGCGGATGGTCGGTGCCTTTCAGTTGGAAAACTGTTTTAAATATTGACCAAACGGTGAGTGTGAGCGAACCTTTACAAAGTGACGTGATCAGTGTTGTGTGCTGCCCTATATTGGACTATAATAAAAATGACGATAAAAATGAGGGTAGTTGTGCGCCGAGTAGCCGCGCGAGCAGAGCGTTGGCGCGCAGTGTTTGTTTCGCTGCCGCCGGAGCGAGCGCTCTCTGACGAAGAACTACGGAATAGTCCGAAACAATCGGAGCATTCCTTCGGCTTTTATACGTGAGTTATCCGGTTTGTTGTAATTCAGTTCTGAATGTTGAATGCGTTGTTTACTTTAACTTGCCCGTTAACCTTATCGACTTTAACATGTTCATTGTTGTTTAATAGCCGATTCAAATCAATTCTTTCACCGCAACCAAAGATTAATGGGCTCGCATTTATTTCGCGCGGCTCTAAATTTTGTGTTTACGTTAAGTCTTAGGCGGGTAAACCCTTTCCATTGAATTGATCACTTGAATGGTATTCAGTGAGTCGGAACGGTAACGCACTTTTGCAGGATTTTTGCGTTAGCTTTTTGGTGTTCCGTGCCTTAGTCGGCAAAAACGGAAACCTTATTGGTATGATTACGGGTTGCATGTAGGTCAAACCACTAGGCTAGCACTGCTTTTTAATATAGTTTGTAGTGGTGTAAAAGTGTAGAAAAAAGCTTTTGTATAGAATAAGCTGTTGCCAGCGACTTCTTCTGCAAAGAATTCGTTTATCGCTATCCCGCGGGAACTACGCAATTTTCCGGGATAAAAAGTAGCCTATGTGCTATTCCAGACTTTTTTCTATCTATATGCCAAATTTCATCCAGATCCGTTGGGCCGTTGTGGCGTGATTGAGTAACAAACAAACAAACATCCATTCATCCATCCATCCATCCATACTTTCGCATTTATAATATTAGTTAGATTTTGTGTTCCGGTGTGGAGAGTAAGACAGCCGGGGAAATTACGGGCACAAGGGGAATTTCATCTAAGTAAGTCCTCTAGCTAGGCAACGCATCTGCAATCCTTCCGGGGTTGCGGATGTCTATGGACAGTGGTGATCGCTTACCATCAGGTGACCCACTTGCTCGTTTGCCTTCCTATTTACATAAAAAAAAAGAATTATTTTTAGATGTTCAAAGTATGGCGTTACTGGGGCGACTTAATTTCGAATTCAAAATAAGGTACAATGAAAAATTTTGTCACCGAAAAAAAAAAACGAGGTGTGAGCCTGGGATTCGAACCCACTATTTGCATTTAGGTCAAACCATTAGGCTACCACGGCTTTTTAATGTAGTTTGTTAGTGGTGTAAGAAAGTGAAGAAAAAAGCTTTTGTATAGAATACGCACACTTAAAGAGCTTCAAGACTTAGATCAATCTATTACGTTTTAGCTGAATCACGGTGCGGCAAGAAAATTGCCTGGAAAGGAGTCATCTATCAGCGAAATCTTAATTTGAACTTTGTTTGCTTTCAGACTGGAAATTTATTGCTAAACTTTGTATTGTGTTAACAGGTTTCTTGCCTGATTTAATTTTGGGGCATTTGCATTTTGAATCAATTTACTTGCGAATATACAAAACTTAACATACTTAATGATCTAAATTGAGTCGATAAATATCAAAGTCCAATAAGTATGTTCAATTCAGATTTTTTTATGATTTGAATCTTAAAAGACAAGGCGTGGGGTCAAATCGTAAAAAAAATCTGAATTGGACATAATTATTAGTCAGATATTTTATGAAGTCAATTTGTATCATAACTTTTTTCAACATAAACTACTCAGTAACTTTACAGATTTTATTGAATTAGGCGTTACTTTGCGGTGGTCCACTTCAATTAACAAAAACATTACCTTGCTACTTCGATAATATAACTTTAGAGAATCTTTACTGGTTATGCGTTAAAGCATTTTCGATTTAAACTGTGCCATTTGTCCAACAAAATTACCTCAGTTTTTTATAATTTTTGTACCTACTAACAGTTTTGTAACAATATAAAATTGTAAATACAAAAATTAATAGTGCCGGTGCGTCCAAAATTTCCTTGTTGGGGACAAAAAAAAGGGGCACCAACTTTAAATTATGATGTCCTAAATCATCAATTTAGATGCTAGATTTGAAAAAGGCAAGAAACTAGTGACCTTATTTATCAAAATAAATAATTACGTGTAGGTCGTAAAAAATTAATGAATGCACCAGACTTCATTTTACACAACTACCTCGGCTATTTCTTATTCATTGTTTTAAATTAACTTATTAAGCTTCTAACACAGTCTTTATTTATGTTTCTAATTAATATTCGCGAGACGCAGTGGATTATTTAGTAAGCTTTGAAATAAACAAGGTTTAGTTGGAGGCGAGATCACCTTTAGTGAAGTCGTTCTGAAATTTGACTTTATTCAAAGTTAAATATTTCAAAACCCAAATAACAATGAGTTGAAAATAACTTAACCAAACATCCATTATCTGGAGGCACGGAAGTGCCCCCGCCAAGTCGAGCAAAACAAAGCCTCGGCCGTACAATCCTTTTCTCGGAACCATTCGGGCCATTTTCTTATAATTTTGTATTGGCTAAAGCTATCCTGATTTCTCAGAAAGAGTTAGAAGGATAACATTTAGAACTGATACGTGTTCCTCATCGTCATCATCAGCCGGAAGACGTCCACTCGTGAACAACGGCCTCTCCTTAGGACGCCACAACGAACGAAAACTCGCCACCTGCATCCACCGGTTTCCCGCTAGTTTCACGATGTCGTCTATAAACAGTGCGTGTTGCCAGTGATGGCTTATCTCTCTGAGACGTGGTCCTTGAAAAGAAGAAATAACTTTATGCAGCAGAAATATAAAAGCAATTTTGTGCAGCATTCTCTCGACAGCACGAGCATGAGAAGTGAAAATAATATTTGCCCAGGAAGGCGTACCACGGCTGACACCTAGTTATAAATAAAATTAAGTCAGCTTAAGAATGATTCAAGAGCGCCCTAACTCACTTCTTAATGAACTTAACTTCTGTTCAGTTATATTTTTCAAGCCGAGGAATTCAATTTAATTCACTGCTTAATTTGAGATTAAATTAAAAGTTTCCAAGTTTTATCTTTACAGTTTTTTGAAAGATAATTATTATGAGCGATTATTAGATTTCAGTAGGCCTAGGCGACTGGTTTTTAATAGTTTTAACGTGAATAACTCGATCACCCTTTAGGGTAAATGCACCAATGTTCGACACTTGAAGCCGACAAGCACCAGTAATCAACACTTCATTATTAATTTAAAGATAATTATGGTAACTAACACTTCGTTACTTTTAAATAAGAGTCATTGTTCATTTATTCTGTCTATTTTAAAATTACCCCAAGATAAATATTTAAGTCTATAATTTGAACAAGTTTTAGTTTTTTACCGAGTACATTTTTATTTTTTTCTCAGTATTTGTAATTTTTAAACTACTCGTCCATCCCTAATACTACTCTTATTCACTTAAAGGGTTAACTCCACTATTGTGCATGTATCTCAGTGTTTGTCAATTGTATTATATTTGATGTTTATTTTGCACAATAAACAATGCGCCATCGGCGAAAATTGCATTTACCTACTAGTGCATTACTGCTCTGTTACAGAATAAAGTAAATTATACTCTGGCACTACGGCACTTCTGGCAATACGCAGCCGGGAGCGCGGCGCCGCCATCACTTGTTCGCCGCGTTGGTGGGACTAAGAACACCTAGCTCGAAACTATCCAACGGCCAGGCCTTATACTCCGAAATTCGATTTTCGAAGTTCGTTTCGTTCCGCTCTCACTAATAGTTATTAATTTGAGAGTGAGAGGGACGGTGTGATATCAACTTCGAAAGTCGAATTTCGGAGTAGCCCTCCAGGCCGATAGTGCTACTTAATGCCTTACAGCCTTTTTCATAAAAAGTTAGAGGCTCGCTATAAGCTCGCTATAGGACCGATGCAAAAAAACATGATTCATAAACGTCAATTAGCGCTAATCAGTCCATCAAGGGTCTGTTAAGTCTTCCGAAAGTTAGCGGACCGTAGACCCTACTTTATCTCTCTGCTAACTCACAAAATGGCTGCCACGCATGTGAACAGCTGATTTTGGCAAGAGCAAAACCATACGTAAGACAGTTTTTTTTGTTTTAAGTTTTTATTCCCTCCGGGAAAGGTAAAGGAAACTAGATCCACACTCCCTAGTCTGTCGTGTTAATTCGCTGGTTTCCCGCTAATTCGCTGCCACTGCTGTCAATTTATTTTTTTTAATTCACTAAAAGACCATTTTTGGTCCATGATTTGTCAAGGTGACAACATAACGCGTCTAATCCATCCATCAGCAGCTCATTAGTTAACAGACTGCTAGCAAGCGTTTATGAATCATACTTTTTAACAACTGTCAAATAAGCTTAATCAGTCTGTTAACTAATCGACTGAGCAAACCTCAATTAAGGATTTTTTATGAATAAGGCTGTTACTATCTGAGATCAAAGATGCGGACGTGTTCGCTGATGGTTGGGGAGCAGTTATCTAAAATAATACTATTTATATCATAAGAGTTTTTAATGATTCACGGTTAAGATCACGGTTACACATTACTGCAGTCAAAAATAATGACACGCGCATATCCGCTATTGCTGAACATCTTATTGAGTCGGAAACAAATCACTGGATTGAGCTGCACAGCCCTAAGATCATTTCGACAGAACGCCACTATATACCGAGACTGGTGAGGGAAGCAGTTGAAATCCATAAACATAAAAATTTTAATCGTGAGGATGGATTTAAATTATCGAATATCTGGAATCCGGTGATTTTCTTATATAATTCTCGTCCAAAATCAATTTCGGGTGGGCGAAGTGACACTGTGAGTGTAGTGTGTTTGAATCGAGTTTCGAGTGAGAACGGTTCCAGTGGTAACGAGAGTGCACGCAGTCGACGCGCAAGAATGAAGGTAGACAGAACAGAGCTCGGTCTACCCAACAATAACATCCACCCGCAATTTCTTCAGTCTACCCGTGATCATGATGCATGCAACTGTGTCGAAATATCGGGTGCTCAATAAAGGTAATCGCGGTTCACATCCCGTTTATAATATGTATAACATGTAAGTAACAAGCTAGGTGTGTTGGTCTTAACTGTATTGTAAGGCTACCCTTGTAGGTAATTTAAATAAAAAAATAAAATAAAGAGTTTACATACGTAACGGTACTACATATATATTTTTTGTCAAAAAAAGATAACAAGATCTAGTTTGTCAACAACGTATTAATACAACAAATACAGCGTGGATTAACTGAGTAAACAATCAGCGTATGTGTTTGCAACCATCCTGTATAGTGACGTGCCGTTGTCAACCATTTCCGTGTGTTATCGATATTTTTAACACCCGACGCAAAAAGAGGGGTGTTATAAGTTCGACGTCTATGTCTTTCTCTGTGAGTACGTATGTGTGTGTGTGTGTTGTATGTCTGCCAGTAGCATCGTAACTCAATTAGAGGAAACGATTTAGATGCAGTTTTTGTTTTCATTCGAAAGCTAGTTTCCTTGCGGTAGTTCTAAACCATGTTTGGTAAAAATCGGTCCCGCATTTCGAAGAGTGTCAGCTCTTTTCCAATATGAATAGAATAGAATAGAAACACTTATTATGTATGACATTGATGTAAGGCATTTTTGGCATAGGTACCATTTAATTATTTTTCTGAAAGAGAGATTGGTATAACCATTAAAATAAAAACAAAACCAGGACATAAAATTATAGAGACAACTTCGCCTTTGTGCATGATTTTTTTTTGTGTATTAAGTAGTTGTTTCTTTATATTTTACACAATTAAGAATTTACTTACTTACTTATAAAATTTACGTGTTTGTTTTATTGTGTTGGGCACTCTTTATAGTTTTTTATGCTTTTCTGTTTTTTTTTTTATTTAATCGATATTAGATTACCCATTAGCACATCCCTAACCGCCTAATGGACTGGCACCGATTACAACTAGATTTCAATTCGTCTCGATTGTTACTCAAATAGCGGGGATACACATTGGAACTAGATGTCGGGCCATTACATTTAAAATGAGAAACGAAGGGTTTATCGGTATACAGGATGTTTTTCTGGGCTTTAGTTAATCGCTTGGCCGTTCGGAACTTTTTTAGCTGACTACAAAAAAGAAAGTCCTTAGTCACAGTATTTTTAGGGTTCCGTAGCCAAATGTCAAAAAACGGAACCCTTATAGATTCGTCATATCTGTCTGTCTGTCCGTCCGTATGTCACAGCGACGTTTCTCCGAAACTATAACAGCTATACTGTTGAAACTTGGTAAGTAGATGTATTCTGTGAACCGCATTACTGTGAAACTCATACGTGTGGTGTATCTATGGATAGGTCTTCAAAAATGATATAGAGGTTCCTAATATCACTTTTTTCTAAACTGAATAGTTTGCGCGAGAGACACTTCCAAAGTGATAAAATGTGTCCCCCCTGTAACTTCTAAAATAAGAGAATGATAAAACTAAAAAAATATATGATGTACATTACCATACAAAATTCCACCCAACATTGGTTTGAACAAGATCTAGCAAGTAGTTTTTTTTTTTTATTTAATATTTGTCTGTCTATATTTTTCAGTGGCGTAACTACAACGTCAGAGGCCCGCGGCAAATTCATCAGATGGGGCCCTTCCTCACTATAAAGAAGTGCATCTTCCCTTCTGCGCTCAAGGCCAAGCCAGTTCGGGGCCCCGTAGAGCTGGGGGCCCCTGGCATTTTGCCAGCCCTTACAGCCCTTACACCATAGTTACGCCACAGATTTTTTGTGAAGGTTTGGTCGGTATTTAAGCTTCCCTGTGAACCGATATCGATAATGATGATTGATTACATAGGTACATACATAAATAACGTCTTTATCCCTTACGGGGTAGACAGAGTCTAAGTCAAGAAGACCTAAAGGCCACGTTTAGCGTGGTTGTGGGCGTATAGGTGGAATGGAATCAATATAGTGATGGGTTGCTAGCCGCATCGCCTATAACATGATTCCTAAGATTTGCGCCCGTTCCCTCGATGATTGATCCACCTTCACGCCTACAATCATGCTAAACTGGACCTTTAGGTCTTGTATCATTTTTAGGGTTCCGTACCTCAAAAGGAAAAAACGGAACCCTTATAGGATCACTTTGTTGTCCGTCCGTCCGTCCGTCCGTCTGTCAAGACCCTTTTTCTCATGAACGCGTGGAGGTATCAAGCTGAATTCTATATCGAATTCTCAGGTCTACTACCACTTGGAGGCTGTGAAAAAATCAAACTTCTAAGCTAACGCAATCAAAATAAAAAGTCGTTTATGCCGCAAATTTTTGACACTCTCAAGGGCATCAAAACCTAAAGGGTACCCCGTGAACTCAGAATCTTGAAATTTGGTATGAAGGTAGGTCTTATAGCACAGATTAAGGAACAATTGCGAAAACCGTAAATATGTATGTATGTCTGTATATATCAGTGACCAATATAAAGTGACCCCACATTGCGTAGTACATTTTGCTGTGGAGCAGGGCTCTGCTTACACTGGTTTTTAGATATTTATAGATAGGTAATGATACGGAACTCTCGGTGCGCGAGTCCAACTCGAACTTGGCCGATTTTTCTGCTAGGTATTTCATTTTTAGACAGAGCTTAGGATCGAAGTATTTTTAATATCTGTCCTAAAATTTCATTGTTTCATTTTATTAACGTTTTTCTTTATCTACGTGGCTTCAATATCGTGTTAGAAATTCCATATCGCAATAAATGTATATTACCTCGCAAACCAAGTGATATAGCTTAGGGAAAACCATAAATCCCTATTGACACCGTTCTGTTACAAGAGATAACGAGTTTCCAATAGTCGAGTTGATTTATAATAATTTGCACTGGAAGAGGCAAATAAAGAATTAGGACACAAAGGCCTCTTAGAATTTGTTCCGGAATTTTTCAGCAGGCGGTTGGGTTGGTATCAATGAACACAAATATAATACAATAACTCTTTATTGAACACCATATAATATTATAAAAATCAAAACAGAAAAAAACCGGCCAAGTGCGAATCGGACTCGCGAACGAAGGGTTCCGTACCAGAAATACTCTGTTGTATGGAGCCCCCCTTAATTATTATTATTATTTTGTTTTTAGTATTTGTTGTTATAGCGGCAATAGAAATACACAATCCGTGAAAATTTCAACTGTCTAGCTATTACACATTACACATTAGAAACAGCGTGGTGACAGACGGACGGACGGACGGACGGACGGACAGCGAAGTCTTAGTAATAGGGTCCCGTTTTTACCCTTTAGGTACGGAACCCTAAAAAGGTGTACAGAAGTAATAAGGTAACAATAGGGGTATCGGAACAACCTGTGAATGTTTTTCAGGATTTTTCATTTTGTGCTTGACAAAATAATGTTGTCATACCTGCTGAAATATTTCAGAATAACTCTGAGAGACTTTTGCTTCTCTTCACTCGCAGATAAAAGCCCATCGAGGGTATGGGCGAACATCTTATGAATCATGTTACCTATAGGCGATACGGCTAGCAACTCATCACTATTTTGATTCCCTTTTCCATCTATCCGCCCACAGTCACTTTAGGCTCTCTACCCTTTACCGTAGGTACCTTTTGTATGAGGCCGCCCTCATGGTCCCCCCTGTCACGGGGGAAGAAATGGCGGCGGTAAGGGCCCGCCTAAAAGGGCGGAGAAAGGCCCCAGGGCCTGATGGTGTTCCTGGGCGAGTACTACACCTCGCCCTGGAGCACCTTGATGACCGCCTCCAGGCCCTCTTCACGGCCTGCCTTGAGGCTGGCCACTTCCCGGCCACCTGGAAGATGGGCCGCCTGGTCCTCCTCCGAAAGGAGAGTCGTCCGCCGGACTCTCCGTCCGGCTACAGACCGCTGGTGATGTTGGACGAGACGGGCAAGCTCCTCGAGAGAGTGGTAGCTGCCCGAATCGTCCGCCACCTAGCGGAGGTCGGGCCGGATATCTCGGTAAACCAGTTCGGGTTCAGGGTAGGGCGATCCACGATGGACGCCCTATCCTCCCTGAAGGGGTTTACCGAGGAGGCGGCGAGGGGGGGGCAGGGGGCGTTGGCAGTCTCGTTGGACATCGCTAACGCCTTCGGCTCCCTCCCCTTCGGAGTGATAGAGGAGGCGCTCCGGTACCACGGGGTGCCCCTCTACCTCCGGAGGATTGTAGGGCACTACCTGACCGATCGGGTAGTGCTCTACACGGGGAGGGGGGGAATGGTGAGGAGGAGGCGAATGGCCAGTGGAGTCCCGCAGGGGTCGGTGTTAGGACCCCTGCTCTGGAACCTGGGCTTCGACTGGGCCATTCGCGGGGAGGTGCTGCCCCGGATGGCGGTCATCTGTTACGCAGATGACACGCTGGTTGCCGTCCGGGGTACCACGTGGGAGGAGACGAGGAGGAGGGCGGAGGTGGGTGCCACCCTTATCACTCGCAGGATCGGGGCCCTCGGGTTAAGGGTGGCACTGCCCAAAACTGAGGCCCTCTGTTTTAGGGGGCCGAGGTGGCGGGTGCCGCGAGGAACGGCGTTGCAGGTGGCGGGCGAAGCCGTCGAGGTTAAGGCCCAGATCAAATATCTGGGCCTTACCCTGGACGGCAAATGGCGGTGGGAGGCCCACTTCCGGGACCTCATCCCCCGGATAGTGGGCGCGGCGGGGGCACTGAGCCGCCTCCTGCCGAATTCCGGCGGGCCAGACGCCCCGTGCAGACGCCTATACGGCAACGTCCTGCGCTCCATGGCGCTGTACGGGGCGCCCATCTGGGCGGAGAGCCTCACGCCTGCGGCGAAAGCGCTGCTCCGACAACCGCAGCGCGTAATCGCCCAGAGGGTATGCCGAGCCTACCGAACGGTGGGCTGGCAGGCAGCGGGCGCGCTGGCTGGCTCCCCTCCCTGGGAACTGGAGGCGGGGGTCCTGGCGGAGGCCCACAGGGCCAGAATCGAGAGGAGGGCCAGGGGCGAATCCCTCGCCCCTGAAGAGCTGACCCGAGCCCGGGAGCTATGGAGGGAAGGGGTCATGGAGCGCTGGGTGGATGAGCTGCGGGACGCCGAGTTCGGCACCCGCACAATCCAGGCCATCCGCCCGGTGCTCCACGAGTGGTGCGAGAGGGCCCACGGGTCCCTCACCTACCGACTCACACAGGTACTGTCCGGGCATGGTTGCTTCGGGCGGTACCTAAAACGAGTCGGTAGGGAGGAGACGGAGTCCTGCCATGAGTGCGGCGCGGCGTCGGACACGGCACAGCACACGCTGGAGCTGTGTCCCGCCTGGTCCGAGCAGCGCCGCACTCTGGTGGCGACTATCGGCGGCGACCTCTCACTTCCCGGCGTAGTGTACGCCATGGTCGGGAGTGAGGGGTCCTGGGAGGCCGTCGCCTCCTTCTGCGAGGACGTGATGTCGCAGAAGGAGGAGAGGGAGCGGGAGCGCGAGAACGACCCCCTCGCGCCCCCGCTCCGGCGCAGACGGATAGGGAGGAGGCGGCGGCAGTTTGCCGCTGCTCTTCCCTAGTGGTGCCTGCTGGCGGGGGATGGGGATCCCCTGCTAGCTAGTAGAGGCCCACGAGTCTAGGGGGGGGGCCAAGTATTCCCGGCCCCCCTCTCTTTGGCGCGGGAGCCCCGGCGTTTAGGCTGGGGCGGCCGGCGGGGTGTGCGTGGTGACACTATTATTCTCCCACGGCACCCCTCCAATGGCAGAGACGGCGGGTTTTTAGTGGGTAGGCCTCCTCCGCTTCCCCCCGCTCGGGGAGGGGGGGGGGAGGAGAGTCCCACATAACCTCCGCGCCGTCCCCACGGCGCGGTGGTATGCGTAACGCATTTTCCCGCCGCAAAAAAAAAAAAAAAAAAAAAAAAAAAAAAAAAAAAAAAAAAAAGGTACCTTTTGTATGCACTTAGCAAACCTTAAGAACCACCGCAAGGAAACTGGCTTTCAAATTTAAAATATCTAAGGTTAAAAAGTCGACGGTCAAAATATCGAACATTAAAATATCGAACGATCTAAATATCTACAGTCGAATGCTCGATATAATGTTAAAATCGAAACACAAAATATCAACCCTTAAAAACCCAACGCTTAAAATATCGAAAATTGAAATAGCGAACGATCTTAACATCTACTGCTATTATATTGACGGTTCACATTCCTACAGCTCAAATGCCGAATAATTCATATTCTCTGTAAGAAAGCGCAGGCATCATTAGGTTAGGTTAGGTTAGTATTGCGTCAAGGCGCGAAGCGCCTGAACTAGGCGGAATAGGAGCTCCGCGAAGCGGAGCTCCGTCGACTCTTTCTCGACGCTAATTCAATTTTCATGCGACTAAATGTTACGTATGACAAAGTAAAATATGTCATTAACAAAATAACTTTGAATAGCTACGAAAAAAAGTCGACGGAGCTCCGCTTCGCGGAGCTCCTATTCCGCCTAGTTCAGGCGCTTCGCGCCTTGACGCAATACTAACCTAACCTAACCTAACCTATGTTGCTCGCGCTTTCCGTGAGGGCGTTGGAGTGCATGTTCAGACATTTTTGAGCACCCTTATGTGATCAGATATATTCAATGACGACTATAGGTACCATTCGATAATATAATTTCGATATTTTGAATTTCGACTTTATGATCGTTCGACATTCTGATTTTCGATATTTAAGCATTCGATAATTGTACTATTCGATAATATATACTTTCGACATTATGAATTTCGACTTTATGATCGTTCGACATTCTGATTTTCGATAATGTAGCTGTCGATATTCAGGTTTTCGAAATTTAAGCATTCGATAATTGTACCATTCGATAATATATACTTTCGACATTTTGAATTTCGACTTTATGATCGTTCGACATTCTGATTTTCGATATTTAAGCATTCGATAATTGTACTATTCGATAATATATACTTTCGACATTATGAATTTCGACTTTATGATCGTTCGACATTCTGATTTTCGATAATGTAGCTGTCGATATTCAGGTTTTCGAAATTTAAGCATTCGATAATTGTACCATTCGATAATATATACTTTCGACATTTTGAATTTCGACCTTATGATCGTTCGACATTCTGATTTTCGATATTTTGACCGTCGACTTTTTAATTTTAGATATTTTAACTTTCGATATTTAAATACGTGCCCTTTCAAATGAAAAAAACCATATCGAAATCGGGCCACACACACACACAGAGACAATGAAGTCAAACTTTTTTTGGTTTTCATTATTTTTTGTTTTACCCTTAATTTTGCAACGTATACTATAATTATACAAGTTCTAAGAATACCTTTTTGTATTTTTTTTACACTAAAGTTTTTGGACTAAAATTACGGTGAGGCTTGAATCGTGTTTTTTTTTTATTTATGTGAATTTAAGGGCTTAGGAAGTAAGAAAATATATCAAACTCTGCAACCATTTCAAATTTTCGTCTACGACCCACCGGGGACTTACTGCGGAGTAGAAATGCAAATGTCATACTCCTTATTGCATTCAGTTGCAGCAATTCATAATACTGTCACGATGCATCTTAGATCGGGTCACGTATTTGGCGTCTTGTGATCTAGAATCTAGAATAGCGTTGCGGAATACAATGTTGTCAAGATCGTGTCATATTTTAACTTTGAAAACTCGAATGACGTGGTGGATTTGTTGTACTGCAAGTATTTTTATGAGAGCAATTTATTATACCCATGTACAATAAATTGTTCCCATAAAAATACATGCAGTGCAGTCACTTAGATAAAATTGTTCCAGATTATTTCAGCAGGTTGGGTAAGGATGTGTTAGTTTCACTTTATAATTTAACTATATCGTTATATTTAGTAGTACTTATAGCAGATATTTTCTTTCATGACTGTACCTATGTATTTTATTCATTGAATATATTTGTAAAATTTTAAAGTAACTCTATTTCGGTTACTGGCAATTGCTCCTAAAATAACATAAAACTTCATTTAATTTAGAATGAGAAACCACAACAACATTATATTGCGGCACGTGAACTGTTTACAATTTGTACTAGAGTAACAAGTAACGACACGAAAATAATGTTACATTAAAACGGTTCTCCATCGTTTGCCCGAATTTCATATACCATAAATGTATTGTTTGCCATAATGATCATTTGCCATAACCCTTTTTTCTCTATATTTGTTAATTATTCAGGATTGTTATGAAACAAACCTAACCTAACCTATAGAGTTCTACAGGATTGCCATTACAATGCTCCTGAAAAAAATACGGTTTCAGAGAAAAAAAGGGTTATGTCAAATGATCATTATGGCAAACATTACTTTATGGCATATGAAATTCGGGCAAAAGAGAGGTTCCGCATTAAAACAATTTTATTTTGCGGCTCCCAGACTATTGCAATGTACTATTTGCTAGGTTAGAAATAGTTGACCAGACGCAATATAAAGTATAATTGTGGTTTCTCATTCTAAAGTAAATGAAGAATAATAAGTTCATGTTTGTACAAGTACTTTACCTATTTAGTGAATGTTTGTCAATAGCTTTAGTTTTTAATGTATATTGAATAAACTATTTACTTATAGTGTTTCCATACAATTTAACACATCCAGCGTTACAACCTTTAATTCCACAAATCAGTAAACTTTGATTGAAAGATGTTGCTCCAATGCTCTTACGCATTAAGGTCGAATTTAATGTTCACATCAATATTAAGATAACTGAGAACATCAATTCATCCTTTTAACCTAACCTAACCTAATTTATACCTGTAACAATGCTTACTACACTAAGATATTATATTATGTAGACCGACCACTTTTTTAATCGAGTGCTCGTCCTTTTGTAAGGCGATGAGTTTTAGTGGACACATAGGTAGATTCCCTACACATTTTTTAACATTACGAAGTATTTAGGTTCCTATACCATGTAGCTGCAGATCTTGCAGAAAAAATCAAGATTCTTATTTCCTAGTTATACCTATTAATCCAAACCTAATGATGAATGACAAATGATTCTATTCAATAATAATTAAGTAATATTATTAAGTACATTAAATTTGTTTCATACCATATATGGTGTGTTTTTATTTTAAAATCTATATAAAATATACCGAAATTTGAGTATGTGGGAAAGAAGACCTGATAGAATATTTTATTATGGGAATCGTCCATTTGATCGAAGCTGATGTTAAATATTTGATTGAATGAAATTTTAAACGTGCCAGAACATTCATCCAACACAATATCTAACTAATATTATAAATGCGAAAGTATGGATGGATGGATGGATGGATGTTTGTTTGTTACTCAATCACGCCAGAACGGCCCAACGGATCTGGATGAAATTCGGCACATAGATAGAGAAAAGTCTGGAATAGCACATAGGCTACTTTTTATCCCGGAAAATTGCGTAGTTCCCGTGGGATAGCGATGAACGAATTCTTTGTAGACGAATTCGCTGGCAACAGCTAGTTCTTTTATATAATTACGGTTGTTCCCTTGTTTCGTTTAAAGTTTTAAGCATACGATTATTAGTAGTCTAGTTTTTACTAACTTACATATAACATAAAAAACTTCAAGCTTCTACATTTTAAGATTTTAAACTATGGTATACAACATCGGATTGACATACTTTAAATGTTGGAACGATCTAAACATTTGTAGTGGGACCTTAGTTTACTAAGGTTTGCTACCAACATCTTACTTGTCAGTACCACCGCAAACTAGCAGAGATTGTGTTGTTGTGTTGCGGCGTGGAGAGTCGGCCAGACGATATAACAACTGGCACATATGAGTACTTTATCTTTGCACTCTACCACAAATTCAAGTGCCTACCAAAGGTTATTCTTTTGTACAGTATTTATTTTACTATTTTGTTTAACAGAAAATATCACATTTCATTTTATGCTTCGATATTTTTTGGTCAACAGTCCTTTTATGTTAATATTTACCACAGAAATTAACCATCATCGGGAGTCTGAAAATTCTCAGAAATTTCATCTAAATAGGCTTTACCCGGCGCCCTGAAATTGAAACTCTCTCATAATAATTACTTGTTTGTAGATTAAACAATAAATTGTAGTTTGTATTTTATTATACTGCCTTCTGTTTACTTAAAGATTATGGTGAAAACTATTAAATATAAACAGAGCGAATATTATTTAGAAACTAAATGGTACCTGATGTATCTGACGTCGATTGTCCACTACTTTTATTTCTTTTTTTAAAGGAAACTTACAGGGGTTTTTCTGACTAATTAACCTGACGAGTTTGTAAAATATAATAATAAATTTGGTACACCTAATGTAGGACGGATGACAATGTAAGTACAGTTAACAAAATGTACAGTCAGCAAATAAGGTTGTATCTAAAATGTTTTTTTTATGTTATTTCCCACTAAGCCAGTGTCAAAGCATTGTTGCGACTCCCCCGCCTATCAAGGCTCGCTCATGGCTCCGCACACTGCTGCTGCTGGGCCAATATAATTCAAGCGTTTCGACCGCTCGTTTCATGCGTCATTGTCGTCCCACAATTGGGATTGTTCATTTTTTAACAACATACCCTGATTTAAAAACCATTTCGAAGTATGGGGCTTGCGAACTGTTTTATCTTACTGGCGTTCAAAAATACTCAAGGATTACGGATATTTTGCAAAAAAAAAATTGACGTTTATTCGACCTTATCGAGCGGCTGTTGGTAGTTCGAAAAAATAAATCGGCAAATAATAAGATATAGTTTGTCTATGCGATTTATTATGTCAACTAGAGTCATCAGTAGACACCCAATGTCAGTAAAGTAAAAATATTGTTTTGATGAAAACTTAAAATTCTCGGTCGATTTAAAACGAAATAATGGAAATTACAGAAAATCCTTCGTTCCAACCTGAAATAATGACTCTAAAAACAGCTCCAAAACAATACAATAACAATAGTTCGCACGGATCCGAGAAAATTTAAGAGAAAAGTGGTGTCGCGAAGTAAATGTTGAATACTTCAAAGTTTATAAGTACCTACACAATATTGTTGCGAGGATCATTTCGATGTAAGTAGGTACCAAAACACAATGCCACATTCTTCCACATTCATAAATTTTCAACTCATTATAACCATGATCAGGATTTAACGCAACATACAATAAGCTTGTAGGTAAACCAAAGGTAAACAGTATATTTGACATTGAGATGACAGTCACAACAGTTATGACAACTATTTTTTTTTAATTGCCAAAGGATTGTGGGAAAATTGCCTATTTCAGCCGGCCGTATATAATTTACGAAAAGTCGTATCTGATTTTTTTTAAGCAATTATATTAATTAAATTAAGCCATGAAATGACAAAATATTCAAATTAGTTTCTTAAAGTGCTCCATATTTTCTAAAAAAAATAGAAAAAGGGGGTTTAAAAAAAATGAACAATCTCAATTATTATCCTAACAGAAGGACGAGCCGCAACAACTTTGGATAAGCTAAATGCAGCATTGATACCGTGTTTCGCTGTCATAAAAAGTTAAGTCTCAGCATCATCTCTTTTAATGGTATATGCTCAGACGATAATGACGGAAAAAAAACGCCGAAAAATTCGCCCTGCTATCTTGAGCTATTAGAACTAGGTACATACAGGTTTGTCTTGCTGTCTCACTTACTCCTGTGGGGTTGATAAGTGAATTGGCCGATGGTACCCGAAAACTGAATGTCGTTCTAGCCGCGTCAACACTAGGGTTTTGGTTACTGCGACGTGCAGAAGTTGCGGTTACAGCTCGCAGATGAATACATTCGAGCGCATAAATATGTATGTTATCAAAATGTCAAAAACACTTTTATGACACAGACAATAAGGCCGATGTCACATATATTTGACATGATTGCTGTATCGATATTTATGATCTGAACTGTTATGTAATCGTCTTTAAAGTAGTGTTGTCGCTCCATAGTTCAATATCGATGGTATTCCGATAGAGTATTACAATGATGATAGTATCGATAGTATTGCTTTAAAAAACTGATCAATACTATCGTTACTATAGTTAGTATCGATAATACCTGTCGATATTATGGCATTTTTCGGCAAAACTACACTGACGAGCAAAAATAAAGTGTCACTTTTTATACAGTGTTCTATGGGAATTGACCCGTTTTTTTTGCTCCTCAGTATATTTTAAAACCGTCAGTTTTTCCGACAGCCGCAGTGTACACTAACACCAAGATTAACTTCTTGCTTGTACTCCGCTGTATTCGCGAGAATTTCCAAGAAACAGCCAACGTCTTTGTCAATTCTACGTCTTGATGCAAAAGGCTTTGACGTTTTTATGGAGGATAAACGGGAAATTAATTTTCTGCCGCTCAATAGCAGAGCTGAATTAAAGATGGCGTTCGGTGAAGGGGTATTGAAAACATTGGTGTTTTATAAGACTAATTTTTCATTTTTTATACTGATTTACAAATAACCTAATCATAATTATACGAACGGATAACTAACGTATAAATGTTCGACATGTTTCGGGCTAATCCGTAGTCCTTTCTCATGGAGCGCTCGCCCCGGCAGCGGAACGAACACTGCGCGCCAACGCTCTACTCGCGCGGCTACTAGACGCAGCTGACAGCGGCGCACAACTACCCTCGTTTTCATCGTCATTTAACCTAACCACTTGACACCTACAAATAATCTAACCTAAAAAAAATATTTTATATACAAGCTTGCGTAGCTCCCACGGGATAGCGATAAACAAATTCTGTGGAAACGGAGCACCTAACAGGAATATCTTCTCACACTTCGTCTAAGTTAGCTTTCATAAACTTTAGTTAGTAGTAACGTTAGTTTTCATAAACTGCCATAGAAATGTGTTACATTTTTATCAAGCCCCATTTTGTCCAGTCTGAATTGCAGAGGCAATAAATATATTTTAACGTGTATCATATAAAGATCGTATCTGGGTTGTGAATTGTGTCCTTCCGACGTCTCTCTCCGATATAGTTTCTAAAGAATGTTACGTAACGTAAAGATGGACGCCTCGAAATTAACCAGGAAATGTATTTTGTCATTTAGAAAGAAAGAAAGAAAGAAAACATTTATTGACACAAAACGACACATAAAAAATAAAAATAAAAAACAAAAAAGAACATTTCAAAAAATAGGTAATGTGCCGCAAGTGCCAAAAGGGCCACACTCAGCATGTTGCTGCGGCAGGCCGCAGCGCTGATTTTCACTGTGACCCTTTTGCCTAAAACTAAACCTAAAACTAAAAATGGCGACAACGACACGAACGTCAGAGACAGTGGGGACATTTATGGGGTAGTTACATAGCAGAAAAGACGATTGTTCCACTATAAAGTACCTAGTTTAAAATAAATACAAAGTCGAAACGCATTTTGTGACGCAAAACTTTTACTAAGTAAGCATGCTTTTACTGTTTGAAATTTTATCGCAAATGCGTTCGAAGCGAATTTTGCGATCGAAAATTAAATTTACGCGAAGCGATTTAATCGCTCTCTTTTGAGCAAAATATGGCTTTGGATTAAACAATATGTCAAATTATTCTAGAAAAATTAGCAGAACCTCCATGGGTAGTGGCGGACACGTTCAACGCTTTTTTAATTCAAAAACCTTTAATAACGACCAAAATTGTTTAATAGCGTTGTTGCCCAGAGTGCATAGGCTCAAATGAGAACATTATTCAACTCGCACTCCATGAAACTTTAACTGAAAACTAAGCAACTCGTTCGTTTTTTATCACGCTTCTCACGCAAGTCATCGTCTAAAACATCTCCGTATTTATCATCGCGCCAAATAAATTTGTTTTTTCTTGTCCCCTCTTTATAGCCGACAATCTCAACTAAGTATCCATTACGCCCTATATCTCTATAATCTACCAAAATCGTCCGGTCGTGCGACATCAATTTTTTTCGCCCGACTTTTTTCGACGGTGTTACGTTACGGCCATTTGTCACTGCGACATTATCGTTTGTCTCTGCTTTTAGAATAGGACACCTTGACGTTGGTGGGCGTTGGTCGCTTGTTAAAGTTTGATAATAATAATCCATAATGTCAGTTAGTTTTAGACGGTAGTTAGGTATTAGGATTATTTAATTTACTTTTAGAGCTTAAACACACACGGCGGCTTAAAATAAGTACACAGCAACCAATTTATCTTACTGCCTAGACTAAATTAAATCTACGCGAGTGTTAAAGTAGTTAATGAATGCCTGAATTATTTAATGAGTAATAAAGTGATGAAACATCATGTAGACTAATTTTATGGTCACCCTACATTTCTTAAGGTGCATAGGTCAGTTAAAACAAAGAACGTTAGTAGGCATAGGGTGACAATAGTTTCGGTTTAAAATTAGGTATATCCTAAATAAAAAGAGAATTCTTAATACCATGTTTGTTTTAAGAACTTCTAATTAAAATGTAATTGCCATAGATTAACCAGTAAGAAAAAATTGTTCCTGTACTTATACTAATTAAAAGTCACCGTGTTAAATTAATAAAGATGTTCCTGATTGAAAACTGTTTTTATAATCTGAACGAATATCTTCGAAATTGTCTACATCATCTACGAGAAAAACAACATTATCAAGAATCGCTTCATCTTCAGCAGCAAAATAGCACAGGCCTCCCCGCATTATGAGAGAGCTTGGGCTATTCCTTCCGTTTTTTCGTCTTGGCTGGTGCACTACCACGCCCCCAGATATATAATATAATTATGTATGTTAATTAAAGCTACTGATTGCTATTTAACTCCTAGCTATTACAACGGATTCCATAGACTAGTATAATACCACAGTTCAATAGATTAATTATTGCACCGTCAGATCATCAACGTAACAATAGATATCTATTACGTCGATCAAAGGCAGTCTGTTATTAGTCTAGTGCATACGCCGAGTCACGTTTCTGGGAACAGTCTAGACTATCTCACAGATAATGTGGAAGATAATCTAGATAGTGACAATCAAGATCCTGAAACAGATCTAGGAGATATAATTAAACGAAACCGCTTTCCTGTGCTACCCTGTATTATCGTAGTTATAAGCGTAGCAACTTTTATTATAAGAAAACGGGACTTAATCACGTAAATAAAATGTATTTTTGTAAATACCTCGACGTTTCGGACGCGTCTTTGCATCTATGGTCTCGAGAGGACTGAAGAGGTGGGTATCAACATCTTCTAGCTGCACGGGTTTTCCTAACTACCCGCACTTGGTCTTTATTATTAGTTTCTTCACTAGGGCTGCCACTACAGACCTCAGTCCTCTCTAGACCATGGATGCGCGTCCGAAACTTCGAGGTACCGTAAAACCCCGTCTATTCGCCTAGTATACCTATCTTCGCCTATTTTCATAAAAGTTGAAATTCTCGCCTAGTTTTTGGGCCAGGTTCCACACAAAACTGCTAAATAGAAAGTGTTTTTTATGCTGGATTCTATTCTCGCATTAATTGTGGCTAATTTAACGCCGCTTACGATCAGTCCCGTTTTCTTACGAAAATCGCGAAAGTTTGAATCGATTCGTAGCATCTTTTGTTGGTACCTACTATCAAATGAATCAATAATTTTACTTCAACATAACCCTAACTCCAGCGCAGTCGGGTAAAAATAGGTAAAGCGGTCACTCAAGTCCTAAAAACAACCAACAATTCAAATTTACCCGAAAATCTCCAGTATATTAAAACAACACACTCGTGTTTATAAACGAGTGGTTTCACTACATCAGTGCCTCAACACTTAAGTTCTACAAGTCATACCTCACACCTTCTGAATTGTACCCTGTTCTCTTCGCCTAAGCGTTGAATGTTGTTTAACGTGAAAAGCAAATCATAGAACCTTGTATCAGTGTGCGCAAATCGCCGCCGACTCATTCCGGCTCCACTCGCTTGGCTATTTCTCATTTTGCGTAATGTGTAATTTTTCGAGTGCCTTTACTACCCCTGTCCATTACAGTTAGAAGCTATGCTATCTCAGTTTTAACAGAACAATACGCTCCGGAGCGTTTCTATTTCTAAATACGCTAGCGCTACGGTGTTGCCGACTGTCAAACTGTAATGATAAGTCACATTGCTATGAATAACATTACCTGTGTACAGATGTCCCTTTCCCGGCGTATTATCTCGGAAATTTTAATGTCCATAATTTGTATGGTAGGTAATTGTCATGCTACTTCAGTCAGACTCCTAGACACGGCGGCATCATTCGGAAGTAATCGTGTATTCACGATGGGAAAGGTTTTAGCACGACCTCTGTAGCTAGAAAAGTGACAATACGCTTCGAAGCGTTTGTGGTTTGGTTACTTCGATTTCTACGTACGCTAGCGTTTTGGCGTTGTCGACTTTCAAACTGTACCTTTATTTTTTTATTTTTTTTTATTTTTTTTATGTGAATAGGAAGGCAAACGAGCAAGTGGGTCACCTGATGGTAAGCGATCACCACTGCCCATAAACACCCACAACCCCGGAGGGATTGCAGATGCGTTGCCAACCTAGAGGACTTGGATGAAATGCCTCTTGTGCCCGTAATTTCCCCGGCTGTCTTACTCTCCACACCGGAACACAGCAGTGCAAGCACTGCTGCTTAGCGGCAGGATTAGCGAGTAAGATGGTGGTAGCGATCCGGACGGACCTTGCACAAGGCCCTACCACCCGCGAACATTGTTCGTACAATATGACTGTACAGCTAATAACATCATACCCTGTGGTAAAATCTGGAATTGGAACGTGACGTATGCTCAAGAGGGAAGGCGTGTAGTTTTTAGTGGGTAGTCTTACCTTGAGAGAGCCCTACGTAGGTACCTCTCCACGTAGGTCCAAGTAGGTCTCGTTGTCGTATTCACAATATAGTATAAAAATAAATGACGCGTTTTATTGTACTTGTTGCAAAATTTTGTATTATTAGGCCACTCTTTGATGGCATCTGGTTTTGTCATATTCATATTCATATTCATTTATTGATTTGTAGCTTACTATTAACTTACGCAATGGTGTGTCGCCTTAATTCACAATTTGTGTTCTACCAAAATTAAATAACACAGACGCTCTATTTTGCGCAATATGAGTCAGCGTCTCGGAAGGTTTAACGCGAGAAATTAAATTTTTCGTCGCGAGAGTATGTTTGTCTCTCACGCCGAACATCTCTTGAACATTAGGTAAATACATTTTCCGATAATGCTGCCCAAGAATAACACGGAGCACTAGTGGTTCTCAATTAGTCTGTCCCTCAATTAATTAAAACAATAAGAATATAAATCCCTATTTTGTCATCGTCATCTGGTCACCCTACTCGGCTCAATCCACGTGACTTGTTTTCATTTTAACCGCAGATTTACCCTCTTATTCATAAACGCTTTATAGGATTCTACTAACATAGCGATCGTTTGTCTTTATCTGTGAAAGGTAAATGTCAATGTGACAGATAAGGACAAACGATCGCTAAGTTAGTAGAAGCCTATACATCGTTTATGAGTAAGGGGGTTAAACTCTATTTATTTAATTTTCAATCAGAACAGATAATGTTATGACGACGTGTGAGTTTCCAGCTAGTAGTATGAAGAAGGTTTAATTAATTAATAAAGTCGACATTACAATTAAACTTAAAAAGACATACAGACCACGTTTAGCATGATTGTGGGCGTATAGGTGGAAAGGGGAATCAGAATAGTGATGGGTTGCTAGCATCGCCTATAACAATTCTTCGTCTGCAAAGAATTCGTTTATCGCTATCCCGTGGGAAAAAAATAATAACAAAAAAGTAGCCTGTGTGCTATTCTAGACTTTTTTTCGATCTTTGTGCCGAATTTAATACAGATTCGTTGGGCCGTTCTAGCGTGATTGAGTAACAAACAAACATCCATCCATCCATACTTTCGCATTTATAATATTAGTTAGATCGGTAATTTTGTATGGGGACGGGACCAAATTTTGTGCCGCTAAGTAATGTTCTCTATTTCACTATTTTAGTCTCTTTGAAGTTAGTTAGAATATGGAATTAAACATTGCGACATTCACATCTAAATTCTTCTCCAATCTTAGTTAACTTAGGAAACTTGTCGCCAATGCCTCGATCTCGGTATCCAAGTGTCGTTTGAAACCCAACTTTAAGGTATTGAATACAAAGACACATTCGCTCTGACATTGCACGATTTGCACGTAAAGTTCATTGACACCGTATCTGACGCGAACAGCTGCGTTTGAAATTCAAATGCTGAAAGTCCGATTCAGTTTTCTGTAATTGCATGGAAAATATCATTCTGAGGTTAACTTGGGAAAGGTTGAGATAATAATGAGTGAAAAGTGCCTGTCTGCCGTTCATGACAATATACTAGCTGACCTGGCCCCTATTTCACAAACGTGACAATTGTCGATGACAAGTGACAATTCTGTTTACATTAGTAACTCGACAAGTATCTACGCCGGTTGGTTTCGTATTGACAACGCGTTGCATTTCAAAGTGTCACTTGTTAGAATCCTACGTTATCCCTGAATATAAGCTACATCTGATTGTACGCGGACGGAGTCGCGGCCAACAACTAGTGTCATTATAATTATGTAGTTTTTAATTAATGCAAGATGATTGGACCTCGTATAAGTTGCGTCCGGATCGCTCATGATGATTCTACCTTATTTTATGTCTATGATGATGGTGATGATGATGAGCTATTTCTGAGAGCTTAAGCAGGGCTAGTCCGAAATTAAAAAAGCGACGGGTAGCACTCCGGGAGTGCCGGCAGAAGTGAAAACAGCAGCTTAGAGATTTTAATGTTGTAATTTCTATGACGCTCAAAGACGGGCACCGTACTGGCCGCTTACAAATAAACGTACATATTAACTAAATTGACAGACCTCTAACAATGTGCTGATACCCTAGTACTTTTGCTCCGCGACACAACAAAAAAAAACACTTCAAAAATCGAACGCGATTCATTCGTATTTCAAAATAAGCTCTTAGAGGATCTGATAACCTGGTACTAAAACTCTCCCTCCGTCTTACGACTGATGCGAGTTTATCATTTTTTACAGTATTCAACCCCGTAAAGAAGTTTTCACTTCAAAAATCGAAGTTCGTATCGTCCGGTTCCTCCCACTTTCATATTAATGACCTTATAAGTAAGCAGAAGGGTACAAAAAGAACTTCAAATTTCCGAATTTGCTCATAATTTTACCGAAACATGGCGTTGCTCAATTTTATCTAACAAAATTAAATTAGCATCTCCAAAGGCAATAGAAATAATATTAACATTTTCTTGAAGGTTATAAAATTATTTTGATAGAAAACTGTACTTATAATAATGTTTATTCAGACAACAAAGATCCAGTTATTGTTAGTAATAACTTATGACTATGTTAGTATTTATATTTGACAAGAGACATTGTATTTTTAATTAATGTTGTATCATGGAACATGTATGTAGGTAACTAACATACACCCACACACACACACACACACACACACACAAACTTTCTCCTTTATAATATTAAGTGTGGTGAGATTATAGTGCCGATATCTATATATATCCCTCACGAGCTTTACGCATAACTTTCGTGAATTTTATCCTTACACTTTTCACTACACACAAGGTGAGATGAAACAAATAAAGTGCCTCCATATTTCACAGGAGTTCATTATACTAGGGTGTCATTTTCGGTAAGTGAATTTGTGAAATTTATTTAAAAAATGTTGCTGAAGTGAAGACAAGTGCCACTCTGAAATAGTCGAGGGTTCTGCTGGTACCGTCGACGTCAAAGATATCTTTACACTTTAGTGCCTTGTCGCTCCAAACTTCATTTATGAAACTTCGAACATGAAGTTACAATGACAAGTCAATAAAGTGTAAAGATATCATTGACGTTGACCGTACTACCAAAGCCTGAGTATAAACTGACCAAGTAAGAGTCATTATGATAGGCAAAGTCGCTGGCAAAAGACACGTAGGCCGACGAAAGAAGTCTTGGCTGAGGAATCTTCGGGAGTGGACGGGCATCGCGAGTGCTGCCCATCCATTTCGCCTCGCGAGAGACAGGGAGAAGTATTCAGAACTGACTGCCAACCTTCGCTAGTCGGAGAGGCATCTAAAGAAGAAGAAGAAGTGAGTCGGACTCGCGCACAGAAGGTTCTATGCGTACTCAACTACAGATACTTAACAGACCTAATATAGATTAAGTAGACAATATAATGATTTGTATTGAAATCGTAGTACCGACAACTGGGGGCTTACCATGACGTCTTAATGCGATTCAATTTTAATTCAGTTTAGGTTCGCTCGCTGTCAGATCCATACCAAAAACGATAGCTAAAACGTTAGCTGAGTCGGAATTGAATCGCATTAGACGTCGTGGTAAAGGCCAAGGGGCTATACCATGACGTCGTAATGCGTTTCAGTTTAGGTTCGCTCGCTGTCAGATTCATACTAAAAGTGACAGCAAAAACTTGAACTGCGTCGGAATTAGGACGTGGGGTGCGTGTCGGGTTACATCCACGTGTGGTCAGGAGCTGCTGTTCGTTTCTGGATCCGTCCGGGGGGAAGAGCAGTGCTTGGTCCGGTGCACCCTGGGCAACGGCTAATAATTTCCTGGCAGTATCTGAGGGATATCATTGACCGTTGGCTAAGAGCCCGACAGGGGGGGAGGGGGGTCTTTGACCATTACCGTACAACGTTGCCGACATTTTGTTGATTTTGTCACAAGATTGTGGTGTATGTCTAGCTAGATAGATTAATATATAAGTTGTGTATTCATTTGTATGTTTAGTCTTTAAGCTACTCTCATTGAATAAACACGTATCTACTCAATATGTAGTGTTTCAATACCTCGAACCGTACATGGCGATCCTGCCAGTCGTCGCGCGCCGCGAGTGTTCCTTTTACGGCGGAATGTGAACTATAAACAATATCAGTATGTGCCAAACGGACAATGTGAAGTTGAGGGAATTGGAGGACATTTTAATGAAAATAACTACAGATTTTTTCTGGGGGGTCCTCGCTGTGATAATATTGGCCGTTTTATATAAACTTTGTTCTCGTGCTAGCTGCAAGTAAAAAAAAAAAAAAAAAACCTCAAAATGGGATCTTCATCTTCTACAGAAAAAGACGAAGTTATAATTGCGCAGACAGCAGCAGGAGGAAATAACAGTGCACAATTGGACCAGCTGAAGTTTCATTTGTCCACGACAAATATAATACTGGCCATTATATTGTTGGTAGTGCTATTGGTGTTGCTGTATGGTATTTATAAAAATTATCATTCTTGCCACAAGAAGATGATCCAGCGGGAGTTGAACCATCACGCCATTTTTAGGAGATCCGGAAGGGCGGATAGACGGGCACCAGAGGTCGTATGAGGACAGCGAGCAACGCGACGCTAGTGAGGTACAGGTGAACAACAATGAAACTGAAGTGAGTGAGTGATTGTGCTATTTTTTTTTATAGTGTACTTCTTTCAATACGTAATTGAAATAATTATCTTAAAAGTATTAACCAACCAACTTGCTTAATAGAAACAGTATGTAATGGTTGAACAACTTAATACGGTATACGAAAACATAAAGCGCTTGCAGGAGAATGCTTTTAAGTTAGCAAGGGATAAACGCACTGTACCGACTTTAGAGAGATATTTGAGCAATGCCACCGGGATATTTAATGAGTATCTAACTTGTTCTGATATATTAGATAAGCAAATAGCCGATGATAAAATTAAGGGCAGTGATATACTTCTCATTAAGGAAATTTGTATTAGAATAGAAAATATATACCATAAAATAGAGAACTTTTGTAATAAAAGAGATATTGAAAGTCAAAACACCATGGAGAAGGAGAAGTTTAATTTAAAAACGGCTGTGTCTTTGTTACCCATAATGACCGGGGATGAAGACAGCGTTAAGAAATTAATCGACGCTATAGAGCTATATAGCGAGATGATAAATACGGAAGGTCAGCCACTTCTAATAAAATTTATCCTAAAAACTCGCGTATCAGAGAACGCAAAGTTACGTTTAGCTATGTCATATACTTCTTGCACCGAGCTTGTTGCTGACATGAAAAAGCATTTAATGACGACAAAGTCACCCACCGCAATTCATTCGCAACTCATTCGGGAAAGTCAGGGCACCAGTACCATAGAAGAATATGGTAAGCGGTTAGAGGCGTTATTTGTGGATTTAACGATATCCCAGGCCGAAGGCAAAAACAGCGTTTATAGCGTTCTCAAACCTATCAACGAGAAACTAGCCATTAAATGTTTCACCGACGGCCTGAGATCTCGTGATTTGAGCGTTATATTAAGTGCAAGGAATTATCCAACTTTGAAGGACACAATACGAGCTGCCAAGGACGAGGAGATGTCTAATACACGTTCACAGACTCAACAGGAATCAATATTCGCGGGTCATCGATTTGCAGGTAATTTAAATTATAACACCCGCTCATTTCTAGGTCGAGGCAGGGGAAATTCACAGACCCATCGTGGTAGGGGACAAACCTACTCACTTGAAACTCGAAACGGTTCGAGACAGACAAATAGTAGCGCCAACCGGGGACATGACAACTATCGGGGACGTACGTACCAAAATAGATACTACGTTCGTAATGCATATCGTGGTTATTCTAACCGACCCGTTATGAATTATATGGAGAACAACGATTCACCAAATCCAGAGGTCGCAAATGTGACTACCTCGCAAAATGCCTCAGAATTTTTTCGTCCATAACTGTATATTTTCCTGTGACAACAGTAATCACATTGAATTACCACTTAGTAACAAAACTTATAAATGGCTCGTAGATACAGGCGCAACGATATCGGCAGTGAAATATGAAACAATTAGTCAACTCGGCATTCCGATCACCCAAAGTAGGATCCGTATAAAAGGTATCGGCGGCCACCTCGACACCGAAGGCTATGTTTACCTAAACTTTGCTCTACATGGTCAGGAATTTGTACACAAGTTCTATATACTAAGAAATCTGGCATGTTTAACTGACGGAATAATTGGTCAAGATTTTCTTCAGAAATTTAATTGCACTTTAAACTTTGAATGCAACACTTTTTCACTAACGAATACCAAGTCACGTAAAAGGTTAACATTGCCCTTAAACATAGGAAAAGCTAGTAATATGAAATATTTATCGGTACCACCACGTTGCGAAAAAATTTTCTATGTCACAACGCAGTTAAATGAGGAATGTATAATAGGTTCGAAAGAGCTTTGCAAGGGAGTGTTTTTAGCAGGAGGCATTAGTAAACCAGTGAACGGAAAAATACCAATTCAAATATTAAACACACGAGAGGACAGTGTGTCTCTGAGTTATTTTAGTCCGGATACTGAGAATTTGAATGACTACTACGTATGCAAGTATGAAAGAAATGATAGCATTGATAGTGACCGCGTTCGGAAAATGTTTTCGCTGTTGAATTTAACCCATTTAAATAAAGAGGAAAGGCAATCAATTCAGAATATTTGTGCGAAATTCTCAGACATTTTCCATTTACCAGACGACAAATTAACTATTTCAGACATTTATGAACCAAGTATAACATTGAAACCTGATGCCTCTCCTGTTTATGTAAAACCCTACCGGTTACCACGAACCCATAGAAATGAGATAGATAAGAAAATAAAAGAAATGTTGACAGAAAATATTATCGAACCATCGTCTAGCGAATGGTCTAGCCCAGTTTTGCTAGTACCTAAAAAATCTAATGACGAGTCAAAAAAAATGGCGATTAGTTATTGATTTTAGAAAATTAAACGACCGAATTTTGGATGATAAATTTCCCCTCCCCAATATAACGGATATTTTAGACTCGCTCTCTGGAGCAATGTATTTCACCCACCTTGACCTTAACCAGGGATATTATCAGTTAAATTTAGAACCCAATAGCAGGAAGTTTACTGCATTTACAACACACTCGGGTCATTACCAACTAACTAGGTTACCAATGGGTTTGAAAACCAGCCCAAGTTGTTTTTCTAGAGCAATGACAATTGCAATGGCAGGCCTAAATCACGAAAAGTGTCTCGTGTATTTAGATGATTTAATTTGTTATGGCCGAAATTTGGAAACACACAACAAAAATCTTTTGCAAATTTTTTCAAGACTTAGACACGTGAACCTTAAATTAAATCCGAATAAATGCACATTTTTAAAGAAAGAAATTCTATATTTAGGTCACATTGTATCTGCGGAAGGAATTAAACCAGATCCAGAAAAAACAAAAGCCATTGAAGTTTATGCAACTCCACAAAACGCAGACGAGGTTCGCAGATTCGTGGCATTCGCAAATTATTACCGAAAATTCATCCCATCGTTTGCAAACATAACTTTACCATTAAACAAATTATGTCGCAAAAATTCTAAATTTAATTGGACAGCAGAGTGCGACAGTGCTTTTAAAGCAGTTAAGAAATTATTAGTATCCCCACCCATTCTTCAATACCCAAACTTTAACGATAATAATACTTTTATTTTAACAACCGATGCCAGCGGCCATTCAATAGGCGCAATTTTGAGTAATGGAGACCACAGACCAATAGCTTACACGAGCCGTACTCTCAATAAAGCCGAAGTCAATTATCCCACAGTGGAAAAAGAACTTTTAGCCATAGTATGGGCAATCAAATATTTCAGACCATACCTTTACGGGAAAAAGTTTAAAATAGAAACAGATCATAAACCTCTCATTTATCTTTTTAATATGTCAAATCCGTCAAGCCGATTAATGAAATTCAGACTTTTGTTAGAAGAGTATGATTTTGATGTGGAATATGTAAAAGGAGCGGATAATGTAGCCGCTGACGCATTGTCTCGCATGCGTGTAAGTAGTAAGGAATTGCAAGAGATGCATGAAAATATTATTTCTGTGATGACAAGAGCGCAGAGAAGAAAGTTAAAGGATAATGAAAGTAAAAATCATTCGGTAAATAACCTACCTACCGACATTTGGACTGATCACCCAAGGGTCGTAGACATGTTGAAAAAACCAAACAATTATACAGAATTAGTATTTTTCAATGAAAGGGAATGGCAAAAATCAAAGCCACATATAGTTGAGGAGAGCGTTGAATTCGCATTTATAAAAAGTAAATCTATAATTTGTGTTAAACCAATAGCCCTAACACAAAGCGCACGAGCTGCCTTTGCGAGGTCGTTGAGTTTATTTTGTAGAAAGATAAGCATATACGATGTATATGTTATTCTAAATGAATCTAATAAAGAAGCTGTACAGAATCTAACACGTTCTATAAATGGATTCCCACAATGGACCGGTCCACGTTTACATATTTTAAGAGGAATCAAAAAGATAAATGATAGTGACACAATTCGCGTCATATTAAATGACTATCACATGCTGCCCACCAGCGGACACGCTGGCATAAGGCGCATGCTAAATAATATTAAGAGACGTTACTTCTGGCAAGGTATGGAACATGACGTCACAGATTTTGTTAAGAAATGTGACGCGTGTCAAAGGCAAAAACATTTTAGGCTTGTTAAGGAGCCAATGATTATAACTGACACAGGTCAGTCAGCATTTGATAGAGTATTTTTAGATTTAGTGGGCCCGTTAGTTAAGGATAGTTATAATTATAGTTACATTTTAACCCTGCAATGCGACCTTACGAAATATGTTGAAGCCTATCCCCTTACAGCAAAAGATACAGTGTCCGTAGCGACAGCATTGGTAAATAATTTCATATTACGCTACGGCATACCGCGAGAAATTATTACAGATAGAGGCACAGAATTCATCTCAAGCACGATGCAAGAAGTATGCAAGCTTTTAAAAATTTCACATTTAAAATCAACAGCCTATCATCATCAAACTATTGGTTCATTAGAGAACAGCCATAAAAACTTAATTTCATTTCTACGCATTCAAACTGAGAATACAGGACAAAATTGGAGCTTATGGCTACCCTACTGGAGTTTTGCTTTCAATACCACTATACATACGGAAACTAAATATAGTCCCTATGAACTAGTATTCGGAAAAACATGTAATATTCCAAATAATCTAACAAACTCTTTAGACCCATTGTATAATTTTAATGACTATCCGTATGAACTAAAATACAGATTACAGAAGTCGCAATTAGATGCTAAACTAAATTTATGTAAGAGTAAAGAGATAAGGAAAACGCGTTATGACGCATATGTAAACACTGTAGAGTACAAGGAAGGAGATCTAGTTTTAGTTAAAAATGAAGCTTGTTCTAACAAGCTGGACCCCTTGTATGTAGGTCCATTTAAAGTAGTGAAGGACATTGAACCAAATGTAATCATTTTAGATAATAATAATAAGGAGAAAACTCTCCATAAAAATAGAACAAAATTGTATTTTTGTTAATAATAAATATTAGGTAAAAAAAAAAACTTACTATATCAGTTTTTTTTTTTATTATGCCCCCGCGGGGCGTGTGGTGTATGTCTAGCTAGATAGATTAATATATAAGTTGTGTATTCATTTGTATGTTTAGTCTTTAAGCTACTCTCATTGAATAAACACGTATCTACTCAATATGTAGTGTTTCAATACCTCGAACCGTACAAGATTTTATAATAAAATTTTACCCTGACATTGGCGAAGTTGTCGCTATAACGACTTGTAACGCCACAAATAAAAGAAGAAGAAGAAGAAGAATTAGGACGTCATGGTAAGGGCCCTGATTGTGAAAATGGAGGTTAGGTACATAAGGGTGCGACCAAACCGCCGCGTAAACGCAGTGACGTGTCGTAGCCGTTTCTTCATACATTTTGTTGCGATTCCGTAACGTCACCGTTTTTTAAGCGGCGGTGTGGTCGCACCCTAAGGGTTAACCGCTTAAAAAACGGTGACGTTACGGAATCGCAACAAAATGTATGAAGAAACGGTGAGAAAACGCGACGCCTACGACACGTCACTGCGTATACGCGGTGGTTTGGTCGCACCCTAACATTACATTTTCCTGTCATGTCAAGTTAACATCTTAAAAAAACAAGTGGAACCCGATATAATCATCCAGCAGCTGTCAATTTTATTACGGTGATGGAATTATTAATAATTGGAGTGACGAGAACGCTTGGAAAATATGTAATAGGGGTGCACAGTAGAGGGTTGAACTGTGAACTGTGAAAATTTTATGTGTGTGTGTGTGATAAATTTAAAACGAAATTTCGCATCAATTCCAAAAAAGACAGAAATGGGAGTCCAGGGGAATTACCATGAAGTTTTAATGCGATTCAATTCTGATTCAGTTTGGTTTCGCTCGCTGTCAGATCTATACTAAAAATGACAGCTAAAACCTCAACTGGGTCTGAATTGAATTGCATTAAGACTTCATGGTAAGGCCCTAGAATCGAAGCCACATTTTTGTTGAGAAGCTCTAAGGTCAAATCATGCTTGATGTATTAGAACTGTATTTGCTCTTAAAAATTAGCGCGTGTAAATTTGATAAGCTTAATATTACTTGTTTTCATTATTACTGAAAATAATCAATGTGTGAAAGTCTTCATTAAACGACTGGTCTATTGTTAGACATATACATATAGTTTAAAATGCCACAAAATCTGCTTGTTCTTCGTATATAACCAAGTTATATTACCGGCACTGGTAAAAACAACGTTGGATGATTAATTTGGTTTAATTTCATAGTTTAATTTGGTTAAATTAGGTTTAGGTGCAGCGGGGTAGCTCTTGGGCCACCCCTAAGTCGCAAACATGTTTGTTTTACTTTAGAAACAGTCTTTATTTTAACTTAGAATGTCCTATCCTATCCTATGTCCTATGTCCTGGTAGAGATCGCTCTGTAGCGATAAGGCCGCCTGCTGTTACCTTATTACTTCTGTATACCTTTTTTCTGTTTTGGTTGTTATATGTGGTGTTCAATAGAGAGTTATTGTATTGTATTGTATTGTATTGTCCTAGTAATGTAACTTGGTTATGTACGAAGAACAAGGGACAAAATCACCTGATCCGGTGGAATGGAATTGATGTTATTACATTATTATACCAATAATATTGTAATAGATACTGGAACTTGACAATTAAGTATCGCCTCAAAGATATCTCAAAATTAATGTTGAACGGAGAGCATCGGTAGCAACCCTAGTTATTACTGAAAATTGTTTTCTTTAGTACTAAAAATAACACGACGCTGCTTGCTTGATTCACGATGAGTCTTGACAGTATTATTTGACATATTTGACAGGTATATTACCAAGGGTACATACAGAGTGGGAAAATCAAACAGCACTCTATCTTTTGCTATAAATGTATTTTTGCCATAATGATCAATAGATCACGCAGCTCTTTTTCCAGAATGGTCATTTCACAGCTCCTGAAAAAATGACGGTTACAGAAAAAAATAATGGTACTCAAATGGAATGGAATAGAATAGAATAATCATATACAATAATTGTCACATAATATAATAATGAATGGGTGCGTTGGGAGGGGAAGGCCTAGACGGACGTTCTGTGATCAAATTGGGGACGTTTTGGAAAAAGGTCAGGTCAATATTACCCGAAACCGACGAGCATGTATGAAGAGATTGATGAATGTGGATGAAGCGAAAAAGGTATGTCAGGATCGTAGCAAGTGGAACAAAGTAGTCTCTGCCTACCCTTGTGGGAAAGAGGCGTGACGGTATGTATGTAATATAATAAACTAAAACGCTAAACATAGCAAAAGAGAAAAATATTGTAAAAACCTGAATTGGGATACTTTTCATATCTGCCGGAAGTCCCGGAGTTCTAACCGTCGCTTTTTTTTCTGACCAGCATGCAAATTCAATAAATTATTTATTCATAGTTGAACTTGACATTTGAGTTGTCAACAAAACGTTTTCTCGAGCGGCTCTCATACATTGAAATTTCATCCACAATTAAACATTCACTCGGGTAACAAAGGTATTCGATCCTATTGTAGGCGTGTTCGAGTGTTCACAGTGTTCGAGTTCATTCTCGAAATTGATGTAAATGGGTCATTCTTTTGTGATTGAGTTATAGCGGCGCGTTTCGAGTGCCTCCGATTGTTTTAACCCCCGTCACAAAAAGAGGGGTATTATAAGTTGACTTCGATGTCTCTGTGTGTGTGTGTGTGTGTGTGTGTGTGTGTTTGTCTGTCGCTTTGTAGCTCTCAAGCGGATGGACCGACTTCGATGGGTTTTTTTCATCCGAAAGCCAGTTTCCTTGCGGTGGTTCTTAGGCACGTTCGGTAAAAATCGGTCTAGCAGTTTCCAGAGGTTCAGCTCTTTCCTAAAATTATGGCGGCAATTTAGCATGAAATTAATATTTTTATATACGTACGATTTCTCGATTGCATGTGTGAGGAGAGGAGGGGGTTAATTTTTGTTAATTAGTGTTATTACACGCTATCTATTAAAAAAACGCATCAAAATTTGTTGCGTACTTTTAAAGGTATAAGCATACATAAGGACAGGCAAACAGACAGCGAAAAGCGACTTTGTTTTATACTAATGTAGTGATTACTTGTGTTGGAGTTGTCTAAATCTTCTGTGCGCAACGTAATAATACCCGTAGGTGTTGAGTGTCGCGCCGCTTCGTCCGACCCTCTTTATTATAGCTCTGTAAGCTTGCCGTGTCAAACATAATTTAAACGTACATTTTTTTTATTTATTTTTTATGCGAATAGGAAGGCAAACGAGCAAGTGGGTCACCTGATGGTAAGCGATCACCACTGCCCATAGACACCCGCAACCCCGGAGGGATTGCAGATGCGTTGCCAACCTAGAGGGCTAAGATGAAATGCCTCTTGTGCCCGTAATTTCCCCGGCTGTCTTACTCTCCACGCGGAATACAGCAGTGCAAGCACTGCTGCTTAGCGGCAGGATTAGCGAGTAAGATGGTGGTAGCTATCCGGACGGACCTTGCACAACGCCCTACCACCCGCATTTTACTCTGTATACTCAATTAGGTAAACGCTTATTTAATATTGGTCATGTTTATATACTGAAATATGGCCGTGGTAGCCTAGTGGTTTGACTTGTGGCCTCTCAAGCAGAGCGTCGTGGGTTCAAATCCCGGGCTCGCACCTCTGAGTTTTTCGGAATTTATGTGCGAAAACTACATTTGTAATTTGCCATGAGCTTTTCGGTAAAGGAAAACATCGTGAGGTAACCTGCACACATCTGCGAAGAAATTCAATGGTGTGTGTTAAGTTCCCGATCCGCACTGGGCGCGCGTGGGAACTATAGCCCAAACCCTCCAATACACGGAGGAGGCCTATGCCATGAGGCGCGCCGAATTTCGCGACAATTTAATAAATAATAATAAAAAAAAAACTACAATAACAATAACAACGTGTACTTACTGAAATTGTAGTGAATTCGGAATAAAAAGGCTTATAAAAAAAAAAAAAAAAAAACAATAATCTTGTAGGTAAACCAAAGGTAAACAGTATATTTGACATTGAGATGACAGTCACAACAGTTATGACAACTATTTTTTTTAAAATCTCCAAAGAATTGTGAGAAAATTGCCTATTTCAGCCGGCCGTATATAATTTACGAAAAGTCGTATCTCATTTTTTTAAGCAATTATTTTAATTAAATTAAGCCATGAAATGACGAAATATTCAAATAAGTTTCTTAAAATGCTCCATATTTTCTAAAAAATATATAAACAGGGGGGGTTAAAATAATGAACAATTCCAATTGTAGCGTATTCAGAATAAAAAGGCTTATAAATAAAAAAATATGTACTGAAATGATTGAAGATCAGAACTTTGAGATAAAGCTTGGTTAATAGAACCACAGAAGGCGTTGTCTCCGGGATAATATGCTATAATTCCTTTTTTTCCTCGCAGATAACCAAGTTAAATAACCAGCAGCCAAGAAGGAAGAATTTTTCTTCCCAGATAACTGGTTTTTTAACGGGAAAAATTGGTCCCCGTACATAACATTTGCGGGTGGTAGGGCCTTGTGGAAGGTCCGTCCGGATCGCTACCACCATCTTACTCGCTAATCCCGCCGCTAAGCAGCAGTGTTTGCACTGCTGTGTTCCGGTGTGGAGAGTAAGATAGCCGGGGAAATTACGGGCACAAGAGGACTTTCATCTCAGTCCTCTAGGTTGGCAACGCATTTGCAATCCCCCGGGGTTACGGGAGTCTATGGGCAGTGGTGATCACTTACCATCAGGTGACCCATTTGCTCGTTTGCCTTCCTATTCAAATAAAAAAAAAAGAAAAAAGTGTTTTACATAACCAGAACATTTTAAGGTAAAATAAAGACTATTTCTAAATGAAGACAAACATGTTCGCGGCTTAGCAGTGGCCTAAGGGCCACCCCTGCCGCACCTACACCTAAAATAATCCAAATTAATCATCCTACAGTGGTTTTACTAGTGCCGTTTATGTAACTTGGTTTTAGAGCAGAAAATTATCTTTCCCGTTAAAAAACCAGTCATCTGGGAAGAAAATTTCTTCCTTCTTGGCTGCTGGTCGGCTATCTTGGTTATCTGCGAGGATGATAAGTATAATTCATCTATAACAGACGCAAAGGCCATGATGTAAAGATCAGTTAAAAGAAAGGATCTATATTCTTCTGTATTACGCTTATTAAGATCGGGCAAAAGTGTAGAAACTTTGTTATACCATAAAGTTTAATTTATAGGAGTGAGTGAGACAGATAGAGAAAGACAGAGAAAGGTTTACAAATATTAAACTCACGTGGTGGTAGAGCTGTGAAAAAATCAACAGTTTATACAATCCCCTCATGACATGACAAATTCTCAGCTCACCCGCCGCCGGAAGTTATTTCAAATTCTAACAAAGTACACTATAATATTTTCCATTAGCCGTTACACCGAAAAAGTCGGCACTAACCGCTGACTCTTTCACTCCGGGTCAAGGAAGTGTCCCTCGGATTTTTGCACCCCCATTACCGGCAATGTTTCACGGCAATTAGTTCGAGACACTGGGGCGAGTGTGTGGAGGGCCAGAGGAATGGCGGCAGTGTTGACTAATCTTAGATTGGACTTACTTTTAGCAGTTTATTGAGTACTAACTGTTGCTTGCGACTCCCTCTGCGCAGAATTCGCTATCTCGCGGGAACTATGTAATTTTCCGGGATAAAAACTATCCTATCTTCTTTCTCTACTATGTAACTATCTCTGTGCCAAATTTCAATAATATCGGTTTAGCCGTTTCGCCATGAAAGAGCAACCAACATCCAAACATCCAAACTCACAAACTTTCGCCTTTATAATAATTCATCATCATTATCATCATCATCATCATCATCATCATCATTATCATGTCCTCCATGACGTATCCGTCAACGGCGAACCCTGCCAGCTCCGGAGGTGAGAGGGAGAATGGCTGGCGAAACCAAATTTAGTACAACTGACCCACGGAGTTGTAGGTGTTCGTGTAGGAAGGCTTAGGGCAGATCTTTTTGTTAAGGTATTTATTTGGCTTCGAGGTCTTCAACACGGAGCTTTTCAAAATTCATGACTGTCTTATGAACAGAGTTGCGCCATTGTGATCTCTGTCGCGTAAGCTCTTCCCAAACATTCTGGGGCCGATGGGGTAAAATAATTAGTTGCTATTTTAAAAAAAAGACATGTAAAAAGCCCTTGGCGGCCTATTTGCAGAATATTTTTTTTGAGTAAGGATAAGATTAGTAGGGTTTGGGCTCAAGAGTATAGTTGGTATGAAATCCTTCAAACCTCCGCTGCTTCCCTGGCCGCGGGCGTCACTTTGCGCTCCGCCCACGTGCCGGCCGTGTCTCTGGGCTTCGTCAGATAGGTGCTTGTCTTCACTAAGAGTAATCCCGTTAATTTGCCCCAATACCGTAGCGGTTCTAACGAGTTCTGTACGTGGTTGAACTTTCCTCGTTGCAACGACCAGGGGCCTTACCGTGACGTCTTAATGCGATTCAGTTTAGGTTCGCTCGCTGTCAGATCCATACTAAAAGTGACAGCTAAAACTTGAACTGAGTCGAAATTAGGACGTCATGGTAGGGCCCCTGGAGTTTAATGCTAGGCTTATAAGTGCCGGCACGTAAGTCTAGCGATGACCTTGTATGCGCAGAAGTATAAAATACGGTATCCGTGGGTGCGCAGATCCCCTCCACGTGCCTCGTCATATACGGCCTGTGGCACCACTCTCTGTTAACATACATTCATACATGGTTTACCATCATTTTGCTAAACAACTTTTCCCAAATGCATCATTTTACAAACTAATCATTTGACAAACTTATATTTTCTAGTAAAAAATTGACTTTTTGGAAAACTTATAAAACAATCTTAACTTAACCTAATGTGAGCTACGCCGAAAGGTTTTTCGATGTTTAAAAAAGTTTACGGTTTATCAGATTCAGATATCAAAGGGTTGTAGTAGTTAGAATAGGATTAAAAAAAATTAAACAAATGCGCTTTTTTTTTTATTTATAATATTTATATATTTATAATATTTATTTTGAATATGAAAAAGTATAATTTTGTCTGTAATCCCTCATTTTAATCTTGATTTTTTATATTTTGGCTTATTTACTTCAAAAACATTGATTAAAGAATAAAAACATTGAAAAATAGTATAAGGTGCGTGGGGTAAGTTTTTTTATGTTTTCAAGTAAATGAAGAACGGACACACAGGGCCCTGAAAAATCACCCATTACTAAAATACATAAGCGTAAGCCATTTATTTCTAATCTTGATTGATTTATTGACCCCTATCACCTAAGGCAAGGTTATTCCCTCTCGCCTTGAAGGATCCTTAATTGTATGCGTCCGAAAATACAGACAACGGGAATAGAGTTCATTTTACGTTTAAGTAAATATTTGATTGAAAATAATTAATTAATAATTAGTAATATTATTATATTATTTTTTATTTTAATATTATTATTTTGTAATTGTTAATTTTTAATTGTTTTTTTTTGTCTGGATCGTAGCAAGTGGAACAAAGTAGTCTCTGCCTACCCCTGTGGGAAAGAGGCGTGACTGTATGTATGTATGTATGTATGTTAATTTTGATGCCGTCCTTGACACGGTTCATTTTGCACATCGATCAATGTATGAAAACACTGGCTGTTACCCGCGACTTTGTCTGCAAATAATTCATTTATCGCTAACCCGTGGTAACTACGCAATTTTACGGGATAAAAAATTGCCTAGACAGGTGTTGTTTCAGACTATATTCTATCTACGTTACAAAATTTCAACCAGATCTGTTTAGCCGTTCTGGCGTGAAAGAGTAACAAACATCCATCCATGCTCACAAACTTTCGCATTTATAAAAGTAGGAAGTAGGATTTGTCAAATATAATTTAAAAATCCTATGAAAATTTACAGGGGGGTTACCATGACGTCTTAATGCGTCAATTCCGATTCAGTTTAGGTTCGCTCGCTGTCAGATCCAAACTTAAAATGACCGCTAAAACTTGAACTGAGTCGGAATTGAATTGCATTAACGTCATGGCAACGCCCCAGGGCTATTAAGTCAAACAAATTCAACCTGATGAAATATTCCTGAACAATCATGTTATAGGCGATGCTAGCAACCCATCACTATTTTGTTTCCCCTTTCCACCAATACGCCCACAATCATGCTAAAAGTGGCCTTCAAGTCTTGTTACCTTAGGGCAGGGCTGTACTGATTTGTGGTGTTCAATAAAGACTATTTGTATTGTATTGTTGTATTGTATAAAAACATACATACTTACATATCGTCACGCCTCTTTCTCACAGGGGTAGGCAGAGACTACCTTTGTTCCACTTGCTACGATCCTGACATACCTCTTTTGCTTCATCCACATCGTCAATCTCTTCATACATGCTCGTCGGTTTCGGGTACTCTTGACCTGACCTGTATTTGTTTTTGTATTGTATGTACCTATGTACAATATTGTGAGACCTTGTATACAGTTTTGTACGAGTGTCAGTTCTTCAAGCAGTTTATGCCGACGCAGCGACCTTTGTCAACCTCCAACCCCAAACTACGCAATCCCCTGGCTCAATAGGCCGTGATTGTTGATTTCCTGCGCTTATTGAATATTTCTTCTGTATCACGTTCGGAAAGTTTACGCACAAACGTGCGTAATGGCACCGAACTGAGGCGTTCCAATTTGTGGGTTCCGTCCGCGCGAGGGTTCTGCATTGGACTGGGAAACTGGCACGCGATTAAGGAATACGTATTGGAAGCCCATGTGAAGAAAGGGAGAAAAAAAAGAATACATTTATTCATTTTGCAAGACACTCAAATATAAGAGCATACACACTATTTTATAGAAAGGAAAACAACAACACAGACATGAAAATTAGATCATCAGCGTTGTGTGTGTCTTCGCAAAAGTGAAACGGTCGCTGGCCGAGAAGAGAGAAGAGAATCCAGTTTTAACCCTTAACCTACGGGGCCTGTAAGCCAAGTCACTCCTCAATACGGGCATGTTTCCTATTAGACATAATAAATATGGTCTATTTTTATCAGAAAAAAAAACTCTCCGGACAACTATAGATGCCACTCGTCCTGGAGCGGCACTGCCTTACTGGCAACTCTGGTTGACACTCGTAGGTAAAAGGTTAAGTGAATGTGAAGAATTCGTTCATTGATATCCCTCAGGATCTATGGAGTTTTCCGGGATTGAAGGTATCCTATTTTATTTCGTAATTTCCAAAGTATGTTCTAGAATCTAGAACATCGCTCGTAGAACAGACAACTGTTGGGGGAGAAGTTCTCGAGTGGCGACCGCGAGCCGGAAGACGCAGTGTTGGCACCTCCCACTATGTGGACTGATGACATCGTGAAAGTTGGGGGGAACCGGTGGATGCAGGTGGCGAGGTGTCGTTCATTGTGGTGTGCTAAGGGGGAGGCCTTTGTTCAACAGTGGACGTCTTTAGGGTGACGATGATGATGATGAAAGTATGTTCTTGCTAAATTATGTCACGATCGGTAAAGAAGTTTTACCATGACGAGGTAGCAAGGAGATAGAGGACAGAGGGACGGAGCTACTTTCACATTTATACCTAATAGGTACCTATATTAGTAATATTTTAATTTAGGTTTTACTATGCGGACCTCCATTCCAATGAACATACATACATACATACATATTGTAAATCACGTCTTTATCCCTTACGACGTAGACAGAGCCTAAGGTAACAAGACCTAAAGACCACGTTTAGCATGATTGTGGGCGTATAGGTGGAAAGGGGAATCAAAATAGTGATGGGATGTTAGCCGCAACGATCGCCTATATTATAGGTCCTACGATTTTCACCCATTCCCTCAATGGGCTTTTAACATCTGTGCGGAAAGAAAAGCAATATGTTTATGTTTTCCTTTGCTCCCAGATCAGCATGGCAGAACAATATCTCTAAATACAGAACTCTAAAAATTCACGAGAGCAACACAGGAATACGCATATCAACAAGGCGTCGAATCAGCTGAGTAAGCTATGTCGTGCAAAAGAATCATTCCGATTTGCAAAACGACAAGGAATCTGCAAATTTTTATATTCCGATCGAAAAAATTGGCTCCGGAAAACTGATGCAAGATTTATTGTTACTCTTCGATTTTTCGCGAGTCAAGTTTCTGTTTCGACGTTAGGATTGAGAAGTTGTTTCAGTTTTAAGATATAGTTGAATTACCAGTACCTAGTTACCAACCCAAAAATGCTGAGTTAAATTGACATTTGCACTGCATTTCAATGATAAAAATACAATAATCGTTTACCTACGTTCTATTTTTAAGTTTTTTACATTTAATTAAATGATAATTTACACCAAACCTAATTAACTAAACTCCCGCAAAAATCATTTACTTAACATGTGATTAATTTATAATTCGTTTTGTAAGTCCTTATACACCCTGAGACACAGGAATACATGTCATATTTTCCTAGTTCAGGGTGTTTAAATACATTTTTCCTTTTAGTTGTCTTTAGCCTATAAGTTTGTTATATTAATATGTGACAATTATTATGTTAAATAAATAAATTTATTATTATTATTTATAGAACGTTACTTTATGTTTTTAATACATGACTGCTAGACAGTTTTGTGTGAATATCTTTTCATATATCTGTTGCCCGCGGCTTCGCCCCGGGAACAAAGATTATCCCAAGGCTTTTTTGATATGTGTAGTTCCTTCGCTAAACCTTGAAACTAAAACGGTGAAGGTTTTGTTTGACCGACTGTACACAAAAGCGAGTGGTTTGAGGAATCCAGCAATAAAACACGAGGGGCTGTAATATCACATACTTCGGGACGTCACCTGCTTGACAGTCGCGCGCCAACATTCCATGGTTCAAGAACAAGGTACCTACTTATATGTAGTTTTACGCCTTTTTATAGTTCCGTACCCAAAGGGTAAAACCGGGATCCTATTGCTCATTATTATTGACTCCGTCTGTCTGTCTGTTACCAGGCTGTATCGTGATTTGTATTTCTGTTGCCGCTATACATACATACATACATATCGTCACGCCTCTTTCCCACAGGGGTAGGCAGAGACTACTTTGTTCCACTTGCTACAATCTTGACATACCTATGCCGCTATAAGAACAATATAAATACTAAAAACAGTTTTTTTTTGTCTGTCTGTCTATGTAATTAAGCAATATAAAATGACCTCACACTGCCTACATTTTGCTTAGGAAGCAGGGCTCGGATAACTCTGGATTTGTACGATACCTCGGTGCGCGAGTCCGACTCGCACTTCGTCGGTTTTTTTATGTTTTTTACACCTCAGATCTTACCTTTTCGTTACCTTACATCTTAATTAGATCTCAGAATATTTTAGTTAAATTGAGATTGTAAATTACTGATGCATCATCATCATCATCATCATCATACATCATCTCCTGGCTATACTTCCCACTGTTAGGCACAAGCCTTCTCTCAGAATGAGAGAGCTTAGGCTATAGTTCCCACGCGAGCCCTTCGCAGATTGGCAACTTCATACACCATCGCAGGTTTCCTCACGGTGTTTTCCTTCACCAAAAAGGTCATCGTGAATGTCAAAATGTATCTTTGCTCAAAATTCATTCATACATACATACCGTCACGCCTCTTTCCCACAGGGGTAGGCAGAGGCTACTTTGTTCCACTTGCTACGATCCTGACATACATGTTTCGCTTCATCCACATTCATCAATCTCTTCATACATGCTCGTCGGTTTCGGGTACTCTTGACCTGGCCTTTTTCCAAAACGTCCCCAAAAATTCAGAGACACCCCGGATTTGAACATAACGACCTTTTGCTTGAGAGGCTTAGGTCAAACCACTAGGCTACAATGCTTTTGCTTGCGATAATGTTGAAATAATATCTTTTATTATTATTATTATTATTAAAATTAAACCTAGCTAATTTTAATGAAAGTGGCGCTATGCAATCTCGAATGGCGTCCGCGGACTGGGAGACGAGCTGTCGGTAGGCCTCCAACAAGATAGAGCGACGACCTGATTAAAATCGCGGGATCACGGTGGATGCGGAAAGCACAAGACCGGTCTGAGTGGAGAGCCTTGGGGGAGGCCTATGTCCAGCAGAGGATGTCTTGACATGGTGATGATGTTGGTGCTATACAAACGCTAAAAACTGACTTTTTTTTCAAAGGTTAACGGCACTAAATAACAGGGAGTAGACAATCGAAATTCCAGGCCAATGTATAAAACATCAGACAAAAAACAGGCCTCAGCAAAAAGTAGAGTTCAATAAATCACGATGTACGTACAATATTAAATTTCCAGGCGAAATCTGTAGGGTTTAGCATTACAAAAAGATTCGGGGTCGTCCTTGCGCGGGTCCCGGCGTTTTTCATTACGTTTTAAGCAATTTAATATGAAAAGCTGCGAAGTGTAATGGAAGAATGGATTGGGTTTGGCAAAGGTGTTAACGAAACGTCATGTAATGTTGACCTTAAGTCTCAGGTCTTCGCCTTAGGTCTTCATACTATCTTATCCTACTAATCCTACTAAGTTTGTGACGATAATGTGAGTGAGTGAGTGAGTGCGTTGGTCAAACGCCTCTTTAATCTTCCACCATCCCGGACGGTTATCCATTTCTCTCTGCTATCTGGTCCCTGCTGTTTCCAATAATGTCATCGGATTTAAATCATAATTCACACAGACATACACACACACCTTAGTAGAGAGCTGATACTCTTCAAACTGCTGGATCGATTTTTCTAAAACATGGTTTCGAAATGAAGAATGCTTTCGAATGAAAAAAACCGCATCTAAATCGTTCCCTCTGCTTGAGTTATGACGCCACTGGCAGACAGACACACACACACGCACACACAGACAGACAAACATCGACGTCAAACTTATAACACCCCTCTTTTTGCGTCAGGGGTTAAAATATCATACTATTATCAAAAAGCATTCTTCACAATTTTATTCACGTTCTTGGACATCTTTCGCTCCGACGTGGAAACGTGGTAGCAGCCCCACTTTATTGTATAGTCAGTACTCGTACATACCCTACTGAAGGAACTACATCAACGAACATCCAAATAAACCCGTCCATAGAAATCACGTGAAATCACACCGCATTGTCACAGCAGCTCCCTCAAAATCTAAACACGGGGAAAAATATGAGATAGGAAAAAAGGTAACCCTCCCGTGACATTGAATTCTGTGGGTACCGCATTGTACGGGTATAATGGACCCAATCTGTTGGCGCTGCCCGCGACCGCACGCGCGGGTTGAATACAGATAGGCTAGCATATTGCTCAGGGTTAGCTGTCATTATTATGGTGGCTTAATGTTACCTGTAACCTGGTTTGCGTTGTCAAGAAATAGTCTGGAATTGAAGGGATCCGATAATAAGATTAAGAAGCAGAAAATGTTTGAAATTGGAATAATTTTTACTCAAGGCACCAGTCGCAAAACTAGTGCCACTTAAATTCTAGGGAAACACCTATAGTATTAAACTAGCTTTTGCCCGCGACTTCGTCCGCGTAGACTTCATTTATTTTCAAATAGCTTTTGCCCGCGGCTTCTCTCGCTTGTAGGTTGGTACCTATTTCAATCCCGTTTTTTCCCGTTTCCGTAAGAATTTCAGTAAATGCTCTTTTAATGCTACCCAACACTCCCCAAGCAACCCACTTGCCAAATTTCAGCTTTCTACGACCTGTAAAACGAAAAATCCCGTTTTTTCCCGTTCCCGTGGGAATTTCGGAAAGTCGTCTCTTAATGCTCCACTACACTCTTCAAGCAATCTACATGCCGAATTTTAGTTTTCTATAACCGGTAAAACGAAAAGTCCCGTTTTTCCCGTTCCCGTAAGAATTTCGGGAAATGCTCTCTTAATGCTCCTCTACATTCATCAAGCAACCTACATGCCGAATTTCAGCTTTCCACAACCAGTAAAACGAATAGTCCCGTTTTCCCGTTTCGGGAAATTGTATCTTAATGCTTCCCTACACTGATCAAGCAACCTACATGCTAAATTTCAACTTTCTAAGACCAGTGTAATTAAAAATCCCGTTTTTTCCCGTTCGTTTCCTTCAGAATTTCGGGAAATCCTTTAGTAGTGTCTGTAATACTTCTGTAATTTCAGTTTTCTACGACCAGATCCTGTAGAACTGTATATAAATCCCGTTTTTTCCTTATCCCGTGGAAATTACTTTCTTAGTTATGTAATCACCTACTTGTGTACGAAATTTGAAGAGTCTAGTTCTTTATTATAGTTACGTAGATAGGGTCACACGAAATCGAATATATAAATCCCGTTTCTGCCCGTTTCCGTGGAAATTTCCAAAAATAGGTACGTGTGTTTTTGTTTTCGTAATCAGCGACCCGATAAACCATAAAATTATATACCCATTTTGATTTTCAGACTTTGTCACCACATTTTCCCCTTTTAGGGGTTGAATTTTCAAAAAATCTGAAAGAGGTGTTTACACATTTATCGTCAGGAATACTCCTGCGAAGTTTCGAATAAAATAGTCTAATCTTGTTTCCCCATACAAACTTTGGACCCCCATTTAACCCCTTTAGGTGTCGAATTTTGAAAAATGCTTTCTTAGTGTCTTTTGAATGTCTAGAACCAGCGGTTTAGGCTGTGCGTTGATGTGTCAGTCAGTCGTTTCTTATTTTATATATTTAGATTTTTAGAAACAGCCCCGAAGTTGAATGCACTTATTCTGTCCCGCGGGAAATTCGCATTTTCCCGGAGAACATGTTTTAGTGCTACAATCATCTACAGGTGTGCCAAAATTGAAGTCCAGTTATTACAGTTATATACTGAGAAATATATAAATCTCATTTAATTCCTAACTCGTGGGGATTTCAAAAAATCCCTTGTTAGTGCTCCTTTGGGTTGGGATAATCAAGATATACGTCTGCCAAATTTCAAGTTCCTAGGTCCAGTGGTTTAGGCTGTGCGTTGTCTGTCAGTCACTTTGAATGTAACATATAAATCTCATTTTTTTCTTATCCCGTGGGAATATCAAAAAATCCTGAAATTAGTTTTTTAGTGTTACAATCATCTACATTTGTGCCGTATTTGAAGAGTCTAGTTATTACTGTTACTGAGAAATATATGAGCCTCATTTATTGCCTATCCCGTGGGAATTTCAAAAAAAATCCTTCTTAGCGCTCCTTTGGGATACTCAAGATATACGTCTGTCAAATTTCATGTTCCTAGGTCCAGCGGTTCAGTCACTCTGAATCGAACATATAAATCCCATTTTTTCCTTATCCCGTGGGAATATCAAAAAATCCTGAAATTAGTTTCTTAGTGTTACGATCATCTACATGTGTGTTGAATTTGAACAGTCCAGCTATTACAGTTTTACTGAAAAATATATAAGCCTCATTTATTCCCTATCCCGTGGGAATTTCGAAAAATCCCTTCTTAGTGCTCCCCTGGAATACTCAAGGTATATGTGTGCCAAATTTCAAGTTTCTAGGTCCAGTGGTTTAGGCTGTGCGTTGTCTGTCAGTCACTTAGTAACGGAACAGTTTTATATATACAGATTAGTGTACACAATTTGTCGTTCTATAGCTGTCCCAAAGAACTTGCACATCAAAACGCGGCCGTGTTAGTTTTATGCAAGTTTTTTGGGACAACTACAGAACGAAAAATTGTATACCTACACTGATTTACATACATCCATCTATACAATACGATACATCTATCTAATCAGCCCACATTTAATACATATTACAGGTGTTTCCCTAGTATCTAACCTTCGGAAATATTGAAAATTGATATAATTTAGGAGATATAAGAACATTTCCGAAGTGGCGCTGGTTTCGCGGCTGGAGTCGCCCTGGAAACTGTTTTTGATTCAGCTCAAAGCAAACTTGCAGTTCGCATTTCGCCGTGTAAGAAAGCTATGTATGTCCTTCACATAGGTTTTTGCCTTCGCTTCCACATTACGTCGTATCCTACGAGAAGAGCCACAATTACAAAATGCTTACTTTTCAGGAGAAGCATTTTTGTGTTTCTTTCAAAAGATAACTAATAAATTGATGCTTTTGCAATTAAATAACGTGCATTAGTATTTTGGAGTTCTTCTTAAACCAATTTTATATTCTTCATGATATATTATAGTACGATTTTGTCCTTTAAATCCTTTTTCGTCGGACTAAATGAGTTTTAATGGGCCATAAGCGACGTTGTGCCTTTTATCGTTGAAGAATTCGGGGCCACAACTACCTTTAAGACCTAACCGAGGTAGTTAAAATAACTGCGTTTCAAAAAAAAATAACGAACATAGTTTAAAAAATATACTATGTCTTCTTGTACAAACAAAATACAATACAATACAATACAAATACTCTTTATTGAACACCATAAATCAGTACAAAACAATACAGAAACAAAGAACAAAGTATACAATAGGCGGTCTTATCGCTTAATAGCGATCTCTACCAGACAACCTTTAAGACAAAGAAATAAGTTGGAGACAGTTTAAGTAGGTGGCGGAAACAAATAGACAGGAGAAAGGCAGGGATAATAAAACAATACTTACATAAATATAATACATAGCTAAATGAATAAAATAACACATAAACACATAACATAATTGTATAATAATACTTAAGATAAAATAAATATGAGAATGTAATAACGAAAAGTATAAGAAGGCCATATAACAGAAAAGGAATTGATCAAAAGCAGAAAGAAAAGAAATGGGACTAAAGACAGGAAGTGGATTCAATTAGTGACAAATAGTTAGATTTGAGCTGGTTCTTAAAAATAGGTAAAGTAAAAATAATAATAGTAATAATATTTTCTAAGATTTATTAAAATAAAGGATAGATACCTATGTACAGTAATTTCCTAACATAAAACAAATCATTTTTAAGGAAACAAGTGAAACTAAAAACTTCTTATATTTTTATTAAAAAATATGTAACTTCTGAAACTTAAAATCTTCCCAACGCTTTTATAAAAATATTATTTTTAGTAACCTAATAATTTAATAAGTTTTCAGTATTCATTGAACATTATTTCCTTATTCTCTCATCGTGTATCACCCGCAGTAGCAAAATCAATTTGGTTTCGGTTTTAATGCCGGCCACGCATATCAATAATACCGTTTTCATTTTCTGCACTATTTCGTTTTTAGGGTTCCTCAAAAGGAAAAATAAACGGAACCCTTATAGAATTACTTTGTTGTCCGTCCGTCCGTCCGTCAATCCGACTGTCAAGAGTCAAGACCCTTTTTCACAGGAACGCGTGGAGGTATCAAGCTGAAATTTATATCAAATACTGAAATCTACTGTCCCTTAGAGCTGTGTAAAAATTCAAACTTCTAAGCCAACGCAATCAAAAGATACAGCCGTTTATGCCGCAAATTTCCGCAAATTTTCGAAACTCGCAAGGGAATCAAAACCTACAGGGTACTTCCCGTGAACTCAGAATCTTGAAATTTTTAAAATGCATTTATTTCTGACCGTTTTCTCACTAACAGACAAAGGATTCAAAAACATTGTGTGGCAAACTATAACGGATTTAAATCTTTTGGCAGACTTTGGTAGACTTTTGGTATACCATAACTTGAGATCTATTTGGACCATCTGATTTTATTATTTTGGGTTTTAGGGTCTTCACGTGTTTGAAAATAAAATTCTATTGTTTTTCGTGAGAAACTAGCTTCCAGAAGCAATCAAAAATAGATTATCTACATTTTTGGTTTATTTTTTCAATACACTTTTTCAGACATTTAATATAATAATAATATATAATATCAAGGAATAATTCACACAAATTGACCTAGTCCCAAAGTAAGCGATTTAATTTTATTTATTTAATCACATACATCTATCATTACAGTTAGGTACCCAATACGATAGAGGAAGTAGCACATAATTTGACAGTGTAGATAATTTACATATTAAATTTTAAAACTTATTTCAATACCTGCCTGATAAAAGAGAAATCATAGGTACCGAATGTCATAAGAAACCACAAGAGAATAATATTCGTGCCTATATTGACAAATTGACAGCAAATTAGAAGGTCAATAGGAATAACAATGCCAAAATCATGTTTTTTTGTCAAAATGTAATGCTGCTATATACAGCGAATAAAGCCTCAAGCACCATAAGAACCCAAAAAGAAGACATGCAAAATCACACGTTCAAAATAATTATAGCTATCAAAAACAATACTGTTCATTTCACGGAGCCGCGTGGTTGATAAGCCACCAAAATTTATCTTTAAACAGCGAATATTAAAGCATTAATTTAACAAAACATAATTCGTACGTAGAAAAAGGACACTGTCGAAATTGTGGCCACATACTCGCCATACAAATAAAATTGAGCTATTCCGCGGAATAAGTCCGCAGTTGCCATTCGGGCTTTATTCCAGATAATACTAACCACTTCATTAAAATGTGTAAATTTCTTCATTATACTGTGTAAATATGTAAATAAGCAAGTTTGAAAAATAAATAGTAAAAAGTAAACCTAAAAGAAGTAATAAATAGGATCTGAATAATGGAAAATCTTCATAAACCAATTTGGCTCAACTTAATTGGTGTTTTCCTCTTTCGATCGGCGTCGTCCTTTATAACCATTTTCACTTATCTATGTCATCGACGATTCATTTTGTTATTTTCATTGACAATTAACGAAAACAAGACGATCTTACAAATTAAACCACAATATCAAAAGCATGCCACGTTTCCGGCGAGTACTGCAGAAACGGCGCTTGCGCCTCCTCCTCCGGCACGCGCCGCTCCTTTTTGCACGGCGAAAAAGGACAGTGGCGTACTTCTGGCTTTACTCCGCGTTAGAAGTGAGACATACGTAATTGTGGCTTATTCAAAATATTTTTTTACTATTTAATGAAAAACGATTAAAATTATTATTTAAAGTTATAGACGTGTATCTTGACTTGTAGATTTCAATTTTACAATAAAAACTAAAAGCCCCTATGGTGATAGTGGCTCTTATCGTAGGATATAAGCACCTATCGCCTATAAAGCGCACACCCGTGTCAGCAGGAATACAAGTTTTGCAAAAAATCGTCTCAAATGATGCTGGTGATAGTTGGGTAGGTACCTACGTGGCTGATAAGGTATAATTTATACCTTATCAGCCACGTAGGTATACAAGTTTTGCAAAAAATCGTCTCAAATGATGCTGGTGATAGTTGGGTAGGTACCTACGTGGCTGATAAGGTATAATTTATACCTTATAGCATCATTTGAGACGATTTTTTGCAAAACTTGTATTCCTGCTGACACGGGTGTGCGCTTTATAGGCGATAGGTGCTTACCAACCATAGAGTTCACTTTTGACGACTTCCGAGACACTCTTTTAACTCCAGTAGGTACAACCATATTCTTACACTGCATTAGATTCCTTTTATCGCTACAGCCGTGTTTCATTTGCTCCTTCAAGATTTTCAAAGGCATATTTTTCCTCGAACACACTATTCAGTAAAGTGGCAAAAGACATTTTTTTTATTTCGTCGCAAAAGAAATCGTTTTTACTAGGCAGTGGACAAAACTGTTATATGTTTAACTGTCACTGTATTCACTTATTTATTACGTACAATTAAATTAAGACGATGTAAACAAACGAATTTGAAGTTGACAACCCACAAATTCAGTAAAGTAATAGATTATACTTTCCATCCACAAAAAGGCTAAATACAATCTTCTGTTGAAAACTATCATAATATATCTCATATGAAAAATTACATGACAAGCCTCCGTTATTTATAGCTGAAAAGCATGCACTTCTCATATACATTTGCAGCTGACAAATTCACTAAATCGATCAAATTTGTGTCCCACGCACCCATCCATCATTCCAGCATTCGTGTATTTCTTCAATATTGCGATGGAAAGTACGTGTTTATTTATTCACTTGCTTGGATAGGTACTTACTTAACATCTTTCCGGAATTAACACAATCTTAACGCTTTGAGCCCTTAATAATGATGACGGTCAACAGTCTACTAATATTATAAATGAGAAAGTTTTTGTGAGAGGGGATGGATAGATGTGACGATGTGAGTGTGTATGTTTGTGCCTTCTTCACGCTGAAACGACTGGACGGATTTGGATGAAATTTGGAACGGAGATAACAACTGGTAGGTACCCTAGATTAACACATAGGCTACTTTTTATTGCGTAGAATTGCATAGTTCCCGCGAGATAGCGATAAACATGTCAAAGGTCGTAGTTGCCTAGAGTCGCAACGTAAATAATTATTGCAGAATATACTATCAACATTCAGTTCTAAAGTCTAATTCTACGTGGACGATCTCGCGGCCAGAAGTCCTAAGAGTTCTTTTAAAAAACACCTTAGATTAATACTTTTGCAGAAGCAAGCTGGTTGCTTGGTACTCGACTTTTGAGTGTAACTTTAAAGTGTAGAGTGGGAAGTGGGGTAGTTACATGCTTTTGTTTCGAACTCAAATAGTATAGTGTTGTTGTAAGTTAGTTGCTTTAAAGTGTCACGAATCACCGTACCTATACAATTTGCACATGCACGATCAGCGATCACACACACACACACACACACACACACACAGAGAGAGAGAGAGAGAGAGAGAGAGAGAGAGCTTTGCACTGCTGCAACGCGCACAACAAAATACTGAAGTCAAGTCTAATGTGTTTGTTTTTTTTTTGCTTTCCATTGTTTTTTAACTCTATTGTGTGTATTGTAGCATTCAAATAAATGATATATCTATCTGTCTAAGTAAGTACGTAATAAGAGATGTCGTCACGCCTCTTTCCCATACAGGTAGACATAGACTACTTTGTTCCATTAGCAACGATCCTGAAATACCTCACACATTCACACCACATTCATTAATCTCTTCATTCTCATTCATACATGCTCGTTGTCTTAGGGTACTCTTGATCTGACTTTTCTCAAATCTTTCCATACCAACGCACCCATTCACACTCGCCATATTATAAAACTGCTTACATAGATGATCTTTCATCCATCCTCTCTACGGCCTCATCATAGTCAATCCAGCCTAACGACATTTCATATTCCTTACATAAAACTGTAGCCTCAATTTTTGCCGTTGGACTTTCTTCACATTAGACTCTGCCCTTTAGAATTCAAAGCCGGAACCTCAAAAATCATGGTCAACTTCACCATTAGACTATCCAGTTGTCAAAATATTAGCAATGCTCCTTTATCTTCCTTACTTCCTTTTTTTATGTTAGAGAGGCCAGACAAACAAACTACTTAGTGGGTCACCTGATGTTAAATGATCACCACTGTCCACAGACACTAGCAGCGCTTTATGCGATGCCAGTGCGTTGTCGGCCCTGCAGAAAATTGTACACTCGCCTCTTAAAGGCACCCAGGTCGTAACTCGATGGGAAGACCCCAGCGGGAAGCTCGTTCCAGATTTTGCAAGTTCGTGGCAAAAAAGACCGATTAAACCGCACCGTCGAAAACTGCCATTCATCAACATGATGTTGATGTGAAATGTCCTACCTTTCCCTTTCTTTTCTTCTTTCTTCTTTACTTATAAAGCATTACTTACTTACTTAGTTCCCTGGTCGGCAGTTACGATAGTTTTTGTCCAATTTTCATGCGAAAATGTTACTTCGCTAAAAAGTAAACACAGAACGATTGTTTAGCCAAAACATTAAATCAAAACGGGCAGTCGGCAAGGAACTGATTCGACGCCCTGAGAGATTGCGTTCGAGCTCGAATTCGGAGGAAACAATTTAATATTACCTCCCTTGAGCTTCCTTGGAAGAATGCAGAGGAGCGAACCGTTGAAAACGATACTGACAGCATTTTGTTTTATTTTTACTCTTGTACGATTTGTTTATAACTGCTATAGTAGTTAGTAGTACGCATAGTCAAAAATTTTCGGAGCATCAGAGGATTTTAACCCGCGTTTTTAGGCTATATATGCGTATTATAGCCGCATAGAGCATATATAAGTGCGGGTTCAAATCCTGTCCGACGATCCGAAAGTTTTGTTAGTTTGTAATAAAACTATAAGTTGTTCGATTATAAGGAATTAAGACTACAACATTTTTGGAGATTAACCTTCTCGAAGGTTAACTGGAAGAAATCTCTTTTAGGGATAAGTTCGCATTTGTGCATTCGTGTTTTCCTGTATTCATCTTTTTTATGTTTTATGTACAACAAAGAGTTATACATTCATACATACAATTGGACTATAATAAAATTCTAGGGTACCTACGGAGAGACTCTTTAAAGGCAGGGCCATACAATGACAGCGTACCTAGTATGCTTATTTATTACAGTTTGCGTCCTATTATGATAAGACGTATAATGAATATCGTATTACTACGACGAAGTTCTTACGTTCCGAACTACGAACCTATTTGTATTAAGAATGTCGCCTAGCAGTTTCAATCTCTGCCATTTCAAAAATCGAATCTGGCCAGTGGCCAGTACCCAGTTCGCTTGTTCCACTTCCAAATAGTTCAGAGTTCAGAAATTGTTCCGAGTTTCCGAACTTCGGCCCGTTCAAAAGTAAATGCTTCTTAGTAATATGGTAATGTTTTAGTTGGTTCGTTTGGATTTAAAGGATAAGTTTTGGGACAGTTGGGATGTTTGAATTGATGCGGTAATTGTACCTGCCGACGCTTTTGATTGAATGGATTCTGTTGAAATTGCAAGAATATGGTAATAAATCATCTACGTATCTTCTTATGTACGCACATAACATCTAATTGACTGCACGAAATTGGATAATTCTTTTTTTGTGTTCGTTATCATTAGGACTAGGTTTGTATGAAACAATATTTAAAAAAAAAAATGGAACGGGGCGAAGCCGCGGGCAATAGCTAGTGAATTTATAAAACACTAATAGCTATACTTATATTTATATAGCTATACTAACTTACATCAGATTTTCTGTGTTCTTATTTTCAGTGTCGTTTAGAAATTTAAAACACTACTTACACTGTTGTAAATAATTCGTTATCGCTACCCCGTGGGGACTACCTATGCAATTTTCAAGTATAAAATATTAACCTCTTAGTAGTATCGCTAAAATTAAAGTTATGTTATACCCTGTTACAAGTTTGTTAAGTCAGGTTGCAGCAATTCCTAATTTTGATTATGATGGTAAAATGTTATAACAAGAGAAAACATTTATTTACGCACATTAGGTACACAAGTCCTTACACAAAGAGTAAGAAAAAACTTAAACTAAACTTATTCCAAACCTTTAGGGTAGGTTCAGGTAGGTTTTATCTTTGACATTAGGCAACTTAACTAACTTAAAAACCGCAAACTGTTTCAATAAACCATGCATAAATTGAACATTATACTCCACGTACAATAAATTCGAAACGATCACTTGGCATCGAGCACGGGTACCTTTCGAGGAGAAATCTTAAAAATTATCTATTATCAGATTAAATTTCCAATAAAGAAAATGCATCCTCAGATTAATGACAAATCACATTTTCTGATGCGGTCCGGCGCCTCGCTGTCGAGACAAATAAATTTAAAATTTTCTACAAACCGCTACAAACTTACAGATACCAGTGGACAAATTTTGAACTAACACCACAGCGTACTAAAGCAAAGACTGCCACTCGAAACTAGCGATGCGGTTAACAGCAAATATAACTTTGTCGCTGCACCTGCCTCTAGCGTGGCTGGATCACATCCAGAATTCCCATCGAAAGTTCGAGATTGTTTCAGATTATTCTAGAATGTTCGACGCTGTAACGAACCAATTTTAAATTCGAATGAATGAATCCGGTCCGTAATGCCGCGAAGGCGGTTAAGGTTCGTTCTTATTTTGTTTGTAGAGTTGACTTTTGATTCAGAAATGGCGGCAATTTTTAAATAGTGGTCAAAATATATCTAATCGATTGCATTGCATCTCTTGTTGAAATAAAGTCGTTAATATAGATTTTTTTATGTGACAAGAGGTAGGTAAGCGAGCGGGTCACCTGATGGAAGAATCACGGTCACCCAAGGACACCCATAATTATCATAAGGGTTTTTGAAGATCTTATAAGTTGTACCTACACTACCACACTAGCGCTACCTTGTTGACCGCTACATAACTACTACGACGTACGAGTAGCCAGCGACAGTTCTAATGACAGCTCTAGTGACAGCTGTCACATCGTTTTACATCGCGCTAACGAAGTTTCTCAACACGGATGCATAAATACAACTTCCAACTCTCTTCCTTCGGACTTTGGTCCTCAGGCATAACATCTGCCTGGAGAGAGATCTCTCTATTGTGGCCTCTCCCCACATACCTTTAAAGTGTAGCGGGCACTGGTCTTAATAAAACTGCTCCATTACTTTTTTAGAACTATATTAATAAAAAACTTAAACCAAAGATCGAGTACATCATCTTGTTGCCAAATGCTACGAGCAACTGAACTGTTCTAACAAGTATTGTGTGTAATAAATAACTAAATCGAACTTGCAAAATCTGGAACGAGCTTCCCGCTGAGGTCTTCCCATCGTGTTACGACCTGGATGTCTTTAAGAGGCGAGCGTACAATTTTCTGCAGGACCGGCAACGCACTGGTATCGCGTGATCATTTAACATCAGGTAACCCACTAATTCGTTTCTGGCTTCTCTAACATAAAAAAATCAGTACCAAATCGGAAAAAACAGGATGAAAGACTGTCGGATATTAACCACCATTAGTAGCTCTTACAAATGGCTACAATAAAGTGTTAACTCCGGTTCACAAAATACAACAAAAGGTTACGATAGCAGGATAAATAAACTCACTTCCTCAAGGAAAAATTGTATCGCTTTGATCCAAATTTTCCTCTTTTGTAATCAAGTCCGATTAATCGATTTAACCATGAATACGCTATACAACCCGTATCCTTACTTTTGTCTAGTGTCCGACCGTAATCTCGATTTCGGCCATTTTGGCCAAAAAAACATGTTTCGGCCAAAATGCAGCCGAACCTTCCGGCCGCGCCGAAACTACAACATCGCACTTTCATGTAATTTTTCCCTTTTTAGGGTAGTTTCGTTCTTTTACCGAATCTTTTATCTCATAAGCCAGTATTCACCACCTGTCTTACTCTCCACGCGCAAGCTCTGGTAGGATGTGGTAGGGGGTAGATGGTGGTATCCAAAACATTTAAAAATAACGAATCATCTTTATCTGTAAGCTTATTGTCTAACTCGCTCGCAATCGTCATCGTGTTCATTTTGACAGTTCTTGTATGAATGTGACAGCTAGCTGATTCCGATGCCAATTGTCAGCCCATACATGAATTGTCAAAATGAAGACGATGGCGATTGCGAGCGAGTTAGACAATAAGCCTACTGGTTCGTGTATCGAATGTGTGGAAATAAATGTTTCTCTCTCTCTATCTCTTCATCCTATACGTCCCACTGCTGGGCACGTTGCCTTCTCTGATAATCTCTCGTCCCACAGCGAATTAGGAACTACCACGGTCTTTTCAACGAATCATTCAACCATATTTTTTTCCTTTTTACGAACTTAATATCTTTAGCATCGGAACTGAAGCTAATGAATAAGTTTGTTCAGAGTTAATTCGAGTTGTATTTATACGATACTGACCCAATTTTTCATCTCCCTTCCGCAGCTTACTTGCGTTAGAAGTAAGACCACTTATTATTTTGTTATAAGCGAAATGTCCATACGTTTTTGTAATAAAGCCATAATTCCACATGGGTGTCACATGTAGACCTAATTAAAATATTCCACCTTATACCTGTAATGTGATTTGCAATAAATTATTTTGATTTGATTTGATTTGATTTGATTCAAAATCAATGACGTTATGGAGACAGCAGGGACCAGTCTAGCAGAGAAACGGACAACCGTTCGGGGTGGAAGAAGATTGGAGAAGCGTTCGCCCAATGGGCGATTACACACTGAAGATGAAGAAGAAGATAATCTAACAATGCATTGGAATCTATAGAAGTGTTAACTCCCGATGCAAAAAGAGGGTTGTCATAAGTTTGACGTCGATGTCTGTAGGTGTGTGTATGCGCGCGCGCGCGCGTTTGTATGTGTGTGTATGTGTGGGGCATCGCAGTTATCAAATGGATGGACTGATTTCGATGTGGTTTTTTCATTTAAGTAGTCGATTAATGCGTGGGGAGTTATTATTTTTTGAAGTGATAACTTCTTATATAAGTAGCGCGTTACGGCGCCAGTCTGTCTGACTTCCCTTTCTCTGACGCATACGACAGCAGTAGGCAGGCTCTTCCTCTCACTCTAATCCACAGCGCTAGTCGTATTTCGGACGGACGCTTCCCCCTCTCTCTACTCAGTGTTTAGTGTGCGATTGACATACATATTATGTACTGTTAGTAACTCAGATTAGGTTTAAGTTATCACTTCAGTCGGGCCTCCGAAGACGCACACGTTTCTTTTTTTTATTTATTATTATTTTATTATAATAGTGAACTAACTGATCGTTAAGCTGCGTTTTATCTACAAGGGGAAGTCAACTCTCCACTTACAAGAATGGCTGTCGTTTTTGAAAGCATTTTAGGGGTCTCGAGACAAATTACTTCAGAGAGTTCTTTGCTTAGATTGCTCTGTAGAATGAAGATTGTCTAAAAATCAAAATTTTATGTCTGTTTATTTGGGTACTAAATATATTGGCACTGGTATTCGGTGGAAACAAAAGCCATCTTAAAAAAAAAAAAAAAAAGGTAAACTGTCTAAAAAGGTCTTGCAGTATTGCACAATGTTATTAACCTTATGCTACCTCTTGTAAGAAAAACTAAATCTATCTATCTAAATAGCCTATTTCGTGTCCCACTGCTGGGCAAAGGCCTATCTTCTTCTTTGCCAATCTTCCCTATGGCCCGCGTGTTCCTGCCATTTCCTAACATTCATTTGTTTCATTTTGTAAGAAAATAAGACGGATAAAAAACCATACAAAATTATTCAGCACGCAATGTATAGGCACAGTAAACAACAGTGGCGTGGCGTCCATAGAACTCGATTCCCACCGGCTTGCTTATTTTAAGGCAGTTGGGCAATTTATTGTGCAGAATTAGAGGAAAAGGCTAGTTAAGTTCCCTTCGGCTTGCCTTCGGATATATACTTGACGCCACGCTACTGGTAAACAATGCAGTTGAGATACTAAATTTGACATTGTGACAACCAAAATAAAGCGTAACATTGCTGCTCGACAGCGTCTTTAAAAATGATTTATGTCGAGTTAGAGAAAATTGAAAAAATACCTATGATTGAATCTCTCTTGCTCTTGTTGTTGTTTTTTAGTTGGGTACTTTATTTTTAATTTTTAAACAACCATAGTGTCATACTATCTTTTTTTATACTCCGGGATAGACAAAGGGTCCACACAGCCATATCACATAGAGTGGTAGAATAATTGTAGCATTAATTTAGCTGTAAGTTTTTGGTTGTTTTCTTTTTGTTTTTTGGTTGCCCTGAAAACCAGCGTGAGACATAGGTAGCCCTTGTTCGACACATGCTGAGCGGTAGCCTTTTTGGTGTTTTTATCTATCTGTTACGCTTTCACGCCTAAACTGAACCGATTTTAGTGAAATTTGGTACAGAGATAGTATCAGTCCCGGGGTGACAGAATAGTTTTATCCCGGATTGCATAGTTCCCGCGGGATACCACTAAGCGAATTCTGCGCATACTGTATAATAATATATGTATATGCCTTCCCCAATAGCCCAGACCTCGTTATGGCCTCGTCCACCGCAATTAATCAAGAACTTCCAACTCCGACTTCAGAGTTGCGCCGCAAATTGAACTAAACTAGCGACTTGGAAAATTGAGATGTTTTATACAACGGCAGGTTTTCGACAAATTTTAGGGAAATAGTTGGAAAAGTTTAGGAGATTGCTTAAGTTACAGCGTGTTTGGTTATGGCCTAATTCTTTTGTCTGAATTCATTGTTCAACCGGATTAGTGGTTAGGGAAGCTGACTATGAAGCTTGAGGTACCAGGTTCGACCCCGGTCACGGCAGTTTCATATTGTATGAAATAGAAAGTTTATTTTAGAGCTTTACCCCCTTATTCATAAACGCTCTATAAGTTTCTGCTAACTTAGCAATCGTTTGTCCTTATCTGTGAAAGGTAAATGTCAAAGTGACAGATAAGGACAAACGATTGCTAAGTTAGATAGAGGCCTACAGAGAGTTTATGAATAATTCATAATAAATTCAATTTTACATGCTCATCCTACTAATATTATAAATGCAAAGTTTGTGACGATGTGAGTGAGTGTGTATGTTTGTTCCTTCTTCACGCTTCAACGGATGGACGGATTTGGATAAAATTTGGAACGGAGATAGCCGGTACCTTAGATTGAAACATAGGCTACTTTTTATCCTGAAAAATTGCATTGTTCCCGCGGGATAGCGATTAACACGTCAATTGCTAATTCTACGCGGACGAAGTCGCGGGCAGAAGCTAGTAATATATATAGCGAGCGTTATTAATATTATGATATTGCATTGATTGATGCTGATATCATGTTAATAGGCGATGCAGCTAGCAACCCATCACTATTTGTATTCGCCTTTCCACCTATACACGCACAACAATGCTAGGCGTGGCCTTTAGGTCTTGTTACCTTAGGCTATCTACCCCGTAAGGGATAAAGACGTGATATATGTATGTATGCATGTATAGCGAATGTGTCAAGGGAATCTTACTTAGTTGTAACAAAAGCCATTTTTTGATAGCTTCATAAAGCCAAGTGATCGCACTTGGCGCACCCCACTTCCGTGCCCCCATTAATATACAAACAGAAATTTAAAAAGAAAAACAATCCAAGTTACCTGATCAGATACCTCCCAAATTAGCCTCCGTAGAAATTAGAAAAGTTCCCTGTCATTATTCACAAAGCAACTTCTAACAGCCGACTGCGTAAATATTTAACTAAGAGAGATAGCAAAAAAGTGGGCAAGTTCGAGCACTAATTTTATGATGGGTTCGGGAAATTACAAAATTGGCAAAAATTTAATAATTATTATTGTCATACGTAGGTATTTAGGAAATAAGTATATATATATATATATATATGCGACAAATTCCTGCGATCTCAGACATTCTTCATTTCACCACCCTCAGAAGTTTAATCAACCGCGAACCGGAAGACGCAGTGTTGGCAGGCCTCCCACTAGGTGGACTGACGACATCGTAAAAGTTGCGGGAAACCGGTGGATGCAGGTGGCGACTTGTCGTTCAGTATGGTGTGCTAAGGGGGAGGCCTTTGTTCAACAGTGGACGTCTTCAGGCTGATGATGATGATGATAATGATGATATATATGCGACAAGTTCCTGCGATCTCAGACATTCTTCATTTCACCACCCTCAGAAGTTTAATCATACTAATATTATAAAGGTAAAAGTTTGTGAGTGTGTGTGTATGATTGTTACTTTCGTGTCTGGACCAATTTTTATAAAATTTGGTAATGCAGAAAGCTGACATCCTGGATTGACACATAGGTTACTTTTTACCCCGGAACACTACATAGTTCCCGCGGGATAATGATAAACATATCAAAGGTCGTAGCTGCCTAGACTCGCAACGTAAATAATTATTGCAGAATATTACTAAGTTAAGTTCGAGCATGTATGGAGAGATTAATGCATGTGGATGAAGCGAAAGAGGTATGTCAGGATCGTGGCGAGTGGAACAAAGTAGTCTCTGCCTACCCCTGTGGGAAAGAGGCGTGACGATTATGTATGTATGTATGTGTAGGTTCTTAAATCTAATTCTACGCGGACGAAGACGCGAGCAGAAGCTAGTGTGCTATAAAAAAATTAGCATACATGCAAAAGAGCCCTATTACGAGCTAGGGTTCCATACTCACAAAGAACCCTTCACCTAGATAGCCTAAAGAATAAAGTGTCATGCATATTAAAGGCAAGCGGCGACGAGAGGGTTATTTAATTCTGTAAACCAATTTCGCGGCCTACGTTTTTATGGGCAGTGATAGTGTTGAAAAATTGAAGCAAAATTGTCTGCACAAAACACCGGCCAGGGATGGATATTTAAAATATACATCGATGTTTTTTCCGATGCAATGCATCGATCGGTTGCATCGATGTTAAGGCGCTGTCAACAGCAAATGACCTGGAGCAGCGCCACTCTTCACACATACGGTTCACGTGCCTGTTAGTGAAAGAGAAAAAACTATTCCGGCAGCTTGGCGCGCGTCTAAAATCTTGCAAATAAGACACAAATCATAAGAAATAAACAAAAGTATGGATTTTTTGTGAAATATGACTCGTTAGCCGTTTAGGTATGAATATGTTGACTTTATGTTTTTAATTGCAGACCCATACGTCGAAAAAATATTGACATAGAACCGTTTAATGGTGATTTTAAGACTAATCTTTGCAATTATTGTCTATCGAGCCGATTTTGTTCAATTATGTATCGAGTCCGTCTAGCGTGTTTGAAATATGATGAAAATTAACATTATTTTTTTTTGTATTTTTTTGGTGTGCAGTTTTTCTTAAAAAAGTGTTTAAATAACATCAATTTCAACAAAATTAGGTGTTGTCAGCCTCTCAATTTGATGTAGGTATTTAGAAAAACATCGATGTTTCCAAAATATCGATTGTTTTTCGCAGTGGACATGTGTTTAGGCAAATAACCGTAATTGTATCATAGAAACAATGCAAATACACATTACATTCACACTTTACACTTACACTACGCAACAAAAACTCGGTGGGCCATATTGTTTTAGGTTTTATTATTTAAACCGTGGCAAAGGGAACATAACCCATTCAGCCAAACCGATAAAATATGGTAGATGTGTAATATCATTGACTGAAAGGCTGAACTGATTATTACGATTCAGGTTCCAGTCAGCCAGTGTTGTCACACTTAAAGACGCTCGTCTCATAGTTTGCGTATTCGATGCATCGAATAAAAAAAATGTCGAATGTTGAAATATTAACAATACATCGGTTCAATACGATGCATCGTTACTATACATCGAGTGTTTACAATACATCGATGTATATCGTCCATCTCTAACACTGGCTAAGCTTGGTTGGATAACGATATCAATGAACCCAAACAGTACCTTGAATCCGCAACCACACGTGGTGACAGTTACGTCTCTGCGACACAAACCCCCTTATTCATAAACGCTCTATAGGCTTCTGCTAACTTAGCAATCGTTTGTCCTTATCTGTGAAAGGTAAATGTCAAAGTGACAGACAAGGAGAAACGATTGCTAAGTTAGCAGAAGCCTACAGGGCGTTTATGAATAAGGGGAATAATGTTTACAGTACATTATCCTACTTTACTTTTGCCCCATAGTGTAGGGTGTTGTTGGAAATGACACTTTAAAATATTGTGGACTAGCGACCCGCCCCGGCTTCGCACGGTATATTATGCATGTATTATACATAATAAACCTTCGTCTTGATTCACTCTATCTATTAAAAAAACCGCATCAAAATCCGTTGCGTAGTTTTAAAGATTTAAGCATACATAGGGACATAGGGACAGAGAAAGCGACTTTGTTTTATACTATGTATGATGATAATAACTAGTTTTAATTTATATTGTGGATGTGGGAAAACCCTTTTTCGGTACAGGGATACGTTTGCGCAATATTAAGCTTTAAAGTTCTGATTATCGTTAGAGTCAAGTGTCCCCCCACCCCTCACCTTTATCTGCAGTCCCTAAGGCCAAAGAACAAGTTGTAATAGTTCTCCTTTTCGAAATATAACTTTGAACTAATAACAATGGAAGAAAATTTTGAGAAATTATTAATAAAATTATAATTATTTTTTAATAAGTACCTAATTAGAAAATGAAGATAGCGAAAAAAATTTTTTTACATGGTTTATAAATAACATACATACATACATATCGTTTCGCCTCTTTCCCACAGGGGTAGGCAGAGACTACTTTTTTTATATAAGTAAATAAATATTTTTAAAAACACATTCCAAAAGTTTTTATAAAGATTCATTGACTGGCACTGAATTTCGAGGTATAAATCTTACGGCGCTCCACTATTATAATTATACTTACCTATAACAGAGACAGCTAAAAATTATATTTAACAAATATAGCTTTCAGTCATTTCCCTTTTTTACTTAACTTTTTTTGTCTAAAATTATTTATTTCATTTGTTAAACTGACTTAAATTTAAAAAAAAATGTAACGATTGACTGATTGTAAAAAAGAAAATCTACTCCACACAGACAATTCTACAAAACCATAACTTATCGTTAAAACTCGCGTCATTAAGTTTCAAATCGAGTTCAATTTCAATATAAATGACTGTGTTCCTCCTTTTCAGAGCCCTCAACGACCAACTTTGCGGCTATGCTTTATTTTATGGGTCTAGACAAAATGTCATATTGAAACGCACTTCTAATAATTCACTTCTTTTACGATGTCTGACTGTAATGATAATACTATGACTTAAAAACTTACATTATGTATAGAAATGAAAGTAAAAATACTCTAGCATTTAACGCCTTCATAAAAGTTGATTTAGGCAGAATAGTAGCGGCGAGCCGGGTTCTACAATTGGACATTTTTATAGCTAGACGTTATTATAGCTTGTCATGTATCTGGTCAGATATTTCTATAGTTGGTCATTTGCTGGCCCTATTACTGATTGGTATTTTTTATGGCCGGACCAATTATTAGATGGTCATTTTTATGACTGGACCAATTACTGATTGGACATTTTTGAAGACTTCAAAAATGTCCAATCAGTAATTGGTCCAGCCATAAAAATGACCATAGGATAACTATGGACATTTTTCTATTTGGACAATAGTCGTGCGAAGGCCTAAAACATGTCAGATTCTAAGTGTCCTTCAATTAATTTCCACTGTTATGTATTATGTATATAGTACAGTCGAAGGCATAAATATAATGTACGTTACTAAGACCTCAAAAACAGCTATACACCTTCGAGGTACACGGTGTATATCAAACCACACAATAGATCCAAAACTTAAATGTCAACCTAATAACTAATAACAACTATCTAAAGTCCAGTAAAAAAGTCACAGATTTCCAAAATACAAAGAAAAAACATACATAATGTACCAGTTGCTTCTCTTCCGGCGCAGATGGTAAAAGCCCAGCGAGGGAACAGGCATTCTTAGAAATCATGTTATAGGCAATGCGGCTAGCAACCCATCACTATTTTGATTCCCCTTTCCTACAATTGTATACGTATGTAATTTCACCCTCGCAATCTTTCGTCACGGAACATATTAGTCTCAACTGTTACAAGCAAATTGAAAGTGAGACATTATTTGCAAAGACGATTTTTAAGCATCAACCCGATATCTCAATGTATCTTGTCTATTGCCAATCTCGTAGTAGAACAATCGAAAATTGCTTAAGCCAGTTCATATAGAGAGATTTGGGCGAACAATAAATATCTTATTAAGCGCAGTACAGCTTATTTGGATCTGTAATATGAATCCGTTTAGGGTTATTGTACACTTGCGGATTTAGTCTGAAAGGATTATTTTAACTAATCGCGGGGGAAAATGTATGGGATTGTGTTTACTCGAAGGACCATAGCAGAATAGCAGTTATATTACCATTTACATAAAACCTCTATTAGTGGTGGTCGTTATTACAACAGCAGATAACGTAATGCATTATTTGCACGCAACAAACAACACATTATCGAATCGTCAACTATCCTGTAATCATTATTCGTTGTCTGTTGTCAACGTTGTTCATACGCGCACTGTTGCCGCACTTGGCATAGAAGCGCAAGCGAGTGCGCAACAAATCAAGTAGGTGTGTGCGAGAGATAGCAATAGCGCTATACGCGCAAGCTCGCATCGCAATCGCAATTCAAATAACTGACTTAAACAGCAACAGCTAATAATGATACCAAAATCATTATTAGCTGTTGCTGTTTGTTGTCAGTCAGTAAAATTAACAGAGCGTTGTTGTGCTTTTGTTCCCGTACGTTTTTATTACGCTGCGATAGCGATGAAATAAGTATAACAATTATTTAATAATAAGTTCATTATCGTTTTGTAAAACAGCAATATAACAGGATAACAGACAACAGTTTACAATAACAGCTATTTAAGAATAACAACACTGTTATTCATTATTGCAAAACAGCCGTTATTGCCACCACTAGCCTCTATAGGCTTCTGCTTACTTAGCAATCGTTTGTCCTTATCTGTCACATTGACATTTACCTTTCACAGATAAGGACAAACGACTAAGTTAGCAGCGCCTTATTGAGCGTGTATGAATAAGGGGGTTAAAATTTGGCGTGCCAATATGCACAACGAAGATATTTTTGAAATTTCCACGGGACAAAAGGACGGGACGGGAAATAGAAGAAGAAGAAGAAAAAAGTTTATTCATGACAATTCAATCAACACATCAAAAAAAAAACACATAAAACAACAGATAAATAAATAAATTGTCACAAAATGGTCCCAACTCAGCATTTGCTGGCCTTGCAGTCAGCGCTGGTCTTCCGTTGGGACCATATAAAGAAAGAATTAATAATTTGAAGACATGGGTGGATGAAAGCGGTATGCCACTCTGACGTTATCTACGCTAACGAAAACAGTTTATGCATAAGGGTGCGACCACACCGCCGCTTAAAAAACGGTGACGTTACGGAATCGCAACAAAATGTATGAAGAAACGGTGAGAAAACGTGACGCATACGACACGTCACTGCGTATACGCGGCGGTTTGGTTGCACCAAAACCGCAATCCGCGAATCCCCGTGTTCGATCCCCCTTGATATTAACGCAGATCGATAGACTAACCAAGCAGAATACAAATGAGTGAATGCCCTAATAAATTACTACATAAAATTGCTTTACTACCCCACATGTTGGCTGTATTGACTTTTATTATGTTGGCACAATTGGGATAGATGCCTTGTTTTATCTGTGGCTTTGTAATAAAAAAAGATGACCGACTGTTATCAATTACGGCGCGTTCTGTTTTTATTAGATGGTTTGGAGGTTCGTGTTAGTTTCACCTGAGGGCAATGTACTTTTTGTCAATTTTATTGTGTTTATTTGTTTATTATTGTACAATCAATTTAATTTACTAACTTACTTAGTTGTTACTCAAGTATGGTTTAATTACTAAAACTAGACTTCCGAGCAAAGCGGCTCTGGCGTCACTGACGCATGTGTACGAAGGAACTTTCGAGCGCAGCGTCACTTTTATTTTATTGACCTTTAGGTCTTTTTGCCGTCGTCTATATCTACCCCGTGAGGGACAAAAACGTAATTTATTTATGTATGTATGTTGAATAGAGTCATTGTATTGTATTGTCTTAATACTTTGCCTGTTGCTATCCGAAGGGATCTCAATATCTCCGGACAGAATCGTAACTTGCAACATCTGTAAGTCACGAGAATTACCGCGAAAATCCTTAAACACGGATTGAGCACAAAAACGGTACCGTATCGTTTATTCATACAACCAATCCTTTAACGTCGGGAGATGATCGCAAATCCTCATTAGCGACGACTCAGCGGTTCTTACTTCGTTAAAGATTTCTAGAAACTCTCTGAAAATAAAATCTTGGATATAATACCTTCTTTATTCGTTTATATAACAAGCGAAAAGGGTAAAATCTTAGGTATCACGTATCACGTTACGTTGTTGTTACTTGACAATGTACAATTTATGATGTAATTTTTATTGAATGAATAAATAATCTAAATCTAAATCTATAGGCGATGCGGCAAGCATCCTGTTACCCCTACTACGTAAATGCTGAATAAATACGTGATAATTATGTAGATATAAATAGTTATGCTTGAATGTGGATGAAGCGAAAGAGGTATGTCAGGCGTAGCAAGTGGAACAAAAAGTATTCTCGGCCTACCTCTGTGGGAAAGAGGCGTGACGGCATGTATGTACACAGACTAGCAAAAATAACGAGTCACTTCCTATAGAAAGTTGTATGAAAAGAGACCCGATATTTTTGCTCCTAGTGTAAAACTCTCTTAAGAGTATCTAACATGACTACCTACCTACCGGAAGTGAGCGCCGCTTCCGGTGCGAAACTGTTTTCTTGCCGATACATACCCGTTTCCGGCTATAGAGTGGCTCTTCCTATACAAAAGGTTATTACCATTGTTCTCATTTAATTCGCTAATTTGTATTCATAATGTCGTCCAAATTTTCCTGGTATTCTGAATTGTTTTGATAAATACAGTGTTTATTTGTTTAAATCTAATTGTAACGATTCCATTGTTTGCAAGAATTACAGTAGATACAATATTAAAAGCGCTGTCAACAGAAAAAAGCGACGTGTAGCACTCCGGGAGTGCCGGCAGAAGTGAAAACAGCAGCTTAGATTACATTTTAATGTTGTAAACTCCATGATGCTCCTATGATATTGTATACTTTGTTCTTTGTTTCTGTTAAAAACGTTCGTAGTATCTATATTGACAGACCTCTAACAATGTGCTAATGCCCTAGTACTTTTGCTCCACGACTCAACAAAAAAAACACTTCAAAAATCGAATGCGATTCATTCGTATTACAATATAAGCTCTTAGAGGATCCTGATATCATGATACTTAATCTCTCCCTCCATCTTACGTCTAAAGGAGATTTCACTTCTAAAAAATGTGTGTATTTTCTGGAAGTGAAAAAAATAACACGAATGTTAAGTACCTATTCCTTAGGCCTACTGTCCACGACGCGTAGCTGCGTAGACGCTGCAAAAATACGCAGTGCAGTTTCTGCTTTCATGCAGGTGTACCTACTGACTTCCACGAAGCGTAGCCTACATTTTCTTTCATTCATGATGATGTCGTCCAAGGGATATCCGGGCAGTTTCGCTAGTTTCCGAGACATTGGCGGATGTCCAGCTTTGCATTTTCCGATATGGGAAGAAACCTTGCATGTTTCAGGCGACCTCGATAATAATAAAATTATTATGGGAAGTTAAAAAAAATACCCTATTTATTTTGATTGCTCTTTCCATACGCACAATATAGACCTCAGAGTATAAAAGCTGTAACAAATAGTTCTCTATCAAGAGCAAGATGTTCGATACGCGAATCCGACTCAGACTTACATACATACCGTCACGCCTCTTTCCCATAGGCATAGACAGAGACTACTTTATTAAAATTGCTACGATCCTGACATAGCTCTTCCGCTTCATCCGCATTCATCAATCTTCATACATGCTCATCGGATAAGGGTTTTCTTGACCTGGGTTATCACGTTTAATGCGATTTAGTTTAGGTTCGCTCGCTGTCAGATCCAAACTAAAAATGACAGCTAAAACCTGAACTGAGTCGGAATTAAGACGTCATGGTAAGGCCCCAGACCTATTGTCGTAACGTCTAATTGGTTTCAAAACGTCCCTGATTTGGTCACGGAACGTCCGTCTAGGCCTTCGCCTCCCAACGCAGCCCAGACTCAGACTTAGACTCGGATTTTATGCGTATTTTTTGGCACAAACCTTAATATCCCCTTGAATCATAGTTAAGATGCAATAAGCGTTATTCCTAGCTTATTATACGCTACTATTACAGTTATGCAAATACAGGCACTATGTAGAGGATGTCTGGACAAGACTCCGTTGAATGCCAAGTAGTGCCAGATGGCGTAAGGTCAACCCAGTTATTTTTTAATGGTAAGTACAATAATATTATTAACTGTTACAGTTATTTCCAAACCACAGAGATGGCGGACGACTTGGATGCATATCGAATAGGGAGGCAGGAGATACTCTTGACAAGGAGGGGTGCCGAAAAAAAGGAGAGGCCTTTGCATACTAGTGCGACAACATAATCTATACTTAATACTTAATGTACTAATATTGGACGCTATGCGCCGACACTATGGCTTCTTCGTACCTCCCAATGACGTGCAAGCATGCCGGCGCGGCGGCGGACACCCGAGAGCGGGCAAAGACAACAAAATACCAGTGTCTCGGCGCCCAGTATGAGTTCGTTGCATTTGGCGTCGAGACACTCGGTCCGTGGGGCAAGGGCGCACGTGGGCTCTACAGAGACTCGCCTGAGGGAGGCAACGGACGACCCTCGCGCCGGCAGCTTTCTCGCACAAAGACTCGCAATTGCGATACAACGCGGGAATGCTGCCTGCGTGATGGGGACCCTACCTAAGGGTCTAAATTTGTCATAATTTTTATTTTTAAGGTAGCTTTAGTTTATGTTTATGTTTCTACTTTGTAATCATTTGTAAAATTATTGTGTTTTATGTACAATAAAAAGAAAATTGTAAAGAGATAAAGTTTGTGAGTTTGGGAGGTTGTAGGGGGTAATCTACTGAACCACTTCCATGCTGGTCTGGGAACAAAGGAAAAACATAGAATGTACCAGTTGCTTCTCTTCCCGCGCATGGTAAAAGTCCATCGAGGGAATGCGCGAAAATCTTAGGAATCGTGTTATAGGCGATGCGGCTAGCAACCCATCACTATTTTTTCCCTTTCCACCTATACGTATTGCAATCACGCTAAACGTGGCCTTTAGGTCTTGTTACCTTAGGTTTTTTGTCTACTTCGTAAGAGATATAGACGTGATCTATGTATGTATGTATTTAAGTACCTATTCAATCAGCAAGTCAGATTAATTGGAGCTGTAATTTGCTTCTGATCTATTCGTATTTCTTAATCTAACTAATATTATAAATGCGAAAGTATGGATGGATGGATGGATAGATGGATGTATGGATGTTTGTTTGTTACTCAATCACGCCATCAGCGCGGGAAGAGAAGAAACTGGAACATTCTATGTTTTTCTCTACTCCCAGACCAAAGTAAGGGAGAAAGACGTGATGTATGTATTCCAAATATAATATCATCATCATCGTCATCATCAGCCTGAAGACGTCCACTGCTGAACAAAGGCCTCCCCCTTAGCACACCATAATGAACGACAAGCCATAATCCTACTAATCTAACTAAGTAATATTATTATTATAATTCGAAAGTATGGATGGATGGATGGATGGATAGATGGATGGATGTTTGTTTGTTACTCAACCACGCCAGAACGGCCCAACGGATCTGGATGAAATTCGGCACATAGATAGAGAAAAGTCTGGAATAGCACATAGGCTACTTTTTATCCCGGAAAATTGCGTAGTTCCCGCGGGATAGCGATAAACGAATTCTTTGCAGACGAAGTCGCTGGCAACAGCTAGTTTTTTATATATTAAAAACGACAAAATGGGCAAAAGGTGCACCTGATGGTAAGTGATCACCGTCGCCCATGGACAACCACGGCACCATTGGGACTGCTAGCGCGTTGCCGGCCATGCAAGAAGTGGTACACTCGCCTCTTAAAGGTACCCATGTCGTAGCCAGTTGGGAAAACCCGAGCCGCCAGCCCATTCCAAATTTTACACGTGCGGGGCAAGAAAGACCGCTTAGATCGATTCGAATTTCAAATTCGCACAATTTTTTACGACTTTCGCGTGCTATTTTTCACATAATGTGCTTTGAAAATCTAGCCTCTGGTCCATTCGAAATATTATAAACGGGATCATGATGCATGCAACTGCGTCGAAATATCGGATGCTCAATAGAGGTAATCGCGGTTCACATCCCGTTTATAATATTTCGAATAGCCCTGGTCCGACTTTACTTATCAGTAATTTGAGACATCCATTAAAGCAACTGAGTTTACTGTCAACTATCGGTAACCAATTGAGTACATACGTCTGCTTGTCCAGTAAACAGAATCCGTATTGTCCAGTGAATTGGATCGCTGCCAGAATTAGGCGTGCTAGGGACGGGGCGAGTCGGCTTAGAGATTTTATTCAGAGCATAGATATATAAATGACTTCGTAAAGATGGCCCTATTCTAACGAGAAATTTGTCAAATGCGTTGGTCCTAAAAGACCACCGTGCCTTAGTCTCTGACAGGACGCCGTATCGTTCAGCTGTCAGAGTGTGTCAGAGAAAATGCCCAATTGCGCAGTAAGCGAATCGTTCGGACAGGCGTATCTTGACTTTTGATATCATTGATTCAGAGGCACGCGACAAGCCTTTTGATACCTGTAGGCAGGACTTAGTACCGGTATTTTAGGACCCGGTATCGTGGCGTTGATAAGTTCCGGTACCAACCTTTGGTGAGGTACAATGTTCCGGAATCTTAAGAACCGATAATCTTTTCTCTCGTTAATAGAGAACCGTTACTTTTGGGTTCTAATAATAGGTATTTTAATACCGGTTCTCTGGAATCGAAACGAAGATAAATACCGATGTTTTTCCGGTACTTTCGGCACCGAATCCAAGACCTGGCTATGGGTGATGTAGAGGTACAGCATTCCCGAGAAAAGTTTTGAAGGACAGACAGATAGATCGATAACAAAATTATCTTAAAAGGAATCCTTTTTTCTATAGTGGTACGAAACCCTAAAAATAATACTTATATGCATTAGGTTTAATCTATTCTGATCTGTGATACACAGATAAACAACGTTAATTAGTAGTATTTGTTTGTTAGGTTAGGTTAGTACCTAGTAAAAAGCAGAAAAACATTTTTATCGGGTTTTGTAAATGTATTCATTAAAATCGTATCTTCATAATCCGCTTATAATATTAAAATTATACTTTAAATCCTTAAGAAACTAGATAAAAAGGCTTTGTTAATTTAGATAAAATTCATTTATTCAAATACAAGTCGGTTCTTTAAAACTTAATCGGATTAAAACAATCCCTGAAAACAAGTCTACTGAAAAGAAAATGTTTCGTTAAGTAACTAATTTAAATAGAAATCATTTTGAAAGAGTTTATGCGCAATCGCTTTTACAGATGATTAACTTCTCTTTTCTACTTAGGTACTTACTTAATAACCGGCTAGGCGAATCGATGAAGAGACACGGGACCGTAAAATTGACTTACAATAAGCGCAACCACACCAACTTGGTATAAAAGTTCCCAATAGATGTCGCTATAAGTATCAATCAACAATCTAACTAATATTATAAATGCGAAAGTATGGATGGATGGATGGATGGATGGATGTTTGTTTGTTACTCAATCACGCCAGAACGGCCCAACGGATCTGGATGAAATTCGGCACATAGATAGAGAAAAGTCTGGAATAGCACATATGCTACTTTTTATCCCGGAAAATTGCGTAGTTCCCGCGGAATAGCGATAAACGAATTCTTTGTAGACGAAGTCGCTGGCAAGAGCTAGTTCATGATATATTTGATTTGCTCCTAACAATAATTTCCCTGCGCTACTTTTTATTTTGTCAAACCGATTTGATGATATAAGTGCCGGCACGTAAGTCTAATCTGACCTCGTATGCGCAGAATTATAAAATACGGTATCCGTGGGTGCGCAGATCCGCTCCACGTGACTCGTCACCGTTAGACTTACGTGCCGGCCCGTATACAATATCAGAGAATACTCACCGTCCTTTACTTGCTGTATATGTATACATTCTGTATTATGTATCAATTTGGTTAAGTACATCCCTAGTTCATATCGATAACGAGCTACACCAAGACTTAAGTGCATAAATTGTCACGAACAAACTATTGTTGGAGCGAGCGAAAGTTTTATAGACTTGGCCAAATAAACTAAGTTGGTGAGTGCTTTGACCGTAAGCAACATTAAAACTGTTAATATACTAACCCCTTATTCATAAACGCTCTACAGGCCTCTGCAAACTTAGTAATCGTTTGTCCTTATCTGTCACTTTGACATTTACCTTTCACAGATAAGGACAAACGATTACTAAGTTAGCAGAAGCCTAAAGCGTTTATGAAGGGGGTACCGAGTTCATAAATAAGCGTTTTCAGAAAAAAAAGTCTACACAGTCAATTTTTACAAAATTTTGCGATTTTGGGTTTTTCTTGCTCATAGTTGTTTACCCTAATCGATCCTTATACTAGAAAAAATATGTCTCAAAACTTCCATTCCAGTTCGTCACTTTTTTATTCGTCATTTTTTATAAGTACGTATAGAACGTGACGTACAGGAAAAAACCATAGTAAAATCAGGGACTCATGTTTTTATATGAGAACTAATTGAGTGAAAGATTGTGAGTAAGAAAATCCCAAAATAGTTTGCTCTAGAAAAACATATTTTGTAGACTTATTTTTGAAAACGATCAAATAAATATTTATTTTTTTAATTACCTACTTTCCAAGAAAAAATAATTTTCTTGAGAATAAAGCAACCGCGTTTGAGACAGTCTGTCCACATTTACGTTAGAAACTGGCTTTATACTCCAAAATTTGATTTTCGAAGTTCGTTGCGTGTTGTTCCACTCACACCCTATAGCCATTAATTTGATTGCGAGAGGGACGTTATGATACGAATTTCGAAAATCGAATTTTAGAGTACCCTGCTTAAACATTTTATTCAAAATGGCGTCTACCTGTCGTGTGTCCGCTAAGCGCGTTCGTTTTCTTTTATTTTATTATTGTGCGAATGTGATTTGTACTAACGTTGTTTCTTTCCGTTTCTTTGATTCATAATGGAGCGTAATTTATGCTATCATTAACAACTTATTCATGAGACATCTTTTGTCTTGTTTCTCTTTGCAAAATTATATCTTGCGGATAAGAATGGGCGTTGAATAATTTAAAACAGGATTTATATTTCAACAATGTAGCTGGGCTACGTTTGTGAAAATAAAATAATCCAGGTGCGTTTAGGATCACACATATTTTATTTTACGGCAACGAAGACAAACGAGCAAGCGTGTCACCTGATGGTACCTAAGTCAGCACCATCACCAATAGGGATTGTAGGCGAGTGGACTTTGTAGCGCTAGTTCATTTAATTAATTATAAGGGAAAGGGAGCGAACAAGCAAACACACACGGCCATAGCAGTTGGAAGAGAGAGAGTGAAGTTTTTATTTTTAGTTTTTCTGTCACGGAAATGAATGAATGAATGTGTACATAATACTTTGGTTGGTGTTGCCAACAGGGATGAATGGAGGATGAACGAGTATTTGAAATGAATATTATTGGATTTAATATTCTAATAGTTGCACATGCTTTAAAAAAAAAATGAAATGAAATTATGTATGTGAAAAACAAAACAAAGAGACAGCCGTTTACCTGTTTCAAATGGTTCACAATTATACATATAAGGCAACATCGGACATATTTTTTATGGGATACTAACCTTTGATACAGTTCCCAGCAAAAATCTGGAGCCTAACCTTGAATACGCAGAAGCGAATTTAACGTTTTTTTTGTATACATGCCCGAACCGAACTTACCCTTTCCACGTCGCCCTATCTCAAGAAGCTTACCGTAAGCTATACAAACCTTTGTTCTGTTTACTAGTCATCAGCGACCTACCTCTCTGTAGTTTCAAAATGTTTCCAAAAAAGTAAAAGTCTAGATTTTTTTACCGACCTGAATGACACCTGGAAACTAACATTTTTAGGGTACCGTTTAGACAATTTATTAGATACAGTACCCGGCCATAAGGATTGCACTTCGGTCTTTGGAAAGAGACAATTTGGCGTCGCGTAAGTTAGAGCAAGACAACGCTCTACAAAGCCGAAATAATTAGCCGAGAAGACTGCTTGTGCAGTCTTCTCGGAGGATTTAAGGATTTTTTTCTTTTAAATCACGACCTTTGACCTCTCGATCTTAACAACGTTTTTCGTTAATGTTTATTCGAAACACGACCATTATCAAATACATTGAGAAACTAGAAGCACTGTATATTATATTGGGTTCACCATCACCTTCTTTCAAAGCGACTGGTTACAAAGTGCGAATTGAAACAAGTTAAGTACTGAAACAGTAACGTTAGCTATAACCATAATAGATAATAGATTAAATAATAACATCAAATTTAAAAATTCGTTGACATAATAAAAAGGATTTTCCAACAACAGGAATTTAAGGCGACGACCAAACGTTTCGTAATCTTGTTCGCTCTTTAGGTAGGAGCTGTAGGTTTACCCCCTTATTCATAAACGCACTATAGGCCTCTGCTAAGTTAGTAATCGTTTGTCCTTATCTGTGAAAGGTAAATGTCAAAGTGACAGATAAGGACAAACGATTACTAACTTAGCAGAGGCCTATAGTGCGTTTATGAATAAGGGGGTTATTGTCTAACTCGCTCGCAATCGCCATTGTGTTCATTTTGACAGTTCTTATATGAATATGACAGCTAGCTGATTCCGATGCCAATTGTCAGCCCATACATGAACTGTCAAAATGAACACGATGGCGATTGCGAGCGAGTTGGACAATAAGCCTACTGATGTTCATGAATAAAACCAGGGGGGGTTATAAATGAGGACGGAACCTCGCACAAACTACCACGATCTTCGCACACTTTTCGCAATTAGACAGAAAGCTTTCAGGCTCCGAAAGCGATATTAAAAGTTGCCCCCGGGGCAAAGAATTGACGCGAGGATATTCAGAAATGGAATAATATCCAACGTCAAACCCGAATTTAAATTAGTGCTTTCATTAATCATGATCAAAAGTCAATCGCAGGATCTTTTTAAAGTGACACAAAGCTCTTGTTTTTGTCTGCGCTTTAACCAAGTGCTAAAAAGAGGAGGTTGTTATTTTCATTTACTCGTATTATTTATGTATGATTCGCAACGTTGGATTTTTAGAATATTTACTTTTCCTTTAAATTAAAATACAGAACCGAAATGATGCCTGTAGACAGCTGAAAATAATAATGATGTAAAGAAAGAAAGAAAGAGAAAGAGAAACATTTATTTACAAACATTCGATACCTACACTTAGATATAAAACAAAGGAGAAATACAATATACTAAGGAATAGCACCGATATGGTGTAAAATGGATCCCACTCAGCATAATGTTGCGGCAAGCCGCAACGCTGTTTTTCAGTGGGACCCAGATAAAATTATAAAACTATGATGATGTCTACTTTTGATATCTCTACTCTTGTTTCAGTTGTCCGGTCAATCGCCTGAAAGTTAACTGGAAGACATTAAAGGGATAAGTTCGCCTTTCCACATCTGATTGTCCTGTAACCTGTATTTTTTTTTAGTTTTTACATGTAGCCGTTGCCCGCGGCTTTCCCCAATTCCAGTTTTATCTTCTTCAAATTTTTTTTTCATGTAAACCTAGCACAAACGCGACGAAAATAGAATGCCGGTGTGATCAAGGAATAGTTTTTTTTATATTTAAAGAGTTATGCATACTTAAGTATGCATATTATATAGAAAAAGTGACAATTTTCTACGGTGGTGAATACTGGAAGGGTATTTTCTTCAGCAAAATATCCTTACGATATTTTAAGGTATCTACTTTTCCTTCATGTTTCTCTTAGTGGGCCACCTACGGAATTTAACAGGATAGCCATTTCCAAGCTTTTAAAAATCTACGGTACCAAAGAAAAAAATGTTATGGCAGATGATTACGAGTATTATAACAAACAACATTTATGGCATAATACAATTATGGCAAACAATAGGGAACCATTTCAAGCATATTCGATCGAGCCATCAATCTACGTTAACGCATGCATTGCATTAATTAACGTTGGCTTGGAGTCAGCACGTAGATTCAAATTTACGGGAAACTGAGGACATTAGTGAATCACGGCACTTTCACTTATAGACCGACCGCATAAGGGTGCGACCACACCGCCGCTTAAAAAACGGTGACGTTACGGAATCGCAACAAATTGTATGAAGAAATGGCGAGAAAACGTGAGGTATACGACACGTCACTGCGTATACGCGGCGGTTTGGTCGCACCCTAACAGAACTGTAGATACTGACGCATAATGAGACATGAGGCAGTCCTCGTGTCCCACTTAAATATTTGCTTATACCAAACGAAAACATTACATGTTTATTTCCAACTAGCTTCTGCCCGCGACTTTGTCTGCGTAGAATTAGCAATTGACATATTTATGGCTATCCCTTGAGAACTATGCTATTTTCCGGGATAAAAAGTAGCCTATGTTTTAATCTAGGGTACCAGCTATCTTCGTTCCAAATTTTATCCAAATCCGTCCTGTCGTTTTTGCGTGAAGAAGGAACAAACATACACACTCACTCACTCACATCGTCACATCGTCACAAACTTTCGCATTTATAATATTAGTAGGACTAGCCGGTTGCCCGTGACTTTATCTGCAAAGAATTCGTTTATCGCCTGTGTGTTATTTCAGACAATAGTCTATCCTAGTGCTTAATTTCAGCCAGATCTGTTCAGTCGCTCTGACTGACGTGAAAGAACATCCATACTCACAAACTTTCGCATTAATAATGTTAATAGGATAACAGTATTTGAACTTTTATGGAGGGTTTGCAAAATTAGTCATCGTCGCTCGTCAAATATAATAAAAATGCTGGCACAAAACCCTCAGAAAACTCCCAAAAAATCATAGAGACGTCAACAGGGAAAATAAATAGAAAAAAGCACAAACAAATAGTGTAATAATGTAACCCTGGATATACTGGTTGGTCTGACCGGAATACCAAGCATGTTCGGACTGGGAGATTTATTTATATGTGTTTATTCTCAGATTCTGCTCTTTGACCTGAATTAGGGCAGCCAAATTTAAAATTACGTAGGTAGCTGAAGAAATAGTTTGGTAACGGTAAGACTTATTTAAATATCTTAAAAGCGGTTCTCTATCGTTTGCCCGAATTTCATATGCCATAAATGTATTGTTTGCCATAATGATCATTAGCCATAACTCTTTTTTCTCTTTAACAGTTAATTGTTCAGGATTGTTATGAAACAAACCTAACCTAACCCATAGAGCTCTACAGGATTGCCATTTCAATGCTCCTGAAAAAATTACGGTTTCAGAGATATAAAGAGTTATGGCAAATGATTATTATGGCAAACATTACATTATGGCATATGAAATTCGGGAAAATGAAATGCTCCGCTTAAAAGCATCAATTTTTGTATTCCTATCATAGACTAGCTGTTGCTTGCGACTTTGTCCGCGCAGAATAAAATATAACCTATGGCACCACCACCACCACCACCATCACCACCCAGGCTTTTGCTAACTTGCAATCGTTTGTCCTTATCTGTCACTTTGACATTTACCTCTCACAGATAAGGACAAACGATTGCTAGCAGAAGCATATAGAGCGTTTATGAATATGGGGATTAAAGTTTAGTAATTTCGTATATTATTTCCCCAAAATCTGCATTTTCAAAGACCGAGGCCGCGTTATCAAAGACTTTCAATACCAAATTAAAACTTCATCACAAAAAATAACAGTAGGTAAACTTGTTATTTTTTTTTAATTTGGCCGCGACCCGCGATCGTCCGGCCAGTGTTAGCGAGATCGTCCCTAATTTAAAAATAAGGTCTTGGCTTAATAAACAAATTTAATATTTAAATACTTGTTAGTAAGGCGGCATGTTTCGCTCAAAAATAAGGAAGGAACTTTTCTAATTTCACCCCGAGTTGGTTGTTGGCATAATTTCGTAGATGAACGTTGGCTTAACCTGTTTCACTACAAGAGGGTGATGTTTGCGCTTTGCGTGTTTCGTTTTGTCACCTGTAGGCTTATTGTCTAACTCGCTCGCAATCGCCATCGTGTTCATTTTGACAGTTCATGTATGGGCTGACAATTGGCATCGGAATCAGCTAGCTATCACATTCATACATGAACTGTCAAAGTGAACACGATGGCGATTGCGAGCGACTTAGACAAGAAGCCTACAGTTGAGCTGTGGACTCCAAAACATAATTAAGAAACACCATTATTTGCCTATACTAAGCGGATGGCACAAATCATCTTCGTGATGTATAAAGCCTCATTAGATTCTTGTTAAAGTAACAAAAAAAATACAAAGAGAGTATCTTAAAGTATTGTTACGCCGGTGGGCTATGCAGGTGCTAAAATCTTTGATCGTGTTTTTCTGTGTCTTAGAGGCGTTTTCAGCAGGCTGTAATACCGTTTCAGGCCGTTTCAGGAGGTGCTCTAACACATACTAGATTATCGAAAATTCACCCAAGTTGCCGTCGTTTTCAGGCGCCTGAAACATGTTTTCAGTCCGTTTCAGGCCACCCTCTATCGAATGACGCCATAACCTGAAAACCCGTTTTCAGGCGTTTTCAGGACCCCTTATGGGCCCCTGAAGCATACTTCGGTATATGGCGAAATTCCCCGTAGGAGTGAAAGAGATAGCACGATTAGAGTGAGACAGCAATACTGAGAACATTCCAGAAGGGTGTGACAGAGACAACACGATCCAGAGAGGGATAGCAGTACGTCGAACATTCGAGAAGGTTCCCGAATAATCCCGAAGTAGGTAGTAGGTACCTATCGAAACTCCCGTAGGTTATTTATGAGTGACAGAGGCGGTAATTAGAACGTTCCCGAATAATCTCGAAGTAGGTAGTAGTACCTATCGATCTTTCCATGGGTTATTTATGAGACAATCGAAACTTCGGGAACCCGTGGTCACCCGTATTTAAGCGCGGCCGTCGCCGGCGCAGTTCAGTTCACTTTGGAAGGACAACAAGCGAACATCTGAAGAGAGAAACTGCGACTGGAAGAATTTAAGTGTGAAATAAGTTTAAAGTGTTAATTTGGGAGTGTTTTAAGGTAAAGTTTTATTTTATAAATAAATCCTAATCTTTTTCATCGGTATTAAAAGTGCTTTTCAATCACGAACCCACCCCTAGAACGTAACATTTGGTGTCAGAAGTGGGATTGAAAATGCCGATTACTCCGCGAGAAGAAGAGAAGGAGGGGATGCAGACGCGAAGCCGCACCGCAGCTGGGGACTCTACGGGCACCGCCGGGGAGTCACCGAAGTCGGAGTTTGACGTCAACGCGATCCTGGTCCTCCTGAAGGAGCAATCAAGAAGACAGGAGGAACAAGCAAGAAGGCAGGAGGAACAAGCAAGAAGGCAGGAGGAACAAGCGAGAATTCTGCAGCAGGAGCTACGAGGTCAGAAGAAAGCTCAAGAGGCACTAGCAAGAAGGCAGGAGGAACAAGCAAAAAAGCAGGAGGAACAAGCGAGAATTTTGCAGCAAGAGCTACGAGGTCAGAAGAAAGCTCAAGATGACCAGTACAAGCTCCTCCGCGAAGTACACGACGCCGCTGCAGAATGGAAAAAGGAGATGGCTGAGGTTCAAGACAAGATTGTGGCGGTTGAAATTAAAGTCGAAGACCACGGGAAGCGCCTCAATGGGCTTAATGAAAAAGTAGAGGGCCACGAGAACCGCCTCCAGAAGTTGGAGATTAAAGTGGCCAACGGCACCACCAGCGTATCAGGTACACCAGCCACAGGAGGAGAAAAATTAAAGGTACCTCCATTTGATGGTACCTCTTCGTGGGCCGCATACAAGCTCCAATTCGAGTTGGTTTCCGAAGCGAATGGCTGGAGCAAGGATTATGCCAAAACGGCACTGAGTTTGGCTCTACGGGACGAAGCTCTCACTGTCTTGGAAGCATTGGGAAAGGATAAGTCATACGACCGTCTTCTTGAGGCTTTGGAGGCGCGCTTCGGTGACAGTCATCTAGAGCACGTCTACAGAGCTCAATTGAAAGACAGAACTCAGGGTCGTAACGAGTCATTACAAAAGTGGGCCCTGGAAATAGAGAAACTGGTCCGGAAGGCGTACCAAGACTCCTCAGCCTCCTTTATGGATGGAATGCTGGTACAGACATTCATAGATGGGATTCGGGACTTTGAAGTGAGAACTGCTGTACGGCTGGGTCACCATGGGAGCTTGAAGGATGCACTGGCTCATGCCCTCGAGGTGGAAGCTGTACGCCAGGACCCGGCGAGATCCTTAAGGGTGCGTGAAGTCACGGCCAGGGAGCCCATTGCTCCATGTCGTGATACCGGGCCTCGGTGTTACAACTGCGGAGAACGAGGACACATGCAATCTGGCTGCCCGAAACGATATTGGAGGCAACGAGACTCAGACCGAACGGAGAGGCCAGCAAGCTCTGATAGTTCAGAGCAGCAGCAGCAGGGAAACGAGTAGAAGCCAGGACTAAGGGACGAGTGCTGGCTGGTGGTCAAAATGTCCCAATTATGATCTCACAGGCGAACGACGGGAACAGTCTGGCTGTCAAAGGAGAAATTGATGGAGTACCATGTCACCTTACTATCGACACCGGAGCTTCTCGGACTGTGGTCAGTTCTCGACTGCTCAAACACCTGACCAGAGATCATCTAGTCCGACCAATGCAACTTCAGCTGCAAACGGCCACTGGCCAGTACATTTCCGTCCGGGGGGAGCAAGAAGTGTCTGTGAAAATTGGAGAAAAGAAGTACTGGCACAAAGTCATCATTGCTGACATCGTAGATGACTGCATTATCGGTCTAGACTTTATGAGGAAGTATGAGTGTCAGATCGACATGAAAGTACGGCCGTGACCCCTGCGTGTGCTAATTTTGGAAGGGAATTGCGATTACCTGCAGATCTACTGACCGGACGTCCTCCAGATGCACCAAAGACGATTTCGGAGTATGCAAGTGAATTGCGAAACCGAATTGATGATGTTCACAGTCATGTTCGTGAACACGGACTACAGGCCAGCGAGAAGATGAAGACCAGATATGACCGGAAGTCTAACCAGACAAGGTTCGAGGAAGGATCATTGGTGTGGCTACATAACCCTATGCGTCGAAAAGGGAAGTCACCAAAATTGACACCGAGTTGGGAAGGGCCGTACAAAGTAGTCACAAGGATCAACGACGTCACGTACCGTATACAGCGTAACGCACGTAGCCCCAGTAAGATTGTCCATGTTGATCGATTGGCCAAGTACCATGGATCTAATGATGCTCGGGACGAGCATGTCTAAGGAGGGGGTAGTGTTACGCCGGTGGGCTACGCAGGTGCTAAAATCTTTGATCGTGTTTTTCTGTGTCTTAGAGGCGTTTTCAGCAGGCTGTAATACCGTTTCAGGCCGTTTCAGGAGGTGCTCTAACACATACTAGATTATCGAAAATTCACCCAAGTTGCCGTCGTTTTCAGGCGCCTGAAACATGTTTTCAGTCCGTTTCAGGCCACCCTCTATCGAATGACGCCATAACCTGAAAAACCGTTTTCAGGCGTTTTCAGGACCCCTTATGGGCCCCTGAAGCATACTTCGGTATATGGCGAAATTCCCCGTAGGAGTGAAAGAGATAGCACGATTAGAGTGAGACAGCAATACTGAGAACATTCCAGAAGGGTGTGACAGAGACAACACGATCCAGAGAGGGATAGCAGTACGTCGAACATTCGAGAAGGTTCCCGAATAATCCCGAAGTAGGTAGTAGGTACCTATCGAAACTCCCGTAGGTTATTTATGAGTGACAGAGGCGGTAATTAGAACGTTCCCGAATAATCTCGAAGTAGGTAGTAGTACCTATCGATTTTTCCATGGGTTATTTATGAGACAATCGAAACTTCGGGAACCCGTGGTCACCCGTATTTAAGCGCGGCCGTCGCCGGCGCAGTTCAGTTCACTTTGGAAGGACAACAAGCGAACATCTGAAGAGAGAAACTGCGACTGGAAGAATTTAAGTGTGAAATAAGTGTAAAGTGTTAATTTGGGAGTGTTTTAAGGTAAAGTTTTATTTTATAAATAAATCCTAATCTTTTTCATCGGTATTAAAAGTGCTTTTCAATCACGAACCCACCCCTAGAACGTAACAGTATGCTGATTATAATTTTATTAATACTAGGAAATAAAGGGTAAAGATTTGTAATGTCATTTTAAAAATCTAACTAATAATAATAATAATAATATAACAATATAATAATAATAATAATAATCTAACTATCTAATCTAATCTAATCTAATATCTAATCTAATCTAATCTAACTAATATTATAAATGCGAAAGTATGGATGGATGGATGGATGGATGTTTGTTTGTTTGTTACTCAATCACGCCAGAACGGGCCAACGGATCTGGATGAAATTCGGCACATACATAGAGAAAAGTCTGGAATAGCACATAGGTTACTTTTTATCCCGGAAAATTGCGTAGTTCCCGCGGGATAGCGATAAACGAATTCTTTGCAGACGAAGTCGCTGGCAACACAGCTAGTAATATTATAAATGCGAAAGTATGGATGGATGGATGGATGTATGTTTGTTTGTTACTCAATCACGCCAGAACGGCCCAACGGATCTGGATGAAATTCGGCACATAGATAGAGAAAAGTCTGGAATAGCACATAGGCTACTTTTATCCCGGAAAATTGCGTAGTTCCCGCGGGATAGTGATAAACGAATTCTTTGCAGACGAAGTCGCTGGCAACACAGCTAGTAATATTATAAATGCGAAAGTATGGATGGATGGATGGATGGATGTTTGTTTGTTACTCAATCACGCCAGAACGGCCCAACTAATCTGGATGAAATTTGGCACATAGATAGAGAAAAGTCTGGAATAGCACATAGGCTACTTTTTATCCCGGAAAATTGCGTAGTTCCCGCGGGATAGCGATAAACGAATTCTTTGCAGACGAAGTCGCTGGCAACAGCTAGTGTGTTCATAAGCGAACTACAGTCTGGGTGCCATCGGCTGATTCAAGTATCAGACCTATGAGGGTGAGCGAGACAGCAAGAAAAACTCGAATGGCATTCTATAAGCTCCCGGACTGTAATCATATTTTATTTTGTTTTTAGAGTTCCGCGCCTCGAAAGGAAAAAAGCGGAACCCTTATTGGTTCACTTAGTTGTCCGTCTGTCAAGACCCTTTTTCTCAGAAACACGTGGAGTACATATCGTCACGCCTCTTTCCCACAGAGATAGGCAGAGACTACTTTGTTCCACTTGCTACGATCCTGACATACCTCTTTCGCTTCATCCACATTCATCAATCTCTTCATACTATGCTCGTCGGTTTCAGGTACTCTTGATCTGGCATTTTTCCAAAACGGAGGTATCAAGCTGAAATTTATATCAAATACTCAGGTCTACTGTCCCTTAGAGCTGCGAAAAAATCAAACTTCTAAGTCAACGCAATCAAAAGATACAGCCCATTTATGTCGCTTTTTTCCGCAAATTTTCTAAACTCGCAAGGGAATCAAAACCTACAGGGTACTTCCCGTGAACTCAGAATCTTGAAATTTGGTACAAAGCAACATCTCATAGCAAAGATAATGGAAAAATTGCGAAAACCGTAATTTTTTTTACGGGACCCTCGGTGCGCGAGTCCTACTCGCACTTTCCTGCTTTTTTAAAACGTTCTAAAGCAGTAAAGGTTCCGTGACAAGGCACCAACATAATACCTGTGGCTAATTTACATTCTCAGCGACACAGAAAGTTTTTGTTCACTTAAAAACCTTTTTAAATGGAAGCGTAGTCTTGTACGCTAGCAGAAAAAATAAGCCGAGTTAAGTTAATGCTATGGTATTTTAAACAGAGGTTTAAAACTTAAACAGTTGTTACATCTATATACAAATATTGAAGTGTTTTTTTAAATTAGGCTGTGTTATCTTTTCCTTTAATTAAGGTTCGATATCTACTTTGGACTTTTTGAAATTCTTAAACAAGTTCGTGACCGCAAAAAGTTTAAGAAACACTGCTCAGGGGCCTTACCATGACGTCCTAATTCCGACTCAGCTCAAGTTTTAGCTGTCACTTTTAGTATGAACCGGACAGCGAGCGAACCTAAACTGAATCGCGTTAAGACGTCTTGGTAAGGCCCCTGGACTGTGTACTCCGTAAGGGGTAAAGCCATGATTAAATCATCAATTGGATTCGATCAAAACTGCGCACGTAAATTGCGCGGCTCGTTGAGCAAAGCCTCTGAGCGTCGATGCATTTTTCACTGCAAACTTTTAAGTGGCCGACCAGCGACGCATGCAGACAGTTTCAACTGCGAAGTGTTAGCTTCGTTATAACGGCCCAGAGTTAACTTGTACTTCACGACACTTGTTCTAGTTTGCTAGTGTGGCTGTGCTCGTGGATGTTGAGGTGGTAAAAGTAGTAGGTATATAAAATTAGGCACTAGTTGTTGCTTCGTCTGCGAATAAAAGTAATTAAAAAAAAAAAACATGGGACAAATTACACCAAAAGAACACACACAATACACAAAACACACACAGAAACACATACAGAATTCTTTCATTGGTATCCCGCGGGAACTACGCAATTTTCCGGGATAAAAACTGGCCTATGTGTAATTTCAAACCATAATCTATCTTTGTTATATTTATGTCTTGTAAAATGAACAAATGTCTTCCTTCTTTCTTTCTTTCTTTGTTCCAAATTTTATCCAGATCCATTAAGCCGTTCTGGCGTAAAAGAGTAACAAACGTCCATCCTCACAAACTTTCGCATTTATAATATTAGCAAGATTATTAGCTTTTGTTTGCGATTACCGCTGTGGATGAATATGGTAAAGACTATTTGTCGATGAGAGTTCCGTATTTTCGTAGACACCTGGGGGCCTTACTATGACGTCTTAATGCAACTCTGACTCAGTTCAGGTTTAAGAGGCTGACAACACCTAATTTTGTTGAAATTGATGTTATTTAAACACTTTTTTAAGAAAAACTGCACACAAAAAAAATACAAAAAAAATATAATGTTAATTTTCATCATATTTCAAACACGCTAGACGGACTCGATACATAATTGAACAAAATCGGCTCGATAGAAAATAATTGCAAAGATTGGTCTTAAAATCATCATTAGAGCGTTTCTAAAAAAGTTTGTACATTTGTCGTTTGTAGGTGTCCTGTGCAGATTTATTATTTTCTTTAATCACCAGGCCACTGTGTATTTTATTTGAGTTATTGAGCATAAAATTCGTTTCATTATCTTAAATATAAATTAACTGTCTTAAATGTATATGTATTTGATCATTTAAAAAATATTTTTTTTAAATAATCGTTCAGTAAAGTTTGTATGAAAAGGTAAATGTCCCATTGTAAATTTCGAACCTAAAATATCGATTTTTGAAATCAGTTTTACGTTCTCGATTCCGTAGTGTGTTTTATTAACTTATTATAGGCTCAAGCAATTACTTTCTACATTGTTTTCATATCCTTGTCTAAGAAATACTATTTAAAATTAACGATTAAAGTTTGTCCCAGAAAAAGTTCCAATTTTGATTCCAGTTTTTGTTACCGCATTTTCGTCCCAAAAGGTATTTCTTACAAAAATTTGTAGATTCTTTATAGGATGCTGGTAACACTAGCATCATATAGCCACCTTAATAATAAACAGTCACCTTTCAAAAATCAAAACTACGAGTTGATAAAGTGCGTCGATGGTCAAACCTGAAATAAAAGTCCTCCTTTGTTACTGGAAAAACCTGGGTAAATTTTGTTTTTTTATTACTTTGAACTAAATTCTATTTATATACACTTTATCAAGATTCATATTCTTAAATTCTTCATTCAAATAGTACGTTATATTTGGTTTCACGAATTTTTTAAATGTGCTGGGCACCATATTTTCCACCATTGGTTACTTCCTTTTTTGTTACTTTTTAATGGTAACGTATGGCTAGGAAATTGGAGTAACAAAAAATAATTCCTAAGGCAGGGTGTAGACTATTTGAAAATGACTTTATTTATATACATGAGAGGTATTTTTATTTTTATTTGACAGTATTTGTGTATTTTATTTAACGTAGATATTTAATATAAACGTAGATATCAAAAATTTATGGTATTTAATCACTCTATCTTTTAAAAAATGTATGTAGTGATTATAATACTGAAACCTGACTAATGAATACTGTGCCTAAGAGTTCCTAATTTGTTACCAATGTTCCTCTTATTGTTACTGTCCCGTAAAAAAATACGAAGTTTTGTTCATTTTTGTTTATATTTGTTAAAATATATATATTTTAAATATTCCAGACGAATATTTAGCAATTTAATTATGATAATTTCCAAAAAATATTAACCTAACTTTATAAATAAGCATTATATTGTAAATTTTCAGGGTACGTTTGACCATATGGTAACAAAAAGGAGTGAATATCTTTATTATTTTGTGATTACCTTAAAAGAGTAAAGAATTAGCATTAAAAACGTACACAATTTTATTATTGCTACCTTATTTCTTCAATAAAACCAACTAAATAATGTGTGTGGTTTCTATTTACTTAATTGAATCTTAGTAACAAAATAGGAATTATTGACTGCCCCGACTCAGTAGATTTAACTTTACAGCTTATTTTGTAGTTAGAATCTCAAAAAAAATACATTATCTAGAATATTTAAGAACCAGGTAATAATATGCGCTTAAAATAATACCGAAAAGTATTAATTTCAAATTAGCCTATGCTGTCCGCCAAATGTACAAACTTTTTTAGAAACGCTCATTAAACGGTTCTATGTCTTTATTTTTTCGACGTATGGGTCTGCAATTAAAAACATAAAGTCAACATATTCATACCTAAACGGCTAACGAGTCATATTTCACAAATAATCCATACTTTTGTTTATTTCTTATGATTCGTGTCTTATTTGCAAGATTTTAGACGCGCGCCAAGCTGCCGGAATAGTTTCTTCTCTTTCACTAACAGGCACGTGAACCGTATGTGTGAAGAGTGGCGCTGCTCCAGGTCATTTGCTGTTGACAGCGCCTTAAGCTGTAATTTTAAGTATGGATCTGAGAGCGAGCGTAACTAAACTGAATCAGAATTGAAACGCACTAAGACATGTTAAGACCCCAGGGGTGCCATATATGACACACGCCGATATAAGCTCATTAAAAAGAATTTGAGCGAGCAATTTATAATTATTTTTAAAATAAACTAAGGCCCAAGCTCTGGGATTAGTCACGTAGTGTGGATAAAAAAAAGTTATTTAGAGGATATCCATAGAAATTGAGGATGCGTCTATTAATATCAGCCGACACCCGTCGCTTTTATATTAAGTATATCGGTCTCAGCTATTACAAGGTACCTTAAAATTATTCCGGAATATTTCAACAGGCCCTTATTTCGCCATTGCGACAATTGTCGATGACAAGTGACAATTCTGTTTACATTATGGTCAATTCATCTTTACGTGTCTTATCATGTAAACAAACGTAACATCAAAAGTGATAATAGACAATGACTAGTGATTGGAATTAAATGTTGATAAACATAAAACGTGAACGATAATTTCGCTTTAAAAATAAATAGAACTTGTATAAGGTTTTCGGTTTTGTGGCGCTAGTCACGTTGCAGATATTCTAGAGTTGATTCATTCGTTCTTCCGATTATTGAAGAAAATGGCTTCATATTGACTAATGCATACGATTTTCAAATTTCGAAGCCATTCAGGCCATTTTTATTGATAATTTCTTAATCATAATCATAATAATCATAATCACAAATCATTTATTTGTCAAACATAGGTCACAATAGATACTTCTTAATAGGTTCTTGAATATTTTTTATGAATGAAAAACACATCAAACCGCTCCGTCATACATACATACAAACACAATAAATCACGTCTATATACCTTACGGAGTAGACAGTGCCTAAAGTAACAAGACCTAATAAAGGCTCCGTAAACCGCTCCCTCAATGGTCTAAAATTAGTACAAACAATGGTCCAACATTTTGGTCCGTTTTAAATTACTCCCATCATTGCTAATGATGGAAAGAATCGGTAAAAACGTGTAAACGTACGGATACGGAATTGTATATTTATTCATAAAAAGTTACGAACTGTTAGCACAATGCATGTTTTGACTGTGTCTTGCCGATATAATGACAAACCCATTCGTAAACGCTCTATATAGGGTTCTGCTAACTTAGTAATCGTTTGTACTTATCTGTCACTTTGACATTTACCTTTCACAGATAAGGACAAACGATTGCTAAGTTAGTAGAAGCCTATAGAGCGTTTATGAATAAGGGGGAAAGTGACAGAAGGAGTCAAACGAATGTGAGATTAACATAATATTTTGCAAGCGTTAAATGAGTTTTGGATAGTTCCATACAAGATACAGAGATAAAAACAGATACGGATTTCCCCACCGTTATCCGCAGATACGATCACGGATATCCGTCACATCACTATGCTAATGACATTAACGTAGAGCCACTTAGCAAAGGAATACAATTTGATTAAGATGCCTCGGAAAGGACAGATGATTACAGAGAGCGTGCGACATTTCGCACAAAGAAACTTTCGTGTTTTTTCTTGCTGTAATTGGTATTGTTGATAATGGAATTAGCCTGCTGCTTTTATGACGAATTAATGGAATACGTGTAGCTTGATTGAATCACGTAGAAATTGGTATAATGAAGTTGGTTGGTCAGCGGATAGTGCGGATTAGACGGTCAATATTATTCTGATACTGGTCCAGCAGTTTGAAGACAATACAATACAATACAATACAAATACTCTTTATTGAACACCACAAATCAGTACAAAACAATACAGAAACAAAGAACAAAGTATACAATAGGCGGTCTTATCGCTTAATAGCGATCTCTACCAGACAACCTTTAAGACAAAGAAATAAGTTACTATCAGGGACCTTACCATGACGTCTTGATTCCTACTCAGTTCAGGTTTTAGCTGTCATTTTTAGTATACAGGGTGTATCAGGTATATAACCATAGCTATAGAAGCTAAAAAAAATATTTAAAAAAAATGGAGTATTTTTTTTCAAGTTTTCTATAGGAATGATTACAGTTAATACTACAATTCCTATAGAAAATATAAAAAAAAATTTACTACAATTTTTATTTTTTTATTTTTTTTAGCTTCTGTAGCTATGGTTATATACCCCAGTTGATTATTGTTAGGGGCTATCTGATACACCCTGTAGATCTGACACAGCGAGCGAACCTAAACTTAATCGCATTAGAATAGAATAGAATAGAATAATGTTTATTGTTTAACTGTGTACATAAATGACAAATGACGATGAATTAAGACGTCATGGTAAGGCCCCAGCTCTTTTCCAAAATTATTTCAGACATTTTTGTTCTGAACTGGTAACTAAATGTCACCTCTGTACGGTATGCCTACTGACTATGGTGTAGTTTGTTTTTAAAAATAAATTATTGTCGTTGAAGCTCATTTTTGTTTTCACTATAATTTTTGGCATAAACATGTTTTTTTTTTTTTTTTTTCTAAGGGTCGTTTCTTAAACTTAGTCTTTATTGTACCGTGGGGTTTTTTATTAATTTTAAATAGCTATAGGTACCAATAATATAAATCATGTCTTACTGGAATAGCACACAATCGTCGTCATCATCAGCCTGAAGACGTCAACTGTTGAACAAAGGCCCCTTAGCACAGCATAATGAACGACAACTCGCCACCTGCATCCACCGGTTTCCTGCAACATTCACGATGTCGGTCCACCTAGTAGGAGGCCTGCCAGCACTGCGTCTTGCGCCACTCGAGAACTTTTCTCCCCCAACCTTTGTCTGTTCTACGTGCGAGTACACAATATGCTGCGACAAAGTAAAAACTCCACATGGAATTCGGCTAGATTATGGAAAACATGATACACAATACAATAAAAACGAATGTCTACAACCAAAACATCGTCATAGCTCTTAAATTTTATCATCGCTATAAAAATTCTCACTCCTGGGGTTACTCCGACGAACTTCATGTCGTATCCTTCTCACTCTCATAATTATGACTGTTAGAGTGAACGGGACGACACGAAAGCAACTTCGGATTCGAATTTCCGCTGTAACGCGATTATCGCATCGGCTTACACGCTTTGCGTTTGATTCGGTTATGTTTAATGTTGTTTGGAGTATTTGTGCTTTAATTTGGTACGTCGTTTATTGTGGATGCTTTTAATTCCGTTGTACGGCCCATGACAATGTTGAGTATGTAGAACCCTGTCATTTTGTAATTGAAATTAAATAAACGTCATCATTTTCTATAAACATGATAGCATAATTATAATAAACGGATAACTCATGGCGGCAGCGAAACGTTTGGGCGAGCGCTCCAAGAGGAAGGACTACGAACTAGCCCGAAACATGTCGAGCGTCACACGACTTTTATACGTGAGTTATCCGTTTGTGTAATAATGATCGAGTCTCACGGTAGTTTCATGTCCAAAGTTCTAGTAAATGTTTCACAGTTTTTATCAAATCAGTTTGAATATTTCGATCTAAATAATGTTTTCAAAAAGTATTTATGACGCGTTCCGACACTTAGGCACGGCATCCTAAAAAAAGGAGTCTAAATTGTTATCACGAAAAATACAAAACTCCACCCTCGCCGTCAATATAATACTTCCCCGGCCCGTGATAAAATCTCCTTTTATATCGTAAATTCTATCGTTTCAAAAATGGTTCAAACGTCAGATAGGCCACTTTACAAATGAGCGCGATAGGGGAACGCCATAAGAATATCAAGTGGGCATTTAGATAAAGGTTTAAAAGCCATTTGGGGTAATGCGCTGTTTTACTCTTTCCTTCTTTTGCGGCTTTGCATGGGTGCGATAAAGACGGTGTCTTTTTGTACGAGGAATATGCTTCTGTTATAAAGTAAGTGCAAGTGTTGAACACACAAGCATCGTAGCCAGATTCTCTAAGTATTAGCAAAAAAAAAAAACACCGGGTAGCACTCCGGGAGTGCCGGCAGAAGTGAAAACTACACACACGCACACTCGAGCAATAAGAAAAAAAAGAAAAAGAAAAAAAAATCTACACGAGTTTCGAATTGCGGTCACTCGAAAGAACGCACTATTATGTATGTATGTAAAACTCTTTATTGTACATAAAACATATGAAAAACATGAAAACACAAATGCACAAAGGCGAACTTATCCCTAAAAGGGATCACTTCCAGTTAACCTTTGAACGATTGACAGGACATAGGTATTAAGCAAGAGTAGACACACAGAAAAAGTAAAAGAACTGATCAAAACCTAAAATAATCCTAAATGCTTAAATTTTAAATACTTAATGTAAGATATAATACACCCACTCCACTATTCCACTCCTTATACCACTACTCCGAACTCACACGTTAAAGTGACGAAATTAACGTACACTTCAAGAATCGAATGCGACTCTAGCTTCATTTGTATTTCAAAAAATCAAAATAAGCTCTTAGAGGATCCTGATATCCTGGTACTTAAACTCTCCCTCCGTCTTACGTCTGACGCGAGCTTATCATTTTTTACCCATCCAAAAAGTGCCCAACGCCACTAAAAAAGTTTTCACTTCTCACGCCTACCCCTATGAGAAAGAGGTGTGACGTTATGTACGTATGTGTTAACTTTGAATCTTTAAAACTGTCATCTTAATTGAGGTTATTAAACGGTTCTTCTTCGCGTGCAAGTCCGACTCACCCTTGACCGGTTTTATCAAATCCTAACTTATAACTGTCCCAGACAGTTTGTTCAAATCATTGCGCTGAGATTTTAAGGTCGTTCAACTATGTCTTGAAGTTAGGAATTTTATTTCTCGGACACGGGTTAGAAGCAACGTAAAGATGACAAAGTGTAATTTATTATTGTGATTTCTAGAGGCTCTGTACTTAACATTAGGTTCAGGTATATCACGGCTCAATTTAAGTAGAATGAATTGCACGGGCATTACCATGACGTCTTAGTGCGATTCAGTTTACTTTCGCTCGCTGTCAGATTCATACTAAAAGTGACAGCTAAAACTTGAACTGGGTCGGAATTAGGACGTCATGGTAAGGCCTCAGAATTTCAAAATTGAGTTTTGTAGACTGACTAATGGATAGAGTTGATTTCCTCACTCACCAATTGCTTTTCTTGAAGGGTGAAGGCATAGGTATTCTTTTTTTTATGTGACTCGGATCACCTGTTGGCTCATGGACACACATAATGGATTAAATGCGTAGCCGCTTAAATCTACATCTACACTTCTACATCTACATCTACACTAATATTATAAAGAGGAAAGATTTGTACCTATTTTTGTTTTTGTATGTTTGTATGTTTGTAATGAATAGGCTCAAAAAGTACTGGGCCGATTTTAAAAATTCTTTCACCAATAGAATGCTACATTCTTCCAATTTGACATAGGCTACATTTCATTTTGAAAAAAATTAGGAATCCTTGGTAAAATTTGAACAATGTAACCGAAGGTGTAGAAAAATGAGTCTTAAATAGTCTTTCGTCGAATGCGCTGCCGAAACTATTAGCGATAGAACAAAATAATGTACAACAATATTGAAGAACATCATAATGTCTACAAAAAACTCCGCGGTAGCATATGTCCAACTATTGTAGTTATGTCACTACAACAACTTTTTTCATTTTAAACATTAATGAAAATGTTGTGAAAAAAAGTGTTTTATATCCAAATTTCCAAAAATAAATAATTGTCTACCCCGTGCTAAGCCGGGACGGGCTGCTAGTATGAAATAAACACGGTCATCTCTCACCTATTCCTTACTCCCGTCCCTTTCGCAATGCAGTTCAAAGCATCCAGTATTTCTCTCCCTTGGGGGCAATAATGCACTTTATCGTTACAACAATATATAACTCGTCGGTTATCACGTTTATGGACATTTTAACAAGTTCCACTTTATTCATTGCTGTTGAGGAAGTTTTTATCATATCCTAAGATTTCTACGTTTTCTCCAAGTTTTTCTGCAAATTCGGTCAATTTACTTACAAAATTATGTAACACTTTTTTTTATATAAACCTAAAGGTCACGTTTAGCTTGGACTTTTGCCATCTGCGCGGGAAGAGAAGCATTAAGTAGAGAAGATGCATTCTATTCCCCTTATTCATAAACGCTCTATTTATAATTCTGCTAACTTAGCAATCGTTTGTCCTTATCTATTCTGTCGCTTTGAAATTTACCTTTCTAGGCGTTTTCTTTTTTTAACATGTCACAACCGTTAACAGGCACTTTTCCGACCTTGTGTCTTGCTTACGTTAGGCCAATTACTATTTTTTTTATATTATGAACCCAGCAGATTCTACAGCGCCCGCTAAAATTCCTAATGCTCCCAATATTCTATGAATATCTGTCATAATCAAATGACAACGCCAATTTTAAAATGAGAAAAATTGGTTGTAGGCTATTTAGGCGATAGGCACGTAGAATCGCATCCTATATCTTTTTTTAATATGTCATCAAAGCGATGGCTAAATTAAATAATGAAGACCAAAACATATTTAACTTTTGAAGATCCCTTAGTTAATGGTCCAAAGCTGGACTCCCATGGGATTAAAGCGGTTATTTGTCGCCCCCAGGGACGTAGTCTTGGGCGTATAATATTCATTCTATATGCATACTAGTTACCTTCGTGATGTCGTTTTCTTTGAAATAAATCCGTATTGTTTTCAGCATTGTTCGAAAAAAATATGACCCTTATGAACTGTTGACTCCGGTTTTTAAAACCTGTTCCTGCTGACTTGACACCCGCTTCCTATATTTAATACATCAACCCTGATCTGATTACATTATAGTCAACGTCTACGATGAAAATAACTGTAGATACGTGTTACAATATAAATAAGTGTGTACCTTAAAAGGAAATATGACACGATTTTAATAGTACATTATACCCGTGGTGAAATAAAGAACTTGACGTACCAAGCCAAAGTCGAGGGCGGATAAACATGCGACCTGAGGCTTTCTTTATCACCGCCCAAAGCGTGTACACAATTTTACGTCTTCCGTTGGCCAGGAAGTGGAAAGTTCAGCTCGCGTAGCGGGTGGTAAATTGCTGCTTACGACCCGGGGTGACGTAAAATGAATTTATTATGATTTCAGTCGATTCAATCCGTGAATTCGTCAATGTAAACGATTTAAAAACCACAATCGTTTTTAGCCTTAGCGTTTAGCGATTGTTGATTTCTGTTTGTTATTTTTTTTTTATTCGAATAGGAAGGCAAACGAGCCAGTGGGTCACCTGATGGTAAGCGATCACCACTGCCCATAGACACCGGCAACCCCGGAGGGATTGATGATTCTACAAATCCAACAAATCAACATATGAGGGCCAACATTTTCGCTCGGTATCCTAATATTTCACGATGTCACGATGTGAGTCTGTATGTTTGTTCCTTCTTCACGCTGAAACGACTGGATGGATTTAGATCAAATTTTGAATGGAGATAGCTAGTACCCTAGATTAAAACATAGGCTACTTTTTATCCCGGAAAATTGCATAGTTCCCGCGGGATAGCGATAGACATGTCAATAGCTACTTCTACGCGGACGAAGTCGCGAGGAGAAGCTAGTAAAAGCTTCTAGTAAAGTAAAATCCATGTAAAAACTCAGCCCTGCCGTATCGAATTTCATCCAATTAATCTATACAATGTATTGTTTCGTGGTGTTGCTTTAAAAATGTGAACTCGGCGAGCGAACGCTCCGAGGCCGCCGGAAGCCGCATACATTGGCCAACGAGCTACGAGAAGAAATACGAAGATGCGGCATCAGGGCTTATCCGTTTCGTTCCGTTCCGCTCACACTTATAGTCCTTAATTTAAGACGGAGAGGAATAGTATATCACTACCAGTCACCACTCAGCTGGAACCTGGAGGGCTTTTCACGCTACGCTTGCCGAATCGCGGTCTACGGTCAAGAACTCGTCGTGATTGGATGTGACTGGCCTAAATGACAACCGGATAGCCTAGTGGTTAGTGACCCTGACTATGAAGCTAGAGGTCCCGGGTTCGAATCCCGGTAGGGGCAGACATTTGTATGATGAATACGAATGTTTTTTTTATATGAATAGGAAGGCAAACGAGCAAGTGGGTCACCTGATGGATCGCAACCTCAACCCCGGAGGGATCGCAGATGCGTTGCCAACCTAGAGGGCTAAGATAAAATGCCTCTTGTGCTCGTAATTTCCCCGGCTGTCTTACTCTCCACACCAGAACACAGCAGTGCAAGCACTTCTGCTTAGCGGCAGGATTAGCGAGTAAGATGGTGGTAGCAATACGGACGGACCTTGCACAAGGCCCTACCACCCGCAAAACCCGGGTCGGTGTGATATGAACTTCAGACATGTAGTAGCATTCTAGACGGACCTTGCTCGAGGTCCTTTTTCTTAAACTTAAGAAGTAGGCTCTTGTCGGTGGAGCTGTTTCCATGTAGTTATTTCTAGGGCGCGAAATCCCACCATCCACGAAATCGTTTAAGTATAAAACGACTCGATCGCCAGACAACAATTAGATCCATTTTGATGTTAATTAAGAAACCTAGACTACGTTAGTACTCAATGCTAAACAATGATTTTGTTCTTTGCGCAAGTTTGTGCATCAAAAGATGTTGCTGCTGCCGCGCACTCTGGTGAGCAGCGAGGTCTTCTTGCGCCAGAGAATGTCGAAGCCGTCCACGCGCGCCTCAGCAAAAATTGACGACGCGCTGCAGAATCGCGGCAGCCTCAGCAGCATACTGAACGCATTATTGAATTGGATGCGCAGAGCATAGGTAAATATTTATATTTTTTATTATCTTAAGTTTCAATTGAAGATACCTCCTCCACATCCAATAACTCTTAGCTGAGTGTGAGGCAAACGACGTCTCTTCCGGCTATTATTGCAAGCCGCAATTTGCTTTTAATAAATCATCCCGGGATACCCGGTGGTTATACCTTATCGTCAGATACCCACGATAACGATATTCATTCTGTTGCACTACTCTCTGTTAAGTTCTGGTGACTTTGATTGAGTGCGTTTCGTGGGTACGTATTAAAATACATAAAGTTTAAAATGTATAATAGGTTAAAATACGTAATGGTTCAAAATAGGGTACGTATTAAAATACATAAAGTTCAAAATGTATAATGGGTTAAAATACGTAATGGTTCAAAGTAGGGTACGTATTAAAATACATAAAGTTCAAAATGTATAATGGGTTAAAATACATAATGGTTCAAAATATATAATGCGATTTTCTCAGAAAGTGACAAATTAACAGGATTGTTATAAAACAAACCTAACCTAACCTAAACCAATCTATGGATTACGATATCAAAAAAGTTTATTTAGCTAAAAACCCAGCAGCAGTTAAAAACTACCCAGTTAAGGAAAGTTTAATTTTTAGTGTTTAGTATTTTTATTAGTTTCGCTGTCATAAAAAAGACAGCTATCTGACACTTAAAATATCTATGTTGATGGCATCTCTGTTTTTTATACCACTGAACTGGCAAATTGGTCTATTCTGTAGTAATAAATAGAAAATGTATGTATGTATGTGTGTAACCCAACTATCTGCTAAATTGTTCCTGAACAATCCTAAGAAACCTCGTAGATCTCTTAGTTTAGAACTATCGCGAATTCCACTCATAACAATATTATCCGCGTCTCTATCGCGCATAAAATCATTTTAATTACCTAGAACTTTCAAAATGGCCGACACGTCGAGATAATATCGAGTTTACATGCGCAATAAGGAACTATAATAAATATGTTCAAAACTTACCTAAGCTTTAACTTCAGGAACTTATAGTTTACCAACAATTATTATGATAATAAATAGCTCGTTCCCGCTTTCGAGTAAGAAGAAGACGTTGGACTTCAACAACAAAAAAACTCAGTGGTATGATACCGGAATCCGAACCCACGACCCTCTGCTTGAGCAGCCACAGGCCAAGTTTTCTTTAGCGGCGCTGAGCACTTTTTGGGTTAAATGTTAAACTCGCGTCAGGCGTAAGACGGAAGTAGAGTTTAAGTACCGGGATATCAGATCCTCTAAGAGCTTATTTTGAACACCGAAGGAATCGCGTTCGATTTTTGAAGTGTTTTTGTTGAGTCGTGGAGCAAAAGTACTAGGGCATATTCAGTAGGCTTATTGTCTAACTCGCTCGCTTTCGCCGTCGTGTTCATTTTGACAGTTCTTGTATGAATGTGACAGCCAGCTGATTCTGATGCCAATTGACAATATTTCAAATTTCTTTATATTCATAAATCAAAAACCATTTCGAGAGAAACACTTGTAGAACACAAAAAAAATATTTTTGGATTTTTTCGTGCAGTATTTTTTGGAAAAATGAGCAAAATATGTAAAACAGGAAATGACGTCCAGCGACCGGTCCAATACTGCCATTATAAAAAACCTTGTCTTCCGGGTTTCCCTTTGACATTTACAACTTTCACAACACAAACGCTACTGACAGCTGACGGTTAATTCATTCGCACACCGCTCGGCTTTGTTGCCATCGGGAACACTAGATAACTGTTTGCCGGGCAATAATGATAATATTTTTGCAAGTTTTCATTTAAAATCATATTTTTTGTGAAGTATTCTGTTTGAGTTTGTCAGCTCGTTTTGACGTTCATCGACAGTGACAACTGCATTCACTGTCAAAGTATTTAAGCACAGGTTTTGGCGGTCAATTAATGTAATTATTTCAACGTTTTTTTAAGTGTACGAAACAAAGCAGTGACGTCATTTCGCTAATACTTGACGTTTGTTACTTACGTCCTTTCTGCTTGAGCAACGATTTAAATGGATTTTTCCACGAAAATACAAGATTTTCACGAATATAAAAAAAATGGGTGTCTTAAATTTGTGCGCTCTTTCCAGCCAGACAATAAAAAGTAGCTCTTAAAAAATTGAAATATTGTCAATTGTCATCCCATACATGAACTGTCAAAATCAACATGATGACGATTGCGAGCGAGTTAGACAATAAGCCTACTGGTTACAACATTAAAATGTAATCTAAGCTGCTGTTTTCACTTCTGCCGGCACTCCCATAGTGCTACCCGTCGCTTTTTTTTCTGTCATATAAACCTTGCTAAAGCGAATCTTTTAAAAATAGGCAAGAGCTAATAAATATACATAGGACAGGATTCGAACCGGAACTGTTCGCTTGGCCGGTCGCCAACATACTCCAAATATAGCTTGCAGTCGGAGAATATTCCAATTGTATGGAATAAATAGTTATTATCGCTGGTTTCTTCACAGGTGCCTCTTACGTATTTTTTTTATATGAATAGGAAGGCAAACGAGCAAGTGGGTCACCTGATGGTAAGTGATCATCACTACCCATAGACACCCGCAACCCCGGAGGGATCGCAAATGCGTTGCCAACCTAGAGGGCTAAGGTGAAATGCCTCTTGTGCTCGTAATTTCCCCGGCTGTCTTACTCTCCACGCCGGAACACAGCTGTGCAAGCACTGCTGCTTAGCGGCAGGATTAGCGGGTAAGATGGTGTTAGCGATCCGGACGGACCTTGCACAAGGCCTTACCACCTGCACTACACTGTCTTAAAATATACTCGGGAGCGAAAAAACCGGGTCACTTTTTGTAGAATGTTGTATGAAAAGTGACCCTGTGTTTTGCTCTCGAGTATATTATATTTCACTAGCTTCTGCCCGCGACTTCGTCCGCGTAAAACTAGCAATTGACATATTTATCGCTATCCCGCGGGAACTATGCAACTTTCCGGGATAAAACGTAGCCTTTGTTTCAATCTGGGGTATCAGCTATCTCCGTTTCAAATTTTATCTAAATCCGTTCAGTCGTCTCAGCGTGAAGAAGGAACAAACATACACACTCACATCGTCACATCGTCACATCATCATTCACAAACTTTCGCATTTATAATATTAGTAGGATTATGGCTTGTCGTTCATTATGGTGTGCTAAGGGGGAGGCCTTTGTTCAGCAGTGGACGTCTTCAGGCTGATGATGATGATGGTGATATTATATTTGGAATACATACATCACGTCTTTCTCCCTTACTTTGGTCTGGGAGTAGAGAAAAACATAGAATGTTCCAGTTTCTTCTCTTCCCGCGCTGATGGTTAAAAACCCATCGAAATAGGCGAAATGCTGGAACCCTGATGCTAGCAACCCTTCACTATTTTGATTGAACTTTCCACCTTTTCCAATCAGTGCTGCAGGTGTCTAACACCTCAGCGTAATGCTGAGCCAGCGACCGTTTCACTTTTGCGGAGACACACAACGCTGATGATCTAATTTTCATGTCTGTGTTTTTTTGTTGTTTCTTTTCTATAAAATTGTATGTGTGCTCTTTTTGTGTGTCTTGTAAAATTAATTTAATATCTTGCTCCTTTCTTTCTTTCTTTACGCTCACAGTGTCTTGCTTGTTTCTGTCTTGCGTAGCCTGTAGATCTTGTTACCTTAGGCTCTGTCTACCCCGTAAGGGATAAAGGCGTGATTTGTGTATGTATTACAAAGCCTAGAATCAACAACACTCGAACCGCGATCTTCATCTGTCAGTTCTGTCATCGACTAGATTTCCTACACGTACGAGGAACTTCTCGCCGACGCGTCGTAAAAAGGCTTTGGGGCCATCTCTGGCTTGTTTACGTCACTGCCTTCATTTGTTTCTTACTATAGACGTAAAGCAATGTCTGCCTTCTTCCTATAAGAGTAAGGTTGGAGTGGCTTGTCTGATATTACTAAGGTTGGAGTAGTAAAAGTATGTGTGGATGGAATTGGAATATTCTTGGTTCTGTGAAGTTTTTTTTCTAGAAAACTGGCTTCTGTTTCATTGAATAAGAATGCCGTTGGTTATAAAGTTTTAAAGCGCAAATTTTTGCCAGATTCACTTGAATCTGGCAAAAACTAGCGACCATAAATTTTAATTATACTGTGGTTTTGAATTTTCGCCTAAATCATAGTGGCTACCTATTTGAGCCGTTTTGGGTTGAGACTATGGGGCCCTGGGTGGGAAAGCGCCCACAGGGTCTTAAGGGATGCTCCAAGCGGCTGGTCGAGGCGACGCGTGACCAGAAGCCTGCATCTTACCTAGCGCAAAGTATCAGCATTGCCATCCAACGTGGCATTGCTGCCAGCCTTCTGGACACGCTACCCATAGGCAGCGATCTGGGGCAAATTTTCTATATATAGATTTTATCTTTATTTTTATGTCTAGTTTTTAATTTTAGTTTATAATTATTCATGTTAATGTTGCTGTTTAATAGAGATTAAGTAATTAGAATATTTGACTTTGTACTGGTTTTATTCACGTAATCCTAAACCTTCAATATCAAATTAGTTCGTCATTTATCACCCCTGAGTTTACAAGCAAGGCATTTTAAAATCATAATTTTAAATAAAATACACTATAAACTAAGGCCAAGTTCATCAAGGTTGAACGACCTCAATACCTGTCCGTTATCCAGATATATCGTACCATTGACCTTGACCCTTTGGGATGGGACACTCTTAACGGATATCTTTATTTATGGGATCTCCAGAACATAATCCCTAGAGGATATCAGCCAGAGAATACGGTCAACGACGCGTTAGACAAAAAGGCTGACCTCGGAAATTCGATTTTTGAAGTTCGTTTCGCAACGTTCTTCTCGCACTTTAGAGTTGTTAATATGAGAAAGAAAGAGGGACAGTATGACACGAACTTCTAAAGTAGAATTTTTGAGTAGTCGCCCGGTTACACGAGGCTTAAGCGGGTGTGACTAATCCAAGACTCGGAAAGAACGGTTTGGAATGGATGACTTGGCCCTTATTTCACCAAAGCGACAATTTGTCGGTGACAAGTGACAATCACAGAACTGTTTTACATTACAAACTCGACAAGAATCTACGCCGGTTAGCTTCATATTGACCACGCATTGCAATTCTGATTGTCGCGTTGTACGGTAGAACACGGTCAAACGACTCCTCTCCCCCCTGTCGGGCTCTTAGCCAACGGACAATGATATCCCTCGGAGACCGCCAGGAAATCATTAACCGCTGCCCAGGGTGCACCGGACTAAGCACTGCTCTTCCCCTCAGATGGATCCAAAAACGAAGTGCAGCTCTTGACCACACGCGGAGGTAACCCGACTCGCACCCCACGATAAATTTTAAAACAGCAATGTAACGGTTCTCAAAAAACACTTCACACTGAAACTCCACGCGTCTGTCAATTGCAAAATTTTATGTAAAAAAATATTTCAAAATATCACAGAGTCCTTCAAAGACTGGGTGTCAAGGCGTCACTTGATGAGTTTTTAGACCCGAGTCTTGGGGTTAAACTTATTACCCTTTCCCGGATATATGGCCGTCGAGCGAGACATAACGGGCAGCACCCTAACGGACAACTATATTTATAGACCCCCCATAAAATATGGGATCGCCATGACTTAACATGATTTTATTATGTCGTCGAATTATTTTATGTAATGAGCTGTCGTTCGGTTTTTATGCTGGGTTCGTTACGATTTGTTTACAAAAGTTTAGATGGAGTAAATTTTACGATACACTAGCTGTTGCCCGCAACTTCGTCTGCGCAGCAGTAGATCTACCTTATCGCTATCCCACGGAAACTATGCAATTTTCTCGGATAAAAAGTATCCTATCCCCAGGATTCAAATTATCTGTATACCAAATTTAATAAATGTATTCACCTGCTTCGTAACCCGATTCTTCTTCAGGATCCTCTAATGCACATCTGCTCACTCAGACCAACTCATAGTAATGCAATAGGGTAAGGCCTTGAAGCATCTCAAACGCCGCATCCTGTGTGTTACGAAAATAGTCTTGACTTTTGCAAAACTCTGAGTACGTATTCCGCTAGCCCGTTGTAGTGTGTGTGGTCGCGAGTAGCAAGGTTGGTCTCACTTCATAGTCACGTTCGACTATTTTCGTAACACACAGGATGCGACGTTTGAGACGCTTCACGGCCTTACCCAATAAATCTTAATACATCGTAACCTAAACCGGCTATTCCATCTCCCATCTGTTATTCAAATCGTTAGTAAAAGTTTCGTATCAAGTTGAATGTCACTGAACATTTTATTTATTCAATATCTCATATGGGAATAACCCTTCGCGGCGACAAAAAGTTCGACATTGGATTCCGTTGGGTTGTTCGAACCCGTTTTATTTCAAATACCTTTAAGTCTTTCATAAAAAAACATATAATGTAACTGCTGTTTCTGGTGGTAAAACCCATCGAGGGAATGCGTTCATCTATTGATGACTGTCCTAATCTTAAATAACTCCATTTAAATCGTTAATTTATTAACCATTTATGTTACTTTTGTATCTGCCATTAAGTTTATAAATCGGTTTGTTCAACTACAAATTGAAAATTTGTTCTTTTTTTTTAATTTATTTAATACAAAAAAGATTACAATTTTAAAAACTTTAACAGCGGGCGAAAACTCAGAAGAGTTTATCTGCCGCTGCTGGTTACTAGAGATGGTTACTTAAACTAAACAGACAATCTATTGTTGCGCTGCTTTACACTTTTGGTAAAACGCTTTGACAATTTTCTTACATCTATTGGGGTTGGCATACACTTCACGCTTCACGCTTAAAACGCGGTTCACTTTCATGACATTTTTGAAAAGTCCATAGTTGCTTCAAGTTACCGCGGTAACCGCAAAACTTTTTCCTTTTTCAAAAATAACCAAAAACATCTCCGAATACAGCCCTCGGATAAATCTCGATCACAAAAATGACTTCTAAACTTCACTTTATCAGAATTTAGGTCTACAACAAAAAGGCCGCGGTGAAATTCGTGACTTATACTATAATATCAGTGATTTATCCGATTCCCCGGTAAAGGTCGCTGTTCAAAGTTTTCAGAATACGTATTTTGTTTGGACGAAGTTTGTTTTTAAATGCTGGGTTTAGGCGGAATGGCGTATTGATGCTAAACTTTTGGTGAGTCGGATTTTTAGAGCGACGTCTGAATTTTGATTGGCTGCTGAGCAGGGCCGTCTTTAAACTATTTGAGGCCCTGGGCACATTAGGATCATGGGGCCCCTATGACCTAAATATCGGTTATCATTTGGTAATCTGGCAGGAACTAGGGGGCCCCATTCGATCGCGGGGCCCTGGGCACGTGCCCATAGTGCCCAGTGGAGAAGAGGGGCCTGCTGCTGAGTTAGTTCAATATCGTCCGACTTATGTCCATTAGAAAGTGTTGGAAATTGTTTTTTTTTTGCTATGATAAATACGACACGTGCGAGTGTGAGAAACGGCTGGACGGATTCGGATAGGTACTTTATCACTAATATTATAAAGGCGAAATTTTGTGAGTGTATGTACGTGTGTGTGTATGTTCGTTACTTTATCGCGTGCAAACGGCTGGACGGATTTGGGTAAAATTTGGAATGGACCTGGTACCCTAGATTGGCACTAGGCTACTTTTTATCCCGGAAAATTGCATATCGCGGGATAGCGATAAACATGTCAAAGGTCGACGAACTGCCTATACTGGCAACGTAAATAATTATTGCAGAATATAACTACCAACATTTTTTAGGTCTTTAAATCTAATTCTACGCGGACGAAGTCGCGAGAAGTTAGTTATAAATATTCCCACTAGATATATTAAATGAAAGAACTTCAACTTCCTTACCGAATTATGGTTATTGATGAAATAGCCGAAGAAGTTTGGTTAAATATTTTTTTCTGTGTGGTAAACCTACCACTGGGTATTTATCGCATTCGTGGGCACAAGCTAGTTTGTTTTAAGTCTTGCATAATCATTACATAGTATAAAACAAAGGCGCTTTCTCTGTCCCTATGTCCCTATGTATGCTTAAATCTTTAAAACTACGCAACGGATTTTGATGCGGATTTTTATAGATAGAGTGAATCAAGAGAAAGGTTTATATGTATAATACATGCATAATATACCGTGCGAAGCCGGGGCGGGTCGCTAGTATAATATATTCCTTGGTCTACAAACATTAATTTATTAGTCAACGCTGCATTTGCCAAGCCAACCATAATCTAGCGAGTGAAAGCCAAGGCAGATATTTCCAGCGTACGTACCAATAAATCGTTGTTCAGATAAAGAAAGGGGTCTGCTCAAAGCCTCGGAGATGACGGTTGGACGGACTCAGTTTTTACGATATCGTGTAGGTCGATGTTTTTGTCAGCAGCACACACTGCTACGTCGTCTGGTCAACAGTTTGTATTTTATAACAAAAAATTAAGATTAAAGCAGAATTAAAAGAGTCAGGTAATTATTATTTGGACTAATTCCGACTCAGTTCAAGTTTTAGCTATCACTTTTAGTATGAATCTGACAGCGAGCGAACCTAAACTGAATCGCATTAAGACGTCATGGTACGGCTCCTGGAATTATATTTGCTGTGTTGAGATTTAAATTTTGCGCGAGTATACCTTCATTCAAGTTAATGAAGACCACGACAGTGTTTTAGGAAATTCCCATGAAATATTCGCAACTCAAAGTAGTTTTTGTTATATTGCTTCAACAACCAGTAAGTTTTCAATAGCGAAACAGTAGGCTTATTGTCTAACTCGCTCGCAATTGCCATCGTGTTCATTTTGACAGTTCTTCTATGAATGTGACAGCTAGCTGAGATTCCGATGCCGATTGTCAGCCCATACATGATCTGTCAAAATGAACACGATTGTAATTGCGAAGAGTTAGACAATAGGCTACACGTCTCGATAACGTTTGTGTTAAACTGTCAAATACTATGCGAACTGTTTGTTGCCGTTTCGTTCCGCTAGCGGCTCTGTCAATTATCCTATACTAATTGAGACGTTTACGCGAACGCGTTCGGTACGTTTTTCGTGTCGAAAACTTACACTAGAGACTCCGGTCTAACGGGTCACGAGTGGAGTTGTCTAAATAATCTGTGGAAGCGAACCCAAATTCGCCGTCCTCTGTATCCGTGTGTACAATAACAAAGTACCGAGCACGATCGCCACGTACGCCTGTCTTCCATCCCGCTCTGATGCAGCGATGAGTTAATGTATTGTATCTGCGATCTGCAAAATAAGATAAAAGTTTTCGCCTCTTGGCAAGATGACAGCTCTTAAGGAAGGTTCTGTATAATTTTGGGAGGCCAAATGGTTCTGAAAAGAAAAGGTTTGAGCTACGCTCGATGTATCGTTTGAAAGTTAAGAAAGTTGGCAGTTGGCGAGGTCCGTCCGGGTCGCTACCATCGTCTTACTTGCTAATTCTGTCGCCAAGCAATTACGCTGCTGTGTTCAGGTGTGGAGATTAAGGCAGTTGGTGAAATTACTGGCACGTGAAGTATTCTTAAGACATAATTTAACAGCGGGATATAAACCCCGATTGTCTTTGAAGCTAGACTTATGCGGTACTAGCTGTTGCCAGCGACTTCGTCTGCAAAGAATTCGTTTATCGCTATCCCGCGGGATCTATGCAATTTTCCGGGATAAAAAGTAGCCTATGTGCTATTCCACACTTTTCTCTATCTATTTGCCGAATTTCATCCAGATCCGTTGGGCCGTTCTGGCGTGATTGAGTAACAAACATCCATCCATCCATCCATACTTTCGCATTTATAATATTAGTAAGATTAGATTATCATCATCATACTCATACTCATTTATCCTACCAATATTATAAATGCGAAAGTTTGTGACGATGTGACGATGTGACTGAGTGAGTGAGTGTGTATGTTTGTTCCTTCTTGACGCTATAACGACTGGACGGATTTGGATAAAATTTGGAACGAAGATAGCTGGTATCCTAGATTAAAACATAATGCTACTTTTTATCCCGGAAAATATCATAGTTCCCATGGGATAGCCATAAACATGTCAATTGCTAATTCTACGCAGACGAAATCGCGGGCAGAAGCTAGTACATACATAATAATTATAGTTATTACATTATTTTTTATCATTATTTCAAAATAACTCATGAAATTTAAAAATATTATAATACAAAAATTTAATAAAACTACAGCGCTATAATAAAGCAAACATTTTGCAATCAGTAAGTTGTAGTAGACTTTGACTGCCATCATCATCATTTCATAATTTCTGCATCATCTTAAGCTTAAGAGCCAGGCTCTTGTCGGTGGAGCAATTTCCATGTGGTCCTTTCCAGGGCCTTTTCTTTGACTTCCTGATACGACATGACTTCTACCCTCTCTTTCACCTGGTCCTAAAATGTTCTTCTAGGTCTTCCTCTCTTCCGCGTCCCTTCAACCTTTCCTTCATCTTAATGTATTCGTCGTGCCGTATCAGGTGTCCCAACATCTTTCCTCTTCTGCTCTCGATGGTCTTCAACAGGCACCTCTTCTCATTCACTCGATCCAGCACTTCCTCATGTGTCACTTTTCTGTGCGGTATTATGAAAATGCATGAAGGAAACTTCCGAGCGCAGCGTCACTTGCCGACAGTGTCGCTGCGACACTGTCGGCAAGTGACGCTGCGCTCGGAAGTCTAGCTTAAGAAAAATGCCTAACTAATATGCAGCAAATAATCAAAACTAGCCACCCGCCCCAGCGTCACACGATGGCAATGTAAATACTAACTCGGCTCTGCATGGGTAATGTTCATGATTTTTCATTAAAAGCCCATTTATGTAATAAACCATATTTTTTAAATTGAAATTACTATAAAATAACCAAGGTGTAAGCTATTAAAAATATGTCTATCTTTTCCTAGAAAAACAGAATTTCAATATGGATTTAACAAGGGCGTTGTGACAAATGACGTCACATGTCATATTAATTATATTTGAACCAATTAATAAAAGCTAAACGTGAAATAATGTTAAACGGGGCCCTATATGTCTTGTTACCTTGCTGTCTATTCCGCAAAGGATAAAAAAGATATGTAGGTAATATGTTCTATTCTTTAAGTTTTTGAATTTTTTAATGAAAAGAAAAACTATCCCTTAACAGTAGATAAACTGGTCAAATTCCGAAAATTAATACCATTTTTTTAGCAGATTTAGCTTAACACATTTTTATTAAGGCTTGCTTTTTACCATAATCACGTCTGACGACATGCCTTTCAAGGTCCGTCCGCATCGGTACCATCATCTTACTCGCTAGTCCGCTTGCACTACTGTGCTCGAAGTATAAATCAGCCGGTGAAATAATAGGCACATAACGTATTCCGTCTTAGCCCGCAAGGCTAGCAACGCATACACAAAACTCTGGTGTAGCGAACGGCCATAAATGGTCCTTACTATCAGGCAACCCACTTGCCCGTTTTCCTCCCAATTCCATAATAAAAAGGGACGGGTAGCACTCCGGGAGTGCCGGCAGAAGTGAAAACAGCAGCTTAGATTAGATTTTAATGTTGTAACCTCCATGACGCTCAAGACGCGTACCGTACTGGCAGCTTACAAAAAAAACTGTATTATCTATTGACAGACCTCTAACAATGTGCTGATATCCTAGTACTTTTGCTCCACGACTCAACAAAAAAAAAACACTTCAAAAATCGAACGCGATTCATTCGTATTTTAAAATAAGCTCTTAGAGGATCTGATAATCCTGATACTTAAACTCGCCCCCCGTCTTACGCCTGACGCGAGTTTAAAATTTTTTACCCATCCCAAAAAGTGTTCAACGCCGCTAAAGAAATTTTCACTTCAAAAGGCAAAAGCTATAACAACAAACATGATGAATAAAAGCCAAGTGGTAATAGTTCCAAATATAACCGCCAGCGCCAATCGTAAACCAAAAACTTTACCCAACCGCTGATATTCCGATCCTAGAGAAATGTTTCGTTAAACTTTTTCAAGCTATTTACAAGATTAACTTTCTACTGTTCAAACGCGCACAGTTGAATAAACCGACAGTAGAGACACTGCGAAAACTTGATACATCGTACCCAACTGCTTTCAAGATGTTGTATGGAGTTGCACTTCTGTAGTTTTCGCTTCTATGCCTGCGCGCTCTGCCGCCGCGTAGCGCTCAGTCGCGCTACGCCAACCGCTACGGATGCTACGACGTAGCACCTACGAATGGCCGGTCCATGCGCTACGGAACAGCAACTTTAGCTCAACAGTAAAAGTGGGTGATATTTTAGTTTTAGTTTTGTTCGCGGTGAAAGAATTTTAGTGTTAGTGTTGTGAGTGAATATGTTGGTTGGCCGCAGCTGCCTGATTCGCGAAAACAACGTGCGATGACCTTTACATTTCCCAGGTTAGTTGTTTTTTTAATTAAGGGCGAAGTAACGCCTCTTACTTGCTGGCTGCTGGACCTAAATGGTTTCACAGGTCCGTATTTAAATTTTAATGGACCTTCAGGCGTGAATTTGTGACGTGATATTTTATAATTAAAATTATGCTAATATTCGGTTGTTAACAAATAATATCCACTCAGTACTAATATTATATGCGAAAAATTCTCTCTCTGTGCGTGTGTGTGTGTGTCTGTTATGGATGTACACTGATAGTAAAGTTGATAGCCAGTTAAGCACATATAGGGTGTATCAGATATACCCTAACAATAATCCACTGGGGTATATAACCATAGTATAGAATCAATATAGCTCTCTGATGAAGGGCTACGGAATTGTCCGAAACAATTGTCGAAGCAATCCTTCGGCTTTTATACGTGAGTTATCCGGTGTGTTTTAATTATGTGTGAGTCTCACGGTAATTTCATGTTGAAAATAGCTATAGAAGCTAAAAAAAATATTTTGAAAAAAATTGGAGTATTTTTTTTATTTTTTCTATGGGAATGGTAGTATTAACTATCATTCCTATAAAATTTTTAAAAAATAATTACTCAATTTTTTTTCAAAATATTTGTTTTAGCTTCGATAGCTATGGTTATATACCCCAGTGGATTAGGGGGTGTCTGATACACCCCTGTAGAATGCTTTTATCCTTGAATATCCTTGATTTACCGGCACGAAAGGTATTCTATCCTATCCCTTTTGGCTGGCAACGCTTTAGTGTTGCGGGTGTCCATGGGCGGTGGCGCTCGCTTACCATCAGATGACCCTCATGCTCGTTTGCCTTCCTTGTTAAAAAAGTTCCCCAGGGATATCGATGAACGCATTCTTGGCAGACGAAGCCGCGAGAAAAAGCTAGTGACGTTAAGTTGAATGCATTTATAATTATTATGTCCCTTTATATTAGTTTTATATTTTAATAAGATACTTGTGCAAAATAAAATTCCACTATCTATGCAAAATAAATTGCTTAAATAAATTTATTCAAGAACTTTGAGTGTAATTGAGTAAAATATTTAAACGGGGAATGAGTAAATACAAAAGTTCACGCAAAATTTAAATGATTAAAATAAGTACTTTATTTAAAAGCAATAAGTAACGAAATAAACGAAACGATATTAATCAAAGCGACTGCAATTAATACATTATTATTTTAAATACTTTAATGCTCTTTAGTGAAGGACTGCAATAACACTATTCATTAAAATTAATTAACCACAATAACGTTAAACCCAGCCCTGTATTTAAATTCACCAATCGACAAACCTATCATAACATTTGGAATTTACCGTGAGGTTTTCGGTGGAGGAAAATATCGTGAGGAAAGCTACATACACCTCGCGAAACAATTCAATGGTCTGAGTGAAATTGCTAATACGTAGCCCGCGTAGGAGCCAAGCCCTCTCATTTTGAGAAGAGGCCTTTACCCAGCTGTAGGACGTTTATAAGCTGTATGTATCGCAAGTTCAGGACGACAGTGACTTATTCCAAAATGTACGAGTTTTGAGCTCTATTTTATTGTCGTGGCGCTCAATAAGCGTACAAAAAAAACGTACGTATTATCTATATTGACTGACCTCTAACAATGTGCTGATGCCATAATATGTACTTTTGCTCCACGACTCAACAAAAAAATCGAACGCGATTCATACGTTTTCCAAAATAAGCTCTTAGAGGATCTGATATCCTGGTACTTAAACTCTCCCTCCGTTTTATGCCTGACGCGAGTGTAAAATTTTTTACCCATCCCAAAAAGTGTTCAACGCCGCTAAAGAAGGTTTTCACTTCAAAAAGTCCCGTCGTTTCCCGGTTATGTAGGTATGATTTTTTTATAAAGATAGAATGCCACTTTTAATAAATCTAAAATCGATGCCATGCTGGCTCCTAAGAACAAATTCCCTATCTCTTATAGTTTATAGATATAATATAGTTTTCCCTACTGACCCATTTGGATTGATACATACAACATATCACAAATCACGTCTTCATCCCTTACGGCATAGACAAAGCCTAAGGTAAGATCTAAAGGCCACGTTTAGCATGATTGCATGCGTACCTATAGGTGGAAAGGGGAATCAAAATAGTGATGGGTTGCTAGCCGCATCGCCTATAACTTGATTCATATGCCCATTTCCTCGAAGGGCCTTTACCATACGCGGGAAGAGAAGCAATTGGTATATTCTATGTTTTTTCTTTACTCCCAGACCAGCATGAAGGCAAGCAATTGGATTGATCACCCTGGATAAAAATTCTTCAAAAAATTTTTGTTGAACGTAAACTGGTAAATTGGGATTGTTCATTTTTTTACAACATACCCTGATTTGAAAACCATTTCGAAATGTGGGGCTTGCGAACTGTTCAATCTTACTGGCGTTCAAAAATACTCAAGGATTACGGATATTTTGCAAAAAAATTGTTTGACCTTGATTCGACCTTACCGAGCGGCTGTTGGTAGTTCTATATATGTGCCAAAAAATAAATCGGCAAATATTTATCTAGTTTGTCTATTAAATTTATATGTCAACTAGTTATCAGTGTCACCCAATGTCAGTAAAGTGAGTATTGTTTTGTTGAAAACTTAAGAATGTCGGTCGATTTAAAACGAATGTATATTTGAAATTGAGATGGCAGTCACAACAGTTATGACAACTATTTTTTTTTAATTTCCAAAGGATTGTGGGAAAATTGCCTAAGTATTTCAGCCGCCGTATATAGTTTACGAAAAGTCGTATCTGATTTTTTAAACCAATTTTATTAGGTAATTAAATTAAGACATGAAATGACAAAATATTCAAATAAGTTTCTTAAAGTGCTCCATATTTACTAAAAAAATATAAAAAGGGGGGGGTTAAAAAAAATCAACAATCCCAATTGGAGTTTAAATAAATCTAACTAATATTATAAATGCGAAAGTATGAATGGATGGATGGATGGATGGATGTTTGTTTGTTACTCAATCACACCAGAATGGCTCAACGGATCTGGATGAAATTCGGCACATAGATAGAGAAAAGTTTGGAATAGCACATAGGCTACTTTTTTTCCGGAAAATTGCGTAGCTCCCGCGTTATAGCGATAAACAAATTCTTTGCAGACGAAGTCGCTGGCAACAGCTAGTTATAAATAAATATCTTGGGACAAATAAAACCAATTGACTTTGATTGAATTTGATTGAATTGAATTGATTGATTGATTGATTGATTGAATTTAATTTAATTGATTGATTGAATTGATTGATTGATTTAATTGATTGATTGATTGAGTTTGTAATTAAAACGTCCTAAGTTTGTTATTCAACATTCAATTTTCGCTCTAGAATAAAGTAATTAACTAACTTTGGTCTTTTAAGGGTTATGCACTAAATGAGCTAAAAGTCGAGTGATTTGCGAGCTGTAATTGTTACTGCTGCACGTTGTGGTAACCAAAACCCTAGCAATTTTTAACATTTTGTCACTAACATAACAATTAACAATTAAAAATTTCTGAAGTGAGAACTTCTTTAGCGGAGTTGGGCACTTTTTGGGATGGGTAAAAAATGTTAAACTCGCGTCAGGCGTAAGACAGAGGGAGAGTTTAAATAGGTACCAGAATATCAGATCCTCTAAGAGCTTATTTTGAAAATACGAATGAAGCTAGAGTCGCGGTTGATTTTTGAAGTATACGTTAATTTAGTCGCTTTAACGTATGTGCGTCTAGTCGTATAAGGTAATATAACAGTGCGTTCTCTCAAGCAATACCATGGTTGCAATAAAGAATTGATTGATTGATTGATTGATTCGAATCTCGTGTGGAAATTTTTTTTTTTTTGCGCGAGTGTGCTTGTGTGTAGTTTTCACTTCTGCCGGTACTCCCGGAGTGCTACCCGATGTTTTTTTAGGAGTAGTCACTTATACTAACCCACTTGCTGAAGGACACCTAATGAATTTTAGTAATATAAATTTTAGTTCCAAAGGTACGCCCTAGTAAACAAATGGACAGATAGATGATTGTGCTTTAGAGATATGGTTTTTGGTCAGGTGCGGAACCCAAAAAAAGACTTATAATAAGCCTGTCTGATAGGGTCTTAAAATCTTTTCAACAAAAAAGCTTAGATACTTTATAATGCTATTACTGAAACCTTCAAATAATAAGACTTAACTCAATATTGTAACTGAAAGCAAATGTCTCTGTTACTTAATGTCTAGTTTTAAAAAATCCACTTTCGACACAAATAATGGCATTTGATTTGTTGAAAAAGTATAAAAAATCTTATCAATATTAGGTATCGGAGTTTTCATCGCAATTTAAGATTAACAAGCTATAAAATCGACATCCTACTTCCTACTAATATTATAAATGTGAAAGTTTGTGACGATGTGATGATGTGAGTGAGAGTGAATGTTTGTTCCTTCTTCACGCTGAAACGACTGGATGGATTTGCTTCAAATTTGGAGCGGATATAGCTGGTACCCTAAATTAAAACATAGGTTACTTTTTACACCGTAAAATTGCATAGTTCCCGCGGTATAGCGATAAACATGTCAATTGCTAATTCTACGCGGACGCAGTCGCGGGCAGAAGCTAGTTAGCAATAAAATTCAACTCGTATTCGTACTTAAACTTAATAATTTATTTAATTCTAAGATACCTTAGGAATCATGACATGGTATAACATTGTTATATGCGATGCGGCTAGCAACCCATCACTATTTTGATTCTCCTTTCCACCTATACGCCTACAATCATGCTAAACGTGGCATTTAGGTCTGTTGCCTAAGGCTCTGTCAACCCCGTAAGGGATAAAGACGTGATTTATATACATATGTATGTAGATTAATTTCGACTTATCCACGCCTGTTCGTGAATTTACGCATCACGCGTGCCGTTAGAATTTTCATCAACAGAAAAGGTTTCCTAATCGCAAGTATTATTTACGATTTTAGATCGATCCTGTAATAAAAGGGTCGTTTACCAACCGCTGCGGAACCCACGGCTCGTTAAACATATACAGGTGGAACACAAGCTTTAAAGAACAAGAATTCCATTCCATGGTTATTATGGTTTTTTATGTTGGAAGTATTCAAACTATGTACATACTAGCGCCCTTTAATCTGATATTTAATGTATGTATGTATAACTCTTTATTGTACATAAAACATATTAATTATATCACATTAAGTGTCTATGTATGTATGTATGTATGTATAACTCTTTATTGTACATAAAACACATTAATGTAACACACACATTATTTTTTTATGTATGTGAACTCTTAATGTTACTCTTTATTGTATGTAGGTTGTTTATAAAAGGTATAAATTCAGTCTGTGGTAACGTCTTCTTGTGTTTCAATAGGTTATGGGCCCATTTAGGTACGCCGTTGCAACATTCAGATGGGTTGTATATCCTGCTAATATTATAAATGCGAAAGTTTGTGACGATGTGAGTGAGTGAGTGTGTATGTTTGTTCCTTCATCACGCTAAAACGACTGGGTGAATTTGGACAAAATTTGGCTCGAAGATGGCGGTACCCTAGATTAAAACATAGGCTACTTTTTATCCCGGAAAATTTTATAGTTCCCGCGGGATAGCGATAAACAGCCGGGGAAATTACGGGCACAAGAGGCATTTCATCTTAGCCCTCTAGGTTGGCAACGCATCTGCAATCCCTCCGGGGTTGCGGGAGTCTATGGGCAGTGGTGATCGCTTACCATCAGGTTACCCACTTGCTCGTTTGCCTTCTATTCGCATAAAAAAAAAAAAAAAAACATGTCAATTGCTAATTCTACGCGGACGAAGTCGCGGGCAGAAGCTAGTCTGGGTTATATTTTACACTTAACGCAAATAAAAGCCTCAAAGCCGAATACCGGAGCACTTGAGAAAAGGTTTCCGTGTAATCTATGCCTTCTTTCTGTGTGAAACCTTTAGCCGCTAGTCACGCACGATACCTGACTTTAATGCCGCTGTCCACCTTCTTTCTGAATACCCACTTGCATTGCACTACTGTACCTCCGACGCAAGTTTCACGTCGATGTCTCTGCGTATGAGATTATGTGTGTGTGTGTGTGTGTGTGTGTGTGTGTGTGTGTGTGTGTGTGTGCGTGTGCGTGTGTGTGTGGCATTGTAGCTCTCAAACGGGCGTAATGATTTCGAAACGTCTGTCTGTTTCGTAGTAATAAACAGAGACGGAATAACTGATACTTAAAATAACTGAAACTTAATCTGCTGACTTACTTTACGCTTTGTTTCTGTATTGTTTTGTACTGATTTGAGGTGTTCAATAAACAGTATTTGTATTGTATTGTATATTGCATTTATCTCTTAATTCGATATTGTCAACGTTTCGGACGCCGCTAGATTTCCCCACGGTAAAAGACACGTGAACTGAAAAATCAATTTACAATAGCAGTAGGTACCTATTTTATGTTTACAGGCAATAACAAACAGCCGTGCGATAATTCGCTGAAGTATAAAGACATAGCTACAGAAGCTAAATGAATAACCTACTAATCTTACTAATATTATAAATGCGAAAGTATGGATGGATGGATGTTTGTTTGTTTGTTACTCAATCACGCCAGAACGGCCCAACGGATCTGGATGAAATTCGGCACATAGATAGAGAAAAGTCTGGAATAGCACATAGGCTACTTCTTATCCCGGAAAATTGCGTAGTTCCCGCGGGATAGCGATAAACGAATTCTTTGCATACGAAGTCGCTGGCAACAGCTAGTGTTATATAAATGCGAAAGTTTGTGACGATGTGAGTGAGTGCGTATGTTTGTTCCTTTTTCACGCTAAAACGACTGGGCGAATTTGGACAAAATTTGGTTCGAAGATGGCTGGTACCCTAGATTAAAACATAGGCTACTTTTTATCCCTGAAAATTTTATAGTTCCCGCGGGACAGCGATAAACATGTCAATAGCTAATTCTACGCGGACGAAGTCGCAGGCAGAAGCTAGTTGAACATACATAAATCACGTCTTTATCTCTTATTGGGGTAGACAGAGTCTAACAAGACGTAAAGGCCAAGTTTAGCATGATTGTGGGCATGGAAGGGGAAACAAAATAGTGATGGGTTGCTAGCCGGCGCCTTACCTGATGCCTAAGATCGCCCATTCCTACGAAGGGTTTGCATGACGCGGGACGAGAAGCGACTGGTACATACTATGTTTTTCTTTGCTCCCAGGTCAGCGTGGAAGAAACTTTTAGGACAATCACTACGTAGTATAAAACAAAGTCGCTTTCTCTGTCTTTATGTCCCTATGTCCCTATGTATGCTTAAATCTTTAAAACTACGCAACTGATTTTGATGCGGTTTTTTTGAAATAGATAGAGTGAATCAAGAGGAAGATTTAATACATGCATAATATACCGTGCTTAGCCGGGGCGGGTCGCTAGTATAAAATAAATGAATACCTAAATAAATATCATGGGACAAATTACACTAATTAATTGACCTAGTCCCAAACTAAGCAAAGCTTAGCTTATAATTTGGGTATAAGACAACGGATAAACATACATTATATAATGTAGATAAATACATACTTAAATACATACAACTTCCATGACTCGGGCACAAACATTCGTATTCATCATACAAATGCCCACCGGGATTCGAACCCGGGACGTCTAGCTTCATAGTGTCAGGGTCACTATAGTCTATTAGTTTAGCTAGACACTAAATTTACAAATGATAGGTACCAGCTTTTATTGTTTTGTGGTGTGGGTACTCGAAACCATCGACAATGTTTGTGGTCTGAATACAAGAGGATTGGTCATGTTATATTTTAAGAAAAAAATGCGATTGTATCATAATCAAGCAAATTTAAAGGTTTATTAGTTTATTACACTAGATTATACATACAAAAATCTATACTAAATTCAATTTATCGTTAACTTTCGATAGTGGTGGCACATCACTATTTTTGAATTGCAAAAAACAGGCAACACAGGTAATGTCATTTAAGTATCTAGCTAAAATAAATAGACTTTAACCACTAGGCTATCGGGTCAGTCAGGTCTAATTTGACTCTTAAATATAGGCAATCATCGACGTAAACCATCATTCAATGAAAAGAATTGGCTTAAATAGCACTGCTGTCCATTTGATTCAGTCACCAGTTACGACCAGACGCTTTAGCGGCAAACGGCATTGTTTTGTCAAAGACCTCGAATGACAAAGGCACTATCGATGCATGATGCAACCGCCATCTCCATTGAGTGCATGCAAATAGAATGTGGGTGGATGTGATGTTTGCCTTTACCATTGCGCGGAACAATACAGGGGACTTACCATGAAGTCTTAATGCGATTCAGTTTACAGTCTGGCAAAAAGTGTAGAAATTAAAAAGTGGGTATAGTCGAGTCGTCCCTTTCTAATCTATATTTGTAAGAAAACGGGATGACACTACTTTACTGCGCTCGCTGTCAGATTCATAGTAAAAGTGACAGCTAAAACTTGAACTGAGTCGGAATTAGGACGTCATGTTAAGGCCCTAGGAATTAGTTTTGAAAAGCGCCGTGGGAGAAAAATCACTCAGATTTGACACTTAAGCTAGATTATTTTGTTATATTTATATTTTATATAGCTGTATTGTTTTGTACTGATTAGTGGTGTTCAATAAAGAGTATTTGTATTGTATTGTATTTTGGTATAAGTAAATAGCTCAATGGATGCTAGTTGTAATTTGGCTACACTGTACAAAATATAGTGCATCCTACTTATATTAGAAATGCGAAAGTTTGTGAGGATGTATGGATGTTTGTTACTCTTTCACGCCAGAACGGCTTAACGGATCTGAATGAAATTTGGAACAGAGATAGTTTATAGTCTGGAATAACACATAGGCTACTTTTTATCCCCGAAAATTGCGTACTTAGTTCCCGCGCGGTGGGATAGCGATAAACGAATTCTTTGCAGATGAAGTCGCAAGCAACATCTAGTTATATGCCATATCTTGCAGTTGCAATGAAATATAGTTATTTGTTATGCAAGGCTGCAAAGTTTTTGTTTGGCGCGAGTGCCTGTATTGAAACCCGAGCAAGCGAAGGATTCTATGATTGAACCACGAGCGAAGCGAGTGGTCCAAAAGAAGAATCCTGAGCGTCGCGTGGGTTTCAAGGCACGAGACACTGAACAAACTTTGCTGCCGAGCGAAACACACAATTTTTCACCTCACTATAGCGAGAAAAATAGTGGATGGAAGAATTTCAAATTTCTAATTAATTAGTATATGAGTAGGTGGTGAGGTGGTGGTGTTCGTGGTGGTCGTGGTGGAATGGTGGTTAGCGCCACGTTCGAATTTCAAAAACCTTTTCCACCCAAGAGGGGAAAAAGCTCTTTCCCACGCAGATTTTTAAGGAGAAAGACAGCCCTTTCAAGCAAGTGAGGTGAAAAATATTAAATTGCCTACATCTTGTGTTTTTTAACAGTCACTTGTGAAAAAACATTGAGTCTAACACACATGTACATACATACATAATTCACGTCCATATCACTTATGGGGTAGACTTATCTCTTACGGGGTAATACTTAACATGACTTCGGGTATAGGTACTCATAGGTAGAAAGGGGAATCAAAATAGTGATGGGTTGCTAACCACATGGCCTATGTAACATAATTCCTATGATTACCGTCTATTCCCTCGATGGACTTTTACCATCTGCGGGGAAGAGAAGCAAATGGCACACACACACATTAATACATTCCTGGGGCCTTACCATGACGTCTTAATGCGGTTCAGTTTAGGTTCGCTCGCTGTCAGATTCATACTAAAAGTGACAGCTAAAACTTGAACTGAGTCGGAATTAGGACGTCATGGTAAGGCCCCTGATCTATTTTCATGTCTGTGTTTTGTTTCATTTTTGTACAATTGTGTGTATGCTCTATTTCTATGTCTTTCAAAAGAGAATAAATGTCTTCTTTCTTTCTTTCTTTCTTTCTTTCTATGCTTTTTCGTTACAAAGCATTTAATATTCTTTTGAAGATATTAATAAGACTATACCCACGTAAAACCATAAGCGTAAATGCTAAAGCGTTCAAATTTAATCCGAAGCGTTTACTTTTTGTTTGCACGTTGAGCTTGAAGACTGTAAAACTGTACACCGATGCAATAACCTCGAAACAACGTCATCAGCCGTATATTAAACACTATGTTACTCCTACATGCATTGCAGTGTCGTTAAGTGAAGCCGGTAATGCATTTCTGACGACACATTGTTGTCGCGTATGTAATGTTAATTTTAACGTAATGCGAAATGAGAAAGGTTTGATGTTTGTTTAAGTCAGTGTTTTCCGCGCTATTAATGTCGTATAATTAGACGGGTAAAGCTTTCTCGTAAGGCTTTGTTTGACGAAAATGTATTAAAATCTAGTAGAGCTGATAATTATTAAAAACTATGTTTATCTACGCACATGTCATTAAATAGTTGTCTAAAATGCATTCAGAAACCGTAGGAAATTGCCAGCCTCATTACACCCTTGAAAAATTTATACTGTAATAACATTACAGTACATACAGGAATCAGATCTGTACTTTCATGTTATTACAGTACAGATGATTTTGACCATAACCTTACAAAAATCTATACTGTAATAATAATAACATTAAAGTACAGATTTATTACCACAGACAAGAAAGTACTTACATAAATAACGAAGGTATTTATCCCTTACGGGGTAGACAGAGCATGAGGTCAAAACCTAAAGGCCACGTTTAGCATGATTGTGGAGGTATAATGTTGAAAGGGGAATCGAAATAGTGATGGGTTGCCAGCTGCATCGCCCAATAATTACTCCCAAACCAGCGCATGGAAGAACGACCATGCACATGGCCATGATGATGGCGCATGGATGGACTGACTTAGAACAAAGTTAACATCTTTATAATGTATGTACATGACTTGACAATGAATAAATGAATGAATGAATGAACAACAATAATTATCATGTAAAATCTGATTTTATCTAAGGCTCGTTTGCCTTCCTATCCACATAAAAAAAGGAATTCTAGATGATCCTTTTGGAGACTAACATTTAACAATAAATAAAAATGAATTATTAAAAAATCGCAGAGATTGTCAAAAGAAGAAGGTATAGAAAAAGGAAATAATCGTACGCATAAATTTGTTAACAAACTCACTAACGACCCTGGGCATACAAGCAAAGACGCTCCGGCTCGATATGTCGTTATAAATTTTACATCACCTGCGTCTCCGAGCTTGGAATATTTATAAACCATGCCTTGAAACTCGAAAATCAATGCGTCCTCCTTTGCCTCCACTAAAAAGTGGCATATCGGAGTGCGGGGTAATATCCTCAAAGTTGTGCCGCGCTCGTCAAATATTTAGCTCCATGAATAATATAAGGGCAGGCGCTAGTAATTGACGACAGCTGGAGCAAAAACGGGCTTGCGTGGGCGCGAACGGGCCTGGAGGATTTTTGGGGGCAATGCCTAAATGTAGATAACGGAACGTAGTTCTGTGGTTACTGTTGATAAAATGGAATGGCAAAGTCTAGAGGAAGGTTTATTATGAACTTGCGTGGTACCCTTCCGGGTCATTACGTTTTATTGCCATGGATTAGACGATCTATAATACCTAATAACTATTACACACTCAGAGTGTTCTAATTTTCAGTGTCGTTTAGAAATTTAATTTCTTACGGGTAAAACCGTAAAAATAAATATAAAAAAATCAAGAAGTAAAATTCTTGATTAATTTGATAGTTATTAAGACTTGTTATAAAATTTGTTTTTAATAGGATCAGTTAATCAAAGTCTTACCGAAGCATTTCCCCGAAATCTGCGTAATTAAGACAAGATAGCTGTCATTAAAAAAATATTTCCCTCATAATAGGCTGTTTGTGTTTTTAATGGACTTAATTAACGATTTTTCCACAATTTCAAGTACATAATTAAGGAATCCTCATAATTTTGTGGTCGTTCACTTTATTATTACTTCAAACGCTAACTTATAATAAAAAGAGAAAATAGAAATCGTATATCTTTCGTAACTATGAAACTGCTTATTAAAATAAATCCTGGAAACGGTTGAAAAACAAGTTTTAATAACAGTGTTTTAAGTTTTAATCGTAACGGTTTACTGTAGGTAATAAACGAAAACTTTATTTTAAGTCCAGTTAAACTCAACATTATTTACTATAAAAGGTGTCTTTATAACTTTGCACTACCTGCTTTTTACTTTAAGCTTTACTTTTGTAACTTTTTACAATGCTTGAAGAATAGGGTTATTGTTCCAATCAAGAAACAGACAACCACTGAGAGGTATATTCTTAATTTCCTTTTACCAATAGCTTTGATACTCAAACACGTACACTGTCAGTGTATTCAGAAATATCATTCGAATCCGTATGTACGTGCGAGAGAACCTACGCACCTACATTAACAATAGGTATACGTAATTTGCTTATCGCTCGAAGGCCCAAAACTTTGGGCACTTCGACTTAATCACCAAACAGACACATAGTCTTGTGGCTACTAGAATCTTAAACTAGATGTGTCATCGTATAATTATCACAAATATCATCATCTATCTACAGCTGTCCAATAACTGGACATAATCCTTATCAAAATTCTCTATTTTACACTGTCATGGTTTGTCCCATTCTGACTCTGTCTTTCACAAATCGTGATCTGGAGTGGACTCCAAATAGCTGGCGGACGTCGCTTGCCGTGGTATTCACTCATGAACTCGTTTACCGTAGGAGTTATCGATTTTTCATTTACAACTAACATCCTTAACATTATACATTTTTATTAATAGCCTATTATAGTGTCCCACTGCTGGGCAAAGGCCTCCCTTCTTTCTGCCACTCGTCCCTGCCAAATGCATGATCCTGCCACCCTTTTCGATACGCATCCGAATCGTCCCGCCTTCTCCTCCTTGGTCTGCCTCTGCTTCGATAGCCATCTCGCGTGATCCAATGGTTGGTAATTTGGGCCCATCGCTGTTGATGCATCCGGCAAATGTGACCAGCCCAGTCCCATTTAAGCTTGGCAGTCTTGGCACCTACATTATACTTGGCACACACAACATTATACATGCGAAAATAATTTTGTCTCACTGCTTGACACTATAGGAAATTTGTCTTGGAGATAGTTTCGGTCCAAAATAACGACATGGGATAGTTTTCATTCCAGGAAATTGCTCAGTTCCTGCGGGGTTAACGAATTCGTTTACATAATTATTAAAGTACTTTATTCCTTACGGGTTAGACAGGACCTTGGGTAACAAGACCTAAAGGCCACGTTCAGCGTAATTGTGGGCACACAGGTGGAAAAAGAAATCAAAATAGTGATAGGTCGCTAGCAGCATCATCGTTTCTTAAGACTTTTCACCCATTCCCTCTGTGGCGAACTAGTGGACTGTATGTATATTGAATGAAAACAAATTATGATGATTAACTGATTTTTAATGAATATAAGGAAATATCTACATGAAATAATGGGTGACCTCGTGGCAGCAGCACCTCCTAAGAAGGTTCGTATGGAACTGAAGTCTAGTTATAAAAATGAGATGCTGCTGTCACGAGGTTTACAACGGCCAGCTATAAAAGGAGTTTATCCTCCACATTGCCCCTCCAGTGATGCCCCACGATAAGTGCTGGTCGAGGATAAATAGGTGCTGGTCAAGCAGGGCTTCCTTGCTCTCAGACCAGCATGGTTCGCAAACGTAGTCGAGGGCAACCGCTAGTTATTCTTCTATCATGAATTCTATTATGTCCCTTCCCTAACCAAATGAATCCATAGTTCACATTTCCTATTATGCAAGCGCCACTCCTTACAAACTCATGAGAGTCAACGTGAATGTATAATAAACGGTGCTTAATTGTATTATGACCCTCTATTACTTAACTTACTTAACTTGGTGAACAAGCCTGTGTTCCGGAGTAATTTATTCAAGGAGGAAACTTATTACATTATTGAAATAAAGGTTTAACTTGGTTAATCCTAATTCGTCCTTTGTAAAAGGAAAGATATGCTAGAGATATGAGCTGAAAAGATAATTTAAGCAACGAAAGACTTCAGCGCGCTAGCGTTTGTAACATTACTAATTTTATCCCTTTAGGATTCACTGGTTTTTGTTATTCCTTCATAGCTTTTACCTGAGCCTTCACACGCATAAATCTTCAGATCGGGCTGTCGAAAATGTTACAGAAGATCTACGGGTGCTTTTTTTAATATCATGGTTATTCCCAAATTTGTCACCGTGGCTTTCATTTACGTTTGAAGAACATTGCAAAATCTCATGTGTCTAGTCTAGACGTGAAGTTCCGGGATTTTGCATGCTTAGATCCAGATCTCGCGGAATTAGCAGGAAAAAAGTTTCTTGTGCGTTATACGAGAGATCGGTAACCACATTTGATTTAGATTGCATTACAAAGTCAAATGTTTAAGGAACCGTTTGTTGCCTTTATCATCTTGAAGCGCTGTCAATTTGTTCATGTTGATTGAGATTTTAAAGTAGTTTTTGTGTCCAACTTGTTGTAGTCAAGATTAGGTATGCACTTGTGTAAATCATAAAATAAATTTTTACTTATCTTTAATGTAAGGAAGCATGGCAACACATAACAAGGGAACGTGGACAGATTGCTTTAGCTCTCTGTTATTGGTATTATAATTTACGTCACTACTGTGTATAGCAAGTATAAGCTCCTTAATTTATGGTTGTGAGGCCCTGGAATGAAAGAGATATTTAACAGCAAGAATATCATGTAGGTATGTATGTATGTAAAACTCTTTATTGCACATATAAAATAATATAATAAAATAAAAACACAACAGGAAACAGAAAGTACAACGGCGAACTTATTTCTGAAATAGGTATCTCTTGCAGCTAAAATAGGTAAAATAAATAACACAAATTTACAGACACTTCATCGCGGCCTACCTTAGGCTCTGTCTAACCCGTAAAGTATAAAGTTAGATGTGATTAATTATGTTATGTTATATCATCGTATAGCTTTTGTCCGATTATGACTGTGTGTGCCGTAAAACCCGCTATTTATTCCTCATCCACATCCCATTAAGTCCAGAAGAAAGCCTTCTTCTAAATTCTTTACACAGCGAAAATCTAAACAAAAATGTTCAAACAATTTGAACATAATATCTAACGGTGTACAAAGCGCTGTGATATTCTTAGCTTTCTCGCTGCAAAATAGAGCTTTCAGATCTTGAACTTAAAGCTGAATTTTGAGTGTGCAGCTTAAGAGTGACACACTTATGACCCACACTGAAATTTTCCTGGCCATAGAATTTGACTGCAAATGGCTTCTATGCTTTGGGGAGTTCGTTCTTTTCAATTTTTATCAGGCTGCCTTGGTAGGAGTGTTATTTTTAGGTATCTGTAGCAAAAACTACGTTTGTAGGACTGCTTTTTCCATCTGTATAATATCCCTTCGTCCATCCATCCAAACCTCAATCTGTTGGAGAAACCTGTTTGGAACGTGGGACAAATTTTCGAGTCAGACTTGCAACAAACAATTATTACAAAACACTAGCTGTTGACCGCAGCTTTGCCCCGCTGATTTTTAAATTAAACAGATCTTGTCATAATAATAACGAATATGACAAAAACATACAATTTGGTGCAGTTGTACGGACGTTATGCTCGTAGGTACATATATTATTTATTCCGATGATTCATTTTTATTTATTTAAGGTCCCCAAGTTAAGTAGGTATCTTACATATTAATTATATTAGTCTACTAGCTTCTGCCTACGACTTCGTCTGCGTAGATTTATCCATATAAATCTTCCTCTTGAATCACTCTATCTATTAAAAAACTGATCTTTGCATTCATAGGAACAGAAAAAGAGACAGACAGCGGGAGGCAACTTTGTTTTGAACTATGTAGACATGAAAATGAGAAATCTGAATCAAAGTATATTTTAGTAATATTTACCTACTGAAATCTTCTTCAGAGTGCCCCAAGAGCCTTCTCACAACCAGATACCCTAAACCCTTGTACAAGCAGCATTGTAGTTACACAAACAGCTTCTACAGTACTTTGGGAACCAACCGCTCGCCCTATACACGCGTGTCAAAATAAACACGACCCCACAAATAACAGAGGCTTTGTCGAAAAAGTTTTCAAACGAAGTAATTTAGCGACGCACGTCACACGTAAATTTTGTTTCGCTGTTGGAAAACAATGAAACCTTTATAAAAGAATGTTGCCAGCTTTTCATTAGCCGTTTTCAAATGCCTACAAAGAATTTGGCGGACACAACGAGGGAATTACGCACTTTCGCGCCCTGGTTCACGGTTCCAATTTGTTTGCCGACGGTCTTCTGTAATCCACTTTATTCCTTAGTACGTAATACGTGTTTAAATTCATGATCGGTTTTTTGCGTTCGAACAGAGGTATTCGTAAATTAAATAAGAAAAAATTTAAAGAGGCAGCCTTGTTTTTTCTAAGGCTGCGTATGTAACAGAGATGTGTGAGGCAACGTTGGTGGAATTTTCCAATAAGGTACTTAGTTTGTTTTTTCAAAATCTATGAACGATCCCATCACTATTTGTACACCTACGGGTAAATCATAGTGAGATAATTATGACGTCAACTCCTAACAATTTACCTATGTTTATACAAATAAAAATTCATTTCATTTCATTTCAAATTCATTTCCTTTCATTTCACTATTTTGATTCCCCTTTCCATCTACACGCCCACAATCATACAAAACGTGGCCTTTAGGCCTTGTTACTTTAGGCTGTAACCTGTCTGGATACAGTGGTTTGTCTATGTGTGTAAATATTCCAAACACTCACCCAAAGCACCAAAAATGAACGGGAATAATCCCAAAATTGAAACTTTAGTGTTTAGATTGAACACGGGCATAATGTTGTGGAAATGATTAAGCCCGCCAGTCAGCGGCAGTCGGCATGGGAAATGTAGTCGTGTTTAGTTCATTTGCTTGATTTGTGAGATCAATCATTAAGAAAGGTCAAGGGTACATTTTAATTAAAGGCTTGAAGAGTTAATGGCGGGTGTGATTGGACATTTCTAATGTTTTCGCGACTTGTAAAATGATGATAACGTTAATCCATTTTAACTTATAATTGGTTGTGCCCTCATCTTTCTCAAGGAAGAATATCAAATGATTCGTTTTCAAATTCATAATGGTTCTTTGTGATATCTCTATGGCTGCGAATTTTATTAAGTCTCCAGCTCTAGTTGTTTGCTATGTGTTTTCTGTCTGTCAATAAAATTAGTAGTCTAATTTTAACGTAGGCAATTACTTCGTAGTAGGCGTTCTCAGCTTAACCGTGGACTTACCTCAAACAGTAGCCCTAACAATGCTTGGTTTATTACTTAATTTTTTTTTAAACGATGAAAACTTTAGCAAAACATGAAGCTGCATTATTACCTTAGCAATTATTTTAGACACACTCACCATGCCATTCTCACGTATAACCACAATCATCTGCCATCTATATTCGAAACGCACCTCCAATACAATCCACAATTGAACCATGCCGAGCGTATCAACACAACACCTTAGCAAAACAAAGCTGCACCATTATTACTTTCAGCAATTATTTTAGACAAAAAGCATAAAAGACACAGTTTGTTGTATATACCATACTATTCCCACGTAGAACCACAATTATCTGCCATTGCTATTCGAATCGCACCTCTAACTCTACACTCCACAATCAAACCATGCCGAGCGTATCAACACTACAATGTCATGACTCGTAAACTTTACTAATCCCCAAAATTGATTCAGACCGTTGTCCAAAGTATCAGTGGACGGTTGAGAACTTCCTGCGGTTCTCGTTAGTGTAATCCGCGGGGTGGGGGAGCAAATGTTTGCGTTACCCTGTATCGCTGCCGCGTCATCGAGAGATGTAGATGACGAAAAAACGGGCAGCTTCCAGTTTAATGCTGGAAATGCGACGGTTCATACCTAAACATACATACACACAAAGAACATCTTTATCCCTTACGGGGTAGAAAGGGCCTAAGGTTGGCATGATTGTAGGCGTACAGTTGGAAAGGGTGGTGTGTAAAACGGTGCTCGAATAATCCTTACCTACTTTTTTACGTTTAAATATTATGACAGTTGCAAATGCGACCCTGTTACAATAAAATGAAACATAAATGTGATAAACGGAATTTAAGATTAGGGTCAAGACTCAAGAAGGATGTGGAGGGAAAGAAACCGAGGATGTTTAAATCATATCTTTAATTTTTTTGACACTTTTACATGAGAATTGTACAAAGCCCCATGAAGCTTCTCCGTAAAGGGAATAAAAATCATTTTATATAAATTCCACACATTATAAGTGCCGGCACGTAAGTCTAATCTGACCTTGTATGGGCAGAAGTATAAAATACGGTATCCGTGGGTGCACAGATCCCCTCCACGTGACTCGTCATCGTTAGACATACGTGCCGGCACGTATACATTACATTGCGGCACTAGGGCGACAACTTCTAACCCGTCACATTATGTTATGAAACTTGCACGATTCTCTTCCAAGGCTAAACTTTATGACCGTTTTTTACTACTTAGCTCGTCAGCTATGGGATCAGTGTGTAGTTGATTTAAAACGCCGTTTTTGTGCCTATATTGTTTCAATGTGTAATATTTACATTCCTGGTACGGATGATTTGTTTGGGTTTCACAAGTTGAGAATGACCGGCCCTTTGTTATCTAGTTCAAAGGTTCACTAAAAACAAACACTGAATGTTGAAATTTCTGCGACTATCTCCCTGACTTTTTCAATGGTAAAAAGTTCAGCGCATCTCACGGTTTGTCGAGCAAATTATGTGTATTGTTAACTCAGTACAAAATGTTTCGTTCTTTTTACTCCGCTGCGTTGTTTCTAAATTGGACGGAAACTATAGGGTCGATTAAAAATGGTACCTAGTTTCTGAAAAAAAGGGTATGTGTTTTCTTTGCTTGAACTACACGTCATTCATTTTGTGGATTTGAGAAAAAAATTGTATACAATTTAACGCATTAATGGTTTCGTGTCTAAGGGTGCTGATGACAGTAAAGTTGAGGCGGTGTTTTGTGCATAAAGCTGCTGAGGAGAAGCAAGTTTATTATTATTTGCGTTTCTTCTTTGATACGGACTTCAGCAAAATATAACAACTATTCTTAAGAATGTCCATATGAGCTTAAAAGTAACTTACGACTTATCTTCGTTCACTGTTAGCATTTAAGTCCCCACGACGTTAGGTATAAATCTGGTGTAATTTCATTTATCAGCAGCACTGGATTTTCTCTTTTAAAATTAAGCTTTAAAGTCTAGAATCCTAAACGTAATAAAACTCCTAGTATAATTGTAAAGAACAGTGCAATTGTGTTGTTGTTTTCAAGTTTCGCGATCTTTTTGTTGTCTGTTGTTTGTTTCAGTGGTGTAGTTCTTTTGATTTCATTAGTTAGAAGTTAGCGTAGAATTTCTTTGTACCAGTTATGGTGGAATTATTGGTGCAATCTTTTTTCTTTTTAAGTAGTTCGATTGCAACATTTTATGGCGTGGATTAAGGTCACTACTATCGTGAAACTGGAATGTCAATATAGGGTCGTGGATTTCAAAACTATCGGATCCGCGGCGATACGCATCAATATTTCGTGATATGGATCACACGTTAATATTGACCGTCTTATCTATGGCTATGTTTGCGTCATCATCATTATCATCAGGTGATAGACGATCACTGTCAACATTTCCATCGGGATCAGGATTTACGCGTATAAAATCCCAAAGTTATAATAGTTCAAACAAGAAAACAAGTTTGCAAGTATGAATTTTAAGGAAATCCTATAGAAAAAAAATCTAAACGACATAGAAAACTAGAACACAGAAAAAAGTTAAGCTGTGGCCGGAAATCGAACCCGGATCCTCATCATTCCGAGATGCGTGCAATACCCCTACATCCATAGCAGGTGAGGTAACTCTTCGATTTTTTCTATCTGTAGCCAAGCGTCATCTATTTTGAATGATGTATATGTACGACACAGTTACAAAATCCCCATAGATTCCTTATAAAAAAATTCGAATAGTTCGACTTAGATTTTAATTTCTAAACGACACTGAAAATTAAAACACAGAAAAATCTGAAAAGTAAAGCATAGATTTTTGGATTAAACATTTACGTTTTCGTACAACCAAACATAGACAACTTAAACTTCCGCAAATTGAAGTACACCAAATAGTTTCCAACATCCCTTTCATCAGTACCTCCAACAATTCAACCCTTAACTTCAAACCTCGCTTAAAAACTCGCTAATGTTGCTCCTCAATAGAGCTTTTCCCTGCTAAAGCTCCCCTAATTTACTATTTCCGTTTCCGCCGCTAATCCATCCGGCTGCTAGAGTCCGCACATATTTTTCGACGAATCGAGTTAAAGCTTTCCGCTTCAAATGTGCCGGCGAAGGGTTCGAGGCTCGGCGAAAACAATGCGAAAGGGTGAGTCGACTTTTTACAGCAACGTTTTATTTGGACCCTTTGCTGATTTCGAAAGTAATATTTCCACTATTCTAACTTTACTTTTATATTAAAATCTTTTTCTGGGGTTCGGGGATGCTTACGTAATGTTTACTTGATACTAAAGTACCAACAATAAACAAACAGGGGCCGTACCATGACGTCTCAATGCGATTCAGTTTAGGTTCGCTCGCTGTCAGATTCATACTAAAAGTGACAGCTAAAACTTGAACTGATTCGGAATTAGGACGTCATGGTAAGGCCCCTGGTATATTTTTCTTCATTTTGTTACTATTATTCAAAAGCTAAGTGGTTTTATCTATAGCCTTCCAAGAGGCACGTGGGTTCGGAATCGAGCACGCGTCTCTGAGTTTAACATAGTTATTATTTTATTTTATTTTAGTTATCAGAATTATGTGCAAAATTATACATACCTATTTGATTATCATGAGCTTCTTGGTGAAGGAAAAAATTTAGGAAAGCCGCAACCTGCGAAGCAATTCATGGGTAATTGTATAATTGCACATAATCAAATAACTGTCCGTATGAGCTGAAAAGTAACTTACGACCTATCTTCGTTCATAATAATAGCCCATTTTATTCCGAATTCGCTACAGTTTCAGTAGGTACATGTAGTCTTTTCTTATCAATTATCGCGTGATATTGGAGGGTTTGGGGTTTGGTTATAGCACACCATTGAATTGCTTCGCAGATGTGTGCAGGTCTTCTCACGATGTTCTCCTTCACCGAAAAGCTCATGGAAAATTTCAAATGTAATTTCGCACATAAATTCCGAAAAACTTAAAGGGATTTGAACCCACGACCCTCTGCTTGAGAGGCCACAGGTCAAACCACTAGGCTACCACAGCTTTTTTTATATAATTATAGTATATCATTCTGTCATTAATGTTCATTACATTTTTGGAGTTTGACCACAATAGAGAGATCTCTCTCCAGGCAGATAAAAAGATGAATTTATTATTAATAGAAAGCCACTAAGCGTAGGTCAAAGACATTTCATGTATAAAGAAGTAACCACAAGTTATCCCAAAAATTCGCCGGAAATTCGCCGAAAACTTTGGCCGAACTCGGCGACTACCGCCGCCAATGGCTAACGACTTCGTTAAATTCCTGGACTTGACTGACGGGTGACTCGTCTCTTTAGAGCTGTTGTTACGTCACGTCGTAGAGCAAACACCCTAATAGAGTGGAAACGTCATACAATTCATCCTACTAGTCCTATCCTATCCTACTAATAATAAAAATGCGAAAGTTTGTGACGATGTGACGATGTGAGTGAGTGAGTGTGTATGTTTGTTCCTTCTTCACGTTAAAACTACAGGACGGATTTGAATAAAATTTGTGGATAGCTGGTACCCTAGATTGAAACATAGGCTAATTTCTATCCCGGAAAATTGCATAGTTCCCGCGGGATAGTAATAAACATGTTAATGTCGTAGCTGCCTAGAGTCGCAACGTAAATTATTATTGCAGAATATACAATCATCAACAGTTCGTAAGTCTAATTTTATGCGGACGAAGTCGCGGGCAGAAGCTGTGTGGAAAAAAAAATAAAACGAGCCAAAACTGGCGATTATTGGCCAGCCGTAGATCAAAAGGGTGAATAAAGTTGAGCAAGCAGCTATTATAGATAGGTATGGGTAGTTAATGTTTAGTTTTTGTACGGATAGTGAATAAATCTGGATTGATGTTAATAAATACCAAAAAGTAAATATGCAATCAAAATCCAAATTTTCTGAAATGTTTTTGTTCCACGTAAAAATGATAAAAGAAAAACAATGTGGAAAAAATCGTGTTGACGATCTTATTGATAATGTTGCGTGGGGACGCCTAGCTGGGACAGGCGAGCTGTCGATCCTCTTCGGCGATCATTCAGCCCAGTTCCCCTTGGCTGGAGCCACCGGTTACTGTCCCAGCGGCACTCCCACACAGCAACTCTCCTCAAATCTTATTCTCCTGCCAAAAAAAAAAACATTGTGTTAGGTATGGTGTAAGTCGAAAAAGACTGATGTGTTGCCACAGTTGTATGGCCCCACTCTAATTGGTTATTGCTCTATGCGTCACGTCAAACGATGTTAAGCGGTTGCCATTGAGGCAGCGATTTGTTTAGCTTGGCGTGCCGCAAGGATTTCTTTCTTTTGTTTCTTTTTTTTAGTTTTTCGGTCGTGAGACTTGTTAGTGGCTATCGTAGAAGAAATAACAAACCCGCTTATTCATAAACGCTCTATATGCGTCTATAATTTAACAATCGTTTGTCCTTATCTGTGAAAGGTGAATGTCAAAGTGACAGATAAGGACAAGCGATTGCTAAGTTAGCAGAAGCCTATAGAGCGTTTATGAATAAGGGGGTAAGAAATTATCGACACATGAAGTCCATTTTCACATACATACACATATACATACATACCGTCACGCCTCTTTCCCACGGGAGGGGTAGGCAGAGCCTAGTTCCACTTGCTTCGATCCTGACACACCTCTTTCGCTTCACCCACATTCATTCAATCTCTTAATACATGTTAGTCGGTTAAGGGTATTTTTGACCTAACTTTTTTTAAAACCTCCCCAATTGACAACATTTCATTTTTATAACACCTGAAAATGTATATATGGTACGAAAGCATTTTGCCTCCTGATCACTGCAATATGTTTATATAATTTTAATATCGCTTATTATAAAAAATAAAAATTAATTAAAAATATGTCCTAATTTTACCAAAACTACCACAGGATAGGTGAAACGCCTTTGCTTTTTTCACGAGAAAAAATAAGCGATCATAATGTTGTATTTTTGACAACTTCAAAGTACAAGGGGGGCAACTCTGAAATTCTATTTTCGAAGTTTGTTGCATACCTTCACTCTCACTCTCAAGATAATGACTATTTGTATGAGCAGAACAGCACGAAGCGACCCTCGAAAATCGAATATTGGAGAATAGGGCCTGACATTGACAATTTGAAATTGACGTCAGTTTTTTTTCTATAGAGAAAAGACAAAGGGATAAGTGTTTATTCTGTGATAGTATCGGACTTACGCCCTTTTAGAATAAGCACAAATTAATAAATTAATTATAAATTAAATACAAGCACTAGCGAAAAAATTAAACTGTCAGCATGTTCATCTTTTCAAACAAAATACAGAGAACCATTAATATTATAGGCTCAGAAATATGAAATGTTGTCAATATTGATCACGGAACGTCCGTCTAGGCCTTCCCCTCCCAACGCACCCATTCACACTCCCCATATAAATCTGTTTAGTTAACCTACGTGACCAAACCAACTAAGTATACTTTTTTCTATCCTAGTCACTATATTTTCTTTCACACCAGCACGTTCCCTTATCACACTATTCCTTATTCTATCTTTCAGTGATACACCTTCCATACCATTATCTTCAAATTCTACTTCCTAATAATATTATAAATGCGAAAGTTTGTGAGGATGGACGGATGGATGGGTGTGACGATGTCTATTTTTACGTTCTTCACGCGCAAACGGCAGGACGGATTTGGATAAAATGTTTTTTTTTATATATAAAGAGGAAGGCAAACGAGCGGAACGGAGCGGAGATACTGATACCCTAGATTAAAAAAAAGAAAAAAATCTAAGCATACATAGAGACAGACAGACAGCGGAAAGCGACTTCGTTTTATACTATACTCACGAGCAAAAAAAACGGTCGCTTTTCATGGATTTTTGTACGAAAAGTGACCATTATTTTTGTTTTTCAGTGTATGTAGTGATAGGTTTAATAACATAGACAAAGTGCCAAAATATTAATTATAAATAACTTAAATGGTTCTGTTTCGCATGGAAAATAAAGGAAAAACCCGATTTACCAGTAATTTGTAACGGATGACTCAACAATATTTTCGGAATGTTAATTCTCTTTACCTCATCAATTTTCGTTTCCACAACTCGTAATTCACGTGCAGATTTGGCTCGTATTTCCAATTTCTTGTGGGTTCCGAGATTTTTTGATTTCAACGGAATATCTTGGGCTTTCGTAATGCTTGTGAGGGCTTAATGTTCCATTGATTTGGTTAATTTTTATGCAAATACCCGACCGTTTCACTTTTGCGAAGACACTCACAACGCTGATTTTTTATGTGTGTGTTTCTTTGTTTCTTTTCCATAAAATCGTGTACTTATATGCTCTGTAATCTGTGTGTCTTGCAAAATGAATAAATGTCTTCTTTCTTTCTTTCTTTCTTTCTTTCTTTCTTTCTTTCTTTCTTTCTCTTATAATTGTGTGTCATGCAAAAAGAATTAAATACCTCCTTTCTTTCTTTCTTTGAATTAATGTTTTCCATATAAAAGTGAATATTTAGCAAATACGTTAAAAACCTACCCCCTTATTCATAAACGCACTATAGGCCTCTGTTAACTTAGTAATCGTTTGTCCTTATCTGCCACTTTGACATTTACCTTTCACAGATAAGGACAAACGATTACTAACTTAGCAGAGGCCTATAGTGCGTTTATGAATAAGGGGGCTAGAGCCTAGCTAGTTGTTTGAGCTATGGTCTCTGAAGAAGACGGGCGTTGGTTCAAATACCGGGCTTGCACCTCTGAGTTTTCGGAACTTGTGTGTGTGAACCTTTTACCATGAGCTTTGCGGTAAAGGAAATCATCGTGAGGAAACCTGGCCTTATACTCCGAAATTCGATTTTCGAAGTTCGTTTGGTGCCGTTCCGCCCACACTAATAATTGTAATTAATTTGAGAGTAAGAGGAATACGGTATGATACGAACTTCGAAAATCGAAATTCGGAGTAACCCCCCTGCACACACTTGCGAAGCCATTCACTGGTGTGTGTGACCAATCCGCACTGGACTCGAGTGGAAACTTTTATTTTTAATGCAAGATATCTTCTTTGCGAAATATCGTCATTATAGGAACGTGGATTGACTTGTTTCAAAATGCCTGACTTATTTTATCCAAAATGACTAACCCCCTCATTCATAAACGCTCTATTGTCTTCTGCTAACTTAGCAATCGTTTGTCCTTATCTGTGAAAGGTAAATGTCAAAGTGAGTGATAAGGACAAACGATTGTTAAGTTAGCAGAAGCCTAATAGAGCGTTTATGAATAAGGGTGCGACCAAACCGCCGCGTCAACGCAGTGACGTGTCGTATGCGTCACGTTTTCTCGCAGTTTTTTCATACATTTTGTTGCGATTCCGTAACGTCACCGTTTTGCGCGGTGTGGTCGCACCCTAAGGGGGTAAAACTCAGGTTGTTGTGCTTTTCCTAGTCAACCCTAAAGCCTTGTAAAAGTTAATTTGAACTGAATTTGTTATTACGTCTTAATTGCTTGTCAACCAACTGAATTAGTTAACTCGATCTGACGCAGCATCGCCGCCATATTGATTATAGTACAGGAGCCAATTGAAAAATATTCGACTTAATTTTTTAACAGAAAATGGTATTAATCACAAAAACCGATAACTCACGTATAAATGCCGAGTAATGCTCCACATGTTCCGGACTAATCCGTAGTCCTTCTTCGTGGAGCGCTCGCCCCGGCGGCAGCGAAACGAACATAGTGTTCGAACGTTTTATGATTGAGTCCCACGGTACTTTCATGTTGAAAGGGAATGATTTACAAAATGATAAGGCCTTTATTTTATCTAAATGAGAGCTTGTTTCTATCATCATCGTAATCAGCCAGTAGGCTTATTGTCTAACTCGCTCGCAATCGCCATCGTGTTCATTTTGACAGTTCTTGTATGAATGTGACAGCTAGCTGATTCCGATGCCAATTGTCAGCCCATACAAGAACTGTCAAAATGAACACGATGGCGATTGCGAGCGAGTTAGACAATAAGCTTACAGGAGACGTTCACTGTTGGGCATAGGCCTTCCCCAAGGATCTCTATGGCGATCGGTTTTCTGCTACCCATATATGACGTATCCGTAAGTGAAACTTTAATTTCTGAATTAAATGTAATCTTATTTTGTGCAATGGAAATTTAAAGTGGCAAAAAATCTGCGCTAACTTTCATCTTGGGCGTGTTTTTTTTACAAAATATCAAATTTAAATATAATAAATCACGTAGGTATTGATCCCATACATAGATAGAGCCTAAGCTATCCGGACTTAAATGCCACGCTTAGCATGATTGTGGGCGTAAAAGTGGAAAGGGAGATCGAAATATTGATGGGTTGCTAGCCGCATCACCTATAACATGATTCCTTGGATTTTCGCGGATTCCCTCGATGAGCTCTTACTATCTGCGCTGAAAGAGAAGCAACTGACACATTCTTTATTTTTTAACATTACGCGTTATCGGACTGACACGTGTCGTAATTATCCTAACTGCAAAAGCCAATCCAAGCCTTACCATGACTTCTTAACGCGATTCAGTTTAGGTTCACTCGCTGTCAGATTGATACTTAAAGTGACAGCTAAAACCTGAACTGAGTCGGAATTAGGACGTCATGGTAAGGCCCCTCTAGGTTTCACGCGTACCCCACCCGCAATTTTATTGACAGCCCATAATTTACCTTTTACTAACAAGGCAAAACAAGTTAAGCAATGTCTTTATTCTTTAATTTATTCGCGGCACGCTAACACGAGCGTGACTGCCAAGGTGTTGGCTATAATTGCTCTATTACGGTCTGAGGAAATGCTTTACTGGCTCGCCGCTAAATGCTTACTATTAATGCAAACATCCTGAAAGGAAGAGGTGTAACTAGGCCAAAAAAAAATCTCGTATTTTTGTATGTGGCCTTAGTTGCAAAGTAGCCGTGTTAATTAGCAAAACTGTTGCAAAGAAGTGAAAACGCTGATATCAAAGAATACAGCTGAATTTATGCCAGAATAGATGTTTGATTCATCTAATCTAACTAATATTGTAAATGCGAAAGTATGGATGGATGGATGGATGGATGTTTGTTTCTTACTCAATCACGCCAGAACGGCCCAACGGATCTGGATGAAATTCGGCACATAGACTGGAATAGCACATAGGCTACTTTTTATCCAGGAAAATTGCGTAGTTCCCGCGGGATAGTGATAAACGAATTTTTTGCAGATGAAGTTGCTGGCAACAGCTATTATTTGAATAATGTTGAAGACTTTGTTTGTTAGAACACATTGTTTGCATTTGATGGCTTAAGGGCCTGTCTCCTGCTCACCTGTCAGTTATCTATGATTACGTCTCTATTTATAACTACGAAACAGACAGAGACGTCATCATAGATAAAAACAGTTAAGGAGTGGTGAGACTGGCCCTTATTCTCCAAATATTGGTAATTATTGTTGGGATCAATCCGATGAGTTTTTTTTAATTCAACGGCGGGCTTCAAAGTGTTGAATTTTTTTGCTGAATACGCGATAAATGATCAAAAATTACCTTTCATTTTCATCACCGACTCTCGGCCTATTTTAGCTTAGTCATACAATTTGGCACGTTACTTTGTATTACACTAAACTCATTAACGTACTGTAAGCTGTAACCGACAATATTCATTTACGACCCCTTACCGTACTGAGAGGAAAACTCGATTATGATACGCTGTAAATTTTCACTCCATGTTTTCATAATGATTCACTCATTATACAAATATACGATGTAACATAAATAAGCGAATGCGTTACAGGGGCTTTACCGTGACATTATTATAAGAAAACAGGACTCAATCACGTAAATAAAAAGTATTTTTGTAAATACCTCGACGTTACGAAAACGTACGTTACGAATACGTTAGGAAAACGCGTGCAGTTAGAAAATGTTGATAGGTAGCGGCGCCTCTTCAGTCCATGGATGCAAAGTCGCGTCCGAAACGTCGAGGTATTTACAATAGTTATTTGTGTCACAAGGGAGCAAAATGATGTATTTACGGCGAGGGCGCTACATTGAATCCAGAATGTAGCGAAGGATGCTACAGTAGAATCCTGAGCGTAGCGAGGGATTCTAAAGTAGAAGCCAGAGCGTAATGAGGGATTCAAGTGTTAACGCCCAAGATGAAAATAATTTTGCTCCCGAGTGGCTCATACAAGTTTTCACACCGAACATTAAAAAACTTGAAAAATAATTGTAATTATAATCAAAGAGCAACCAGCATAGAAAAATGGCGTGGTTTTACAATTATCAACTTCAAAAAATTGCATTTGCAAAAAAACGCTTAGAAAAGCCTTGAACAGAAAAGTTGCACTTTGGTCCCTCTCAGCAGGGAGCAAAGCTTATTTTTCTGAATGAGAGGTGTGAAAAAATACTTTTCATTTAAGTGATTAAGTCCTGTTTTCTTATAATAATTTGTGTAAATCGCGAAAGTTTGAAGCTTTACCATGACGTGCGATTCAATTCTGAGCCAGTTCAGGTTTGAGCTGTCATTTTTAGTTTGGATCTGACAGCGAGCGAACCTAAACTGAATCGGAATAATCGCATTAAGACGTCATGGTACTCGACCACTACTCGCTACTTCACCAACAGGCTACCATCATACGAAAAGTAGTACCTAAAAATACTTAGTGACTCCAAGAATCCACCTGACATACCTAGTCTAAAATAATACTTTATGAATTAAGTCGCGAAAAAGACATTTGCCGCACGACATTCGCGTTGTTATACCGGTTTTAAATAACTTATGCCTCATCGATCCGGTACGCAGGTCAGGCGCTATTTTCGTATCTATAAGAAATACTTGAGAGGTGGAAAATACTCGTGATAAATACTCGGATCTAGTAGTTTTTTCAGAATAAGAATAAGAATAGAATAGAATAAATTTATTTCGTAAAAAATACATCAGCAGTATACAAAAACGACTATCTGGCAGACCCCAAACTAGGCAGAGCCTGTATCTTAGGAACTTGGAGTGCACTATTTATACAAGACAAATTAGCTTACAGTGGTTAGTAGACGTGTGTATGTGTGTGTGTGTGTGTGTGTGTGTGTGTGTGTGTGTGTGTGTGTGTGTGTGTGTGTGTGTGCGTGTGTACGTGTGTGTATGTGTGTTTGTGTGTATGTTCATGTTCCAGATCATTATCAGTTGGGTTAGTTTTTAAGCCCTGACGCAAAACGAAGGGTATTATAAGTTTTACGTCGATGTTTGTGTGTATGTGTCTGTCTATCTGTGGTATCGTAGCTCACAAGCGAATGGATCGATTTGACAGCTGTTTTATTCATACGAAAACCAGTTTCCTTGCGGTGGTTCTTAGCTATGTTTGGTAAAAATCGTTTCAGCAGTTTGAAGAGTATCAGCTCTTTTCCAAAATGATGTTCGATTAATACTTCGAGAGTAGCCTCTTACGCGAGCCCGAAGACCTAATACTTCCTAGTTCTACAGTACCTCTAGGCCCCCTGTACAGTCCGTGATCTCCTAGAACGACTGTCTCACTCACTCTTTATGGCTTTTAATATTTGAATATGCCGATGGTACTCGAAACCCGAATGTCGTTCTATTTAAAGTCGCTCTCGATTGAAATTGCGAACAATGTAAATAAACCATTTAATGAAATATCCACATTCTAGCACTTGTTCATTGTTTTAATGGTTTAGGATAATGTTGCGGTAAGTATTGATTAAATAACACACGGATTAAGCACTATTTGATGTGGGAAAATGAAAATTAAATACGCTTTAAGTACAAGGTTTGTTTACATAGCAAGTTCTATTGACAGTGACTTTAAGAGCTCACGTACCTTAACAACTACATAAACTAAGTATTTTCAACAAGTATTTTTACTCGATACGCCCTAACTCTCCCCAACACACCAAGAGCGCGATTATGTATTTATATGGAGAACCTTTTTAGTACAGTTGCTATGGCACCGCGTATAATTTAATTTTAGATCAGAAAGGTTAGGTTAAGCCAGTATGGTTATTTGCCCAACTAGGGTTGAAAGAGGCTTGTGAATTTAAAATTTTTAGCTCTTTTGTTGTACAAAAGTCTAAGTCTATTCGTTCCCTTACGTAAGTACATAAATCATTATCTTTACCCCTTACGGGGTAGACAGAGTCAAGAATAACAAGACCAGAAAGCCACGTTTAGCATTATTGTGGGCGTAATGGTGGAAGGAGTAGTCAAAATAGAGATGTTTTTTTAAATCTCGAAATGTAACCGAAGGTTCACGAGACCTACGGGATTGTGTAAACAAAAAACGCGACATTTACGAAAGTCTCAAGAGTCCTTCCAATCGCCAATATTTTACGACGTCTGTATTAGACAGGGTATTGACCCTAACAGCCAGCTGAGTCAACAATCCTCCATCCTTTGTCAACTTTTTGTCACACTAATCAAAAGAGAAACTGCAAGGAATGTCCCGTCAAATTGGGTCAGCGAAATGAGAGTGAGGTACAAAGGGTGACGGAGGAAGTGGGAATTGTGAGGCGAAAATTACGGGGAAATGAGAAACTGGACTAGTGAAAGGTCAGGCGAATGACGCGATAGTTAGTTTATTAGTTGATGTCGTTAGGGTTTTTAGAGGGTAGAAATGAAACCGTAAAATAAAATGTAGCATAAAATCTTCTTATTTTTAATGTTAGAGAGGCCAGACAAACGAACTAGAGTGTCACCTGATGTTAAATGATCACCACTGTCCATAGACACCCGCAACGCTTTACGCGATGCCAGTGCATTGTGGGCCCTGCAAAAAATTGCAGAAAATCTGTAAGTGATTCAAGTCTCCCAAGACTAATTAACATTACAAACGTAAAGCTAAAAAGGTCACTGAAAATTTCTATAGAAATTCCATTCTGGTCTGGAAGCAAAGAAGAATAAAGAGTGTACCAGTTGCTTCTCTTCCCACGCAGATCGTAAAAGCCCATCGAGAGAATGCTCGAAAATCTTAGGAATTATGTTATAGGCGACGCGGCTAGCACCCATCACTTTTTTGATTCCCCTTTCTACCTATACGCCCACAATTATGCTAAACGTGGCCTTTAGGTCTTCTTACCTTAGGCTCTGTCTACCTTAAGGGATAACGGTCTGATTTATGTATGTATGTCTGTATAATGACTGAAAAGCCTGCATAAAATGAACTTACCCTTTCCCAAGCACAATGTCCTCATTCCTATTGAAATATGACATCAATGAGTGTAATGACTCTATGTCACCGAAATGAGAGCCGCCATATTTCAACCGTCCACTGTCTGGACTTTTAGCCAAATGATACACAAATTTTATGAGGATATTATTCTGATGAGTATAAGAGACGTTCGCTTTTATTGTGCCGGCTAAGCTCAATATTTAGGTTTTGCAACTCAACGGTTACAAAGCGAAATATTGACAGACGTTTCTCTATTGTTTGGTATCTCATCATCATAATTTTCCTCATGATCTTGGTCATTATCATTAACGTCGTCATCATAATAGTCATCACTAAAGACTAAATCTGTTATAGATGTGTCAAATTTTGCTTTGACGTCACTTTTCATGGATATGCAAGCCAATACGAGAACGACATGTCTGACCACATAGCGTACAAGTAAATGCACCGGAATTAAAATCCGTCAGCACTTTGATGTCTTTGCATTTTGGTATTCATGTAGAGTTAGATCCGCAATGCGCGCGAACTTTTTTAAAAAAGATTGGCTACATAAGCCACATGCGAACACACGATCGTGCCCTGGGAAGGAGTTGAGGCGGTCGCCATGGTCGAAAACGGCCGGGAGCACATCATCATCATCAGAGTTAGATCATGAGGTTGTTTACATATTCCGATAATTTATTTGTAAAGTATACTTTCGGGACTTCTTTTTAGTTACTTTGACGATTCGGCCACGATGCAGTGGCCGTGGTCACGAGCAGACTGCCATGTAGGGTATCACTTTTGTTTAGCTGCGCGAGTCTTTCCAACTACCCGCATTTGGTCATTATTTTGCAACGGCAACATATCAGACCAACACACAACGCTCGCTATGTCCGACGATTTATCCGAAGACACATCTCGACGCCCACATTTGCGTATCACCGGATTACAAGAGGACGAAAGCTTGTATCAATCATCCCGGTTAAAGTTCTTGTGCTTTTTTATTTCAACCGCTTCACGTACCTACCATTCTAGATTAGAAATGACGTTCAGTGGAGAGGATTTGGGGATTGTGAAGCTCTATCCAACGGTTTTGTCCAGACTTCAGCAAATGCTCCGCTATGGCGGACTTATTTTTTAAAATTGCGGAAGTTCAAAACATTCTATTCCGATACCATTACAACCACGATTTAGAAAATGTTCGATGGTTCTTAGTGTCCTTAGTGCATCTCACTCGTCCGTCCATCCGTCGGCCTATCTGTCTGTCTCAGTCAGATGCTTTTAGGCACCTTTGAACCGTTATATTTAGATACTTTTCTTTGTAAACTTGGGAGTAAAAGAAATTGCGAAATAGCTTTTACTACTTTTTAGTTACATAATGCTAATGAGTTTTGAAATTAAAATTATGCTCAATCACTACATAGCTTAGGTAGTATAAATAATGTCGCTTTTCGCTGTCTGTCTGTCTGTCCCTATTGTATGCTTAGAAAGATCTTTAAAACTACCTACGCAACGGATTTTCATGCTTTTTTTTAATAGATAGAGTAATTCAAGAGAAATATTTATTATGTATAATTCTACGCAGACGAAGTCGCGGGCAGAAGCCAGTGTACCATAAACATATGAGAAATCCTGAAATCATTGAAATAATATGTGTCTTGGAGTTGTACGTTAATTTAAATTTTCTACCCTCAAAATTTGATACATCGTTGGTATTTAATTACAATAATTACTCCCGGGATTTACCCTTTGGAAAACTGATGTGTTGTCGAATAATTAATTGAAGTATAGACTAGAATGCTCGGCTATAATGTGTGCTTTTCGTTCTGAGCTTGGTCTGTGGGTTGCTATAATCTTTGTTTTAGGTACTTACTTACTTTTGCGGGTGGTAGGGCCTTGTGCAAGGTCCGTCCGGATCGCTACCACCATCTTACTCGCTAATCCTGCCGCTAAGCAGCAGTGCTTGCACTGCTGTATTCCGGTGTGGTGAGTAAGACAGCCGGGGAAGTTACGGGCACAAGAGGCATTTCATCTAAGTTATCTAGGTTGGCAACGCATCTGCAATCCCTCCCGGTTGCGGGTGTCTATGGGCAGTGATGATCGCTTACCATCAGGTGACCACTTGTTCGTTTGCCTTCCTATTCACATAAAAAAAAACATTTTCAAAATACCTAGTTCTTCAATGTACCTAGCAACCCATCACTATTTTGATTCCCCTTTCTACTTATACGCCCATAATCCTGCTAAAAGTGGTTTTTAGGTCTTCTTACCTTACGGTCTACTCGTAAGAAAGACATAATTTATGCATGTCTATGTAAATTCGCATCTCGTTATTCACTTTCGCCCAAACACTCGATACACAGCAGATAAGAGCGCGACGATCGTCATTCCGTCGTTACGGTTAGTCATTCCGTCATTCCGTATTTTCGAGGCAGGTAATGACGGCGTAACGATGACGAATCGCGCTCGAATGCCATTCAGCGCCACATTCGCAGAGTCATGGAAGATAAGCGAATGAAATAACGAGGTCGCAAGCTTAGAGATGTAGCGGTCCGATGCGATCCGATTTCTTAAAGCGTATCACTTGAATATAATATATAACATAGTCTGGGAGTAAAGAAAAAACATAGAATTCAGTGTACAATACAATACAATACAATACAATACAATACAATACAGATACACTTTATTGAACACCACAAATCAGTTAGGTTCCAAAACAATACAGCAACGAAGAATAAAGTATACAATACGTCTTATCGCTTAGTAGCGATCTCTTCCAAACGAACAATAAGTCAGAGAAATAACTTGGCGACAGTTTGAGTAGGTGGCGGAAACAAATAGAAAGGAGAGACGCATTGATAATAAAAACAACAGAACAAAAAAAATAAGAATGTATCTACATACTACATGGCTAAATAAATAAAACAAAATAATACATACACATACCATTATAATACTTAAGATAAAATAAATATGAGAATAAAAAAATAATATTAATAATAAATAAAATAATAATATAGAAAAGGGACTAAAGACAGGAAATGATTCAATGTACCTGTTGCTTGCCTTCTCTTGCGCAGATGGTAAAAGCAGAAGCTAGTTAATAATAATTTTGAAAATGTAATGTAATAATGTATGTAATGTTATGTATGTATGTAATGTAAATGTAATGTTATGTTCTGCTGCGGCCTCAGCGGAAGACTTCAAACGCCGAAAGTATAGCTCGCTTGGACAGTTATATATTTGAGGCGTTTAGAGTCGAACAATAGGGCAATACAAAGATACCTCGGCGCGCCTTATAGAGGCTTCTCGTGACCAGAGGGCTGGCCAATATTTTGCTTAGCGAATAAGCATTGCCATACCCCGAGGCAATGCTGCCAGCCTTCTGAACACCCTCCCTATTTGGCGGCGATTTGGGAGATTTTTTTAATCATTAATTTAATATTAGTTTCAGCTAGGTTTAAGTTAGTTTTAAGTTTTGTCAGTTTTTGTAATGATTTGTTTTTCTTTTTCAATAAATTTTGTAACTTGTACCATAACTCAGAAAGAAATAACAGCGTAGCAATGATGAATGCAAAATACCGATAGAAATGGATGTAGCTGTGAACTCCATTGTAGAGAAGTTTAATGGAAGGCATTTTTCTCTGAAATAGGTGACACTGAAATTTTATGCAGGTCTGGGAGTAAAGAAAAAACATAGAATGTACCAGTTGCTTCTCTTCCCGCGCAGATGGTAAAAGCCCATCGAGGGAACCGGCGAAAATCGTAGAAATCATGTTATAGGCGAAGCAGCTAGCAATCCATCACTATTTTGAGACCCCTGTCCACCTAGGCCCACAATCATGCTAAACGTGGCCTTAGGGATGTGACATTCTACGTAAAAAATCGATTTTTTTATTAATCGATTATTTTTTTCGCATTAAAAATCGATTAATAATCGATTTTTCTTAAAAAAATAATCGAATTTTATAATAATCGTTTTTTTCCTAATTTTTTAATGAATTTCAAAATAAACGCTATAACTATTTTATTTATCATGGTTTTATTAAATAAAACTGTTTCAAAAGCACAGTGGAGCTGCCATCGTAGACGTTCAGATGGCGTTAATGCGTAATATCATCTCCATGGAGATGGTATTCTTTAATAGTTCGCGGTCCGGGTTATAAAAGACCAGACTTAATGTCGGAGGTGGTAGATAAAAAATCGACTATGCTTGATTTTTGATTTAAAAAAAAAAACGATTATTAATCGATTATTTGTAATAAAAAAATCGCGTATAAAAATCGATTTTTACTTTTAAAAAAATCGATTTTTAATCGATTATTTCCATAATCGATTATTTTTTCACATCCCTACGTGGCCTTTAGGTCTTGATGCCTTAGGCTCTGTCTACCGCGTAAGGGATAAAGACGTATGTATGTAATATACCTACGCGTAGATTCCCTTACCACAACCACTACAGTTTCACAACCTTGTCGCTCTAAGCCAGCTCACTGAACACGTATTTACTATTCGTTCTCAACGCTCGTAACTAGAGCGACAAAGTACCGCCTTCGTTATACCTCGATTACGTAACCTTTGACACACATTATTAATTTGCCCCGCGTTATTAATTACCTACGTAAGGTTTGATTAATTGCTAGAATCGGGAATATAGTGGTGTCGATCGACCTTTATGGCGTGGATTTTACACGTTGATTTGTAGCGGATATTTCCTTTAGGTTTGCAATTTTTCTGTTAATGTTATAAAGACGAAAGTTTGTAAGTTTGGATGTGTGTTGCTATATTTCATGGCACACCGGCTAAACCGTTTGTTTGAAGTGAAAACTTCTTTTGCGACGTTGAACACTTTCTGGGATGGGTAAAAAATTTTTAACTCTCGTCAGGCGTAAGACGGAGGGAGAGTTTAGGTATCAAGATATCAGATCCTCTAAGAGCTTTTTTTGAAATACAAATGAATCGCGTTCGACTTTTTTGATGTGTTTTATTGTTGAGTCATGGAGCAAAAGTACTAGGGCATCAGAGGAGGTTACAACATTAAAATCGAATCTAAGCTGCCGTTTTCACTTTTGCCGGCACTCCCGGAGTGCTATCCGTTGTTTTTTTTTTTAATTTGGTACAGTGATAGTTACAGTCCCGGGAAAGAACATAGGGTAGTTTTTATCCTGGAAAATAGCATATTTACTGCGGGAATGCGATAAGTGAACTCAACGCGGACGGAGTCGTGGGCAACTACTAGTAGTAAATAATTTTCAAATAAAAACTTTTTGGAAATAGCTCAATAAAAAAAAACCGGCCAAGTGCGAGTCGGACTCGCGCACTGAGGATTCCGTACAAATTCGCTAGGTTATTATAAAATCCAGTGTTAGCACAGCCCTGCTTTTAAGCAAAATGTAGGCAGTGTGAGGTCACTTTATATTGGTAATTTATATAGACAGACAAATATTAAATTAAAAAAAAACTACTTACTAGATCTTGTTCAAACCAATTATGGGTGGAAGTTTGTATGGTAATGTACATCATATATTTTTTTAGTTTTATCATTCTCTTATTTAAGAAGTTACAGGAGGGACACACATTTTATGACTTTGGAAGTGTCTCTCGCGCAAACTGTTCAGTTTAAAAAAAATGATACTGGAAACCTCAATATCATTTTTGAAGACCTATCCATAGATACCCCACACGTATGAGTTTGATGAAAAAAAAAATTCTATTTCAGTTCTAAGTATGGGGAACCTCCAAAATTTATTGTTTTTTTTTATTTTTGTGTGAAAATCTTAATGCGGTTCACATAATACATCTACTTACCAAGTTTCAACAGTATAGCTCTTATAGTTTCGGAGAAAAGTGGCTGTGACATACGGAGGGAAAGACAGACAGACAGACATGACGAATCTGTAAGGTTTCCTTTTTTTGCCATTTGGCTACGGAACCCTAAAAAACATACGTCGTTTCCCCTATCATCATTCATTCTATTTCCATTCTATTCGTCATTTTGCCTATTACCTTATTACTTCTGTATACCTTGTTACTGTTTTGATTATTATATGTGGTGTTCAATAAAGAGTTATTGTATTGTATTGTATTGTCATTTTTGCGTTTGTTTCGTTTCGAAAACGCTCCGTTCAGGCCTCAAAACCATTTGCAATTTCCATACACATTGTTCCGGACAGCCTTTATAGCGTAACAAAATAACAGTCAGGTAAACGTACGTATAACTGATCACCCACCCGTCCCACTTTACCCTACTGTCACTCGCACAAACCTTTTTGTTCGTCAGGTAATAATATGGCTATTACGTACATTGTTGGGTAGTGAAGGGCTTGAGTATTTCGAGTATTTTAGGCATTCGAGTATTTTACACGCTGACACTTGCCAATGACAAGGCAGCGCCACTCTTCACGCGTCTTGGTGTGCCTGTATGCGAAAGAGAGACGGTGTCGGCGCGGCACTCATCTGTTCTCGTAGGAAAAAACATAATACCTAATAATGCACATTTCGTTTGAAACTGAGCCAACTTTAGCATATCGGGTGGTTGGTTTGCGGGTGGTAGGGCCTTGTGCAAGGTTCGTCAGGATCGCTACCACCATCTTACTCGCTAATCCTGCCGCTAAGCAGCAGTGCTTGCACTGCTGTGTTCCGGTGTGGAGAGTAACAGCCGGGGAAATTACGAGCACAAGAGGCATTTCATCTTAGCCCTCTAGGTTGGCAACGCATCTGCGATCCCTCCGGGGTTGCGGGTGTCTATGGGCAGTGATGATCACTTACCATCAGGTGACCCACTTGCTCATTTTCCTTTCTATTCATATAAAAAAAAACACTGTTTTACCCCCGGCGCTGCGTGTGTGTGTCTGTTTGTGGCATCATAGCTCTCAAACGGATGGATTGATTCGATGCAGTTTTTTTCATTCGAAAGCCAGTTTCCTTGCGGTGGTTCTTAGCCCTGTTTGATAAAAATCGGTCCAGCATTTTGACGAGTAACAGCCACATTCTCTTCAGTCCTTCCTTAAAAATCCTTAAAATAGTCCTCCAGCACTTTGCACATTGGTATGCCAGCTTGTTGTTTTTGAACAATTTTGTTTACACTTCGTTTTTTGTTTATTGAAAATTATTAAATAAATTTATGTATTTTCTAGTTACACATAAGTCGGGTTATATCTATTTATTACTTCACTTCTTACTTAAAAGTTTATGGTTTATGGAGTATATTAATTTATTTAATCTACACTGTGTATGGTTTCTTGAGTCACAGACGGTTCTGGCTGAAAATCAGTGCTGCAGGTGTCTAACACCTCAGCGTAATGCTGAGCCAGCGACCGTTTCACTTTTGCGAAGACACAACACAACGCTGATGATCAAATTTTCATGTCTGGTTTTTTTATTGTTGTTTTTTTTCTATAAAATTGTGTGTACATGCTCTTATATTTGTGTGTCTTGCAAAATGAATAAATGTCTTCTTTCTTTCTTTCTTTTCTTTCAGTCCTATCCTGAATCTTTATCCGGATCCTTTTTTTTATCTTCCGATATATATTTATTTTCAATGGCTTCCCATTACCAGGTTATAAAAGAGATGTAATTAGAGTATAATGATAGTAAATCAGTCGTTTCGTACGCTTCCAAGTATTTAATACTCTCGTACTTAGCAAGTATTCGAGAGACTCGAGTCGACCTGACTCGGCACAATACTATTGTTACGATACGCGCCAGCAACGTCGAGCTGAGGATTGCTATGGATGATTGTTTCAAGCACGGAACAGAAGACAGAGGTTGGAAAGACCCTCTTACCCGATTAATGACAACGGTGTAGCTGCCACTCGTAGACACAACAATATTTCTGTCAGCAATCATCATCATCATCAGCCTGAAGACGTCCACTGCTGAACAAAGGCCTCCCCCTTAGCGCACCATAATGAACGACAAGTCGCCACCTGCATCCACCGTCTGTCAGCAATGCTTAAATACAATGAAAGAAACTACCTACCTACGCTACCACCATCTTACTCGCTAATCCTGCCGCTAAGCAGCAGTGCTTGCACTGCTGTGTTCCGGTGTGGAGAGTAAGACAGCCGGGGAAATTACGGGCACAAGAGGTATTTCATCTAAGTCCTCTAGGTTGGCAACGCATCTGCAATCCCTCCGGGGTTGTGGGAGTCTATGGGCAGTGGTGATCGCTTACCATCAGGTGACCCACTTGCTCGTTTGCCTTCCTATTCACATAAAAATAAAAATAAAACTGAATAGAAACTGAACTGGGAGGTTACCATGACGTCTTAATGCGATTTGGTTTAGCTTCGCTCGCTGTCAGATCCATAGTAAAAATAACAGCTAAAACCTAAATTGAGTCGGAATTAAGACGTCATGTCCCTGCTCGCCTACCTCCCCGCTTAAAAGGGTGCGACCACACCGCCGCTTAAAAAACGGTGACGTTATACGGAATCGCAACAAAATGTATGAAGAAACGGTGTGAAAACGTGACGCTTACGACTGGAGCCCCTCTTTTGCCCGAATTTCAAATGCCATAATGTAATGTTTGCCATAATGATCATTTGCCATAACCCTTGTTTTCTCTGAAACCGTATTTTTTTCAGGAGCATTGTAATGGCAATCCTGTAGAACTCTATAGGTTAGGTTAGGTTTGTTTCATAACAATCCTGAATAATTAACAAATAAAGAGAAAAAAGAGTTATGGCAAATGATCATTATAGCAAACAATACATTTATGGCATATGAAATTCGGGCAAACGATAGAGACCTCAAAAGTCAAGACTGGGCATTTTCTCTGATACACTGACAGCTGAACGACACGGCGTCTTGCCACAGACTAAGACACGGTGGTCTTTTAGGACGAATTACTCGTGAGCGTTGGGCCTATCTTCGCATACAATTGGCATTGTTCATTTTTTTTAGTATGCTCTAATTCGAAAACCATTTGGAGGAAAACCATCAAATAACTGATTTATCTTGTCCGATTTCAAAAATACTTTACGATTGCGGATATTTTTGTAAAAGTACTTTTTACCTTTGTTTGATCTAACGACCGGGTTTTTAGTCAGAATCGGGCATTAAATGATTGCTACAAAAATGAAAAAAAAATAAGTTTATCTACGGATCTGTCATGCTGTCACTGTCACATCTACATCATAACATTACATTCTGACTTAACCTGCAAACATTAGAAATAAAAGCAAACTCAAAGTATAAAACTGTAACAAACAAGGGATTAATAAAAAAAATGTTTTGTTCCGGGATGCAACAATGACTCGAACAACAAAATCAATGTGAAAATCAAAGAAAATTTGCGGAACGAATGGTGCATGCAAGCTAATGTGGAACATTTCAATGTTTACCTGATGTATAGCAGAATAAGCTCTCTAATTAATAATTTGACCAACTATTGTAATGTACTTATTCTAAGCAAATAAAGATTATTATTATTATTATTATTGTTGCGAAGACCACTTTAATGTAAGTAGGAGTCAGGAAAGATGTGCAGGGTTGAAACCAAAAAGCAAAACAGCACGGAAAACAATAATAACTTGTTTGTTGTTGTTTTTGACGTTAAATTCACACATACATTCACAGATCTATGACGTTGACAATGTAGACATATAGACAAAACCGTTTTTTATTATATTTCTGTACGAAGGCGATTGGAATCCTGCCTAAATTAACAAATTATCAAACAGCGAAAAAATATTTATTATTACTAAACAAAGCTACGTAGAAGCATAATATTCAAATTAGTTCCTTAAAATAGTCCATTCTATCAAATAAAGGTGTTAAAAACACAGCTTAAAAAAATGAACAATGCCAATTCCCTCACTGTATATACAAACACTGCAAGATATGTCTGTAAAAACACGTTGCTGGTACGCACAAGTTTTTCAGATCAGAAAATCACATCTGGCGCTATCGTGAGGGAATCGAGCAAGAACCGTATTCGTAACGAGGAAATTCCTCCGATAACAGTGAAACAAAGCCTCTTACACACACGACAAGGTACACAGAAGGCGAAGAATTTTTTTATTTAAAATATAGGAAAAAAAAACTACAAAATAAACGATCAAGTCGATTCAACTCACGATCATAAGTCGTGGACAATCGATGTCCTTTGAATAGTTTCTGTTTCAAGCTTTTAATTAGTTTCTGTACCGGTGTCTGTCTGTAATCAAATTTAATGTTGCAAGTTTTAGTAGACTTCAAACTTGGTCTATACCATTTTCATTCTTACCTGTCCTATTTGGTAAACAAAATTCTAACCTCAATGTGCAAATTTTTGTGAAGAATAAGTTGTTATGTTATCAAATAAACCTGAGGTAATATTTTGTACATCATTTTGCTGATATTTTATCTCCAGTTCCTTTATTACGATGAAATAGTTAAAAAATAGCAAAAATGAGACGTTTTGAGGTTAGAATTTTGTTTACCAAATAGGACAGGTAAGAATGAATACCATTGTATACGTGTTTAAATTAAATGGATGTCAATGCAAATAACATTCCACGAGAAATCTTGTGATAAAAATGAAAATTTTCAACAAAAATTTACCAAAGAAGTATAAATAGTAAAATATAAAAACGTGCTTTTCACTTCTGTTCTAAGCATCGCTTGATAGAGACTGTAAAACGAACTGGTTATAATTCTCTTTGAGAGACCGCTCTGAAAGGCTCTGAAGCGATAAGGCAGCCACTTTCTTATCTTGTTATTTTTCTACCTTTTCTCGTATGCACAATAAAATATAATTGCGTTGCATTTCATCATTGCAAATACTTTTTCATTTACAATGACTAAAATAAGTAACTGCCACCGTAGACTAGAAAAAGATACCACTTCATCATCATTTAGGCCTCTACATCTATGACAGATGATTTAAACAGTGTCAGCGGCACCTCCGTTGATGGCTAAACAAGCCTATGCGGGAGCGACATATGCAACCGCACAGCGGGCATGTGAAAGCGACTGAATTCGAAGGGGCTACCGCAGCCGCACATGGTCTAGTCCTTTTGCACGCCAAAGCTTGGAACCAAGCTCGGTCGTACGCTTGTCGTAAAAGATACCACTTAATAGGTATTGAATTATATGCAACAAATACACTAATCGACAGCACACGAAACCCAATCCGACCAAAAAAAAGAAGATATTTATTGGTTTTCGCAAGACTCACAAATATTAAGAACATACACAATTTTATAGAGAAGACACAAAAAACACAGACATAAAAAATAGATCATCAGCGTTGTGTGTGTCTTCGCAAAAGTGAAACGGCAGCGACTGGTGTTAGACCTGCTGTGCTATATGCGCTGTGGTAGCGACATGTTGGCTTGATTAATACCAGCAAAAACAGCATGAATAGACAAGCCCATCACCTAATTCATCAAATCGATCGCGGGCGCAGTTTTTGTTTTCTATCCCACTTTATCCCGTTTACGAGACGACTTTTAGTGCGCTACTCTATTTCCGCGTCGATCTGTGCGAGGTATATTGTTGAAGTAAGCCAGGGCACAGGCCTCCTCTTAGAACCTAAGGACTGGGCTGTGTTCCCGAGATACTCTAAACTAGCGACGTCGACTAGACTTATTATTTTATTTATTTACTAGCTTCTGCCCGCAACTTCGACTGCGTATAATTATACCTACATAAATAAACCTTCCTCTTGAATCACTCTATCTATTAAAAATCGCATCAAAATCCGTTGCGAAGCTTTAAAGATCTAAGTTTACAAAGGGACAGACAGGTAGACAGGAGAGCGACTTTGTTTTAAACTACGAGGGCGAATCAAAAAGTTCCCAGAATCAAAAAAAAAACTTCATTTAAAATGTTTGTCTAAACAGCCAGTTCTAAGAACTTTTTGATTTGCCCTCGTATGTATATTCATAAAAACTTACACAACATGACAGTTTGAACTAAAATCTAGATAATTGGAATAGTGTGTTCATTTTCAACATGAAACTACCGTGAGACTCAAATATAATTACAACAATCCGGATAACTCACGTATAATAAGCAGAAAAAATGCTCCGACAATTGACAATATTTCAATTTTTCAAGTGCTACTTTTTATTGTCTGGCTGGAAAGAGCGCACAATTTTAAGACACCCATATTTTTTAATATTTGTGAAAATCTTGTATTATCGTGGAAAAATCCATTTAAATCGTTGCTCAAGCAGAAAGGACGTAAGTAACAAACGTCAAGTATTAGCGAAATGACGTCACTGCTTTGTTTCGTACACTTAAAAAAACGTTGCAATAATTACATTAATTGACCGACAAAGCCTGTGCTTAAATAGTTTGACAGTGAATGAAGTTGTCAATGACGATGAACGTCAAAACGAGCTGACAAACTCAAACAGAATACCTCACAAAAAATATGATTTAAAATGAAATCTTGCAAAAACATTAGTATTATTGCCCGGAAAACAGTTATCTAGTGTTCCTGATGGTAACAAAGCCAAGTGGTGTGCGAATAATTTAACCGTCAGCTGTCAGTAGTGTTGTTTTGTGAAAGTTGTAAATGTCAAAGGGAAACCCGGAAGACAAAGTTTTTTATAATGGCAGTATTGGACCGGCCGCTGGACGTCATTTCCCGTTTTAGATATTTTGCTCATTTTTCCAAAAAATACTGTACGAAAAAATCCAAAAATATTTTTTTTTGTGTTCTACAAGTGTTTCTCTCGAAATGGTTTTTGATTTATGAATATAAAGAAATTTGAAATACTGTCAATTGTTTTGGACTATTCCGTAGTGTGTTCATATAAATTTAATGCAATAACTCCGCATTATTCAAGCATATAGTTTAGACAAAGTTAAACCTAACACCGGGACAGGATCGCTTCTCAAACTTCTGCTTAGCTACACTCCAATGCTCCATTATTAAGTTACAGCTAAGTTCATTTAGCTAAGTTATGACGCTTGGAATACCCTTGAGCTAGACTAAGTTGCATATTCACTTAGATTAGGTACTTAAGTTCAAACTGTGTCATATCAAGAAATGATCACGGTGCTTAATGGATTTAGAATAGCTGAGAAAGCTGTGTGCATTATGTACACACGGCAAAATAATTCGGTAAGCATAGGCACGCACACAAACGTCGTCTATGTGTTGAGTACCGACATGAACATTACGTAGAATCCACATGTGAATGTGTGAGTGAGTTCGATCGTATATCTACCCTCTCAGTACAGTTTTTTTTAGTAATAAGATAAATAAGTAATGTCGCTGTAAATTACCTATTTATTATATAAACAACAACAATAACTATAAAATAACAATGAAGAAAGTTGCAACTATTTTAGTTAGGTAGTTTATAATAAACTAAGTTAAAAATAATTACAAATTAAACTAAAAAATCCCCTTGGTATCGTGCCTGGCTCAAAGGTTTAAAAATTCAATATCTCCGGTTTAAGTTAATTCTACAGAAATAATGTAAAAGTATTGTTTTATTTTTGCATTTTCCTAAAAACATTTTACATTATTATCTTACATTGGATATTGTCATCGCAAGTGTAAGGCAAGAGAAGGCACCCCGGATCGAGTCTTACTTTGACCTTGAATCTTTAAATTTATGCAATCTGACGCATTGAACTATTATTACCAGCGTAGTAGCTACCATCTCACTGATTCAACTTGTTATATTTTTATTTCTCATCAAGTCTGGTCTGAGATTCAATTCCAACATTTCCAACCAATATTCCTTACAACCAGCATCGCCATTTAAATAACATCCAAAAATGTCATTTCTTCTAGGATTCGAACTCGGTTTACTGGAGAGCGAGTAACAAATCAAGTATCCGACTTGCCTTTGTGACCGCTGAGCCACCGAGACTTTAATATAGTTGGTGAATTTATGAATTACTACGTCCAAACTGTGACTACTGCATTTGCAATGTGTAAATAGTTGTTTAAAGAGCTTTGAAATAAGGTTGAAATTTGCTAGACGATGCACATTTTATTAATTGCCGTCTAACAATATAAAGTATATTCTACCCTCAAATTATTAGTAATATGAATTTGTCAACGCTAGCCGCCATTCGTTACGCCTTGTTTTACAAGTGGTTTTACAACAACGAACTGTTTAATTTTGCCTTTGAAATACCTTGTGATTTGCAAAATATGGATAGTCATCATCTTTTTTGAAAAGAGCAGAAATTATTGTTCTTTACGAACAAAATATTTCTATAAGGATCGCATTTCTATAAGTTTATTGATATCGGTAAGTAGACAAAATGTCTGATAAAATAATTACTTCTTATTTTACATCAAATTTCTTCATGGTGTTAAAAACAATGATTTATTATTGTATCCGTAATGTATTCAAATAACTTTCTTTGACGAAGAATGTGTTTTATTAAACTTCATTTATTTTGCAGCGGAAGACTTCAATTATGGATTCACCGTTATGCAGACTTCGGGCACGATAAGAATATTCCTTCTGTGTCAAAACAAGAAGTCTCATCTTCACGCCATTTGACATAAGTAGTTGCCGCACACGCTAAAGGGACCTATTTCACATCAACGAGAGACAATGTTACCTACGTTGTGTGCATGTTGCAGGATAGCATTGTCGTAACTCGTAAACCAGCAAAAAAAATACTTCAACGGATCAGCCAGCATAGAAGAAACAGAATGAACTTTGATCGTGAATATTTATAATTTTGATTCGAATAGGTAATAATGTAGTGATTTTTAGTGATGAAAAACCATTTACGTCTGAAAAAGATGGACGAAAAATTTTGTGGCGAAAAGTGCTTGGATGTCATCCATGGGATTTGTGAGTTAGTGGGTTGGGGGTCGTAATAACAGTGCTAAAAAAAAAGTGATGTGTGACCTATTTCGTGCATAACAATGTTATTGTGTCATAGTCAAAGACTGGCTGAGCACCCAACAAGATCCCTTAACTGTTATTAACTGGGATCTATCTGATATAAAATCCAAAGCAAAATTAGGTAGCTTAGTCACTAAACTTGAAAGTGGAGATTTAATCCAGTGTGCAATGATGTTATTGTTAATGGCTGTCATTTAACATGTCGATTCATTTCACCACTGACTTTATTTCTCGACAAATAAAACGTTTCGTTCATCTTTCTCAGACTTAAGTAAACTTAATAAATCGGAAATTCTTATAAATGATACTCTTTTCAAAACCCTTGTTAATTCGAATAAATTACATCTTAAAAATAGCCCTTTTGTGGTGTGCATTCAATTTACCATTTGTATTGTAATTTTAAATTATGTTTGTAACAGAAATTTTTAATTAACCTAAAATCATACTGGTCACTATAGTGTGTGTTGTTTTACGAATAAATGTTGTCCTTCTTCTGTTATATTATAAGGAAAAGCATGCAGTTTTATTTTGCTAATTTAATTAGTTATAGTCTTATGGTAATAATAAATACTTAAATGTTGTAATAAACAATTTAAAACAATGATTTTATTTTCTTATTTTGTTCTTTTACTTTCTTTTTTTCTTGTTTGAAGTAGTCATGATTTGGTTTTGAGATAGTTATAAATTGAAAAAAAAAAATACAAAATAGACAAACTTGTGCAAGATTCGAACCGAGATCTTTAACATTCATAGTCCCAATAAGTACGACTGAGCCACCGCGCTCATATTATTCATGACGAAATTATTCTTCCATTGAGCAAAATCGTTTGAATAACAATAACCTATACAATAAGAGATATGTGAAGGTAGTCAGAGAACACAATCAGCACACATAGGCCATGTTAGTGTGAATACTCGTGTGGATACAAAACCATTTTGTTGTGTGTGTAATTAAGGCAGCGGATAGGTGCGGATGTGTGTATAGAATGACATACATGGACAACTAGGGTGCATACCGAATAGTTTTGCTGTGTGTACATTATGATACTAGGGAGATAAGTTGGTCCTTAAATCTTTTCGGAGTCGAACAGTTTTATTGTGTATTTTGTTTTTCCAGCGTAGTGGATTCTACGTTTATTTATAATAATAATAATATAGCCTTTTTTATTCCGAATTCGCTACAATTTCAGTAAGTAGGTACAGTCATGTTGTTGTTGTTTTTTTTTTTTTTTTATTAAATTGTCGCGTAATTCGGCGTGCCTCATGGCAGGCCTCCTCCGTGTATTGGAGGGTTTGGGCTATAGTTCCCACGCGCGCCCAGTGCGGATTGGTAACTTAACACCCACCATTGAATTTCTTCGCAGATGTGTGCAGGTTACCTCACGATGTTTTCCTTCACCGAAAAGCTCATGGCAAATTTCAAATGTAATTTTCGCACATCAATTTCGAAAAACTCAGAGGTGCGAGCCCGGGATTTGAACCCACGACGCTCTGCTTGAGAGGCCACAGGTCAAACCACTAGGCCACCACGGCTTTTTTTTTACGTTTATTTAGTACAGCTTTAATAATGAAACGCAAAACTTTTCAAGGCAATAGTAAAATGCAGCTCTATATAACTATCAAAAATATTAGTGTTACAAATAGAAAATAATACAGAATATAATAATACTACCTGTTGCCCGCGACTCTTACTGTGCAGAATTTGCTTATCGCTATCCCGCGAACTATGCAATTTCCCGGGATAAAAACTATCCTATATCCTTTCCCGGGATTCAAACTAATTGTATACCAAATTTCAACTAAATCGATCCAACGCCCTAAGCGTGAAAAGGTAACAGACAGACAAACTGACGGACAGAGTTTCGCATTTATAATATTGTAAGGAATTATTTATTTATTTTACACAGAAGGCAACTCAAAACTAACTCTACCACCCGCTGACATAAGTGTTTTGACGCACAGAAGGGCTTTGTAAAATCCTAAACTTCTTGGTTCGAGTTTCTTCAGGATGTGGTCTTCAATAAAAAGTGGACTGTAGATTTTAGCTGGTATAATTAGGAAATAAATTGCAAGATCGTTACAGTCGTTATGAATTTCAGTTGAATCGCTAGAGAAGAAGATGACCAATGACTTTTTTACATGTAATGTTGCTATTATAAAAATATTTACATAAGCACTCCATTTAACGTAATCGAGTAATGTATATAATTGCAGTTAGGTTGATTTAATTTTATTTACAATTTTAATATTATTCTTTCTTTAACTAAATTTAATTAGCTTTTAAGAAATATGATTATATAATTTTAATAAATGTGCAAATAAGAAATTAGGATTAAAAATTATAATTAATTTTTAAACGATTCTTAACAGGCTTAAAAAGTGACGCTTGTGATTGATCTATGTATTGTGCTGCAGCAATACAAATAAAAGAAGAACGAAAGAAAGAAAGAAGACATTTTATTCTCTTTTGAAAGACACACAAATAGAAAATACTCAATTGTACAAAAATGAAACGTAAAACACAGACATGAAAATAGATCAGGGGCCTTACCGTGACGTCTTAATGCGATTCAGTTTAGGTTCGCTCACTAAAACTTGAACTGAGTCGGAATTAGGACGTCATGGTAAGGCCCCAGCAATTTTTATTAATGACTGATTCTTATTGGTTAAATTGTTATTACACCAAAAGTAACGTTTAAAGTGTTCGGATTGGTCAATTTTTGTAACTAACTGTAGGTACATCAATAAAATTAATTGACCATATTCATTCTTCGTTGACCAGCCAGCTTATTACGTAACTCGCTCGCAATCGCCATCGTCTTCATTTTGACAGTTCATGTATGGGCTGACAATTGGCATCGGAATCAGCTAGCTGTCACATTCATACAAGAACTGTCAAAATGAACACGACGGCGATTGCGAGCGAGTTACGTAATAAGCCTGCTGTTCTTCAATTGTACAACTTCAATTTACTTAGAACATCTTTGACCACATTTCCAAAGTGGCGTGAAAAAAAGTTTGTTTATTTAATAGTACTGCAGAGGCCGGGAAAGAAAGGCTTGCAGGCTGAGTAACGAATCTAGACGGCCGAGCTTTGCGAGGCCGGATAGGAGTACGAAGCCTGCAGGTTCTTTCACGCCGAGGCTTGTATAGTGCTTTTCTCAAACATGCAACGAAATAAATAAAAAAACTCCAAAAAAACCCTTAGAATGTTGCCGCTAGCGCGTGCATTAGGCAGCGGCCGAGCAGCAGCAGGCGCATATCCTCCACGCGCGTGTCCCCCAGCAGCGCGCCCCGCGCACGACGACGACCACCACAAAACAAAACACGATCGCTTTGCAGGCCAAGGCCTGCCATTTTGTATGAAAATCCATTACATACCACTTGTCTAACCGCGCCCGCAACGTGATACGTCCCGGCCTATTATTTGGAACGTAAGGTTGACATTTCATTGCATCTTTGAGAAAAAGCTATTTTCAAACCGCTAAGTATTTAAATACAAACCAGGCAACAAAATTTGATTGCTCCATTAGCTTTCCCTACATATTTTTAAGCAAATCTCCTTCCCCTCCGTTGATTAACACTTCAGGTCAAACTAATGCTGAAATTAATGGATACCTTTTTGATGGGAACCCGTCAGACGGAAAGGGCAAACCATTTATCTCCCATTCGAACCCCTATTACGCTGGTCTTAAATAGGTCTCAAGTATTTTGGGCTCTGAGCTGTTTTATGGGCCCATTTGAGGAGATTTCTGACCGACATCAAAAAAGGCCAAGTGCGAGTCGCACTCAAATTTATTAGGTACAAATTAAACAATTTTTTTTTACTGTATCATCAAATTGGTTCTATTTCACCACCCCCTTAAATAACTGGGGCCTTACCATGACGTCCTAATTCCGACTCAGTTCAAGTTTTAGCTGTCACTTTTAGTGTGGGTCTGACAGCGAGCGAAACTGAACTGAATCGCATTAAGACGTCATGGTAAGGCCTCGTGTTTTAACTGACCTTTAATACAAACTAGCGACCAGCCCCGGCTTTGCATGGGTGCAATCAGTGATTCTCTACTATATTATGTATGTATCACTACATACTGTAAAACAAAGTAGTTTATGCTATTTCTGTCCCTTTGTATGCTACTATCTTTAAATCTACCTACACAAGTACACAACGGATTTTGATGCGGTTTTTGTATAAGTAGTCACAGTGATTCAAAAGGATGGTTTATGTGTATAATTCTACGCAACGACGACGCGGGCAGCAGCTAAAGAATGAAGCTTAGAAATAGAAAGTAAAAACAAATTAAAAGCTGAACTAAAACCAGGCCAGGTCCACTCCGCACTTTAGGTACAAAACTACAAGTACGCGCAGCGGCTGGCCCGGGCCGGTCAATCAGTGGGTCGCCGCGCGCTGCTTTAGTTCGCTCGCGTTGATTCTCGATTTCTCGCGCTTCTGAGTTAGGTAGTCAGTCAGTCATTTAGGACAAAGCATTTCATACATAATAATATGTATGTATAGATCATCGTAAATAAATAAATCGTAATTTGAGTTCTTTTTAGGAATAACTAAATTGAATTTTCTTTAATTGCGAAAATAATCTACCTACATTCTTATTACTTGTAAAATTAATGTGTTTTATGTACAATAAAGAGTTATACATACATACATACATAATAAATAATCAATGTTTGTAATGTTTGTAAGAGTAATTTATTTATATAACTGTGTTCTTATTTCACTCAACACATCTATTATTCATTTACCTATTTCAATAATACTTATCGTCTTTCACTCGCTTCACTCCATTCTACCCGCTACAGTACAAAAAATATTATAATTCGTAAGTCACAACCTTAATTATGCACGCGTTGACGTCGTGAACGGCCATTATTGAAACGGTTAAACTTAAAGAAGCACTCTCGCGTTGTAACACGGTTTATTTTTGCATGAATGCTTTGCGGGAAATGTGATGGAGTGGGGGCTGTAGGCTATGATCGCTGTAGGTAAATTTAACACAGGCGAACTAGATTATGCTTTATTTGTTCGCGCCAAGAGTTTTTATCTATTTAATCGGCTTCAGAGAGTGAGCCTGTACTTTAGTACTATTACTTATTCTGTGCTAAAACTAATCATAAATTAATGAAAAACCCAGTACTGGTGCTTGTCACCTTGGTGTCCAATACTGCAGGCTTATTACGTAACTCGCTCACGATCACCATCGTCTTCATTTTGACAGTTCATGTATATGCTGACAATTGCTAGCTGTCACATTCATACAAGAACTGTCAAAATGAAGACGATGGCGATTGCGAGTGAATTAGACAATAAGCCTACTGGTGCCGTCACTTTTGTCTTTTAAACCCACTATTATCGCAACTTTCAGTACAATAACGCTTGTGCGGCGAAACTGCTAAAAAGACGTAGTAAAACGTGTTGCCCATTTATCGCTGAGCTGCAAAAACCTTTGACAATTTGATTGAACGGAGTTCGAGATTTAAAATGGGGCTTTATTTTAAACTAAGGGAGAGCAATAGTTATTTCTGTCACAAGGGAGCAAAATTTTGTTTTTACGGCGAGGGCGCTACATAGAATCCAGAATGTAGCGAAAGATTCTACAATAGAATCCCCCGTTTACGTAAAGGCAAATTATCAAAGCAATAACATTGCCGCAAATCGTTATGTTGATATTTCGATTGAATTTTCTATACACAATAAAAATTACCTATACAAGGAAAACATTTAAGAAAATAATGCATGAATGATATTCATATCTCACGGGAAAAACTCGGAATTCTTAACAAAAAAGTGGTAAACATTGAGTAGATTTATTCATCCAGACTGTTTTTTTAAGAATACAATATTGTTACACGTTCTCTTTTCTGATTGGCTGGTGAAACGACTCAGCGTGGTTCTTTTTCACTGAGATAAAAAATCTGTTGCAATATTTAATTTTAAAAGGCAGAAAAAAGAAGTGAATGGCAATTAATACACCGACAAGAGCTAGGCTCAGTGGCGTAACTATAGGGTGGCAGGGCTGGCAAAATGCCAGGGGCCCCCAGCTCTACGGGGCCCCGAGCTGGCTTGGCCTTGAGCGCAGAAGGGAAGATGCACTTCTTTATAGTGAGGAAAGGCCTCATCTGATGAATTTGCCGCGGGCCCCTGACGTTGTAGTCACGCCACTGGCTAGGCTCTTAAATTTATGATGACGATGATGACTTTCAAGCGTCTGATGATACTAGCTGTCGCCCGGGACTTTGTTTGAAAATTATTCATTCATTGCCATCCCACGAGAATTATGCAATTTTCCGGGACAAAAAGTAGAGCCCATGTGTTATTCCAGACTACAATCTATTTCTATGCCAAAATTATCTAGATCTGTCCAGCCGTTCTAGCGTGAAAGAGTAACAAACATCCATACTCACAAACTTTCGTATTTTTAACTAGCTGTTGCCCGCGACTTCGTCTGCAAAGAATTCGTTTATCGCTATTCCGCGGGAATTTTCCGGGATAAAAAGTAGCCTATGTGCTATTCCAGACTTTTCTCTATCTATGTGCCGAATTTCATATAGATTCGTTGGGCCGTTCTGGCGTGATTGAGTAACAAACAAACAAACATCCATTCATCCATCCATCTATCCATCCATCCATACTTTCGCATTTATAATATTAGTTAGATTTAAGGTACCAGCTATCTCGTTTCCAAATTTCATCCAAATCCATCCAGTAGTTTCAGCGTGAAGAAGGAATAATCATACACACTCACATCGTCACATCCATCCATCCATCCTCACAAACTTTCGCATTTATAATATGTATTAGTAGGATTAGTTATTAGGTAGGATCTTGAGTCTACATTAAAAGATCAATGAGTACGAGTATGTACTAGTGTTATTCTATAGTACTTTCAAATTTGATTGCACTAATAACGGTAACACTAAACTTCAACGTAAACCCGATTTTATCACCCAATCAGCTAACTTAACCTTAAATTGCTCACCGATATTATTATAGTCCATAAACAACAGCGGACATATAGAACAGCAATCAAATAGCGATTCGTGGGCAGTTGGGGCCGAATGACTGGCGTTGGCGGAACGACCACCCATTGATGGACCAGGGTTGGCCCAGTAAAGGGGCAAATGGCTTCACGGGATAGGGCACACTTAGAGCACGTGTATGGGTGGATGTGGCTGATTAGACAGATAGAGCACGTGTTAATTTTTGAAGTAAAAAATGTTAAACTCGGTCAGACGTAAGACGGAAAGAGAGTTTAAGTACCAGGATATCAGATCCTCTTAGAGATTATTTTGAAATACGAATGAATCGCGTTCGATTTTTGAAGTACTTTTTTGTTGGGTCGTGGAGCAAAAGTACTAGGGCATCAGCACATTGTTAGAGGTCTGTCAATATAGGTAATACGTATTTTTTTTTAAGTGGCCAGTATGGTACAACATTAAAATCTAATCTAAGCTGCGGTTTTCACTTCTGCCGGCACTCCCTGCTACCCGTCGCTTTTTTCATCATTAACTAGTAGGCTGGTCATCAAACTAAGAATCGAGTAACCATCTATAGTCTAGCCTAGAGAATTCTACTACCAGATTATTGTATTGTCATCTGACTTACACCAGTATGCAACAATCGGATGAAGATATCGGCTTCAAAATTTTAGTTCCAAAATTACACCCCGACAAACATGCCTACATACATACAATGCAATAATAAGCTTGTAAGTAACTTGTAATAAAATATTGTGAAGAAAATGTACGATTTAATAAAAATAAATGCGTTTGTTTCAGGTATACATAGGAGCATTCTTCCTCAATAACCGGCATATGTATGTATGTTTATACAGTTTATTTTTTATTGGCTGTTAGCCGCGACTCCGTCTGCGCTTTATTTGTGAAAAAAAAAACTTTTTTTTAGTCTGTTGTATGGGTACGCGATTTGTCTGAGCTATGATGATAGCAAATACTTAGTTTGCTCTCTGTATCTCTCTGCCGTTCCGTTCTTTGGAGGGGTACTTATGTAAGATAGTCGTTGGTACTAATGACGCGACCGCAGTTATGCGTTGTCGGGTCGTGTGGGCCGGGAAATGACAAAAATTATAGGCGTACGTGATAATCAGGAAGCGAAACTTTTGCAAACAGCCTTATGACGTCAATATTTTATGCAACCGTTACATAATGAGGGTTATTAAAACACAAGTGTTGTTTTTGGAAAGACTCTTGGCGAGTTTCAAAATAAGATCACAGAAGTGGTTTAAGGCATAATTATGTACAGTTGCATACATTACTTTATGTACGCATACATAATATTATAAAGTAATCTAAGATAGGTTCAGAAGCAGTAGGGACTAGCATTATTACAACCAATTATAGGTACTAGGCTCTGTCTATTCCTAAGGGATAAAGACGAGATTTACGTAAGCACTTTCTTGTCTGTGGTAGTAGGTAGAATCTGAGCCTCTAGTGAAAGTAAGGTTACGCGTTCACGTAAACGTCTCAATTACTATGGGAAAATTGACAGCGCCACTTGCGGATCGTAACGGCAACAAATAGTATGCTTAGTGTAGCTTTTCGGTCACAAAATACGTCTCGACCGCGTTTGCGTTAAAATGTCAAATACTATGAGAAATTTTTGTTGTCGTTTCGTTCCGCTTGTGGCGCTGTTCATTTTCCCATAGTAATTGAAACGTTAACGCGAATGTGTTCGAGACATTTGTCGTGCCTAAAACTTACACTAGAGGCTCTGTTCTCATAGTATTTGACAGTTCAACGCAAACGTGATCGAGACGTATTTTGTGACCAAAAACCTACACTAAGCATACTGTACTTTAATGTTATTACAGTATAGATTTTTATAAGGTTATGGTAAATCTGAAATTGTAGCGAATTCGGAATACAAAAGGCAATAATAATTATAATAATAATAATGAAAATGGTAAAATCTTTAATGTATTAACATTAATGGTACAGGATTGGCTCAAAATTTGATTTTAAGTTGTAAGTTTAGATAATTTGTTACTAACCTAGTCTTAAGAATACTAACACTATTGAGTCATGGTTACTTGAATAAACGAATATTATTATTATTATTATTATTATTAAAGTAGGTACACATTTTTGTAGGTACCTACTGTAATGTTATTACAGTATAGATTTTTTAAGGGTGTAATAATACTCATCATTTCCTATGGTTTCTGAACGCATTAGAGCACTAATGATTTATGTCCGTATATAAAGTATATAACTAAACCGCAATGCGAACAGGATTGGAACGCAAATAGAGCTATATAAAATTTTAACATTCAACTTTTCAGCGGAGACGCTCGTACAATTTAAAATACGCTGGAATCACAAAATGTAAAAATTATAACACATCCGCGTCGTAACTCGACATCTGTAGTTTCTCCAGTTTCACATAAAACGGCACCAGGAAAACCTGTGTAACTTAATACTCCAGATGATATTACATTTCATTACGTACCCACATCGTTAGTAAGAATCCTTTTAGGGGAATTGAGGTTTGTACCGGAAAAGAATAAGAGGATTTGGGGGACAAAGATAGCGTTCGTTTAAACGTATTCATTACTTGTCTTGTTTTTATGGCGTTCTGTGATGATTTAAGAACGTCGGCAGGGGGTGATCCTGATAAATCAAAGACATCTAAATCAAAGAGTCTTCTTCTTACATATACATACATACCGTCACGCCTCTTTCCCTGGGTAGGCAGAGACTACTTTGTTCCACTTGCTACGATTCTAACATGCCTCTTTCGCTTCATCAACATTCATCAACCTCTTCATACATGCTTGTCGGTTCATGGTCTTCTTCTTCTTCTTCTTAATTTGGCCCCATCTATCGATGCGATGGTTTCTCCAATGTCGAAGTAATAAATACAGTATTCAAAGATCTTACAGATCTACAGTATTCAAGACGACCGGATGGTCTAGTGGTTAGCAAACCTGACTATGAAGCTTGAGGTCCCGGGTTCGATCCCCGGTCGGGGCAGATATTTGTATGATGAATACGAATGTTTGTTCTCGAGTCTTGGGTGTTTAATATGTATATAAGTATGTATTTATCTATATAAGTATGTTTATCCGTTGTCTAGTACCCATAGTACAGGCTTTGCCTAGTTTGGGACTAGGTCAATTGGTGTCAATTGTCCCACAATATTATTATTATTATTATCTTATTACAAAAATTTCGGCAATGTTGTACGGTAGAACACGGTCAAAAGACCCCCTCCCGTGTCGGGATCATAGCCAACGGATAATGATATCCCTCGGAGACCGCCAGGAAATCATTAACCGAAGCCCAGGGTGCATCGGACCCAGCACTGCTCTCCCCCCGGAAGGATCCAAAAACGAACCGCAACTCTTGATCACACGCGGAGGTAACCCGACTCGCACTCCCCTTATCCCGTTGACAATGTCTAAAAACAAAAGAAAATAAAGAACGTTCCTCGAGACGATGCCAAATGTACGTCATTTTATAGAAACACGAGAACAGCGTAATGCGTTCCATATGTGCACTTAATGCGTTTCCGGGATCCTCGACGTTGACGGTTGGAATATGGTGGGAATATGCCTCTTATCCACCGGAAACATTGCATGTATCCGGGAATGCTGGGTGTTTCTGTCTATTCAGCCATATCAAAGATGTAATGCCGGTTCACTATTTTTGAATTTATATAATATATTTTAATATGTGCTTTCAGTAGCACTTGATGGTCCCATCGGAAGACCAGCGCTGGCTGCAAGGCCAGCATTATGCTGAGATGGGACCATTTCATGATGCATGTTTTTATGTTTTTTTTTGCTTCTTTTCTTCTTTTGTCTGTAATTTTATCATTAATAAATGTTTTCTTTCTTTCTTTCTTTCTTTCTTTCTTTCTTTCTTTCTTTCTTTTAGTTGACTTTGTTTCCTAATCGACACTTTTTCATTGGAATTACATATTTTAAGTGAAAACTTCTTTAGCGGCGTTGAGCGCTTTTTGGGATGGGTAAAAAATGTACTCGCGTCAGGCGTAAGACGGAGGGAGATTAAGACTAAGTACCAGGATATCAGGATCCTTTAAGAGCTTATTTTGAAATACGAATGAAGCTAGAGTCGCGTTCGATTTTTGAAGTGTACGTTGGTTTCGTCGCTTTAACGTATTTTGCGGGTGGTAGGGCCTTGTGCAAGGTCCGTCCGGATAGCTACCACCATCTTACTCGCTAATCCTGCCGCTGTGTTCCGGTGTGGAGAGTAAGACAGCCGGGGAAATTACGGGCACAAGAGGCATTTCATCTTAGCCCTCTAGGTTGGCAACGCATCTGCAATCCCTCCGGGGTTGCGGGTGTCTATGGGCAGTGGTGATCGCTTACCATCACGTGATCCACTTGCTCGTTTGCCTTCCTATTCGCATAAAAAAAAAAAAATGTGCGTTTGGCCTAGTGGTAGGTATAAGGTGTAGTATAACAGTGTGTTCTCTCAGGTGACCACAGTTGTTCGAATCTCGTGTAGAGAGAAAGTTGTTTTTTTTTGTCTTTTTACGCGAGTGTGCGTGGCTGTAGTTTTACTTCTGCTGGCACTCCCGGAGTGCTACCCGGTGTTTTTTTTAGAAGCAAACGAGCAAGTGGTACATGATGATACATACATGCATAAAACACTTCTTTATCCCTTACGGAGTAGACGGAGTCTTAAGTAACAAGACCTAAAGGTCACGCCTAGCACGATTGTGGTGAGGGCGTTTAGGTGGAAGGGTAATACAAAATATTCTTTATTAAACACAATATACAATAACATTGCAGAAATAAAGAACATGGTTGGCAATAGGGGTTATTATCGCTTAATAGCGATCTCTACAACCGATAAGAAAAATGAGTGAGTTGGAGACAGTTAAAGTAGGTAACGGAAACAAATAGACAGAAACGTAAGAATAATAAAAACAACAGTACGAACATGATAATAATATTTATATAGCTAAAAACCTAACTTAATTTTAGGGAATTAATTTTTAATCAAAAATTACGACGAAGAACTTTAGAAGGAGTGTTACACCAAACCCAAACCAGGGGCCTTACCATGACGTCCTAATTCCGACTCAGTTTAAGTTTTAGCTGTCACTTTTAGTATGAATCTGACAGCGAGCGAATCTTAACTGAATCGCATTAAGACATCATGGTAAGGCCCCAGTGCTGAAACAATTCCAGAACAATTCAATTCTACGTATACATATTAAAAAAAAACAATAAAAAAAATCATCGTAATTTGTAATCGTGTTAAATTGTGATAACAATAACTATTCTGCCGATCTTCTACAAATTGACAATTCGTAGTCAAAATATTTTGTCCCGTTCCAATAGTTCGTAAATCGTAACGGTCTTCCTCTTTATTCGCATAATAATAATAAGGAACTGGCGAATGGCAGTGATGGATCGCCGGTTGTAAAACAATAGTTTTTTTTCAAAGTCCTTGATATTTTCGGGATAAACATGGCCTGGGTTACCGATAGGAGAGGGGGGGGGGACTGGAGGACTTTTTAATTACGATGTGTAATTATATAATATTACGTAAAATCTCAAAAACGTATATATTTTTTGAAGTGAACTTCTTTAGCGGCGCCGAGCACTTTTTGGGATGGGTAAAAAATTAAACTCGCGTCAGGCGTAAAACGGAACGAGAGTTTAAGTACCAGGATATGAGATCCTGTAGGAGCTTATTTTGAAATACGAATGAATCGCGTTCGATTTTTGAAGTGTTTTTTTGTTGAGTCGTGGAGCAAAAGTACTAGGGCATCAGCACATTGTTAGAGGTCTGTCAAATATAGATAATACGTACGTTTTTTTTGTAAGTGCCCAGTAGGTACGGTACGCGTCTTGAGCGTCATGGAGGTTACAAATTTGAAATACAATCTAAGCTGCTGTTTTCACTTCTGCCGGCACTCCCGGAGTGTGCTACCCATCGCTTTTTTAAATAATTAATTTATTATTTACATACATTGCAAGTTAATTTAAATCTTATAAAAATATAGGCCACCTACGCCTTCAATTAATTACGACTGTCAATAGCAGTGGATAGAAACAGATTAGGTATTCTACAGACCCGATTCCAGTCCACTTAAAATGCAAATGTGTCGGTGAATTATACCTTTAATTCGTGTCAATTGTTTTCGGCAAATAAATTTTAATGTCGACGGCACAATGGGCAATTAACGGTGAAATTTCAATTCAGGATTGGTGTTAATTTTGTCATATTGTTTCTGTTAACCTTCGCGAAACCGCTTTACGTTTGGACGCAAATAAAAGTTTTAATTTGGCCTTCGAAAATGTCGCCAGATTTGCCCGGTTTGTGTTTTTAACCGACTAGAAAAACAGAGGAGGTCATGAGCTCAATTCGACGCGTTATAATTTTTTTTTAATGTAAGACCACGCATAACTTTTAGCTTTTTAATGATTCACGGTTAAGTTCATAAAGCTCAATAAAGGTATCCCGTTTATAATATTTCGAATGAACTTTTAGCTTGTTCTTCGTAAATAACCAAGTTACGTTACCAGCACTGGTAAAACCAACGTTGGCTGATTAATTTGGATTAATTCAGATTTAGGTGCGGCGAGGGCCACCCCTAAGCCGCGAACATGATTGTTTTACTTTAGAAATAGTCTTTATTTTACCTTAGAATGTCCTTGTAATGTAACTCGGTTATGTACGAAGAACAAGCTAGGTAAAAGAGTGAGAGAGAGAGAGAGAGACGTTAAACTTATAACATGTTTCGTGTGTGTGTATATAAATAGTGTATATATAGCTTAATATGTTGGTTATATTACTATGTAGTGTATTTCTGACATATATTAGTTTATCGTATATTTATTTATTTTTATATGTATTAGGATGTACCTGTATCGTTGTGTAGGTGTATTATTATTATGTTAGTGCTTTATTAGTTTAGGTTTAAATTAGGGTCATTGCTCTTCTAGCTTTCTAGTGTGTCTACTCTCTATACTCTGATTTCTGTTGTCCTGTCAATCGTTCGAAGGTTAACTGGAAGAGATCCCTTTAAGGGATAAGTTCGCCTTTGTACATCTATTTGTCTTATTATCTGTAAAATTAATGTGTTGTACAATAAAGAGTTATACATACATACATACATAACACCCCTCTTTTTGCGTCAGGGGTTGAATTACCACATCATGACATGTATTAAATTTTGCGGGTGGTAGGGCCTCCTTGTGCAAGGTCCGTCCGGATCGCTACCACCATCTTACTCGCTAATCCTGCAGCTAAGCAGCAGTGCTTGCACTGCTGTGTTCCGGTGTGGAGAGTAAGCCAGCCGGGGAAATTACGGGCACCACAGGCATTTCATCTAAGTCCTCTAGATTGGCAACGCATCTGCAATCCCTCCGGGGTTGCGGGTGTCTATGGGCAGTGGTGATCGCTTACCATAAGGTGACCCACTTGCCTTCCTTCCTATTCATATAAAAAAAAAAAAAAAAAAAAGCATTTTAAATCGTAAATATTTTCCCAGAATGTCGGTCGCATTCTTGTGGTTACGTTTCATTTAAAACGTCAACCTGTACACGTGTGTGAGACGGCTCGGAATTTGTGAATAATTTTACTTGCGAATTGAAAAACAGCGCAAAATACCACCTTTTGTCAGAGAGCTTGGATTGGAGTGGGTGGAGCTTCGCATTTTTAGGATTTCGAAGTTCATATAAAAATAAAAATAAAATAAGTAATCAAAATTCCGATGAATTTGATGACAATTTCATGGAATGAAGATTCTGTAGGAATTAAGATGAGATTAGTTTGTTTACAAAGGGATTAAAATGGATTGGTGTGGATAATCCTATCCGACTTAAAAAAAAAAACTAAAACCTACACCAAATCTTGGGATTATTTTGTCAAAGCGGTCCCCAGGCTCACTGAGCCGTGGCAAATGCCGGGAAAAACGCTAGGCAAATGATGGTATGGATAATACGGCTTGATGGCCCTGCGGTACGCTAATAAACTTATTAGGTTGACATCTAAGATTAACAATACACTCAGCGGAAAAAAAATTGGCTCAGCCACCATACGAAATTGCCTATATTGCACACAATCATGTGAGGGCCACATTTTTTGCCCCTAAATATATGTCGGAGCAAGGCGGCCTTAAATAAACTTTTGAAAACCTTAAAAACTCTCCAACAAGCGCGCAATTATAAAAATACAGAAACGATATCAAAAACCCCAAAGTTCCATACGAGCGCGCGCTATGAAACTTGAGAACCGTATACATAAATAATCTTTATATATCCGGGAAACCCTTGGCAGTCAGAATTACTAAGAGTTTTGACTCCACTCGCCGCAGGCGGACAACCCTCGTCAGAACTTTGGGCGTCATCCAACGTTTTTGAGATAATTTTTTCGAGAACATGCAAAAAGCCAGCTAATGTCGCTAAATGAGAACTCTAATTTATCAAGCTGTTAATCAGGGGACAACGGCGCAATTTGATAATGAAAAATCTTGAAGTAAAATATGCAGAGATAGTGCAGGAATAAAAACAAAGTTTACTATAGTAACGGTAGCAAGAGAGAGTACAAAGACAAGACAAGACAAGCAATGACATATTAGGAACATATTATAAAGCTTATTCAAAATATAAACTAATAGTATCAAAAATAGCCAGGGTGTTTACTCGTACTATTAGAAAATAGAAACAAGAAGGTTTAACAAAAAAATTGAGCAACGTAACAGCGGCAGATAGATCACGTCTTTATGCCTTACGGGGTAGACAGAGCTTAAGGGAAAACAACAGTTGATTAAAAACAACTTAGTCTTCAACCTTGACATTGGCGGAATCATCGATAGTATTATTTAGCTATAATTATAATAATCAAAAATTTCCTATGGATTCTGTCCGAAATAAATGGTTTATTATTATATAGCTTAAGGTAGAACTAAAGACTATGTTAAGTGTAGTTGTGGGCGTATAGGTACAGGGAATCAAAATAGTGATGCGTTGCTAGCCGCATCGCCTATAACATGATTCCTAAGATTTTCGCCCATTCCCTCGACAGGCGTTTACGATCTGTGCTGTTCTCTTCCGCAGTATACTCCTTAGTAGATCTAACAATAATTATAATTCTTGGGCCATCGTATAAACTCTTCGAATATAGCGCACATCTGTAATAATTTGGGTATACGAGTATTGTAATGCAACTGAAGTCTCAAAACCTTACGATACGAACAACTACCAAAATAATATTTTACTTTGATAGCACGATCTACAGAAACTTTATTATTATTCACATCATAAATCTACACATGGAACGTTGAGTCCAAGTCTACATATAAATGAAAACTTTTCCACCAGATCGTCTATATAAAAGGAATAACTACTAGGTTAGAATTTAGTAACGCCCAGGCTTTTCTAGGCCTAACAAGCCGAATGATTGAGGCGGTACCCTCGTGGGAACTAAAAGATATCCCTATCTAGTCGTATCCTCGAATTTATGTAGGGAGTGTACGAGTATATTGCTTGGAACTTTCTTGTCTCTGGGACTGGTAATGAGACTATTGAAAAATAAATTGGCGAAGATCCCAGTGGTTGGAGAAATTGTTATGAAGCTTGACGTCCAGGCTTCGATCCTCGCTTGAGGCAGACATTGTATGAAAAATAAGCGCGTTTTTTCACGGTTTTTTTTATGAAATAGGTGTGACAAACGAGTAAGTGTCACCATTAGGCTTTTTGTCTAACACGCTCGCAATCGCCATTGTATTCATTTTGACAGTTCATGTATGGGCTGACAATTGGCATCGGAATCAACTAGCTGTCACATTCATACAAGAACTGTCATTTCAATCCGATGCCGAGCGTCAAAATAGTTACACTATTACCCTGCTGATGGTACATAAGTGATCATCTATGGACACCCTCAATGCCAAAAATACTGCAAATGCGTTTTCAAAGTAGAGAACTAAGATGGAACAATGATGTACCAGTAATTTTACTGACTGTCTTAGTCTCCAGACCGGAACCCAGCTAAGCAGTACAAGCACTGCGCTGGTGGCAGGACTAGACTGCTCCCCGATAGTTTACTAGGAACACACCGCGTTATGCTCAACAAACTGTAATTTTGGCGACGCCGAATAGCAAATTAAACGTTTGGCTCTGCAAACGGTTGGTAATATCGCTCGCATGTCAGACCAAATAGAAGCCCTTGTAGCGATTCGGAAGACAATCTACCAAGTTTCTTGCGGCGCATACTTCTGGGCAATGATGGTATTTCAAAATGCGCTGGTAGTTTCAAAAAAAGACACGTAAAAGAGCGCTTGGCGGCCTATTTGCAAAAAAAATCTTGAATTTGAATTTGACGGACCTCGCACGGGGTCCTACTACCGCATGGAATGATGGAGCACTAGTATCGTTTACTCAGTACTGCACTTTCGAGTGGCATTATCACATTGTGCTTTCAAGAATCGGGCCCAAGATGCAAAGGCGATCATATAAGGCCAATCGCAGCAGAAATGTTACTTCTTACTACTTAAAAACTGTACCGACTTACTACTTGTAAACTTACTAAAGAAAGTATTACCCGTACCAGTAACTGACACAGGCTTTGCTTAGTTTTACGTAATAGTAAACGACCCTATTGTTGGCAGCACTCCAATAATGGACAGCTTCACTCTTATTATCCAGATAACAAAAGTAAAATCTTTACGACAATGGCTGCCGGCCAATGACCTCTATTGTTATACAGAATTTTAATGCAATTAGTTAGTAGAGTTGCGTTTGACCAAATTTTATGTCTAACTAGCTTCTGCCTGCGACTTTGTCCGCGTAGATTTAGATTTAAGAACTGATGTTCATTTTTATATTATTTACGTTGCGAATTTAGGCTGCTACCACCTTTGACATGTTTATTATTATTACAATCCCGCGGGAACTATGCAATTGACCGGGATAAAAAGTAGCCTATGTGTTAACTTAGGGTACCAGCTATCTCCATTCCAAATTTTATCTAAATCCGTCCAGCCGTTTGCGCATGAAGAAGTAACAAACATGCACACGCACTCACAAACTTTCGCCTTTATAATTATCAGTCGGATATCGTGTAGAAAAAGTTTTGTTTTTTTTGCGCGAGTGTGCGTGTGTGTTTCCACTTCTGTCGGCACTCCCGGAGTGCTACCCGGTGTTATTTTTTTCAATTTTATTATTTTGTATAATGATTTTCTACTAGACACACTCTGTATGTCAAGCATGGAAAGTCACATAAATGACCTAGCCTTGTCTTATTATCTCAATAAATAAGTCGGTTTTCTTAGGAATCAGGGTAATAATTCAATGATTCCCGTGTCCCGTGATAATCCATTAATCCCAAGTAATCCGACCAGGCGCTTTGGCAAGCCTAAAGGATTGCTTTGTATTAGTATAGGCTCTTGAGCTTGATAGTTCAACGAATAACCTTAGCATTTCACGTTCCATCGAAATTTGCGGGTGGTAAGACCTTGTGCAAGGTCCATCTGAATCGCTTCCACCATCTTACTCACTAATCCAGTGGGATTAGTACTGGCAGTAGCCAAGCAGCAGTGCTTGTACTGTTGTGTTCCGGTGTGGGGAGTAAGACAGCCGGGGAAATTACAGGCACAAGAGGCATTTCTTGGCCCTCTAGGTTGGTAACTCATCAGCAATTCTTCGGTGTTGCGGGTATCCATGGGCAGTGGTGATCACTTACGATCAGGTGACCCAGTTGCTCGTTTACCTTCCTTATGATGGTATAAAAAAAAATATTTCGCCGAAAAGTCTACTGAACCGAAGCCTAGCTAGGCTTCGGTTTAATTAACGAGTTATCAATCAAAATGTGCTAAGAAAAATGCACAGCGATGTTTTTTTTTTAAACATACATAAATCACGTCTTTATCCCTTACGGGGTAGCCAAAGCCTAAGGTAACAAGACCTAAACACCACGTTTAGCAAGATTGTGGACATATATTTAAAGGGGGAATCAAAATAGTGATGGGTTGTCTTGCATCGCCTATAACAATGATTCCTAAGATTTTCGCCCATACCCTCGATGAGCTTTTACCATCTGCGCAGGAAGAGAAGATACTGCTATATTCTATGTTTTTTTTTACTCCCAGACCAGCATGATAGTAACTTTTTGTGGCTGCCCTACTCTTATATCAAAGCGAATAATAACAGTACAGTACCAACGATCTGGATATGCAAGAGCCCAGTTACAAAATACTACTTTTTTTTCTCGTAACAAAAAACAGCCTTACACCTCCTTAAACACGAAAAGTAAAAGTCACGGCCTCATTTCGCAATCTAGGCACGAGAATTCGGCAGATACATATTAAAGATCGAAGCAATAGATCAAGCGACATACGGCTATAACATCGTATCTATCCGGGACTGGTACTGTTTCGTCACATTTTTACGATCCTCCGTAAATCAAATGCTTTCGAGCATCGGTACAGCCCTAGAGCGGAAAGTACGCCCTTACCACCCGGCTCATAAGGCTCACTTTCGTTGGATCCACGCATTCGTGAGACAGTAGAACTATATGGCAACACGTATAGGGGTTATTTTGATATTTTTATTTTATTCCGTCGTATGGGGACGTAAAATAATGCCGTAATCAATTTACGAGTTTTGGGTCAAGAACGCGAGTTCCCAAGCTTTTGGGGTAAGTGGTTGTGTGATCGTTTTACGTCGATGAGTGCACAATTTACTATTATTAACCATAATTTAGCGTTTACGAGAGTAATACTATTATGACATACCAATTTTATATATCTAGCTATTATCTGTTTATACATACATAATTATTAATCGCTAATCCTGCCGCTAAGCAGTGGTGCTTGCACTGCTGTGTTCCGGTGTGGAGAGTAAGACAGCCGGAGAAATTACGGGCACAAGAGGAATTTCATCTTAGTCCTCTAGGTTGGCAACGCATCTGCAATCCCTCCGGGATTGCGGATGTCTATGGGCAGTGGTGATCAATTACCATCAGGTGACCCACTTGCTCGTTTGCCTTCCTATTCATATAAAAAAAAAAGTCTTTATCCTATACGGGGTATACAGAGCCTAAAGTAACAAGATCACGTTTCGCATAATTGTGGGCGAGGTGGAAAGAGGAATCAAAATAGTGATGGGTTGCTAGCCGCATCGCCTATAAAATGATTCCTAAGATTTTCGTCCATTCTCTCGATTATCTTTCTAAACTATTAATATAATTTGTATGGAATGTATCACACACTACCTCAAAGCGAGAACCGAAACCCCCGAAACCCACGGACTCGAACTCTCGGATCTGCGGCCTTGCTGTGGTATGTTATGTATATTATAGGTAGTACGGGAAAATCTTTGGAACTTCAACCTATGTTATAGATCTTTACTTTTACTTGGCAACATAAAACTGCAATGAAGTTTGAAAAAATTATAACATAATAAAGAAATTAAAAATAAAATGTCATACGGAATGCAACATCAAGAGCACTATTGTCTGATATTTATTTGTTGGATGTAAGATTCAAGTCCTTTACCTTTAAGTTTTTATAATGTACTACTCTGTTTTGTCTTTGCTCTTCTATTCCGTGACGTCTAAGCGAGAGTACACGCTATCCAAACCTTAACAGTATCTTTATTTAATTCATCATTATTACCCAAATCGGTAAGAATAGTCCACAACTCTAAATATCAACGTGTCTCATAACCATAAAATGTACCCCTCCTTATTAAACTCCCCTATTTAGGTCATCATCGCCATCATAAGAGGAAATAATGGCGTTATTACAAGATTTATACGACATCTAGCGCTTTAAGGAGCTTATATAACGCTTTAAAAGGACATGAGCTATCTAGGTAGCTGAAATTAAACTGTGTCGTTAAAAGCCCTATTAATGGTCTAGGGAAAATAACTTTACCGCCTAGAAATATACGACGGCTCTATTAGGGCTATATTTAAGATTGTTTAAGAGATGTAAAGGAAAAATATTTCTTTGGTATAAAATGTTATAATTTCTAAATGACACTGAAAATTAACACATAGAAAAATCTGAAAAGTAAAGCTATGGCCGGGAATCGAACCCGGGTCCTCGTCATTCCGTGACGCGTGCTATACGCCTACACCACCCATAGCAGGTGAGTAAGCCTCCGAATTTTTCTATCTGTTACCAACTGTCACGTGACCTTGATACTATGCGAATATTTGTCGCTAAGCGTCATCTGTTTGAATGATGTGTCTGTACTACACAACTACAAACTCCCGTGGAACATGTACTGCTCACCAGGGACGAGAGAAGGGGCTGTTTTGCAAATGATAGGAAATATCAAATTAATCAAGAAATTTACTTCTTGATTTTTACCTAATGTTTACTTTTTACGTTTTCCGTCAGAAATTTAATTTCTAAACGACACTGAAAATTAGAACACAGAAAAACCCGAAAAGTAAAGTAATAAATGTTATAATAGACCTCACTTTGAACACCAATCAAAGTATGGAAATATATATCAACCATGATTTGAAAATTGTGAAAAACATTTATAAGGATATTTTAATTAAACTAATTAAACCACGCTGAGACATTCTGGAATAATTTTATAAGACTGGTTTGGTCGATGTTTAAAGAGTTCGTCAAAAGGACTATATTTTAATCTTTTCGACGCCAACGACACATAATATAAGTCAAATACTTCGATGAAAAAGCAGCCTTCGTTCAATTGTGTTTAGGTTCAATTTAAGGCATCGCAATAAAGAAGTCTGGCGTATGGGTGACGTCTTTTGTATTTGAAATGCCGGCGAAAAGGTTAATTTTTAATAAAAAATTGCGATTAAAACCTTTGCCGAAGTAATCAGACACACTAAGCCAACCAGGCTGCTGAAATATTCCAGAATAATTCTGAGAGACCTTATTTATTTATTCATGACAAATTTGCACCTTAAAAGCTAAAGCCAAAACGCCACAAACTTACAGATTAACACAAAATAGCTAAATTTATTATTATTTACTAAACATGAAATTAAATTACGAGTACTTTTAATTTGTAAAGCTTTCAGGCATCTGGTCTTCAGCCACCTTCTTGCACTCTGAGAATGATCTTATGAGAATGGTCCTCACAAGTTTGATATCACTCGTTTGTCATCCCTCAATCTTTAACGGAGAGGACATCTTTATGTATGCCTCAGGCACGGGGATGCTTTGTTATGTGGGACTCCCCCCGTATACCTAAACTAAAAACTCTCCGGCGTTGCCTAAATCCGGTGTGATGAGGACGCAGTGGAATACCACTAAGGTTTCACCACAAACGCCCCCCAGGTGGCCCCGGCTTCCGCCAGGACCGCGCCATGAAGGGGAGGGCCCGTACGCTGGGCCCGTCTTCCCTTAGGCCAGAGGTTCCCAAACTTTTTTGTTCCATAGACCACTTTCAAAATTTTACTGGATCCGGTGGACCCCCTGCAGCTACATTACCACTAATTTCTAAACTAAATCTCGAAAAAAATATTAAGATTAGCTCTATAATCTATGAAAACTTGCGTTGTTGCTGAGTTTCAACGATAAATTAACAGTTTTTGAAAAAATTGGTTTGAATTGATTGCTTGATAGGGTTAATTATTTGAAAATAAAGTCCACTAAACAAATTTTCAATTATATTATATTTTTGTGCTGCAAGTGACTCCATCCTACTTTACTTTCTTGAAATCTACAATGACTCACAGCACAAGAACCAATCAATTCTCTCAAATTTTATTCAATTTTCATGCACCCCCGCTTGCGATTGTGGACCCCCATTTTTGGTCACGCCCAACGTAGACCCCCGTCGAGTCTTCCGTGGACCTCTGGGGGTCCACCTGGACTACTTTGGGAACTACAGCCTTAGGCGATGAGACCGTGCAATGCAGGCAGGTATATGCCCCGTCACCGTTCCCGCTGGCCTCTAGGGATCGGGCGAGCCACGCACCAAGTTCGACTTATCTCCCTTGTCTAACCTAAGCAACGGTAACCTTACCAACTGCTAAAATATTCTGGAATAGTTCTAAAACACCTTATATACGAGAATGTTCCTCACATTTTTGATATCACACGTTTGTGATTCCCGTACCTCAGAACAGCTTGACATTGCTTGCGACATTATACGTTGCTTTGATTTCCAACACCACGATCGTCGTAATCTTTGATACGCCACAACAAGGCTCTAAGCGTTAATAGGGTTACCGCCGCTAGAAACGATTAAACATTAATGTCCTTGTTATACATAGAGAGAGAGAAAGAGAGAGAAATACCTATTTACACACAATCGATACACGTTGAACGTTTGATGGTCATTGTAATTTCAATAGACGTTTTAAGATCAGATAGCCTAGTCGAGATTGGTGGACATTTCTGAAAAAGCCTGTCCATTCCACTGTTAAAGGCATTTCGTGAAAATATTTGCCACGGGGTTTTTTAGACTAATTAGACCCCGCTGCAGTGTCCAAGGGTAGTGGTGCTTGCTTAGCACCAGGTGACCCACTTGCTCGTTTACCTTCCTTGTCGTATAAAAAAAACACCGGGTAGCACTCGGGGAGTGCTGGCAGAAGTAAAAACTACGCACACGCGCACTCGCGCAAAAAGAAAAAAATAAAAAAAATAAGTAAACGAGATTTGAACTGCGTTCACCTGGGAGTATAAACTGTTATTCCACACCTTATACCACTAGGCCAAACGCATACGTTAATGCGACGAAATCAACGTATACTTCAAAAATCGAACGCGACTCTAGCTTCATTCGTATTTTAAAATAAGCTCTTAGAGGATCCTGTTATCCTGTTACTTAAACCTTTCGTCTTACGCTTGACGCGAGTTTAACATGTTTTTACCCATCCCAAAAAGTGCTCAGCGCCGTTAAAGAAGTTTTCGCTTCAAAAACGCAAGTCAGATTGTAGCAGCGATCCAGACAGACTTTGGATCCTACCCACAGAAAGTCTATTAAGCTAGCCACGGACGTAATAACAAACAGTCTACATTCCACAAATAAACCTTTTTGTTCCCTTGCTATTTAAAAATAAATAATTAAACGTCGCTGCCTTAATTAAGTCGAATAAGGGAATGGGCGAGGCAGTAAATTTTTGCGGTATGTGACAACCCTATGTGATACAGGATGATTAGAATGTCAACCGCCCCGCGCTTGGAATCCGGATTGTTCGCGTAAAACGTTACGCAATCACCCTGTAAGGCTGATGATACATTATGGTTTAATTATCTTTTTTAATATTCGGTTATTCGCCGAAGATCACGTCACTTTGTAAAGGTTCGCTCACACTCACCGATCAGTGTTGTGTGCTGCCCTACTTTAGACTATAATAAAAATGACGATAAAAATGAGGGTAGTTGTGCGCCGATGTCAGCTGCGCCGAGTAGCCGCGCGAGCAGAGCGTTGGCGCGCAGCATTCGTTTCGCTGCCGCCGGGGCGAGCGCTCCCTGATGAAGGGCTTCGAAATAGTCCGAAACAATTGTCGGAGCAATTCTTCGGCTTTTATTGAGTGGAGTTATCCGCTGTGTTGTAATTATAATTATATCATATTTTAATTTACTTATATTTTTCTTTTTCTGGTAGTCAAGAAACGTTTTCGAGTGGCTACCGTAAACCAGTCCCGGTGTTGCTGCCAGCATTAAAGCATTATATAGCAGTATGTTATACCGTAATGCACAGTGTGCAGTGATCCATACAATCTGCTCTGACGCGATTAACCTCAATCGAACGCGGGACTTTATCGGGCAGATGTCACTTGTTCACCTGAGCGGCAAGGTTCTGATTTCTGACAGATGACTTGTGTGCCAAACGATTATGATGCAGTTATTTTAGCTTGTTCCCCGTACATAAACAAGTTACGTAACCGGCGCTGGTAAAACAAATGTAGGATGATTAATTTGGATTAATTTAGGTTTAGGTGTATTTTTATGTTGTTTATTTATTAACAAAATGTTTTCTTTCTTTCTTTCTTTCTAGGTGCGGCGGGGTCGGCCCTAGGGCCACCCCTAAGCCGCGAATATGTGTGTTGTCTTTATTTTACCTTAGAATGTCCTGGTTATGTAAAATTGTAAAGTTATGTACGGGGAACGAGCGGTTATTTTATACAAAGTTTCCTTAAAACTGACTTCTGTTGGATATTTGTGGTATTTTTCAAGGTTTACACACAAATTACGTATTGTAGCGGAATAATTCGCATCACAGAATGACTATAAATATCTATAAACCAGTGTAAGCAGAGCCCTGCTCCAAAGCAAAATGTACGCAATGTGGGGTCACTTTATATTGGTCACTGATACATTTATATAGAAATAAGAAAGAAAGAAAGAAAGAAGACATTTATTCATTTTGCAAGACACACAAATATAAGAGCATGTACACACAATTTTATAGAAAAAAAAACAACAATAAAAAAACCAGACATGAAAATTTGATCATCAGCGTTGTGTTGTGTCTTCGCAAAAGTGAAACGGTCGCTGGCTCAGCATTACGCTGAGGTGTTAGACACCTGCAGCACTGATTTTCAGCCAGAACCGTCTGTGACTCAAGAAACGATACACAGTGTAGATTAAATAAATTAATATACTACATAAACCATAAACTTTTAAGTAAGAAGTGAAGTAATAAATAGATAAAACCCGACTTATGTGTAACTATAAAATACATAAATTTATTAAATAATTTTCAATAAACAAAAAACGAAGTGTAAACAAAATTGTTCAAAAACAACAAGCTGGCATACCAATGTGCAAAGTGCTGGAGGACTATTTTAAGGATTTTTGGAGCGTCAATAAGTGAACCTTCAGCTTGCGCTTGAAGGTGTAACTACTTGACGCTCCCTGGATTGGGGGAGGAATATCATTCCAGCACTTGGACGCCGCAAACTTGAAACTGCCTCGGAATGCCGCAGTCCGGTGCTTAGGCACGAGAACCATTGCGCTTCTGCGCTCACTCCTCGACCAAACCATCTTGTTAAAGAGGTATGATGGGGTCTCGTGACGTTTCACACCGAACAGCAAAGTGGCGAGGTGCATGCGCCTGCGCGCAGGCATGTTCAGCAAGTTGGCGGCGTTCAGGTATGGGGTGATATGGGAGCGGGGAGGGACGCGGAAACAAAAACGAGCACATGCGTTTTGTACTCGCTGTAAAAGCCTCTTAGAGCGACCAAGAATGCAACCGTCATAAATAACATCGCAATAGTTTAATCTGGACAATATAAGCGATTCACAAAGGTCAACACGCAAATCGACACTGAGGTAATCGCGTATATTGTACAGAACTTTGAGACGGTAGAAGCAGTTACTCACAACTTTCAAAATGTGGGTTTCAAAGTTCAGCTTGCCGTCCATTAGGAGGCCAAGGTTATTGGCTTCTACCACTCGCTCTATTGGGTCACCCATGACGGCAACATTCCCGGTGGCCAGAGCAGCAAGAGTATTCCGAATTTGATGCCTCGATCCAAAAACGATATACTTCGACTTGCTGGGATTGAGAACCAAACAGTTCTTCTCCGACCAAGCCGAAACACGATCCAGATCTGCATTGATTGAGTCCACAGCTGAAAATGTCTCTGAGGGCGCGCAGGAGACATACAATTGCAGATCGTCCGCGTAAAGATGGTATCTACTGCTCCTTATACCGTTAATAATATCTGAGCTGTACAATATAAAGAGCAGAGGTCCAAGTATCGAACCCTGCGGCACTCCCCGTGTCACAGGGCAAAGAGAGGACCGCAGAGCACCACCATCCACCCCACGCAATACGACTGTCTGCGCCCGGTCAGTCAAATAGCTGCTAAACCATTTTATCGCCGTAGCATCAAATCCGTAATAAGACATCTTAGATAATAGCAAGGGGATGCTAATACAATCAAAAGCCCTGGAGAAATCTAAAAGCACTAATATGGTACTTTTACCATCATCCCGGGCCTGCAAAATGTTATCGACTACATCGAGTAACGCAGTAACTGTCGATCGACCCTTGCGAAAACCCGATTGCAGTTCAGGTAGGATGCTGTATTTCTCCAGGTATTCCGACAGCTGTTCGCAAACCACCCTTTCTATTATCTTTGATGCACAGGGAAGGATACTAATAGGACGGAGTTCGGACAGATTGACAGGATTTGTGGTTTTTGGTAACGGGGTCACTTGAGCGATTTTCCAGTCAGTCGGGAAAGTTATCGTCTGAATACTCCTATTAATAATGAATGTCAGTATCTTAGAAATACATACATATTTACGGTTTTCGCAATTATTCCTTAATCTATGCTATAAGACCTGCCTTCACACCAAATTTCAAGATTCTGAGTTTACGGGAAGTACCCTGTAGGTTTTGATTCCCTTGCGAGTTTCGAAAATTTGCGGCATAAACGCCTTTTTCTTTTGATTGCGTTGGCTTAGAAGTTTGATTTTTTCACAGCTCCAAGAAACAGTAGACCTGAGAACTCAATATAAATTTCAGCTTGATACCTCTACGCGTTCTTGAGAAAAAGGGTCTTGACAGACGGACGGACGGACAACAAAGTGATCCTCTAAGGGTTCCGTTTTTTCCTTTTAAGGTACAGAACCCTAAAAAACAAGAAGATAATTTCTTGATTCATTTGACAGTATAAATCACTTCTTTATCCCTTACGGTGTAGACAGAGCCTAAGGTAACAAGACCTAAAGGCGACCTTTAACATAATTGTGGGCGTATAGGTGGAAAATGCAATCAAAGTAGTGATAGGTTGCTAGCATCGCCTATAACATGATTCCTAAGATTCCTTTATAATTTACGAGATAAAAAGTCAATTTCAAGACAGTCCAATGTGCACCCAGCTTTAACCATTATAGATGAGTTACCCAGAGGACGGTATATGGTAATGTGAACAGTGTATACTCGGTGTAAGCGTGATTTATGGCAGGGTTCAAGGTTTTCGAGACAATTTCAAGACAAAAAGGCCGCTTTCCGGTATATGCCTGATAAGTTATTTATTTGCATAGAGGAAATAACCAATATAATCTAACTAATTCGAATCTAATCTAACTAATATTACAAAATGCGAAAACATGGATGGATGGATGGATGTTTGTTAGTTACTCAATCACGTCAGAACGGCCCAACGGATCTGGATTAAATTCGGCACATGGTTAGAGAAAAGTCTGGAATAGCACATAGGCTACTTTTTATCCCGGAAAATTGCGTAGTTCCCGCGGGATAGCGATAAACGAATTCTTAGGAGACGAAGTCGCTGGCAACAGCTGGTTTGAGTAGCTTAAGAAATGACAGACTGTAACTTATGTCATGTTATACTACATACATGAAATAGTACATTACACCCCGAGAGTGGTGAAATAAACATGCAACCTGAGGCTTTCTTTATCACCTCCCAAGGTGTGTGCACAATTTTACGTCTTCCCTGGCTAAGTGGAAATTTCCGTTGTCGTAGCGGGCGGTAAATTGCTTTTTACGGCCCAGGGCGTTGTAAAATATTATAAGCCCTTTACAATGGCAACATCTTGAAACAAGCAAACGAAACAAGAACTCATTACACTCAAAAACAAGAAGCAACCTTCAATTACATTCAGACAAACAAATAAGGCGGCCATTTTTATCCCATCATCCAACTTGCCAAAAAATATGAGTACTGTCGAGTCAGACGCAGGAAAATCCGACAACAAGCTTATTAAGCAAATGGGCTAAGTAAGCTCATTTGCAGTATAACTGGCGTATTATAGCTGTAGCAGTGTTGCCAGTTACCATTTTAGAAAAAAGGGACAATTTTTGGCGAATATTAAAATAGTGTAACTTAGAGAGAATGAAAGAATGAAGCTTGTAGCTTTACTTTTCGGATTGTGTTCTAGTTAGGTAATATTATTAAAAATAGATACAAATATCGAGAAGATATCGATAAGATTCTTTGATAGAACCTGACACTTGTATCATTGACATCATAATGACCGATAAGATAAAATTTAGCGACGCTTTGACTATTTGTATAAAGGTACTTACAATACAATACAACACAATACAATACAATAACTACCAATACAATACAACAACAATACAATAACTAACAATACAATAATAATAACTGTATTCATATTTTTCATGTATTTATGTACAATAAAGAGAATATACATACATACATAACTCTTTATTGAACACCACAACAGTTGTGCTTAGCTGGCAACGTCGCTATAACATCTTGTTAAGCCAGGGCTTACGGTGTAAAAGCCCCCTTTCTTGTTTTATCTTTATTTTAACTTCTTGAAAGCAGGTTATCCCGTCGAAGTTCCTAATAAAATACTTCCTTTTATCGTCTAATAAAAATTCCAGTCGCGTCTACATCTGAGTTGTAAGAGCAGCTCGAGTAACTCTTTAAGAGCTATGTAGCAGCGATGCAAATCGAATCTCAAAGGTCTTATAACAGTCTTAGATGTTGCACTGAAGATTAATGAATGATTTTGTTGAAGTACTTGTTACCTACTTGTAAGATGTTGGAGAAAAATTTCAAAAAATATCAAATGTCAAAAAGGATACTACAAATAAAAAGTAGTTGAACTTAGTTGTTAAGTAGCGGAGATAAGTAAACGGTTTTGTTAATTGAAATGGGCGCTAGTTACGCAAATTAACGCCTTATTCAATTAAATCCTACTAATAATTATAAATGAGAAAGCAACTCTGTCTGTCTCTTTACGCTTTCAAGCCTAAACCAATGAACCGATTTTAATGAAATTTGGCACAGAATTAGATGCAGTCCCGGTGAAAGACATAGGATAGTTTTTACCCCGAAAATCAAATAGTTCCCACGGGATAGCGATAAACGAATTCTACGCAACAACTAGTACTAAATATGTATCTACGTGATACGCCGCTATACGCTAACATTCCAACACAATTTTTCCCTGATCATCAAAGATACAGAAGCGGAAACGGTACGTGAAGCATTCTCTCTATACATTGCGTCTTCTGCGAGATAACCTCTGAGTGGCGAGCGTCTCGGTGGCGCAATGAACAGAGAAAACGTTTTCGCGTCGCCGGTTACAAGTACTCGTGGTACGGCCATTAGACTACGGCTTATACACCATCTCAATATAGTAGTCAAAGCAAGCACTTTGAACAAGAATTGTTCCAATACTCCATTTTCAATTTTCTGGTCCACGGGCTCCTTAGATGTTTTGTTGTCAACGTGTTTAAACAGAATTCGGCTGTATTCCGAAGGCTATAGGGCGTTAGTTGGCTCATACGGACTATCGCGGCAAATCAAATTTAATGTATTCCTTTTTTATGGCAGCTTTTTATTATTTGCGTGAAAAGGAACCTTTGGTTGTTTTTAAATAGGAAAAAAATTTGGCGTGTAACATATTTTATAGTAAATCATACAATAGTTATGGTCTTCCATACAGGTCTGGGAGAAAAAAAGGAAAGAATGTAGCAGCTGCTTCTCTTCCCGCGCAGACGGTAAAAGCCCATCGAGAGAATGGACGAAAATCGTAAGAATCATGACTGTTATAGGCGATGCGGCTCAACCCACCACTATTTTGGTTTCCCTTTCCAATACGCCCACAATCATGCGAAGCGTGGCCTTTAGATATTGTTACTTTAGGCTCTGTCTACCACGGGATAGACAAACGTCAACAGCCAGTCTGTTCCAAAATTTGAGCCTCTACCTACTGTTTGTATTTAATTACGATGGTATGTTTGTCTTTGCTCAAATTTTAATCTAATAAGTTCTATACTCCTGTGTACCCAATAAGATATTGTTGGCATACCGCTGATACTGGCAAAGAAACAGGCTCACAAGGAAAAACAAAAGAGGCCTAAGATAATCCCCAGATTAATACATTCCTATGCGAGTATCTTCCGAAGAGTCCAATCGATAAACGGCAGATCTTAAATTATCATAATAATATCGACTTTATCGATATCGGCAAAAGCTGAGGACCCCTCGTTATACGAATAGATGAGCTGCGACGTAAAATCTCTGTTTTAAGTAATTTTATCTACATCCATCATAACTTGCCTACTACAATTATGTTCAGGAACGATTTAGCAAATAGCCTACATTAAGAAACCTGTATTTGTGGTTGTATTATGTTTACATTAGAGTATCAATATCAATACTCTTATTACATTCAAACTTCGGACATCTTAAGTAACAAAATCTCTATGTTTATTGTCTTAGAATTTAAGAAAAAAATATAAATGTCGGTAGTTTCATGTTTTGAACTTTCGAAGAACAGAAAATAATGTTACCTAAGGTCTTTCCATTCTTTACTGTCCTGTTTTGTAAACAAAATTCTAACCTCAATGTGCAAATTTTTGTAAAGAAGGAATAAGGTGTATTATGTTGTCAAATAAACCTCAGGCAATATTTTGTACACAATTTTGTTGATATTTTATCTCCGGTGCCTTTATTTACGATGAAATAGTTAAAAAACAACAAAAATGAGACGTTTTGAGGTTAGAACTTTGTTTACCAAATAGGACTTTTTAAGACTGAGAAGACCTTACGTATTTTGGTGTGAAAAAGTGACGATCTGGAATGGAAGTTTTTGACACATCTACATAAACAATGGAACATTCCCTCATACGACTTAAACTGACCAAACATCTTTTTAAACGGACAGCCAAACAAAAGCGTGCGCTCAAAGTCAGAACAACAAAATAAACAAAACATTCCCCTCCAATGAACGCGTCTTAACGACCGATCGATGCGCAGGAAGTTTCGGCCGTTAATAATAAATAATTTCCCAGTTGGATCTCAACAGAAGTGATCATTCACGACAGGGGAAATCAGCCAGGATAAATACACAAACGACACGGTTTGCCGTTACGCACTCGGAAATACTCGCTGGCTTTTACTCAAGTGTTACGATATCTCGACATTGTAAGTCTATACACGGTGTCTAAAGAATGCATAGGTACATACATACGTAATTTATCTACGTCTTTATCGGGTACGTATTAAAATCCATAAAGTTTAAAATGTATAATGGGTTAAAATACATAATGGTTCGAAATAAATAATGCGATTTTCTCAGAAAATTGCAAATTAACAGAATTGCTACCTATAAACTAAACCTAACCTAACCTAAACCAATCTATAGATCACGTTATAAAAAAAATTATATACCTAATAGTTTCACAGAAAACTGCATTATATATTTTGAACTAATATACATTTTAACCATTATACATTTTAAACTTTATAAATTCTGATCCGCTCCCGTCTTTATCCCTTACAGGGCAGACAGAGCCTTTTTTATGGTGTGGAAAATGCGCCTTATGCATCCGCGTGGTACGGGGTTACCGGGGGCATGTGGGGCTCTTCCGCGACGGCAGGCATACCCACTAAAAAACCACACGGATTATTATTCGGTCGTATGTGAGGCGTTACGGGAGCACTCGGTGTCACCGCGATAACCCACGACTACCCGATGGGGTTCCCTCTTCGCGGCACCTGTGCAAGGTTTTGGGAAGGACGGACACAGCCTTGGGTAACAAGACCTGAAACAAAAGCTAACATGGTTGTGGGCGTGCAGTTGAAAAGGCGGATCAAAGTGATGGGTTACTAGCCCCATCGCCTATAAAATTATTCCTGAGATTTCGCCCATTTCCTCGATGGTTTTTTTTACCATCTGAGCAGGATGAGGAGCAGCTGTTACGCGAGTTGTGGCCGGGAATCGAACGCGGATCCTCATCATTCCGTGATGCGTGCTATACCGCTACACCACCCATAGCAGGTCAAGGCTTAATGAAAATGCTTTTAAACCATTTAATTTCAAACAAAACAGTGTTTCCTATTCATTGCCGCTATTTTTTAAACGTTTCCTCCCTAGCCAAGGGAGGGGTTTAAAAGCGGGGAGCGATGACAGCGACCCAGATAAACGATTCCGAGTCGCAGCGGGTGTTACGGATTTGTTCCAACTTAGAATTGAAACCAGACTACCGCAATTTGTATGAAAACCCGGCTCCTTAAGTAGCCGACGGGATGAGGCCGTCTTAATTGAATGCTCCATTGAGAATTTGATGAAATTGGTCCGCTCTTGATTAAAATGATGGAAGGTTAAGTTATTTCGGATCTTTGTTTCATTGGGTCTTTTGTAACCTTTGTCATTTGAAATGAATTTGAAGTGTAATTTTACTTGTTCCGTGCTTAATTATTCTAAAACAAAAGACGTCTAAGCAGAAATTAATATTCAGTATACCCTTTGCTTGAGAGGCCACAGGTCAAACCTCTAGGCTACCACGGCTTTCTAAGAGGAGGCCTGTGCCCAACAGTGGGAAGTATATAGGCTGGAGATGATATTTATCACTTTTAAATAGTTACCTAATGTTTTTTTAACTTTTAAAATTTGTAAAAAAACCAGCTGGTAGCAACTCGGACCTTGTCTCTGCTTACATAGAAATAATAATAACAATACTTGTCTTAAGGTCTTTTCATTTTCAAATGTCCTATTTGGTAAACAAAATTCTAACCTCAAAACGTCACAGTTTTGTTATTTTTTAACTATTTCATCGTAAATAAAGGAACTGGAGATAAAATATCAGCAAAATTATGTGCAAAATATTGCTTCAGGCTTATTTGATAACATAAACACCTTATTCTTTACAAAAATTTGTACATTGAGGTTAGAATTTTGTTTACTAAATAGGACAGGTAAAAATGAAAAGACTGTAAAGCCATAGTGGTTATCGCGAATTTACAAACACATTTAAAGCTTCTATTAGATAGGTAAACATTATTTTTGTCTTTATCTGTTACTTCGACATTTGCCGTTGCAGGACAAAGACAAAGCATAATAAAGAGAATTAAATTTGCATAGGCATCGGCAGTAATCGATATTCAATTATTCCGCTTAAATGATTTAATGCACAGTTCGAAGGTAAAGTTGTAATTGTAGCAATGAATAACGAATGTGTTAGAACTTTTAACAAACTGTTGGAGTTGAGTCACTAAAAGTGGATTAATTTCGAGTTCATATCCATTTTGATTTTGTCACTTTAATAATACTGGCGAGCAAAAATGACGAGTTGCTTTTCGTACAACTTTGTATGGAAGGTGAACCTTGTACCATTGATGGTACAAATCAATAGTACTATAGACACTAGAGGCGTTATTTTTGCCATCAGTACAGTACTGTAGTAGTGTTCTTACTATTTATACTACTTACTTACTATACTATAATACTAATCTAACTAATATTATAAATGCGAAAGTATGGATGGATGGATGGATGGATGTTTGTTTGTTACTCAATCACGCCAGAACGGCCCAACGGATCTGGATGAAATTTGGCGCACAGGTAGAGAAAAGTCTGGAATAGCACATAAGCTACTTTTTATCCCGGAAAATTGCATAATTCCCGCGGGATAGCGATAAACGAATTCATTGCAGACGAAGTCGCTGGCAACAGCTAGTTTATTATATTTTAAAAGTGCGGCGCGTTTATTTTTAACCTCTGACGCAAGAAAAGGGGTGTTATGAGTTTGACGTCAATGTCTGTGTTTGTGTGTGTGTATCTGTCTGTAATATCGAAGCTCTCAAGGGGATTAACCGATTTCGATGCGGTTTTTCATTCGAAAGCCAGTTTCCTTACGGTGGTTCCTAGCTATGTTTCGTAAAACAGATCAAGCAGTTTTAAAAATTTCAGCTCTTTTCCACAATGACGTAAGGCATTTTTGGCATAAAAATTAATTAAGTACCTATTAAGGCTTTTTTTTATTTTAATTTACATTTTACTTGTCTTAATCGCCCTCTTCAAACTTCATGTTTCGACTGTACATTAGTCAAGTAGCTTCACTAGTTCTCAAACAACAAAAAAAAAATCAAAAAACAAAATCTGAATTACCACCCCAAATTAAATACGTACCAACCCATCGGTTGTCCCCTAAATGCGACGCTTCGATCCGCCTTAGTATTTCCCAAGATGACAGTTGTGGCGTCGAGCCGAGATTACCCACTAAATCAGACATAAATTCCCCGGAATCGTGTACTCCCCTAGTGGGTTGCCAGATCTAACGGTGGAATACCCATTTCAATGTAGCAAATCTATTTTGGTACGTGCTCTGCGGTCTGATTGGCGTGTGAGGTTTTTAGTTTTTGTGAGTAATTATGGTACAATACCTGCCCATAAAGATTGCACTTCGGTCTTTGGAAAGAGACAATTGGCGTATCGTAAGTTAGAGCGAGAGAGAGCTACGAAGCCAAAATTAGACGAGATAACCGATGTGCAATCTTTATAGCCGGTGGGGACTTTAGTTAACAGACTGATTAAGCTTATTTGACAGTTGTTAAAAAGAATGATTCATAAACGCTTACTAGCAGTCTGTTAGCTAATGAGCTGCTGATGGATGGATTAGACGCGTTATGTTGTCACCTTGACAAATCATAGACCATAAATGGCCTTTTAGTGAATAAAAAAAAATTGACAGCAGTGGCAGCGAATTAACACGACAGACGAGGCAGTGTGGATCTATTCGAAATATAATAAACGGGATGTGAACCGCGATTACCTTTATTGAGACTGACTCAGTCTACCCGTGATCATGATACATGCAACTGTATCGAAATATCGGGAGCTCAATAAAGGTAATCGCGGTTCACATCCCGTTTATAATATTTCGAATGAACTTAACCGTGAATCATTAAAAACTCTTAGTGTGGATCTAGTTTCCTTTACCTTTCCCGGAGGGGATAAAAACTTAAAACAAAAAAAACTGTCTTGCGTATGGTTTTGCTCTTGCCAAAATCAGCTGTTCACATTTGTGGCGGCCATTTTCTGAGTTAGCAAAGAGATATAGTAGGGTCTACGGTCCGCTAACTTTCGAAAGACTTAACAGACCCTTGATGGACTGATTAGCGCTAATTGACGTTTATGAATCATGTTTTTTTGCATCGGTCCTAAAGCGAGCTTATAGCGAGCTTAATGCGAGTCAGCGGGCTGACTGTTTCGGGTTGTATCGAATTGATTTGAAAAGGGCATACGGAGAAGGTCTGACAAATTATTGTTGTGTTCTGTATCATATACTAGCGATCCGCCCCGGCTTGGCACGGTATATTATGCATGTATACATATAAACCATCCTCTTGATTCACTTTATCTATGAAAAAATCCGCATCAAAATCCGTTGCGTAGTTTTAAAGATTTAAGCATACATAGAGACATAGGGACAGAGAAAGCGACTTTGTTTTATACTATGTAGTGATCAATTACAGGCGTTACTCTGTGGAGGTTCATATTAAACTAAATAGATAAACTTACTACTGTGCTACTCCGCAAAATAGTGGGGGCCAGATGCGAATTTAGCCTTGCGAACGAACTTGTTGATTTTTGGAGTGTTATTCAAGCTGTAAATGATACGGAGTTAGGTCAAATACGTGTCTGGAGAGTGTTATTATGTTCCTAGTTTTGGCTGTGGTTTGAGAAAGGCAGAATAAAATTGAATTGAATTAAAATTATCAATGCGAGCGCGGCTATTAAAAAAAAACATTTATTTCAAACCATAGATCCATATAATGTTAGTAGTACATCTTACAGACTACTTGTTTAATTTACTAGTTTAATTTTAGTAGGTAGGTACATACTTATATTGATAAGGGATTTTTATTTATTGCAGATTGTAATTGTATTAATTGTATTGTATTTTGGATGACTTGTCCTTACTATTTCGCGGAGTAGCAAAGTAAGTTTATCCATTATGTATTTGTATTGTTTGTGTCAATTCGACATTATTAATCTTGTTTTGCTTAGAGTGAGCAGTTTTGTATTTAGTGTGGAACTTTGGCACACTTTTAAATAGGGAACAGATAGGTTATTCTAATAATTTTTATGTTTCAAGCGACTTATAAAATGAATTGTATGAAGAGATTGATGAATGTGGATGAAGCGATAGAGGTATGTCAGGATCGTAGCAAGTGGAACAAAGTAGTCTCTGCCTACCCCTGTGGGAAAGAGGCGTGACGGTATGTATGTATGTATCGTACTAATATTATAAATGCGAAAGTTTGTGATGAATGGATGGATGTGACGACGTGAGTGTGTATGTTTGTTCCTTCTTCATGCTGAAACGACTGGACAGATTTTGATCAAATTTGGAACGGAGATAGCTCGTACGCTAGATTAAAACATAGATAACTTTTTATCCCGGAAAATTGCATAGTTTCCGCGGGATAGCAATAAACATGTGAAAGGTAATGAAATTAAATGAAATTAAATTAAATAATTTATTTTGCTAGAGGCGCTTTGTAAATAATTATTGCAAAATACTATCAACATCATATAAGTTTAATTCTATGCGGACGAAGTTAGTGTCTGTATAAAAACAATAGAAATCTAGGCCGATTGCGACCAGGCATTAAATAAATTGTCACAAGATTCGCTTTTGAGAAATCTTTGAGTTAATATTTCACTGCATTAATTGAGTCTGCGTGATTTCTGTATTCTATAATTTCATCAATCATCAGAACGAGAAACCGATAGAATTAATCAAACTGGTTAATTGAGAAGTAACATTTCAAAGAGGCTTATTTCCGTTTCAGTGAAAGTTCTAATTTATATTTCATGATCACGCTTGTTGGCAGTTAGGTTTCAAAGTTTGACACATTGTCATTTTTGAAGTGAAAACTTCGTTGAACACTTTTTGGGATGGGTAAAAAATGTTAAACTCGCGCCAGGCGTAAGACGGAGGGAGAGCTTAAGTACCAGGATATCAGATCCTCTAAGATCTTATTTTGAAATACGAATGAATCGCGTGCGACTCTCCCGGAGTATTTTTTTTATTAGTTCAGCTGCCATGAGACATGATTAAAAATACCTAAATACCTATAGGTAAAAAACTTAAGTTAATGACCTGTTGTATGTAAGAGTTTTTAATGATTCACGGTTAAGTTCATTCCCCGTCTACCCGTGATCATGATACATGCAACTGTATCGAAATATCGGGAGCTCAATAAAGGTAATCGCGGTTCACATCCCGTTTATAATATTCTGTTGTATGTAGTAGTGTACAGAACTGATACGGGATTTAAGTCATTTTTCTAATTTGGAACGTCAATTTGTCTGTTCGCACTCATACAAGAAGTCATTTGCTTAAGTTTTTCACCTATAGCTGTTTCCCGCAACTGCGACCGCGCAGATGTATTTGTATTCCAGTAGGTTGACTTTTTTCCGACACTTCCATCATTCTTCTTTCATACATTGGTCAATGATCAAAGTGTACGGCTTTAATGGGATAATTTTAATTTCGAATGCAAAATTCGATGAAAATCCTTTACAGAAGTGTTCTATTAAAATAACCCAACCTGCTGAGCTTTTCGGTGAAAGGAAACATCGTGAGGACACCTGTACACATCTGCGAAGCAATTCAATGGTATGTGTGAAATTTCCGATCCGCACTGGGCCCGCGTGGGAACTGTAGCCCAAGCCCTCTCATTCTGAGAGGACGCCTGTGTCCAGCAGTGGCACGTATTCCGTAACAATTCTAAGAAACCTTGCGTACCTACCTGTTCCTCTTTGTCATTTGCAGAACTCTCTTTCCTTGTATCTAGTCTGACTTTTTACCGCTAGAAAGGATTCCTCAGTCCATTACATATATAGACTTCAGTTAGTCCGCACTAAAACCCTTTTAGTTTCCTTTTCGCTTCAACTTCAAAATGTACATCGGAAGGACTTTCTTCACTTTCTCTATCCGTACGAATAAACTTATTCAAAGTTAACGAATGGTGTTTATTGAGTACTAGCTGTTGCCAGCGGCTTCGTCTGCAAAGAACTCGTTTATCGCTATCCCGCGGGAACTACGCAATTTTCCGAGATAAAAAGTAGCCTATGTGCTATTCCAGACTTTTCTCTATCTATCTGCCGAATTTCATCCGGATCCGTTGGGCCGTTCTGGCGTGATTGAGTAACAAACAAACATCCATCCATCCATCCAACCATCCATCCATCCATACTTTCGCATTTATAATATTAGTTAGATAATCGGCGTCAAATGTATCGTAGTACAGTGGGCAAATAAATTGGAACACTCTACCTCTGACATAAAGCCTTGTTCCGTAATTTCTAACTAGCTTCTGCCCGCGACTTCGTCTGCGTAGAATTGGCAATTGACATTTTTATGGCTGTCTCCCTGGAACTATGCTATTTTCCGGGATAAAAAGTAGCCTTTGTTTTAATCTAGGGTACCAGCTATCTTCGTTCCAAATTTTATCCAAATCCGTCCAGTCGTTTTAGCGTGAAGAAGGAACAAACATACACACTCACTCACTCACATCGTCACATCGTCACATCATCACATCGTCACAAACTTTCGCATTCATAATATTAGTAGAAAGTAGGATGCTCACTGTACGTAAATAAAATAATCAATTTTAAAATAAATAATTTAAGTGAACTTGGGTTTAATTTTACTTCGTAGGCTAATTTCGGCTTCGTAGAAGAGCGTTGTCTCGCTCTAACTTACGTGCCGCCAATTGTCTCTTTCCAAAGACCGAAGTGCAATCTTTATAGCTGTACTTTACAGTTCTTTGTAATAACTACTATTCAATAAAGTTTAAGTAACAAAGAAACTGTGAGTTTCTCTTGACCCAGTTTTCAACTGTTTAACATTTCAAATTCTCTTCGTGTAAAAACAAAAGTTCAAGTACCTACCTAAATTATCTAATCTAACTAATATTATAAATGCGAAAGTATGGATGGATGGGTGGATGGATGTTTGTTTGTTACTCAATCACGCCAGAATGGCCCAACGGATCTGGATGAAATTTGACACACAGATAGAGAAAAGTCTGGAATAGCACATAGGCTACTTTTTATCCTGGAAAGTAGCGTGCCGCGGGATAGCGATAAACGAATTCTTTGCAGACGAAGACGCTGGCAACAGCTGCTAGTACGGTTATAAACGAACGATTCTTACATCTTTCCCTTGAGCGCCCATCATTCACACTTCATCATTATAATTTCATAGGCTTACAACATCAACAACAAACTGCAAATCCTTACAAAACACCGTCTGCACGAGGCGTTTTACAGACCCTAATCTCTTCGTTCGCGATGTTTTGAAAACGCCTTATCGCTTATTCTTTGTTGAAAAACGCCTCTTGCACGCGGTCGCCATATTTTCGCAGATAACGGCAGTTTGGGCCACGTTCGTGGGCCAACCTGAACGGTTTTTAAGATGGAAATTATAGGACGTTTCACGTATTATTCCGGTTTTGGGTTAAAGAATTATTTTTAGCTTCGGCTGTCTTTTGAATTTGGATGTATTGTGACGCGAATTGGGTATTAGCCTTTGTTAAACCATGTTGAGTGCTGTAATCGGGAAATAAGTTTTTTTTTAACTTACTTATTGAGTTAGGAGATGAGATCTCTGTAGGTATATATCGACCGCTTAAAATGAGTCCTCACCCGCGCGGTGCAGGGGTGCGGGGTGGGACGCCAAAGGGGGCCGAGAGAGGTGTGAAGACTTAAGCGGTCGGTCTATAGGTATAAGAGGCTTGCTATTTTCCGTAAAAGATAAAATAAAGTATGTCTTTTTAATATAAAACTACCGTGAGGCTCAGACATATTAATGTTAACAAACGGATAACTCACGTTTTATTACGTCGGAAAAGGCAACCCTAATGTTGACAGTGACAATTGTGATCAAAATGAGGGTAGTTGTTCGCTGTCGCCGCACGCGTCGGCGGCGAGGAGCCGGGCGGACAGAGCGAGCGAGCGCAGTGCCCGTCGCGCCTTGGCCCCCGTCGCACCATGATTAAGAATCGCGAATCGATTCGAAACTGTCGGACCTTTTCCGACATAATAAAACGTGCGTTATCCGTTTGTTTACATTAATAAAGTACCTATGTCGTTTTTAAGTTCAATTTTATTCAGGACTAGCTGACCCGACAGACGTCAATAATGTAACGATAATAAGTAATGGAATGATCAAATTGTGCCTAGTGAAGCTGAAGAATACAATACATATTGAACACCACAGATCAGTACAAAACAATACAGAAACAAAGAACAAAGTATACAATAGGCGTTTTTTATCGCTTAATAGCAGTCTCTGCCAGACAAGCAATAAGACAGAGAAATAAGTTGGAGACAGTTGGAGTAGGTTGGTTGAAGAATGATGATAATGACTCAATTCAAAGCTTTGTTCCACCGTGTAAATCAGTGTCCTCAATATATTCTGATGAATTCACGCCCCGCCGATTCGTCAGAAACATACCTCTATGAATAACAAATTAAACCTTCTAGACGATTGGAATTTTAAATAGTCCCTCGGCTTGCTTTTCGGCTTTCGGCTTCAGATTTCAGCTTTCGGGATGTTAACAATGTTAACATTGAACTACTTAATCATTAGTGTTTTGATTTGCATTAATTTCAAACAGGTGGCATGCTTGACTTAATCGTTCGTTTAGTAATAATGACGGTTTGAAACCCTTTTTATATTTAAAACCCGGCCAAGTGCGAGTTGGACTCGCGAACCGAGGGTTCCGTACAATTTTGGAAAGTGAATTATAGTATCCAGTGTTAATAGAGCGCTACTGCTAAGCAAAATTTAGACAGTGCCGGTCACTTTATATTGGTTTCTTACATAAACAGATAGATATAAGACAAATACATTTTCAAACTTGTTTCATTAGTTGCTTTATAAGAATACTAGCTTCTGCCCGCGACTTTGTCTGCGTATAATTGATTGTACAGGTATAAACCTTTCTCTGTTTAGTTTAGGTTCGCTCGCTGTCAGATCCATACTAAAAATGACAGCTAAAACCTGAACTGAGTCGGAATTGAATCTCTTTAAGACGTCATGGCAAGGCCCCAGTTCTTATCGTATATTACATTTTAATGCAAACACGTGACGTATTTCATAACCGAAAACTTATCCCTACTATCTAACTAATATTATAAATGCCAAAGTATGGATGGATGGATAGATGGATGGATGGATGGATGTTTGTTTGTTACTCAATCACGCCAGAACGGCCCAACGGATCTGAATTAAATTCGGCACATAGATAGAGAAAAGTCTGGAATAGCACATAGGCTACTTTTTATCCCGGAAAATTGCGTAGCTCCCGCGGGATAGCGATAAACGAATTATTTGCAGACGAAGTCGCTGGCAACAGCTAGTAATATTATAAATGCGAAAGTAACTCGTGTCTGTCTGTCTATCTGTCTGTCTGTCTGTTACCTTTTCACACCTGAACCACTGGACCGATTCGGTTGAAATTTAGTACAGAGATAATTTTAGTCCCGGGAAAGAAGATAGGATAGTTTTATCTCGGAAAATTGCATAGTTCCCGCAGGACAGCGATAAGTGAATTCTGATCAGACGGGGTCGCGGCTAACAGCTAGTACTAAATAAGAAAGGGCGATGACGCAAAAAGTGTGGGTTCCCTTACACGCCTCTTAACCCCTTATTCATAAACGCTCTACAGGCCTCTGCTAACTTAGTAATCGTTTATCCTTATGTCACTTTGACATTTACCTTTCACAGATAAGGACAAACGATTGCTAAGTTAGTAGAAGCCTATAGAGCGTTTATTAATAAGGGGTTAGTGAATAGAATACAATCATTTATTGCAAGTCACATTACAGTTAGAAATGTATGAACGTAGTGTAACGTTCATTGTCGACTTAAATTGCGAAGGGTACTCGACGTGAAGTCGCATTATTCATCTAATCGTTATATTACAGAATCACTGTACGCGCAGATGTAGGAAAGAGCAGTGGAGGAACGCGTTCTTTGTTTATGTGATAGGGGCCAATTGACACCCATAACATAGGGGGTTTACGATTGAGTTGCCAGCCCTTTATGGTAAGAGTAGACTTGTTTTTTGAAGATCCTAATAGATTCTATATCGCGCCAACGTAACGCGAATGCATATATAAAACTTCCATTCCAACTCTCTTCAGGCTCATCTGCCTGGAGAGAGATCTCTCTATTATGGCTTGCCCACATAAAGGCGACGTTCCACTGCAGCGCGCGTTATGCTTCGAACGTGAGTACATATTCGCTCGTATCAAAATGTAGGTTGTTGTTTCCACAGCAGTGCACGCACACGCTACGCATGAAATAACCAATGGACCCACGTGGATGACGTGTATAGCGTTTCTGTACACAGCGTCCACAGCAGTGCCAGCGGGGCATTGCCTTAACTGTATAATATACACGATCCCCGTGAATACTTAGCAAAGGTTATAATTATAAAGGTACTGACAGACCTGCTCATTAGCACGAAAGCATGCTTTTATTGACCAAGTGCTAATTAGTAGCACGTGTGTAACAACATTGCTAGTAATGAGCATGCTTATTTAGATGCTACCTGAGGCGCGGGTGGGGGCGTGCTCCGAACAGGTTTACGTTTGCTTTAAGCATGCTTATTTGTGAGTGTGCTTAAAACAAGCATGCTTATTGCTGGCAAATGTGAACAGTAACAGCGCATGCTTTGTTTTGAGCACGTCTGTCCGTATCTTAAGCGTCGCCTTTAAGAAAATCATGCTCCTATTTCCACGTGCGTACTTAGATCCTGAACATTTACCCGTACTGTTCCATGTCTCGTTCCACGTGGAAGAGCGTGGTTTCCGTGGGTGATAAATCCAGACGTTACGGGTGGAATAATGATCGCGCTGACGTAAGCCCATTATGTTAAACACGAGTTTGATGGCGGGATCATATTGACCGAGGAAACTAGGCTATGTTACGTTACGCAGTAATTGTTTGTTTTTTAGCCCCCGAGACAAAAAGAAGGGTGGTTTAGGTTTGACGTCGTTGTCTGTCTGCGTGTGTTGTGTGTCTGTCTATCGCATTGTAGCTCTCAAGCTGATGGCAGTCTCCCACTTTTTGAAATAGCTTTATAACTCAATAATTTATCATTTTATAGCAATGCGTCCAATGCGTAATAAGTAATAACTATTCACTTTTTTTTGTGAATAGGAAGGAAAACGAGCAAGTGGGTCAACTGATGGTAAGCGATCACCACTGCCCATAGACACCCACAACCCCGGAGGGATTGCAGATGCGTTGCCAACCTAGAGGACTTAGATGAAATGCCTCTTGTGCCCGTAATTTCCCCGGCTGTCTTACTCTCCACACCGGAACACAGCAGTGCAAGCACTGCTGCTTAGCAGCAGGATTATCGAGTAAGATGGTGGTAGCAATCCGGACGGACCTTGCACAAGGCCCTACCTGCACTGAACTTGTTTTGATATTAGTCGTACTTATTTATATTATTATTTAGTGTAAATAGCACTTTTTTGACTCCTTAAAAATGGAATAGACGCCTACCGTGTAAGAAAACTTCTCTCAGAATCTCGACATTTGATCCCGCTTTCTTATGTTAAATAAAGTAAGCACTGACCTTATTCCTTGAAAAAAGGGAAAATCTTCTACTCTTTATTTACTCCAACCATTGTGGGGGAAAGGCTAGAAGTAAGTATATTACGTAGGTTAAGCCTAGACCCGACCGATCTAAGTACATGGGAGCGGACGTGATAGGAATACCTACTAGCTGCATCTAAGATAATTTGCTGGAAATATATTGATACGAGTATAAGGAAACATGCTGGAGGTAATAGAAAATGTATTCTAAATGCTGAAGTTTCTGATGGCCTGCAGCCTCAGTTTAAAAAAGACTTATGCGGTCTATGATCTTATATGCTACACTTTACGAAGTCTGACATCAATGGACATTATTTATTTACATGTCAATTAAAGAAACAGCTATGGATAATATGAATATACAAGGTAAATCCTACTACTTACATTATAAATGCGAAAGTTTGTGACGATGTGAGTGAGTGTGTATGTTTGTTCCTTCTTCACGCTAAAACGACTGGACGGATTTGGATAAAATTTAGAATGTAGATAACTGGTACCCTAGATTAAAATGTAGGCTACTTTTTATCCCGGAAAATTGCGTATTTCGCGCGGGTTAGCGATAAACATGTTGAAGTTTGTAGCTGCCTAGAGTCGCAACGTAAATAATTATAACAGAATACTATACTATCAACATCAGTTCGTAAGTCTGACGCGGACGAAATCGCCGGCAGAAGCTAGTCTGAACTAAAACTAAAATAAATCTAAATAGAGCTCCCCTTGGCATAGAACCAAAGATGCTGGCAGCATTAGCATTTCCCCGTATCGCAATATAGATACTGTGCGAGGAAGCTGCCAGCTCTTTGGTCACCATCAGCCTCTTATTTCTTTATAAAAAAATATGTACGCTGGGACCCCAACCCGACGGACCTACGGTCTTAACCCCGAATAATAGAAAATAGTATTCGAAGCCGAGACCTTTAATTATTCGGCCGCCTCTGCCGCTCTTTTTACCTACTGAGTGTTGTACAATAGTTTTACGTATGTATTTGTTTGTTTGTTTCTGTCGTTTAATCATTAGGTAAATTTGCGTAGTTCAGCATTTAGTTGGAATTTGGTACACAAATAGTTTCAATCCCAGGGTAGGAAATAGTATAGTTTTTATCCCAGAAATCGGCATAGTTCTAGCGGGATAGTGTTAAGCAAATTCTTAGCAGACAGAGTCACAGGCAACAGCTAGTAGAGAATATTTGTGTTTTTTATAAACGGTGCACTTGCTTGGTCTATCGGATCAATCGTCATCGCCACTCGCGGAACAAAATGGGAACAAACCGTTAGTGTTTTGTTTATATGACGCACACGCGTACGACACGTACCTATTTTGTGAACGGAAACTTACACTAAGCGTACAGTAACACCATCTCCCCGTCACTATTCGTTAGGCGTAGTGACACTTCGTATGGAATTCAAACCTTAAGAGAATAATGGACGGGATATTGACTGTTACTTTGGGGCAAGTATTTTTGTCGTCCTCAAGTTTCTATAACAAAAGTAATTTTCCTTGTCGGTGCAGTGTTTTTGTTTTGGGAAAGTTTGTGCGGTATTTTTTGGACGTGCTTCAAAAGTTCTCAGTTAACAATATAGGAGTTTCTTAATTAAGCCAAAAAACAAGTCCAAAAAAGTTTTTTGAATATAAACAAACACAACCTCTAACCCCAAAGATTATCATCAACCATCATCTTCGGCCTCATCTGCACTCACCATCTGGTGAGATAGAGGTCAATCGCTGGTCAGTTTATAATAAAAAAAATGTATACATACCGTCATCGTTTTGTTCCATCTATTGTAAGTAAACAAAAAAACGAATAATTCTAAAGCAATCTTACATCTGAAAGTGAATGTAATTCAACTTGCACTGGAACCAAACCAACATGAATTTCAAGTCAAATAAAAATTAATAAACACTCTCTAAGTATTGTTAAACTGAATAAAATCACCGATTACCGGTATTCAAGAATTATTTTATTTCCAAGATAATATGAAATGGCGTTGTATTAATATTATTAACACAACGCCATTTCTAATACCACCATCGCGGGAAGAGGCCACGCAGGCATCCCTGTTTGTATCAAACCACAGACTAACAGCCTTATTCATAAAAAGTTAGAGGCTCGCTATAAGCTCGCTATAGGCCCGATGCAAAAAAACATGATTCATAAACGTCAATTAGCGCTAATCAGTCCTTCAAGGGTCTGTTAAGTCTTCCGAAAGTTAGCGGACCGTAGACCCTACTTTATCTCTCTGCTAACTCACAAAATGGCCGCCACAAATATGAACAGCTGATTTTGGCAAGAGCAAAACCATACGCAAGACAGTTTTTTTTGTTTTAAGTTTGTATCCCCTTCGAGAAAGGTAAAGGTAACTAGATCCACACTGCCTCGTCTGTCGTGTTAATTCGCTGGTTTCCCGCTAATTCGCTGCCACTGCTGTCAATTTTTTTTTAATTAACTAAAGAGCCATTTATGGTCTATGATTTGTCAAGGTGACAACATAACGCGTCTAATACATTCATCAACAGCTCATTAGTTAACAGACTGCTAGCAAGCGTTTATGAATCATACTTTTTAACAACTGTCAAATAAGCTTAATCAGTCTGTTAACTAATGAACAGATCAAACCTCAATTAAGGATTTTTTATGAATAAGGCTGTAAAGCATTAGACTACAAGGCAACGTTCAGAAATCAGGCTAACAGGGTAATAATAATAACCCACTCAACAACAAATAAATCGCGTTTAACAATCGTCGCGTCCAACTGCTTCAATATTTCTATTAAATTTATTCATCTGTTTCGAATTATTCAACGTTCAAATCTGTCAATCTGATACAGAAACCCAGCAAACAATATATCCGGCCATCTTACTCCTAAAACTTCCAAAATTTCGGAATCCCATCCAAGCGTTTGTTAAGAGAAACAATCTAAAGTATAAGGCACTTGTTCCAACACCGACGATGTGAGAAGCGAGTAGAGCTAGTAATTAAGTAGAATCGAGCAGTGAGCAGCGAGAAGTGAGTGTGCAGTCCCGATAGTTTTGTCGCTGGGCTTTAAAGCGGTATCATCATCATCATCATCAGCCTGAAGACGTCCACTGTTGAACAAAGGCCTCCCATAATGCACACACTTAGCACACCATAATGAACGACAACTCGCCACCTGCATCCACCTGTTACCCGCAACTTTCACGATGTTGAAAGCGTTATAACGTCTGAAAATTGGGTACACTACATAAATACGAAAAACTAAATTCCGATTATCGGAATCACGAATTTCATAATTACGATTATTATAATTCCGACGGTTTTAAAACTCCGAATTATAAGTATTCCGATTTTTATAAATCCGAAAATTCAAAATGCCTAACATTTACAATCACGATTTTCAAAATTCCGAATTTCAATACACCGAACAATAAAAAGTCCGAATGAGTAATAATCCGAAATATCAAAAATACGAATCCCGATTATTATCACCGACTTCAAAACTCCGAATATTATTGGAGTAAAACAAACATGTTCGCGGCTGAGGGGTGGCCCAAGGGCCACCCCCGCCGCACCTAAACCTAAATTAATCCAATTCCTAATAAACAAAATTCCGACTATTGAAAACACGAAATTCACTATCCCGAATATCAAATTTCCGAATTAGTAACGAAGTAACGGAAAATTAATAATCGGAATTTTGTTTTTCGGGCCAATGACACTTCGGGCTTTTCATTATTCGGAGTTATAAAAATCGGAATAATATACAATCGAAATTTTTAAATTCGGTTAAATAAATTTCGTGTTTTTTAGTAATCGGAATTTTATTTCTTAGGAATTATGAAATTCGGAGTTTTAAATATCGGAATTAGTAAATTCGGAATAAAATATTTCGGAGTATTTGGGTGTTCCCCTGAAAATTAACTTCTGGGGAACCAAGACGTCTTAATGTGATTCAATACCGATTCAGTTTAGGTTCGCTCGCTGTCAGATCCATACTAAAAATGACATCTAAAACCTGAACTGAGTCAGAATTGAATCGCACTAAGAGTCATGGCAAGGCCTCCGGATTGTAAAATTCCCATGAGAAAGGAAATAAAATGGATTATCCTGTCTAACGATGCGCTAATAAATTTTCTTTGTATATAATTTGGCAGATTTTTTTCCTTGAGGAATTAAGAGGTGCACAACGAAGAGATTTTACAAAATTCCCACGGGATAGTAAATAAAGACTTGAATCTATACTTAAGAATGAATCACAAGCTGTAATTTAAGAGTTAGTCACATTTTTACGTGGCATCGGCCGAAAAGTATGCTGATGCCGGCATTACCCAAAGCCTTACCATGATGTCTTATAAATAAATAGATAAATAGCCTTTTTTATTCCCAATTCGCTGTAAACGTACAGGTTGTTTAAGGCCGGCAACGCACTTGTGACTCTTCTGGTGTTGCAGGTGTCCATGGGCGACGGTAATCGTTTTCCATCAGGCGATCCGTCTGCTCGTCTGCCCCCTATATCATAAAAAAAAAAAAAAGGTTGTTGTTATTGTTTTTTTTTTATTATTTATTAAATTGTCGCGTGATTCGGCGTGCCTCACGGCATAGGCCTCCTACGTGTATTGGAGGGTTTGGGCTATAGTTCCCACGCGCGCCCAGTGCGGATTGGGAACTTAACACACCATTGAATTACTTCGCAGATGTGTGCAGGTTTCCTCACGATGTTTTTCCTTCACCGAAAAGCTCATAGCAAATTTCAAATGTAATTTTCGCACATAAATTCCGACATACTCAGAGGTGCGAGCCCGGGATTTGAACCCACGACACTCTGCTTGAGAGGCCACAGATCAAACCACTAGGCTATATATATGACAGCTAAAACCTGAACTGAGTCGGAACTGAAACGCATTAAGACGTCAAGGGTAAGGCCCCTGATCGGTTACTCGCCGGTAGTGAGACAAGTGCCTTAGCGTGCCAATAAAGTCTAAGTGAAATATTTCGTCTCTGTAAGAATACGTTGGAAGTGTCAATTGACAGTTGCCGTAGAGTTATTTAATTGTTAATTTAATCGTTCCATGTATAGATGAGTGCTACGCACGAAGACGCGTTGATTTAAGAGGCTGACAACACCTAATTTTGTTGAAATTGATGTTATTTAAGCACTTTTTTAAGAAAAACTACACACAAAAAAAATACAAAAAAAATATACGTTAATTTTCATCATATTTTAAACACGCTGGACGGACTCGATACATAATTGAACAAAATCGGCTCGATAGAAAATAATTGCAAAGATTTGTCTTAAAATCATCATTAAACGGTTCTATGTCTTTATTTTTTCGACGTATGGGTCTGCAATTAAAAACATGAAGTCAACATATTCATAATTACACCACAGTATATATATAAGCTAAAGCAGTAGGGAAGATAGGCCTACTTTTTGAAATAAGTACCTACGCTCCAATAAAGCGTTAGGGTTGTCGATTTAATTTTTGTTAAATTGAATAGTTTTTTTTAACCAAGGTTTGCCCTACCTATAGGTATTTGACAAGTTATCCTTCAAGTGTAGTTTTCTATAATATATTAGTACATATACTATAGATGCAAAATGATAACAATGAAAGTCCGTAGAAATTTTTTTCACCAAAAACACGGTCTATAATATACGGCAACTACTTACTTATCATCTAAACAGCCAACGTTTTATTTAACAGAAAAAGCATTTGTCGGAGAAGTGACATCTGACATTTTTCTCGTTATAAAAATAATATATACATTTTATTTCATAATAATATAGTATCATTCTTACCAGACCTTTCAACATCAGCAGGGAGTTTAAAAAACGAAAGCTCCGGTTTTGAAGAAGCCGAGTTCAAGCAGCCGTACACTGCGTAATACGCTCTTGGCATGTTTAAAACGAAAACGGCCGCTCGTCTCAATGCGCCACGCGCGACTGACGGCACCGCGAGATCTGCTTAGGGGCCGTGTAAAAGCGCGTGTCTATGTGTGCGTTCGTTTCGACCGATTTGTTCGTAGATTCCCTACTGCTTGTGCTTATATGTACTGTGATTACACGGCTAACGAGTCATATTTCACAAATAGTTCATACTTTTTTTTATTTCTTACTATTTGTGTCTTACTTGCAAGATTTTAGACGCGCGCCAAGCTGCCGGAATAGTTTCTTCTCTTTCACTAACAGGCACGCGAACCGTATGTGTGAAGAGTGGCGCTGCTCAAGGTCATAAGCTGTTGACAGCGCCTTAACAAAACCTACCTATTACCTTTACCTACCTGATGATTGACCTGGTGATTTACCTTTATGTGAAGAAATTAACTGTTAATGGCATATACTATAAATAAAATTGTTTATTTTATATATTAAAGCCGACAAAATGTTCACGTGAAATTAAGATTGTATTGAGTTCCTTAAAAAATATTAATTACGTATTATTAATAGGCAAAATTTACAAACAATTTCATGTCATATCAGTAAATTTATTGTACCTATTAAAACAGACATAGAAAATAGCACTTTGCGGACGCTATTATTTTCATTGAAACATCTATCTATAATATTATATTATGTTAGTATTTTTTATTAATAAAAGTCTAAATCTGTTACAACTAACCCCTTCTCCAATATTAAACAGTAAGGCTGGCTTTTCATCTGTTAAAAGGTTATAAAGAAACCCTATCTCTCTTTGTTACTTATTTTATTACCTCGTAATTCGTTTACTGTGTCGATTTTGATGTAATGCGAGGCCAAGGGTGAACTTGGTAGGTAATTAACACGAGAACTTTCGTCATTAGAGTAATTAGGGACGGATTAATTAGTTTTTGTTGGTAATAAGAGCGGGAAAGAAGTTATTTAGGGTCACTCAGTGTCAGAGAAGTCACGATTTCTTAGTAAGTATTAATACACTTAGAAAAATTCTGTGGTGGTTTGACCTATGGCCTCTTAAGCAGAGGTATACCTAAGTCTAAGTTTTTCGAAATTTAAGTATGTTCGATATCTAAAAAATAAAAAGCGACGGTTAGCACTCCGCCGGGAGTGCCGGCAGAAGAGAAAACAGCAGCTTAGATTAGATTTTAATGTTGTAACCTCCATGACGCTCAAGACGCGTACCGTACTGGCCGCTTACAAACAAAACGTACGTAATATCTCCTAGTAGAACAGACCTCTAACAATGTGCTGATGCCCTAGCAATTTTGCTCCACGACTCAAAAAAAAAAAAACAACTATCGAACGCGATTCATTCGTATTTCAAAATAAGCTCTTACAGGATCTGATATCCTGGTACTTAAACTCTGCCTCCGTCTTACGCCTGACGCGAGTTTAACATTTTGTACCCATCCCAAAAAAGTATTCAGGGCCGCTAAAGAATTTTTCACTTCAAAAACTAGTGCGGCAACTGATGCCAGAGTTTCACCGTGCGTGGTAAATAGTGATTGAAATGATGTTATTATTTGGACATTTTAGCTCAAATAAAAGCGTTTAAAGCCCGCAATCGAACAGAAACTTCTAGGCCTACCTTCAAAGTTATTCTCGGAGTTACTCGAGGTTCTTTTCATAACGACATCCTATCAGTTTTATGCTCGTAGTAAAAATACTCTCACATAAAATGTACCTAATATTTGTTCCAAAAAAGGCTTATTTAACGTTATAGTATCACGCGATAGGCTCGTTTTGTAACCGAAACGTTAAAAATATGTTTTTGGGAGCAAATAGGTTCCGAACGTCAACTTGTGTGTTTTATTGACGAATTAATGGATTATTGGACTAGTTGAACCGTTTAGTGATACGATAGAAATTACGACCGTCCAAAAAGCTAAACTATTCAGACGAAAACTTTCGACATGGATAAAAAAAATCTACTAGATAGGTACCTACTTTAAGTGGCTTATACTTACTAGTGTGTCTGTTGGTCCCTATTTAGCCTGACAACACTTAAATCGTTGACATTGATGATCCACATATTTTCTTAAGAAAAACAGTTTTTACCTACAACAAAAGAAATAGCATTCATATTTCAAAGATCGTGGCCGTTCTTGATACATTGGACGATATCGGCTCGAAAGAAAATAAATGCAAAGATATTGGTTTTAAAATCATCATTAAACGGCTCTATGTCTTTTGATGTGTGTATTTGTACAATAAAGCATTTATTTAGGTACTTACGTACATCCTTCTCTTTCACTAACTAGCATGCGGACCGTATGTGTGAAGAGTAGCGTTGCTCAAGGTCAATGGAAGTTGTCAGTACCTTAAAGTTGTAATAGAATCCCTTAGACGGATAAAATCACCTTTTAATACTGTATAGATTGAGACGCTACCCTAAGGTCAGTCGAAAAATTTTGATACTTCGACCCACGGTCGGAGTGTCAACATCCGCTCAGGATGCCTCGGAGAGGGTTGAAACATGTGTCCAGAGTATTTGCATTGCATCTATGGTAACTATATCTAATATTATTAAAATCCCCATTAGCAATGAAGGTGGAGGGGCTCTGCCTCGCTCCACATGACACTACTACCACGACACTATTTTTTCCAAGTAATACGTGGTCACTTTGGGAATCCATCTCTTCTGGCACAAATGTCGCTACGTGTTCCCCCGATTTCCCACAGTCTACTCCGCTCGCGCCGCCGCACCCTGCTCGCTATCCCGGCCGCGCGCACCAGGGGGGCAACTCCGAAATCCGATTTTCGAAGTTCGTATCACACCGTCCCTCTCACTCTCAAATTAATAACTATTAGTGAGAGCGGAACGGCACGAAACGAACTTCGAAAATCGGATTTCGGAGTATAAGGCCAGGACGCTGTCCCACTCCCCGCTCCACCGAGCGTTGACTCTCTTAAACGATATCCTGGATAGTGACACTAGTCTGGATTTGTTCTTTACCTCTGAGTCGAGGTTTCTTGCATCGGCCAGCCGCCATTTGGAATGTCAATAATGACACCGAGCTCAATAAATGTATAACATTTTTTTTTAATTTATAAGTTCTATGTATTCGTTCTCTTCTCTTGTTATATAATTAGCGTGTGCGGCTTGTCTGTAAGTTTTAATTATGAGATTAAATAAACAAATAAACTACTGTGCCAGACTAGACGGCCGAGTCACCCCACTAGTCATTATCATTACGCTATGCCATTATTATCACCTACTAATTGGGGCATGGGTGTTCTCTCGCACAAAGCAAAGTTTTAGTATCAAATACGAGTATTTAATTAATTTTCAGTAACGGGAAGAAACTTGATTCGCAGCGGTTGAATTTCGGTTGGATGTGAACTAGAATTGTGAAATTTTAAGACAAAGATGAAGGATGAAACTTTACCCGGGTGGCAGAGTAAGAATCCACTAATTGTTTCAACGCTCAGTTGAGCTGTTTGCACCACTTTAATTTCATGCTTCTAGCGTCGACTCAAGATGTGTCCGTTTGAAAAAGAAAGACGTTTAGTATTTCATCATCGTCTTCCTAGCGTTTTTCCCGGCATTTGCCACGGCTCAGTGAGCCTGGGGTCCGTTTTGACAACCTAATCCCAAGATTCAAGGCACTAGTTTTTACAGAAATGACTGCCATCTGACCTTCCAACCCACAAGGGTAACTAAGCCTTATTGGGATTGGTCCGGTTTCCTCACGATGATTTCCTTCATCGAAAAGTTCATGGTACATTTCAAATATAGGTAACTTCGCAAATAAATTCCGAAAAACTCAGAGGTGCGAGCCCGGGATTCGAACCCGCGACCCTCTGCTTGAGAGGCCATAGGTCAAACCACTAGGCTACCATGGCTTTTTTTACGTTTAGTATTTCACTAGCTTTTGCCCGCGACTGCGTACGCATTGACAATAACTCAAGTGTAAATGAAATATGTACTAATTTTAAAAACAGCCCCGAAGTGGAATGCATTTATTTCTGTCCCGCGGGAATTTCGCATTTTCTCGGAGAACATGTTTTAGTGTTACAATCATCATGCTCGTTTGCCTTCCTATTCATAAATAAAAAAATAAATAAAAAAAACTACCTACATGTGTGCCGAATTTGAAGAGTCTAGTTATTACAGCTACTTAGGACTGAGAAATTATATAAGCCTAATTTATTCCCTATCCCGTGAGAATTTCAAAAAAATCCCTTCTTAGCTTCTCTGGGATCTGGGCTGTATGTTGTCTGTCAGTGAGTCAGTCACGGTACTGTTTTATACCTAAGTATAAAATGATGTTCAGTATTAAAGTCAAACAAACATACCTACTTAATATCGCCGTAACAAGTTTAGTGTTTGTCTCTCTGCCACCCTTCGTTTAGAATTTTAATTAATGTATAACTAGCGTTTAAAATGAATCCTAATAATTGATATCGCGCTATCTTTAATTGGTCTATTGGTAAGTAACATTATTGTAATGTATTGCGGTGCCCTCTCAGGGTTGTGTTGAAACATGTTTAAAATTAAGACCTTTTTTTTTGTACACACAAAGCAATCAATAAATGAATATGAATATGAATATGAAAGTATCATCATCATCATCATCATCGTGCTTCCGTGTACCTATCCATCAGTGACGAATTCTGCTAGCTCCGGAGGTGAGAGTGAGAATGGCTGGCGAAACCAAATTTGGTTTTAAATTAAAATCCATCGACGGAATGGACGAAAATAGGAATCATGTTATAGACGTTGCGGCTAGCAACCCATCGCTATTTTGATTCCACTTTCCACCTATACGCCCACAATCATGCTAATCGTCTTTAGGTATTGTTACCTTAGGCTCTGTCTATCCCGTAAGCGTAAGGAATAAAGACGTGAGTTATGTACCTATGTATCTATGTACTACCAAATTGTTGCCTTTCGGTACGCGCAAAAATGTGTAATGCTTTGGGACGACGTAGAACACCAAACTATAAACTGTGCGCCAAATTCCATTAGGGTGCGACCACACCGCCGCTTAAAAAACGGCGACGTTACGGAATCGCAACAAAATGTATGAAGAAACGGTGAGAAAACGTGACGCATAAGACACGTCACTGCGTATACGCGGCGGTTTGGTCGCACCCTTAAAATACGTTCTGTAGTTTTTGCGCGAGAGAGTAACAAACAAGCTGACAAACTACGTTTGTAATATCAGTAGGATCCCTAAAAAGGACTACATTTTTTACTAAGGCTTTGATTTATTTTGTAGGTAACGTAAAGAGATAGTTAATTATAATTACAGTCATACTGCGTAGGTAATTTCCAAGTAATTAACTTTCTCGTATCGTGTTACAGTGACAAAAGCAATAGTAATTATTTTCCGACGGCATTGGAGACTTAATTTAATAATGGAAGTAATTATGGAGGTTATCGTACACGGTAATAAGCTTGTTTTAGTGATATTTACATATTATCAAATGAATCAAGAATTTTACTATTTTACTTCTTGATTTTTTGTTTTACTTTTAAGGTTTAACCGTTAGAAATTATATTTGTACCTGTTTTTTATTTTTACCTGCTATGGGTGGTGTAGGGGTATACCACGCGTCACGGAATGACGAGGATCCGGGTTCGGTTCGGTTCCCGGCCATACCTTTACTTTTCGGATTTTTCTGTGTTCTAATTTTCAGTGTCATCTAGAAATTTGATATTTAAGTTCTGTTCTTCTTACATACGTATATAAATCACGTTATTTATCCCTTACAGGGTAGACAGAGCCTAAGGTAACGAGAACTAAAGACCACGTTTAGCAATATTGTGGGCGTATGGATGGAATAGGGAATCAAAATAGTGGTGGTTAACAAGCCAAAGTGACCAATAAAATTGGAATGGAAATTTTAGTACACATTTTTTCTTGTATAAGGATGGATGAAAGAAGGAGAGGACTCATAATAGAGAAATCTCGAGAAAGACTGTCGAGGCCCTATGCTCCACGAGGAATTAAAGGATGAATCATCATCGTCATCGTCAAGGATGGATGGAGTAACAGATTGGGACTACATCAATTGGCGTAAATTGTCCTACGATATTTATTTATTCGTTTCAATTGAAAATCGTCAAACTACCGCTTTTTTTATAAGACTAATTACTTACTTAATTAAGTCATTTACTTATGGTACCGGTATAACACCGGTACCGGTGCACAAAAACACCAAAGGGTCTAAAAGGGTTAATATTTTACCCAAAAACAGCCTGTCAGCGTATCGGAAAACAATGTTTACTGTTTACGGTTCCAGGTGCCTTTTCAAGGTTTGTTTTGGATTACCGGTAAATTAATCGACGGTACCGTCAAACTCAATGTACTGGGTGTAAAAAAAAATTGTTTCGCCTAACATTGGTTATCCAATCATTTTTGTACTAACTGTAATTTACTGAAACATGCGTTACTTTCCGAATGACCGTTTTAATAAACAAAAAAAAAATTCAAAATTATTTATTTTTAACAAATATTATTACAAAAATGGTGACGAATCCTCCTGTTAAGCTCGCACTTGTAGTAGGAGGAATTCGCTCTCTCATACAAGGCTGTGAAATGCTAAAAATAAACTCCCAACTATAAGTATAATAACACTAACTCAATATAGCTAGTTACTTAAACCCAATATATACGAAATAAATTTATTCTTATTCTTATTTTGAATACATCATAAACCAAACTTAAACGTAAACATTAGTAAACATGTAATTGTAACTTTTTTTTTTTAAATGCAATAAATATGCTGTGAACATAGTACTGGATACATTGAAAAATACATCTTTCGTTTAATTGTGGGTAGCTAACAATGACCACGTGGTACCATAATCTAATTTCACAACAATAGTAAACAAAAAAAAAATATAAAATAATGTGTGTGGTTTCGCATGATGTGTGTGTATGAGTCATGTAGGGAAGCTTATACTTGTAAATAGATGCGCCAGCGCTGACGCAAAGGGCTTACACTTTTTAAAGCTTACATCGTGTTATTAAAAAAAAAATACAATTTACATTGGCTCAATTCGAGCGCCGGGCGATGATGTGTCAATATTTAAATTAAGTCTGAAAAACACGGTACGAGCAGTCAGCACGTGTCCTGCTTCGTCGAGATGTCCGCTTGTTAAAATTAAAATAAGCTGTAACAGGATCCTGTTTTCCATAAATAAAAATACTTCGACACGAAAAAATACGCATAAGGGTGAAGACGAACCAGTCTTGAAAATGTTAAATAAAAAAAAATCCTTAAAATTTATTCTATTAACGATACTGAATGATTGAGAATGACAGAAAAAACATAGAATTATAGTAGTAACTAATATTACTTCTCTTTCCTCGCGTATGGTGAAAGCCCATCGATGGAATAGGCGAAAATCTTGGGAATCATGATGGTATAGGCGATGCGGCTAGCAACCTATCACTCTTTTTAATTCCGTTTCCACCTTTACGCCCAAAATCATGCTAAGCGTGGTCTATAAGTGTTACTTTAAGCTCTGTCTACCCCGTAGGGGATAAAGACGTGATTTATGTGTACTAGCTGTTGCCAGCGACTTCGTCTGCAAAGAATTCTTTTATCGCTATCCCGCGGGAACTACGAAATTTTCCGGGATAAAAAGTAGCCTATGTGCTATTCCAGACTTTTCTCTATCTATGTTCCAAATTTCATCCAGATCTATTGGGCCGTTCTGGCGTGATTGAGTAACAAACAAACATCCATCCACACTTTCGCATTTATAATATTAGTTAGATGTACCTATTATTTCACTACAGGCTCATTTCCATTTGTATAGTGATAGAACGACATGATATAAGTTCGTAATATGAAGCTGGCTTCTGTAGTTTAATTTTGTGCTAAGATATAAGAGCAAAAGCCGGTGATTTAGGAGTTGCGTTATTATTAAAGAAAATTGAGGAAAGTTTGTTCAAATTTAATTTAAGAAGTTAGGTAAGGTGAAGGGTTGGAACGTTTTGGAGTGTTTGGTGCTGATTCGTGTTAAAATTTTCGTGAATTTTATTTATTAAGGAGTTGAATTTTTGATTTTTTTGGGTTCGTTTACATAAAAGTAAAAAGGAACCTAGAAATCACTCTATACGCTTCAATCCGTCAATAGCTTTTATTTCAAGAACGCGCGAAGATATCTACATATACGAAACCTTACCATTTTCTGTTATAATTAAAACATCATGCTGAGGTGGGACCATTTCGTTTCTCATGGTTTTACTTCTTTTTTTGTAATTTATGCTATAATGTCGCGAATAAATGTTTTCTTTCTTTCTAATTACTTCCGCGCATAAACTGTAGAACTCTTAAAAATTGTTAAGAGTGCTTTCACGTTGGAATATAATACGATGTTTGTTATTATACCCTAGGGCAAACAATATCGCCGAAACTTTCAATACAACTGGCTCAATACGCGTATGTGCGTGACCGTGTGGTATAACCTACCTGCATGAAGTTTCTTCGAATCCTCAAACACGCGTAGAGGCTATACTAGAAAGTTCTCTCTGGCCCAGCTTATTTCATGATAATTAAGAACTATATAAAGCCGTGACGTAAGTGAAACGTGGAGGGGAGATGCGCAGTATGAAAAACAACATCTTTTTAATACTGCGCATCGCCCCTCCACGTTTCACTTACGTGCCGCCGCCAGTAGTTAGTTTGATCTATGCTTCTCAAGCAGCACATGAATTTGAATATGGTTCCACGCCTTTGTGTTTTTTGAAATTCATGTGCAAAATTACGTTGGAAATTTATCAGGTCCTCTCCGGTGAAGGTAATCTCATGGTCAATCACATTTTTATTTTTTTGTACAATACTGACATCCACTATATTTATGTTTAATTCAAAATGATTGCATTATTAATCAGATTTATCCTATTTTTAATTATATTAGACATATTGATATTTAATAATTGTAATTCAGATTAATTCTTATACGTCTGTAAAGATAGGGTTCGGTGAAACCATTATTCTAACAAATGTATCTGTTATAACTACCTGAATTTCACACACAATAAAGATTTATGATTTATTTATGATTTATGATTTATGGAAACCTGTACACCTGCGAAACATTTCAATGGTGTGTGAGGTTTTAAGTCCATAAAAAGCCCGCGTGGAAAATGTAGTCTAAGCATTCAAAGTCATTCTGAGCAGGCCTGTGTATCCTACTAATCCTACTAATAATTATAAATGCGAAAGTTTGTGACGATGTGACGATGTGGTTGTGTGTATGTTTCTTCCTTCTTCACGCTGAGCGACTGGATGGATTTACTTCAAATTTGGAACGGAGATAGCTGGTACCCTAGATCAAAACAAAGGCTGCTTTTTATCCCGAAAAATCGCATAGTTCCCGCGGCATACCGATAAACATGTCAATTGCTAATTCTACGTCGCAGTCGCAGGCAGAAGCTAGTATAATTATACATAATAATGTAATAGATTCAAGAAGCTCCACTATACAAATTTTAATTATTTACTGGTAGCGAGCAACAGCTAGGTTATTATTAGAGTCAATATTATATTTAGTGCGAATAGAAATGAGAACTTTCGACCAACATTTCTCAACTTGCGAATTAATGTTAACTTACGACGCTTCTATTCGTACAATGGCTCTGTCACTGACGGACAGCGCCATCTAATTTATTCTATGCAAACTAGATGGCTTAATACTATAGATCATTGTAAGAGAAAGGGAGTTAGCTGTCAATTAGTGTCATGCTTTAGTAATTAGTTCGTAGATATCCGCCTAGGTGGCGCTGTAATAAAACTATGATTATTTGTAACAATTTATTAAAATTACCTTCTATCCGATTCCGCTTAATATCATTTTTTGTTTGGGGTTGCCAGCATGTCACTGACGGACAGCGCCATCTAATTTATTCTATGCAAACTAGATGGCTTAATACTATAGATCATTGTAAGAGAAAGGGAGTTAGCTGTCAATTAGTGTCATGCTTTAGTAATTAGTTCGTAGATATCCGCCTAGGTGGCGCTGTAATAAAACTATGATTATTTGTAACAATTTATTAAAATTACTTTTTGAATATAATCCATCGAAGACACACGTACCAACAGCTCAAGTCATTTTCCCTGTCCCCTGCATCTGCTATACCCATCCATGCACAAAGAAACAGGCTCCATTAAAAAGGTGTTTAATTTCTTATTTAAATTCGGCGTAAGCAAAATTTCTAAGTTAACCCAAAAGTTTTAAAGAAACAGGCACAGAAATTTAAGTATCTATAAAGTTGTGAGTTGCGAGGATTATGGAACATTAACAAAATCTTATTCCGAGCAAATGGGACGCGAACATCATTAGGCTAGGTTTAATCAAGAATTCTGGGCTTGCAGACTTTATTACGTTTCTTGAATGTATACTTTAGGTCTAGGCTATTGCATTATGGAAGCGAATTATACGGATTTTAGGTTATTCGGTTAGGTTGTAGTGCGTCAACAGATTATAAATGTGGGACACTACCTTGCCTCAATAAAACAACTTCTTTTAATCACTCGTTTTATTATTTAACTCCAAATTCTTATTTAATATATTTTTACACACGCATTTCATTGTTTCATCGTTCGCCGTTCAATCTGTTCTCCCATCTCTCTCATACCTCTCTCCATCCTTCACACACTCTCGCGTTCCGTTTCACCCGATCATCTTACGTTCCAATTCCTACATAAATTATGAAGTCTTCCCTGCTGGTCTGAGAGCAAAGTAAAAACATACCCCCTTATTCATAAACGCTCTATAGGCTTCTTCTAACTTAGCAATCATTTGTCCTTATCTATCACTTTGACATTTACCTCTCACAGATAAGGACAAACGATTACTAAGTTAGCAGAAGCCTAAAGAACGTTTATGAATAAGGGGGATAGAATGTACCAGTGGCCTCTCTCCCCGTGCCCATCGAGGGAATCATCTTTATTTTATAGGCGATGCGGCTAGCAGCTCCTCGCTATTTTGATCCTCCTTTCCACCTATACGCCCACAATCATGCTAAACGTGGCCTTTAGGTCTTGTTACCTTAGGCTCTACCCCGTAAGTGATAAAGACGTGATTAATATAATATTTGTGTGTATATCCTTCTTTCTGTCTCTCCTTCTCTTTCTCCAGCCTATAAATAAATATACGTCCCACTGCTGGGCACAGGCCTCCTCTCAGAATGAGAGGGTGAGCTATAGTTCCCACGCGGGCCCAGTGCGGATTGGGAACTTCACACACACCATTGAATTGCTTCGCAGTTGTGTGTGTTTCCTCACGATGTTTTCCTTCACCGAAAAGCTCATGGTAAATTTCAAATGAGATACCGCACATAAATTCCGAAAAACTCAGAGGTGCGAGCCCGGGATTCGAACCCACGACCCTCTGCTTGAGAGTCCACAGGTCAAACCACTAGGCTACCACGGCTTCATTCTGTATTGTTAGTGATTTATTTTCAAAAATTTGAGTCATCATCATCATCAGCCCGCGTCAGTCCACTGCTGGACATAGGCCTCTCCCATAGCACGCCATTGGGCTCGATCTTCAGCTCTTCTCCAATCCCTGCCTGATGTCTTGCGAATATCATCGCCCCATCTAGCGACAGGACGCACACTGCGTTTGCCAACGCGCGGTCTCCACTCCAGAACCAGTTTGCTCCAACGGCCATCAGTTCAAATTAGAGTAGAAACTGGGAAACAGTGTAATGCCTATCGACTTGTGCTCCTTTATTTGGATTATTCCCTGTTTATCCAAAGTCCACTTAGCACTTAAAGCCCTCTTACTTTATTTTATCTAGACATCACTTCGACTGAATTAGGTACGTGGGGTGGCGGCCATTACCGTTGCTTGCTGTCTAGTGTCTCTAGTGTCCGACAGAAGATTCGGTTTCGGTATCGGCCGGTTTCGTCCTAAGGGAGACCAGACGAGCGCAATTTCTTAAATTGTAAGTCGCGTAAATTCGGTTGCGTAATTTCTACTTCAATCGGTTCTACACAAAACTCCTGTTTCGTTCACACGGCGGCGAAAAATGAGATGGACTTTTGTATGCCTGCCGCAAAAATTACGCCACTCACATCTCAGAACATTACGCACGGCACGCCACACCCTAAAAATCATGTTTCGGCCAAAAAAACAGCCGAACAAAGGAGACAAAGGTTGAAATTTCAATCCGAAAAAAGTGTAACGTAGAACCTCACAATATTGGGCCTATCTGAAAAGAACAGCTGACTGACCTTATACAACGTTTTGATCACTTTTATAAAAGGATCAGTGTCAAAAAAAGCCGTGGTAGCCTAGTGGTTTAACCTGTGGCCTCTCAAGCACAGGGTCACGGGTTTGAATCCCGGGCTCGCACCTCTGAGTTTTCCGGAATTTATGTGCGAAATTACTTTTGAAATTTACCATGATCTTTTCGGTGTAGGAAAACATCGTGAGGAAACCGGACCAATCCCAATAAGGCTTAGTTACCCTTCTGGGTTGGAAGGTCAGATGGCAGTCGCTTCTGTAAAACTAGTGTCTATGCCAAATCTTGGCATTAGGTTGTCAAAGCGGACCCCAGGCTCACTGAGCCGTAGCAAATGCCGGGAAAAACGCTAGGAAGATGATAAAAGGGTCAGTTTCGTTACTTTTCGTTTCGGCTAAAACTATAATAATAACCAAACCTTCGGTTTCGGTTTTGGTTTCGACTAAATATCGTTCGGTCGGACACAAGTTATCTCGAAAGGGGACCTTAGAAAATGGAAAATTGGAAACCTAAAACGATCCTTTCTTTTGAGCACCTGTTTTTGTCATTCCTTTGAGGGACCGTCGCAAAGGTTGTTCGAATAATTATGTGACTAAAAATAAACAACAAAGGCATCGATTTAATGGCGGCCATTGACTGTTTGTTAGTGTGTGTGTGAATAAGTAATCTAACTAATATTATAAATGCGAAAGTATGGATGGATAGATGGATGGATGGATGGATGTTTGTTTGTTACTCAATCACGCCAGAACGGCCCAACGGATTTGGATGAAATTCGGCGCATAGGTCGAAAAAAGTCTGGAATAGCACATAGGCTACTTTTTATCCCGGAAAATTGCGTAGTTCCCGCAGAATAGTAATAATAATAAAATAAAATCCATTTATTTCATGTAACTAAGTGACACATATGTGCATGTGTTCGCTCCGTATTAAACCTAAAGATGACGATAGACACACCGCTTATGAGTACCGCAGGTACAGGGGCGCGGGGTAGGACGACAAAGGGGACCGAGAGAGGTGCGGGCGGGTAGTGCGCCTGCCGCCCGCACCTCTCTCGGCCCCCTTTGTCGCCTACCCCGCGCCCCTGCACCGCGCGGGCGAGGACTTAGTTAAGTGGTCGGTCTATAGTAGTTGAATTCAAAGACTCGCAGCAGTGAAGTCTAAGCAAGTAAGACGTATATATCGCGTTCTCTATCAAGCTTGATCGGTCACTAGATTTAACCCGCGAATTCGTCTACGCAATTTTTGCGGCGAAGATTTTAAAGTAACTAAGTAGAAAGACCTTTATTACCTTTTATTCATCATCTCCAGCATACGTCCCACTGCTGGGCACAGGCCTCCTCTCAGAATGAGAGGGCTTGGGCTATAGTTCCCACGCGGGCCCAGTGCGGATTGGGAACTTCACACACACCATTGAATTGCTTCGCAGTTGTGTGCAGGTTTCCTCACGATGTTTTTCCTTCACTTGTTAATAAGAACTGCATGTCTTGGTTAACTGACCCTACAATTAGTATGCCGTAAGGCTCGACACGAACAGGTAAGGTTCGTAACGAAGTGATCCGACAGAGAACCAAAGTTATCGACATAGCCCATCGCATTAGCACGCTGAAGTGGCAATGGGCCGGTCATCTAACCCGAAGAACCGATAACCGTTGGGGTAGACGAGTTCTCGAGTGGAGACCACAGATCGGCAAACGTAGCGTAGGACGTCCTCAAACTCGGTGGAGCGAGGATCTTCGCAAGGCTGCTGGCAAAAGCTGGATATGAGTGGCCGAGGATCGTGCTCAGTGGCGTGCCATGGGAGAGGCCTATGTCCAGCAATGGACGCATATAGGCTGATGATGATGATGATGATGAAAGCTCGACATAGTGATACAAATATTTGCAAGAACTTATGTACCTAGTTACCTACCTGTGTTGAACAAATAAAAGATTTTGATTTTGATTTTGACCTAAAGGCCACGCTTAGCACGATTGTGGGTGTATAGGTTGAATCAAATTAGCGATGGGTTGATAGCCGTATCGCATATACTTACATGATTCCCAAGATTTTCGCCCATTCCCTCGATGCTCTTTTACCATCTGCGTGGGAAGAGAAGCAAATGGTACATTCTATATTTTTTCTTTACTCCCAGATCAACATGGAAGAAACGTCATTTTGTCTTGTGGGAAATTCGATAAATCCCTTCTTCCCTTCGCCTTGAAATACTTATTCCACTAAAACTTAAGTATTTATTTCCTATTTCGTCCTTTTATCCCGTGGGAAATTTGAAAAATTCTTAAATTCTTTCATAGCAGTTATGATTTCCTGCTCGCACGTCAAATTTCAAGAAGAAACTTTGCTGCGAACAAAATTATACAGAAGTAAAATCATTATATTCCTTATTACCCACGACGGAACGGAGAAGGTTTTTTTTTTTTTTTTATTTATGTGAATAGGAAGGCAAACGAGCAAGTGGGTCACCTGATGGTAAGCGATCACCACTGCCCATAGACTCCCGCAACCCCGGAGGGATTGCAAATGCGTTGCCAACCTAGAGGACTTAGATGAAATGCCTCTTGTGCCCGTAATTTCCCCGGCTGTCTTACTCTCTACACCAGAACACAGCAGCGTAAGCACTGCTGCTTAGCGGCAGGATTAGCGAGTAAGATGGTGGTAGCGATCCGGACGGACCTTGCACAAGGCCCTATGCCCTATGCCCTATGTGCTTATGCTATGTGGCCTTGGTATTATGCGTTTAGGGTGATAGGTTGTTTGTTTGTCCGCAAACTTATGTTCCCATTTATCTTGAGAAAAGTTGGACTGATTTTATATACAATGCAATTATCATATTTCAGTCATTTCGAAATTGAAAAATTCAAAATTCAAAACTTTATTTTGCATGTAGGTCGCCAAGGGCTCTTTTACATGTATTTATTTAAAGTACTACCAGCGCATTCGGAAAAACTCGTTGCCAAGAAGGATGCGCCACAAAAAAGTTGGCAGAAAGTCATTTTATCGAAAACGAAACTCCGACCGCGAGATCTACAGCTCACAGAAAAAGGTCATTAGTATAAATTTGCTAATAAAATGTAATAACATAAAGATAAAGATAATGTTTATTACACTTTATCTACACTTAAGTCAATTTGTACAACCCCAACACTAAAACTACTTATGGTAGGTACAATCCTTTGCGTCACATACACAAAACAATAAAATTTACTGCCATAGTTTTGAGTAACAAGAAATTATTAGTCTAGCCAACTCAGTATCTTCTAACAGCTACCCAGAGGGCCATAAATAAGAAAAAAAAACACTTAACAATTGTTAACGACAGTCTTAAATACAACCCATAATTCGAGTACACAAATATCTCCTAAGAGATTACAACCACCAATGTAAGTGAAGCTCTTGTTTCGCCTCCTCGTCTCCCAGGCTTGTGGCTAATTGGTCCTGACATGGCCCAAGCTAATCTGGTTGGTTATATTTCTAGTTGCCATGGGAAATTACCCGGGCAATTACTTAGGCGAAGTATTGTGTATTGTTCGGGATAGATTCTATCCGGGATAAATCAAGGGATATTGTTGCTTCGGGAAATTGATGCTGCGGTTTGGGCACTGGAGATTAAAGGGGTTAATATATTATAAGGTTTGTTGCGGTTATTACAAAATGGCTGACTATGCAAAGGGTTATTTTTTAAAATTATGTTTACTTATATGTTGTCCGCGACTTCGTCTGCAAATAATTCGTTTATCACTATCCCGCGGGAACTACGCAATTTTCCCGGGTAAAAAGTAGCCTATATGTTATTGCAGACCGTAATCTACCTCAGTTCTAAATTTCATCGATATCCTTTCAGCCGTTCTAGCATGACAGAGTAGATCAAACATGCATACATCAATAAAACCTCACAAACTTTCGCATTTATGATAGTAAAATTATCAGTAAGATTCCCAGAACGGACGAGGCAACTTTAATGACTTTCTTCTGATATTTATTTTTATCGATAAGGTTAAGAGGGTGCATCCGTGCTGAGCTCGCAACGTCGCATTTTTGGTGATTTTTTGCAATTATTTCACAGGAATTGAATGAAAGTATCAAATATCCGTCTGTAGTGTACTTCGATTATAGTGTATTAATGTGTCCAATGCAATGATTAATGGTGATGGACTTTTATTTTCATTTTAAAGGGATAAAATACTATATCTCGTTTAATAAGAAAATAAAAGTCCATCACGATGAATTATTGCATTAGACACATTAATACACTAAAAACGAAGTGCACTACAGACCGATATTTGATACTTTCATTCAATTTCTGTGAAATAATCGTGAAAAATCAACAAAAATGCGACGTTGCGAGCTCAGCACGGATGCACCCTCTTAAACTTTAAATTTTAATTTTGCGCGGTCTAAGTCACACGCTACAACTAGAAAGAACATTAGTACAATGTTTCATTTTCTAGAACTTTTGCTAAAACTTAAAGTCAGCAGACAGCACTTCGCTTAAGTAATAAAAACAGGGCTCAGCTTCGGAGCGGTCTTCAAAAACCTTGACAAGATGATCGATGACAGCTTTTTAACGCCCCGCTGTTTATTCCAGAATTGTTTTATATCAAGTAAGCAATAAATCTAGATCTGTTCTCGGACCGCTCGACAGACCTCGATATTCCTGTCGTGAACTCGAACTAAACAAATGGCTGTTCGGTTCGTTCCTTTAACGTGAGGTTGAAAGTTTCGAAACCCAATTTACGTTTACTTGGTTTGAGTTAAAAATGAATGGTGCTTAGGATTCTTCTTCAACGCTGGTCTGGGAGTAAAGAAAAAACCTTAAGAAATCTTAGGAATCATATTATAGGCGATGCGGCTGGCAACGCGGGTGGTAGGGCCTTGTGCAAGGTCCGTCCGGATAGCTATCACCGTCTTACTCGCTAATCCTGCCGCTAAGCAGCAGTGCTTGCACTGCTGTGTTCTGGTGTGGAGAGTAAGACAGCCGGGGAAATTACGGGCACAAGAGGCATTTCATCTTAGCCCTCTAGGTTGGCAACGCATCTGCAATCCTTCCGGGGTTACGGGTGTCTATGGGCAGTGGTGATCGCTTACCATCAGGTGACCCACTTGCTCGTTTACCTTCCTATTCACATAAAAAAAAAAACCATCACTATTTTTGATTCCTCTTTCCACCGATACGCCCACGAACATGCTAAACGTGGCCTTTAGGTCTCGTTACTTTAGGCTCTGTCTACCCCTTAAGGGATAGAGACGTGATTTGTGTACCTTCGTGTATGTATGTGTTAAGGAATCATGCTAAATGAGGCTTTTAGGTCTTCTTACCTTAGGCTCTGTGTTCTATGGGATTTCGGTCCTGAAATCAATGTTTTTTTTTTTTTTATGACTGCCAGGAAATGAAACTTGTTCGTCAAGGATCACTATCGATATTATCGATATTTTTATTGTTTACACTCTAAAAAAAAATTGGTTGGCCCTATCAATATCTTGATAGTCATAATCAAGCATCTTGATTCCATACGAGCCTAACAAGGACTTAGACACATCAAATAAAGTAATTCTGATGCTATGTAACTGAGCCAATTAAGATCTTGTTCAATTATTACATGAAAATTAATCTTATGTAAATCAACGAAGACAAAAATAATCAAATAAACTATGAAAATGTTCATAACTATCAACATACTTATCTGTGATAATGAATTTGTTAAGGATTGAATTAATCTACGTTACATAATTATGCCAACAAAGTCAATAACAGATGCAAGGTATACAACTGTTAGAATTAATAACATACCTACTTTATTAGTTCAATCACAGATACACTTATTGTTTTAAGTGATCAGCTTTCTTTGATTCATAGAAAATCTTAATTATTGTAATTAACTTAACGTCAACTAAGAGAAAACTGCTCTTAGTTGGTCTTCATTTTTTTAGTGTAATGATAGTAATTCACGAAAAGACTTATCGATAACTATTGATACTGTTGTCGTTGCTCAATCTCTATCGAAACACTATGGATAGGTCAGTTTTCGACCGGAAACGGCAACACTGGCACAAGGTCAATTTTGACCGGAATCTTCTCTTGTTGCAGATGAAGCTTGCGGGGCGCTGCCTCGTCCGGGCGCCATGTTGGCCGCGGCCTTGTATCTCCTCACACAGATAGTCGTATGCCAGTTTGCCACAGGTAAGACAACATCCAAAGGCCTGTGGACCGTTTCTCGTTCTAGCAACGTTGGCTTTATCAATCAGTGGTTGGGATTTTGACCAATGTTGCTAAAGTGGTATTAACCTAAAAAAAATCGAACGCGATTCATTCATATTTCAAAATAATAGTGCAGCGGCTTTTAGATGATCTGATATCCTGGTACTTAAACTCTCCCTCCGTCTTACGCCTGACGCGAGTTTAATTTTTTTATCCATCCCAAAAAGTGTTCAACGCCGCTAAAGAAGTTTTCACTTCAAAAATGCTGTCAGTCCTGGGGGGTTACCATGACGTCTTTATGGGATTCAATTCCGATTCAATTTAGGTTCGCTCGCTGTCAGATCCATACCAAAAATGAAGTACAGCTAAAACCTGAACTGATAATGATAATGATAATGATAATGATAACGATAACGATAACGATAATGATAATGATAATGATAATGATAATGATAATTTATTAATTTACAAAGAATCGTAATTAATCGCATTAAGACGTCATGTTAAGCCCCCGATCTTAGTTAACCAATTTTCTTTACTGGATAATCTGAAATTCAATTTTCGAAGTTCGTATCACACCGTCCCTCTCACTCTCAATTAATAACTATTAGTGAGAGCGGAACGGCACGAAACGTACTTCGAAAATCGAATTTCGGAGTATAAGGCCTGGTGTATTTGAATGTGTGAGTACCGAGACAGTCGAAATGTAAATCAATTATGAATTAATGAGGGCAATTATCGTAGTTTCTTTATCCAGCCTCCATTCCAAATGTGTCTTCACGCCTGTTTCTCTTTCTTCATGCGTGAAAAAATTTGGCACACAAGTTTAGTTTGATTTTCTAATAATCATCTGCCTACGTGAATAATTTTGTAATTAATATCCAAACAATCCAAAGGCAGCATTCCAGATTGTGGAACAATTAACGAATTCTGGGAAACCATTAACGCATGGAACAACTTGTCCCAAGTTGTACATCTCTTTTCGTGTACGAGTAAGTTGCACGGGTTATAATTGTCTATAATTTTTTTCATCGATCCTCATTACGCAGAAATCTTAGATAGATAATCTAAACCATTTTTTCCAAGACTACGTGTGATTAATGCTGGTCTAGGAGAAAAGAAAAAAACATAGAACGTACCAACTGCTTCTCTTCCCGCGCAGATCGCAAATGCCGCAAATATACGCCCACAATCAGGCTAAATGTGGCCTTTTTCTTCTTCTTCAGCCTGTGGTCACCCATTGTTGGGTGTAGGTCTCTTCATGAGCACGCCAAGTAGTGCGGTCCCGTGCCATTCACGTCCAGCCGCTTCCCGCTATCTTTGCGATGTCATCAACCCATCGAGCAGGCTGTCTCCCGACCCTGCGTTTTCCTACCCAGGGTCTCCAAGTCAAGTCAGCAACCTTAAATGTGGCCTTAAGGTCTTGTTAAGGCTCTGTCCTCGTAAGATATACACGTGATTAATTTATATTTATTTTGTCGTATTTCTAAAGACATTATGACCTGGCTGCTTTCACCCGATTGCAGCGAAACCCAAAAGGCTTATCTTTGGTCTGTGCCTAATACCCTTTTTGTCAACAGACAACCCATCAACACTCACAACCGAAGAGCAAACAGTGTCATCATTCTACGCACTCAGCTCAGCGCCCTCGCCAGCCCCCATCATGCTGCGACTCGGAAACTCCACAATCGACAGCACCAAATCGTTCAAAGTGCCACAGCCGCCGCCACAGCCTACTCAGGCCGCCACAGACCGCCCTGTTCTTGGCAAAATGGTGGTGCCTCACGTCGTGTCTGCAGCGAGGAACACGTACTTCGACCATGACAGAAGATACGGGCCTACGTTTGAGGATGTGCCGGTGGGGAATGTCACGAAGATAACGGTGCAGTTGGGAGAAGATGCGCATTTGAACTGCAGGATCAGCTTGCTGCAGGATAAAACGGTGAGTCTACTTTTGATAGTAAACTCCTTTGCAGAACAACGGGCATTTTTAAATAAAAAAATTAATTGATTAGATGTATACTAATAATTACTTATATTTATATATGTCTCAGTTTTAGTAGATAAATATTTAATCTGAAAATGACCTTATAATGTTTAATATACTTCAATATTAAGTAACAAACCATCGCTATTTAGCAGAAGAATAATAAGGAAAAGTCTAAATTTAACTGAGTGTACAAATGACCCAAATACGCCCAACGTTTTATGAGGCAGATTTATAATTTAACGTAAAGTTTGAGTCGTTAAAAGTTGTCGAAGCAAAGTAACTTGCTACGATTAGGTCCATGTTTTTAATAACAGCTATAATTCAGTTGTTTTTATGCGATATGGAATTACATAATAAACTCTTTCGTTGGCCATAATCCAACCGCACTCTTTGAAATAACTATGAATATTTTCTTTTACACCTATTTATTACACTTATCTCCTTTACACTTATTTGTCCAACCTCTGTCAGTTTATATATTTAGGTAGTTGCTGTCCTTAGCTTCGCACTTCTTCCATTTTTTCTTTTTGCTATAAATTTTAGTTTCATAAAAACTTTGCCTGAAATCGAACACAAGTTTTTTTTTTAATAATGGTCCAGCCATTTTGTAGGTATTATGACTGTTTAAATAGTGATCATTAAAAATATAACTAATTCTGGTGTCTAAAAATATAACGGGTGTAACATGAAGAAACTGAATAATTTGAACAGTGCATTTCTGAGGAGTAAAAAATCGCCATCGTGTTCATTTTGACAGTTCATGTATGAGCTGACAATTGGCATCGGAATCAGCTGGCTGTCACAGTCATTCATACAAGAACTGTCATTTCAATCCGATGCCGAGCGTCAAAATAGTTACACAACTATGCAGGGTCGAATTATGTGTTTTTAAATTTCCAATAGATTCGTCCTAAGATTTTCTAAAAAAACGAGCATGTATGAAGAGTTTGATGAGCTGGATGAAGCGAAAGTATATCAGGATCGTTGCAAGCGGAACAAAGTAGTATATCAGCCTACATCTATGCTGAGCGGTCCCCAAAAGGAATATATACACGTTTATCGAATTTGTGTAAATAAATAAATCTCTCTCTCTCTCTCTTTCTCTCTCAATAAAAATCTTGTAAACCCTCAACATCGCATTGAAAGCAGCGCACCTAAAGTCCGTTTGTAAACATCCACCTTAAACCAATCTGTTACGCAAATCTCATGTAAATTTAATAGTTTCGAATTAGAATATATCAAGAGTAGGCATTCTGTCGTACAAATTTGCACAGTGGTAAACTATGTCTGTGTAACTAAAACTATGTGTCAGAAATGTTAGTACAGCATGTTGAATCAACTCAAACTGGGGAAACTAACGGTTGTCTTAACAAATTAAATTAGGACAAAACAGACGTGAGTGCCTAATTGTGTTGACAATATTTCTATTGCTATTCGTCGAGTTTAAAGAAATTACATGAGTGCAACTGAGTGATTAGTGTATAATATAATTATTCGTTATTAAAGAAATTATACAAGTGCAACAGAGTGCTTAGTGTATAATTATTCATTCTTAAAGAAATTACACGAGTGCAACCTAGTGCTTAGTGTATAATTATTCGTTGTTAAAAATATGTTGAACGCGTTCCTGTTGAAGTATCATTCACTAGAATACTTATTATATAAAGACACTTTAAATTAAAAACTAAAAAACCGCGTCACAAAAATTCGCACAAAGTAAAAAAGTTTGTACTTAATAATAATGATGTATGTAGTTCACTATGTATAAGTACCTACTTTGTTGTATTCTGCATCTAACATAATTATATCGCTAAAACAAGTTCCGCATTTATTACTTCTTAACTAGTAGTACTTTATTTTGTGGTTAATTTTCTATATGATCACAAGTCAAAGCAAAATTACTTTGAAGGTTTATACCTCTAGGCTTTTTGTCTAACTCTCTCGCAATCGCCATCGTGTTCATTTTGACAGTTCTTGTATGAATGTGACAGATAGCTGATTCCGATGCCAATTGTCAGCCCATACATGAACTGTCAAAATGAAGACGATGGTGATTGCGAGCGCAATTATTGTAGAATATATTATCAACATCAGTTCTTAAGTCTAATTTTACGCGGACGAAGTCTCGGGCAGAAGCTAGTATTGAATAATTTAATACTGATCCATCGAGGAACCTCTTCACATAAAACGTTATAGTGCCATCGCTTTACTTACGAGGAAAAACGCTACGACGCTTATATAAAAAAGCTCCATGGTGGGTTAGGAATTCCTTGGCTGTACACAAGGTACTTCCTGTCCCGTAAAATCGCATAATTCCCATGAGATAGCTGATAATATGAAAATGAAAAAAAAAATGAAAATGTTTTTATTCCAAAAAGAAATTACAGAACTATACAACTAAGGGCCCTGTGCTAGGATACCCTGTGTTACAGGACCCTTCCATAGTGATACACTGTTTAATGCTACAAGTCGTACAGAGAAGAATAAAATAATAGCACGAGTACAGAACTAGTAAGGTAAGTAGTTACCTACTCATTAAATTAGGCATATGCACCATTTCTGCGAGATAATATGCGCGTGTGTGTGCTTACGTAAGTGATGTATATGTGTGTGTGTGTGTGTGTGTGTGGATGTGTGGATAACTGTAATTTAATAATAATTTCTCTTACAGGATTATTATTAACGATTACTGACATGTAATAGGAGCCCGAGCTGATCCTAAACTTATAACTTAATCTTACTAAGAGTTTCATATCTGGGGACTAATCAAGTTGTAGTTCGGGCAAACGGTGATCTAAATGTGTAATGGTTTAGGTGCTATGACCAAGTGTACCTACATACATACATAAACCACGTCTTTATCCCATGCGGGCCTAAAGGCCACTTGTAGCATGATTGTAGGCGTAAGCGGAAAGTGGATCAAAACCAGTGATGGCTTGCTAGCCGCATGGCATAGAAAAAGACTTTGTATTGTAATGGCAAAGTGTATGTATGTATAAAACATAAAATTTTAAAAATACGGAAGTACACAGAAAATAGTACAAAGGCGAACTTATCCCTAAGGGATCTCAGCGTCAGGAAGTGTCAGTTTAATGGGCAAATTTTGACTGATCTAGCCCGTCACGATGACACTCAGCCATTTTTGATAACTTTTTGGAATTTAGCTACCGCGAGGAGCATTATATAGGCTGCTAGAAAATCAGATGCGGATTTATGCGAATAGGAAGGCAAACGAGCAAGTGGGTCACCTGATGGTAAGCGATCACCACTGCCCATAGACACCCGCAACCCGGAGGGATTGCAGATGCGTTGCCAACCTAGAGGGCTAAGATGAAATGCCTCTTGTGCCCGTAATTTCCCCGGCTGTCTTACTCTCCACACCGGAACAGAGCAGTGCAAGCACTGCTGCTTAGCGGCAGGATTTGCGAGTAAGATGGTGGTAGCTATCCGGACGGACCTTGCACAAGGCCCTACCACCCGCCGATATTTTGAGGATCGATTGTTTGTATCGTTTTTAGTCAGTTTAAAGCACACTTAGTTAATTACGTATTGAGCGTTAAGAAGTATGGAAGGTGTATCACTGAAAGATAGAATAATAAGGAATAGTGTGATAAGGGAACGTGCTGGTGTGAAAGAAGATACGAGTATAGTGACTAGGATAGAAAAGAGTTGCTTAGTTGGTTTGGTCACGTAGAGAGGATGGATGAAAGAAGATTAACTAAACAGATTTATATGGGGAGTGTGTATGGGTGGGTAGGGAGGGGAAGGCCTAGACGGACGTTCCGAGATCAAATTGGGGACGTTTTGGAAAAAGTTCAGGTCAAGATTAGAGTACCCGAAACCGACGAGCATGTATGAAGAAATTGATCAATGTGGATGAAGCGAAAGAGGTATGTCAGGATCGTAGCAAGTGGAACAAAGTAGTCTGTATGTATGTAGGTAATTAATTACAGTGTCTATGGAAGGATGATTTTCTTTGGACACGTAATGGTATTTTTTTTTAATGAAACAAAAAATACCACACAATACTTAAATAATATGTTTTTATTAATTCTTAGCTTATTAATTGCATACCCTGAAAATATTCGCACCTAATTTTCTAATACCTTATATAGTTCTATTCAACACAAACCCATGCCCATAAAAGGGCAAAATGTATTATTAATTTCAAATCCATAAACCGTAATGTAAGCCGGAGTAACTTATTAACATGACTTCAATGTTTTGAACAACTCCTAACGACTTGGAGTTTCAAAACTTGGAAGTTACGAAATTAGAGGATTGAGACAAAAGTTAAAGTTATTATTCGACGGTGACTGTAAAACCGTTCAAGACGGGACTATCTGATAAATAGTAGTAGAAGTTCGCATTTGGAACCGCAGAAGAGTAAGGCTGCGAATCGTTTCAAAACCACATGTTAAGAAAATAAACAAATTCAAGACAAGATAAGAAAAATAAACTAATTCAAGAAAATTAAGATACGATAATTTATTCACGAAATGATTTTCAAACATAACTTAATAAATAGCTACAAAAATTTCCTTATAAATCTAAATAAATCATGTGCCTGAACTAGGAAAACCTGTGTTTTAGGCTGTAGTGTAAAATAGAGTTTTATGTAAATAAATAAACATATAAATAAAAATCCATTAAAAAACAATAAAACAAAATCAAAGCTAACGTGATACCTAACTTAATTTAAACAATACTTAACCTAATGAGACAATGTAGCAAAAACAACGATCTAAAAAATACAAACAGTTCACTACTAGGTACATACTTTGAAGGGCTTCTTAGGCACAGTTTTATTGTTCTGAATAAATGAGCGAGATTTTATTCAGACGTCCCGGCCTTACCCAGGTATTTTTACCGTAAAACATGTTCAAAGTTCTTATCAAGCAAATCTGCCCTCGAAGCGGCGGGAACTAGTCCACAGTTCTCTAATGACGATAAAAGCCTTCATTGTTTCAAAACGCACCCCTCTTTTGTTAAGGCGTTTACGCAAATCACCCCATTGTGTAAGAAATAACTAAGGAAGCCGGAGTTGTGTTCGTTTCTTCAAATTTCAATTTCGGTTTCTAAAGCAGATTTGAGTAGGTTTTTTCGTCGTCTTAATGGCGCATTAACATTTTAATGTTTTAAGGATTATGGGGGAAATATAAGTGAGTTATGTAAAAGGGAAGGTAATTTCTCCTGCAGAGCTAGCGTAGGTACATACGTAAAAAGTACAATATACAATTAGTTTAACAGGCAAAATGTAAAAAATGCGATAAGTTTCGTTGATGCTAAGATTTCCTCTTTTTCTGAAACCTGATCTCATTTACATAACTAATTTTTGTGTTAAACTATTAAACATTGTACATTTTGCGTATTGTGACTTTGGAAATGTATTTTTTGCGTATGTGTTGTACTAATTTTGTATAGATTTTACCGGTTATTGTGCAAATAAATGACTTGGTACTTACCCAAGGTTTTGATTTTCCATAGTATTTGTATGTAAATACACCTATAAAGATTATAATGTGTAATATATTTTAATTTGCATGAATTGAGAATGTAGCGTTAGGAGGGGAAAGCCTACAAATACTACATTAGATATTAAGTTCTCATGTAAGTGACTTATTGTTTTTAATGAGAAATAAATATTCTATGAACCGAAAGCCTAGACGGACGTTCCGGGACCAAATAGGACATGTTTTGAAAAAGGTGAGGTCAGGAGTACCCGAAACCGACGAGCATTTGTGAAGAGATTGATGGATGAATGTGGATGAAGCGATATGTCAGGATCGCAGTGGAACAAAGTAATCTCTGTCTACCCCTATGGGAAAGAGGTGTGACGGTATGTAGGTATGTATGAACTTAAAAACTTTTTTTACGGTTACAAGAGGCTTACAAGTATTTCACATTAATTTCTGGATGCCTCTATGCGTTCGATATGGGCTCTTGAGAGACAGACAGATAGATAGACACAAGAATAGACAATGAAGTGATCCTATAAGAGCTCATTTTTCTTTTTGATGTACAGAAGCCTGAAATTATTTTGCTTCATGACTTTATTATGGTAGTTAAGTAGTACATTTCTTTGGTGCGAGTACTTTTTAATACAAAATAAGCAAGTGAAGTACCTAATAAAAATCATTGCGTATTTGAGACAGATTGAGCAAATGTTAATTTAGTAAATGGATAAAAAAATACTGTCTTGGCAATTATTATAAGAAAAATGAATGAAACGAATGTTTGTAATTTTAACCAGTCTCATATTATTTATCTAAACGAATATAGGTAAGTAAGTAGAATACGAACGACTTTTTACCAATTTTCTAAGGAACAAGGCATGAATCACAGAAAATATTTGCCGAAAAAAATACTTAGGAAAACATACCATACATTTGGAACAGTAAAGAAGCACCTCTCGGCATCCTTTGTCGTCCCACCCCGCACCCCTGCACCGCGCCGAGGACTGAATTAAGCGGTCGTTCTATAAACTCGTAACTTCTTCTTCAGGTATCTTGGGTCCGTCGTAGAGGCAGAGAAGAAATGCCAGAGCTCCTGACAGTGGGTGCTGTCACGTACGCCGCTGACGACAGGATCTCCGTGGCTCGACGGTATCCTGGCAACTGGAGGCTACTCATCAGGGAAGTCAAACCTCAGGACGAGGCAATCTACGAGTGCCAGATATCCACGCACCCGCCTAGAGTCAGCAGGACCTACTTACATGTTAATAGTAAGTATTATACATGAAACTACCGTGACTCAAACATAAATACAAAAATGGATAACTCACTTCTAAAAGCCGAATATATAATGCTCGACATGTGTTTCGGACTATACCTTAATCCTTCTTCAAAGAACTTAGTGTGAGTTATCTGTTTTTGTGATAATGTGTGAGTATTATATTTAATACTAGCTTCAGCCCGCGACTTCGTCTGCGTAGAATCCAACTAATATTATAAATGCGACAGCATGGATGGATGGATGGATGGATGTTTGTTTGTTACTCAATCACGCCAGAACGGCCCAACGGATCTGGATGAAATTTGGCACATAGATAGAGAGAAGTCTGGAATAGCACATAGGCTACTTTTTATCCCGGAAAATTGCGTAGTTCCCGCGGGATAGCGTTAAACGAATTCTTTGCAGACGAAGTCGCTGGCAACAGCTAGTTATACATATAAAACCTTACTCTTGAATCACTCTATCTATTAAAAAAACCGCATCAAAATCCGTTGCGTAGTTTTAAAGATCTAAACATACATAGGGACAGACAGACAGCGGAAAGCAACTTTGTTTTATACTATGTAGTGATAGTGAAGTAGAAAAAACATACAATGTACCTACCAGTTGCCTTTTTTTCGCGCAGATGGTAAAAGCCCATCGAGGGAATGAGCGAAAATCTGCGGCTAGCAACCGATCACTATTTTTTATTCCCCTTTCCACTTATACGCCCACAATCATGCTAAACGTGGGCTTGTTTTGTTACCTTTAGGCTCTGTCAGCCCGTACAGGATAAAAACGTGATTCATGTAGTTATGTAGTACGTGTCGCTAGAAATGGCGGCTTTGTATGGAAACTTTAAAAATGACTTACATTTCCATTTTTTAAACAAGCTGTTTAATGTTACAATTACGAGTAAGAGTTTTTAATGATTCACGGTTAAGTTCATTCGAAATATTATAAACATCGGGAAATATCGGGAAATATCGGGAGCTCAATAAAGGTAATCGCGGTTCACATCCCGTTTATAATATTTCGAATTATTAGTAGACAGATAATGAAAAACAATAAAATTATATCTTATGTTGGTACTAAAGCTTATAGCTAGGTTTCAAACAAAAACTCTGCTTACACAATGAAATAAACGGAATAACCAAAGAGAAACTCAACACTGGTAATTCCACAAATCGAACCAAATGGTCTAAAAGGTCGGGTGCTTCATATCTCGCCTCCTCAGCCTTACAATAGTGAAAATTATCGTGACTAATTGTCTGTAACGAAATTCACTGGAATAAACCCAATTGAAACGTTTAGAACTAAATTGGAAGGACCGGTTTGTGGGTAACGAGAGGTTAGGTTTGAATATAACAACAAGCGTGTGTCGGGGCCTTACCATGACGTCCTATAGTCTGGCAGATAAATCACTGCAGCCAGATGACACTTTCAGTGTTGTCAGTTTTTGGCAAATATTAAATAGTGATGTGACTTAGTGAGTGAATGAAAGAAATGAACGATGTGATGAAATTAATTTGCGTCATTTTTGTTGAAATAGAGAATTTTCAAAGCGTATTTTAATAAAATGATTTGTTCAATAAGGTTTTTGTATGTTTTCTAGTTAGTAGCAGTGTAAGAGCGCGATTTGGAAATTTGCGGAAGCATGTCAAATCAGTTACCAGTTTTCAACTTATTCCCCATTTTGCCATAAATAAAACGACAGTTATTGCATTAATATTTTTTTCTACCTCTGTACTTTACTTAAAACTTAAATTATTCCGAATCAGTTTCACTGCTGCTGTCACTATTTACGTGTATTACTAAGTCATCGCACGTTTTATCTACTATGTTAATATGAATCTTGAACCCCTCAAAAATATCGCGCTTAATTTGAAATATACTAAACTACGAATGTGACATTCATTAAATATTTCGTTCGTTCAATAATCAAATCATTCATTACGCGACCTTAGTCGAGCACTAGTGAAATAAATGTGGTATCATTATTTCGTAAAATGACATTTGTAAGTGTCATCTGGCTGCAGTGGTTTAGCTGCCTGACTATAATTCCGACTCAGTTCAGGTTTTAGCTGTCACTTTTAGTATGGATCTGACAGCGAGCAAACCTAAACAGAATCGCAATTGAATCGCATTAAGACAATATAGAATATCTCTTTTGCCTGCGACTTCGTCCGCGTAGGCAGGGCAAGTACAGACGGACATGATTGTTACAATTTTCGACAGTTCCACGAAGTTCTTTGTAGTTTCATAAAGGTATTAGGTACGGCATTGGCTAAAAACCATTTTTACAGCCTCTCTCTGTATTCAGTCGGTAAGAACCGTAAATTCAACGCGCATGACTCGAATGCCTAATATTTCATGCGAATGCCTTTCTCTCACGTCAGTCATTGTTACAGAATTATTTTCTGAGCAACGCGAAACATTTTAAGCAGTTAATAATTCTGTAAAGTGTGTCAAATTGGGAGTGACAGCAATTAAAGGAGTTTTCAACTGAAATGATAACATAAAAGTCGACTTAACAGGCCTGTTAAAAGTTGTTTTCAAGAGGATGAATTGGATGGTTATGTTTGATTTTAAACATCCATTCTAATAATAACCTCTTTATGTTGAAACCACTGAACCGATGTATACAAAATTAGGCATGGATATATTTGCTGTCCCGGGAAAGAACTTACAATAGTTTTTATTACGAAAAAAGAAAGAAAGAAGAAAGAAAGAAAGAAGATATTTATCCATTTTGCAAGACACAAATATAAGAGCATGTACACACAATTTTATAGAAAAAAAACAACAATAAAAAAACCAGACATAAAAATTTGATCATCAGCGTTGTGTTGTGTCTTCGCAAAAGTGAAACGGTCGCTGGCTCAACATTACGCTGAGGTGTTAGACACCTGCAGCACTGATTTTCAGCCAGAACCGTCTGTGACTCACGGAACGATACACAGTGTAGATTAAATAAATTAATATACTACATAAACCATAAACTTTTAAGTAAGAAGTGAAGTAATAAATAGATAGAACCCGACTTATGTGTAGTGTAACTAGAAAATACATAAATTTATTAAATAATTTAAAAAAAACAAAAAACGAAGTGTAAACAAAATTGTTCAAAAACAACAAGCTGGCATACCAATGTGCAAAGTGCTGGAGGACTATTTTAAGGATTTTTGGAGCGTCAATAAGTGAACCAAAAGCATCATTTAAGGGGCGTAAAACTTACATACAACGAAGATTCGATACCTTATACGGACCAACAAGCGGACAACAAAGTGATATAGTGAGGAAATGAAGAACTCTAAAAATACGAGCAGTTCTTCGCAATAATTTGTACAACGCAATGTGACTTTAGCTGACTGTATGACGTGACAGTCCACAACGCCTAAGCGTTAACGCATGTAGTACTTAATCAAAACACTGTCTAGCCACAACGGTATGCGTGTTATTTAGCTTTCTTTCACACTTAGTTCAAAATAATTCTTTTGACGTGATAACGTCTTATAAATCGATGAACGCCGGATTCATTGCGTAACGTTCCTGACGTCAGAGTGTGTGTTGCAAATAGCGACATCTGTTGCTTGTTGCGTCCACTTTGTGTACCTCTCTTTGAGGGTCGATAGATTAATTTGATAGATACTAAGCAATTTAACCAAGTACCGATAGATGGCGTAACTTAGCCTACCCCCAAAAGCGACCATGTATCGTTACCAGTATCACGTAAAACTATCGTCCGTAAACCGACTTTATAAACAACCGGTTTTTTTACAGCTCCTCAAGTTTGGGTAGTAGACGAGGCCGGCGCTCCTCTCGTGGCGAAGTACTATGAGGCGGAGTCAACCCTGGCGCTGGTCTGCCGCGCGAGGCACGTGGAGACTCCAGCGGTGCTGATCTGGCTACACGAAGGCCGAGCACTCAACGCTGATATCACTAGAGGAGGAATCAGGTATGCACCATAGTGTGATCACTTATGAAAGATCCTCAAGGTTAGGTGAAGGGTGATGTTGGCTCTCTTCTTCTGGTGATAAAATCTGACTGCATAAGGGCTAGGCACTCCACGCTAACGATAACTATAGGGGGGGGGGGGGGGATCAAGTATGCACACACCACCAGCGTGATAACTTTTTTATGTAGAAGACGGAGCCTAAGACCGAGACACAAGCCTACTAAGCTAGTATGTTGGAAGAAGGTCATATTGTTACGTTCGGGGAATACAGACGTAGGCAGGGCTTTAAATAAATAGCTGTCCGTATGATGAAGGAGGAGCGAAACCGCTTTGTGTATTATGACTGCTGACAACGTAAGTTGGAAAGAAAGGAGCTGGTAGAATTATATAAGGTCGTGTAATTTTGATGCACACTCACCAAAATCTAGCCTGTAGAAAATCAATAGGTCGACGGTATCAAATATGAGTGATTGGATGAATGTTAAATATACAGCATTTTTTACCATTTTCGAATAGTATTTTCACGTGTGTGGTCTGTGGTATAAAATAGGTATCAGCTTAAAAATTGATTCTGCAAGCGTGATGAACCCTCATCCACATATCACAACGAACCATCTCCATTGCGCTCTATAAAATACAGTTAATGCGACAGCCGAGATAGATTGGACCAGTGCCAACGATATCTTTTGTATACGGGATTATGAACGGTATTTTTCAATATTTGGAACATTAAATGGACCACGTAATGTTTAATGGTGGATACTTTGAACCGAGGGGAAGCGAGAGTGATTTCTTTACAAGCGACGCAGTGCGGCGACATTGATCTTGTGACTTTATGTTCCGGTCGTTCTTTTGTTAGCTTACGTTTAACCATGGTTGTGAACTTAGAAAGACTTATTGTCTGGTGATACATTTCTGTTATGCTGGTCTGGAAGCAAAGATAAAACAGAATGTACCGGCTGCTTCTGTTCCCGCGCAGATCGTAAAAGCCCCTTGAGGACCATTCCTCAACGGGCTAGTTTTAGGAATCATGTTAAAGGAGATGTGACTAGCAACCCATCACTACTTTACTTTGACTCCTCACAATCCCGCTTTACGTAGTCTTTAAAGCACATAGTGAATTTCAAATGCAATTCGCACATAATTTATGAAAAACTCAGAGGTGCAAGCCCGTAATACGAACCCGCGAACCTCTGCTTGAGAGGCCATAGGTCAAACCACTAGGATCATGGCATTTTTCCAAGCATAATTCAATTGAACGACAGCACCTCTACTGCGTAAACTGAGGTCAACATCAGTGGCGTAACTACAACGTCAGGGGTCCGCGGCTTCATCAGCTGGGGCCCTTCCTCACTATAAAGAAGTGCATCATCTTCTCTTCTGTGCTCAAGGCCAAGCCAGTTCGGGGCCTCGTAGATCCTATAGTTCCTATAGTTATCCACTGGTCAACGTATACTGAGATAATACATTTCTTTGGCAGTGTGAAGACAGAGCAAGTGCCCGGCGGCGCAGACAGTCTGCTGAGGCTGGCACGTGTCAACAGTAGCGATGCCGGCAACTACACATGCGCGGTGCGCGGCGCGCGGGCACACACCGTGTCCGTGCACGTGCTCAATGGTACGGGTAACACTGAGTCTTAATTTCTATGAGGAGTTACTGAGAGTGCCTGGTGGCGATTCAATTCCGACTCAGTTGGTGTTTTAGCTCAGTTTCAGTTCCTACTTTCTGCTAGGGTCTGGCGGGGACTAACTGTCTGATGTGCTTGACACGGTGTCAACTGCAATGGTATGACCAAGTCACTGGGTGCAAATTAAAATTTGTAATTTTTGTGGATACCTAATTATAATGGGATCCCTCCATTTCCCATAATTTCATTGGTACTAATTTCATTTGCCATAATGGTCATTGGCTATAACCTTCAATAGCCCTAATATCACATGCCATAATTTTTGAATGCCATAATACTCAAACGTCATAATTTTCAACATCCCTAATATTAGATAACATAATATCACTTTCCATAACTTTCAAAATCACTAATATTTCATACCATAACAATCATTTGCCATAATTAAGGAAGAAACTAGGCGAAATAGAAGCTCCGCGAAGCGGAGCTCGTCAACTTCGCCTCAGGGTCATTCAGTTCATATTTATATTTGTTTTCTAGACATCACAATCTGTTAAACGTAGATAATTAACACGACCCGTAATAAAATATAACATTTTAAAATTAGTTATTTTTATTATTACAAGAATCAAAATTCTGGGTTTTTTAAGGCAAATGATTTTAGGACAATTGATAATAGGAAAAATGAAATTTATGGCAAACGTATATTTATGACACCTGAATATCATGGCAAATGAAAATATGACTAATGATCATTATGGCATATATATCGTTATGGAATATAAAATTATGGCAAATGAAATTCGGGCAAACAATAGAGAACCAATTATAATTCGTGTACACAAACTCTTAACTGCCATTATAAATTAATGCGTTCAAATGAGTCAAATTACGACAAAATTATGAACAACTCAAAACGGGTACGGAGAACTTTATAATGAGGGGACTTAAATTGAATGCAGCAATGATTAAATATGTCACTAACTTGGTTGAATATGCATTTCCTAATTAAATTCGTAGGTATTGAAATGTATCGAAATTAAAATACAAAAATTATGTTTACTTTTGTAAATATATTTTACATTTAGAACCTTAGGGCTATCTCACTGGGACGCCAAAGTGACTTTGCCAGCTACTGTAGCCAAACAATTCATATAAAAATGTATTGCCTGTCAGTCACTTGGCCACTCTTTGGGTGACGTCTGATGGGTAGGTATCCACGCCAGGTCAACCCTCCACCCCCTGTCGGCGACAACGATAACCATAACGTTTATAACGATAACGGTTATGACGAAAAAAAAAAAGGGCTCCAACCGGTATGGTGGTGACATTGCTAGCTATACGTATTTCATACAAAAACGTTGGCAAACTGTCACCAAGTCAGTTATTTGCCTTAAGGGTCATTAAATAGTTGAATACAGTAGCCAGCGTTCGGGGGTGGTTGTAAACATTCTGAGAGCTAACACAGCACGAGAGCGCGTGAGAGCTGTGTCGTCTGTCTCTTTCTAGAACAAACAGTAAGAAAAGACGAGTAATCTAACTCGCGCACGACCTTTTCCCATTCTTATCCACTTGCTATCACGACTTACTTGTTCCAGAAGAAAGCCTCGCCGAGCTCCACGCCGGGTCAGCCCTCCACCCCCTGTCGGCGACAACGATAACCATAACGTTAATAACGATAACTGTTATAACGAACGATATAACGTCGTTAGTTCCCGCGATTTTCTTCGCGGCTCTATTATACGCGGCTGCAGAAACTGCAAGCAAACATTTTATAGTGCTACCCACGTGATAAATAATTTATGATTGTGTAAATAATGTCAGAGATTACTAAAGAATTATAATAAATTAAACGGTTACGGGGAAATAAAATTTCATTATATACGTCTGTGGTTTTATTTTGTAATGGAATGTTGGAATAACGAGCTGGTTATTGAATAAAAGTAAAAAAAATAACGTTGTTAATAACGAAAATTATTTTTTAACAAATTCTTTTTACCCACTATAAATTCAAATTTAAAATTTCATTCTATGGAAATATTTTCAGTAAGTCATGCGTAGCGACACTGAGTAAAAAAGTGAAGATGAGAGGCCGTCGTGTAACGCGCGAGAGCTCGCGACCATATTCACCGTCTCTTTCTCCCCTGAACCTTCACCGTTTGACAGAAAGGAACGGTGAACGCGATTGTGATTCCAAGTACCTCAGACAATAAGGCCTCTGTATTTGAATCCTGTAGGCTTATTGTCTAACTCGCTCGCAATCGCCATCGTGTTCATTTTGACGGTTCAAGTATGGGCTGAGAATTGTCATCGGAATCAGCCAGCTGTCACATTCATACAAGAACTGTCAAGATGAACACGATGGCGATTGCGACCGAGTTAAACAATAAGCGCACACATCTGCAGATATCCGTTTCTGAACATCCGTCACTAGCTGGGCCCAATTTTATAAAGCTGCCAGTTACAATTTACAAGCGGAAGCCTCTATCTAACACATAGGGTCAGAAAGAGACTTCCACTTGTATTAAAATAGTAACTTGTACCTTTGTAAAATAGGGCCCTGGACCTCAGAAATGCAAATCCCAGTTGAAACTGGTACATTGAAAATACTGCACATTTCATTACATTGCTTGGCCGTATTCAAACGGTTTAGAAGTCGCCGATCCAATGCCGCAATGTAATACGACTTGCATGATTTTTCTTGCAATTCTTAAGGACTTAAGGCTGCTGCGGCTGCTGCTATAGGTGGGTAAGATTATTCTAAGTTGTTGATGAAAATGAAAATAAACGAAAAACTGATCCTTACGGCACTTTTTCGTTTATTTAAAAACTTAGTTATCACTGAACAGGCGGCTTTGCTACCTATACAAAAAAAATGAATTATCTTTATTAAAACTGAATCTTGCACTTGTGGTAGGTAGGTAACTGTCAGGAGTGAATATAATCGTAACATCCATATTTTTATTAAATCTCAAGCCTTCGATTATTTGTTCGCTTTCCTTATCATATAAAAATTATTCATTTCTTATCATAAACCGCACTATCACCACATCATAAATCCGTATACTTATAGTAAACTAAAATGTACATAAATGGATAGTTCAAATTTTATATTTATACAGACTTCAATTTTCACTTTATTACATACACGTATACACAATTTTCATTTTCGCTTTACACACCTTAGTCAAAAGTAACTAATGTACTTCACAAAAACTCAAGAATTCAGAATAATAATAATAACCGACTATTTCGTATTTACTCTGAAATTCTGGCGGGTTCACACATTGTATGTGATCACTTTTTGCTCAATAAACCCATGTGTGGATTGTTGCAATATATGAACTGTTTTCTGTAAAACAAAAGCAAGTTAGTTCAAGAATTCGAAACGAGAATTTGAATTTAAGTTCTCTGTTCTCAGCTCATACTTAATAACAAACCTGTTAGACGATTTTCGAGATCACATTGTGTGATACCACTGGAAATGATATTACTAGATATCATCATCATCATGTCAGCCGAAAGACGTCCACTGCTGGACATAGGCCTCCCCCAACTACATATAACCAGTAACTAGATTATTAAACATTTGCGAAACTAGGTATAGTAGTATTTTTAAATTTTCTGACTGTTTTGATTACTTTGATCTTTTTTATCTGCTTTTGCTGGTGGTCTGACCAGTGGCCTTTCAACTTTCAAATGAGGGTACCTTGATTCGAATCCCAGGCTCACACCTCTGAGTTTTCGGAATATGTGCGAAATTGCATTTGAAATCTACCATGTACATCGTGAAGCAATTCGATGGTGTGTGTGAAGTTACCGATCCGCCCTGGGCCCGCGTGGGAACTGTACCTAACCTCTCATCGGACTCTCATCGGAGGCCTGTGCCCAGCAGTGGAACTTATCATCATCATCTCCTGCCTATACAGATGTATAGGCAGGAGATGATGATGATGATGGCCTAGACGGACGTTCCGTGATCAAATTGAGGACGTTTTGGCAAAAGGTCAGGTCAAGAGTACCCGAAACCGACGAGCATGTATGAAGAGATTGACGAATGTGGATGAAGCGAAAGAGGTATGTCAGGATCGTAGCAAGTGGAACAAAGTAGTCTCGGCCTACCCCTGTGGGAAAGAGGCGTGACAGTATATATGTATGTATGTATGTGATGACAACGTGCATTTTCATTGGCTGACTCTACACCATTGTCTGTTATTTAGCGTCACGTCAGTTAGGTGTGTCAAAATTAAGTAGACCGCGTTCTATGTCGCCTCGACGTTCGGAATACGAATGAGCAAGATAGCGTAGTAATTCGCCTCTCGCTTTGATTTCGAGTACGTGACTTCATATTATGAGGTTACGGTAACTGGTGTATAAGATAAGAGGGTTAACTGGAAATGGTGAACAGAGTGGTTTGTTTTGATGCGTCACAGTCAAAAGCTAAAAGTCAAGAGTCATAAACTAATGGTTTTTAGAGATGGGCCTACTACGTGCCGACTAGTCGGGGAAACCGTATTCGGCATTATTTGTAGTTGGCGAATAGTCGGCGACTATTCGGCAAACAATTACTAGTCGGTTGTTATTTATCTTTTAAAAATGGGGCATAAATGAAACCACGGTGACTAAATTAAATGTCTTCTAAAGCAATGATTGTAAGCAAGGTAAAAAATGACATCGAAAATTTTCCAAAAACACGGTAAGTAGTAAAATGACATTACATGAGTACATTACATTTGATCCACAAGTATGCGCGAGTGCTGTCAATTAGCCGAAGGCGGACAATTTTATCGGAACGGCTGCAGTAATTTATAGCGAGTTAACATGCGCCCGCAATGAACGGCCATGCCGACTAATCAGCTGACTAAGTATTCGGCAATTTTGGAACCGACTAGTCGGGTAGTCAGTAACACCCGTAGTCGGCCCATCACTAGGTTTTACATTTTGACACAGGCCACATCGCTCGTAGAACAGACAACCGTTGGAGGAGAAAGGTTCTCGAATGGTGACCACGAACCGGAAGACGCAGTGTTGGCACCTCCCACTAGGTGGACCGACATCGGGAAAGTTGCGGGAAACCGGTGGATGCAGGTGGCGAGTTCTCGTTCATTACGGTGTGCTAAGGGGGAGGCCTTTGTTCAACAGTGGACGTCTTCAGGCTGATGATGGTGATGATGACATTTTCACACTAACAGACTTAAATACACAAACTATGATTGAGTCTCACGGTTGAAACTGACAGGCTTCTTTTGAGAAGGGTAATAATGGGTGTGTCAAAAATGTCATTTTTAATATAAGCTTTTTGCTGACTGTGTCTACATTATAAATACCAATTTCAAGTCAATCGGACCAACCGTTGAACAATTCCCTCCTGCGCAGACGGTCCTGGTCGGACCACCAGAATTCTACTACCAAATTTTTGTATTGTCATCCGACTTACACAAGTATCATCATATATGCAAAATTTCAGCTCAATCGGGTGAAGATATCTGCTTCAAATTTGAGTGGCAAGATTCCATCCGGAACAAAAAAACATACTAGGACCTGTATAGATTAGTAGTATACTGTGTTAATAGCTACATTGCAAGTTAAAATAAAAGCTTCTAACAAAGTAACTTTAATATAATTATTCAAAAGACTGTTGCCAAAGAAACGCGGTATACACGTAGGACAATATTCCAAGGGAATAACTAACGTGATATTTCGAAGTTAGGAATATTTAATACCAACTCACCTTTCACAGAATATTAAATTAATTATCGATGAAACAAACAACTGTCGCCGGAAATAGTTAAATAACAAATAGTGAACACTTCCAACCAAAATAACTGTTTCCAAGTAACAATTAGTGGAATAATATCACGGGAGACATAATCATTGAGTGGAAATGTTAAACAATTTTATTTGTATTGTAAAATGTTTCACCACAACACAGCGACTATTGCTGCTTTTTGGCTTGCCTAGTTTCAATATGGACACTAGAATTAGGGATTGCAATGCAAATGCAGCGGGAATGCGGGATCCCGCAGCTTTTATTAATCTGCTGGATCCCGCACCTTGAAAGCGGGGATCCGCGGATCCCGCAAATTAAAAATTTGGTGCTCAAACTAGCGATAAAGAGCGTATTATCACCATAATAGTTTGATAACATAGTAATGGCATCTAAAAGAAAGTTGTGATTTGATTATTATTAGTCATTAAATAAGACTCAATTAAAACATATAAAACTACAAAACTATTAAACTATGCCAATCATTTAAAGATGAATCTAAAAAAACAGATTACTAATTACTTATACTAAATTAATAGCGAAGAAATAATTTCTGTTGCTTAAGAATTCTTATTCCTATTGGGCTGGCGGCGTCGCGTTTTTGGTTTGCGATTGTTTCACGGAAATTGAATGAAAGTTTGAAACGTACTGTGTCTGTAGTGCACTTTGTTTTTTGTGTATTTTAGTGTGTCTAATGCAATAATTGATTGACTTTTATTTTATTATCAAACGATATATTATATTATTTTATCCCTTTAATACGAAAATAAAAGTCCGTCACGATTATTTATTGCATTGGACACATTGATACACTAAAAACAATGAACTTGTATAGACCACATTTTAAGCTTTTATTCAATTTCTGTGGAGTGGTCGTGGAGAGCACTAGGAATGCGACGTTGCAAGGTCGGTATGGATAAACGCTCTTAATGTAAGAAATGTTTAATAGAAGTTGGTTTTTACACAAAAATTATGTAGTTTCTATTTGATTTTATAACATAATTTCAAAGTTGCGGGATCCCGCGGGATCCCGCGGGATTGAGTAATCCCGCATATCAATCCCGCGGGATTGAATGACCTGCGGGATTGCAATCCCTAACTAGAATCAACAAAGAAGATAAATCTACCTATTAATCTATCTATTATCTATTTTGTGACAATTTATGTATCTCAATGTATAATGTGTTTATTTATTTAATGTGTGATTGTCATAAATAAACTTTTTTTTTTTGTTTTTATTTATCCTACTAATACCTATTATAAATGCGAAAGTTTGTGAGGATGTGAGGAACAAACATACACACTCACACATCGTCACATCCATCCTCACAAACTTTCGCATTTATAATATTTGTAGGATGATTCTATTAAATAGGCACTCAAATAAACTTACCATGCCTTACCATGACGTCCTAATTCCGACTCAGTTCAAGTTTTAGCTGTCACTTTTAGTATGAATCTGACAGCGAGTGAACCTAAACTGAATCGCATTAAAACGTCATGGTAAGGCCCCTGAACGATTTATTACATGAACTCAGTTTCATCCATGTTACATATAAAACCAACTTTCCTTCAAAACGCCACTGAAAATATATTGAGAAGTCTCGTATATAACACAAAGCAATTTCAAATTGACAAGAGCAAAGATGAACTCGATACTGCATAGAACTTTATAATATTTCTTCGCCCGGAGGTGACTGCAAGTTTGAAGTAGGCGAAGCTGTTTATAAAACGGGTATGTATTTAAAATACATGATGTTTAAAATGTATAATGGCTTAAATACATAATGGTTCAAAATGTATCATATAATAAGATTTTCTCAGAAAATTGCAAATTAACAGTACCTATTGTAACCTAACCTAACTCAATCTATACATTACGCTATCAAAAAAGTTCATCTAGATAATGGTTACACAAAAAATACCATTATACATTTTGGAACTTTATGTATTTTAAACTTTATAATATTCTGATCCGCGCCCCATACACATGCATAAATCACGTCTTTATACTTTACGGTAGACAGAGCCTAGGGTAAAAATTAAATACCTAAAAGTGACATGATTGTGGACATAAAGGTGTAAAGAAGTATCAAAATATACATAACATGATTATTAGGGTGCGACCACACCGCCGCTTAAAAAACGGTGACGTTACGGCATCACAACAAAATGTATGAAGAAACGGTGAGAAAACGTGACGCATACGACACGTCACTGCGTATACGCGGCGGTTTGGTCGCACCCTACCTTTCCGCCCCCACGTCAAATACAAGAGACGTCACCCATATGCCAGACTTCATTATTGGGATGCATTAAGAGCCTAAACTCAATTGAACGAAAGTTGCTTTTGCATTGCAGTAATGGACGCATAAATAGGTCGTTGGCATTGAACCTACGTTACTAGGGTTACTAGTTATTCCGACTCGGTTCAAGTTTTAGCTGTCACTTTTAGTATGAATCTGACAGCTAGCTAACCTAAACTGAATCGCATTAAGATTTCATGATTGGGGTGCGTGTCGGACTACCTCCACGTGAGGCCAAGAGCTGCGGCTCGTTTCTGGATCTGGGGAAGAGCAGTGCTTGGTCCGGTGCACCCTGGGCAACGGCTAATGATTTCCTGGCAGTATGATATCATTGACCGTTGGCTAAGAGCCCGACAGGGGGGGGGGGGGGGGTCTTAGACCGTGTTACCGTACAACGTTGCCGACATTTTGTCACAAGATTTTATCATTAAAATTTTTACCCTGACATTGGCGAAGTTGTCGTCGCTATAACGACTTGTAACGCCAAAATTAAAGAAGAAGAAGAAGAAGAAGAAGAAGATGTCATGGTAAGGCCCGAGGTAAGGTATGTGTCGTTGGCGTCGAAAAGTTTAAGATTTTCGCCAATTTCCTCGACGGGCTTTTATCATTTTCGCGGGAAGAGAAGCAGCTGGTACTTCTGTTTTTTCTTTGCTTTTAGAACAGCTTGGAAGTAACTTAATTAACTACTGCAAAATTCGTTGCGCAACTCGATATTATTACTGCTGAACCAACTATTACAAGAGCTTGTGTGAAGCCCTCAGTTGTTTCTCGGCACTAGAAACTAAGTGGGATGAACACAATGCTTTGATACTACTTGCTTGCTGGAAACCCTCTCCAGTTCCAGGTTCAAGTCACAAGACAAAAGCGGCTTGGAAAAGGCATAACAGTAAAGTTGCGTATCTGTCTGTACTCATACCCATAAACGCTCTGCTAACTTAGTGATCGTTTGTCCTTATCTGTGAATGGTAAATGTCAAAGTGACAGATAAGGACAAACGATTACTAAGTTAGCAGAAGCCTATAGAGCGTTTATGAATAAGGGGGATAGTCTTTGGTAAGCCTGTTTTGTGTGGCAATGGGCAGGCCACATCGCTCGTAGAACAGCGGGTGGTAGGGCCTTGTGCAAGGTCCGTCCGGATCGCTACCACCATCTTACTCGCTAATCCTGCCGCAAAGCAGCAGTGCTTGCACTGCTGTGTTCCGGTGTGGAGAGTAAGACAGCCGGGGAAATTACGGGCACAAGAGGCATTTCATCTAAGTCCTCTAGGTTGGCAACGCATCTGCAATCCCTCCGGGGTTGCGGGTGTCTATGGGCAGTGGTGATCGCTTACCATCAGGTGACCCACTTGCTCGTTTGCCTTCCTATTAACATAAAAAAAAAAAAAAAGACAACCGTTGGGGGAGAAAAGTTCTCGAGTGGCGACCGCGAACCGGAAGACGCAGTGTTGGCAGGCCTCCCACTAGGTGGACTGACGATATCGTAAAAGTTGCGGGAAACCGGTGGATGCAGGTGGCGACTTGTCGTTCAGTATGGTGTGCTAAGGGGGAGGCCTTTGTTCAACAGTGGACGTCTTCAGGCTGATGATGATGATGATGATGATGAAGCCTGTTTACGACTTGAGAGTGAAACACCTGTTTCTTTTAGGTACTTAATTTACCTAAAGAAAAATGGAACTTGGACTTTGTTGGCCGGCCGTCCGTCCGTCCATCTGACTGACAAGCCCCTTTTTTTCAAGAACGAGTAGAAGTATAAAGTTGAAATTAATACTAAATGCTGAGGTATGTAGTAGTCTTGGAGCTGTAAAAATTAACTCTCTTCGTCAACTTAATTGTGTACCTATTATGACACATTCATTAGAAAAGGTGTTTCCATACTTTCCATACTAATTTCTGAAGTAACTTCCATTGTCCTTGATATTTGAAATTTGACAGGAAAGTAACTTATAGCATAACTAATAAAATAAATCTGAAAATGGCAATGATCTGTGCGATATACTTATGTTAGGTATTTTGGATGAGATTAAGATAGTTTATGATTTTTTGTTTTTTTTTTATACATATATATTATGTATTTGTTTTTAGACCTTGTAAATACCTACCAGTTTTGTTTAAAAAAATAAATTTCCATTTAAAAATACACTACCAAAATCATAAAATCCAATTATTAGGATGAGAATTCGCTGCACATTGTTTCGATAAACTATTAAATATTATAGGCATCCTATGTTGTGAAAAGTTTATTTTGCAAATAGGCCGCCAAGGGCTCTTTTCCATGTATTTTTTTGAATTGGTAAATTCGGAAAGACCGTCAAACATTGCCAAGAAGAATGTGCCGCAAGAAACTTGGCAGAAAGTCATTCTTTCAGGATATTGGGTCATATAAGCGCATTTAAAAATACCGGCACGTTCCTTATCACTTGGGCCAGCTCAATTTATCCTTGTTTCGTACTTTGCAGTAAATTTAATGCTTATTTCACAGAACGAGGCAACTCAGGCTCCCTGTCAACATAAATTGGATTTAGACTGATTTCGATTCAGTCTAGTTTGGATTATCCTAAGATATAGCTAATGTTATCTAAGAGCTTTCAAGCTTTGAGCATAGTAATTATAATTACCTCCTAATAATAATATCCTACTAATATTATGCGAAAGTTTGTGACGACGTGAGTGAGTATGTTTGTTCCTTCTTCAGGCTAAAACGACTGGACGGATTTATATAAAATTTGGAACGAACATAGCTGGTACCCTAGATTAAGACATGGGCTACTTTTGTATCCCGGAAAATTGTATAGTTCCCGCGGGATAGCGATAAACATGTCTGAGGTCATGCCTAGAGTCGCAACGTAAATAATTATTGCAGTACCTATAGGGTGCGACCACACCGCCGCTTAAAAAACGGTGACGTTACGGAATCGCAACAAAATGTATGAAAAAACGGTGAGAAAACGTGACGCATACGACACGTCACTGCGTATACGCGGCGGTTTGGTCGCACCCTATAACTATCAACATCAGTTCTTTAGACTAATTCTACGCGGACGAAGTCGCGGGCAGAAGCTAGTATTATTTTTTCTTCCATACTGGTCTGGGAGCAAAGACAACATAGAATGTACCAGTTGCTTCTCTTCCCGCGCTGATGGTAAAAGCCCATCGACGGAATGGGCATAGGAATCAAATGTTATAGGCGATACGACTAACAACCCGTCACTATTTTGATTCTCCTTTTCTACACGCCCACAATTGTGCTAAACGTGGCCTTTAGGTCTTGTTACCTTAGGCACTAAAATGAACACAAAATATTTACCTTGCTACTCCGCTACTTACGTGCGTTGAGAATGATCCCGTAGAGGGATCGAAACGCGCGTCAGTGTTTGTGTGGGGTTAGGATTAATTAAGTTTGTGGGATTTGTGTGCGTTTTGTGTGGTAGTAGTGGTGGGAGGGTTTGCATGCAAAACGTACATATTTCGCACAGGCTTGGTTAACTTGCACGTAAGTAGCGGAGTAGCAAGGTAAATATTTTGTGTTCATTGAAATGGACCTCCGCAAAGTAACGCCTGATTCAATAAAATACCTTAGGCACTGTCTACCCCGTAAGGTATAAAAACGTGATTTATTTATATATTATGTATGTATGTATGTATATAGTACACAGAGTATTCGTGACGGCCCGCAAATGCCCGAGGCTTAAGCGAACTTTGCTTTGCTGAATTCCGTCCACACGCTTGTTTTGTAAACACACGGCTTTGTGTAACGAACGCGCCCGCAGCGTTTACTGAGGCTGACTTGAATAGCAAAGTATTGACATTGTTGGAGTCGATTCTAGCAAGCGTTTGATATACTGTGATATCTTTGCAGCTACATATTAGGGGAATAGATGAGTGTTAATGAACTGGGGCCTTACCATGATGTCTTAATGCGATTCAGTTTAGGTTCGCTCGCTGTCAGATTCCTAGTAAAAGTGATAGCTAAAACTTGAACTGAGCCGGAATTAGGACGTTGTGGTTTTTATGGGTTTTTTGTTCCGGAAATTTGCATAGTTCCCGCAGGATAGTGATAAACATGTCAGAGGTCGTAGCTGCCTAGACTCGTAACGTAAATAATTATTGCAGGACTATCAACATTCGTTCTTGAATCTAATTCTACGCGGACGAAGTCGCGGTCAGAATCTAGTCTAACTAATTATAAATGCGAAAGTATGGATGGATGGTTGGATAGATGGATGTTTGTTTGTTACTCAATCACGCCAGAACGGCCCAACGGACCTGGATGAAAATCGGCACATAGATAAAGAAAAACCTGGAATAGCGCATAGGCTACTTGTTATCCCGGAAAATTGCGTAGTTCCCGCGGGATAGCGATAAACGAATTCTTTGCAGACGAAGTCGCTGGCAACAGCTGGTGGGCTATAAACGCTGCGGCTACGTTGAAACTAATATTCCTTATGCAGTAAATATGGAATGCATGTCGTGAGACACGCGAGCGCTGAGGCTCTATTGGGGCGGATACTTGCACTGCTTTTGACAGAAACTGAGATGTGGAGATCTAACAATAGACGGATAATACAGGGCCAGTAATCTGTTACAATTTAGCCGATACTAGTTCGTGCCCGCGGATTCCTGCCAAGTGTGTTGCGGCGCATTCTTCTTGGCATAATGGTCTTTCCGAATGCGCTGGCAGTTTCAAAAAAAGGCATGTAAAAGAGCCCTTGGCGGCCTATTTGCAAAAATTTTGACTACGTCCGCGCATCTATACATAATCTACACTAATTATCTTGTATGTATGTATACCCTTTTGTTCCCAAAATAACACACACACACACACACACACACACACACACAGACACACACACACACATCACAACATCATCAACATCATTTCGCGACATTCTAGCTGTAGCTAGTGTTAATTTGTTCCTTTTTTTTAATGTGTACGTATGTATGTGCTTACTCACATAATAATAAGACATTGTAACTAAGAAACTATGGATTTTATCTGCAATAAATGAATATTATTATTATTATAAAATAAAACAAACACAAATTACAAACTTTGAGATACGTGCAACGAAGGCGGATTCGGCGGATCCTTTTAGGGATCTTTTCCAGTCCACCTATGAGTGGATGAGAGGAATATAATTATACTCGTATATTAGGGACGGTACCTACCTACCTTAGGCTCTGTCTACCCCGTAAGGGATAAAGACGTGATTCGTATAAAGAGGAAAGATTTGATTGTTTAAACTATCAACATCATTAGTATCTTCAATCTATACACGGACGAAGTCGCGGGCAGAAGCTAGTAAAATATACACAGACGCTACCTTCTTACATATGTGCTTACGTAGTCTTGATATGGAAGATATCGTCTGATACATAGTAATTATCCAACTGATGTGATCAGATCTGATTCATTAAAATATTCAAATATCAACCGCCATTTCCTGTGGTGATTATTGCGATTAAAATCAAAACCATTAAAGCTAATGAATATCATCGTGTTGAACCAGTAAACATATCTGTAATGATTTTCCAATTACCTATTTAACATTCAGTATAATTAAAAGCTTTGTAGGTCCGGTGATCTTGATCAAGCAATCATGAATGATTAGATTAATACAATGCAAAATAGGCTTGTGTTTGATCACAATCACGCCTGCTAGCTTATTACGTAACTCGCTCGCGATCGCCATCGTGTTCATTTTGACAGTTCTTGTATGAATGTGACAGCTAGCTGATTCCGATGCCAATTGTCAGCCCATACGTGAACTGTCAAATGAACACGATGGTGATCGCGAGCGAGTTACGTAATAAACCTGCTGGGCCCTATTTCGTCAATGCGACAATACCCGGTGAAATTGTTATGTGCAACAAAAAGTTTACATACATACATACCAGGGATGTACCTAACGGAGGTCATTTTATCGTAACCGAAGTCGGAGTTTTAAAATTTGATTTATCGGAGTCGGAACCGAAGTCGGAGTCAGAGGCAGGGTCAGAAGTGGTGGCAGGAGAGAGATTTTTTATTAAAAACAAATAAAATAAAAAATCAACCTTTTTTGTTTTAATTATAAAATAATAAATTTACACACAGACAATAAAAATAAAAAATAAAATATGTTTCCAAATAAACAAAAAATTAAATGAAATGCATTGAAACCCAAAGCAGCATAATGCCAAAATGGCATATTTAATGAACAAAAGCTTTGAAACCTCCGATTTAAAAGTTTCGGAGCCGAAGTCGGAACCGAAGGTGCAATAATAATCGGAAGTTCAAACTTAACGGAGTCGGAGTCGGAGCTCCGTAACATCCCCGATACATACCATAATGACATTTCTGTTTACATTATAAAGTCGACGAGAATCTACGCGGAATGGAAGGGAAGCAACTGGTACTTTCTATTTATAGTTTTTTCTTTACTCCCAGACTAGCATAGAAGAAAAAGAATAGACCTAGGAAGAAAGTATGTTCGTTTTTAGGGTTCCGTACCCAAAGGGTAAAAACGGGACCCTATTACTAAGACTTCGCTGTCCGTCCGTCCGTCTGTCACCAGGCTGTATCTCATGAACCGTAATAGCTAGACAGTTGAAATTTTCACAGATTGTGTATTTCTGTTGCCGCTATAACAACAAATACTAAAAACCAGAATAATGTTTGTATGTTGGTTCGCTTTCGTTCGCTCAAATAAACCTAAGTTGGTGCGAAAACCAGCTTCTTTAATAATCGGTTAAAAAACCGATAAGCAAACCGTGAACCGGTTTTGGGTCATTGACCTCAGACCGGTTAATTTCAAAAACCGGTTTCCGATCCCCGGTTAATGAAACATTAGGTAACGATGTTTAACACAATCAAAATCTGTGCACATTCATAATTTACAACTATTATAGCAACAAAAGCAACAAACGACGTGCCAAACTATCAGAACAAGGTGCTCATTATCGTTACCCAGTAGTTACGGAACAAAGTAGGTACACAACTTTCAGCATTATTAGATATTTTGCACAAACTTTGAGCATTCCGCTGTTGGCAATCGATTTATTCGCATGAAAAAAAAACTTCGCTAAACATGTAAACGTGTACGTGGTTTTAACAGTTTATTTTGAAAGTTTTTCGCTTTCGTTTTCGATTCGTTAAACTTAGTGAACTTTGTTTTCACTTTTTTTTGGAGCATTATTGTCTGTTATTGGTATTGTCTCACACACCTGCCGCAGCCTTGCCTCCTTATTTGTGATGTGTATAGGCAAGCAGGGGCAATTTTCAGAACAGCCGAAATTGCCCCAACCGCCGTGCGACCAGTATTGCCCCTGCGGCAGGTGTGTGAGTAGCCGGCTTTAGTGTTAATGGTGGTCTGGGAGCAAAGAAAAATTATAGAGTGTAACCAATTATTTCCTTTTGAAAGACAAAGGGTTTTGTGCCTAGGCATCCATATCCAATAATATTTTTTTTATATTTAATATTTATTTTTATTACTATGTAATTCTTAATGTATTTTTTTTTGTGTAGCCTATTTGGTGTCCTACTTAATGTAATAGGTAAATAACTTTATATTTTTTAATGTATGTATAACCCTTCGGTCCCAAAGGAAGACCAGCGCAGGCTTTAAGGCCAGAAAATGCAGAATTGGGACCATTTTGTGACAATTTAAATAATGTTTTATATGTCTGTATATAGCCTTATATTCATTGCTGTTTCCACACAGGTATTATACGCGGCTTAAAAACAGTTTACAACGATGAAAAAATCCGTTTTATTGGAGCTATCTGGAGGCAGGTGCAAGCCCGTAATTCAATGTGCTCGGCAATTTGTTTATTGGAATATATAGCTGAGGGGATTATAAAAACGTGATTATATAACACCAGATGCTACACGCCATTAAATGCATGTATACGTAGGTTCATACATACCTACATAAATCAATCAATAAAATAACAAGACACAATGGCTACGATAAGCATGATTGTTGGGAAGGTTGCTAGCCGCGTCGCCTATAACATGATTCCTAAGGTTTTCGCCCTTTCCCTCGCTGGGCTTTTACCATCTGCGCGAGAAGAGAAGCAACTGGTACATTCTGTTTTTTCTTTTCTCCCAGACATGGAAGAATTTTAAATAAGAAACACACAAAATCCGGTATTGATACTGAGAAGCGGTTTCAGATGTTTTTACGGGCTTCCCACAGGAGTACGTGGTATTTATGAACCTATAAGGCAAAGATTATGTAACGCGAAGTAGGTACAGATGGTTTCTGAGCGTCCTGTGCCTCTAGTGTAAGTTTTCACATGAACAAACGTCTCGAACGCGTTCGCGTAAACGTCTCAATTACTATGGAAAAATTGGCAGCGCCACTTGCGGATCGAAACGGCAACAAACTGTACCTATAGTATTTGACATTTTAACGCAAACGCATTCGACACGTGTTTTGTGACCGAAAGCTTACACTAAGCATACAGTGTAAGTTGTCACACAAATTAATGTCTCTAACGCGTTCACGTAAACGTCTCAATTCCTGTGGAAAAATTGTCAGCGCCACTTACGGATCGAAACGGCAACAAACTGTATGCTTAGTGTAAGTTTTCGGTCACAAAATACGTCTCGAACGCGTTTGCGTTAAAATGTCAAATACTATGGGAACAGTTTGTTGCCGTTTCGATCCGCAAGTGGCGCTGCCAATTACTCCATAGTAATTGAAACGTTTACGTGAACGCGTTCGAGACGTTTTTATATGCGAGAACTTACACTAGAGGCTGGCTCTATTATAATACTTAGTATTTGACATTTTAACGCAAACGCGTTCGAGATGTATTTTGTGACCGAAAACTTACACAAAGCATACTCCAACACTAATACCACACTATACCTTTCGATGACGCACAGCATACGTGCCGCATAATATCTTGCATGTGTGGTTTGGTAATTCATATATATATCACGTTATCCGTTACGGAGAAGACAGAGCCTTAGGCAACAAGCCCGGAAGGCTACTTTTAGCTCGATTGTGGGGAATCAGAATAGTGATAGGTTCCTAGCATCGCCTATAGGTAACATGATTCCTAAGATTTGATTGGTTTGGTTTTTCAATGTATACACAAAGCCTATATATTATTATTTTATCTTCAACAAATTGCATGATTCCCTCGGGACATGCGGATAAAATCCAAGCGGGTGACACTCCAAATAGCTATAACTTCATGTTTTATTCATGCAAAATAAACTTTACTGACAACGTTCGAATATACATTGAAATTGTATGCTTTTGTACAGGTGCCATATATTTAAATATTCGATTCACTGGAAAAAATCCTTTCTTTATTCTGGTATTCTCATTCATATAAGCTTTTCGGTGAAGGAAAACACCATGAAGAAACCTGCACACAACTGCGAAGCAATTCAATGACGTGTGAAGTTCCCAATCCGCACCGGGCCCGCGTGGGAACTATAGCCCAAGCCCTCCGATTGTGAGAGGAGGCCTGTGCCCAGCAGTGGGACGTATATAGCCTGAAGATGATTGTGGTAAGGCCTTTCCCACGAAAAAAAGTTAGCTTAATATGTCGTACTTATTCTTAAGTCTTGCTTAGGTATAGGTGGAAAGGGATATTAAAATCGCCTTAGAAGCGCCATAAAGGCGATGCTGGCAACCCATTACTGGTTATTGCCTTTGTACTATTTCCTGCGTACTTCTGTATTTTTTTTGTGTAATAGTTTACATACATACATACATAATAATTTGATATTCGCCCACAATTTTTTCTCTTTTTTTTTTTTTTATTTGAATAGGAAGAAAAACGAGCAAGTGGGTCACCTCATGGTAAACGATCACCACTGCCCATAGACACCCGCAACCCCGGAGGGATTGCAGATGCGTTGCCAACCGAGAGGACTTAGATGAAATGCCTCTTGTGCCCGTAATTTCTCCGGCTGTCTTACTCTCCACACCGGAACACAGCAGTGCCAGCACTGCTGCTTAGCGGCAGGATTAGCGAGTGAGATGGTGGTAGCGATCCGGACGGACCTTGCACAAGGCCCTACCACCCGCAAAAATGTAACCTTAGGCCCCCTAACGTTACCTCGTAACGGATAAAGGCATGATTTTATGTATGATAGGAGTGTCCAGTCTGTTTATAACGTTCATAATCTTTGTGGCATTAGCATAAGGCTGTTAGTTACACGGCATGCTGTGCGCACAACGCGCATAACTGCATAATTGCATAATTCATGGCGGCTGCCGCTGAAACTGCTACTAAGATATTGTTGTCATAGATTTAATTAAGAACAGACGCGTTATCAATATATATTTATTTACCTGCTATGGGTGGTGTAGGGGTATAGCACGCGTCACGGAATGACGAGGACCCGGGTTCGATACCCGGCCATAGCTTTACTTTTCGGATTTTTCTATGTGTTCTAATTTTCAGTGTCGTTTAGAAATTATATTTATTTACATTGATTTTTAATATAAAACTACCGTGAGGCTCAGACATTATTAATGTAAATAACCCGGATTACTCACGTTTTATTACGTCGAAAAGGTACGACAGTTTGATTAAGAATCTCGGATGATACGAAACTGTCGGCCCTTTTCCGACGTAATAAAACGTGAGTAATCCAGTGTTTACATTAATTTAACATTGATTTTTGTATAATTGTAATAATTTAAGTTTTGCATTTTTTGTAACATTTAGACTGGGCACAATAAAAAAAATATAATAAAATACAACGTGTATTGAAATAATATTATAGTTATGTCAAAATCAAAATTTATTTTGCGATTAGACCTGTGAAAAAATCAAACTTCTAAGCCAGAGCAATCAAAAGATGCAGTCGTTTTATGCAGCAAATTTTCTAAACTAGCAAGAGAATCAAAACCTACAGGGTAGGTACTTCCCGTGGACTCAGAATCTTGAAATTTGGTACGAAGTAACGTCTAATAGCACAGATAAAGGAAAAGTTGCGAAACCCGTAGGTAAATATGTATAGTATTCTTATTAATTTGACCGATATGCCGCATCTGTCTTAATTATTGCTAAATACATCTTTAATTATAATTGATGGACAGGATACGAAGATAATATTACGTTTCTGTAATATCGACGGTAATGGTTAAGTGTATCAAAGATCAAAGGCAAGAAAAGACTTAATACTAAAGTAAGACATAGGTTATGTCAGTTTTTTCTCCCCCTTCTCCCATACCCCGTAGCCCTATAATAGCCCTTTTTTTTCCCATAATTTTCGTAGGTCATAGTCATAATAATCGTAGTCTTTTTTTCATAACAAATTAAATCGTGCATTTTTCAAACCTTCCAAACTGGTCTGATCCTTCCAAACTGGTGTTGGAGCAACGGAGCAAAGAAAAAACATAGAATGTACCAGTTGCTTCTCTTCCCGCCCAGATGGTAAAAGCCCATCGAGGGAATGGGCGAGTCTTAGGCGAATCACGTTATAGGTGATGCGGCTAGTAACCCATCACTATTTCCCTTTTCCACCTATACGCCCACAATCATGCTAAACGTGGCCTTTAAGTCTTGTCATCTTAAGCTCTGTCTACCCCGTAAGGAATAAAGACGTGATTTATGTTTGTAATCAAAACTAGACTTAAATGTTATTTCTGTATAGATTTTTGTAAGGTAATGGTAAAATCTGTACTGTAATAGCATTAAAGTACAGATTTTTGTACTGTAAGTAATGTTATTACAGTATAGATTTTAAGGGTGTAATAATGCTGGCCATTTCCGTTTCCGAACGCATTTTGGAGCACTAACGATATTATGCGTAGATAAAACCTAAAATAAAACTCGAGACGGAGTTACAAAGTCATATATCCGTTACCCGCGTCGCTTCAGTTGACAGGTGTGACAAATGACAGTCGGCCCGATGACACCTCGACAGGGAAATGCGGCGGAAAAGTCGGATCCAGATAAGAGGCTGCCCTGTGGGAGCGCTTAATCTTATTTGACGAAATAGTTTTTCACGCCTCTCATTCAGAAAAGTAAACTTTGCTCCCTGTAGAGAGGGATCAAAGTGCAACTTTTCTGTTCAAGGCCTTTTTAAGTAGGTTTGCAGGGTGTCTCATGTGGACCTAATTAAAATATTCCATCTTATAGGTACCTGTAATGTGATTTGCAATAAATTATTTTGATTTCATTTCATTTCATTAGAAAGTATTTTTTTTTGAATATGCAATTTTTTGAAGTTGATAATTGTAAAACCACGCCATTTTCTATAGGTACCGGCTGCTCTTTAATTATACCTATTTATAATTAGAGATGGTGCGTATTTACGTTACCAGGTGTTGATACCAGGTATTTCCTTGCAAGTATACCAACCAGGTACGGACCCGAGATACTTGCAAGACTTGAAAGTATTTTTCCATTCAAGTATACTGTCCCTTCAAAGTAAGTACTACTTCATACACATAAGGTTCAGATTGCGCTTATACGCGAAATAAAATACTTTCATAGTATTTTACGTCTTGATTGAAATATTTTGAATCTTATCTGTATAACAACAAGGTTTAAACTTGCAAGGAAGCAAGTATTCGACTTGTTACGTTGGACAGAAAATACTTTGAAAGTATTTTGATACCTGGTTTCTGCACCTGGTATGAGAAGGTGGACGTACTTTTGAGCCCTGGTACGCGATTTAGCAAGTATAACCCATCCCTATTTATAATTGTTTTTTTTTCAAGTTTCTTATTGCTCGGTGTGAAAAGTTGTATAAGCCACTCGGGAGCAAGATTATTTTCATCTCGGGCTCGCTGTCAGATCCGTACTAAAAATGTCAGCTGAAACCTGAACTGAGTTGGTATTGAATCGCTTTTCGACATCATGGTAGGCCCCAAGTCCTACAGTTAGAGAAACGCGGGCCCAAATAAGCTTTTTTTTGTGCCTGGCAAAGCTTTTTATCATTTCAAGTCCTTTGAAAGCTTAACAGGTACGTAGTGTTCATTCAATTGACAGCCAGAATCGTATTTCGTTATCTTGTTATTAATCTACGCCTCTAGGGCAGAAATGAGAAATTTAATATTTTTTCCAACCTTCAACAGTTTGCGAATAGGCACTTGAAATAAAAATGGCAAAGTTTTTTCGGCTACAAAATGATTTTGTTTTTTTTAGTTAATTAAGGACAACTCTTGAATTCCGTTGTAACATAGGTACATACATTTAATCACGTCTTTATCCCTTACGGGGTAGGCAGTCAGGACGGGTACGTATTAAAATACAATACTATAACTCTATTGAACACCACATATATTATAACAATCAAAACAGAAAAAAGATATACAGAAGTAATAAGGTAGCAATAGGCGGCCTTATGGCTACGGAGCGATCTCAGCAACCATGACGGACTAAAAAAAATACAAAAAAGTACGAAAAGTTAAAAAAATATATTAAATTTTAAAATGTATTGATAGGTCAAAACATAATGATTCAAAATGTAAAGGTAATGCGATTTTCTCAGAAAATTGCAAATTAACAGCATTGTTATAAACCTAACCTAACCTAAACCAATCTACAAATTACGCTTAATATCAAAAAAGTTCATCTAGCTAATAGTCGCACAGAAAATACCATTATATATATAATTGTATGTGCTACAAAATGTGATTGTGCATAGTTTTTTTACGGCAATAAAATAGCAAATAGTGACAGCACTTATATTCGCCAAGTTGTTCAGTAACTTTCAACAAAAAACTACCGTGAAAACTGTAATTCTTGAGCGAACATGGCACGCTGGCATAGCAAAGTAAGTTCTAAGAAATAAGTTCAATAACAATTTTGATAGTAACATTTTGCGATAAGATTCTATCGTGGCTCAATAAAGTCCGCAAGTGTACTTACCTGACTCAAACATAACTACCGTGAGACTCAAACATACATACATACATATCGTCACGCCTCTTTCCCACAGGGGTAGGCAGAGACTACTTTGTTCCACTTGCTACGATCCTGACATACCTCTTTCGCTTCATCCACATTCATCAATCTCTTCATACATGCTCGTCGGTTTCGGGTACTCTTGACCTGGCCTTTCTCCAAAACGTCCCCAATTTGATCACGGAACGTCCGCCTAGGCCTTCCCCTCCCAACGCACCCATTCACACTCCCCATATAAATCTGTTTAGTTAATTTTCTTTCATCCATCCTCTCTACGTGACCAAACCAATTAAGCATACTTTTTTCTATCCTAGTCACTATATCTTCAAATATGACTCAAACATAATTACAACAGACCGGATGACTCACGTATAAAAAAGCCGAAAGAATGCTCCGACAATTGTTTCGGACTATTCCGTAGTCCTTCATCAGAGAGCGCTCGTCCCGGCGGCGGTGTTCGTTTCGCTGCCGCCAGGGCGAGCTCTCTCTGATGAAGGACTACGGAATAGTCCGAAACAATTGTCGGAGCATTCTTTCGGCTTTTTCATACGTGAGTCAACCGGTTTGCTGTAATTATGTTGAGTAACTGTTTATTTATATCAAAGCAACTAAAAATTTAAAAATAGTAAATAGTAATGGCGTAATTCTATACTGCAAGCAAATTTATATCTACAGAAATAAGAACAAATTAAAAAATATCGTAGGAATCATTATTATGGGCGATGCGGCTAGCAACCCATCACTATTTTGATTTCCCTTTCTACATATACGCCCACAATCATGCTAAACGTGGCCTTAAGGTTTTGTTACCTTAGGCTCTGCCTACCCCGTAAGACATAACAAAATTAATTTCACAAAACAGCTCACCAGAATGTGCTCAAGTATTATTTAGGTACACAGAGTTAATTCAACAAAAAAATGTCTAAAATTCGGAGTTAAATGCCTATCGACTAAACGTCACTGACGTCAGGGCTTGAATCACAGTCCTCACACAGCTGAACCAATTAGGACTATATTTAGTTATTTTTCCTAATATCCTTAACCTTGCACCTTAACGTTTTGCGGGTGGTAGGGCCTTGTGCAAAGTCCGTCCGGATCGCTACCACCGTCCTACTCGCTAATCCTGCCGCTAAGCAGCAGTGCTTGCACTGCTGTGTTCCGGTGTGGAGAGTAAGACAGCCGGGGAAATTACGAGCACAAGAGTCATTTCATCTTAGCCCTCTAGGTTGGCAACGCATCTGCGATCCCTCCGGGGTTGCGGGTGTCTATGGGCAGTGGTGATCACTTACCATCAGGTGACCCACTTGCTCGTTTTCCTTCCTATTCATATAAAAAAAAACCTTTTCGCCGCCACGTCAATTACAAGAGACATCACCCATACGCCAGACTTCGGCGCTGTCAACAGCAAATGACCTTGAGCAGCGCCACTCTTCACACATACGGTTCGCGTGCCTGTGAGTGAAAGAGAAGAAACTATTCCGGCAGCTTGGCGCGCGTCTAAAATCTTGCAAATAAGACACAAATAAGAAGAAATAAAAAAAAGTATGGATTATTTGTGAAATATGACTCGTTAGCCGTGTAGGTATGAATATGTTGACTTCATGTTTTTAATTGCAGACCCATACGTCGAAAAAATAAAGACATAGAACCGTTTAATGATGATTTTAAGACCAATCTTTGCAATTATTTTCTATCGAGCCGATTTTGTTCAATTATGTATCGAGTCCGTCTAGCGTGTTTGAAATATGATGAAAATTAACATTATATTTTTTTGTATTTTTTTTGTGTGTAGTTTTTCCTAAAAAAGTGCTTAAATAACATCAATTATATTCAACAAACCTTAAATCAATTATACGAAGGTAGTTTTTGCGCTGAAGTAAGGGACGTGTAATATAGGTCATTGGCGTTGAACCTATGGTGCTGATATACACTCAGGGATATATTTATCACATTTACACATTTACATATTTATCTTCAGGGACAACACAAAAAGTTAGCAAAACGCATAATTAATGCTTGACCACAAAAAAAAATAGTTACCTACACTTTTTTTTGTGTTCCGCTAAATATGTCCCTGAGTGTATGTGTCGTTAGCGTCGAACAGGTTAAAACCTACTCGAATATATCCACAAATAACTTCAAAATGTGATTGTTGTTTGTTTATATTAATAACTAGCTGTTGCCAGCGACTTCGTCTGCAAAGAATTCGATTATCGCTATCCCGCGGGAACTACGCAATTTTCCGGGATAAAAAGTAGCCTATGTGCTATTCCACACTTTTCTCTATCTATGTGCCGAATTTCATCCAGATCCGTTGGGCCGTTCTGACGTGATTGAGTAACAAACAAACATCCATCCATCCATCCATCCATACTTTCGCATTTATAATATTAGTTAGATAATTAAAAAACCAGTTTACAGTTTTAACTAATATAAAACTAAACTAAGACTAGGTAATAAAAATTATAAATAAAAAAAACTTTCCAGGACATCCGAGTGGGGCATGGTTTGAGAGTGAGAGAGACGGTGTGATACGAACTTCGAAAATCGAATTTGGGGGGTCCCAGGGAATCTCGCCACAACGACAGAAGAGAGAAAATTGAGTTTGAATAAAGTGACGTGTCTGTTTTCATTAATCTGTGCCCCTTCAAAGACTTGAAGTGAGATCTATCGTACTACGGGTATATTCATTATTTGGTGCAGAATAATTGAACAGGTATACCAAATTCAGGTTTCGATTGTCTTTCGTGATTTAAATTTCGAATTAGGCGCTGTTCTGAGAATTCGGCGTTCAATTGTTTTAGTGTTCGTATTTCACGTCAATTTGAAATCCACCGTTCTATAAAATTGTATTAACCTTATCGCCGCCACGTCAGATACAAGAGACGATACCGTAGGTTTGCTAGGCGTTCAAAACCAGTTAAGATTACGCTGTTTAAAGCATACTTAGCATAAGTTTTATGAACTATATCTCCTTTTCTACAATCTTTGTTTCCCTGTTATTAGAGTTAAGGTTGTAAATAATTCATTTAAATCTAGACACCTAACCAAGGGTCTGCGAAACTGCTGCCGTAAAAAAAGGCAACTGTATTTATTATGTAGAAAATCAAAACAGCATAAATTAAGGTACAAAAACTACACGCGTTTACTTAAACGTTGTATTTTGTCGCATCAAAAGGCAGAAAACTTGAAATATATGAACAAAGTTGATAATAAATGTAAGGCAGCTTGGAATATAATTAAGCAATATAGTTCAACTGACTGCAACAGCAGATCTGTAGATAACCTATTAGTAGATAATAAATATATTGTTGAGCCGCAAGAAATAGCAGAACATTTTAATAACTATTTCATTGACATTGTAACTAAAAATATAACATCAAATACTACGAATGACATTAATATTGATAATAATGTATTAACAATTTTTCCAAATCCTTTGAGTGTAAATGAACTGGTAAAGATTATTTCATCACTTAAAAACTCAACTGCCGTGGGTTATGATGACTTGAGAACGGACATTATTAAAAAAAGTATGTTTATTATTGCAGCACCACTTACACATGTCATTAATCTGTCACTAGCGCAGGGATTCTTTCCTGACGAGTTAAAAAAGTCAGTGGTTAACCCCCTCTTTAAAAAAGGGGACAAAAGTGATATGGGCAATCATAGGCCAGTTACCTTAGTATCAATCTTTGCTAAAATATACGAAAAAGTCATGTATAATAGAATGTTAACATTTTTTGAAAAAACTAATGCAATTAATGAAGAACAGCATGGCTTCCGTAAATCTAAAAGCACTTCTTTGGCAACATTCAAATTAGTAAAAAGTGTTATAGATTCAATAGATAATAAAATACCAGTTACAGTCCTTTTCATGGATATGAGCAAAGCATTTGACTTTGTATGCCATAGGAGGTTGACTGCTAAGCTACTTAGATACGGCATAAGAGGTCCCACTTTGGAATGGATCAAAAGCTACCTGAGTAATAGGAACCAATGCGTGGAGATTCAAAAATATTGCGAAATGTCCAAAACTGTAAAGTCATATCGATCTTCTTATATAAACAACGGGTATGGAGTACCCCAAGGTAGTATTTTAGGACCATTATTATTTTTAATGTATATAAACGACTTGCCAAATTATTTAACCCACGAATGTATATTATTTGCAGATGACACATCAATTATAATTAAATGTAAAGATCCATTGACATATAATGATGACATAAACTTAGCACTGACTAAAACAATTAATTGGTTAGAAATAAACAACTTAAAGGTCAACATTAATAAAACAAATTTTATTCAATTTCATACAGACCGAAGTAGATCACAAAATTTAAATGTGCATTTTAACAACAATCCCATTGAAGAGGTAAAATATACCAGGTTTTTGGGAATTGTAATTGACTGTCACTGCAAATGGAAAGAACATATAGACAAGGTCTGCTCTAAGGTGAACAGTTTTGTATTTGCGCTGAGACGAATCAGTCAGACCGTCTCTATACAAGCTGCATTAATGGCATATCACGGTTACGTGGGTTCAATTTTAAGGTATTGTATAATAATATGGGGTAATGGCACAACAATTGACCAGATATTTATTGCACAAAAACGCTGCATTAGAGCAATTTGTGGAATTAAACGAAGAGTATCTTGTCGCCCTTACTTCATGCAATACAAAATATTAACTGTTGCTTGCCTATACATATCGGAGGTCTGTATATTTGTACATAAATATAAAAATCTTTTTACGGAAACACAAGAGATGTACTCTCGCAATGTTAGACCGCAATATAAATATAAATTGTATAAGCCACCAGCAAAACTCGCACTGTCGTCCAAGAACACCTACATGATGTGTATTACTGTTTACAATAAGCTACCGGATGTGTTCAAAAGCAAGAATTTAAAAATATTTAGAAAAATGTTGCTGACATGGCTATATGACAAATGTTTTTACAGTATAAGCGAGTTCCTAAATGAGTAAACCATATAATACAAAGTTGCTTGGTATTAGTATCGGTATTCTGAGATTATCAAACCCGTAATGCATTAAATACCTACCTAAATCAGATATTTGTACGCCTGTCCAAAGGCACAATGTGGAGATCCAATGTTAACCTATCATAACTTAAGAACAATTTTGTACACCCGCTTTGACAAATAAAAAATTTCATTTCATTTCATTTTACTGCTCATCTTTTTACACCAGCAGCCTATGGGTTCGATATACCCAAAAGTCATTGAGTGCTATTAGGGTTCAATACAATAACGCCTTTAGGATGCTGCTTGGCCTGCCTAGATTTTGCAGCGCATCCACTATGTTTGCGGAGTCACACACCGACGGATTCGCAGCAATTATGCGCAAAAAGGCAGCCTCCCTGCTGAGCAGAACGAGGAACAGCCCGAACAGCATCCTAGAGATGATTGCAAATCATGTATGTTGTCCTGTATTGAACGAAATTATTTTAAAGGTAAAATCGAATTTAGTTTTTGTATTCTAACCTTAGTTTATAAGCTTATAATTTACTAATGAAAATGAGATCAATGTTATCTTGGTAAATAAATTGAATTGAATTGAATTGAAAAATTAACCTCAAGCGACAGGCATTTGAGCAATGTGTCCTTCCAGTCATGGTCTACGGAGCCGAGTCATGGTCACTGACAAAGCAGGTGGTGCAGAAACTTCAAGTCGCACAGAGGGCTATGGAACGGGCTATGTTAGGTTCTCTCCGCGATCGGATCAGGATCACAGAGATCCGGAGGAGAACGAAATTGATCGACATAGCCTATGTGATCGCCAGCAGAAAGTGGAAGTAGGCAGGCCATATATGCCACAGACGGGACAACAGATGGGGTAGGGTGCTGGAGTGGAGGCCCAGAGTGGGACACCGAAATGTGGGCGGGCAACCGATGCGTTGGACCGATGACCTTGTCAGAGTAGCGGGAGGGATTGGATGCGGAAGGCTCATGATAGTAACGCGTGGCGTGCATTAGAAGAGACCTACACTCAGCATTGGGTGGATTGTGGTTGAGGAAGAAAAAGAAGAAGAAGAAGAGACAGAGAGAAACATTTATTTACACACATTCGATACACGTAGATTTAAGAATACGAAGAAATACAATATACTTAAGAATAGTACCGATATGGTGTAAAATGGGCCCCACTCAGCATAATGTTGCGGCAACCGCAACGCTGTTTTTCAGTAGGACCCAGATAAAGTTAAAAACTAAACACAAAAACAAAAAACACTTACACTGTGGCGACACGAACGCCAGTGGAAAGCACTTCACAAACAAGCTGCCAAATTTATACGGAAGTATGTATGACAACACTCGATCAGTTCAATCGCATTAAACCAATCAAACCGAAACAAGTCACGCCAAACGTTGATTTGGCTATTGCAGTGAATTAATTTTCAATTTCAATAGTTTTGATATTGTAATGTATGACGTAACCCTCGATAAACCATAAAAAGAAGGCACTCAATTGAACAAAGGTTGCTTTTGCATTGAAGTAATGGACGTATATTTATGTATTGTGTCGTTGGTGTAGAAAAGGTTAAAGAGGACACCGAGGCTTCGTTTGAGCCAAATATTGACGACGCGGTTGGCCTAGTTGGTAGTGACCCTGCCTGCGAAGCAAGCGTCCTGGGTTCGAATCCTGGTAAGGGCATATATTTGTGTGATGAGCACGAATATTTTGTTCCTGAGTTATGGATGTTTCTATCTATATACGTATGTATTTCTCTATATAAGTATGTATATCGTTGCCTAGTACCCATAACACAGGCCTTATTAGCGCTTACTTTGGAACTTGGTCAATTTGTGTGAATTTTTCCCTAATATTTATTTATTATTTATCACTATCACTACATAGTTATAAAACAAAGTCGCTTTTACTGTCCCTATATCCCTATATCCTTGTCCCTATGTCCTTATGTCCCTATGTATGCTTAAATCTTTAAAACTACGCGACGGATTTTGATGCGGTTTTTTTTAATAGATAGAGTGAATCAAGAGGAAGGTTTATATGTATAATACACGCATAATATACCGTGCGAAACCGGGGCGGGTCGCTAGTTTATTTATATACAGCAAGCGAACCTAAACTGAATCTGAATTGAACTGCACTAAGACGTAATAGTAAGGCCCCAGGTATAAGCCACCTACGGTATACAATCTAACAAAATATTGTATGATAATTATGTGAAATGTACTCTAGATTCAATTAGCGATAACACAGGTAGTATCAAATTTAACAACCATTACGAATTCCATCTTAATTACAGCAACCCTTGTCTAACAACTAAAACTACTAGCTATCATTTCCTCATATTTCGGTACATGCCTATAATTTTTTTCTGTTTCCACGCTGATATGGGTGTAAAAAACATAGAATATACCAGCTTCTCTCCCCGCGCAGATGGTAATACCATCGATTGAATGGTTTTCGGTGAAGGTAAACATCGTGAGGAAACCAGGGGCCGTACCATGACGTCTTAACGCGTTTCAGTTTAGGTCCGCTCGCTGTCAGATTCATACTAAAAGTGACAGCTAAAACTTGAACTGCGTCGGAATTAGGACGTCATGGTAAGGCCCCTGGACACATCTGCGAAGCAATTCAATGGTGTGTGTGAAGTTCCCAATCCGCACTGGGCCCGCGTGGGAACTATAGCCCACGCCCTCTCATTCTGAGAGGAGGCCTGTGCCCAGCCAGTGGGACGTATATAGGCTGGAGATGATGCTGAGATGAATGGTCGAAAATCTTTGGAATCATGTGTTATAGGTGATGTGGCTAGCAACCTATTACTATTTTGATTCCCCTCTCCACCTTAATCATGCTAAACGTAGCTTTTAGGTCTTGTTACCATAGGCTCTATCTACCCCGTAAGGGATGAAGACGTGATTTATAAAGAACTAGCTGTTGCCCACGACTTCGTCTGCAAAGAATTCGTTTATCGTTATCCCGCGGAAACTACGCAATTATCCAGGTTAAAAGTAGCCTATGTGTTATTCCAGACCATAATCTATACAGGGTATAACCATAGCTATAGGAGCTAAAAAAATACTCCATTTTTTTCAAAATATTTTTTTAGCTTCTATAGCTATGGTTATATACCCAGTGGATTATTGTTAGGGGGTATCTGACACACCCTGTATCTGTTCCTAATTTCATCCAAATCCGTTCAGCCGTTATGGCACGAAAGAGTAACAAACATCCATCTATACAAACTTTCGCATATTAACAATTAGTAGGATTATAAAAACTTCGAAGTTGCGATGAGGTCCGAATTTCATCTATTTAAGGTTTCACTTTCACTTTTGTCACTTTCGGCTGTAATTTTATTCATTTTCATTTTTTTATCTTATTTTGTGTTTGTAACCTAAAAGTGTACCCGTGTTTTCATTGATTGATATTGATATTTCTCTTCTCTTCTATTGGTTCTTTTGTCTGTGATGTGGTTGTTTATGCTTATTCTGTTTTTTTTTTCTATTTTAAAAGGCAAAGGGGCTTGTACCTAGGCAACCACATCAAATTATAATATGTATTATGTTTGTTTTTGATTTTATTATCGTATTGTTTTTATACTATTATTTCTTTTAATCTATTTGTTACCCGATGGCCCCAACGGAAGACCAGCGTTGGCCATTTTATGTCAATTTTATGTAGCTTTTAATATGTTTTTGTTTTTTAATTACTGTGATTGTCATAAATAAACTTTTTCTTTCTTTCTTACTTTCTTTCATAACCTAACAAATCCCATCAACGCCTCAACATCAAAAAGTCTAGATGGCAATTAAAAGAAATGAAACAAGAACAAAATTACAACGGAATATCGCGATTATTATCGGAACCATTAAAATTTCACCGCACCCCCGGAGGTATCGAATTGTCGATGGCCTCAAATTGTGGATGCCCTCAAAAGCTCGGGGGCTAATAAAGTCGATCGGGGACTGAAGTTAATTGGACCCCGTCTACAGTAATTGGGGCTTGTATATAGGAGGATGGCTTTCTTCTCGGTGATTTAGGTGAGGGAGAAAAATAGATAAATAAATCTAATCTAACTAATATTATAAACTAGCTGCAGCCCGCGACTTCGTCCGCGTAAAATTAGCAATTGACATGTTTATCGCTATCCCGCGGGAACTATGCAATTTTCCGGGATAAAAATAAGCCTATGTTTTAATCTAGGGTACCAGCTATCTCCGTTCCAAATTTTATCCAAATCCGTCCGCTCACTCACATCGTCACATTGTCACAAACTTTCGCATTTTATTAGTAGGATTTCCGTTATTTTTAAACTGAAGATTATGCACTTGAGGGAACAACAGAATACAACGGCTTTGTTCAATAGGTGGGCTGTTAATGAGATCGGGACACTTACAATCTTAACATTAAATTTAGCTGTAAGTTTTTGTTTGTTTTGTTTTTGTTTTTTGGTTGCCGGGAAAACCAGGGTCTGACATAGAGGTAGCCCTTGTTTGACACAAATGCTGAGCGGCAACCTTTTTGTTGTTTTTGCGATGTTTATTTTTCTTTTTTGGCACCAAATAAACCTTTTTCGTTCTTTCTTTTACAAAAATTCCAATTTTCTTTCACTTTTCATCAAAAAGCTAAACAATCCTTTTCTTCGTTGTTTGTGACCGTAAAAGATACGCAAGTCCTATTGTTTGAAATTGCGCAACCAAACGGTCAGACTTTTAAGGATGTGCGGTTTACCCTCATTTAAAGGACTCTTTGATGTCATTCACAGCGTCCGATAGAAATATGGAAATATCTTTTGGTCATAGTTAGATAAGGAACACCGTAAACGTGACTTTAAGTAATGGAAGAAAATTGGGTACCTAATTTATGTGACCATTAACTCAAAGATGGCCAGGGTCCCAGGGTCATTTTTATCCCGGAAAATTGCATAGTTCCTGCGGGATAGCAATAAACATGTTAAAGGTCGTGGCTGCCTAGAGTCTCAACGTAAATAATTATTGCAGAATATAATATCAACATAAGTTCGTAAGTCTAATTCTACACGGACAAAATCGCGGGCAAAAACTAGTATGAGATAAAATGGCTCATTGAAATGATGACTTTATTATTTACAACAAAGAGTTGATTACAATCTTTCTTTCTTTTTGTTCGACAACGTTGTCCGACACATGTCCGAAGACTAGGAAATTTAATTCCTTGCTGTCCAACATGTTGGGCTATAAGGAATTTTATATTTACCTGAGTTCAACTATTGGACCCAGAGGATTTTTAAAACTCCACTTGGTTCGACCCTCGAACCACGAGCACCATTAAATTCCACTTGGTTCGACTCTCGATCTACGGGGATTGTTAAATTAAAGTTTGAACACGGAAATTGTAATAAAAACATTTTTTTTCATAGTCTAAACCTTATGTCGAAATACGAGAATTTCATTGTTCTGCTTGTTCGAGTGGGTGTAGTTTTTACGCGACCGGATAAAACATGTCGGACTACTTTGTTGAACCAAGCGGCCGGAGGGTTATTAAACTACTATTATTTTATTTACATGAAGGTATAATATCTCGAGCCCCTTTGGGGCCGTCCATTAATCACGTGAGGCTTGAAAAGGGAGGGAGGAGTTTGACAAAAATCACGAAATGTCACAAGGGGGGAGGGGGGTGTAGTAAGATATCACGTGTATTTATTTTTTCATTATTTTTTCAAACGCGCGATTTTTAAATCGAAAAGCGGCGTGTAGTATGTGACCTTGATTGACCTTGTGATTGGCTGACAGTTAATGTATTATAGTAAAATGACACAAAAACAAAAATATATCATGAAATATACTATACCAAATTAATATATAAATTCAACACGCGCGCTTGCGCACGCAAGACAATTCTAGTTCTAAAAATTTAAGATTTTTTGTAGATACGAAAAATACACGTGATGTTGGGTGGGGGGTGGGGGGTAGTCTTAAACCTCACCATGTATCACCAAGGGTTAAAAAATGAAAAAAATGAAAAAAATGCTTAAAAAAAGATCACGTGATTAATGGACGGCCCCTTTCTGACCTTACTAACACATAGGGTCAGAAAGAGACTTCCGCTTGTAAATTGTAATTTGTAGCTTTATAAAATAGGGTTCTGGTGTTCAGGTTTATGCATTTTGTCACCTTATTTTCATAAAAACTTTACTTTGAGTAGCTCCTCAGAAAACATCGTCCAAGAAAAACTTGCACAATTTTTAATACAAAATGCGGGGAATGTTTTCAAAACTTCCTTTTGTATTTGTCACTTTTTCCGACAAACTGTGGCTTCCACCGACTGAAACTGAATACTTCAGTGGCAAGTTTCACGGGAAATTTCTTAATACAAATGTGTTTTAAATTTTAGAGGAAGTCAATTTGAATTCGGTGCATTTTTGAATCGAAATACGTACTATAATCAAACTATAATTAATACTAGAGATCCGAAAACATTGAGCCAACCCATCGATGCACAAATAAAGCATGTTTTAGCCATAAAACTTGGCATCAATCTTCAATGCATCTTCGTTTTCAAATGTTATAGAACTTCATATACCTCAATACGCTAAGCAAATAAAACTGGATATCTGTCGTAAATCGAAATAGCTTTGAGTCGCAAATTAGATGCAAACAGATCTGAGCTCCGTCGAAAACTGCTGCATAAAATTGCATTTTGTATCAACAAAATAAACAAACTGATACACAACCCGTCACAAGAATAGAGTCGGATCGAAGCGACAACCAGCACGACAATGTGAGTGTCTCGCAAAAAATAGACATACATACACAAATCACGTATTTATCCCTTAAGGGGTAGACAGAGCCTAAGGTGCAGCAAGTTTGCAAAAAATGGTTTCAGATAGTATTTCTAAAACCAGCCAAGAGCGTGTCGGGCCTCGCGTGTGACGGATGTCACATGGTTATCATGGCATGTCACTGTGCGTGACATTAGTTTAAACATATACATGCAGCCTTATTCATAAAAAATCCTCAATTGAGGTTTGATCAGTCGATTAGTTAACAGACTGATTAAGCTTATTTGACAGTTGTTAAAAAGTATGATTCATAAACGCTTGCTAGCAGTCTGTTAGCTAATGAGCTGCTGATGGATGGATTAGACGCGTTATGTTGTCACCTTGACAAATCATAGACCAAAAATGGCCTTTTAGTGAATTAAAAAAAAAAATTACAGCAGTGGCAGCGAATTAGCGGGAAACCAGCGAATTGACACGACAGACTTGGCAGTGTGGATCTAGTGTCCTTTACCTTTCCCGGAGGGAATAAAAACTTAAAACAAAAAAAACTGTCTTGCGTATGGTTTTGCTCTTGCCAAAATCAGCTGTTCACAATCCTCGCATCGGTCCTATAGCGAGCTTATAGCGAGCCTCTAACTTTTTATGAATAAGGCTGATAAATTAATGTCGTTAGGTAGGTACGTGTTTCTCTTTGGTAGATTGATCATGTCAAGCTGATTAGGTTATCGATAGGGAGATTGCTAAAGTGCGTAGGTATAGTTTAGTATACAAGCATGGAATTATTATATTAAAACCAGATTTGAAATGGACTGCAATTTTTTTTTCTGTCTCCACCCCAACAATAATTACCAGCAACAACCTTGCTGGTAAATCGCGCAGTGCAGGGTTCCGTAGTTGCCTGTCACAATATGTGGATATTATGAACATCATTATTATTATTCATTTTTATTCGATACTGCTATGAACATAGTTTACATCAATTAATTCACAGTTCATGAGATACAGCCTAATAACAGACAGACAGACAGACAGTGGAGTCTTACTAACCAGGAACTAGTAAAAACTAAAATCTTAACAGCAGTGCGTTAAGTATTACTAGACGGAGTAAAAGCAAACACGAAACGTCGTAGAATAAGAAAATAGATCAATATTTAAAACAAACAAACCTTGGAGCAAAGATAATTAGGTTACGTTCGCCTTTGAAAACTCGTCACTACGAAATATACAAATAAAGGAATATTCAGGGCCCTGTAAAATATTAAATCAGTTTTCTGGGCACCGAAATTCAGAAGATCCTTTTCCTCATGTTTTTATTAGATGTCAAAGTAAAAGTTTAAGTCCAATATATTTAAATTTAGGTACATAGATTGGCCTCAAAAGTCGCAGAAATTAAATAAAGCCAGTTTCGGCTATTTCATAAATCATAAACACATTTTGTTGTACAGAGGATTCGTATTGCAGTCAATTTCCAAGTTTAATATCGAACGTCAGTGACATTTGATTGGTATCTAGTATTGCAATAGTAGATTGATAAACAAGGGTTGAAATATACCCATTTCACCTGAGATATTTCGAGGGTGAAATGGGTAATTTCATCCGAGTTGAACACTCTACTTTACATTTCGAATATGAGGAAATCCAAAGAAAGTATTATGATAAATTTCACTAACGTCGCACGGTCGCACTTAATATTTGTTACGTTTATCATTCTCTTCCCGCTCTTTTTTCTATTACGCGATTTTCGCGCATTGCGCATTTCTTCTGCTAAAAAGGAACTATTAGTATAGATGATTTTATAAAACATAGATTAGAAATCTGTTTGCAATGGATTTACAAAACCTACTCCTAATAATCAGGCCAGAAAATTGTTCTGATACGTGCTTGCTACTTAAGAAAAAAAGAAAGAAAAAGGTTTATTTGGTGCAAAAAAAACCGTACAAAAAAACATCGTAAAAACACCAAGAACGTTGCTGCTCAGCATATGTCAAACATATATGGCGACCTATGTCTGACGTTGGTTTTCAGGGCAACCAAAAATACAAATACAAAGCAAACAAAAACTTACAGCTAAATTAATGCTACCGTTGTTCTACTAATCTATGTGACATGGCTGTATGGACTATAACTCCTATGTCTATCCCTGAGGATAAAAAAGATAGTTTGGCACTATGACTGTTTAAAAATTAACTATTATAATGACTTACGTAGAGTGAGGATGTTTTTTCCCCGTCTACTAGGGTTGATGAGGATTAGGTAGGTAGTACTCTTGGCGACCTTTTTTCAAAACGTCCCCAATTTGGTCACGAATATAATATATATTATTATACGTGGTACAGAGATATAGGTACGTGTTCTATTAATAACCTCTACTGAGAAATATTCAATGTTACGCGACATAGTTTATATTTACTCTCCAGTAATAGTTCTCGTCTCGTCTAGCTTACTGTATTTACCACAATTATGGAACAAACTATTTGAACTATTTTCGGTAAAATGTCTGGTTTACGCAAATATAGTTTGGTAGTTATTTTAGTAATAATTTGTGTTACTAATTGACGATCTTAATGTAGAGATAGGTACGTATTGTATCTATATCTATCTATACATATAATAAAATCGTTGAGACCAAAAAATCTGTACATTGAATATTAAAAAAAAAAACTGACCAGGGCGACTTAAAATAAGTAACTGAACATATTAAAACCATTTTTAAAATTTTTGTTTGTTTGTTTGTTTGTTTGACTGAGCATCACGTAAAAACTACTGAACGGATATTGTTGAAATATTCACAAATCTATTTAAATACATTCAGAATAGGATCTAGGCTATAGAAATATTGGAAAATATTAGAAAAAGGGGGTGAAAAGGGGGGTTAAAGTTTGTATGAAAAAAAAAAAAGTTTGTTTTAGAATCATGAAACTCAGAATATATACTCAGTAATAAAAATAAAGAAATACCTGCTTTAGCATTTTTTTTTAATCTCACCCAGAGACGCAAAAAAGAGGGTTTTGTGTTAAAAAATTATGAAATTCATACACCTATAAAATAAAAACCAATGAAGTTTAACCTTTTAAAGTTGCTACATATACTTCCAATCTAATACAGGTAAATATAATTTCTCAGTTTTCTTGAAATTTGATTTTTGAGTTGATTACGCAAAAAATAGCAGAACTCAAGAAAATCAGCTTTCCTCGGTAAAGTAGTTGGTAATAATTACAAATACAATAATACTACGAAGAAAATAGATAGATACGAATGTACATAAGACATAAAGCCGGAAAAGTGTGTAAATTGTGAAAAAACATTAATAAAATAATTACATTCTGCACAGGTATTTTTTCAACGAAGACATTTTTGTCCAACCTAAATAAACTTAAATTGGCGTCCTAAATTGTGTTCTTTACCTAACACCTAAAGTTCAATATGAAATACCGTTACTTTGTTTTTATTTATTGCGCTATTATTCACAGCGCGTTCGGTTTTCGAACGCACTCTTATTTGAAAAGCTGATATTATTATGAGGGCGGCGTGAAACGCTTGGCTGTATGCTCTCAGTACCTTTGCCTAAAAAAAGCAAAATCCAACGGCGCGTTTACGCCTGCGCTACGAACATGTCAGAAATTTATTGTGAAAAAGTTGGTAAATGAAATAGTAAAAGTTTCTGTCCTCAGACTTTATATAAGATTTTTATTGTTTTGGTTAAATACCACACTGCCCAAGAATATACATATAACGCTGCGCTGCTGGGCCTTAGCGCAACATGTATCTTAAACACTTCAAGGTAGGCTTGCTTACAAAATTTTCACAAATACTTAAAATCTGAATGTACATAATAGTACCTATTCGAGAAAACTATTTGAATGTGCCTGTTTCAGGATTAGTACATATTATTGCAAGGGTATAATAATAATAATTTTGATATCGAGAATAGCTATAAAGTATCACAAAAAACACACGCGGACGAAGTCGCGGGCAACAGCTAGTTAATAATATACCTAGTTTGGATTTATTTTAGTAATCAAGTTGTCGGAATGAATTCGTATTATTATCATACCTTTTACTCAATGACATCGTGTTTTATACAAACTAAGCGTAGGTAATACTTACACGCGTCTTCGCCCTTTTACATCATCAAGCCTCTATCCCACGGAGACACCTTTTTTGCCTAAATAAATATTCTATTCTATTCTATTGTATTCTATGTCCAGCTGTAAATTACCTAAATAAGACAATTTTATGTAATAATAAGTAGTGTCGCTTTTTATAGACCGACCCACTTAAATGAGTCCTACGAATCTACGTGTATCGAATGTGTGTAAATAAATGTTTCTCACTCTCTCTCTCTCTCTCTCTCTCTCTCCTCGCCCGCGCGTCGGGCTCGGGGTGGGACGACAGAGGGGACCGAGAGAGGTGCGGGCGAGGACTCACTTAAGCGGTCGGTCTATAACTGGTGAATGAAATTTAAAAAACGGTTCATTACTTTCAGAGTACATGTACGTTCTTTTCACACCTGGGGTTCCAACCTCTCCACGTGTCTAAACCATTGAAGTCAAAAAGCATTGGGCTCTCCTATACATTATACTCAGACGCCTTCAATTTCCACATTCTTTCTCATCCTCTAGCTCCCGTCTTCTGTGCATATTTTCTTTAAGATAAATGTCTAAACTAAAATCCGTAGCGACCAAAGCGACAATTAACTAAAGCTATTTTGTCCTTGCGCGGGCTTACTATCGAATCCAAACTATATTCGACATCCTAGCTGCATCAGGGTTGCCCACTATAAAACAGTCTGTATTACCCCGCCAATGTAAATGAATATATTTTTTTAATGTGGGTAAAATGCGCCTTATGCATTACCATGTTCGACGATTATGACGAACTCTCCAGGGGGGTTACCCTAATCGCTTAATGCGTGCCAAGTTCTACAGCGAAAGGGACACTGTTATGCAAACCACATAGCTCTGTCTAATTGGCATTACTTACCGACCTAGGGTTTCATGACAAAAAAAAAGCCCGAGGGTTTTATATGGGGCATTACGGTCAAGTTAACCTGTATGTTTTGATACCGTTTACGTGCAAGTGGGGTGAAAAGTGTTTTAATGTATCTTAGAGACTATCAATCTATGGAATCCATCTTTATAGCTGTTAAAATTCTACCCAATCTATCCTCAAAAAGTTACCGACAAAGTTGGATGCATATTTCAGTCCGATTTTAATTCGGATTTCTCAGAATTGCGCAGAACTCCTATGCTCTTAAGAATAAGTCGACAACCCTAGAAGCAATATGCGCTCGTTGTAAGCCAAGCCCCGTGCCTTTGGCTTGGCCAGTCCGGGCAAAGTTTGAGAAACTAGTTGCCAAGTTATTCATAGCTTAGAGTGACACCATTGCGATGCATTACGCTGTCTTCACCGATAACCGGGAGTTGGCAACTTTGCCACGTTACCGGTAACTTTGCCGTAGGGCAATGTTGTTTCTCTTTACGATTAAGTTCAAGGGCTGTTTCTGACTGTGATATCACTATATAGTATAAAACAAAGTTAAAGAAAGAAAGAAAAAGTTTATTATTTTATGATATGACAAAAACAATTAACTAGTTAAGAAACAAAAAACAATTGAAAAAACCCATAGACAAAAAAAACAATTTTTATTTTATTTTTAAATATAAGTACTTACTTCGATGTTTTCTGTCAAAATGTAAAATCATCGGTAAAAGTATACGTTAAACTTGACGTAACTCAATATAAATGTTAAAATGGAATAATAATGTAAAAAATTCAAAGGTTGCCAGCATTCCAGTCAAATAACCGGAAAATTGCTGATGAGCTGTTTTACATATTTTTTGTCGCCAGCTAGTTCATTCCTATTCTACTGCATAGCAATCTGGAATGGAATGGAATGCAAATCCATTTAAAATAAATTGTTGGAAATAATGTAAAAGGATTTTTGTTACTGTCAACACCAGATAATATCTGTAAATTTAAGCTAGTGTGTTGCCCGCGACTTCGTCTGCAAAGAATTATATCACTATCTAATTTTACGGGATAAAAAGTAGGTTATGTCGTAGGGCTTGGAACCGGTCTCGAAAATACCAGTAAAACACCGGTATTTAATAGGTTCTCTTTGTTTCGGTTCCAGAAAACCGGTATAAAAAAATACCTGCAGTAGAAGCCAAAATTACCGGTCCCCAAAATACCGGAACCTTGTAAGATACCGGTTCTCATAATACCGATTCCTAAGCTTGGTACCGGTATCTGTCAAATACCGGTTCCTGATTCAAGGGCAGGGTATTTCAAGCCCTAGTTTCAGGTAGTCACTGTATCCAAATTTTAAATTGGCAATAAATCTCCATATCTATTACGAGTACACCCACGCAACGGTACCGGTATCGCTTATACTTAAGACTTGCCAACGGCGACAGATGTGATATGTGTACCATAGACATGTCGCCACATTGTCTCGACTTATGACGCGTTTACACTGTCCAGTTAAGAGAAAATGTACAAAGTTGTACATTGCATAAAGTTAAAAGCTTTTCGGTAACTTTGTGTCGACGTATCTTGAGGAATTTTGTTTAAATGAATCAAAAGAAACCACCTGAGACCAACTATGATGATATATTGAAATAATTGATTGTCCATCAGCCATTGTGATATTTATCGTCTGCATTACCAGCCCAGGTTTTACTATGGATTTTTTTTTCTTGCTCGTCACGTTCCATACATACCTAGGTATATTAAAAAAAGTGACGAACTGGAATGGAAATTTTGGAAGACATTTTTTCTTGTATAAGGTTCGATAGGGTAAACTGATTCTAAGTAAGAAAAACCCAAACTTAAATTCTGGAAGAAATGATCATGTGGACTTTTTTTTGGAAATCGCCCATAAGCGAAACGATAACACATAGTCGCTATCCTAACACGCATTCTCAAATCTAAAGCATTCGCTTACAATCTTGACGTATCCCCGTATCTCCGATCGCAGTGGAAACGCGCCAAAAAGCATCTTCGGATAAACCAAAACGTATCACACGGATGTAGTATATACCGAGGTATACCCCGGTATACCCAGTCGTATATAGTCGTCTACATATCCCAGTTTACGGCCGCGTCGAGCCTCGATGGGTATACTGCATATTGGCAACACATTTTGCTTAGAAAATATCCAAACGTGACAAGAGATAGCTTGAGGTTTTATGTTATTTATTTTTCTCGAACCCATAGGTGGCGGTGAGATTACCGCTTTTTTAAAGATTTCATTAGTTTATTTTTTATATTTATTTTGTACTCCGTCTGCGCTAAATTCGCTTCTCGCTATCCCGCGGGAATTAAGCTATTTTCCGGGATAAAAACTATCCTATGTCTTACCCTGGAACTGAAACAATCTGTATAAGTACCAAATTTTAAATAAATCGGTTAAGCGGTTTTAGCGTTAAAAGGTAACAAACAGCAGACACGAGTTAATACCGCATTTATAAGAATTATTAGTAGGTATGTTTTATTACTTTTATATAAAATACTAGCTTCTGACTGCAACTTCGTCTGCGTAGAATTATACATAATTAAAGCTTCCTCTTAAATCACTCTATCTTTTAAAAATAACCGTATCAAAATCCATTGCGTACTTTTAACGATTTAAGCATACGTAGGGTCAGACAGACAGACAGCGGAAAGTGAGTTTGTTTTATACTATGTAGTGATATTGTAAAAATATAACATGGACAATTTAATTTAAAGTAATAATTACTGTAAAATACCACAATCACTTTAAGTTTCTAAAGAAATACAGGCAACTATAGCTCAAGAGTTATTTACAGTGTCAAGTGGACTTCGATCGAGTTGCGACTTGTCCTGCTCTCGCTAAAGTACGGCTTGTCTACCTCTCTAGGGAGGGCACGGTTGAACCGACCCGGACTGCCGTTCGATTCCCCGGTGAACTGCAACGAACTCTGTATTAGGAATTTATTTGCGGAAAACTATTGTGAGTAACACATAATATAACATTAACTTCTGCCTGCGTTCGTCCGCGTAGAATTAGACTTAAGACTGATGTTGATGGTATATTCTTCAATAATTTACGCTGAGACTCTAGGCAGCTACGACCTTTGACATGTCTATTGCTATCCCACGGGAATCATACAATTTTCCGGGATAATATGTTTATGCCTAAGTTTTAATCTAGAGTAACAGCTATCTCCGTTCCATTTTTTTTTAAATCCGTTCAGTCGTTTTAGCGTGAAGAAGGAAAATATTAATGTAAACAAACGGATAACTAAAGTTTTATTACGTCCGACAGTTTCGAATCATTCGCGATTCTTAGTCATGGTAAGAAGGAACATGCACACTCACTCACATCGTCACATCGTCACAAGCTTTCGCATTTATAACATTAGTAGGATTTTACTGGTTTTTTTAAATAAGCTTGTAGCAGCCGAAGATTGAAGACCACATTGCATTGAATAATGATTAATTTTATGTAGGAAACTAATGAACGAACGGAACTAGGATAACGCAGCGATGGATGACACTTGGAAAGAAAGAAAAGAAAGAAAGAAAGAAAACATTTTATTCGTGACATTCTAGCATAAATTACAAAAAAGAAGTAAAAACATTAGAACATCACGAAATGGTTGGGACCATACAGGCCTCACAGCCAGCGCTGGTCTTCCATTTGCTATCTCCGCGATATAGCGAAGTCAAGTCTTGGCAAGACGGAACGATGACAGATGGTTGAAGGCGTTCACAGAGTGGTGGCCAAGACTGGGTCGAAGGTTAGTGAGCAGACCACCAGCCCGTTGGTCAGATGATATCTAACAGTTGGCTGGAAAGCTATGAGACTGGCACAGGACCGGGCAAAGTGGCGTGAGAACGAAGACGACTTTACTCAGCAGTGGGTGGATGTGGGCTGATTAGATTAGATTTGATAGGAAGTAGTCACCCAAATGGAACCCTAGGTCACTATACAATCTTTTCACAGTCAACGTCGGAGTACTTTGACACTGACAGACACAAATAACAAGCCGATCACTTATTGCGATAAGGTTATACGGTGGCCCAGGGTTCCATTTGGTTGAACGTACCCTGAGACTCACATTATACAACACAATACAATAATATACGGTTTTAAACAATTTTATTCCTTATCCTTCCTTACTTCCATACTGGTCTGGGAGCAAAGAAATAACATAGAATGTACTCTCAGATCATAGAAAGGAATAGATATGAAAGGGGGGCGTGGCGCGTGACTCCGCGACATGGCCAGAGAGAAACATCGCTCGCTAAGAAAGTGGCGCCACAAGTTAGTCGCGATTCCGACGTACTATGGAAATGTTCTGGGATATTTTTGCAAAATGCCGAATTGTTCTGTCGTTACGTGCAATAATAGAAGTCAAACGAAGAACTACAAGAACAATGGAGTCACTTACCATATGTAAGTATTGCAAATGCATTGGTATTTTGCTTATAAATCTAAAAAAACTAAACATTTTAACGAACAAATTCAGTGCCGCATCAGTTACTGCGAGACCGCACTTAGTAGTGATAAAATTTTAAATACGTAATACATTGACGTTTTAGTTCAGTAACCACTTTAAGTCATGTTTAACTACAGCGCAATGTATTTTACTCCTTGCGATATCCACTGCCGCGTGAAAATACATGGTACGGCCGCATGTGCCGATCGTAACTTAGTGTTGCGCTCGTGTTTTGTTGCGGTTAAAGTATTATCGATAAACAGACGTAACTAGATTAATAATTATCTATTTAATGTTTATGCCTTTTTTGGGGAAAATTAAATTTAATTGCTACATTAGGCATATATTAAATTAAGTGAGCATATTTTAGAATGTGCACGAATAAATATTATTAAATATAGATTGTTATACGAAAACGGGACTTAATCACGTAAACAAAAAGTATTTTTGTAAATACCTCGACGTTTCGGACGCGACTTTGTATCCATGGTCTCGAGAGCACTGAAGTGGCGGGTATCAACATCTTCTAGCTGCACGGGTTTGCCTAACTACCCGCACTTGGTCTTTATTGTTAGTAGTTATTAGGGTTGTCACTAGACCGACACACAACACTCACAACATCCGGCGATTTATGAGACGATATTTGATGACGCTTACACAAAGATACTGATTACCGGATTCCACGAAGATGAAAGCTTAAAACCATCCTCCCGGTTGAAATTACGGTGTTTCATGATTTCAACTGTTTCACGTACAATTCCACTATAGAAATGCCGCTCAGTAGAGAGGATCTTGGGACTATGAAATTCAATCCACTGGTTTGGTCTAGATTCCAGCAAATGTTCAGTAATAGCGGACTTGTTCACCTGACGATTCTATATTCATATTCATGTTCATATTCATTTATTGTCAAAACTGTGTACAGTTATAGGATTTCAAACAAATAATGTAAGTATCAACAGCTTTGCCCATTTCGGACGTACAATAAAATTATACAATACCTACGACGTACAATATTATTATTATTATTATTAATGTAGTAGTCTACTTTACTTTTCTTTACTTTGATACTTTTTGTTTACGTGATTAAGTGCCATTTTCGTATAATAATGTGTCAAAATCGCGAAAGTTTGAATCGATAAATATAGATTGGTTTGAACGTTACTTGATCCTAGAATTAAATATTTTGTTCTGTAGATTACTAGATTGCATATTAAAATGAGCTGCGTGTGTAAAGTTATTATGACATTTAGTATATGAGAATTGATTAAACTACCTACGTTGGTCTTATTCCAGTTTTCCGAAAAATCCTACTATTAAAGAAAAATGGTTAGACGCTACGGGCAGAGGTCCTAATTGGTTTCCTGTTCAAAGAAGCGTGATATGTTCGAATCATTTTCAAGAAAAATGTTTTCGACCTCTTAATAAAAGCCGTAAACTTCGAATGGGCAATACCTACTTTGAAGATTTGTCATATTGTTTCATCGGTAAGTTTACCATTTATACTGTATCAGGTGCTCTTCAAAGGTTGACTGGAAGAGAAGCGGTCTCGCAGTAACTAATGCGGCACTGAATTTGTTCGTTAAAATGTTTAGTTTTCAGATGTATAAGCCAAATACCAATGCATTTGCAATACTTACATATGGCAAGTGACTCCATTGTTTTTGTAGTTCTTCGTTTGACTCCTGTTATTGCACGTAACGACAGAAAGGTTAGGCATTTTGCAAAAATATCGGAGAATACTTCCGAAGTACGTCTGAATCGCGACTAACTGTGGCGCTACTTGCTTCGCAAGCAATGTTTCCTTCTGGCTATGTCACGGAGTCACGCACCACGCCCCAGTTTCATAGGTATCAGGGGCCTTACCATGAAGTCCTAATTCCGACTCAGTTCAAGTTTTAGCTGTCACTTTTAGTATGAATCTGACAGCGAGCGAACCTAAACTGAATCGCATTAAGACGTCATGGTAAGGCCCCAGATCTATTCCTTTCTATGAACTGAGACCACACCATAATCAAGTGACCACTGTTAACAAAAGCTGTTGGTAAAAATTGATAATAGTGGTCGCGAAGTTGGATCTGCACATCTGTTACACAGTCCCTACTCACGCTGTGGCATTTAAGTTACCACTATGTTTTATTAGAGCTTTATTTTTGCTATCACAAATTTTTATTTATATACTTACAGTGAGAATCAATAAAAATAATCACCCATTATTTCACGGATTTTGAATAGTTAATAAAATTCGAGACTTGGCTTATTTTTACATTAAATAATTTATGGGATAGTAGATAGTTCTGTCAGAACTTCACTGTTACAAGACAAACGTTTCAATACCCCGAAGGATTTCAACTATCGATATCTTATCGACTACGTTTTATCGTTCTTCTCTCACTAGCCGTAGATGAAAAATAAATTGCTTTTTTAAAAGTGTGCGTGACGTGCCTTAAGGCCAATCATAGCGTTGGAATATCTGTGTTCATAGACTCCTTGGCTCCGCCCTTTGCTTTGTTTTTACGCAGTGAAATGTGTGTGTGGGAGCTGTGGTGGGGAAAAAGTGGCGACAAAGGTTCTGATGGAAGTTTCGTGCGAGTTCATATCTATTTCTTTCTATGATCTGAGGGCGCAGGTCTCGATTGAAGGAAACGCCGATCATACAATGAAAAGAAACTGTATTTCCACTTCCAAATTACATACAATATTATTTTTAATGCTTTTGCGTGGGCGGTCGCCGTACAACTTACTTACATACAAAAAACCTCCATCTACCTACAAACTTTGATTATTTTATCTCTTACAATGTATGTACGGTATCGTACAGCTTCTCTGCCCGCGCATGGTAAAAGCCCATCAAGGAAATTGAACGAAAATCTTAGGAATCATGTTATAGGCGGTGTGGCTAGCAACCCATCACTATTATGATTCCCCTTTCCACCTATATGCCTACAATTATGCTAAGCGTGACCTTTGGGTGTTGTTAACATGGGTTCTGTCTGCCCCGTAAGAGATACAGGCGTTATATTTGTATGTGTATGCGTATGGCTGTCGATCGCCAGGCGTGGAGAAGTGGAGAGGAGGCCTATGTCCGAAGACGGACGAACTAAGGGCTGCTATGTATGGATGGATGGATGTTTAAATAGTACCCGAAACCGACGAGCATGGTATGAAGAGATTGATGAATGTGGATGACGCGAAAGAGGTATGTCAGGATCGTAGCAAGTGGAACAAAGTAGTCTCTGCCTACCCCTGTGGGAAAGAGGCGTGACGGTATGTATGTATGTATATTTAAACAACAAACGTATCTTATTTATTTTATTTATAAATACTAGACTGTGTTTTGCCGTCTCAGTTTGTAAGTGCTGCTGCCAATTTTTCCATACTAATCGAGACATTTACGTGAACGCCTTCAAGACGTTTATCTGTGTGAAAATTTAGACTAGAGGTTCAGCAACTATGGCCTATATACAGAAAATACCAAGCCAACTAATCCCCCAAAATCAACTCGACATCCAAACAGTTAACCCAATAGCATTTTCCGATCCACCTCACAATCCATCAACCCCTAAATGAGTACGGACTTTTATTTATTTACAATTGCATCCCAAGGCAAATAAAATACTGTCTGTGAAGACACAGGTGAACAAACGGAGTCCCGCAAAGCTTAATCTTGGGTAAATAGGGATTGATAAAAGGGTCCGACTATATTGCTCCTAGCGGGATAGAGTTAGCGATGTGTTCGAGGATGCCGTTTGTTCGGGACATCGGAGTCGACGTTTTGCGGTGCGGATTGATTTGTGAAATTTGTCGGTCTTGTCCCAATTTAATAAAAGTGACAGGCTAAGTGACTGGCTATTCGGGATTGCTTGAGTTCCGTGTTCCGGGTTTCGCATTGCGTACGAAATGTATGGTGAATTGTCACTGTCAGGTTGTCTGTCACGTTTGTGAAAGCCAGACGTGAGTTTGCATGTTTAACGTAATTTCGCTTGTATACGTCCTTTTTACCAGACAACGGACCGTATTTTTCCGGGTTCGCAGTGTTGTATGGCTTATAGTGAACACATGTAGGTACAGTGAAGTAATTGTTTCCACATAGGTACTACAGTAGAACCCTGTCGTAATAGAGAAAGAATATGCATGGTTTTTGAAGTGAAAAGTTCTTTAGCGGCATTGAGCACTTTTTGGCATAGGTAAAAAAATTTAAACTCGCGTCAGGCGTAAGACGGAGGGATAGTTTAAGTACCAGGATATCAGATGCTCGAAGAGCTTATTTTGAAATACGAATGAATCGCGCTCGATTTTTGAAGTGTTTTTTTGTTGAGCAAAAGTACTAGGGCATTAGCACAATACATTGTTAGACGTCTGTTAATATAGATAATGTATGTACGTTTCATTTTTGTAGGTAAGCGGCCAGTGCAGTACGCGTCTTGAGCGTCATGGAGGTTACAAAATTAAAATAAATATAATCTGAGTTGCTGTTTTCACTTCTGCCGACACTCCTGTAGGCTTATTGTCTAACTCGCTCGCAATCGCCATCGTGTTCATTTTGACAGTTCATGTATGGGCTGACAATTGGCATCGGAATCAGCTAACTGTCACATTCATACAAGAACTGTCAAAATGAACACGATGGCGATTGCGAGCGAGTTAGACAATAAGCCTACTGGAGTGCTACCCGTCGCTTTTATTTTTTGCATTTATAGTTTCAGATTGGTTTCAGACCTTTCGACTACGTTTCTTTCTTAGTAGTAATAACATGAAAACGATGAATGCATTTGCTCGTTTTGAAGAAATAAGCAAACGATACATTTTTATTTCCGCTACCAGGTAGAGTTGCAAACAAAACCACTGAATAATAAAAAGGTACAGAACGCAGGTTTAATGAAATCGTACTGTTTTCCGTAGTCAACTTTAAAGCATTACTTCAATCCAAAGTCATTCATTTTGAATTGAAGCATAATGTTACTTTTACAGAGTCCAAACCTAATAATACTGAAATGGAGTTACGCCCGTTTGGAATTTTAACGCTCAATATTCAATCAAATTGAGAACTTTTCTGTATCGGAGTTTTGCATTTTGCCCGCACACGAAGTGACAAATTGTTTTAGTAGTTTCTGTTTATTTAATACTTTTGTACCAATTAAATACCTACTGCCATGAAACTATGGCAATTAATTCCATAGCGTTCTCTACGGCCTTCTCAAAGATAAGGACAAACGATTGCTAAGTTAGCAGAAGCCTATAGAGCGTGTTTTGAAAAAAGGGGGTTAATCTAACTAATATTATAAATGCGAAAGTATGGACAAGTATGTATATATGAGTATGGTATGTATGGTGTGCTTGCACTGCTGTGTTCCGGTGTGGAGAGTAAGACAGCCGGGGAAATTACGGGCACAAGAGGCATTTCATCTAAGTCCTCTAGGTTGGCAACGCATCTGCAATCCCTCCGGGGTTGTGGGTGTCTATGGGCAGTGGTGATCGCTTACCATTAGGTGACCCACTTGCTCGATTGCCTTCCTATTCACATAAAAAAAAAAAAAATGGATGGATGGATGTATGGATGGATGGATGGATGTTTGTTTGTTACTAAATCACACCAGAACGGCCCAACGGATCTGGATGAAATTCGGCACATAGATAGAGAAAAGTCTGGAATAGCACATAGGCTACTTTTTATCCCGGAAAATTGCGTAGTTCCCGCGGGATAGCGATAAACGAATCCTTTGCAGACGAAGTCGCTGGCAACAGCTAGTATTTATCTATAGTTTTTAAAGTGTCTTATGTTAATTTCATTAATTGTAAATACTTTGTGTAAATATGAAACGTTAAGACATCTCAAAACATTGGCCCTAAAGGTCCAACAATCGCAACACTTTATACAAGTCATAAAGTAATAAAATCGCATTATAATATCCCAGGAGCCCACTTTGCTAAAGCGTTCGGAATATTCATCTTGTGCTAGACAAATGTAGACTTAGGTGATTAAAAAGTTTTTTATGTGCCGACCTGATATCGTTAAAGTGGAAACGTTTACTTAGCACTTTGTACATTTTTAATAAGTTGTGTTGTACCAGTACCATCAGCCAAATATGTGGTCTACCACCCTAAGGCTAAAATTCCTTTGCACGTCACAATATATAACGTCGATAAGACAGGCTGTCAACTTGAAAGTTTGACTTTAAGGTCAATTTAGACGAGGACTATTTTCAGGCGCCTAAATTTCGGCGCCTGGAAAAGGCACCGTGTAAACACTTTCAGCGCCATTTTTTCGCGGTATGGTGCCGAAAAAATGGCGCCGAAAGTGTTTATACGGTGCCTTTTTCAGGCGCCGAAATTTAGGCGGCTGAAAATAGTCCTCGTCTAAATCAACCTTTAGCGACATCTTCATTTGATAGGTATATGGATGAAAAGTGGTAGACCACTTATTTGGGCGACCGTACCAGTTGCTTCTCTTCTCGTGCAGATGGTAAAAGCCCATCGAGGGAACGGGCGAAAATCTTAGGAATCATGTTACAGGCGATGCGGCTAGCATCAGGTCTTGTTTCCTTGGGCTCTGCCTACCTCGTAAGGGATAAAGACGTGATTTATGTATAATATGTATGCATATATATATGTATATACCTACCTACACATGCACGATTTGTCACACGCTCTAAGCTCCTTTAGAAACGGACACAAAATAGTACAAAAGAAATGAAAGAAATAATTTTCTAGATGAAACCGAACTTTCGTCAGCCTGTAACTTAATAAAAGTGACTACATAACTAAGGCAATAACTTGCCAAAATCTTTGGTTAGGTATATTATTATTTTGTTCTTTATATGTTAACCTGATTGTTAAACCAAATTAACATTAAAGACGCCTTACCGAATTATGGTTATTGATGAATAAGCCGAAGTAGTTAGGTTAAATATTTACTTCGGTGTAAATTCTACAACGCAGATTCTCGTAGTCTTTGTTAAGTATTTCAACTTGACAATACTTACAAAAACGGAGTCGCTCTTGAGTCGCTCTTATTTTGAGACTGGCACTTGAGCGTTCGCGGGCCCGTGTAATCGCGGTGGAACTTACAGCTATTAACCAACAGGAGATACCCAGCATCTTCTTCCTCAAATTTAAGAGCTAGGCTTGTCGGTACAGCAATTTCTACGTGGTCCTTTCCAGGGCCTTTTCTTAGACCTCCTGATGCAACACGGCTTCTACTCTCTCTTTCACCTGGTCCATAAATGTTCTTCCGCTTCCCTTCAACCTTCTTTCGATGGTCTTCAACAGGCACCGCATTTCATTCACTCGGTCAAGCTGAATGTGACGAATGAAGAAAAAGAAGACCATTGAGAACAGAAGAGGAAGATTTTTGGGACACCTCATACTACACAATCAACGACGACATAGATATCAGATATACCTAAATAATATAAATATCTTGGGAATAATCTAACTTCTAACTAATATTATAAATGCGAAAGTATGGATGGATGGATGGATGGATGTTTGTTTGTTACCCAATCACGCCACAACGGCCCAACGAATCTGGATGCAATTCGGCACATAGATAGAGAAAAGTCTGGAACAGCACATAAGCTACTTTTTATCCCGGAAAATTGCGTAGTTCCCGCGAGATAGCGATAAACGAATTCTTTGCAGGCAAAGTCGCAGGCAACAGCTAGTAAATAAATAAAAATCTTGGGACAACTGACACCAAAGGCGTGAAAGCGTAACAGACAGACAGAGTTACTAGGGAGTATTAGTAGGGAATAGGGATTGATTACGCAAATGTGTCAATTTATATTGAAGCCGCGTTTGTCCTTATCTGTCACTTTGACATTCGCCTTTCACAGATAAGGACAAACGATTACTAAGTTAGCTGAAGCTTATAGAGCGTTTATGAATAAGGGGGTATGACAGCCGAAATTTAGTACTTAACGGAAAATCCAAACCCCGCTACGAGTAACGATTCAACGGTAACCACCATATTTGCTCGTTTCCCTTTCCGTATAAAACCGTCTTACCCCCGTAACGTTAACCGTCTTATTGTGTTTTTACTAATTTAGACTTGAGGTTACAATTGTTACTAACAAATTATGGATGTTTCCGAAATAAATGATTATTATAAAAAAAAGTGACGATGTCAACATTTTTTTTGCGCAGAATAGAGTGCACACTGCGCCTCCGGTCGGTTTTCTATCCTAAGTGAAGGAATGTTAATAGAAACCTAGGAATGGAATGTTGCATTACATGTTATATTATGTAACACAGGTAGCATATTTATACTTATTACGAGACATTCTGGGAGCTTTGAAGGACTATATTTATTTGAGTAGTTTCGTGCGTTTTTTAGTATGTTTCGCAAGGTATTCTTAACATTAGGCGGGTAACCTCACTATTAGTATTCTCCGAACGAGTCCACTTAATCGTCTTTGTTGCAGTCCGACCTTATATACCTTTTATATGTACTTATTGTTTATGTTTACTTTCTATTTTTAAATATTAAAAAAGATATAAAATGGTCTATGCCAGTCAGTTTAGTTGAGATATGAAGTTCAATAAAATCGTTTCCAAAGTTGTATTCATAAGTTTCAGTCTTTGTAAACAAACTGCGAGAATTGCATCTGAATTCCTACACTAGTATTTTTTAACCTCTTTGGTCTGCGACTTCTTAGGAATCATGTTATAGTCGATATTGATGTTATTTAAACACTTTTTTAAGAAAAACTGCACACGAAAAAATACAAAAAAAATATTGGTTTTTGAAGGAAGTGGGGCGCCGTCTGCGTGGGAGAGGTTTTGACCCTCGCTCCGGGTCTTTTCTGGTGCAAAGGTTGTCCATCGCTGTACAGCGTGGTAATGCTGCGAGTGTGATGGGCACCTTTGCGCCGGGAAAAATATAATGTTAATTTTCATCATATTTCAAGCACGCTAGACGGGCTCGATACATAATTGAACAAAATCGGCTCGATAGAAAATAATTGCAAAGATTGGTCTTAAAATCACCATTAAACGGTTCTATGTCTATATTTTTTCGACGTATGGGTCTGCAATTAAAAACATAAAGTCAACATATTCATACCTACACGGCTAACGAGTCATATTTCACAAATAATCCATACTTTTGTTTATTTCTTATGATTTGTGTCTTATTTGCAAGATGTTAGACGCGCGCCAAGCTGCCGTAATAGCTTCTTCTCTTTCACTAACAGGCACGTGAACCGTATGTGTGAAGAGTGGCGCTGCTCCAGGTCATTTGCTGTTGACAGCGCTTTAAGTAGCGTAGGTAAGTAGTGGAGTAGCAAGGTAAATATTTTGTGTTCATTGATTTGAAAGGTTAAAATGGACTGGACTGTAGTAATTTCGTTTTGTTTGTGCATTCAAGTGATTTGTACAAGAGTATAACAACATCTATTTGGAGCGTTTAAAATGCATTTTATTCCGCTTAACACTGTTTTGCTGAAACGCGACTTCCTTGGATGGATGCGTTCCCGGTGCCAAGTTGGCAACGCTAGCTGGGATTTACTGTTTTTTTAATCCAGTTTTTTCTTCATTTAAATGGGAATGTAAATCTTAGGCACTGTGTATTTGCACAGTAATTATATTAGTGTATCTAGCTGTTACCCGCGACTTCGTCTGCACTGCTAAGAATCGTTTATCGCTATCTCGCGGGAATTTTCCGGGATAAAAAGTAGCCTATGTGCTATTTCAGACTTTTCTTTATCTATGTGCCGAATTTCATCCAGATCTGCAGGCTTATTGTCTAACTCGCTCGCAATCGCCATCGTGTTCATTTTGACAGTTCTTGTATGAATGTGACAGCTAGCTGATTCCGATGCCAATTGTCAGCCCATACATGAACTTTACTGTCAAAATGAAAACGATGGCAATTGCGAGCGAGTTAGACAATAAGCCTACTGGCGTGATTGAGTAACGAACAAACATCCATCCATCCATCCATACTTTTGCATTTATAATATTAGTAGGATTTATGCTGTCTCGAAAACATGTTCTGCTTCCAAAACGTGGTCTGACAGTTTCGACACTTTTTGGATTCCGTTAGAGGGAAAAACCAGCCAAGTGCGAGTCGTTCGAGGGTCCCTTCAAATTCAGCATTATTCAAACATCTTTATTTAAGCACGTCTAACACGAGAGCGCACCCTCTCTTTCTTACTGTTCGTTCTAGAAAGAGAAGGGTATTATCTCGCGCGCAACGCAACTCTGGCGCGCTTCGTGCTAGCCGAGCAGAACAGTAATTCCATAAAATAACACAAAAATAACACAAAATTGTTGTTCGTTACCTACTCTACGTTATATCTGTTTCCTTTAAATAATTTCAGTTTAAAATCACAATAATAATGAAATGATGCTCACTTATCACATGATACACTTGCTCGTTTGCCTTCCTTGTCGTTAAAAATAAAAAAAGCGACGGATAGCACTCCGGGAGTGCCAGCAGAAGTGAAAACAGCAGCTTAGATTAGATTTTAATGTTGTAACCTCCATGATGCTCAATACGCGTACCGTACTGGCCGCTTACAAAAAAAAACGTGCGTATTATCTATATTGACAGACCTCTAACAATGTGCTGATGCCCTAGTACTTTTGCTCCACGACTCAACAAAAAAACTCTTCAAAAATCGGACGCGATTCATTCGTATTTCAAAATAAGCTCTTAGAGTATCCTGGTACTTAAACTCTCCCTTCGTCTTACGTCTGTCGCGAAATTATCATTTTTTATCCATCCCAAAAAGCGCTCAGCGCCGCTAAAAAAGTAACTTCAAAAGCTTTAACCACAAAACTATATATTTTTACAAAAGGAACAGCTATCTTCGAGGTCGTAAACATCTCCCGTTCCTCATGTCTCTCCCAATGATCGTCAGCGTATTATCGAATGAAGCCCTCTGGTTACCTTCCGTTTTATTCAGTATTTTACCCAATATTTTTTACTCCGTATTTCGAATTGACGTGGAAAGGGCGGAGTCTTCCGATCGTTAGGATTGTAAAGAGGATGTTTTTTTACTCATTTAAAGGTATTGTTAAGGAAAATCGAGTCGAACACAATAATAGGTATTATTTGGTTAACAATCGTGAATTGATTTCGATTTTAGTACGTAATTTTAGTAATAGCGGTTGTTTGGATTAAACCGCGGGGTTAAAAAGTGTCTTCTATCTATCTTATACTTTGGGGGCCGTTGGGGGCCGAAAAGATAGGATGCCTACTAGGGCTTTTAGAATTTGGAAAAATAAGGTGTAGGAAAAAATTAAACGGATTAGACAATTTATAAGAATATTTCACCGCGGCTGCAGAAAAATGAATGCCATAATTCATCATGTCAGAAAGCAGAAACAAATTTTAATTTTTTATTGTTCAAACGCAGAATCTTCCAATACACTGCGCCACGGCCAGCAATTTATTGATCTAACATGCCAAAGTTTATAAGTACTTAAATGTTTTTTAAAATGTAGCGTAATAATGCTACAAGATGTATAAGTACCTAATTTGAATCCCAGAAACGGCTCCAACGATTTTCATGAAATTTAGTACGTATGCCCATGGGTGTTCGGGGGCGATAAGTCGATCTAGCTAGGATTCATTTTTAGGAAATGTACCAAAAAAATACCGGTCATCCGTACATACTAATTTCATGTCATTAAGAGATAACTCACATTAAAAAAAGAAGGAGACAGTTTATTTTATATTCTAATAACTGCGTTGAACGCTTCCTTAGAGCTTGGATAAAAACTTGAACTTTTCTCTTCAGAACAGCACCTTATATATCCCTCCTTTTTTCGTCAGGGGTTATAAAACAAACGCCGGCTGAAGCTCCCTCGGAGATTCCCACCGTACTCCGAAAGCTCTTCACTTGAAAACCTCTTACCTTCAAGGGTGCTCCACATTTCAGGAGACCGTGGAAAAACGAAGAAATTAGTCTCCAAGTGTTGCTTGTTTTTCCCTGTTTGTGATTCCACCAGTCACATTAAAACGAAGTAGGTAATCATGCAAACAAAAACCACTACGGTGCGTCTATTTTCTTATGAAGAAATCGGCTCACTGATACTTCTGAAATGAAGGTATTTACATACATACATACATACATAAATCACGTCTTTATCCGTTACGGTGTAGACAGCCTAAGGTAACAAGACCTTAAAGGCCACGTTTAGCATAATTTCTGGGCGTATAGGTGGAAAGGGGAATCAAAATAGAGATGGGTTGTTAGCATCGTCCAGGCATAACATGATTCCTAAGATTTTCGCCCATTCCCTCGATGGGCTTTTACCATCTGCGCGGGAAGAGAAGCAACTGGTATATGCTATGTTTTTTCTTTACTCCCAGACTGCATGGAAGTATTACCGTTCCCTCTATCTAATCCCATCGGAAAGAGCATAAAAGAGACCTACAGACAAATAAAATGTATTTTTTTTTTAAGTTCCCATACAAAGGCTTACCTACTTCTGCTAACTTAGCAATCGTTTGTCCTTATCTGTGAAAGGTAAATGTCAAAGTGACAGATAGATAAGGACAAACGATTGCTAAGTTCTTTTCGTCCAAATTACCACAGTGTTTGAAGTCAAAAGTCTTTGACCAGTGTGTGTTGCCAGTGATGACATATGGATCTGAAACATGGGCGCTAACGATGGGCCACATTAGGAAGCTCAAGGTCACTCAGAGGGCAATGGAGAGGGCTATGCTCGGGGTTTCTCTGCGAGATAGAATCAGAAATGATGATATCCGCAGTAGAACTAAGGTGACCGACATAGCCCAAAGAATTGCGAAACTGAAGTGGCAGTGGGCGCCACATTGCTCGCAGGACCGATGGCCGATGGGGTCAGAAGGTTCTCGAGTGGCGTCCGCGGACCGGGAGACGAGCTGTTGGTAGGCCTCCAACAAGATGGAGCGACGACCTGATCAGGATCGCGGGATTGCGGTGGATGCGGAAGGCACAGGACCGGTCCGAGTGGAGAGCCTTGGGGGAGGCCTATGTCCAGCAGTGGACGTCTTTCGGCTGATATGATGATGATGATGATTGCTAAGTTAGTAGAATGCTACAGAGCGTTTATGAATAAGGAGGTTATAATTCAATTTTATGCCAAAAATGTTTTACATCATTTTGGAAAAGAGCTGATAGTCTTCAAACTGATGGAACAAATATTTGAAAACCTAAAACCCTGGGGTATGACGTGGCTTACGAGCTTGCCGCGAGCGGAACGCCATATCCATACTAGGGTTTTTGAAATGAAATGAAATGAATTGAAATGAAATGTATTTATTTGTTTTGGTTACTGTAATGTGCTACAGTTTCAGTTACAGCTATAAAGACAACAACGACCACAATAATTATATTTACAGTTCGTAAGCTCTTAGAATGCCATTCGGATTTGTCTTGTTGTCTCCCTCTCTCGGCCGATTCAAGTATCAAACCCATAAGAGTGAGTGAGATAGATACAAACCCGAATGGTATGCGCACGGGCTGACTGTGCCAGTGCCGATGCATATTCGGCGTGCTGTTCGTTGATTACTTACTGGGTTTATACTGTGCCTAGTAAAAGAATACCTGGAGAGAAAATACAGGGATAATTCGTTTATGTAGTATAACTTGGACGAATCCCCGACGGGGAAGCCTTGGAATATAGGTAGTTAATGTTCATCCGCCTAGTTATTTGTACTTATAATAATAATATTAATAATAATTTTATTTACGACCAACAAGGATCATTGTGTTAATAACATTTGATAACTTATTTTAGTGTTAGTAATTACATTAATTATGGGATGAAATTATAGTTTATTGTTCTGAAACATACTCGATAATGTTAACATCAATTTCTAAAAAATAAGACGCACAGTTATAAACATTTATGGACTACTCCGGTAATCAGTTTATTGCCGGCCTTGCCCAGCAAAATAAGTATTAAAAACCATTTTTGGTTTGCGTTAACTTTTTAATCGAAGTTTTCAGTAACATTTTTGATCCAAAATTTAGTTTCCTGGACGCGGTTCACTTTGAGCATCGATCAATGTATGGAAACAATACAATACAATACAATACAATAACTCTTTATTGAACACCACGTATAACAATCAAAACAGAAAAAACCGGCCAAGTGCGAGTCGGACTCGCGCACCGAGGGTTCCGTATCATTATCTAAAAATATCTATAACCAGTTGTAAGCAGAGCCCTGCTCCAAAGCAAAATGTACAGTAGCCTGCAAATTTGCATGGATACCTTAAGGACTATAACGCTGTGAACACTCGAGTTCGCGTTCGCAAAAAAAAAAACTAGATGGCGTTGTTGACGCAACTCATTGATGTGGCAAATTTGTGTAGTGTGTAATAGAATCTAAAATTCGCCATAGATAATACAAGGTTCACTGGCTCATTTCTCTCTGACTGACTTATGACTGTATGCGCTCGTGATAGACCTACGTTCGAATCCGAGAATGGTGCTTACTTTTTTCATTTTTTATTGTGGTAATTGATAATTTTATTGTGTTTCATAGTAAATAAACCATTATTTATTAATTATGAATTCTTAAAATAATATAATTGCTGTATTACTTTGAACACAAATGAAACAACTTGTAATTGTTAAAATAATCATAATATATCTTTATTTTTACATAATGAAACAAAGTCAGGTTATTACAATGATTTTTATGTTCGTTGATTTGTTGGATTTTTCGCCAACCCAAATAGCAGAATAAATATTAGAAAATATGAAAAATTTACGAATAAAAAGAAATATTTTGTATGCAACGCCATTTCTGTGAAGCCAGGTCAGCTAATTCGTAAAATAGATTGCCTTTTAGTTTATTTTAAACATTTGTGACAGTAAAACAATTACCCTAACTTTATTGAGATCATGGCTTAAGTATTCGTTTTCGAAATCGAAAAGATGATTGAAGCTTGATCACAACAAAAATAAAACTATTTTAGCAAAATTTTTCTCAAGTGAAGACTACGGGTCAATACTCATGACATAGTTTCATATGTTCCTTAAGGCACAAGGAATGTTACTAAGAAGGAGACTTTCTAGATGTGACTAGATAAATGTGTTTCGTTTGACATAATTATAGTTAGATAAAATAAGTAGTAGTAGTAGTTAATAATAATAATAGTATTTTACTGTCACAAATGTTTTCATTCCGTTCTAAACACTAACGAACTAACACATGTTTAGGTTTATGTTTAGGTTTACCCCCACTCTGATTATTACAACTTTCACATGATAACACAGAAAAGTAGATAGATAAGTAACATGATCTGCAGCACCGGACCGGAATCCATATTGGGCACTATGTGATTGCTATTATATCGCGTATTATTTCGACGCCACAATCAAAACGGCCGCGTCTAAGTCTTCACCAGTAAAGATGACATGACTCCAGTCGATATTTTCTCTGTCAGCAAAAGTTCAACAGCATGTTCAACATAATGCAGACTTTCACTATGAAGAACACGACGCATAGTATCCACGCTTGTGTCAAATAAACCAGCGTAGTGATTTTGTCTATATGAATCCATTTTCGTCAAACTCTCTCACTGTAGATCGCTGTGCTGTGTCAATAAGACGAGGTCTAATCGATGTGACCGTGTTGCAATATAACCCCTACTCTTCAAAACCTCGTAGGTATCCACAAAACTGCTTATCCCTGTAACAAAAACAAACATAATTAGTAGGCAGAACAATTAAAAAGAAAACAAAATATTTTTTATAGAAACCTAAAAAAATACTTACGTTTACATCGGTCTTTCTAGCATTTTCTGCCAAATTTTTCCCTTCATTTTATAAAGCAATTATATTTGATCGATTGATCGATGATTGAGAACTTATTCTTGTCAAAATGAAACAACGGTTGATACTTTTATCAAAACCCATCCAAAACATCAATCGAATAAGAAATACCGAATAAACGAACAGGTGTAAGATTCAGTAAAAAGCAATCTGATATTTAATTAATCTTACCCTAAATATTTCTGAGTATAAAGACCCTACCCTCTCATGTTATAATTCTAAATATTTATTAAATTACTATACAAAACCGCATAAATTGAAACTTGAACTTTGTTGTATCGTAATAAGGTTTAAAAAAGAAATTGAGTTGTTTATCCCTTTGATGCGTAAACTGTTGATTAGTTTCAACCACTCTGTATAAGAACGTTTGGCCAAGTGGTGCGTGCGATTGCTTATTGATCAAGAGTTTCCAGGTTCAAACCCACGTTGCTCGTGAAGTTTTTGCAAATGTTTAAAAAAGTGGAGTTTTCGAGACGTTCAGTCGAACTTCAAAATTAACAACAACCATCGTAATTGGGAGTTATAGCGTCCCATGATCCAAATTAATAACACCGAGAAATAATAATACCAATCTTACAAATGGAAAAATAAATACAAAAAGATAGCCGGGATCCATTCGGCATTCAAATTTGTCCTCGTTTACAATTTTTTTTTTCCATCTTTTATAACAGCGCCATCTAGCGAGATCTTGTTAAACCAACGAAGTTTAAAGTTGACTGTTTGTCATCGAACGGATAGTTGCATCTCATAGCATTATTTTACTGAACTGGCCATGCAGTTTTGCAGCCGGCTGTACGCAGTGTCGGGTCACTTTATATTGGTCACTGATATATACAGACATACATACATATTTACGGTTTTCGCAATTATTCCTTAATCTGTGCTATAAGACCTACCTTCATACCAAATTTCAAGATTCTGCGTTCACGGGAAGTACCCTGTAGGTTTTGATTCCCTTGAGAGTTGCGGAAATTTGCGGCATAAACGGCTGTATCTTTTGATTGCGTTTGCTTAGAAGTTTGATTTTTTCAAAGCTCCAAGGGGCAGTAGACCTGAGTATATTTGAGATAAATTTCAGCTTGATACCTGCACGCGTTCCTGAGAAAAAGGATCTTGACAGACGGACGGACGGACGGACAACAAAGTGATCCTATAAGGGTTCCGTTTTTTCCTTTTGAGGTACGGAACCCTAAAAACACACAACATTTTGTCAACTATGATAAAAAATTCCTGAAAATCATTTACAAGGCTCTTTAGTCAAACTAACCTACCCCTCTGCTGAAATAAATTTCGAAAAAATTAAGTTAAATTAAATTTCTAACTACTTATAACAAGAACACAGAAAAATCTGAAAAGTAAAGCTATGGCTCGAACCCGGATCATCATTCCGTGATGCGTGCTACCCGACCTATAGCAGAGTACCAGCTGTCACGTGACTTTTTATACAAAGCCAATTTTAATTTCTAAACGACACTGAAAATTAGAACTCATAGAAAAAACCGAAAAGTAAAGCTATGGCCGGGAATCGAACCCGGGTCCTCGTCATTCCGTGACGCGTGCTATACCCCTACACCACCCATAGCAGGTAAAAAAAAAAGCCAATTTTTGTCGCCAAGCGTCATCGGTTTGAATGATGTGTCTGATACGACACAATTACAAAGTCCCGCGGAACATAATTATACTGCTCACCAGGGACGTGTTTATCCTTTGTCTATTATCCAATATGGCTTTGCATAGTTTAAGACAAACCCCCTTATTCATAAACGCTCTATAGGGCTCTGCTGGCTTAGCAATCGTTTGTCCTTATCTGTCACTTTGACATTTACCTTTCACAGATAAGGACAAACGATTACTAAGTTAGCAGAAGCCTATAGAGCGTTTATGAAGGGAGTAGGTCAATAAAATTGGTGTCAAATTGTCCCAAGTTTTTTTTATGTCAAAGAGATCATTTAACCCAAAAACTTCAAGAGCTGATTGAAAAATTTAAGACAGTAAATACCTACTTAATTCAAATTTACCATTCATTAGACGAGTACAGAAAATTCCCACGCAAAAGGTAACGACAATGAAAGTCCTTACGCGATTAGAGAGGGAATGAATAAAATTCCGGAGCTGAATAGGATTTCAAACAATCTTGCGATACAAGGATGTTAAATTAGGCACCAAGCAGAACCGGCTTTGTAATATTAGAATATTACACGATAGTAATTAGGGGATGTTCCTTGTTCCGGGAAGACGGCGAACCGGAATATTACGCAGAGGTTTTTATTAGAAACGTGAGTGAGGTTTAGTTTCGGTGCAAATAGCGGTTTATGGGGATTGTAAGTTTGAGGTTTGTTTTGTGTTAGGTACATAAAAGCTTTAATCTAAGTTTTATTTTTGGTTTTGTTTAAACCATTATAGTACATTGTTGTAGAGGACGGGAATGGCAATGGATGAAGGATTGAGTTCGAGGACCAAAACGGGGTGAATAAAGACAAAATTTAAGTTCAAACCTCGATAAAAAATATTTTCATATGTGGCAAGTTGATTTTTAGAGATAAAAAATGTTCCAGTGATATGAATTTTAGTTTAATAGCTATTATTTGTCGTTTAGTTTCATACATACAAACATACATAAATATCGTCACGCCTCTTTCCCACAGGGGTAGGCAGAGACTACTTTGTTCCACTTGCTATCCTTGCTATCCTGACATACCTCTTTCGCTTCATCCACATTCATCAATCTCTTCATACATGCTCGTCGGTTTTGGGTACTCTTGACCTGACCTTTTTCCAAGACGTCCCTAATATGATCACGGAACGTCCGTCTAGGCTTTCCCCTCCCAACGCACACATTCACACCTCCCCATATAAATCTGTTTAGTTAGTTTCATATTTTAAACAATAAACACCAAAATATATGCAAATCCCAGCTCACCCCGTAGTGGTCAGGTATGAACAAAAATAAATTACGATAAAAAATTACCAGAAAAAGGAGTAAAAAGGTAAGTATGTCTAAAAATATAACTAAACTACTTTTAGATAGTGGTGGTCGTTATTACAACAGCAGATAACGTAATGCATTATTTGCACGCAACGAACAACACATTATCGAATCGTCAACTATCCTGTTATCATTATTCGTTGTCTGTTGTCAACGTTGTTCGATACGCGCACTGTTGCCGCACTTGGCATAGAAGCGCAAGCGAGTGCGCAATAAATCAAGTAGCTGTGTGCGAGAGATAGCGCTATACGCGCGAGCTCACATCGCAATCGCAATTCACATAACTGACTTTTGGTATCATTATTAGCTGTTGCTGTTTGTTGTCAGTCAGTACAATAACAAACAAGGTAACAGAGCGTTGTTTTGCTTTTGTTCCCGTACGTTTTTATTACGCTGCGATCGCGACGAAATAAGTATAACAATTATCTAATAATAAGTTCATTATTGTTTTGTAAAACAGCAATATAACAGGATAACAGACAACAGTTTACAATAACAGCTATTTAAGAATAACACAACACTGTTATTCATTATTGCAAAACAGCCGTTATTGCCACCACTACTTTTAGAGCAAGCTAAACCTAAGCTTTAAGTCCTCTAGGTTGGCAACGCATCCGCAATCCCTCCGGGGTTGCGGGGTGTCTATGGGCAGTGGTGATCGCTTACCATCAGGTGACCAACTCGTTCGTTTGCCTTCCTATCCACATTAAAAAAAAAAAAAACAGAAAATTTAAAGTAGCAAGAGAAAACAGTATCAGTTCTATCCCTACTCCCCTCGCAATCCCTTCTCACCCCGTTTTACGGTAGTTGTGGGCAAAAGCTAGTAGTAGTATAGATTTTATTATCTCTCATTGCCTACTACACAAGCACTGTTGGTCAGGGAGTGCAAACGCGCGATAATAACTAAGTTCCAGTAAAACGACTTGTGGGGTTAACGACCCGACACATAGATACTCCCACTCCGTATGACACAAAGCTTTCTGCAATTTAGATTTATGATTGCACTCAAGTGTAAAATAGGGTAAATGAACTAAAATCGACTGTACACGTTATTAAGCCAGCGTCAACATTTTTGCGGGTAAACAATGTAAGGTCCGTTGGTCTTGGAGAAGCAGTGCTGTGTGTCCAGCGTGGAGAGTAACCCCTTTATTCATAAACGCTCTGTAAACTTCTGCTAACTTAGCAATAGTTTGTCCTTATCCGTCACTTTGACATTTACCTTTCACAGATAAGGACAAACGATTGCTAAGTAAGCAGAAGCCTATAGAGCATTTATGAATAAAGGGATAAGTCCCTAGTGTAAGGTTTCACAGAAAAAACGTATTGTCAGTTGTGCAACTTTGACAGATAAGGACAAACGATTGCAAAGTTAGCAGAAGTTCATACAGCGTATATGAATTTTGTTTGGCTATTCGATCGTCATAATAGAGCTTCCGAGCGTATTATAGATGTATGGGGCAGAAAATGATTATTCAGCGTTATTCAGAACAATTTGTCACAAGAATCTGGGTTCACTCTTATATACGCATAAAACATGACCATTTTCTATGCCACGGTCGTTCAGATCGAGAAATGGCCACCAAAAGTACAAGATACGTTTTATTGTCCTATTTTATCAAAATAATGCGCCTAAAATTGTAAAGGGTACACGACTACAACAAAGTTCTACGTTCTTTTCAACGCACATTCGAAATTGTGCCTTTATTTAAAGATACAGAGTGTCATTTAGACTGGGCGAGATTGTGAGATATGGAACCTTTTTTGAATGTCCATGCCATATCTCATAGGCGAAGTTATCGCTCTGTTCTCGCAAGATGTTGGGTCAGCTAAAAGTAGCCCATAAATCTGAAGGGTAGGAAGATGTTCCTCTTGTTAAAGATGTTTTTAACGCAAAAGTCTGTTTTACGAAGTCAAAGTTAGTAATTTACAAGTATAACGGTACAATTGAGACTTTCGTCATTATGTACTTCATTTTAATTTATTATTACTTTAGTTGTCTTGTCACTAGACTAGTGCTTTATTCTATAACCCCCCTCTAATCTTCTTCAAACATCTTGGGTTCGAAGCTCGAACCCAGGCTCCAAATTCCTCAAAATTCTAAGTACCTACTTAACTTTAAAATGGACCATGAGATAGTGGAATAAAACACGGGACGGAAACCTGTATACTCTTGCTAAGCTAACTGTGTGAGTGAAGGTTGAGAACTCCCAATTTCCATCGAAACCACAAAGTAAACTACAGTCAAAGACTTTTCAATCTTAGGGAGATTTGTACACAGCAATGGGAGGTATATTATATTTATGATCGTGATGGATGATAGAATTGTTACAAATTACTTACAAGTAGCTTAGCATCTCAGCGCTTTATGTAGGCATTTCCATCAGGTTTTCACCTTTGCCGGTTTCCTCCTAAACTTTATGAATATTATCATCATTATCATCATCATCATCACTCTTCTCGATTGCCACTTCTCCCGTTCTCCCGCCAGCCTTTTGACCTCGTACGACTGGGTGTTGACAATGTTCTCTTATGACGATCAACTGTACCAAATTTTAAAGTCACACACACCACAACAAACCTAAAGTAGGTGGATTCTACAAAGCAGTTTTTATAAACACCACTAACCACAATTCGTTGCAAATATCTCACCGCAAGTACCCAAAAAAACTCGGAACAACTCCGAAAATAAAGGCCCATATTCCCTGTACAATAGGAATATCAATCACATAACTAAGTTGACGAAAACATATCACTGCTCCGCGACTTCCCAAGTCGCTTTATCAGATCTAATGTCGCGAACCAATTCATAGGTGTAAGCCTAAACGCATGGCTTATAAACTCCAGACGGTTTACTCAAAACAAAGGAGATTTTGAAATAAGAGAGAGTGAAAATTATCGAGACTAATTGTCTGTAACGAAATTCACTGGAATAAACCCAATTGAAACGTTTAGAACTAAATTGGAAGGACCGGTTTGTGGGTAACGAGAGGTTAGGTTTGAATATAACAACAAGCGTGTGTCGGGGCCTTACCATGACGTCCTAATTCCGACTCAGTTCAAATTTTAGCTGTCACTTTTAGTATGAATCTGACAGCGAGCGAACCTAAACTGAATCGCATTAAGACGTCACGGTAAGACCCCAGGTCAAGAGTACCCGATACCGACGAGCATGTATGAAGAGATTGATGAATGTGGATGAAGCGAAAGAGGTATGTCAGGATCGTAGCAAGTGGAACAAAGTAGTCTCTGCCTACCCCTGTGGGAAAGAGGCGTGACGGTATGTATGTATGTATGTAAAGTAGATTTCATCCTGTACCATGTCCAAGAAAACGAGTTAATATAGGTTCTCTCTGTTGCACTATTATGCAAATGAAAGGGACAAACGAAGGCTGGCGTAAACATTTTCACCTTAATGCTAGAGCAGGCTTACATGACAGTAAGTATATTTCGCACAGGCTTGGTTATCTTGCACGTGAGTAGCGGAGTAACAAGGTAAATATTTTGTACATAATTGTGTAATTCGACAATACAACAATCTCGCAGTGGAATTATGGTGGCCAGGGCCATCTCCGAAGAGGGAACTCTTTATCGTGTGGTCCGATTGACTTGAAATATGTTATGAAATAAAATTAAATGAAATGAGTGTATAATACACCTGTGTAGGTGTATGTACAGGTGTAGGTGTGTATGGTATATAATAATGTAGAATGGATGACAAGAACAGTTAACAACAAAAAGTAGGTACAGTCAGCAATAGCCCTGTAAGGCATATCATTGATGATGTCGTCGGTCGCGTCGGTGGGAGTGATAATAATGATGATGATGACTCACCCTAACAATAGTTAACAACAATAAAACTAAGTGGCGACGCTGTTTCGCTCTGTAGGCAGCAGGTGTGAACTTTTATTGAGACGAATCGCTGCCAGAGTCTGGGAGGCGAGATAGCGACCTACTTAGTTCCGCTGCCGGCAAATTGGCCAAACTTCGCGGTAGTCCAGCGTTAATGAACTATTTTGATGAATGGGGACCAAGTTGCGGTAATATTGATAACACTAGCTTTTGCACACAACTTTGAAGTGTATTGCCCGTGGTCCTACTAATTTTGTCCTACTCGGAAAAAATGCTGCCATTATTTTTAATCATTCAACAATGGGCAAAATACCCAGAAAAAGGAGCTCCGCCCTACCTCTGTCGCTTCATCCGCATTCATCAATCTCTTCATACCATGCTCTTTGGTTTCGGGTACTGTTGACCTGACCTTTTTCCAAAAGACCCCAATTTGGTCACGAAACGTCCGTGTAGGCCTTCCCCTCCCAACGCACCCATTCACACTCCCCATTTATACCTGTTTAGTTGTGACTTGCAAACCATAAAATGATAAAATCAGGCGGTACTTAGTGGAAGTCTATATTACTTAGTGAAGGTAAGATACCTTTAAATGTTTTGAACTACACAAAATCCGCGAATTGAATCCAATGAGTGACTGAGATTGAAACATAAAAGCGTAACACCAAAGTCCAAAGCATATTACACTAAATAGGTACGCTTAGATTTAACAGAGGTAAATGACCCCCTAATGGCTTTGCGTCGCATCCATATAAATAAAACCACATACAACCCATTATAACTGACGAGGCAAGAATAAGCAAGATTGTTTACTACACAATGTATTTACCACAGCACAGTGGATAAATTGGAATCAGTATGTAAAGCTGTCAGTCCATTGGATATAGGCCTTTCCCATGACACGCCACAGAGCTCGATATTCTTTTTTTTTGTCGCAGGATGCCCAGGGGCCTTACCATGACGTCTTAATTACGACTTAGTATGTATCTGACAGCGAGCGAACCTAAACTGAATCGCATTAAGATGTACACTCAAGAACCAATCTGCGCCAAAGTTAATCAGCTCAAGCTGTCTTTGCTTCTATATGATAAATAATATATATAGTACCGCCGCTTTCCCATAGGGGTAGGCAGACTACTTTATTCCACTTACAGCTACTTTGGTCTTTCGTTTCATCCACATTCATTAATATCTTCTTACATGCTCGTCCGTTTAGGGAACTCTTGACCTGACCTTTTGTCAAAACGTGTCCAGTTTGATCACGGAACGCCATCTAGGTACGAGCCATATTGTTGCTTAAAAATATTTTAGAGAGAGAGAGAGAGAGAGAGAGAGAGAGAGAGAGAGAGAGAGAGAGAGAGCGAGAGAGAGAGAGAGAAGCATTTATTTAGACACATTTGATACACATAACTCGGGAGCAAAGAAAGGTCACTTCCCATGGAAAGTTGTATGAAAAGTGACTCTTACAGTTGAGATACAACACAATTGAAAAAAAAACAGCCAATAGTTTTACACTAAACCACAAGTAAAAAAAGTACCGATATACTTAGTGTAAAATAGCCCCACTCAGCAGCGTTTGTCATCTTTGGTACAGTCTCGTATCCTTACTTTTTTGGGCACGTATGCCGCCGAGGGCAGGTGGCTATTGAGCGACTTGTGGCCTAAGGAAAGGTTGAGGGTACCAGGCTACGAGGAAAATCGCCTATGAGGTGGACTGACCAGATAAAAGCGGCAGTATATGGCTCATCAACACAGCATGAATCACCACGACTACGACCACTCTGTCAAGAGTGATACCGACAAGGAAGAAGGCCCCCACTCAGCAGAATCGTGCTGCACACCGCAACGCTGTTTTTCTCTCTCTCTCTCTCTCTCTCTCTTATAGAGCCTCTCCAACTAGTGGAGGTTGGCAGTCAGCTCCGCATATTTCCTCCGATCCTTCGCGAGGTTGAAAAGTTCGGCAGCACTTGCGACTCCGGTCCACTCCCGGATATTGCGCAACCACGACTTCTTCCTACGGCCGACGGCTCTTCTGCCTGCTACTTTGTCCATCATTATTAGTTGCAGGAGTTCATATCTGGCGTGCCTAAGCACGTGGCCCTGATAGGCAACATTACGCTTTTTGATGGTCTGCATAAGAGGCTGACAACACCTAATTTTGTTGAAATTGATGTTATTTAAACACTTTTTTAAGAAAAACTGCACACAAAAAAAATATATATATATAATGTTAATTTTCATCATATTTCAAACACGCTAGACGGGCTCGATACATAATTGAACAAAATCGGCTCGATAGAAAATAATTGCAAAGATTGGTCTTAAAATCATCATCAAACGGTTCTATGAAAGGTTCTTTATTTTTTCGACGTATGGGTCTGCAATTAAAAACATAAAGTCAACATATATTCATACCTAAACGGCTAACGAGTCATATTTCACAAATAATCCATACTTCAGCCAGCCGGGGAAATCACGGGCACAAGAGGCATTTCATCTAAGTCCTCCAGGTTGGCAACGCATCTGCAATCCCTCCGGGGTTGCGGGTGTCTATGGGCAGTGGTGATCGCTTACCATCAGGTGACCCACTTGCTCGTTTGCCTTCCTATTCACATTTAAAAAAAAAACTTTTGTTTATTTCTTATGATTTGTGTCTTATTTCCAAGATTTTAGACGCGCGCCAAGCTGCCGGAATAGTTTCTTCTCTTTCACTAACAGGCACGTGAACCGTATGTGTGAAGAGTGGCGCTGCTCCAGGTCATTTGCTGTTGACAGCGCCTTTAAGTGCTGCTTTTCAGTGACCCACAATGAAGTTGCCTTACTGTTTGAAACGTGACTAATACACATTAAGTCCCACAAGCCTGCGACACACTACGACAATACAAATTACAACCCCTCGCACGTATATTGCTGACCCATGTCACTTGCACGTCACTTTTGACACTTTCTTCGTCGTCAATATGACGACCTTTGTCTCTCTTAGCGCACCGCAAATTTACAAGTGCCCCTGCAACCGACGTAATCATTTAAAGTTTGTATGACCGCAAGTTTGGAGTAGCCGCAAAGTTAAAGTGGCCGGTTAGTATGATGGCTTGGGAAGAGCGGCGGACTGTAGATGCTCAAATTAGTTTGAGAAATGGTTGTTACCTTCGCAATTTGCTTGCTCGCATAGTGATTTGGTGATTAATGTATTTTTAATCTATCGACTATAATTATACCGTGCTCGTGCTCGGATCGTGCTCAGTGGCGTGCCATGGGAGAGGCCTATGTCCAGCAGTGGACGAACATAGGCTGATCATGATGATGATGATGACTATAATTATAGAGTACTGAGGCCTTGACATGACGTCTTAATGCGGTTCAATTCCGACTCAGTTTAGGTTCGCTCGCTGTCAAATCTCTCAGTCTCGCTGTTAGACGTCATGGTAAGGCCTGTGGCTGTAGCCCGCGATTTTGTCTGCAAAGAATTTGTTTATCCCGAAGGAACTACGAAATTTTTCGGGATAAAGAGTAGCCAATATGTTATTCCAGGCTATAGTCTATCCTCGTGCCAAATTTCAGCTAAATCTGTTCAGCCGTTCTAAATTGAAGGAGTAACAAACATCCATACATCCACACTCACAACTTTTGGATTTATAATATTAGTAGGATCACAGTCAACGTGGTAATTCGAGATATGTTCTTATCCAAAACTCTCATTTAATCATACATTACACATATTAATATGCTACTACCCGTTCCTTGTACAATTTTTATTGAGACAATAACATACAGAAAATACCGGCCAAGTGCGAATCGGACTCACGCACCAAGGGTTCCGTATCATCACTACATAGTATAAAACAAAGTCGCTTTCTCTGTCCCTATGTCCCTATATCCATATGTCCCTATGTCCCTTTGTATGCTTAAATCTTTAAAACTACGCAACGGATTTTGATGCGGTTTTTAAATAGATAGAGTGAATCAAGAGGAAGGTTTAATATATGTATAATACATGCATAATATACCGTGCGAAGCCGGGGCGGGTCGCTAGTTATCTATAAATATCTATAAACCAGTGTAAGTAAAGCCCTGCTCCAAAGCAAAATGTACGCAGTGTGGAGTAACTTTATATTGGTCACTGATATATACAGACATACATACATATTTACGGTTTTCGCAATTATTCCTTAATTTGTGCTATAAGACCTACCTTCATACCAATTTTCAAGATTCTGCGTTCACGGGAAGTACCCTGTAGATTTTGATTCGCTTGAGAGTTGCGAAAATTTGCGGCATAAACGGCTGTATCTTTTGATTGCGTTGGCTTAGAAGTTTGATTTTTTTCACAGCTCTAAGGGGCAGTAGACCTGAGTATTTGATATAAATTTCAGCTTGATACCTCCACGCGTTGGTTCCTGAGAAAAAGGGCCTTGACAGACGGACGGACGGACGGACAACAAAGTGATCCTATAAGGTTTCCGTTTTTTCCTTTTGAGGTACGGAACCCTAAAAACAAGAAAAAATAAAACCGTGTGAGTGTGACGCGTTCAAACCAACATCCAACATGTCAGTTTTTTTTTCTGTAAATATAAATCAGATGTTAACCCACTATTAAGTGTAAATACATTATAACACTTTTCGCCTTGAGAAACAAGGTAGGTATCGTCAGAAATAAGAAGCAACGCTCAATGAATATTTTTAATCTGTTTTGCAATTCAGTTTCTTTTAGAACTTGTGAGCTTTATCTTGGCGAGACTAGCTTTTGTTGAAGAAAAAAGCTTTTGAATATGAAGAGATATGATAATGTAAGCAAAGTGCAGTCTATTTAAAGTATTTAAACGACTATTTAATGCAAAGCTCTTTTATCAAGATAATAAAAAATGCAAGTCTGGGAGCAAAGAAAGACCAGTAGGTAGTATGAAACGTATAATATAACATAGTATGAAAGTGAAGACTAGGGAAAATGTAAAAATAGGCTCCGACCACGTTGGAGGTAGATGTATAAAAAAAAAAACTTCATACCAGTAGCTTCTCTTCCTGAGTAGATCATGTTATAGGCAAAGCAGCTAGCAACCCATAACTGTTTTGATTCCGCTTTCCACGGAAATAAAGGTCCATCACGATTATTCATTGCATTAGACACATGAATACACTAAAAACGAAGTGCACTACAGACGCACATTTGAAACTTTCATTCAATTTCTGTGAAATAATAGTAAAAAATCACCAAAAATGCGACGTTGCCAGCTCAGTAGGAATGCACCCTCTTTACTAAAATAGGTCTTTACTTTTATTGTCACACTAGCTTCTGCCCGCGACTTCGTCCGCGTAGAATTAGCAAATGACGTGTTTATCGCTATCCCGCGGGAACTATGCAATTTTCCGGGATATAAAATAGCCTATGTTTCAATTTAAGGTACCAGCAATCTCCATTCCAAATTTTATCCAAATCCGTTTATCCGTTAAGCGTGAAGAAGGAACAAACATACATACTCACTCACATCCGTCACTCACATCGTCACAAGCTTTCGCATTTATAATACTAGCTTCTGCCCGCGACTTTGTCCGCGTAGAATTAGCAATTGACATGTTTATCTCTATCCCGCGGGAACTTTGAAAGTTTCGACAATAAAAAGTAGCCTAAGTGTTAATTTAGGGTACCAGCTATCTCCGTTCCAAATTTTATCTAAATCCGTCCAGTCGTTTTAGCGTGAAGAAGGAACAAACATACACACTCACTCACTCACATCGTCACAAACTTTCGCATTTATAATATTAGTAGGATTTTGCGCATCTCTAGAGCATAAAGCGATAGCAGCCAGCGACACAATTTAGGACGTTACGCTACACCAACGTTACACGACTAGGGTTGCAACGATATATCGGAAATCCGATAATATCGATAATATCGAAGGTAAAATATCGATATTTTTATCGATGTTTGCGCTATAACGATATGATAATATCGATATCATATCCTAAGAAAATATCGATAATTCACGACATATATGGCTTTAGTTGTGGCAATATCAGTGCCATCCGAGAGACTTTTTTCAAAGGCAGGGGCCACTGTTACCCAAGCACGCAAAATAGGCTTCATGGGAAAAGGTTAGCCAAGCTTGTATTTTTATGATCAATTGACGCCAAGTGCTGGCAGCTATAATGATTTTATCTGGACATTGTATATATGTAAAATAGCATTTATTCAGTCAACTGCATATGTTTTATTTAAATTTAAATAAATTCGATATTATCGATATTAGAGCGTTTTTCAAAAAAAGTGTACACGTGACGAAACGGACAAGTATTTTTTTCTCGACCCCAATTTTGAAACTTGTCTGCTTATTCGATTAATTATAAGTTAAGGCATACTAGCTGAGAAAATGACACAAAAATATTGAGTAGTTTAAAAAATATCGACATTATTATGTGACAATGAGGTGAACCTAGTTCCATTTCGTCACAAAATATAAAATTTATTATCAATTGAATGGATTGTTATATGGACCATTTAGAGTTTAAAAATTGAAAAGAAATATAATAACTTCTTAAATCAAGCTTAGATTATAAACTGAATGAATCACATACTCACTGAGGATAAAATATGTATCCATTTCGTCACAACTGTCTCTTTTTGACTACTTAACATTCATTTTTTTTGCATAAAAACGGTACAAATTATTATGTAATATTTAAAATTGTGTTAAGGAATATCAGTTCTGAATAATTAACGTTAGAAGAACGTCAAATGTTACAAATAATAGCAAAAAATAATTGTTTTTCATAATTCAAATCTTGGGACAGTGACTATGCGGAATCTCATGTGACTATCTGGAAAATGTAAGGCATAGTGGACACCTAGGTTGAACATAGAAGAAAAATAACAAACAAAACCTGTTATAATCGTGTTTATTGATATTTGCACCTTAATATTGTGTTTTTATTTATTGCACATCTAAATATATAAAAGAAGAAACTGACTGACTGACTGACTGACTGACTGACTGACTGACTGACTGACTGACTGACTGACTGACTGACTGACATATCAACGCACAGCCCAAACCGCTGGTTCTAGAGATTCCAAATTTGGCACGTAGGTTCCTTATAAGGTCTAGGGGTGCACTAAGAAAGGATTTTTCAAAATTCGACCTCTAAAGGGGTTAAATGGGGGTCCAAAGTTGGTATGGGGAAACAAGATTAGTTAGACTATTTTATTCGAAACTTCACAGGAGTAATCCTAACAATAAATGAGTAAACACCTGTTTCAGGTTTTTTGAAAATTCAACCCCTAAAAGGGGATAGGGGGTTACAAAGTCTGAAAATCAACGGGGGTATTATTATTATTATATTATAGTGGGTAGTATTGTTTGTACGGTTTATCGGGTCGCTGATTACGAGAACAACAACACACATACCTACCTGACACACACACACACACACACACACACAAATTTCCACGGGAACGGGAAAAAACGGGATTTATTATATTCGATTCCGAGTGACCCTATCTAAAATTTCGTACACAAGTAGATGATTACAAAACTAAGAAAATATTTTCAGGATTTTTGGAAATTCTCGCGGGATAAGGAAAAAACGGGATTTATATATTCAGTTCAACGAAATCCTATGAACTATAATTACTAGACTTCAAATTTGGCATGGAAGTAGGTGATTATAATAGTAAAAAACAGTTTTAGATAAGGAAAAAACAAGATTTATATTCGGATCTACGGGATCGATTTTTCGTTTTAATGATCGTAGAAAACTGAAATTTGGCCTTCAGGTTCCTTGGGGAGTATAGGGGAGCACTACCGAAAGGATTTCCCAAAATTCTGACGGAAATGAACGGGAAAGAACGGGATTTTTTGTTATACTGCAGTGCAGGTTGTAGAAAGCTGAAATTCGACATGTAGGTTGCTTGGGGAGTATAGAGAAGCATTTAGAGAGGACTTTCCAAAATTCCCACGGGAACGGGAAAAACTGGATTTTTCGTTTTACTAGTCGTAGAAAGCTGAAACTTGGCATGTAGGTTGCTTGATGAGTGTAGGGAAGCACTAAGAGACAATTTCCTGAAATTCCCACGGGAACGGGAAAAACGGGACTTTTCGTTTTACTGGTTGTAGAAAGTTGAAATTCGAAATGTAGGTTGCTTGGAGAGTGTAGAGAAGTATTAAGAGATGACTTTCCAAAATTCCCACGGGAACGGGAAAAAACGGGATTTTTCGTCTTATTCGTCGTAGAAAGCTGAAACTTGGCATGTAGGTTGCTTGAAGAGTGTAGAGAAGCTATAAAAGATCATTTTTCAAAATTCCCACGGGAACGGGAAAACGAAACTTTTCGTTTTACTGGTTGTAGAACGCTGAAATTCGGCATTTAGGTTATTTGGAGAGTATAAAGAAGCATTAAGAGAGAAATTTCCAAAATTCCCACGGGAACGGGAAAAAACGGGATTTTTCGTTTTACTGGCCGTATAAAGCTCAAAATTTGGCAAGTTGGTTCCTTGGGGAGTGTAGGGAGCATTAAGAGAGCAAATTTTGAAATACTCCTGGTACACACAAGCGAAGCCGTGGCCAAAAGCTATTTGTCAATAAATGAAGTCTACGCGGACGAAGTCGCGGGAAAAAGCTAGTTGCTTTATAAGATGTAAGTTATTATTTTCATATAAACCAATTACACAGACATTAACTGATAATTATACAAAACTAGCTGTTGCCAGCGACTTCGTCTGCAAAGAATTCGTTTATCGCTATCCCGCGGGAACTACGCAATTTTCCGGGATAAAAAGTAGCCTATGTGCTATTCCAGACTTTTCTCTATCTATGTGCCAAATTTCATCCAGATCCGTTGGGCCGTTCTGGCGTGATTGAGTAACAAACAAACAAACAAACGTCCATCCATCCATACTTTCGCATTTATAATATTAGTTAGATGAGAATTAACAAAAACACAAGACAAGTTTATTTTCGCTATCCTGTTTTTTTTCAAGAAATAGCAAAAAAGTATCACTTAATCCGGCTTTGTATCAAAATAATTTACTAGTAGATTTAAAGCTCAATTTTCCACTAGGTACATAACAATACACAGGGTTGTAAAATACTAGCTTCTGCCCGCGACTTCGTCTGCGTAGAATTAGCAAATTACATGTTTATAGCTATCCCACGGGAACTAAGAAATTGTCTGGGATAAAAAGTAGCCTTTGTTTTAATCTAGGAACGAAGATAGCTGATAAGCTATCTTCGTTCCAAATTTGATCCAAATCCGTCCAGTCGTTTTAGCGTGAAGAAGGAACAAACATACACACTCACTCACTTACATCGTCACATCGTCACATCGACATAGTCACATCGTCACAAACTTTCGCATTTATAATATTAGTAGGAAGTAGGATATCTATCTGTCTATAATTCGGGAGATGATAAGTTCAATACGTCATGCATCTGTTTATCTCATTACCTGTAAAATTAATGTGTTATGTACAATAAGAGAGATATATATATATACATACATACTTCGAGTAAGTACATAAAATACGAGTGGAAAAAAAGAAAAAATAAATGTTTTGTGTGAAGTAAACTTATTTAATAGCACTGTCTCCAAGCTTACTAATCTAGATTGTTTCTTCGAATTTTTTTTTTTACTTATGTCGTAAATCGTAAAGAGGGTAGTTGAACTCAGCATCCCTTGAATTGCTGGTCGAGGTTTTTGTAGCACTGTAAACAGCGTTATTGGTAATTCGACGTGTATTCTTTAGGTGATAGGGGTGATTATTTGCAATAATTTTAACCCCCATATATGTATTATGTAAAAGTTAACCATTTTTGAGTTATCATGTTTTTTAGTTTTTTTTTTAATAAGTCAAAAATCAACATTAAAAATTTATTAAAAAAAAAGTATCAGTTTAAATCTCATTTTTCTTCTGATTTATAATAACGATTAAACACTGGCTATTTATCAATATTAAAACCACAATTATCAGGCCGAATTAAAAATGCGAGGTAAAAAACCATATTTAAAAAAAAGAGTTTTTTTCCACTAAAATGCCCTAAAACAAAAAAAAACGTTATAGAACTTAGCTGGCAGATTATTTTAAAAACATAACCGTTTTCTTGCCTCTTCAAAAATACATAACAACTAGGAACTTACTTCAAAGAAACAGAAAAAAAATAATCACAAAGGAAGCGGGCGGGAATTTTTATTTGAACTAAACTAAGGTCGTCCTAAGGAGTTCTAAGGAAATTCTTATTCGAACTATTAGTTATTAAAAACAATACTCAATGTAAATAACACAAAAAATATTTATTTTATATTTGTATTACCAATAACCCTGTATAAACTATGTACAAGTATAAACTTTCATTCGCTTTAGTCAGAATGATAATTTATTATAATATATTTAAAAAATCCATACAGTCGAACATAGAACCTCTTTCTTTTATTGAAGTCGGTTAACAAAGTGAATTAATATGTAACAAGTGTCAAATTTCGATTCTGCACTAAGCTTTATAATTCTATTTCGTCACAAAATGGTCCAGCTAATACATCACGTTACGATTCGGACGTGACGATTTACACCAAAACAAATTTAAACCACAAAATTAACTGGTCTGACCTCGTTTAACAGTGAAATCTTTACAGTTTTGGATACTACATGAGTTTCTTAATATTTAAATGTGTCGTAATTAAGTTAACTACCTTTGTTTACCGAAAACTGTGACTTTATCGGAACACTTATTTTGGGGTCATCAGCAGCGCGCGCCTTTCGTCACAGTTTATGAGACACTGACAGCAAAGCGGGTAATGGCAGCGTACTAAGTAGCTTTGTAATGTTGTCAGGATCAAAATATTAACGTTTTTAGTAGAATTTTCGTTGCACAAGTCGTTAAATTTAGTGTGACGCAACCGGACTGTCCGGTACATTCGATTTCCTTGGACAGACAAAAAAGTAGTTTTTAAAATTACTGAGCGTATTTACGCATATTTAAAGCACACGCCCGGTATCTAGACTCATAATGTAACCTATAACCACACTTAACCTATGTACAATTTTTTTTTACGTTTTGGTTTGCTGTTGAACATAGCAAAGTCGACGTGGGACATCAAGAATTTCACACTTTTTGATTTTCTTTTTACGATAAATATATGAAATAAGCGTAAATTTATCTTTTTATAAATATATTTTGAATGCCCAACTTTTCAGGAATCGAAATACATCACACTTATTCCCAATTAACAAGTAGAAAGTGAAAAAAAAAATGAAAACCAGTCGGACATCCAAATTTTACTATGTACACTTTTTTTGAAAAACGCTCATTATCGACCAAAATCATCGATATTATCGAATATCGATAATTTCATTACCTCGATATAATTATCGATATTTTTATCGCTATTACAACAATCTTGCATCCCTATACACGACACAAATTGTCGAGGTAGAGTGACACGTGTCGTCGCGGATAATCCGGCGGATGTTGCGTGGTCGTCGAATTATGACGCTGACGTTTATGGTTAGTTTGCAGCGAGCTGTCAGCAACTTCTTTTGTATTGCGCCTATTTGTTTTGTTTTATTTATTAACTAGCTTCTGTCCGCGACTTCGTCCGCGTAGAATTACCAATTGACATGTGAATCGCTATCCCGCGGGAACTTTGAAATTTCCCGGGATAAAAAGTACCAGCTATCTCCGTTCCAAATTTTATCCAAATCCGTCCAGTCGTTTCAGCGTGAAGATGGAACAAACATACACATATTTATGATGTACCAGTTGCTTCTCTTCCCGTGCAGATGGTAAAACCCCATCGAGAGAATGGGCAAACTTAGTGATCGTGTTATAGGCGAAGCGGTTAGCAACCCATCACTATTTTGATTCCCCTTTCCACTTCCACCTATGCGCACAATCATGCTAAACGTCGCCTTTAAGTCTTGTTATCCTAGGCTCTGTCTACCCCGTAAAGGATAAAGACGTGTTTTATGTATGTATATATAATCATCATCATCATCATCTCCAGCCTATATACGTCCCACTGCTGGGCACAGGCCTCCTCTCAGAATGAGAGAGCTTGGGCTATAGTTCCCGCGCGGGCCCAGTGCGGATTGGGAACTTCACACACACCATTGAATTGCTTCGCAGTTGTGTGCAGGTTTCCTCACGATGTTTTTCCTTCACCGAAAAGCTCATGGTAAATTTCAAATGAGATATCGCACATAAATTCCGAAAAACTCAGAGGTGCGAGCCCGGGATTCGAACCCACGACCCTCTGCTTGAGAGGCCACAGGTCAAACCACTAGGCTACCACGGCTTTTTTATATATAATATATGTATGAATAATTCTTAGTCTATTAAAACTAACCACATTAACAAATGGAAAATCCTATTCTAATACAAATTTTATACAATAAGTGGTTAAGAAACCGCAGTTCATCCTTCATTTTAAACCTTTAGTCACTACTTTCGAGGTCTTGTTTAGAATACGCAAAAATTGAGATATGGCCTTTTGTTTCGCGGCGGCGAGTTCCCACAATCAAATGGAGAGGCTCACGCCATGAGCTCTGCCAATTAAGTGGGTCCAGGGTTGCCATATGTCAGGATTTGTCCGGACATGTCAGGATTTTTGACCAAAGGTAGGTCAGGATTGCAGCCGGACTTGGTAAGTGTCCAGATTTTTAGAAATTACCTCATTGAAAAAAGAAGCGACGGGTAGCACTCCGGGAGTGCCGGCAGAAGTGAAAACAGCAGCTTAGATTAGATTTTAATGTTGCAACCTCCATGATGCTCAAGACGCGTACCGTACTGGCCGCTTACAAAAAAAAACGTACGTATTATCTATATTGACAGACCTCTAACAATGTGCTGATGCCCTAATACTTTTGCTCCACGACTCAACAAAAAAAAACATTTCAAAGATCGAACGCGATTCATTCGTATTTCAAAATAAGCTCTTAGAGGGTCTGATATCCTGGTACTTAAACTCCCTCCCTCCGTCTTACGCCTGACGCAAGTTTAACATTTTTAACTCATCCCAAAAAGTGCTAAACGCCGTTAAGAAGCTTTCACTTCAAAAAAGTCAAATGCACAGAGCTACGGACAGTAGATCCACGATCCACGATACAGTATACTGCGCAACGCAGCGCCACGCTCGCACATTCTTGAACCTACGTCAAAATCTCTGTTATAAAAAACCCGCCAAGTGCAGGCTCGCCCACCGAGGGTTCCGCACAAATTTGCCATGTTAACATAAAATCCAGTGTTAGCAGAGCCCTGCTCCTAAGCAAAATGTATGCAGTGTGAGGTTATGTTTTATATTGGTTACTTACATAGACAGACAGACAAAAAAATTACAGTTTTCCCAATTTTTCCTTTATCTGTGCTATGAGACGTTGCTTCGTACCAAATTTCAAGGTTCTGAGTTCATGTGAAGTACCCTGTAGGTTTTGATTCCCTTGCGAGTTTCGAAAATTTAGTGAAGTTTAAATTTACGGTAGTATCTTTTGATTTCGTTGGCTTAGAAGTTTGATTTTTTCACAGCTCCAAGGAACAGTAGACCTGAGTATTTGACATAATTCTCACCTTGATACCTTCACGCGTTCCTCAAAGTGCGTTCCTGAGAAAAAGGGTCTTGACAGACGGACGGACGGACGGACAACAAAGTGATCCTATAAGGGTTCCGCTTTTTCCTTTCGAGGTGCAAAACCCTAAAAATGACAGGACTGAGGGTCCTGTCAGGATTTTTGTCAGGACTTTTAATTTTTTCATATGGCAACCCTAGTCCAGGGTCTCGTGTGCTTTAATCCACCTTATTACTAAGGGAATGAAGGTGAGAACGTGCGGATACCGCAAATTGGTGGTGACCCCAAAAGCATGCATTTCACTCAGGAAGTAGGGTTTCGTGTAGTCTGTTTGAAACATACATACATACCGTCACACCTCTTTGCCATAGGGGTAGGCGGAGACTACTTTGCTCCACTTATGTCCTTTGTTTTTAATATGCCTACCTAATAATTTTAAGCAAGAAATCGAAACAAGTATTACTAGAACAACAACAAGTATAAGTATAACCAGGTTAGCTGGAAGAGATCCCTTTTTAGGGATATGTTCGCCTTTGTACTATTTTCTGTGTACTTCTGTATTTTTTTTTGTGTGCAATATAGAGTTTACATACATACATACATACTATGCCGTTACAAGAAAACGTGCAGCTCACAAAAATGTGTTGCTGCTACAATCTTTTTGCTGGCTATACCTTTCGTAAACCGAAGAAAAATTATGGACAGGACAGGAATGGCAGGCGACAACTACCGACAAGAGCAAGACTCTTAAGTACAGAGAGAAAGTGTGACATAGATAACAAATCTCACTTGATTTTCTTATCCTTTGCGAAGCCATATTGACTTGAGAAGTTAGGTCATGCAGCGTAAAAATCACCTTCATCTTCATAAAGTTCGCGTTGCGAGTGACACAAGAGATGATTGACGATGAAAAGGTTAAGGCGCTGTCAACATCTAATGACCTGGAGCAGCGCCACTCTTCACACGTACGGTTCACGTGCCTGTTAGTGAAAGAGAAGAAACTATTCCGGCAGCTTGGCGCGCGTCTTGGATCTTGCAAATAAGACACAAATAAGAAGAAATAAAAAAAGTATGGATTTTAAGACCAATCTTTGCAATTATTTTCTATCGAGCCGATTTTGTTCAATTATGTATCGAGCCCGTCTAGGGTGTTTGAAATATGATGAAAATTAACATTATATTTTTTTTTGTATTTTTTTTTCTGTGCAGTTTTTCTTAAAGAAGTGTTTAAATAACATCAATTTCAACAAAATTAGGTGTTGTCAGCCTCTTAATCAAAATACCAAAATCTCCATATTTGTAAAACCCGTACCTCGTAAAGACAGATTTGATGTCTAAATCGAATAAAAACTCTACAAGCTTTTAGTGACAAAATCATAGGAAAATTCTGCTCCGAAATACTCAGTACACAATCAATTTATTTACTAAATACATCGTATTCGCTAACTGGATAGGAAGCAGCGGAGCCTGCAATAATTAGTTGATTTGCCGAATGTCGGCCATAATAATGTTGAAATGATCGATTTCCTAAATTACGGTGCAATTCAACTGCGTACAACTTAAAAAGGTGGGTTTCGCTACTTTTAAACACGTTTTTTGCGGTTACTCGGCCGTGTTCAAGCACGATTGTCAGGGTTGAAAAATCACTGTTTTGACGGAAAACTATATTTAAATACATACATAAATACGTACATAAATCACGTCTTTATCCCTTATGGGGTAGACAGAGCCCAAGGTAACAAGACCTAAAGGCCACGTTTGGCAAGATTGTAAGCGTATAGATGGAAAATGGATAGTGACGGGTGCTAGCCGCATCACCTATAACATGATTCCTATGATTTTCGCCCAATCCCTCGATTCACAATACCTCTAAGAAATCTTCTAAAGACCTTAGAATCACTTAAAAATACGCATTAACTTTAGAATAAAAACAGTAGCGAATTCATTTAATCGTAAAAAAGGCGTTGGGACGTCACGTAACACGTTGGTGAAATACAAAGTTTACAACATCGCCGTTCTGACGAGCCTCGGGTCATAATCATAACGAGACAACTCATAAAGCTAGCTCATGAAACACTTGTTTGTTTGGCACAGCCGTAAAAAGCTAAGCTTCGCACTTAAATTTAGCGAACGCGCTGTAGGGTAAATGCATTCAGAAAAGCTAGCGTTTGATGGAGGTTTCGTTTTAAGCTGCGATAGTTTAGCGGTTTAAACTCGATATAACTCGGTTGCAAATGGAGTTGGTGGGAGCGAGCTCAGTGGCGTAGCGTGGGGGGGCCGGGGGGGCATGGCCTCAGGCAGCACATTCAAGAGCAAAGCGCGACAATATTTAAATTTTTTGGATTGGAAATGGGGGGGAGAGGCAAATTACCGATAGGCCCCGGGCGGCGACAAATCAACTTGTTAGCGACAGATAACCATTTCTCATGTTATTTTATGTTTTCTATTAAAAAAGTGTGTTTTTATGTTTGCTGGGTGTGTCAATTTCTTCATGTTGTGTCTAACCCTATGTAAAAATGTGTTATAATCTTCATTTAATAATAATCATGGTGTGTAAATGTGTGTTGTTTTTAATTAAGTACCTAATAACACAACTGGAAAAGGAATAGTACCTATTGTATAAGTTTTAGCTCTGCCTCAAACACCTATTATAATGTCTGGCAGCTCTCGAATCAGCGGCTGTGTGGTACCACACTTATGTTCCATCGTGAACCACTCGAGTTTGTGTCACAGGTGCAGATCGCACACACTCGCTGTTGAGAAGCGATAGACTTATCAACGATCCAAGGAGACACGAAACACCTAAAGTCTCGAATGTGATAATTATTAGGAATACTACATTACACGCCGAGGTTTGTGAAATAATGTCTCAAATCAGGAACTTGTCGCACAAGCCAAAGGCGAGGGCAATAAACATGCGACCTGAGGCTTTCTTTATCACGGACCGAGATGTGTACACAATTTTATGTCTAACCCTGGGTTCTCTATTGTTTGCCCGAATTTCATATAAACTAATTTCACATGCCCGAATTTCATTTGCCATAATTTGAGATTCCATAACGATACATATGACATAATGATCATTAGCCATATTTTTATTTGCCATAATTTTCAGGTGCCATAACGATACGTGTGCCATAAATTTCATTTTTCCTATTATCAATTGTCCTAAAATCATTTGCCATAAAATTCAAACGCCATAATAATTATTTGCCATAAAAAACCCAGAATTTTGATTTTTGTAATAATAATAATAACTAATTTTAACATGATATTTTTTACTACGAGTCGTGTTAATTATCTACGTTTAACAGATGTAATGTCTAGAAAACAAATATAAATATGAACTGAATGACCTTAAGGCGAAGTCGACGAAGCTCCGCTTCGCGGAGCTCCTATTCCGCCTAGTTTTGGCGCTTCGCGCCTTGACACCATTCTAACCTAACCTAACCTATATATTAATTGACCAGTGATGTGGCTATTGAGGGGGGCTTAGCCCCCCGAGCCCTTTAGTGATACTTCTATTTCTGCTCTGAGGGTCGCAAGAAACCTAACGAACCTACCGTGTTTCGGTAGCAGTAAATTTCAACAGTCTGGATCTGTTTTTTCCTTAATTATGGCAAATGATTGTTATGGCATGAAATATTAGTGATTTTGAAAGTTATGGAAAGTAAAAATTATGGAAAGTCATATTATGGTATCTAATATTAGGGATGTTGAACATTATGACGTTTGAGTATTATGGCATTCAAAAATTATGGCATGTTATATTAGGGCAATTGAAAGTTATAGCCAATGACCACTATGGCAAATGAAATTAGTACAAATGAAATTATGGGAAATGGAGGGATCCCCTAACCCTGGCCAGGAAGTGGAAATAGAGTAGCGGCCGGTAAACTGCTATTTATGGCCCGAAGCGACGTAAAATACTTCTAGATTGCAGCTTCATTGGTCATAATATCATGACATCGTCATCATGTCAGCCGAAAGCCGAAAGACGTCCACTACTGGACATAGGCCTCCCCCAAGGCTCTCCACTCGGACCGGTCCTGTGCCTCCCGCATCCACCGCGATCCCGCCATCCTGATCAGGTCGTCGCTCCATCTTGTTGGAGGCCTACCGACAGCTCGTCTCCCGAAGAACCATCATACTTCATTGGTTAAACTTCTTTATTAGCACAGGTAAGTCGTGGATGCGGTTGATAAGTCTGAGTAAAATTCTCAAACATACCCTGTTATACTCACGTTACTCCTAAGAAAAGAAGACACGAAGCTAAACATTCATGGACGTCTAGCGACTTGTTCATTACTGGTTTTGATCAATAACATTAAGTATAAAAATCCATCTTTGCCCGCTGCGTTAAATTTTAAATTGAAATACCAAATGAAAGTGACCTAAGAAATATTCTCAGACAGCCTGCTGGTCTTCCGCGTCAATGACGAAAGGCGCTGTCAATAGCAAATGACCTGGAGCAGCGCCACTCTTCACACATTCGGTTCACGTGCCTGTTAGTGAAAGAGAAGAAACTATTCCGGCAGCTTGGCGCGCGTCTAAAATCTTGCAAATAAGACACAAATCATAAGAAATAAACAAAAGTATGGATTATTTGTGAAATATGACTCGTTAGCCGTTTAGGTATGAATATGTTGACTTTATGTTTTTAATTGCAGACCCATACGTCGAAAAAATAAAGACATAGAACCGTTAAATGATGATTTTAAGACCAATCTTTGCAATTATTTTCTATCGAGCCGATTTTGTTCAATTATGTATCGAGCCCGTCTAGCGTGTTTGAAATATGATGAAAATTAACATTATATATTTTTTGTATTTTTTTGTGCTCAGTTTCTCTTAAAAAACTGTTTAAATAACATCAATTTCAACAAAATTAGGTGTTGTCAGCCTCTTAACCAACACTTTTTCATTTCTTCACGTTTGAAAAGCCACTCTACAGTCTTCGGCCAGAACAGAGATTCCAAGGGCCTTGCCATGACGTCTTTCAATACCGATTCAGTTTAGGTTCTCTCGCTGTCAGATCCATACTAAAAATGACAGCTAAAACCTGAACTGAGTCTGAATTGAATCGCATTAAGACATCACGGTAAGGCCCCAGAGGACTCGGCTACGACTAAGTCTCGAAGTAATGTAGAGTAGACCGTGGACAGTTTGAAACAATTTTCACTTAGCCTGGTATCTGGATATCTATTGTATTTACAAAGATTTTACTGGTATTTGTTTTAAGATAAACTATCAGGGGCCTTACCATGACGTCCTAATTCCGACGCAGTTCAAGTTTTAGCTGTCACTTTTAGTATGAATCTGACAGCGAGCGGACCTAAACTGAAACGCATTAAGACGTCATGGTACGGCCCCAGGCTCCTAATTGAAACACACAATAAGGCTCCAGCTCATTTCAAAACAGTATTTGCAACCAAGGGTGCGACCAAACCGCCGCGTATACGCAGTGACGTGTCGTATGCGTCACGTTTTCTCACCGTTTCTTCATACATTTTGTTGCGATTCCGTAACGTCACCGTTTTTTAAGCGGCGGCGTGGTCGCACCCTAAAAGCCGCATCTAAACCGAGACGGGTTCTTGCATCGCTGGCGCCCACTCCTGACAACTGTGCTTCGGGAGATAGGGAGCCTCGGCGAGACTTTTAACTCCTCAACTTCGCAACCGTGCGAGGGCGAAATTAATAACGAAATTATAAATGTTCTCTCGGCCTCTTTTATAAGTTTACTTTCAAAAATACAACAAATGTGAAAGTTTGCGTACATATCAGAGCCTCTAATGTAAGTTTTCTCATATAAAAACGTTTCGAACGCGTTCACGTAAACGTCTCAATTACTATGGAATAATTGGCAGCGTCACTTGTGGATCGAAACGGCAACAAACTGTTCTCATATTATTTGACATTTTAACGCAAACGCGTTCGAGACGTATTTTGTGACCGAAAACCTACACTAAGCATACTGTGTGTGTATGGGTATGTTTATTATGCTTTCACAGTAAAACAGCGAAACCCAGAAGATATTTCCTCAATGACACAGGGCCACTTTACAAGATTACAAGGTACAAACTAGATCACAAGTGAACTAGAAATGCGATGACCTAAAGCGGTGTGCTTAGTAAGTAAGTAAGTAAATGCTTTATTGTACAAATATAAAGAAACAGACACAAGTGTAGGTGTAGGTGTAGGTGTAGTGTAGGTGTGTGTGTAGTGTAGGTTTTCGGTCTCAAAATACGCCTCGAACGCGTTTGCGTTAAAATGTTAAATAGTATGAGAACAATTTGTTGCCGTTTCGATCCGCAAGTGGCGCTGCCAAATATTCCATAGTAATTGAGACGTTTACCTGAACGCCTTCGAGACGTTTTTTTATGCAAAAACTTACACTAGAGGCTCTGTATGCTTAGTGTAAGTTTTCGGTCACAGAATACCGTCTCGAAAGCGTTTGCTTTAAAATGTCAAATGCTATGAGAACAGTTTGTTGCCGTTTTGATCCGCAAGTGGCGCTGCCAAATATTCCATAGTAATTGATACGTTTACGTGAACGCGTTCGAGACGTTTGTTCGTGTGAAAACTTACACTAGAGGCTCAGATCCATTGTTAAAAAGGTGGTGTAAAAAACGTAAAAACAATACCTCTACAAATGTGTCAAATGACAACGCTGCTTGGAACAGACACGAAATTCTACACCTCATCCGTCCGGGTAATACAAGACAAGCGAAAACTCTTTTTGACGTACTTACGTCTTTTATCTCATGATAGGTACATGGTAATGTTATGTTAGCCCATTGGAGTGTCAGTTGTTTAAAGACGTCCTCTTTTTCCGCTACTTATACCACCATCGAGGACATACGCTTGCCAGGTTCGATAGCAAAGACGTTCGTCAAATTCTTATTTCGACTATTCTTGATTCGTCATATTCTTGTTTTGTCATATTCTTGTCTCGTCATATTCTTGTTTCGTCATATTCTTGTTTTGTCATATTCTTGTCTCGTCATATTCTTGTTTCGTCATATTCTTGTGTCGTCATTTTCTTGTTTCGTCATATTCTTGTTTCGTCAAATTCTTGTTTCGTTATATTCTTGTTTCGTCAAGTTCCTGGTATATTTACTGGAATATGAAAGATTTTGTGTTGTTCGTTATTTTTGTCGCCTATCTTTTAGTAATTCAAGCATAGCTGGAAATTCAAACGAAGGTTTTAGTGCGGAAGCAAAGAGCTTTAGTTATGAATTTAACGGCGCAATACCTGTGATTTCGTACAGAATCGTAAATGAAATACAGACGAAATTGCCTGTTTTTATTTCGTTTATTCGGTTGTATAATGCTTTTATGATAACGTTTTATGGAAGTTAGGATTTGTGGGGAGGTTTTTTGTCTCGTAAATGTATAAAGCTGGGATCTGGGACGTGTATGTCCAGCTTAGGGTTGCGTACTAATGTAAGTTTGTTGTTTAAGCCAGTGTCATGGTCTTTTTTTTCGAGGTGGAGACCGCGGATCGGCAAGCGCAGCGTAGGATGTCCACCAACGAGGTGGACTGACTTGGCTAAAATCGCTAGTTCACGGTGGATGCAAGCCGCTTCCAACCGAGGCAATTGACAACATTTCATATTTCTGAGCCTGTAATTTTAATGGTTCTCTGTATTTTGTTTGAAAAGATGAACATGCTAACAGTTTAATTTTTTCGCTAGGGCTTGTATTTAATTTATAATGAATTCATTAATTTGTGCTTATTCTAAAAGGGCGTAACTCCGATACTATCACAGAATACACACTTATCCCTTTGTATTTTCTCAATAGAAAAAAAAACTGACGTTAATTTGAAATTGACAATGTCAGGCCGATTCTCCAATATTCGATTTTCGAGGTTCGCTTCGTGCTGTTCCGCTCATACTAATAGTCATTATCTTGAGAGTGAGAGAGAAGGTATGCAACGAACTTCGAAAATAGAATTTCAGAGTTGCCCCCTTTGTACTTTGAAGTTGTCAAAAATACAAACTTATGATCGCTTATTTTTTCTCGTGAAAAAAGCAAAGGCGTTTCACCAATCCTGTGGTAGTTTTGGTAAAATTAGGACATATTTTTAATTATTTTTAATTTTATATAATAAGCGATATTAAAATTATATAAACATATTGCAGTGATCAGAAGGCAAAATGCTTTCGAACCATATATACATTTTCAGGTGTTATAAAAATGAAATGTTGTCAATTGGAGGTCTATGGGGAAGGCCTATTTCCAACAGTGGACGTCCTATAGCTAAATATAATGATGATATTTTTATGTATCTAACCATAACCAACTAGATATTTATTGTGAATTGCACCAAGTCGCTATAATTTTTTTAATAATTTAACAAATAACCAGAGATCTTGGCATAATATTTAATAGATTTTCTGTCATATATGTGCCAAACTCATCGGTTATAGTTATATGTGCCAAACTCATCGGTTATAGTTATTGTTGAACTTGTTGCTATCCACATGAGACATTTACGAAAATGAGTATTTTTAGAACTACTTATTAGGGTGCGACCAAACCGCCGCGTATACGCAGTGACGTGTCGTATGCGTCACGTTGTCTCACCGTTTCTTCATACATTTTGTTGCGATTCCGTAACGTCACCGTTTTTTAAGCGGCGGTGTGGTCGCACCCTTATTCGGCAAACGTGTACCTGATTTTGTGCAAATCTGAATAAAATCCAATTACACCCCACACTAAGGTCCTGTACCTTAGTGTGGGGTGTAGTTGGATTTCTATCCCTTACGGGGTAGAGAGAGCCTAAGGTAACAAAATCTAAAGGCCAAGTTTAGCATGATTGTGGACGTATAGGTGGAAAGAGGAATCAAAATAATGACGGGTGGCTTACCGCATTAATTCCAAATTCCAAATCCGATATTATCCCAAAACCTTAACTCCCCAATCTCTATCATCTCGATGTTAAAACCTTTACCATCGAATGATACAGGGTGTGTAAATCTCAAGAGATTTCAATCGTAAACCAGTGATAGCCCGCTGTATAGCTCTAATGTCAAGTTGGACGATTTACGCTCATCGTTAAGCTGGTTGTTAGAATTTACGCAAAGCCTTGTTCAAGCCAATACGTCTACTGTGGAACTTGTTTACACCCGTACGTCTATTGAGCCTTTAGTGTTGAATTTTGATCCACTTCTAGTGGGGAAATTTGGCATACTTTTGTATGTCTGACAATACAATAATCTTGGAGTGAAATTCTAGTCATTAGTCTAGAATGGTCTCCACAGAAGGAAACTCTTCAACGGTTTGTCCGATTGACTTGAAATTTTATATACATTATGTAGAATAGATGACAATGAAAGTACAGTCAACAAAAGGTACAGTCAGCGTGAAAAGCTTGTATTAAAAATGTTGTTTTTTAGGTTAGGTTATTCTATAGTAATTGAGCGTTCAAAACGCGTTCAAAGCTTTTTGATGTGTCAATTTTCGAAATGTAATACGTTGACTAATATATGTGCCGGCACGTAAGTCTAGCGATGACGAGTCACGTGGAGAGTATCTGCGCAGCCACGGTTACCGTATTTTATACTTCTGACCATCGCTAGACTTTCGTGCCGGCACTTATAGTCAATGTAAAGTCGACTGGCGCAGATTCTTGTCGAGTTTATAATGTAAACAGAAACGTTACTCAATACCAACAATTGTCGCGTTGGTGGATTTATTTATTTATTTATAGCCGTATTATTCCGAATTCGCTACAATTTCAGTAAGTACATGTTGTTTAAATTGTCGCGTAATTCGGCATGCTTCATGGCATAGGCCTCCTCCGTGTATTGGAGGGTTTGGACTATAGTTCCCACGCGCGCCCATTGCGGATTGGGAACTTAACACACACCATTGAATTTCTTCGCAGATGTGTGCAGGTTTCCTCACGATGTTTTCCTTCACCGAAAAGCTCATGGCAAATTTTAAATGTAATTTTCGCACATGAATTCCGAAAAACTCAGACTTGCGAGCCCGGGATTTGAACCCACGACGCTCTGCTTGAGAAGCCAAACCACTAGGCTACCACGGCGTTGGTGGAATCCCTAATTCCATTTCTATAATACCTATTCCCTGGTATGATTTGGCAGCCTAGAAGAAGAGGTAGGCAAGGTTGTATTCACCTCTTGTTTGCTCTAGTTACGCAGAATTGGCGGGTTTACGCTCGTTTTATTGCTTACGATAAGTACGCGTGTGTAGTGAACCCCGGTTAGTGTTGCCATTACGAAATTCATAAAGTCGGGGTAAAAAAGTAAGTAAAAAAGGCCTCAACTCATTTCATTTATTGTGAAAAGGTTTCACAGTCAAGTGGGTCAGGTATCTAGGTATTAATGTTCATTGTACATTATAACTTTCCCCTAATTATTTCGAGATAATTTGCATACGCACAAGATTATCGAACAATTCCAAATTTTTCATAAAACAATTTGTAGAAATTCTTTGTACAAGTAAAAATGATTGCATTTTGCAAGACTAATAAATCTTTCATTGTAGGCGCTCAAAACCAACCCATAGATTGCCCTAAGCACAGCCGTAACACATGTATTTTTTTCAAGTGAATTGCCAAACAAAACTCCACTGGACATTTCGCATTTCGCCTTTCTAATAAGAAGCGGAATTAGAAGATACAATGAAATGAGATCACTGCAATGTGTGATCGATTATCCTTACACGCGAACGCCTAAGCAGAAAAAGACGAGTAAAGTTCGTTACAAAAATAGATCCAACCCACACCGACCCTTTGGGAATCGTGTCCAGCAGTGAAACATTAAACGACTGAGATAGAATTGATCGCACATTGTATTCAAAGCACACAGAGGACGAATTTGGTGCAGTATCACAACAGAGCCTCTAAGCGGTACTCAACCTTTTTTTTATACGGGCGAAAAACAAGTTTAGATATAGGTAGATTCAAAAAAAGACGTGTAAAAGAGCCCTAGGCGGCCTATTTGCGAAATAAACTTTTGACTTTTGTTTTAGTCATAGTGTTGCGGGCCACAAGCAAAAATTATTTAGGGGTAGGTTGTAGAGGTAGGTCTGTAACTCTAGGCGGGCCAACCACAAAGGCCGGCAGGCCGCATGTGACCCGCGGGCCGCAGGTTGAGTATGACTGCCTAACGTATATTTTGACGGAACACAAACGTGTATGCGTTAACGTCCTACTGTGGGAAGATGGCAGCAGCTCTATATAACCGCTTATTAGTAGCTAAATGTAATACTAGTTGACAGTTCAAGACGAATGCGTTGGAAACTTTTGTTGCGGTGAACTTAGTACTTATATTAACGCTAGTGTTTACTGTATTGTTATGTCATCATCATCATCATTATATCAGCCGTATAATGTCCTGTTGGGTAGGCCTCCCCCATAGACTTCCAACTGCCTGGGTTGGAAGCGGTTTGCATCCACCTTGAACCCGCGACTTTAACTTTATTTTACCTGTTGTGGTGTTCAGTAAAGAGTATGTATTGTTGTTGTTGTTGCTGAGAACTATTAGTGTAATATTTTCGTCACAGCAAACGTCTCGAAACGCGTCCACGCTAAATCGCCCAATTCCAAAAAGACTATGCTGTATAATTATGGCAAGTGTTTGTTTATCCAATTAAGATGATTATGTTCACACAACAATGTGAAATCTCATAAACACTCAAGTCACAAAAACCAATCATTTCAGTGACAGTGAGTATAAAATATTCTTATTGCGAGTCTCTCATCATCTTAAACTTAAGAGCTAGGCTGTTGTCGGTGGAGCAATTTCCATTGTGGTCCTTTCCAGAGCCCTTTCCTTTGACTTCCTGATACGACACGACTTCTACCCTCTCTTTCACATGGTCCTTAAATATTCTTATTGCGAGTATTTTGTGTAAATGACTTGGGCCGTGAATTGTTTGAAACTGTTGACTTACTGCTTCTGTCGGCGCCACCGTGCCCCGTAGGACGTCTCTTACAAAGTGAAGTCGATGAATCACCCGCGAAATGCACATATTTTATTCTTTTGTGCGCCCAAAACCGCTTTGTTGTATTAGAGTAATGCTCAAGGGTAGGACACACCGGATGGATGTTGCTTGACAGAGATGTGTCGTATTTTCTTGGGTTTGAGTAGTTTGAGCCAGATTTTTCTTTTGCGTTGGCTGTCTAAGTGATTGCGGTTTGACGTACGAACGAATTAGAAAGCAAAGCCTCTAGTGTTTCTCAAACTTTTACGGCCACAGACCACTCGGGATTTTCAAATGGTATGGACTGTCAAAGATTATTGTGAAGCCAAAAGAGCTTAATTAAAAATACTTTAAGTAAATATGTTAAGGGATAACTGATCTTGTGGACCCCTGGCACACATTACGGACCGCTAAGGGATCCATGGGCCCTTTAAGAAACCCTGTTCCAAGTTTTTGACATGAAAAACGTCACGCACGCGTTTGCGTTAACGTCTTAATTGCTATGGGATAATTGACAGCGCCACTAGCGGAGCCAAACGACAACTAAAAATTCTCATACCTAGTATTGATATTTCTTTTCTCTCTCAACCCGGCCTCAAACTTCATAGTTAAATCTTCTAACCACTGGCTACTACCCGATCGTATTGCATTCCAACATTATCCCCGTTTTTTGAGGAAGTTGAAAAACCCGCCACCCTGTGCCCTTCCTTCTATCAAATCTGACCCGTCTACAGAAGAAATGGCAATCGTAAAGCATCTTACAATACAAAAAATATTCACACATCCTTTGAATTCGGAGATAAACTACCCTAGAGCGACGGACCGACGGATGGATTTTTCATGCCAAAATGGGTTTTTAGGATGTTTCAAGACGATTTCGTTCACATTAATAACAACTATGATCCGACTTTACTTCGGTTTTTTAGCATGAGATCAAAGATACACTTCCACGCTGGTCTAGATAGAAGCAAAGTTTTTTTTTTTTTATATATGAATAGGAAGGCAAACGAGCAAATATAGAGTGTTTGCGTCTCATCCCGCGCAGAGGGTAAAAGAAATTAACAAACTGTATGTGTAGGTAGTCTAACAATTTGAGTACCGCACGCGGAAGCTAGCGAACAATGGCTGATTAAAAAAACTAAAAGTGCCTTCTTCAACTTTGACATTGGCGGAATCATCGATAGTGTCGATGGAGCTATATTACCAAAAAATTAATTGAATAATTGAGGGTAAAAAGCCCATTGAAGGAATATGGGCGAAAATGTTAGGAATCATGTTATAGGCGATGGGGCTAGCAACCCATCACTATTTTGATTCCCCTTTCCACTTATACGCCGTCAATTATGATGAACGTAGCCTTTAAGTCTTGTCACCTTAGGTTTGTCTACCCCGTGATCGTGGGGCGTCGCGGTGACACCGAGTGTTCCCGTAACGCCTCACATACGACCGAATAGGGTATCCGTGTGGTTTTTAGTGGGTGCCGTCGCGGAAGAGCCTACATGCCCCCGGTAACCCCGTACCGGGCGGATGCATAAGGCGCATTTTCCACACCATTAAACAAAGGCTTGTCTACTCTATGTAAGGATAAGGATAAGGTTTGTCACAATAACACATTTGTTTAAAAGTTATTCAGTGCACTAATGTACGGTAGCGAAAGTTGGGTATGGCAAAAGAAGCATGAAAGTAGAATAAATGCAGTAGGAATTAGAGCGTTAAAAAGTATGGAAGGTGTGTGTAGTGTGTGAAGGAGTAAGAAGTTATAGTGACTAGGATAGAAAAGAGTATGCTTAGTTGGTTTGGTCACGTAGAGAGGATAGATGAAAGAAGATTAACTAAACAGATAATTATTTATGGGGAGTATGAATGGGTGCGTTGGGAGGGGAAGGCCTAGACGGACGTCCCGTGATCAAATTGGGGACGTTTTGAAAAAGGTCAGGTCAAGAGTACCCGAATCCGACGAGCATGTATGAAGAGATTAATGAATGTGGATGAAGCGAAAGAGGTATGTCAGGATCGCAGCAAGCAGAATAAAGTAGTCTCTGCCTACCCCTATGGCAAAGAGGCGTGACGGTATGTATGTATGCAGTGCAAGTGATGAACGGTGATAAATCGAAGTAAAAAGCGAGTGTAAACAGTAGAGCTGATACTTTCGTGTCAACGCAGGATGCTAAAGTCCCTCGTTTTCGTGATCCAAGCAATTTGAAGCGACGTTCTCCGACTAACGACACTATTCTTTTGACCGCGCTCGAAGCTGCCAAAGACTAGTTAGTATAGATGTGACACAAGTCCATACAAGGGCTAATATTGGCTAATATTATTAGGTCATAATTATTCCGGATAGCTGTTACCCGCGACCCCGTCTGCGATGAATTCGCAGGGTCCTGTAACACAGGGTATCCTAGCACAAGGCCCTTAGTTGTATCTTTGTTGTATGTTTGTTCTGTAATTTCTTTTTGGAATAGAGAGAGAGAGAGAGAGAGGGAGAGAAACATTAAAAACACATTTTCACACACACACAATTTTCGTTTTTTTTTTCTTTTTTTTCATCGGTATTCTGCGGAAACTATGCGATATTCTGAGATCCTATCCTTCCTCGAGAATGTATGGTTACAGGGTAAATAACCTATAACCTATAAAGGCCACGTTTAGCTTGATTTTGGGCGTATAGGTGGAAAGGGGAATCAAAATAGTGATGTTTTGCTAGCCGCATCGCCTGTAACATGATTCCTAAAATTTCCGCCCATTCGCTCGATGGGCTTTTACCATGCTCGGGAAGAGAAGCAACTGGTACTTCTACGTTTTTTTTTACTCCCAGACCAGCATGAAAGAATATTAAACATGGAAGGCATTGAAAATGTAAAGTAATTTCCTTAAAACTTGTATGGAGGACACGAATTATAGCGCGTACATTATTCCAAGCTCATTCCGGGGTGTACAATGGCCACACCCATCTATACAGAACTGTATGTATGTATGTAAAACTCTTTATTGTACATAAAACACATGAAAAAGATGAATACAGGAAAACACGAATGCACAAAGGCGAACTTATCCCTAAAGGGATCTCTTCCAGTTAACCTTTGAACGATTGACAGGACATAGGTATTAAGCAAGATTAGACACACAGAAAAAGTAAAAAAACTGATCAAAACCTAAAATAATCCTAAATGCCTAAATTTTAAATACTTAATGTAAGATATAATACATAACAGATAAATACGATAAACTAATACATATACAGTCATAATAAATACATAATAAATAAAATATATTCCACAACATATACATATACATAAGTAACAAAACTCAACACATTCATTTGAGATGAGAGGACCCATCAAGCCAATACGCCTTCAAGCGACAGCGCAGGGTAGCAACAGTCTGAACTATCGAATAGAACTATCTGGAACCATTATTCTTTGACCCGTAATGACGCTATTTGCCTCGTGGTCGCTCGTCTAATGTTTTGTCGCGGACTTTTCAAAATTACTTTGTAATGAGACCCACTGATGCTTGTATCGCTTTCAGTCGAAGTCAAAGCACCCTTTGACTTCAGCCACCGTAAATTACGAAACGCTAACAAGCTGCAAGTATTATTTACCACACTTTCAGTTAATTAATTTTCTGACTTACGGTGAGAATGTGGGTGGAGGGAAATAAGGCGAGTTTTTTAACTTTGCCTCTCGACTACTGACTTGTATTACTCATTTACTCATTTATTTATTTAAGTATTACAGCCATGGTGTTACAAAGATGGTAAGTAATTCTAAAGAAGTTTCACATGGACCCCGGTGGGGTATAGCAATACAATAGGTAGTACAATAACAACTAAATTTAATGTTACAATTTATCGTCTAAGAAATCAGATACGGAGTAGTAGCATTTCTCTATTAGCATCTTTTGATTCGTTTTTGAAACCTATTGGAATTTTATTAAATACTTTAATTGAGCAATAATAGGGTCCTTTTTTAAAAATGCTATTAAAAGAATAAGTTGTTTATACGCGTAAGTGATGCTTTAATTGTACAAAAGTAAAGGACACACAAAAATAAATCGGACCATACATTTTTATCCCAGTCACTATATCTCCTTTCACACGCCACGTTGCCACACTATTCGTTATTCTGTTTTACTTCTTAACGCTCTCATTTCTACTGAATTTATTCTACTTTCATGCTTCTTTTGCCATACCCAACTATCGCTATCGTACATTAGCATAGTCAAACACGCGTACCTACAGAAAAGAGAACCTTTTTATAACTCAGCTGAACTTAATAATCGTGGTCATACTTAATTTATGCTTTGCTTATATAGCAAGCTTCGCTTAGCGCAATGCAAGCTCCGGACTTAGCTTTATCAAATACAAAATGCACTGCATTCACGTTATGAATAAACTGGGATATAATTTAGATGAGTCTGGAATTGTAGAGGGAGACGCGAGATGTTTACTAAAAAGGGTGAAAAGGACGGCGAATTTGTTTAATCCGAAGCCAAAGTCGGGGGCGTGTGGAAACGTGGCATGTAGAAATGGTTAAAGATGTTTTATTGTATGAAAATATTATGTTCCATACCAATGTTTGGTAGCCCGGCATTTTTTTTCGCAAACAAAATGTGTGTATGATGTATAACCCTTTATCTTAACACGAGCAATTCTTGTATTGTATATGTATAATATTAACAATTTCGGTAAGTAAGTACATGTTGTTGTTATTGTTTTTTTTATATTAAATTGTTGTTGTGTTGTGTGTTTAATTGGCCTAGACGGACGTTCCGTGATCAAATTGAGGACGTTTTGGAAAAAGGCCAGGTCAAGAGTACCCGAAACCGACGAGCATGTATGAAGAGATTGACGAATGTGGATGAAGCGAAAGAGGTATTTCAGGATCGTAGCAAGTGGAACAAAGTATACTTCATTTAATTTAGAATGAGAAACCACAATAACATTATATTGCGGCTGGTCAACTATTTCTTACATAGCAAATAGTACAATGCAATAGTTTGGCAGCCGCGAAATAAAATTGTTTTAATGCCACTTTATTTGCGTGGCGTCAATTGTTACTGTAGTACAAATCGTAAAGAGATTACAGTTCACGAGCCGCAATATAACATTATTGTGGTTTCTCATCCTAAATTAAATGAAGTATAGTCTCTGCCTACCTCTGTGGGAAAGAGGCGTGACGGTATGTATGTATGTATGTAAATTGTCGCGTAATTCGGCGTGCCCAAACCCTTTCATTCTGTGCCTGGAGAAGATGATATTACTACAAAGAGGTAAATTTTGTGGGTTTGGGAGATTGTAGGAGGTAATCCTCTGGATCTACTGAACAGATTTTGATTTCTTATTACCAATAGAAAGCCACATTATTTGTGAATGACATAGAATTATTACTTATCCCGAAAATCGAAAGTTTCCACGCGAAAGCAATAAACGAATTCTCCGCAGATGGGGTGTGGACAACAGCTAGTTGTAAATAAAACGAAAATTTAAATTTAATTGTTAGTAGGTAGTCTGGTTCTTGTGGAAACAGTGTTGTTTCTACAATTTTAACTCGCATTAAACTATTTACGGCACGCCGCGGTCGTATTAAGGAAACGTGTTGAGTTTTCGAACAAAAGCGAAAAACATGCACTTTTGTACGCTGGTTCTATTACTATTTAACTTTTGGCCTCCGTTACAACCCTAGTTCTGACCGCAATCCTTTTCGTGAAAACCTCTCTGAAAATAATAAAAATCTCACTTTTCCTCGTTCCCGTGCAATATCAAGACGTCATGAGATACGCGGGGAATGTTGCTAGATTGCCCCCTATTATACAACCTGCGGGCCATCGCTCAGCTGGCATTGGGAAAACCGGCCAAGTGCGAGTCGGACTTGCGCACGAAGGGTTCCGTACCATCATACTATATATATTATAAATGTTAAAGTTTGTGACGATGTGACGTTGTGAGTGAGTGTGTATGTTTGTTCCTTCTTCACGCTAAAACGACTGGACGGATTTGAATAAAATTTGGAACGAAGATAGCTGGTACCCTAAATTAAAGCATAGGCAGTTAACCCGGAAAAATGCATAGTTCCTGCGGGATAGCAATACATTATGTTAAAGGTCGTAGCTGCCTAGAGCCGCAACGTAAATAATTATTGCACAATATACTATCAACATCAGTTCGCAAGTTGGTAAAAAAATCATGTCTGTTATATTATGGGAGCCGCCCTTAAATATCAATTTTATTCTGTTTTTAGTATCTGTTGTTATAGCGGCAATAGAATACATCATCTGTGAAAATTTTAACTATCTAGCTATCACAGTTCATGAGATACGGACGGACAGCGAAGTCTTAGTAATAGGGTCCCGTTTTTACTCTTTGGGTACGGAACCCTAAAAAAGCGATACCACCTACTAACACTTCTAAACGAGACTGAAAACCAGGGAATCGAACCCAGATCCTCATCAATTCGTGATGCATATTTTATTCCTTTACCACCCATAGCAGGTGGGTAACTGTAGGGATAGGTAGGATATTTCATTATAATTGCTGTTAAAGTCGTCGCAAAATAAAAGGCCCGTTTTGACGTTTGTCTTCCCGACGTAACTAGTGATGTACGACGTAACGAGTAACGACTCGGTACTCGATACTCACGATAAATCGATTCAAGTTTGCATGAGTATTTGATCGATTTGAATATGTATTGTAAAGTGCATTGGATTAAAGTTCTGATTAGAATTAGGTATTTTGAAATATGTAATACAATGTTACGAAAGGTCAATTTTCTTTCATTAATATTTTCGTTACAATAACATTCACTCAATCACAAAAAAAATCTACAGTCAATCATTTTCTTCATATATGATGAAGACGAGCCATTCTATAGAAATCAGTGTTGCCATTGTTTACGGCTTTGAGCTCCAATGTCATAATTTTCAGTAAAATAAAATAAAATAAAATAAATAAAACCGGCCAAGTATATCTTGATCGATTTATTTTTGCCTTAAAACCGATTATTAATAGTCTGTGGACAATATGAAAAAATCGTTACGCACAGTATTTAGCTGAGTAAGCGATACCCATCAATGAAAAATGCCATTACCTTCAGAACATTTCGATCGGTAAAAAATTGAGAACTTCATGGGCGTGAACTGTCAAAACCGGCCTTTTAAATTGCGACGACTTTAGTATAATTGTTTTTGTAATTGTTGTTTGTGGCAATAAATCATCTTTTATCTTGTATCTTTACATCATTTACTAAACGAATATTGTCGCTAATTCCCGGTCATAGCTTTACTTTTCGGATTTATCGACGTTAACCGTAAAAATTACGAGCCGGGGAAATTCCGAGCACAAGAGGCATTTCATCTTAGCCCTCTAGGTTGGCAACGCATCTGCGATCCCTCCGGGGTTGCGGGTGTCTATGGGCAGTGGTGATCACTTACCATCAGGTGACCTACTTGCTCGTTTGCCTTCCTATTCATATAAAAAAAAAATTGATATATACCCCTCACGGAACCCCCCCCCCGCAAGGCAACTTTTCATAGATAGCAATATAATATAGCAATATAATGACAATACCTATTTTACATAATTAAATATATTACTATATACAACAATTTCCAACAAAAACATTTAAAAGTGCACGTATTATGCAAAGAAACAAAAATATTTTGGACTCAGCATGTTGTCGACTTGCGAAATCCAAGAAAACAGTGGATATAGCAGGGCCAGGTATATATAAAAAACTACCCGAGCATCAAGAATATCGAAAAGGACCTGACATTCTTTAGTTAATAATAAAAATGGCTGACTAAAAACGCCTTTTATGAGACGACAGAATATAGTAACGAAACTGTGATTTAATTTTTTGTACTAATTTTTATATTTTATAACATTAATTTGAATTTTTAGTTGACGTGTAATATGAATTATTATGAATAAATAACTATGAACTATACGAAAATCCGACTTGTCCGGTTTTTTGGTAGTTTTGATTTGATGCAATCTCACAGAGATATATGGGTCCGTCCACACCGCCGCGTATACGCAGTGACGTGTCGTATGCGTCACGTTTTCTCACCGTTTCCTCATACATTTAGTGGTCGCACCTTTTCTCAATAGTTGTCTGCTCACAGCACCTATATTTATTACAAATTCCCGGCATAGCGTAGTCTTCGCAATGCCTAGCAAAAGCTCGCGCAACTAAGTCTCAAAGTTGCTCGAAGCTCCACGTTCCGTTTTAGTCTACCTCTAGCTCAGCTTTTGATGTTAATCTTGTTAATACTAAGAAACTAGGAACTACATACGTTTCATTAAGCTACGAACACGAAGCTGTGTTGAAGCCATAGTACAATACATTACAATTACCCTCTTATTCATAAACGCACTATAGGCTTCTGCTAACTTAGCAATCGTTTGTCCTTATCTGTCACTTTGACAATTGACAACATTTCATTTTTATAACACCTGAAAATGTATATATGGTTCGAAAGCATTTTGCCTCCTGCAGGCTTATTACGTAACTCGCTCGCATTCGCCATCGTGTTTATTTTGACAGTTCTTGTATGAATGTGACAGCTAGCTGATTCCGATGCCAATTGTCAGCCCATACATGAACTGTCAAAATGAACACGATGGCAATTGCGAGCGAGTTAGACAATAAGCTACCTGATCACTACAATATGTTTGTATAATTTAAATATCGCTTATTATAAAAATAAAAATTAATTAAAAATATGTCCTAATTTTACCAAAACTACCACAGGATAGGTGAAACGACTTTGCTTTTTTCACGAGAAATAATAAGCGATCATAATTTTGTATTTTTGACAACTTCAAAGTACAAGGGAGGCAACTATGAAATTCTATTTTCGAAGTTCGTTGCATACCTTCTCTCTCACTCTCAAGATAATGACTATTAGTATGAGCGGAACAGCACGAAGCGAACCTCGAAAATCGAATATTGCAGAATAGGGTCTGACATTGACAATTTGAAATTAACTTCAGCTTATTTTTCTATAGAGAAAAGACAAAGGGATAAGTGTGTATTCTGTGATAGTATCGGAGTTACGCCCTTTTAGAATAAGCACAAATTAATAAATTAATTATAAATTAAATACAAGCCCTAGCGAAAAAATTAAACCGTCAGCATGTTCATCTTTTCAAACAAAATACAGAGAACCATTAAAATTATAGGCTCAGAAATATGAAATGTTGTCAATTACCTTTCACATATAAGGACTAACGATTGCTAAGTTAGCAGAAGCCTATAGAGCATTTATGAATAGGGGCTTCTCTTCATTGAACACCACAATAATAAAAAACAGATTCTTGGAAGTTTTTCTAAAGTAATTCTAAAATCAAAATCATAACCCTATTTTACTTTGCCGTAGTCGGGTAATAATGGTGGTTTGACGGATGGCCCCTCAAGCAGAGGGGTGGGTTCAAATCCTGAGTTTTTCGGAATTGTGCGATATCTCATTTGAAATTAACCATGATCTTTTCGGCGCAACGTGCACATATCTGCGAAGCAATTCAATGGTGTGTGAAGTTCCCAATCCGCACTGGGCAAGCGGGGGAAATATAGCCCAAACCCTCTCATTGTGAGAGGAGGCCTGTGCCCAGCAAACGTATAAGATGTTGACTGAACTTAGGCCGCCATTTAACCTGTCCGATGCGTATTTATGACCCATATTGCTGACCAATCGCGTGCTTTCTGAGTTTTCTAGTTCTCTCGTTAGGTATCATCAGAGCCCGGAATTTTCTTAGCACTTTTGAGCTGTCATAGAAACTTCTTATTTAGCGACTTACGATTATACATCAGTGGCGTGGCGTCCATAGAACTTGATTCCCACTGGCTTGCCTATTTTAAGGCAGTTGGGCAATTTATTGTGCAGAATTAGAGGAAAAGGCTAGTTAAGTTCCCTTCGGCTTGCCTTCTGATATATTTGACGCTACGCCACTGATATACATACCTATGTATATCGATAAATACAGAATACAATATGTAAAATATAATTACGAGTAGAAGTTGACACGCAGTGTTATCGCGAATGAGCGATCTCTTCGAGATAACCTTTAGTTACCAACTTTTAGGAAATCTTTAAATAGAAATTAAAATAATAATATTTTATTGTTGCATCTAAAAATAACTAATTAAATGTAAAATGTTATTGTTACTTAAATATTAACTTTTCATTGTTTTCATTGAAAACATTTTCAGCCACTCAAAAGTAACTAAAAGAGATCGCTCTTTAGCGATAAGACCGCCTGTTGTTTACCTCTTCTTTTAATCTTCTTTGATATTTTGTGCTGTGCTCTATAACGTATCGATATCGGAACTATCGAAAGTCGATAAACGAGAAGTCCCTATGACATCTCAAAAGTGCTACGAGAATTCCGGGCTCTGGTTATCATGGACATGATTACAACAAACCGGATAACTCACGTATAAAAGCCGAAGGAATGCTCCGACAATTGTTTCGGACTATTCCGTAGTTCTTCATCAGAGAGCGCTCGCCCCGGCGGCAGCGAAACGAACACTGCGCCAACGCTCTGCTCGCGCGGCTACACGGCGCAGCTGACATCGGCGCACAACTACCCTCATTTTTATCGTCATTTTTAGTATAGTCCAAAGTAGGGCAGCACATAACACTGATCACGTCACTTTGTAAAGGTTCGCTCACACTCACCGTTTTGTCAATATTTAAAACAGTTTTCCAACTGGGGGGCACCAACCCCCACTACGAACTACAATTGTTTAGGACTACGGAAGAGTCCGAAACAATTGGCATTGTTAATTTTTTTTAAGCTGTGCTTTTAACACCTTTATTTGATAGAATGGACTATTTCAAGGAACTAATTTGAATATTATGCTTCTACGTAGCTTTGTTCATTAATAATAAATATTTTTTCGCTGTTTGATAATTTGTTAATTTAGACAGGATCCCAATCGCCTTCGTACAGAATTATAAAAAAAGACAGTTTTGTCTATGGTTTTGTCTATATGTTAACATTGTCAACGTCATAGATCTGTGAATGTGTGTGTGAATTTAACGTCAAAAACAATAACAATATTCGCGTGTTCGATTTATTTCCGTTCGTTGGTGTTATTATTGTTTTCCGTGCTGTTTTTGCTTTTAGGTTTCACCCCTGCACATCTCTCCTGACTCCTACTTACATTAAAGTGGTCTTCGCAACAATACATCGTGTAAACATTGAAATATTCCACATTAGCTTGCATACACCATTCGTTCCGCAAATTTTCCCTGATTTTCACAATGATTTTGTTGGGGCTATAGTTCGAGTCATTGTTGCATCCCGGAACAAAACATTTTTTTATAAATATCCATTGTTTATTACAGTTTTATACTTTGAATTTGCTTTTATTTGTAATGTTTGCAGGTTAAGTTAGATGTGACAGTGACAGCATGACAGATACCGTAGTGGCGTAGATAAACCTTTTTTTTTCCATTTTTGTGGCAAACATTTAATACCCAATTCTGACTAAAAACCCGGTCGTTAGATCAAACAAAGGTCAAAAGTACTTTTACAAAAATATCTGCAATCGTAAAGTATTTTTGAAATCGGACAAGATAAATCGGTTATTTGATGGTTTTCCTCCAAATGGTTTTCGAAATAGAGCATACTAAAAAAAATGAACAATGCCAATTGTCGGAGCATTCCTTCGGCTTTTATACGTGAGTTATCCGGTTTGTTGTGATTATGTTTGAGTCTCACAGTAGTTTCATGTTAAAAGTATCGTGGACATGGTATAAAAAGACAGTCTGTGATGAGCAGACAGACAACTGAGCCTTAATTGATATACTGGTCAACTCTTTTGTCCCATTCTTCAACAATGTCTCGTAAAAGACGAAATTTCTTTCAAAAGAGAGAACAAAACAAGTAACAATCGCAAACATGAGCAAAAAATACAAGTTTTTATTACGGAACGAGTGAGATTTCAAACGAGCCACAAAGGGCTGGAAACGCTGAAATACCTAACAAAGGACCTGAAGCGGCCAATTTGAGTATGGGAGCGAATGTTTGTAAATATTATCCGGCTGGCTTTAGCCCGGGGTTAACTTGAGAACAATTTATTACAAAGCGTCTAGTATTTTTTGTACTTTTGTCTACGCACATATCGCCGTATTAGAAGCAAAACCAACTAACCAGCCCAAATTTTATGGGATAGTTAGTTGGTTTTGCTTCTAACACGACGATATAATTAGTGCTCTAATGCGTTTAGAAACCGTAGGAAATAACCAGGGGCCTTACCATGACGTCCTAATTCCGACTCAGTTCAAGTTTTAGCTGTCACTTTTAGTATGAATCTGACAGCGAGCGAACCTAAACTGAATCGCATTAAGACTTCATGGTAAGGCCCCAGCATTATTACACCCTTAAAAATTTGTACTGTAATAACATTACAGTACAAATTTTACTTAGGTACTACCTCAGACAAGAAAGTACTTACATAAATCACGTGTGTATCCCTTACGGGGTAGACAGAACCTAGTATAATTGGTTGTAATAATGCTGGTCATTTCCCCACTGCTATATGTGTGTAGATAAAGTAATGCATGCGACTGTAAACTGACTGAAATGAACACTGCGCAACAGCGCTCTGCTCGCGCGGCTACTCGGCGCAGCTGACATCGGCGCACAACTACCCTCGTTTTCATCGTCATTTTTATTATTGTCAAAAGTAGGGCAGCACACAACACTGATCACGACACTTCGTAAAGGTTCGCTCACACTCACTCGTTTCGCCAATTGTTGCAAATTGCAAGTTGTTTCGCAAATTAGTAGTCCAATCACTGTTGTCAATTATTAGCAATAATTTGCCACTACACCGTGTTTGGCGAATTGATTGGACGCGACTGTAGTCTCGCTAAAAATGCGTATAATCCAGCATTCAATTTCATGTGAAAATAGACCCAATTGTTCTCTCACCGATGATAGAGTTGAGGATGCATACATTATTGATTTAGGCCGTTTTGATACGATGCAGATAGCCGTTACGAGTGTTGCCGCTGGTGTTTAGATAGAATATCGATAGTTTGGCTAACCAAAAACAATAGGAACGATAGTTATCGATAGTTACCCATCGATACTTTTGGTAGACTACAATACTTTGGATAGTATCGATAGTTTTGATCCTTAACGTACAATTGCTTTTCAATATGACATAAACTATTGATACCTATTATAGATAGTAGGTACCGTGTAACGTATCCCCAAGAAGAAGATCGTCAAGTCAGCGCTCATGTCATCCGACCCGGAATCAAGGTCGCGACTCACGCGCAGCCGACTCAGCAGCTACGTGACGCGCGTTTACCTAGTGCATACTTAATTGTAAGACCCCACTTTCCTCTCTAACATCGAGCGACTGTCATCTATACTTCATTTAATTTAGGATGAGAAACCACAACAACATTATATTGCGGCTCGTGAACTGTAATCTCTTTACAATTTGTACTAGAGTAACAATTGACAACATTTCATATTTCTGAGCCTATAATTTTAATGGTTCTCTGTATTCTGTTTGAAAAGATGAACATGCTGACAGATTAATTTTTTCGCTAGGGTTTGTATTTAATTTATAATTAATTTATTAATTTTTGCTTATTCTAAAAGGGCGTAACTCCGATACTATCACAGAATAGACACTTATCCTTTTGTCTTTTCTGTATAGAAAAAAATCTGACGTCAATTTCAAATTGTCAATGTCAGGCCTTATTCTCCGATATTCGATTTTCGAGGTTCGCTTCGTGCTGTTCCGCTCATACTAATATAGTCATTAACTTGAGAGTGAGAGAGAAGGTATGCAACGAACTTCAAAAATAGAATTTCAGAGTTGCCCCCCTTGTATTTTGAAGTTGTCATATACAAAATTATGGTCGCTTATTTTTTCTCGTGAAAAAGGCAAAGGTGTTTCACCTATCCTGTGGTAGTTTTGGTAAAATTAGGACATATTTTTAATTAATTTTTATTTTTTATAATAAGCGATATTAAAATTATATAAACATATTGCAGTGATCAGGAGGCAAAATGCTTTCGAACCATATATACATTTTCAGGTATTATAAAAATGAAAATTTGTCAATTGACGACACGCAAATAAAGTGACATTAAAACAATTTTATTTTGCGGCTGCCAAACTATTGCACTGTACTATTTGCTAGGTAAGAAATAGTTGACCAGACGCAATATATTTTATTGTGGTTTCTCATTCTAAATTAAAGAAGTATAAGTTCAGGATTAGTTTTATAACAAATTAATTAGCATTTCTTTAATTAAAACTAGTTTTAGAGTTTCTGGGTTTTCTTTGAAGCCTCTGGCTGCTGTTCCATAACTACCGATGTTATTGATAGTAAAGTTTTGAACCATCGATTGTTACCTTTATTTCAGTAGTACCAATAGCTTTCGTAATCTTCTGTACAATAGTATTCCTATCGATAGTATTCCTTTAAACAAGAGATATCGATAGTACCGATTGGCCTATCGATATTATGGCATTTATTGATAAAAACTATCGATAGGGAATCTATCGACTCGGCGGCAACACTAGTAGATAATGTGAATATGCGAACTGCGTGACATGCAGCGCGTTGATAGGCGAGTGATAAGTATACTAGATTTGTTAAGTGCTTCGATTTAGTTCCATGATTTGATTTGGCTCTCTTTAAATAGCTGTAGCTGTACACATAAGTACATGCATACATATATACATATACAGTCACGCCTCTTTCCTATAGGGGTAGGCAGGTCTCTGCCTACTTTGTTCCACTTGCTACGATTTTCACATACCTTCGTCCACATTCATCAATCTCTTCATACATGCACGTCGGGTCGGTAAATAGCTGTAAGTATAAGGACAATTTTTGGACTCCAATGAATCATGTCAACCATATTTTATTACACATCGTATTTTAACAGTGTACCTATAGTTTGTATATTTTGGAAGTTTGTCTATTCGTGCACGAACAAAAATATCTATTTCAACAAGTTTCTACAATGTCCTCTAGAAAAGTACCTAAGAAAGAAAGAAAAAAAGAGCAGAAAAGAAGACGTCCACGTTGAACAAAGGCCTCCCCCTTAGAACGCCACAATGAACAACAACTCGCCACCTGCATCCACCGGTTTCCTGCAATTCAACTCACCACTTGCATTTCCGCAACTTTCACCATGTCCACCTAGTGGGAGGCCAAGGGAAAAGTATTCAATACAAATCTTTAACACTTTCGAGTGGCATTATCGCAGATGCGTTTTCATAAATCAACTCCCTGATAGAACACCTTAAACTTATCCGAACACCTCTAGATATTATCTCAGTCAAAGGTCAACGGAGGCTGTTCCCGACAAATTGTGCCATCATTAATCAAGTTTTTGTCGAGACGCTGCTTATCCGAATAGGATGATCGATCTTCCTGGGGATACAGCGACCTATTATTAAATAGATGTACCGAGTAGGTATAAAAGACAAGCCCGTTAGCGAGAGGAAATGGTAAGAAAATATATTTGCTTAACTTGGAGTGTTCGCGCACTAAAATCCGTAGGCATATTGTCTAACTCGCTCGCAATCGCCATCGTGTTAATTTTGAAAGTTCTTGTATGAATGTGACAGCTAGCTGATTCCGATGCCAATTGTCGGCCCAATACATGAACTGTCAAAATGAACACGATGGCGATTGCGAGCGAGTTACCCCCTTATTCATAAACGCACTATAGGCCTCTGCTAACTTAGTAATCGTTTGTCCTTATCTGTCACTTTGACATTTACCTTTCACAGATAAGGACAAACGATTACTAACTTAGCAGAGGCCTATAGTGCGTTTATGAATAAGGGGGTCAGACAATAAGCCTACTGTTTTGATCACATTTAAATTAGCTTCTGTCCGCGACTTCGTCCGCGTAGAATTAGAAACTTTTAACATATTCATCGCTATCCCGCGGGAATTATGTAACTTTCTGGAATAAAAAGTAGCCTATGTTTTAGTCTAGGTTACTAGCTATATCCGATCCAAATTTTATCCAGATCCGTCCAGTCGTTTCAGCGTGAAGAAGGAACAAACATACTCACTCACTCACATCGTCGCAAACTTCCGCATTTATAATATTAGTAGGATTCATTTATTAAATTAATACATTAAAGTGCATGGGAAGCCGTGGTAGCATAGTGGTATGACCTATAGCCTGAAACACATCAGAAACACAACTCATCTCGAAGGCAATTTATAATTACTGTAGTGACAACATTGACTCAGTTTTCTAATGAAGATCTAGCCACTGATTGGTCGAGGCAGGCGCAAACCATTCCATTCACCCTGAACGGAATAGAGAATGATTTTTCGAACATAGCTGCCTTGGCCTCTTTCTCCTACAACCAGCCACCTTAGAAACTGATATGTTACTATGTCCTGTCTCTACTATGTAATTCCGATTCACTTTAGATTCGCTCGCTGTCAGATCCATACTAAAAATGACTAGGGGCCTTAGCATGACGTCCTAATACCGACTCAGTTCAAGTTTTAGCTGTCACTTTTAATATGGATCTGAAGCGAGCGAACCTAAACTGAATCGCATTAAGACGTCATGGTAAGGCCTCTGAACTGAGTCGGCGTTGATTAGCATTAAGACGTCATGATAAGGCCCCTGTCCTATACAACTCTACTGAAGTTTGTTGAAATAAATGACTTGAGAATACAACAGTTTTTTAAGTAGACGGTCCCGGTTTCGTCAGTCTGGTCATCAGCCAAATATGTGGTCTACCACCCTAAGGGTAATAATACTTTGCACGTCACAATATTATAATGTCGAAAAAACTTGAAATTTCGACTTTAGCGACTATTTTGTTTGATAGGAAGTTGAACGAAAAGTGGTAGACCACTTTTTTGGTCGTCTGTACCTATGTGCCTTTGTTGTACACAAATTTCAATCGCAGTAAAAGTTTCGCAGTTGACATAACGTCTTGGGAGAATAAAAAACCATTGGAAAATCAGCCAAAGAAGAACATCAAAGTATCGAAACACGTTGTGGATTTTTCTCAACTTCACGGTAAATTTTAACGTAATCCAGTCGCTAAAAAGATGAAATATAAAATAATTTCCTCTCAAAGTGCTCTCATTACTTCAAATGAGTTTTATCTGAAAATGCTCAGGTAGCATGTTAAATTTTGTTTTCCTTCAAGCCTCTGACGTAATCAGTTAGCCTTGAAATTACTTTGGAGAAATATACAGACTTATTCAATAAGCATTTCAAAATTCTCCTTTCCCTTTTCACCTATATCTATAGGTGACCTTTAGGTCTTGTTACCCTAGTCTTTATCTACCCTGTAAGGGATAAAGACGTGATTTACACGAATGCATACCTATTTAAGTATGTAAGGGAGTGATAAAAGTGGAACAAACCGCGAAAAGGCAAAGCTTCCCATTAATAAGATCCAGTAATAAGATAAGATAAGGTAAGATCAAATCGAAAAGGATTTGTCCCAAACCGAGACTAATTACGAAGTCGGTATCCCTTCAAAAAGCGGTAGCCCTGTGACATCCCACAAAAGTCCGAAACTCTACAACTACGTACATCATTAGACGAGTAATCACAAGGCTCCGAGGTCTGTGAGATCCGAATGTAATCCAGCGACTTTACCGCTTTTAACGAGGACTTTCTCCGCGAATTAAGCGACCTAAGGAGCCGTTACTTTTTAATATTCCGCCTCGATGATGCCCTGATGGAAAAATCGGGGAAGGAATTATTATAATTAACTGAGAAAATACTGTCCTCAAGAACAGTTTAGGGAAACGATCCGGAAAGTCTTTTCGGAGCCGTTTGAAACGGTTCTCGTTTGATTTTGTGGTAAAGTGATTTAGAGGACGTGAGGTAAATGAGATGTAGAAGCGTTCGTTACTTTTTGATTGCGATGACTCTCAGTACGCGGAGTAATGATCGCACGTATTTTAGATGAGAGAGCGTCAGTATTACAGGCTGTTCGTTTGCCTTCCTTGTCGTATAGAAAATCAGACAACACTCAAACACCAGTCCACAAACCTCACGTAATAAAGATATAATAACCGGTTCACTTTTAATTACGGTACCGCAATTAAACAAACAATAGCTTTTCCGCAATTTTTCTTTGTAACGCCCCCTTATTGAAATTTCAATGCGTCCGTTAAAGGACTCGAAAAAATAAGTACATCACCGGTCGTCTTCTGTTTTAAAATTCACCAGTCAAATTGTAAGTCTGAAGGCCAGTTTACGGCGGGGAGGTCTTGGAGGTCTTAAATTAATAACAAAGAATGTCTTCAGAGTCAGACAATAATTAAGAAATCACTCAGTGTGCATGTCCGGCACCGGCGATCGATGTAGAGACCGCCCTCACTGGAGCTCGTCTGCATCGTCACACTACTGACTGACTTATAATCAAAACAATGCATACCGTGGCTGCTCGCTCTCACAAATAAATAAATAAAAAAGCTACGGGTAGGACTCCGGGAGTGCCGGCAGAAGTGAAAACAGCAGCTTAGATTACATTTTAATGTTGTAACCTTCATGATGCTCAAGACGCGTACCGTATTGGTCGCTTAAAACAAACGTACGTATTATCTATATTGACAAACCTCCAGCAATGTGCTGAAGCCCTAGTACTTTTGCTCCACCACTCGACAAAAAAAACACATCAAAAATCAAACGCGATTCATTCGTATTTCAAAATAAGCTCTTAGAGGATCTGATATCCTGGTACTTAAACTCTCCCTCCGTCTTACGTCTGTAACGAAATTATCATTTTTTATCTATCCCAAAAAGCGCTCAGCGCACCTAAGAAGTTTTCACTTCAAAAATTCCAAGACATTAATCGTATTCAGAACAAGCATCATCAGGAGCAATCAGTTGTCCATTCCAGACCGTCCAAAATGGTGGTCCTACTGTTTGCTGCACGCCTCAAATTCTTATACAACGTTAGCTTAATATTAATGTTCGGGCACCGGTCTAAAGTGAATTAAATTGGTACACATTACTTGCTAATGAGGCATTGTGTGTACCCCATTATGTGGCACAATTTGTGGGTCACATTAAAAAGGGTTGGCCGATGTGATGATTTGGGGAAATTGTTGTTAATTTTAATCTCAGATCCCGCGTTTCGGTGACGGATGAAAACAATAATTGATGAGAGTATTTAATACAACGTTATCATCAACGGTGCGAGAATACTTTGTATTTTGAAGATTTAAGTGACGAAATTACATACATACGTACAGTCAGCGTAGAAGACTTGGATGCTGACGGTACATGCCTTCACGCCTCTTTCCCATAAGGGTAGGCTGAGACTACTTTGTTCCACTTGCTACGATCCTGATATTATATATCAGTGATACAGCTCTTTCGCTTCATCCACATTCATCAATATATATAGACAGATTTTATTTCAAACAAAAAATATTTACAAAAAACAAATTAAACTAAGATAAAATTAAAAACTAAACTTAAACTAAAAAATGTTAGCGCGGAAATTCGAACGGTCGGGAAAATGGCGTGGTGAAGCGAGGTACAGAAGAAACGAAGGTTTCTATACGACCTAGTGAAGAGTTTGAGGAGCAGCCACCAGCGATTTGGTGGACTGTATAAAATTATGGGTAACTGGGTACGATAAACACTTTTAAGATAAAAGGCAGTCAGCGGATATGGATGAGCACGCCTACCTTGGAGATTTCTTCGGGCAGGTCGCCGTGTCCAGGATCCCAAGCTCAGGGTTCTAGGTCAGGATGAACCCAGAACGTTCCGGAAAAGCTTGTCGCTCGTCGCACTTGCACAAAAACTGTCACAGCTTATCTTAAAACGTCTAAAAATGGTGGCCACCTCTTCTCTAATCACTGTAAAACTCACGACGAATCGTTAGCCTTATTACATTCAATATTTTACCAATTTTTCACGTGAACAAGCACACACGCGTAGGCTTGTTTCGTTGATATATATAGATATATATATATATATATATATATATATATATATATATATATATATATTCATACAATGCTCGTTGGTTTAGGATACTCCAAATAGGTCACGAAATAAAACCTTGTATTATGGAGTTAAGGTAAGATTCCGTGCCGAAAAGTTACAAAGAATTTTTACAGTTATATTTGTATGTGTGTACGAGTATGTATAACTCATTATTATTATTTTTTTATTTTCTTTTTTATATATAATTTTTCAATCCTAAATCGATTGATCGCTTTTGCTCTTAACACGCCAAAGCAGCAAACGAAAAGCGACCTTTTCTGTCAAGGGAAACAAATTTAGGCAAAATCATCATGCCAAATGAAATATAGCCGGCAAATAAACTGTTTCCACTCCCATCGTAATTCTATTTGGTCCCGTCTCATGCCAGTAAGTTGATATCACCCACCGTTAAAAAGGCTCCATAAATTCGCGGAATGTACAATTCGCGCCTGTCACAAAAATTAATGCACCCATTTGCCTCTGTTTCGTTTTGCCTCGTTCGTCTGTCTGGTTTGCATAAATTGGCGGTAAAAAAGGATTCCGCGGGAAAAAAAACGAAAACTTAACACTGCCCGGTTAGCATGACTACCCGTCTCTGTCTAGAACAGTAGTTCCCAAAGTGGTCCAGGTGGACCCCCAGGGGTCCACGGAAGACTCGACGGGGGTCTACGTTGGGCGTGACCAAAAATGGGGGGGTCCACAATCGCAAGCGGGGGTGCATGAAAATTGAATAAAATTTGTGAGAATTGATTGGTTCTTGTGCTGTGAGTCATTGTAAATTTCAAGAAAGTAAAGTAGGATGGAGTCACTCGCAGCACAAAAATATAATATAATTGAAAATTTGTTTAGTCGACTTTATTTTCAAATAATTAACCAATCAATTCTAACCAATTTTTTCGCAAACTGTTAATTTATCGTTGAAACTCAGCAACAACGCAAGTTTCCATAGGTTATAGAGCTAATCTTATTTTTTTTTTCGAGATTTAGTTAAGAAATTAGTGATAATGTAGCTGCAGGGGGTCCACCGGATCCAGCAAAATTTTGAAAGTGGTCTATGGAACAAAAGAGTTTGGGTACCTCTGGTCTAGAACTAACAGTAAGAAAAAGACGGGCAATCTATCTCGCGCGCGACTCTCTCTTCCATGCTGGTCTTCTGGGAGCAAAGAAAAAGTTTAGAATGTTCCAGCTGCCTCTGTTCCCGCGCAGATGGTAAAAGCCCATCGAGATAATGTTAAGAATCGTGATATAGGCGATGCGGCTAGCAACCCATCACTATTTTTGTTTCCCTTTTCCAACTATACGCCCACAGTCATGCTAAACGTGGCCTTTGGGTCGTGTTACCTTAGGCTGTGTCTACCCCGTGTGTATGTTGTTTGTTTGACTGAATACCCGTACCTACTTAAATGTTTTTCAGGATTTTTTAATTGTGGTTGTCAAAATGTTTCCATTAATTGCTCGATGTTCAAAGTGTACGGCATCAAAGAGGTGACTTAATTTTGAAAAAAAAAACCGGCCAAGTGCGAGTCGGGCTCGCGCACGAAGGGTTCCGTACCAGAAAATAAAATAAAAAAAAATACTTTTGTTGTATGGAAGCCCCCCTTAAATATTTTTTTTTATTTTATTTTTTTTATAAGCCTTTTTTATTCCGAATTCGCTACAATTTCGGTAAGTAATTACATGTTGTTGTTGTTGCTGTTAGTCTTTTTTTTTTTTTTTTTTTAAATTGTCGCGAAATTCGGCGTGCCTCATGGCATAGGCCTCCTCCGTGTATTGGAGGGTTTGGGCTATAGTTCCCACGCGCGCCCAGTGCGGATTGGGAACTTAACACACACCATTGAATTTCTTCGCAGATGTGTGCAGGTTTCCTCACGATGTTTTTCCTTCACCGAAAAGCTCATGGCAAATTACAAATGTAATTTTCGCACATAAATTCCGAAAAATTCAGAGGTGCGAGCCCGGGATTTGAACCCACGACGCTCTGCTTGAGAGGCCACAGGTCAAACCACTAGGCTACCACGGCTTAAATATTATTTTTATTTAATTTTTAGTAGTTGTTATTATTGTGGCCAATAGAAAAACATCTGTGAAAATTTTAACCTCCTTGCTATAACGGTTCATGAGATACCGCAAAAAACTCCAACAACTACTCTGTTGTATGGGAGCTCCCCTTAATTATTATTATTATTATGATTTTAGTAATTTTTGTTGTAGCCACAATAAAAATACATAATCTGTGCAAATTACGGTTCTTGAGGTCTAGCTCGGCGAGTGGTAGCGATGACAAAGGGCTAAAATATCACGTTTTTTGTATGGGAGACCCCCTTAATTATTATTATTATTTTGTTTTTAGTATTTAACCCTAAAAACTGAAAAATATTTACTGAAGTGGTTGACTCAAACTAACACACCTGAAATATTCTGGAAAAATTATAAGGCATCTTGTATAATCAGAACTAAATTACTGCATAGTATAAAACAAAGTCATTTTCCGCTGTCCGTATATCCCTATGTACGCTTATACATATATAAATCTTTAAAACTACGGAACGGATTTTAATGCGTTTTTTTTAATAGATAAAGTAATTCAAGAGGAAGGTTTATATGTATAATTCTACGCAGACAAAGTTGCAGGTAGAAGCTAGTTTTACATAAGTAAATGAGGAACGACTGCAACCCCGTGCAAATCCCATAAAATTTCCCAACGGAATTAAACACCGAAGAAATCCTACGTCAGAATTAATTGATATAGCACCACAAACTTACTCACGTCGGTGGCGAAAACCGGAACTAAAATTTCCGTATACATTTTCCCTGTTTTGTATGGACAGTAGCGATGTCCTGACCGTTAGGTAAGTTTGTTATTTCGGACTCGTTCTTTCCTAATATTATTAGAAACACAATGTAAAGTAATGTGTTTTTATTTAAAAATTCCTTGCTCCATTAGCGACCGTCCCTTTTGCTCCGAGGGATAAATTGGAACCGGGTCTGCTCCAATTATTCCAAAAAGGTTGTATGGATGATTAAAAACATTTTCAACGAGTAGGTATAAATAGCTCATGAGAATTTGATCGTTTTGAAATTATAGCCGTCGTTATAAAAGTCTCATACATAGCCAACATTTTTCCATGAAATATCCCATGAACTATACTTACACGATCATCTTGGTTTTAATGTTTAGGTGTTTATTCTGCCATACTCTTGTGCTGAGCTTACCGAACGTAGTTGCCGCTTTGCCGATACGAATATCGATCTCTGCATCGAGTGAGAGATTGTTCGACACAGTGGAACCTAGGTAGCAAAACTACAACAACAAAACATTAAAACCAAGATGATCGTGTATCAAGCATGCATCTTGAGCATACTCTTGTACGGAGCTGAAACCTGGACGTCGTATGCAAAACAAGAACGTCGACTGAATGCCTTCCACATGCGCTGTCTTCGTACTATCCTGGGTATTATCTGGAGTGACAGAGTCACAAACGAGAGGGTTCTTGCGATCGCGCAGCTACCCAGTCTTACAGCATTGCTCAAGCAGAGACGGCAGCGTTGGTTGAGGCATGTGCATCGTATGGAGCCGTCTCGTTTACCTCGGCGTGTCATGCTTGGTGCGATAGCGAACGAAACGCGAGGTGTAGGCCGACCGCGACTTCGCTTCAAGGACTGCACCAAAAGGGATATGGCCGCGTTTGGCATCCGGCACGATAGTTGGGAGGAGCTCGCGGGAAGGAGGAGTGGGTGGCGGTGGTCTGGTGGATGGACGACAAACGCACGACCAAGCTTGGTTCCAAGCTTTGGCGTGCAAAAGGACCAGACCATGTGCGGGTGCGATCGTCCCTTCAAACTCGGTCGCTTTCACATGCCCGTCATGCGGTCGGATATGCCGCTCCCGCATAGGCTTGTTTAGCCATCAACGGAGGTGCCGCTGACAATGCTTAAATCATCTGCCACAGATGCTGAGGCCTAGATGATACTTACATAAAAAAAAATTAGAAAAGCGCTTGGCTTAGGCCCGCACAAACATTAACCTCCTGGCTTAGGAGAGACATACATACATACCGTCACGCCTCTTTCCCACAGGAGTAGGCAGAGACATAAAAATGTATAAATATAAATAATAATAATAATATAGCCCTTTTATGGTGCGACCACACCGCCGCGTATACGCAGTGACGAGTCGTACCTATGCGTCACGTTTTCTCACCGTTTCTTCATACTATATTTCAGTACGGTGTAGTCTTTTTCTTTTTTTATATATAAATTATTCGGCGTGCCTCATGGCATAGGCCTCCTCCGTTTATTGGAGGGTTCAGGCTATAGTTCCCACGTGGGCCCAGTGCGGATTGAACTCTACTACTACACTTCTAATAGTACATTACATTACGAGGGTGGTGCAATAAAGAATGTCTTGGATCGTAACTTGTCGCATGAGCCAAAGGAGAGACCCTAAAGATAGTTTAAATAATTCACTCAAAATTTAGTTGCACACTTGACGCAGTTTATTTTAAGCATCGACCAATGTATGGAAACATTTGTCGACTTCATCTTCCTAGCGTTTTTCCCGGCATTTGCCACGGCTTGGTGAGCCTGGGGTCCGCTTTGACAACCTAATCCCAAATGGCATAGGCACTAGTTTTTACAGAAGCGACTGCCATCTGACCTTCCCACCCAGAAGGGTAACTAAGCCTGGGATTGGTCCGGTTTCCGATGTTTTCCTTCAACAAAAAGCTCATGGTAATTTTCAAATGTAATTCCGCACATAAATTCCGAAAAACTCAGAGGTGGGAACCCGGGATTCGAACCCGCGGCTCTCTGCTTGAGAGTTCACAATTCAAACCACTAGGCTACCACGGCATTTTTCTACTACTATTCAAAAATCCTGAAAAACCTTTATAGGGCTATTTAGTCACCTAACCCAGCCACCATCTGAAATATTCGAACAATTTTACAAGACCCTGTAGTCCCTGTATATAACTGTAATCGACAGTTGCGTAAAATTACCGAAGAGATGAATGCCCCAGGCGAAAAATACTTCAATTGAATATGAAAAAGCCATTGTCCCTTAAAAAGGGAACATCTAACAGTTTTTAATGAAAGGAATGCCTTTGTCTTCCTCGCCTTTCCGCTAAAGTCTCGGTTCGGTTTATTTGGCTTATTATCTTCTGCCTTAGATAAGGGTTCGAATAAGTCAAAATTAAAAAAAGCGTTTTAAGATGTACACTCACCCTATTGGTATAGAGATTTAGAATTAAAAACACAACCTTTTTTGCTGACTGTACTCTTAGCTAACAGTTTACTTGCATTATCACTAAATTAAATACATAGATTAGACTGGATTGGAGACCTCTAGAAAGTCGAAGGTGTTTGCAAATTTTAGCGTACTACACTGACGTTGAGTATATAATAAGAACAGAGCATGTTATAAAAGCTTGTAAATATATAGCGGTTATAATAATATAACAATAATAATAATAATAATAGTTATTTATTCAGGCAAAAAAAACCATTGTACAATGCAATTTTTGCGTACAAGTTATGATTTTGGGTGCGTATTAAAAATACATAATACCTAGTTCGAAACATACAAATTCTCAGAATATTTCCGGAATATTTTAGCAGATTGGTTAGTCCGACTAACCCAACCATCTGCTAATATATTCCGGAACAATTTTGAAAGATCCAATTATATTTTGATCTAATTTAAAATTTGTATTTTCAGGGTTCACTTTCTCAAGAATATAATATGGGTTACTTTTATACCAAAAACGTCTAAAACTTGATCCAACCCAACGAACAAACCTCAATCAACGTAACTGGCCGTTCCTTTCATTTGTAAACGTATCAACAACGGGAATTGTGTTAATTTTAGTCAAATTTAATATATGCGAGACCTGATCTAAGACAATACGGTCTGAAATTATTAATCCAGACCTCGTCAGGGTGATTAATTAATCACAACCCCTTAATTAATCGCTGTCCGTCTTAATAACGCCTTCGTCTTGTATTCATGCCTGAATCGGGCGTGAGATCTGTCAAATATCAGAATATCATTGGTCAGATTTGACGTAGATAGAGCATATAAAATATAACCAATAGGGTGGTAATACAGGAGAGCTATAAGTCTGAGATTCGAAATTCGAAATTTCAAATTTCAGAGCATAAACGTACTGGCACTACTTGCCGAATTTCATCCAGATTCGTTGGGCCGTTTTGGCGTGATTGAGTAACAAACAAACATCCATCCATCCAAACTTTCGCATTTATAATATAAGTTAGATTGTTCATTTTAGAGCACTAATGATATGCGTAGATAAATTACTATTTCACAACTCAATTAGCAACACTGGCCAATTCCCATTCCCTGATTGAGTCAGTGTTGCTAGTTCAGACCTGTAAAATTGCTGTAATCCTGTAGCTTTGCGACTTGCTCCACTGGTAACATTGCCAGTAACATTCAAAGTTATTCCGTAGACGGGATATAAATCGCATACGTCACTCGCGGGAATACCTATTAAAATTCACTTCGAATATGGAAACTTTGCGGTCAAACTCCACGTGTTACGACCCTGGTTCAACAATAAACAGAAAAAGAAACTAATAACTTTAGATACGACTCTCGATTAATTATAATTATGCACTAGTACTTCCACGCTAAGGTGACGCATGAGGTAGAAGGACGATATCTTTGCGGGTGGTAGGGCCTTGTGCAAGGTCCGTCCGGATCGCTACCATCATACTCGCTAATCCTGCCACTAAGCAGCAGTGCTTGCACTGCTGTGTTCCGGTGTGGAGAGTAAGACAGCCGGGAAAATTACAGCACAAGAGGCATTTCATCAAGTCTTCTAGGTTGGTAACGCATCTGCAATCCCTCCGGGGTTGCGGGTGTCTATGGACAGTGGTGATCGCTTACCATCAGGTGACCCGCTTGCTCGTTTTCCTTCCTATTCACAAAAAAAAAATTGGCGACAGGCGGGTGGAGGGTGGATGCGTATGGCTGTCGATCGCCAGGCGTAAAGACATGGAGAGGAGGCCTGTGTCCGAAGATCGACGAACTAAGGGCTGCTATGGATGGATGGATGGACTTCCACGCCGGCCTGGGAGCAAAGAAAAAACCGAATGTAACAGTTGCCTCTCTTCCTGCGCAGACGGTAAGTCCATCGAGGGGGTGAAAATGTTGGGAATTTGGCAAATGCGGCTAGCAACCCTTAACTTTTAACATGAAACTACCGTGAGACTCAAACATAATTACAACAAAACGGATAACTCACGTATAAAAAGCCGAAAGACTGCGACGACAATTGTTTCGGACTAATCCGTAGTCCTTTATCAGAGAGCGCTCGCCGCGGCAGCGAAACGAACACTGCGCGCCAACGCTCTGCTCGCGCGGCTACTCGGCGCAGCTGACATCGGCGCACAACTACCCTCATTTTTATCGTCATTTTTATTATAGTCCAAAGTAGGGCAGCACACAACACTGATCACGTCACTTTGTAAAGGTATCAATCAAAGGGAGCATTCTTTCGGCTTTTTATACGTGAGTTATCCGTTTTGTTGTAATTAACCCTTAACTATTCTGATTCCCCTTTCCACACGTCCACAATCATGCTAAATGCGACTTGGGTCTTGTTACCTTATGCTGGCCATAGAACTGACCGTGGCATGACTCTTGCCAATCCACTCCGACACACGGTCAATCCTAACTGACCCAATTGGCAGCGCCATGCCGATTGGACAATAGGAAGATGGTATATGGCCAGCATTGGATCTGTCTACCCCGTATATGACTAGCAGGCTTATTACGTAACTCACTCGCATCGCCATCGTGTTCATTTTGACAGTTCTTGTATGAATGTGACAGCTAGCTGATTCCGATGCCAATTGTCAGCCCATACATTAACTGTCAAAATGAAGACGATGGTGATCGCGAGCTGGTTACTTACATAATAAGCTTGCAGTATGGATGGAAGTCATGTGCTTCTATCCGAATCTACGCAAATAGTTGTAACATTAATCTAATCGAAACGCTGGACAAATATTTCACGCCTGCGGGTGACCCGAAAGTTGGGATGTCATAAAAAAACCATTAAACTTGCCCAAACTTGGACCACGTGGAGTTTCCACGAATACTCCCCCGGAGGCCACTATTGGGCTTGTTGGGGCTTATTCGGGGCGAGTTTTTCATGTGTGTTTTACCTTTAGTTGTTTCAGAGTCGAATCACAATGATTTTTTGGTCACAATTATATTTTGACACACATTTTATATGTTTTCTGTAAAACACAATTAAAAAGCGTCATTTATGGTTAATGTTAATGTTAAAGTAACCATGCAACTGACATGGAATAAACGGACTTATTATACTTAATACATCATTTATTACTGAAACTATAGCTATTTACTCAATATACATATTTACAAAAAACAAATCAAACTATTAACTTATTATACTTATTATTTACACCAACTGTTTTTTTTTTTCAATTATTTTTGTGTGTATCGAATGTAAATGCAAGCCTTTTTCTTAAAAAATTACATTATTTAAATTTATAGGAATAAACATAAGATTACAAATAGAAAGTAAAAGGAAATTAAACTATACCTAATTAAATTAAAAAGTAAACTAAAATTAATTTTAAATTAAACAATTAAAAAAGGAGAGGCCCCCGTGGCATAGTACCGCAGACACTGACAGCATCCCCCCTTTGGACAGTACCTATAAATACGTTCATTCGAAATATTATAAACGGGATGTGAACCGCGATTACCTTTATTGAGCTCCCGATATTTCGATACAGTTGCATGTATGAGTCTACCCGTGATCATGATACATGCAACTGTATCGAAATATCGGGAGCTCAATAAAGGTAATCGCGGTTCACATCCCGTTTATAATATTTCGAATGAACTTAACCGTGAATCATTAAAAACTCTTATAAATACGTTGTCCAAGGAAATAGGTTTACTGACGATATCTACTTAATTCAGAGCGGTGGTCTAAAAAACCATAACTGAAATACCTTATACTTCACCTACTGTAAACCGACCGCTTAACTAAGTCCTCGCCCACGAGGTGCAGGGGCGCAGGGTAGACGACAAAGGGGGCCGAGAGAGGTGCGGCCGGCAGGCACACTACCCGCCCGCACCTCTCTCGGCCCCCTTTGTCGTCCCTCCCCGCGCCCCTGTGCCACGCAGGCGAGAACTCAGTTAATCGGTCGGTCTATAATACGTTTTGTTCAAACACAATGTTTGCTATTTTCCAAAATAAGGCTAAAGCAGAAATTTTAATACAAATACATAAAACTACAAATTGCGCATTTAAATTTAATCTGTTTTACTGCTAACCATTAAAACGGAAGAACCTGGATGGTCGGGGAACCTTTGGAATTGCTCGAAGGCCAACTGGAAGACATCCCTTGGGAGGAATAGGTTACGATGACAAAGGGTTGCTAAGTTAGATCATAATTTACTTTATCGTAGTGTTGTCTATGTATACATTTAATTTAATGAAGAGATTGTTGAGTGGCGATGAAGCGAAAGAGGTAAGTCAGGATCGTAGCAAGTGGAACAAAGCAGTCTCTGCCTACCCCTGTGGGAAAGAGGCGTGACGGTATGTATGTATGTATTAAATTAAAATTAAGATCGAATGAAATTATTAAAATTAAATTAAATTCAAATTAAATTAATTGTTTTTTCACACAACGAGAAATTGCCCTATTGGCTGACAACGCATCTGTATTAATTCTCTGGTATCGCAGCCATGGGCAATGGTACTTACTTACCATCAGATGCCCAATTGCTCATTTGCCACCCCATCAAATTACAAAAAAACCTTTTATGCCTTCTTCACACAAAATATACATACATCTAACTTAATATTACAAAGGCGAAAGTATGGATGGATGGATGTTTGTTTGTTACTCAATCACGCCAAAACGGCCCAACGACTCTGGATGAAATTCGGCACATAGGTAGAGAAAAGTCTGGAATAGCACATAGGCTACTTTTTATCCCGGAAAATTCCCGCGGGATAGCGAAAAACGAATTATTTGCAGACGAAGTCGCTGGCAACAGCTAGTAGCAAATATTAACGTTCGACATACTGCTATCTGTACAAGTGTACCTATATTAAATTTGTTCTCAGATTTCAATAGGTATCGTACAGTCGGCACCATTTGCGCGCAAACCGCATTTATTGTTATGGTTACGACTGTACCGGAAAGCTCCCACTGTGTCTCGATAAACGAACTTTTTCTTACTTATTTTACCAACTTGTAACAGTTAGGTACCGACCTACTGCAATATAATTTTCTTGCATTATTATTATTTCTATAGCATAGATTGGAATATTTTATTGAATCAGGCGTTACTTTGTGGAGGTCCATTTCAATAAACACAAAATATGTATTTACCTGCTACTCCGCTACTTACGTGCAAGATAACCAAGCTTGTGCGAAATATATACAGTAGCAAGGTAAATATTTTGTGTTCATAGATTGGAATGTCACGTGTCGATCTCTGTTGTGTATGTCTATCTGTCTGTGGCATGGCGCTACCGACCGATTACGATGCAATTTTTTTCATTGGAAAGTTTCCTTGGTGGTTGTTAGCTATGTTTGGTAAAAATTGGTCCAGCAGTTTGAAGAGTATCAGATCTTCTCCAAAATGATATAAGGTATTTTTGGCATAAAATTGAAATAAACTAAAATTGAAATAAAATAAACTAACATTATTTTTTTTAATTTAATGTTAGTTGCAGAGAGATAAGTGACTGCATGTACAATACATTTAAATCAACTTTAACGGTGAGTTATGAAGGAACTCATTGTCTTTTACGGACTTAAACATCCAGTCCAGTGCCAAAATTTCAAAAGCATGGCGGAACAAATTTGTGGCTAAGCATTAACCCGACCGACGCGGCACAGTCGTAGTTAGCTCCGTCCTATTACGTAAAGTTAAAGCAAACTCCCAGTTAAAAAGTGTACGGTGAAGTTTTCAATCCCTTCCTGCCCCGTTACGGTTACAGAATTTTACTTAACTTTTTTCATTAACGCGAAATTTCGAGTTAAGTTTGCGTACGGTACACATAAGCGTTTTATGCGGGGTTGCCATAATTAGCACGGCACAGTTGGATATTTGAAAAGGTTTTTTGGTCTTGCAGCAATGAAAGTGTTTTTTACTGTCACTGCATTTTATAGTCAATGATTTTGATAAGATTATTCGCCTCTTTATATTATTGAACTTCGTCAATACCAATGAAAGGTACTCGAAATCTTAATTATATCACATTTTCTTGTAACGTCACGATCCCATACAAAACACCGCTCTTGCGACATCAAGGTAAAATTTCTAATTAAAACCTGCCTACTTTTAATTATACGGTGACATGACGTTTCTTTCATTAAAAATCACAATGTTCCGAATTAATGAACCTGTTAGCAGAATTTCGACATAAAAACGTCTTAAAAGCTTTTATATAAATAAAATGTGCACGCAATATTTAGCAGGAAATTGCCAACGCGGTAGGAGAATGACTTTTTTTCGCCATTTAGCGTTCTTTGGCGCTGATAAGCGTATATTGTACCTTCGACGGGATTTTCTATCCAGCCAGCGTTGGCTGAATGCCTTTAACGCCGTGCACAATGCAGAATAACGTTAAAAAAGTCGCTTCAAAATGGCTGCCTTGTTTTGGAATTAAGGTCACGTATTTAAAGAATGTTTTTGTTTAAAGCTAAAGTATAGTCTAGTTTACGATAAAATTGTCAATAAGATCATTGGTTTTTCGTTGAAAGTATGAGCACTTTAAGAAGTTCGTTTTGGACATTAAGTACGTTCGCAACTAGAGTTTGAATCAAAAAAAGAATATCCAATGTAGAGTGGCCGCTTTTGAATAAATTGCGCGGAATAAATCCAATTACATATTTTATACAAAACATTGATGTTAATATAGATTTCACCTTTGAAAATAAATTATTAAGGATGTCCGTTAAGGTAACTTTAATGACCTACTATTTATTTTATTTTGCGCTAATAAGAATTTCAAACTCTACCTATAGATTCAAGCGTTACCTTCAGTCGTCTACCTACGTTAAAAATAGAATAACTTTTTTCAACGTAGCAGCATAACGTAGGGAGTTCCACAAAGCGTCATCATCATCATCATCATCATGTCCAGCTTAGTAAACGTCCCACTGCTGGGCACAGGCCTTCTCTCAGAACCTTCGCAAAGGGTTAGTTAAATTTCTGACTGACTGCCTCACCAAAGCAAACTCAAACCCTTGAACCTATTAAGCGGATCTCATAAAGGATTACTTTATAATGTGGACAGTGAAATTCATACGGATTTTTCATATGTCCCCGGGATAGGAAACCTTGGAACTTAAGGCACCAGGTATTAACCAATAGAAGCATGTTTTCTTCCACAAACGAATTAGTAACTTGTATCCATGCTGCCCCATTTGGCATCAGCCCAGAATCAAGATACAAATTCGCCGCATTCGCCGATCTCGAAGACGGATGCACCCATGTTTTTATTTAATTCCCAAAAAACCTGCCAAGAAACGTCACCAAACTAGGTTGCAGCAGCTCAGCTGCAGTAAATAAATGCCGGTTTTGATAATAAAAGTACGAAATTTGTGTGTAAACACGGTTATTTGCCTGGGTTATTTTTGCTCGTCAGTGTATTACGAATGAACGTTACGGTGAATCATTGAAAACTCAGAGGGTGAAGGTTAGAATTTATATAATCGAATACATACCGTCACGCCTCGCCTCTTTTCCATACGGGTAGGCAGAGAAACTTTGTTCCACTTGCTACGATCCTGACATATTATACCTCTTTCACTTCATCCACATTCATCAATCTGTCTCTCTCGTCGGTTTAGGGTACTTTTGCCCTGACCTTTTGTCAAAAACTCCCCAATCTAGCCAAGGAACGTCCATCTGGAGTCTAGGCATATAATCGAAGGCATGTTATACGGACTGTTTATCGCATTACCTTTGCGTCGGCAGTCAGGTAAGGCCCTTTTATCCGCCCATTATTATGCCTTCATACTATCTTATTCCTAGTTTACTTTACATAAATATCGTAATATGTACTCGACTAGTCTCGCAACAGGCGAGGCATTAATATTTCCGTGTACTGCACCGAAGAGATAGCTGCAGCGTTTGCTCAGCTCCCGGGCCATGGAGGAATTAACCAATACAGTAAGAATGTCCTAAATGTTTAAAAGCAAAATTGCCAAACCGTTTGTCAAGCTAGTTACGCAAGCAGATGTTATGACGGATACTTACTTACTGGCTGGGCGCAGTGACCCGAAGTGGATCTTCGCCTGCGACTAAGTCCCAAAGATCCCAAAGATCCCAAAGATCCCTCTGAACTGAACCATATCCCCCCAGCGATACCTAGACGGATGTCAATGTAGATAAAATGTTTTTCAGTTGCCTGGGACCTTACCATGACGTCTTAATGCGTTTCAGTTTAAATTCTCTCGCTGTCAGATTCATACTAAAAGTGACAGCTAAAACTTGAACAGTGGGCAGTGGGCGGGGCACATTGCTCGCAGGACCAATGGCCGATGGGGTCAGAAGGTTCTCGAATGGCGAACGCGGACCGGGAGACGAGCTGTTGGTAGGCCTCGAACAAGACGGAGCGACGACCTAATCAGGATCGCGGGATCGCGGTGGATGCGGAAGGCACAGGACCGGTCCGAGTGGAGAGCCTTGGGGGAGGCCTATGTCCAGCAGTGCAGATATGATGATGATGATTAAAACTTGAACTGAGTCGGAATTAGGACGTCATGGTAAGGCCCCAGTATGTTTGTTTGCTACCCCCTCACGGCAAATACACTGTACTACTGTACGCATTTTGATAAGTTAAATGATACGTATACAGTTAGAACATGGAGAAATAAAATAGTCTATTTTTATACCCGAAAATATACAAAGGGAGCGCCGGACAGCGATAACTGATTTCTTGGCATACGAAGCCGCAAGCAACGGGTTATTAATGAAAATAAATTACTCGTTTACGTACAGTGTATAACGATAAAGCTATCGCGAAAAACTAGAGCCAGTACGTTAGTGGATATAATTTGTACACACATACATATACATTAGCACGTCTTTATCACTTACGGAGTAGACAGAGCCGAAGGTAACGGCCACGTTTAGCATGTTTGTGCGGGGTATAAGTGCGGGTGGTAGGGCCTTGTGCAATGTCCGTCCGGATCGCTACCACCATCTTACTCGCTAATCCTGCCGCTAAGCAGCAATGCTTGAATTCTGTGTTCCGGTGTGGAGAGTAAGACAGCCGGGGAAATTACAGGCACAAGAGGCATTTCATCTTAGCCCTCTAGGTTGGCAACGCATCTGCAATCCCTCCGGGGTTGCGGGTGTCTATGGGCAGTGGTGATCGCTTACCATCAGGTGACCCACTTGCTCGTTTGCCTTCCTATTCATATAAAAAAAAAAGTGGAAAGGGGAATCAAAACAGTGGACGCAGAAAGAGAAGCAACCGGTACATTCTGTTTTTTTTTTTTGCTCCTTGCTTTGGGAAATTTATAATGTGTGGCAAATGCGATAGAACGTGTTAGGTACCACTCTATTGGTTAATTGCGCCATATCTGGGACTTACGTAGCTGACAACGGGATAAGAATACACAGTATACGGCGTCTATGTCTACTGTCCATTAATCATATGATGTCCTGGAGGGACTTATTTTTGAAAGAACATCACACGAACGATTCGAAAGAGGTGTGAAATTGTGCACAGCACTTTTTGGGATAGCTAAAAAATGTTATACTCGCGTCAAGCGTAAGACGGAGGGAGAGTTTAAGTACCAGAGGCCTTACCACGACGTCTTAATGCAATTCAGTTTAGGTTCGCTCTCTGTCAGATTCATACTAAAAGTGACAGCTAAACCTTGAACCGAGTCGGAATTAGGACGTCATGGTAAGGCTCCAGGGTATCAGATCCTCTAAGAGCTTATTGAGCTTGAAAAACGAATGAAATGTTTTTTGTTGAGTCGTGGAGAAAAAGTACTACGGCATCAGCACAATGTTAGAGGTCTGGCAATATAGATAATACGTACGTTTTTTATGTAAGCGGCCAGTACGGTACGCGTCTTGAGCGTCATGTAGGTTACAACATTAAAATCTAATCTAAGCTGCTGTTTTCACTTCTGCCGGCACTCCCGGAGTGATACCCGTCGCTTTTTTTATACAGGTGGAAGACAAACAAGTGGGTCAACTGATGGTAAGCTAACACGAGTTCCACCACTCATACACCCGCAACAGGGATTGAAGAGGACTAAGATAGAACACCTCATGTATACAATACAAATACTCATTATTGAATATCACAAATTAGTACAAAACAATACAGAAACAAAGAGCAAAGTAAACAATAGGCGGTCTTATCGCTTAGTAGCGATCTCTTCCAGACAACCAATAAGTAAGAGACAGTTTGAGTAGGTGGCATAATTATAATTACACGGATAACTCACGTATAGAAGTCGAGTGATCCTCAAGCCAAGAGGAAGGACTGCGAACTAGTCCGAAACATGTCGAGCATCACTCGACGTTTATACGTGAGTTATCCGTTTGTGTAATAGGGAATATTCATGATTTTGGTTGTTTGATGGCTTTCTATGGACGCACATTCATGTAATAAACAAAATCATATAAAATCAAATTACTATAAAAATAACCTATATAAACCCATCACTATTTTGATTCCCCTTTCTACCTTGTGGCCTTTAGGTCTTGTCACCATAGGCTCTGTTTACCCCGTAAAGGATAAAGACGTGATCTATACACGTATGTTAATTATGTTACGTACTTATCAAAAACTTTTGTTTGCTGATCGGTTGTTCGCGTCAACGTGTAAGGAAACTTTTACAGCGGGAGATAACTTTGACAGTTCACAGCGCAGTCGGTGACAGTTGACAGTTTACACTTTGTTACGCATGTCTATTATGGAGCTGTTTTGTTCTTCCCAGCTGGGGCCTTACCATGACGTCTTAATGCGATTCAGTTTAGGTTCGCTCGCTGTCAGATCCATACTGAAAGTGACAGCTAAAACTTGAACTGAGTCGGAATTAGGACGTCATAGTAAGGCCCAGGGGGCAACTCCGAAATCCGATTTTCGAAGTTTGTTTCGTGCCGTTCCGCTCTCACTAATAGTTATTAATTTGAGAGTGAGAGGGACGGTGTGATACGAACTTCGAAAATCGGATTTCGGAGTTGCCCCCCTGGTCTGGGAGTAAAAAAAACATACAATGTGTCAGTTGCTTCTCTTCCCGCGCATACGATAAAAGCTGAGGGAATGGGTGAAAATCTTAGGATACATGTTATAGGCGATGCGGCTAGCAACCCATCACTATTTTGTTTACCCTTTCCACCTATACGCCCACTATTGAGGATTCGATAGCAATAAAGGAGCAGAAATTGGGAGCGAAATAAAAAATCATGCAGTTGACGTTAGAGCTAATGAGAGACAGGCATATTATGACAGAAGATTTAAAAAAGCATGTAAAAAAGCAACTTTAAATAAGGAATAGGACAATAGAGATACTGTAGTTTTATTTCAAAGATAACATCCTTTTATTTAAACTAACTTATCTAAAATAACAACAAAAAAAAATTAACATCTAAACTTAAAATTTGTTCTAAACTTTTTAGGTATATTATTTCAGTCCCGGGGAAGGAGATAAGATAGTTCATTATAGGACATTAGCAAAGGGAGCGATTTAACCAGCATAGCAGTCGAGAGCACGAATACTGTGCCCACCGACGTGAACATTCGGCTGTTGTAGAATAGGACAATAGACAAAAATCAACAATATAAAACTATTTACAGCGCCAACACCCACAATAATGCTAAACTTGTCTTGCTACGTTAGGCTCTGTCTATTCCGTAAAAGATAAAGACGTGATTTATAAATATAAATGAAATAGACCGAGATCCATATAAAAATGTTAGTTACGAGTACACACAGTGCCTTAACCTATTGTTAGTTGTGTTGTTTTATTTGTAATGAAATTTATGTTTATGTTTGTGTTGTAAGGAACTTTCTCTATGAGATAGCCATTTGTTTTTGCTAACCGGTGTACAGTCGGACAAAATGAATCGCGTACTTGTGCTAATAGACTAATTTTTTTACACGCTACCCGTTACATTGCACGCCAGTATTTTTTTTCCGTCTCAAGTCTCCCGTTCCTAGTGCTCGAAAAAACGTAACAATTTAGTCGTCCCTCGAAACTTTCTCGCGTAAATTTATGGCTCACTTTATTTTTTCCATTTTGACATTGCAAAGTTGGATGATTTATTTTGGCTCCTAGAATTCTTAGAGGAATACGGGTATTATTTAGCGGGGTGTGTCTGGAATTTTGATAAACTGGAATGATGCGGGTAGGACACAGTAAGGTTAGGATCATGTATTCTATCTTACCTCTCTACGCTATAAACCGACTGCTTAACTGAGTCCTCGCCTGCGCGGCACAGGGGCGCGAGGTAGGCGACAAAGGGGGCCGAGAGAGGTGCGGGCGGCAGGCGCACTACTCACCCGCACCGCTCTGGTTCCCTTTTTACCTACCCTGCGCCCCTGTACCCGCGCGGGCGAGGACTCAGTTATGCGTTTGATCTATAGCAACGCATCGCATTAGTCTGTGTTCCCTAATCAAGAGGGATTGAACATTTTGCTAGGAAAGCATGGCTACTTAGACCGGGAGCTCATCATCATCATAGTGATCGACCAATCCTCATTGACTTACAATAAATACCTAGACTCCCAATCGCAAACAAAAGTTTGGGTGGATTTTTAACGTTGTAATTTGTGTGTAAAAAGTATGGCACACAAATTACAACGTCAAAAATCCACCCGTTTGAGCAAGCGTTTGAGATTACGGTGCGAAGGAGACATATACATTGTTATCAAAGCGCGGTCGAAACACGACTGAACCAAAACTCTGCACAATAGACGCGTCGTGCAGACTTTTGCTTCCGACAGTTTTTGAGCGTGATTGGGAGTCTAGTTGTTTATTGTAAGTCAATGCCAATCCCATAAAACTCCGCTCCGCTGATAGGTCGTTGACCTTTATCAGTATTGTCACAAATGGCGCTACTCTTAGGCTTTCCACAAAACCTTTTTCAATTTAATTTCCGACCGCTAAATACACTAAAACGCTGAAACTTAATAGAAAATAAGCGAGCAAACCTATTTTAAATTAATCTCTTATAATACTTTGCTTGTCGATGGTTGACTGTCAACAGGCTGGCTGTTTGCTCAAGTTCCTTTGCCTCTCAATAAAGCGATGAAATTAAAAAGGCTTGGCTGAATTTCGAAGCGCCTTTGACTTGCGAGTGACACTAGCCGTGAATAGTAGATTGATAAAGTAGGGTTGAAATATACCCATTTCACCTGAGATATTTCTGGCACCCGAACGAAGTGAGGGTGCCAATAGTTCGAGGGTGAAATGGGTAATTTCATCCGAGTTGAACACTCTACTTTTCATTTCGAATATGAGGAAATTAAAATTTCACTAACGTCGCATGGTTGCATTTAATATTTGTTACGTTTGTCATTCTCTTCCCGCTCTTTTTTCTATTGCGCGATTTGCGCGCATTGCGCATTTCTTCTGCGCACCAATGGCGGCCGGCTAGTTATTTTTTAAACTTGCAGACACGGAGGTCTCTATCAATTAATTGTCGACTTAAATATTTCAAGCTAAAAAAATTACCGAACGTAATAATTTCTACTAATTCTCGTTGTATACGCTTGCATAAGCTTATATATTTAGCGGGAATGTTATTTTAAGATTATTTTGCCTTTTACAATTAAAAAGGAACTATTAGTATAGATTATTATTTTAAACATAGATTACATGGCTGTATACATATTTCCATTGCTATGTACCTCATTTGGATTAGCTAGAAAAAAAAAACATTTTCAACCCAAGGGTCGCGATGAGTCACTTTCAACCCTATATCCAGATAATCAATGACCTACTTTCAGAGTATGAGAGATGAAAAATTGTTTTAATATACTTCTAAATAAAATAATTATAACCTACGTATGTGTGTGTGTTATGTGTTCAAATTCGAGTATGAATGTGTGCGTTAGAAAGAGAAGGCTTAAACGGAAGTTTCGTGACCAAATTGGGGCCGTTTTGACAGAAACCTACAGATTGATTCACCTGAGTTGACACGAATGGATTGAAAGAAAGAAAGAAAGAAAGAAAAAAGTTTATTTATGACAATCACATATTAAATAAATAAACACATTATACATTCAGATAAATAAATTGTCACAAAATGGAACGAAACTACACTTAGACATTTTTGTATGGAAATGACTTAAGCCTGATAGGAAGGCAAACGGGCAAGTAGGTCACCTGATGGTAAGCGATCACCACTGCCCATAGACACCCGAAACCCTGGAGGGATTGCAGATGCGTTGCCAACCTAGAGGGCTAAGATGAAATGCCTCTTGTGCCCGTAATTTCCCCGGCTGTCTTACTCTCCACACCGGAACACAGCAGTGCAAGCACTGCTGCTTAGCGGCAGGATTAGCGAGTAAGATGGTGGTAGCGATCCGGACGGACCTTGCACAAGGTCCTCCCACCCGCAAAAACCCGCCTTACCATGACGCCTTAATGCGATTCAGTTTAGGATCGCTTACTGTCAGACTCATACTAAAAGTGACAGCTAAAACTTGAACTGAGTCGGAATTAGGACGTCATGGTAAGGCCCCTGTACATACCCTAAACCAACGAGCATTGTATGAAGATATTGACGAATGTGGATGAAGCGACAGAGGTATGACAGGATCGTAGCAAGTGGAACAAAGTGGTCTCTGCCTGCCCTTATGGGAATCTAATCTAATGTAACTTCTAACTAATATTATAAATGCGAAAGTATGGATGGATAGATGGATGGATGGATGGATGGATGGATGTTTGTTTGTTACTCAATCACGCAATCAGCCCAACGAATCTGGATGAAATTCGGCATGTATATAGAGAAAAGTCTGGAATAGCACATAGGCTACTTTTTATCCCGGAGAATTCCCCCAGGACAGCGATTAACGAATTCTTTGCAGACGAAGTCGAAGGCAACAGCTAGTGTGGGTATATGTATGTAGCAGCTTGGTTCCGCCTCACATATTCCCAATATCTCGATATATCCCTGTTTATATTAATTGGGGCCCACAGCCAGGCTAAATTTAGTGAACTGTATCCATTGGCTGTTCAGATAATGGCTGCTTCGCTCCGAATTGCACTACACTTAGTCGGCTATGAAATAAGATCCGACGTTCGTAGGGTTGACTGTTACTAGGTACTTAGTTACTGCTGCTTTTCCTGTCAATTTTCAAAATTATGCATAGGTTAATTCCAATTTAATTGCACAGTGTTGTAAACAAACATGTCCCAGTTCATATAAAATTTAAATATAATAATCCCTACTAATATAAAATGAGAAAAAAAACTCTGTCCTTTGCAAATCAGTGATTTTGTGGGAATTTAGATAAAATTGGTTGCGAAAAAGGCGTCAAAATTAATTGAAATGGAGAAATTGGAGAATATTTCAATAACTTATCTTTTTTTTTAGTGACGGTTCTCTTTTTAACTTTAATGCAATAAAATTGATTTTAATGCATGTTTTTTCTTGACAGAAAGGTATTTGCATTAACGTCAATCTTGCATATGAACCTTTCAAGTCAATCCAACCAGTAGTAGCGGTAAATTTTTAACGCAAAAAAAAAAGAATCCAGCAAAAAGGAAAACGTACCCTTCTCAGCAGTCGGGTAAAATGCTTGAACGGACTCCGACGCAGATTTATCTAAACTCCAGTACGTAAATGGGTGAACACCAAAAAGGTACACACAAAATTATTAGTAGTTAACTACCACTAACTTTTTCCATTGTGACACGAAAATTAGTCGTACAAATAACGGTATTTTTATTATGTTTCTTGTAAACCGCTGCCAACCCTAACTCAGTGCTCTGGAGCAATGCCGGATATTCACAGAAGCAGCCACATAGCAGCTGCAAGGCCTGCAAGTTCAGCCAATTGTGAAAAGGGTTTTTTAAACAGGCTTTTTACTTTTTAAACACTTGTGTATTAGCTGCCAGCAATCGAATGAAACTACTTCAGGAATTGCAGCCGGATGCTTCGTGGTCGAATATTTTTTGCTTCGTCAAATTTTTATTTGGTTAAAAAATCAGGCTATTGTGTAAAGATAGAGAGAGAGAGAGAGAGAGAGAGAGAGAGAGACGGTATGCCTCTCCCCTGGCAGCGGCGAGTTGGAGAGAGTCATACCGCCGTTGCTGCCCCGAGCACGGGAATACATACACAGGGCGCATTTTCCATACTTAAAAAAAAAGGTTTATTTGATGACTTTCCTAAAAATTCGGTAATTCCTGCTAATTATTTTAAATGTAAAAGTAACTCTGTCTGTTTGTTACGCTTTCCGCTAAACCACAGAACCGATTTTAATGAAATATAGTACAGAGATAGTTTAAATCCCGGGGCAGGACATGGGATAGTTTGTATCCCGGAAAACCGCATAGATTTTTTTTTTATGTGAATAGGAAGGCAAACGAGCAAGTGGGTTACCTGATGGTAAGCGATCACCACTGCCCATAGACACCCGCAACCGCGGAGGGATTGCAGATGCGTTGCCAACCTAGAGGACTTAGATGAAATGCCTCTTGTGCCCGTAATTTCCCCGGCTAAGATGGTGGTAGCGGTTTCCGCTGTTAAGCTTACTGTGATCAATAAGAGTTTCCAATGATTCACAGTTAAGTTCATGCACAAACATTTCACGAATCCAGCATATTTTCAGCTCAACAAAAAGTCCACATCCAACATTAGTAAGCGTCAGGAGTAAACAACATTTTTTTAATTTAGCACTTTTTAAATACTCAATAATAAAAAGGTTTAAAAAGTTTCACAGCAAAAAGCTCTTGCGCAGCGTAATGAATTACCCTAATTACTATGCACGGCATGTTCTAGTAAGCTCAGCTTTGTAATTATGAATAAAGTTTCTGCAAGCTTAAAGTTTGTAGTGGAACGGGGGACGTTGGCATTTTTATACGAAATCTTTGAAGGTGGTGTACACTCATCAATCCGTGGTGCGTGCTTTACCTGTAGGCATATAGGTAGGTAGATAGGCAGTCGATTGAAATTCTTTTTTTTATGTTAGAGAGGCCAGACAAACGAACTAGAGGGTCACCTGATGTTAAATGATCACCACTGTCCAATCCAAACTGTGTTCTCGTAAGTTATTTAAAAAATTTAAACGAATTTTGTCGTTCAGCGCCACCTATCTGAATAATGTTTTTCTGACACAAACAAACTCCTGTAGAACACAAACTGCTCGCCTCTGACGATAGATGGCGCTGTTTTCAACAATATATTTTATCGAAAAATTCACTTTCTTAATTTAGTTTCTGTTCTGTCATTATAAATTATATTTCTAACCGATACTGAAAACTAGAACACGTGGAACAGGCTTAACCAGGGTTTACGAATAAATGGGTGGTAGGACTTTTTGCGGGTGGTAGGACTTTGTGCAAGGTCCGTCCGGATCGCTACCACCATCTTACTCGCTAATCCTGCCGCTAAGCAGCAGTGCTTGCACTGCTGTGTTCCGGTGTGGAGAGTAAGACAGCCGGGGAAATTACGGGCACAAGAGGCATTTCATCTAAGTCCTCTAGGTTGGCAACGCATCTGCAATCCCTCCGGGGTTGCGGGTGTCTATGGGCAGTGGTGATCGCTTACGATCAGGTGACCCACCTGCTCGTTTGCCTTGCTATTCACATAAAAAAAAAAAAAAAAAATGGGTAAGTTTGTTGTCATAGATCAACGCCTAACACAGATTCTATAAATTGTCAGCAGATTTTAGGCACTGGCTGCACTACAGACGATTATAATTATTATTCTACTAGCTTCTGTCCGCGACTTCGTCTGCGTAGAATTGATATGTTTATCACTATCCCGCGGTAACTATACAATTTTCCGAGATAAAAAGTAGCCTATGTTTTAATCTAGGGTACCAGCTATCTTCGTTCCAAATTTTATCCAAATCCGTCCAGTCGTTTTAGCGTGAAGAAGGAACAAACATACACACTCACTCATATATCATCGCAATCGTCAGTCACAAGCTTTCGCATTTATAATATTAGTAGGATAGGATTCCACTTACGACGATCTGGCGCCGCGACCTCCAGTTCTTGCCAGCTCAGACGCAGTGCTGCTATTTTGATTTGGAACGACATCTTTACCTAACTGGCCCCTATTTCACCAACCCGACAATTGTCGGCGACAAGTGACAATTCGAATTTGTTTGTAACGTAAACAGAATTGTCACTTGTCACCGACTGTAATGTTGTCGAGATGGTGAAATACCTGGCGGGTGCCATTGCAAAGTTTGTTGGGCTATATCTATATGGTCCTTATAGTTCTCCTCAGTGTATGGCCATGGTCGGCAAATTGCGGCCCGTGGCCTTTATTTGTGCGGCCCGCGGCAATGTAAATTGTTTCAAATAATGAAATAAGCTGAATACATATGTATAAGTGTGCAAAGGCTCTTGGAGCGCCTTCATATACTCTGCGGCCCGGCCCTGGAACTCACACTGTCCTTGGCCAGTAAAGTGTGACGACCGCTGGTGTATGCTATATCCAATCCAGTATGTTATGCACTTCCTATGACATATTTCCGTCATAATAGACCTCTGTTCAGTCAGTCGCCATGGTTGAGTGCTTAAGGTCCGCAGCCAGAAAACTTTTACCCCCTTATTCATAAACGCTCTATAGGCTCCTACTAACTTACTAATCGTTTGTCCTTATCTGTCACAGTGAGATTTACCTTTCACAGATAAGGACAACGATTGCTAAGTTAGCAGAAGCCTTTAGAGCGTTTATGAATAAGGGGGTAAGAATGGAAGGATGGGCTGATGTCTATGATGATAGCTAATCGCTTCGCCCTTGGTGAAACTGGTGCCTTAGGGCTAGTCTACCGTAACACACGGACGGACGAACGGCCTCGTAGTTTATCTAACTGTATTGTTTATTGTTGTAACATTATTTATTGTCAGAGTGTAATGCGAGTTGGGTTTTGCAGTGTTCCGTAGTAAAACAGATTAAAAGTTACATTTTGAAACGATTGTTTTTATACGACAAGCGAAGGCAAACGAGCAATGTAGACCACCACCCATGGATATCCGTAACTCAAGTGGATTACGGATACGCTGCCAACCTGGAGGGCTTAAGGTGCTAGTAATTTCACCAGCTGCCTCTCATACCGAAACACAATGCTTGGCGGCAGGATTGGTGAGAAAAAATGGTGTTACAGAAAGTAAGTAAGTAAGTAAAAAAGAAAGAAAAAAAAAGAAAAGTCCCTACTTTCGGGAAAAAAAACATGACAGTGATGAAGATTGTCTAAATTAATAATATGCTAAATATATGTAGAAACCGCTCCGACTCTACAATAGAAATTTACGTTTGTGTAATTATTGCTGTTAATCCCTACTAATATTATAAATGCGAGAGTAACTCTGTCTGTCTGTCCGTCTGTAACGTTTTCACGCTTAAACCGCTGGACCTATTTAGTTAAAATTTGGTATATAGATAGTTTGAGTCCCGGGAAAGGGCATAGAATAGTTTTAGTAGTTAGCGACAAGCTGTTTCTGCGCAGACGGAGTCGCGGGCGTGAGCTAGTTTGTTATAAAACTCTACAAGGAACCCTATTTCTGAACGCAACGGGCTCTCTGACGGAAGGAGTATCTATATAAATCTTTTTTTTTTTAGGAAACTCGTGCCAAAATGTTTGGTTTATCGCAAAATGTACGCTTTTTTGGTGTTCGCATAACATGCCGCGCCGCTTTTGATTTTTGTAAGGTTCTGGTCAAATCTGTACAGCAATGTTATTACACTATAGGTTTTTAAGGGTGTAATAATGCTGGTCATTTTTCACGGTTCCTTAAAGCATTAGCACTAATGATATGTGCGTAGATAAACCGCTTTATTGTAACAGCATATCACTACATAGTATAAAACAAAGTCGCTTTCTCTGTCCCTATGTCCCTATGTATGCTTAAATCTTTAAAACTACGCAACGGATTTTGATGCGGTTTTTTTTAATAGGTAGAGTGAATCAAGAGGAAGGTTTATATGAATAATACATGCATAATATACCGTGCGAAGCCGGAGCGGGTCGCTAGTAATAGTTAAACTTAAACGCGACACAAGAGTGTGAATAGTACACACGGCAAAATAATTCGGTAAGCATAGGCACGCACACAAACGTCGTCTATGTGTGTCTATACGTGTTGAGTACCGACACGAACATTGCGTAGAATCCACGTGTGAATGTGTGAGTGAGTTCGATCGTATGTCTATCTACCCACTAAATACTGCCCCGATTGTTTTAAGCAATAAGATTAATGAGTAATGCCGCTGTAAATTATTTATTGAATCAAACAACAATAATAAAATAACAATTAAAAAAATGTCAAAAATAAGTTAAGTTAGAATAAACTAGGTTAAAAAGAATTACAGATTAAACTAAAAAAATCCCCTGCCTAACTTAAAGGTTGAAACATCTTCAGTCCAGTGTCAATGAATTCTACTACAAGTTTTTTCTTACTTTTATTTACACACTGTCCTAAGTATTTTTTAAGTAGGTAGGTATCTATATTATTATCTTGCATTGGATACCGTCATCGCAAGTGTAACTGAGAGAATCTTCCTTCGACCCTGAATCTTCAAATTCATACAATCCGACGCATTGAACTATTATTACTAACGTAGTAGTAAGTAGTTGCCATTTCACTGATCCGCCGTGTTATATTTTTATTTCTCAACAAGTCTGAGGATTCCATCTATCTAACCAATATTCCTCACAACCAGCATCGCCATTCTAAGAACATCAAAAACAACATTTTTGTATTTTTTTCCGTTTTCACCGGATACGAACTCGGTCCACTAGAGCACAATCAAATCCTCGACCCGCCTTTCACAGCTGAGCCACGGGGAACTTAAGGTGATCGGTGAATTTATGAATTATGTCCAATCTTTTGACTACTGCATTGCAATGTGTAAATAGTGTTTAATAGGCTTTGAAATAAAGTTGAAATTAGAATTACATTTTTTCCTCGGAAAGATAACTGTTTAACTTATTGTTTGCAATCTTGCTGTATGTTTAATTTTACTCTTATTGATATATGTTAAAAACGACAAACGCATTGCGTTTTCTTTTAACATTTTTACTAATAATATGATTCTTCTTACTAGTTCGAGTTTGAAATTTGCTAGCTGATGGGCATTTTGTTCGTTATTGTCTAAAACAATACCTATAGTGTATTCTACCCTCAATTTATTAGTAATATGAATTTGTGAACAACTTTCAATGCCAGCCGCCATTCGTTACGCTATACTTAAACCCTTCGTGTGTTACACCTCCGAATCGTTTATTTTGCCTTTCGAATACCTATCTACTTTGTGATTTACAAACATGGATAATCATTTATCTTTGTTGAAAAGAGCAGAAATTGTTGTTCTTTACGAACAAAATATTTCCATAAAGGAAATCGCAAGGCGTTTATTGATATCGGTAAGTAGAATAAGTATGTGATATAATAATTACTTCCTATTTTCCATAAAATTTCTTCGTGGTTTAAAAAACAATGTTTTTTTATTTTATCGGTAATGTTTTTAAATCAATTTCTTTCACGAAAAATATTATTAATTAAAATTAATTTATTTTGCAGCGAAAGACTGTGCAATTATGGGTTCATCGTCACGCTGACTCCGGGCACGTTAATAATATACGTCCTGGACCAAAAGCGGAAGCGTCTTCTACACGTCATTTGGACATAGTTGCCGCACACGCTAGTGACCCATTTCTCAGCACACGGTCTACAGCAACGAGACATAACGTTACATTGCAAACTGTGCGAAACCATTTGCATGCTGCAGGATTGCATTGCCGAAGACCAGCAAAAAAAATTGCATTAACGGAACAACATAGAAGAAATAGAGTGCGTTTTGCTCGTCAATATATTGACTTTGATTGGTGTAATAATGTAGTAATTTTTAGTGACGAAAAAGCATTTAAGTCTGATAAAGATGGAAGAAAGATATTGTGGAGAAAAAACGGGGAACGCTACAATTATAGTAACATTTTACCGTGCCGAACGAGTGGCCGTATTACTTTAGGCTATTGGGGTTGGATGTCATCGATGGGTCCTGGTGAGTTAGTGGAAGTTGGGAGTCGTAATAACAGTCAAGGATACTTGGAAGTGCTAAGAGACGTGATGCTCCCTACGGTGCGGGCCGCATACCCAGACTCGCACATATATTTCGTGCACGACAATTGCGCCGTGCATCGTGGTCGCATAGTCAAAGACTGGCTGAGCACCCAACAAGATTCCTTGACTGTTATTGACTGGCCTGCTAAAAGTCCCGACTTAAACCCCATAGAAAATCTATGGGGTCAAATGATTCTCAACTGGGATCCATCGGATGTAAAATCCAAAGCAAATTTAGATAGCTTGGTAACTTCAACTTGGGATTCAATCCGTGGGACGGACCTTTGCTGGAATATGGTTAGCGGAATGAGAAATAGACTACAACAGGTCATAGATAGTGATGGAGCACCAATTCGTTATTAATACCTATATGTAAACCTAGTAAGTAAACCCGTCATTACAAAACGTCTTTTAAAATTGTTCTCCTGGAATATTTTAGCAAGAGTAGTTCGGTTAGTTTGACAGGGTATTCAGCCCTACCAAGATTTTACATTTAATTTTTTGATTCAAAATTTAGTCACTTTGAACGCGATCAAATTATAAAAACATTTGTCAACTATGATTTAAAAATCTTAAAAACTATTTACAGAGCTATTAAGTAAGTCAAACTAACCCAAAAACCTGCTGAAATATTCCGTAACAATTTTATGAAACCTTTTATTAACAATGAATTGGTGTAAGTATTATTTTTAGTCCCTATTCCGTTCCCCTACCACAAATTAGTGTAGATTTAATTCAGTGTGCAATGATGCTATTGTTAAATGCTGTCATTTAACATGTCGATTCATTTCACCACTGACTTACTTGTTCGCAAATAAAATATTTCGTTCATCTTTATCAGATTTAAACTTAATAAATCAGAATATAATATTAGTAACTGTGTGGTTCGGCATTTCTTCTTAGCAGTGATACTCTTTTCAAAACCCATGTTAATTCAAGTAAATCACATCTTAAAAAACCCTTTTGTAGTTGTGTATTCAATTTTCCAGATAAATATTTTAAAATTTATGTTTGTGACATAAATCTTTTTAATTTACCCTAAAGTCATACTGGCCACTAAAGAGTCATACCTAACTTAATTTGTATTACGAATAAATGTTGTTCTTCTTCTGTTATAAGGAAAATCATGCAGTTTTATTTTGGTAATTTAATTAATGGTGATAATAAATTGATTAAATTGTTGTTACATAAATAAACAATTTGAAAAAATAATTGGATTGCATTATTTTGTTCTTTTACTTCCTCTTTTTCTTGTTGTTAACATGATTTTATTTTAAGAAGTTTAAAATTATATAAAAAAAAATAAAAAATAGAAACATATTAACCGGAGGAGCAAGATTTGAACCGAGGTCTTTAGATTCATAGTCCTAGGTTATTACGACTAAGCCACCGCGCTAACTATCTGACAAGACGAAATTATGCTTCCATTGAACAAATTATACATTCGAAATCTATGAAGGTAGTCTGAAAACACGATTAGCATACATAGTGGTGTGTAATTAAGGCAGCGAGTAAGTGCGGATGTGTGTGTATAGAATGACACACATGGACAACTAGGGTGCATACCGAATAGTTTTGCTGTGTGTACCTAACTTCGCAACTCTCCAAATAATCGGCAAGGTTCTAAGTCCAACTTGTCCCATAACTTGAAGCGGCCGCTTAAGCACTATTTATTCTGCATTACTGACTCTAACGCTTAACACTTCGGGGTTCCGCGTTCGCCTTGCACTTTCTGAAGTGTAAGTTTATAGTAGGTACTTATAGCTCTCAGAACAAATGACAAAGACAAAAAATGTGGCCAGTATCCTTAAATTTACACCAGCTGTTGCCCACGACTACGTACTGTTAATGTTAGTAATAAGTAGTTCACTGTCGTATGCTGTATAATAACACTTTATAATGTAAATTATGATCTGGCAACAATATTGTACTATTTTTGACAGGGCAACATTCTGTCTCTATCTTTCGTGTAACCTCGAAGTCCATGGCTGCCCTTTTTGTGATTCTTGTTAATAAATCAATGTATCTACCGTATGTGAAGTCAAGTGCAAGATAGCCTTAAGCTCCTACATACAACAACAACAACAACTATATAGCAACATCAGACTGGAGAGACATGACTATCGTGGCCACTCTCATACATCCATTGATTGTTTAAAAAAATGGTACCTGTTTCCATGACTGTTTCCATGAGTGGCCTCAATAGTGATAGCCTAGGCTTGTGGGAAATAGCTAGGCTATCTTGCACGTAAGTAGCGGAGTAGCGAGGTAAATATTTTTTGTTCATTAAAATGGACCTCCGCCAAGTAACGCCTGATTCAATAAAACGTATTGGTGACAGCCGCATAAAAATCCGTTCAGTACCTAGTACATTTTAATATAGCAATACCTACCTACAAGTATTTTTGATAGTTTAGTTTCATATCGCAAGATATATAAACATTATATTCCCTAGAGCTTTAATATGCTTATAACGAAGTGTTTCCGTCTGCAAACATCAATGTTGGGGTAAACAGTAATGTATTATTTCCCTCGTTTGCATAGGACCGCCCCCCCTCTTCGTCGATCTATACTTCTGAAACAATCTTGGAATTACTTGTAAATACAATTGCTGATTGTAGTCCTGAGTTCGAACCCAAGCTCGCACCTCTGAGTTTTACGGAATTTATGTGCGATTTTACATTTGAAATTTACCATGAGCTTTTCGGTGAAGGATAACATCGAGAGGAAAGCCACACACATCTGCGAAACAATTCAAAGGTGTGGTGTGTGTGAAGTTCCCAATCCGCACTGCCCGCGTGGGAACTATAGCCCTCTCATTCTGTAGCCTAGGGTGGAGATGATGATATTGATTTACTTATTTGTGGTATTGTTTCCTATTTTCTACCCTGTATAATGGAACTATACATTATGGAATTAGGAACTATGTTATGGAGTGAGGATTTTATCACGCGATCCTTTTTCTTGTAGTATAGCAACTGGCCACTTTCAGTGCTTATCAGTAACAATAGTTTACTGCTACATAAACGCATATTGCTTGTATCAGCGACAACCTAACTGTATATAAGCTAAGTTTTTGTTTATTAAAGATACATACTCTTGAGTTCTCAATCTACGACACCATGTCTATTATTCTTCCCTACAAACCCTCATATACTTCATATATTTAATAAATAGGCCAAGTGCGAGTCGGACTCGCGCACCGAGGGTTCCGTACTATCTAATCTAACTAATATTATAAATGCGAAAGTATGGATGGATGGATGTTTGTTTGTTACTCAATCACGCCAGAACGGCTCAACGGATCTGGATGAAATTCGGCACATAGATAGAGAAAAGTGTGGAGTAGCACATATGCTACTTTTTATCCCGGAAAATTGCGTAGTTCCCGCGGGATAGCGATAAACGAATTCTTTGCAGACGAAGTCGCTGGCAACAACTAGTTATCTATTAATATCTATAAACCAGTAGGGGGTGAAGGGGGTGCTATAGGACCTACCTTCATGCCAAATTTCAAGATTCTGAGTTCACGAGAAATACCCTGTAGGTTTTGATTCCCTTGCGAGTTTCTAAAATTTGCGGCATAAACGGCTGTATCTTTTGATTGCGTTGGCTTAGAAGTTTGATTTCTTCACAGCTCCAAGGGGCAATAGACCTGAGTATTTGTTATGAAAATCAGCTGGATACCTCCACGCGGTCCTGAGAAAAATGGTCTTGACAGACGGACGGACGGACAACAAAGTGATCCCATAAGGGTTCCGATTTTTCCTTTTGAGGTACGGAACCCTAAAAGTCAGTATACATAGATATAGATATGACGTACACAAGAGTACGTACAATCGTACACCAACTGTACACATGTACGTTTTAATCAAGCCTCCGTTTGGCTACAACTGCTGACCGTTTTTAATACTGTAGACGGCACAGAATAACGCAGCTCTGACAGTGTCATGAAACATTAGTAGCTTTTGTTTTAGAGAGATTCTGTTAGCACAGAATATATAATAGTACTAACGTACAGAATGGCCACGCTCCGCCCCGCACCGATTCGAGTTACCCCACCCCTCAAGCGCAGTCTGCCGGAAAGCTGCTGGCAACTAGTAGGGATCGCAACGCGATGTATGTCGGCCGCACGTCACAAGTTCGGGAACCTATCCTACCTACTTCATTTTATATAAAACATTAGAAAATTAATGCTTTCTGAAATTATCGCGACTATTACATGATATATAACTACAGAATCATTCGCTTAAGTTTGTTGTCGTATCTCTATTGTAATTGAAAATAATAATGCTTAAATACACAGACACACATTTTAAGTAAGTTTAAATAAATAGATAACGATTAAGTACACACATCGTATTTGCACACATCTAAGCCATATCTTCATTATAAGTACCTATATTTATGTCATTGGTAGTACTTATAGTACTAGGTTTTTGCGATAGACATCCCTGTGTATCTTACGCACACATTGACGCGTGTACAGACGACGTCGTGCCTGTGTTCATTTCAGAACGCGGATTTTGTACGTCGTGGCCGCCGTGTGCTGTTAGTTAAGATGTTCGACGTTTGAATGTAATTAGAGACATTAGTTAGAGTATCTATATTGATATTCTAATGGAAGCATTATAATACAACCACAGATACAAGTTTCTTAATTTTGCTAATCGTTCCTGAACATATTGTACGGAAGTAATGATATGGATGTAGATAAATACTGTTTCAATACAGATAAGACTTTGTTGTAAAAAAAGCGTGGTGGATAGTGATGAACATGTCATAGGTCGTAGCTACCTAGTCACAACAATACAATACAATACAATACAATACAAATACTCTTTATTGAACACCGCAAATCAGTACAAAACAATACAGAAACAAAGTATACAATAGACGGTCTTATCGCTTAACCAATGAGTACCAATAAGTCGTAGTTGTAGGTAGGATTTGTTGTATACGTAAGCTGTGTTCCTGTCCGGTCCAAAGTACACTCTCAGCGAAATGTTTTATGTTAAATTGTTATTTGCTTCGTAGGGTTGCCATGAGTTAATTAAAATATTCTCATTAGCCATTATTAATACATACTAATAAAGGTAATCCTACTAATAATTATAATTGCGAAAGTTTGTGAGTGACGATGTGACGATGTGAGTGAGTGTGTATGTTTGTTCCTTCTTCACGCTAAAACGACTGGACGGATTTGGATAAAATTTAAAACGAAGATACCTGGTACCCTAGATTAAAACATAGGATACTTTTTATCCCGGATAAGTGTATAGTTCCCGCGGGATAGCCATAAATATACCAATTGCTAATTCTATGCGGACGAAGTCGCGGGCAGAAGCTAGTCAATAATAACTTATGCCGAATTTACATTATGCAACTAATTTCTTGCAACTAGCATTACACTGCGGCGTTGGATTAATCACTTTTGAAGCGTTAGGTTATCGGCCGAGCAATGTAAAGCGAGTTGCATAAAACTACTTGCATTTGTAAATTCGGCTTTACAATTATAACGCGGCTAAAAAGCTCTCTCTGTAATGACACCGACGACGATGATGGTTACGAAGAAGCGACGCCCAGGGGGGTAAACATGAAGTCTTAATGCGATTCAATTTAGGTTCGCTCGCTGTCAGATTTATACTAAAAGTGACAACTAAAACCTGCAGTATGCTTAGTGTAAGTTTTCGGTCACAAAATACGTTTCGAACGCGTTTGCGTTAAAATGACAAATACTTTGGGAACAGTTTGTTGCCGTTTCGATCCGCAAGTGGCGCTGCCAATTTCTCCATAGTAATTGAGACGTTTACGGGAACGCGTTCGAGACGTTTGTCGTGCCCAAGTCGTGCCTAAAACTTACACTAGAGGCTCAGGCTTATTACGTAACTCGCTCGCAATCGCCATCGTGTTCATTTTGACAGTTCTTGTATGAATGTGACAGCTAGCTGATTCCGATGCCAACTGTCAGCCCATACATGAACTGTCAAAATGAACACGATGGTGATCGCGAGCGAGTTACGTAATAAGCTACCTGGGGCCTTACCATGACGTCCTAATTCCGACTCAGTTCAAGTCTTAGCTGTCACTTTTAGTATGAATCTGACAGCGAGCGAACCTAAACTGAAACGCATTGAGACGTCATGGTAAGGCCCCTGATTAGGATCGTGGGATCGCGGTGGACGCGAAGGGCGCAAGACCGATGTGAGTGGAGCCTTGGGGGAGGCCTATGTCCAGCAGTCGACGTCCTTCGGCTGACATGATGATGATGATGATAATGACACCGCCAGCGAGTAGACAATTTAAAAAAAAAAACGTTTTTTTAAATTTCTTGGTGAGTTTAAGTGTTTTGCTGAAAATGAGCTACGTTTGTCAGCATCAACTTTTTATCAGTTTCGTAGCTTCCAATTTTTAATTTAGATACGAAAATACTTTTAGCAGCTAGTTAAATTAGTTCAGGCCAGCTAACTGTGAAATTGTGTTAGAAGTTTAAATATTTTATTGAATCAGGCGTTACTTTGCGGGATTTGTGTGCGTTTTGTGTGGCAGTAGTGGTGGGAGGGCTTGCATGCAGAACGTATATATTTCGCACAGGCTTGGTTATCTTGCACGTAAGTAGCGGAGTAGCAAGGTAAATATTTTGTGTTCATTGAAATGGATGGTGTATGTTTGTTCCTTCTTCACGCTAATGACTGGACGGATTTGGATAACATTTGGAACGTAGATAGCTGGTACCCTAGATTAAAACATAGGCTACTTTTTATCCCGGAAAATTTCATAGTTCCCGCGGGATAGTGATAAACATGTTAAAGGTCGTAGCTGCCTAGAGTCATTACCTACGTAAAAATTATTGCAAATTGCAGAATTTACTATCAACATCAGTTCTTCAATCTTATCCTACGCGGATGAAGTCGCGGGCAAAAGCTAGTATTAGTATAGAACTAGCTTCTGCCCGCGACTTCGTCCGCGTAGAATTAGCAATTGACATGTTTATCGCTATCCCTCGGGAACTGTTAAATTTTCCGCGATAAAAAGTAGCCTGTCGCGGGCAAAAGCTAGTATTAGTATAGAACTAGCTTCTGCCCGCGACTTCGTCCGCGTAGAATTAGCAATTGACATGTTTATCGCTATCCCTCGGGAACTGTTAAATTTTCCGGGATAAAAAGTAGCCTATGTTTCAATCTAGGGTACCAGCTATCTTCGTTCCAAATTGTATCCAAATCCGTCCAGTCGTTTTAGCGTGAAGAAGGAACAAACATACATATTCACTCACTCACATCGTCACATCATCACATCGTCACATCATCACATCGTCGCATCGTCACATCCTCACAAACTTTCGCATTTATAATATTAGTAGGATAGAACTCTCTAAAGCCATGGCCACACTAGTGCGGCGGGCGCGAACACTAAGTCGCGTCGAGTGATGTCAGCTCATACATTTGTTTACACTGAGCTCACCCTGTGTTTATTTTCATGTCACAACACAACTAATTAAATCAGACTAATCTTGTATACGTATAATAAATCAGTAGAAAGTTTGTGTCTGTCCATTAAATAAATTCATCAAAAATAGAGTGCTAACGATTAAGGGAACGAATCCTACTAATATTATAAATGCAAAAGTTTGTGAGTGACGATGTGAGTGAGTATGTTTGTTCCTTCTTCACGCTAAAACGATTGAACGGATTTGGATAAAATTTGGAACGGACATAGCTGGTACCCTAGATTGAAACATAAGCTACTTTTTATCCCGGAAAATTGCATGGTTCCTGCGGGATAGCGATAAACATGTCAATTGCTAATTTTACGCGGACGAAGTCGCGGGCAGAAAGTAGTATATGCTAGTATATAATATATAAATATCATGTGACAAATTACACCAATTGACCCAGTACCAAACTAAGCAAAGCTAGTACTATGGGTACCAGGCAACGGATAAACATACTTATATAATGTAGATAAATACATACCTACTTAAATACATACAACATCCATGACTCGGGCACAAACATTCGTATTCATCATACAGTCTGCCCCTACCAGGATTCGTACCCGGGACCTCTAACTTCATAGTCAGGGTCACTAACCACTGGACTATCCGGTCGTCAATAAAACACAAAAAGTAGATTTTATAATTTTTGTCTGTCTATATTGTTGTGTTCGCTAATCTCCAAAGCTTGGTGCACTTTTAATTACGGATGTTTCTGAGTCATACAAAATGGTGCAATGTCAAGGACAAATTATATAATTGGTATAGGATACCAATTATATAATTTCTCCGGTCATTAGATCAAATACGTATCGTAACGCTCTCTCTTTCACATTTGTATGCCAATGAAAGAGACAAACAAAATGGTCATAGCCTTGACTTACCCGCGGCTTGTTCAATTTCCTATTACAATGCAATTATGTAATTGTCAATATTTCGCGGCACCTGCCTATTCACACTACTAACATTGTTAAGTAATATGGAGGCAAATTAGACGTGGACTCATCTATTTGTAATGTTTTGCGCAAAAAATATTAACCTTTTGTATGAACAAAAAACATATAGCACCTCGCTACTCCGCTACTCGCTCGCTTAAATTGCTGTGACACTTATTACTAGCTTCTGTCCGCGACTTTGTCCACGTAGAATTAGACTAAAGAACTGATGTAGATAGCATATTCTGCAATTATTTACGTTGCGACTCCAAGCAGCTACGACTTTTGGCATGTTTATCGCTATCCCGCGGGAACTATGCAATTTTCCGGGATAAAAAGTAGCCTATGTTTTAATGTAGGGTACCGGCTATCACATTTTAAAATTTTATCTAAATCCGTCGTCGTTTCAGCGTAAAGAAGGAACAAACACACACTCACATCGTCACATTCATTATTTCCATTCATCCATCCTCACAAACTTTCGCATTTATATTAGTAGGATTTAAGGGGTTGTAAAAAACATTCATTTAGGGAGTGCAACTCCACTTAAAAAACTAATGAAACTTAGCAAAAAGGGTAGTGGGGGTAAAGATTATGTCTGGTTTGGCTTCGTAGTCCGGTACTCCCCTAGTCGCAGACGGCCAAGGGGCCCAGGATGACCTGCGGTGACGAGAACTTGTCTGTTTTGTAGTTCTTTCAAGTGGTACTTTCGATTAAAAATCACAGGATTTGTTGGAAATTCGGGTCAACTATGTATTGAGTAATTTACGCCTACTAAAAGTATTAGAGCAATGAATTATATACTTAAGAAAATTATAATTATTTTTTAAGTCACTCAAGCAAGCGACAAGATAACGTAAATAATTCCATTAATGACAATGACGAACAAAAAAATCGGAATGTAAAAATAGTTGTTATAAATGTGTATACCATTTATTCAAATGAAAAAGCGCAATTCTATAAAATTTTAATTTCATATATACATACCGTCACGCCTCTTTCCGGTAGGGATAGGCAGACTACTTTATTCCACTTTTTTTATATATAAGAGGGGGCAAACGAGCAGACGGGTCACCTGATGGAAAGTAATCACCATCGCCCGTGGACACCTGCAAGACTTCCACTTGCCACGATCCTGACAAACCTTTTTCGCTGCATTCACATTCATCTCAACTTCTAATTTAGCTCTAAAAATGATTACAACTAGACCATCGATATTTGGTGCCTACTGTACCGCCTCGCAACTAATAAGTGAACCATGCCTCATGCAGTTCAATTAATTTTCTAGACTTATTAATTATTTCATTAACTGGCAAGAGCTTTACAAATTGAAGAATTATTGTATTTCAGTGCATTCGTGGACGTTGCTAGACGTACAAAAATATCAAAGAATATCTTGCAAACCTCTTTCAAATATACCTGTCACTTGGCCATAGTAGATAGGCTTTTACAAGGCAAGCCTGCTCCACTCTAAGCAGATTGCATCTCTACTTACCATTAGGAGTGAGCGTAACCAAACGCATGAATATACGTTAAGCTGAAAACTCCAAAGCTAAAGTAGTTTGTGTGGGTAAATTGGAAATCAAGCAAAATGGCCGACAATTTAAAAGAAACCCATCCCCAAAAGTACTACTTGCGACACATCAGCACACTTATGTTCTACTTCGGTTTCGGTACCTATTGGTACGAAGGTTCAAATACTCGGTATCCTCGTTTGTACGCTGCTTGGTGCATCCTCGTACAGTCATACGTATTCATCGTTGTCCTAAATTTAGTCCTGGCCATCATAAGACCAGATTTAAGTGACGAGGAAAAATCTGAAGTCATAAAAGTCGGTTTCAGCCAACTACTAGTCACACTCAAGTATATGATAGTCGCCTTGCAGAGGCACAGGATTCGTCGTGGTTTCAAGAAATTGTTGGAAGAAGATCGCGATATTTTTAGATCTTTGGAGGTCGAAAAGCAGTCTGTGAGGACAGCGAAGATTTGCTTCCTGCCTTACATGTTTGGATGCTATTCTTATTTGGGCGCTACCCTTATTCGGTGGATTATTTGCAGCATTACCTATGGTAAGGAAAACTGTAGGATCTTTTATGTCATATTAATCTTCACAATTGAATAAAATAGTAAGTATGGGATTTCATTCGATGTATCAAAGTTTTCACATTCGCGAACACCATCTTTAGATTTAGGGAATCAGTGCTTTTTTTACTCACTAAATTCTGCCACCAATCTGCAGTTGTTCTGTGTTCCAGCATGGAGAGAGACAGCCGGCTCATGAGGTATTCTATCCTTGTCTTGTAGACAAACAACGCATTTGCAATCCTCTAGTGTTCCGGATATCTATAAGTGGTTGTGCTGAATTGCCTGCTCGTTGGCATTCCTTGTTGTATAAGAAAATGCAATGCTGCCAGAATCTTTGGGTTCATGCCGCTACGTTAGGGAGCTCTTCTATACATTTATTTTAGTTTTTGTTTAGTTAGCTATCATTTTATACTTATCTACATATATCTATTGTTTTTTTTATTATTCGAAGTAAACCTTCCTCGTATTGCAGGCACACCCATTCAGACCCAAGTAACGTACTTCCCGACGCCTTCCCACACCGGCTTCCCGTACAACCTGCTGCGCCTCCTCATCATAGCCCACTGGTGGCTCCACGCGACTATGATGATCATCTGCGACTGCCTCTGCACCTTGCCTATCTTCTTCCTTGCGGCCAAGTTCAAACAGGTCCAGATGTACTTCGAAATTCTTGGAGAAGGAGACTGGAGTGGTGACGATTTCAAAAAGGCGATTGTTAATGGGATCAAGCTACATCGTAATGCTTTGTGGTAAGTTTTTAAATAACCGTTATGATGAACACGAGATATTTAAGTTTTTGTGGTGGAAGATCTGCATGCATGTTTTGCGTGCAATCTGTTATATTTTACTTTTCAAAGTGTTTTAGGTGCGCCAGCAACATTCAGTCTGCTATGGGAATATTGTACGGCGTTCAGATTTTGCAAACCATTATTTTGACTGGCATTTCCCTATTTCAACTTGCCGTAAGTATTGTAGTCTAAAAAATTAAAAAGCGGATGACGCTACTGTCGTTGCAACATTGTGTCTTCTCTGAACTCCAGTAGGCTTATTGTCTACTAGCTTTTGCCCGCGACTTCGTCCGCGTAGACTTCATTTATTGACAAAAGTCATACATTATTGCTTTGCATATTTTTGAACAGGCACTTATCACTTTAAACTTTAAATGACGATATCTTTTTTTTCCGCGGCCTGCCTGGCTAGAGCGCCACTGACTCTCTCACCGCGGTCTTCCTCAGACTCCTGAGACCGTGCCACTCGCATCCTCAAAAAAGAAAAGCGAAAGATTAGTTTATTTTTCATGAAGGCATGATAACGCGTATAAAATGTGAGACCCAAATCGTTTGACATTACTCCACAAACAACAGGATATTTTTTTTTTCAAAGTACCCACCTTTGCAGCCAGTATTTAATTTGCTTGAAGGAGGTTGACTATATTTCGTACATGGACGTAATACAATAAACAGGACTGAGTACTCTGAAAATTTGTATTTACAAAAATGAACCTTATTACAAGGGGAGAAAGTATCTTTTTTGTTGCGTCGTAGATAGAGGCTAATCTGCGCCGAGAGGGATAGCGACAAGGGAGGAGTGTGTCTCGTTCTTTCATCTTGCCAGCCTAAAAAAATGCTTATGATCAAAAAGTTTGGCTTAAAAAAAACTAGGTTGATACACCACTAAAATACTATTTTCATGTTATTTTAACAGTTTTAAGTTAGCGTACTATAAATTCACTAATTTCGTTGGATTAATTAAATAATAAAAGATATATTTTTGTCTAGTCTGCTTTTTTATTTCTAATGGTAACCCTTCTAACAACTATGTTGACCATGAATTCGTGTATTACCTATGTCTCCTTACTGTTGTAAATTATTTTTTAGTTTGATTTACCTTTTTGTTAAATTTATGATAATGTTAATTGGCGTTTCTGAGTGTGAAAGTTAAACTTTGCTTTTCTCTTCTTCTTTCTACGGTAAAAGTACAGAATAAGTATAGTTTCGCAAACTTTCGCATTTATAATATTAGTAGGAAAGTAGGAAGGATTAGTAGGAGTAGGATTAGTAGGACTAGTAAGATTTATTTCCATAGCCAATGAAAAACTTCAGTGTTCATAATAAACAATTGGCAGAATTATTGCAGGATCGAATTTTGTCCCACATAGCAAAAATCGTATTGTCACCCTGTTAGAAAGGGACACACTCCTCCCTACGAACTATCTCGCTCTGCTCGTTTTTCAGCTGCGAGTGCTCAGTCCATTGTATTACGACCATGATTTCGTATTTCTGGGTCTAGAATTTTATCAGTTCTCAGTATTTTGTTTGAAAAGAGGAATATATTATTTAACTAGTATAGTTTATTTTTTTCGCCGGGGCTTGTGCCTATTTAATTTATAATTAATAAAAATTACGTTATTTTCTAATCGTATTTTTTTTCTAATGCTAAAAAAAAAAGAATTTATAGCGACTTTGTCATTGAGTGTTGGATATTTTGTAGTTGGCAACACTACTGGTCTGTCAAATACAAAATTATGATCGCTTATTTTTTTCTCGTGAAAAAAGCAAAGGCAATTACTCCTATTCAGACATTTAATTGGTATTTTTTTAATATTATAAGTTCATCGCTATCCCGCGGGAACTGTGCAATTTTCCAGGACAAAAAGTAGTCTATAACCTGGCCGGTGATCAACAGATTAGTAGTTTTCAACAAAATCCGTTCAGCCGTTTTCGCGTGATGTGCGCACAAATATACAGACAAACAGATAAACAGAAAAAAATTCTAAAAACTGTTGAAACGTGTTCTGGTATCGGTTCTCAGTATCCCCAGCCTATTTTTTTTTAAATATCTTCCATGTACAGACTTTCGACCCTCTTCAGCTTTATTATATTATGTATAGAATAGATAGAAGTCGCTCGCAATCACGTTCGTGTTCATTTTGACAGTTCTTGTATGAATGTTACAGCTAGCTGATTCCGATTCCAATTGTCAGCCCATACATGAACTGTCAAAATGAAGATGATGGTGATCGCGAGCGAGTTAGATAATAAGCCTACTGTTTAATGGCTTTTATTTCCTTGCAGTCGTTAGAAAGGACGTTAATGAACCTCTTCACTGGAGCTGTGTACATAGTCTGCGTGTCTTTGCTCACTGGCGCCTACATGATCAACTCTGGAGTCGTCACTTATGAGGTTTCAATGTTTTATATGTGGGAAATAGGTTAAATAGGCGAATGGTGACACTTTTACTGAAGTCATCTTTCTATAGACCTGGAGACCGATTTTTGAATCTCACCGATGACTCTAAGTCACCAGTGACATCATCACTCACTGATGACTTTTTTGTCAGTGTTTATCAAAAGTCGTATTTTTTAATCTCACACTCTGTGTACCAACATGCAGATATCTCGCAGTTGTTCGCAGTGTTAGTCATAGACAATCTTTCAGTTACGTCCAATTTTACGCAGATAATTATAGTGTTCTCATACTAAAACTTAGAATTAGTTAGGTAAAACAACTGAGTTAAACGTAAAACGAAACGTAGTGTCCCTCAGTCGCTGTCAGTGTCAGTGTCATGTTATTCCGCTATCGCACGTTAGATGGCGCTACTCATTCAAGACCATGAGTTGCTTACCGTTAGATCAATGTCAAATTAAAAATATATATATGTCAACGGTGAGATATCTACGAGTGGGAAGGGGCACTCTAACTGAGTAACGCAATTTCACTTGTAGCTCTCAACCTTGACACTGGCAAAGTTGTCCTATTGGACAGAAGCCATTTACTTAGGAAAAAAAAAGGGGCACTCGACCTGATGTCATAGTATGACAAATAATTGTCAGCGATGAATTTCAAAAATACGAACTTTTGAAAATCGGTGAGAATTTGTCATATCGCTGACAATATGTCAGTTGGTGACATTCAAAAATCAGTTCCCTGCCCACCTATCTCCTTTAGTTTGTCATACTACTTTAAATATGGGACAGCCTGCATGTAGACTATCTCTTATTTCAACTGCTGAAGTATACTCGGGAGCAAAAATAACCGGGTCATGCATCAGCCAAATATGTGGTCTACCACCCTAAGGTTAAAATTCCTTTGCACGTCACAATATATATAACGTCGATAAGACAGGCTGTCAACTTGAAAGTTCGACTTTAGCGACATTTTCATTTGATAGGAAGTTGGATGAAAAGTGGTAGACCACTTATTTGGGCGACCGTACATACTTACATAAAAATAAAACAATTTTTGGACACAATTCCACCGCAATGACTGGAACCCTGTAGCGTGCAGTGAGGTGGCGCTAGGGTAAGCAATGCTTACAAATTGTGTTGCTTCACCCTACAGCTGCATACTGCTTAAACCCACTGCTTAAACCCGGGCAGGCAGCAGCCGTGGCGACATCTATCTTCCACTGCGGGTGGCAGCAAGTTCCCATGGACAGGAGGCTGCAGATACTGCTGGTGGTGGCCATACAACAAGCGCAGATACCCGTCTACATGACAGCATTCGGGATGATGAACCTGTCACATGAGAGTTTCGTCACCGTAAGTAAATTACGCTGCGGCTTGGTGAATTAGCAGGAGCGATGGCCAGGGGATAGAAGGTTTTCGAATGGCGTCTGCGGACCGGGAGACGAGCTGTTCAACAAGATGGAACGACGACCTGATTAGGATAGGCTCTTTTACATGTATTTTTTTTAAAACTACCAGCGCATTAGGAAAGGCCATCATTGCCAAGACGAATGCGGCGCAAGAAACTCGGCAGGAAATATTTTTTCGAGAATAAAATAGATTTACAACAGTAGTTCCAACGCAGCATCATCATTTTTAGCTTGAAAAATATTAACATACGGGATTGTATCAGCCAATCCGGTGTTTAGTTTCATTCTCTACCAATCAAGCCTTATTTCAGTGTTGTATTGTATTCATTAAGTACTAGTTAATATTGACTTAAATTTGTTAACACGTTATTTCGGTTTTGCAGGTCCTCCGTGCAGCGTATTCGTTTTTCGCGTTGGTCTATTAATATCTTCTTACGACTAGTCTTAAGAAAACCTTCATTAACAAACAAACATTTACCGTGCTACTCCGATACCACATAAGTAACTAATTAACTCAACCACCTCCTGCCTGAAATATTCCGGATATTTTTGTAATTTTATCTTTAAACTATCATATACTTAAGAGGCTTCTCTGAGCACGAAAAATAACACTAGCGACCCTAGCGGCATCTACAGCATCGACTACGTAAACTATTACGACGCACAAGTAGCTTGGTGCCAGTAGCGTCACATGTCACATGTTCTACATCGCGCCAACGAAATTTCTCAACGCAGATGCATAACTACAACTTCCAACTCTCTTCGTTCCGACTTCGGACCCCAGCCATAATATCTGCCTGGAAAGAGATCTCTCTGTGACGTGACACTCCCCACAACACCAAGGTTATTAAGACGATCAATAAAGAACACATTACTATGCATTTAAATTTTGTTTTTCTTAGCGTAACTACCGTTCTATTCGTTGGTAATAACGGAGTCCTTACGTGCCCGCTGTGCCCGCGTAGCTTCTCGAAGAAGATTGGCTACGTGAGCCAGACGAGGGCGCACGAGCGGAGGTGAAGTAGTCGCCGTAGCCGGATTCGGCCAGGAGGACTATATATAATAAGTGGCGAAATGGTTTATGGCCGATGCTGATAAGTGTGCGTGTGCGTCACTGATTGAAATTTCTTACAAAGAATACTGGGGCCTTACCATGAACTGAAATCTCTGAATCGCATTAAGACGTCATGGTAAGGCTCGAGTTGAGGTGGTGCTGATCCGGCGCCGAGGGGTTATGTGTGTGTATGTGAGAGTGGATTTCTCGACAACAATGTCATCGATGTACATTCATCGTATTAGGTAATAGGTTACTCATTGCGATACGTGAAAATGTGCAAATTACAGCGCACGAAAGCGAACAAACAATTCCGGTTTTGTAGCAAATTGAAAAACTTTTACGCTGTTTAAGCTTTTGAAAGCACAGGCACGTATGAGTGAAACAAATGCTGAACTTTTTGCTGCTTTTATGTATTTGTGCAGTACCGCAGAGCAAGATGATTTTTATATTTGTTTAACCTAAATTTTGTATGTGATTTAGCATTGATATTTTAAATAGACTGTCACGTAACTCAGGCGTATCGACGGAAAAGAACGAAATATTTCATAGGCAACGTCATCTCTGATGGCACGCCAGAAACTGATTCTAATGCGAAACGAAGCTTGCCGGGTTAGCTAGTTTTTAGGGTTCCGAACCCAAAGGGTAAAAACGGAACCCTATTACTAAGACTTCGTTGTCCGTCCGTCCGTCCATGGGTCACCAGGCTGCGTCTCATAAACCATGATACTTATACAGTTGTAATTTCTACAGATGATGTATCTCTGTTGCCGCTATAACAACAAATTACTAAAAACAGAATAAAATAAATATTTAAGGCGGGCTCCCACTCCCATACAACTTTTTATAGATAATACGGTACGAAACCCTTCGTGCACGAGTCCGACTCGCACTTGGCCGATTTATTAAATATTTGCTCTTATAGAAACATGGTTTGGACAGGGAACATTCTCCAACAAGCGATGCGTTCCTTCCACGTAGCAGGCTAAGGGCTAAGTTTCAGAATCAATAAAAACAAACGAATGATTTCTTTAGACATTGTCCGTCAATATCACGAGGAGGCAGGCTTCCTAAAATAATTTCTTATTTTCTTCGTCCCTGGGAAATCGGATTTGCTTAATTGACGAATTCGACCAGTCGGTCGATAACGCCCGCCATTCACTGCCCTGCTTGCTGGACTTGGAAAAAACAAATACAGATGTAGTGCGAAATGATTCTCCACGACATTTCGTTGAATCTCATGCGGTTTTTAACGTTAACGGCATTTGAATAAGGTCCTTATTTATAAAACAATTTAATCTGACAGCTGCATTGTATACACGACTTAAATAACGTGGCACTAAAGTTGAAAACCTGATAAAATTTTACGAAACGTCATGGAAAATCATTTTGCACTACACCTGTACTTAACACGATTGCAGTTCCAAATGATTTCTTTTCTGGATATAAAGATTGCACATCAGTCTTCTCGGCTAACTTCGGCTTCGTAGAGCGTTGTCTCGCTCTAACTTACGCGACGCCAATTGTTCCTTCCAAAGACCGAAGTGTAATCTTTATGGCCGGGCACTGTACAACTAATTAATGCGGAATACCTCAGAAGGTAGTTTGGGTTGGTTTGCCTGAATACAGCTGTGACAGGTATTTTCATTCATTTTCGATATTCAAAGTGTATACAGCGTGACTTTGAATCAAAAAAACCGGCCAAGTGCATGCGAGTCGGACTCGCGCACAGAGGGTTCCGTACCATTATCTATAAATATCTATTAACCAGTATAACAGGTAGCTTATTATGTAACTCGCTCGCAATCGCCATCGGGTTCATTTTGACAGTTCTTGTATGAATGTGACAGCTGGCTGATTCCGATGCCAATTGTCAGCCCATACATGAACTGTCAAAATGAAGACGATGGTGATCGCGAGCGTTACGTAATAAGCCTGCAGAGCTCTGCTCCAAAGCAAAATGTACGCAGTGTGGGGTCACTTTATAATGGTCACTGATATATACAGACATACATACATATTAACGGTTTTCGCAATTATTCCTTAATCTGTGCTATAAGACGTACCTTCATACCAAATTTCAAGGTTCTGCGTTCACGGAAAGTACCCTGTAGATTTTGATTCCCTTGCGAGTTTCGAAAATTTGCGGCAAAAACTAAACGGCTGTATTTTTTGATTGCGTTGACTTAGAAGTTTGATTTTTTCACAACTCCAAGGGGCAGTAGACCTGAGTACCTATTTGATATAAATTTCAGCTTGATACCTCCACGCGTAGGAACGCGGAGACCCTTTTGCTCTCTTGACAGACGGACGGACAACAAAGTGATCCTATAAGGGTTCCGCTTTTTCCTTTCGAGGTACGGAACCCTAAAAACACGATGAAAAACCAAACCAAAATCCCTATTAATATAATAATTGAGAAAGTAACTCTGCTTTTCTACCCGCGCAGATAGTTAAACCGATCGACGGAATGGGCGAAAATCCTAAAAATGGTGTTACACGGAAACAAGGTGGCAGCTAGCAACCCATCTTTATTCATTCCCCTTTCTACTTATACTTACTTACTTATTTGTGTCTTGCAAAATGAATAAATGTCTTCTTTCTTTGTTTCTATATGGCCACAATTTACGCTAAACGTGGCTTTTAGGTCTTGTTACCCTTGTCTACCCCGCAAGGGATAAAGACGTGAATAATATAAGTATAATGTACCTAATGTGTTCTATTCTATTCATGTAGTCCATCCCGTCCATCCATCCAATATGCAGTATAATGAACAGCCCGCTCAAATGTGGGTGCTTCGCAAACAGTCAATTGCCAATTGAGATAAAGAAGAGAATTCCTTTTGATGTGATGTATTCGAGACGTGGAAATTACCGGGAAGAATTAGCCGGGTATTTGGCAACCGGGACTGTCAACAAGAGCCTTGACAGTAAAGATGAGGGTGTCGAAATATCCGCTAAGTTTATAATTAGCAAAATGGCTTCCAATTTAGCGAAAATATTAGGAATCATGATGTTATAGGAAAGAAAGAGAAATAGTTTATTTATGACAGTTTAGTTAAGACAAAAACATATTAAAAGCTACATAAAAATTTACATAAAACGGTCCCAACTCAGCATTTGCTGAACTTGCCAACGCTGGTCTTCCGTTGGGGCCATACGCGTTGTAGCTTCCAATGCTTTTGTATTTTATGGAAGGTACCGTGTATTATAATTATGTATTACTTGTGAGAAAAATTGTGATTTAATACAGCGTTTTCCAAAAAAAAGTCCATATGAACATTTTTTCCAGAATTTTAATATTTTGGATTTTTCTTACTCAGAATCGTTCACCCAATCGATTCTCATACAAGAAAAAAGGTGTTCCAGATTTTACTATGGAATTTTTAGTAGGGACTGGATGAATTAACCGACTTGGTACATGGATCTCACTACTTTTTACGGTAAAAGAACTGAAATGCGAGTTTTTTTTTTTTACAAGTTATGGTAATCAATCAATCAATCATTTATTGCAACCATGGTATTTACAAGATGTTCATTATTATTCTAGCCAGTACAAACATGTTTTTATAGCATTTCCCTTTGCCGTTTCCTACATTTTTCAGTCCGTGCTCCATCATTTTGCTAAAGTCCACGTTTTAGCCGGCGAGAATAAAACTAAAGTTACCGATGAGGTTGTAGCAAAACTCGTGGTCATGGCCGCTGACTTCCAAACTAATTTCCGAGATACAAGGACCGTCGCAGCTGATATTTACAGATAGGACACTGTGCACTTAATGTTATAATCATTAGATTCATTAGGTACATACATCCATACATGAATCACGTATTTTTCCCTTACGGGGTAGACAGAGCCGGCACGTAACCCTAACGATGACGAGTCACGTGGAGGGGATCTGCGCACCCACGGATACCGTACCTATTTTATACTTCTGCGCATACAAAGTAAGATTAGACTTACGTGCCGGCACTTATAACACGACCTAAAGGCCACGTTTAGCATGATTGTGAGCGTATAGGTGGAAAGGGGAATTGAACCAGTAATGGGTTGCTACCCGCATCGCCTATAACATGATTCCTAAAATTTTCACCCTTCGATGGGTTTTTTTCTGCGCGGGTAGAAAAGTTTCTTGTTATGATTTTTCTGCGCGGGTAGAAAAGTTTCTTGTTATGATTTTTCTGCGCGGGTAGAAAAGTTTCTTGTTATGATTTTTCTGCGCGGGTAGAAAAGTTTCTTGCTATGATTTTTCTGCGGGGGTAGAAAAGTTTCTTGCTATGATTTTTCTGCGCGGGTAGAAAAGTTTCTTGCTATGATTTTTCTGCGCGGGTAGAAAAGTTTCTTGTTATGATTTTTCTGCGGGGGTAGAAAAGTTTCTTGTTATGATTTTTCTGCGCGGGTAGAAAAGTTTCTTGCTATGATTTTTCTGCGCGGGTAGAAAAGTTTCTTGTTATGATTTTTCTGCGCGGGTAGAAAAGTTTCTTGCTATGATTTTTCTGCGGGGGTAGAAAAGTTTCTTGCTATGATTTTTCTGCGGGGGTAGAAAAGTTTCTTGCTATGATTTTTCTGCGCGGGTAGAAAAGTTTCTTGCTATGATTTTTCTGCGGGGGTAGAAAAGTTTCTTGTTATGATTTTTCTGCGCGGGTAGAAAAGTTTCTTGCTATGATTTTTCTGCGGGGGTAGAAAAGTTTCTTGCTATGATTTTTCTGCGCGGGTAGAAAAGTTTCTTGCTATGATTTTTCGTTGCTCCCAGACCAGTAGGGAAGTAAGTTAGGTACAGATTTAATAAAGTGTATTTACGTCAAGCTAAATTTATGTCTTACTTTTCTTGAAAGTGGTACATTTTGGTAATAATTTCTCTACATTCAACTTTATCAACTTTATCCTTCAGTGTTCACTCTAAATTACTTTTTATTTTAGGTACCCTACTTACTCGTGTGTTAGGTACCTAATATTACTGACTCATTAGTCTTATTAAGGCGCTGTCAACAGCAAATGACCTGGAGCAGCGCCACTCTTCACACATACGGTTCACGTGCCTGTTAGTGAAAGAGAAGAAACTATTCCGGCAGCTTGGCGCGCGTCTAAATCTTGCAAATAAGACACAAATCATAAGAAATAAACAAAAGTATGGATTATTTGTGAAATATGACTCGTTTACCGTTTAGGTATTGAATATGTTGACTTTATGTTTTTAATTGCAGACCCATACGTCGAAAAAATAAAGACGTAGAACCGTTTAATGATGATTTTAAGACCAATCTTTGCAATTATTTTCTATCGAGCCGATTTTGTTCAATTATGTATCGAGCCCGTCTAGCGTGTTTGAAATATGATGAAAATTAACATTATATATTTTTTGTATTTTTTTTGTGTGCAGTTTTTCTTAAAAAAGTATTTAAATAACATCAATTTCAACAAAATTAGGTGTTGTCAGCCACTTAAAACGTGTCATTTCAGCTTGATACCTCCACGCGTTCCTGAGAAAAAGGGTCTTGACAGACGAACGGACGGACATCAAAGTGATCCTACAAGGGTTCCGCTTTTTCCTTTCGAGGTGCGGAACCCTAAAAACTCATAACAGTCTTCATTTGTAGCATGAAAAACAGTCTTGCAAATTTTTAGAATTAGCCGTTGACCATTCGGGATTTACATCAAATTCCAAGTCAATCCAAGTGTGGCTTGAATTAAACTTACAATGTTCCCGAGCATACAAGACACACATGCAATAAAAAAATTCAATTTAAAAGCTTGTGAATAAAGTAGCTTAATAGTTTCCCGCGGACCCCTGAGTCGAGTGCGACGGTAAAATGCAAATGCGTCGTGCTGGTGAGAGGTGGAGTATCTTTTTCTACAAAACGACAACCACGGATGTAGAGACGCGTTGCTGATGCTGACTCCTGGTTGTTTCTGAAGAACCTTGTCTCAGTCTACCCCGTACCATCAGCCAAATATGTGGTCTACCACCCTAAGGTTCCTTTCCTACGGTACGGTACGGTTAAGGTTCCTATTCCTTTGTACGTCATAATAATATAACGTCGATAAGAAAGGCTGTCAACTTGAAAGTTCGACTTTAGCGACATTTTCATTTGATAGGAAGTTGGATGAAAAGTGGTAGACCACTTATTTGGGCGACCGTACCTAGGGGATAAAGACGTTATTAAATGTATCGATTCAAACTTCCGCGATTTTCACACATTATTATAAGAAAACGGGACTTAGTCACGTAGGTAAAAAAAATGCATTTTTGTAAATATCTCGACGTTTCGGACGCGACTTTGCATCCATGGTCTCGAGAGGACTGAAGAGGCGGGTACAGGTGGCGGCACGTAAGTAAAACGTGGAGGGGAGATGCGCAGTATGAAAATTATGTTGTTTTTCATTCATACTGCGCATCTCCCCTCCACGTTTTACTTACGTGCCTCCACCTGTACCAACATGTTCTAGCTGCACGGGTTTTTCTAACTACCCGCACTACAAAAAAAATACACTTCAAAAAATGTAGTTACAAAAATACATTTTATTTTCGTGATTAAGTCCCGTTTTCTTATAATAATGTGTTATTAAATGTGTATGTATGTAGGTATGTAATTTCTTACGCTAAGCTGCAACCTGCTACGGGTGGTGTAGCGGTATAGCACGCATCACGGAATGAGGATCCGGGTTCGATTCGCGGCCATAGCTTTACTTTTCGAATTTTTCTATTTTTTCTGTTCGAATTTTCAGTATCGTTTAGATTTTTTTTCTCTGCAATTTTACACAAAGATAAAACCAGAGGCCTTACCATGACGTCTTAATTTGATTCAGTTTAGGTTCGCTCCTTGTCAGATTCATACTAAAAGTGACAGCTAAAACTTGAACTGAGTCGGAATTAGGACGTCATGGTAAAGGCCCCTGTATTATCTAGAACATTCTAGATCTTTGTTACGTAATGGCGGTGTAGCGACAACAACCGGGGTCTGTTCCGGCGCCGGATTTACGCCTCGCGATTAACGCGTGTCGGTTTATTACATTGTTGTCGGTCAAAATGAAGAATATTATTTTAAAAATACTTACTCTTACTTAAAGGTCTCTTCCAAAGAGCAAATAAAAAATAGAATGCATCAAGTTTCTCTTCCCGCGCAGATGGTAAGCCCATCGAGGGATTTGAGAACCTTTAAAAATTTTTACCATTGATTTTTTGATACAGTTAGAAAGAAGATAGCATTTTAAGCTTCCCAATGGGCGAAAATCTTAGAAATCAAGTTTAGGCGATGCGGCCAGCAACCCATCACTATTTTGATTCCCCTTTCCACATATACGCCCACAATCATGCTACAGGTGGCGGCAAATAAGTAAAACGTGAAGGGGAGATGCGCAATATGAAAAACAACATCATTTTCATACTGCGCATATCCCCTCTAGGGCTTGCAATCCGGATAACCGGATAACCATATTATCCGGATATCCGGACATTTTTCAAATCCGGATAGGAGGCACTTCATTATCCGGATAATTTGGATAATTCGAATATCAGATATTAATGCACACGTGTGGTGTGGAGCAAACATTTATCTGTATAAGGTGGGTTTACATACAAAAATTGCTTTCATATTTCATACAATTAAAGTGAAAATAAATATATTTACGTTTGTTGTCAGAGAATTGAGATTTCAACAACGTCAAAAATCCACCCAGTTATGAGATTTTCCTTACATTTAATCATTGACTCGTCTAAATTTCAATCAAATATCAATTCTCTGACAACAAACGTAAAAATATTTATTTTCACTTTAATTGTATGAAATATGAAAGTAATTTTTAATACTTTAAAGTATGGCACACAAATAACAACGTCAAAAATCCACCCAACTGTGAAGAACAAGGTTTATAATAGCTTTTAAGTACGACGGTCATACCAAAAGAAATTTGATACTCAAAAATTATAAACTGTATTCTTTCTTATGACTATCCATTTTTTCGAAGTATTCACCTTGAACATTTATACACCTCTCCATCCGCTTAAACCACTTCGAAAATGATTAAACTCTTCTTTGGACACCATCGCAATTTCAATCTGATAAGCAGCCAGGGCATCTTCTTTGCTTTCGAATCGCTATCCTTTTAATGTTTCTTTGATTTTCGGAAAGAGGTAAAAATCACAAGGTGCTAGGTCAGGGGAATACGGCGGGTGAGGCAGAATAGTGACGTTTTTTGAACCGAAAAAGTCAAGCGTTCTCGCAGACGTTTGCGGGGCGGCGTTGTCGTGATGCCAGAGCAGATGCTGTTCTGGACTTTGGCCGCTTGTCACACCAAGCTGACAATACTTTTGGGGCACAAACAGTAACATACCATTCCGAATTAGTTGTTTTTTGATCCTCCAGCAGAACAGTAACAACATGTCCCGTCTTGCAGAAAAATGACGCAGCCATTTGTTTCTGTGTGCTTCGTGTTCGGTGACATGTTATTGGAGTCGGTTCGTCTTCAAAGCACCATACTCAGTCTGTCGCTTTGTTTCAGAATCATAGTTATACAACCATGTTTCGTCACCTGTCAGTATATCATAAATGTTTTTAATTTCATCAGCGTCGAATTTATTTATCAAAAATTTGCTCCAATCCACGCGACGTTCTTTCTGCAAATCGTTGAGTTTGTGTGGCACCCATCTTGAACAACGCTTATGGAGGAACAGTTGTTCGTGAATTATAGTTTGCAATGCTGCTGATTCAACACCCAGTTCTCGCTCAAGCTCTACTAGATTCAACAAGAAAAAAATAAAAAAAAATACGTAGGCTTACCGAGTCTTCCATTTTTAAATTTATAACTAAATAACCAGCGTTTATGATGGTGTACACCTTACCAGTATCAATCATATGAGCATGGAGTACCTAATTTCTTTTGGCATTCCCCTCGTACCTACTTAAGTATTTTTATTGTTTTTGATTCATACATTTATTGTTGTCGATTATTTGATTTGTATGTACACTAATAAGGATCTCATTCTGGTTAATATTTAAAACTGTAAACAAACATAGGTACATATTTTTTTAATTACTCACTCATTAAAGTGACAAAATAATTATTTTTAAGTCCTTACCAAACAATTTTGGTAAGGGTTGATTAAAAAGACTCCACATTATGTTGGGTAAATAATTTTTAAATTATAATCAGCGTTTTTTTTAATATTTGGAAAATTATTCAAATTATCCGAAAAAACCGGATATCCGGATACTGAGATTTGATGTATCCGAAATATCCGGATAATAAAAAGATACCGGATAGTGCAAGCCCTAATCCCCTCCACGTTTTACTTATTTGCCGCCACCTGTAAATGTGGCCGTTAGGTTTTGTTACCTTAGACTCTGTCTACCTCGTAAGGGATAAAGACGTGATTTATGTATGTATGTAGTTATGTGGATAAAGAGAGATAGACAGGGACCTTTTTTACATTGTATTTTTCGAATCGAGTTTCAATTAAATATCAATTGGTGCGACAAATAACAACCTCCGACAATAGTTTCCAGTTATACCCGTCGAGTTTTACTATTTCTAGAACATTCCTTGCCCGTTTAATAAAAAAACAAACGCTAGCGTTAAATAAAGAACAATTTAGTGAGGCGCCCGAGATAATATTTTTCTATAAGCGTCCAGCGGAACGCTCATCGGGCTAGTTTACTTAGTAAAGGATGGGTTCCGCGGGTTCCATAAGGGTGCCATAATGAAGATCGTTGTGGTTACGAGCATCGGGCAAAGCTTTGCCAAAGTGGCGTGCAACCCGCTCCCACACACTAGAAGAAAACTGTACAAATGTTCATGTGAAGTCAATTGCCTCCCAGATTGTGTGCGTGAATGTTTGTGGAAAGTTTAGTACGCAGGGCTCGTGAAAATGAAAATTAAAATGAAAATGAAAAGTTTATTATATAAAAATGTTGCACATTTATGAATCTGTGACTGGATCCGTGAAATAAGGAAATGTGATCGTGTCGTGCGTGATCGTAATCAACGCTACTAAAATATCGAACTGAACTATTTCGGATAAAACTCCTAACAGCCCTACAGCTGGCGGCACGTAAGGTCTTTTCATTCTTAACTGTCCTATTTGGTAACAAAATTGTAACCTCAAAACGTGTCATTTTTGTCATTTTTTAACTATTTCATCGTAAATAAAGGTACTGGAGATAAAGTATCAGAAAAATTAGTTACAAAATATTTGATAACATAATACACCTTATTCTTTACAAAAATTTGCACATTGAGGTTAGAATTTTGTTTACCAAATAGGACAGTTAAGAATGAAAAGACCTTAAGTCGAACGTGGTGAACGCCCGCCCGCGACTCCCGCACTCCCCCGCGACACCTTTAGGTGGAAACACATTATTAACACGCGACGCGACCCGACGCAACGCGACGCGTGTTGAGTCGAATCAAATTGTATTATTTTCACTATGAACATCCGACGCGACGCCATGCGCATACATTCGTTGCATCGGGTAGCGTCGCGTGTTGATAATGTGTTTCCACCTTTATTTTCGACTACCCCGCATCAACGGTCATCGCTAGACTTACGTGCCGGCACTAGTAGTCGGCATTAACATTTGGTCTGCCATTTTGTGAACAAGTTCATTCGTGTTTGGATTACGTTCGAAGCGATACATTATTTAAAAATCTTTAAGCCCCAGAACGTGTGTTTACATTAATTATCTTGTATTGGCCTTACTTGTATTGGCCCGAAGAACCGATAACCGTTGGGGTAGACGAGTTCTTGAGTGGAGACCACGGATCGGTAAACGTAGCGTAGGACGTCCTCAAACTCGGTGGAGCGAGGATCTTCGCAAGGCGGCTGGCAAGAGCTGGATGAGAGTGGCCGAGGATCGTGCTCAGTGGCGTGCCATGGGAGAGGCCTATGTCCAGCAGTGGACGAATATAGGCTGATGATGATGATGATGATGATGATGATTGGCGTTACTTTAGATCAGCGGTCGTCACACTTTACTGGCCAAGGCCACATATGACAGTGTGAGTTCCAGGGCCGGGCCGCAGAGTAGGTATGTGAAGGCGCTCCAAGAGGTATAATTGGCTATTGATATCCAATGTACTTAGGTATAGTTGACTATTGAAACAATTTACTTTGCCGCGGGCCGCACAGATAACGGCCACGGGCCGCATGCGGCCCGCGGGCCGCAATTTGACGACCACGGCTTTAGATACTCTGATTTCACGCTATACAGCGTTCTCAGAAATATGTTTACCTATGTACTAAGTAGTAACATGAAACCTCTGCCTGGGAGCAAAACGTTGCTGATTCTGTCTTGAATAAGCAGTACTGATTTTTAAAGTACCTACAGTCAGCGAAACGGAAATCTTCTTCTTCTTTTATTTGTGGCGTTACAAGTCGTTATAGCGACGACAACTTCGCCAATGTCAGGGTAAAAATTTATTAATAAATCTTGTGACAAAATCAACAAAATGTCGGCAACGTTGTACGGTAATATGGTCAAAGACCTCCCTCCCCCCTGTCGGGCTCTTAGCCAACACTCAATGATATCCCTCAGATACTGCCAGGAAATTATTAGCCGTTGCCCAGGGTGCACCGGACCAAGCACTGCTCTTCCCCTCGGACGGATCCAGAAACGAACCGCAGCTCCTGGCCACACGTGGAGGTAACCCGACACGCACCCCAAACGGAAATCCTAGGCCACTGTATCTTTTCGTAATAGACGTCAGAGCAAATTGACACTGACAGCCATAAAAAACAGAGCGATCACTTATTGCGATAAGGTTATATAGTGGCCCAGGATTTCCATTTGGTTGACCGTACATTGAAAGTACCCCTTGTACATACATACACACATACACATACAAATCACGTCTAAGTATATCCCTTACAGGGTAGACAGAGCCTAAGGTAACAAGACCTAAAGGCCACGTTTAGCATGATTGTGAACGTATAAGTGGAAAGGTAAATCAAATCAATGAGTTGCTAGCCGCATCGCCATACATTGATTCCTAAAATTTTCGCCCATTCCCTCTAGCTTTTACCATTTGCGCGGAAAGAGAAGAAACTGGTACATTCTACGTTTTTCCACTCCCAGGCCAGCATGGACATGGACTTTTCATCCATTTTTATAATTACATCCAATCGCGATAATTATGAGCTGCCTCACCCCTCACACGTACGCATTTAAAAAGAGACAGATGCCGGGATTTACTCCAAGGCGGCGTCTTGTTACGAACGCGACTTTATCTATTCCAGCAGGGTGTTGGTTCGCTACTTTTCTTAGATATTTTGCACAGAGTAGCTGAAGACAGAGGCTGTGACTTTCTTTTCTAAAAATGTCCGTTAAAGTCGCCATTGTTAACTACATAACTTAATAGCAAGTAACGTAGCAAGACAAGTTTAGCATGATTGTGAGCGTATATGTGGAAAGGGGAATCAAAATAGTGACGGGTTGCTAGGATCGCATATAACATGATTCCTAAGATTTTCGCCCATCCATCTGCGCGGGAAGAGAAGCAACTGGCACATTCTATTTTTTTCATAATACACCCCCTTGCAAAAAATCGGGCACCTATGGTTTTCAGATTTTTAGGCATTAAAGCTTAGAAAGTAAGCTTTTATGCACATAAAATACAAAACCATGGGTGCCCGTTTTTTTGCAAGGGGGTGTAGTATAAATAAACCCCCTTATTCATAAACGCTCTTTAGGCTTCTGCTAACTTAGCAATCGTTTGTCCTTATCTGTGAAAGGTTGTCAAAGTGACAGATAAGGATAAAGACAAACGATTGCTAAGTCAGCAGAAGCCTACAGAGCGTTTATGAATAGGAAAAGAATTTACATACAAACATACAGGTACGAGTATCTCAATTCCAGGGTACGTATTAAAATACATAAAGTTTAAAATCCTATATTAGGTTAAAATACATAATGGTTCAAAATATATAATGCGATTATCTCAGAAAATTGCAAATCAACTGAATTGTTATAAACTAAACCTAACCTAACCTAAACCAATCTATATAGATTACACTATCAAAGAAGTTCATCTAGCTAATGGTTTCACAGAAAATGGCATTATGTATTTTGAACCATTATGCATTTTAACCCATTATACATTTTAAATTTTATATACTCTGATCGCCAGGCTTATTACGTAACTCGCTCGCAATCGCCATCGTGTTCATTTTGACAGTTCTTGCATGAATGTGACAGCTAGCTGATTCCGACGCCAATTGTCAGCCCATACATGAACTGTCAAATTGAAGACTATGGTGATCGCGAGCGAGTTACGTAATAAGCTTGCTGCTCCCCACAATTCCAAGTTTATCATCGCTTCTGTGTTTTCAGGTGCTCTGCAGCAGCCATTTGTACGACCGCGCGCTGCAACGAATATTAATGCTACCCTCAAACCACTTTTTACCCGCGTCTTGTTCGCCTACAGTACTTCCCGGGATTCCTGTTTGTTTAACAGCTTGTATGAGAACTTTACCGGTGTAAAGCGATTTACGTTCCTTTAACATGCAAAGTTTAGAAACGAAACTTGAATTGCCATTGCTTCTAACTCTGCGCTGAAAAAATAGCGCCAAAGACCAGTATGCTTAGTGTAAGTTTTCGGTCACAGAACACCGTCTCGAAAGCGTTTGCCTTAAAATGTCAAATACTATGGGAACAGTAGGCTTATTGTCTAACTCGCTCGCAATCGCCATCGTGTTCATTTTGACAGTTCTTGTATGAATGTGACAGCTAGCTGATTCCGATGCCAATTGTCAGCCCATACATCAACTGTCAAAATGAACACGATGGCGATTGCGAGCGAGTTAGACAATAAGCCTACAGTTTGTTGCCGTTTCGATCCGCAAGTGGCGCTGCCAATTTTTTCATTTAGTAATTGAGGCGTTTACGTGAACGCGTTAGAGACGTTTTTATATGCGAAAACTTACACTAGAGGCTCAGTAGGCTTATTGTCCAACTCGCTCGCAATCGCCATTGTGTTCATTTTGACAGTTCATGTATGGGCTGACAATTGACAATATTTCAAATTTCTTTATATTCATAAATCAAAAACCATTTCGAGAGAAGCACTTGTAGAATACAAAAAAAATATTTTTGGATTTTTTCGTACAGTATTTTTTGGAAAAATGAGCATAATATCTAAAACGGGAAATGACGTCCAGCGGCCGGTCCAATACTGCCATTATAAAAACCTTGTCTTCCGGGTTTCCCTTTGACATTTACAACTTTCACAACACAAACACTACTGACAGCTGACGGTTAATTCATTTGCACACCACTCGGCTTTGTCGCCATCGGGAACACTAGATAACTGTTTGCCGGGCAATAATGATAATATTTTTGCAAGTTTTCATTTAAAATCATATTTTTTGTGTGTGTTGTCTGTTTCAGTTTGTCAGCTCGTTTTGACGTTCATTGACGTTGACAACTGCATTCACTGTCAATCTATTTAAGCACAGGTTTTGTCGGTCAATTAATGTAATTATTTCAACGTTTTTTTAAGTATAAGAAACAAAGCAGTGACGTCATTTCGCTAATACTTGACGTTTGTTACTTACGCCCTTTCTGCTTGAGCAACGATTTAAGTGGATTTTTCCACGAAAATACAAGATTTTTACGAATATAAAAAAATTTCCAGCCAGACAATAAAAAGTAGCACTTAAAAAATTTAAATATTGTCAATTGGCATCGGAATCAGCTAGCTGTCACATTCATACAAGAACTGTCAAAATAAACACGATGGCGATTGCGAGCGAGTTAGACAATAAGCCTACAGAGTTGCTTAGAAGCTTGCTGTGTTTGCTACCTAATAAAAGTATTGCAATTGTAGGCTAATACTGTAACATCTTTTTGCGTAGGCTTATCTCGTGTAACATCTTTTTTACCATATGTACTTGCCTTTACAATGAATAAATGAATGAATGAATACTGTATTCATACATTACATATGATAGCATCTGCCCGCGACTTCGCCCGCGTAGAATTAGACTGATTCATGTATGTAAGTATGTCAGTCTATTCTCCACCACTGAAAGATTAATGTTAACTAAGGTGACGGCACCGGTAATAGACATGGACCCCATGGACCCAATAACGCACAATAACTCTTATTTAAAGACACTAAGGCATGTTATTTATTTTACAACAGTCTATTTAAAACCATTATCATATTTAAATTAAGAATGAACTGTCCATTACCGGTGCTTGTCATCTTAGTGTCCAGCACCCCAGGGACACCAGTGGACATGGACCCCATGATTTAAATAACACCCAGGCATACCTAGTCATGAACTGTCCATTACCGGTGCTGTCGGCTTAAAGTGTCCAACACTGGTGCCGTCACCCTACTCATAATTATTGATACGTTAGAAACGCGTGGCACTATTTCCCGACGTTCTAACCGGAATTTTTCACCTAACCCGAGTTTAAAAGCATGCCTGAGCTCATGTTTGCAGAAATATGCTTACATATTAATACGAGCGGCGAGTGCCAACTGCCAGCGCACACGAAGGCATTCGCTGACAACGTTATAGAATAAAAATTGTGTAGTGCAGAATTTGTTACGGCTTTTAGTCGTATAAAGTATCTCTGACCAAGGTATTCGTTAACGGCAGAAACCATCACTACGTCACTACATAACCTATCGTAAAAATTTGATTTTAGATACAAGCTTTTTCATAATCATAATCATTTATTTGCATAAAACATGGTACATAATATTGGGGTATGAAGGAAAGAGAGTTTCACATGTTTTGTCACTATATATGACATACAAATTTCTACACAATACAAAAAATATTTTATACTATTTAAATTAATCTTATTATTAATTTTGCTGACTGCACTTGCCTCATCCGTCCTACATAATATGTGAACCAAATTTCAAATCAATCTGACCAACCGCGTTGAAGAGTTCCCTCCTGCGGAGACGGTCGTTTCAAGATACCCAGAATTGTACTGCCAGGACCCTATTTTATAAAGCTACAAATTATAATTTACAAGCGGAAGTAACTTTCTGCTCCTATGTGTTAGATAGAGACTTCCGCTTGTAAATTGTGACTTGTAGCTTTATAAAATAGGGCCCAGATTATTGTATTGTACACAAATAAGTAGGTATGCAAAATTTCAGCTCAATCGGATGCAGATTTCTGATGAAGATTCCAGCCGAACAAACATAACATACTTACATTACAAGTTAATATAAAGCTTGTAATAATATTACCTATAAAAAAGTCGTGTCTGTCTTTTCGCGATAGATTCAATAACTCGAAATATTATACCTTTATTGAGCACCCGATATTTCGATACAGTTGCATGCATCATGATCATGGGTAGACCCGTAGTCTACCCGTGCTCAATAAAGGTAATCGCGGTTCATATCCCGTTTATAATATTTCGAATGAACTTAACAGTGGATCATTAAAAACTGATTCAATAACTGTTGAATGGATACCAAAAGCGAGGAAGGTTTAGGTATACAGGGTGTAACAGACACCCCGTTCGATAATTCACTGGAGTATAACCATAAACGGGGTATAATGGGGTAAAAAGCCAGAGGCCAAACCTTTTGAGAAATAGGAATAATTTATTAATTTTTAGGAGCGTTTTTTTATAACTGCTATTTTTTTTCTATAGCTATGGTTATAACCCAGTGAATTCGCAAAAAATTTGTGTAGATTGACGTTCCAAATTAGAAAAATGACTTAAATCCCATATCAGTTCTGTAAAACTACATACAACAGGTCATTTACTTAAGTTTTTCACCAACACCCCCTTGCAAAAAAAACAGGCACCCATGGTTTTTGTAATTTACATTCTACGAGCCCCAAAGCAAATGAGTTCGTCTAGTAGGGAAAAAGCATGTTAACCTAACTTTAATCAAAAATTTCAGGATGTTTTAGATGTTTAGTAGAATAGTAACACAATAAAAATAATAGATCATTCAATGAACAATATTTTAGTTACGACACGAAAAAAATTAACAACTTTCCATAGTGATAAAAAAAACATCATTTCGGCAAATGTAAGCTTTAATGCCTAAAAATCTGAAAACCACAGTGCCCGATATGGGGGTGTATATTATATACACCCCCATATCGGGCACTGTGGCACCTATATACAGTATATAGGTATAGATACCTCAGAAACCCTAATTGTTTCACCAGACATAACTGTAGACTGAAACTTTCCCACATTTGCATACTACGCTACTACATTTACACTAGGGTTTACCTTTCTAATTAATGTAAAACTAAAGCTTCATTGTCCGTCTCCTTGCTAGTGAAATTTCATGCTTTCAGACGTTGTAAATTTAATATGCTTGCCGATATTGAGTCGAGTCTGGAACCATATTTACGCGGTGTTTGCGGGCATTTGCGGATGATAGCAACAATGATAATGATGATGATGACCACTTCGAATCCTATTATTATACTAGTCAATTTGCGCCCGAAAAGGTGTTCAAAGTGTACAGTCGAACCATTACACCTTTCTCAAAAAAAAAAATACTATCAATTTTAATATGTTGTGCCTACTCAAAATCACGAGCTCTTTCAATCTTTTTTTTTTTCTTTTTTTTTCCTATACTGTTACCTACTATATTCTCCAAACACTTTGCATGGCGTAACGAAAAGGAAGAACATAAAATGAATGAAAATTTCGTGACATTTCTCTCTACTATACTACATGGATGAAAAGAGCTCGTGATTCTGAGTGGAAAACGCAAAAAAAATTGAGGGGTGGCATTTTTTTTGAGAATTGCTCATTTGATTCCTGACCCACCGTAGAACGTTCTCGCAGTAAATGTAACATCATTTTCTTTGTCAGTTTGATGTAACGTCATTATGACATTTACTGTGAGAGGGTTCGACAGTGGGTCAGGAATCTATTTGTTACATATGACGCGGCGTCAAATATGACTACAGTCTGGCAAAAAAGAGTAGAAATTAAAAAGTGGCAATACAGTAGCGTCGTCCCGTTTTCTTATATTTATAGATTAGAAAGGGACGACACTACAGTATTGCCACTTTTTGATTTCTACTTTTTTTTTGCCAAACTGTAATTTCAGACAAGTGTCTTGATCAATCTTATGCCTTCTATCTTCTATTCTAAAGGCTGTATCAGAAGGCCATAACTCACGCGGCAAGCTGCAGATTTATTAGGCAAAGATGGCGGCTGCCTTGCGGATGGATTAATTGCTGTACGACACTACCCATACATATATATATATATATTATGTGAATAGGAAGGCAAAAGAGCAAGTGGGTCACCTGATGGTAAGCGATCACCACTGCCCATAGACACCCGCAACCCCGGAGGGATTGCAGATGCGTTGCCAACCTAGAGGACTTAGATGAAATGCCTCTTGTGCCCGTAATTTCCCCGGTTGTCTTACTCTCCACACCGGAACACAGCAGTGCAAGCACTGCTGCTTAGCGGCAGGATTAGCGAGTAAGATGGTGGTCGCGATCCGGACGGACCTTGCACAAGGTCCTACCACCCGCACACGCATAATAACGCGAAGTGTAAAATTATAATTGTCAATTAAGTTTCGATGATGCAAGCGCATACGTCGTATGTTTGTCTATTTGCCTAGGCTGTGGTGTGGACTGCTAGGTTGCTAAGCTGGGGACTAATTAATTTTTACTAAAAAAAAGTTATTTTCTGCCTCCCAAAGGTGCTTCCATACCGGAGTTATAATGTTGTAAAACGGTTGTAAACCTCTGGTTTTATAACATTTTATCAAAATTTTCTTTAATAACTTTGTAAGTTGTAACAAAATGGATATTTTTCGTGTTAAACAACTTTATATCTTGTGTGGGAGCACCATTATAGTATTTATGCCGGAATTATATAGCTTAGTTCAAATAGAAAATAAAAATAAAATAACAATATTATTCATTTATTTACTTACTTATACAGTCTTTTTAACGCTTAATATAACTAAACACAACCGATCAAATTCTAGTTTTTAGCACACAAATTAAATCTAATAATAAAGTGTCAAATACCTTCAGTCAGAATTTGCAATATATAATTTACATAAATAAGTATGTCAAATATTCATAAACAAATGATAACAATTCATAGGTCCATAAAAAAAACTAGGTACCCTACCCACACGATAAAAAACTAGAGTAAAGAACACAGTGCGGCCACTACACTACTCTAACTCAAATGCTTCAAAAGTGGATATAACAACAAGGGTTGCTTTGTACTTCTCTGCACGGCAAGCACGCGAAATAGATTACCCGTCTTTTTCTTACTGTTCGTTTTAGAAAGAAATAGGTACTCTATCTCGCGGGCTCTAGTGCTAGCCGTGCTTAATGAACCTCTTGGGGGCATTCAAGTATAACGTAACGCAATCTCCCTTAAAACGTTACGATGCGTTACAGGGACAGAAGGGGGTCTTTCTTACAACACGTTACGTAACATTGCTCCCATTTTAAATAAAAAATTAAGTGATTAAAATGTATTGCAGGTTAAAAATCTCTTATTTAATTTAGTATTATTACCGCAAAGGCGATTAAAACTATAACAAGGATATTCACGACATTCCTGTACTTTGCGCAACATCACTGTTGCGATTTTTGGGTAGAAATGGTCACTCGAGTGTTACGTAACGTTTAGAGAGGGGGAGGGGGGTACAGAAAAAAGTTACGGCGCGTTACAAGGGGGGGGGGGGAGAGTCAAAAATCTTCAAAAATTGCGTTACGTAATACTTAAACGCTCCCTTCTGTGAAGTTATCGCCAGTGACGTAACTACGGCAGGACTTGCAAAATGCACGGGCCCCTAGCTCTACGGGGCCCATGGCATGGCCTAGAGCACAAAAGGAGCTAAGATGCACTTCTTTATATTGATTAAATACCCCCATCTAATGAATTTGCCACGGGGCTTAAATGTTAAGCCACGGATACACTAGGGGACAAATGTCCGGCGACATTTCTAGCGATACCGGCCGATTTCGCCTGACACATCTAGCGACATCGCGCGACTTATGTAATGCCATAAAAGTGTCGCACGATATTGCCGTACATGTCGAGCGAAGTCCGGCAACGTGACACCACTGCACCCGACGTCGCTGGCGACACGTGTCATAGGACATTTGTCCCTTAATGTATCCGTGGTTTTATAGTTACACCACTGGTTATGGTTACACGATAAACAATCATAGCTTGACCCTTTCGCTCGTAGGCATTATACTGAATCATGTGTCTTATTTGTCAACGGCTATGTCAATGCACGATCAAGACGTAGCCTCCTACCAAACGAGTCAAATTATAACTGTCTTAAAGTTCATTTAAGTAGAGAATCACACTCCAGCACGTTTGTTAGACATGTATTGGAAGCATTGGTTTCTTGTCAGCTTTTCTGAATACACAAACGAAACAAACATTGATTCAACCAGACAAAATAATCAGCAAATATAATAAAATAATGTTTACAACGCATTCACAAAAACTAGAACAACAAAAAATGCACTGACAAGAAATCTTCACGAAAGTTGGTATGGCAACTTCACTTTCGACTCCTGAAAGGGCCGGCAGCGTATTCCGAAATTCTAAATTCGTATTATACCGTCCCTCTCACTACCCTACTAATGACTATAAGTGTGAGTGGAACCCGCACGAAACGAACTACGATTTTCGGTGTACAGTCGAGGGCATAAATATCGATACAGCCATCATGTCAAATATTATGTCATCGGCCTTATTGTTAATGGTATAAATGTGTACAGTTGTTTGACATCTTGGTAACGTACATATATTTATGCCCTTGACAGTACATAGCCTGTTCATGGCGTGTACTTCCAGGTAACCTCTGTGCTCCATGCACTGAGAAAACCCAACGTAACAAGGTATCACAATAAACCCCGTTATTCATAAACGCTCTGCTAACTTAACAATCGTTTGTCCTTATAGCCGCGAATACACATGCCAGTAAAACGGATCAGTAGCTTGCACATTAGTTACTGGCATGTAGAAGTAACTGGCACACTGGCGCCTTTGCATTGCGTACTGGCATGCCTGTAGCTGTCGCATGCGTTCACTCATGCCAGTTTCGCAGCCCCCCGCGTCCCCTCCCTTAATTGCATGCCAGTTAGTGTATACACATGCCTGTAGCTGGCACGTGCAAGGAGCTGGTATGCAAGTGTGCCAGCTACAGGCATGTGTATTCGCGGCTTATTTGTAAAAGGTAAATGTCAAAGTGACAGATAAGGACAAACGATTACTAAGTTAGCAGAAGCCTATAGAGCGTTTATGAATAAGGGGGATAGTCTTTTGCAATAAAAATGTAACACGATTTATTAACTTACAGACAATGCACAGCCTGATACACTAGACGAGTGTATACCTGGTCTAGTAGGTATACACTTGAAGACAAAATATGTCCCACGACATGTCAAGCGAAGCAGGCCGATTTCGCCTGACATAGCAGGCGACATCGCACGACTTATATAATATAAATAGCGACTTCAGGCGAATTGTGCGACTTTGCGAAACTTCATTTGACATATCTGGCGACATTGAGCGACCCGTGCTGCGCTAGCGACATGTGTCGCGCGATGTTGCCAGACATGTAGAGTTCAAGTTCGGCAACGTCGCGCCACTTCAACCGACGTCGCTGGCGACACGTGTCGCAGGACATTTGTCGCCTAGTGTATCCCTGGCAGAAGCATTTCAGAGGAAGGCACGGACATACTGTGCTAGCGTATATAGATAATGTTATATTATAAATTAAAATTATAATTAACAACAATGATTATTATTACTGTGTACTTTAGTATGGCTTTTGATGGCTAGTCGAACACTGAGCAGTGAAAATAAATAAATAAAACATTAAAACAAAACAATACCTGTACCTACCTAAAATAATTTCATGGTAGCGTCAGAATCATAGCCCAGATCTTGATTGTTATCAACCACGTTCTTTGAATGCTTCTTTCTTCTGCATTTTTTAGGAACCTTATGCGCGTCTGCACAATCTTTGGAAATCCTTTTCTTGTATTCTTCTAGAGATATCTTCTTAGTTTTATCTTGTTTTTTACTTTCAATGGTTGGCCTCTTCGATGTATTATGTACATTCCGATGACTATATTTGTCTGATTTCGATTTTGCATTAACCGCATTTTCAACTATATTATCTCTCTGACTTACAAGCGAGTTGTGAACTTTTTGCTTCATTTTTAAGAGTTCAATGGCCTTTTCGTACGACGGTATAGGCAAAATTGGGGGTGAATATCCTTTACTAGGTTCTTTATCTGGTTCTGGGTTTATTTTCGCTTTTTTTGACAGTGGACAAGGTTTGGTTCTAGCTTGTTCTAGTCTCGGATCACGAGTATTGTCTATAAAATCATTCTGTTCGCTGATCGCGTCATTCAAAGTATCTAGCATCTTCTGTTTATCGTCCACTACAGTGTTATCGTTCGCTGGCACACCTACTATGTTTATCTTTTTAATTAGTTCACCACTGGCAGTGCTTCCTATGATAGAATCATCAGGGACTTGATTGTTTACTGGAACAGGGTTACTATTTGTCTCTTGCTGAACCACCAAAGGTGGGTGATGATAAGGTTTTCCCTGATTCATAATCTGCCAATGATATTGAGGATACATTTGACTCCCTTGATAGACATTCATATTCGGCATGGGGTAGGTAGGAATACTAAATGCCACGTTGGTGTTGGGGGGAGGGAAAGACCATGACGAAAAAGTCTTCGTCGAGGGTTGTGGAGTATCCGTAGGTCTATGATTTATAATTGTTTGAATAGGAAGGCCTGGAGTCTGATGACAGTTAGATTGTATATGAGGTGGAGGTTTTCTTAAAATTACAGTATTATTACATTTATTACCAGGAAGGTTATAAACTTGAGTCCTGATTTGTGGGAGCACTCTCACTGTATCAGTTGGGTTAGGTTGGGTTGGGGTATTTAACTGTTGTTTTAAGTAAAAGTATTTGTCAAACTGTTTCTGATCGTTAAATCTTTGTATGTTCACAGCAGTATTTGGTGGTATTCTGGTATTATTTAAATTAGAGTCGCTAGTTACAGTGTCTCTACTGGGAACATCATAATTATTTAATACATTTAGATTTACACTAGATGAAGTATTGGTATCTTTCTGACGATTCATATAATTCATTTCAGTTGTATTATTTTCATTTTCTTTCAATATTTTGGAATTGGACTTATTCGAGTTCATAACAGTCGATTTAGGTTTAGTTTTTTGTTTAACCTCTTTCAAATTATTGTAATAATTTAAAACGTGCGCGTTGTAAACTTCTAAATAACTTGTGGATGGAGACTGCAGCATTTGAGTCTTCCTCGCTGATTTATCATGAGTTGTAGTATCTCCGTTTCCAATCAACTTTCCATTACTTTCATTAACACTCTCCATTCCATTACTATTTGTTGCTGCAGTATCGATGTTTTTGATACGTTTATATTTAAAGTCTTTAGGGTTTGATATATAAAACGCTATGTTTCTCGGAGTTTCAGTATTTGATTTCTCTGGAGTAAGTGTATTCAAGTCTCTCAGACTTTGTACTTGCGAAACCACAACTTTATTCAAACCTGGAGTGAGACTACAATCTGAAGCATTCACATCTTCATTATTCGATTTTTTTGAATATAAATACCTGGTTGGTTCTTTCTGTATTATTTTATGAGGATCATTGTCCAGGCTGTGCTTTTTGAGCTTGAGTTTTTTGTGATAACTTCTTGGAGTAGGTATTGTAGGGTAACTTTGGGATTGATAAAGTTTTTCAGCAACCATTGATGCGTTTGGCGCAATATTTTGTTGATTATTAACGGGAATTGTTTGTTGAATGGATGGGACACTTGGATGACAAGTTTCAACCGGTTTCTTCTTGTAAATTGTATTTTCAACGGTATTCTGATCTTTTTGCTGTTTTTGAGATTGTGATAGTTCACCCGAACTATTAAAGTGAGACTTTTTGTTTGAATTAATAACATAGAATTCGTCGTTTTCTGTTGTCGGTCTTCGTTTCAAATTCAATTTCGGTACTGCTTGTTCCGTCTCGAAAATCTTCTTTGCACTGTGTGGGGGTTTCGTTTTTGAAAAATCTTTACTTTTAGCTTTCTTAAGTTTAACGACTTTGTCAAAAATCTTCGTACTCGCTATTTTCAAACTACACCTTGTTGGACTAACAGTGTTATTATTTACTTTATCACTGGTATCAGAAGACAAGGATGAAGCTTGTATGGTTACATTATTAGAATGGCTGTCTTTGGATAAATTCTCTAAACCATTATCATCTTTTTTCTCAGGCACAAGTGAAACCGAAGTTCCGAGGCTACTTAAGGCTACACCAATATCTTTCATGGCTTGTTTACTTGGATTGTTTTCTTTCCTATGCTTCTTGCGATTCTTCTTCTTGATCAATTTATCTACATTTGAAACTAAATCCTTTTTCGATATTGTCAATCCTACTAGTCCACTGTTTCGCTTGAAGTCTACTTGACTTAGGTCCTTTGAGTTTTTTGCGATCTTAAGTTCACTTTCAACTTTCTCGTAATTATGACTTGGAGTTCTAGTTTTAGATACTTGTACTTCATTTTCCTGATAATTAACGGAATTATCCACACTGTTTATTTGTACTTGTTCTTTTGCCTTATCATTCAGAGATTGATTTGCAGTAACAAATATTTCCGCATTTTCTTTTTGATTTTCTAGAGTCACCGTGTCTTCGTCAGGTTTTTCGACTTTAATTTCCTGCATAAGCTCATTACTATATTTACCTAATGTTAGACAGTTAACATTAACACTAGATTTTGTTGCTTCGCGGCGGCCATAGTACCACGGATGTTTGTCACAGTCAACAACTTTGATGCTCAGAGGTTTACATTTTTTCAAAAGTTTAACGTTCCTATAAAAATCAAGAAACGTTACCGGTATGACGAAGCTTTTGTTTCCGTAGCCCGATTTCGGTATCGGGGGTTGCTCTTCGTTTTCGTCATCAGAACTTAGCAGATCGACGACATCTTCATTGACCATAGAAAAAGAGAAAAGTAAATGTTAAAAGGGTTGATCATTTGTTAACAATGTTAGTTCAATATTAATGCTCTTTGCTTAGAATGCCTTATTATTATTATGTTAATTACCTGTATCGATGTATTTCTCATTAGGATTTATAACTAAAGATATAGGATCATCTTCAACATCATCATCGATGACATATATTTTGGGTGAATCTGTAACAATAACAAACAAATAATCTATCTAAATCCTTACTAATTATATTACGTATATTAAAAAGCGAAAGTAACGGTCTCTCTGTCTGTCTGTTACCTTTTCATGATTAAACCGCGGAACCAAATTACACTCCGGGACATAGCGGAACACAAAAAAAGTGTAGCTATAAGTGCCGGCACGTAAGTCTAGCGATGACCTTGTATGCGCAGAAGTATAAAATACGGTATCCGTGGGTGCGCAGATCCACTCCACGTGACTCGTCATCGCTAGACTTACGTGCCGGCACGTATAACTATGTATTTTTATTTCTTTTATGTTTTCTGGTCAAGCATTAAGTATGCGTTTTGCTAACTTTTTTTTGTGTTCCGCTAAATATGTCCCCGAGTGTAGTTGAAATTTGGTATACAGAAATAGTTTGAGTCCCGGCGTAGGACATAGGATAGTTTATATCCCGGAAAATTGCATAGTTCCCGCGGGATAGATTCTTCGCAGACGGGATCGCGGGCAACAGCTAGTCTAAAATATTTATTTCTTTCTATTGACATATCCAGCCCGAATGGAAGTAAAATATAAATATAACGCGTGATTGAGGAGTATCAAGCGAGAATAATGTGGAAGGCTAACTAGCTCTTGACCGCGACTTTGTCTGCAAAGTATTCGTTTATCGCTATCCCGCGGGAACTAAGCAATTTCTCCGGAATAAAAAGTAGCCTATGTGTTATTCCAGACCATAATCTATATCTGTTCCAAATTTCATCCAAATCCGTTAAGCCGTTCTGGCGTGAAAGAGAAACAAACATCCATCCATACTCACAAACTTTCGCATTTATAATATTACTTAGTAGGATATAATAATAACAATAATGCTAGTTAAATAATCTAATCTAACTAATATTATAAATGCGAAAGTATGGATGGATGGACGTTTGTTTGTTACTCAATCACGCCAGAACGGCCCAACAGATCTGGATGAAATTCGGCGCATAGATAGAGAAAAGTCTGGAATACCACATAAGCAACTTTTTATCCCGGAAAATTGCGTAGTTCCCGCGGGATAGAGATAAACGAATTCTTTACAGACGAAGTCGCTGGCAACAGCTAGTAACTTATAAAATGCTCATTAATTAAATTGAACTTACTTTGCACATTGTCTTTGGGGGACTTTTCGTACATCAGAGATATAGGATCATCTATTAATTCTTCATCCTCTTCGTCATACATTTCGATGTTTTCTGCAACAATAATAAAAAAAAATTACTTTAAAATTTTGGTATTATAAATATACTTACATAAATGTGAAAGTTACTGTCTCTCTGTCTAACAACACTTTTTCCGCCTAACTTAGTTACTACTTAGTTACTAACGTTAGTTACTCGCTAATCCTGCCGCTAAGCAGCAGTGCTTGCATTGCTGTGTTCCGGTGTGGAGAGTAAGACAGCCGGGGAAATTATAGGCACAAGAGGAATTTCATCTTAGCCCTCTAGGTTGGCAACGCATCTGCAATCCCTCCGGGGTTGCGGGTGTCTATGGGCAGTGGTGATCGCTTACCATCAGGTGACCCACTTGCTCGTTTGACTTCCTATTCATAAAAAAAAAGTTAATTTTTAACATTTTAACCGATTATTACAGAAAAACTATTTCATTGTGTACTAGCGACCCGCCCCGGATTCGCACGGGTACTAACACGACGCAGCTACAATTATACTCATATTACAAAAACAAAAAACTGTCAAATTATAATGTACCTAAACCTCTTTCATGAATCACACAATCTATTGCTGAAAACCGTTTGAAAATCAGTTCAGTAGGCTTATGGTGTAACTCGCTCGCAATCGCCATCGTCTTCATTTTGACAGTTCATGTATGGGCTGACATTTGGCATCGGAATCAGCTAGCTGTCACATTCATACAAGAACTGTAGGCTTATTGTCTAACTCGCTCGCAATCGCCATAGTGTTCATTTTGACAGTTCGTGTATGGGCTGACGATTGGCTTCGGAGTCAGCTAGCTGTCACATTCATACAACAACTGTCAAAACGAACACGATGGCGATTGCGAGCGAGTGAGACAATAAGCCTACTGTCAAAATGAACACGATGGCGATTGCGAGCGAGTGAGACAATAAGCCTACTGTCAAAACGAACACGATGGCGATTGCGAGCGAGTGAGACAATAAGCCTACTGTCAAAATGAACACGATGGCGATTGCGAGCGAGTTAGACAATAAGCCTACTGTCAAAATGAACACGATGGCGATTGCGAGCGAGTTAGACAATAAGCCTACTGTCAAAATGAACACGATGGCGATTGCGAGCGAGTTAGACAATAAGCCTACAGACCTTAAAATTTGTAAAAACCATTACTTTTTATTACTTCTACGAAACAATAAGTATTTTCATCACGTGCACATTGTCGGTATCTTCAATCGTTCGGCAGGTATTGCGAGCGATTCTCAAGAAAACCCAACCAGATGTGGACGAATTTGAAATAATAGCATTCAGTTTTATATTGCAGGCCATTAAAAACAATGGGGGGCCATAACATCTGGCCAGTATCCAGAGTTGAATAGTACCAGATGGACGCTCTCATCAACTCCGCGCTCGCAGCAGCCCCCCAGTGTGATCTGTTTGCGACCAAGATAGCGAGGCTGGAGATGGAATGGAAGAGAGTGCTAGAGAGGATGCAGGATGTATAGGAGATGTATGTCACTAGTAGGTATTTAGTTTAGGTTTAGGTTTAGCGTATAGTTATCTAATTTTAAGTATCTAATGTAACGCTATGGCGTCAACTGTCATGGTATAATATATATAAAGATAAAGATAAATAAATAAATGGCAAAAGCCCATCGAAGCAATAGGCGAAACGAAAATCTTAGGAATCATGTTATAGGCGATACGGCTAGCAGCCCATCAATATTTTGCTTCCCCTTTCCACCGATACGTCCTTAGTCAGGGCCCTTCTACCCCGTATGGGATAAATACGTGATTATGTATGCTACTAACGACGACTTGACTTCACTATATCGCGGCGATAGCAAACTAGTTATTATTCCAACTGCCTTCTTCTCCAAAATTTTGCGTGTAGGACCTCATGCAAGGTCCGTCCGGACCGCTACCACCATCTTACCCGCTAATCCTGCCGCCAAGCAGCAGTGCCTGCGCTGCAGTGTTCCGGCATGAAGAGTAAGACAGCCGGTGAAATGACTGACACATAAGTTATTCTATATTAGCCCTCTAGACTGGCGCAACGCGTTTGCAATCTAGTGTTGCGGGTTTACATGGGCGGTGGTGCTTTGGTTACTAGCAGGTGGCCCACTAGCTCGTTTGCCTTCCATGTCGAATAAAAAAAAGTACCTACTCAGCCGTACATACTTACCCCCTTATTCATAAACGCTGTAGTCTGCTAACTTAGCAATCGTGTCCTTATCTGTCACGTTGACATTTACCTTTCACAGATAAGGACAAACGATTACTAAGTTAGCAGAAGCCTATAGAGCGTTTATAAATAAGGGGGTTAGATAGTTAGGTTAGATAGATTATATGCATCATCCAAAACCAGCTTGCCATCATCCATCATGTCCATGGTTTTATTTAAGGCACAGAATATATAATAGTACTAACGTACAGAATGGCCACGCTCCGCCCCGCACCGATTCGAGTTACCCCACCCCTCAAGCGCAGTCTGCCGGAAAGCTGCTGGCAACTAGTAGGGCTCGCGACGCGATGTATGTCGGCCGCACGTCACAAGTTCGGGAACCTATCCTACCTACTTGATTTTATAAAACATTAGAAAATTAATGCTTTCTGAAATTATCGCGATTAATACATGAAATAACTACAGAATCATTCACTTAAGTTTGTTGTCGTACATCTATTGTAATTGAAAATAATAATGCTTAAATACACAGACAGACACAATTTAAGTAAGTTTAAATAAATAGATAACGATTAAATACATTTATTTGCACACATCTAAGCCATATCTTCAATATAAGTACCTATATTTATGTCATTGGTAGTACTTATAGTACTAGGTTTTAGCGATAGACAGCCCTGTGCATCTTACGCACACATTGACGCGTGTACAGACGACGTTGTGCCTGTGTTCATTTCAGAACGCGGATTTTGTACGTCGTGGCCGCCGTGTGGTATGGCGGCAGAATTAGCAAGTAAGACGGTGGTAGCGATCCGGACGGACCTTGCATGAGGTCCTACACGCAAAATATTGAACATATAGACCGACCGCTTAATTGAGCCCTCGCCCGCGCGGCGCAGGGGCGCGGGGTGGGACGACAAAGGGGACCGAGAGAGGCGCGGGCGGCAGGCGCACTACCCGCCCGCACCGAGAGATCCCCGCAGTCGTCCCACCCCGCACCCCTGCACCGCGCGGGCGAGGACTCATTTAAGCGGTCAGTCTATACATACATACCTAAATCACGTCTTTATCCCTTACGGGGTAGACAGGGCCTAAGGTGGGGTGCGACGTCGAAAACCTCCACGAGAGCTCTAGCGTTACAGTTCCCTTCTAACAGAGGCTCTTGGCCTCACAGGGGGAGGGTAACGCTTACGCCGGTGCACCCTGGGCAAGAACGGTTAATTAATTTATTTAGTAAGTTAACTGTTGGCAAACAATAAGGTTGATGCCACATATGTATGACATTATTACATTTTTTTTATGTGAATAGGAAGGAAAACGAGCAAGTGGGTCACCTGATGGTAAGTGATCACCACTGCCCATAGACACCCACAACCCCAGAGGGATTGCAGATGCGTTGCCAACCTAGAGGGCTAAGATGAAATGCCTCTTGTGCCCACAATTTCCCCGGCTGTCTTACTCTCCACACCGGAACACAGCAGTGCAAGCACTGCTGCTTAGCGGCAGGATTAGCGAGTAAGATGGTGGTAGCTATCCGGACAGACCTTGCACAAGGCCCTACCACCCACAAAAATATCATATTGGAAATAAAATTTTTTACTCAACAATGCTGCAATGAACTCAATTTTACAACAACACGGTCACAATCACACTTAAGTATATAATTATTTTTTTTATACAAAGCGGTCAAACCAGCAAGCTGGTCACCAGATGGTAGGTGAGCACCACCATCCATGGACACCCACAACACTAGATTGTAGATGCATTGCCAACCTAGAAGGCAAAGATAAAAATATCTCATGTGCCAGTAATTTAATTATTTGTATTTCAACTGAAGATGTAATTAATTGGTCGCTAAATATTAATATACACCTAAATACTACTTCTACTATTATATCAATATCCAGTGAGGAGAACTATTTTGAAAACAACTTCATGTCCGGGTCCACTTTTACTACTTTTTATTTTGTTTTGATTTTACAAGCGTTTATTGTTACTTTGCTGTACTTGCATTGCCATTTTTATCCTAAACATGTAGGTATCTATACCAAATTTCAAGTTTATCCAACTACCAGAAATGGGGAAAGTTTTACTTGTTTAAATAAACATAGGTACTTTTATTCACATGTGTAAGTAAGTTAATTAAAAATATGCATTATCAGTTTTTTTTAGTGTTTTAGAATCGAAAGAAATCAGTTAAACCTAAGAATACATAATAATACTGCAGATATCTAGATACTTTGTACTTTGTTTTTGCTGCTTATAGGTATTTAAACATGATAAAAAGTTAGGGTTTAAAAGTTTGTAACCTTCATCATCATATCTAATTCATTTAAAATATTCTGTACAGAAATATTGTACTGCCTACCTTAAACCAGTATTATTTTATGTGTCAAAGAAAGGGTTGAATTAATAAAAAACAGCATGACAAACTTTTGATATCAGTAATTTGTTTGGTAATGTCGTCTTGAAAACGTAAAGGTGGATTGTAATCGGTTACATTAATCAAATAATAACGAGACATAAGTAAATAAATATTTTTACGTCTTAAAATATGCGGTACCCATGTCTATGTAAAGTTTTAGAAATGTTTGCTTACCAAAACGCCGGCAGTCACAAGTGACGATTCTACGGCGCGGCGCCATTGCTTTGGCGGCGTTTTGTTTTTAATTTTGGCTGTCAACGTGATGTCAGTCACACGTCAAAAATTTGTTGGACCAAAGAGGTCAGACAGACTAGACTTTGTTTTAATTTTAGCCAATCAGCCAGTGACGTCTATCAGTCTTAAAAAACTGTGAAAAAATATTCTCAAATAAATACTAACTAGAAAACTGATGATAAAGAACTAGAATTATAAAATGGGTAAGTAGGTATTATTGTAAAATTATATTTATTCCTACTAATTTCTTGGGAGGAATTATTTTAGGAATATTTTTAGGTCTTATTCCTCTGAGCTCATTTCGTACTCATTTCATTTATATTCTTCTACATGGTATACCTAGTCGAGGTAAGAGTAGGTTACGAAGAAAACAAGACACTTAGTAGCTGTTCAATAATACCTATAATGCAGACTGTATCTACAAAAAAATTGTTTTTCTAGTAGTGGAACTCTGTACAACGGTTCTTTATTGGCAATCTACGTAGCATTAAAGGATAATCCTCCACAATATTGTGTCCAAGCGGAACGAGACGAACGCATGGAGTCTCTTATGAGGCACATGCCATTCACAGCGTCAGATCGCAATTACGATAGTAAATGTCGCTGGCAAGTGACGTGAAAGCAACATCTCGGAGAGTGCACTGAAAAAAACCTTTTTGTTTTTTTTTTAATGGCATCTCTATTCAACAAGCTGTAAGCCATACCTAGTTCAATCATGACTTTTGTATAGGTATAGGGCTCGTCCACAAACAATCATGTGTTCATATTTGGCCTACTTTAGCCTATCATTTTGAACAAAGAAACAAAGAAATCCTGTCATTTTAATTTCTTCAAACTTGTTAAGTACCTACCGCGACATATCGGTTTCATAAATCAACATGGGATATAATATTACAAAGGTTTAGTTATGTTACGTTCCGAGTTCCGATAGTTCTGAGTTGGCAATTGTTAAATACTTAGTTGGCAAGTGTGACGTAGGTACTTATAATGATTATGACACAAAATATTTTCGGCAAGTGAGTAAGTACAGAATTCAGTGTAAGCAAAGCCCTGTTCCTAAGCAAAATGTAAGCAAAGTGAGGTCTTTATAGATTGGTTGACTACATAAATAGACAAAAAGTATTTTTTTTTATTAATTATGCTGAGTTACCTTCATACCAACCGAAGGATTTTTTAAAACTGGCATTTTCCAATGTTATAATTAAAAAAAAACGCGAAATGGAACGAATAAAACGTTGCGCGCTACAAACTTATCTTTGCAGTGTCACTGTCGTCTGACAGCAAACGTCAGTTTAATACAGGTGGCGGCACCAATGATATTGTATATATGGCGGCATGTAAGTAAAACGTGGAAACAACATCATTTTCATACTGCGCGTATATCCCCTCCACGTTTTACTTACGTGCCGCCACCTGGGGCCGTACCATGACCATGACGTCTTAATGCGTTTCAGTTTAGGTCCGCTCGCTGTCAGATTCATACTAAAAGTGACAGCTAAAATAAAACTTGAACTGCGTCGGAATTAGGACGTCATAGTAAGGCCTCAGGGGGGCAACTCCGAAATCCGATTTTCGAAGTTCGTATCACACCGTCCCTCTCACTCTCAAATTAATAACAATTAGTGAGAACGGAACGGCACGAAACGAACTTCGAAAATCGGATTCCGGAAGTAGTGTATAATTGGGGGACCTGGATCAAACGAGATCCAGGATCCCCCAATCATACGTTATATTGATTACTGATCATGAATCAATACATTAATATATGTCAATCGAATTATCTGTTGAGCATATAATTACAGTACAATCCGATAATCAAGTGCTAGTTCAATCAAAAACTACTTCAATTAAATTCTAGTTCTAATACACTCTGAGCCAGAACCGCCACAAACACCATCGATCCCAAATACTAGTCTTGTTTTATTTATGAACTTTCAATATTGAAATAAAATGCTGCAATAATAATTAAAACCATTTATTTAACTATTAATAAGATTGTTATATTCTATGTATAACTGTCTAATACGCTTAAATTTTTTAAAGCATACCTTTTTTTTGTTTAATACATTTAATATACGGATTGCCGACATTATTAAACATTTTATGCAATTCTTCAAAATTAAATATAAGATCACAATCAGAAGAAATTAAGATGCGCCAATCATCATTCAAATTAGTATTCGTCATTCAATTTCTTTATTCGAGAGATCGTTCATACTAACAATCATCTATTCAAAACATGTATTCAACATTCAACTTCGTCGTTCGAAAGATCGCAGTACAGTATTTATAGAATACTTCGCCATTACAATAACGTATAACTATTATAGGAGTCCGCTGATAGAGACTCCTCAATTCTATTGATAATATTTCGCACAGTCTGGTAAGTATCATCCGTCAAGACGTTTTACCGAGTATTGAGCACACAATCCGACTTCGCACTTACAGATTTGATCACTGTGATCAAATTTATCAGCATCAAATATTTCTATTCTGATTATTTTAGTAGCGACACCCCGGTTTGGTTTTTTGATGTATGAGTAAAGCATAGAATTTCTGGTTTTCTTTTACGAGCTAATCCCATCATTCGTGGTTCGGTCGAATGTTCTCGCGGCTGACTCGATGGAATAAAATTGAAGAGATGATCTTCCGTATCGTGAAAACCCGAATAAGCAATAATATTAATGTGAGTTTTATGTATAAGAGAGTTTATGGTTCGATTAAGACGTAGAATACTTTTTATCTGGAAATTACATAGTTGGAGCCTTTAGTAATAATTATGACTAATATTTAATTGAGAAATGGAAATAATAATTATAGCTTATTCACTAGAAAAAGTTAAATTGTTTCACTTTACTTACCAACATTTTCAGTGATAGAGAACCGCTCGCTTAGAAAATAAGTTATGAATTATTTCAGTGAATTTTTTTATAATTTATATTAATCGGAATGCTGGTCGTCAGAGTTCAAAATCGCTAATTTATTTCAAAGAGAGCTAACATTCCTTATAAGAAAAAATAATTATGCTGCGTCGGCAGTAAGATAACGCCGACTGTGTTTACAACTATGCTGCAAAGATAATACTCGTCTGTCTGTACGACACATTAATGTTATTTTTTCCATACTTCTTGTGAGCCAGCAAACTCGCGAGTGAAGACTAGTTTTATGTAGTTTATTCTAATACGAAAAGATGGTAGCAGATATTGACCAATATGTATATGAAGCTAGAAGTTATTTTCCAGCATGCTATTAACGTTTATGTATACGATGCACAAATGAAAATTAGATAGTATTTTGTATACACACATGATTTGAACATTATTTAAAGCATAACTCAGAGTTCCTGTGACCCACGGTTTGGTTCCTGTTTCTGACTACCTCCTCCCCTCCGATACTCTTACCGAGTTCAGTACAGTTCTTGAGTATGAAATCATATAAGTATTCTTTAAAACTTTTTATTTTATACATAAGTTTCATGTAGAACCATACTCGGAACAATATTCGAATCCATGAATCAGTCAATCAATCCAACAATCAATCAATTAATCCGGGTCTGAGCCCGAATCGGCGATACCTCTTGAGACGCGCGAAAATAAAAAAAGCAAGCACGCAAGAAGCATCAAAACGTAAATGTTTAATTTAAATGATGTATAGTGTAACTTTAGAACTTAGCTCGATAGATTCCGAATAATATTCTATAAGTACTCACTTGTTATTGATCACATTGTTTTAAATGAAAAGTTTTCTAATAAATACTGAATGATTTCTATGCTGAAGGCGTATAATACAAACATGAAATCGGGTTGTATAAAAACCTACATCAATCCTATTTACCTACTTCAAAACCTATATCATCGGGTTCGAGTTCGAATTCACGACAGACCCATCCCTCAAAACCGGATCACATTACATAGACCTAAAAAATATATAAGAGCAGTGAGATTGAGAAGGTGTTACCGGTTAACAGATGGCGTCAATCTATAGTAACAATTAAAACCCCGATCGATGATTAATAGAGACGTTTGCCAGCATTTGGCAAGCTTCGTCATTGCTGCATGTAAAGAGTACAGAATCTGTATGTGTATTATGAATATTATTAACTATGTACTTCCTACTACTATTATAAAGGCGAAAGTTTGTAAGTATGGATGTATGGATGTATGGATGTTTGTTACTCTTTCACGCCAGTACGGCTTAACGGATCTGGATGAAATTTGGAACAGAGATAAATTATGGTCTGGAATAACACATAGGCTACTTTTTATCCTGGAAAATTGCGTAGTTCCCGCGGGATAGTGATAAACGAATTCTTTGCAGACGAAGTCGCGGGCATCAGCTAGTATTAAATAAAGCTATGCGTAAAGGTTATTACCCGCATTCGTTAGCAACTATCAACTATGTATGATTAGATCTTTAAAACTATGAAACGGATTTTGATGCTATTTCTTAATAGATAAGAGTCCTATTTTCAACAGATCTAACGCTTGCACAGTAGGCTGTTATGTTAAATGAGAAGATTACTACGCTTATAAAGCAGGAGTTACATAATTCTAGACATCATATATAATTTTCGATGACGATGGATCGAGGAACGTGTAAAACTTAAATGGGGATGTGTTATATTACAGACAAGAGCAATTGGAAACGAAAATAAGGTTTATGTGTGCATTATGCTCTCTATGATAAACCTGTCCATATTTATCATTCAGCACCGTCCAGCGCTGATCACGGGAGTGTATAACAAAGACAGACTATTAAACAGTGTAACGATGTCGTTTATATTTCCCATTAAGTGTTATATTAACAAGCGGTTAGATAGCTTGAAATTTAAAGACTTAAGAAAGTGTGAGGCTAACACTTATGGCAGACCGTGCCTCAATTACACCCAACTACGGAATAGGTATTGCGAGGAGCATCATCACCTGCTGAAATTAACCTGCGAGGCCTATCATTACATAGGCCGAGGGTATGAGGATATCTCGCAAAGTACTGTGGCATGGGTGGAGTTGAGTATGCGAAATGCATACGTTACTCGGTTCAACATCACCGCTGACTACGGACACAATCGATGGAAGGAGCATCTGACAGAGCTTGCTAGTCAGCAGCCGGAATATTCCGTATCGCATGAGGTTCTGGAAATGAGGAACTATTTCCTAGATGAAGTGTTTAAAGGCGATCCTGACCCGCAAGCTCGTGTATTTAGTGAATTAAACATTGACATTTGTGCTAGGATTAGGAACTATAGTATATCAGACTGGAGTGTAGACTATAATAACGAGCAACAAGCAGTTAATAGATATAATATTAATTTACACTATTTTAATACATGTATATTTAATCCGTTTAGTTCTATTACAAGATTTACACGACCAAAATCTTCTATCATATGATATGAAATGAAATGAAATATTTATTCGTAGTAAATGTTGTACAAAAAAAATTTAAAATAAAAAATAGAACCGCCTTCAATTCGCTACTTTAAAAATGTCAAATTAAAATTATTTTTCGGTAAGTGCTACATAATTATTTATATGTTGAAGTCGGTGCCTCAGTCCGCCCCACTGTTATATTTATGTGTGATAAGCTTGGCAGAAGTGGACCTAGTCTATCTACCTATTATAGTACCTATAAGTATATTTTTTTAAGTTCTCAATCATAGTCATATAATTATAATTCATTCAAATTTGTGCTTTTAAATACGATACTATATTTTGTGTTAAAAGACTAAAGCTAGTGGTTACATGAATTCGGTAATGTAAAATGAACAAACAGCTCGCTGTTCATTTTAACGCAATCATGTTTCAATAATGCGGATTTAATAAGGTATAAAATATCACTTCGAATCCCGCATAGGAAAGTCTAGAGTGTAAGGCATTTGATTTCCTAGGAAGGATTAAGCGATATGTAGCAATTCTGTTTCTAACTGTTGTGCCAATTATTTCAATATGTTTACAAGCGGTTTCCGATGAACAATTTGATTTGTGCAAATTTGTTCTTAAATGAAATCTGTATTTATTTATAGCCATCTCAATCTGACAATGATCACATCGCATAAAAACATTGCTGAATGAGTCGAGGTAAGTAGGCGGAGCTGTAAACAAAAATATGATTTTATTGATAGTATTTAGTCATAGATTTATCTAATATCTTGTTTTATTTATGAACTTTCAATATTGAAATAAAATGCTGCAATAATAATTAAAACCATTTATTTAACTATTAATAAGATTGTTATATTCTATGTATAACTGTCTAATACGCTTAAATTTTTTAAAGCATACCTTTTTTTTGTTTAATACATTTAATATACGGATTGCCGACATTATTAAACATTTTATGCAATTCTTCAAAATTAAATATAAGATCACAATCAGAAGAAATTAAGATGCGCCAATCATCATTCAAATTAGTATTCGTCATTCAATTTCTTTATTCGAGAGATCGTTCATACTAACAATCATCTATTCAAAACATGTATTCAACATTCAACTTCGTCGTTCGAAAGATCGCAGTACAGTATTTATAGAATACTTCGCCATTACAATAACGTATAACTATTATAGGAGTCCGCTGATAGAGACTCCTCAATTCTATTGATAATATTTCGCACAGTCTGGTAAGTATCATCCGTCAAGACGTTTTACCGAGTATTGAGCACACAATCCGACTTCGCACTTACAGATTTGATCACTGTGATCAAATTTATCAGCATCAAATATTTCTATTCTGATTATTTTAGTAGCGACACCCCGGTTTGGTTTTTTGATGTATGAGTAAAGCATAGAATTTCTGGTTTTCTTTTACGAGCTAATCCCATCATTCGTGGTTCGGTCGAATGTTCTCGCGGCTGACTCGATGGAATAAAATTGAAGAGATGATCTTCCGTATCGTGAAAACCCGAATAAGCAATAATATTAATGTGAGTTTTATGTATAAGAGAGTTTATGGTTCGATTAAGACGTAGAATACTTTTTATCTGGAAATTACATAGTTGGAGCCTTTAGTAATAATTATGACTAATATTTAATTGAGAAATGGAAATAATAATTATAGCTTATTCACTAGAAAAAGTTAAATTGTTTCACTTTACTTACCAACATTTTCAGTGATAGAGAACCGCTCGCTTAGAAAATAAGTTATGAATTATTTCAGTGAATTTTTTTATAATTTATATTAATCGGAATGCTGGTCGTCAGAGTTCAAAATCGCTAATTTATTTCAAAGAGAGCTAACATTCCTTATAAGAAAAAATAATTATGCTGCGTCGGCAGTAAGATAACGCCGACTGTGTTTACAACTATGCTGCAAAGATAATACTCGTCTGTCTGTACGACACATTAATGTTATTTTTTCCATACTTCTTGTGAGCCAGCAAACTCGCGAGTGAAGACTAGTTTTATGTAGTTTATTCTAATACGAAAAGATGGTAGCAGATATTGACCAATATGTATATGAAGCTAGAAGTTATTTTCCAGCATGCTATTAACGTTTATGTATACGATGCACAAATGAAAATTAGATAGTATTTTGTATACACACATGATTTGAACATTATTTAAAGCATAACTCAGAGTTCCTGTGACCCACGGTTTGGTTCCTGTTTCTGACTACCTCCTCCCCTCCGATACTCTTACCGAGTTCAGTACAGTTCTTGAGTATGAAATCATATAAGTATTCTTTAAAACTTTTTATTTTATACATAAGTTTCATGTAGAACCATACTCGGAACAATATTCGAATCCATGAATCAGTCAATCAATCCAACAATCAATCAATTAATCCGGGTCTGAGCCCGAATCGGCGATACCTCTTGAGACGCGCGAAAATAAAAAAAGCAAGCACGCAAGAAGCATCAAAACGTAAATGTTTAATTTAAATGATGTATAGTGTAACTTTAGAACTTAGCTCGATAGATTCCGAATAATATTCTATAAGTACTCACTTGTTATTGATCACATTGTTTTAAATGAAAAGTTTTCTAATAAATACTGAATGATTTCTATGCTGAAGGCGTATAATACAAACATGAAATCGGGTTGTATAAAAACCTACATCAATCCTATTTACCTACTTCAAAACCTATATCATCGGGTTCGAGTTCGAATTCACGACAGACCCATCCCTCAAAACCGGATCACATTACATAGACCTAAAAAATATATAAGAGCAGTGAGATTGAGAAGGTGTTACCGGTTAACAGATGGCGTCAATCTATAGTAACAATTAAAACCCCGATCGATGATTAATAGAGACGTTTGCCAGCATTTGGCAAGCTTCGTCATTGCTGCATGTAAAGAGTACAGAATCTGTATGTGTATTATGAATATTATTAACTATGTACTTCCTACTACTATTATAAAGGCGAAAGTTTGTAAGTATGGATGTATGGATGTATGGATGTTTGTTACTCTTTCACGCCAGTACGGCTTAACGGATCTGGATGAAATTTGGAACAGAGATAAATTATGGTCTGGAATAACACATAGGCTACTTTTTATCCTGGAAAATTGCGTAGTTCCCGCGGGATAGTGATAAACGAATTCTTTGCAGACGAAGTCGCGGGCATCAGCTAGTATTAAATAAAGCTATGCGTAAAGGTTATTACCCGCATTCGTTAGCAACTATCAACTATGTATGATTAGATCTTTAAAACTATGAAACGGATTTTGATGCTATTTCTTAATAGATAAGAGTCCTATTTTCAACAGATCTAACGCTTGCACAGTAGGCTGTTATGTTAAATGAGAAGATTACTACGCTTATAAAGCAGGAGTTACATAATTCTAGACATCATATATAATTTTCGATGACGATGGATCGAGGAACGTGTAAAACTTAAATGGGGATGTGTTATATTACAGACAAGAGCAATTGGAAACGAAAATAAGGTTTATGTGTGCATTATGCTCTCTATGATAAACCTGTCCATATTTATCATTCAGCACCGTCCAGCGCTGATCACGGGAGTGTATAACAAAGACAGACTATTAAACAGTGTAACGATGTCGTTTATATTTCCCATTAAGTGTTATATTAACAAGCGGTTAGATAGCTTGAAATTTAAAGACTTAAGAAAGTGTGAGGCTAACACTTATGGCAGACCGTGCCTCAATTACACCCAACTACGGAATAGGTATTGCGAGGAGCATCATCACCTGCTGAAATTAACCTGCGAGGCCTATCATTACATAGGCCGAGGGTATGAGGATATCTCGCAAAGTACTGTGGCATGGGTGGAGTTGAGTATGCGAAATGCATACGTTACTCGGTTCAACATCACCGCTGACTACGGACACAATCGATGGAAGGAGCATCTGACAGAGCTTGCTAGTCAGCAGCCGGAATATTCCGTATCGCATGAGGTTCTGGAAATGAGGAACTATTTCCTAGATGAAGTGTTTAAAGGCGATCCTGACCCGCAAGCTCGTGTATTTAGTGAATTAAACATTGACATTTGTGCTAGGATTAGGAACTATAGTATATCAGACTGGAGTGTAGACTATAATAACGAGCAACAAGCAGTTAATAGATATAATATTAATTTACACTATTTTAATACATGTATATTTAATCCGTTTAGTTCTATTACAAGATTTACACGACCAAAATCTTCTATCATATGATATGAAATGAAATGAAATATTTATTCGTAGTAAATGTTGTACAAAAAAAATTTAAAATAAAAAATAGAACCGCCTTCAATTCGCTACTTTAAAAATGTCAAATTAAAATTATTTTTCGGTAAGTGCTACATAATTATTTATATGTTGAAGTCGGTGCCTCAGTCCGCCCCACTGTTATATTTATGTGTGATAAGCTTGGCAGAAGTGGACCTAGTCTATCTACCTATTATAGTACCTATAAGTATATTTTTTTAAGTTCTCAATCATAGTCATATAATTATAATTCATTCAAATTTGTGCTTTTAAATACGATACTATATTTTGTGTTAAAAGACTAAAGCTAGTGGTTACATGAATTCGGTAATGTAAAATGAACAAACAGCTCGCTGTTCATTTTAACGCAATCATGTTTCAATAATGCGGATTTAATAAGGTATAAAATATCACTTCGAATCCCGCATAGGAAAGTCTAGAGTGTAAGGCATTTGATTTCCTAGGAAGGATTAAGCGATATGTAGCAATTCTGTTTCTAACTGTTGTGCCAATTATTTCAATATGTTTACAAGCGGTTTCCGATGAACAATTTGATTTGTGCAAATTTGTTCTTAAATGAAATCTGTATTTATTTATAGCCATCTCAATCTGACAATGATCACATCGCATAAAAACATTGCTGAATGAGTCGAGGTAAGTAGGCGGAGCTGTAAACAAAAATATGATTTTATTGATAGTATTTAGTCATAGATTTATCTAATACATAGTACAGCGTGGTAATGCTGCGAGGGTGAGGGGGCACCTTTGTGCTGGGTATGTCGCGGGATGGATTATTCGAGAAATTGTTTTCTTTTTGTGTATTTTTTTTTTACATTGTTTTTGATACAATAAAATATTTTTTATTTTTGTCTTCTTTATTTTGCACAATAAAGAGTTTACATACATACATACATATTTTATACATAGTTAATAATAAAGGTATAAATTAATATTAACACTATGTTGGTAAACTCGCTCTATAATGCACTAATCATGAATAACATACCAATTTCGTGATCATTAAATACAATAAGAATAAAAAGAAAACATAAAAATAAAACATTAATAGTAGTTGCTAATAAATATCGGAGTACAAGTTCTATATTCCCTACGAGTCAATGTAATAAAGTCTGATAAGTGCTGCCAAGCTGTAGTATTATCATCCGTCTGAGTTTTTATATTAACTATGGCTTGTCGCCATCTATTAACAGGTAACATGTTTTGAATCTCGGAGCACTTGTAAACTTTTAGTTCAATAAAGTGCGAACCTGTTTTTGAATGATTCTCCTGTCGTGAAAACCCCTTGGCTAGTCTTCGCGTGATATAAGACCGTAATTTACTAGACGTGGGGATGATACTCGAGGATCGCTTCTCATCCTCGCTATCGCTTCCAAAAAGCTCCGTAGCAGTTGTGCGGTGTGGTTTCACAGCTACGGGATTAATTTTGACCTTCTTTTTTGAAGCACTTGAAGATGATTGTAGTGACTTTGCTTGGTTTTTCTTTTTTTCACTCGATTCAGTCGGTCTCGCAGCTTCATCTTCAGAGCTTGATGAAGAAACTACAGCTTTAGATGAATGTTTCAATCTGAAATGTCTCTGATATTTATTTATATAGTAATCCAATGCAAGCTTTATTGTAATACTCGATTTATAAATTTTAATGTCGTTTAGTCATGATAAGAATTCTTTTGTTAATTATCGATAAATTACGATTAATTGTTATCAAACGCCAATGTTACTGACAATTATTTGATTCAAAAATTTTGAATGTCTTTTCTTTACAGGATACAGAAGATCTCTTTAATTTTGTACCAGCGGATCAGCGTGCTACGCATGGAGCAGAACAAAGATCTACCACTCATGATGGCGCTTCTCGCAAGAGAACCAGAACCGAACTACCATATTCTTCATACATAAAAAGAACTGTAAAACGTGCGACAAAAATAATTAAAATAGAAATTTATGACGCCGAGAACGCACCGAAATCTGAACATTCAATGTGTACTTGTGAAGCAGAAATCTGCGCCCAATATGTTGTGAAGGGTATATTATTTGATGACGTATATAGCGCAACTAAAGATATCATAAGTAAAATTCAGGATGATATGGATTTGAGAATAACTAAAATGTGTTAGTTAAGTATAATAATGTACTACTATATTGTCTACTTATTAAAAATAAAGGAGTTAATGTAATATGATATGTTTTATTTATAATAATTCAGATACTTAACTATAGCGTTAATAATCTTATATAATTACGAGTCTGAACGCTGAATAAATAAATTTAGACTTCAATTTAGAATTACGTAATTAAATTACTATTCAAGAATCAAATAAAATAAATAAGTTTCTGCGTAAGACACGTAATATAACATAGTCAGCATAGTAACTGGTGAGCGAGGTAGGTCTGTTGCACAGTGGTGTGCAGCGGATTCTGCTCTAGGGTAGGCTGGATACTTTTCTGATTGAGCTTTCAATCCAAATTGAATACCTAGTAGAATGGACAACGGTTTCTCATGAAATATGCATCACTGATGTTACACAATAATGATAACATATTACCTATTTAATATCTTACCCGTTTCGTACGTCAAAATCAGATTATTGAATTATATTAAGCAATTTATAGTGAAACATATCGAAACCTCACATTAAGTATTCTCTTCTTACAATAAATTTATAAACAAAGAATTATTGATTAAATAAAAAATAACAAAATTGAATCCCTGTTTCATATTATAGCATCGCTAGTGAAAGATGACAGCTTAAAAACTCGGTCTCACCTGAACCGTTGTTTATACTACGTCTCAATGATTCGTCAAACAACACGCCATTATCACGAATGCACTAGCTTGCATTTTCTCTATTGCTAACAAAGAATTTAATATCGTAAGTATTTGAATGATAATATGATTGTATAAAAATGGTGACTTAATATATATGTTTGCTCCATAACCAACGATATCAGAGTGTACCTATTAGAAATAGAATTTAATTGAAGTAGTTTTTGATTGAACTAGTATTTGATTATCGGATTGTACTGTAATTATATGCTCAACAGATAATTCGATTAACATATATTAATGTATTGATTCATGATCAGTAATCAATATAACGTATGATTGGGGGATCCTGGATCTCGTTTGATCCAGGTCCCCCAATTATACACTACTTCCGGAGTATAAGGCCTGGTCTTGTACTCCGAAATTCGATTTTCGAAGTTCGTTTCGTGCCGTTCCGTTCTTACTAATAGTTATTAATTTGAGAGTGAGAGGGACGACGTGACACGAACTTCGAAAATCGAATTTCGGGGTAGCCCCCCTGTACGCATCGACGTTAGTTCAAAATCTTGCCACTGATCAAAAATAAATTTTCATTTAGAAAAGAAAAGCATTTCGTTATTTAACTAAACGGGCATTATTTTAAACGCATTGCAAGCATTGCATTGCAAGTGAATCTTATTATAATTAATTGACCTGAATTAGTTGAAATGCTGCCTGGCAGAAGTTATTTTGCTAATGAAGTAGTTAGTGTTTAGTTACCTGCGCCTATTTCACAATCTTCTTGTATATTTATATTATTATTATTATATAAAATGAGTTTCTGTTCATTTGTCTCGCTAAAACTCAAGTACCTAATACCTATGTACCAATTTGGCAAATGGTTTCGAAATATTTGTGGAAGTCCAGGCGGGAAAGTTCAAACGGTGAGAAAATATAAAAATTTATAAAAAAATATCAGAACGAGGGCGAAGCCGCGAGCAACAGCTAGTATGTAGGTACCTAATATAATGTACTAGATAGGTACTATGAACGACATTATCGCTCATCATAAGCAGTCATCATCATCATCTCCAGCCTACATACGTCCCACTGTTGGGCACAATCCTCTAAATACTACTTCTTTTTTTTCTTTTGTCTTGGACTGTCCTAGTTCCCACGAGGAACCAGTGCGGATTGGGAACTTTACAAACACCAACAAATTACCTACTTCGCTAATGTACGCAGGTTTCTCCACGATATTTTCTTCACACATAAATAAGTAGTACCGTAAAACTCAGACGCAACACAAGCCCAAGATTCGAACTCCAAAAACTAAAACAAAATATTTTGATTTAACCAAAATAAAATACAATTTAATAAATAAACGACAATAACAACAACATGTACTTACTGAAATTATAGCGAATTCGGAATAAAAAGGCTTAAATAAATAAATAAATAATAACCAAAATAAAATCAATCATACTCACATAACATACAATCAAAACAAAAATTCGTTCATCAGCTAGCAACTGGTACAACACAAACACACGCTCAACTTATTAAACTTAATTAATTACACACTACTACACTACACACACACACACACACTACACTATTACTTATTTCTCTGTCTTAATGGTTGTCTGGTAGAGATCTCTATTAAGCGATAAGACCGCCTATTGTATACTTTGTTCTTTGTTTCTGTATTGTTTTGTACTGATTTGTGGTGTTCAATAAAGAGTATTTGTATTGTATTGTATTGTACACACTCAGCACATAAGTTCAACAAGTATACGTACTAACTTTACAATACATAGACACATTTTTTACAATAAAATAGGCAGTCATGAAAATTATCAGTCTTCAAGAAAAAAAAACAATATTGTCTGTGTTATTCGGAGCGCGGCACTTCGTCGACTAAACGAAAATATAAGCAGAGTGCAGAGTATAATAAGTAACCCAAGGAAGGATCGGTAGGACAAAAAATCGGACCAAGGACAAACAGAAGGTCTGTAGCTTTATCCTGTAGTTCATTGCGCGCTATGAAAAGAATTACAATACACGTGTCGTTTTACAGCACGCAATGTAGTCATAGTCATATACATTATTGCAATTATGTGGTATATGAGGTCTTAAATCAAACACATAATATGCGCCAACATAAACCCTGCAAGGGCACCGCAATTTGCTGGACAAACAGTTTATCCAATTAACATTTTTGTAACTTAAAACTAACAGGGTATTATTTACTTTCATTACAATCGAAAAATTCTTGGAGATTGTAAATACTGGGTAAAAACTTTTCGTAGTACAAGTGCTTAAAGTATTCGTACGCAGCCTTACGAACGGCCTTTTTTTCTGCTAAGTACTTTTAAGAAAACGCTGGAACACGTGTGAAAGGTAATAAATTAAAACCGATTGTGTACGCGTCGGCGTCGGACCACGCACAAAGGGTTCCGTAACTTAGTCGAATGTAGTTTGAAATTAAAAGTTGGCGGCACGAAAAAACAATTCACTGAAAATTCTGAAATTCATAATTCAAAACTTTGTTTGGCATTTCTCATCTCACATTTATTTTATCTTGTGTTATGTGTGTGTAAAAAGCCGTGGTAGCCTAGTGGTTTGACCTATGGCCTCTCACTCAAGCAGAGGGTCGTGGGTTCGAATCCCGGGCTCGCACCTCTGAATTTTTCGGAATTTATGTGCGATATCTCATCTGAAATTTACCATGAGCTTTTCGGTGAAGGAAAACATCGTGAGGAAACCTGCACACAACTGCGAAGCAAATTCAATGGTGTGTGTGAAGTTCTCAACCCGCACTGGGCCCGCGTGGGAACTATAGTCCAAGCCCTCTCTTTCTGAGAGGAGGCCTGTGCCCAGCAGTGGGACGTATACCTATAGGCTGGAGAGAGAGATGTGTGTGTAGGTACTTTTGTGTGTATGTATCTATGTATTATTTTATTTATTTAGCCATGTAATAGGTATATTTATGTTTGTATTGTTTTTCTGTTGTTTTTATTATCCCTGCGTTTCTCTGAGACATTGGTTGTCTGGAAGAGGTCGCTACTAAGCGATAAGACCGCCTATTGTATACTTTGTTCTTTGTTTCTGTATTGTTTTGTACTGATTTGTGGTGTTCAATAATGAGTATTTGTATTGTGTTGTGTTGTATTTTAGGCCGCCAAGGGCTCTTTTACACATCTTTTTTTTATACTACCACTGTGTTCGGAACTAAAGATCATCGTTGCCAAGAAGAATGCGCCGCAAGAAACCTTCCCATGAGGCTGACATAGTCACCATTGGTTCACTCAAGCCTCGTAAAATTTTAATTAAAAAAAAAAAAAAAAACTTGGAGGGATAGATTATTTCGCTTCACCCACCATCATCAATCTCTTTATACATGCTCGTTGGTTTCGGGTACTCTTGACCTGACCGTTTTTCAAAACGTCCCCAATGTGCTCATGGGTCGTCCGTCTAGGCCTCCCAACACACCCATTCACACTCCCCTCGTAAATCTGTTAAATTAATTAAAAAAAAAATGGATAATTTTAAGCTGCGTCTACGCTAGCCGAGCCAAGCACGAGCTGAGCACGAGCCGAACACAAATTTATACCCCCCTATTCATAAACGCTCTGTAGGCTAACTTAGCAATCGTTTGTCCTTATCTCTGAAAGGTAAATGTCCAAGTGATAGATAAGGACAAACGATTACTAAGTTAGCAGAAGCCTATAGCGCGTTTATGAATAAGAGGGATAGTGTGGACCGACTTACAAGCCTCGAACTCCGCGAGCAGGGGGGCTACTCCGAAATTCGATTTACGAAGTTCGTGTCATACCGTCCCTCTCGCTCTAAAATGAATGACTATTAGTGTGAGCGGAACGGCACGAAACGAACTTCGAAAATCGAATTTCGGAGTATAAGACCAGAGCTCCGCCACGCTCCGCTCTTGCTCGGCTCGCTTAGCGCAGACGCAGGCTAAGCAGCTTTATAAATTTTGCTCCATACAAAGTTGCAAAATTCTAACGACAAGGCTTGCTACGCTACGCTTGTGACACGTTCACGCGTTCTTGGTTCTTGGTTGTGATACGTTATCGGTTTGCTCGGAAAATATGAATATTAGTCACACACAAAACGTCACATTAACTTACTTTGTAAATAAATTTATTACCTAATCGTAAAAAATGAAGTGGCTTCCCGCGCCTTTACGTCCGTGAGATCTTAGAAATGCCATTTCGTCCTTCGTCTGGTAATTTAATTACCCGTGCGAAGCAGGGGCGGGTTGCTAGTCACTACAATAATATTTAGTAGTTTATTTTATGATTTGTTATTATATTTAGATGTGTAGATACGCTCTATTGTGGCTTTTACTAGGTATCTGTAATTTTAAACGCACTCTTTGTCGGTCCCTCGTTTAATGCTCCTCTCATCTGCTCAAAGGTTAACGGTAGGTAGAACAGGGATAAGTTCGCCTTTGTGCATATATTATTGTTGTTTTTATTTTTTTGTGAATCGTATCTGTTTCTTTATATTTGTACAAGAAAGCATTACTTAATACTTACATAGTATGAAACAAAGTCGCTTTCCGCTGTCTGTCTGTCTGTTCTGTCCCTATGTATGCTAAGATTTTTAAAACTTTTAACGGTTTTATTTAATAGACAGAGGATTTAAGAGGAGAGTTTATATGAAAAATTCTACGCAGACAAAGTCGCGGGTACAAGTTAATTAAAATCTCTAGTGAGGATTTTTATTTTTATAAACCCTAAATTCTTAATGGCAAAGGCCTACCTTAAATTGAGCTGGAATACTATCACTTGCCACTTGTATAATACTAGCTGCACTACTCTCATAAAGAGCACCTGTGACTTCATTTATAACACTTTATTGCTGACCGTCCGATCACATTTCTAATAATAATTGTCGATTGAACATAAGTACTTATGTTGAGCCGCGCCATGAAGGAATCAACCGATAGAGTAGTACCTAAACATGACTCATATATGCATATATGTAAATTCTAAATTGCACATAAAAATTAAATACAGAAGTACACAGAAAATAATACAAAGGCGAACTTATCCGATCCTTCCTCGATCCTTTATCTATGGTAATATTAGAGAGAGAGAGAGAGAGAGAGAAACATTTATTTACACACATTCGATACACTTAATGTCGTCGCAATATAAAAGGCCCGTTTTGACATTTGTCTTCCCGACGTAACTAGTGATGTCACCGTACTACTCGGTACTTGATACTCACGATAAATCGACTCCAGTTTGCATGAGTATTTGATCGATTTGAATACATAGAGGTAAAGTTTGTGATTGTGAGTTTGCGAGGTTGTGGGTGGGTAGTTCCACCAGTGGTCCGTAAGACTGAAAACGGGAACAATCGCCAGGAGTGTAAAGGCCAGTAATCTGGGGCCTTACCAATGACGTCTTAATGCGATTCAGTTTAGTTTCGCTCGCTGTCAGATTCATACTAAAAGTGTCAGCTAAAACTTGAACTGAGTCGGAATTAGGACGTTATGGTAAGGCCCCTGTATGCCATTATATTAGACCTAGGATTCCTGAATCTGTGCAGAAGATTGCTCAAAAATCACATTGATGCGAAAGTTGAACTAAAAAACTATAAGAGTAAGAATTTTTATTTTATTTTTCTCTGTTTTTGAGAGCCATTAAACTACTGAGAACCAAAATTAACGTATTTATTACATAAAAAAATCTTGCGACCTTAAAAGTTAAATCCTTATCCTTCAATTAGAACTCTACATTTACCAGACAAAGACATTATATTATGGTATTCATAGCTGGGCATTAACTCGTTAATCCGTTAATCGTTAATTAACGAAGTTAACATTTTGATTAACGGATTAACTTTTAAGTTAACTTTTAAAAATGTTAACGGACACGTTAACTTCCGTTAATAATGCAGAAGTCCGTTAATCGTTAATCCTATGCTTACTATTTACCGCACGACACCGCGGCGCTGCGCAAAAAACAGGTTCAGACAAGTATGAAACGACAAGTGCCGGGCGGCGCGTGGCAGCGAGTGAAATAAAAACAAAACTAAACTAAAACTAGATATATTTTGCTAGTGCGTGCGAGTGAGAAAACTGCGAAGAGATTTGTTTCGTTTGATCATTTCATTACTTAGCGCAGAACCTAAACAAACAGGTTTTATAAGTTCACTAACGCAACGATATAAAAATGCAATTTTACATATATTAACGGATTAACGATTAACGTTAACTTGCGTTAATTCTTCCGAAATGTAACGCTTTAACGTTTAACGAAGCTAACTTTTTTTGTAGCGGATTAACGATTAACGAAGTTAACTATTTGATTAACGGTGCCCAGCTATGATGGTATTGTGATATGCAAGCGCCCAATATAGTGTTCTACTTGACCCTGCGCCGACTAATAAGTGAAGCAATGGCCTCAGTGGTTCATCAATTTCTATAGCCTCCACTCTATTGGTTCATTCCTCCGTGGGATGCATGCACATTCCGCTGGATCGGCAACAGCAATGCAATAGAGTTCAAAATCAAGTCTCGAATTTCAATATGATCTGACCACCAACTTGGCAAAGCATTTTTTTCAACTCCCCAGGCCCCTCTCCTGCCCATTTTGCCAATTTCATCAGAAATACTGGGTATTCGGGGAAATTCTCACCATTGAATTACTTCGCATTTGTGTGCAGGTTTCCTCATGTTTTCCTTCACCGAAAAGCCCATGGCAAATTTCAAACGTTATTTCATTTTGGAAAAATTCAGAGGTGCGAGCCCGGGATTCGAACGCACGACCCTCAGTCACGTGTCAAACCACTAGGCTACCGCGGCTTTTTACCCGACAGCGGGAAAACTGAAAGGGAGGGTTATGTGTGTCCATTTCTACGTCTACCTACTCAACGACTCAAACCATTTTGACAAATGTCATTAAATAGGGTGGAAAACAGGCAAGTGGGTCACCTGATGGTATATGTTTATGTTAATGTTTATGTATAAGATGGTAAGTGAGTCCCGCTAGCCATGGACACCCGCAAATCATAAAATGAAAAATATTTTGCTTCAGTAGTTACAAATTTAATTCTAAGAATCACATTAAAGTAAATCACAATTTGTCGGTTTATATTGTATCTTAGAGGTTAATCTTAATACATATATGACTATACTATAACTTCCTACACTACACTGAACTGCTATATAAATCAGCGCCCTCTTGACAATAGTTATATGAGTACCTATATTAATGGTTTACCTTTGCAGTATAATATTTCTTAGAAATAACATGCTTGACTTTTTCTTTGATAAAAGTAAAAATATTTCCTTAAGACACATTTGGTAATTACAAATACTTGGGTTTATAGTACATTACTGCCGAGGCCGGGAAATTGCATTTCGTGGATGAGTATATAGTTTGACGGACGACGCGTAGCGGAGTCCGTTAATAAATACGAATCCACGAATTGCCGTTTCCGCCGAGGCACGTATAGTGCTTTTCTCTAATAATGCGAGGAAATAAAATAAAATGTTAAAATATTCCACTGACTTGCAATTGAACAGAATTATCGCAATGTTCTACTCCCGCAACAGTACATAGGACATAGGTACCTGTAATTTCTTATTTGTCTTCTGATAACGCCATTTCATTCGAAAGTATATTTCCTTTTACTATAAAATTGTAATAAATCAACTAAAAGTGCAAAATTAAATGTTATAAAACTATTTAATTTAAATTTACATTGGTTTAAAAAATCAGACAACTTTTACTTTTTTTTCCACAGAATCTGAACTTTAGGTAAAAAAAAAAACTATTTAAGGCACTTTTAAACGCGCTGGTTCCATATGATTGTACGAGCATTTGGCTGTTTGTGGTGAATGATCTTAGCCATAACAAATTAAAAAGTTAAATAGTTGTACAGTAATGAAAATTTCCCGGCCGCTTCCGCTATTTCCCGGCCGCCGCTGCAGCTGTTTTTTTTTTCTAATGTTGCGCCAGTAACGGAGACCTTCCTGGAAGCTGTTTTTAGCAGTAAGACGCACATTTCCGAGCAAGTTGGAGAAAAAGTATTTATATGTTCGTTATTTAGTATGAACTATAGGTAGGTATACAGATATTGCTATTATTTTATTGGTACAATATATGCTTAATCTTAAGAATACAAACAGAATAGTCTAATTTTCAATGCATTTGCTCGCAGAAAACCAAACAACTTATCAATTAGCAATATGTGCCCTAATGCATTTACCCTAATTTTTACCTTATCTTCTTCTATTTTCTCAACCTATTCGTTTAGCACTTTTGTGAAATTCAGTGCCTCCTGTAACGTTTTATCAGAGAATTATGTCAAAAACTTGAAAAACTTAATACTTGACAAGGCTTGTTTGTTAAATTCTTTAAAAATGTTGCAAATCATGTTTCTCTCGCGTCTTATTATTGTAAATTTATTTTATTTTGGAAAAATGACTTTCTGCCAATCTTGCGGCGCATTCTTCTTGGCGATGATGGTATTCCGAATGCGCTGGTAGTTTAAAGAATACACGTAAAATTTGCGGCCTATTTTGCAAAATAAAGTTTTTGAATTTTTCATTCCTTTCTTCCTCCATTCCTGTATGGTGTAGGGGTTAAACACGCATCACGCACGGATTGATGAGGATCCGAGTTCGGGGTCGTTTTGAGATTTTTAATTTAGTTTTCTTCCCGCCTGCTGAATTTCATTCAAAGGAATATCTGCTGCTGGAGTATCGGGGTCTTCTTTCAGTTCGGATTTTTGTTTTTCAATTATTTAATTACTTAATTCCATTTGACACATTGTTCACCGTGTGCGCACCTACATAATTAACTAATTTATTGCATCAGGCGTTACTTTGCGGAGGTCCATTTCAATGAACAAAAAAACATTACCTTAATCCACTACCACCTGTACCACCAGGGCCCTATTTTATAAAGCTACAATGTTACAATTTACAAGCGGAAGTCTCTTTCTGACCCTATGTTTTACATACAGACTTCCGTTTGTAAATTGAAACTTATAGCTTTATAAAATAGGGCCCAATTGTGGTAGCAAAGTAGCAAAATGGTAAAAAAAATGAAAATGTTTTTTTGTACACAATGAACTGTTAATATCATCTAATAAAACTAATAGTGATCCGAGAGTCCTTGGGGTGTAGTGTGAGGGGCGAGCGCGGGTCCGGCTCGAACGGCTCGGCGCGCGGCTCGGCGAACGGCGCGGGGCGTACGCGCACGCGTTGCAGCAACCGCGCGAGGCAACACTTCATCTGGATCATCGCGAAGCGCTTGCCTGGGGAAAAATGTTGACAGCTATTTAATAAGGAAAACTTTGAGTGAGCATAGCATCTCTGTTCTCATTTTCTTACTGAAATGTAATGTACACATTTTTATTGGATTAACAAATAGTCCACTTTGGTCCATGTTGGTCTGGGAGTAAAGAAAAAACTCCCTCAACGGCTTAATTTTACTCTAAAGGTTTACTCTTCCACTACGCCGAGCAAAAAAAGAGTACTTAGAAATTAAAAAGTGGCAATACAGTAGTAAGTGTCGTCCCGTTTTCTTATAGGTACCTAACTATAGATTAGAAAGAGACGACACTACAGTATTGCCACTTTTTAACTTCTACTCTTTTTTGCCAGGCTGTACCTAGTCTTACCTTAGAGGAAAACTAAACTAGTCAAAAGACGTCAACGACCCCGACATGTAGTATGTTGTATACATAGCAGATCTGATACTAACCGATGCAGTATCTGGGTCCGTCTCCGAACGGCATGTAGACGCCGGGCGGCGGCGCGGAACCCGACCAGCGTTCGGGCACGAACGACCCTGCTGATGGCCAGTACTGCAACAGATATTGGTGTAAAAACAAATAACATACTTATATAGTATATATACTGATGATGCAAATATAACTACAGTCTCTCGAAGCCACAAATAACAATTTTAATTTACAAGAGTATATAAACTGAGCAATTCTCAAAATAAATGCCACCGCTACACTTTTTTATAATATACGAACTGCATGCTGTTTTGTTTCCACTCAGAACCACGAGCGCCTTCCATCCCTGTAGCAGAGAAAAGATGTCCCGAAATTTTCACACTTTTTTGTGCTTTTCCTTTTCGTTACGGCATAGGTACAAAGTTCAATTAGGTACCTAATTGAACTTTGTTTGGCGTATCGAAAAGGAAATCTGGAGTACCTACCTGCTCGTCCCTCTGTATAGCGAGGGTGGGAAACAGCACGACGGTGCCTTTCTCCACGACGAACTGCGTCTCTGGTATGGTGTACTCCCGCGTACACATCCGCTGGATGCTTGGGAACGGGGGGTACAGCCTCAGCGTCTCTGTAGAAACAGCACAGTTATTGACCAGGGGCCTTACCATGGCGTTTTTATCCCATAGGCAAAGCCTAAGGTAACAAGACCATGCTCGCCCCGGCGGCAGCGAAACGAACACACTACGGACTACACAAGGACTACGGAATAGTCCGAAACAATTGTCGGAGCATACTTTCAGCTTTTTACACGTGAGTTATCCGGTTGTTGAAACCACGACCCTCTGCTTAAAAGGCCACTGGTCAAACCTCTAGGCTACCACGACTTTTTCCCCTCATATAGCATCTCACATTCACTTAATATCGTATATAACCTCGGAGCATATAACAAACCTTGTATCACCATCTCCATGTACTCGAGTTCATGCAGCACTTCATAAGTCATCTCCCTCTCTCCCAGCACGTCCTGTATCTCCCGTCTCATCTTCTCCTGAACCTCGGGGTTGGCAGCAAGCTCAAGCAGCAAGAAAGCCAGGGTGGACGATGTAGTCTCGAAGCCACCAAGGAATATTATGAACGCGTTCGCCGATATCACCATGTCCGCTGGAACGAACGAGAAAGCTGTTAAGATATTGTAGGACAACGTTCCTTTGCCTTTCTTATTTTTTAAATTGTGACAGATGTCAAATTTCTGTGGACGTTTTCCCTCTAAAATTTTTAAATATGAAATTGAGTGCTTTTGACTTCCGGCCAATATGTAATTCGACAAAACTGCATAGGTGCTTCATGGGTGGGTTTTTGCACTACCGTGTTAAGTTTACGTTAACTTAGTAAGTCCTTTGTGTACTTCCTTAAAAGCAGAAACTATAAGAGTAAGAATAACCGCCGAGCGGAATGTATATATATAGTATAGGTATATAAGAAGTAAGTACAAAACGATTTTTATATAATTTTCTAAAATCTAATCCAAACTCACAAAGCTGAGACTCTATAACTCAGTCTGTAAAATCTTGACTTACGATAGGATTTTTGCAAATTTCCTTTGACATTCGGCAAACGCTTTTGGAGATTCGTAAAGTCTCGTAATTAAGTAAGTTTAAACTTGTGTTATTTAACGTTCAGTTCTATGAAGTTGCAGGTAAAAACTAAAAACTACTTAAGTACTTAATCCCTACTTTCCTACTAATATTATAAATACGAAAGTAACTCTGTCTGTTACACTTTCACGCCTAAACCATTGAACCGAAATTAATAAAATTTGCTAGAGATAGTTTCAGTCCCGGGGAAGGACATATAATAGTTTTTATCTCAGAAAATTGCATAGTTCCTGCGGGATAGCAATAAGCGAATCTTGGGGCCTTACCATGACGTCTTAACGCGATTCAGTTTAAGTTCGCTCGCTGACAGATTCATACTAAAAGTGACAGCTAAAACTTGAACTGCGTCGGAATTAGGAAGTCATGGTAAGGCCCCTGCGCCACAACTTACTAATTTCCACGTAATCTTCATCTTTATCTGCTCTGTTGTTATTCTTGTCGTCGCTGCGTAATGCCATCATCATGTCGATGAAGTCGCCGCGTCTCTCCATAACGCCTGCAAAGAAGCGAAGAGCAAAGATTCAACTACATATAAAATTTACCGGCAACTTAATATTTACACATAGGTACTTAAATCACGTCTTTCTAAGGTAACAAGACCCAAAGGCCACGTCTAGCATGATTTAAAATATAATGTAATATCTTGGTCTTAGAACTACCCAACTATAATTATAGTCCAGAACAGTGGTGGGCAAACTTTTTTAATGGGGGGCCACAAAGCTTAAAAAATTCTAGAGGAGGGCCAGAATTATAGAAAGAAAGTTCACTCGTTCCCGGGGGGCCACAAAGTTTAAGAAATTCTAGAGGAGTTGCGCCCCGTATTACGCAACACATGAACTACGCGGCTAGTTTAGCTTCACCTATAGGTTATGCATCTATTATTCTACTAAGTAGAATCTACTTTATACTTCTCGACCGTCAAAACGTAATTATAGTGGGCCATATACTATCCATGTCGATGGACCCTCGGCGGGCCGGATTAAATACTTTCGCGGGCCGGAGTTGGCCCGCGGGCCGTACTTTGCCCACCACTGGTCCAGAGGCTTGACCATGACGTCTTAATGTGATTCAATTCGATTCAGTTTAGGTTCGCTCGCTGTCAGATCCGTACTAAAAATGACGGCTAAAACCTGAACTGAGTCAGAATTGAATTGCATAAGACGTCATGGTACGGCCAAGGCCCCAGTAAGTACTATACATAATGGTCCATTGGTCCATAACGTGCCACAACTTCAAGACGTCTTTAAGTATCCATACCAATATACTTTTTTGTTTTGTTCAAGTTTTTCCTTCCGTTAATGAACATACATACACATACATACATACATATCGTCACGCCTCTTTCCCACAGCAAGTGGAACAAAGTAGTCTCTGCCTACCCCTGTGGGAAAGAGGCGTTCCGTTAATGAACATATTGAATTATTGAACTTCACCGTTCTAATAAAAGTCACAACTAACGAAAATATTTTAGTCAGATTTGGACCCTAGTTGGGAAGCTTTTGAACTCTGTTGTAGGTTTACGGTAGGTAACTTGCGAAACACATATTTAGTCATATAATCGCTAAACGGGGTTAGTAAAGTATTCTCCATTTCGCCATTTCATTTCAGGTTATATGTGTATTTTATTGAATGAATACAGAATTTCTAAGACCTGTACCAGCGAAGCTTATCTTTGTATTACGGATTACATAGGAAGATATATTACACATAATCAGGAACTTTCCTTGGATAATTATTTCTAGCGATGTACTTACATATTGGAAATGGTCTGGAATAACTGGGGTTCGATAACCCCAGGCTTAGTATTTCCTCCCTCCTTCGTTTCATAAGATGGAGTGTTGACTTAATATCCGTAATATCCTTAATTAGGAATAGGACTAAACCTCGTACTCATCTACATTAAGAGGACTAGTAGGACTATCGCATTTTTGGTAATTTTTTTACGATTATTTCACAGAAATCGAATGAAAAAATGCGACGTTGCCTTGCCAGCTCAGTAGGGATGCACCCTCTTAAGGCATTATTGTGTCGTATATAAATATATTGAGTCGTAATATTTATTTTCTAGCTACTTATTCCCCGCGACTTCCACCGCGCCGGATTAAAAATTGTAAAAACAAACCCCTGGGACCTTACCATGACGTCCTAATTCCGACTCAGTTCAAGTTTTAGCTGTCACTTTTAGTATGAATCTGACAGCGAGCGAACCTAAACTGAAACGCATTAAGACGTCTTGGTAAGGCCCCTGTTCCTCTGTTAAGTTTTTGATTGCTAGAGTGTCAGATTTCTATAGCTACCAAACAGAAAGAGACTGCATCATAGATATTCCTTCCTGAAGATTGACAATACTTACCGTTCTCCCGGTCCCGCAGCACGCTTGTCACGATGTTGTAGAAGAAGTCGTGCGTCTTCTGCGGTATTATCTTCATCCTGAAGAACAGTGCGAAGGCCGGCCAGAACTGCCTCATGGTTCTGAAAGGAAAATACATCTATCCGTGATCATGATGCGTGCTGCGTCGAAATATCGGGAGCTCGTCAAAGGTAATCGCGGTCTATTTATATCCCGTTGATAAAATATATACTCAAGAGCTAAAATAAACGGCCGCTTCCCATAGAAAGTTGTATGAAAAGTGACCCGATATTTTTGTCGTCAGTATATGTCTGATGATGTTATTGACCGTGAATGTTCTAAATCGCTTAATCTATCTAGTTTATGAAAAGCATTTTGAACTGCATGAAGACAGCGCTACTGGCGGTAAGAGTGATTGTTTCAGAGAAGATATAATAGAACTGTAAATTTACTCCTTTTGGAGAATTTGGAGGTCTGTAAATATTTCCGAGGTAAAGGGGGAAAAGCAAATCGTGACAGCAATCTGATCCCAGCGTCCACCATTATTAAAATGTTTTTAAAGGAAGATCGGTAGAGCGAGTAAAGCGGCTGCTCTGCTATAGACACCAGGGCCCTATTTTATAATGCTACAAGTTACAATTTACAAGCGGAAGTCTCTATCTAACACTTAGGGTCAGAAAGACTCTTCCGCTTGTTCCGCTGACTACAGCCATAACTTCAAGTTTCTTGTTAAGAAATTAAGGAGATAGGTACTCACTTCTCAAATAATCCAGACAGTGACATTTCATAGAACGCATGCAAAGCCACAGCAAAGGGATCATTATCGTCATCCATGACATGACTCTTGACTCCAAAGGCGCAAGGCACTATGGCATCAGCCGTGTACCCTCCCATCAGCTTCTCAGAGTCCACTAACACCGCATCACCATCATCACTGGTCTTCACGAATTCAGCTCCGGCTTTCGAAGGTAACGCTACGACCCTCTTGAGGAACTCTTGGGCAGTATTCTCAATTATCGGGAACATGCCCTTAAGTTTGTTGGGTCTGAAATGGAACGATATGAAATTAGTTTCTTTTGACTTGCCAAGCTTACGCATATTTCCTATTCAATCTAATACTTCTACTCGACGTTAATGCTTGTAGCTTGTATAAAGAATCAATTTAGAGATTCTACATGATCAAAGAGTCACTTCGTTACCTGTCCGTCGAGACCCTTTTATCTACAGAACGCGTGGATGTTGTACAACCTCAATGGTCAAGAGGGATCGTGTTGGTTTTTAGACGGTATGCCTCAACCATCCTTCTGTTGGGGAAGACAGCGTTGGGCTGGAGAGCCCGTTGCTAACCCGAGTATGGGAATGCATAAGGCGCATTTTCCACGCGTTGAAAAGAAAGAATGTGTGGATGTATCACGTTGAAATTAATATAAAATACCGCTATGGTAAGATGCGTGATACCATATCTATCCTGCCTTCATTACATATCTTCGTTAACCTAAATGCTCAGATAGCTGTTATGGAACTTACGAGAATATCGGCGAGATTTTAGCCCTCAAGCGCCTCCACTCCTGTCCTCGGAGGAACAGCACCGACCCTGCCAGCGGGTCCACCTCCTCATTGAAGAAGAACCCTCGATCCACGAAGTGAGCGAAGTCGGTGACACAGATCCGCTTGATGAGGGCTGGGTCTCGGATGACCAGCGTGCGTTGGAAGAACTGATGAGTGCCTGATGACATTCAGACAATTATTGGATCAAGAATTAGAGTTCGCCTCTCACTCTCCTATTGGTGACTAATTAATGCTAGCGGAAAGGCAAGAAACGATCTTGGGATTTCGAATTTCAGAGTGTAAGGCTAGGGGCCTTACCATGACGTCTTAATGAGATTCAAATCCAACTCAGTTCAGGTTTTAGCTGTCATTTTTAGTATGGATCTGACAGCGAGCGAACCTAAACTGAATCTGTATTGAATCGCATTAAGACGTCATGGTAAGGCTTAAGCTTGTTCCCCGTACGTAACCAAGTTATGTAACTTGGTTACCAGTGCCTGTTATGTAACAGGCACTAGTAAAACCCACAGTCAGGGCCTGGGCACAGTCAGGGTCACTAACCGCCAGGCTACCCGATCGTCAAAATGCCTAGTACTTAGAAAAATAGAAAGTGAAAATATTGTTGAAGGAAATAAATTACGCGCAGCTATTCTAAACATAGAAGAGTTAACCAACAGATTGGTAATCCAATTCTGCACCCTGTCATATATTTGGAATGTACTTTTAGGACAAGTTTTGGCGGTGATTTCATAGGCGGTGCATCTAGGGTTTATAATATCACTAGCTGTTGCCAGCGACTTCGTCTGCAAAGAATTCGTTTATCGCTATCCCGTGGGAACTAAGCAAATTTCCGGAATAAAAAGTAGCCTATGTGCTATTCCAGACTTTTCTCTATCTATGTGCCGAATTTCATCCAGATCCGTTGGGCCGTTCAGGCGTGATTGTGTAACAAACAAACATCCATCCATCCATCCATCCATCCATCCATCCATCCATCTATCCATCCATCCATACTTTCGCATTTATAATATTAGTTAGATTGACCAGGATATCAGATTCTCTAAGAGCATATTTTGAAAAACGAATGAATCGCGTTCGATTTTTGAAGCGTTTTTTTGTTTAGTCGTGGAACAAAAGTACTAGGGCATCAGCACATTGTTAGAGGTCTGTCAATATACATAGATACTTTTGTTTTTATAAGCGGCCAGTGCGGAACTCGTCTTGAGCGTCACGGAGACAACATTAAAATCTAATCTAAGCTGCTGTTTTCACTTCTGCCGGCACTCCCGGATCCGTCGCTTTTTTTTTGTTTATATCGATCGATATCTATCACAACATCCGCTTGCCGAACTCTAGACCTGCTTGACTTTGAACTGGTCTCAGAATAGGTAGGTACAGAGATCGCTGTTGTGGTCTGCCGTTTTTTTAATACAAGGTTTAAATTTGTACACGGCTCTGATAATTAGAGCACACAAGTACAGCTATGGCCGGGAATCGAACCCGGATCCTCTTGTTTCTTGCGGCGCATTCTTCTTGGCAATAATGGTCTTTCCGAATGTGCTGGTAGTTTCAAAAAAAGACATGTAAAGAGCCCTTGGCGCGGCCTATTTGCAAAATAAACTTTTGACTTTTGTCTCTTGTTGTTATTGTATGACATTTGTACTCTATTGGTTAATTCATGTATGCCATATTGCCAGTAGCGCAGCAGACCGACGCGGTGGAGGCGCTCCAATGGTCTTGTTTTAACACCGTTCATTCCACAACAGCAGCATCCAATAACTTGAAGTTTTTTGTATAATAAATAAATATCTTGGGACAATTGACACCAATTGACCTAGTCCCAACCCAAACTAAGCAAAGCTTGTGATATGGGTACTAGACAACGAATAAATTTACTTCTATAGGTAAACTAGCTGTTGTCTGCGACTTCGTCTGCAAACAATTCGTTTATCGCTATCCCGCGGGAATTTTCCGAGATAAAAAAAAGTAGCCTATGTTCTATTCCACACTTTTCTCTATCTATATGCCGAATTTCATCCAGATTCGTTGGGCCGTTCTGGCGTGATTGAGTAACACAAACATCCATTCATACTTTCGCATTTATATTATTAGTTAGATGTAAATACTTAAATACATATTAAACATCCAAGACCCGAGAACAAACATTCTATTTTTCATACAAATATCTGCCCCGATTGGGGATCGAACCCGGGACCTCAAGCTTCATAGTCAGGTTCTCTAACCACTAGGCTATCCGGTCGTCAGTTGCACATATATAATAACTAGCTGTTGCCAGCGACTTCGTCCGCAAAAAAATCGTTTATCGCTATCCCGCGGGAACTACGCGATTTTCCGGGATAAAAAGTAGCCTATGTGCTATTCCAGACTTTTCTCTATCTATGTGCCAAATTTCATCCAGATCCGTTGTGCCGTTCTGGCGTGATTGAGTAACAAACAAACAAACATCTATCCATCCATCCATCCATCCATCCATACTTTCGCATTTATAATATTAGTTAGATTGTAGGTGATCCACGCATATCACAAACCGAGGCAAGTGGAGGTCTATAAAGTGGGGAGGCTTACGTCCTACGGCTGATATGATGATGATGATGATGAATCCACGCGTTAATAAAATCATTTTAACGAATAAAATAAAAACAGAATTATGACCAAGGTCCTATCTATTCTGTTGTCGCAAATATCTTTAATATTCACAAAACACTGTCGATAAAATAAAATATTAACTAAGTTGTCTCTAGTTTTTTAATAATCAAAAACGAAAAACAGTGAAACATAGGGGCATGGCAGATGGCAGAGATAGCGTCTAAACCATCTAAACGTGTGGTGAAAAATATTCATTCTAGTGCAAGTATGAATGATCCAGGGACGAAGTAGGGTAATACTTTTCTATGGAGAAACGAACACCCACCGGCCATCAGATTTCCTCTACATACTTAGATAACAGATAGAAAAATTGCGAAACTGAAATGGCAGTGAGCGGGGCACATTGCTCGCAGGACTGATGGCCGATGGGGTCAGAAGGTTCTCGAATGGAGTCCGCGGACCGGGAGACGAGCTGTCGGTAGGCCTCCAACAAGATGGAGCGACTACCTGATCAGGATCGCAGGATCGCGGTGGGTGCGGAAGGCACACGACCGGTCCGAGTGGAGAGCCTTGGGGGAGGCCTATGTCCAGCAGTGGACGTCTTTTGGCTGACATGATGATGATGATGACTTAGATAAAAGTGAGAATGACCCCATGACTTAGTGTGGATTCAAGTATAACAACGTTTGAGCCGAGCGGTCCAAACGCTCGAATATTCACCCCACAAAGCTCATCCGATATCGCAAAGAAAACAGTCCGTTCGTTGTGCTAGGTCTAGGTAGCCTAAATGTAGGTATACACACAATATATATATTGAAATGTGATTCTACAGTCAACCAAGACATTCAACCAAGTAGTTCCTGAGTTTATCGCAAATGGTGATTGAATATAATATCGTCTACATAAAATTCACGACTTACCCAAAAATTTTAGATCCTTGTACTTGTTATAGATATTTTTAAAGCACATGCCTCCTTGTTCTTTAAAAAGAACCACTGACAGGATGTGTCCTACAAGAGGCCAAGCGGGGGGAGAGAAGATACCCTTATTCAACCAATAATCATGGTCATATGTCAACACGACCAAAACAAATGTAATGAACACGGCACACGCAAGAATATACCACAAAATCACATATCCGAATGTCCAATGTTCCATGCACCATGACAGTAGCACTAGTAATTGTACTGAGGAACGCTTGAACCCGAACATTTTGTTCACGTTACGATCATCTTAGTCCGAGTTAGGCTAGTAAGAAATAATCTTTCTCCATTTTTTGTTCTAAGTCACTTTTATATTTCATAAGTTTTTATATTTCTTATTTTCTGTTGACTCATCTTGGACATCGTGGGTTTTATTAATTTCACAAGCAATTCATTTTCAATTGTCCTTTTTAAATCACTACACTGGCACTGTGATCCCATGAACGGACGTTATTAAAAAATTACAACTGGCCGGTTTGGATTTAAAAAAAAATCGGCTGTCAATTTCGAATTTGGAACGGTGTCATGGCGCCCGGTCGTCTAACGTTTGTGCTCAAAAGCCAAATGCGCTAACAAATGCTAGCGCAACCCAATGATGCTGTAACAGAGAAAGTTCGACAGAGACGCAATAGGTTTGGTTTACTATTACCGGAATTCGCTCTAGTGCTATAAGCATAAGCTACATGTTATAAAATAGATATATGCCTATACAAAGATATAAAAGCCTTCTATGATAGTAGAATAACTTTTTGTAGGGTAGACCGGGGGCAATAGTACCACGGGTCAATAGTAACATCGTCGATATTTCTAACCCTATAACATTCTAAGCATAACTGTGTACGTGCGTACGTGCGTTGAGTGTGTCCCGACCTGCTCACCAGTCGGCGGCGCAGCGCCGTGCAGAACGAACATGCTAGACAACTATTTTTGTTTTCGCACAACTAAAGTAAATAATTCCGTTGATTGTTTTGGCTTATAGTTTCCCCAATATAGCTGTTAGTCTAATATTTTTACTCAATTATGATGCTACGGTTATCAATCCTTGAATCAAGTAATGGTTTGGTTATGAGGTAATAAGAACGGCTGAGATATTTGAATGTAAGTAATTTGAAATGATTTGAGGGCGATAGTACCAGCACAGTCGGGGTCAATTGTAACGTTACATTTGACCCCGTGGTACAAATGACCTTAAATAATCTATATATATAAAATTCAAAGTCCTGACTGACTGACTGACTGACTGACTGACTGACTGACTGACTGACTTAACTATATATCAACGCACAGCCCAAACCATTGGACCTAGAGACTTGAAATTTTGCACATAGATACCTTATACAGTGTAGGCATCCACTAAGGAAGGATTTTTGGAAATTCCCACGGGATAAGGAAAAAACGGGATTTATGTAATTCGATTCCGAGTGACCCTATCTCAGTAACTATAATAACTAGAATCTTCAAATTTGATACACAAGTAGGTGATTGGAAAACTAAGAAGTTAATTTCAGGATTTTTGGAAATTCCCACAGGATAAGTATATATATTTAGTTCAAAACGGGATTTTTTTATCTTACCAATCGTAGAAAGCTGAAATTCAGCATGTAGGTTGCTCGATGAGTGTAGGGAAGCATTAAGGGACAATTTCCCGAAATTCCCACGGGAACAGGAAAAACAGGACTTTTCGTTTTACTGGTTGTAGAAAACTGAAATTCGGCATGTAGGTTGCTTGGGAAGTGTAGAGGAGCATTAAGAGAAGACTTTCCAAATGGGTGCCGTTCAATCGTCATACAAACTTTTAGCATAATTTAATTTCACTACGCTCAAAAATCATAATATTCATTTAGCGTAACAACGTATTTCAGATTTTTACCGAGCATATGCTTTAAATAATATAACATTCATTAGTCATAACAACAATTGCAATAATGCTTATATTTAATAATTTCATTTTAATATTCGGTTATTCAATATAATGATTAAAATCCACAACAACATTTAGAATAACGATTAGAGGGTATAACATCATGCAACATAATTATATTTAATACGTAAGCGTACTATTTTTTGTCGCATAATTATACTTGGCTGGTGCCAAATGCAAAAAACATTTCATTTGTGCGAGCGAGCGAAGCGAGTGAGCAAGACGGTTCGGAGCAGAAGCGAGTTGGATAGGTTAGGTTCAGAAGGCTAAGGCGGGAGCGAAGCGGAGCGTAGCTTCCGCCTTAGCCTTCGATGTTAGGTATTTTTTTTATAGCAGGTCGGATAATATTGCTGTTGCAGTTTTTCCAACAAAAACAAACTGCTATATTCAATAATTATATTATTATTGCTGTTGGATTTTTGCCAGGCGCTTATACCCTTCGATCATTATCCTCGATGTTTGTATAAACATTGTTTATTATGAACTTTGATTATTATGCTGCATGATTATTATGCAGTACCTTAATTATGCATAAGACAATTATGCAAATTGATATTATGATTTGAGAAATTCGGTATTTTGTTTGTATGCATATTGTTTTTATATGATCTCAATACTTCGACAAATTGAAATTATGACATTCGTGTTTTGAGAAATGAAAATTCGCTAATCGTTGTTATGACGAACATTACACACCCTTTCCAAAATTCCCACGGGAACAGGAAAAAACGGGATTTTTCGTTTTACTGGCCGTAGAAAGCTGAAATTAGGCAAGTGGGTTGCTTGAAGAGTGTAGGGAAGCTATAAAAGATAATTTCCCAAAATTCTTACGGAAACGGGAAAAACGGGACTTTTCGTTTTACTGGTTGTAAAAAGCTTAAATTTGGCATGTGGATTCCTTGGGGAGTGTATGGGAGCATTAAGAGAGCATTTACCGAAATTCTTACGGGAACAGGAAATAAACGGGATCGAAATACTCCTGGTACACGCCAGGCTATCGCACTAATATTAGGCGAAAGTTTGTGAGTGTGTGTGTGTGTGTGTGTGTGTGTGTGTTTGTTACTTCTTCACGCGAAAACGGCTGGACAGATTTACCTAAAATTTGGATCGGAGATAGCTGGCATCCTAGATTAACACATAGGCTACTTTTTTTCCGGATAATTGCATACTTCCCGCGGGATAGCGATAAACATGTGAAACGTAGCTGCCTAGAGTTGCAACGTAAATAATTATTGCGGAAATAACTATCAACATCAATTATTTAATCTAATTCTACGCGGACGAAGTCGCGGGCAGAAGCTAGTATTTTTATATTATCAAAGTTAGCTGACGTTTTAAGTTGAATCTAATGTTGTATACCTAACTAACTAAAATTGGTTGACCCATTGATTAGTTACTTCCATTTTCTATATTTTTATCGTATATTATGAGCTGCTTTTGAAGTTGCTATAGTATTGTGATTTTACACTGTAAAGTATTGTTAAATTCGAGAAATGGGGTCCATTGTACCAGGGGTCAATTGTAACTGTATGCAATTTTGCGATACTAGTTTTGTATTGAATTGTATGGGTTTACGTAGTTTTACAGGCCAGAAAATTATGCCTGGAAAATTTAGAAGCCATTTTATTTCATAAAAACGATTAATTTAATTGTAGAAACTGAGATAACTTAAATATAAATTTCTTAGACTTGAGTAATTATATTTTTACTGAAAATGTAGATCCTCATTGCTAATACTGGTACAACTGTTCAGACTGATTAAATTCAAGAAATAAATATTGAAATTGTTAAGATTTTGGTATAAATGTATGTTTTATTCACTCCGGAAATTGTGGTACAATTGACCCGTAGTAGGGGTCAATAGTAGCAGTGGGAATCACTGAACAAAAACTCGATTATACGCTAAACTGTCATGTTCTAGTAAAAAATAATATCAAAAACGTATAAACAATGAACCTGGCATGTAATACGTTGATGTAGTTTTTCTTAGAAATGTTCAGTTTCTGTGCTATGCGCCGTTATTTGCAAAGTGTTACTATTGCCCCCGGTCTACCCTAGTGCAAATTTGAGTACCTACCGCTGGATATACCTTCTTCCTACTTGTACGGTACGCCCTATTAAAACAAATTCATTCCATGCTTACAATTTAGCAAAATGTTCTCGCTGCTACTGTAAAAAAATTTGAATACAAGCTTTTTTTGTAGACTGTACATGCATTATCATGCGTCCTAAATATTGGGTACCAAATTTCAAGTTAATCGGACCAACTGTTGAAGAGTTCCTTCTTGCGGAGACGGTCCTGACCGCGCCATCAGAAACCCATTAACAAATTGTCACCTGACTTGCATAAGTATGCAAAATTTCAACTCAATCGGTCGAAGATATCTGCTTCAAAATTGAGTCGCAAGATTTCACCCGGACAGATATACTTACATTGCAAGTTAAATCAATTCATGACAAGCAATTCAAATTTAAGCCAGAACGTAGAGCAAATCTTTCAGTGTCTAATTGTCTATGCTTATTGGTTCTCTATTGATTTGCTGAAAATTTTATTGCCGAATTTCACTTCCGAACCAACGTTTCATTTCATTTTGCCGAATCATCATTATGGCAACTTGTTAAAATGATTAGTTTCATTTTCCAAACTCACGATTGCCAACTCAACGTTTGTTTTTTTTTACATGTCACTTATTAAAATGTAATTTTTTATATAGCCAAATGGCACTACACTACATTTTTATATATTTATATTGATAAGCCTTTTTATTCCGAATTCGCTACAATTTCAGTAAGTACATGTTGTTGTTGTTATTGTCTTTTTTTTATTTTATTAAATTGTCGCGTAATTCGGCGTGCCTCATGGCATAGGCCTCCTCCATGTTTTGGAGGGTTTGGGCTATAGTTCCCACGCGCGCCCAGTGCGGATTGGGAACTTAACACACACCATTGAATTTCTTCGCAGATGTGTGCAGGTTTCCTCACGATGTTTTCCTTCACCGAAAGGCTCATGGCAAATTACAAATGCAATTTTCGCACATGAATTCCGAAAAACTCAGAGGTGCGAGCCCGGGATTTGAACCCACGACGCTCTGCTTGAGAGGCGACAGGTCAAACCACTAGGCTACCACGGCTTTTTCCCCTCATTTAGCATCTCACATTCACTTAATATCGCCTATAACAAACCTTGTATCACCATCTCCGTGTACTCCAGTTCATGTAGCACTTCATAAGTCATCTCCCTCTCTCCACTACATAACCATTTATAAAAAATAAGACATTCTAAGGTAAAATAAAGACTGTTTATAAATTAAAACAAACATGTTCGCGGCTAAGAGGTGGCCGAAGGGCCACCCCGCCGCACCTAAACCTAAATTAATCCAAATAAATCATAAGAGTTTTTCGGCCTAGTGTAACATTTGCCATGTGAAAGAATATTCCAAAAGTTTAAAATCAAAATGATATTCGTCTTCATGAAAATTCGGCCAAATGAGAGGTTGGCATACAAAAATTTGCCAATTGTCAGTTGTCAAAGTGAATATTCGGTGAAATGTTGGTTGCCAAATGAAATTTGCCATTTGGCTGGTTAAAATAAGTATCCATTTGTAATATTCTGTTTGTGTTTCCGTATCAGCTAATAAAGTTCTCTTATTCTTATTCTTAAATTCGATCAAATAAAATTCGGTGAAAAGGCAGAACACCATGCTTATAAGCCTTTATAATTTTAGGGGTAGGTAATTAGGTATAATTACAAATAAGTATATAGGATCAACTTTTGTAACTAGGATCATTATAGACTCACAGATAGACACAGACTAAAGGGACGAGAGCGAGACCGAAAAAAAAAAGAAGAAGTTACCTTGTTAATCCAATTACACCCACTCAAAATAATGCGAAAAATGTCGACTACATTTAGAGTCCGTCCCTGGCACGGGGGGTCCATTCTTGCACCACAAGGTCCGGTCATCTTAACCCGAATTGCACAAACTATTTACTCATAGGCGCCATTGATAGAACGCTACACGCTGACAGTTGTCTCTTTCACACATAAGCCGGTAGAAAAGGATCGTCGATTGTGATTGCGTATGCGTAGACAAAATGGTATGGCCATTACAGCCTAGAGAAACGGCGAGATCATAATGAAATGACGAAATAGTTAACATACATAGAGAAATTTACCAATGGAGTGTAGAGCGGCCCAAATCTTGAACACATTTAAGTGTCACTTATGCCCTACTAAAGTACCTATTTAACTCTGGTTTGACGTCATCTATCTTTATCCCTAAGGCCGTTTGTCCACCGCCGCCGTCACCGTCACGTCACCGAGAACGTCACCCGAGCGCTGCGGTGGACACGCGGCTTAAGTAAATGTATGTACCGCTACTTCGGCGCCGTCATCTCGTTCTCGGTGACGTGACGGTGACGGCGGCGGTGGACAACGGCCTAAGGAACAAAACCCTTTCAGTTATTTAGCGGCAGTGTGCCGCGAGAGCCTCTCCTTTTTTAATTTTTAAAGATTAGCGTTAGTTTTAGTTCAGTTTTTATTATAGTTTTTTAATTTAAATCTCATATTTATTTTCGTAATAGTATTATTGTAATTCTTGCGAATAAATGATGTAATTATGTATATTACTTCATTTATGTAAGTGTATTTTTTCAGCGCAGCTCCTCAGCCATACTCGGTTTTTTTTGTGGTGGTCTGCTGACGTCTACTGACCACTGTAAGCTAATTTGTCTTGTATAGTGCACTCCAAGGTCCTTTGTATACTGCTGATGTATTTTTTACGAAATAAATTTATTCTTATTCTATTCTATTCTTATGCTTAATCAGCTCTCTTGTCAGCTTTACCCTGCCTAAGCCGGCCAATCAGTATGCGAATCCACGCTGTAGTTCATACCTGTGTTTTCCAATAAATTGTGTTTACATTTCGACTCTATTGTTTAATTACTCTACCGCATGAACGTGCAAAATCAGCACGTGATTTGTAACACGTTTTGTGATCGCGTAACTAAATGTTACCTTATCAGTGTATAATAAGGTTCAAAACCGTTTCTCATAGATCACAGTGACCATGGCCATTCACTGGTTGTAGAGATGAGATATGACCTACAAACGTAGCGTAGTTCTACTGACTTTCTCGATGAAATTTGTGAATTATACAAAGTTTCTAAACGACAACACTGAAAATTAGAACACATGGAAAAATTTCAAAAGTAAAGCTATGGCAGGGAATCGAACCCGGATCCTCGTCATTCCGCGATGCGTGCTACTTATAAGTATACCCCTACACCATCCATAGCAGGTGAATGAAACTTGGCACACTACGCTTGAGACGACTGGATGGCCTTGTGGTTAGAGAACCTGACTATGAAGCTTGAGGTCCCGGGTTCGATCCCCGGTCGGGGCAGATATTTGTATGAAAATACGAATGTTTGTTCTCGAGTCTTGGATGTTTATGTATTTAAGTATGTATTTATCTATATAAGTATGTTTATCCGTTGTCTAGTGCCCATATTACAAGCTTTGCTTAGTTTGGGGCTAGGTCAATTGGTGAAAATTGTCCCTAGATATTTATTTATTTTATTTTTATTAAGCGATTGTGGTAACCCCCTGATGCCAGATCAGGTAAACTTTACAAAGAAAACAAACATAAAAACAAAATACTTTTATTGACGCCTTTTTTACCAGACTGTCAAGGAAGAAAGAAAAATATTTTATTTCGTTTCACAAGGGAAGAAGAAGGGGAAGGGGAATTGAAGGGTTATGTTTTGTTTAGTTGTCGACGATGATGATGCCTTCGGGGGCCTCGGGTTTGGGGGCCTGGCGGCTGAGGTCGATGCCGGTCTGGCTCACGATCCAGTCGATGTACTTGCTGACGCGGGTGAACACTGGGGGGAAAACTAGTATTACACACCTTCCACTAATACAGTCAAGGGCATAAATATATTATGGTATAGTATGAATCTTCCCAGGTGAATTTTTCACTTCAAGCCCTAATCTTTCAAACAAAGGCCATTGTCTCTATTATCGCAAAACCGCAAGCTACCGTACGCACGTGCAAACTACAACATTCATATTGAAAAACAAACGGTATCTTAATTTTTTTTTTTTTATGTGAATAGGAAGGCAAACGAGCAAGTGGGTCACCTGATGGTAAGCGATCACCACTGCCCATAGACACCCGCTACCCCGGAGGGATTGCAAATGCGTTGCCAACCTAGAGGACTTAGATGAAATGCCTCTTGTGCCCATAATTTCCCCGGCTGTCTTACTCTCCACACCGGAACACAGCAGTGCAAGCACTGCTGCTTAGCGGCAGGATTAGCGAGTAAGATGGTGGTAGCGATCCGGACGGACCTTGCACAAGGTTCAAATTTAATGTCACTGATATTCTAGACATTATTTTTAATTCCCAGCCCCATTTCGGTAATCGACAACCGAAATGGGACTCTTTATGACAACGAAATATGACTGATTTCAATGATTTTCGGAATTATCCGATTTCCGGAATCACCCGAATACGCCTTCGAATTTTTTTTTCATAGTGACAACTTAACTTTTGTAAAGTTGGATTAATTTCGCCCGCACGGCTGCGGGGCGCGGGGTAGGACGACAATGGGAGCTCTCTCGATGCGGGCGGGTAGTACGCCTGCCGCACAGAGCTCCCACCCTGCGGTCGTCCCACCCCGCGCCCCGCAACCCCGCTGGCGAGGACTCATAATAAGCTGTCGGTCTATGATGATGAACTTACCAATGGTGCCATCGGTGTCGCCAGCCGCCGCCCACAGACCGATCTGCACGCCGTCGGCGACTAAGGGTGCTCCAGTGTCGAACTGCGTTACAAATTAGTAGTTTATGTAACTTTATTATAATGAAGGGCATTAAAACATGAAGTTGGGTTTATGAAACGAAGCGAAACCGAGTTTCATAAAAGATCAAAGGAGTGTTTTAATGCCTAATTGTATGTAGAGTTAAATAGAGTTGCATATAAAACTTTATTTACATTCATATCATATACTTTTTACACTAAACATTTTCACATCAAAATGCGTACAGATAACATTATTTTCTGTTCTTCGAAAGTTTGAAAAAGATGAAACGACTGACTTTTTTCTTAAATTCTAAGACAATAGTAGATTGTACACCGAGGGGATAAAGCACTGTATTATGTCACGGGCGCGATATTGAATCCTGAGCGCAGCGAAGGACTCTAGATTTAACTCCCGAGCGAAGCGAGGGTGTTATGAGTTAATTCCTGAGCGTAGCGAGGGAATTAAGATTGAGTCCTGAGAGGAGCGAAGAATTTAAGCGCACCCAAGACATAAACAGTTTTATCTCCGAGGAGTATACTCTACTTTTCTCACCTTTTGCGAGACAATAAAAACCAAGGCAACTAGAGAAAGAATTTCATTTTAACAATTGTAGGTAAAACAAAATTAAAAGTAAAAAATATTATTTGAGACATTGGTCCAGTTGTAATATTTTTATTTGGAATCTTAGGAGTTCTAATGCGTACCGAACTATATCACAGCGCCAGCAAACACTCGCGGCTTTTGTTTTATTTGAAATTTGTTTCATTCATTTGAAAATCGAACGCCGCCGCTTGCCGTGGCATGGCCATCTCGATTTTCGGAGCCGTGCGATTTTTACGAAATTAGACTTTAAGAGTATGACAATAAGAACTATGAGAAGTGAGATTCATATTACTAACCGGCGGGTTATAATGAAATTCAGTACAATATTACTACCCGGCTAAAGCCAAGGGCTGTAATGAGTTACTTCGAGTAAGGTTTACATGATATATAATTAGCCATTGTCGAGCAGGTGGTGTGAAAAGAGATTTTGTTATTTAAAATGTCCGAAGTTATTAGAGTATCGATATTGTACTCTAATGTAAACATTATAATACAACCACAAATACAATACAGGTTTCTTAATGTAGGCTATTTGCTAATCGTTCCTGAATACATTGTACGGAAGTAATGATAATCATCTTCTACTTCTTCTTAATGATAATATGGATGTAGATAAGAAATAATATAGGTAATTCTAAACGATAGGTGCTGATTGTGCTGAACTGAAAACCAGAACACACGGAAAAATCAGAAAGCCGCAGGTTGAGTATAGCTGGGCTATACCTACCTTACCTTATCGGAACTTACCTCAGAGACAGTCAGGTCATCACCACCGATCAGAGCCACGTCGTTGACGGCGAGGATTTGCACGTCATAACAGCTCAGGTAGTCGCCGGGGGCTGTAGATTAATTAACAATTATATTATATCGTAAGTACCTAGGTATGGAGTAGGCGTTTAAGAGGGTGCATTTCTTACGAGCTGGCAACGTCGCACTTTTGGTGTTTTTACTACGATTATTTCACGGAAATTGAATGAAAGTTTCAAATGTGCGTCTGTAGTGCACTTCGTTTTTAGTGTATTCATGTGTCTAATGCAATAATTGATCGTGATTGACTTTTATTCTCTTATTAAACGAGATATGTACCTAATTATATTATTTTCCTCCCTTTAATACGAAAATAAAAGTCCATCACAATTTTAATTGCTGTTACTAATGCAATTCTTCTGCTCGACAGAAGATGGCGTCACCTTCAAAGTCAATCAAATTAGTAGGTAGAGTCTGTTACACAAATCCACGAATGGGTTGAAGTGTTATAAGTAGGGACCCCTAGTTTAAGATACGGTAGTCTGGCTATGATTAAAAAAAACTAAGCGTACTGTTGTCCTCGTCTTCGCCGTAGGCGCATAAGTTTCCGGAGTCTCCGGCGTCGGCGTCCTGCGCGGGAAGGGCTATCGGAGCGATGTTCTCTGGAACAACAATAACAATTACAATGTGTTACAAAAATTTGAATTTTCCCAGTGACACAGTGAAGTTATTTAACTTTGTACAAAAATAGTAAAACGAACAAAATAAACGAGTTTAAATTATGGGCAGGTAAGGGAGCTGGCGAGCAGCCACGCCTTCTGGCCCTACACACTCACGCGTGAGCACTAATTAATACCTCTGTACAAGTAAATTATGCAAGCCCGTCGTAATATTGCTAGACGCAGAAAGTTTCATTTTTTGATAGGGCCCGCATGCGGGGTACGGAAGATTTCCGTAAAACAATGTGATTAGTACTTTATCAAGTCGTTACACCGCTTGCAGGGAGTCCCCGCATGCTGTACATTGACAGAGTTATCGACGGTAGTTTCACTAATCGTTATACCGCTTGCGGGGAGTCACCGCACGCTTTATATCGACTGATTTATCAGCTTGGTAGTTTAACTAGTCGTTATTGCTAAGTATTTATCTCGTATTTATCGACCGAGATACCGACCAACAGAACTGAGCCTTGAACAAATGTGGCTAAGTAAGACTTTGCTTTGTTCCTTGGATTGCTATCACCATACCCGCTAAATCCTGCCGCAGCGCCTGCGCTGTGTTCCGGCGTGGGGAGTAAAACAACCGGTGAAATTCACTGGTATATCGATCCTGATGGACGTTGCACTAGATCTTACCACCCGTATTTAGACTAGAATATAATAAAGACTATAATCATGAGTGTGGAAGGGCCACCGAGGCTTACAGAGCGCGTCGGGAAGGCCGCCAACTCTGAACTCTCAACAACGGGCTGTAATTAAGGGAGCCATCTAGTTCTGCAACTGTAATTGTCCGAGGAACGCCGGACATACGCTGTTGTCTTAGTGTACGGCCAGGGCATTTCACCAATACGACAATTGTCGGTGACAAGTGACAATTCTCTTTACATTACAAACTCGACGAGAATCTAAGTCGTGGAGCAAAAGTACTAGGGCATCAGCACATGGTTAGATGTCTACATACATAGATAATACGTGTTTTTTTTTTGTAAGCGGCCTACTGTCCTAGTACTCGGCCTGGTACTCGGTACGCGTCTTGATGGAGACAGCATTAGGGTGCGACCACACCGCCGCTTAAAAAACGGTGACGGTACGGAATCGCAACAAAATGTATGAAGAAACGGTGAGAAAACGTGACGCATACGACACGTCACTGCGTATACTCGGCGGTTTGGTTGCACCCATAAAATGTACCTAATCTAAAGTCGTTGCAAAATAAAAGGCCCGTTTTGACATTTGTCTTGCCGACGTAACTAGTGATGTCACCGTACGACTCGGTACTCGATACTCACGACACGATAAATCGATTCAAGTTTGCATGAGTATTTGATCGATTTGAATATGTATTGCAAAGTGGCATTGGATTATAGTTCTGATTAGAAAAATTAACTTAAATTGATATTGTAGGTATTTTAAAATGATACAATGTTACGAAAGTCAATTTTCTTTCATTTAATATTTTTGTTACATTATTGTACTACTCAATCACAAAAAAAAAACGAGAAAAAGTCAATCATTTTCTTCAGATGATGAAGACGAGCCATTCTATTGAAATCAGTGTTGCCATTGCTGACGGCTTTGAGCTCCAAGGTCACAATTTTCAGTAAAGATCGCCACACAGCTGGTGAAATTCAGTAATTAATTGGTCTAAATAAAATTAATAAAACCGGCCAAGTGCGAGTCGGCCTTAAAAAAAATATCTAGATCGATTTATTTTTTCCTTAACCGATTATGAATAGTCTGTGGACAATATGAAAAAATCGTTATGCACAGCACTTAGCTGAGTGAGCGATACCCATTAATGAAAAATGCAATTACCTTCAGAACATTTCGATCGGTAAAAAATAGAGAGAACTTCATGGGCATGAACTGTCAAAACGGGCCTTTTAAATTGTGACGACTTTAAGCTGCTGTTTTCACTTCTGCCGGCACTCCCGGAGTGCTACCCTCTTTTTTTTTAAGAAACTTATGTAGGTAACTGTCTGACTTACGGGTGGTCTCGACTACCCTGTTGACAGCGACGACGGCGATGTTGTTCACGTAGCGGCTCCACGCGAGGTGTGTGACCACCGCGCTGGTCTCCAGCACCAGTTCAGGCCTGATCGACTGCACGGCGCCGTAACGGACCCACATGAAGCGTGTACTGAGGGGAGAACGTTATCAATACCGGCCAGGGATTAACATGATGTCTTAATTCCGACTCAGTTCAGGTAGCTTAATACGTAGCTCGCTCGCGAATTGCGATCACCATTATCTTCATTTTGACAGTTCATGTATGGGCTGACATTTGGCATCGGAATCAGCTAGTTGTCACATTCATACAAGAACTGTCAAAACGAACACGATGGCGATCGCAAGCGAGTTAGACAATAAGCCTACTGCTCTCTCGCCGAGAGGTTCCGTTGGACTTTATTAACTCGGCGGTGCCCCCGTGGCGTATCGGGGTTTTCAAAATAGCCCTTGGAGGAATACCAGTTGTTGACCACTCTGCAGTAACCAATACTGCCGTCCTGATTCCAAAGGACGCATATCAGTTGCAGTTGCAATACATACATACATACCGTCACGCCCGTTTCCCACAGGGGTAGGCAAAGACTACTTTATTCCACTTGCTACGATCCTGACATACCTAATTCGCTTCATCCACATTCATCAATCTCTTCATACATGCTCGTCGGTTTCGCGGGTACTATTGACCTGACCTTTTTCCAAAACGTCCCCAATTTGATCACGGAACGTTCAGTTGCAAATTTAATGAAAATTTACATATTTTGTTATCAAACTTATGTGTGTATGTTTTACTCACTCATCGGCGCATTCAGCGCTGGTGAGCACCCAGCTCTCGTGGATCATGGAACCAGCGCATGTGTGCAAAAATCCGCTGGTGGACTTGGCCAGGCGAAGGTGGACCACCCAAGGGTTCTCGCCCAAGGCGGCCAGGGAGCGCTGGCTGCTGGTTACTGTCGACGGAATTGAGTGAAGCTGACTTTATTTTGAGCTTACTGTCAAAGGTTCTACACGTGTATCTAACACATAGGGTCAGAAAGAGACTTCCGCTTGTAAATTGTAACTTATAGCTCTATAAAATAGGGCCCTGTGGGCTAGTTTCAGGCTGAAGATCTATAATACCCTGCGTACCCAATATACCTAATAACGTTTTCAGTATTCTGTTTGGACTTCCTCGATTCTGTAGCGCCCCTGGTAAATATGTTTGTCGATGCTAGCGTTAAAGACTTTTATGCCATAATACGGAAGAAGACTGCATCTGTAGTGGTGTAAATGAGGGGGAGCTCAAGTAGTATCCTGAGAATAGCAGAGAGTTGGGATGCGGATATATTCACCGCCGATACACCGACCTTCATGTCTTTCGAACGAATTAATTATTTAAATAGTAACCCTAAGTATAGTATCAAAATAAAGCTCACCTTGCACGCCAGTACTGCGAGCCTGAAATGAAAAATATTATTGTAAACGTCAAGGGACAAAAGGAATATAAACAGGCATTAAATCACGCAAAATACATAATTTCATACACCTAAGTACTATACATAATTTCAGGTCAATCGGTTGAAGATACTATCTGCTTCAAAATTGAGCCGCAGATTCCACCCGGACAAACATACATACATTATACCTACCTACATACATTGGAAGTTAGGTACAAAATGTACAAATGAACACAAATTATTTACCTTGCTACTCCGCTACTTAGGTACGTGCAAGATAACCAAGCCTGTGGGAAATATATTTATGCAAAACATATATACCTATTTCGCAAAGGCTTGGTTATCTTGCACGTAAGTAGCGGAATAGCAAGGTAAATATTTTGTGTTCATTAAAATGGACCTCCGCAAAGTGACGCCTGATTCAATAAAATAGGTAGTTAGGTACACGCTTGTAAAACAGGTGAATTTACAAGATAATTCAGGTAATTCACCTAAACATGCTATTTCCGCTGAATTAGTTATTATTCCATTGTTAATTACACCAACTAATCGTAATACGAATTAAGTGGCTTAGCATTTTTAGTTAATACAAGATAAGATCTGATAATGGCTCTTCAATCAACTGATTATCGATATGACAGTCGTCAATGTAATTCAATAATCGATTTGTATTTTGGTTTTTCCTAGTCATTGAATCTGGGTTTATGGTAACCAAAATATCTAGGATTAGAACTTACTCTAGTACTTAAGAGTGAAAGAAAATATGAAATAAGTAAACACAAAAAGATTTACTTACTACCTGTGTATGTATTGCCGCACATTGGGTTTAGCAATGAAGTATTTCCCCACATTTCAAGGGTTTTCCCCCACAATTGAAACTATACTAACAACGTAGTCTACTAATTTGATACCTATCTTTTTTTATATATAAATAGGAAGGCCAACGAGCAAGTGGGTCACCTGATGGTAAGTAATCACCACTGCCCATAGACACCCGCAACCCCGGGGGGATCGCAGATGCGTTGCCAACCTAGAGGGCTAAGATGAAATGCCTCTTGTGCTCGTAATTTCCCCGGCTGTCTTACTCTCCTAATCTAATCTTAATATTAAAAAAATAGTAGGTATGAAGTATTGAAAGACGTAAATGTTAATATGACAAAGTGACTGTAGCTATGTGTGGCATGATAGATTCGATACCACGTAGGTATACCGCCACCAGTTCTGGCTTCTTTACCCAATTGGCTACTTAAGTACCCACAACAATAAAATTTTCATGGTCCGGTGCACCCTGGGCATCGGTTAATAATTTCCTGACAGATTCTGAAGGATATAATTGACCGTTGGCTAAGAGCCTGACAGAGGGGGTCTTTTGACCGTATTACTGTGCAATGGCTGACATGCTTTTGTGTGGTCGCTGGTCGCATCACTTGGTGTCAGTTGATGGTTCAAGGACACATTCTTAGATTTTCGTAACACACGGTGCTCTAGACCATTTGCTCATTCGCTCTCTACTCCTACAGAGCTAGAGTCTGCCTAACCAAAGCTGAACCTGTAAAAGCGCGGCAATTTAAAAAAATCATCACCGGGTAACACAGGATCACTCACACAGCTGCAATTTTCTCAGAGAAATGACAATTTGACATACAACAATGACACCTGATAGACACACTTAAAGACAAAATGTTGCCAATCAAATAACTAGTGGGGTCAGCTTTGTTTAGACAGACTCTACCACGGACTATACTTAAAATATTAAAACCCAAGAAGTTTCGATGTTTCAGTAAAGACAATTAGTATTATTTTAAATCTTGTTCAATTCGTGGCCAATTTTTTCTAGTTATTTTATTATTTTCTTTCCTTATCATCCGTAAAACATGAGCTTTTCAACCACTTCCTAGAACCGATAGACGGTCAATCACATTATTTATATTACAATCAGTAAAATAATAACCATGTTTTACTTGTACGAAATTATTGCTGTAGCAGGAAAAACAAAGGCGCGTGTCTTCGCAGAAAAAAATAAAAAGGATTTTAACAGAATTTATGAGTTTCCTGTTTCGCGTTTGTGGGTGCGACCCTGATTTGACATGGCGGAGCGTCGCCGCCGGCGGACAAGGCTTACACTGAGGAATAAATTGGGAGACACTTTGAAAATCCACCCCCACCCTGCAGCTATAGATGCAATGCACGCTATATTTTTAACAGTTGTATATTCCAAAGACTTTGAAGAATTCAACATTCCTGTGTGTACGTATTATATGTACATACATAGGTATATGTTCAGTCAGTCTGACCGACCAGCTTTTTGAAGTATTCTAGAGAAACATTGTTTGTTACCTATTACCCTACGTATCTATAGGTACGAGTTCTAACGCAATTAAGAATAAGTATTGATATTTATAAATAGTACCTAAAGTATGTTTTAATCTACTCTACTCATACCTATTTCTAATTTAGCAGAATAATTAACTTAATTCTCAAAACCACACATCCTAACCTAACACGGGAAGTCATATAAAAAGCTTGTAAAATAGAGAATTTATGGAAATTCCTGATTGCAATCCTCTCTCGCTAAAGATCTTGAGATCCCTCAAAGATTCAGTTTCATTGGTCGATAACTCGGTCGAAATACAGCATGCGGGGACGTCCCGCGAACGGTATAACGACGTAATGAAACTACCTACTAATTCCATTTTTTGTGGAAATCTCCGGTATGATCCAATGAAAACGGTACCTCGAATGCGGGACCTACAGCATGCGTTATGGAAATCTCCCGTACCCCGCATGTGGGCCCTATTGACTAAAGAATCTGAACCTTAGACTCGTGTAAGAAAAATCCTGTTGGTTTCATTACATTGCTTGCCGTGTCGCGAACGGAACTCGCCGATCCAGTGCCTCAATGGTCTCAGTACGACTTTGTAGGTATAATTGAAATTTAATTTTTAAATTTAATGCGGGTGGTAGGGCCTTGTGCAAGGTCCGTCCGGATCGCTACCACCATCTTACACGCTAATCCTGCCGCTAAGCAGCAGTGCTTGCACTGCTGTGTTCCGGTGTGGAGAGTAAGACAGCCGGGGAAATTACGGGCACAAGAGGCATTTCATCTAAGTCCTCTAGGTTGGCAACGCATTTGCAATCCCTCCGGGGTTGCGGGTGTCTATGGGCAGTGGTGATCGCTTACCATCAGGTGACCCACTTGCTCGTTTGCCTTCCTATTCACATTAAAAAAAAAATGTAGGTAAGTTATAGTGAAATTTAATGAAATAATTATTTTTCCTCTAAATTGGGCCTAAGAATTTCATGGCCCCGCTTAATTACCCTTACAAGTTAATTATTTAAAAAAATACGCAACACGTCATTGTTACAGTTGAAATAAGGTCGTGTTGCTATCTTTTTGTCCACTTTGGGTGTCACGAACTATTTGACGCTGACTGTACAAACACCCCATAACCCTCCTTCTGGTGCAGTCGGTTAAATAGTATAATTAACTCACCTGTACAGCGGCAATCACACACAGCAGAACAAACGCGAAGCTCTTCATCTTTCAGTCGTTCAACTTGCTACTGAAGTAATTAGAATACTTGAACTAATTACACGTATCTTTATCGACGGCACCGACGCGGCCGATAACGGGGATTATATAAACGTATTAATCCATTGATAAAATATAATTAAAACACTTATCAACTGATTAATTGTGGCCAGGAAACCTTAATTCTTAGTCTTAGTAATTTGCTGGCGTAGGATCGTCAAAAATTTACGGATATTAAAAAGTTGAACGCGTGTCTAAAAATTAATCCATTGATATAAGGTTGATTTTGCAATAGATTATTTTTAGACGTTTTTAACTTTTTGTAATACATAGTACATACAATACCGTCACGCCGCTTTCCCACAGGGGTAGGCAGACTACTTTGTAATAACACTGTAAATATTCGTGGGATACAGATATATATGGGTTATTTACTGCCAAAACCAGTTCCGACTTGTGGTCCAACTAATTTGTCTAACCCGGAAAAAATGCAGATATTATTTTGAATCACTCAATATTTTAATACTAATAGGTAGGTTAGCTTAGCTAGGTGTGTTAATTTGCCCGAAAGGCAAAATACCCAGAAAAAGCGGCTCCGCAGAGCGAAGATCAGTAGAACAAACTGTAGTTGGGGCGGTCGGGAGCGGCAAAATCTGTATCACTTCAAAACTACGGCTCAAAATCAACTCAAAATTAATTTCAAGCGCTACGAGTTTAAGTGGGTCCATCCCTACTGAGCTGGCAACGTCGCATTTTTTGGTGATTTTTTGCGATTATTCACAGAAATTGAATGAAAGTTCCAAATGTGCGTCTGTAGTGCACTTCATTTTTAGTGTATTAATGTGTCCAATGCAATGATCAGTTGCCAGCTCAGTAGGGATGCACCCTCTTAATAAAAACTATTTGCCTTCAGTTCTAGATATTTTTTGGCCTTATCGCAGTTACTTCAAAGCCGATCCCGTTAAGAGGGTGCATCCGTGCTGAGCTCGCAACGTCGCATTTTTGGTGATTTTTTGCGATTATTTCACAGAAATTGAATGAAAGTATCAAATATCCGTCTGTAGTGCACTTCGTTTGTAGTTTATTTATGTGTCTAATGCAATAATACATCGTGATGGACTTTTATTTTCTTATTAAACCAGATATAGTATTTTATCCCTTTAATACGAAAATAAAAGTCCATCACCATTAATCATTGCATTGGACACATTAATACACTAAAGACGAAGTGCACTACAGAAGGATATTTGAAACTTTCATTCAATTTCTGTGAAATAATCGCAAAAAATCACCAAAAATGCGACGTTGCGAGCTCAGCACGGATGCACCATCTTAACTGTGATATTTGCCTTTATCAGGCTGTCAATTTTCTTGCAATGGTTTTTAAAATGTTCACCAGTTATTCTTGAACAATTTCAAGTCGGATAACAAAAACCCTAGTCCACACTACGACGCGTCTCTATAACGTTTTTTGTTACTGTTACGTGTAATTGTATACTGGCACTCTACTTGGCGTTGCGTGTTCGCGTTGCGCTATTGGCATCTTCGTCGCATACGCTAGAAACAATATAGTGCATCCCCTTCACTCACGTAAATATTTGGATAAATACGTCAAGTATAGTTTTTGCGGGTGGTAGGGCCTTGTGCAAGGTCCGTCCGGATAGCTACCACCATCTTACTCGCTAATCCTGCCGCTAAGCAGCAGTGCTTGCGCTGTTATGTTCCGGTGTGGAGAGTAAGACAGCCGGGGAAATTACGGGCACAAGAGGCATTTCATCTTAGCCCTCTAGGTTGGCAACGCATCTGCAATCCCTCCGGGGTTGCGGGTGTCTATGGGCAGTGGTGATCGCTTACCATCAGGTGACCCACTTGCTCGTTTGCCTTCCTATTCGCATAAAAAAAAAAAAAAGTGGAGTCCCATAAGGGTGCGACCAAACGTATGCGTCACGTTTTCTCGTCGTTTCTTCATACATTTTGTTGCGATTCCGTAAAGTCACCGTTTTTAAGCGGCGGTGTGGTCGCACCCTAATTACGGTTACAGCTCGCAGATATGTACCCAGCTTTACTTACTAACCCCCTTATTCATAAACGCTCTATAGGCTTCTGCTAAACTTAGTAATCGTTTGTCCTTATCTGTGAAAGGTAAATGTCAAAGTGAAGGATAAGGACAAACGATTGCTAAGTTAGCAGAAGCCTATAGAGCGTTTATGAATAAGTGGGTAGGTTACTACCGGAGTCCGTTAGAATGAAACAAAACACTATAGAAACAACTTTATTTTTGTTCGTTAGGGCTTCTTTGTTCGTTAGGGCTCTTAGACCACTCCTTTTGTTTTTCTCCTTCCTTGGGCAGCGACCAGCTCTTGGACCTGCGGGCTGGGGCCACGGCCGGCGCGGCGGGCTCCGCGGGGCGCGAGCGCGAGCGGGAGCGGGTGCGCGAGCGCCGGCGGGAGCGGGAGCGGGACTTGCGAGAGCGAGAGCGGGAGCGGCTGTGAGATCTGGAATACAGATAAATTTAGTAATATTTTAACTTTGTCAACTGCACTCGCAGATGGCCAATATATAGAAAGATTATTATTGTAAAATGTTGGTTTTACGGTGAAATAAATTATTTTGTTATGAAAAAACGAACTAGATATGCGTTTCCATTGCCAGGCTAGAAAGTACCTAAAAGAATAAAAATACCTCACATACATAAGTTTTTATGTACAATAAAGAGTTTACATACATACATATATAAATAAAGTCGCTGTCAATTGAAATTGCTTTTAATTTTACCTAGATCGCCGACTCCGACTCTTGGTCCGCCTCCGGCTGCGACTGCGACTGCGGCGACTCCGGCTGCGGCTGCGGCTGCGGCTGCGCGAGTAGTCGCGGCGGCGCGAGCGCGAGCGCGAGTGGGAGCGCCGGCGCGAGCGGGACCGCGAACGCCCGCGCTCGTCGTGCTCGCTGCGGTGCTCCGACTCCGTCAGTTTCTTAAAGTATCTGTAAATAAAATAACCTAAGCTAAAAAATTCATTTTCACACCTCTCATTCAGAAGAGTAAGCTTTGCTCCCTGTCAAGAGAGATCAAAGTGCAACTTTTCTGTTCAAGGCTTTTCTAAGTAGGTATTTTTTAGCAAATGCAATTTTTTGAAGTTGATAATTGTAAAACCACGCCATGTTCTATGCTGGTAGCTCTTTAATTATATTTAGAATTCTTTTTCAAGTTATTTAATGTTCGGTGTGAAAAGTTGTATGAGCCACTCGGGAGCAAAATTATTTTCATCTTGAGCGTTAACACCTTGAATCCCTCATTACGCTCTGGATTCTACTTTAGAATCCCTCGCTACGCTCAGGATTCTATTGTAGAATCCTTCGCTACATTCTGGATTCTATGTAGCGCCCTCGCCGTAAATACATCATTTTGCTCCCTTGTGACACAAATAACTATTTCACACCTCTCATTCAGAAAAGTAAGTTTTGCTCCCTGTCGAGAGGGATCAAAGTGCAACTTTTCTGTTCAAGGCTTTTCTAAATATTTTTTGCAAATTCAATTTTTTTTTAATCAGAATCAGAAATGTTTATTATCATAGCTGTTACACAATTAACACTTTGCACAACATACAGATGTCAAAAAGAACAGGCATGACTCGTCATAGTAGATCTAGTTTTATTTAAGTTGATAATTGTAAAACCACGCCATTTTTTATGCTGGTTGCTCTTTAATTATATGTAGAATGACTTTATTCAAGTTTTTTTTATGTTCGGTGTGAAAAGTTGTATGAGCCACTCAGGAGCAAAATTATTTTCATGGGCGTTAACACTTGAATCCCTCATTACGCTCTGGATTCAATGCAGCGCCCTCGCCGTAAATACACCATTTTGCTCCCTTGTGACACAAATAACTATTTACACACAAGCTTTTTTAATAACATTCATTCATTTTTTTTTTTAACAAGCTTTTTTGGTGACTGTACTTTTTGTTTACTCACTAACTACTAACTAGGGGTCCTTACGGATACACTTCGACCCATTTGTGGATCTATAGTGCAAGTACTTTTTGTTTACTGTACTTGCATTGGCATCAGTCCTACACGTGTACCAAATTTCAAGTCAACCGGACCAACTGTTGAAGAGTTCCTGCAGAGACGATCCTGGCCGGGTCACCAGAACTCCACTACCAGATTATTGTATTATCATCTGACTTACACAAGTATGCAAAATTTCAGCTGAATTGGATGAAAATACGTATCTGCTTTAAAATTGAACCGCAAGATTCCACCCGGACAAACATAATAACTTTATAATAACTTTATTTTCACCACAGAAGTTACAAAAGCATAACATTTTACAAAGCACACATTGTTACATAGAGATGGGTAGATGACATTTTTATGCTGTAAGTGAAACGGCGGCGCTCGCACTAGACTCTGGGTCTGTATCGCGAGTGCCAAGGAAGTACACAAAATACAAGAATAATACAAATAATAAAAGAGAAGAAAAGAAATAGCTAGAAAGTAGTGTGTTTGTGTGTGTGTATGTGTATGTGCGCGTGCGTGTGTGTGCGTGTGTATGTGTGTGTGCGGGTGTGTGTGTGTGTATATTATATATGTTGCAAGTTAATAATAATATAGTTCATCATATCAGCCGAAACACGTCCACTGCTGCATTCGGACCGGTCCTGTGCCTTCCTCATCCACCGCGATCCCGCGATCCTGATCAGGTCGTCGCTCCATCTTGTTGGAGGCCTACCGACAGCTCGTCTCCCGGTCCGCGGACGCCACTCGAGAACCTTCTGACCCCATCGGCCATCGGTCCTGCGAGCAATGTGCCCCGCCCACTGCCACTACAGTTTTGCAATTCTTCGGGCTATATCGGTAACCTTAGTTCTACTGCGGATATTAAACCTTGTCGTAATACTGATAAGATTTAAAATATTTCAATCAAGACGTAAAATACTTTGAAAGTGTTTTATTCCCGGTATAAGCGCAATCTGAACCTTATGTGTATGAAGTAGTACTTACTTTGAAGGGACAGTATACTTAAATGGAAAAATACTTTCAAGTCTTGCAAGTATATCGGGTCGGTACCTGGTTGGTATACTTGCAAGGAAATACCTGGTATCAAAACCTGGTAACGTAAATACGCACCATCTTTATGCGGATATCATAATAATATAGATAGAGCTCATAAAAAAATATAAATAAAGACTTGTAGGGCCTCAGGTTAATAGATACTACGTACTTGAGAGCCTCATTGACATGGGTCAATATTATCGCGCGATCCATGCATATCGCGATCCATATCACGAAATATTGCATCGCCCATTCGCATTTTCGCACATTCCCTCGATGGGCTTTTACCATCTGCGCGGGAAGAGAAGCAACCGGTAGGTACATTGTATGTTTTCCTTCTACTCCCAGACCAGTATAGTACCAGGTACAATTGGGTAGAGTATTGTTTCCTGGGTAGTACCACAGTATATATATAAGCTAAAGCAGTAGGGAAGATAGGCCTACTTTTTGAAATAAGTACCTACGCTCCAATAAAGCGTTAGGGTTGTCGATTTAATTTTTATTAAATTGAATAGATTTTTTAACCAAGGTTTGCCCTACCTATAGGTATTTGACAAGTTATCCTTCAAGTGTAGTTTTCTATAATATATTAGTACATATACTATAGATGCAAGATGATAACAATGAAAGTCCGTAGAAAAAAATTTCATCAAAAACACGGTCTAAAATATACGGCAACTACTTACTTATCATCTAAACAGCCAAACGTTTTATTTAACAGAAAAAGCATTTGTCGGAGAAGTGACATCTGACATTTCTCGTTATAAAAATAATATATACATTTTATTTCATAATAATATAGTATCATTCTTACCTTTCAACATCAGCAGGGAGTTTAAAAAACGAAAGCTCCGGTTTTGAAGAAGCCGAGTTCAAGCAGCCGTACACTGCGCAATACGCTCTTGGCATGTTTAAAACGAACACGGCCGCTCGTCTCAATGCGCCGCGCGCGACTGACGGCACCGCGAGATCCGCTTAGGGGCCGTGTAAAAGCGCGTGTCTATGTGTGCGTTCGTTTCGACCGATTTGTTCGTAGATTCCCTACTGCTTGTGCTTATATGTACTGTGGTAGTACGATACAACCTTATAGTAGTCGTGTGCACTGACCGGTAGTACTGGTGGCTGGCGTCGGGCCCCTCGAAGTAGGGCATCCTCACGGAGCGCCCGCGGCCGCGGCCCCGCCCCCGCGCGCGCCGCGCGTACCCGTCCGGCGGCGGGTAGTACTGCCCGCGCACCGGGTAGTACATCGACGCTGGGTAGTACGGTTAAACGGTCGTTAATACTGCTGACGATCACATGTTTCACTAGCGCGGCCACTATTGCGATGAGCCATATTTTTGGAAGGAATCGAGACAAACACATCTCAATCGCATCAGTTTTTAGAGCAACGTGACCATTTTGGATCATTCGAAATATTATAGACGGGATGTGAACCGCGATTACCTTTATTGAGCTCCCGATATTTCGACGCAGTTGCAGTCTACCCGTGATCATGATATGATGCATGCAACTGCGTCGAAATATCGGGTGCTCAATAAAGGTAATCGCGGTTCATATCCCGTTTATAATATTTCGAATGAACTTAACCGTGAATCATTGAAAACTCATTTTGGATCATTTTCGTAAAAATAAACAATCATGCCGCACAATCTACGCCTTAAATTCTTCATATACATATAATAGTTATATACTACATAGAATAATTTTACTTGCATATTTAAAACACCAAAGAAATTTTTACAAAGTTTTTCGTAAAACCGATATCGTAACCTGAAAATAAAATCATTTTCGATTAAAACGAGGCGTTCGCAACCCTAATCGCCAACCGAGTTAGGGTTGTCAACGCCTCTTGCTGAAATTTAATACACAATTAAAGTTACAAAATACATGTCATAAAAATACATTTGGCCGTGGCAACCCTAAGAAAAGTGCAACCAATGTACAGTTGGGGGCATAAATATAGATACAGCCACCATGTCAAATATATGTGCCATCGGCCTTAAGGTGTTACCACGCCAATCGATTGACCATTGATCGATGGTAAACCGACTTTATGTGCATTTTCAAAAAAACGTGTACCCTTTTTCCAACAAAATCACCTTAATTTCCCATACAACTTTTTCGTGTCAGTTTTGTGACGACCCATATAAATCGTATGAAAATAGTGTCACGAAACTGACAAAAAAACCGAAGGACACTTTTTTTCTTTACAGAAATGAATAGTGCTAATAATAATTCTGATTCAGAAAAACCCGAAATGTTTTATTTTGGAAAAAAAAGTCAAGGGTACACGTTTTTTTGAAAATGCCCTTATAAGCCACGTATTCACCGACCGAGCCGCCTCGCGAGGGAGCCTCGGACGTTTGCTGCGCGAGGCAGCCTCGTGCAAGAAAAGCCGCGTATTCACTGAGCGAGCCGCCTCGCGAGGCAGCCTCGGACGTTTGCCGCACAACGATTGCCGCGCGAGGTAGCCTCGTGTGCAAGAAATCCTACTGATCGAGGCTGCTTCACGCGGCAAAGCCGATCCACGGTGAGGCTGAGGCAGCATGGCACGCTAATATTTCTCCACGCATCTTCTCTTAGTCCTCTATTTGTATAATCGGAACATTGCGCATCCCATAATCGTCTATATTCACCATATAGTTGTATTTATTTAAGACACCGCTCTTTATCCATGACGCCACGCGACGAACAAGCGAGGCAAAACACAACCGTCTTGAGTGAGCGCGGCAAACGTGCTGAGGCGCCTTTGAGCATGGACAAAAACCGACAACGTGCGGCTCGGGTCGAGACACGCTCGCCCGAGGCAGGACGTGCGTTTGCCTCGGGCGAGGCACGTCCTGACTGACCGAGGATTTGCCTCACGAGGCTGCCACGCGAGGCGGCTCGCTCAGTGAATACGCGGCTATTGACAACCGGTTTTTTTGTAATCTTTATGACAACGAATATAGGTTGCCACGGCAGCTAGTACGGCTAGTACAACAGTAGTGATACTCATACTTTGCGGGAACGGGTATCCGGGCGGCGGGACCGCGGCGAACGGGTATCCGAAGCCGTAAGGCGGCGCGGCCATGCTGTACATGCCTAGAACGACACAATAGTAGATTGATAAACAAGCGTTGAAATTGACTCATTTCACCTGAGATATTTCGTGCGCTCGAACGAAGTAAAACATAGATTACATGGCTGTATACTTATTGCCATTGCTTATGTACCTCATTTGAATTAGCTAGAAAAAAAAAACTTTCAACCCAAGGATCGCGATGAGTCACTTTCAACTCGCTATCTAGATCAGCCATACTCAAAGTGTGTTCCGCGGAACCCTAGGGTTCCACGAAGCCCTCGTAGGGGTTCCACGAAATCCTCGTGAGAGCTCCGCAATCATTTCGAAATAATTCAAAACACCTCTCATTCTGATTTTAGGGTTCCGTAAAGTATTTCGCTTTCTAAAAGGGTTCCGTCACCGAAAAAGTTTGAGAACCGCTGATCTAGATAATCAATGACCTACTTTCAGAGTATGAGAGATAAAATGGATATTTTCAAAGCTAGTCATGTTTTCAATAATTACAATGGAAATTGTGACGTATTTTCAAATCAATAAGGTTGAAATTCTAGCACAATGCATGTGGACGCTAAATCGCCTCTGCCTTGTAAAGGGTAAGACACTCACCGGCTGCTTTCGAGTACTCGAGCTCGCGTTCAGGCGTGGTCAGCTTTTCCACCTTGACGAGTTTGCGCCGGTCGCGCTCGCGCTCGCGCTCGCGGCTGCCCGAGGAGCCCGAGCTGAGGGAGGACTCGCGACGGGGCTTCTTCGTCTCCAACGCAGAACGAATAACTATGCGACCTGAACGAAGTTTACGGTACAAATGTCATTTTTAATAGCCACAATGTTTTGCCATATCTCTACGTAAAGATTTGCCACTTTCAACATGAAAACAGTGCTTCTAATTTCTTAATGTAATTGTCAGGTGTCATGTTTCGAGTAAAAATTAATGAAACATACATTATAGGGATGGATGAAAGAAGATTAACTAAACAGATTTATATGGAGAGTGTGAATGAGTGCGGTGGGAAGGGAAGGCCTAGATGAGTTTTTAATGATTCACGGTTAAGTTCATTTGAAATATTATAAACGGGATATCGGGCGCTCAATAAAGGCAATTGCGGTTCACATCCCGTTTAAAATATTTCGAATGAAGGCCTAGATGGGCGTTCCGTGACCAAATTGGGGACGTTTTGGAATAAGGTCAGATCATGAATACCCGAAACCGACGAGCATTGTATGAAGAGATTGATGAATGTGGATGAAGCGAAAGAGGTATGTCAGGATGGTAGCAAGTGGGAAAGAGACGTGACGGTATGTATGTAGAGCGAGTAGTCTAAACAGGGTGACGTTTGATGCAGCTGTTGCACACTATTTATCATTGCTAATTGTTCAGAATACGGCAACTGTCAATTACATTAAGAAACTAGAAGCACTGTCTTCCATAATAAATATACGTGTTATCCCCCCCCCCTTTGACGAACGGCCCCTTTATTGGTTAATGTTTGTCTACAAAGGCGCTACAGATAGTTTAACGTAACTCGCTCGCAATCGCCATCGTGTTCATTTTGACAGTTCTTGTATGAATGTGACAACTAGCTGATTCCAATGCCAATTGTCAGCCCATACATGAACTTTTTAATGATTCACGGTTAAGTTCATTCGAAATATTATAAACGGGATGTGAACCGCGATTACCTTTATTGACCTGTGTCTACCCGTGATCATGATACATGCAACTGTATCGAAATATCGGGAGCTCAATAAAGGTAATCGCGGTTCACATCCCGTTTATAATATTTCGAACATACATGAACTGTCAAAATGAACACAATAGTGATCCCGAGCGAGTTACATAATAAGCATGCAGGTTCCAGGCAGTGGCATACCGTCTAGTGCCTGCTGGAAGCGGTCCCTGGCGGCCTGCAACTCGTCGTGGCAGCGCCGCTTGCCGCGCTCCACGAGCCGCGCCCGCGCCGCGCGCTCTCCCGGCATCGAGCGCCCGTTCGTCTGCAACTCCGGTCGCAACTGGAACAAAACAACACCCAATAGTGGCATAACATAAAGTATCAGTAGCCAAAATGCCTAGAAAACGGAGACGTTGATCCTGTTGTCCTTATTAGCCGCGTATTCTCTGAGCGAGCCACCTCGCGATGCAGCCTCGGACGTTTGCCGCGCAACGATTGCCGCGCGAGGCAGCCTTGTGCAAGAAATCCTACTATCGAGGTTGCCTCGTGCGGCAAAGCCGAGCCACGGTGCCTCAGCAGCATTGCGCGCTAATATTTCCCACGCATCTTCTCTTAGTCCTCTATTTGTACAATCGGGATATTGCGCTGCGCATCCCATAATAATCGTCTATATTCACCATATAGTTGTATTAATTAAAGACACCGCTCTTTATCCATGACGCTAACACGCGACGAACAAGCGAGGCAAAACACTAACGTCTTGAGTGCGCGCCGCAAACGTGCTGAGGCGCCTTTGAGCATGGACAAAAACGACAACGCGCGGCTCGGGTCGAGGCCTCAGGTGCCTCGCCCGAGGCAAACGTGCCTCGGGCGAGGCACGTCCTGACAGGCCGAGGATTTGCCTCACGAAGCTGCCGCGCGAGGCGGCTCGCTCAGTGAATACGCGGCTATTCAGTTTTTCAGATTCGTAGGCATTAAAGCTTAGAATATAAGCTCTTATGCACATAAAATACAAAAACCATGGGTGCCCGTTTTTTTGCAAGGGGGTATATTAATGTAGGACGCCTAGTCGGTGGCGTATAGCATGCTCACTGCTCACAATGTCTGGGGCGAATCCATCTGGCGAATCCATCATCCTGCCTTCTGAATATAAGGGCATAACATCCCATCGATGCTCTAGTCCAGCCAGTTCAGGGCCCCATAAAACTAAGGATCCGGGGTGTTTTTGCATAGAATAGATAATAACAGGGTAGAAGGGAATCTCTTTTGACCGCGTCCAAAACGCCGCCATTTATATACCTACTTCCCCCTTCACGTCGTTACGCCCCTCTGTCGTCCAGGCGTATTGCTAGGGTTGCTTACCGTTAAATATTATACTTACGTCTAAAGATAATATAAAAGAAAGAAAGAAAGAAAAGAAAAGGTTTATTTGGTGCAATATATATCGCTAAAATATAAGTTTTTATTTACTTTGAAATCATTATTTTAGCGAGCGAGAAAAGGTCAACGACCGGTGGCGGGGCTATTGAAGATTTGACGAAAAGATGCGAAAGCAATAAAATGCCGTAGGTACCTACTTTAAACCATTGGGTGAAACAATTGGCTACACAAAAAGAACTGTTCAATATATTTTTGATTAATTAGGTACGAAAACGAAACAATATTTAGAAAATATTACTTACCGCTCATCATCTTTGGGCAAACTAAAATAACTTAAGTGTGGCATCGTTTTTGCATTATTCATACACCCAAATACACCACAATAACTTGACACCATTGTTATTATTGTTTCCAAGATGAGTACCTACCTACGGGACGGAACGCGCAAAAATGCCAAACGCGCGTGCGGCGACGCAGGCCGTGGCAGCCTGACTGAGCCGCTCGTTTAACAAGTACTGTAAATCGTGACCTTGAGTCCGGCCGCGAGCGGGAGATTCCGTTCTACTATGTTCTTACTTATTCTATGGTTTTTGTTTACGTGATTAAGTCCCGTTTTATTATATAATAAGGTCTGTAGAATTTTGTCCCTCCGGCAACCTTATTTTTACGCCGCTGTGATCAGATGTGAATGTGGTTTTGCTATATTTATTTTACTAAATTTTATTTTTTATGTCATTACATCAACATTATGCTGGCTATGGGTCGTGGTCCACCTGGTTTTCGACAGAGCCCCGCCCAAGGGCGGAGCCCATTTTTCTGCATATTTTGCCACATGCTGCACATTTTGGGCAAATGAAGATACCTAGCTAACCTACCTAGGTATTTTTGTATTAAAATAATAATAGCATAATTTTTTCCGGGTAGACCAAATTAGGTTGGACCACGACTCATAGCCTCATTATGCATGGCAAATTTCAAGTTAATCCAACCACTGGAAGTGGGTGAAACTGGCCTAACAAAATTTTACTTGGAGCAAACTTTGTTTTAGTTTGGGACCGTCCATAAAGTACGTCACACCAATTTCATGATTTCTAGACCCCCCCCCCCTCTTGTCGCACGGTTTACTATGAAGACTGCAAATATCGTGTGTCACAAATTCCCCCCCCCCTTAAATGTGTGACGTACTTCTAAGTACTTCGCATTCTTGCAATCAGTCAAATGAAATAAACAATGCTAGTTAGACAAGCTTGACATAACTTCACAATCCTCACCTCTATCCTTTTGAACAGCTCCTCAATCAGCCTCATGGCCTGCAGTTTCTTCTGTGCTTCAAGCAGCTTCCTTCGCTCTTCTGCCACCTTCCCATTGAGGTCTACGTCCCCCCGCTGCATGAGCTTGGCCAGCTGCTTCTTCTTCCGCCTCTCCTCTCGTTCCCTCATCTTCTCCAGTTTCTCCCGTTCCGTATGCTCGTACTTTTGTCTTAAAGAGTAGAAAATTATACGTGAGACGGTTTCTTTTTGTCTGAAAGAGATTAAGGGACTTACACAAGAGATGTGTATGGCTTTTGATGTAAAAAGTAATATGGTAAGAATATTAAGCGTGATTCATGTCTTCAATTGAGTACCATTAGAAAAAGATTGCCATGCAGGATATTGGTTTGTTTTTTTATGCAATGATGTGCCTAGAAATTTTCAACACTATGTTAAAGTAGTAAGTTCTGGAAACTTGTCATAGAAAAAAAATATTACAGCTGCTTACCTTTCCTTAGCTTCTCTCTTGGAGACCTTCTCTTTTTCCATTCTCTCCTCATCGTCCTTGGCCCTCTGTCGTGACAACAGACGTTCCCTGACAATTGCACGTCTTTTCACAGCCGCATCCGTCATATGCTTTGTCTTATCAAAATCTACTCCTATCCCGCACCACTCTGCCATATCATCCCTTTTTCTAAGCAACTTTCTGCCTCGTAAAGCATCCATACACCGTACAAATCCAACATATTCATTGTACTGGATGTAAGCTTCAAAATATAGAGCTTGTTCCGATGGAGGTATTGTAATTCCTCGCATTGCAGCCTTCATTTGCAAACGAAACGGATCAGCTGCAGGGACGTCTACTTGACGTATACTGCCAAATTTCTCAAACGCTTTTTTTAAAATGCTCTCAGATGGTGGTGCATCCTCGTCTCGATCCCGGTCGTGTACGAACCAACGAATCGGGAGATTGGCTATGTGTATAGTGTCCGGACGCTCACCGGGCTTCATCTCATCCATATCCGTAGCGTCACGGAAGAAGGAGTCCCAGGAGTGGCGGCTCGGGAAGTCAGACTTTGTTTCAGCCACTTTAACTTTAAGAGGGTCTGGGTAGTCGTTGAGCTGTACTATGCGGTCCTCGAGCCGCGACAGCACTCGTTCGAGCTTCTCTCGGTTCTCGAGCTCCGCGTCAAACCGTATCACTTCCGAACTATGCTTCGACACTTTTAAAACCGAAAACGCGTCAGGTTGGATCATTTTTCGTAATTTCTCCATCAATTCCCAGTTGGAGATGGATTTCCCGTGGACCTTGTGCGCTGGGAGCTGGATAGAAATGTTTAGCCTTGCGAACGACTTCAGATACAAACGCTGAGGCAAATATAGCGCCACAGCGTCTGATGTGTCCCTACAAACCTGGATGTTCATTGTGAACCTAACCTTACCCTAATTACACAAACGACAATACAATGGAAAATGATCTACAAATACACAGAATGGAATGAAAAACATCGAATCCTAACGCAAAATTATTGAAAAATACAATGAAAGTAACAATTAGTGAAATGACCAAAGTAAAACTCGAGTAAAGCTCCCATCGTTCCAGCGGCTGAAGGTTCTATGATAAAATAATAATTTCTGTTTAAATAGTGACACTTTCCACTAAAGTTATTCTTAAAAACTACGCAATTGTTAGCAAAGATAGAAAATATAAATCGTCAATAGTAAATCTCCATCTTCGTTTCGGTTTCGGTTTTTTTTATTAGTGCGATTGCGATCCGATTGAGTTGAGTTGACATTCCGTTCTGAAATTGGCGAATCACGATGGTGAAGTATTTCTAAAACGACACTCTGATTGGTAACTAAAGCTGTCACCCGGCGAAAAATATACAATGGAACCTTAATGGAACCAATGGGGATGGCGTCAAATTTTTTCTTATCTACAATTTTTTGATATGGCAACAATTTAGTTTGGAAAATGTACTCTCATCAGTTCCTACTTTTTTTGCGGGAGTTTCAATTAATTTCATAATCGTTTGTGGATCTGAGAATACTTCCTTGCCTTGCTTCTAGCCTTAACTAGTCGTGGTAGTCGGTCACCGTACATACATGCGGCGTAGATTAAAATATCATCGGGATCAAATAAATATGGGTTGCCTCGTTGGTTTACTGTTTGTGAAACTTCTGAAACACTGAGCGAAGTGTCCCTACCTACCATGTGAGCTACGAGTATACCAAAGAGTAAATTTACTTCTGCACATTCAGGGATTCCTGAGTCAAAAACTTTAAACGAAAGAGAGCTAAACATGAAATTACTACGTGATCAGCTTGGGCTGCACTTCCCACGCAGCACGCACCTTCAAAGCGGTAGGAGCACTTCACACACAAGTACAGGTAAAAACCAGTGTGCTATGCTAATTTCGTCAATCTTAGCAAGAAACTCGGGTTAATAATAATAGAGTACATTAAACTAGCGAGGAGGTTACTTCCTCCGCAGCACAGGTCTCATACTCCGTGTGAAACGGTACAATCCGAATTTCGAATTTTTAACTTCGCTCCCGACCCGGGGTCCAGTCCAACTACAATAAAATTGGTATTCGACGGAGCTCAAGCTCAAGGGTGGAACTCCATTTTCTAAGGATTTTGCACTTCAGGCAACTGAGGATGCAGAGACGTCTCTAGCTCTTATTCCTCCGAGTCTCTAGCCCTTGTGGTGCCCGTGTGCAACCAGTACCCTGGCGCCATAACACGGGCGCAGGGTCTTTGAGAGCGCCGGCGCCGCGAGCGACGCATCTTTGGTGGTGTCGCATTAGAGGGCGCTCGGCGCCCCCTTAGACCCGGCGCCCGTGTGCGCCGCACACCCTGCACCATAGGTAAAGACGCCTCTGTGAGAATGCCTAACTAACCTAACCTACTTATTTATGTATTAAAATGTTATTGAGCGATTCAAAATCATTATTTATCCCTTTCCGGGTTGGACAAATTAGTTGGACCACGGGTCGGTAACTCCCCTGATGCTTACTGAATACAGGGTGACTTCTAAGTCGTGAACAGAAACCACTTTGTCCGATAAAGCTGCCCAAGATTAACACGGAGCACTAGTGGTAATCGCAATTAATTAACCCCTCAATTAATTAAAACAAAATAAGAATATCAATCCTTACTTATCATCATCCATGGTCACCCTACTCGGCCCAGACCACGTGACTTGTTTGCGATGTCTTAAGTACTTATTATATTATGTGCAAGTATTTATACAGAGGGTTTAACGTTAAAAAAGTTATTTCTGTTCACGACTTAGAAGTCACCCTGTATAATACGGTTCCTTTTCGACTTGTTTTCAACTCTTTGTCATCAGTATATTTTATAATTTAGAATATGGAATAATAAAAAACGTTTTGAGCTATTAAAATTTCTCTTTATTGATACACTTGAATTTTACATAGGGCAGCCGTATCACCCTGATCCCCCCTCCCCTTTACACTAAAAAATACTAACAGTCATATAAATTAAGTTGTGAATAGAAACCTCGCAACGGTTCACCTATATGTAAACCTATAGGAACCAACATTCTGGATACACCTTAAATTTAAAACTACTTTATTGCTCTAAGGCGAGTCAGTTAGGTTACCATGGCCCGACGTCCCGACAGGAGCCTTGATCCATGTATGTAGACGACTTTACTTTTAAAACAGCCAAGATACCATTGACCACATTGGTTCAACCTACAACTAAGGCGACTTTCCGGACGAGACTGCCAAATGGAACCTTTCAAGACCCCTTCAACATCTTGATATATTTGCAATCTTTACTAACGTCAATTCGAACAGTTTTATTTCACACTACCCCGCCGCCGACGAGGACACGACTAGCTATATACTATTTTCCAGAACAGAAGCATACAATAGACTTATATTCAGTGTCAATAAAAGATATACATATATTAATAGTTGAACTAATACATTACCGGCGAGAACTAAAGCGTGGTATTGATAGTCTACCACCAAATTTAAAATTCGAAGTTCGTATCATACTATTTCTCTCATTAAACACAAGTTATTTGAGCGGGACAGAGCGACACGAATTTCAAATTCCGTTAGTTAGTTACGTACTTCGAATCATCTTCGAATCGATGTGTTACTACTGCGAAGTTGCTTTGAATTCTAGCTCTATTCGCATCTTCTCCGTCGACGGTGGGTAAACTGCCCCAGCAGTGGCCACGATGGTCACCGACCATCTTGTTAAACTGTCCAGTTTCGAGCCACTGCGTTTGATGCTAATAAATAATAAATACACCGACATCTTAAGCGTAAGTCTGGTCTGCATCAAACTAGAAACTATGACAGCAACTCGATTTCCGACGACCATTGGTAACACGAAAATACTATATGATTTAAGTTAAGCAGCGTCGTCAATTGCAATAGAAACTAGGTCAGTGACTTTTTTATAGATTGCCAAAATTTATAAAAGACTATTTTATACAATCAAATTCGATTAATTAATCTTTTGAACATACACCAAGCTTTTTCTTGTAAATCTTAAGATAATGCTAAGACTTTTGTACATAAAAAATATGATACACTGACTGATATAGCTTCTTTCACCAATCTACCAAACTATTCGAGATGGATAGATCAGTGGCCTTGAAAAGGCTACATAACACATATCACAGACATACTAAAGAGATAATGCAAGTGAACCTACCTCGGTTCCATCATTCTACAGACGCCATAAATATTTCGCAAAAAAAAATGTTGTCAAAAACTTTTATTCTGACTGTACAAAATTATAAACAAACAAATATGTATACAGCTAGTCTAGTAAAGTATTATATTTGGTGCTATAAAGTGATGAGCTTACTAAATCTGTCTCCATAGTATGCCTGTAGTATGAATTTCATGCAAGTCAAGTCAATCAAGTAAGAACTTTACTATTTTGTCAGTTCTAACATCAGAAAAAGCAAGGTTGATTGTCACTTCGCATTGTAAGCGATAATAGACTTTGATGTTTTAATTTTCAACTTGTTTCAATTTTGAACTTTGGAGTGGTGAAGGATTTTTTTGTGTGACTATACAATGTTAAAGAAAACTGTCACGTTGATACACTCCAAGTAATTCCAATAAAATGGCAAATTTTTATAACACTACAAAACAATTGTAGTGAGTTTATTATGCAACTTATACTAATCACAGTCCAACTTTTGATCTCGTGTGACAGTCGTGTGACAGTGAATTATATTAATGTCTAGTTGTGATGCGGTAAGCGTTACGTACATTTAAGCAATACATTTTTACAATAAATATATTAATATATCTTTATATTAATGGTATGCTATAATTTAAAATTTACTTAAATGTATTGCCCAAGTAACAAGGCTGCATAAATGCAGAATATTCCAAACTAACTATTATTTACATACAGAACACAAAAGGATTTTTCGTACAGGTATCAACCAAATCACTAAAACATACTACATAAAGTTCTCATATGAACTAAGTAAAAATAAATCTCAGTCTTCTATTAAATAGTATCATTGCTGTTAGATCTGATTTACAATAAGACGAGTATATTACAATTTGTACAACTTATTGCAAAATTGACAATGTCTAATGATATATTAAATAACTATTACTTGATAATCACTAGTTGTAACGGTCAACTGTTTGTATCATGCTGGTCAATTGCCACTGCACAGGAAGCCCCAACCACCACTTGTCCTACAAACACTTCATCATCATCAAAATCCACTTAAGAATTTGGAGTCATGCTGATCATATACTAGTTTATAAAGTTTTTTTAACATGACGACGCTTGACACAACCACTTATTACTACGCACTAATATCTTCTCATCATCTATTCGACAGAGAATTAACTTCAATTTGTTAGAGCTGTCCACAGTTCCTTCTAAGTTCCACTGGGACAAGTTACATTTTAATTAAGCTATATTTTCAAAGACTACTAAAAATGTCTCTTGATTATTTCAGAGCAATTAACACCGCTCATGTGTTAGTATAAAATTAGGAATAAGTATTTTCTATGTTGCCAGGCCTGTAAATGCCAATGTTGCGCGATATGTCAGGCTTCCACCGCCGACGCTGCTTGTCATATGAGTCGCCATCTTGCTCTGCGGACGTCATAATTTATACTCCAATGAACGTCAGATGTTTTTTCACGACACACGATAGCGTTTAGTTACAACAGCTTACAGAATATCACCACAGCTCCTTCACAGACGTCTCCAAAGATATATTAACTAACTAAAACATCCCATCACGCCAGTCGAGACGCCATCTTGTTCACAACAGAACGCCACTCCACCCCGAAATTAAGCGTCACAGACCCCGCCAATAATCAATTAGCCAACGCGCGAGGGCTTCCAGTTTATAACGGCACTCTTGAGTTCACCTAATGTTTAGCACTTAATTGTCTCACAAATATAGTACTAGAGGCCCAATTGCCAACTCACTATAGTCACACACACCCAACACTCCACCAATGTCTAACGTTTTGGTGCTAACACTTATCACAACGCCATCTCTGTTGCTACGCCGCCACTGCATGCCATTGTCCACAGAGTGCTTTGGGCGTTGCTTTTGTACACACGTTTGTTGCTACGCCGCACCGCGTGCTTGTCCATAGGATAAAATTTATCCTTCATGGCGTAGCTCCTAGGTTTTTATGCCAACCTATTCACACTTAACACTGGCTACTACACTGTCACTGCGTGCCATTGTCTATTATAGACTGTAGGTGGATACACTAGGTTTGTGCGCCAACCCATCACGCCTAGCTTAACATGTCCATGGGCGTATATGGTGGCTCGTACGGTGCTCAGTTGGCGCGCGCGCGCTTGGCGTGGCTCGAGGGCGGCGCGTGCGCAGGCCGCGGCGGCGCGTGCGGCTCGTCGGCGGCGAGCCCCGAGCGCAGCATGTACTTGAACTGCGGCATGTGTTGCATCACGTCGCGTATCTGCACGAGCGCGAGGCCGTTCTCGCCGGCGGCCGCAGACTTGCACTTGCCCGAGTTGCGGAGCACTTGCAGTTGGGTGCTGCGGACAGATAGGGCGGACGTTAGACAGGTTGATCAAGTCCATTGTACAAATATAAACACCATCTAGCGTGAAGTAGCCAAAAGATACAACTCCCGGCACGAAAGTCTAGCGCTGACCTTGTGCATACAATATCCGTAGGGAGAACACATGTGCAGATACCCTCCACGTGAAACGTCAGCGCTAGACTTACGTGCCGGCACATGTATCAGTCTGAAAATGTCAGTGGTCTAAATAATACTTTTGCCATTGCACAACAGATGTCGATAAAATAACTGCGTTGCAGTGGCGTGGCGTCCATAGAACTCGATTCCCACTGGCTTGCCTATTTTAAGGCAGTTGGGCAAATTATTGTGCAGAATTAGAGGAAAAGGCTAGTTAAGTTCCCTTCGGCTTGCCTTCTGATATACTTGACGCCACGCCACTGCTGCGTTGCAAAATTTATTCTGCTTTATGGGATAAAAGTTTACGTTACGTGATTGAAAATCTAACTGATGACAGCGGAGCATTCGAGAAATTCTGATTCTGGCAGCATCATTCAGCTACTTGAACCGTCGAATTCAATTTGACGTTTATACATGCAATTTTCCGCATAAGGGTGCGACCACACCGCCGCTTAAAAAACGGTGACGTTACGGAATCGCAACAAAATGTATGAAGAAACGGTGAGAAAACGTGACGCATACGACACGTCACTGCGTTTTGGGCGGTTTGGGGCGGTTTGGTCGCACCCTAAGGGTGGCACGCGTCTCGTTCACATGCCACTTCTAGGTTTCTTTTTTTTCTATGGGCACAGTCAGCATCAGGGCCCTATTTTATAAAGCTATAAGTTAAAATTTACAAGCGGAAATCTCTTTCTGACTCTGTGTGTTAGATAGAGACTTCCGCTTGTAAATTGTAACTCGAAGCTTTATAAAATAGGGCCTTGAAGTTGATATACAGTCAAAGAGCTCAAAATGGTCTACACACCTCATTACCTCGACGATCATTTTGAGCTCTTCAACTGTACCAGGTGGGCACGCGGAACCAAGAAGTGTCCGGCTCGGTTCGGCAGCGTCATCATCATCAGCAACTGCCGCTGTACTCACGAGTTGGGCCGGTAGAGCGTGAGCCCGAGCGCGTCGAGCATGGCGCGGCAGGTGGCGAGCGCCACGCGCGGGAAGAAGTGGCTGGCGAGGTCCGGCAGCGTCATCAGCAGCTCCGTGTACTGGTAGGGCTTCGCGTTGATGCACGGCACCATCGTGTTCTCCACCAGCGCCTTTTGTACCTGCACCAAACATCACCAATTAGACTCCTTCAGTTCCGCGTCCTCAGCAGAATTTAGGCATTTAGGATAATTTTAGGTTTCGGTCCGTTTTTTTAATTGATCTTTTAAAAATCGTTGCGTTGCGTCCCCTCTTTATGGATGCTGAAGGGGACGGCTAGATTTATGTGGGACTCCCATAAAGTGGTATACCTAAACTAAAAACTCCGGCGTTCCCTCAATCCGGTGTGATGGGGACGCATTGGGATGCCACTAGGGTTGCACCACAAACGCCCCCCCTGAGGGCCCCGGCTTCCGCCAGGACCGCGGCAAGGGGACGGCCCGTACGCTGGGCCCGCCTTCCCTTAGGTGACGAGACTGCCTACCCTGGCGACGCTCCACTGCACGACACTGATGATGATAATATACCATTAGGTGACACACTTGCTCAATTGTCAAAAGTGGCGCCGCTCAAGGTCTTTGTTGTTTTTTTTTCTGGCTCGTGCGATGTTTTTCTTTTAATAGTCATCATCATCATATCAGCCGAAAGACGTCCACTGCTGGACATAGGCCTCCCCAAGGCTCTCCACTCGGACCGGTCCTGTGCCTTCCTCATCCACCGCGATCCCGCGATCCTGATCAGGTCGTCGCTCCATCTTGTTGGAGGCCTACCGACAGCTCGTCTCCCGGTCCGCGGCCACTCGAGAACCTTCTGACCCCATCGGCCATCGGTCCTGCGAGCAATGTGGCCCCCACTGCCACTTCAGTTTCGCAATTCTTTGGGCTATGTCGGTCACCTTAGTTCTACGGCGCATATCATCATTTCTGATTCTATATCGCAGAGAAACCCCGAGCATAGCCCTCTCCATAGCCCTCTGAGTGACCTTGGCTTCCTCATGAGGCCCATCGTTAGCGCCCATGTTTCAGATCCATACGTCATCACTGGCAACACACACTGGTCAAAGACTTTTGACTTTTAATAGTAACGTTACCTTATACGGCGTATGGTTGCCAGTAATATTGATGTCGGGTATCGGGGTAAGCCGCTTGCGATTGTCCACGGCGTGAGAGGTTGAGTGGCCATTCATCGACGCTGTCACTTGCGGTGGTACACTGGGAAAAAACAAACGGCAAACAATAAGTTTGTACTTCATAGTATTTTTATGAGAAACAAAGTTATTTTTTGCGGATCAGTGATTTTCCGATTCTTACCCCCTTATTCATAAACGCTCTGTAGGCCTCTGCTAACTTAGCAATCGTTTGTCCTTATCTGTGAAAGGTAAATGTCAAAGTGACAGATAAGGACAAACGATTGCTAAGTTAGCAAAGCCTACAGAACGTTTATGAATAAGGGAGTTAAAGTCTAACCTAACCTAACCTAAACCACTGGGGGACTCCGAAATTCAAAAGTAGCATATGCGTATTCTAAACCATAATCTATATCTGTTCCAAATTTCATCCAAATCCGTTCAGCCTTTCTGGCGTGAAAGAGTAACAAACATCCATCGATACAAACTTTCGCGTTTATAATATTAGTTAGATGTTCCCACTCTTTTAGACACGTCTGGCACCTAACCAATTAAATATAAATAAAGATACATACATACATACATATCGTCACGCCTCTTTTCCACAGGGGTAGGCAGAGACTACTTTGTTCCACTTGCTCTATCCTGACATACCTCTTTCGCTTCATCCACATTAATTTTTTATTTTTTTTAATCTAATTTTTTTACGAGGCTTAAGTGCACCTGTGTGACTATGCCAGCCTCATTGGATGTCTCTTCTCAGATCCACATTCATCAATCTCTTCATACATGCTCGTCGGTTTCGGGTACTCTTGACCTGGCCTTTTTTCAAAACTTTTTCCAAAACATAAATAAAGATGGTTATTATTTATCAACTAAAAGCTCTTCCACGCTAGTCTGGGAGTAAAGAAAAAATATAGAATATACCAGTTGCTTCTCTTCCCGCGCAGATGGTAAAAGCCCATCGGGGCTATATGCGAAAATCATAGGAAGCACATTATAGGCGATGCGGCTAGCAACCCATCACTATTTTTATTCCCGTTTCCACCTATACACCCACAATCATGCTAAACGTGGCTTTTAGTTCTTGTTGCCTTAGCTAGCTTTTCCAGGTTATACATTAAATATAACTCGATAACCATTTTTTTTTATAAACCTACAAACACATAACACGTGTTTTTTAAAAGTTGTTTTTTGGAGGCAGTTGCCATGTTTGAATCGATAACAAATCTTATCTTCTTGTCGTAATATGTATTTATAGACACATACCTACAAGAAACATGATAGTTTTGAATTGTTTTTTTTTTTATATTATAAACATTTTTTTTTATTTGAACCAATAACTACGAAAGATACAGTAGGTAGTGACGTTCCTAGCCGCTTTGAGAACCACCTACCATGATTATACATATATATACTCATATTATAATAGCTGATATTTGTAATAAAAAAAAAACTGAAGTAAAAAAAACCTACTGTTTTAACGATAATAATAAATAAACCTGCAGTCGATTAGTTAGTACGATATTACCCATAGAGGAAATGACCAATAGAGTATTGAAAAATAAAATCGTTGACCACAGCGGCGACTGCTGCACTCGATTGACCGGCTCGAGGTCACGCAGACACCGAACAATATCGACAGCGATGTTTAGTCGCTGCGAGGCATGAGTGAATATCATAATTCTAATATTTCATCATGTCGTGCCGCAGAATGGGTTGGCTATAGAGCGACCGCTTAGCTGAGTCCTCGCCCGCGCGGGTACAGGGGCGCGGGGTAGGGGGACCAAGGGCACCGAGAGCGGTGCGGGGGGGTAGTGCGCCTGCCGCCCGCACAGAGGCCCCCGCGCAAGCCTACCCCGCGCCCCGCAGCCGCGCCCAACAGGACGAGGTTAAGCGGCCGGTCTATAGTAGTTTTAATAGTTTTTTAGTTGTCTCTATTGGCTAATTTCTGTAAGGTAACACAATAACATAAAATCTTAATAAAAGATAACTTGAAAATATGTATGGGTCATGTCTATACAGTGTCAAGACAATGGCGAATGGAAATTATTTTCAAGAACAGCGTGTCGTGTAGCTAGCTAACCTTTAAAAAAAAATCTAGCTATCGCTCGCGGTTTCGCTTCCGTTTCCGAACTCCATATCCCGTGGGAATTTAGTAAAAGTCAGCCTTATCTAAACCGATAAAAAAAAACTTTTATCTTCAGTATGGTTTCCAATTTTTTCAGTTTCATAAAAAAAAGTATCAAAACATGTCGGTCATTGCAAGGTAAAAGGATCTTTAATAAACCCCTCCAGTCAACAAATTAATATTTAAAAAAAATTTGTTGACCGTTGTTGCCAAGGGTGCATCGGCCCAAATGTTACCCTTCCCCTGACTCAGTCATGCTCGGTAACTCAATGTTATCCGTCTCGCCTCGCCCCGTCTGTATCTAACAAAGGCAAAATGCCAAAATGACAGACAACGACCAGCTAACATTCGACTAAGAGAAAATTATCAATTATGAGTGTCAGTCTGTCAGCCGTGACTTTTCTTTTTAGACCATTTCAATCATAGTAAACCAGCAATAGTAGCCTTAGTAGTAATAATGATTTAATGATACATTAAAAGTACCATAAAAATAATGTATAAATTTAATCAGTCACAATTTTGACAAAGGTCAATAATGATGAAATTTAAACGTTAATTACTTCATACTCTGTTTACTACTTTACGCGTAGTTATAAAAAAAATAACGTTATAATACTTCAGTGTAGATAGCAATTAATGGTTTCGATTAGGTACTTTTGTCTGAACCAAAACATGAACTGAATTTAATAAAACCACTAATTAATGTAGTCAGCTTTAAAAGGTAGACTAAAGATGACATTTCACATTCCCGATTAACGCCACAAAACTATTTTTTTTAATGAATTTTTTCCAATTTATTATACTTTCAACATACAGGCTGTTCTCGAAAAGTTAAAGCGCTACAAAATAGTGAAAATTGCTCACTTCATAGTAGACGTGTTCGCCGTGCTCCTCACGAGAGGCGGCGGCGGTTGCTGGCCCATCGCCATTGTTATGGCACTGTTCGGAAACTGGAATAAATCATAAAAACAAACATATTTTTACGTGGCACTGGTAAAGTGAGGTGCCGGAACGCGTTCAAATTAAACCGGGACAATAGAAAGGAACATTTTTGGCATTAAATTAAATTGTGATAATAACAAGCTGATAACACACTATAATGGTCTCCCCCCTGTATATGTATTAAACAAATCTCCTATTAAACACACAGATATAAAATAATTTGTTTAAAAAAAGTGATACATAAATATAACATTAATGAAAAAGTAAAAATAATAAATGGTAGGTACTTATTCACTTCAACAAAACATCTGACACGCAATACCGCAGTGGTATATAAAAACTGTTGGGATATAAAGTGGAAACGATGTTTCTTGGCAGTAGCTACCACCACAAATATTCATCTCCTACTTGTTTTTATTATTGCTTTATGTCACGGTCTTTACTATAAAAATAACTATTGTTTATACCTGTCCCGATAGGTTTAAAAAAAAAAACAAATTAGTTTCTTAACTTTTACCACACCTGACGACAGAAAATTCCATTTTCCCATTTGACGCCATCGCCATTGGGATTTTATGTTAATCATAAGCTTTACTATAAACTAGGTCGTCAGTAAAATGATCAAATGGTCAATGACTGACGCATGACGCCATGCCTTCTTTAGCTCACTACCATCGTCTTAAGCTAGACGGAACTTCCGAGCGCAGCGTCACTTGCCGCTGAGACAGTGACGTTTTCATACATTTTCATACTGCATAATACTATCGCACTGTCGCAGCATCAATGACGCCAGAGCCGCTTTGCTCGGAAGTCTATCTTTATAGTTCAACCTGCATAAGTACCCTTGTAGTTTCAGAGACACAAGGGTTCATTTTCTAGCGATCTGTTGCAGCAACTCACCTGAACGTTACGCTGGTGCTGCGAGCGGTGTTGCGGCATGGCCGCCGCCGCGGCCGCGATCGCCGCGTTGTTGTACCGAGCCGCAGCCTGCGCTTGCGCTGCCACTTGGGCCTGGGACAAACAGAACAGATTAGAAGAGTAAGTAACTACAAATGAAGTGGTAAAATGTGGCTTTTAAATTTAATGTCACTGACATTTTAGATATTATTTTTAATTTGAACCTTAATATTATGATGATACCGTTTGTTGTACCGCTGGTTTTCCACATGAATGTTGTAGTGGCACGTGCGTACGGTAGCTTGCGATTTTGCGATAATAGAGACAATGGCCTTTGTTTGAAAGATTAGGGCTCGAAGCGAAAAATTCACCTGGGAAGATTCATACTATACATACTTCCGCCCAAAGGTTTATGGGTAACGGAGGTGGTGTGTCAGCCGGTCAAGCGTACCAACCTGAGCGAGCCTAAGCACCTGCTGCGTTTGCGCCTGCGTGAGCGTGCCGGGCAGGCTCCAGCCGCTGGCGAGCGCCTGCACGGCGGCCGCGGAGATGCCGGCGTGCGGCATCTGCATGGCGGAGGCGGGCGTGTGCCGCTGCGCGTTGGGGCGGCGGCCGCGCGTGGAGGCGCCGCCGACGGCCCCCAGGCTGACCCCGGACCCGACGGCCACGCCCGGCGGAGGCGCTGGCGGCGCCCGCGTCCATTGCCCGCCGCCTGATATCGAGCCTACGCCAATTTCAAGGGTCAGATCAGAACTGTGGCCGCTTTGGGATTATTTACGTAAGCGTTTTATTAATTAGTGTCCGACCGAAGTTTCGGTTTCGTTCAACAAACAGCCGAACTTTTCGGCCGCGCCGAAACTTACAACAGCGTACCTACTTTCGGGTCGCGTTCGGATAACGTCGGGTGCGCTCGGCACAAATCACAAACGTAGAACCTTATTATATTGGAACAGTGAATTATTGTTCTTATAACAGATCACATTTACTAAAGGTTCTGTTTAAAGAAAAAACCCCCTGATTTTGGTTTCAGTTTCGTCAATAAATACTCTAGTTATACATTCGCCATCAGATATATCGTAGCGAGCGAGGTCCTCAAATATTTCGGAGCAGCATTAAATTTTAATAAATTCGTCTCATTAGATATGGTTAATAATATCGAAACACGCAATTCGTCATAAACATAAGAGGAGCGACTTTTCAATAAATTCGGGACGTTCAATGAGCTAAAAATATCAGGAAGCACATATCGTCAAAGGTATCGACGCAGTCAGGCAGGCTGATCATAAATATCGGAACATATGAGGAAAATAAACCTTACGTATATAATAATAGATTCGAATTCCAAACAAAATACAAATAAGGCTCAAATGCCAAAATGAAAGATATGTCACCTATGTAGTGTACGCGTTTGCATGCATTATTCACTGTGTTAGTAACATAAAACCTTTTTTGTTGTATAAATTGTTACTGGCCACTAAATTGCCATATACTTTTTTACGAATAAAATTTTTCTTCTTCTGATGTTATAAGTCAAAGTGTAGTTCTATTTAATAAAACTAATTTTATTATAAACACACTAATTTAAACTGTTTGTCACAAATTTAAGGTATATTTTCCAAAAATGTTCCGATCTTTATGGTCAGCCTGTCTGCATCGATACCTTTGACGATCTGTGACGTACCGATTTTATTGAAAAGTCGCTGCTATTATATTTATGACTAATTGCGTGTTCTGATGTTATTAACCTTACAGTGTAACGAATTTATTGAAATTTAAGGCTGCTAAATATTTGAGGACCTCGTCCGCTACGATATATCTGATGGCGACCTAGCTACGCTACATCGCCAAGAAGTATTTATTCTAGTTGGATTTATTAAAATTTTGAGGCTGTTTAAGAAGGATAATTCAATAATCGTTATTGAACGCGTTAAATCCCTTTCTTTCAAAAACAACATGCACGATGTTGGTACGTGGTATGATGGTAGGTATTTTGAGCATGATTCATTCATTCATTCATTTATCAATCAGCAATGTTGAATATTATTATTGAAGTAGGTACGTACATAGGTATATGACGTCAAACAAAAATGTTTTCAACGTTTTTTCTAGAAGTTTGTTACGTAATTTATGTGTAACTAAAGTAAACGTATGAAGTAAAAAGTATCAAATTAAAAAGTTATCTTCAAATTTAACAGAGCTAACTAAGATAAAGATTAGTAAACTAAACATATGTGAAGCGCAACATACTACATCCGACCGACCGAAGACGTCTTTATAGGTATACTTATATCTTATCTACTTATTACAAATTATTGTGTAAAATATGATATTGTTGACGGTACTTCATTATTGTCATCCGAGTAAATGTCTGGTAAAAAATCATTGCTTGTTAATTACAATTGAAACTTGTAAGAATGTTAATAATGGTGGATGCTAGTGAATAATAAATCTTTTTTCATTTTTATTCGACTGCGTCGATTTCCACGTGTGTATTTATGTCCGTTTCCTTGCCAGGGGCATACTAAAAGTGACAGCTAAAACTTGAACTGAGTCGGAATAATAAGGACGTCATGGTAAGGCCCCAGCTTGCAATCAAAGACTCAGACGATTTTGATAAATTATAGGTACGTCATCAACTCATCAGATACGTCTTATGGCGCAATGTCATTATTAATTTAAAGTTGGGCTGAAAAAAAAAAAAAAAACTTTGTTTAAAAAGCCTCTTGAAAGGTCTATTATCTGCTCTTTATTGTTGTACTGCTCTTTACTTAGATGTGCACCAAAATAAAACTTTTAATATCAAAACTTTATTTAAAGATTAATCTTAGCTAGAATCTCAAATACAACATCCTGTACTACCGCGTACCAGGCTCCGAAATTTTTACAAATATTAAACCGAAAACAAATCGAGAATCGTCATTGAAACGAGGCATGCTATTATAGCTGTTGCCTGATACTTCGTCTATGTCTCTCGAGAACTATTTTTACGGGTTAAAAAAAAAACAAAGTGGCAGTGGGGGGTGGGGGCTTTGCTCGTACTGACAGGGGGGAGAGCTGACGGCCATTTTAGCCGTACTTAGGGCCGTTAAGGTTCTAGAGTGCCGACCGCGTTACGGAACGGAAGGCGGAATGTTTGTGCCTCCCGCAAGGACGGACGATCTGGCAAAAATCGCGGGAAGCCATTGGCTGGGGGCACAAAACCGATAGTCGAGCAGGCTTGGGGGAAGGCTTCTGTCCGGCGGGGACGTCCAGGCTGACATGATGACGATGATGATGAAAAAATCAATATTCCGACTGCAAGTTCGCAGTCGGTTAAAAAGGTTAAGTTCTTAAACAATTTATAGCTATAGTAGACGCTATAGTTAGCTAAAATAAATTGTCTTGTGATAGAGTGAGCCGGAGCGCTGATAGATGGCTGGCAGGTAGGTATAGATGATTTTAACTAGATACATAAAAAAGGTCATTAAATCGGGTGATATCAAGTTTTATCTTCAATAAGGAACCTTTTGGTTAAATATCTGTCATCTTGTATGGTATGATATGTGATATGATGCAATTTTTACAGTGATGTTTAACGCGATCCAGGTGTTAAGGAAATGCCAATTTTTCGTCAAAAATCTACCACTGATTCGGAAAACTGAACGGCTACGAAGTGAAGAGCCTGTTTTTAGCACATACAAGGAAACTAAACGGATTACATTTCTAACTTAAGGACACACATATTGCATAACATGACGAGAATAAAAACATAAAAACTGTCATTCGTTGGTAACAAAAAGTAATCATTAAATCGTAATAGTTCGCTCGTGTACTTTGACCTTTAGAATAACCAGACGTATCTTTAACGAATTGAACTTTACGCTATGGGCATAAAGGACATGTTGTATCAATTTGTTAGCAAAGGGTTAGTCTCAAAGACAATTTTATCTTTTAAAATTGTGGTCAAAGACCTTACTTTTAATGACCTTGGAGTATTTGTAGCGGCGATATCTGCGTACCTAACAATCAAAGCTAAACAAGGTTACGTCCGAAATAGGGTTACCATAAATCTGACATGCGGACATTCTAGTCTCTTGTCCGACTGTGCAGTAGTCTCTGCCTACCCCTGTGGGAAAGAGGCCTGACAATATGTATGTAATGTATGTATGTGCAGTAATTACTGAAATACAGATACAATGTATTTCATTAATTAAACTGAAAGAAAGAAACTGAAAAATCTGCAGAAAAAAATGAATAAACTAATAGTGCATCAAATTCAGTTTTGTGCTGGGGAATCTATGTAGATAGGAAACGCGTCACAGGCGGTGCTATTCTGACAGTACTATTTTTTTTTTTAAATACTAGGTACTTTTATTTAGAGAGAAACCACTAGATCAGGATCACACAAAGGAAAATAACGCACAAGTAAAACTTAAAGGGTATGTGGATGATCTAACATGTTAACGCGCGAGATTGGATTTGTTTGATTAAAGGGGTGAGGGGGTCTATGTTGTCACACTTTTATTAATTTTGCGTATATTTTATTTTAAGAGCAGGTAGTCGAGGGCATAAATATCGATACAACCATCTTGTCAAATATTGTCTCACCGACCTTATTGTTTATGTCACTTATAAGTAGATGTTTTTGACGTGGTAACGTACATATATTTATGCACTTGACTGTATATTTCAAAATCCAAAACTACGTAATTTTAACGCGAGGAGCGATCGGAGATAGTAGCAATAGCAAAGAATCACCAACGTACAGCCCTTGCATCAGAAAATGGTCAAACAAACATTACATGATTTATGGACTCCTTGTCACGTTTGCGTAATTGATGCCCACACGAGGCCCGCATGCATCCCATTCATTGATTAATTTAGGGCTGTCATGTCATCTGTCAGTAATTTAGTTTAGTTCAACTCTAAAGCTACTTATGGCAATGTACTTCGTTCAAGTAAGGTTCAAGTAGATATTTTTGTCACTCAATATTTTTTTGTTATAAAACAATTCAAAGACATAGATTTAGTTTAAATTCTATAATTAAAATACTAGTACATCCACCAACCACTAGGACGAAAAACTTTTCAATCTAAGACAGCGGTCGTCACACTTTACTGGCCAAGGGCCACATATGATAGTGTGAGTTCCAGGGCCGGGCCGCAGAGTATGTGAAGGCGCTCCAAGAACCTTTGCACACTTATACATATATATTTAGCTTATTTCGTTATTTGAAACAATTTACTTTGCCGCGGGCCGCACAAATAACGTCCACGGGCCGCTATATGACGACCACGGGTCTAAGAGATCAAAATCCCGACAAATACTAAACGGATGGTAACCCTAACGTTAATATAATGGACCTTTCACACTCACGGTATTAATTGAATCGCTAAACGTGAAAATGTTTGAGAGTTTAGTACCTAGTTTAGTGCGAGTATTATCTCATTCGCTACATGACCTTTGCTGGAAAATCTCACACTACTGCGTTAAAGAAAAGAAACTGAGCCTTAACAAAGTGCAGTGACCTTCTTTTTCCTTTTAACCTTGTTCTCAATTATTTTGGTGTCAACGGTTAGGCTTGTCGCACACAAGGAGCTATATAAATTAAAAAAGGGGGTGGGGGTATTTAAAATGTTTTTAGGCCTTGTACAGTCGAGGGCATAAACATCGATACAGCCATCATGCCATCGGCCTTATTGTCTATAGCATAAGGTGTATAGATGTTTTTGCCGTCTTGGTAACGTACGTGGGGGTTCGTGGCTTCGAACCGCCATTGCGAACCATTTTGAACTGAATATTGATTAAAAGATTCTTAACCCCTAGCTGTGACCTCTACAGGGACTAGCAGAGCATGCTTCCAATGCTTCCAAACCAAACCAACCGCACCGTTTGCGTTGCGGCAAAACCATAAAAATCCCTCTAAAGATCCCTTAAAGGGATAAGTCCGCTTTTGCGCATGTATCTCAATGTTTGTCAATTGTATTTCTTTTATGTTTATTTTGCACAATAGTTTACACTTTACATACAACATACCATAACCTGAAGCATAGAATAGATAATAACAGGGTAGAACGGAATCTCTTTTGACCGCGTCCAAAACGCCGCCATTTATATACCTACTTACCCCTTCACGTCGTTACACCCCTCTGTCGTCCAGGCGTATTGCTAGGGTTGCTACCGTTAAATATTAAACTTACGTCTAAAGATAATATCGCAAAAAAATAAGTTTTTATTTACTTCGAAATCATTATTTTATTCTAGTTTTACAAAATATGAAATTTATAAATCATTAGGTACGTACCTACATATTATAGATAGGTACTTCTAAATAAGAAGTTATTACGAGTGCCATACCAAATGAAGCCATTTAAGATGATTTAAGTAAGTATTACTTACCGACAAATATAAAATAAAATACACAGGCTCACGTAAATCTAGTAGTAGTTTAAGTGCCAAACGCGCGTGCGGCGACGCCGGCCGTGGCAGCCTAACAGAGTCGCTCGCTTAACGAGTACTGTAATAACGTGACCTTGAGTCCGGCCGGAGCGGGAGATTCCGTTCTACTATGTTCTTACTTATTCTATGCCTGAAGAGCTACTTCGAGATTCGACTTTCGTAGTTCATTTCGTGCCGTTCTGCTCACACTAATAGTCATTAATTTAAGAGTGAGAGGGACGGTATGATACGAACTTCGAAAATTGAATTTCGGAGTAACACCCCCTGGCACGAAATGCGACCTCGAAACGTGCGGTTGATGTCGAAGGGGATGCAAACTTTACTAATTGCATTTACTTTATCTCGACAGATGGATGGCGCTAATACATCAAATTCCAAGCAATATTGAAATATCACGGTAAAAGTAGGTACTTTAGTAGTAAATTACATGAAAAAAAGGTAAAAAAAAAATCATTGATCTTCGCTTTGTTGTGATTTGAACAGTAAATTAATTCATTTTACAAATCTTTTTTCACCTTTTTTTCATGAAATTTACTAGGTAAGTGTAGATACTTACCTAGTAAATTACATAAAAAAACGCGAAATTTCAATACTAGTGCATTCTTAGCGAGTGCTCCCCGAGTTTGGTTTTTACTTTTTATCTCAGATTTAGCAAGCAATGTGAATGAGTGATACCTTAAAAGAAAGAGCAATAAACAGGCATGTTTTTAAAAATGTTTCAATAATTTCCAGGATTTTTTTTTAATTTTTTTTAATGTCACTGAAAAATGAGTCTGTTCCAAAAAAAGACATCTTTAGTAATATCGAATGCCTCCATTTTGTTTCTGTGGCAAGACAGACCCTTAAAAATTATTTCATTTGGTCTAATACACATTAAACTATCCGAAATAAAAGATTTTGTTTACAAATTAATGCTCATTGGTGCAATATTGACTAGTTTCTATCAAATTCTGGGTATTTTCATAAAATTTCTAAATTTTCAATTTAAAATAAAAAACAAATTTCGGCTAAGACATGTATGGCTCAAAATATTCAAAAATACCTCGGCTATCACCCCAAACACCCTGTAGATTATTTTTAAATTTATTAAATAAACAGTTGGGTACAGTCAGCTGCATAACATTAGCGTTAATTAGCTAAAACAATTACATGATAGTGGACCATGTCTTAGCTTAGGAACAGGATGTAAACAATCATCATCATCATCATCTCCAGCCTTTATACATCCCACTGCTGGTGTAAACAAAGACAACTAATTACGTTAAATTAAACCTAATTAGAAAAAGTACTTAAAAACAGGCTCTGTTATTGCCTATTGAAAAAGAGCTTGAAAACACAACCACTGTATTGATTGTTGAAAAAGAGCTTGAGAGCACAACCACTGTAATTGGTTGTTGAAAAAGTGCTTGGAAGCACAACCATTGTAATTGGTTCTTGAAAAAGTGCTTGAAAGCACAACCACTGTAATTAGTTGTTGAAAAAGTGTTTCAAAGCACAACCTCTATCATTGGTTGTTGAAAAAGAGCTTGAAAGCACAACCACGGTAATTGGTTGTTGAAAAAGAGCTTGAAAGCACAACCACGGTAAATGGTTGTTGAGAAAGTGTTTGAAAGCACAACCACTGTAATTGGTTGTTGAAAAAGAGCTTAAAAGCACAACTTCTGTTATTGGTTGCTGAAAATGTCCTTTAAAGGCACAACCGCTGAATTGGTTGTTTTTCGAGCACTTGAAGACACAACCTCTATTTAGGGTTATTAAAAATCCCTACTAATATTATAAATGCAAAATTAACTCTGTTTGTCTTTCTGTTGTTAAATTTTCATATATTTACTAGAAATTTGGTATGCATATAGTATTGTTTGAGTCCTGGGTAAGTGAATTCTGCCATAAATAAAGATGTGGTATTGAGTGGAATCAAAAGATAATATTCTCAATATTATTTAATTAGTTAGTACCCTTTTAGTACCTATTAACAACTTAAATAAAACAAAAAATAAATTATGAATAGGAATATCAATTAACTTTATTTAACAGTTGTGCATCCTTTGGGAAAATCACTCCTCAGGATAAAACATAGTTGTTAATCAGGAAAATAGTTTTCTATTAATAAAATGATTTTTTAAATTGGTTCAGTAGTTCTAGGGTTTACCACCTACTTACAAACAAACAAACAGACCTACAAGCAAAGTTAACTTATTTCTGTTCTATACCTATTAGTATTAGTTAAATCCAACTAGAAAATACATAAACAATGAACAATCAATTATCTTTTGGTACTAGTAGCTAGTTTCTGATTGGAATATTATACCTAATGTGAAAAATAAATTTATTCTTACCTTTTGCTGATATGAGGAGCTGCGAGTCAACCACTTTGTTAGGCCAGTACTCCTCGAACTCTGTCCCGGGGGGGAAGTAACTCTTAATGTCCGACAAACTGATCACCGAGCACGTCTCGCTGGCAAACAATTCATTCCGTATCCCCTGCACTTTGCAGCAGAACTTCAGGTACGATAAGTCCCAGCCTTTCAGCTGGTCCGCTTTCAACTTAAGATTGTCCGTTTCACCCTCAAAGTAGAACAAGGGAACAAACTTCTGTCCGTCACGCACTGTATAAGGTACCACTGACTCCTTGTTTATCCGAATAAAGCCGCACTTGTCTTTACTATTTGTTGTACCTCTTAATAACTTATTGTAACATACGTCTAAGAAATTATAGAATTCATAAGCGTCTAGCAACCGTACCACTAAGTCTTTCTGTGTGAATGGATCTCTACCGAACTGGCCGTCACAATGCCTACTGTTGATCTCATTTAGCAACCTCGCTTCGATCTCAGTTATGTAGTAGCTCCTTATACACGTGCAGGAGTAGATATCGGCGTGCAGGTAATTCAGGTACTTGTTTAACAGTTTAATTTCGACCATTCTCACGGCCACGTATTTTTCGCCGGAGCGGTAGATATATGGAATGTGGCATTTGCCCAACATGTCCCAGCCGAAGTGGCCCTTCCAGCTGGCCTCGTCGGGGGCGGGGGTCTTTTTCTCGGGGTCGACGGGCGGACGCGTGTCAACCGGGGCTCCGGCTCCCGTTTTTCGCGTTAGGAAGTTGAGGATGCCCATTTGACCGCCGGGACCGGGCGGCGCGCCGGCCAAGCCTACGGGCCCGGGCCGGGCCGCGGCCGCCGACGCCGCCAGCGCCTTCGCCTTGTTCGCTTCGACCATCTTGGCCGCAAGCTCAACAATCTCCGCCTCATCCGGCCGCTCCGTCTTCACCTTCACCATCGTTGTCTCAGACATTTTAAAGCACGTTAAACTATTCCGAAGCACTTGAGGTAGTTCCGTCAAGACCGCGTACACTTCGGGCTACATCCTGCCGCACCGCGTTGACAATTCTCAGTCAACATCTACGTAAACAATCCGCAACACACACTGATCACTTCACTATTATTTTGACAGTTAGGTAAAACACATGTATTTATCGGTGATAATAATCCGGTACACGTTCACTTTAATCCATGTTTTATTTTGGAGGCCGCGGCGGTCCCTCATGCGACGACCACGAGCCGACAGAACTTGGGCTGGAAAACAGAGTTTCTAAGAACTAGAAGTCTGCAATTAATGAAAACCACTTTTTCCGACACTGACTGATCGATGTAAATATTTTTAAAATAATTGTTTTTGGTATTTCTGGGAAAAAATAATAATAATTCATCCACGCTGTGGTAGGTAGGGAACATGAAACCCAAATTTTGTGTTCACGAGGGAAATGCCCAATACCGTTGTGAAGTCTCGTGGGGAGTGCGTAATAATTCCCTACATTTTTCACCTTTTGGTGACTCAGAAGCGAACAAAATGGCCGCCGACAAGGTTTTTTCGACCAATCACCGGCCTGCTAGCGGGTATACATAACTGCAAAACTTCCGTCGATGACGTATCCGCACTCCCCACGAGACTAGTTCTCAAGGTCTTTCCATTTAGTTCCTTAATTTACGAATCTAATTTGGAACTAAATCAGTCTAAAACTAAAGAAACACAAACCAGAAATATTTAAAAAAATTAAGACAAATTCTCAGATCTCGAAATGTTACAGAAAAGTAGATAAAACCTGCAAACTATACGGTTCAGTAATAATAAAATTTATGAATGTACTTTTACAAAGTAGTCACCGCAGATAGTCTCGCTACACATTCGTCCGTCGATAAGGCGGCACTTACTTCAGTGCTCGCACAAAAATGAACTCTACAGCATTGGCGGAAGGTGCATGACATAAAAAATAAAATCTGTTTTGAACTTTACGTACTGGTTTTGTGTAGCGAGACTCGTCGACGCGCGCATTCCTTGAACAATAATTCCCAGCATGAGTGAGCGAGATGGCAACTAGTAAAAAGTAGATGTCAAATGTTTAGGTATTTTACTATGAACGTAAAGAGAACGTAGGTAGGTATATAATGCAATTACAAGCTTACGTAAGTACTTTAACCTACTTTATCAGTGAATACCTACTTGCCTAGCGGTTTTGGACAAAACGAAATAAGCTTTCTTTGTTATGACGAAACTTTACACGTACCTAGTTGGAAATTATTAAATGTAAGGGCTTTATGATTTAAATTATGTTGATACCTAATTAGACAAAATTAAAGTCAATTAAACAACATTTAAAATTTCCAGCTTAATTTTGTTTTAATGGTACTGCTGGCGAATCCAGTTGGACTGTTGGTAATTTTACTTTATTTTTGTATTTTTTGTAAATACATTTAACAGGTGCATTAATTCAAATTAGATTTGAATTATACCTAATTCGTCAAATGGACTGTCGCAAAAAACCATGCTGGTGCGATAATTATTCAATGATGTCTTCCTTTTGTTAACTTTTTAGGGTTCCATAGCGCTCACATTGAAGAACCTTTTTTACGCGCCGCGCGATTCTTAGCGATATAGCGGGTGTTAGGGCCTTGTGCAAGGTCCGTCCGGATAGCTACCACTATCTTACTCGCTAATCCTGCCGCTAAGCAGCAGTGCTTGCACTGCTGTGTTCCGGTGTGGAGAGTAAGACAGCCGGGGAAATTACAGGCACAAGAGGCATTTCATCTAAGTCCTCTAGGTTGGCAACGCATCTGCAATCCCTCCGGGGTTGCGGGTGTCTATGGGCAGTGGTGATCGCTTACCATCAGGTGACCCACTTGCTCGTTTGCCTTCCTATTCGCATAAAAAAAAAAAAAGATCTCTTCGGTTTTTAGTCTGATAGAGGTTTAATATACATAAATGAGATAGTCGTAATCTGGCGGTCTTTGTTTATGCCTATTACCAAGGGCGTCGCCAAGAGGGGGCAGGGAGGGGCAGCTGCTCCCCCCTAGAGATTCTAAAAAAGTTGCCAAATATAATTCATAGAGAATGAGAAAAGTATGAATTGTAGTACTAGGTAAAGTCAACTTGCCCCCCCCCTGCGCCATCGGCTGGTGACGCCCTTGCCTATTACTCTTTCGCGCTATTCCCAGCTAGTCAGCGGAGCGCTCGATGGGTGTCTTTCGAGGTAGTTAAGGCATAGCAAATTTCAACAAAGTCTTAAACAACGCTTTCTTCGATAATAATAATAATAATAAAATTTATTTATTTCGCCACCACCAAGTTTATAGTTACATTACATAGGTATAAATGTAACACTTGAGTGGGGGAGACTGGTGCCCGAACTAGGTATATCCTGTGGGTCACCAGGTCTCCGAATTTAATGATCAATGTCTCAAATAATTTGTAACCATGAAACTCTTGGCAAATTTTAAACCTGAAAGTTGGCTTTTAAGCCAACCCTATATGCCTGTGCTTTAGCAACTAAAATTTTACAAATGAATTTGTTGTCACATTCAAAATTCAAAACGAATACACATAACAATGATATATTAGTAAAGATACGTTATAGGCTCACAAAACAACCGCCAAACATGATCCGAACGACGAATTAGCACACACACACACATACACGCTCATTCCAATACATTGCCAAATGGTGGAAAAGAGATGGCGTAATTGAGACGATAAGAACAAAAAAGACAGCCATCGTTTGTCACTTACGCAAAAGTCAATGAGTCTACCAATCACAGCACTTGAAGCAAAGAATAAAGAAACAGACGGTACAAAGATCTCGGTTACACATAGCTTAAAATCATTTTAAAATGTATGAATAAATGAAATAAAAAGACGAAGAAAGTGGCGCCCTCATCTAAGTTCTACAGAGCTAATTCTCATACTCTACCATTGTTGTCTACAACCTTGCAAAAATAAGAAAACAATGACACAATTTAACCCTTTAATTTAACCTTGTACTTACAAATTATTTCGATTAGATAAGATAATATCTACACCTACAGAGTGATATAATATATATTTACTCCAAAAACATGAACACTAGTAATTAATGGTTATGGAGTCCGTTAAGAAGCGTTAGAATCCATGCATTAGATTAGTGCCATCTGACAACCGGAAAACTTAGGAATTTGTGTTTGTTTCTTCATATTTTTATAATAAATAATATATAATATAACTTACAAAAGACATGAAATTAACGTAACTTCAAAGCTTCACGCGGTCACGCAACCCAGTTTGTGGGAACGACTCGCGCTTGACCTCGGACGGGGCCTCGAGCTAAATACAAAGTATAGAGGACAGCCAGTACCATTACGCTTTTTAAAAGATGGCAGAAAAAAAAATTGCAGGTAATGGTATAATTTTAATCACCCTTTTAATGTTTAATTTTGTAAGGGTGCTCTAAAAGAAATGACGCCTTTATTTATGAAGCATGTATAATTATTATCATAATTACTTTGAATGCGGCACTTTGCCATTTTTTTAATGGGGCCTTGAAACTTCAAATGTGAAATTAATAATGGCTGAACTGACTGGGATAAAAAAATACGAGATTACTTCGGGAGTATACCTACACATTTAAACAAAACACAAGTTCCTAAATCAGGCCATACAGAATAAGTAGTACTTAATTAAGATTCCAGAAAAATCCAGAAACCATTTAAATCATGCACGTGGGGTCGCATAGAATAATCTCCACAAACTCGACCCGCAGAACAACCTTTTCACAATAAATGGCCCGTCTTCTTCCTTGATGTGTAAAATAACGGCTTACTGAGACAAGGTTGTACCGAGTGTCGAACTTACGGTAGTTTACATATAGTGTTGCGTTTGCGTAGAATCCGGTTTGGTAAGCTAAAAATAGAAACAGAATGGTACGTCATTGTACCTACGTTATGTGCTATGTATTAGGTACTTTGCTATGTATACCTAACCTGTGCATCTTTTCTTAACACCGTATATAAGTGGGTTAGCCTTAATATTCATCTATTGCGACTAATGTAGACGTGCCTTAAATCAAAATAGCTTAATATTCATGGAAGTATATGTATTTTATTTAATTGTAAGGTTTTTTTTGCTTGCTGTACCTTTCTTTTATTTTTATCCACATATCTAATCTACATAGTGTAGATCAAACTTCAAGTAATTCCATATTCAAATCTGTAATTCTAACTACCTAATAAACAAACAAACATGGCATTAAAATAAAAGCTAGTAATTAAAATGGATACTGCTTTATGCAATAAACTGACTATATTGATTCCAAGTTCCATAAACAGGATCAAGGGGTGTTGCATTGAAATTACAAAGGGTCATTTCGCATATAATGTGACGCTGTAGGTGTAGAATCTTTTATGGACTTATTGAACCCTCAACTTCATAGACAGATGTGATCTATGATATACTATATAAAATGTCATAGGATGTGATCAAGTTTTTTTTATAATGTTGTCCTTTCCAAAAGAACTCGTAAAATTGTACCTAATTAAAAATAAAAATCGACTAAAACACTACACTGTGAATCACGTTACTTCTAATTTAATTCCAAATGACCTTTTATTTTCCACTACGTTCTGAAGTTCGTAGTTATTTATGTATCATGTTCTGTCTCATTCAACACGAAATATGATTTCAAAAATGCTTGAAATACCGCAGAACAGATATGAAAACTAGGCCCCCCACCCCAATACCGGGGAAGCCATTTTAGTCCGCTCAGATCGAAAGTAATAATAAGAGATGTATCTTTTTATGAACTCTAAAGAAAGAATGGCTCTTTTACATCAGTTTTAAGTATCAATAAAAAGAAAGAGATAGCAAGCGCGGTTGCCATGTCTACATCTCTTTTGTACGCAAACAGTAACCTTATAATTGCTTAGCCCTATAGCTGTGTACAGTTTTCCTAAATTTATTTTTGTGGCTTCAGTCTTAATACCATATTGAAATCAGGTTATGGGCCCAGAACCTTAATTTGAACATTAATCCAAAAACTACATGTCATACAGTCACCTGGAATAATATATATCAAATAGAACAAACCACACCAAATTATTTAAGCAACTTTATTCGTTGCCACTGCCGTTAAAACGTGTCAGATGTTTTGTGGAGTTTTGTTCTGTGAGATATTACTATCGATGACTGTACAATTATTAAATAAATTAAACACGATGGTTCGATATTGAAACGGTATCCAAAATCTGTATAAATATCTATGTGAACACTATTGCCACCACGTGTTAAAAATACAATTGACCCGGCACAAAGGTGCACAAATCCCTATTGGTATCTTCAATGCTTTAATTTAAGTTTAATATCCATACTTATAATATAGGTATAGGTTACTTATCATACTTATATATTATATTATGTGTATTAGTATGTATGTATTTTCACTACTTAGGTATATTAATATTTTAGAATTTTTTGCATGGATCTACTTAGAAATCTCAGAATCTACCATTACTACTATTACTACTACTATATTATTCGCACTAGCTATTCTACATAGGGGAAAAAAGTGTCCCGAGATCACTTCTGTTACTTTTCATACATTAATGTTTGAACAAACCGACATTAATTTTTGTAGCAAAAACTGGGGACATTTTTTTACACCATTATAAATCAATTGATCAATTGATCCTGAGCAAATCCATGCAAAAATTTCAAAAATCGGGGAAAAAGGACATAATAAACATATTTGACTACTTAATTGTACCCTATTTCTGAAATTCCCCATTTGTGTCTGGGATACCTATGTGAATAGTTGGCACTCAAAATACGTTAAAACGTTTTCGCATAAGAATTATTTATTTATTGTAAACTTATCATTGTGCACAACGGCAAACTCTGCCTAAAAAGGGATCTCTTTAAGAAAACCTTCCATCTATACGCTCACAATCATGCCAATCGTGGCCTTTAGGTTTTGTTACCTTAGGCTCTGTCGCCCCGTAAGGGATAAAGACGTGATATATGTATGTATGTTTAAGAAACCCAGTTTGACTTTATTACTGGAATATTTATTAATTAAGCAAGGTAGATTATATTACAGTCTTTGACAGTGTCTAGAACAAAGATTTAGATCAAAAATGTACACTCCAGATGTGGCTTTGTAGAGCTGACTAGTAAGTAACCGCTAAGCTCACAGGCTAAGCCAATAGCTCAGAGAAAAGTCGCAATATCTATCACACTCTTTCGCAATATTCTGCAGGTTTCGCAAAAACTCTATAACGGTACTTCCATAGCAGCGTGCTCCACAAAAAACCAACGGAACCTCATAACTCGAACGTAATGAAATTTTTAAGGCCAGTAGCAAATAAAAATGTTACCTACTAGTTCTAGTTTCTGGAATAAAAAAATATCTGGAGTAAATTCATTAATTAAAAGAATAAAATAAATTGATTCGTCCTGTCTAGTCTACAGAAAATGTACGCTACGTTAGTAACTATTCTATTAAACTTCATACGCGTGACACGTTTTGTTTAAAATTACGGTCAAAACTTTTTTACGTGCGAAATCGGGTTAGGTTCGTAAGGACTAGATTGCATAACGACTCTATAAGCAAAACGTCTTAGTTGCATAAGGTCTTGGTAGCTAAATGTCTAATTGTGATATTTTCTTAACATTTATTAAACCTTTCTTTTCGTAATCATACACAAAATGATAGCTAATATCAATGTGCTTAGAATTCTTAGAGAATTTCCCGTTTTTAGCTAAACCAATCGCGCCTGTATTATCTTCATAAATATTAACACTGTCTTATATTTTAACATCTAAATCACACAAAATTCCTCTTATCGGCAACACCTCCTCAACACAATCATATTTCTTCATCTACAATATCCCACGTCTCATTCTTTTTTCTTCCATTTTACTGATTCAGAACTATTTATTGCCGCTTCGTAGTTTTTTTGTACATTTGCATCACACATATTTACATAAATTTCGTAGTCTTTATATTTTTCTGGTACTTTTCTTGTTTTTTGTGGTCTTACATGTTTAATCACTTCACTCTGCGCTTCAGATTCACCTGAGTCTCGCATATCATCAGCGTCTTCAAACACTTCGTCATTATCATCTTCATTATTTACAATCAGTCTAGCAGTCTCTTCTATAAACGATACATGTCTTGTTTCAGTCACTTTATTCTCCACTAATACTTTATATCCTGTACCTGTATAACCCACTAAAATACCTTTAACACCTTTTGGATTTAGTTTTGACGTTTTTTTTGCTTCAGGAATTCTCACAATAACCTTACTTCCAATTATTCTCATTTTAGATACATCTGGCTGTCTTCCAGTAAATATTTCATAAGGCGTTTTCTTTATCTCTGTATTTGTTAACAATCTATTTCCTATATACACTGCAGTCTCAACTAAAATTGGCCAATATTTTTGATCTACCTTCGCTTCCGAAATTAGGCACCTCGCTCTATCCATTACGCTTCTGTTAAATCTCTCTGCAACGCCGTTCAATTCGTGCGTAAACGCAGGACTCGGATTTATATATATCCCTTTATTTTTCGCCAATCTGTAAAAATCTTTATTTATATATTCTCCTCCTCTATCACATCGTAGTTCCTTTATTCTCTTCCCTGTCATGTTTTCAACGAAATTCATATATGCTTCAAAACACTCTAACACTTCACTCTTATGTTTAATACAATACACTTTCGCAATCCTACTAAAATCATCAATAAAAGAAACAAAATAACGTTCACCTTCAATACCTGTAGGATTCAACGGTCCATTCACATCTGTATACACTATCTCTAAAACATCATTTGCACGTCGTCGATTATTTTCAAAAGGTAAATTATACATTTTATTCGTTAAACAAATCTCACACTGTATGAAATCATTATCAATCCTTTCTGGTAAACCATGTAATACCTTCTGTTGGCACATTTTATTTAAATTCATAAAATTTGTATGTCCAAGAATTCTATGCCATTTTTCTTTTTCAGTCATTTTATTACTTGTGTATGATTTTACAACTGTATCTCCTACTTTTCCATTCAATATAAACAACTTATTTCTCTTCTCAGCGATAGCTAACAATTCATTACTAGACCCATTAAAAATCTTAGCTCCATTATTATTAAAAATTACATAACCATTATAACTCGTTATCGAAGATACACTCAATAAGTTTCGTTTCATACTCGGCACATAATATACATTTCTAATCGTTGTCTTCACCCATTTACCGTTTACATAAAAGTACATTAAAATATTTCCCATCTTATTAGCTTTTAATGAAAAACCATCTCCTACTTTAATATCAATCGGGTTTTCTAAATTTCTACACTCTATAAAATAGTCATCACTGTTTACTATATGGTCAGAACTTCCACTATCTAATAACCATGTCAAATTCTCTTTATTAGAATAATCTTCACTCACCGGATCTCTCGCAGAAGTCATCACCTCGACATTAAAAAACTCTTCTCCTGTCGTATCATCCTGGGGTGTATTATAATTACATTCTCGCCTTGTACCGCGCCATGTACCTGAAAAATTACCTCTACCTCTTGTCATCATTCTTATATTTCCTCTAGTTCCTCTATAATTCTGTCCTCTCCAGTTGTAATTTCTTGTCATATTACTATTTCCTCTAAAATTGTAGTTTCCTCGCCATCTTGGCATATTTCGATCCTTTTCTTCATTCTTTGGACAATCTCTTTGGTAATGCCCGGGCTCATAACATCCATAGCATCTCATTCTCCATTCTGACGTTCTCTTCTGAGTATTAAAAGTTTCCATTCCTTTAGTCTCATTTTCCTCCTTTTTCTTGTAGTTCAATAATAGTTTTGACTTGACATATTCAACCGACTTATCCTTCGCTGGCAATGCATCAACAATATCTACTAAATGCGTGTAACTTTCTGGTAAGCATAACAGTAAATAATTCAATTTGTCATCTTCAGTCATCTCTTCTCCAGTATTTTTTAATTCGTTCACATTCTTTTCAAATTCATTCAAAAATTCTACCGGGTTATCTCCATCCGCCATTTTCAATTTCAATAATTTTCGTTTGCACAACAACTTATTTGCGGTCGCCTGTACTTGATATATTGTATCAAATTTTTTAATCATGTTCCATGCAGTCGTTTCCGATATAATTATTTCTAGCTGACTGTCCGTGACACTCGTGACAATATAATTCTTAGCCTTCAAATCCATTTTTATCCAATCATTTTCCTTAATATTTTCCGGTCTTATCTCATTTGCTATTACCTCATAACATCCCTTCATTTCCAATAGTAATTTCAGTCTAAATCTCCATTTATCGTAATTATTTCCGTCAAATATTTTCATAGAACAATCTTCCATTACGTTCGCCATACTTCAAAAATATCTTCTCACCTTATTTCTTTAAACTAAATTATTCCGCCGTCAGTCTTACAGTCTTCGGTCCATTTTATTTTTCAACGTTCTCAACGCTCCAACGATCTGCTACCAAGTTGAAATACCATTTTATATTTAATATATTATTTATTCAACCACAACTTAAAACACGACATACATGACAACCAAACCAATCATAGACAATATTAGCTAAACTACCATACAAAGAGGTGCTACATCACTATATTCTAACACAAACGTCTTAATAGTAGAATGCCCGGGTTTAAGATTGGACTTAGTTCTATTACGTTACGTCTTGTTTGTATAACGCCCTAATATCAAAATGTTGTAGTAGCAAAACGACTAGGTAGGCATATCGTCAAACATTAATAACGTCTAAATGGCATAACGACTAGATGGTTGAATGACAAGAAAAACTCAAACGTAGTTTTTGAAGGAACTCTTTGATAAAGAAACTTCAAAGTCGAGTTGCTGGCCACTTAAAATCAACGACGTTTTGCTACCAAGACCATATGCTATCCAGACACTTTTCCTTGTGCGTCGTTTTACAATCAAGACTTATTAATAACTTGGACGTAAACTCTATTAGTCATTTTGCAACTTCGGGCGTTATGCTATAGTTGTCGATCGAACAACTAAGACATTCTACTCACTAGGGCATTCTGCAAAAATGACATTGTGCTTACCAAGACCTTATGCAACTAAGACGTTTTGCTTATAGAGTCGTTATGCAATCTAGTCCATACGAACCTAACCCGCGAAATCTAATTAGTTTCTTTTATACAACTGGGAAGGGAAACGAACAAGTGAATCACATAATGGTAAGCGAGCACCACCACCCATTGACACCCGCAACACTAGACGATTGCAGATGCGTTCCCAGATACAGGCTAGGATAAAAAAAACCTCTTGTGCCAGCAGTTACACTTACACCGGCTGCCTTAGGGTGCGACCAAACCGCCGCGTATACGCAGTGACGTGTCGTATGCGTCACGTTTTCTCACCGTTTCTTCATAAAGTTTGTTGCGATTCCTACCGTCACCGTTTTTTAAGCGGCGGTGTGGTCGCACCCTTACTCCCCACGCCGGAACACAGCAGTGCGAGCACTGCTGCTTGGCGGCAGGATTAGCAAGTAAGACGGTGGTAGCGATCCAGACGGACCTTGCACGAATTCAAGTTAGTAGATATAATCTTTTAGGGTGAAGAAAACATTGTGAGGCACATGCTATTTTGGGACTACTATCTCTATATACCAAATTTCATCTAAATAGGACCAGCCATTGTTGCATGATTGAGTAACAAACATCCATAAATATTTACCTAGTTGCACACTTGCGTTATGATTACAATGAAGTTGGAAGTATTATGTTTGTAATAATCTTTCTACTGGGTATATTATAACTCAATATTCATTGGATGTACGATTGTAGACGTTTTTAATGAGATAAGCGCCCTTTCTTATTCGAATTAAAATAATAACACGTACAAAACTAGAATTTGTTTAATTTTCTGTTTTATTTCAGTATGAGTACAAAAGTAAAAATTCAAAAATACTGCAAACGTCTTTTTGAGAAATAGTATTGTACTGTACTGAACCCTTCCATGTAAAAGAAATCGCACTTGGCAAGAGTCTTCACTTTAGTCTCGCAGCCTGCCTGACATCAACCATGAATCATGTGTAGTACATAAAATTATAAATTGTATTGGACACTCCTATAAATAAAATAAAATAATTTATAAAAGATTTACGTTAAAAAATACGAAAATCAATTTTATTCTTTTCATCGTGTGTTGTTGTTTATACGTAAATCAAAATATTAATTTTTCAACGATTGAGATATTCGTAAAAAAAAAACTTGTCTCCCTTTCCCGCTATTATTTCCGCCAATCATAGGAAAGCACGGATATGGCAACACTTTTACAGTGTTGTCTTGTCATTAAACAAACAATGGATGAGCTAAAAAATATAATTGTCAAAATTATTTTATTAATTCAGAACAACTACAAAGATTATTTTTTAATAAATTACATTATTGATAATTTTAAACGTGACTTTTCGTAATCCATCAATGATCATCCAGCCTATAATAAGGCAACAGCTGACCATAGGCTTGTGTCAACGTCAAAAATTTGCAGGCATAATCTGTGGTCAAATGTATGTATGTTTACATTTACTTACAATTACAAACGTCAAAAAAAAACTAAGGGAAGGGCACGGTCCGTATCATCTTATCCCTGTACTTGATTATTTAAAAAAATATATATCAAGATTATTTCTATAAAGACATATAAATATCAAATCTGTGACCTGTGTATATGTGATAAAATAATATATTTATTGTGAAGTTAATTTGGTGGTAAGTGTGTACCAAGCTAAGCTAGATTTTTTTTGACGAAGAGCAAGCAAACGCGCAACGCGCAACTGTGCGCGTTATTTTATTGATTGCTTCTATTATTGAATATATTATCGAACCATAGTTAAAAGTAGATTATTTTGCACGTCGCAAGGTGAAAATATTATATCTAGTGAAGAAATAGGTATTATGTTTTACGAAACAATCAATTATGCGTTGCGAATATAGTTTTTTTTAAACTGTCCAAAAGTGTAAAGGCAAGGCAAATTTTTGCGAACAAAGCGAGACCGCGTTAAATTACTCACTTGGTCGCGACTACGCATACAATGAGGCGTAGTTCAAGCTACAGCTAGTATGTAATATATATGTATATACGCCGCAAAGTCGCAAAAATATGTTTACATACAAGTGCCGGCACGTAAGTCTAGCGATGACCGTTGATGCGCAGTAGTCGAACCACGTCGAACATAAGGTAACGCGGGGAAGTGCAGGGGACGCGGGCGGGCGTACTCCACGTTAGACTTACGTGCAGCCACCTGTACCATATTGTGGCAATGACATGAAAGTTTCCGTATTCTCAAATCGTAAAATATTTTCGAGCGCACTACAAATTAAGCATAGATTCTGATTTTCAGTCAAAGAAATGTCAATATTGCAGAGTTTGCTCCGGTACCCGAGGCACCTGAACCGTCTGCGAGCTCCAATGATGCAGATGAGCGTGAAGCGGTCCACACTGCCGGGCCACAAGCCCCCAGAGGAGGCACTGAGGGACTTGGGCTATGGATTTAATTCTAGTAAGTTTAATCATTAACTAGCACGGCTAACACAAAAGCGCGCTAGAGCTGCGTCGTATACTAACTGTCTCTTTCTAGAACGAACAGTAAGAAAAGGACGGGTATTCTATCACGCGCGACACAACACAGCTCTCGTACGTTTTTGACATGTGTTAGCTGTGTTGAGTCTGTCTGATGTGATGGTATGGTGAATCAACTCCAGAATGGCATAAATGGCATAATAAATACATCACTATCAAGCTTCTTTTACGTACAACATACATAAGCACAGACAGTAAAAGGCAGCGTTAAACAAAAAAACAGTATAGTCAATTTTCTCTCTTTTTTTTAATAGATTTAGGGCCTGTTTCACCACTCTCTGTTAAGTTCCAGTTATCATTTTAAGTGTCAGTTATCTATGATTCCGTCTCTATATTTATTACTCCGAAACAGACAGAGTAATCATCATAGATAACTGACAGTTAAGTTAACTGGAACTTAACAGAGAGGCCCTTAATGTTAACTCTATATTTCAATTAAATAAGACATTAAGAAGAATAATCTCGTAACTACACTCAGGGACAAATTTAGCGGAACACAAAAAAAAGTGTAGGTAATTTTTTTTTTTTCTGGTCAAGCATTAAGTTATTAGGATGTGTCGATGGGTTGACACACAAACAAAGTAAAATTCAGTGGAAATAATTATGGATATGCTACGGAGCAGGGCAAGGCTGTGTATTCTATTTGAATTATAAACGCATCACATTTTACAGTCTTTTATTTAAATGTAAAGTCACTTACAGTACAAATATGCTCAAGTCATGGCGGCGGTTGCAGAGAGAAGAGAGAACGTCAAACCAAAGACAAAATATTATATAGACGTGTGCCATAGAACATGTAGAGTTATTTAAGGCATACACACACAATTCTCAACACTTCCCCTTATGCCTTACAATAAGGAATACAAAACAATATCAAAGTCAATCTTATAATAAAGTAAACTCTCCTACAAATGTAGAGGCAATCAATGATATTGCTCATTCATATAACAATGTAAGTCAAAATTAATGCAAAAGCATGTTCTCTATGAAATTACAAAATAGAGTCGACAAATAAATCATAATAATAATAATAAACAATTACGCTCTACAAAAATAGAGTTATAATGTCAATATATAACAACATTAATTGCTAGTCAAATAATAACCAGAATAAAATAATACATTATGTAGAGCTGTCATATGTCTTTGAAATACTCATAGAGTTAATGAAGCCACAATGTTTTTGTTCACACAAGGGTTTGGTCAGAACATCTGCTATCATCCTGTCAGTTGAAAGATATTTTACAGAAATAGAGTCATTTTTAATTAGATCCTTTACATAGTGGTATCTAATGTCAATATGTTTTGTTCGCTTATGGCAAAACTCTTTACATTCCAAAAGTTTTTGTGCACTTTGGTTATCATTATAAACAGTACAAGGAATGTTTTTGTCTAGAATTTCAAAACACAAACTCTTTATAAAGGAAACATCTTTACAAACATCACCTAAAGCTAAATATTCTGCTTCTGTACTGGAAAGTGCTACACATCTCTGCTTACGCGACTCCCAGTTTATGGTATTTTTCCCTAGCTTTATGACAAAACCAGTATAGGATTTGCGGTCATTAAGGTCATTACCATAGTCCGCGTCAGTAAATGCTTCTAAATTCCAATTAACACTCTTTATGTAACATAAACAGTACTCAATTGAACCAGCTAAATACCTTAAAATGCGTTTTGCTGCTATCCAATGCGACCTGTCAAAATTGTTGTTAAATTGACTCAGTTGACTACAAGCAAAAGTTATATCTGGTCTTGTACATACTGATAAATACATTAGACTACCAATAAGCTGCCTATAGTTATAAGTCTCATCTTGCATAATAGCACTTTGATCTTTAGGTACAGTCAATTTACAATTTAAAGCCATAGGTGTGGAGACTGGTTTACAATTCTGCATGTTAAAACGTAACAATAGCTTTTTAATATACTCAGTCTGATCTAGACATAAACTACCTTTTGACCTATTTCTTGTAACTCTCATACCTAAACAATTCTTTAATGGACCTAAATTCTTTACAGTAAATTCTTTCTGAAGAGCATCAAATAATTCTCTTTTAAATGAACTGTTTTTAGAATAAAATATGTAGAAGTCATCAACATATAGAGCTACTATAATAAAGTCATTGTTAGACCTTTTAGTATATATACATGGTTCACACTTAGATTGTTTAAAGCTATTATTTACAAGTACATTGTTTACTTTTAAATTCCACATTTTACTAGCTTGTTTTAAACCATATATGCTTTTCAGTAATAAACAAACCCTGTTATCATCTTTATTACAAAAACCTGCAGGTGGTTCCATGTATATGACTTCATTTAAATCTCCATTTAAGAATGCAGTTTCTACATCGAGGTGATCAATATCTAAGTCCATTTCATTAGCTAATGCAAACAAAATCCTCATAGATGAATGGCGTACGACAGGTGAGAAAGTCTCATTATAATCTACACCATGTTTTTGAGTAAAACCTCTTGCTACAAGTCGCGCCTTATACCTATCAAATTTCCCGTCCGCATCATGCTTTAGTTTATAAACCCACTTAGATTTAACAACATTCTTGTTAGTAGGACGCTCGACTAGTCGCCATACCTGATTCGACACCAACGAGTCATACTCAGATTGCATTGCAGTCATCCAATCTTCATGATGTGGTGACGCAATAGCTTCATCATAAGACTGCGGTACGTCAAATAAGGTGTGCTGAGCCAACATAGAACAATCATAGTCAGTATACCTTTGTGGGAAACGTCTTATACGTACAGGACGACCGGACGCAACAATAGTGGCTTCATCACCCTCTACGCCTTCCCCTGCATCTGACGCCTGATAAGGCGATGTAAGGCGCTCAATGCGCTCACCACCAACAGATTCGTCGCTAGAGTTAGACTCGCTCAGCGAACGATACTCCTCCTCTGCAGTATCTCCGTCTGAAATGACAATTGAGGAATTATTAGCATCACTATTATCAATATTCTCCACATTATTGTCTTGACTAGTATGATTATCATTAGTTTGCTCAATATTGTTAAAATCATTATTCATTAAATGTCATTTGGCATCAAATAATGATCATAATTATAATTATTTTCAGATCTATTATTTACATCATAAAATTTATTTTCTATAAAGACTACACTACGGGACAATATCACAGTTGTTGGACAAGACGGCTCGCATAAACGATAACCTTTAGTGGTATCACTATAGCCAACAAAAATAGCCAATTTGCCCTTGGGGTCTAACTTTCGGCGTTTCTGTGAAGGATTCAAATAATAAGCAAGGCAGCCAAATACACGAAGGTGACTAAGGTCTAGTTTAGACCCGGTCCACAACTCCTCCGGTACGAGTCCCGCTAATGCAGCAGTGGGGGATCTATTTTTTAAATAGATTGCTGTCATAACAGCCTCACCCCAATAGCGCAAGCAAAGACCAGCTTCCACAAGCATACATCTTACTTTATCCATCAAGGTCCTGTTCAAGCGCTCGCTAAGACCATTCTGAGCTGCGCAATAAGGTACAGTGGTCTGATGTATGATGCCTTCCCTTCTTAAGTAGTCAGAAAAACTTTTATTGATGTATTCACCACCACAATCAGACCTTAATATTTTTATTGATAAGCCCTTCTGTTTCTCAACAAGTGATTTAAATGTAATGAAATGTGACATTACCTCCGATTTATGCTTCATGAGGAATCCATATGTTTTTCTTGTGAAGTCATCGGTGAATGTGACAAGAAAACGACTCCCTCCCCAGCTTGGCTCCTGCATTGGTCCGGCGACGTCACTATGTATGAGTTGCAGTGGTTGTTCGGCACGCGTTGCGCCCGCACGAGGATAAGATGCGGCCGACATCTTTCCCTGCAGGCATGCAGCGCAGGTTTGAAAGTCTTCATCCTGAAAACATATACCACATGCACCTTCCCGCAAAGACTTCATACCTTTAAGGCTCAAGTGACCTAAGCGCCTATGCCACAATTCTGCTGTTAAGCCTGCTGCAAAGGTGGCCCTCGGTGCTTCCTGGCTACCTTCCAGGAACAAAGAGCGATCCACAGTGGGAGAGTTTTTAACATTCACAGAGACATTTAGTTTGAATAGACCATTACAACACTTAAAACATGCAATAGGGCAATCAATACTGGTGGTTTTACCTTTGTCATAAATAAGACAACCTCTCCTGTCGAAATGTACAATGTAGCCTTGATCAACTAACTTAGACACTGAGATTAAGTTGCAAGATAACTGAGGCACAAACATTACATTAGACAAAATTAATGAACTCACCCGGTCATTCAACTGCACACTTATGGACCCCTTACCCTCACAAGGTACGGTATTATTGTTCGCTACAGTGACAGTACTCAAATGTGAAACAAAATTATCTAACAGTTCCTTGTCCTTGACCATATGGTTGCTGGCTCCGCTGTCCACGTAGAAATCGTGTGATGGCACATGGGCCGTAAAAGCTGACACCAAATTGGTTTTCGCTGACGTAGGACGTTTGTTCTGTTGTTTCAATTTGAAACACTTCGCCCTGGAATGGCCTTGCTTCTTGCAGAAGTCGCAGACTAAATTTTTCTTCTTGACAATGTAAGCCGCTGTGTTATCAACCGATGACTTTCGGGAATACTCTTGAAGTAGTCGCGTTTTCACAAGATCGCTGGTGATCATATTGCTTGCTGTTGACGTGGCAGTCGCTGTAGACAGGTTCGAGACGAGAGAATCGTAGTCAGATGGTAATAACCGTGCAATAATAGTGATGCGCAATAAACAACAAGCCTAAAGTGCCCGCTCAACGTAGCATAATTTCTTGCGTTATGTGGTAATCGAAAATTGAAATTAACTCACAGTTATATTCTGGGCGACATAACCTGTTAGGATGTGTCGATGGGTTGACACACAAACAAAGTAAAATTCAGTGGAAATAATTATGGATATGCTACGGAGCAGGGCAAGGCTGTGTATTCTATTTGAATTATAAACGCATCACATTTTACAGTATTTTATTTAAATGTAAAGTCACTTACAGTACAAATATGCTCAAGTCATGGCGGCGGTTGCAGAGAGAAGAGAGAACGTCAAACCAAAGACAAAATATTATATAGACGTGTGCCATAGAACATGTAGAGTTATTTAAGGCATACACACACAATTCTCAACATAAGTACGCGTTTTGCTAACTTTTTTGTGTTCCGCTAAATGTGTCCCTGAGTCACACGGCGGCCAAGACGTACAAAATCCGCGTTCTGAAACGAACACAGGCACGACGTCGTCTGTACACGCGTCAATGTGTGCGTAAGACACACAGGGCTGTCTATCGCAAAAACCTAGTACTGTAAGTACTACCAATGACATAAATATACTAAAGATATGGCTTAGATGTGTGCAAATAAATGTACTTAATCGTTATCTATTTATTTAAACTTACTTAAAATGTGTCTGTCAGTGTATTTAAGCATTATTATTTTCAATTACAATAGATGTACGACAACAAACTTAAGCGAATGATTCTGTAGTTATTTCATGTATTAATCGCGATAATTTCAGAAAGCATTAATTTTCTAATGTTTTATAAAATGAAGTAGGTAGGATAGGTTCCCGAACTTGTGACGTGCGGCCGCAATACATCGCGTCGCGAGCCCTACTAGTTGCCAGCAGCTTTCCGGCAGACTGCGCTTGAGGGGTGGGGTAACTCGAATCGGTGCGGGGCGGAGCGTGGCCATTCTGTACGTTAGTACTATTATATATTCTGTGCCTGAGTGTAGATGTGCTAGGTTACCATGGCTGATTTCAGTCAGGCAGAATCTATGACGTTTTCAAAACAAATGATTGGCGAGTTGATTTTATTCATAAAAACGTGTGTCGCGCAGACGTAGCTCTCTTCTACGTGTGATCGTGGATTGCAGTTACATAACCATAATTTAAACTTTACAGATGGTGAACTCAAGAAACTGGTGGACGGTGCTCCTGGGTCGGAACCATTCCAATTCAACGTAAGCGATCTACACCAAGAATGCCAAGTCCACTACGAGGAAGTAGGCATGGCTGTCACCGACTATGTCTACCATATCCTCGAGACTCAGCAGGACATGATGAGGCTCCAAGTCCCAAAGGATACTGTGCCTGCTACGGGCACATTCATATTTGCAACTAAGGAGTATGATAAAAAGGATACTATTGTGGTTTTGATACATGGTTCTGGAGCTGTCCGGGCTGGGCAGTGGGCCAGATCGTAAGTTTTTTTTTGGATAATTTATCAATAACTCCTATAAATCTAACTAATATTGTATATGCGAAAGTTTGGATGGATGGATGTTTGTTTGTTATTCAATCACACCAGAACGGTCCAACGAATCTAGATGAAGTTCGGCACATATACAGAGAAAAGTCAGGAATAGCACATAGGCTACTTTTTATCTCGGAAAATTCCCGCGGGATTGCGATAAACGAAGTCTTTGCAGACGAAGTCGCAGGCAAAAGCTAGTAAAATATAAAAATAAAATCCTATATACACCGTGTTTTTTTTTATTTACGATAACTTCGGTATATTACTAGGTGCATCCATAGAAACTAAGTGGTAGATTAGATTTCTAAATATTGCAAAAAAAAATTTTTTTCTGTATATGTATGTAGAACAAAGTGATTAAATGTACTTTTCATCTCTCATACTCTGAAAGTCGGTCATTGATTATCTGGATATAGGGTTGAAAGTGACTCATCGCGACCCTTGGGTTGAAATTAAATTTTTTTTCTAGCTAATCCAAATGAGGGACATAGCAATGGAAATACGTATACAGCCATGTAATCTATGTTTAAAATAAAAATCTATACTAACAATTCTTTTTTAATTGTAAAAGGCAAAATAATCTTAAAATAACATTCCCGCTATATATATAAGCTTATGCAAGCGTATACAACGAGAATTAGTAGAAATTATTACATTCGGTAATTTTTTTAGCTTGAAATATTTAAGTCTAAAATTAATTGATAGCGACCTCCGTGTCTGCAAGTTTAAAAAAAAACTAGCCGGCCGCCATTGGTGCGCAGAAGAAATGCGCAATGCGCGTAAATCGCGTAATAGAAAAAAGAGCGGGAAGAGAATGACAAACGTAACAAATATTAAATACGACCATGCGACGTTAGTGAAATTTTAATTTCCTCATATTCGAAATGAAAAGTAGAGTGTTCAACTCGGATGAAATTACCCATTTCACCTTCGAACCATTGGTGCCCTCACTTCGTTCGGGCACCAGAAATATCTCAGGTGAAATGGGTATATTTCAACCCTTGTTTATCAATCTACTATTGTTCCATACCAAAAAAAAAAATTGTGTCGTTGCCCGCTGGGCAAAGGCCTCCCCTTTTTACCGTTCGGCTAGTCATTAATAAAAATAAACATATTTCAGCCTGATCATCAACGAGAACATAGATATGGGCACCCAAATCCCATACATACAGCGATCAGTCGCCGCCGGCTACGGTGTTGTAATCATGAACACCAATGACAACTACAGAATAGGCGGCAACAAAATACCAAAGAGCGGGACACCCGACGAGCATGCGCAGTACGTGTGGGACAAATACATAGCCAAGACGAAAGCTACGTCTATATTAATTGTGGCTCACAGCTACGGTGGTGTGGTTGCTATGGATCTAGCTGTGAAAAATAAAGCGGACTTCAAAAAACGTGTGAAAGCAATCGCTTTGACTGACTCCGTGCACGGGTTCTCAAGTAAAAGTATAATGGACCATGTTCGACAGGTAATTTTATTAATACTGCTGTAGTTGGCTGATTTGTACTGTATAGTATGGTCGCGGGACACTAAGATCTTCGTACAATCCAAGTCTTTATTTCACAAACACGGTTGTTCGAACCGCCATTGAACGTAAAATCCTGATTAGAATATACCAGTTCAAACCAGTATAAAGTTGGGTGTTGGTAGATACGCAGTATTTACTAGTGCTAGTTACGTGGTTTTGCACTGGGTGTAGTGTAGATACGTAGTATTTACTAGTGCTAGTTACGTGGTTTTGCACTGGGTGTAGTGTAGATACGTAGTATTTACTAGTGCTAGTTACGTGGTTTTGCACTGGCTGTAGTGTAGATACGTAGTATTTACTAGTGCTAGTTATGCAGTGTTGCACTATCCCCGACGTTATCTCATTGAAGTGTCTGGAAGTGTCAAAATATGATGGGATTAGTTTGTTGCCATTTCGTGCCGCTAGTGGCGGTCGCACGTACACGTGGAGAGAGAAGGAGATGGCGAATAATTGCGTGCTAACAACAGACAAATATATACAGGTCGTTGTACGAATTTCTTCGTACCCCGCGAATGTTTGCGGTACATTTTCTACATTTATATTAAGTACTTATAAATTTGTTGAGACGTCTCACATCGTCGGTCAAAGAATGACACGGAGAAAACAGCTCTATTTTGTCGGTAAACTTTCGAACAGTATTTGTATTTTGAGTAGAAAAATTATCGAATTTTGAGGCACGCACGCTACCCTCCTGCGAAGTACCTAACATAGTTTTTTTTTTCCAGAATGCCAAGAATTGGATATCGTCAACTGAACCTCTGGACACACCAATGCCTACTCAGAAGCTGGAAATTCCAATGTTGTCAGCTGGTATGTATCTGTTAGATGGACACGAAATTTGGTGTGGGTGTAATAAAAAAAAATAGGTATTTTCTGTGACAGGATTAAAATAAAAACTAGGCAGTTGTTTTGTATCAATACGTGTCTACCCCATGAGGGATAAAGACGTGATTTACGTATGTATGTATGTACCAGTTGACCAATGATCAATGAGTGTTGGATAAAAAAAAATTTGCCAGTGTTGTGTTTTTCTATGTATTTTCTTGATTTTTAAACTTAAATATAGGTAAATATAGGTTTCCTTTTTTTTCATAGTTAGTTTAAGTTTAGTGTTTAATTTGTTTTTTGTAAATATGTATATTGATTGAATAAAATTTATTATTTAGTTAATTCGGAAAAAAGCAAAAAATTTAAATATGTACGTTTTTTGAGAATATAAAGTAAAATAAATTAGTAATTCATTTTTAAACTAGGTTTTTAAAATATTATTTGTTTCAGGGCATCCAAAACACGAAATGACGTCATATGCATGCATGAACTCTGTCTTCAAGTTTTTTGAAGAGAAGTTGGCCAAAAAATAAATGTTACTGTTTACAAATTAGAATAAGGGATTTAATCTTATAACATACAACTGTATCGCATAAATTATACATATAAAATATGTGTCTATTATAAATGGTATTATTTTTTCTTTCCTTTGGAGAAGTTTTTCATCCAATATTTGACATCTTGCTTGTTGGCCCTGACACCAAGAACTGCCGACTTGGAGTTAACGTCTTTCATGACGAATGGGGAGAACCCAGCAGTGTAATCAGGGTCCAAAGCATTTGTTTTGTTTCTGGCCATTTTGGTTGCAAATCTTTTATGAATATGCTGGTCTTCTGTAAGGATTGGATATTGAAAGTGCTGCCCGCCTCTTGGTGTGGGTAAACTGAATCGTTTACCTCTAGCTGTTAAAGGTTTCCGTCCATTGATGTGGATGTGTTGATTGCCTTCATCATCTATGCTTACTGCCACTTTTTTTAATGTGGCATGACCACATTTAGGACAGAAAAGTTTAGTCATCACGCTGGTGGTTTTGAAACAGGTTGTGCAACGAAATATGAAAGTGCGTAGCTGCCTTATTATGCGTCCGTCAATAGCAGTGACATTCAAGCCAATTTGTTTCAGGACATTTTGCATTGCGAAATCTGATGTGATAGTTGCTACTTCAACTGATTTATCTTCAAATTCTCCCATGTCCATTTCTTTCTTTTTTTCTGCTACGTTTCCTGGAGTTATCCATTCTCCACCATCGCTGTCCGAATCTGAGTATTCTTCACTGTCTGTTTCTTCATCAGAGACTTTCGTTATCAGTTCATCAACTTCCTCTCCATCCCTTAAATCCATGCTCTTTATTTGTTCAGCAATATCTTCTGCTAGTTTCTGGTCTTTGGCATTGTCGTTCAGTAAGTTTTGTACATCAAAATGGATTGAATCAGAGTTTTCAATCTTTATTGTTGACCAGTCTGTGCCTTGTTTTGCTCCATAAGTGCCTGGTATATTTATTTTGGACCAGTCAGCAGTTGCTGGCTTAGGGGCCTCACTTTCAACCTTAATTTCTGGTTCTGAAGGTTTTTCTTGGTTGACAGTACTGTTATCATTTGCAGCAGTGTCACTATCGGTAGTATGAGTGTGATTAGGTAGTCCAGTAACCTTAATAGTCCTCTGCATAGTAGGTTCAGTCTTCAGATGCTCCACACCTACCTTCTCCTTTTCAATCTGGTAGGCCAATGCCATAACCTTAATATCAGTGGCGGAGAGGCTTATGTAGTCACCAGTTTTCTTCGCGAAATCTGACACAAACTTGATATTTTCTGTGAAGACTTCTTTAACCTTTAGGTCGTAGGGCAGGACGACGAGTTTCCGCCGCTGTCTATCATTAGTTATTTCATCAATTACCTCTTGAATCGTGTACATGTTCTCAGCCATCTCCTGCAGGTTAGCTGCCCTGATGAAAGCTGTGGTGTCCACAATCAAATGCTGAATTTTTTTCGACATGATTTTTGATCAATGTGTTTATTTTATGCACATTTAAAAGAAAGGGATATTTCTAATTGTTTTTAGGAAATAATAAAATAACATGTGTTGTGCACGCAAAAAGTAGGTAGACAATTTGACATTGACGTTTTAATTTTTTTATTATAGATTAAAGGATCCAAACGAATCCATGAGGATAGCGATTACGAGTCATCAGTTCCATTTTTGCATTTTGTTTAAATTACAGTTAACGGGAATAAAAGCTTGTCCAAAATAAAAGTATAAAAAACCGGTGTTGTTTTCTGCAAGTTACTTCAGAAAGAAAGAATTTAAAGTGAAAAAAAGAAGAACAAATTTTGTTCTACTCCTACTCTACTCTGTCTGTGTATTCTATCTAAGCTATGGCTACAGTTACCTTGGCTGCGTTCAGGTCTTGTACTCCGAAATTCGATTTTCGAAGTTCGTTTCGTGCCGTTCCGTTCTTACTAATAGTTATTAATTTGAGAGTGAGAGGGACGACGTGACACGAACTTCGAAAATCGAATTTCGGAGTAGCCCCCCAGTTCGGACGCCCGACGACGCCCGACGACGCACTGGCCCGTTCAGTAACTCGGTGCGATCGTCGGGTGATCACACCAAGTCGTTCAGTAACATCGCCGGGCGTCGTCGGGCGATCGCACCGGTCACCCCGTAAAATAGATGGGTAAAAAACGCCCAGACGTCATTTTGACAGTTGTCTTAAGTATTACACTTTACATGCACTTTACTTTTTTTCTTACTTTATAATAAACTTATAATTACGAAAACGAAATCGCATGCCATCGACATTTAAATTTAATGTGGATTTAAATGAAATTTGAAATTTAAATTTAGATTCTGAATTCTTCACTAAGTTTTGATTTGAATATTGGAATTGACACTTTTGACAGAAGAACGCCCCAACTCGTTCAGTCGGTGTGAAAATGATCGGAAGATTTTCACCCGACGATAATCACACTGACACTTTAGTTACTGAACGTAGCCCTTCCCTTACCTCGTTTCGTTATAATATATTTAGTTTAGTTTTACCGTTTTACGGTTTTAGTCTGTGGGTTCAGTTGACGCGAAAACGCGAATGGACAGAGATTTTGCATAGTATTGTAAACATTTTAATGAAATTCTGAAATAGCATTCTAATGCTATACTTTCCGCAGTTACTCGCAATAATTAGTTAATAATGAGTAATAAAAAGGGTAAGCGTAATTTAGGGAACAAGCATTTCCCTATAGCGGAGTCGGTGAGCATAGCTCTGAAAATCCAACTAGACAAGTTTTTGAGTGACGAAAATGACACGGAACTCAAGTTTCCGTCGTTCCTGTCGGCTCAGGAGAGAGGGTTTATCCACGAGACTGTCGCCAAGCTGGGCTTGAAGTCCAAATCGCGCGGGAAAGGTAAAATATTTACTCTACAAATATAGGTTACATTTTGAGCTAATTAGGGCATTATTTACAAAATGATCCCATCATTTATTCATTGATGATTGTGTTTACTTGAGGCGTTCGCTTAATCGTTTTGTTTACTAGCCACTTTTATTGAGACACATTTTCTGTGACACAATTATTTCAACTTTGCATGCAATGGAATGTAGAGTTGGTCCAATCATGGATGGTATGCTATGGTAGTCCTCTTTTTGTCAGACTTATTGCAAATTAAACTTAATTTTAAATCTGTGACCTAAAAAAAAATATTAATTAAAATTTCCATGAAATCCAAACCAACCCAAACAACTCTTATGCAACTAAATTATATCAGCAATTAAATTAAATGTTTACTAAATATTTAACCCTGAAAATGTTTTAATCCTTATTCCAGGTGTAAACCGCTATCTGACTATATACAAACGGGTGGGTTCCACAATCATTCAGAACGATGCAAAGCTCATCTTGGACTCCAACATGCGGTGCAGTATTACGGAGCTGTTCAACGCGTTCCCGATCACCAGCAAGGAGAAAGATGACCTGAGCTGCTGTCCGGAGAAGGAACGGAGCCCTCAGCTGGCCCACAAGTCAGTTGGGCAGCTGAATAATGGTGTCGCACAAGTAAGTTGTAAACTTTTGCTTCTTTACAATAGTAAAGCCAGGTTCTTGTCTACGAGCTGTAATCATAACTGTTGCACGTTACAGTAACCAAAAACCCTAGTGGCGTTTCTGTCCAGGCTCACAAGCAATGTCCACACTAGGGTTTTTGGAGTACCCAGCTTAAAAAAAAGTGGCACCACGCAGACCGTGAAAGATCGAATCTGAGACTGTCATTAAATATTTATTGTAATGTATTGTATACAAAGTATCAGTTAATACATAGATACAGGTGGCGGCAAATAAGTAAAACGTGGAGGGGATATGCGCAGTATGAAAATGATGTTGTTTTTCATACTGTGCATATCCCCTCCACTTTTACTTATTTGCCGCCACCTATATGCTTGATTTTTTCTGGATCTCCTTAAAATTTTCTCAAAGTATCTGGACCCCTGGTATATATATTGAGACCTTTTAAACTATGCTATTTATTTTAATGCTGTTTTCATTAATGGGTGGAATTATTCAACTGGATGGTTAACTTATTTTTACTATTTGCTTTCAGGTGCCAAACACAACATATAATCCAGAGTTAGTTAAGTTCAGAGAAAAGTTGCCGGTGTATGAGCAGAGACAAGAACTGCTCAATGCCATAACGCACAATCAGGTTAGTGATTGCCACTATACATATTGTATTTCTTCATATTTTAAATCTATGTGTATTGAATGTGTGTAGATAAATGTCTCTCTCGCTCTCTTTCTCTTTCTCTCTCTTACTATTTTTCTCTCTCTCTCTCTCTCTCTCTCTCACTTCCCCTTTCCGCCTATGCGCCCACTATCATGTTAAATGTGGCCATTAGGTCTTGTTACTATACTTGATTTATCTATGTATGTAAATAAATAAACTTATTCCTCCATAGTAGTCCATACACACTATTATTTACAAGTGACAACTATATTTCAATGAATTTTGCTTGCATTTTACGATCCCTGATAGCGAGACACCGCACAAAACTGTACTATTATAGACCGACCGCTTAAATGAGTCTTCGCCCGCGCAGGAGGAGGGGCGCGGGGTAGAACGACCGCGGGGACCTCTCTCTCCGCTTTGTCGCCTACCCCCGCGTCCCTGCCTGGCTAACACGGTAACGTTTATCTGCCCATTTTGTCTACAAATGAGCGACAAACGATATTTTGTCGCGGTGACTGGCACGCTAAATTATGTCGCGGTATTTTATCCACACTTGACGACTGAGTAGACAATTTGTCTATTGCTCTAATACGGTAATCCAAATGTAGATATAATTTACACATTAAATTACACATTTTTTTTTTTTTTTTGACAGTTGGGATAAATTTATGTAGGTGGCTTGAGGACTGCGACAAATTTAATACTATGGCCAATGATATTATAAATTTAAAAAGAGGCAGTTATGTCGATATTAATCATACAAAAGGCGAGAATCGTAATCTCTGTTTGTGCCCAAACGTGCTGCGGTGGGCTCAGTGAGTGATTTCCGACGCATATACAGTTACAAAAGAAATAATATGATAAACTAGAATTAAATAATGAATTGTTTTGATTTGAATGAACTGTGTGAAATGATGTTTAATTTTATGTTTTGTTCAATTATTGTGCTATTGTAATCAATAATACATTACTGTAGGGGCTGGAAACTAACTAAGCCGTAAGTAGACCCTACCTACTTGTCCGGCAAATATTAAAAAAAATAAACCACCACCAGCCACCACTCATATACTGTGACATGCCCTAAACCAAGCCGCCAATCACGACAAATGCGATAATCCGACCAAATCACGATAAACACTATTTACGAGTCAGCCGCTAAGATTCTTTGACATCTTTGATAGGTAGAATGTTAAAATAAGACTCAATTAAACTGAGCGTTTGAACGATTACAATGAACGAAATGCATTTTTTTAAATCGTTGGCAACACTGCTTTATGTCGTGTGACAAAATTTAAACCTAGGGTTGATTTTATGTTTCGTCCATAGCATGTTAGGGCCCGCGATAAAATATGTCGTGACAATATATTTTATCCACAGACATATATTTGTCTACATTTTAGCGTGCTAAGGCCGCTGTGCCTCATTTAACCGGTCCGGTCTATAGTTACTATCCACAAGTTGTAGCAAGCGCTGGCATCGTATGGCAGGTGGTGATAGTGGCGGGCGCCACGGGCTGCGGCAAGACCACGCAGCTGCCGCAGCTGGTGCTGGAGGCGTGCCAGGCGCGCGCGCAGCCCGCGCGCATCTACTGCACGCAGCCCAGGAGGCTCTCCGCCGTCTCCGTCGCCGAGCGGGTGAGTCGCTGGCACGCTGTGTTACATCATCAGGCAACGCCACATGCCGTCAGGCGCCGCCAAACCCCGTCAGGCGCCGTCAAACCCCGTCAGGCTCCGCCACATGTCGTCAGGCGCCGCCAAACCTCGTCAGGCTGCGCCAAACCCCATGAAGTATGAATGGGTGCGTTGGGAGGGGAAGGCCTAGATGGACGTTCCGTGATCAAATTGGGGACGTTTTGGAAAAAGATCAGGTCAAGAATACCTGAAACTGACGAGCATGTATGAAGAGATTGATGAATGTGGATGAAGCGAAAGAGGTATTTCAGGATCGTAGCAAGTGGAACAAAGTAGTCTCTGCCTACCCAAGTGGGGAAGAGGCGTGACGGTATGTATGTATGTATTTTTTTTTGACAATAACTATTTATCCTAGTGTAATTAGCCTGACTATGTTTGATGTCAGGTGGCGTACGAGCGCATGGAGAAGATAGGCCAGTCCATCGGCTACCAGATCCGGCTGGAGTCGCGCGTCAGCCCGCGCACGGTGCTCACCTACTGCACCAACGGGCTGCTGCTGAGGACGCTCATGTGTTCAGACACACAGCTCTCCGGTCAGTTTGCTATGTGTATTATGAGAATAACCAATAGAGTACGAGCCATTAGGATTCCGATAGTCATTGGTGATTTGTCACTAATAAACAGGGTCTCTTAAAATTGTTCAATATTTCAGCAGTTGTTTGGGTTGATTTGACTGGACAAATAATTATTTTCATCTTGGTGGTTAACACCTAACCTCATTACGCTCAGGATTGTACAATAGAATCGCTCTCGCCGTAAATACAACATTTTGCTTCTTTGTGACGCAATAGTTATTTGTGTTGAGCGTAGCGAGGGATTCTAAACATTGAAACATAAAAAAACTTTAAAAAATAATTCTAAATATAATTAAAGAGCTACTTACCCGCATAGAAAATGGCGTGGTTTTACAATTATCAACCTTGAAAAATTGCATTTGCAAAGAATCATTTAGAAAAAGCCTTGTACAGAAAAGTTGTACTTTGATTCGTCTCTTTGGGGGAGCGAAAGTTATTTTTCAAAGTTGTGAAAATAACTATACATATGTACAACTTCAGATGGGACAATCACAAAGGCTCGGCGTGCGGCAGGTTGATTATACCTGTACTGTAGTGTGCACGTACACACCTCTGCCCAGCTATTATATTTATACTAGATGAAAACCCGGCTTCGCTCGGGTGAAATTTGAATCATAATACACTTGTAGGTACAAAATGTAGGTAGAATGTGTAGCCATTATTTCGAATCACTGTTTATTATTTTAATACAAAAATAGGTAGATGTGATAGCATTCACAATAACTGAAATTATCTGCAAGAATATATCCGTGCATGGCGTGAACAACTTGATGAGTCCAAAATGGCAATTTTACAGGGCGGCCATTTTAAAGTTTGAAAATCCGTTTTTATTTTGAATTGGGAATGCATGATTATTTTAAAAGTGTGTTTGGTGATTTTTATTGATACGAATAACCATCCTTAGCTACGGAAAAAAGTTTCAGATTTGACGACCGGATAGTCTAGTGGTTAGTGACCCTGACTATAAAGCTAGATGTCCCGGGTTCGAATCCCGGTAGGGGCAGACATTTGTATGATGAATACGAATGTTTGTGCCCGAGTCATGGATGTTGTATGTATTTAAGCATGTATTTATCTAAATTATATAAGTATTCTTATCCGTTGCTTGGTACCCAATAGCACAAAGCTTTGCTTAGTTGGGGACTGGGTCAGTTGGTGTAATTTGTCCCATGATATTTATTTGTTTATTATTATTTATTTTTCCGTCGAGCCATATATTTTATAAAAATAAAAACATTTTACTCAGTCACTCGGCGGCCTCTATACGGCTGATAAGCACTACGCCAATGACATATAATTTTTTTTTTAAATTGCTGCTTGAATCTGTGGTAAACGATGACATTTGTAGCTAAAAAAAGCAACGGCTAAGTGGCGCCGCCTGTAGATTGTTTGTGTTACTACCATACATGGGGAATTGACATTGTTAATTTTTTTTAGTATGCTCCAATTCGAAAACCATTTGGAGGAAAACCATCAAATAACCGATTTATCTTGTCCGATTTCAAAAATACTTTACGATTGCAGATATTTTTGTAAAAGTACGTAGTAAGTTTTGACCTTTGTTTGCTCTAACGACCGGGTTTTATGTTTTATGTAAGAATCGGCCATTAAAATGATTGCCACAAAAATGAAAAAAAAGTTTAGCTACGGTATCTGTCACGCTATCACTGTCACGTCTTCATCATAACATTACATTCTGACTAAACCTACAAACATTAGAAATAAAAGCAAATTCAAAGTATAAAACTGTAACAAACAATGTATATTTATAAAAAAAAAATCTGCCGGGATGCAACAATGACTCGAACTATAGCCCCAACAAAATCATTGTGAAAATCAGAGAAGGTTTGCAGAAGAAATGGTGTACGCAAGCTAATGTGGAATATTTCAAAGTTTACACGATGCATTGTTGCGTAGACCATTTTGATGTAAGTAGAAGTCAGGAAAGATGTGCAGGGGTGAAACGAAAAAGCAAAAACGGCACGGAAAACAATAACAACGCCAACGAACGGAAATAATTTCGAACACGCGAACATTATTGACATTAAACGTGAGTTTGCCGTTAAATTCACACACATCTACAGATCTATGACGTTGACATATAGACAAAACCTTTTTTTATATTTCTGTACGAAGGCGATTGGGATCCTGCCAAAATTAACAAATTATCAAACAGCGAAAAATATTTATATTTATTATTAATAAACAAAGATACGTAGAAGCATAATATTCAAGTTAGTTTCTTAAAAAAGTCCATTCTATCAAATAAAGGTGTTAAAAGCACAGCTTAAAAAAAATGAACAATGCCAATTTCAATAAAAATTACCATAGTGGTTTAGTAATACGAACAATCTACAGACGGCGCCACTTAGCCGTTGCTTCTTTTAGCTAAAAATGTGATGATATTTCTACTACAGATTCAAGCAGTTTTTTTTTTAATTTGATATGCATTGGCGTACTGCTTAACTGCCGTATAAGGGCCGAGTAGTGATGTAACGAATATTCGCATTCGAAAATATTCGCATATTTCTGGAATATTCGCATAAGCATTCCCATTCGCAAAATTACTGCGAATGTTATGCGAATATAAAAAAAAATTGAGGGTATCTAGTTGTTGTTTAATTATATAATTTTCACCGCCCGGTAAGGGAGATAGCCCCATTGGCTTGGCGCTAAATTAAATATCCCATCTGGCAACATAGAGTGGAATGACATTTCAATCAGATGCGTTCGTTCGTCTCAACTCGGCTATTCTAGGAACAAAAAACAAACGGAGCGTACTTCGTTTGTACGGGACTGCCACCAAAGTCACCAAGCCATAGACAAATGGTGCCAAATTTTAACACAAACTGAATATTCGCATTCGCAAATGCGAATATTCGCTATATTATGCAAATGCATTCGCTAATGTCGAAAATATTACATTCATTACATCACTACCGCCGAGTGACTGAATAAAATGTTTTTATTTTTATAAAATATATGGCTCGACGGAAAAAATCGGAAACTTTTTTCCGTAGCTGAGGATGGTTATTCCTATCAAAAGAAAAATCACCAAGCACTTTTAAAATAAACATCCATTCCCAATTATTCTATTTTTTCTATGGTTATGTTGGCCAATCTCTGGTTTAAGAAAAATCGCACGGCGTATGTGCGCTAGCATGAAACGGAACGTTTGTCGTCCTCCGGTGTCAGTTTCGCGCTAGTCTGTGGTGTCCAATATGGCGACTGCGATTTGTCCATCGGCACCGTTAGAATTTTACAAAATACTCGACAATCCGAATTTTGCGGATACATGTTGTCGACTCGAAATTTTTATTTTTTCACGTTCTATCACTCAGGCAACGTTTCGATCGAGTCTACCGTAACCGGTCACGAAATTATTAATATAGACTAGATGAAAACCCGGCTTCGCTCGGGTGAAATTTGAATCATAATACACTTGTAGGTACAAAATGTAGGAAGAATGTGTAGCCATTATTTCGAATCACTGTTTATTATTTTAATACAAAAATAGGTAGATGTGATAGCATTCACAATAACTGAAATTATCTGCAAGAATATATCCGTGCATGGCGTGAACAACTTGATGAGTCCAAAATGGCAATTTTACAGGGCATTTTAAAGTTTGAAAATCCGTTTTTATTTTGAATTGGAAATGCATGATTATTTTAAAAGTGTGTTTGGTGATTTTTCTATTGATACGAATAACCATCCTTAGCTACGGAAAAAAGTTTCAGATTTGACGACCGGATAGTCTAGTGGTTAGTGACCCTGACTATGAAGCTAGAGGTCCCGGGTTCGAGTCCCGGTAGGGGCAGACATTTGTATGATGAATACGAATGTTTGTGCCCGAGTCATGGATGTTGTATGTATTTAAGCATGTATTTATCTAAATTATATAAATATTCTTATCCGTTGCTTGGTACCCAATAGCACAAAGCTTTGCTTGGTTGGGGACTGGGTCAGTTGGTGTAATTTGTCCCATGATATTTATTTGTTTATTATTATTTATTTTTCCGTATAACCATTATATTTTATAAAAATAAAAACATTTTACTCAGTCACTCGGCGGCCTCTATACGGCTGATAAGCACTACGCCAATGACATATCATTTTTTTTTAAATTGCTGCTTGAATCTGTGGTAAACGATGACATTTGTAGCTAAAAAAAGCAACGGCTAAGTGGCGCCGCCTGTAGATTGTTTGTGTTACTACCATACATGGGGAATTTACATTGTTCATTTTTTTTAGTATGCTCCAATTCGAAAACCATTTGGAGGAAAACCATCAAATAACCGATTTATCTTGTCCGATTTCAAAAATACTTTACGATTGCAGATATTTTTGTAAAAGTACGTAGTAAGTTTTGACCTTTGTTTGATCTAACGACCGGGTTTTATGTTTTATGTAAGAATCGGCCATTAAATGTTTGCCACAAAAATGAAAAAAAAAAAGTTTAGCTACGGTATCTGTCACGCTATCACTGTCACGTCTACATCATAACATTACATTCTGACTTAACCTACAAACATTAGAAATAAAAGCAAATTCAAAGTATAAAACTGTAACAAACAATGGATATTTATAAAAAAAAAAAAACTGCCAGGATGCAACAATGACTCGAACTATAGCCCCAACAAAATCATTGTGAAAATCAGAGAAGGTTTGCAGAAGAAATGGTGTACGCAAGCTAATGTGGAATATTTCAAAGTTTACACGATGCATTGTTGCGAAGACCATTTTAATGTAAGTAGAAGTCAGGAAAGATGTGCAGGGGTGAAACGAAAAAGCAAAAACAGCACGGAAAACAATAACAACGCCAACGAACGGAAATAATTTCGAACACGCGAACATAGTTGACATTAAACGTGAGTTTGCCGTTAAATTCACACACATCTACAGATCTATGACGTTGACATATAGACAAAACCTTTTTTTATATTTCTGTACGAAGGCGATTGGGATCCTGCCAAAATTAACAAATTATCAAACAGCGAAAAATATTTATATTTATTATTAATAAACAAAGATAGGTAGAAGCATAATATTCAAGTTAGTTTCTTAAAAAAGTCCAGTCTATCAAATAAAGGTGTTAAAAGCACAGCTTAAAAAAAATGAGCAATGCCAATTTCAATAAAAATTACCATAGTGGTTTAGTAACACGAACAATCTACAGACGGCGCCACTTAGCCGTTGCTTTTAGCTAGAAATGTGATGACATTTCTACTACAGATTCAAGCAGTTTTTTTTTTAATTTGATATGCATTGGCGTACTGCTTAACTGCCGTATAAGGGCCGAGTAGTGATGTAACGAATATTCGCATATTTCTGAAATATTCGCATTCGCATTCCCATTCGCAAAATTACTGCGAATGTTAAGCGAATATAAAAAAAAATTGAGGGTATCTAGTAGTTGTTTAATTATATAATTTTCGCCACCCGGTAAGGGAGATAGCCCCATTGGCTTGGCGCTAAATTAAATAGCCCATCTGGCAACATGGAATGACATTTCAATCAGATGCGTTCGTTCGTCTCAACTCGGCTATTCTAGAAAAAAAAAACAAACGGAGCGTACTTCGTTTGTACGGGACTGCCACCAAAGTCACCAAGCCATAGACAAATAGTGCCAAATTTTAACAAAAACGGAATATTCGCATTCGCATTTGCATTCGCTAATGTCGAAAATATGACATTCATTACATCACTACCGCCGAGTGACTGAATAAAATGTTTTTATTTTTATAAAATATATGGCTCGACGGAAAAAATCGGAAACTTTTTCCCGTAGCTGAGGATGGTTATTCCTATCAAAAGAAAAATCACCAAGCACTTTTAAAATAATCATCCATTCCCAATTATTCTATTTTTTCTATGGTTATGTTGGCCAAACTCAGGTTTAAGAAAAATCGCACGGCGTATGTGCGCTAGCATGAAACGGAACGTTTGTCGTCCTCCGGTGTCAGTTTCGCGCTAGTCTGTGGTGTCCAATATGGCGACTGCGATTTGTCCATCGGCACCGTTAGAATTTTACAAAATACTCGACAATCCGAATTTTGCGAATACATGTTGTCGACTCGAAATTTTTATTTTTTCACGTTCTATCATTCAGGCAACGTTTCGGTCGAGTCTACCGTAACCGGTCACGAAATTATTAATATAGATAACATTGCAGCGCTAATAAACCTCAGTTCGTGAACCGCACTTGAGCCTCTCATTTACTCCGAACTCCCGTCCCTACATGGCGACCCTGCCAGGATCCCATTACACGCTACAGTATTAATCTACAATGTGTGTGTGTGTGTGTGTGTGTGTGTGCAGGCGTGACGCACGTGTTCGTGGACGAGGTGCACGAGCGGGACAAGTTCAGTGACTTCCTGCTGATCGCGCTGAGGGACGCGCTGCCGCGCTGCAAGGACCTCAAGCTGATACTCATGTCCGCTACCTGCGACACGCAGATATTCTCCAGGTACGACTACATGCACACATATGTGGGGAGTGTCACAATAGAGAGAACTCTCTATTGTCTCCAGACAGAAGGCTCTTGGGGACAGAAGTCCGAAGGAAGAGAGTTGAAAGTTGTATTTATGCATCCGTGTTGATGTTGAGAAACTTCGCTAGCGGGATGTAGAATGATGTGACAGCTGTCACTAGAGTAGAGACTAGAGTCGTTGTAGTTATGTAGAGGCCAACTAGGTGGCGCTAGGGTCGCTACACATACATATACATATCACGTCTATAACCCTTACGGGGTCGACAGAGTCCATGGTAACAAGACCTAATGGCCACGGGTAGCGTAATTGATTTTTAGGTGCTACTTTTTATTGTCTGGCTGGAAAGAGCGCACAAATTTAAGACACCCATATTTTTTTATATTCGTGAAAATCTTGTATTTTCGTGGAAAAATCCATTTAAATCGTTGCTCGAGCAGAAAGGGCGTAAGTAACAAACGTCAACTATTAGCGTAATGACGTCACTGCTTTGTTTCGTACACTTAAATAAACGTTGAAATAATTACATTAATTGACCGACAAAACCTGTGCTTAAATAGTTTGACAGTGAATGCAGTTGTCAATGTCGATGAACGTCAAAACGAGCTGACAAACTCAAACAGAATACTTCACAAAAAATATGATTTTAAATGAAAACTTGCAAAATCATTATCATTATTGCCCGGCAAACAGCAAACAGTTCCCGATGGCAATAAAGCCGAGTGGTGTGCAAATGAATTAACCGTCAGCTATCAGTAGTGTTGTGTTGTGAAAGTTGTAAATGACAAAGGGAAACCCGGAAGACAAGGTTTTTTATAATGGCAGTATTGGACCGGCCGCTGGACGTCCTTTCCTGTTTTACATATTTTGGTCATTTTTCCAAAAAGTACTGTACGAAAAAATCCAAAAATATTTTTCTTGTGTTCTACAAGTGTTTCTCTCGAAATGGTTTTTGATTTATGAACATAAAGAAATTTGAAATATTGTCAATTGTGGGCAGGGGAAAGTGATGGTACTTGTACTTATTAAAAAAAGGCTACTTTTTATCCCGCGGGATAACGATAAACGAATTCTTTGCAAACGAAGTCGTGAGCAATAGCTAGTAGTAAACTCTAACCCTCTTATTCATAAACGCTCTCTAGGCTTCTACTAACTTAGCAATCGTTTGTCCTTATCTTTCACATTGACATTTACCTTTCACAGATAAGGACAAACGATTGCTAAGTTAGCAGAAGCCTACAGAGCGTTTATGAATAAGGGGTTTCATCTTTATTTTTGCAGGTACTTCAACAACTGTCCTGTGATCACGATACCGGGACGATTGCACGAGGTACAGCGGTACTACTTGGAGGACATACTCAAGATAACGCAGTACCGCAACAAGAAGATGGCTGCTGCTGAGCGGGAGCTGCGGCACAAGCTGCACACCGGGCAGAGCTACTGGTCGCATCTCGAAGGTATAACCACACGTACCAATGGCGTAACTATAGGGTGGCAGGGCTGGCAAAATGCCAGGGGCCCCCAGCTCTACGGGGCCCCGAACTGGCTTGGCCTTGAGCACAGAAGGGAAGATGCACTTCATTAGAGTGAGGAAGGGCCCCATCTGATGAATTTGCCGCGGGCCCCTGACGCTGTAGTAACGCCACTGGCTATGGTGCCACAGACAGACAGATAGTCATAGCGGCGACACTATAATGCCTCTTATTTAATCGGGTAACCCGTCATGTCATGAGTTGGTACAACGTTGCAGCCGGCCAGAAGCAAGAGGAGGGCAGCAGCAGCAAGGAGAGCAAGGAAGAGGAGCCCCGCCTGGACCCCGCGCTGCAGGCCGACATGGACGAGTTCCTGGACGAGTGCTTCAAGGAGGGCAGCTTGGTGAGACATTAAATAATAATAATAATAAGCAAGAGGGCAGCAGCAGCAACGAGAGCAAGGAAGAGGAGCCCCGCCTGGACCCCGCGCTGCAGGCCGACATGGACGAGTTCCTGGATGAGTGCTTCAAGGATGGCAGCTTGGTGAGACATTAAATAATAATAATAATAAGCAAGAGGAGGGCAGCAGCAGCAAGGAGAGCAAGGAAGAGGAGCCCCGCCTGAACCCCGCGCTGCAGGCCGACATGGACGAGTTCCTGGATGAGTGCTTCAAGGATGGCAGCTTGGTGAGACATTAAATAATAATAATAATAAGCAAGAGGAGGGCAGCAGCAGCAAGGAGAGCAAGGAAGAGGAGCCCCGCCTGAACCCCGCGCTGCAGGCCGACATGGACGAGTTCCTGGATGAGTGCTTCAAGGATGGCAGCTTGGTGAGACATTAAATAATAATAATAATAAGCAAGAGGAGGGCAGCAGCAGCAAGGAGAGCAAGGAAGAGGAGCCCCGCCTGAACCCCGCGCTGCAGGCCGACATGGACGAGTTCCTGGACGAGTGCTTCAAGGAGGGCAGCTTGGTGAGACATTTAATAATAATAATAATAAGCAAGAGGGCAGCAGCAGCAAGGAGAGCAAGGAAGAGGAGCCCCGCCTGGACCCCGCGCTGCAGGCTGACATGGACGAGTTCCTGGACGAGTGCTTCAAGGAGGGCATCTTGGTGAGACTTTACACAACCAGCCCGGCTAGCACTAGAGCGCGCCAGACTCGCGTCGCGCGCGAGATATACTCCCCGTCTCTTTCTAAAACGAACAGCAGGCTTATTACGTAACTCGCTCGCGATCACCATCGTCTTAATTTTGACAGTTCATGTATGGGCTGAGAATTGGCATCGGAATTAGCTAGCTGGCACATACATACAAGAACTGTCAAAATGAACACGATGGCGATCGCGAGCGAGTTACGTAATAAATCTGCGGTACAGATGTAGTGGGAAATGATTTTCCATGACAGTTTGTTGAATCTCATGCGGTTTTCTTGTCACAGATGCTCAGATTTGTGAGACCCTCCTCTCCCTAGTGTGACGTCACATATTTCGCAATTTTACATCTAGTAAATTACTCGTCACGGAATGACGAGGATCCGGGTTCTATTCCCGGCCATAGATTTACTTTTCGGATTTTTGTATGTGTTCTAATTTTCAGCGTTGTTTAGAAATTAGTCTAGTATATAAAAATAAGTCGGGTTTTCCTTCCTGACGCTATAACTCACGAACCGATTTCCACGGTTTTGCATTCGTTGGAAAGGTCTCGGGCTCCGTGAGGTTTATAGCAAAGAAAATTCAGGAAAATTTCAACAGAAAAGCGGGAAAATCTTTTTTTAACATACAGCGCCATCTCTGATACATAACATGTACTACAAACGAAGCCATCTGGTGGCGAAACGGAGTTCGCCAGGTTTGCTAGTTAATTTCTAAAACTAGTAAATTATAAAATCAACAACAGAATCAAACGGCAGTTCCGTAATTAGTTTTATTTCCATTTAAGTTTTTCGTTTATATACTCAGCGGCATAATTAGCGGAACACAAAAAAAAAGTTAGCAAACGCATACTTAATGCTTGACCAGAAAAAATAAACAAAATAAAAATAGTTACCTACACTTTTTTGTGTTCCGCTAAATATGTCGCTGAGTGTAGTTCAAATTTGTCATTTTAACTATATTAGATGTGCCTGTCTGTTGGATTTTCAAATGTGACGTCACGAAATTAAGGACCCCTCGCACCCTTAGTCACATAATGTCGCCCCCCCCCCCCTTAACGTATGACGCAGTTTATGGATGACCCTTTTTTTTTATTCATATCTAAACATAAGTGGTACACAAAAAAGCTTCAAAAGGAGCGAACAAAAACCACAACTGGTCGTTGAGGCGCTGTCAACAGCAAATGACCTTGAGCAGCGCCACTCTTCACACGTACGGTTCGCATGCCTGTTAGTGAAAGAGAAGAAATTATTCCGGCAGCTTGGCGCGCGTCTAAAATCTTGCAAATAAGACACAAATAATAACAAATAAAAAAAGTAGGTATGGATTATTTGTGAAATTTGACTTGTTAGTTGTTTAGGTATGAATATGTTGACTTCATGTTTTTAATTGCAGACCCATACGTCGAAAAAATAAAGACATAGAACCATTTAATGATGATTTTAAGACCAATCTTTGCAATTATTTTCTATCGAATCGAGCCGATTTTGTTCAATTATGATCGAGTCCGTCCAGCGTCTTTGAAATATGATGAAAATTAACACATATTTTTTGACGTGACAACGTCTTATAATTCGATGGAGCCAGCTGCACGCACGAAAAAACGTGACTCATGCGGCGTTACCTCGCTCTGAGGCGTTCCATTTAAGGCATGAAGTGCAAGCGAGAGCGCGGAACGAGCGACAAACAGGCACAAACGGCCTCCGCCTTCGGCAGCGTTCGATATCTGTCTCTCTCCTACTTGAGTGAGCGACGCGTCCGCGTGGACAGCTGCTATACAATAATACATTTACATGTTTTCGTCAAGTATGAACTTATGAAGTGCAGTGAAAAGGAATGTGGTGCAGTGCGCGAGTCCGACTCGCACTTGGCCGGTTTTTCTTAAAAAAGTGTTTAAATAACATCAATTTCAACAAAATTAGGTGTTGTCTGTCTCTTGTGATGCCTGTTACCAAGAATAAATTTCATTTAATTTTTTTTTTTCATTTAATTTCTTAACCGTGTGGTTTGTGTCAGGACTCGTTCTGCCAGATCCTGTACATGTACCTGTCGGAGGGCGTGCCGGTGGGCTGCGCGCGCAGCGGCTGCGGCCGCACCGGGCTCATGGCCGCCGCCGCGCACGGGCTCACCGACACCGCCAAGCAGATGCTGCAGATTGGTAACCACCATACACAACCACTGTCAACGATCATTATACTGTCAATGTGCATAATGGGCGTTAAGAAACTCGGGAGACCTTATTATGAAACTCGCCTTCGGTTCGTGTCATGTCATAACACCAACACGGCCAAGCAGATGCTGCACATCGGTAACCGCACCATACACATGCACAGTCGTACCCCCTTATTCATAAACGCACTATAGGCCTCTGCTAAGTTAGTAATCGTTTGTCCTTGTCTGTGAAAGGTAAATGTCAAAGTGACAGATAAGGACAAACGATTACTAAGTTAACAGAGGCCTATAGTGCGTTTATGAATAAGGGGGGTATACTGTAACTACATGATTAGGCGTTAAGAAACTGAGGTGGTCTTATTATGAAACGAACCGAAGGCGAGTTTCATAAAACCACATGTGTTTTAATTGGCTTTTAGTATGAAATGGTCATATCGAATTGACAATATTAAATTTTTTTAAGTGCACTTTTTATTGTCTGGCTGGAAAGAGCGCACAATTTTAAGATACCCATATTTTTTTATATTTGTGAAAATCTTGTATTTTCGTGGAAAAATGCATTTAAATCGATGCTCTAGCAGAAAGGACGTAAGTAACAAACGTCAAGCATTAGCGAAATGACGTCACTGCTTTGTTTCGTACACTTAAAAAAATGTTGAAATAATTACATTAACTGACCGACAAAACCAGTGCTTAAAGTTTGACTGTGAATGCAGTTGTCAATGTCGATGAACGTCAAAACGAGCTGACAAACTCAAACAGAATACTTCACAAAAAATATGATTTTAAATGAAAACTTGCAAAAATATTATCATTATTGCCCGGCAAACAGTTATCTAGTGTTCCCGATGGCGGCGATGGCAACAAAGCCGAGCGGTGTGCGAATGAATTAACCGTCAGCTGTCAGTAGTGTTTGTGTTGTGAAAATTGTAAATGTCAAAGGGAAACCCGGAAGACAAGGTTTTTTATAATGGCATTATTGGACCGGCCGCTGGACGTCATTTCCTGTTTTACATATTTTGCTCATTTTTCCAAAAAATACTGTACGAAAAAATCCAAAAATATTTTTTTTGTGTTCTACAAGTGTTTCTCTCGAAATGGTTTTTGATTTATGAATATAAAGAAATTTGAAATATTGTCAATTGGAAGTCTTTCTGACCCTACGTGTTAGATAGAGACTTCCGCTTGTAAATTGTAACTGGTAGCTTTATAAAGTAGAGCTCTGGAGATGTGTCATTCCATCCGTATATTTGTCCAGGTGCGGACCCTCTGGTGTGCGACGCTCAGGGCAAGACCGCGCGGGACTACGCGCTGGCCGGCGGGCACGGCGCCTGCGCAGCGCTGCTGGCCGCGCTGGCGCCCGCGCCTCCCCACCAGGCGCCCAAGGACGACGCCGCCGACAGGTTCCTGCTCGACGTCTACCATCACACCGTCTCCGAGGACTTCATAGACCACGACCTGATGCTGGCGCTCATCAAACACGTACACATCAACCTTCCCAAAGGCAGCATCCTAGTCTTCCTCCCGGGCTACGACGATATAGTGACGCTGAGAGATCTGGTGCAGAATTGCACCGAGATGAACGCCCTCAAATATCAAATATTCACGCTCCATAGCAACATGCAAACGCTCGATCAGAAGAAAGTGTTCAATCCGCTCCCTAACGCGAGGAAGATCATCATATCGACGAATATCGCGGAGACTTCCATAACGATAGACGATGTGGTCTACGTTGTGGACTCGTGCAAAGTGAAAGAGAAATACTACGAGTCCAGCGGAGGGGTCTGTTCCTTGCAGTGCGTGTGGACCTCCCGGGCTGGCTGTCAGCAGCGCGCCGGCCGCGCCGGAAGGACCAAACCCGGACACTGCTTCCACATGTGCTCGAAGCGTAGATTCCAGACGCTACCCCTCAATTCCATCCCAGAAATACTGAGGGTTCCTCTCCAGGAGCTGTGCCTCCATACGAAGCTCCTCGCTCCAGGAAACACGCCGATAGCCGACTTCCTTTCCAAAGCATTGGAGCCTCCTTCGTTTTTGGCCGTGAGGAACGCTGTCACGCTGCTCAAGACTATCGGAGCGCTGACTCCCATGGAAGATCTGACGGAGATAGGCCAGCATCTGTTGGATTTAACGGTCGAACCTAAACTAGGAAAGATGTTGCTCTACGCGTGCGTGATGAAATGCCTCGATCCTATACTGACTATAGTGTGCAGTCTGGCCAATAAAGAACCTTTCCAGATATCCATGAACCCGGAGAATAGGAAACGAGGAAGCTTAGCGAGGAAGGAGTTCGCGGCGGACTGTTACTCCGACCACATGGCTTTGTTGAGGGCGTTCCAAGCGTGGCAGAGCGCCAGGGCGAACGGCTCCGAACGCGCCTTCTGTGCTAAGAACTTGATCTGCGGAGCTACCATGGAAATGATAGTTGGATACAGAGCGCAGCTGCTAGCTCAACTGAGAGCCCTGTGTTTGGTCAAAGCGCGAGGCTCTGGTGACATTAAAGATGTGAACTTGAACTCTGAAAAGTGGCACGTTGTGAAAGCTGTGTTAGTGAGCGGCCTCTACCCTTCTATAGCGCGAGTGGACCGCGACTCGAGCACGCTGAGGACCTCTAAAGAGGTCAAAGTGGCGTTTCATCCGAGCTCCACGCTCCACAGAGGCGATGGGATCACCGGTTCCCACAAATCGGTGCAGAATTTGCCCACGGATTGGGTCGTTTTCGAGGAGATATCGCGTGCGGGGCGATTTTGCTTCATCCGATGTAATACTATGGTGACTCCATTGACTATAGCGTTGTTTGGTGGTCCATTGAGATTGCCTCCCGGTGCTTTGACACAGCGAGCGAATCCCCCGGGGTTGTCCAGCGATTCGGACAGCGAGGCGGATGAGAACAACTCCTCCCCGGACACGGCGGTGTTGACGCTCGATGACTGGATGGCGTTCACGGCGGACGCGTCTGACGCCATCAGCGTGTATTATCTGAGGCAGAAGCTGTGTGCGCTGGTAATTCGTCGCATGTCGAATCCAGCGAAGCCTATGACGCCTTTGGATGAGCAGATTTTGAGCACCTGCGTCCATGTGGTGGCGGCTGAAGAGAAGAATGTTGGTGAGTGTTGATTTTGCAATAAATAGTAGTAGTAGTAGTAGTAGTAGTAAACTCTTTATTGTGCAAATAAACATAAGATAAAAAGATACAATTGACAAACACAGAAAACTTCTTTAGCGGCGTTGAACACTTTGGGATGGGTAAAAAATGTTAAACTCGCGTCAGGCGTAAGACGGAGGGAGACTTTAAGTACCAGGATATCAGATCCTCTAAGAGCTTATTTTGAAATACGAATGAAATCGTTCGATTTTTGAAGTGTTTTTTTGTTGAGTCGCGGAGCAAAAGTACTAGGGCATCAGCACATTGTTAGGTGTCCTATTTGGTAAACAAAATTCTAACCTCAAAACGTCTCATTTTTGTTATTTTATAACTATTTCATCGTAAATAAAGGAACTGCAGATAATATATCAGCAAAATTATGTACAAAATATTGCCCTCAGGTTTGATAAAACACCTTATTCTTTACAAAAAATTGCACATTGAGGGTAGAATTTTGTTTACCAAATAGGATAGGTAAGAATGAAAATACCTTAGATAATATGTACGTTTTTTTTTGTAAGCGACCAGTACGGTACGCGTTATGAGCGTCATGGAAGTTACAACATTAAAATCTAATCTAAGCTGCTGTTTTCACTTCTGCCGGCACTCCCGGAGTGCTACCCGTCGCTTTTTTGTTTGGTATACCGCAGCAGAAAGAAAGAAGGTGAAATTACTGGCACACAAGGTAAACTATCTTAGGCCTCCAGGTTGGCAACGCGGTTGCAATTTTTTTGTGTTCTCTTTTGAATTCCTTGTCTTATAGAAAAAGCTGGGGTAGTTTTTTGAGTTATAAATAATTAGGCCAATGATGATGGCAGCGATGATGATAACGATGACAATGCCGATAACGGTAACGACAATGATATTGACGATGATGACAGCGACGATAATGACAATGACGGTACCGATGATGATGATGACGACAAAGACAATAATGTCGACAATGAGAATGGCAATACGACTTTCATGGTAGAATAGAATATTAATTTATTTTACACAATAATTGTCACAATTAACAAACTTACAGGCTAAACAGCAAAAGAGAAAAATATTGTAAATACCTGAACTTAGGATACTCAACGTTCCTGTGTCTCAGGTGTATCAGGGCTGTGATTAGGATGGTGATGACAATGACGATGATGATGACTAAAACGTTCATAACGATGACAACGACGGTGACAATGACAAAAATGACGACGATTTTGGTGATGGTCTGATGGTGTCGTAGAATATGATGGCAACGGTGTTAAATACATCAGCGACGTTAACAAGGCGATGACAATGATGATACAATGTCCAGGCAGGGGGTGTACACTGCGCAGTTTTGGTACGATCAACCGGTGCTCCTGCCGGGCAGGATAATGGCAGTAGGTTGCCGCTCGCTTCGCACGCTGGCCGCGTCGCGCGTTATTTGTGTGTTACCTAGCAACGAACAATGACTACTACAACCCTAATAAGTTCGCGGTGACGTCTTGAACGGCCATGATTGAAACGGTTAAACTAAAAGAAGTGCTCTCGCGTAGTAAAACGGTTTATTTTTGCATGAATGCTTTCCGGGTAATGTGATGTGATGGGGAAATGTGTGTGGGCTGTAAGCTATTATGGCTGTAGTTAAATATATTAGGAGCGAGCTATATTGTGCTTTATATGTACGCGGCTAGAGTTTTTATTTATTTAATCGACTCCAGAGAGTGAGCCTTCTGAACTTTAGTACTATTACTTATTCTGTGCTAAAACGGCAATAATAATGATGATGACGACAATGACGATAACGGTAACGACAATGATCATGACGATGATGAAAGCAATGATAATGACACTGACGGTACCGATGACGATGATGACGACAATGATAATGGAGACAAAGACAATAATGATGTCGACAATGAGGATGGCTAATACGACTCTCATGGTGATGACTATGACGATGATGACTAAAACGATAATAAAGTTAGCAAAGACGGTGATAATGATAATAATGACGACGATTTTGGTGATGGTCTGACGGTAATTAAGTAAGTAAACTCTTTATTGTGCAAGATAAACATGAGACAAATACAGATACATGCACTAAAGGCGATGATGGTGGTGATGGTGTCGTAGAATAAGATGGCGACGGTGTGAAACACATCAGCGACGTTAACAGGGCGATGGCACTGATGCAATGTCCAGGTCTGAACCAGCCGGTGGGCATCGGGCAGCGGCCGAAGCCGCTGACGGTGGAGGCGCTCCACTGGCGCACGCGCGCGGAGGAGGAGCAGTTCCGGCACGCGCGCTGGCCGCAGCCGCCCTCGCCGCAACGCCCGCCCGGGAAGCACCAGGACGTGCCCGAGCACAACGCCAGGTATGCCCATTGTCTCTACTATCGCAAAACCGCAAGCTACCGTACGCACGTGCCACTACAACATTCATATTGAAAAACAAACGGTATAGTCATGGTATTAAGGTTCAAATTAAAAATTATATCTAGAATATCAGTGACATTAAATTCCCTCACCTGAGCGTAATATTGAGCCAGGTGAGCCAGCGACCGTTTCACTTTTGCGAAGACACATACAACGCTGATGATCTAATTTTCATGTGTTTTTTTTGATGTTTCTTTTCTATAAAATTGTGTGTATGCTCTTACTTTTGTGCGTCTTGCAAAATGAATAAATGTCTTCTTCCATTTTTGTTTCTTTCATTTTTGTATTTGTGTGTCGGCAGGTACTTCGTGGCGCGCGCGGACGAGGCGGCCGAGGCGGCGGGCGGCCCGCCCTTCGCGCCCGCGACGCTCAGCAAGCTGCTCAAAATTAAACAGGTCGGTGTTTAACCTAACATTATCTTGACGATCTACGTAACTATTTCTTGACGGATGCTGTTCAGATTCAGAAGTTACTTTCCTTAAAAGTGATGTATGTATAAACTTATTTTGTTGTTCTTTGGTCCTAAAGTTCTTTAAAAGGGCCAGTTTCTGAAAATACCCCTTAAAAATTACGACTTTTTCGCAAGACGTTCTTCGACAAACATTACGACTTTTTCGCAAAACTTTCTTCGACAAACATTACGACTTTTTCGCAAGACGTTCTTCGACAAACATTACGACTTTTTCGCAAGACGTTCTTCGACAAACATTACGACTTTTTCTCAAGACGTTCTTCGACAAACATTACGACTTTTTCGCAAGACGTTCTTCGACAAACATTACGACTTTTTCGCAAGACGTTCTTCGACAAAAATTACGTCCTTTTCGCTAAGAATGGTGTAAACATATGCCAACTTATTAAAGAGCTACCAGCATAGAAAATGGCGTTGTTTTACAATTATTATCAACTTCAAAAATTGCATTTGCAAAAAAAACACTTAGAAAAGCCTAGAACCGAAAAGTTGCACTTCGATCCCTCTAGACAGGGAGCAAAGCTTACTTTCTGAATGAGAGGTGTGAAAATAAATATACCTAGGGGTAGCTGTATGTATTTTGGTAGCTCGTGTTTGGTTTGATGGTGTTGTAGTATAGTACTGGTGTTGTGTGGGCAGGAGGGGCACCGCGTGGTGATCTTCGTGGCGCGAGAGGCGGCCGCGCGCTTCGTGGGCTGCGCCGCGCTCGCCGACAACGGGCTGGACTGGCTCTGCTCGCAGCCGCTGCCCTACCACTGCGTGAGGTCAGTGCGCGTCACACCTCTCTCAGCCCGGATAGCACAGTCGCGTCGCGCGCTTCGTGGGCTGCGCCGCGCTCGCCGACAACGGGCTGGACTGGCTCTGCTCGCAGCCGCTGCCCTACCACTGCGTGAGGTCAGTGCGCGTCACACCTCTCTCAGCCCGGATAGCACAGTCGCGTCGCGCGCTTCGTGGGCTGCGCCGCGCTCGCCGACAACGGGCTGGACTGGCTCTGCTCGCAGCCGCTGCCCTACCACTGCGTGAGGTCAGTGCGCGTCACACCTCTCTCAGCCCGGATAGCACAGTCGCGTCGCGCGCTTCGTGGGCTGCGCCGCGCTCGCCGACAACGGGCTGGACTGGCTCTGCTCGCAGCCGCTGCCCTACCACTGCGTGAGGTCAGTGCGCGTCACACCTCTCTTAGCTTTTGCGAGCTCGATTCAAAATTTAGTCACCTTTTATGTTTTATGAATATTTTGTGTGTCATATTTAAGAGCGCGGTGGTCGAAAGGTGAACACGGTGTATGTGTGTGTGCAGGCACGTGTCGAACTCGCTGGCGGGCAACGCGCGCGTGGTGGTGAGCGCGGACGGCGCGGAGCTGTGCGCGGCGGCGGCGCGCGCGCTGTGGGGGGCGCTGCGCGCGCGCCGCCGCCCGCCGCACGCGCACGCCAAGCCGCACAAGCACAGCGGGTAGCGCGGCCCGTGTCGCGGTCATGGTATGCAGCTGCGCGCGCGCCGCCGCCCGCCGCACGCGCACGCCAAGCCGCACAAGCACAGCGGGTAGCGCGGCCCGTGTCGCGGTCATGGTATGCAGCTGCGCGCGCGCCGCCGCCCGCCGCACGCGCACGCCAAGCCGCACAAGCACAGCGGGTAGCGCGGCCCGTGTCGCGGTCATGGTATGCAGCTGCGCGCGCGCCGCCGCCCGCCGCACGCGCACGCCAAGCCGCACAAGCACAGCGGGTAGCGCGGCCCGTGTCGCGGTCATGGTATGCAGCTGCGCGCGCGCCGCCGCCCGCCGCACGCGCACGCCAAGCCGCACAAGCACAGCGGGTAGCGCGGCCCGTGTCGCGGTCATGGTATGCAGCTGCGCGCGCGCCGCCGCCCGCCGCACGCGCACGCCAAGCCGCACAAGCACAGCGGGTAGCGCGGCCCGTGTCGCGGTCATGGTATGCAGCTGCGCGCGCGCCGCCGCCCGCCGCACGCGCACGCCAAGCCGCACAAGCACAGCGGGTAGCGCGGCCCGTGTCGCGGTCATGGTATGCAGCTGCGCGCGCGCCGCCGCCCGCCGCACGCGCACGCCAAGCCGCACAAGCACAGCGGGTAGCGCGGCCCGTGTCGCGGTCATGGTATGCAGCTGCGCGCGCGCCGCCGCCCGCCGCACGCGCACGCCAAGCCGCACAAGCACAGCGGGTAGCGCGGCCCGTGTCGCGGTCATGGTATGCAGCTGCGCGCGCGCCGCCGCCCGCCGCACGCGCACGCCAAGCCGCACAAGCACAGCGGGTAGCGCGGCCCGTGTCGCGGTCATGGTATGCAGCTGCGCGCGCGCCGCCGCCCGCCGCACGCGCACGCCAAGCCGCACAAGCACAGCGGGTAGCGCGGCCCGTGTCGCGGTCATGGTATGCAGCTGCGCGCGCGCCGCCGCCCGCCGCACGCGCACGCCAAGCCGCACAAGCACAGCGGGTAGCGCGGCCCGTGTCGCGGTCATGGTATGCAGCTGCGCGCGCGCCGCCGCCCGCCGCACGCGCACGCCAAGCCGCACAAGCACAGCGGGTAGCGCGGCCCGTGTCGCGGTCATGGTATGCAGCTGCGCGCGCGCCGCCGCCCGCCGCACGCGCACGCCAAGCCGCACAAGCACAGCGGGTAGCGCGGCCCGTGTCGCGGTCATGGTATGCAGCTGCGCGCGCGCCGCCGCCCGCCGCACGCGCACGCCAAGCCGCACAAGCACAGCGGGTAGCGCGGCCCGTGTCGCGGTCATGGTATGCAGCTGCGCGCGCGCCGCCGCCCGCCGCACGCGCACGCCAAGCCGCACAAGCACAGCGGGTAGCGCGGCCCGTGTCGCGGTCATGGTATGCAGCTGCGCGCGCGCCGCCGCCCGCCGCACGCGCACGCCAAGCCGCACAAGCACAGCGGGTAGCGCGGCCCGTGTCGCGGTCATGGTATGCAGCTGCGCGCGCGCCGCCGCCCGCCGCACGCGCACGCCAAGCCGCACAAGCACAGCGGGTAGCGCGGCCCGTGTCGCGGTCATGGTATGCAGCTGCGCGCGCGCCGCCGCCCGCCGCACGCGCACGCCAAGCCGCACAAGCACAGCGGGTAGCGCGGCCCGTGTCGCGGTCATGGTATGCAGCTGCGCGCGCGCCGCCGCCCGCCGCACGCGCACGCCAAGCCGCACAAGCACAGCGGGTAGCGCGGCCCGTGTCGCGGTCATGGTATGCAGCTGCGCGCGCGCCGCCGCCCGCCGCACGCGCACGCCAAGCCGCACAAGCACAGCGGGTAGCGCGGCCCGTGTCGCGGTCATGGTATGCAGCTGCGCGCGCGCCGCCGCCCGCCGCACGCGCACGCCAAGCCGCACAAGCACAGCGGGTAGCGCGGCCCGTGTCGCGGTCATGGTATGCAGCTGCGCGCGCGCCGCCGCCCGCCGCACGCGCACGCCAAGCCGCACAAGCACAGCGGGTAGCGCGGCCCGTGTCGCGGTCATGGTATGCAGCTGCGCGCGCGCCGCCGCCCGCCGCACGCGCACGCCAAGCCGCACAAGCACAGCGGGTAGCGCGGCCCGTGTCGCGGTCATGGTATGCAGCTGCGCGCGCGCCGCCGCCCGCCGCACGCGCACGCCAAGCCGCACAAGCACAGCGGGTAGCGCGGCCCGTGTCGCGGTCATGGTATGCAGCTGCGCGCGCGCCGCCGCCCGCCGCACGCGCACGCCAAGCCGCACAAGCACAGCGGGTAGCGCGGCCCGTGTCGCGGTCATGGTATGCAGCTGCGCGCGCGCCGCCGCCCGCCGCACGCGCACGCCAAGCCGCACAAGCACAGCGGGTAGCGCGGCCCGTGTCGCGGTCATGGTATGCAGCTGCGCGCGCGCCGCCGCCCGCCGCACGCGCACGCCAAGCCGCACAAGCACAGCGGGTAGCGCGGCCCGTGTCGCGGTCATGGTATGCAGCTGCGCGCGCGCCGCCGCCCGCCGCACGCGCACGCCAAGCCGCACAAGCACAGCGGGTAGCGCGGCCCGTGTCGCGGTCATGGTATGCAGCTGCGCGCGCGCCGCCGCCCGCCGCACGCGCACGCCAAGCCGCACAAGCACAGCGGGTAGCGCGGCCCGTGTCGCGGTCATGGTATGCAGCTGCGCGCGCGCCGCCGCCCGCCGCACGCGCACGCCAAGCCGCACAAGCACAGCGGGTAGCGCGGCCCGTGTCGCGGTCATGGTATGCAGCTGCGCGCGCGCCGCCGCCCGCCGCACGCGCACGCCAAGCCGCACAAGCACAGCGGGTAGCGCGGCCCGTGTCGCGGTCATGGTATGCAGCTGCGCGCGCGCCGCCGCCCGCCGCACGCGCACGCCAAGCCGCACAAGCACAGCGGGTAGCGCGGCCCGTGTCGCGGTCATGGTATGCAGCTGCGCGCGCGCCGCCGCCCGCCGCACGCGCACGCCAAGCCGCACAAGCACAGCGGGTAGCGCGGCCCGTGTCGCGGTCATGGTATGCAGCTGCGCGCGCGCCGCCGCCCGCCGCACGCGCACGCCAAGCCGCACAAGCACAGCGGGTAGCGCGGCCCGTGTCGCGGTCATGGTATGCAGCTGCGCGCGCGCCGCCGCCCGCCGCACGCGCACGCCAAGCCGCACAAGCACAGCGGGTAGCGCGGCCCGTGTCGCGGTCATGGTATGCAGCTGCGCGCGCGCCGCCGCCCGCCGCACGCGCACGCCAAGCCGCACAAGCACAGCGGGTAGCGCGGCCCGTGTCGCGGTCATGGTATGCAGCTGCGCGCGCGCCGCCGCCCGCCGCACGCGCACGCCAAGCCGCACAAGCACAGCGGGTAGCGCGGCCCGTGTCGCGGTCATGGTATGCAGCTGTGTTCGAGCTGCGGCCCGCTGAGCTGTGCGAGGTGCCCATCTGGAGTTACTAAATTATTGTAAACCGTTTTCTATTTCGCGCCCATCGAGGAATGGTAGATTCGGTCCGATCGCGATATCAAAAATCGCATCGAAACATAAATATATTTGTCGAAACAATTTTTTTCATAACGTCTTTTTTCATTAACTTGGAATTACATTTTCATTCAGTCCTAAATAATTTTTGATTCGACCGAAACGTGTCTGTGACCTTGATAAATATTATGATGTTTTTCACGATGTTGTAATGTTTCTTTCCCTTATTCATAAACGCTCTATAGCCGTGGTCATCATTGCGGCCCGTGGCCGTTATTTGTGCGGCCCGCGGCGAAGTAAATTGTTTCAAATAACGAAATGAGCTGAATATATATGTATATGTAGACGAATTCTCATGGAGCGCCTTCGCATACTTGCTACTCGCCCTGGAACCCACACTGTCATAGTGGCCCTTGGCCAGTAAAGTGTGACGACCGCTGCTCTATAGACTTCTACTAACTTAGCAATCGTTTGTCCTTATCCTCGAAAGTTAAATGTCTATGTGACAGATAAGAACGAACGATTGCTAAGTTAGCAGAAGCCTATAGTGTTTATGAATAAGTGGGTCTGTCTTTAACGAGGCTTCCCCGGTCCAGTTCAGAAAACTTTAACACGTCCCGTTTTATCACACATTACGTTTTGCTAATAGTATTATTTAAATATAGTTATTTTAACTTCAAATACGGGACTACGAGTATATTTATTGTAAAAAAATGTATTTTAAAACAGTGAGTGAGCATTTAAATTCTTAGGATTATGTTGGTTTGAAATAAAACGACTGTGTCTAATACCAGTGGCGTAACTACAGCGTCAGGGGCCCGCGGCAAATTCATCAGATGGGGCCCTTCCTCACTCTAAAGAAGTACGTCTTCCCTTCTGTGCTCAAGGCCAAGCCAGTTCGGGGCCCCGTAGAGCTGGGGGCCCCTGGCATTTTGCCAGCCCTGCCACCCTATAGTTACGCCACTGTCCATCATATTGTCATTATCATTACAATAAGATCTCGTATTAACATGATTCGTCGAATCTTATTCTCTCATTGGCTTTAATGAAAACTTACTGGCCTATGTGGTTAGCCTTAAAAAAAGATCTCTTAGTTTTTTACACTAAGGGCCTGTTTCACCACTCTATGTTAAGTTCCTGATATCTTGAGTGTTAGATACCTGTCACTTAAAATATTAGCCCCCTTATTCATAAACGTTCTATAGGCTTCTGCTGACTTAGCAATCGTTTGTCCTTATCCGTCACTTTGACATTTACCTTTCCCAGATAAGGAAAAATATTTACTAAGTTAGCACAAGCCTATAGAGCGTTTATGAATAAGGGGGTAGGTTCTTAACTGAAAGTGGTGATACAGGCCCTAAATGTAGTATTTATATGAATGACCGAGTGTTTAACGGCGATTTTTGTATGTATGAAGCTATTGAAGCTCATTCGGCCTTGGGGGCTACTCCAAAATTCGATTTTCGAACTTCGTATCACGCTGTCCCTTTCACTCTCAAATTTATAACTATCAGTGAGAACGGAACGGCACGAAACGAACTTCGAAAATCGAATTTCGGAGTATACTCCCTGGTCCCAAACTCCTATTGGCCGCTATCTGCCTCAACAGGCTTTGTACTCTGAAGTTTTCGAAATTCGTGTCGCACCGCTCACACTTAATTCGAGAGCGAAAGGGACGGTGATACGAACTTCGAAAGCCTGGGGTCTATAAATGTGCTATGTAAAATGAAAGCGTTTTTAATGTGTATAAAGTGTATAGCAACGTGGATTGAGGCAAAATTTGTAACTACATTATTATTAACTTTTTCACCGTCATCCACAGTACAGTTAAGGGCATAAATATTATGTACGTTACCCAGACGTTAAAAACATCTATACACCTACTATGCCATGAACAATAAGGTCGGCGACACATATTTGGTAGTGATGTAACGAATGTCATAAATTGGACATTTGCGAACGCGAATATCTGCTGCCAATATTCGCGAATGCGCCAGAAATTTGGCGCCATTTCTCTATGGCTTGGTGACCTTGGTGGCAGTCCCGTTCGAACGAAGTGCGTTCTGTTTGGTTTTTGTTCCGAGAATAGCCGAGTTGATACGAACGCATCCGATTGAAGTGTCACTCCGCTCAGTGTTGCCAGATGGGTCTATTTAATTTAGCACTAAGCCAATCTAGGGGCTATGTACCTTACCGGGCTGCGATAATAATATCATTAAACAACTATTAGGTACCATCAATTTTTTTTTGATATTCGCAAAACATTCGCAGTAATTTTGTGCGAATATGCGGAAATATGCGAATATTCGTTACATCACCAATTTTTGGCACGATCGTGTATCGATATTTATGCCCTCGACAGTAAATGCAGTGTAAATGCATCTTCATTTGATAAGATAAGTTGAAAGTTGCGATTGACACAAGACAAGAGATGCTTGCGGTGAAATGGTTAAAATGATGTCTCCGATCACTGGATACGGGTATATGATGAATTTTAACTATTTTTAACACATCGATGGCTCTGTTAACGTGTATGGGACCCCATTTTGTTAGGGTTAAGTAGCGTAGATGAATTGACCAATAGAGTGGAAATATAATTTGTATTTAAAAACTTCGCTAAGCTGCGGTGTTTGCTGAAGTTTGGTATAGGCCGGGCCAAGGTCAAGCGTGAATTTAGTTGGTATTGCGAATGCGTAGCAGAATTGGATAGTCCTTATTACCACTCTATTAGTTAGTTCTTCTATGGGTAGCGCGTGGTAAAATTACGATTTTCGTAGAACAATTTTATTAGTTTCTTACTTGATTTAGGGCATGTCTCACCACTGTTAAGTTTCAGTAATCTATGATGACGTCTGTGTCGTTTTCGTAGTGTTAAATAGAGACGGAATCATAAATAACTGACAGTTAAGTTAACTGAAATTTAATAGAGAGTGGTGAAACGGGCCCTTAGCAAAATGTTTCACACATTTTCCAAGATGGATACAACTGTTTAAATATTAAAAAAAAATTGCAGTACTTTTTAAATGTTTGACGTAGAGTGAAACTTTAAGTCTTACGCGAACGTGTTTAGGTTGATTTTAGATAACATGGACTGATCGCGTCGTTGAGAAGTGAAATAGTTGTAAATTATAGTTAATTTTGTGTGATTTTGAAGTTGATTATACTTAATATAGTTTATGCTGAGTTTTTATTGTAATAATGAAATATGTTTCTTAGCCTTTTCAACGTCAACAACCGATATTATGTCGGAGAACACAGTGTAAAATAAACCTTTACGTAATTGAATAAGTTTTAAATTAGCTTAACTATTTCCCCAGGCTTGGCGTTGAGAAGGTTAAACATGCTGTCATTTGCGCTTCGAAATGTATACGTGAGAATTTATACATTCAAAGAGGCTAGAATATAGAACGGAGGCCATCACAAGTTAAAGTGTAGACTAAGGGCTAATTAAAATGCCGAAAATATACCTTACCACTTTCTAACTCGTTATGTTAACTAGTTAAGTTGGAGCAGATCGAACTGATATTTTATCTGCTGCTCTAACACTCCTCTACTCTAGCCTAATCTCGTATAAATAATAAGAAAATTAAATATACAATTCTGATTCACAAGTGTACATAGAAGCTGTTCCTGATTTTTTTAAACCCCGACGCAAAAGGGCGTCATATTCATATCATAAGTTTCACCGTTGTTTGTCTGTCTGTAACACCGTAGCGCATAAAAGGGTACCGGTTTGGATACGGTTATTTAGCTCGAATTGTTCGTTTTCTAACGATAGTTCTTAAGAAAATCGGTTTAGCCGTTTTTGCGTTGTTTTCCTTATGTATGAAATTTTGTACTTTTTTTTACTAGTAAACAAGTTGATGACTTACCCATGAAATCGGCTGTGATTTTAATACTTCAACTTCGCAACGCGGACTATCGGTGCCTGATTTGTAGGCTTATTGTCTAACTCGCTCGCAATCGCCATCGTGTTCATTTTGACAGTTCATGTATGGGCTGACAATTGGCATCGGAATCAGCTAGCTGTCACATTCATACAAGAACTGTCAAAATGAACACGATGGCGATTGCGAGCGAGTTAGACAATAAGCCTACTGTTTACTGCTTTAATTATTTAAAATTAATGCGATATCTTACTATGATCTTATGGGAGTCAGAAGGTTACGGAATAGAAGTATGATTTGGTCGTAACCTTTTTCTTTTATTTGTTGAAATTTGATATACGTCACTTAGGGTGGTATTACCATTTGTCTTATTCATATATCTACTATTTAATCAAATTTCTTTGGTGGATTCCCATTCCACTTATCCAATATCTTGGTTCAAGTTTTAATGTTATTCGAGTACCCATTTTAATATTTGATCAAAAGTTTATAGTTAAGTAAGATGAAGTCACCCAATTGAATACCCAAAATATTGAAATTACAAGTGGAATACCACCGTTAAGACGTCACTCACTATTGATAGTTGTTACACACTAACACATAGTTTTACACAATTCTTAACACAAGCAAGAATAAATATGCAAGTTTCGTTATATTGCCAGGGGGTTGCCATAACGTCTCAAACTTCCTGTTTATTGCATAAAAATGTTGTGACAAAGATGTTATAAAGTTCCACACATTTACCCTGTAAGGGCACAGCAGTTTATTATAAAATTTTCTTAAAACTTTCTTGTCTTAATGTCAGTGTCAGATCCATACTAAAAATGACAGCTAAAACCTGAACTGAATCGCACGTCATGGTAAGGTCCCAGGCAGTGACGCGAACGGGTGTACTCGACCCAGTGCCGCTATATAATGGCATAGATTACGGTCAATATAATCGTGCGATCCTCGTATATCGCGATCCATGTATCGAAATAGGTCTCTTCTCATTAGTTCCATTATGATTATCAGTTCCATTGATGGTTTTACAATAATTTACCCCCCCCCCCCCCTGTCAGCAAAAGTAAGCAAACCTTTTCCTCTCTCCCATGCTTGCGTAATCATTGGTACCTATTATGTATGCTCTTCGACCTTCGCATACCAGGAGTTCAGGAGTTTCAGCGGAGCCAAATAAAAGACGTGCACTCGCTACGGTGGTGTATTAAAAGAAGAAATATATATCTACCCACATATCTTAATGTAAAAATAAACCTACCCACTTACAACTTCTCATACATATACTACACCCTACCACTTAACAGATACATAGCTACCTAATAACAATCTCAGCTATTTATCTTACTCTATGACATTAGTACTTATGAACTATCTTACAACTATCATTAGCATCTATTTATATAAGTATGTGTATTCGTTTTCCAGTACCCACAGTACAAGCCTGGTTCCGTTTTGGGACCAGGTCACTTGTCGTACCCTGTCCCAGGATATTTAACTATCTTAAGGTGATAATGGGATTCCCATAAAAATCTGGGGGATACCTGAGTCGTTTTACCTGTGGCTCCGGCGCGCTTGCCAGCGGTAATACTGGTGCAGATTCTGAACTTCCACCAGCGATATCTTCGCCGATTGGGCCAGACCACGCCGTACTATTACTTCGTAATCTTAATTGATCAATATGTCTTTTAACTTGATCGGTTTCCGTACCTACTTTATAATTACGCGACCCCAAAACCTCCAATATAATACCTTTAACCCATTTCTCCCCCGAACTAAATTCTCTTGCCCATACTTTATCACCTACGCTAAGCTGTCTCTCAATGCCTCCTGCGCATCGAGTTTGTTGTTTTTGCTTTTCGCGTACCCTGCTTTCCACAGAGTCTGTAGAGCGCAGCAGATCGAGGCGCGAGCGCAGGCCACGGTGTTGCAGCAGCATGGCCGGGGACTGTCCTGTGGTTGCATGTATTGCGTTGCGGTATGCTAGTAAATATGTTTGTAACGCTGCTTCAGAGTCACATTTTTCCCTGTGCGCTTTTTTTAGTGCTTTTTTTATTAATTTGACAGCATTCTCCACGGCTCCATTAGATGACGGATGATAGATAGGCGTAAAAATATGCTCTATTCCATTATTTTTCATGAACTGGGACAACTCTTCGCTAGTGAAGGGTGGTCCATTATCTGAAACGATTTTTCTTGGCAATCCAAATCGTGCAAAAATCTCCCTTAATACTTTAATGACATTCGATGCCGTTGTTCTTCCCATTTCGAAAGCTTCGATCCATTTTGTAGATGCGTCTACCATTACCAGGAAGGTTTTACCTTGAAATGGTCCCAAAAAGTCCAAATGTACACGACTAAACGGCTCCGAGGTGTACTCCCATGGTTTTGGTGGGGCGTGTGCGGGCGCTGATGCTTCTCGCATACAAACTTCGCACTCTTTACACTTTCGTTCGATGTCTGCATCTATACCCGGCCACCATACGTAGCTGCGTGCAAGGCTTTTCATCTTTACTACCCCTAAGTGCCCCACATGTAATTCTTTTAAAATGTTTTTTCTCAATTCCGATGGAATTATCATCCTGTATCCCCACATTATGCAGCTGTCGTCCAAATACAGTTCGTTGCGTCTTACAAAATACGGCTGAATTTCTTGTTCCAAGCATGAAGTCGGCCAGCCTGATGTCAAGTACATTATAATCTTACGTAGCAGTTTATCTTTATTCAAATATTCATTCACCGTTTTCCTTGTGACCGGTAAAAAATCTTGAACGAAATGAACGTAAGTTTTTTCAAACTTTTCTTTGGGCTGTCTACCGACTGGTAACCGCGACAGTGCATCAGCCGAATTTTTATCTGTTGGAACATATTGTATTTCATAATCGTACCCTGACAATATGAGTGCCCACCGTTGCAGTCTACTTGCTGCCATGGTCGGAATACCCCTTTTTTCACCAAATATACTCACGAGGGGTTTATGATCAGTCTTTAGAACAAATCTTCGACCATAAAGGTACTGGTGAAATTTTTTTACACCAAAGATAATCGCTAGTGCTTCTTTTTGTATCTGCGAGTAGTTTTGCTCTGCTCCATTAAGTACTCGCGAAGCGTATGCTACGGGGCGCTCTATTCCATCGGCCATCTGGTGAGCTATGATCGCGCCGACCCCACAAGCACTTGCGTCCGTCGTCAGAATCAGAGGCAACCCGGTATCGTAGTGAGCTAAGATCTTACTTGAAGTCAACACTCTTTTAACCTCGTTAAACGCCTGTGAGCAAGACTCTGTCCAAGAAAATTCTGTGTCCTTCTTCAATAAGTGATATAAGGGGCTGAGGATGGTACTAATATTATTTACGAACTTAGCGTAATACATTACCATACCCAGGAAAGACCGCAGCTGGGTTATATTTTGTGGTGTCGGTACATCAGTAATAGCTTCAATTTTTTTAGGACATGTGTGTACCCCATCCTTACTTATTACGAATCCGAGGTATGTCACTTTGTCCGCAAAAAAAGTACACTTCTCCTTCTTAACTTTTAAGCCGTAGTACTCCATGCGCTCTAAAACTTTCTGCAATGTTCTGGCATGTTCCGCGTCATCTTTACCGGTTAAAATCACGTCGTCGAGGAACACCCCTACCCTGGGCATATCGGCGAACATCTGCTCCAACTTCCTCTGAAATATTCCCGGACTGGACGATAGGCCATAAACCAATCTATTGTATCGGTAAAGGCCCCGATGGGTATTTATTACTGTATAGGACTTGGACGTCTCATCCAGTTCGAATTGCGCATACGCCTGTGATAAGTCTATTTTACTAAATTTACAACCCCCGTTTAACTTAATCAACAAGTCCTCCACCCTAGGTAACGGAAAACGATCAACCTCCAGACATTTATTTAGCGTAATCTTATAGTCACCACATATCCGAATGGTGCCGTCGCTTTTGACTACTGGTACAATCGGCGTGGCCCAGTCGGACGACTCAACCGGCGTGATGATGCCGTCGCGCACCAGCTGCTCCAGCGCGCGCTCCACTGGCTCGCGCAGCGCGTACGCCAGCGGGCGCGCGCGCAGGAACACCGGCCGGGCGCCCGCGCGCACATGCAAGGCCACCGTGCCACCAGTGAAACGACCCAGTCCGTCCGCGAATACATTAGGATATCTGGAAGTTAAACCACTTAAATTAATACTATCGACCGTTACATAATTGTTTTGCATTTCCTGTAAATTAAGATCTAATTCTTGTAGCCACTGCCTGCCCAATAATGGGTTCCTACCTCTGTCCACTATGTATAGATCCATTTCCTTACAATTGTTTTTATAACGAACTAATGGTTTAATTTTTCCAACGGGTATATTTCTTTCTCCAGTATAGTAATTCATAATTAAATTCGTACTCGATATAGGTATATGACTAAATTGTCGCAAATAATAATCGTAACTTATGCACGAAATGGCACTACCCGTATCTATTTCCATTATCACATCGCTATTATCAACTTTGACCCTTGCACAATAAGGTTTATAATTATAATGCTTAAAATTGTCTATACTAAACACATTAAAATGTACCTGTGGTTCTTCGTCATCCGTACCGCTATCTTGTAACTCCAAAGAATGTATCGGTGCTGTACTTCTCAACCGAGGGCACATTCTCTTCAAATGCCCCTGTGCGTTACATACGCGACAAGAGTACATCTTAAATTTGCAAGTTATATCAGCGTGTGCCCCGCCACACGCTCGACACTGCTGCCCGCGCCGCTGCTCAGCCGGTCCCGGCGCTGGCGCCGCGGCCCGATACAGCCGCGCCGGCGCCGCGCGCCCGCGTCCTCGCCCGCTTCCCGTCATAACCGTTGGCACCGGCGGCCGCGCGCTCCGCGACCCGCTCGGCCCCGCCGTAGCTACGTGGTACACGCTTGCCGAACTCGTTCCCTCATTAGCACTGTTATGATTGCGAATACGACCGTCAATCACCGCTGAGTTTTGCTCGGCTGCCTCCATTGCTACCGCCGTATTGTAAGCTTTAATAAATGTATACTCCTCATTTACGAACAATCTTTGTCTAATTGCATCATTTTCGATACCACACATAAACTGATCTCGTAAATTATTTTCTAATTCTGTTTTAAAGTTACAATTCTTGGATAATTTTTTTAACTCCGCCGCGTATTCTGCCAATGATTCACCGCGATGTTGCTTCCGTAGTCGGAATGTATATCTCTCCGCTAGTACGCTCGGTTTCGGTTGTAGATGATTAGTCATTATTTCGACTAATTTGCTAAATGTTTTGGATGCTGGCTTATCCGGCGTACACAGATTCACCAACAGTTCGTAACTAGCACTTCCTATGACGGTGATAAGCATTGCCACTTTTACTTCCTCTTTCACGTCATTCACTATAAAATATTGTTCTAGCCGCTGCACGTATAACTCCCAGCTGTCCGACTTAAAATCAAATGACTCGATCTTGCCGACCGCCATTGTAGTTTCGCTTTTTATTACTCACTACACTTTATCCACTACTACAACAACCACATACACGTAAGTCCGTAATCGTCGCCAGATTATTATGTATGCTCTTCGACCTTCGCATACCAGGAGTTCAGGAGTTTCAGCGGAGCCAAATAAAAGACGTGCACTCGCTACGGTGGTGTATTAAAAGAAGAAATATATATCTACCCACATATCTTAATGTAAAAATAAACCTACCCACTTACAACTTCTCATACATATACTACAGTACCTATATGCATTTTTCTTCTAATGTATTCTGTTTTTTATAAATATGTGGGTTGCCGTTTATGTAAAAAGTAAATAATAACTGCTGACGTAATCACGATATCGACCCGCCCACACCATGCCATCAAAAATAAGCAAAACAAGGACCCCCCCCCCCCCCCTCAAGCACTTACGTAATACTTGAACGCCCCCCTACTACTTTGTATAGTGATAATAGAACTAGTGGGAATAGACCTCGAAATATTGATGCGTATTGCAGTGAATCTGATTGTTTTGACATCCTTGGCACCAGTAGGTATCACGATAATATTGATCGTCTAATCTGATGCGATTTAGAGGATTTTTTTGCGCGTCTACATTGGGCTTTATGGTTGCCTTAGTAGTTCGGCGCAGATGTATAGTGTTAAGTTTTAATGAAACTGTATTCTCGTCTCCCCAGGCCGTAAGTAGCAATTTACACGCGAGAATTCCCACTTCCTGGCCAGGGGTAAACGTAAAATTGTTTACACACCTCGGGTGGTTATAAAGAAAGCCTCAGGTCGCATGTTTATCGTCCTCGCCCTTAGCTCGTGCGACAAGCTGCCATCTGACACATTCTTTATTTCACCACCCTCAGCGTGTAATGTACTATTATTGTCCCAGGCAGTTTTGTAAGCGTTGTTTTTAATACAATAAAACATTTGACGGCATTTTTCTTTTTAATTATACCATTTTAACGCTTTTGTAAACAAACAAGCAAAGTTTATATAAAAATATAATAATAATCCATAGTACGTTTGATCCTTCAATATTTCGGTGGATGATGCTAATTGCATATATAATGAGTGATTGTGGCGTTAAAATGGATTGTAATGAAAGATAGCTATTTTTTTAAGGCCGAGACTACCGATGCTTATGGGTATTTTATTTTAACTTCAGCTATTAACACTAGGGATAAAATAATAAATGCGATACAAAATACAATTAACTTTATTATCATTAGCATTACTTCACCTTTGAAGCCTTCACCTTTCATCGACATTATTAATCTTAAATTACAAGCTTTCATAAGTAAAAGCAATTTACTTAAATATTTAATTCTCTAACTCTGCGTCATAATGAGATTCCAAAAAAGTTACCAAAGATGGCCGATTGACACTCACAAAATGTCATTGTGACGTTCCAGATAAACCAATCAAGGCTCGTTTGCCTTCCTATTCATATAAATAAGAAATAAATCAAAATTTACCTATTAAATTAACCAAATATAAAAGTGTTTCAATAAAATATTAATTGGTGACTGATAATTAAATTATATTGTTTTCTCAGGGAGTTGAATTTTATTTTAACTTACTTTAAAAACGTACGCACACCATTTACTGATGTAATACGCGGTTGGCCTAGTTGGTAGTGACCCTGCCTGCGAAGCAAGCGTCCTGGGTTCGAATCCTGGTAATGGCATATATTTGTGTGATGAGCACGAATATTTGTTCCTGAGTCATGGATGTTTCTATCTATACAAGTATGTATTTCTCTATATAAGTATGTATATCGTTGTCTAGTATCCATAACACAAGCCTTACTAGCGCTTACTTTGGGACTAGGTCAATTTGTGTGAATTGTTCCCTAATATTTATTTATTATTATTTATTTATTTATAATACTACTTCATTTAATGGCAACAAATTGGTAGTTTTTTTGGCATCTAATTATGACGTCGAGTGAAAGACGATTAACCTTCTCGCCGCCACGTCAAATACAAGAGACGTCACTCTCTGACTTCTTCATTACGATGCTTTAAGTAGAACCTAAACCCAATTGAACGAAGGTTGCTTTTGTATTGAAGTAATGGACGTATTAGGTCATGCGCATGCGATGCTGATAGTGTCGTTGGCGTCTAATAGGTTAAGGGCCTGTGTTAAGTCCCACAGAGGCTTCAGTTCTTGAGTATGACCCGCTTCTCGATGTTGTCCTGCTGCTCCTGCGACTGGAGCTGCTGCAGCGTCAGCAGCGACACGCCGAGCTGGTCCTCGCGCGTGAACGGCTGCGCCATCTGACGCAGCCAGCGCTTGCAGATCTGACACACAAACATACATATCAGACATTCATTGACGTACAATAAACAACAGCTAACTTATTACGTAACTCGCTCGCGATCGCCATCGTGTTCATTTTGACAGTTCTTGTATGAATGTAACAGCTAGCTGATTCCGATGCCAATTGTCAGCCCATACATGAACTGTCAAAATGAAAACGATGGCGATCGTGAGCGAGTTACGTAATAAGCCTGCTGGACTCCTAATCACGCTCAAAAACTGTCAGAAGCAAAAGTCTGCAGGACGCGTCTATTGTGCAGAGTATTGGTTCAGTCATGTTTCGACCGTGCTTTGATAACAATGTATATGTCTCTTTCGCACCGTAATCTCAAACGCTTGAGAACAAGAGACAGTCAGGTTTCCAGTGCGTGGCGTCGTGTTATTACTTCTCACGATCGTATGCAATTGACATTAAACATTACTGCCGCGAAATAAGGTGTTAATTTGAACTAATATGTTAATGTTATCTGTGTAAGTTGATGTGTTGACACACACAATACATAGACAATGCCGCTCGGACGTTAATTGAGGCACTTTTGTTTGCGATTGGGAGTCTACTTGTTTATTGTAAGTCAATGGAGACATTACATTAAAATAATAAATACCCCCACACATTATTCGAGTGATATGATGAAACTGAAAAGAAATTGACCTGGCTTTCCAATGTATAAAAATCCATCTATCCATTTGAGAATTGGTGCAATAATGACTCGTGATTATCAAATTTCGGCTAACACATACGTATAGCTAAAAATGTTCAAAAAAACCTCGGCTATCACCCCAAAGCTTTGCACCCAGCTACCAAACACCCTATAGGTCGTTAGCGATCAACCTGCGGCGAGTCGTTGGCGTCGAATTATAAAAAATGTGGCTTTAGTGGTAGTCTGTGCATTGTCTGTCAGTCAGTAAGGTTACTCTTTAGAGGCTGCGACAGGACTCCGGCGCGTGTACCTGCACAGCCTCCTCGGTGCTGAGGTTGCAGAGCGAGTCCCGCAGGTGCTCCTGGATCCAGCGCGGCAGCTTGCTGCGCTTGTCCGCGCGGCTGAACCGCTTGTCCGCGAACACCATTATGCCGTAGTCGGTTTTGCCGCTGCAAATAACACTTGTTACAAACTGCTACTATTAAATAAATCAACCAGACCATTAGTAAGACCATTTTTTTTTATTTCATGCTAGTCTGGGAGCAATAAAAAAACATAGAATGTACCACGCGCTACGATCCTAACATCTAATTAACAACGTCTGCCTGGAGAGAGAGGACTATTGTGGCCACTCTCATACATCCATCGATTTAAAAAAAAATACATACACACATACATACACAAATCACGTCTTTATCCCTTATGGGGTAGACAAACCCTAAGGTAACAAGAGCTAAAGGCCACGTTCAGCATGATTGTGGGCGTATAGGTGGAAAGGGTAATCAAAACTGTGACGGATGTCACACGATTATCATGGCATGCCGCTCTGTGCGTGACATTAGTTTAAACATATGTACATGTTTCTCTTTGGTATCATTAATCACGTCGAGAAAAAGCCGTGGTAGCCTAGTGGTTTGACCTGTGGCCTCTCAAGCAGAGCGTCGTGGGTTCAAATCCCGGGCTCGCATCTCTGAGTTTTACGGAATTTATGTGCGAAAATTACATTTGTAATTTGCCATGAGCTTTTCGGTGAAGGAAAACATCGTGAGGAAACCTGCACACATCTGCGAAGAAATTCAATGGTGTGTGTTAAGTTCCCAATCCGCACTGGGCGCGCGTGGGAACTATAGCCCAAACCCTCCAATACACGGAGGAGGCCTATGCCACGAGGCACGCCGAATTACGCGACAATTTAATAAATAAAAAATAAATAAACAACAACAACAACAACATGTACTTACTGAAATTGTAGCGAATTCGGAATAAAAAAGGCTTATAAATAAAAATAAATAAAAAATAGGCTTCTTCTAACTTAGCAATCGTTTGTCCTTATCCGTCACTGACATTTCACAGATGAGGACAAACGATTGCTAAGTTAGCAGGCGCACTCCCCGCCCGCACCGCTCTCGGTCCCCTTTGTCGTGCCACCCCGCGCCCCTGTGCCGCGCGGGCGAGGACTGAGTTAAGCGGTCGGTGTATATATGTATAAGCTAGTAGTTACCGCAGCGCGCGGCCGACGCACTGCGCCGCGTGTCGCATCGCGTCGAACGTCAAAAAGTCATTCTCGCGGATCTGAAATATGTAGCAAGTATTTATTGATTATTAAACCATTTTTGCGAATAATAAATATGGTCATTCGCATAAAAAAATAACTGCAGTAGCCGTTGCCCGCGACTCCATACGCTAAACATACTTACTAAATTCACTGTCTTATAATATGCAACATTTTGTAAATTTCCGATCACGCGGAAAAATCGAGATAAAAAGTAGCATATCATATCTACGTACCAAATCCGTCCAGCCGTTTTATTTAGCGGAAAGGAGTAACAAACACAATTGAATTGAATGCAATTGACAACATTTCATATTTCTGAGCCTATAATTTTAATGGTTCTCTGTGTTTTGTTTGAAAAGATGAACATGCTGACAGTTGAATTTTTTCGCTACGGCTTGTATTTAATTTATAATTAATTTATTAATTTGTGCTTATTCTAAAAGGGCGTAACTCCGATACTATCACAGAATACACACTTATCCCTTTGTCTTTTCTCTAATAGAAAAAAAACTGACGTTAATTTCAAATTGTCAATGTCAGGCCCTATTCTCCAATATTCGATTTTCGAGGTTCGCTTCGTGCTGTTCCGCTCATACTAATAGTCATTATCTTGAGAGTGAGAGAGAAGGTATGCAACGAACTTCGAAAATAGAATTTCAGAGTTGCCCCCCTTGTACTTTGAAGTTGTCAAAAATACAAAATTATGATCGCTTATTTTTTCTCGTGAAAAAAGCAAAGGCGTTACACCTATCCTGTGGTAGTTTTGGTAAAATTAGGTCATATTTTTAATTATTTTTTATAATAAGCGATATTAAAATTATATAAACATATTACAGTGATCAGGAGGCAAAATGCTTTCGAACCACATATTATACATTTTCAGGTGTTATAAAAATGAAATGTTGTCAATTAAATGCAAACGGACACATTCCAAAATCGGTCGCTTTTTCATCTAAAAACAAAACTCTATTTTGCATGCTACAATATTTACCACTGACATGATAAATTGTACCGTGCGTTTAGGCAAATAAACAACTGCTTTTGGAATGTCGCTTTCGCATCGAACGAGCGGTCACCTGGAACTGGTCCCTGAGGTACTCGAGGCGCGCCTTGAGTATGCGGCTCTGCGTGAACACGTAGGGGATCCCGAACATGAGCACGGCGCGGCCGAGGTGGTGGTCGAAGTCCACGCCCTCCGACACCTTGCCGCGCGCCACCGACAGCAGCACCGCGCCGCGCCCGCTCTCGCACGCCTGCACGCACATACACACACACACACACACGTCGTCAGGGAGCGAAACTTTGGGTTTAGGCGCGTAACGACCCACTCGCATAATGTCCCTTTGTCCCTTTCCTAAATGCCCTTTCTGCAAAAGGGCCCGTTCGCAAAACGTCCCTTCCGCAAAATGACCCGTTCGCAAAACGTCCCTTCCGCAAAATGTCCCGTTCGCATAACGATCCTTATCCCATGAGAAGACTCTACCCCCTTATTCATAAACGCACTATAGGCCTCTGCTAAGTTAGTAATCGTTTGTCCTTATCTGTGAAAGGTAAATGTCAAAGTGACAGATAAGGACAAACGATTACTAAGTTAACAGAGGCCTATAGTGCGTTTATGAATAAGGGGGCTAGTCTCTCTCTAGTAGACTGAAACGAGCTTTTTCCAGACGGGACATTTTGCGAATGGGTCATTTCGCAGACAGAACGTTTTGCGAAATGGGTGGGACCTTTTGAGAAAGGACGTTTTGCGAATGGAACGTAATTTTGGTGGAGGGATGTTTTGCGACTGGGACGTTATGCGCCCAAACCAAACTCGATGACAGGCATTGACGTTAAGCATATGATGAAACGTCATTATGACGCAAATTCACATACTTTTTTTTTTGTGAATAGGAAGGCAAACGAGCAAGTGGGTCACCTGATGGCAAGCGATCACCACTGCCTATAGACACCCGCAACCCCGGAGGGATTGCAGATGCGTTGCCAACCTAGAGGACTTAGATGAAATGCCTCTTGTGCCCGTAATTTCCCCGGCTGTCTTACTCTCCACACCGGAACACAGCAGTGCAAGCACTGCTGCTTAGCGGCAGGATTAGCGAGTAAGATGATGGTAGCGATCCGGACGGACCTTGCACAAGGCCCTACCACCCGCTTTGCTTTTATATAGACGACCGGATAGCCCAGTGGTAAGTGACCCTGGCTATGAAGCTTGAGGTCCAGGGCTCGAATCCCGGTAGGGGCAGACAGTTGTACGACGAACGCAAATGTTTGTGCCCAAGTCATATTAACCGTATGTTTGTTTATCCGTTGCCCATAGTACAAGCTTTGCTTAATTTGGGACTGGGTCAATTGTTGTAATTTGTCCCATGATATTTATTTATTACAAGCGGAAGTCTCTTTCCGACCCTATGTGTTAGATAGAGACTTCCGCTTGTAAATTGTAACTTGAAGCTTTATAAAACAGGGCCCAGGTCATCAGACCATCTTTGGGTCTTCCTACGCACTTATTTCGATCATCGATTAACCGATCGCGTAATGGTAGTCCATACTAGATATGAGCAAAGCTTGCGACAAAGTTTATAAGCCAATTTTGTAATAAAAACTGTAGGGCATTGGAATGCGGGGAATAGAACTAAAGCGAATATATTTAACGACTAAGAATCAATTTTTAAGAACTGAAGCACTACGATGTAAAAAAGGGCAAAAAATATCACGTCCGCTATTCCCCAAGGTTGCGTAATTGGTTGTGTCCTATTTCTTATATTATAAATTAATGTCCCAAAAATATACGAAACATCGATATAATTCACACTAAACGAAAACGTTTCCAACATTCATCAATAAAGACCTGGGCCTTACCATGACGTCCTAATCCTAATTCCGACTCAGTTCAAGTTTTAGCTGTCGCTTTTAGTATGAATCTGACAGCAAGCGAACCTAAACTGAATCGCATTAAGACGTCATGGTAAGGCCCCTGGACCACCTTGAAGTAAATTACAAAAAACAACATCAGATTTGGAAATGTTACCTTAATGTAGTTGATGAGGGCGAAACTCGTTTCCGCCGAGTCCTGCGTCTCTATGAACAGCAGTTTATGCCGCTGCAGATTCGCCACCACGCCTGTCCAAACAATAAATTACCTTACTTTGCTACTCTGCAAAATAATTCAGAGGTCAGGTCATGTAGCCCCATTGTTAAACACATTTTCAAATTAGCATTTGTGTGCGTGTGTGCGCGTGCCTCTGTCCGTCTCTCTTTCTGTCAGTCTCTCTGTCTGTCTGCCTGTCTTTCTCTGTGTCTGTCTCTCAGTCTCTCTCTCTCTCTCTCTCTCTCTGTGTGTGTGTGTATGTGTGTTTTACCTCTAAAATCCCTCACGAAATACGCCTCGTTTTAGTATTAAAAAAAGCTCACCTTGGTCGTACCAGGCTCCCACAACGCTCTCCAGATAGAGGTATGATGTAAAGAAGCACACCACCCCGTCCGGCACGATCGCCGCTATCTGTTCAACAATGTACAGACCAGGTCTTTTCATTCGTAACTGTCCTATTTGGTAAACAAAATTCTAACCTCAATGTGGAAATTTTTGTAAACAATAAGGTGTATTATGCTATCAAATAAACCTGAGGCAATATTTTGTAAATAATTTTGCTGATATTTTATCTCCAGTTCCTTTATTTAAGATGAAATAGTTAAAAAATAACAAAAATGACGCGTTAGTTTTTTTTTTACCACATATAACATCCATAGTGACCAAAAAGTTCGACACCATACTATTTGAATGGTGTACTTTAATGCTTCAAACTATACGACGCTGGCTGTATGACACATAGTCAACTAATGACGTATCTGTCTTTTTCGTAGTAATAAATAGAGACGGAATCATAGATAACTGACAGTTAAGATAACTGAAACTTAACAGAGAATGGTGAAACAGGCCTTAAGTGTATCAACCATAATTATAGCCCATCATCATCATCATCTCCAGCCTATATACATCCCACTGCTGGGCAGTGGGCACAGACCTCCTCCGAATGAGAGGGCTTGGGCTAGCACTCACGCGGATCCAATGCGGATTGGGTACTTCACACACACCGTTGAATTGCTTCGCAGTTGTGTGCAGGTTACCTCACGACGTTTTCCTTCACCGAAATGCTGATGGTGAATTTCAAATGAGATATCGCACATAAATTCAGAAAAACTCAGTGGTGCGAGCCCGGGATCCAAACCCACGACCCTCTGCTTGAGAGGCCCCAGGTCAAACCACTAGGCTACCACGGCTTTTTCATGGATAGTGATATACACTGAGGAGCAAAAATAACGAGTCACTTCCCATAGAAAGTTGTATGATAAGTGACCCGCTATATTTGCTCTTGAGTATAGTTGCCGGACTATAATTCTTGCGATGTTGGCCGTGTTGGCCCAGTTGTTGGTTGTGTTGGGCCAGCGTTGGGCCAGCCCCGGCGCAACGTACCTACTTACTTCGACTAGCAGCTGCCCGTAGTTCCTGATGACCGCGACGTCTTCCCGCGTCTCATATTTAGACGATATCGTCACTTGGTCGCTGCCCTTGGATACTATCTGTAAGAATACATCATTTTTCAAGAAAATTAAACCATAATATACTAACTCCCTTATTCATAAACGCTCTATGGGCTTCTGCTAACTTAGTACTCGTTGGTCCAACTGTCCAACAGTGGACGTCCTACGGCTGATATGAGGATGAAAGCCTATGTAAGTATGTAATTTTTTGACTCGCTAACTATTGAACATCAGAACATCACATAATAACAATCAAAACAGAAAGAAAGGTATACAGAAGTAATAAGGTAGCAATAGGCGAATAGGTAAATTAAATATTACAATAAAGTTGTTAAGTCAGTCTGTCAGTCAGTATGGTAGGGCAGCTCCATCGTCGAAACCAAACAGCTTCGCTGCTGGCTTCCGTTTGTGGCGGGTGCCACGAATGCACATACTAACTACCACTAATTAACTTGGCTCAGGGACCCAAATAGTCTTGCAGCCTTATTCATAAAAAATCCTTAATTGAGGTTTGATCAGTTCATTAGTTAACAGACTGATTAAGCTTATTTGACAGTTGTTAAAAAGTATGATTCATAAACGCTTGCTACCAGTCTGTTAACTAATGAGCTGTTGATGAATGGATTAGACGCGTTATGTTGTCACCTTGACAAATCATAGACCATAAATGGCTTTTTAGTGAATTAAAAAAAAATTGACAGCAGTGGCAGCGAATTAGCGGGAAACCAGGGAATTAACACGACAGACGAGGCAGTGTGGATCTAGTTTCCTTTACCTTTCTCGAAGGGGATACAAACTTAAAACAAAAAAAACTGTCTTGCGTATGGTTTTGCTCTTGCCAAAATCAGCTGTTCATATTTGTGGCGGCCATTTTGTGAGTTAGCAGAGAGATAAAGGAGGGTCTACGGTCCACTAACTTTTGGAAGACTTAACAGACCCTTGAAGGACTGATTAGCGCTAATTGACGTTTATGAATCATGTTTTTTTGCATCGGTCCTATAGCGAGCTTATAGCGAGCCTCTAACTTTTTATGAATAAGGCTGTTGGCCTCCGAAACGAGTGCACACCATCTGTCCCGATCGTGCGCAGCTTCTTACCAGTCGTCGACTTGAAGACGTCGCAAATCCGCCTGCACACTGTCCCCACAGCGATACCTGGGTCGCCCAACCGGGCGGCGACCAGTCGGTCGTCCCACGTACGCCCTCTTGGCAGCACGATCCTCTCCCATTCGGAGTAGGTGGCCGAACCAGCGAAGTCTGTGTGATTCTGTTACGCCGATGATGTTGGGTTCAGCCACCAGCTCCTGGATCTTTGTTTTTACGGATCCTCCACGTGCCGTCGTCTCTCTTGACAGGTCCCAAGATCTTACGCAACACTTTCCTTTCCGTTACAAGGAGTTGATATTCCTCTTTCGGAGTTAGTGTCCAGGCCTCACAGCCATACATAAGGATAGTACGCCAACAACCGAGGCATTGCTCTTCTCACAACGGCGTACAAGGTCTTGTCTAACGTGCTGCTTACCAGACTGGAACCACGAAGGCACATACCAGTCGCTCTAATTATGGATGTTGATATGCGATCTCTTAGCCAGCCCAAAACGCGAGACAATGATCCCCCAGCGAGATGCTAGTGCTAAATGTAAGTATGTATTGTTTTACTCACCATGGGCAGTATGCAGGGCCGGGCCAGCGTCATGGTGAACGAGCTCATGATGACGGGATTGAAGTCCAAGATCTTCGGATACATGTCCAACGGGGACAAGGTACCTGGCCGGACAAAGAACTTGCTAATCTATTCGTACAATTGGGAACGGATGATTTAAAAGTGCTTGATGATTTTTCTATTGACAGGAATAACCTTAGCTACAGAAAAAAGTTAGATTTTTCTGTTGAACTATTATACAGTCAGGGACATATTTAGCGGAACACAAAAAAAGGCTAGCAAAACGCATACTTAATGCTTGACCAGAAAAAAAAATAAAAAAATTAAAAATAGTTACCTACACTTTTTTTTTGTTACGCTAAATATGTCCCCGAGTGTATTTTATAAAAATAAAAACATTTTGCACAGTCTCCTGTCGGCCCCATAACGGCTGATTAGAAGTACGTCCATAACATCACAAATAAAAAAAAAATAGCTGTTTGAATCTGTGGCACACAATGACATTTGTCATTGACGTTAACAGCGAAGCTATCTCGAAAGCTAAAAGAAGCAACGGCTAAGTGGCGCCGTCTGTAACCAAGTGTAAGTTCTAAGTTCTCGGTCACAAAATACGTCTCGAATGCGTTTGCGTTAAAATGTCAAATACTATGAGAGAGTTTGTTGCCGTTTCGATCCGCAAGTGGCGCTGCCAAATTTTCCATAGTAATTGAGACGTTTACGTGAACGCGTTCGACACTTTTTATATGCGAAAACTTACACTAGAGGCTAAGGTTATTCACCTCAACACAAGGTGGTTGGCGCAGTACATTATTAGCGGCTAGTATAAAATACCTGACGTTATGATGACGGTCTGGAACCGCGCGAACACCGGCCGCATGCCGATCGACGAATCCATGCATCTGCGCACAATATCGAAACAGTTACTTGCATCGTCATCTATTCCACATACAATACAATACAATACAAATACTCTTTATTGAACACCACAAATGCGTACAAAACAATACAGAAACAAAGAACAAAGCATACAATAGGCGATCTTATCGCTTAATAGCGATTTTTACCAGACAACCAATAAAACAGAGAAATAAGTACCCACTTCAGCCCCCAGTAGTACCCCCAGTACTAGTGTATACCTATTTCGGTAGCTATAGTCTATTTATTCACACTAGATAGCTACTAAATTGATAATTGCAAATGTCAAATTGTGAAATAATGATACCAATAATGATTTAATACGCGATACCCAGATAGGCTGGTGCCCCCAAGAGTGCACACAGTCATGAAGAGGCGTAGCTGTTACGCTATGTGTATTAAAATATTTAATCGGCTACCTGAGGAGATCAGTAAATTACCCCTTATTAAATTTAAAAATAAACTACACTCATATCTAAAGGAAAAATGTTGCTATTCTTTGAAAGAATTTCTAGATTATTAAGTATGTAATGATTGTATTTTATATTTTATTGTAAACCTCATTCTGTGAATTTGAATTGTTTATTAATTATGTAATCATTAATCTGTTTGGTAACTTAGTGACATTTTTGATTGATAATATAGTATTGAGTACCTAATTGTAAAAATTTGCATGGCTTATTAAAGTCTGAATGTATGATTCTCTGAATTATGTAACATCCCTTTACTACATTTACCGCAAATAAAGATATTATTATTATTATTATTATTATTATTATTGTTTAGTGGTGTACTCGAAACCACCAATGTTTGTGGTCCGGATACAAGTGATTCGGTCATGTTATATTTTAAGAATAAAATACAATTATATCATAACCAAGCAAATTTAAAGGTTCATTAGTTCATTACACTAGCTTATACATACAAAAATCTATACTAAATTTAATTTATTGTTAACTAGCTTCTGCCCGCGACTTCGTCCGCGTAGAATTAGCAATGATTTAACATGTTTATCGTTATCCCGCGGGAACTATGCTATTTTCCGGGATAAAAAGTAGCCTATGTTTTAATCTAGGGTACCAGCTATCTTCGTCCCAAATTTTATCCAAATCCGTCCAGTCGTTTTAGCGTGAAGAAGGAACAAACATACACACTCACTCACTCACATCGTCACATCGTCACATCCTCACATCGTCACAAACTTTCGCATTTATAATATTAGTAGGATTTTCGATAGTGGTGGCACATTTTTGAATCGCAAAAACGGGCAACACAAATAATATCATTTCAGTATCTAGTACGAATAAATAGACTAGCTCTTCCTCTATTGTGGGTCTACTCACGAAAAATGCAGTATCGGATTGGAGACCGTGGGCGTCTTGTCGTCGAACGGCTCTATGATCACGATGAACCCCTTGGTGTAGGTGGAGACGAGCGTGGCGAGGTGCGCGACCAGCGTGAGCGCGCCGAGCTGCGCCGGGTCCGGCAGCTGCAGCGCGCGCAGCAGCGAGGACAGCCGCGACGCGCAGAAGCGCAGCGGCTTGCGCTCGATGCACACGCGGGACGACACGTCCTTCAGGAAGCCTGAGCGAACGACACATATATAACGTCTTTTCATTCTTAACTGTCGTATTTGGTAAACGAAATTCTAACCTTAAAGGTCGATTTAGACGAGGACTATTTTCAGGCGCCTAAATCACGGCGCCTGGAAAAGGCACCGTGTAAACACTTTCGGCGCCATTTTTTCGCGGCATGCCAGCGCTGGCACGGAATAGAACACGAGTCTATTTTTCGGCGCCAGTGACCTCCGCCCGCGTCTCTCGCTACCCCCGCGACTATTTTTCCGCCTCGTGTAAACACGTCGCTGCCAGTCGCAGGCACGGCTCCGTGCCGTAAAGTAAATAGGGTGTACATTCTTCGGGTAAAATGGCGCCGAAACTCAGTGAAAACGAAATATTAAAGCTTGTTCAACTGTATAGAGAACAAGAATGTCTTTGTGACAATAGATGCTTCGACTATCGAAACAAGGAAAAGCGCCTAACAGCGTTGTAAACAATTACATTAGGAATGTCTATATAGAAGGATTGGATATCAATGAAATAAAGGCGAAAATTAAAACTATCAGGAGTACGTAGTACTATTTAGAAGTGAATAAAATTGAGAAATCGACAAGATCGGGTACTGGAGGAAATGTTTATAAGCCGAGGGCAAGTTGGTTCGAAGAATTTCATTGCATTCTTCCTCCCACATATTAATCAGCTCCTCTCGTAATAACGCGGATAGTTTGGTTATACATTGCCTTTTTAACTTCAGAAGTCCTGAATTCATTTTAAATGATGGTGACCTTAGCGTAGAAAGACTGGCGCGTAAACAAGGACCGTCGGTTGTGGCGGCGTGCTAACGACTGGCACTAAAAAGGCACCGTGTAAACGGTTTGCGGTTCACTGGCGGCGAAATTTAGGCGCCTGAAAATAGTCGTTGTGTAAACGGTCTGAGGATGTGACGGTGCCTTTTTTAGGCGCCGAAATTTAGACGCCTGAAAATAGTCCTCGTCTAAATCAACCTTAAAACGTCTCATTTTTGTTTTTTTAGGGTTCCGTACCTCAAAAGGAAAAAACGGAACCCTTATAGGATCACTTTGTTGTCCGTCCGTCTGTCGAGACCCTTTTTCTCAGGAACGCGTGAAGGTATTGAGCTGAAATTTATATCAAATACTCAGGTCTACTGCCCCTTCGAGCTGTGAAAAATCAAACTTCTAAGCCGACGCAATCAAAAGATACAGCCGTTTATGCCGCAAATTTCCGCAAATTTTCGACTCTCAAGGGAATCAAAACCTACAGGGTACTTCCCGTGAACGCAGAATCTTGAAATTTGGTATGAAGGTAGGTCTTATAGCACAGATTAAGGAATAATTGCGAAAACCATAAATATGTATGTATGTCTGTATATATCAGTGAACAAAATAAAGTGACCCCACACTGCGTACATTTTGCTTTGGAGCAAAGCTAGACTGCCTAGACTGGTTTATAGATATTTATAAATAATGGTACGGGGCCCTCGGTGCACGAGTCCGACTCGCACTTGGCCGGTTTTTTTTTAAACTATTTCATCGTAAAGGAACTGGAGATAAAATATCAGCAAAATTATTTACAAAATATTGCCTCAGGTTTATTTGATAACATGATACACCTTATTCTTTACAAAAATTTGTACATTGAGGTTAGAATTTTGTTTACCAAATAGGACAGGTGAGAATGAAAAGACGTTAGAGATGGGTCGAACTCGCCGACTAGTCGAGGAAACCGACCTTAATAAATGACATGACAGCTGATACAGATTGTAAAATTGGAAATGAAATGAAATAATTTATTTTGACATATAATGCGTGCAAATAAAGCAATGTATGTAACTATCAGAGCCCGAAATTCTCGTAGCACTTTTGAGCTGTCAAAAGAGTAGTTTAGAACTAGATAATTTGGAAAAAATTATGATAATCTATTTCTTTTATAGAGAAACTATTGATGAAACACTTGTTAGTACTAAAACAGACTTTGAACATAACATTGATAAATATTAACACTGAACTGAACTAATTAAATGTAAAATTGTTAAACATCAACTTTTCATTGTTTTCATTGCAAATCTCTATTTAACACTTTCAGCCACTCAAAAGTTATCTAAATGAGATCGCTCTTAAGCGATAAGACCGCCTGTTGTTTACCTCTTCTTTTAATCTTCTTTGATATTTTGTGTTGTGGTCTATAATGTATCGATATCGGAACTATCGGAAGTTGATAAATGCCTCTACCTATGACAGCTCAAAAGCGCTACGAGAATTCCGGGCTCTGGTAACATAAACTAGTATAATCGATCTGGTGTGGTCACGTTACCGGCGGGCGACTCCTGCACGACGTGCTGCGCGCGCAGCCGCGTCTTGAGGTACTCGATGAAGCGCCGCAGGAAGCCCAGGAAGTGCTCCGCGTTGCGGATGTTGCCCGGGACCACCTCTGCAACAACACTATATTCATTCATTCCTAACAAGAGTTTGCCAACAAAGGGCTATCCATGGCCACACGAACAAAACAATCTTAGTCTTCATAGTAAACCCTGTGACAAGGGGGGGGGGGGGTACTTTCTGGATGGCCCCCCAAGAGCCATAGTAGCCTAATGGTTTGACCAAGGGCTTTCTGAGCACAGGGTCCTGGGTTCGAACTCTGAGTTTCCATATCACTACGATCTATGACCATCTATAAAGGTCGATTTAGACGAGGACTATTTTCAGGCGCCTAAATTTCGGCGCCTGGAAAAGGCACCGTGTAAACACTTTCGGCGCCATTTTTTCGCGGCATGCCAGCGATAGCGCGGAATAGAACACGAGTCTATTTTTCGGCGCCAGTGACCTCCGCCCGCGTCTCTCGCTACCCCCGCGACTATTTTACGGCCTCGTGTAAACACGTCGCTGCCAGTCGCAGGCACGGCTCCGTGCCGTCAAGTAAATAGGGTGTACATTTTGCGAGTAAAATCAGAAACTCAGTGAAACCGAAAACGAAACATTAAAGTTTGTTCAACTATATAGAGAACAAGAATGTCTTTGGGACAATAGATGCGTCGACAATCGAAACAAGGAAAAGCGGCTAACAGCGTTGCAAACAATTACATTAGGAATGTCTATAGAAGGATTGGATTTGGATATCAATGAAATAAAGGCGAAAATTAAAACTATCAGGAGTACGTACTATTTAGAAGTGAACAAAATTGAGAAATCGACAAGATCGGGTGCTGGAGGAAATGTTTATAAGCCGAGGGCAAGTTGGTTTGAAGAATTAGATGCATTTATCAAGATGTCGATTTATCAAAATCGTCTCTTATGTATTTCTTCCTCCAACATATTAATCAGCTCCTCTCGTAATAACGCGGATAGTTTGGTTATACATTGCCTTAAAAAGGCAGAAGTCATGGTAACCTTAGCGTAGAAAGACTGGCGCGTAAACAAGGACCGTCGGTTGTGGCGGCGTGCTAACGACTGGCACTAAAAAGGCACCGTGTAAACGGTTTGCGGTTCACTGGCGGCGAAATTTAGGCGCCTGAAAATAGTCGTTGTGTAAACGGTCTGAGGATGTGACGGTGCCTTTTTTAGGCGCCGAAATTTAGACGCCTGAAAATAGTCCTCGTCTAAATCAACCTTAACAGTCTATGACAGACTAACAGTCTATGACAGACTCTAACAGTCTATGACAGACTAACAGTCTATGACAGACTAACAGTCTATGACAGACTAACAGTCTATGACAGACTCTAACAGTCTATGCAAGACTAACAGTCCATGACAGACTCTAACTGTCTGCGACAGACTAAGACAGTGTATGACAGACTCCAACAGTCTATGACAGATTCCAACAGTCTATAACAGGCTCTAACAGTCTATAAATAAATAAATATCTTGGGACAATTGACACCAATTGATCTAGTCCCAAACTAAGCAAAGCTTGTGATATGGGCACTAGACAACGGATAAACATACTTAAGGCTCGACCTTTGAAATTTTCGTGAAAATCAGTTGTGTTGTAACCATTTTATACATTATAACGTAACAATTTATACGTCGGAAAAAATATATCCTAATCTGGAAGATATGAGAAGTAACATAGTTTTGGTAGAAATCCATTTTAGTGAAAGAAAGCAGAGAAAAAGCAATCTAAAGTCACCCCTATTTTTTCACTTGTAACCATTTTACTGCTCCATTTTTTATCATAAAGAGATGAAATTTTATAATCTGCTTCATAAAATAATGAACAATAACTTTATTTTCCTACTTTGTCAAATTTCTTAAAAAATTACCTCGTTTTCTGAAATATTCCCTCCCAAGTTCCTACCGCTCCCCATTTTCGTCCATACGGTCAGTGCGGGACGAGGCGCGATGCATGACGGACCTGTGTCAATTTGCGCTGCGACCAAACAAAACTCCGTTTTTAAATATTTGTGGAATAATTTTGTTGCGTAGAGTGGACAATCCGTTTCGTGATTCGTAAAGTAGGTAGATCCTACTAATATTATAAATGCCAAAGTTTGTGAGGATATGAGTGAGTGTGTATGTTTGTTCCTTCTTCACACTCAAACGACTGGACGGATTTGGATAAAATTTGGAACGAAGATAGCTGGTACCCTAGATTAAAACATAGGCTACTTTTTATCCCGGAAAATTGCATAGTTCCCGCGGGATAGCGATAAACATGTTAAAGGTCGTAGCTGCCTAGAGTTGCAACGTATTTATAAATTGTTGCAGAACTTGAACGAGTGCCGTTCTCAGAGACGTCAGTTAATAATTATGATTAGTTAGAACTTAATTGTCGTCTCTGAGTGTGAAACTTAACTGTAATTGTCCTCTCGGTTGTATTGACTGACGGTAGATATTCTACGCTGTTTTACCGTGTTAACGGATCAAGTTCAAGTTTTAATTTATCATCCCTGCGTAACCAAAGATACAAAGGAACAAATAGTGCTTTAATTATGTTAATTGGCGTTTCTGAGTGTGAAAGTTAACCTTTGCTTTCTCTCTTCTTCTTTTTGCGTAAAAGGTAGGTATAGAATAATTGTTTGTAACAGAATAATTGTTTTTTGACCGTTTGTCTTCAAAATCGATATCTAAGGGTCCGAGTGGTCTTCAAGCATGAATCCGTTGTTAAAAGTTTAGAAAGTGGCCGCTATTTTGAAAATTTTAGTTTTTGACGTGACAACGTCTTATAAATTGGTTTGCCGGGTGACACTTCAAGAAACTGCGTTACGCTCCGCTCACGTTATGCGCTCACAATGAGAGCGAGTGAGAGGCACGCGTCCCTTCCACTCGGGCATGGTTAGCCCGCCTAAGAGCGAGAGAGACAGACATAAAAAGTGAAAGGCACGCGTCCCTTCCACTCGAGCACAGTTAGTGTTAAATATAATTCTTTGTATAAATAAATGTTTTAAATTGTTACTAATATTTCATCCTTCTTCCTACTATACGAATGAATATTCACATTAAAATTATTTTACCACTCAAAGTCGTTGTCACGTAAAACTTTCGCCCGTATACCGACTTTACAGGCAACCAATTTTTCAACCGATTGCTTTCAAAATCGATATCTGAGGATCCGAGTGGTCCCCAAACATGAATCCCTTGTTAAAAATTGAAAAAATGGCCGCCATTTTGAAATCTTTAGTTTGTGGGCCGATTGTTTTCAAAATCGATATCTGAGGATCCGAGTGGTCCCCAAGCATGAATCCGTTGTCAAAAATTCAAAAAGTGGCCGCCATTTTGAAATTTTTAGTTTATCGACCGATTGATTTCAAAATCGATATCTGAGGATCCGAGAGGTTTCCAAGCATGAATCCGTTATCAAAAATTAAAAAAGTGGCCGCCATCTTGAAATCTTTAGTTTTTCAACCGATTGCTTTCAAAATCGGTATCTGAGGATCCGAGTGGTCTCCAAACATGAATCCCTTGTTAAAAATTGAAAAAATGGCCGCCATTTTGAAATCTTTAGTTTGTGGGCCGATTGTTTTCAAAATCGATATCTGAGAATCCGAGTGGTCCCCAAACATGAATCCGTTGTCAAAAAATCAAAAAGTGGCCGCCATTTTGAAATTTTTAGTTTATCGACCGATTGATTTCAAAATCGATATCTGAGGATCCGAGAGGTTTCCAAGCATGAATCCGTTATCAAAAATTGAAAAAGTGGCCGCCATCTTGAAATCTTTAGTTTTTGGGCAGATTGTTTTCAAAATCGATATCTGATGGCCCGAGTGGTCCCCAAGCATGAATCCGTTGTCAAAAATTGAAAAAGTGGCCGCCATTTTGAAATCTTTAAGTTGTGGACCGATTGTTTTCAAAATCAATATCTGAGGATCCGAGTGGTCCCCAAGCATGAATCCGTTGCCAAAAATTCAAAAAGTGGCTGCCATTTTGAAATTTTTAGTTTATCGACCGATTGATTTCATTTTGCATTTCATTTCATTTCATTGATTTCATAATGGATATCTGGCGATCCGAGTGGTCCCCAAGCATGAATCCGTTGTCAAAAATTCAAAAAGTAGCTGCCATTTTTGAAATCTTTAGTTTGTGTGCCGATTGTTGTCAAAATCGATATCTGAGGATCCGAGTGGTCCCCAGGCATGAATCTGTTATCAAAAATTGAAAAAGTAGCCGCCATCTTGAAATCTTTTGTTTTTGGGCAGATTGTTTTCAAAATCGATATCTGATGGCCCGAGTGGTCCCCAAGTATGAATCCCTTGTCAAAAATTGAAAAAATGGGCGTCATTTTGAAATCTTTAGATTTGGGCCGATTGTTTTCAAAATCGATATCTGAGAATCCGACTGGTCCCCAAGCTGAATCCGTTGTCAAAAATATACCTAAAGAGTGGCCGCCATCTTAAAATTTTTGGTTTTTGGGCAGATTGATTTCAAAATGGACATCTGAAGATCTAGCAAAGTGAACGCTTATCACTCTTGACCGTTTTATTAGAATAATAATATTTAGCATACACACAAAAACTAAACTATACGTAAATGTTTATTAGGTAACTTCTTTACAAATCACGAAACAGATTGTCCACTCTATGCTACAAAATTATTCAACAAATATTTAAAAACGGAGTTTTATTTGGTCGCCGCGAAAAATTGACACAGGTCCGTCATGCAACGCGCCTCGTCCCGCACTGACCGTATGGACGAAAATGGGGAGCGGTAGGAACTTGTCCGGAATATTGCAAAAACGAGCTAATTTTTTAAGAAATTTAAGTAAGTAAGAAAATAAAGTTATTGCTCATTATTTTATGACGAAGATTATAAAATGTAATCTTTTTCTGATAAAAAATGGAGCAGTAAAATGGTTACAAGTGAAAAAATAGGGGTTCCTGATTATAGTTAATGTCAAGAGTCAAGACTCTGTCAACTACAGGAGAAAAATGCTAGACTTGCTTGTTGCATGTGGTGTGATAGAATAGTGAGTGGCAATAATACCACACAATATAAAAAGTTCATATTGCAAAAATATTGTCTATGAAATGTGCATTAATAAAAAAACGTGTGCGTCTCGGGACGTTCGACAAAAGTCATAATCTAAGTTACTAACAATATATGTCTATCGCACACTAAACACTAAGTAGAGAGAGGGGAAAGCGTCTGTCCGAAATACAAATGAAGATTATTGTGAGCTGGCTGTGTGTATGCTGAGAAAGTTTTTGTCAAAAAAGCGTCAAGCGTGAGTCGGATTTAAATGTTAAAATGTCTAATTCCTGTTAGGTAGGTACTACTATAGACTCGATTGCGATGAAGTTTTTGTAAGCTGCTGTGTGTAGGTATGCCAAATATGATTCTACTAAAACGGTCAAGTGTAATTAGGCGTTCTCTACTCTCTCGTGACTGAACATTCTCTAGTTTACGCCTATTTTATCATATTCTGACAACAAATTCAACTTTGGAGACCACTCAGATATTGATTTTAAAAGCACTCGGTCGAAAAACTAAACATTTAAAAATTGTGGCCGCTATTTCCATTTTTGACAACGGATTCGTGTTTGGGGACCACTCGGACCCTCAGATATCGATTTTAAAGACAATCAGTCCACAAACTAAAGATTTCAAAATGGCGGCCACTTTTTCAATTTTTGACAGCGGATTCATGCTTGGGGACCACTCGGGTCATCAGATATCGATTTTGAAAACAATCTGCCCAAAAACTTAAGATTTCAAGATGGCGGACACTTTTTCAATTTTTGATAACGGATTCATGCTTGGGGACCTCTCGGATCCTCAGATATCTATTTTGACAACAATCGGTCCACAACCTAAAGATTTCAAAATGGCGGCCACTTTTTCAATTTTTGACAACGGATTCATGCTTGGGGTCCACTCGGGCCATCAGATATCGATTTTAAACGCAATCGGTCAAAAAACTAAAATTTTCAAAATGGCGGCCACTTTTCAAACTTTTGACAACGGATTCATGCTTGAGGACCACTCGGACCCTTAGATATCGATTTTGCTATGTGTAGAAAAATAAATATTTTCAAAAGTAGGTAATGGTATATTGGGGACATCATTTTTAAACTTAATCAATTATGACAAATGGCTGTAGCCCGCGACTCCGTCTGCGCTGCTATCCCGCGGGAACTATGAGATTTTCCGAGATAAAAACTATCCTGTCCTTCCTCGGGACTAAAACTACCACCTTACCAAATTTCATTAATATCGGTTCAGTGGTTTAGGCATGAAAGCGTAACAGACAGATAGACAGACAGAGCGTTACTTTCGCATGTATAATATTAAGTAGGGATATCACGTTTCAATATAGTATTTTATGCAACAGTTGTATAAGAGAGGTCAAAAAAGGCGAGTGGTGTGGGTTACGATGTGAGCGTAGCGAACATCGTAAAGAAAGACACCACGAGCATTTTTTGACTTATTTATACAACGTTGCATACAATAACTTTTCTACGACTTCATTAAAATTATCATCATCATCGTCATCACATCATTAGCATTTGAAAGGTGATCAGCGTTGGACCTAGGCATGTTCTTTTAAATAAAACATAAATAATGCCAAACTCGGGCTCAGAGCGACCACATTACCCGAAAATGATACCCAATCACCATTTTTGTGTCAAGTGTCAAAATGACATCCGCCATCTTGGATCCTAAATATTATGCAAAATTCGTGCTCAGAGCCACCAATTTACTCGAAAACGACACCCATGAACATTTTTGTGACAAAAGTGTCAAAATGTCATCCGCCATCTTGCATCCAAAAAATTATGCAAAATTCATGCTCAGAGCCACCAAATTACTCGAAAACGACACCCATGAACATTTTTGTGACAAAAGTGTCAAAATGTCATCCGCCATCTTGGATCCAAAAAATTATGCAAAATTCGTGCTCAGAGCCACCAAATTACTCGAAAACGACACCCATGAACATTTTTGTGACAAAAGTGTCAAAATGTCATCCGCCATCTTGGATCCAAAAAATTATGCAAAATTCGTGCTCAGAGCCACCAAATTACTCGAAAACGACACCCATGAACATTTTTGTGGCAAAAGTGTCAAAATGTCATCCGCCATCTTGAATCCAAAAAAATATGCAAAATTCGTGCTCCGAGCCACCAAATTACTCGAAAACGACACCCATGAACATTTTTGAGGCAAAGGTGTCAAAATGTCATCCGCCATCTTGGATCCAAAAAATTTTACAATTTCGTAATAGGATCCACCAAACTACCCGAAAACGACAGCCATCAACATTTACATGTCAAGTGTCAAATTATGTCAGTAAAATTGAAATATTGTGTTGTACACACTTTTTTATTTTGTTTGCTTTCTAAATTGCTAACACCGTATTTTGTCCTAAACGGCTGAATGGTTTCTGGCCTTAGTCCGGACGGACAAAATTAAAAAAAATTGTCTCCAGTATCTTATGTGTACCATTATATTGGTGTTGGTGACCCTTTAACTGTCAAATAAAAGTACTGGAGTAGGAAAATATACTTAATGATAAATATCACGTTATGACAACGATAATCATGCGATACGACCCGTCCACGTCCACCCTTGCATTGGTAACGATGCGCGGCGCGATGACGCGTCTATAATTTTACTCTGTAAGACAGTTTCGCGCTCACGTATTAATAGAGCGGGTCGCGGGGGCGAGAGGCATAAGCTCCGCCCAAGCCCCGCCCGTACGCTCAAGGACTTTAGCGCGTGTACAAGCCTTAAATACATATGAAACATCCAAGACTCGAGAACAAACATTCGTATTTTTCATACAAATATCTACCCCGACCGGGGATCGAACCCGGGACCTCCAGCTTCATAGTCAGGTTCTCTAACCACTAGGCCATTCGGTCGTCAACATGACGGACGTCAATATGACAGACTCCAACAGTCTATGACAGACTAACAGTCCATGACAGACTCTAACTGTCTGCGACAGACTAAGACAGTGTATGACAGACTCCAACAGTCTATGACAGATTCCAACAGTCTATAACAGGCTCTAACAGTCTATGACAGACTCCAACAGTCTATGACAGACTAACAGTCCATGACAGACTCTAACTGTCTGCGACAGACTAAGACAGTGTATGACAGACTCCAACAGTCTATGACAGATTCCAACAGTCTATAACAGGCTCTAACAGTCTATGACAGACTCCAACAGTCTATGACAGACTAACAGTCCATGACAGACTCTAACTGTCTGCGACAGACTAAGACAGTGTATGACAGACTCCAACAGTCTATGACAGATTCCAACAGTCTATAACAGGCTCTAACAGTCTATGACAGACTCCAACAGTCTATGACAGACTAACAGTCCATGACAGACTCTAACTGTCTGCGACAGACTAAGACAGTGTATGACAGACACCAACAGTCTATGACAGATTCCAACAGTCTATGACAGATTCCAACAGTCTATAACAGGCTCTAACAGTCTATGACAGACTCCAATAGTCTATGACAGACTATAACGGTGTATGAGGGTGTAGCGCTCACCGTTGAGCACCTCGTCGGGCAGTATAGGGTTCCCCAAGATCATGTCGGTCTCGCGCGCCGCCTGGGCCTCGCGCAGGCCCTCCACCATCTGCTCGTACTCGGCCGTCAGCCGCGCCGCGTCCTCCTCGCGTATTCTGCAACACAACACCTTATATTTTCATCACCAACGGCGTATACGTCAACGAGGTCTCCGCACGCGGACCTATGCGTGAAGCTGAAGAGTGGCGCTGTTCGAGGTCATTGGCGGTTGGCAGCGTGTTAATCAGTGACCCCACATTGCGTACATTTTGCTTTGGAGCAAGGATCTGCTTGCACTGTAGGCTTATTGTCTAACTCGCCCGTAATCGCCATCGTGTTCATTTTGACAGTTCTTGTATGTGACAGTTAGCTGATTCCGATGCCATTTGTCAGCCCATACATGAACTGTCAAAATGAACACGATGGCGATTGCGAGCGAGTTAGACAATAAGCCTGCTGGTTTATAGATATTAATAGATAATAATAAGAGTCCGAATGGAGGGAATAGAAAAATTCGGAGGCTTACTCACCTGCTGTGGGTGGTGTAGGGGTATAGCACGCGTCACGGAATGACGAGGACCCTGGTTCGATTCCCAGCCATAGCTTTACTTTTCGCATTTTTCTATGTGTTCTAATTTTCAGTTTCGTTTAGAAATGAAGGGGGTAAGACAACTCACTGAGCCACAGCCTTCTCGAGACTGGCGAGCGCGGTGACGCTCTTGTCGACGGTCCTGCGCGTGATCTTGACGCTGAGCGAGTCGATGCACACGTTGTCTATGTTGTGGGCTTCATCGAACACCACCACCGCCTCCCTGTTCAGCTCCTTGGAGACCACCTCGGCTATCTTCGGGTCGAGGAGGTAGTGGTACGAGTAGACCACTATATCGGCGTGGATTATCTGTGGGAACAGAAGACATTTTGTTCTAATTTCTTTCTAGCTGAACGGACTTTAAAAATAAATGGCAGAGTTCGAGTTAACAAGCATAAGAAACAAAAAAAAGCTACGAGAGTGCCGGCAGAAGTGAAAACAGCAGCTTAGATTAGATTTTAATGTTGTAATTAACCTCTATGACGCTCAAGACGCGTACCGTACTGGCCGCTAACAAAAAAAAAAAAAACGTACGTATTATCTATAGTATAATTTTTCTTAATTATCTATATTGACAGACCTCTAACAATTTGCTGATGCCCTAGTAAATTGCTCCATGACTCAACAAAAAAACACTTCAAAAATCGAACGAGATTCATTCGTATTCCAAAATAAGCTCTTATAGGATCCTGATATCCTGGTACTTAAACTCTCCCTCCGTCTTACGCCCACGCGAGTTTAACATTTTTACCCATCCCAAAAAGTGCTCAGGAAACTGAGGACCTTTTTTGATGGTGAAGTTGGTTAATAGTGGTGACTGACCGCAAAACGCGACAGGAAATAGGGGCACCAGTTCCTGTCAGCGCCATATTGCTTGAGGTCGTCCATAGTGTACACGCCGTATGGCAGCATCGACTCCTTGCCTTCGCGGTTAAAGCCCTCGTAGAACTGACCTGGGGAGATGATCTACTGTAATATTGTGTGGCACCAAGGACAGGGGAAAACCAGTGGAATCGCAAACAACGCATGGCATGTATTAGACCGCCAATATTATCGTATGATCCACGCATATCGTCGGCGATAGTGCAATACCGCGTAACTAGCACTGGCAAATACTGCGTATCTACACAACACCCATAGTGCAAAACCACGTAACTAGCACTAGTAAATACTGCGTATCTACACAACACCCATAGTGCAAAACCAAGTACCTGCACTAGTAAATACTGCGTATCTACACAATACCCATAGTGCTATACTGCGTAACTAGCACTATTAAATACTGCGTATCTACACAACACCCATAGTGCAAAACCTCGTAACTAGCACTAGTAAATACTGCTTATCTACACAACACCCATAGTGCAAAACCAAGTACCTGCACTAGTAAATACTGCGTATCTACACAACACCCATAGTGCAATACCGCGTAACTAGCACTGGTAAATACTGCGTATCTACGCAACACCCAACTTTATACTGGTTTGAACTGGTATATTCTAATCAGGATTTTACGTTCGTTTGCTCCCTTATTTATCAAAATAGGTTCTTCCTTTCCATTTGTCATAGCTTTTGTCTTTTTATGACTTATGGCTGTCAGACATGGGCACTCACTAAAGCACATATCAAAAAACTGGAATCTTGTCAAAACGCCATGGAAAGGAGCATGATGGGGAAAAGACGGTCTGATAAAGTTAGAACTACAACCGTAAAGAAGTATACAAAGACGGAAGATGTCACAACAACAATTAAAAAATTAAAATTAAAGTGGTCTGGACATACAATCAGAGGGAAGGAAAAATGGTCAAGATTAGTTATGAACTGGTTCACAAGTCACATGAAAAGGAAGCGAGGCAGACCATGTAGAAGGTGGATTGATGACATCAAGGCCATTGCGGGGAACTCTTGGACACGAATAGCCAATGACAGAGAAAAGTGGAGACAGTTGGAGGAGGCCTTTGCCAAACGTGGCAAACAGACAGAGGAGTCAACTTAATTAATTGATTAAATAAATATAAAAGTACCTAATTGATAATATTATGAATTGATTATATGTAATTTTTTTTTATTGTAATACTGTCTGAATAAAGGCTATTATTATTATTATTATTATTATTATTATTGCTCCCTTATACTGCCGCCAAGCAGACAGTGCTTATGTTGCTGTGCTCTGACCCCTATAGGTAGTAGGTTTTATAAATGTAATGAAAACTTACATATAGGAACTTCTGGGTCCCGTTCATGTCTTTCTCGTATGTAGCTGGCTGTGAGTGAGTGACACCTGCCATCCACAAGTTTGCCTTCTCTTTCTCTTGATACCTAAACAAAATCAAAATCAAAAGGTTCATTTTTCTAGGATAGCAATAAGCATATTCTGTGCAGTCGTGGGCAACTGCTAGTATAAAATATTAATAGATCGGTAATGCAAGACAGAGCTATATGTACTCGTATAATACAAATGAATATTTTCCAAAAAAAAGTCCACATGAACATTTTTTTTTTCCAACAAGTTTTGACGAACTGGAATGGGAATTTTGGGACACATTTTTTCTTCAATCCGCAATGATAAATAATTTTAAATAAATAAATAAATATCTTGGGACTATTGACACCAATTGACCTAGTCCCAAACTAAGCAAAGCTTGTGATATGCGCACTAGACAACGGATAAATATACTTATATAGATAAATAGATACTTAAATACATATTAAACATCCAAGACTCGAGAACAAACATTCGTATTTTTCATACAAATATCTGCCCGACCGGGGATCAAACCCGGGACCTCAAGCTTCATAGTTAGGTTCTCTAACCACTAGGCCATCCGGTTGTCAAGCTTTGAAACTGATGCGCAGTAGTCGAAAATATAGTATCGCAGGGGAGTGCACAGGACGCGGGCGGGCGTACTCCACGTTAGACTTACATGCCGCCACCTGTACATTACATTATAAATGAGACTTAGGTACTAAACAAAAAGCCAATGACAGGTGACCACAGAAATACAGCTAATTGTGTTCTTATGCCTCACCTCAGGATGTATACACAGGTTCTTCCGTGAGCTAAGCACAACGCCCACAAGGCTTGGCTTTTCGCCTTGCTGCTGCTCGTAGTAATTTATGAGGTTCTTCAGCTCCTCAAGCACCTTTTCTATCTCCGGTACTGTCCGAGAGCAGTAGATCAACTTTCTGTAAAGTGGTAGGTTATTTTTATAAATGTAAATTATTTTTACAAAGAGGAAATATCATCATCATCTCCAGCCTGTATACGACCCACTGCTGGGCGCAGGCCTCCTATAAAAGTAACAGGGCTTGGGTTGGGCTTTAGCTCCCACGCGGGCCCAGTGCAAATTGGGAACTCCACATACGCCATTGAATTGCCTCGCAGGTGTGTGCAGGATTTCCTATACTTATAGCAAGTTTTAAACATAATTTCACACATAAATTGCACAAGAAATGTACAATAAAAATATATGCAGTCACTATACCACGCAAATCAAGCTTCATACCTGGTACAAACAAGAAGCCAAGTTTCTTATTATTTTTTAACATTACCTTACATGGTGTGGGTTCTGTATCATATAGGCAACGATCAAAGAGAGCAGCGAAATAGTTTTCCCCGTACCAGACGGCATTTCAAGTAATCCATGGCCCTAAAAGAATTAAAAAAAATGTTACCAACATAACCTCAAAATGCTTAGTTTCATATTTATTTATTGCTGTAATTTTAAGTTACAGACGTACCTTAGCGTCTATTGCGCGTTTTAACTCCAACATGTAGGCATATTGCTCTGGATAAATATAATCATAAGGGAAATACACCAATAAGCCGTCAACAGTCAACCTGCAAGCATAAAACATACATAAAACCCGGTTAAAACCAATTAAACATATACCAGAAGCGATAGCGGTACATACTTCATCGTTCTACGTTGAAACTTAACAACTAACTAGTGTATGTTTTCAATTAAAACCAAAAATTAATATACTATCCAAAACCAAAACAAAACAATTATTCGGCGAGACGCTGATTTTCCGGAAGATAACAAGATTGCAGGTTAGGACTTGTCAGCTGTCAAAATTGTCAAATCAATGTGTGAAAGCTATTTGAGCCATAGTTTTAAAGGACCGTTGTAAACGTGTGTAAGGAAAACTCGCGTTTAACGCTTTCCTAGTTAACCGGCTATAACGAACGGCCGCCACAAACGGTGAAAACTCTGTAAAAAGTAAAATAAAAGTCACATTTTTAGTCAAAAATATTTTTCTCCAAAACTTTGAGCGTTTAACGCTTAGGTTTAGCGTTTAAAATTTACGATTAATACGCTAACAATTTACATACAATACAGGGGCGTAGCTACCGCCGTATCTGCCGTATCAATTATACGGGGCCCCCGGGCCACGGGGGCCCCCGACGTGCGTAAGCAAAAATAAATGTGAGAAATCTTTACCCTTCATAAGGGCCCCCAAATCTAACTAATATTATAAATGCGAAAGTATGGATGGATGGATGGATGGATGGATGGATGTTTGTTTGTTTGTTACTCAATCACGCCAGAACGGCCCAACGGATCTGGATGAAATTCGGCACATAGATAAAGAAAAGTCTGGAATAGCACATAGGCTACTTTTTATCCCGGAAAATTGCGTAGTTCCCGCGGGATAGCGATAAACGAATTCTTAGCAGACGAAGTCGCTGGCAACAGCTAGTAATTTACTATACGGGGCCCCACCAAGGCACGCTACGCCCCTGATACAATACTTAGCGTGGAGGCCTACCCAAAGGGTAAAAATGGGACCCCATTACTAAAGACTCCGCTGTCGGTCTGTCTGTCATCAGGCTGTATCTCATGAACCGTGATAGACACAGTTGAAATTCAAAATATTAATGGGATATGACCGCGAATTACCTTTATTGAGCTCCCGATATAACACGGGTTCATATCCCGTATATAATATTTCACAGATGATGTAGTTATTTCTGTTGCCCCTATAAGAACAAATAGGCCTACTCTAAACAGAATAGTTGTGTTTATTTGTCTATGTACACACGGCAAAATAATTCGGTAAGCATAGGCACGCACACAAACGTCGTCTATGTGTGTCTATACGTGTTGAGTACCGACACGAACATTGCGTAGAATCCACGTGTGAATGTGTGAGTGAGTTCGATCGTATGTCTATCTACCCACTAAATACTGCCCCGATTGTTTTAAGCAATAAGATTAATGAGTAATGCCGCTGTAAATTATTTATTGAATCAAACAACAATAATAAAATAACAATTAAAAAAATGTCAAAAATAAGTTAAGTTAGAATAAACTAGGTTAAAAAGAATTACAGATTAAACTAAAAACATCCCCTGCCTAACTTAAAGGTTGAAACATCTTCAGTCCAGTGTCAATGAATTCTACTACAAGTTTTTTCTTACTTTTATTTACACACTGTCCTAAGTATTTTTTAAGTAGGTAGGTATCTATATTATTATCTTGCATTGGATACCGTCATCGCAAGTGTAACTGAGAGAATCTTCCTTCGACCCTGAATCTTCAAATTCATACAATCCGACGCATTGAACTATTATTACTAACGTAGTAGTAAGTAGTTGCCATTTCACTGATCCGCCGTGTTATATTTTTATTTCTCAACAAGTCTGAGGATTCCATCTATCTAACCAATATTCCTCACAACCAGCATCGCCATTCTAAGAACATCAAAAACAACATTTTTGTATTTTTTTCCGTTTTCACCGGATACGAACTCGGTCCACTAGAGCACAATCAAATCCTCGACCCGCCTTTCACAGCTGAGCCACGGGGAACTTAAGGTGATCGGTGAATTTATGAATTATGTCCAATCTTTTGACTACTGCATTGCAATGTGTAAATAGTGTTTAATAGGCTTTGAAATAAAGTTGAAATTAGAATTACATTTTTTCCTCGGAAAGATAACTGTTTAACTTATTGTTTGCAATCTTGCTGTATGTTTAATTTTACTCTTATTGATATATGTTAAAAACGACAAACGCATTGCGTTTTCTTTTAACATTTTTACTAATAATATGATTCTTCTTACTAGTTCGAGTTTGAAATTTGCTAGCTGATGGGCATTTTGTTCGTTATTGTCTAAAACAATATAGTGTATTCTACCTTCAATTTATTAGTAATATGAATTTGTGAACAACTTTCAATGCCAGCCGCCATTCGTTACGCTATACTTAAACCCTTCGTGTGTTACACCTCCGAATCGTTTATTTTGCCTTTCGAATACCTATCTACTTTGTGATTTACAAACATGGATAATCATTTATCTTTGTTGAAAAGAGCAGAAATTGTTGTTCTTTACGAACAAAATATTTCCATAAAGGAAATCGCAAGGCGTTTATTGATATCGGTAAGTAGAATAAGTATGTGATATAATAATTACTTCCTATTTTCCATAAAATTTCTTCGTGGTTTAAAAAACAATGTTTTTTTATTTTATCGGTAATGTTTTTAAATCAATTTCTTTCACGAAAAATATTATTAATTAAAATTAATTTATTTTGCAGCGAAAGACTGTGCAATTATGGGTTCATCGTCACGCTGACTCCGGGCACGTTAATAATATACGTCCTGGACCAAAAGCGGAAGCGTCTTCTACACGTCATTTGGACATAGTTGCCGCACACGCTAGTGACCCATTTCTCAGCACACGGTCTACAGCAACGAGACATAACGTTACATTGCAAACTGTGCGAAACCATTTGCATGCTGCAGGATTGCATTGCCGAAGACCAGCAAAAAAAATTGCATTAACGGAACAACATAGAAGAAATAGAGTGCGTTTTGCTCGTCAATATATTGACTTTGATTGGTGTAATAATGTAGTAATTTTTAGTGACGAAAAAGCATTTAAGTCTGATAAAGATGGAAGAAAGATATTGTGGAGAAAAAACGGGGAACGCTACAATTATAGTAACATTTTACCGTGCCGAACGAGTGGCCGTATTACTTTAGGCTATTGGGGTTGGATGTCATCGATGGGTCCTGGTGAGTTAGTGGAAGTTGGGAGTCGTAATAACAGTCAAGGATACTTGGAAGTGCTAAGAGACGTGATGCTCCCTACGGTGCGGGCCGCATACCCAGACTCGCACATATATTTCGTGCACGACAATTGCGCCGTGCATCGTGGTCGCATAGTCAAAGACTGGCTGAGCACCCAACAAGATTCCTTGACTGTTATTGACTGGCCTGCTAAAAGTCCCGACTTAAACCCCATAGAAAATCTATGGGGTCAAATGATTCTCAACTGGGATCCATCGGATGTAAAATCCAAAGCAAATTTAGATAGCTTGGTAACTTCAACTTGGGATTCAATCCGTGGGACGGACCTTTGCTGGAATATGGTTAGCGGAATGAGAAATAGACTACAACAGGTCATAGATAGTGATGGAGCACCAATTCGTTATTAATACCTATATGTAAACCTAGTAAGTAAACCCGTCATTACAAAACGTCTTTTAAAATTGTTCTCCTGGAATATTTTAGCAAGAGTAGTTCGGTTAGTTTGACAGGGTATTCAGCCCTACCAAGATTTTACATTTAATTTTTTGATTCAAAATTTAGTCACTTTGAACGCGATCAAATTATAAAAACATTTGTCAACTATGATTTAAAAATCTTAAAAACTATTTACAGAGCTATTAAGTAAGTCAAACTAACCCAAAAACCTGCTGAAATATTCCGTAACAATTTTATGAAACCTTGTATTAACAATGAATTGGTGTAAGTATTATTTTTAGTCCCTATTCCGTTCCCCTACCACAAATTAGTGTAGATTTAATTCAGTGTGCAATGATGCTATTGTTAAATGCTGTCATTTAACATGTCGATTCATTTCACCACTGACTTACTTGTTCGCAAATAAAATATTTCGTTCATCTTTATCAGATTTAAACTTAATAAATCAGAATATAATATTAGTAACTGTGTGGTTCGGCATTTCTTCTTAGCAGTGATACTCTTTTCAAAACCCATGTTAATTCAAGTAAATCACATCTTAAGAAACCCTTTTGTAGTTGTGTATTCAATTTTCCAGATAAATATTTTAAAATTTATGTTTGTGACATAAATCTTTTTAATTTACCCTAAAGTCATACTGGCCACTAAAGAGTCATACCTAACTTAATTTGTATTACGAATAAATGTTGTTCTTCTTCCGTTATAAGGAAAATCATGCAGTTTTATTTTGGTAATTTAATTAATGGTGATAATAAATTGATTAAATTGTTGTTACATAAATAAACAATTTGAAAAAATAATTGGATTGCATTATTTTGTTCTTTTACTTCCTCTTTTTCTTGTTGTTAACATGATTTTATTTTAAGAAGTTTAAAATTATATAAAAAAAAATAAAAAATAGAAACATATTAACCGGAGGAGCAAGATTTGAACCGAGGTCTTTAGATTCATAGTCCTAGGTTATTACGACTAAGCCACCGCGCTAACTATCTGACAAGACGAAATTATGCTTCCATTGAACAAATTATACATTCGAAATCTATGAAGGTAGTCTGAAAACACGATTAGCATACATAGTGGTGTGTAATTAAGGCAGCGAGTAAGTGCGGATGTGTGTGTATAGAATGACACACATGGACAACTAGGGTGCATACCGAATAGTTTTGCTGTGTGTACGTAACCAATACAAAATGACCTCACACTGCCTACATTTTGCTTATGAGGCAGGGCTCTGCTAACACTGGACATATATTCACTTGCCGAATTTGTACGGAACATAATTACCTAACAGAACTTAATAAATTAAGAAGATGACATAATTTCAGACATCAGATGAAGTGTAACCACACCCAAATGTTTTGTTAACAATTTATCGACGGAATAGGTATGTTTTAAATAAACAATAGATATGTATTTTAACGCTAATTGTGATTTGATTACTTACATTTACTTATCCTTTGACCTTAGATACTTTTATCTTTCCTTTCCTAGGGATGGAGTGTAACGTTTTATTACTTCGTTGTTGTTCGTTGAACGGTCGTGTGAGGTGTAGAATAGAATTATTGTACTTAATAATTTGTTTCTAGTCTTAAAGCCGACGGCATCATGGTTAAAGTGGGAGTTATAGGGGCGGGAGTTAATGGCATGGCTTCGGCCATTAAGATAAAGGAAACATATCCGCATTTCGAAGTAAGTTTATGTCTTAAAATTTATGAGTACTTCTGATTGGGTTAGTAAGCTGCAAATGTTTTTCAAGATTTCGGATCATATTTTATTGGATCCGGCCATCCGGCGTTACTTTGCGGATGTCAATTTTAATGAACATAAAATATTAATCTTGCTACTCCACTACTCACGTGCAAGACAACCAAGCCTGTATTGGTTTGCATGTGCTCTGTAACTTTGAGAATGGTCCCGTATAGGGATCGAAACGTGCGTCAGTGTTTGTGTGGTTTAAGGGATAAGTTTGTGAGATTTATATGTGTTTTAAGTGGCAGTAGTGGAGGGAGGATTTGCATACAAAACGTATATATTTCGCACAGGCTTGGTTATCTACCACGTGAGTAGCGGAGTACCTAGCAAGGTAAATATTTTATGTTTATTTCGAATCATGGTTGACAAATCGATTTCAAAGTGTACTTACGCGTCAAAGAGGCGGGCGACATAATTTCGAGTAAGTCATAGCCTTCTCTATTGTCTTCTACAAACCGTGCTATTAGGTTTGGCAACGTCGCATTTTACGCTTAGGTTCACGAGCGACGTTCCAAATCGCTAAAGCCTCGTAGGGTTTGGCTACGACATGGCTATAGCGATTTGGAACGTCGCTCGTGAACCTAAGCGTGAAATGCGACGTTGCCTAACCTAATAGCACGGCTTGTCGAAGCTTGTCGAAGACAAAAGAGAAGGTCACAACCACCTGCCAAAATATTCCTAAATTCTGAGAGAGCAATGTATTGCGGTCTCTCTCCAGCCCCACTGGTCGTTTCCTCCACTGTTTGTATCATCATTTAAAGACTGTTTTGTCGCAGGTGGTGGTAATCGGGGAGGCGTTGAGCCCCGACACGACGGGCGACGGCTCTGGGGGTCTGTGGTACCCTTACTGCTGTCAGAACACACCCGAGGACCTACTGACGTAGGATTTACTAAAAAATACAACTTTATCTAACTAATCTAACTAATCCTACTAATATTATAAATGCGAAAGTTTGTGACGTTGTGACGATGTGACGATGTGATGATGTGAGTGAGGGAGTGTGTATGTTTGTTCCTTCTTCACGCTAAAACGACTGGACGGATTTGGATAAAATTTGGAACGAAGATAGCTGGTACCCTAGATTGAAACATAGGCTACTTTTTATCCCGGAAAATTGTACAGGTCCCGAGAGATAGCGATAAACATGTCAATTGCTAATTCTACGCAGACGAAGTCGCGGGCAGAAGCTAGTCTAATCTAACTTAATATTATAAATGCGAAAGTATGGATGGATGTTTGTTTGTTACTTAATCACGCCAGAACGGCCCAACGCATCTGGATGAAATTCGGCACATAGATAGAGAAAAGTCTGGAATAGCACATAGGCTACTTTTTATCCCGGAAAATTGCGTAGTTCCCGCGGGATAGCGATAAACGAATTCTATGCAGACGAAGTCGCTGGCAACAGCTAGTAATATTATAAATGCGAAAGTTTGGATGGATGGATGGATGTTTGTTTGTTACACAATCACACCAGAACGGCCCAACGAATCTAGATGAAATTCAGCACATAGAAAAAAGTCTGGAATAGCACATAGGCTACTTTTTATCCCGGAAAATACCCGCGGGATAACGGTAAACGAATTCTTTGCAGACGAAATCGCGGGCAACAGCTAGTAGGTCTATGTATACATTGGCAAAAATAGAACCATTTTTATCGCGTTGCTCGATGCGAAAGTGTCACTTAGGTGTTTACTATAAACTAAATGACAGGCGTATCATCAAGTGAGCATGCCAGCATTTAATGCAATTTCAACATTATGCACGTACTTGTGTTCAGAAAATGGGGCGGCGAGACCTACGAGTTCCTCCAGGCCGGGTGGAGGGGCGGCGGCTTCAGTGTGTGCATGATGCCAGTGTTCGCGTTGTACAGAGAACCGACAGACACAGAGGTCCCCAAGTGGGCAGCCTCCGTCATCGGCTTCCAAATGCTGGGGGGGAAGGAGCTGCAGTCTCTGAGTCGACTATACTCTGTAGAGTACGTGTAAGTATGCGTATATATCTTTGATCAGAATAGATGGTAGTAGAAAAGGTCGTGATACCTGGGGCCTTACCATGACGTCCTAATTCCGACCCAGTTCAAGTTTTAGTACGAATCTGACAGCGAGCGAACCTAAACTGAATCGAATTAAGACGTCATGGTAAGGCCCTGGTCTTATACTGTGAAATTCGATTTTCGAAGTTCGTTTGGTGCCGTCCCGCTCATACTAATAGACATTACATTAATTTGAGAGTGAGAGGGACGGTATGACACGAACGGTGGTTTGATCTATGGCATCTAAAGCAGAGGCGTAGACTATGCCTTCGAATCCGAGCTCACGCCTCTGAGTTTTTCGGAATTTAGGTGTGCGAAATTTCGTAACAAACCTCTTCATTTCAGCGCTGGCCACACGTTCACCACCTTCGTAGTCCACACAGCGTCGTTACTGTCATACCTTTACGCTCGCTTCGCGCACGCGGGGGGCACTGTGACGCGGCGCAAAGTGACGTCACTGCGTGATGCTGCGCTCGCGCCGTTCGACGTGATCGTCAATTGTTCGGGGCTCGGCGCGCGCGAGCTCGTGCCGGATCGCGACGTGTACCCTATCAGAGGGCAGGTTATGAGGGTAGGTAGAGCATTTTTAGGGTGCTGTGGGGAGTATAATGGTGGTTGATAGATAGATATTCTTCAGCTTGACTACATTTATTACTTACACGTTAGATTACGGTGGCGGGCAAGAGACTACTAACGCTATGGGGGCTTAATTAGCGCCTGTTAGTCATATTCATATCGCAAACTAAGCAATCCTGTGCCCCTACCATTGCGCCCAACGTGGCGCCCGAACCATAGAACACTTGCTCCCGAGTCGCCCTTTGTTGCTCTTGCGCCACCGAGCTTGTTATAAGGCTGGTGAAATGAGTCTCTTTACGACTGTGTGACGACCGGTCATTGCGCTAAGGTTTACAATAAGTGTTTTTAAAACTGAACCATTACAAGTGCTGTACCTCAAAAGGAAATAACATCAAATTAAAAACATAATCGAGTACCTTTATCATACTTAAAGGCTTTCGAATAAAAAAAACGCATCGTCATCGGTCCATCCGACTACTCTACGATGTCATATGCTACAGACACACATACACACACACACACACACACGCGCAGATATCGACCTCACATTTATATTTAGAACCTCTCTTTCAGCGTCGGGGGTTAAAAACGGGATCCTAATAGGATCACCCACGTAGTTGTTTGTCCGTCTGTCTGTCTGTCAAGACCTTTTTCTCAGGGAACGCATAGAGGGCTAGAGGGTATAAAATAAAGTTGAAATGCATTCCAAATACTCAGGTCTGCGGCACTTTGGAGCTCTCTAAAAGGCCAGCAGAGTGTCCTTGATCCTTGAAGCCTGGCGTGTTGATAAACTATTTCTAAATTGTTTGATACTTACCTCATTATTCTGCAGGTACACGCTCCGTGGTTGCATCAAGTACTCCTGGATCAGACCAGCGGCCATTACATTATTCCTAAGTAAGTTCAATCACGAGCAAAAACAACGGGACACTTCCCATACAAATTTGTGTTAAGTCTTTATACCTTACGGGATAGATAGAGCCTAAGGTAGCAATGACCATGTTTAGCAAGATTGTGGGCGTACAGGTGGAAAGGGGAATCAAAATACTTAGTCATGGGTTGCTAGCAGCCGCATCGCCTGTAACATGATTCCTGGGGCCTTACCATGACGTCCTAATTCCGACTCAGTTCAAGTTTTAGCTGTCACTTTTAGTATGAATCTGACAGTGACCGAACCTAAACTGAATCGCTAAGACGTCATGGTAAATGAGTAAGGCCCCTGATCTTTATTTTTTAACAATGTTGCAATGTACAATTTTAATGTTACAATTTTAGCTCGGCTTAGTTTGGGACTGGGTCAATTGGTGTAATTTGTCCCATGATATGTATTTATTTTATTTATTTATTTATTGAATGTTGACATTCAAGTGCCGCCATACTGTTTGACTTATCCCCCCCCCCCTTGGTTACTGTCTCCTACTTATTTCTCTGACTTATTGGTTGTCTGATAGAGATCGCTACTAAGCCATAAGACCGCCTATTGTATGCTTTGTTCTTTGTTTCTGTATTGTTTTGTACTGATTTGTGGTGTTCAATACAGAGTATTTGTATTGTATTGTATTGTCATCAGCTGGCAACACCCTTTATCCCTTCGTAAACTAGAGAGCTAGCTTAGCCCTAGTCGGTGGAGCAATTTCCAGGCGGTCCTTTCCAAGGCCTTAATTTTCTGTTACACTAATACTACACGACTTCTACTTTCTCTTTCATCTGATCCTCATGGATCATGGATTCTTGGCGTTCTTCTCTTCTGCTTCCTTTCAAATTCATTTACACACTTTAGCTCAATACTTAATATTTTTAGTTCTGAAACGTGCGTGCTCGGCGGGACGCAGCAAGAGAACAACTTCAACACGGAGATATGCCCTAACGACACAGAACATATTCTCAATGGATGCTGCACTATGGTTCCGACGTTAAGGGTTAGTTAGACTAGGCCTCGTACGAACCCCTGATCCTCTACTTATAGTCAAACCACTAAGCCTAATGGTATCTTTACATGGCGATAAACAGCCCATCAAAAAATGATTACTCTAATAGCTACAGCATTGGGACGACGAACGAACGCAACTCTCTGTCTGTTTGTTACTAATTTCTCTGTGTGTTTGTAATTATTACGAATAAATGAGTATGAGTATGAGTATGAGTACTTTTTCACGGTAACACCGCTTTACCGGTCGCGATGTGGCAAGTGCTTTGAACATCCTACTATTATTAAAAATGCGAAAATTTGTGAGGATGTGAGTGTGTATGTTTGTTCCTTGTTCACGCTGAACGACTGAACGGATTTGAATCAAACTTGGGACGGAGATAGCTGGTATCCTATATTAAAACATGGGCTACTTTTTATCCCGGAAAATTGAGAGCGATAAAGGAATTGCTGTTTCACAATGTAAGTACTTTGTTGACAGGGTGCTAAGATATTGAAGCAGTGGGCGGGGCTCCGGCCTGCGCGGCGCGAGGTCCGGTTACAAGCGGAAGAAAGACACGGAAAACTATTCATACACAACTACGGACACGGTAAGTCTTTTATGAAACAACAATGCGAAAAAGTGAAACAATATCGGCATCGATACCGCGTAGCGTGACCACGCGTGACTCTCAAAACAACTTTTACATGCACGGCTAGGAGGAGAGCGCGCGAGAGCTGTGTCGCGCGCGATATAATTTTAAATACCGGTTAATATCGTTCAGAAAGCATTATAAGTAAGTTCATTGGATTAACCGGTTTTACTCAAAGTAATGCCGCCCCCACCCCGCCGCACGCGCTGACTTACACCGCGATGCTCGTTCTATCTCTTTCCTGCATGCGCTGGCTACAGAGATGTTTGAAGAGAGATGACAAGAGATGGCCGATTTAACCCAAGTCTAGCGACGACCTTGTATGCGCAGAAGTATAAAATACGGTATGCGTGGGTGCGCAGATCCCCTCCACGTGACTCGTCATCGCTAGACTTACGTGCCGGCACTTATAACCGGTTAATTTCGCTCAATAAAACCTAAATTGTTGCGAAACCCGGTTTCTTTAATAACCGGTAACCAAACCGTAATCCACAATCCATTTCGGTTTCAGTTATTGACCCTAAACCGGTTAATTTCAAAAACCGGTGTCCGATCCCTATTTGTCACTATATATTTTTTTAATTTTCAGGTGGCAGCGGAGTAACACTATTCTGGGGTTGTGCAAGCGACGTTTTGAATCTGCTGCAGGCGAAAATAAACCAAATAGACAAGTCAGGAAAGTCGAAACTTTAATAACAATAAGATATACAAAATATAAATTTTATTAAAACGATATGCAACAACGAATAACGTTTCTTACATCCTATTTTTATAATGCCTTCGCATTTCTAATTACATCAATTAAAATGCATTGTCTCAAAAATATGTACCTACTCTAATTATAATTATATGACTATCTATAGTTACAAATAGAGCATTTATTATATGTTTTTGTGACGTACAGAGCGTACAGAGATTATTGCAATTTTGCCCTTAGATAATCCAAATCAATAAAATTAATCCGGACTAGTTATTATTTTAAACCGTCTTCAATCTAACTATTATAGGGGCGTTCGTCTAAACTATTACAAGGTTGTCAACCAAGCCATTATATTATAGGGGCGTAGAATAAAACTATTACAAGGGTGTTCAATCAAACTATTATAAGGTTGTTCAACCAATAGTAACTACAGGGGTGTTCAGTCAAACTTGTCAAAACATCTGTTGAAACTCGGATTAATTTTATAACATTCTGTATTAGATATTGATTCTTCTCATAGCCACATCCAAAAGTGGAAATATATGAATATTTAAATGTATATTAATTTTTTAAGCATATTCACTAGCACATTTTTGAATAAAGTACAATATGAACCTCAGCCAACAAGGCGATTTTCTGACACGTATAATAGGAGGCCTCGCATGTGCTCGGTCTTCTAACCATACTCGTCTGGCATCGGCTACGTACCGGCCTCTGCAATAATGTACTATTAATTCACATCGGCATTGCATTATTGCACATTACATTGAGTTAATAATATGTACGAGTATATACATTTGGTAGGTACTTCACAAGATTCCGCATATACATATATGTATTATGATAAACGTAAATACAAAATAAAAGTTATTTCTCTTTGGTAATGGTGTCGTACACGTCAGTTCTTCTTTGGCTCCTGATTGGTATTTGACTTCTCACCTCTTCCACTGTGTCTAAATCTGAAAACAAAAATCACTTCTGTAGCGCAGGCTTAGCATCGTTTCCGAACGCAACCCACCGGCTTTCTCGCTCGCTCGGTATCTCTCGCTCTCTCGCAACCGGCGACCGATCTTGCCACATGCGCGTCGAACCCCGGGGTGCTGGATTTAATACTTTTTCCCTGTGTAAAATTATTTCCTTGTACCCAACCCTTATGTACTGTACGAGTATCTCTTATATGTATATGGAAACACCTTTCATTCACACTTTTTAATAATCAAATGACGAGGTACCAATAAATTAAATTTGAAATTTTTTAACGCCAAATTGTTCCATATCTTTTAACATGAAACTACCGTGAGACTCAAACATAATTACAACAAAACGGATAACTCACGTATAAAAAGCCGGAAGAATGCTCCGACAATTGTTTCGGACTAATCCGTAGTCCTTCATCAGAGAGCGGTCGCCCCGGCGGCAGCGAAACGAACACTCGTGTGGTCGCGTTTTTTCATGTAATTTACTAGGTAAATACCTACATTTACCTTGTAAATTATATAAAAAAAAGGTAAAAAGAAGTTGTAAAATGAATTAATTTACTATTCAAATCACAAAGAAGTGAAGATTAATGATAATTTTTTTTACCTTTTTTTCATGTAATTTACTACTGAAGTACCTACCTTTAACGTGAAATTTCAATACTAGTGCATTCATAGCGAGTGCTCCCCGAGTTTTGTTTTTACTTTTTATCTCAGATTTAGCAAGAAATGTGAATAAGTGATACCTTAAAAGAAAGAGCAATAAACAGGCTTGTTTTTAAAAATGTTTGAACATTTCCAGGATTTTTTTTTAATTTTTTTTTAGGCACAGAAAAATGACTGTTCCAAAATAAGACATTTTTAGTAATTTCGAATGCCTCCATTTTGTTTATGTGGCAAGACAGACACTTAAAAATTATTTCGTTTGATCCAATACACATTAAACTATCCGAAATAAAAGATTTTGTTTACAAATTAACGCCCATTGGTGTAATATTGACAAGTTTCTATCAAATTCTGGGTATTTTCATCATTTCTTGAAATTTTCATTTTAAAAAAAAAATATCAAATTTCGGCTAAGACATGTATGGCTCAAAATGCTCAAAAATACCTCAGCTATCACCTCCTTAAGGCTTTGCACCTGGCTACCAAACACCCTGTATATGTGTGTTTATCCGTTGCCTGGTACACATAGTACAAGCTTTGCTTAGTTATGGACTGGGTCAATTGGTGTAATTTGTTCAATTTATTTATTTATTTACCTATATCAGCGATGAGCGTGCCAGGCTTGTCGTCCAGCGAGTCTACCACGGCGCCCCAGGGGTCGCAGAGCGTGGAGTGTCCCCAGGCCACGTAGCCGGCGGCGCTGTCCCTGGCGGGGCTGACCAGGGCCACCCACAGCTGCTGGTCGGTGGCGCGCGCCCGCCCCAGCAGCTCCCAGTGCCGAGGCCCGGTCGTCATGTTGAACGCGCCCGGGTAGATCAGGAGGGAACAACCTGGGAACTTATTATTATAAGAAAACGGGACTTAATCACGTAAACAAAAAGTATTTTTGTAAATACCTCGACGTTTCGGAAGCGACTTTGCATCCATGTTCTCGAAAGGACTGAAGTGGTGGTTTATAAACCAGTTATTTATACTGTGGTGTGACCACAATACAGAGTTGACCACCGATGCTCGAGAACATGGATGCAAAAACGTCGAGGTATTTACAAAAATACTTTTTGTTTACGTGATTAAGTCCCGTTTTCTTATAATAATGTGTGAAAATCGCGAAAGTTTGAATCGATACACTGGGAAGTTATGTCACATTGTTGAGGACGGAAAGTGGGCTATGGACGAGTTAATTCGAGGGTCGAGGCGTACGTCTTGAGGTCTCTGATGGATGACAAGACCCATCAGAGAACCAAAGAGTAAAGGATTAGATCATAGAATTTTATTATAGTAATGTTAATGACTGGAAAGTTTCTGTCAACATTTTCATTTTTAATTCAAGTTTTTTTTTTGTTGACTGTACTTGCATTGTCATCCGTCCTACATATGTGTACCCAGGCCCCTCTTCTCCACTGGGCACTATGGGCACGTGCCCAGGGCCCCGCGATCGAATGGGGCCCCCTAGTTCCTGCCAGATTACCAAATGATAACCGATATTTAGGTCATAGGGGCCCCATGATCCTAATGTGCCCAGGGCCTCAAATAGTTTAAAGACGCCTGTGTGTACCAAATTTCGAGTCAATCGGACCGACCGTTGAAGAGTTCCCTCCTGCGGAGTCGATCCTGGCTAGGTCGCCAGAACTCCACTACCAGATTACCTATTGAATCAATGATCCGACTTTTTTACTCAAATCGCATCCTGACATACCTCTTTCGCTTCATCCACATTCATCAATGTCTTCATACATGCTCGTCGGTTTCGGGTACTCTTGACCTGACCTTTTTCCAAAACGTCCCCAATTTGATCACGGAACATCGGTCTAGGACTTCCTCTCCCAACGCACCCATTCACACTCCCCATATAAATCTGTTTAGACCAAGAGACCCTGTATAGTCAAGTAGGTACCTTTGTTAGCCATAACATGCGCCATCTCGTAGAACCGCAGATCGTAGCAGATTCCGATGCCAATCTTCACGCCGCAGTACTCGAACGTCGTGACTTGGTCGCCAGCAGACAACACCTCAGACTCCTTGAACGTGATCTTCCTAGGGATGTCTATGTCGAAGAGATGCATCTGGTGGAAATATATACATATACATATAGATAACTCGGCGCCTCGTAACAAGCGTCCTCACTAATAGACGGAGAGCTAGCTACGGAAATAGGTATTACAATTGATAGAGCAACGAAATCTCTCTAGTTAGTATGCCATATACCATCATTATTAATTAATTCGAGCGCCTGGCAGCTCTTCAGCGCTGGGTGTGAGAGTGGATGGGCAACAAAGGGGGGGGCAGGGGCAATTGAAGGTGTGCATTTTATAGAGCTCTGAATTTGGTGTGAAATTATATAAGTATTTAATTCGAATATAATTTAATAGGGGAGAAGTAGTGCCAGGTGCCATCCAAGGTACGGGAAAAAGTGCCAAAGCCACCCACCGCTGAAAAGATGCCAGGCGCTCGAATTCATTTAAAAACGATAGTACGGCATACTAACTAGAGGGATTTCGTTGTTGTATAAATTGTATAGCTATTTCCTATTTAGTGTGTGTGTGCTCACCTTCCTGTGCTGGGCCAGCAGCTTGCCGCTGGCGTCCCACACGGTGCAGGTGTTGTAGAGGCGCGGGCCGCAGCGCTCGGGCACGGTGCCGCCCACGACGCAGACCCCGGCCTCCGCGGCGGCGCGGCTCAGCGCGCGCGAAGTCTCCCCCATGGGCACCTCCTCCGCGTACTGCTCGAAAAACTCTGCCGATACGATCTAGTAGTTGAGGTCTATACATCCTTACGTCTTATCATGTAAACAAAAGCTTCTCAAAGACTTTGTCACACTTTTTTCTTATGTTGTTGTCGGCTTAATGAAACTCATAAAGTAAGTATTAAAAGTTACCACTTTTTAATAAGATTTCCTTCAATAATCGGAGGAATGAATGACGCCCGGATGGCCTAGTGGTTAGAGAACCTGACTATGAAGCTTGAGGTCCCGGGTTCGATCCCCGGTCGGGGCAGATATATGTATGAAAAATACGAAGGTTTGTTCTCGAGTCTTGGATGTTTAATATGTATTTAAGTATGTATTTATCTATAGGGTGCCTTTTTTCAAGGGGCTTTAAATGCAAGGGTCGTTTCTACTCCCAAAACAGAGCATCTTTTGTTCTGCAACTTTAAAAAAAAAAGTCAAATCTTAATTTTTTTTTGTTCGTACAAATTAAATGCAATTTTCAATGTATGCAAAACAACCATAATACAACACTAAACTGACAGCACATTGATAAGGTTATTATTCTCCCTCTAACTCATTCTGCATCGTATTTATTCGGAGCTGCTCGGACCGTCTCGATGACATTATCTGACTGACGTAGACTCCATAAATCAATTTCGTTCCTGTCACTATCATTGTTTATTTGTCAACAGTTTGTGTATTTTTTCTGATTTTTTTCCAAAGGGTCGAAGTAGTAAATTAATAAGTAGAACCTAAAAGTTTAATAGCAATATCCAAAGTATGACCATCGTTTTCGATGAATCCACGGCTAAAATAGCGTTATTGTGAAATCTTGATAAATGAAAATAATGACTACCTAAACATCAAAGAAACGAATCGACAAATTCAACAAATGCAACAAACTAAAATGAAAGTAATGTATTTCTTCATATGATGAATAGGAATACTCCTTTTGATAGTAGAATAGCGTTGTCGCGCGCAGCGCGAGTCGCTATATAAAAGTTGGTAAGTGTCACAGCCCTTTGTAATGTGGTAACACCGTTTATGCTTATTTTGACTTAACTTGGTGTGTTGGCACAACTGTATAGTGTAATGGCGGGACGAAGGCGCTTTAGACGTCAACGAGAGGGAAGGAAGGAAGCTAGTACCCTGGTTTGAAGAGGTTAGTCGCTGTTACTCGGCTGAAACCCGGCTGATACCTCAGGTGAGTGTTTTACTCATGTTGAAATGATAATCGCTATGATCATGGAGTGTGTAAGGATGTCCGCATTAAATACAGGGTAGATTCCACACATGGGTCCAGTAAGCGCTAGAGTACAATGTACACGATGGTAATGTCATAGACACTGGGGCGCACAAACTGGACATGGAGCAAGTTACTCTTGCCCAGCAATAACGGTCGTATGATGATGGAGCAACCGAGGTCAGGACTATGGGGATGGTGGAGGTCCTCGTGGGGGCATAGCCCCCATGTCCAGCGGGCGCCAGGCTAGATCACGGCAAACTGAACCGACCAGGAGCCAGTTGATCGGTCGGGATTGGTCTGAGGATCACTGGTAGGCCCAGGATCCTTCTACCTAAGCATTGAGGCGCCCGGGCATAGCGCTGTGCCTAGACTGGAGTGAATCGACCGTAAGCTAGGCATGCTATTTAGGCCTAGTTTGGGATAGGAACGTGGCACAGCCACACCGCGTTGGAAATCACTGTTAACATAATATCCTGTGAAACCATTTGACTAAGAATTTATCCTTGCACACTTCAGGTCATGTGTCTCCTGTAATAGGGAGATATGCAGTAATATTTGTTGCCCTAACCCTGTGTACCAATAGCACCCCAGGTATGCATGTATGATAATTATGGAATGCATAGAAAGGGCCACAAAAATGGTGGAGAGATGCTGGGATATTGATAGAGAGAAGCCGGATTCGTTCTGGTTATTTCTTTGTCAAAAATACCCTCTAAATTTCTCTTATGCGAAGCAAATAATGTCGCCAACATCGCCATATTCGAATCCTATGCGTTGGCAGCAGATTGCTACGTGATCAGGGTACATATATTTTCCCTTTCTTTTCCATAGGAAAACACTTTGCAATAAGATTGCGTGGATGCAGGTTCCTTTACCTTATGCCCTTTTTAAAAGGTTTATTTCGTTGGCTGTGGTTTTAGTGTCGTACCTTATCAGAGAGGTATCGACACGACATCCGTTATCGGTTTTTTATTGTTACTTATTCCAAAGTTATTGTCAAGTTATATCGACATAAAGAATTAGTGTGTCTGATATTTATCAATTACATAAGCGGAATAATTATACAGGTTAATTTTAAGTGAGTTAACACAAACTAGTAGGCTTGAATTTTCATGACATGGTTGTAATGTTGGTATATTTCGTTACTCTATGGCCTGGTAACCGGAAGTCAGCGATACTCTGTTCTTCATTGTATCTGTATTTCGTTCCGATTTTCCGATTCAAAGGCGGGCAGTTATCTGCGTAATGGTGAAAATATTTCATGTTCTAACTAGTTTTCAAGAGTGTAACGTGAAAGTGAGCACAACATTTGCGAAAGAAAGTGTAAATCGTATTTTCTTGTGATTATTACATTGAATATCAATTGGTGAGTAACACGGTTATTACTATTTCGTAGAAATCAAACTTTGTTGAAACTTGTTTGGTTGTCGTTTTCAACTTATTGGATTATTAAAGCATCATTACTTTCTATTATTCTAGTCGACCAAGCGCAAGAAAAGGAAAGACTTGTACTAAAACAATTCATTTGGCGCTTTTATGCAAGTCGCATACGAATACGGCGTGAAAGTAAATAACTGATAACTATCAAGAAAATTAAATCATGTAAGTAAAATTAAATTAGTAATCCGTGTTACCACGTATTGGAAGTGATGTTATGCGATGGATTATGTGAATTTAAAAGGATCGTCCTCAATAACATGGGACACGCCTATAAAAAATATATATAATTTATTTGTTTGGGTTTGAAAATTAACTACCTAATTAAGAATCAACTACAAATAAATGCAAAAGGAATTGATATTTAGCTTGGTGTATCAGGTTAGTGTGGACGTTCTTTAAGCAATTATAAATAACATTATTTCAATGTGCATTATTCAAATAATAATTAAGTAATCTAATAAAAAAATAAATAAAAAAAAAATAAGTTGAAACAAAGTAATATCAATAATAGACATCTATGTCTGCTTAGGAGTAAATACTTCTATTAAGTATGACAATAATGCATTTACAGCATCCAAGAAACAATAAACAAGATGGAAGAAATCTTAAAACGAAGGGTGGAGCTAAGAAAGATTAACCTAGAAGCACTCACTACTTCTGCAAGGCAGGAATATGGGAGCAACGAACTGCATTATGATAGGGCTAAGATAGTAGTCAAACAATTAGTGGATCTGATCAATAAGTTGGATATAGAAGTAAGAGAATATACCATGAAGCTGAAAGATCCAAAACTGGATGTTGTAAATCCAGCTCTGGAAATCCAGATGCAGGCAGAGAGTCTTTGTTCAGACATTGAAGAGTCAATGACCTCCATACAGACTGCCAAAGAGGACAAAAGCGGTGCCACTAATACCACACGACTACCGAAGCTAGAGTTACCATCATATAATGGAGACTGTCTTAAGTGGATTGAGTTTTGGGACAGGTTCAGAACCAGCATCCATGAAAGGAATATAGCAGACTCAGAGAAGATGGCATACTTACTAGGCAGCTTAAGCGGGCTGGCCAAGGAGTCTGTATCAGGATTGCCTGTAACTGACGGCAATTATATGATTGCAATAGACACACTAAAGAATCGTTTCGGGTCGAAGGATGCGCTGATAGATGCGCACTATACCCAACTCAGTAACTTACCCCGAGCAGATAACAACAGTACCAGTTGTAGGAGCACTTTGAATGAAATTGAAGGGCATATTAGGATTTTGGAAAATTTAGGTGAGCCAATTGACAGCAACAATTACCGGGCTACTATTCTAAGGAAATTCCCAGATGAAGTGGTCCATGACCACCATAAAACTGAGAACACCGAGGGCATTACAACAACAAGAATAAGAAAGAGCCTGAATAAGCTAGTAACAGCAATGGAAAGATCATCTTCTGTGATCGCTGGTACTGAAACATCATTGCCGAAGGCTGCACCTTCTGTGGCCACAACAGAAGCACTTCACATCAGGGCCCATAAAGGAAGTTTTAAACGGTTCCAGCACATACAAAAGGGGACCGAACGAAAACGTAAAGGAGCACCGATATCTACTGCTCCAGCAGCTAAAAAATCCAGACGCTCATGCATCTTCTGCGGATTAAGTAATCATGCAAGCAAGGATTGCAAGAAGTTTAGTACAGTGGATGATCGCAAGAGACAATTGAATGGACGCTGCCTCAATTGCCTTGGGAAGAATCATAAGACAGAAGAGTGCCGTAGAAATGTGACCTGCTTCCGCTGCGGAGAGAAGGGGCACATTCAGTGGCTCTGTGCTAATGCCAAAGGTGAGGAAGAAGTGGTTGAGATTAAGGTACCAGAAACCGCATGCAATATGACTCACGGACTTACCTTTTTACAGACGGCAGTGGCGCAGCTACAAAATCCTCAAAACAATAAGCGAATCAAGGCTAGTAGGATTCTTTTGGATAGTGGCAGCCAACGAAGTTATGTAACGAAAAAACTTGCTGATGCTATCGGTTTACCGATAATATCAATGGATCAGCTAGTCATTTACACCTTCGGATCGCCGTCTCCTCAAGAAACAACTAGTCCTTGCACTACAGTGACGATAGTCACCAAACGCGGCATTAAAAGCACTATACAGGCAAACATCGTACCACATATAACAGATAGGGTGCCAATAGCAAAACTTAATTGCTCTCAGGTTGATGTACATGCTGATGACGACTCAGTTGGTGAAGGGATTGATATGCTCATTGGAAATGATTTCTACTGTTCATTCATGCGTAATCATAAACTTGAGATCTCCAATAACTTATACCTCATAGATACAGATTTTGGATACATTCTTTCTGGAAATTCGTACATTGAAGAGAATGACGAAATACTGTCCGTAACTACATACTGCCAGTGTCACACGCAAGGCTGTCCATATTTTTCCGAACCAAATTTACCATTAAGATATGTGGATATCAAATTTTTATGGTCCTTAGAAAACTTGGGCATAACGGACTCTCAAAAAACCACCCGTCAGGAGGAAGCAGTTCATCACTTCAACGACACTGTACAGTATAATCAAGGTAGATATGAGGTAAAATGGCCATGGATCCAACACCCACCGGAATTAGTATCTAATTTTGGAATGGCTATGGGGAGATTAAAATCACTCATGAGAAGATTAGACAAGGAATCACTAAATGAATACAATGAGATTTTAAAAGAACAACTACAGCTGGGCATCATAGAAGTAGTAGAGTCAGAAACCAACATAGAATCTGATCACCCAATTCACTACCTCCCACACCATATGGTTAGACAGATAGGAAAGAAGGGCAGAATTGTATATGATGCTTCAGCCAAGACATCAGAAAGCAGGAGTCTCAACGAATGTCTCTACAGTGGCCCATATATGCTAGAGAGCCTAACTTCCCTGTTGATTAAATTCAGGAGTAAGAATATAGCAATAACAGCTGATGTGGAAAAGGCTTTTCTGCAAGTAGGGTTACAAGAAGAAGACCGCGACGTGACACGCTTTCTGTGGTTAAAAGATGTCAATCAAGAACCTAGAGACGACAATTTATTATGTCTTCGATTCTGCAGGGTGCCTTTCGGGGTGATAGCGAGCCCTTTCCTTCTTACAGCTACCATTAAACATCATATGAACCAATCTGAAGACGAAGTGATCAAATCTATAGCAGAGAACTGTTACGTTGACAACTTAGTTACTGGAGCTGGGTCAGTACAGGAAGCAGATAACATCTTCAAGAAAAGTAGAATGGCCTTCGGTCAGATGTCTATGAACATTAGAGACTGGGTCTCAAATAATCAAGAATTTTTGAACTCCATCCCTAAGCAACTACAAGCAAGTCAAACAAATGGAGTTAAGGTTCTTGGTTTATTATGGAATGTAAACAGAGATACGTTAACACTGAATATAACTGAAGAACATTTGAATCCAGTTTCACCAGTTGATACAAAACGGAAAGTTCTGCGGACACTGGCCAGGATATACGACCCTTGTGGGTATGTCTGCCCACTGATCTTACCCATGAAACTTCTGTTTCAAGACATTTGCAATAAAAAATTGAAATGGGACACCGAACTACCCGCTGAACTTCTTAAAACCTTGGAAGGCATTCTTGAAAATTGGAGAACTTCTATAAAGATAGAAATCCCAAGACAATTTGGAACAATGACATCAGATCCTGACACTGTGTATGAGCTTCACGGATTCGCTGACGCATCGAAATCCGCCTTCGCTGCAGTAGTATTCATCAGAATGTCAGGACCACAAGGAACATCTGTATCTTTTGTGATGGGAAAGTCTCATGTGGTACAGAGCAAAGACAAAGAGAATATTAATATTCCAAGGCAAGAATTACTTGGTTTCCTAATCACAAGCAGGTTGGTTAAATATATAAAATCAAACATAGACCTACAAATAAGTATAGAGTATCTGTGGACAGATAGTCTAGTCATTCTCGGATGGATGCGATCCAATAAACTTCTACCTCCATTTGTGACAAACAGAGTCAAGGAAATTAAAGAAAATGTACCAGAAGCAAGAAGGTATTATATTCACACGAAGGTCAACCCAGCCGACGTAGCGACAAGACCAGAAACTTGGCAAGATAAAAAGGAGTTGTGGTTTAACGGACCCGAATTTCTTCAATATGATGAAGTAAAGTGGCCTGAATCTCGAATCTACGAGAGCCATCATAACACTCTCCTTTCAGTTGGGGAGGTCCTGGATCAGCATCCAGGTGAAGAAACATCGGGTACAAAAGAGACAACGGACACAGCCCAATTCTCGGATCAAATAATGGAACTGGACGAACTAGAGTCAACCTCTCAAGACATAGAAATGGCCCCAATAGATGAAAACATTCAAGAAATAAAAAGAGTTCAAAAAGAACACTTTCCGGAGGAATTATCAGGGAAGAAAACACACCTGACAAAGAACTTAGATCTATTTATGGATGAGAAAGGTCTATTGAGGTCACGAGGACGTATGGCAAATACGTTATGGAGCTATGATATGAAGTTCCCGATTCTCCTACCCAAAGAGTCAGAATTTACAAACAAAATAATCCAAGAAACTCACGAAAGCAATTACCACGTTGGCGCTCCACATACACTCAGCATTATAAGAAAGAAGTACTGGATACCGCAAGGCAAGGTTCAAGTACAGAAGATCATTCGTAGGTGCTCGAAATGTATCAAACATGGAGGTGGGCCTTACAAATTGCCGCCAACACCAGCTCTACCAGCAGAAAGAGTAACATACGCGACACCATTTTCTTATACTGGTGTTGACTATTTCGGACCGCTGTTTGTTAGCTCCTTAGGCGGAAAGGCCAAAAGGTGGATTGCGTTATTCACATGCCTGACAGTAAGAGCAATTCATCTGGAAGTCGTGAACGATCTGACCGCAGAGGAGTGCCTTTTGGCAATCAGACGGTTTTCAGCAAGTAGAAATACTCCCAAGAAGATATACTCTGATAATGCTACCTACTTTAAGTTGACAAGTGAAATATTGGAAAAGCCCTATTGTGTCAAGAACAGTATTTCATGGAAATTCATCCCGGAACTGGCTCCATGGCACGGAGGGTTTTATGAACGTTTGATATCTCTGGTTAAGCACTGCATCAAACGGACACTCGATAAACACTTGATTAATGACAGTCAACTGCATACAGTAATGAAGGAAGTAGAAGCAGTGGTGAACTCTAGACCACTTACGAAAATTGGACCTGACATAGAACACATATTAAGACCAGCAGATTTTTTAAGTCTTGGAACTTGTCTTACAACGGAAGCGTCACACGCAGAAATGCCATCAGAAGGTACAAAGAGAAAGATAGACCTGATAACCAGTTGGAAGAGAGGACTCAAGATACTGGAAGAACTGAAACAAATGTTCGTCGGACAGTATCTTGTAAGTCTAAGAGAGAGATTCCGGTCGGAGCCCAAGCAACCTAGAGTCGTATCACACAAAACGCCAGATATTGGTGATCTAGTACAAATCAAGGCTGAAAGTAAAAACCGGATTAACTGGAAGGTTGGCAAAATTGTGGCTCTAATGGAAGGTGCCGACGGAGAACGCAGAGTAGCAAAGGTCAAAGTTGATGATTCAATTTTCATACGATCCTTAGGACATCTCTACCCGTTAGAAATCGAAAGCGATCCCATACCTGATAGTACTTCGAAAACGGTTATTACTAAAGCCCCGGAAACAGCCATCGACGACCCGATTCATAGTTCGGCCGTATTGCCACAACCAGCATTTCCAAAGGAATCAGAAAATGTAGAGCCCTTGGAAGTAACTGATCCAGACGTTGCAGATGGTAACTCTGCCTTGGATGAAGGAACTCTGACAGACGAGGCGGGTTCCCTGGAAATCCAAGGACAGGACACTGTTGCAGGCAAAGAAAGACGTGCCGCGGCTGTAAAGGCCAGAGAGAAAATTCAGGAATGGACACGGCACCTGTTAACCATACTCGAGTAAACTTCCTTCGCTCGCCGGAGTGTCGCGCGCAGCGCGAGTCGCTATATAAAAGTTGGTAAGTGTCACAGCCCTTTGTAATGTGGTAACACCGTTTATGCTTATTTTGACTTAACTTGGTGTGTTGGCACAACTGTATAGTGTAATGGCGGGACGAAGGCGCTTTAGACGTCAACGAGAGGGAAGGAAGGAAGCTAGTACCCTGGTTTGAAGAGGTTAGTCGCTGTTACTCGGCTGAAACCCGGCTGATACCTCAGGTGAGTGTTTTACTCATGTTGAAATGATAATCGCTATGATCATGGAGTGTGTAAGGATGTCCGCATTAAATACAGGGTAGATTCCACACATGGGTCCAGTAAGCGCTAGACTACAATGTACACGATGGTAATGTCATAGAAACTGGGGCGCACAAACTGGACATGGAGCAAGTTACTCTTGCCCAGCAATAACGGTCGTATGATGATGGAGCAACCGAGGTCAGGACTATGGGGATGGTGGAGGTCCTCGTGGGGGCATAGCCCCCATGTCCAGCGGGCGCCAGGCTAGATCACGGCAAACTGAACCGACCAGGAGCCAGTTGATCGGTCGGGATTGGTCTGAGGATCACTGGTAGGCCCAGGATCCTTCTACCTAAGCATTGAGGCGCCCGGGCATAGCGCTGTGCCTAGACTGGAGTGAATCGACCGTAAGCTAGGCATGCTATTTAGGCCTAGTTTGGGATAGGAACGTGGCACAGCCACACCGCGTTGGAAATCACTGTTAACATAATATCCTGTGAAACCATTTGACTAAGAATTTATCCTTGCACACTTCAGGTCATGTGTCTCCTGTAATAGGGAGATATGCAGTAATATTTGTTGCCCTAACCCTGTGTACCAATAGCACCCCAGGTATGCATGTATGATAATTATGGAATGCATAGAAAGGGCCACAAGCGTAGCGATGAATTAAGTTTTTGCTATCGTTGGTAAAAATGGATATGGAAGTTCGTAGTGTATTTACTAACGATAACGATTTTTTTACATGCATTTTGTTATTGTTTGAATTAAAGTTTACGATACCGAAGTATTTTTCTATTATTTCCAGAAATAAATCAACACAGATTTTAATAAAAATATCCGTTTATTACGGCTTGCAAACAATAATGATCACTGTCAGGAATTGTAACGCCCGATCTCACTGTATTCATACGATTCCTTGAAATCCGTGACCGCTAAAGTAGAAACCACCACAGCACTCCCAGTATTTCCTATCACAGCATCCTTAACATGTTGCTTTCGACTGATTTAAAAGTAGGCCATCTAAGTTAGACCCACAGTTTGTTCAATTACTAGTACAATTATTAATTGGTTTGTCGGTTGCCGGATACCGCCCAAAAAGCACGTAAAACCGTGCTAAAAAGCACGATCTGGCAACACTGTATGACGTAGGTACGTCATTATCTAAAGTAAAGAAAACACTCCAAAATCTGCTGACCAATGAGGGTGACGTTGCTACGGTTACGCTATAACAAAAATGGTTAACGAATAGCTGACCGCGATTTCTTTGAAAATTGACGTTAAGGACGGATGACATCGGGAAAACTCGGCGACCCCGACTTTTGCCGAACTTTGCCTACCAATGGGGCTGATGTTGCTATGGTAATTTTATAACAAAATCGGTTAACCAATGACCGATCACATTGTCTTCGGAAGGAAGCTGACGTTGCTACGGTTACGTTACAACAGCCGAGCAGTTGACAATATTCGAAATTGACATTGTCAAACAACACGCCCCTCTCGCTCTATTTTTTCCATTTACAACCGCTTTGAAAAGGAGACTATCATAACTAAAAACCTCTTACCCAAGTAACAATTAATCGGAAAACATCGGAAATGATCGTGTAAGAAAAGATCGTAGAAACGTAAAGTTGTCGATGTTAAACATTATGACATTGACATTGCGTTAAAATATTAGCTCTAGGTAGCGTAAGTTTGCTACACAATATTCAACAAAATTCAAAATTCAAAAGTTTATTCTGCAAATAGGCCGCGAAGGGCTCTTTTACATGTCTTTTTTGAAACTACCAGCGCATTCGGAAAGACCATCATTACTAAGAAGAATGCACCTTAGGTGGGTCCCAAATTCAAGCTCGAGACTGTACAATCAAGGCTGCAAAGATGAAAATAATAGACAAAAATTTTTTATTTAGTATCTAAAATATTTAATTTTTTCGAGTTATCACAACAAAAATCATGAAAACCTAACATTTTACTACACACAAACATTTCATTTACACCCACTCTCAGTGCCGTATTGAATTTTCAAGATGCCTTCCGTGCCGTCTTATACAAGTTTCGTATCGCCTTAAAATGGATCTTTGAACAGAGCGTAAACTAGACAAACGAATCTTCCGAAAACTATTGATGATCTTTTCTTTCATAGCTTCTATCGTATCAGTCTCTGTAGCAAACACATCATCTTTTATGGCTCCCCATAAAAAAAATCCAGAGGTGTCAAATCCGGTGATCTCGGGGGCCATCGATGAGGGCCAAATCTTCCAATCCATCGGTTTTCAAAAATTTCGTTTAATCTGTTACGGACTGCGACCGATGAATGAGCGGGTGCCCCATCCTGGTCGATCCTCTCTTAGCCGTTGAACTGCATTTACTATTACACGAGAGTTATGTGGATGTCTACGGTTGGGAATCCGTTCCCGGTAAAGTCTGAGTGCGCGGGCTCCGTTTCCTTGTGTTTCCCCGTACAACAACACCATATCAGTCAATTCTGCTGCAGTGAACACTTTCAATTCAATTCAAATTTAAGAAAAGTGGCTCCATCAACTTTTGATTCGGCATTTTATTTCGTATTAATCGATGAACTGAATAAAATTCCTTTGACAGGAACAATTTTTGATTGACAAATTTAATTTTTTTTTTATCAGATTGTAACTGAAGAGGTTGTTAAATTAAGAGGTTGTAAATTAATTTAGTACAAAAAAGGCGAAAAGGAAGATAAACCTCTGTATGGCACATTTGAAAAAGAGTTTTTAAGTGGAATAGAAAATTTAATATTGAAAGGCCCCCGTACCAAGAAAATGCTGCCCTTGTACCACGAGATAACGATAATACCGCCGTGTCCAATACACTGATTCAACGATTAAACTTTGAAGCTCAATAAATCATCTAAATTCAACTTAGTGGAAAAAGTTCCAAAACAAAAGTTGCTCAGTTAAACGAGTAGAATCGAACCCTGCATTTAAAGCCCCTTAAAAAAAGGCACCCTGTATAAGTATGTTTATCCGTTGTCTAGTGCCCATATTACAAGCTTTGCTTAGTTTGGGACTAGGTCAATTGTCCCAAGATATTTATTTATTCTATTTATTAATCAACTCGAGAATATCAGCAACCTGAATAGCGTCACAAAATCGAAAAAGTTTCTGTTAAGTTTCCAATCCGCACTGGGCCCGCATGGAAGTAATAGCCTAAGACCTAAAGACTACGTCTAGCATGATTACATTCAGATGTATGTATAATATGCGAGTTTATCTGTGTATCATTGAAAGCATGATCTTCCAGTGCACTCGTGTCTCAATTTCAGTACAATTTTCCATCATTTTTGAATAAATTTGAACGGTAAAAACTTGTTGCGAATCCTTTAAAGCCAGATTGTATTGATTCAAAAAACTTGTACATCGCAAGTGAAACATCCGGTTATGTGTTTGAAGACATCGGTCTCTGATCTGTTTACAATGACGCATCAACCACTTAACAGGGAACAACAATGGTCTGTTTACGAAAGTGGCTGTGAATCGCACAATTCCAAGCGCACAATGTTTAAGAAAATACAGAAATTGATAGGTCTCAACTCAATACTGTGTATGATGTATATTCTATTGTTATCTATCATCTTCTGATTACTTCCATCTCACTTCACACTACATCACTATCACTACATAGTACAAAACAAAGTCGCTTTCTCTGTCCCTATGTCCCTATGTATGCTTAAATCTTTAAAACTACGCAACGGATTTTGATGCGGTTTTTTTTAGTAGATAGAGTGAATCAAGAGGAAGGTTGATATGTACAATACATGCATAATATACCGTGCGAAGCCGGGGCGGGTCGCTAGTATATTATAAATAAACTAGCTTCTGACCGCGACTTCGTCTGCGTAGAATTATACATATAAACCTTTCTCTTGAATCAGTATCTATTATTTCGTTAAATTTTATCCGATTTTCAACTTAAGTAACATGTTATTAAAGTCGTGTATACAATGCAGCTGTCGGATTAAATTGTTTTTTAAATAAGAACCCTATTCAAATGTCGTTAAAGTTGAAAACCGTATGGGATTCAACGAAATGTCATGTTAAATCATTTCGCACAGTGGTTGGGTTAGGTAGTTTGACTAAATAATCCTGTTAATGACGACCTAATAGCCTAGTGGTTAGAGAGCCTGACTATGAAGCTTGAGGTCCCGGGTTCGATCCCCGGTCGGGGCAGATATTTGTATTCAAATTCAAATTAAAAAAAAAACTATGAAAAATACGAATGTTTGTTCTCGACTCTTGGATGTTTACTATGTTAAGCCAGTTCAATAGTATGTAGCATTTTATTGTTTACTTGTACTTATATCTAAATGTAATTGCAAACTGTTGAATAAATATCTTTTATTATTATTATTCCGTATATTAATCCTTTATCTTAAGTTAGGTTTTTACAATATTCAAATAAAAAGTAATAAAGCAATATTAATACAAAATATAAAAACATTATAAAAACCTAACCTAGGGTGCCGCCGGCAGCGAGGCGGGGCCTAAGCTGCCGGTGGTCAGGGCAACAGAGAGAGGAACCTTCTGACTATGCGGGCCGTGTCCAGGAGTACCGCCTTCTGTATCTGACCCTTGACCCAACCACTTTATTATTATTATGTATATAAGTATGTATTTATCTTTATGGCCTATGTCCAGCAGTGGACTGACACGGGCTGATGATGATTTATCTTTAATCTATATGTTAATCCGTTGTCTAGTAGCCATAATACAGGCTTTGCTTAGTTTGGGACTAGATCAATTGTTGTCAAGTGTCCCATAAAATTTCATTTGATTTGATTTCAAATTTATCATAATTTTTCCATGCATAGATCAATGTTCAAAGCGAACTGAACAAGGGCGGGATTAAATAAATTGAAATTTAAATGACAAATCTCTGTAGCATTCATTCAACCCAACCAAACCACCCGCTGAAACATTCCAGATACATCCTTATAGAATAACTGAACTCACTAGTGCCATATGGTGAGTTGAAGCACTCTGGTAGCGCCACGAGCTGCGCCCCTCGCTCCTTGGCCAGGTGGATCTCTTTGACGGCCGCCGCCACGTTCTTGGCTTTGTCTGCCCCCACCGGCAGCTGGACCAGGGCTATCTTCAACCCTGGAACCAGTGGCATAACGTTATCAAACTAGCTGTTAAAAAAAAAAAACTACTAGCTGTCCATCCGTCTGCGCACAATCCCCTTATCGCTATCCCAAGGGAGCTTTACAATTATCCAGGATAAAAACTATCCTACGTCCTTCCTCGGGACTCAAAGTATATGCATACCAAATTTCAACTAAATCGGTCCAGCGGTTTAAGCGTGCCAGACAGACAGATAAACAGTTACTTTCGAATTTATAATATTAGTAGGTATTCATCAAATGGGTCCTTCCTGGATATAAAGAAGTGCATCATCTCTTCTGTGCTCTAGACCAAGCCAATTTGGCCCCATAGAGCTACGGGCTGTGGCATTTTGCCAGTCCTGTCATCTAAAGGCCGGTGTACACATTGGGCTAGCGCGTTGGGCCAAAAGGTGTACCAAATGTCACTGTTTACCAACATACAGCCAAGTAGGTCTCTACACGTTGGCCCAACGCGCTGGCTCAATGTGTACAACGGTCTTTAGCGATACCACAGCCTGGAACCATGAAGGTATCAAATAATGAGCACACTCCGTAATAGTTACGCATTGTTAGGTATTAATTAATAAAAACACAATGTGGGTTGTAAAACTCGGTGCAGAGTCCGTCAGGTTAGCTGCCACCATCTTACTCGCTAATCCTGACGCTAAGCAGCAGTGTTAACTTGGCTTAGACCTCTATGTACCTCACACACTTGCTAATTAGCCACCATATAAAAAAATATACTCAATCTTCTTCAGGGGGCGGGAACTGACTTCAGTAGCAGACGACAATACAGTCAAAAAGTACAGTCAGCAAAAAAAATGTACCTTTTAAATTTTTTTGCAGAAATGCCAAACTGATTCAGCAATTTCCATTTAATCTTATGTTCAATGTTGTTAAACAAACCTTACCATTAAACATTTTATTTGATTCCACAGGAAGGAGTTACTGGCGTTTTTAGCAAAAATACAACTATATTGTTGAATACTACAAAGCTATCTTCACTGTCTTCACTCTTTAAGAAGATAGTAGTTAATATATTCATGCAATAAAAAGCAGTGTCAATAGTGTTATCATGCATTATCAGTTGTCTGTAATAGTACTTTATTATGCCTCATCATTATCAGCAATATACATACATAACAATATAGTACAAAATATCACTGTGCTCTGTTTTTAATTTCAAAAACAGAAATTTCTCACCCAAAAAAATCTTTTTCTTGTTTTTTTATAGTTTTACATTACTTTTTTTTCAGTGTTGCCAATCAAACACAAGTGTTTTAAATAAAATTTAATAGAAATATTTTTTCCTGTAAGAGTTTAATTCAATAAATCAAAACTACAGACAAAGACCAACTAGGTACTGTGTAAAACATTTTTTTAAATCAAATTTTCTGCAAAAGTTGAGTTAGACACTTCCAACCTAAGAGAGTAGTGCTGTCTGTGCCCTATTTTATAAAGCTACAATTTACAAGCGGAAGTCTCTATCTAACACATAGGGTCAGAAAGAGACTTCCGCTTGTAAATTATAACTTGTAGCTTTATAAAATAGGGCCCTGGCCATCATATCAGTAAAAAAAAAACTATTTCATTTAATATTACAAACTTGAATATTTTTTATTTTAGTTCAATTTGAATGATAGACTGAAGGTCATTAAAAAAAACACTAATCGCTGCCAAATTAAAGAAAGTAAATCACTAAGAATTTGAAGTCCAAAACCTTTAAAAACATCTGGAATAAAATAAAGCAGTTGCGAATTTGTGCTATCACGGTCAGTTCACTAAGTGAAGTTTAATTAGGGTTAGGGCTTAGTTTAAAAGCTTAAATATACATAAATATCGCTGCCGTTTCCCTTGAACAACCTTTCGCGGCAAATAACCTAGTAAAGATAGTTAATTATTTCAGATAATACTGTACCCCTAAGAACTACTATAGGTTTCTGTAGGAATCGCGGATGGATAGCGTCGATAACTGTCTCGGTATCACACATATCAGTTACGGAATTACCTCGTTTCAACATTGTACACAAACTGTATATTTATTTATTAATACTACGCTCTCCACCGGCAGTTAAAACAGGCAGGATACGGCGAAATTCGGTAAGACAGAAGACACTGACTCAAGTGTCTGACGTAATGTCATGTCAACAAAACAGCTGATCTGTCAGCTGTCATTTGCTTTTTTAATATTTTTAATATGGATTCTGATTTTTATAGTTAGAGAGGTACTATTTTTTTTTATGTAACTGCTTCTGGCGGTAACGTTAAGGGTGCGACCACACCGCCGCTTAAAAAACGGCAACGTTACGGAATCGCAACAAAATGTATGAAGAAATGGTGAGAAAACGTGACGCATACGACACGTCACTGCGTATACGCGGCAGTGTGGTCGCACCATTACACGACTAATAATATTGCACTTCTATTGGTACAAACACACAAATATAATCGATTTCGACTAACAATTTTAGTTGAAATTAATTTTCCACACTTCTACTCACCCACTCCTCTTGTATTGTGATGCAACTCGCAAATGTGTATTGCCTTAGATCACACTATTATGTTGACCGCTTCCATGCCAAAATTGTCAATATTTCAATAAGAACTCCAAATTTTGTAAAGGTAAAGGACTGCTTTACATCCCACCAAAAAACTTTTCTACCATAAATAAAACACATAACTTTATGTAAACCTTTTATTTTAGTAAATTCTTCCATCTCACATGAAAGTGGCGCTGGCGTAGTCGTCGTCCGCAATCTGCCGTGAAAACGGTAATTAGTTGAAGACTTCGGATGCGCGCTGCGGACAACACACCAACAAATAAGCGGTGCTTACAGGCTTTATACTCCGGTATTCGATTTTCAAAGTTCGTGCCGTTCTCTTCACACTAACCCAAATTCATAAACGCTCTATATGCTTCGGTTAACTTAGTAATCGTTTGTCCTTATCTGTCACTTTGACATTTACCTTTCACAGATAAGGACAAGCGATTGCTAAATTAACAGAAGCCTATAGAGCGTTTATGAATAAGCGGGTAATAGATTGTCACAATGAAAGCGAACCCTAAATGACGCTTTTTATATACAAAGCAATGGTGGTTGTTTACAGGGACACTGTTATTTTTACACATTAATAAAAAAAACAAGTAACTAATTAATTATGATTTATTCAAAAATACTTAATCTACTTTACAGCATTATTATTCTTTATATAACTACAGACGGCCGGTTTCATCACTCTCTGTTAAGTTTCAGTTATCTTAACTGTCAGTTAGCTATGATTCCGTCTCTATTTATTACTACGAAACAGACAGAGACGTCATCATAGATAACTGACACGTAAGACAACTGAAACTTAACAGGGAGTGGTGAGACAGGCCCCAAATCTACTAAATATTTTACAAACTATTGATCAACAACCTTTAACTTCTGCATTGCTCATTCTACAATAAAATACAACAAATTAAAACTTATACATAATATAATATCCAAACAATACGGCAGTTCAACAGCATAAGTACTTCTATTATACATGTTTATAATACACAAAATGAATAAACAATAATTTTAGACTACAGCTTGTGAAATGCTTTTTCTATTTAAGACTTCAGTTCTTTGCTTAATTACTTCTATGTATAACCCGCGCCACAAGATACAATAGTATATTACAGACCTAGGGCGGTGAATTCGTAAATGACCCAGATCGCAAGTGTTTGTGGCCCGAACCGAAGGTGAGAACTTTACAAATTACCGCCCGTGGTTTGTTTAAAGTTTTAAGTCTTGCCTTGGTCAGGAAGTGATATTTTCTTCCCACGTAGCGGGCAGAAAATCCCCCTTTATGGCCAAGGGTGACGTAAAGCATTTTTACAATAATTATTATACGACATCCAAAACTGTAAGTTACTGGTAAGTAAACGATCGTAAATTAGTAAAAATTTGGAAATTAGTTTTTGAAGCTCAGGTTGTACATATATTTTAAGGGAATATTTATATTAAAAGGCATTCGATTTCTTTTGTTATATGTCAACGTTAGAGAGAGGCGAGTTTCAGGCTAAGGGTGGGTTTCCGCTAGGACAACCATCACAAGAGCCACGATTCTCTAGGCTCCTTAGAAAATCGAGTTTGACACTCCCCCTGCTATGGGCCTTTGCGATTCCTATATTAAAAAAAAATTGTATCAGTCTTGACTTTTACTATATTTGCGTAATCTGTGGTATTTCTAAACGGTACTGAAAACTAGAACACACAGAAAAATCCGAAAAGTAAAGCTATGGCCGGAAATCGCACAAGAATCCTCATCATTCCGTGATGCGTGCTACCCCTACACCATCCATAGCAGGTTACAGGTAAATGACCTGGGCATTGTTTTATAAAGCTTCTCTTCGCTCACTTTCGCTTGTAATTTGTAACTTATAGCTTTATAAAATAGGGCCCTGTTGTAGTGAGAGTAATGTGTGCGAATATAAAATAGGGCCCTGTTGTAGTGAGAGTAATGTGTGCGAATATAAAATAGGGCCCTGTTGTAGTGAGAGTAATGTGTGCGAATATAAAATAGGGCCCTGTTGTAGTGAGAGTAATGTGTGCGAATATAAAATAGGGCCCTGTTGTAGTGAGAGTAATGTGTGCGAATATAAAATAGGGCCCTGTTGTAGTGAGAGTAATGTGTGCGAATAGAAAAATTGACGTTCCAAATTAGAAAAATGACATAAGTCCCAAATCAGTTCTGTATACGTGCCGGCACGTAAGTCTAGCGATGACGAGTCACGTGGAGGGGATCTGCGCAGCTACGGATACCGTATTTTATATTACTGCGCATACAAGGTCATCGCTAGACTTACGTGCCGGCACTTATACACTACCACAGGTCATTTACTGAAGTTTTTCACCTACAATCCGTGGTATATCTGATATCCGTGCCATCTAAATTAAAAAAAAAAAATCATATCGTCCCTCTCCGAAGCCAAAATTCACCTCTCAACAACATATCCATAACTAGCATATAACATCTACTTCTATAGCTACTATGTCAGACCTGGTCTTCGAACGCGATCCGGTAAACGTCATCGTAGTCGTTCACGAAGTGTATATCGATGTTTTCTTTGATGAACGAGGGTAGGTCGTCGAAGTCTCTTCGGTTCTCCTCGGGCAGAATTACGCAATTCACACCAACCCGTTTTGCCTGGAGAACACATAACATAAATCACTTCTCTTGATAAAATTAATGTGTTTTATGTACAATAAAGAGCTTATTAGGCACCGAAGTGCTTGAAGTATTAAATAAAATCGAATTTCATCATTATAGTGACATCGACATAACCAAAATACCCTCTGACACATAAAACAAAATTCGAAAAAGAATATAAAAACAATAAAAAACCATAAAAAAACTATAAAAAAGGTTGGCCGTCGCCAACAGAGCTATACATACATACATACACTTCTTTATAACTTACAGGGTAGACAGAGCCTAAGGTAACAACACCCAAAGGCCACGTTCAGCATTATTGTGGGCGTGGGGAATCAAAATAGTGATAGGTTGCTAGCACCGCCTATAACATGATTTCTAAGTGATCCGCCCATACCCTCGATGGGCTTTTATCATTTGCACGGGAAGAGAAGCAACTGGTACGTTCAGACAGATAGGGCTTTATTTATAGTTTCGTGTCTCAAGGCGGTGGAGAAATTACCTACGAGAATCTAGTCTAGTAAGAATGGATTATTTGACGAAATGAAGCTACTATTCGCGTTAATATTCCCCTAATCTATTTGACGGTAATTGCTACTCACCGCGATGATTTTCAGCCGTACTTATTTGACGATATGGCGAATTACTCACCGCTATTATCTTTCCCTAATGGCCTAAATTGACGAGATGACGCAGCCTAATCAACTCTTTGACGGGATGGCTGCTAGTCACCGCGATGATCTTCAGCCCTATTTGACGGGACTGCTGCTACTCACCGCAGCCCAACTACTCACCGCGACGATCTTCAGCCCTATTTGACGGGATACCTGCTACTTGCCACAGCCCTGACTACTAAATACTCACCGCGATGATCTTCAGCCCTATTTGACGGGATGCCTGCTAGCTGATACTTACCGCAATGATCTTCAGCCCTATTTGACGGAATGCCTAGTAGCTGCTACTCATCGCAGCCCAACTACTCACCGCAGCCCAACTACTCACCGCGATGATCTTCAGCCCTATTTGACGGGATGCCTGCTACTCACCGCAGCGCAACTACTCACCGCGATGATCTTCTCCTTGATCCCGCCGACGGGCAGCACGCGGCCGGTGAGCGAGATCTCGCCGGTCATGGCGAGCGCGCGCGCGGGCCGGCGCAGCGCCAGCGAGAGCAGCGCGGTGGCGATGGTGCAGCCGGCCGACGGGCCGTCCTTCGGCGTCGCGCCCTCCGGCACGTGCAGGTGGATGTGGCTGCACAATATACATTATAATGAATATCTCGGGACAGATTACACCGATTGACCCGGTCACAGACTGAGCAAAACTTGTACCACACGGCGGCCACGGCGTACAAAATCCGCGTTCTGAAATGAACACAGGCACGACGTCGTCTGTACACGCGTCAATGTGTGCGTAAGATGCACAGGGCTGTCTATCGCAAAAACCTAGTACTATAAGTACTACCAATGACACAAATAGCAAATAAAATCCCAGAATCCTTAAGAAACGAATTGAAAATGAGCATTTTCAAAAACAAATTGGAGACCTTTTTAATTGAGAAGTGCTACTATACAGTTAATGAGTTTTTAAATGATAATACTACAGAGCTAGTCAAATGAAATTAAATTTAAATTCCAAATGAAAATACTCTTTGACATCCTGATTTAAATAATTAATTTATAAACTAAAATATTAATGGTGTGGGTAACTTGACATGCGTTTGTTCTTATTATCTTTACTGTACATTACCCTTTTCCCTGTATCTCTGTCAATAATCAAAATTTTACAACTCTTTAACTTTATTTTTATAATTCACAGATTTAATCAATATTTTATAAGGCATGACATCTAATTTTATTGTATTTTTGACATTGTTAATTAATAATTTTTGACTTTAGTGATAAATTACTATTGTGTGCCCTTGCAGGGCGTCATGTACTTGCCTACTAATCTCATAATAACACCTTTTAATATGTACTTGACTTTGCAATGAATGAATAAATGAATAAATATAGGTACTTATAATGAAGATATGGCTTAGATGTGTGCAAATAAATGTACTTTATCGTTATCTATTTATTTAAACTTACTTAAAATGTGTCTGTCTGTGTATTTAAGCATTATTATTTTCAATTACAATAGATGTACGACAACAAACTTAAGCGAATGATTCTGTAGTTATTTCATGTATTAATCGCGATAATTTCAGAAAGCATTAATTTTGTAATGTTTTATAAAATGAAGTAGGTAGGATAGGTTCCCGAACTTGTGACGTGCGGCCGACATACATCGCGTCGCGAGCCCTACTAGTTGCCAGCAGCTTTCCGGCAGACTGCGCTTGAGGGGTGGGGTAACTCGAATAGGTGCGGGGCGAAGCGTGGCCATTCTGTACGTTAGTACTATTATATATTCTGTGCTTGTACTATGGGCGAGGACCGGAACCGGTTACCGTTGAGGGGGCACCGGATAGGGTATTTTACAAAATTGATTTCACAAACCCTATCCCATTTTATATCATTTTCTGTCAATTTTATGTAGCTTCTAATATGTTTTTGTTTTTTAATTACTGTGATTGTCATAAATAAACTTTTTCTTTCTTTCTTTCTTTCTGTCTTTCTATCAATTTGGTAAGCATATCATCGGGTTACCCGAAAGAAAGTCTGACCGTAATAACATTGTCGATTCCATAAGCGATTACGGAAACTAAAAACCCGTTACAATATAGGGTTACCGTATTCTGTGATTGTAAAACGCGATTGAGCTATTTTAACCTTTAAGTGCTAAGCATTCGTAATCATATTAAATGGTAAGTGGTTTTAATCAAGTTATATACACCCTATTTCGACTCGGAGATCATATAGAAAATTGTAAACCTTATTCAAACCGGTTTCCGTAATGAACACAACAATAAGCTTACCATATCATAGGGTATAACAAAATGAATCAAGAAATTTTACTTTTTGATTTTTAATGTTTACTTTTTACGTTTTACCATTAGAAATTCAATTGACAACATTTCATATTTCTGAGCCTATAAATATTAATGGTTCTCTGTATTTTGTTTGAAAAGATGAACATGCTGACAGTTTAATATTTTCGCTGGGGCTTGTATTTAATTTATAATTAATTTATTAATTTGTGCTTATTCTAAAAGGGCGTAACTCCGATACTATCACAGAATACACACTTATCCCTTTGTCTTTTCTCTATAGAAAAAAAACTGACGTTTATTTCAAATTGTCAATGTCAGGCCCTATTCTCCAATATTCGATTTTCGAGGTTCGCTTCGTGCTAGTCCGCTCATACAAATAGTCATTATCTTGAGAGTGAGAGTGAAAGTATACAACGAATTTCAAAAACAGAATTTCAGAGTTGCCCCCCTTGTACTTTGAAGTTGTCAAAAATACAAAATTATGATCGCTTATTTTTTCTCGTGAAAAAGGCAAAGGCGTTTCACCTATCCTGTGGTAGTTTTGGTAAAATTGGGACGTATTTTTAATTAATTTTTATTTTTTATAATAAGCGTTATTAAAATTATATAAACGTATTGCAGTGATCAGGAGGCAAAATGCTTTCGAACCATATATACATTTTCAGGTGTTATAAAAATGAAATGTTGTCAATTTCTAAACGACACTGAAAATTAGAACACATAGAAACATCATTCAAACAGAGGACGCTTAGCGACAAGTATTCGCATAGTAACAAGGTCACGTGACAGTTGGTAACCGATAGAAAAAATCGAAGGCTTACTCACCTGCTATGGGTGGTGTAGGGGTATAGCACGCGTCACGGAATGACGAGGACCCGGGTTCGATTCCCGGCCATAGCTTTACTTTTCGGATTTTTCTAATTAATAGGGTTACCCCATGAAAAAGCTTAAGCAAATGAAGTTGCCACCAACGCGGCGAACAAGTGATGGTGGCGTCGCGTAGTTAGCTGGGGCTCACCTGGTGTTAAGGAACGTGTTGTCCGGATGGTGCACGTGCATATAGTTGCGCGCCACTGTTAACGCGATGCGGGCGGACTCCTTCATGACGTCTCCAAGATGGCCGGTCAGCTCAAGCGAGCCCATCGGCGACTTGTCGTCTTGTTGCGCATTGCGGAGCGCCGTCTCTATGTAGAGAGTGCTGCCACCTAGGCAACATACATACACATATATAAATCTAACTAACTAATTAATAATTATAAATGAAGAAGAAGAAAGAAAAAAATAAAATACGTTTATTTGACGCAAATGCGAAAGTATGGATGGATGGATGGATGGATGGATGTTTGTTTGTTACTCAATCACGCCAGAACGACCCAACGAATCTGGATGAAATTCGGCTCATAAATAGAGAAAAGTCCTGGAATAGCATATAGCATATAGGAAAATTCCCGCGGGATAGCGATAAACGAATTCTTTGCAGACGAAGTCGCAGGCAACAGCTAGTAATGTCTATATCCCTTACGGGGTCGAAAGAGCCTAAGGTCACAAGACCTAAAGACCACTTTTAGCAAGATTCTGGGCTTATAAGTGGAAATAGGAAAAAAAAGGGACGTGTAGCACTCCGGGAGTGCCGGCAGAAGTGAAAACAGCAACTTAGATTACATTTTAATGTTGTAACCTCCATGACGCTCAAGACGCGTACCGTACTGGCGTACAATAAAACGTACGTATCATCTATATTGACAGACCTCTAACAATGTGTATTTCAAAATAAGCTCTTAGAGGATCTGATATCCTGGTACTTAAACTCTCCCTCCGTCTTACGCCTGACGCGAGTTTAACATTTTCACTTCAAAAATCCGACTTACCCATGGCAGTCCATGCTAGCCCCATGACGACGCCCGGCGGTGTGACGTCATACATGCGATCATGCTTGAACGTCGGCTTGCCAACCAGCTGTGACAGGTTGCTGTCATCCACTGTCAAAGTCTCCGCTTCTTGCTTCACTATCTTGTACGCCACTTTACGGGATATCTGTCAAATTAAATGTGCTTGCCTGTTTTATGTGTCGCAGATACGCAGCCGGGCCAATGTTCAAGCGTTTCGACCGCTCGATTCATGCGTCATTGTCGTCCCACAATTATTATCATAACAGAGGGACAAGCCGCAACAACTTTGGATAAGCTAAATGCAGCATCGATACTGTGTTTCGTTGTCATAAAAAGTTAAGTCTCAGCATCATCTCTTTTAATGGTATATGCTGAGACGACAATGACGAAAAAAAAAACGCCGAATAAACGCTGAATATTCGCCCAGCCGATTTGCACGTGCGCGCTGAGGATCAGTCTTTTTGTTTTATTCAGTGGAATTCACGCCTGGGGAACTCCAGAATTCAAAATTCGAATCATGCCATTTCTCACTCTCTTATTGAACACTATGTGTGAGCGGGACAAGATACGATTTTCAAAAAATGGGACAGGACCCGATTTACGGATTAAAACCTTGCTGCTTCGCGGCCACATTTACAAGGCAGCTAAGTCTGCGCGACAAATGTATACTTTCATGCAAAAAAGCACCCATCTACCACTTCCCCATAAACACCAGGGCGGTCCCAGGGAACATTCATTGCTTTTTTTCAATAACTATAAAAATAACCGAGCTTCAAGCTATCAAAAATTTGTCTACATCTCTTTCGAGTAACAAAATTTTAATATGGACTTTACAATGAGCGCTTTGACATATGACGTCACATGTCATGTCGGACACGCATTTTAGCACTTTGGAAGTGTCTCTCGCGCAAACTATTCAGTTTAGAAAAAAAATGATATTAGGACCTCAATATCATTTTTGAAGACCTATCCATAGATACCCCACACGTATAGGTGTGATGGAAAAAAAAAACCGTTTCAGTTCTAAGTTTTTTTATTTTTTTGACGTGACAACGTCTTATAAATTGGTTTGCCGGGTGACACTTCAAGAAACTGCGTTACGCTCCGCTCACGTTATGCGCTCACAATGAGAGCGAGTGAGAGGCACGCGTCCCTTCCACTCGGGCATGGTTAGCCCGCCTAAGAGCGAGAGAGACAGACATAAAAAGTGAAAGGCACGCGTCCCTTCCACTCGAGCACAGTTAGTGTTAAATACAATTCTTTGTATAAATAAATGTTTTAAATTGTTACTATTATTTCATCCTTCTTCCTACTATACGAATGAATATTCACATTAAAATTATTTTACCACTCAAAGTCGTTGTCACGTAAAACTTTCGCCCGTATACCGACTTTACAGGCAACCAATTTTTTATTTTATGCGAATAGGAAGGCAAACGAGCAAGTGGGTCACCTGATGGTAAACGATCACCACTGCCCATAGACACCCGCAACCCCGGAGGGATTGCAGATGCATTGCCAACCTAGAGGGCTAAGATGAAATGCCTCTTGTGCCCGTAATTTCCTCGGCTGTCTTACTCTCCACACCGGAACACAGCAGTGCAAGCACTGCTGCTTAGCGGCAGGATTAGCGAGTAAGATGGTGGTAGCTATCCGGACGGACCTTGCACAAGGCCCTACCACCCGCAAGTATGGGGAAACCCCAAAATTAATTGTTTTTTTCTTAATTATTTTTGTGTGAAAATCTTAATGCGGTTCACAGAATACATCTAATTACCAAGTTTCAACAGTATAGATGTTATAGTTTCGGAGAAAAGTGGCTGTGACATACGGACGGACAGACAGACAGACATGACGAATCTACATATAAGGATTCCGTTTTTTGCCATTTGGCTACGGAACCCTAACCGTAATCCTATTCGTGAGGCTCCGCTGTTCGTCCGTCCGTCTGTCACCAAGCTGTATCACATGAACCGTGTTAGCTAGACAGTTGAAATTTTCACAGATGATGTATTTGTTTACCTTTTCGATATGCTTCTGCAGGTTTCTGACCCCGCTCTCGCGGCAGTAGGACTTGATGAGCGTGTTGAGCGCCTCCGCGGTGAGCACCAGCTGGGCCTCCGTCAGCCCGCAGTTGGCGCGCGCCGTCGGCACCAGATACTGCTCCGCTATCGCCAGCTTCTCCTCGGCCACGTAGCCTGGGAACAGGAAAGACTTACAGCCTTATTCATAAAAAATCCTTAACTGAGGTTTGATCAGTTCATTAGTTAACAGACTGATTAAGCTTATTTGACAGTTGTTAAAAAGTATGATTCATAAACGCTTGCTAGCAGTCTGTTAACTAATGAGCTGTTGATGAATGGATTAGACGCGTTATGTTGTCACCTTGACAAATCATAGACCATAAATGGCTTTTTGGTGAATAAAAAAAAAATTGACAGCAGTGGCAGCGAATTAGCGGGAAACCAGTAAATTAACACGACAGATGAGGCAGTGTGGATCTAGTTTCCTTTACCTTTCTCGAAGGGGATACAAACTTAAAACAAAAAAAACTGTCTTGCGTATGGTTTTGCTCTTGCCAAAATCAGCTGTTCATATTTGTGGCGGCCATTTTGTGAGTTAGCAGAGAGATAAAGGAGGGTCTACGGTCCACTAACTTTCGGAAGACTTAACAGACCCTTGAAGGACTGATTAGCGCTAATTGACGTTTATGAATCATGTTTTATTGCATCGGCCCTATAGCGAGCTTATAGCGAGCCTCTAACTTTTTATGAATAAGGCTGTTATGCTCTAAGTTTGACATTATACCTGTTTGTACTTATCTATATTAGTATGCAGCATGCCAAAATGCCTATTTTTATGCCACTAGCAATGAATATTATAAACCCTAGATTTACTACGAGCGCTCAAAACTCTTCCCGAGCAGAGTGCTTAGAATCGGTCACTAAGCACTCTCGGGCTCTATGGAGATGTGATTTACGACGTACTGTCAGCAATGATATTATAAACCCTAGATGCACCGCCACGTATAAAATCACTGCCAAAACTTGTCCCAAAAGTACATTCCAAAAATATGAAAGTCGCAAATGCCAAATGATATTTCAACCACATTTTAAAATATTCGAAATACGACTGTATAACACAAACATTACTCGCTTACTCAGTTAGGTACTATTTTACACACTTACCTAGTTGCTCACTCACTCAACAAGTTACTCGCTTACTCAATAGGTACTACTTAGTTTACACACTTACCTATTTGCTTACTCACTTAGCTACTAGTATAAACACCTAGTTACTCGCTCACTCGCCAAGTTACTCGCTTACCCACTTAGGTACTAGTATAAACACCTAGTTACTCGCTCACTCGCCAAGTTACTCGCTTACTCACTTAGCTACTAGCTTAGTTACTCATCTACTCACTAACTTACTCGCTTACTCCCTTAGTTGCTTAGTGTGTTTTTCTCGTAATCGCAGTCCTTACCAGACATGTCGATGAGCTCCATCCTGTCCCTCAGCGGCTCCGGTATGTGTTCGACCACGTTGGCCGTGCAGATGAACAGCACGCGCGACAGGTCGATCGGCACGTCCAGGTAGTGGTCCAGGAAGTTGGCGTTCTGCTCCGGGTCGAGCAGCTCGAGCAGCGCTGATGACGGGTCTCCGTGGACGCCCCTGACAACAGTCGTAAAATTTTGTGATGTTACGAATAAATTTCATTTTAAATGTAAAGTTTTTCGAGAGCCTGACGACATTTGAACCCGCGCCATAAGAATAAATAAGAACACAGTAGAACGGAAACTCCCACTCCGGCCGGACTCAAGGTCACGATTTTAGAGTACCCGCTAAGCGGCAACTCAGTCAGGCTGGCAATGCCGGCGTCGCCGCACGTGCGTTTGGCTGTTTGCGCGTTCCGTACCTTAATCTTGGAACGCCGATCTTGGAAACAAATAACGTACCTAATCTAACTAATATTATAAATGCGAAAGTATGGATGGATGGATAGATGGATGGATGGATGGATGGATGGATGTTTGTTTGTTACTCAATCACGCCAGAACGGCCCAACGGATCTGGATGAAATTCGGCACATAGATAGAGAAAAGTCTGGAATAGCGCATAGGCTACTTTTTATCCCGGAAAATTGCGTAGTTCCCGCGGGATAGCGATAAACGAATTCTTTGCAGACGAAGTCGCTGGCAACAGCTAGTGATTTATAAATCTCATATTTTGTAAAACTAGAATAAGATAATGATTTCTAAGTAAATTATAACTTATATTTTAGAGATATTATATTCAAACGTAAGCATAATATTTAACAGTAAGCAACCCTAGCAACACGCCTGGACGACAGAGGGGTGTAACGACGTGGAGGGGGAAGTAGCTATATAAATGGCGGCGTTTTGGACGCGGACAAAAGAGATTCCGTTCTACTCTGTTATAAATTTACTCTTATGGCACTCTAGTAATATAATTTGGACTGACTTGCCAATCTTGTCGACCTCGTCGATGAGCACGAGCGGGTTCTCGGTGCTGGTCTTCTTGAGGCACTGCACCAGCTTGCCGGGCATGGCGCCCACGTACGTGCGCCGGTGGCCCTTCACCTCGGCCACGTCGGTCATGCCGCCCACCGAGAACCGGAAGTACTGACGGTTCAGCGCGCGCGCTATCGAACGAGCTGCCCAATAAGAATAAGAGATCTTTATTTCGCAGAATCACACTTTATACAGTATTTTTTTTTATCTCATCTATTTTATAAGCCACACATCTTATGATTATGTCGGCTTAAAAATAATAATAATGTTACTTAAACCTTAAGGTGTTACTTAAGCACATTAGGGATTATTTCTTAAGGAGTATCTTTATAATATTTCAGGCTGATGATGATGACTCACCTATGCTAGTCTTGCCGACGCCAGGCGGGCCGTGGAAGCAGAGTATCTTGCCCTGCGTGCTGCCCTTGAGCTGCGACACGGCTATGAACTCGAGGATCCTCTTCTTGATGTCCTCCATGCCGTAGTGGTCCTCGTCGAGGATGAGCTGCGCGTCTGCCAGCTTCAGGTTCTCTTCGGAGGTGATGCCCCAGGGCAGGGAGGTCAGCCAGTCCAGGTAGCAACGGGTCACGCTGCAACAAACATACCAATGTGCTGGATTGTTGAAAAAAAAACACCGGGTAGCACTCCGAGAGTACCGGCAGAAGTGAAAACTAAACACACGCACACTCGCGCAAAAAGAAAAAAAATAACTTTTTCTAAACGAGATTCGAACTACGGTCACTTGGGAGAACGCACTGTTATTCCACACCTTATACCACTATGCCAAACGCACATACGTTACGTTAAAGCGACGAAGGAAGCAGTAAACGCAAATAAAAAAATAATGGTTTTGTCATTAAAACTACTTTTTAAAGTCACCCCAGTTGACTGTACCTACTAAGAAAAAAAAAGTGTCATCTCAGAGCGCGGCAACTCACTTGAATTCCGAACTGTGGCTCTCCAGGAAGTTCATCTTATTCAGTTCTTCGTCTATGACTGTCTGCACGGCCTGCGGGACCGTCTTGCCCGCCAGCCGCTCACGGAACTTGTCGCCTATCGCGTCCTTGTCGTCCTTCTCTAGACCTAGCTCCTTCTTTATCACCTGGAAAATACAATAGAATACACCCCTCGGACAAATGAAGATACCTAACTAACTTAATAAAAAAAAAAAAAAGCCGTGGTAGCCTAGTGGTTTGACCTGTGGCCTCTCAAGCAGAGCGTCGTGGGTTCAAATCCCGGGCTCGCACCTCTGAGTTTTTCGGAATTTATGTGCGAAAATTACATTTGTAATTTGCCATGAGCTTTTCGGTGAAGGAAAACATCGTGAGGAAACCTGCACACATCTGCGAAGTAATTTAATGGTGTGTGTTAAGTTCCCAATCCGCACTGGGCGCGCGTGTGAACTATAGCCCAAACCCTCCAATACACGGAGGAGGCCTATGCCATGAGGCACGCCGAATTACGCGACAATTTAATAAATAAACGACAATAACAACAACAACAACATGTACTTAGGTACTGAAATTGTAGCGAATTCGGAATAAAGGCTTATAAATAAATAAATAAATAAAACTAACTTAATCTACCTATTTTTGTATTAAAATAATAATCCGTGATTCGAAATAATGGTGGAATTTTTTCCAGGTGCACCAAATATCATGAAAATACTATACTCGACTAAAAAAATAGTTGGCAATCTTAATAGCAGTTAAGTAGTGGATAACTAGATGACGCTATTGACTAGGTACTTGTTTTTACCTTGACCATTGTTTTTATAATGTTAAAGGTTTCTTAAATTCTTAATGAGACATTATCCGCGTGGTTCGAGTAATAGAACTAATTTTTAATTAATTAAGTGCATATTATTGAATTATTGCACACTAGCTTCTGCCCGTGACTTCGTCTGCGTAGAATTAGCGATTGACATGTTTATCGCAATCCCGCGGGATCTATGCAATTTTCCGGGATAAAAAGTAGCCTATGTTTCAATATAAGGTATCAGCAATCTCTGTTCCAAATTTTATCCAAATCCGTCCATCCGTTGAAGCGTGAGGAAGGAACAAACATACACACTCACTCACATCGTCACAAACTTTTGCATTTATAATATTAGCAGAATAATCATATCAGTGTTACGTTTATAAAATTTTGCATGCTATGACTAACGCAGTGTCCGATATCTTTACTGTATAATGTATTACTTGAGACCATTGTTTACCACACAGGCAAATAAACCATTTCATTTCAATGAACACAAAATATTTACCTTGCTACTCCGCTACTTATCTAAATATATAAAAGAAGAAACTGACTGACTGACTGACTGACTGACTGACTGACTGACATATCAGCGCACAGCCCAAACCGCTGGTTCTAGAGATTCCAAATTTGGCACGTAGGTTCCTTATAAGGTCTAGGGGTGCACTAAGAAAGGATTTTTCAAAATTCGACCCCTAAAGGGGTTAAATGGGGGTCTAAAGTTTGTATGGGTAAACAAGATTAGTTAGACTATTTTATTCGAAACTTCACATGAGTATTCCTAACGATAAATGAGTAAACACCTGTTTCAGGTTTTTCGAAAATTCAACCCCTAAAAGGGGATAGGGGGTGACAAAGTCTGAAAATCAACGTGGGTATTATTATTATTATATTATAGTGGGTAGTATTGTTTGTACGGTTTATCGAGTCGCTGATTATGAAAACAATAACACACATACCTACCTGACACACACACACACACAAATTCCCACAGGAACGGGAAAAAACGGGATGTTTTGTTTTGCAGGTCGTAGAAAGCTGAAATTTGGCATGTAGGTTGCTTGATGAGTGTAGGGAAGCACTCAGAGACAATTTCCTAAAATTCCCACGGGAACGGGAAAAACGAACTTTTCGTTTTACTGGTTGTAGAAAGCTGAAATTCGACAATACATGTAGGTTGCTTGGGGAGTGTAGAGAAGCATTAAGAGAGGACTTTCCAAAATTCCCACGGGAACGGGAAAAAACTGGATTTTTCGTTTTACTGGTTGTAGAACACTGAAATTCGGCATTTAGGTTGTTTGGAGAGTGTAGAGAAGCATTAAGAGAGGAATTTCTAAAATTCCCATGGGAACGGGAAAAAACGGGATTTTTCGATTTACTGGTCGTAGAAAGCTGAAACGTTACTTGGCATGTAGGTTGCTTGAAGAGTGTAGAGAAGCTATAAAAGATAATTTTCCAAAATTCCCACGGGAACGGGAAAACGGGACTTTTCGTTTTACTGGTTGTAGAAGAACACTGAAATTCGGCATTTAGGTTGTTTGGAGAGTGCAAAGGAGCATTAAGAGAGGAATTTCCAAAATTCCCACGGGAACGGGAAAAAACGGGATTTTTCGTTTTACTGGTCGTAGAAAACTGAAATTTGGCAAGAGAGTTCCTTGGGGAGTGTAGGGAGCATTAAGAGATCATTTCCTGAAATTCTTAAGGGAACGGAAAAAAAAAGGGAATGAAATACTCCTGGTACACGCAAGCAAAATCGCGGGCAAAAGCTGTTTGTCAGTAAATGAAGTCTACGCGGACGAAGTCGCGGGAAAAAGCTAGTGAAAGATAACATTACTTGTGATATGGACCTCCGCAAAGTAACGCCTGATTCAATAAAATATTTAAAATTGGCATGCGTAGCCGTACAGGCACGATTATATAACAAATTAATGAAACAGCACCGTTTAGCTGTTCAGAATATCTGGTTTAATCAACGTTGTAAAAGTTTGAACGTTGTACAGAGTTATATTCAATTGCGATGTATTAACACTAGTAGGGCGGCTAGAATTGCGACAAATAGGGCTAAACGTATTTGGCTATGTGAGGAATCCCGTTATTGGTTTTGGGTGAGAGATAATTTAAAATTACATTTAAGAGTTTTACAATCAGAGTTGTCGTATAAATTACATTACATAGAATTTGATAGTTTAGATCAGAGAGTTAGATATTTCGCTTCACGAGACGCCCATAAGAAGTACATAATTCAATGCAGTAAATTGCGTAGGCTAACGCGACAGGGTGTTGAATCTTTTTCTCAACTGAACAGTTATAATTCGGAATCTGCTAACGTCCATTCTTAAGGCGGATGCTCGCGTTAGCTCATTGTAAAAGTCCCGTTAGATGGCGCTATAATCAATTTTGTTGGTTTTTTGTAGTTTTTAGAAGATTCTTAATACATTTATAGATTATTTATAAATTTGCGCACACAATTTAATACGGCCGATTTTTTGAGACCACACTCAAATGATAACAATGCACCAATTCGGAGAATAGCTGCACAAACGCTGGTGTCACTAACGAACTTATACAGATACTAGGTCTTACACACACATGCAAATGGGAGGCGCTAGCTGTTGGTGGAAAAATATTGCAACACCTTGCTAAGCTATTAGCGTAATTTTTCACGTTATATTTACGTTTTTATATCAACTTTACTTTTACCAGAAATTTTACAAATATATACGTGTACAAAAAGTAAGTCGTGTTATTTAACTATTGATAACTTTGGAATAGCTGCACGGATTTTTATGATTTTTAATTTGTTGGCTTTCTCTCTTCCACGAATAGCCGAATATGTAATCAAATATATGAAAAATGCACTAAAAAACTTTAATTTTTCGTATGCAGCGCCATCTCAGACAAAAACTGACTTTCGAATTTTTATTTGCCAGCTCAGCTAGTCATAAGTATTATATATGAGTCCAGCAAATGCAAATATGTGAATCAATGCCACCTTCAACCCTTTTTGAATACCAGGGAGTCGATTTTTTGTACTTTGTTAGAATGAGGGCTATCGTATTTGTACTCACTAGTTGGCGCCACTGTAGAGTAAGGTATATTTACATTATTCAGGATTTCTTTCAAATAATATTTAATAGCAAGCTATTTATTACCCAGTGTTGCACAGTCCCATTTATCTTTTAAATTAACTGCCATTTTATTTGCCTGCTTAATTTGGCTCCTAATTTTCAAAGCTCTTCTTTTATCTTTTAATAAACCTGTCGTATGCCTGCGATAATAATCGGAAACAATCTTAATAACACTAAAACTTCGTTATGCAAAGCCGGAATATGCAACTTGTAGGTACTACTAATTTTACGTTTCTGTATAATACCTCACGTTACAATAGCGCCTCTAGCGGCAAATTCATATGCCGTCATTGCTAGTATCTTCAAAAGCTAGTACCTATTAGTATTTAGGAACCTGCGATTCATATTTGATATTTGCTCACACGTAGAGACATCATCATCACCATCGTCTGACATTTTATTATGCATTATAACTTATAAGCGTTTCGTCTGGGGCATAGTCTAAACAGCTAGCGTCGTAAGGTAGGTATTGTCGTTTCGAGTCAGGCGCACCTTTCGTAAATAGGTAACTTGAGAATGAGCCTGGTTGCAGCGATGAGACGAAGTCACTCGTGCTAGCCATTCGGATCCTTTCACCAAAATGCATTGCAGTATAGGTTCAGATAAAGGAAAGAATTATGCATAGCGGGTAGGGACTACGTCTGAACGCTTCTTTGGTTAGATAATTTTGTTCCAGAGTTGTGAGCCGCCTTTTTTAAGTTAGGTCCTTATGTCATCATAATTCATATTTATAATAATTCATCGTATAGCGCATAAAAGGAAAAAATAATATTAGACAATTATGATGACTTTGCAATAGGTAGGTACGTCAAATAAAATAATGAGAACTCCAAAACAAATCTAATCCATCTGAACTCGCTTTTACTTACTATAATACTTACTTCCACAAAAGTCCAACTTCATCCGTCGATGGTTTTGATTAGCGTTACCTAGAGTGGGATAAAGCAGAATACTGCGGTGTCTAGTCCACACGCGAAAAAACAAACTTGCAGCTCGACGCGTATTATAATCAGCGCTTTCCTCATGAGCCTACTCTACATATTTATATATTACTAGCTGTTGCCAGCGACTTCGTCTGCAAGGAATTCGTTTATCGCTATCCCGCGGGAACTACGCAAATTTTCGGGATAAAAAGTAGCCTACGTGCTATTCCAGACTTTTCTCTATCTATCTGCCGAATTTCATTTAGATCCGTTGGGCCGTTTTGGCGTGATTGAGTAACAAACAAACATACATCCATCCATCCATCCATCCATCTATCTTTCCATCCATACTTTCGCATTTATAATATTAGTTAGATTAGATGCGCAACTAGTTGTGCCATTAGGAATTTCGGGTCAATAAAAATAAGAATTCTCATTTGAGATAGTAAAATTAGGTTAGGTTCATTAGGTATTTTCAAATACCCGAAGGGCAAACTGAATAGAAATAGGAACCCCGCCGACGACCTTACGAAGGAGTGAAATTCCTAAAATCACAACTAGTTGTGCATAATATAGAGTAAGGGCCATGAGAAAAGCGTCATACATTTAGTCAAAAATCGTGTGCATAAAAATGAGATAAAATTTAGCTAGCGTCGTGCAGCTGTTGCGCCTGTACTGCGTGTCGACCAGTGAACCAGAACCATATCTTTTTCGATCTTTACCCTTGATCCACCTACAGGTTGTCCACCTGGTTTTTGATGGAGTTCCGCTCTTGGGCGGAGCTCCTTTTTTCTGGGTATTGGAAGCTGGGTATTGGTTTTCCGGGTGGACAAATTAGGTGGGCCACGGGTAAGTCCCTATATTTTTCTAATTGGTATAGTAGGTAGATGTAGATATTCGATTTTTTGTTTGATATCTTAAATCGAAAAAACGTGCACGCTGCCATAGTACCTATGGCGTAATGGCTACTACGAACGAAATCATTCGACTCATCATTGTTTATCAAAGGACTCGTAAGGAAATGCGCCACGCAACATGTGGTATGCGCACACAAGGGCTAATTTATCAAAGCGTTGATAGTTAAAAAAGAAGATATATTTTTCAAATAAAACTTTCAATTTGATTTGATACCAAATACCAGTGAGATGTCACTTTTGAAATAATTTGTATCACTATTCTATTCAGTATTCATAAACATTTGACACGCTGTAACAGGTATCAGTGGCGTGGCGTCCATAGAACTCGATTCCCACCGGCTTGCCTAATTTAAAGCAGTTGGGCAATTTATTGTGCAGAATTAGAGGAAAAGGCTAGTTAAGTTCCCTTCGGCTTGCCTTCCTTGACGCCACGCCACTGACAGGTATACGAATAGTTTTATCCGTACTATGTACTTATTCCTGGGTAGTGACAAATCAAGTCCTGACACATTGTTGAACTTTTTCACAGCAAATGTCTTAGTGAAGTTTCATTTTGATTGAACTGACAAGAAAATTCACTGTGCGGTTGACCGCGTTGATCGTGAAAACGTTCTACTGTAGGTTAGAAATATAGGAACCCGACCCGGAGCAAACTTGGAGTAAAAGCGTTTTCAGTCAAATTTCACGAAATTTTAGTTTGATGGAGATTCAAGTCTCTTGATACCTATTTTTTTCATTTGGGCATAACTCCCTCAGATTTACATGCTTCCAGTAATGATCAAATTTATATTTTTCTATTTCTATTATGTTTTCTAAATGCGATAAGTTCTTTGAAATAACACACACTGACTAGGTATTGATAATTATGCCTAACTAATTATAATTCTGAGAGAGTTATGCTCATACAAAAACCATACCAAGATACTGAAAATTCATACTAAAATTTTGTGAGAAGTACCTACTGAAACTACTTTTTCCTCAAGTTTTCCTGCAGGGCTCTTTTATTGATAGTACATACATACATACTTAAATCACGTCTTTATCCCTTACGGTGTAGACAAAGCCTAAGGTAACAAGACCCAAAGGCCACGTTTAGTATGATTGTGGGCGTATAGGTGGAATGGAGAATCAAAATGAGTGATGGGTTGCTAGCCTGTTGATTGATAGCATATACATATACCTATGTACAAATGATCAAACTATTGCTAGAAGGTACGAAATGGGACCCGTTGTATAGGCAGTCCCACGTATAGTCAATACCTAGGGAAATAAGATGAAAAATACAAGCATTTCCAAATACACGAGTCTGTCAATACGAAACTGAAAATATTTAATAATTTATTAAAAGATGTCACGAAATTGTAGTTTGTTCACGTAACATATTCAATAAATAAAATTTTACACGACAGATTATTCATAAGTTTCATACCTGAAATGCATGTAATGGAAATTTATTATTTATTTATTTATAAGCCTTTTTTATTCCGGATTCGCTACAATTTCAGTAAGTACATGTTTTTGTTGTTATTGTCGTTTATTTGAAATGGAATGGAATTTGTGTTTAATGGAAATTTACCACTTATTATTTATTGTTCACAAAATAATATTTTTTACATGCATAAAAAAACAATCATAACTTATTTTCCTACTTGGCATTATATAGGCTGACTTTTTTTATCGCCGTCGAAAGCAACAACACGACAAATACAAGCATTATTTTTCAGTTTGGTATTAAAATATTGCAAATAGTATCATTAAATGATACCTGTCATCATTATCATCATCATCATCATCATCATCATCATCATCATATCAGCTGTAGCACGTCCACTGTTGGCCATAGGCCTCCTTCATAAAGCTCCAGTTGCCTCGGTTGGAAGCGGCTTACATCCACCGTGAAACTGCGACTTACGGTAGGTACCTATACGATTGCGTATGATACCTACGTAAAAAACTACGTAAAAACTTGGACGGTGATATTAATATCACCCTGTATCATACAGTTTCCTTTTGCTTTACTGGTCATAGGTAATGAGAACATGAAAGACGGACGAAAATTCTTCAAGTCTTCAGAACAGGGTTGACAAAACTCCGCTGTTGGACATCTGGCATTTCACGGTCTTGATATTTTCCCTAGTTATTTTTATCTCATTATGTTATGTTATTACAAATTACGCCAATAAAAATCTACAGAATGTTTCATGTGTTTTTAAACAATTTTTTTTTATCATCACACCAGCAGTAAACTTTTTGCTCTTCTTGCACAATAATAGCAAGTAAGATACACTCGCGTCCAGTGGAAGTTTGCTTCACTTATTTCCTGTTACTGGAGACAAAAATTACCTTCCGAATCCAATGTGAATCTGAAAAATTAACGTACAGTCAGTACTACAAAAGGATACAGACGGATGGGCAGACGAATGGATGAATAATATTCATAATGACAGACAAACAGACAGAAAGACGGACGCACAGACAGACGGACAAACAGAAAGACAAACGGACGAACGGACAGTCGGTCGTACGCACAGATAAACAGACAGCCAGACGGACGGACGGACGGATGGACGGACGGATGAACGGACGGTTGTTCGGATGCACAGACAACAGACAGATGGACAGACGGACGGTCAAATGGACCGCTGGATGGATAGTCGGACGCATAGACAGATAGTCAAATGAACGGATGGACTGCCGGATGGATGATTGGACAAACAGACAAACAGACAGACATGCATACATACAGACAAACAGATAGACAAGCAGACAGAAAGAAATAAAGAAAAAGTTTATTTATGACAATCACAAAAGTAGTTAAAAAAAAAAGTAGGAATATAAACATACAAAGCTAAAAATATAAAACCTACAGATAAATAAATTGTCACAAAATGGTCCAGAACAATGGACAGACGGAAAAATAGACAGACAAAATAAGCCCTTCTACGCTGGTTCCTTTTTTCTTTTTGTTTATTTTACTTACCTCTCTTATACCTTTCTAAATGTATACAACGTACGTATAGTTTTTAATTATCATTTTGATGGCAAATTCGGTATTTGGACGCCGGTCGGATACTCTGTAAAATATGTACATACATACACAAATCACGTTATCTCTTACGAGGTAGACAGAGCCTAAGGTCACGAAACCCTAAGTTCACCAAGAACAAGCATGATTGTGGGCATATAGGTGAAAAGCGGAATCAAACTAGTGATGGACTGCCGTATCGCCTATAATAATGATTCCTAAGATTTTTGCATTTACCATTTTGCGCGGGAAGCGAAGCAACTGGTACATTCTATGTTTTTTCTTTGCTTCCAGACCAGCATGAAAATGAGTAAAATATAGCTACCTATCTAATATGGGTAAAAAAAACTATAAAGTTAGGACAGACGGACAGATAGACAGACATAGACGGACGAATTTGAACAATGTGGCCATAAAATAAACCACGATACAGCAGTAATAGATAAGCTCCTTTGTGTTCCGAACACCAAAGACTGGCCAAGTGTGGGTCGGACTCGCGTACCGAGGTTTTCGTACAAATTCGGCAAGTAAATATAAAATCCACTGTTAGCAGAGCCCTGCCTCCTAACCGGTATGAGGTAATTTTATATTTGTTATTGACATACTTAATTAGGCTCACAAAATATTCTGTTTTTAGTATTTGATGTTAGAGCGGCAACAGAGAAACGTCATTTGTGAAAATTACAGCTGGTGCTAAACAACCATGATAGCTGATAGCCATATCACGGTTCATGAGATACAGCTTGGTGACAGACAGACAGACAGACAGACATACAGACATACGGACAGTGGCTTCTAAGTAAAATTTAAGCAGTTGTGAGGTCATTTTACATTGGTTACTTACATAGACAGATGGACAAAAATATTCTGTTTAAGTATTTGTTGTTATAGCGGCCACAGAAATACATGTCATCATCTGTGAAAATTTCATCTATCACGGTTCATGAGATACAGCCTGGTGACAGACAGACAGACAAACAGACATACAGACAGACAGACGGACAGTGGAATCTTAGTAATTAGATTCCCGTTTTCACCCTTTGGATACGGAACTCTAAAAAAGCTGGTCAATAGTAAGTTCGATTCGAGCACTACAGATTCCTCTAAGTTCTAAAAGTTATAATTAGACGTAAACGTATTAGTATGGATGGTTGTTACTCTTTTTGTTGATGAGTTTCCAACTGCGAAAGCGACCCTGGCTGGGCCACCAGAATTTCACTTCAAGATCACTGTAGAACAGAGGTTCCCAAACTCTTTTGTTCCATAGACCACTTTCAAAATTTTGCTGGATCCGGTGGACCCCCTGCAGCTACATTACCACTAATTTCTAAACTAAATCTCGAAAAAAAAATTAAGATTAGCTCTATCTATTGAAATTTGCGTTGTTGCTGATTTTCAACGATAAATATTAACAGTTTTCGAAAAAATAGGTTAGAATTGATTGCTTGATAGGGTTAATTATTTGAAAATAAAGTCGACTAAACAAATTTTCAATTAAATTCAATTTTTGTGCTGCGAGTGACTCCATCCTACTTTACTTTTTTGAAATCTACAATGACTCACAGCACAAGAACCAATCAATTCTCACAAATTTTATTCAGAAAACAAATATAGTAGTATTTTTCCTTGTGTTGTAGGTTCAAGTATACAGGAGAAGTCAAGCCAACATTTTAGTTCTTCACTATCGACCAAATTAATTTTCATGCACCCCCGTTTGCGATTGTGGACCCCCATTTTTGGTCACGCCCAACGTAGACACCCTTCGAGTCTTCCGTGGACCCCTGGTGGTCCACCTGGACCACTTTGGGAACTACTGCTGTAGAACTTCTTACAAGTCTGACTTACAAGTACCTACTTATGCCAGATTTCACGTCAATCTGATCAATTAGAAGTGGGTCAAAATTCACTTCCAAGATTTGATTACATGCAGACACCGGAACTGTGCACTTCAATTGCGTTTACAAAATATTTTCTACCAATCTGACACAAACCTTGAAATATTGTATCTTAAAAAATATTATGATTAATCGATAAGTAGGTACATACCTGTAAGTAAGTCCAAATGAATGCCTACGCTGCGTCCAATATCGTAGCTTGTAACGTCTTTTACTTCCAATTGACTTCAATTTATTCCGCATAAAATGATTATTTTTATTTTGAGACACCACGTTCAATCATTAGTTTATGACAATTTCATGTCATTGTTTTTTTAATTAGTACCCGTCTAGCCAGGTTTTTGACTCGCATGTTTTTTTTTAATGTTCTATAATTGAGAAAACCTATTTACTCGGCCTATTTTGTATTTAGCACCTGTCGGATTTTAAAATCATTGCCGTGGTGTATGGCTGTGATTTGATGCAGGGGTTTAGGGTTCGATTCTCGTGAGAAGCATTCGTGTAATTAACTAGAAGAACTTTTTTATTTTAATAGGTGTAATTTCCGTGGTTGAGTACCTTTTTTAGTACATAATGTTATAAGGTGGCAATGTGACTGCAGGGCGCCACCATCTATGCCAAAGTAATAAGCACGTGTGATCCTGATACTAGAGCACTTACTACAAGTTTAGGTCTGACAATGGGCATAAATTGCCCTAAATCAACCCGTTAAGTTTGTGGTTGTTTTAAAACCACCACTTCTTTGATTTGGTTTGACAAGAAAAATATTGAATTTAACTTAAAGTTTCCTACATCTCAATGAGATGGTCTTACTCACTTTAAATTTGTAAATTATTAAAAAAAATGTTTAGAAAATATAAAAATATCAAATGCGGCCCCGGGATTTGAACTTGGTCACTAACTATTCAGTTCTTTGAGTCATAACCACTGAGCCACATTAGTGGTCACGTGACTGCTCGAAATAGTCGATTGGTTTTTACAACTATTTTCATTTGACACTAGCTACTCACACTATTGTAAAATGCATCGAAATTTACTGCATCGTACTGCAATTTAGGTATGATAAATGCACACCTTTTTGTAATTTGCGCACACAATTTATCCATATCTAACTATCCTCAAAAAACCGCATTAAAATTAAGCCTGTGGACGAAATGCAGCTGCACGGAAGATTTGTATGGAAGAGCAACCCCCTTAAGGTAAATATTTTGTGTTCATTGAAATGGACCTCCGCAAAGTAACGCCTGATTAAATAAAACATTTCGTTTCGTTTACACTTACCTTCAGCTGTTCGTGCAGGATATACTTCCGGTGCTGTTGCTTGACCTTCTCCTCCACCTCTTTGCCAATCTTCTGCTGCAGTTTCGACAGCTCATATTCCTTCTTCAGGAGCGAGAGGGACAACATGAGGCGTTTCGGGATCTGAATACACATTTTTTTTTTCAAAAGTAAGTTTGGTGGATTTTCAGTCGGAATATAGGTATTTTGCACGCTCCGAAAATTACTACACATTCAAAACTAAAAAAATAAAAAAAGTTTATTTTGCAAATAGGCCGCTTTTAAACTACCAACGCGTTCAGAAAGACTGTCATTGTCAAGAAGAATCCGCCGCAAGAAACTTGGCACAAAGTCATTTTTTCAGAATAAAATAAAACAACAGTACTTAAATTCTACTTAACTTATAATCTATCTAATATTATAAATGCGAAAGTATGGATAGGGATAGATGGATGGATGGATGGATGTTTGTTTGTTCATCACGGCAGAACGGCCCAACGAATCTGGATGAAATTCGGCACATAGATAAAGAAAAGTCTGGAATTGCACATAGGCTACTTTTTATCCCGGAAAATTCCCGCGGGATAGGGATAAACAAATTCGTTGCAGACAAAGTCGCAGGCAACAGCGAGTACATTTATAAAAGGGATGTATAAGGTCCCCAAATTAACTAATTTATTAATCAACTATGGTACTACAGGTTATAGATGAAGCTACTCACGTCCATCTCCTCGAGTATGGCCTGCAGGTCGCTGGGCTCGGAGCCGGTGAGCGCGGCGCCGAGGTCGCTCAGGTACACCGGGTTGTCCACCACGCGCTGCCCCTGCGCCAGCATGTGGTGGAGAGACTCCCTGACGACACACACACGTAGGTACAGTACACTCCAAGATAATAAACAATTTACTTTAATTATCTCAAAAACTGCTTTTTTATGCTGGTCTGGGAGTAAAGAAGAAATAGAATGTATCAGTTTTTTTTAATTTAATTTTTATACCAAAAGGAAGGCAAACAAGCAACCTGATGGTAAACGAGCACCACCTCCTATGGACACCCAACACTAGAGGATTGCAGATGTGTAGCCAGTGTAGAGGGCTAGGATAGAACACCTTCTTGTGCCTGTAATTTCACCAGCTGTCTTACCATGTACATCATACTACCTAAGTGAGACTCACCTGTACAAAGGATTCAAGTTAATAATATCTCGTATCGTCTTAATAACTTCTTGGGTCAACGCTTTCACCTCTTCCGTCTGCTGGAACTTCTCGTGCATCATATTCTCCACTTTGACCATCATCACCTGGTCCGGTACTGGCTTTTTCGTTGCTTTGCTTGTCTCCGTAGTCTCCGGCTTCAATTTTCTAGAGTTCCTATGTTTCCTTCTCCGCCTCTCCGCATCAGACTCTTCCCGGGTGATGTTAAACTCAGTGTTAAAGACAGGGAATTTGATCTTCATTTCTGAAATGATAAAAATCATTTCAGAAGTGAAGTTACGTGATTTGTGGAGTCATTTCAGAAGTGATATGAGTATTCATATGATATTTGGAATAGAGGGAAATTCAGTTTATCAGGAATTAAGGGCAGAAGTGGTTGATTAGGAAAAAAAAATACATTATATGCAGTCCGCACCATCCATAACATGGTATTTGTTTCAGGTCTTTTCACTACATCGAAAGGCCAACTTACAGACAAAAGGTTCACAAATTTATATGTATTACGTACCAGCTGGTCCCACTTCAATCTCATCTTCAACAAACTGTCCGGTAATCTTAATCCTCCGATGGGCCATAACTACTAATCGTAGCTTGAAATCCATGTCTTGCATTTCATGGATCTGGGCGAACACTCCGACCTCATGCAAGTCATCCAAGCTAGATACTACATCGGACTTCTCGTCTTCTTTCTTACGTAAAAAGATGCCAACGTAAGGCTGGTTGAGTTTCACTTTACGTCTGATTAGATCAATTAGAGCTGGATTGGAAATCTGGAATTGAAATTGTTACAAATATTAAAAAATAATTATACAAATAATAGATGTAACGCCTAGCAATATGTTATTAATACATACATATTGTCACGCCTCTTTCCCACAGGGGTAGGCAGAGACTACTTAATGTGTTCTTAATGTATACTGTGTATGTGTATGTGTAATGTGTCTACTTATGTTATTATTTATTAATTGTTTATAATTACTTAAAATGTTTTTAAATATTTTAATTATTTTAATTTGTTGTTTGCTTTACATTTTATTAAAATGTTATTTTTGTATGTAGGAATCACACTATCTTTTCTTAGTACATTTTGTACTTTGACTGCAATCCTTATCATATCTCCAAATCCCATAAATTGGTATGTTTAATTTATTGCTCAGAAGTCACGAATATTTTACGTACCTATACAAAATATACCTACCTATGTGTATCCTTTTATAACAGTAGGCCTATACTTTTTTACAACAAAATCATTCCAACACTAAATTATTGAGTTATTTTTTTCTTCTAAATTATGTCTTGTATTATATCACCCCACTAGCATGTGCATGGTTCTTTGGAAAAAAAAATAACCGCAACAACCAACCAACCAACCAACTAATAAAAAAAAGTTATAAACAAATGAGTAATGATGTTGCAATCACCTCAATCAGCTTGATAAACCTCGGAAACACTGGGTTCCTGTTGATTGCGATGACGGGGACCTGCGGCCACACCTCAGGCACGGCCACGGTCGCCGGCAGCTGGCTGGAAAACAGCGGCGTCTCCTCCTTGATCTCAGGATCTTCCTCAGGCGGCTCATTCTTATTGGCCGTAGAAAACAACCTCACGCTTCCAAAAGAACGCGGTTGCACCACGTAATTGTGACTGTAGCTACACACACGACTATTTTTCGCCCATAAAGTACTTCTACCAGAGCCAGAAGCAATTCCTGAGCCTGATTTACTATGTGATGCAACTTTAGTTACGTTACGCGCCAGGCGAGCCGATGACTTCAAATTAGGGTTGAACAGCACGGTATTACGCAAGAGAATGTTCGCAGTATGCATTTTTAATGATGTAGTTGTTGATATTATGCAATTTGTAAGCTTTTTTCCATTTAAAACATAAGATTTATATTGAATTAGGGTTATATTTCCAGATCCTTCAACGCCGACCTGACAAAATTGTCAGATTGACATTGACAGTTGTAGTGAGTTGATTCTTCTTTCGATTTCTCGTTTCCTTAATCGAAATAATCGTTAAGTTTTTCACACAAACACAAACACTAGGAATTCATAGAAGAATTTTATTTATAATCGAAATAAGAGTAGCAAAAATGTATTTAAATTGGGCCTTTTATCCTAATATTCGTAAGAAGTAGTAAGTAAAATAAGGAAAAGCTATCGTAATCGATCGATTACACTTTTATAGACGAGACAACGACAACCCTAAATATACGTTCAGAAACAGCTATACAATACTAATCTTGTAATCTGTGTTTACAATTATCTGCGATGAAAACGTGTCCCACTTCTTCGATGCTCCAATACTTTAACATTTTAATAATGTTTTAATTATTATCGAACTATTTATGCATTTTACTTGCGAATAGTGATTGAATAATTCCGTAATGTCAAGTTCAATTATGAAAATCAATTTTCTAATCACACTCGTTTAAAAACAAAGTTTTTGACATTTGACGTGATATTGTGCCCGTGTTGTCAAAATAATGTGGTATGTGTTCATCAAAGTTTTCTATATATTAGAAGTTGATGTTGTTATCAAAAACATATCGCACTATATTTAGAGGAGTATATCATGTGTGTATTAGATTTCTAACAGCTGTAAAAAAGCTTAAAAGCCATCAACTAAAGCCTTACTAAAGCCAATAAGATAACATAACCTATTTGTTGGGTTGGGTATATGTGTGTGTTTAGAATAAAACTTATTTTTATAGATTATTATGAGAATGGATGCCACATCAGCTCCAAAATCTATCAAAGAAGGTCAGGCTGAGATTAAATTAACCACGGAGAAGGTATTTTACAACCCGGTCCAGGAGTTCAATAGAGATCTAAGTGTAGCTGTGCTTACTGTTTTTGTTGATGATTATAAGAAAGAAAAACGAGAGAAGGCTGAGAAGAAGAATAAAACTAATGCAGAAGATAACGAAAAAAATGTTAAAGAGGTTGGTATCAAAATGTAATGTCAAAAAAAAACATGTTTATACACAATCGCTTTTCCTACCTCCCAGTTAGTTCTTTTTTTAAAATCTTCTCTCGAGCGACGAATAAAATGCAGATTTATAAATAATAAACTTGTTAACATTAAAATACATGGATTGTGTGTAATGTTCATTTGTCTGTTAAATTTAAAATAAATAAAGTTTTCTGTTTTTAATTTACAAAGTTTTACAAGGCTTAAGTTCATCTGTGTGACCGTGTGACATTGGTGGTCTGAATTTTTCACAAAAAAAATCTTTTAGATCGAAGTATCAATCCTAGAAGCCCTATCTGCTACTGGGTTAAGAAGTATCCGCTACGCAAAGGAAGTACCGAATGTGACTAAGATTGTTGCCAATGATCTGTCTGAGCAAGCCGTGGAAACAATCAAGGCCAATATTGTACATAACAGAGTGGAAGATACTATACAGACAAGTCACGATGATGCATGGTGAGAATAAAATACAAACCACATATAACAATCAAAACAGAAAAATAAAATAAGTAAAATAATAATTTCTTAATTTTTTTTTTTAAGTTTGTAAGTAATTCCATCCATATCTGAGTTCAATTAAAAGGTCTATCTAACTAATCAGCCCACTGCTGGGTTTTCATGCCACTATGCTTGTCCTGTGCCAGTCTGGGTCTAATAAGGTAAGGTGTATAACCGACGGAAAAATATTTTTTTATTGTTTACTAGTGGTTGCCTGTGACTCCGTCTGCGCGGAACTCGCTTATCTTTGTAGGATATTGCTTAATTTTGTAGGATAAAAACTACCCAATAAAAAGTCCTGACTGACTGACTCATCAACTCCCAGTCTGAGCACTTGTATCTAGAAAACTAATATCTTGCATATGCACTCTAGTCTTGACTTAGACTGTCACATAGATATAAAGAAGATTTTTTTGGAAATCCAGAGACATTTATATATATATATTTTTTACCATCTGGCATTGATTGCTATGTTTCTTGCAGCATGCTAATGTACAAACACAAGCACCCGCATCAGAGGTTCTCTGCTATAGACCTGGACCCTTATGGCTGTCCATCCATCTTCCTCGACTCTGCGGTCCAGAGCGTGCAGGATGGAGGTCTGCTGCTGGTGACGGCTACTGACATGGCCGTCCTAGCTGGCAACTCACCGGAGACATGCTACTGTAAATACGGAGCTGTTAGTCTGAAGACCAAGTGTTGCCATGAGATGGTGAGGTTTAGTTTAAAGTAGTCTGCATAGAAAATTTATGTAATATTAACTTTTTTGACAATCCGGATGCGACTTTTTATGGAAAGGGGGGAGGCAAACGAGTGAGTCACCTGATGGCAAGCAATCACCACCATTTATGCAAACAAAAAAACTATTTTTCCTCTGAAAAATCTTTTTCTTTCTTTGTTTTGGCACTCCTAATAGAATTAGTACTTCCTTTTATTGAGTACTAGCTGTTGCCCCGTCTGTGTTTTATGTACAATAAAAAGTTATACATACATACATAAATACAATTTTCACACCTCTCATTCAGAAAAGTAAGCTTTTCTCCCTGTCGAGAGGGATCAAAGTGCAACTTTTCTGTTCAAGGCTTTTCTAAGTGTTTTTTTGCAAAAGCAATTTTTTCAAGTTGTTGATTGTAAATTCACGCCATTTTCTATGCTGGTAGGTTTCTTTAATTATATTCAGAATTCTTTTTTCAAGTTTTTTTAATGTTCGGTGTGAAAAGTTGTATGAGCCACTCGGGAACAAAATTATTTTCATCTCGGGCGTTAACACTTGAATCCTCATTGTAGAATCCTTCGCTACATTCTGGATTCAATGTAGCGCACTCGCCGTAAATACGTCATTTTGCTCCCTTGTGACACAAATAACTATTATAGTGCAACACAATCCCTTTAGTTAGTATACCATATTAGCATTATTAATTAACTAGCTGTTGCCAGCGACTTCGTCTGCAAAGAATTCGTTTATCGCTATCCCGCAAGAACTACGCAATTTTCCGGGATAAAAAGTAGCCTATGTGTTATTCCAGACTATAATCTATATCTGTTCCAAATTTCATCCAAATCCGCCGCTCTGAAACAGTAACAAACATCTATCCATACAAACTTTCGTATTTATAATTTTGTAGGTTTTTTTGCGCTGGCAATAAATGCCTTATTTTTTTGCAGGCGTTAAGGATCCTGCTGCAGTGCATAGAGTCCCACGCGAACCGCTACAGCCGCTACATAGTCCCGCTCCTCAGCATCTCAGCTGACTTCTACATCCGGGTGTTTGTCAGGCTCTACTCCGGAGCCATCCATTGCAAGAAAACTACAAGGTTTGTGAGACCTTCATGATACAAGAATAAAGTGAGGTGTGAAGGGGCTAACAAACTTTATGGTGATGTTACAAGACTGGGGACATGATATTTTTCTTAGTGCAGACTTGCTTGGTACATTTTTACTGAGGTCTTGGTACATTTGTTAATGAGGACTTGATAGGATTTGACTGAGGACTTGATACATTTTTTAATGAGGACTTGTTAGGGTTTTACTGAGGACTTAGTACATTTTTATTGAGGACTTGATACATTTTTTAATGAGGACTTGTTAGGTTTTTACTGAGGTCTTAGTACATTTTTACTGAGGACTTGTTAAATTTTTTAATGAGGACTTGTTAGGTTTTTACTGAGGACTTAGTACATTTTTATTGAGGACTTGATAAATTTTTTACTGAGGACTTTGTACAGTCACCATCAGATATATCGTAGCGGGCGAGGTCCTCAAATATTTCGGAGCATCAGTAAATTTCAATAAATTCGTTACACTACATAATAGTTAATAACATCGGAACACGCAATCCGTCACAAATATAAGAGCAGCGACTTTTCAATAAATTCGGGACGTTCAATGAGCTAAAAATATCAGGAAGCACATATCGTCAAAGGTATCGACGCAGTCAGGCTGATCATAAATATCGGAACATATGTGGAAAATAAACCTTCCGTATATAATAATAGATTCGAATTCGAAACAAAATACAAATAAGGCTCAAACGCCATGCCAAAGTGAAAGATATGTCACCTATATAGTGTACGCGTCTGCATGCATAATTCACTGTGTTAGTAACATAAAACCTTTTTTGTTGTATAAAGTGTAAATTGTTACTAGCCACTAAATTGCCATAATATACTTTTTTTTACGAATAATCTTTTTCTTCTTCTGCTGAAAGTCAAAGCATATAGTTCTATTTTATAAAACTAATATTATTATAAACACACTGTAATTTAAACTGTTTGTCACAAAGTTAAGGTATATTTTCCAAAAATGTTCCGATCTTTGTGGTCAGCCTGTCTGCATCGATACCTTTGACGATCTGTGACGTCCCGATTTTATTGAAAAGTGGCTGCTATTATATTTATGACTAATTGCGTGTTCTGATGTTATTAACCTTATAGTGTAACGAATTTATTGAAATTTTATTTATGCTGCTCCGAATTATTTGAGGACCTCGCCCGCTACGATATATCTGATGGCGACTGTACATTTGTTACAGAGGATTTAGTAGGCTTTTCAAAGGAGATCAGGGGCCTTACCATGACGTCCTAATTCCGACTCAGTTCAAGTTTTAGCTGTCACTTCTAGTGTGAATCTGACAGCGAGCGAACGTAAACTGAATCGCATTAAGACGTCATGGTAAGGCCCCAGTTCTAACTTAATCACTTGCTTCCTGATTAATGTATGTATGTATGTAAACTCTTTATTGTGCAAAATAAACAAGACAAATACAATTGACAAACAATGAGATACATGCACAAAGGCGGACTAATAGGATTAATTTTGCAATTATGCTTCCAGTAAGCTATCAACCGTGTACCAGTGCGTGGGCTGCGACAACATCACCCTGCAGCCTCTCGGGGGCTTCAGGCCGAACCCCAGCGAGAAGAACCCGCAGCAGACGAAGGCCTACCTCCCCACGGGCCCGCCTGTCCCTCCGCAGTGCGAACACTGCAACCAGAAACATCATGTAAGTGGCACATTGGGCGTTGTTCAGCAAGAGCTGAGTTGGGACCATTTTGTGACAATTCATGCATCTGTCGGTTTAATATGTGATTATTTTGTTGTTTATGATTGTCATAAGTGAACTTTTTTTCTTCTTCTTGTTATTGTAGTTTTTTGACGGCCGTATAGCCTAGTGGTTAGAAAACCTGACTACGAAGGTTAAAATCCCGCAGGCATATTACGTAACTCGGTCGTGATCACCATCGTCTTCATTTTGACAGTTCATGTATGGGCTGACAATTGGCATCGGAATCCGCTAGCTGTCACATTCATACAAGAACTGTCAAAATGAACATGATGGCGATTGCGAGCGAGTTACGTAATAAGCTTGCTGGGTTCGATAAAAAAATAAACATACGAATGTTTGCTCTTAAATTTGCATTTAAGTATGTATTTATCTATGTGTATAAGTATATTTATCCGTTGTCTGGTACTCATATTACAAGCTTTGCTTAGTTTGGGACTAGGTCAATTGGTTTCAATTGTCCCGATATATTTATTTTATGTATTTACTAGCGACCCGCCCCAGCTTCGCACGGGTGCAATCAGTGTTTCTCTAATATATTATACATGTGAACCTTCATCTTGAATTACTCTATCTATTTAAAAAAACGCATCAAAATCCGTTGTGTGGTTTTAAAGATCTAAGCATACATGGGGACAAACAGGCAGACAGCGGAAAGCGAGTTTTATACTACCTATGTAGTGATTTTATCCGATATCCGAGAATCGTTTAAGTTGACTACATTGCCATTTTTTTTCGTTCAATATTTTACCGACTTTAGCTCGATCGCCCAAGTAGACAGCAAGACGAACCCGTATGGCTTTCCAAGAGCTCACAGCCCACCTCTATGCCCACAGCTAGGTGGCCCCGTATGGTCAGCCCCTATACACGACGAATCCTTCGTGTCCCGCGTACTCTCACACGTGCAGGACAATCCTGAACTCTTTGGCACGGCCAAGCGGATAGAAGGCGTGCTGTCTATGGTACGGGAGGAGCTACAGGATACGCCGCTATACTATACCATGGACAAGCTGTTCGGACGAGTGCACTTGGAGACCATGCCAATGCTGGTTATGAGGTGAGCATTTGTTTGTTATTTTACCCGCTTATTCATAAACGCTCTGTAAGCTTCTGCTAAATTAACAATCGTTTGTCCTTATCTGTCACTTTGACATTTGGCTTTCACAGATAAGGATAAATGATTGTTAAGTAAGCAGCCTATAGAGCGTTTATGAATAAGAGGGTTACAGTGTGTCTATTTTTTGAAGTGAAAACTCTTTGGCGGCGCTAAGCACTTTTTGGGATGGGTAATGTTAGACTCGCGTCAGGCGTAAGACGGAGGGAGAGTTTAAGTGCCAGGATATCAGATCAGATAGCTTATTTTGAAATACGAACTCGCGTTCGATTTTTGAAGTGTTTTTTTGTTGAGTCGTGGAGCAAAAGTACTAGGGCATCAGCACATTGTCAGAGGTCTGTCAATATCATGGACTTAATACAATAAGCAGGACTGAGTACTCTGAAAATTTGTATTTACGAAAATGAACCATATTACAAGGGAAGAAAGTATCTTTTTATGTTGCGCCGTAGACAGAGGCTAATCTGCGCCGAGAGGGATAGCGACAAGGGAGGAGTGTGTCTCGTTCTTTCATCTTGCCAGCCTAAAAAAATGCTATTGATCTTTTGATCAATAGCAGTTTGGCTTAGAAAAGACTACGTTGAAACACCATTAAAATATTATTTTCATGTTATTTTAACAGTTTTAAGTTAGTTTACTATAAATTTATTAATTTCGTTGTATTAAATAAATAATAAAAGATATTTTTTTGTCTAGTCTGCTTTTTATTTGTAATGGTAACCCTTCTAACAACTATGTTGACCATGAATTCGTGTATTGTGTCTCCTTACTGCTGTACAATATTTTTTTGTTGGTTTTACCTTTTTGTTAAATTTATGATATGTTAATTGGCGTTTCTGAGCGAATTCTCTTCTTCTTTCTGTGATAAAAGAGCAGAACAAGTTTAACAAGTATAGTTTCACAAACTTTCGCATTTATAATATTAGTAGGAAAGTAGGAAAGATTAGTAGGAGTAGGATTAGTAGGACTAGTAGGATTTATTTCCATAGCCAATTAAAAACTTCAGTGTTTATAATAAACAATTAGCAGAATGATTGCAGGATCGAATTTTGTCCCACATAGCAAAAATCTTATTGTCACCCTGTTAGAAAGGGACACACTCCTCCCTACCAACTATCTCACTCTGCTCGTTTTTCAGCTGCGAGTGCTCAGTCCCGTTTATTGTATTACGTCGATGGTCAATATAGATAATACGTACGTTTTTTTTGTAAGCGGCCAGTACGCCTCATTTCACCATACATATGTTAATTTCTGCTATTATTTTTCACCAGGTCGGCCATTTTGAACGGCGGCTACAAGGTGTCGTACTCGCACGCATCCAAGATGTCTGTTAAAACGAATGCGCCTGCGCGGTACGTGTGGGACATTATACGCACGTGGGAGACCTCGCACCCCGTCAAACCTGCCAAGTAAGAACTTGGTTAGCATAATAGCATTTATCATCATCATCATGTAAACGCAAAGGGCCCACTAGGTGGACTGACGACATCGTGAAAGTTGCGGGAAACCGGTGGATGCAGGTGGCCAGTTGTCGTTCATTATGGTGTGCTAAGGGTGGCCCTTGTTCAGCAGTGGACGTCTTCAGGCTGATGATGATTATGATGATAATATCCCCAAGTTACCTTAAATATATTAAAGTCTTACTCCCTTATTCATAAACGCTCTGTAGGCTGCTAACTAAGCAATCGTTTGTCTTTATCTGTCACTTTGACATTTACCTTTCACAGATAAGGACAAACGATTGCTAAGTTAGCAGAAGCCTTCAGAGCGTTTATGAATAAGGGGGTTAGCCATTGCCATTTGTATTTATGTCTCGTTCACTCGTAACAGATTAGAAGCAGACCCAGTAGCGAAGCACCTTCTAAGGCAACCGATACAGAACTCAGTGGATCTCAGTCAGAGAGCTGACGCGAACCCTATCAGTCGACGCGACGGACAATTAAGGTTCCAGTTCAACCCGGCGCCCTATTGGGGCCCGGGCTCCAGGGCTGCTGTCAAGTGAGTCCCCATCATACATTCACCCCCTTATTCATAAACGCTCGGTAGGCTGCTAACTTATCAATTGTTTGTCCTTATCTGTCATTTTGACATTTATCTTTCACAGATAAGGACAAACGATTGCTGAGTTAGCAGAAGCCTATAGAGCGTTTATGAATTGACAACATTTCATTTTTATAACACCTGAAAATGTATATGTGGTTCGAAAGCATTTTGCCTCCTGATCACTGTAATATGTTTATATAATTTAAAATCGCTTATTATAAAAAATAAAAATTAATTAAAAATATCTCCTAATTTTACCAAAACTACCACAGGATATTTGAAACACCTTTGCTTTTTTCACGAGAAAAAAAAGCGATCATAATTTTGTATTTTTGACAACTTCAAAGTACAAGGGGGGCAACTCTGGAATTCTGTTTTCGAAGTTCGTTGCATACCTTCTCTCTCACTCTCAAGATAATGACTATTAGTATGAGCGGAACAGCACGAAGCGAACCTCGAAAATCGAATATTGGAGAATAGGGCCTGACATGGACAATTTGAAATTAACGTCAGTTTTTTTTTCTATAGAGAAAAGACAAAGGGATAAGTGTGTATTCTGTGATAGTATCGGAGTTACGCCCTTTTAGAATAAGCACAAATTAATAAATTAATTATAAATTAAATACAAGCCGTAGCGATAAAATTAAACTGTCAGCATGTTCATCTTTTCAAACAAAATACAGAGAACCATTAAAATTATAGGCTCAGAAATATGAAATGTTGTCAATTAGGGGATTAGAATACAAGGTCCGTCATAAAACCCATAGAGACCCTAATATCTCACATATTAACAACTAGCTGTAGGTAACTCTTTAGCGAATAGTTTGTCGATAACTCGCAGAAACTACGCAATCTTCCGGGATAAAAATTAGCCTAAATTACTCCCCGATATGAGTTAGCTCTATGCCAAATTTTATCCAAATTTTATTGTTTTGATGTGATCGAGTAACTGACTTTTTTTGCAGTGTGGGTGAAGAAAAGATGTCAAAAGCTCTGCGGAATCAGAACAAGCACTCGAAAGACAAAAATGCTAAGCGGCAGCATTCCCCGAGCGAAGACGAAACCCGGAAAAAGCCTAGTTTAGAAGTCGATGTTTAATTATATAACATGCTTTATTTGGATTGTAATAATCATGTTTATGTAAATAAAAATATTATGTTATCTCAGTTGGTTTTACTGTTTGAAATTGATGCAAGTGACCTGAAACTCAAAAACTTGATAAAAATCTGTAGTGAGCAATTAATTGCACTGTAATTAATTGAGTGAATTGTATTTTAGTGCTGCCTTTGTCTGGAATTTATAAGAATTTTCATCAATATAATATTCTCCATAGAGAAATCATCTTTATGATATTCTGCCTCGGTAGCTATACGGCTGGAATCCAGCTCAAACAAATCTAAAAACAAAAATACATTTGAAATGCGTTTAGGAATCGTCATTGACATGTCAATTTACCATTTACGAACGTAGCGTAGGCACAAGTGATGACGCAAACGCTATCCAACTAAATTGGAAAGCCCTTACCGAGTCGTAAGCAATTACGCTATATCTGTTTAACATGGCTTGTTTCGTATACAACTAGCGCCACAACAGCAACTTCGTACATTACTGAACTGATACATAAGAGCAACGCATGACGTGAAATGAAAGTTATGATTTTGTTGTGTCCGTGCTTATTGTTTATAGCGAAATAAAAGCGATATAATTAGTACTGGACTGGACAGTTATTCATTAATTTCTCGTCTGCAACGCACGTGCCGTGCGTTTATCGCGCAGCAATTGACCTGTGAACTAACTCGTGTTTTATTGTAACAAGATAAATATTAGTCGTCAGTATTTGTATTTAAAAGGAAGTGCACGTTTCCTCTAGCGATTATCATGTATTTGCGGACTTTTTTGATTGTTTCTGTGATTTCCCTCGCTTGCGGAGAACATAGAAAGGTACGGAAATGGACTTTTATCTGATGTTTACATACATCTTGGGACCATGTTTATGTTTCATTAGTGTTTATCGATATATCGTTGTTCCTAAAAGATTGTACTACATTGCATTTGCAGCAACGTTATTCCCTACCTTATTATTTATTTTGTATGGTTTTAATTTGCCTTGGATTTCAAAATATCCTGGTTACTTTATTGTGGGTTTGTGGGTATTATTTACTTTCTTCATACTTAAAGTAGAACAATGTGTTTCACTACTATACAATGTACCTATAGGTATTTAATAAATAAATAAATGGAATGAATTTAATAAACTAAACATGCTTGATAAAGTAATTTTATAGCTAAAATCATATTGTGGGCTGTATCTAGACTAGAAATGATTGAAGTAGCAACTTGAAAATAAACACAATCATCAGTTTGTTAATTAATTATTGTAATAAACCATTATCATCCGCAGATAACTTCGAAACTTAATCCCGACTGTAAATCATGCTCGGAAAACACTACACTGGCATACATCAGAGCAGAAGGAGATCGTGACACAATACATCACCTCTGGGACTTCACGAGAGGCACTCCGACCATGATCACTGCGGTCACTGGACTCAACTCCACATTAACTGTCTCCTGGTTCGAAGATAGACCTGAAAATTTTTCCTTTTCCGAAGAACCAACATATAGCTTCGCAATGGCTATACCTGAAGTGAGTTGTTTATTAATAAGGTGCGCCCCCAGCCAGTGGTGTAACTAGTTTTTTTATATGACAAGGAAGGCAAACAAGCAAGTGGCTCACCTGATGTTAAGCGAGCACCACCACCCATGGACACACGCAACACTAGAGGATTGCAGCCCAGAGGGTTAGGATAGAATACCTTTTGTGTTAAGTTTGACCTGAAAGATTTAGGACCTCTTAGGGTCAGTTATATCTATGATTCCGTCTCTATTTATTATTACAAAACAGATAGAGACGTTAAGATAACTGACAGTTATGATAACTGGAACGTAACAGAGAGCGGTGAAACAGGCCCTTAACCCACACAAAGTTAAATAGAAGCTTGTAAAATTGTAACAAATAAATATTAATAGGTATTTATGTTTATGTGAAGTTGGCAGAGCACAATGAAATATAATATGGATGATTCAAACGTAATTGGAGTAATCTGTTCATGCTGGTATCATAATACCTAACAGAGTGAATCATGTTACTGTGATCAATTGAATAAATTATTGTTTAGGTATTTAGCCCCATTTGTGGTACTTTATTGCTAATTCAACATTGTGTTGTAGGGGTACGTATTAAAATCCATAAAGTTTAAAATGTATAATGGGTTAAAATGCATAATGGTTCAAAATATATAACGCGATTTTCTCAGAAAATTGTAAATTAACAGAATTGCTTTAAACTAAACCTAACTTAACCTAAACCAATCTATAGATTACGCTATAAAAAATATCATATACCTAATAGTTTCACAAAAAATTGCATTATATATTTTGAACTATTATACATTTTACCCATTATACATTTTAAACTTTATAAATTCTGATCCGCTCCCGTGTTGTAGATATTATTCATGCCAGATGTACTACATGTACAAAGTCATTGTCAATTGAAATTGTGAACAATGTAAATAAATCTTTTAATTAAATATCCATATTTAGCACTTGTTTATTGTTTTAATGGTTCAGGATAATGTTGTGGTAAGTATTGATTAAATAACACACGGATCAAGAAGTATTTGATGAGGGAAAATGGAAATTAAAGACATTTTAAATACAAGTGCCGGCACGTAAGTCTATCGATGACCATTGATGCGCAGTAGTCGAAGATAAGGTATCGCGGGGGAGTGCAGGGGACGCGGGCGGGCGTACTCCACGTTAGACTTACGTGCCGCCACCTGTACAAGGTTTGTTTACAACTTCTATTGACGGCGACTTTATGTACATGTATGTATTATGTATTAACCATGTATTAACCTCTACAGATATACGAATACAACGATCTCCGCGACTTGGGGCACATAGATGAGGGGAGCGAGCGGCGCGCCTTCCCGCTCCACGGTTTGGAGTGGTCGCTGCAGGACAGCATCCTGACGGAGCGGCGCGCCATGCTGCTGATGCACGCGGCGCGCCCAGGCGGGGCACGGGGGCGCCGCGGGAGCCTCGGCCTCAAGGTGAGACCCACACATCATCACCAGCTTAAATACTAGCGGCATATTTAGCGGGACACAAAAAAAGTTAACAGAGCGCATACTTAATGCTTAACCAGAAAAAAAAAAATAGTTACGGAAATATAGTTGACGGGTGGTAGGGCCTTGTGCAAGGTCCGTCCGGATCGCTACCACCATCTTACTCGCTAATCCTGCCGCTAAGCAGCAGCATGCACTGCTGTATTCCGGTGTGGAGAGTAAGACAGCCGGGGAAATTACGGGCACAAGAGGCATTTCATCTAAGTCCTCTAGGTTGGCAACGCATCTGCAATCCCTCCGGGGTTGCGGGTGTCTGGGCAGTGGTGATAGCTTACCATCAGGTGACCCACTTGCTCGTTTGCCTTCCTATTCACATAAAAAAAAACCTACACTCAAGTCAAAAGTTTATTTTGCAAATAGGCCGCCAAGGGCTCTTTTACATGTATTTTTTTGAATCTACCAGCGCATTCGGAAAGACCGTCATTTGCCAAGAAGAATGCGCCGCAAGAAACTTGGCAGAAAGTAATTTTTTTTTAAATAAAATAGATTTACAACCTAAATTCTACTTAACTTACCTATAATACAATTAATACTTTTTATAAAAGGGATGTAAAAGGTCCCTAAGTTAAGTTCGTACCTTAAATTACATTGGTCTATAGTAGAGATGTATAAAGTCTCTACTGGTCAAAGCGGAACAAACAAATCTTTATTTGTGTTCCGCTAAATATGCCGCTGTGTGTATGTATACGTCCCACTGCTGGGCACAGGCCTGGTAGGCAGAAAAGCCGTGGTAGCCTAGTGGTTTGACCTGTGGCCTCTCAAGCAGAGGGTCGCGGGTTCGAATCCCGGGCTCGCACCTCTGAGTTTTGCGGAATTTATGTGTGAAATTACATTTGAAATTTATCACGAGCTTTTCGGTGAAGGAAAACATCGTGAGGAAATCGGACCAATCCCAATAAGGGTTATAGTTACCCTTCTGGGTTGGAAGGTCAGATGGCAGTCGCATCTGTAAAATTAAACTAGTGCCTACGCCAAATCTTGGGATTAGGTTGTCAAAGCGGACCCCAGGCTCACTGAGCCGTGGAAAATGCCGGGAAAAACGCTAGGAAGATGATAATGCTGGACACAGGCCTCCTCTCATAATGAGACGGCTTCGGCTCTAGTTCCCACGCAATCTTAGGAATCACTTTATAGGCGATGCGGCTAGCAACCCATCACTATTTTGATTCCCCTTTCTATTTATACGCCCACAATAATGTTAACGTGGCCTTTAAGTCTTGTTACCTTAGGCTCTGACTACCCCATAAGAGATAAAGAGGTGATTAATTGTATGTGTGTTAATTTGCTTAATTATTTATTATTTACGGGTCGATAACGCGTGAACTTTTGGAGCCTTGGCATGTGTTGCCGACGCTAATTGTGTCACAGTAATTAAGCAGATAAAGATGCACAATTGCACGCAATTAATTGTTATCTCATATTGGTTATTCGGATTTCTTTTGCATGCTATATTAACGAGTAATAATAACGGGTTGTTTTGCTCGTCGGTATATTTTTGACTGAAGGCGATCGGGACAAAAGGGGATTGTCAATGCGACTGACTGTAAAATATTGTGATTAAAGGTGAGGGCGATAAATATGCAACCCGAGGCTGTCGTTATCATCAACCGAGGCGTGTAGACAATTTTACGTCCTCCCTATCCAGGAAGTGGAAATTTCCGCTCGCATAGCGGACGGTAAATTAAAAGCCGTGGTAGCCTAGTGGTTTGACCTGTGGCCTCTCAAGCAGAGAGTCGCGGGTTCGAATCCCGGGCTCGCAGCTCTGAGTTTTTCGGAATTTATGTGCGAAATTACATTTGAAATTTACCATGAGCTTTTCGGTGATGGAAACCATCGTGAGGAAACTGGACCAATCCCAATAAGGCTGAGTTACCCTGGGTTAGAAGGTCAGATGGCAGTCGCTTCTGTAAAAACTAGTGCCTACGCCAAATCTTGGGATTAGGTTGTCAAAGCGGACCCCAGGCTCACTGAGCCGTGGCAAATGCCGGGAAAAACGCTAGGAAGATGACGTAGCGGGTGAAAAATTGCTACTTACGGTCCGAGTCGACGTAAACTGATCATTACTGGCGTTTCTCCTGTCTATTTGTTTCCGCCACCTAGTTAAACTGTCTCCAACTTATGTCTCTGTCTTATTGGTTGTGTGATAGAGATCGCTATTAAGCGATAAGACCGCCTATTGTATACTTTGGTTTGTACTCATGTATGGTGTCCTATACTAAATTGACAATTGCAAATGTCAAATTGTGAAATAATGATACCAGCTTTTATTGTTTAGTGGTGTATTCGGAACCATCGACAATGTTTGTGGTCTGAATACAAGAGGTTTGGTCATGTTATATGTTATATTTTAAGAAAAAAAAAATACGATTGTATCATAATCAAGCAAATTTAAACGTTATTAGTTTATTACACTAGCTTATACATACAAAAGTCTATACTAAATTTAATTTATCGTTAACTTTCGATAGTGGTGGCGCATTACTATTTTAGAAATTGCAAAAAAAACAGGCAACACAGGTAATGTCATTTTAGTATCTAGTATGATTAAATCTAACTAATATTATAAATGCGAAAGTATGGATGGATGGATGGATAGATGGATGGATGGATGGATGGATGTTTGTTTGTTACTCAATCACGTCAGAACGGTCCAACGGATCTGTATGAAATTCGGCACATAGATAGAGAAAAGTCTAGAAAATTGCGTAGTTCCCGCGGGATAGCGATAAACGAATTCTTTGCAGACGAAGTCGCTGGCAACAGCTAGTATACTATACATGTACTGAAATCGTAGCGAATTCGGAATAAAAAGGACTATTGTATTGTATCGAGTGTAAGTGTCACGATGGTTGTCTTCCCAGTTGGACTTCTTCCCGTCCACCGGCATCTCCCCGCAGCTGCCACATCTGATACACACGTTCAACTCGTCCTTGCTGGACGTGGAGCTGGCCAACATGTCGGTAACGCGCGGCTTCAACGCGTCGCGGTTCGCGTTGCGGCTGCTCATGGTCGGCACGGAGGACGGCCGGGCGTCCATGCAACAGGATCTTGTGAAGAGTTTGGATGATGAGCACACGCCTGGTGTCTTTGAGGTGAGGCTTTGTTTCTACTAATATTATAAATGTGAAAGTTTGTGACGATGTTAGTGAGTGTGTGTAGTTTGTTCATTCTTCACGCTAAAACGACTGGATGTCGGGTTCGTCGGGACTAATCAGTAGGCTTATTGTCTAACTCGCTCGCAATCGCCATCGTGTTCATTTTGACAGCACTTGTATGACTGTGACAGCTAGCTGATTCCGATGCCAACTGTCAGCCCATACATGAACTGCCAAAATGAACACGATGGCGATTGCGAGCGAGTTAGACAATAAGCCTACAGGTTGTCGTCATCATACTCGTAATGCTCCGTAAAAAAAATACAAAGAACTACAAAAATAAAACGGTTTCATTGTAGAATTTCGCATGAAAATTCTTTTGTCTTGAAATTTTACTCATTACGTCATATATAATACCTCTTACCGGGATTCAAACCCGAGATCTAGCTTCATTAGTCACATACCCCCTTATTCATAAATGCTCCATAGGCTTCTGCTAACTTAGCAATTGTTTGTCCTTATCTGTGAAAGGTAAATGTCAAAGTGACAGATAAGGACAAACGATTGTTAAGCTAGCAGAAGCCTACAGAGCGTTTATGAAAGGCCACTTGCACAGTCAAGAGTTAAAAAACTAAATCGCTAACTCGGGGTTAGGTTTGACAGTTTCATACATTTTGAAAAAAAAAAGTAAAAGTAGTCTGCCTACCCCTGTGGGAAAGAGGCGTGACGATATGTATGTATGTATGTATTTTGACACTACTTAGCTCCGGGTTAGCATCTAACACGGGGTTAAGTCGTTACAAGTGGCGGCACGTAAGTAAAACGTGGAGGGGATATGCGCAGTATGAAAATTATGTTGTTTTTCATACTGCGCATATCCCCTCAACGTTTTACTTACGTGCCACCACCTGTAACCCTGGTCCGTGCAAGTGGCCCTTAGTCACTAACCAGGCTGTCGTCAATCCGCAGATAATCGAGCTGAAGACGCCTTTGTGCGTTTCCGGCGGCGGCGGCGGATTCCTGCAGTTCCGGCCGGTGGCTTACACGGAACCCCAACGGGGGGTCACCACCTCCACCATCGTACACACTTCGGAGTTCAACAGGTATCATCATCATCACCCTATATAAGTCCCACTGCTGGGCACAGGCCTCTCAGAATGAGGGCTTGGGCTGTAGTTCCCACGCGGGCCCAGTCCGGATTGGGAACTTCACACACTTGAATTGCTTCGCAGTTGTGAGGTTTCCTCGCGATGTTATCCTTCACCGAAAAGCTAATGGTTTTCAAATGAGATATCGCACCATCCGCTATCACGGTTAAAATTGGCATTCGGGTGTCTCCCTCACTCGACCGATTCCAGTAACAACATCATAAGAGTGAGTGAAACAAAACAAACCCGAATGGCAACTAGGAGCTAAAAGACTGTATCTATGTTAAGTCTTTTCATTCTTAACTGTCCTATTTGGTAAACAAAATTCTAACCTCAAAACGTCTCATTTTTGTTATTTTTTAACTATTTCATCGTAAATAAAGGAACTGGAGATGAAATATCAGCAAAATTATGTACAAAATATTGCCTCAGGTTTATTTGATAACATAATACACCTTATTCTTTACAAAAATTTGCACAGATGTAGTGCGAAATGATTTTTCATTGACATTTCGTTGAATCCCATGCGGTTATCAACTTTAACAACATTTTAATAAGGTTCTTATTTATAAAACAATTTAATCTGACAGCTGCATTGTATACACGACTTTAATAACACGGCACTAAAGTTGAAAACCGTATAAAATTTAACGAAATATCATGGAAAATCATTTTGCACTACACCTGTACATTGAGGTTAGAATTTTGTTTACCACCTTAGAAAAGACCTTAATAAACCTATCTGTTACAGATCACATCTAGATGTTCCGAGCACCCTGTACTCGTTCTACCGGGATCACATAAATGTGGAGCTGCTCATACAGGACATGTTCGTCTCGTTCGGCGAGCCCGGGGACGGCTACTACAGGCAGCACAACTATACCGCCTGGTGAGTCATACAATCAATCAATCATTTATTGCAACCATGGTATTTACAAGATTTTCATATTATTCTAGCCAATACAAACATGGACCCTACTAGGGCGTAGCAAAACTTAAAACTAAAATAATACATAGTGCCTTGATATACAAAACATAGTTATATTCTGACTATGCTCTTGGAACCATTTCATGATACATGTTCTTATGTTTTTTTGAATGAATGAATGAATTATTTATTCGCAGTAAATGTTGTACAAAAATGATGTAAAAAAAAAATGAAATAAATGATGTAAAATGATTTTTGCTTCTTTTTTTCTTTTGTCTTTGTAATGTTATTATGAATAAATGTTTTCTTTCTTTCTTTCTTTGTTTCTCTTCCACGCTGGTCTGAGAGCAATAGTTAGTGCAAGTTATAGAAGTGAAAACAGCAGCTTAGATTAGATTTTAATGTTGTAACCTCCACGACGCTCGAGACGCGTACCGTAGTGGCCGCTTACAAAAAAAAACGTACGTATTATCTATATTGACAGACCTTTTACAATGTGCTGATGCCCTAGTACTTTTGCTCCACGACTCAACAAAAAAAACACTTCAAAAATCGAACGCGAGTTCGTATTTCAAAATAAGCTCTTAGAGTATCTGATATCCTGGCACTTAAACTCCCTCCGTCTTACGCCTGACGCGAGAACATCTTTTACCCATCCCAAAAAGTGCCCAACGCCGCTAAAGAAGGACCGCGGATCAGAATATATAAAGTTTAAAATGTATAATGGGTTAAAATGCATAATAGTTCAAAATATATAATACTATTTTCTGTGAAACTATTAGGTACATGAATGAACTTTTTTGATAGCGTAATCTATAGATTGTTTAAGGTTGGGTTAGGTATTCTACAAAAATTCTGTTAATTCGCAATTTTCTGAATAAATCGCATTATATATTTTGAACCATTATGTATTTTATAACCCATTATACATTTTAAACTTTATGGATTTTAACACGTACCTCTGCTTACCAAGTTTCAACAGTATAGTTTTTATAGTTTCGGAAAAAAATGGCTGTGTCATACGGACGGACAGACAGACACGACGAATCCATAAGGGTTCCGTGTTTTGCCATTAGCTACGGAACCCTAAAAAAGCGACCGTGTTGTCCTCAGGTCGACAACGGTCGGTTACGGCGCTCCGCCGGTGGAGACGTTCTCTCTCTTCGTGATCCTGGTGCTGGCCTGCGGGCTGGTGCTGCCGGCGCTGCTGGCTGTGTCCGGCGCCGTGTACGTGGCCACGCGCCGCTGCCGGGACCGGAACCCGCACAGGAGACTCAGCGACCAGTGACTAGCGTACGGGTTCAACTTGCTCAACAGTGATGACGTGGATTAGATGCCGCTAAAGCAGTGATGGGCAAACTACGGCCCGCGGGCCAACTCCGGCCCGCGAAAGAATTTAATGCGGCCCGCCGGCGTTCCTTCGAATTGGAGTGTTATGGCACAGGATGACGATAATGTAGACGGTCCTGCTGTATAAAATAGAATAATAGATGCAAAGGCGAAGGAGCCAGCTAGACTAGCCACGTAGTTCATGCGTCATGTGTCAAAAAAATTGCATTTTGGGACAATTTTGGCCCTTTGAAATATCTGTAATTTTCTGGCCCGCCATGAAAAAAGTTTGCCCACCACTGCGCTAAAGCGATCAGCCCGGCTAGCACGACAGCGCACAAGAGTCGCGTCGCGCGCGATATAGATTACCCGTCCCTTTCTAGAACGAACGAACAGTAAAGGTGGAAACACATTGTTAACACGCGACGCGACCCGATGCAACGCGACGCGTGTTGAGTCGAATCAAATTGTATTATTTTCTATGACCAGAACCACACTATGAACATCCGACGCGACGCCATGCGCATACATTCGTTGCATCGGGTCGCGTCGCGTGTTAATAATGTGTTTCCACCTTAAGAAAAAGACGGGCAATCTATCTCGCGCGCGACGCGACTCTTGTGCGCTGTCGTGCTAGACGTGCAGGGGCCTTACCATGACGTCCTAATTCCGACTCAGTTCAAGTTTTAGCTGTCACTTTTAGTATGAATCTGACAGCGAGCGGACCTAAACTGAATCGCACTAAGACGTCATGGTAAGGCCCCAGTAGTGTCGATAGTTGAGTCGTTTACAAAACACATGTAGTTAAAGGCCTTACATAAAACAAAAGTTTTGATTCCTTTGTGGTACATTTTCACCCTTATTGCAATGGAGTAAAGGTGAAACGGTTGTAACACAAAAGAATTATAGGAAATATCAAATGAACCAAGAAATTTTACTTCTTGATTATTTACGTTTTCTTTTACGGATTTACCGTTAGAAATTACAAAAGAGTTAATTAATTTCTGTTGTGATTAAGCCCTTAACTATGTGATTTTTTTTTGAAAACGACTCCGTTTTGAGGGATTTTTTTTATCGATAGATCTATCGGTAGTGTCGATGGTTTCGATGTCTTATTTATAGCAATATCGATGGTATCGACGAAATATAACATCTGCCTGGAGAGTTCTCACTATTGTGACCTCTCCCCACACTAAACTGGGTACGCATTAAAATACATACGGTGTTATTACAGAAGTTAAACAGACGTTGAACGCGTGTCTAAAAATATATATCCATTGATTTATGGTTGATTTTGCAATTGATTATTTTTAAGACACGTGTTTAACTTTTTTGTAACAACACAGTTAAAGTTTAAAATGTATAATGAGTTAAAATATAATAATGCGATTGTCAGTAATTTGCAAATTAAGTAATAGAATTGTTATAAACTAAACCTAACCTAACCTAAACCAATCTACAATAATACGCTAACAAAAAAGTTAAATAGTTACACAGAAAATACCATTATATATTTTAAACCATTATTGTATAACCCATTATACATTTTAAACTTTATGCATTCTGATCTGCACCCCGCTAAACTATACATTATCGATGCTTGATAGTATTGAAATAAAAGTAGAAATATTTATTCAAAACTATCAGTAATATCAATATCATCATAATCTCCAGCCAATACGTCCCACTGCTGGGCACAGGCCTCCTCTCAGAAAGAGTGGGCTTGGGCTATAGTTCCCACGCGGGCCTGCGGATTGGGAACTTCACACGCACCATTGAATTGCTTGGCAGTGTTCAAGTTTCCTCGCGATGTTTTCCTTCACCGAAACTTTCGATAACTATTTGGCTTTCTCACCTGCTATGGGTGGTGTAGCGGTATAGCACGCATCACGGAATGATGATCCGGGTTCGATTCCCGGCCATAGCTTTACTTTTCTTCGAGAAAAAACTCTGATTTAGACAGTAGTTGATTACAAAATAATTTATGCGAAATAATGAAATGAAGTAAGTATTTATTGGTTTTTAATATAATGTCCAATTTATAGCGAGGCGAGTGACTTGTTTTCAAAATATGTTATGTATATAATTATGATTATATTTTACTCGACATTAGAGAAAAATCCTCTTAACGGGTTGAATCATATTTTTATATACTAACGAATGTTTGTGGACCGATTGTTGAAAGTGCCTGCGATATGATATATTATGTAAATAGATGTAGAGTAGTATAGGTTAGGTATACATATGACGCGCATTATCTACTTTAGCTAGTAGTGTTTATCAATACAAAACATTCTCTTCCGCAGTTATTGTACTTGTAAGAAAGAGAGAGTAACGCAGCAGAAGTAGATCTTGGTCAAACGTAGCATCAAGATATAGTAAGAATAGTTTATTTTTTTATTCAAAGCTCTTAGGATCCGCTTTCATAGATGCTGTGAATTTTAAATCTACGTCTTGCCCAGTTTCCCACCTTGTTCCTTGTAGATAACCATGGCCAGATAACCGGTTATCTTTGAAGGTTTTTTTTCTTTAGAGATAGCTAGCTGTCTCTGAGGATTTTATTTTCCTCGCAGATAACTGTGTTTTTAATAGTGGTTTACAAGGAACATTTGTTACTTGGAGATAACTAGCTATTTCTGAGGAAAAAAATCTTCAAAGATAACCGCTTATCTGGCCATGGTTATCTACAAGGAACAAGGGAGTTTTTCTTGTAATATAACAATGTGACGTGGATTTCATTAATGTGGAACAATGAAAGTGCATCCTTAGAGCGGCAGATTATAAGAACTTTGCAACAAAAAAAAATCTTTTACCTCGCTCCGGGCCGTAAGTAGAAATTTAGCAGTACCAATTGGCCAGAGGAAGATGTAAAATTGTGTACACACCTCGGGCGGTGATAAAGTCTCAGGTCGTATGTTTATCGCCCTCGCCTCTGGCTCGTGCGACGAGTTCCTGCGGTGAGACATTCTTTTCACCACCCTCGGAATGTTATGTACTATTTCAAAAAGCGTATGGGATCTAATACTAAATTTATGTACCGAGTCCCTTCCGGCGAGTGTCAGAATTTTTCTATCAGAAATTTCTTATAATGTGCGGCCACTCTTAAGGTGGATAGCAGAAAAATCTTAGGCGAAAATCACGTAACATTTTGAGGTTAAACCTACGACAACAACGACCTATATATACGTCCATTACTTCAATGTAAAAGCCACCTTCTTTCAATTGGGTTTGGGTTCAAATTAGGAATCGCAATAAAGAAGTCTGGCGTATTGTGACGTCTCTTGTATTTGGAGTGGCGGCGAAAAGTCTATACTTCATTTAATTTAGAATGAGAAACCACAATAACATTATATTGCGGCTGGTCAACTGTTTATTACCTAGCAAACAGTACAGTGCAATAGTTTGGCAGCCGCAAAATAAAATTGTTTTAATACCACTTTATTTGCGTGGCGTCAATTGTTACTATAGAACAAATCGTAAAGAGATTACAGTTCACGAGCCGCAATATAACATTATTGTGGTTTCTCATCCTAAATTAAATGAAGTATATATAAGGTTCAGCATTTTGATCATTTCATTAGTACATACACCATTGCCAGCCTATTTTTAAATATACTGAGCAAAGGCTGAAAACAGTTTTGCCGGCACACTCAAGTGGCTGATGTTATATCTTATTTATGATTGGATTGATGATTCAGCCAAAATAGTGAAAAATAATTCTTATGATTATCTCATGTTTAGTTATGTTCGTATGTATATGATAAATGAATATATTTTATAGCAGTTTGTTTAACATAGTTTTGGATGTTTCAGATTTTGCTTTGTAAGAAATTGATTTAATTTTAGTATTAATGTATTTTTGATGTGATATTATTCTACTCACTAAGAAGGTCGATCGAGAGTGACTAAGAGTAGAGATTATGGAGCTTTGCAAAAGCTTGCCAGCTGTTTAGGATGGGATGGGAGTGTACCCTAACCCTATTTTTAACCTAACAACTTTCTATAAGACCCTCGCCATGTCGCGGATTTTCGTTGGTACTAATTCATTTTACAAAGTCGCAAGAACACTTCGAATACAATAAAATATTTACAGCAAGAAAAAACAAATGATTCCAATAAAAAGTATTTTGTGATTGGTTATTGACTAACATTACAGCGCGTTACGCACATTATAGCCAATTTTTGGTTTTCTAAAAATGAAACCTAGCTATAGATCTACCGCTTAAGGGTGCGACCACACCGCCGCTTAAAAAACGGTGACGTTACGGAATCGCAACAAAATGTATGAAGAAACAGTGAGAAAACGTGACGCATACGACACGTCACTGCGTATACGCGGCGGTTTGGTCGCACTCTAAATGAGACCTTAAATATTGTCAACCCTAGTAAACTATCATCTCAGAAAACCATACTGGGGTTCTTGAATATTGTAAATGGACTTGTTATAAGGTCACATTTAACCTCCTCTCGGCTTTACGGGTAGTTTTGTAACACCCTTTATATACTCACGAGCAAAAATAACTGGTCGCTTTTCATAGAACTTTGTATGAAAAGTGACCAGTTATTTTTGCTCCTCAGTGTATATATATACAAGAATTGGTCGTTTAATGGTATTTAAATATGTAAGCTGTAGCGACACTATCTCAGAGCTAAATAGAAAGTTGTCAGGTTATAGGTATAGGTTAGAAGTAGGAACTCTCGGTCGGCGTGTTCTAGGCAAGTAGGTTCTTTATTTTTGACGGATCGTACTGTATATTAGTAAAAATAAATTTATAATTTTATAATCGTCTTTTATTTCATACCCCTAATGCCCCTAGTATTTTCCCGCAAGAAGGATGGACGTAAAGTCTGCGGGTGCCACAAAATCGATTAACCTTCTATCTATTTCTAATCTTTCTATTGAGTTTAGGTTCAATTTAACGCAATAAAGAAGTCTGGTGTATGGGGTGACGTCATTTGTATTGTATTTGACGTGGCGGTGAATAATGCGGTTTTCTCAGAAAGTGTCAAATTAACAGGATTGTTATAAAACAAGCCAAGCCTAACCTAACCTAAACCAATCTATAGATTACGATATCAAAAAAGTTCATTTAGCTAATAGTTTTTGACGACGCGGTTGGCCTAGTTGGTAGTGACCCTGCCTACGAAGCAAGCGTCCTGGGTTCGAATCCTGGTAAGGGCATATATTTGTGTGATGAGCACGAATATTTGTTCCTGAGTTGTGGATGTTTTCTATCTATATAAGTATGTATATCGTTGTCTAGTACCCATAACACAAGCCTTACTAGCGCTTACTTTGGGACTAGGTCAATTTGTGTGAATTGTTCCCTAAAAAAAAAAAAAAAAGTTTTACAGAAATATCATTATATATTTTGAACCATTATGTATTTTAACCCATTATACATTTTAAACTTTATGTATTCTGATCCGCTCCCGGCGAAAAGGGTAACGTGAAGACTCTTGGGTAAGGCGAATCTATTTCAGTTAAGATCACAAGATTACGATGAAAAGGGTAGCCTTGCATTTGGCACGGATCCGTCTTAACCTGTTCCACCACTTTGTTAAGTTAAGTGTCAGTTATCTATGATTTCGTCTATTTACTACTTTCTACGATTTACTACTACGAAACAGACAGACGTCATCATAGATACAAGTGCCACGTAAGTCTAGCGATGACCACTGATCGCAGTAGTCGAAAATAAGGCTTCGCGGGGGAGTGCAGGGGACGCGGGCGGGCGTACTCCACGTTAGACTTACGTGCCGCCACCTGTAACTGACACTTAAGATAGCTGTAACTTAACAGAGTGGAACAGGCTCCTGGTTAAAATATGGTATCCCTAGCATAAATCATAAAGCAATTAGCAGCTGTTAGGGTGCGACCAAACCGCCGCGTGTACGCAGTGACGTGTCGTATGCGTCACGTTTTCTCACCGTTTCTTCATACATTTTGTTGCGATTCCGTACCGTCACCGTTTTTTAAGCGGCGGTGTGGTCGCACCCTTACTCGGGCCATCTGTTATCTTAGGCGGAAAATGAAAGTGGTACAAATTCCAACATCTTGACCTTACTTTACGATAGCGAATTATAGACCGACCGGTTAACTGAGCCCACGCCCGCGCGGGTACAGGGGCGCGGGGTGGGACGACAAGGGGCCGCGCGGGCAAGGACTCAATTGACAGACAACATTTCATATTTCTGAGCCTATAATTTTAATGGTTCTCTGTATTTTGTTTGAAAAGATGAACATGCTGACAGTTTAATTTTTTCGCTAGGGCTTGTATTTAATTAGTAGTGTATAATTGGGGGACCTGGATCAAACGAGATCCAGGATCCCCCAATCATACGTTATATTGATTACTGATCATGAATCAATACATTAATATATGTCAATCGAATTATCTGTTGAGCATATAATTACAGTACAATCCGATAATCAAGTGCTAGTTCAATCAAAAACTACTTCAATTAAATTCTAGTTCTAATACACTCTGAGCCAGAACCGCCACAAAACACCCTCGATCACGAATACTAGTCTTGCTTTATTTACGAACTTTGAATAGTGAAATAAAATGCACTGATATTTATAATTAAAATCATTTATTTAATTATGAATAAGGTTGTTACATTCTATGTACCACCGTCTAATACACTTTACATTTGTTAAAGCACATCTTTTTTTTTTATGTTTAATACATCTAAAATACAGATCGCCAACATCACTAAACATTTTATGCAATTCTTCAAAGTCTGGACACCCCATTTCTTCTACATCAATAATATCACAATTAGAACTTATTTCTTTTACCCACTTAACTTTTTCAGAACCTCTCACTAAAATGGTCTTATTTTTTAACAAATACTCCGCATATCCTTTGAAATCTGGATAGTCAATATTTCCTTCACTCCATGTTATGCCATAGTTTTTCCTAGTGCACTGCACCTGTTTTCGTTCTTCATCTGTTAACTTAGAATACGGGTACGGCGATTTTATTAAACTATTTTGCGCATAATTTTCTGCAGCGAAGGCAAATTCCTTTATTATAAAATTATTCTCCTTCACCTTGAAGCCTTGCACGTCGACTATGTAAGTATTTGAATTCATGATACTTTCTTCGCAAACAAGAAGCAGTTCTACACGATAACGGTTGGGATACTACTGATTGAAGCCTAGCGTATTGTTTGTATAAATAAATAAAGCACTAACTAGGCGACCGAGCTTTAGCTTACATTGTAAAACAGCGCTCCTCGTTTTCAATCACACAATGTTAATGCTCAGATTCATTAGCTTTTGCTCTGTCGAACAAAATCGCAGAAATGTTCTTGGACACACCAGATACGGATTGATGTTTTCCAGATTCACAACCTTGAAGCCTTGTACGTCAATTATGTAAGTATTTGAATTCATATTAGTTTCTTCGAAAACAAGAAGCAGTTCTAGACTATGACGGTTGTGATACGACTGTTGAAGTGTAGCGTATTGTTCGTATAATAAACGATAATTATTATGCTCGAATTTCGCAGACGGTAATCAAATCAAATTATATCTTTAGGTTTATTCCTAACTTTAGGAAGAAAGTAAACAAGGATTAAGTATACATGATTTATTTATAAAACATACATTTTTAAAGGTACAAACATTAAAATCAAAATGTTTATTATTATACACAGTGAATAAATAGAACACCATCATATCCTTCACAACACTACTATTTCTATTTATAACATGCTCAGGTTTCTATAACCACTCAGCGTAATGATTTAGAAACTTCCAATTAGATTGGTAGCAAGTCTATATAACATTTATCTATTCTAATTACTCGAGCTGCTACTTGTAATCCCGTGTAAAAGATTCGTGAGCGTTTAGTTTTATAATAACTCTGAGTTATTAGCACACCAGAATAGTGCTCAGCGTTTAATATTTTGACATCATGACGACCATGAAGCTGACATTTATCAATGATAACCTCAACGATATCTCCTTTGTTGATATTCATTTTGATTATATACTTATTATAAAATATATACGTTGACAAATATCAGTATTAAACAAATATATAATATGATTGTTGATTTATTTACTTAAAAATATTATTATCTACACACCACTTATTTAAACAAGATACATTTTTAAAAGCACATGTTTTGGTATGGTAAATACAATTATAAATGTCGGAAGAAATCGAATATTTCTCACTAAGTGTTTTTAAATTAGGACAATTAAAGTCTTCTAAATTGTAAACATTGTCACTTTCTATTATCTTCTTTAACCAGACCACTTTTTCAGCACCTTTTGTATAAATACGTCTATTTTTACAAAAGTTTAATATCAAACTCTTATAGTTGAAGTATGGCACATACCCCTCATTCCATAATATTCCTCTGTTTCTCTCTATCCATGAGGCTTGCAACCGTTCTTTCTTAGTTAAATTATAAAAAGGATAAGGTGGTTTAATCAACAACACAATGACACCTTTTTTGCAAATAATTGCTATTTCTTTAGGTATAAATGTATTGTTTTCGTTTTTAAAACCTTGAACATCCATAATCACATTCATGATAATTTTCGCACTATATTACTCAAGGGTTTATACTCGATTAGACGATCATTTATGATTAGACAGTACGCTGTTGTATTGTCAGGTATATCTTCTGAAGACTCGATTTCTAAACGGACATCAACCGGTCCTGTTTTCAACGAATCATTTTGTCGTGAACAATCAATAACGAACAGTGGGGCTTTTTTCCCGAATGTATTTAAATCAAGCAGGGGATCGATTCCGGTGTTGTAATACGACTGACGAAAGTTAACATACATTTCGTATAATATACTATACTTATCTTCATTAAATTTTAAATTAAGTGAATCATAAGGAAAGTACTGTGAATTTAAAAACAACTTGACATTTGTTATGTTACAATGATCAAATTCTGATGAACTCTTCGTTCGATTCAGTTTTCTATCAGTTTGAACACCGAATATAACATATCTCGGTTTTTCTAACTGAGAAGCAGTTTTGACAGACCACGAGTGTTTTGTTGCTTTAGGTAAAAGCGGATATTCATATAAATCCCAATTTCGGAAAGCTAGTTGTATTGCTCGATCTTTTTCCAAGTGCTTAAGCAGCAATAATCTATTGCGATCCGAAACTTTAACATGAGGGATACGCCACTGAACCTTATGTATGTCTATTTCTATAGTATCATTTGTATCAGTTATAACACTATTCAAAACGGAATTGTTTCTATGAAGTATAAGTTCATGTCTACAATTGGCAACAATTTTGTTATAATCTTCTGCAAACCCTAACACTTTATTAAGCGGTATAATAACAGAAAAATTATCCCCTTTTTTCGCACTTCCGTTTAAATTCCACCCCCACAATGCTGAACTTTTACTTTCGCCTACGTTCATTGAGATAAGAGATTTAATCGTAGTTGTGATTCCAGCATTTTTAACATGATCTATTTCTACCCCATTTAATTCGTATCTTATATCTTGAAATAAAAACAATATAGGATTATTTATAAACTTAAACTCTTTCTTCTTCTTTTTTCCTGCTGTATCTAGTTCAAATACACTCGCATGTCCTTCGATGTAAATGGAGCTTGCAGATGGTAATACATAAACATCTTGCTGATGAATAGGTATTCTGATTTCATCGTTTTCTTTAAAGCTGTGATTGTATGGATTGTAGCTGTGAATCTCGTAGCTTTCAATAGAATTATCTTGCTGCGGTAGTTCAGTTATTTGCAGCATATTATATTTATTTTTATTTTATTTTTAAGCCGAGAGAATGAAGAAAGATTTTATTACTTTTAGTAATTTTATTTGTCGTACTTAATCGTGTTCTTCCTTTGAACACTGGAAGATTAATAGTACATTTTTGTTCTTTGATGTTGTTTTTATTGAAAACATACATATTTAATTGTATACTTATAATAAATTGAAGCGGTTATTTGTACTAAACTCGGCAGACTGTTATGTACTCAACGCCCAATTCTGAATACTGTTCGCGAAGGAATGTCCTAATCCGGTTTAGCATTTTATTTTATTATCATTTAACAATCGTAACTATATGTTTAATCCGTTTCGTTATTTATTTATTTAGTCTCGATTTACTTTTCCAAAATGATTTTAGAAATTTCAAACATAAATGTCCACAGTTGTATAAATGATTGCCTTGTAAATTGACATAATTATACCGAATATTTGTTCCGACATATGCTAAGAATTCTTTTGGCGGTTTTAAGTTACCGTAACTGTCAAAATATTCAATATAGTCTTTAATTTTTCCATAGGCTACCCAGTGAGTACCAACATTTTTAGATGAATCTAAATTAATCACACCGCATTCCATCAGCCACGGCTTTTCTGGTAATTCATCTCGCATAAATACGCCTCGAAAATGGGGTATATTTTTCGCATGCTTTATTATATCGATATTAGTTAGCGCTCGATCAGGTAGCCCAGTATCTAGTTTTTTTTGTTTGAAACGTAAATTCCTAACCCGTGTTTGTACGGTTTAAGATGTAATCCTTTACCAATACACATAGCCTCCATTTTCATGTTATGTCTTTTTAACTCTGCAAGATGTTTTTGTGCCGATTTATAATGATTGATAGCTTTGGTGATTCCCGCAACACCTCCAGCCAAGCTCCCCGTAGCAGATAAGCCGGCAAGAATAGGAATTAATGGTAAAAATCCACCAGTTTTAGGTACAGGTATCACTCTCGGGGATTGCACGGTTATGTCAGAAGCAAATTCTCGAGCAGCCGCGTATGCTAACTCCGTTAGCAATTTCTTGCACTTTGGTTTCAAATTTCGAATATGTTTTTTAGTGTGCGATACAATATTACTAAAGGTTTTTTTCAGACCAGCTCCCGTTTTCTGGGAGGGTGCTAATAATGTTTTTTCCTTATGATGCGCTTCTTTTTTAGTATTACTTCGTGTGTGTTTCATTTTAATAATAGTAATATTGGTATGATTAAAATGCTTTATTTAAAGTTGACTTTCTTGCATAAAGATCCAAGTGCAAATGAGCGTATTAAGTATGAATAGCTTATTTAATGTACTAAAATCACTACAAACGATTGTTTTTATCAATCCAACTGTTCTCACTTGATGGAAGACCCAGCCACTTAACATATACTTTGTTTCCTTTGCTTTTTACAACTTTTTCAACAAGATATACATCAGGGTGAGCAGTTTTCTGAATTTCTTGTCTGTAGAATGCTCCTAAAATAGGCCTAGACTTTGCGTCTTCTAATAAATATGTGAGTGGGTTAGTTTGTTGGACTTTTCTTATCTTAAATATTTCGGTTGACCAATTAGGTGTAAATCCTTTTTCAAAACATCCCTTGTATTTACTGATTCTTACAAAATCTCCAACTTGAAAAACATGACGATTCGGTCTTTTTTCGGATAGCGAATTGTTAATGTATCTTTGTAAGACAATTTCTTTATTATTATGATTAATTTCAGCCGGCGTTTTTCCTATGGTTCTATGAAAGGTATGATTGTATTCGTAAACTTTCTTGTCAAGAGTCCCATCGATCCATTTATAATTTCCTTTCAAACTAAATTCTTTGTAAAGCTTAGTTTTGAGAGTTCTTATAAGTCTTTCTACGATTGATGCTTTTTTTGTAGAATAAGAAGAGTAATGATTTATGTGATACTTTTCAATAACTTTTTTGAATTTATTATTATAAAATTCTGTACCCATATCAGTTTGTAAATTTTTTGGGTGACGACCATTTTCCAACAATGTTTGAAACTCTTTAGATACGATTTCTTTAGTCTTTTGTTTAATCGGGAATGCCCAAGCATATTTTGAGAAACCGTCTATAATTACTAGTATGTATTTATAACCAGCATTTAATTTGGATAAAGCTTGCATATCTATCAAATCCGCTTGCCAAAGGTCATCTATATCTCTTAATATTACGCTTCTCCGAGGGAAGTTTACTCGTACGTTTTTATGAATTTCATTAACAACGTCGGCTTTGCTCATAATGCTTGTTTAATTTTCCCTCAAGCTCCTTTAATGCAATATCTTTTTCAATATTTTTTACACGGTCTGTTAAAATCATAACCAGCTTTTCAATATGCGCAAGTTTTTCAGAATTATTCTTATTAAATTTATCAACGATCTCTTTATTAACAACGTCGGATACTTCACGTTTATCTATAGATGATATTTTAATTACTTCCAGTTTATAACTATCAACATTAAAATTTCCTTTTTTCTCTTCATTCATGTCTAATGCTTATTAGATTACTAGACGAAATGACTACACGAAAACAGAATTTATTCTTTTATTATACCCGCTTCCTTTAACTCTTCAATAATTGATATAATTTCATTGTCATGATTGCTGTTACCAGCACTTTTAGATGCAATTAAAAGTTTCAGTCTTTCAATAAGTTCGTTAGGATCATCCCAATAAATATAATCCGTATTACTTTTATATCGTTTTAATTCAGGCAAACCTTGACCGATTTTCAATTGCGGCAACTGTTGAGTGAACTCATTATTTTCGTCAGTTACTTGTGAAAATAGAGGCTTGATTATTGTACAGTATTTTAATCCTTTGTCACCTTTTAATTGTCCGGCCGGATCAAAGTCCCGTTTGTGCGCGTTTGTGTTACTTAAAATTTCTTTGTATTTTGTTTTATCTTCTTCAGTTACAAGCTTAAGATTAGGTCTGTTTCGCAATAAAAGTTCTTTTAAACCACCGCTCAATTCATAATTCTTATTTTTGACAGTAATCATGTATTTTTTTCCCAAAGTATTATCAGTGTTATTTTTAAAAGATAAACTAACAACAGTGTTTCCCATCATCAGGTTCTTATCTTTAACATAAATACCAAACGGAACATTGACTTGCTCATACATATCCATCATGTCTTCTTTTTTCAAAGATAAAAGTGTATCGTGACTGTTACTTTGATTTGTTGTATTTTTATCATTATCATTAGAACATCCATAATATTCTGAATGGTGATTAGAATCAGCATTAATTATGTCTTTAAAATTATTATAGTCTAAAGAAGAGTTTAAATCGATCTGCGTGTTATTTTTACCATTTCTTGGTGTTATGTTAAAAGCAGAGTGAGGTGTTTGATTTATCTTGACAACTGTTTCTAAAGAATCAGTAATAGGTTTAAATACTTTTTTGTATTTCAGATCAGCTTCATAATCTTCATTTTTAATCTTCTTTATTTTGTTTTTTATATTGTTAACTGATTTAATGAGTTGTGCTTTTAAATCGGTATCCATTTTACTTTCCAACTTATTAATATGACTACCGTTTCTTAAAACCCCTTGTTTTCAAGTGAGATTTTTAAACTAGAAATCGGAATATATAACTAAGTTAGAAGCGGACAAACGTGTCAAATCCTTGTCTATATCGTCCGTTATTTATCGCGCAATCTTTATTTATAACTAAGAAACTGAATCGATCTTGCCATATAACAGAACAAAGTTGCTTAAATTGTATCCAATCTAAATCTGTATTTACATGTTCATTGTATATATGTTTTAAATTGGTATCATCTTGTTTGAAGATAATTAAAACATTAACATTATCTCTGATCAGTTGTTTAGGTATTTTCGAATAAGTTTGCGATAAGTAAAAACAATCTATCTGCCTATGTCTTCCCATAGTAAAATAATTTCTAATATTAATTTGATTTTCACATGCGACATCATCGAAAATCATAATGGAATTTGTCAAAGCATCGTTGGGGTGAAGAACTTCTTTGTGATCATTAAATACAAATAGCTCCGCTCCTGGAACACTTTCCATAACTTGTCTTAAAAAGAGGTACTTTGGTTGAAAAGCGGTCTTCGAGTATAAATAAATATGTTTAAATTTCAAACCATTTTCGTGTAACAATAAATTTAACATAACATTAGTTTTACCACAATTTGAAGGACCGCATATTATGCAGCGAATGGTATTAGGTAACAACGAACTATGTTTTAATTTTTGTGTGTCATTTTTTACTTTGAAAGTATTTACTTCCAAAGTTTGACTCTGTTTATCAAAGATCATGATGAAATGCGGGGAATCCCGGATTTTATTGCTTATATAATCTTGGGTCTAGTCTAGATCGTTGCTTAAAATGACGATCAAAAGAAAGAGATACATTTAATAATTTAACGCTTAGTCTTAAATGGGAAGCGATGATTTTGTATAGTTTAATACTGTGGTTTTGCTTGGCCGATACGGATTTACTAACTGATTCACTAACTTCACAATTGGTTTTAGTTTATATAACCTATTGTGCGAAATAAAATAAAAAAACGTTTGTTAGTTTTCATATACGAGATCAACAAACAGACATACTTACCTCCAAATTCAGTGTATGTGGATGCAAATGTCGATATTGCAAATCATTGAGACTCATTTAGCATAGACATCTTTCATATATGGTTAGGTCTCATATTAACGATAAAACGATTTTACTATGCGATATTAAACCTTATGGTTTCTTTTTTATACTTAAAAAATAATATAAATAACAAGAAATTAGAACATTTTAACGATTAGTATTTTTGCAATACACTGGTGAGCAGTTCAGTAATGTCGGTGAGTGTGTACCTATTTTATTATACTTGTTATTATTTAATAATAATCAATATCCATACCGACGACTGGATAGCTGAGTGGTTAGAGAATCAGGCGACAAAGCTTGAGACAGATATTATGTATGAAAAATATGAAAGTTTGTTCTTGAGCTTCGAGTGTTTAGTATTTAAGTATATATCTATCTATATAAGTATGTTTATTCGTTGGCCAGCACCTATAACGTAAGCTTACCTTACTTTAGACTCAGGTTAATCGACATCAATTGTCTCTGATATTTATTTATATAGTAATCCAATGCAAGCTTTATTGTAATACTCGATTTATAAATTTTAATGTCGTTTAGTCATGATAAGAATTCTTTTGTTAATTATCGATAAATTACGATTAATTGTTATCAAACGCCAATGTTACTGACAATTATTTGATTCAAAAATTTTGAATGTCTTTTCTTTACAGGATACAGAAGATCTCTTTAATTTTGTACCAGCGGATCAGCGTGCTACGCATGGAGCAGAACAAAGATCTACCACTCATGATGGCGCTTCTCGCAAGAGAACCAGAACCGAACTACCATATTCTTCATACATAAAAAGAACTGTAAAACGTGCGACAAAAATAATTAAAATAGAAATTTATGACGCCGAGAACGCACCGAAATCTGAACATTCAATGTGTACTTGTGAAGCAGAAATCTGCGCCCAATATGTTGTGAAGGGTATATTATTTGATGACGTATATAGCGCAACTAAAGATATCATAAGTAAAATTCAGGATGATATGGATTTGAGAATAACTAAAATGTGTTAGTTAAGTATAATAATGTACTACTATATTGTCTACTTATTAAAAATAAAGGAGTTAATGTAATATGATATGTTTTATTTATAATAATTCAGATACTTAACTATAGCGTTAATAATCTTATATAATTACGAGTCTGAACGCTGAATAAATAAATTTAGACTTCAATTTAGAATTACGTAATTAAATTACTATTCAAGAATCAAATAAAATAAATAAGTTTCTGCGTAAGACACGTAATATAACATAGTCAGCATAGTAACTGGTGAGCGAGGTAGGTCTGTTGCACAGTGGTGTGCAGCGGATTCTGCTCTAGGGTAGGCTGGATACTTTTCTGATTGAGCTTTCAATCCAAATTGAATACCTAGTAGAATGGGCAACGGTTTCTCATGAAATATGCATCACTGATGTTACACAATAATGATAACATATTACCTATTTAATATCTTACCCGTTTCGTACGTCAAAATCAGATTATTGAATTATATTAAGCAATTTATAGTGAAACATATCGAAACCTCACATTAAGTATTCTCTTCTTACAATAAATTTATAAACAAAGAATTATTGATTAAATAAAAAAATAACAAAATTGAATCCCTGTTTCATATTATAGCATCGCTAGTGAAAGATGACAGCTTAAAAACTCGGTCTCACCTGAGCCGTTGTTTATACTATGTCTCAATGATTCGTCAAACAACACGCCATTATCACGAATGCACTAGCTTGCATTTTCTCTATTGCTAACAAAGAATTTAATATCGTAAGTATTTGAATGATAATATGATTGTATAAAAATGGTGACTTAATATATATGTTTGCTCCATAACCAACGATATCAGAGTGTACCTATTAGAAATAGAATTTAATTGAAGTAGTTTTTGATTGAACTAGTATTTGATTATCGGATTGTACTGTAATTATATGCTCAACAGATAATTCGATTGACATATATTAATGTATTGATTCATGATCAGTAATCAATATAACGTATGATTGGGGGATCCTGGATCTCGTTTGATCCAGGTCCCCCAATTATACACTACTTTAATTTATAATTGATTTGTTAATTTGTGCTTATTCTAAAAGGGCGTAACTCCGGTACTATCACAGAATACACACTTATCCCTTTGTCTTTTCTCTATAGAAAAAAAAACTGACATTAATTTCAAATTGACAATGTCAGGTCCTGTTCTCCAATATTCGAATTTCGAGGTTCGCTTCGTGCTGTTCCGCTCATACATTATCAGTCATTATCTTGAGAGTGAGAGAGAAGGTATGCAACGAACTTCGAAAATAGAATTTCAGAGTTGCCCCCCTTGTACTTTAAAGCTGTCAAAAATACAAAATTATGATTGCTTATTTTTCCTGGTGAAAAAAGCAAAGGCGTTTCACCTATCCTGTGGTAGTATTGGTAAAATTAGGACATATTTTTAATTATTATTCATTTTTTTATGAAACATATTTCAGTGGTCAGGAGGCAAAATGCTTTCGAACCATATCTACATTTCAGGTGTTATAAAAACGAAATGTTGTCAATGTCGGTCTATAGTCATCATTGAATTTGTTATTTTTTAAATGTGGCTTTTATCTATGCCGTTCTGTCAAATAAAACTACAACGTTCCATTTTCATAATTCAACTTTTTAATTTCTAATCAGCATTAGTATTCTTTTCAATAGACCTCCTAGACTTCTCATAGGAACCGGACCCGATTTTTGAGAGCACATGCGAAAATACCTACTCTAAATAATCTAATGGATTAGCTAGTTCAAAATTTCATTTCAACTCTACTTTAGTAGCAATAGACAGATTTATACCACTTTCGAGTTATGCTTTAAAAAAATCGGGCTTCAGTGCTCAGAATGGTTTCCAACTACGCTACGTGAAAAACTTAAGTAAATGACCTGGGACCTTACCGTCCTAATTCCGACTCAGTTCAAGTTTTAGCTGTCACTTTTAGTATGAATCTGACAGCGAGCGCACCTAAACTGAATCGCATTAAGACGTCATGGTAAGCCCCTGTTGTATGTAGTGTCTTAGGCCTGTATGTATAAAAGGAACAATGATGATTTCGAAGTTGAATGTTGTTCGACAAATAAAAATATAAGCTCACTACAGGAGTGTCACTATTTTTAACATATGTATCGTGAATCACTCCCAATAGCTTAACCTAATTCATAAACGCTCTATAAGCTTCTGCCTTAGCAATCGTTTGTCCTTATCTGTGAAAGGTAAATGCCAAAGTGACAGATAAGGACAAACGATTGCTAAGTTAGCAGCCTACAGCGTTTATGAATAAGGAGGTAAGTGTAGATCCTTCTTTCATAGTATATTTTTTATCATTCCAATCCATTTTACCGCTTTTAAACAAACAACTACCCCTAAGTAAATTAAACATAATGCGCTACGTGGATCAACTTTAGTCTTATAAATCGATGAACGCCGGCCGCACTCACGAAAAAACATGACTCAATACGTAACGTTACTGACGTCAGTGTGTCGCAAATAGCGACATCTGTTGCTTGTTGCCGCAAACACTGCGTACCTCACTTTGAGGGTCGATAGATTGATACATACTAAGATAGATGGCGTAACTTAGCCTACCCCCAAAATCGACCATATATCGTAAACACGTAAAACTATCGTTTGTAAACACTTTTTTTAACGTTCTCCTCGGCTTTGTTTTAAACCGTTATTCACAGCATTAAACTTTGCCAATCGTGTATTTTTGTAGTAGTTTAAAGCCTTTTTTATAATTGGTCATGTACTAACGCCCACTTGCACAGTCCAGAGTTAAAAAATTATCGCTAACTCGGGGTTAGGTTTGACAGTTCCATACATTTTGACGCTACCTAGCCCCGGGTTAGCATCTAACACGGGGTTAAGTCGCTAACCCTGGTCCGTGCAAGTGGCCCTAAGTGTGTTAGTTTAATGTGACTCAATATTTCTTCTAACAAACTACTACTTTTGTCCCCTCGCTGGGACGGACTAACAACAAAAGATAGTTGATCCACTCTACTTATTCAATTTATAAAATACTGTGAGACATCAAGTATGATTCTTCAACATTTCTGTGGTTTGCATACAATGAGTGATATTCTCGGAATTTATATGAAATTGCTTTTTTTATGCGTTAAAACGGATTGGAACATAGAATAATGTCTAGTTTAAACTCACGAACTCGAGACCCTAATAAAGGCAGTTCAATATCGCCTGCACATCAAACTTAAAGTTAGCCCACGAGGGTGCAACGAAGACATCCTCTTTCTCCTTCGGAGTCTCCTTCTCCGGACTCTTCTCTTTCTGTACCGGTGAAAAATTAGCACTATGCGTATTCTGCGGCGTGAACAACTGTCTTTTAGTTCTCCTATCTTTCTTAGTGCTGCCGTTTTTAGGATGCGCTTTGGTATTATACTTAGGTGGATTGTTGGATGTGGACGGTGGATTTTGGTTTTGGTAATCCGTTATTTCGTTCTGCAGACCTTGGGATATCTTTCCCTTGTTGGAGTTGGTGGTGACTTCGATGTCTCCTAGTGATTTGTGGCGCGTGCGCCGCGTTGCTTTGGGATTCCGCTCGGAGACCCAACGGCGCATGCGTTTGACGAACGGTAGCACCATGAAGAAGGCGTTAGGGCTAACACCCATTTTAACCTGAAAATGCATATTTTATGTCACCTCATTGTAAAAACTAATGCTTCCGCAGGCTTATTGTCTAACTCGCTCGCAATCGCTATCGTGCTCATTTTGACAGTTCTTGTATGAATGTGACAGCTAGCTGATTCCGATGCCAAATTGTCAGCTCATACATGAACTGTCAAAATGAACACGATGGCGATTGCGAGCGAGTTAGACAATAAGCCTACTGGCGTTACTTTGCGGATCCATGTCAAAATAAATGGGTAGTTTATCGTTGTTGTATTTTCTAGAACATATGAGTAGAAAATATTCAACGGGAGCGTGGCCATTATCAATATAGCGGAAATTCGATTTTATTTACCGATCTTTGTTTAGAAAGAAACTAGCTGTTGCCAGCGACTTCGTCTGCAAAGAATTCGTTTATCATTATCCCGCGGGAACTACGCAATTTTCCGGGATAAAGAGTAGCCTATGTGCTGTTCCAGACTTTTCTCTATGTGCCGAATTTCATCCAAATCCGTTGAGCCGTTCTGGCGTGATTGAGTAACAAACAAACTTCGCATTTATAATATTAGTTAGATTATATACCTGAGGCACTGGTCCCGCCAGAGTGAGGAAGCGATTAGCTATCGACTATGTTTTACAGTCGCCGCTCGATTAATATTACAGTCCACATTCAATTCAATTAATATTACAGTCCACATTCAATCAATATTACAGTCCATATTCGATTAATATTACAGTCCACATTCAATTAATATTACAGTCCACATACAATCAATATTACAGTCCACATTCGATTAATATTACAGTCCACATTCAACTAACATTACAGTCCACATTCAATTAACATTACAGTCCACATTCAATTAACATTACAGTCCAAATTCAATTAATATTACAGTCCACATTCAATTAACATTACAGTCCACATACAATTAATATTATAGTCCACATTCGATTAATATTTGACAGTCCACATTCAATTAATATTACAGTCCAGTCCAAGCTCCTAAAATGCGGTTTCAAGTATCAATCCCATAAGAGTGATTGAGACAACAAGACAAACCCTAGAATATATGTATACTGACAAGCAAAAATAACAGGGGCCTTACCATGACGTCCTAATTCCGACTCAGTTCAAGTTTTAGCTGTCACTTTTATTACGAATCTGACAAGGAGCGTACTTAAACTGAATCGCATTAAGACGTCATGGTAAGGCCCCAGGTCGCTTTTCATACAAAGTTCTATGAAAAGCGACCCGTTATTTTTGCTCGTGCGCATAGTTTTAGGAGCTCCTAGTTACCTCTTTGTAAAATAATAATATTTATTGATTTTACACAATATGTCACAAATAACAAACTTATAGGCTAAAGATAACAAAGGGAAAAATAATTTATTTGAATACCCTGAACTAGGAAATATGTATTCCTGTGTCTCAGGTGTAAATAAGGATTAAGGAATGACGAAAATAATTAAAAATTAATCACATGAAAAATATAAGTTACTGTGGTAGTTTAGTTAAAATGATGAGAGCTAACCTTAGGCGTCATATCCTTCTTGTTCGACGGCAGGTCAGCTAGCGGAAACCACTCGCAAGCCTTAATCTCGTTCCTTGTTCTCGGCTGGAACTTGGTCTCCCTTGGGATGTACGCTATGATGTACAGACGAACAATCTGATCGTGTATGATCGCCTCGATAAAGTCGTTCTTGCTAATCAGTTTGCTGATGTCAAAACCAGTTTCTTCCAGTACCTGATGGCAATTGGGAATGGATGATTATTTTAAAAGTGCTTGGTGATTTTTCTATTGATAGGAATAACCATCCTTAGCTACGGAAAAAAGTTTCGGATTTTTCTGTTGAGCCATATATTTTATAAAAATTAAAACATTATACTCAGTCACTCGGCGGCCCCTATACGGCTGATAAGCAATACTGCTTGGAGATACGTCCATAACATCCTACTAATAATTATAAATGCGAAAGTTTGTGACGATGTGAGGATGTGACGATGTGACGATGTGAGTGAGTGTGTATGTTTGTTCCTTCTTCACGCCGAAACGACTGAACGGATTTGGTTAAAATTTGGAACGGAGATAGCTGGTGCCCTAGATTGAAACATAGGCTACTTTTTATCCCGGAAAACTCCATAGTTCCCGCGGGATAGCGATAAACATGTCAATTGCTAATTTTACGCGGACGAAGTCGCGGGCAGAAGCTAGTAATAAATAATAAAAAAAAGGCTGCTTGAATCTGTGGTTCGAAAATAAATAAATAGAAACCAACTTCTCTAGCAGCACACTTCCATGGCTCCTCGTCCTCATTGACCTTGCCCTTGGGGAAGCCCCACGAGGCCTTGGTCCAGTACGACTGGACCAGCAGCACATGCGTCAGCTCCGTGTCGAGCAGGATAGCGCCGTACGTCGGCACCGTCTGCTTGTACTCGCGCCAGTTCTCCAGGACCGAGTCCAAACGGGCCGTATGCTCGCGGAGGTATGGCACGTGCTGAAGAAAAAAATTTGAAGTGAAAACTTCTTTAGCGCGTTAAGCACTTTAAAAAAATGTTAAACTCGCGTCGAGCGTAAGAGGGAGGGAGAGTTTAAGTACCAGATATCACACATACCTAGGGTTGCCATACGTCCCCTATATACGGGCTGTCACCGTATTTGAGTATCATGTCCCATATTGTTGTGTCCCGTTTTATCAATATTTTAATATACTAGTATTAAAGACTTGAAGCCAACGGCAGGCGAGAGACGCGCGGGGAGCGCGGTTGCGAGGAGAGGTGAGGGGCGGTTCAGGGCGCTCGCTTGCCCTCAGTCACTATCAATTCAATAAGTCCCATATCAGTTCTCAACAATTATGACAACCCTACACATACCTCAACTCACTTGTGCTTCACTCAAATTATGAATATGCTTCAACCAAGCTTATGCCTGTGCCTCAGCTCAGCTTCTATTCATCACAATAGAGACAGTGGCAAAAATAACGAATCCTTATTAACCTGGAATATATGTGCAGCAAAGTCACGAATACCACAGGGGTGCAGGCTGGTGGACTCATCAGTGCAGTAGTAGTCCAGGTAGAACCAGTGCGCCAGCTCCATTTGGAAGCAGATGCGGACCAGGTCATCCCTCTCCTCTGCAGGCAGGTTGATGATGAAACGGCTGCCAAGAACAAATCATAGTTTTACTCTTTTTTTTCTTATGGATCAGATCAGAATTAAGATAAGCATTAGGTCAAGCTTATTAGGGATTGAAAAAGAATATTACGCATGTTAAGAATTTTTTAACGTAAGTTGAAAAAATGTTGAAAAACTTTTATTTCAAGTAAAATATTTGCAACTTGACAGATTATTTAATGAGATTTATTTTTGGGCAGTCAACTTTGATAAACAATAACTGTAGATATACACAGTCGCGCTACCGAAAATTTCCGAACCAAAAGTAAGCCAATTTAATAAAATTGGCTTAATTTTTTCTCAGTACGTTGTTGTCAATGCCAGCGTAACAATGCCCACGTGTGTCTTCAAATAGTGCAAAAATCCCTCGCAAAAACGGAACAAATCTGATGGAATATCATACTTTCAGTGAATATCTGTTGTTTTTTCTATTAAATTCTGAGAATCGGAGAGAAATATTGATCTAAATTAATTTTAAAGCCATTTCTAAATTGCTAATTTTTGCCAGAATTCGACAACATTGACATAATGCCTTGTCTTTGTCACACGCACAGGAAAGCTTATCAGTAAAACGAAACAGATAAACAACAGAACATAGAACAAAAGTGTAGTAGAGTTGCCATCACCCAATTTTTTATTTCTAGAATCTTATGTGTTTTTGTGTGAAGCTTTGATTTCCTGGATGTGTATATACGTAAGTCATGTATGTGTGATTTAGTTTTAGACTTATTTATTCATCAACAAAAATTACATCAAATTAAAACATGCATGTCACAAATATAAGTATTTCTGTTGAGATCGTCAAAAATTAATAATAATAAGAGCATAATAAATTATAAACACTAAAACAATAAAATAAAATACAATGATAAAAATAATTTGACGACCGACGACAGATATTTGTATGAAAAATACGAATGTTTGTTCTCGAGTCTTGGATGTTTAATATGTATTTAAGTATGTATTTATCTATTAAAGTATGTTTATCCGTTGTCTAGTGCCCATATCACAAGCTTTGCTTAGTTTGAGACTAGGTCAATTGGTGTCAATTGTCCCAAGATATTTATTATTTATTTATTTTTATTTATTTAATAAGTTTTGTAAAAAATTCTGTCAATTTTATAATTCTAATATCATTTGAATAAAATTTATCTTGTGTATGTGTTACTGGGAAACGTATGCGATAGTTTGACTGTTTGAGAACCACTCGGACCCTCAGATATCTATTTTTAAGACAATCAATCCAAAAAGTAAAGATTTAAAAATGGCGGCCACTTATTCCATTTTTGATAACGGTTTCATGTTTGGTGACCACTCGGACCCTCAGATATCGATTTTGATAGCAATCGGTCCAAAAACTAAGAATTTCAAAATGGCGGCCAGTTTTTAAACTTAATTTTCACACTCAGAAACGCCAATTAACATAATAAGAACTCTGAGTGCTGCAGGGATGATTAATTGAAACTTTAACTTGATCCATAAACATGGAAAAACAATTTTAAATTTCCACTGTCAGTCAATACAACCGACTGGGTAGGTAATTAAAGTTAACTTTCATACTCAGAGACGTCGATTAAGTTCTAATAATCATAATATTAACTGACGTCTCTGAGAATGGTTTTGATATATTATTATTCTGCAATAATTATATACGTTGCCACTTTAGGCAGCTATGACATTTGTCATGTTTACCGCTATCCCTCGGGAATTATGCAACTTTCCGGGATACAAAGTAGCCTATGTGTTAATCTAGGGTACTTACCAGCTATCTCCGTTCCAAATTTTATCAAAATCCATCCAGTCGTTTCAGCGCGAAGAAGGAACAAACATACACACTCACATCGTCACATCCATCCATCCTCATAAACTTTCGCATTTATAATATTAGTAGGATATAGATACGTAGCTCGAAAACGGTAAACATTTTCTTTACAAGATTATCTAAATGACTTCCACATTCATCCTGTAAAGTATTAGCGCTAACATTCATTTCAACCTGTTTTTTATTGCATTAATTGTCAAAAACTTAAAAAAAATAAAGTCCTCTCCGAAAGTCCGAATGCATTCTTTGTTCAACAACATAATTTCGTCCGTCAAAGCAACTTCAAACTCGTCAAAGCGTCGCCTTCAATGTAACAAGTGAAATTAATCCCTCTGTCGTTTCTGATAAAGCTTACATTCATATCCGAGTTAAAAACCAAACGTGTGTGAAATTGTCAAGTTTAGCTGTCAAGGTGTCAAGCGTTTTGGAGTTTTGCCGCTACCGAAATTCGACTGTAATGAAGTAAAGACTAGGTTCAAATTTCGTCACATATTCTTTCAATTCGTCTGTGTGGTGGGATTACTTTTCTCTACGCACACGTAAATATATTTTTAACTGTGGAGTAGCGAAATTCAACTGTAATTAAGTAAAGACTAGGATCAAATTTCGTCACTTATTCTCTTAATTACTTTGTGTAGGTGATGATTTTATTTGTTACGCAAACAAATAAATAGTTCGGACATTTTTTGAAGGGGATTTTGTATGGCACTGTGTATCTACAGTTATTGTTTATCAAAGGCAGTCAACATTTTTTAAGGTATCTCTAGCCCCCTAGCTGCTACCCCTACATCTAGTATATTTAATGAAAAATATGGACATTTTAGTTTTTTTTTTAAATAAATGTAGAAAACGTGGGAAAACGAGCATTCTTTCTCGAAAAGCATACATTTCATTGAGAAGTGAAGATAACAGCAGAAACGTCGTAGATACGATTACGTATCGTAAACAATAATACATAAAAAAATATATATTCGGACGGTAATCGAAACTCAGCGGGCATTCTACCGAAGTAGGAAATAACATACATATGCAATAAATTTAGAATTACTTACAAAAATGGTATAAGAACTATGCGAAATACAGACAAAAGTTACCAATAGCTGATTCATCACAATAAGTTAAAAAGTTAATATTTAATAACCTGCACAGATCATCCAGGATGTCAACAGGAATTGTATGTTTCATACGGTTGGAGCTATTGGATGCAGCCATAATGATTATTTGTAGAACAATCGAATAAAGAAAACTAAGTTTAAGTATGTGTTACACTGTTTGTTTTCTAACGATACGTTACAAAACAAAATTCAAGAAAATCGATGCCCTTTATTTTGACTTGTCCGTTTGACATCTGATCTGACAGGATAATTTTTTTCAACAATTCAACATTCTACAGAGAGGCAAAGGATGTATCAGTCATACAGCCATGTTATCCTTTATTATTCTCAAATTTTGTAGATTCTTAGTAGATTTTTAGTTGCCTACTGATACTTCGCTGTCTTATATTGCATGTGATACTAAATAAGCCAGTAAAATAAAAACCGGTATTTCTAGTCATGCTCTAGTCGTACAATAGTCACGTCAGTGTCATGTCAAATCAAACGTCATCATTTTTCATGTATTTTCAGTAATTTTTCAACGTCAGATAGTTTGTGTACTGGTGTTATGAGTGTATTTGAATTAATTTGAATTATTCTCACAATGGATATAACTCCGCTTTTCAAGGCTTGCATCAAAACTTTGAAAGCGCGTAACAAAGCGTTCGGCATACAAAGCCCCGTAAGCGAAGACAAGCAGCGTTTGCTTCGGCCTAAATCGAAACATGGTTTCATGCACACTGCAAAAGATATTTGCTCGCAAATCACTAGGTTGCGCGACTTTTTGTTGGAGCATAGGGATAGGTACTTGAGTTTCTTTAACGTTACTAGAGATGAGATGACGGAAGCCGAAAGAGATCAGATAGATACAGGAGCGCAGAGAATTATCAACACCTGTTCACACCTTCTGAAGGAATTCAGAAATGATAACCGTAAGTTGGCTGTTTCTCCGCAGACTCGGGAATACATGGATGCGGTCATTGACCTCATTGACTCCTACTTGAAAGCAGTGTGTAAAATTCACAGTGAACTCAAAGCTTTACGAGTGAAGAGAGCTATTGACATGCGAAAACTTTCACGCCTGGAGCAGCCACAGATCAAATCAAACTTGACTTTATTTAAAACTGAAAAACTCCTCAAAGAAGACGAAGAGGTTGAGGAAACTGATAATCAAAAACGACCATTAGATTTATCGGACAATGAAGTAGCCATTTTGTCTGATGAGGGGGAGTTGGATGTAGAAGAACTCCAAATGCTGGAGTCTGAGAATGTGCAATTGCTGAATGAGCTGAACAGCATGACTGAAGAGGTGCGGCAGATTGAGAGCAAGGTGCTGCACATAGCTGAACTACAGGAAATATTTACGGAAAAGGTAGGCTTAATTTAATATTGCAGGAATGTGAATTGCATTATCATAATAATATTGGGTTTGTTGCCTTTACCAGTTTCTGTCCCCTGTATGAGACCCCTCAGATGCAGGAAGCAGAAGAATGAAAATAGAAAAAGATAGCCTTAAATTCAATGGGATCCCGGTCTTTAAACATTAAATTAAACACCCATGTCAATAAATACTATTCTTTTCTTTCAGGTTCTTCAACAAGAGCAAGACATAGACAGAATTTCATACACAGTTGTAGGCGCCACGGAAAATGTTAGGGATGCCAATGATCAAATAAAGCAAGCCATTCAGAGGAACGCTGGTCTCAGGGTGTACATTTTGTTTTTCCTGCTAGTCATGTCATTCACTCTGCTGTTCTTAGATTGGTACAATGATTAAAATGGTTCTAAAGTATGCCTATCTTTTGATTTATTGTATATCATCCATTTCCAGTGTCTAGTTCCACTGCTGGGCCCAGGCCTCATTCTTTGGAATAAGAGAGCTTGAGCTACAGTTCACACGCCAGTGTGGATTCATAAACTTTGCAGGTTCCCTCACGATTTATTCCTTCCCTCAGAGTTCCGAGAAAGTCAAGAGTAGTGAGCCTGGGTTCAAAGTTCAAATCCACGATCCTCTGTTTAAGAGGCCCTGGGTCGAACTACTAGACAAGGCATGCCTCCCTAGGTAGTAGTGACGAAAATGATGGTATGTTGGCCGTTGTCTTGTGTTGGATGGGCAAAGCCGTATTAAAAAAAAAGAAAAAAACTATTGGATGTTACAGTAACCAACCAAATAGCCTAGTGTGGACACTGGATGTGGCTGATGAGCCTGCCGCGGCCAGAAAGTCCCGTCTACACTTTACGTTATGGTTACAGCTCGCAGATCAGTATATGGCTTTGACGACTGCGCCGATGAACCCAGCAGAGCGGTCGCGCGCTCCATTGCAGCCTAATGCGATGTGATCCACAATGCATCCTCCATTTAGCCAATACTTGGCGGTAATCAAACCAACGAAAACAGTAGAAAGGAGAATGCTGCCGCCACGCAGTACAATTTACGAAATCACTATAAATTTCAACCGGACTTCAATAAAATGTAACGCTAATTGTAATAGTTTTATTTCATAAATATTTTCTACCAGTGAAGGTATATAAATTTATCTTAATACCTAACTTGGTTAAATTAAATTATTTCATTTCTCCTGTTTCAACGAACTTCTGCCGTCCTCAAGTAACTGCAACAAAATCGGATACACCTCATCATAAGTCGCGATTTGGTTTTGTCGGACGTGGTTCTGGTATCTCTGCAGTGCTCCTGCGACAAAGTCTAACCTCTCCTTCTCCTTTTTGTGAGAGTCGAGCCATTGCATCAGCTTTTGAACGTTCCAACCGGCGCAAGTGTGAGGCGCTATCAACTGGGGTCCACCGTAGGAGAACAAAAACATCATAACCATTGAATAAGGCAGGGACGCGCCTTCAGACTGACTCTTCGCTATATCTTGAGGCGATTTTTCTAGAAGCAAGCTGAGTGCTTTCAACTGCCTGCTGTCGTCGCCTAGCTCTGACATATCGCTCACTAAAGGCGACAGAGCGATCTCCAAATGTTTGCAATCTATTTGAAGTTTTATGCGACCAAATTTACTCAGAGGTTGCACGTTGCACACATTTTGAATGAATCTCCCGACTGTAGCTTTTGCAATGCTGGCGCAACATTCATTGAGCGCTGCTTTCTCGCTGAACATTGATAAGTAGATATCCTTGCATCTTGATACAAATTGCTGCAGTTCTTTCATGTAAGGTGAGCACGACAGAGACTTTCCGGTCGGGTCATCAGACCTGGTCAAGTCAGGTTCATCGTGCATCGTCAACAGGATGATGTAAAGAGAATTTTTTATTGATTCAGCAAACAATTGCAACACTGAAAGGCTTGTGACGTCTTTGAGACTGCTTTGGACAATTTGTATACTTTCCTGTGGCAGCATCGAATTCATGTTGACAAGGACTCTTCGGATTTGAGATGAGAAATAGAACAGTGCATTGCAGAGGTCTGCATTCTTTTGTTGGGAGCTGGTCGGTGGTTCAATGATTTGTGCAACATCACTGTCAAGAGACAGGCGTTGTTCTGCTTCCATGTTCATCTGTTTTATGCACTTGGCCACACTATTTGCTAAGCTTATGCTCAACTGCTTATCTCCGAGGGAGATGCTTAATGCTTCTGCTATAATTCTGACGGCATTATCTATTTGATCCATATTAGGAACTTGGCTTAGATGCCACATGCTTCTCACAGGTTCCAGCAACTTCCCAAGAGACTTTGACAGGAACGAGTTCTCCCATTTAGTCAAAGAAGCACGGTTAATTTCCAAATCTTTGCATTTGAGTTTAGAAAGCAAATCATTGAAGCATTTCAAGAGTCTCGGAAAGTCAATTTCTACAGACTGGTTCACGTTGAGGGGGCTCTTTTCTAGTTCGCTACTGAATACTGCGCACAGGTCCGACCAGAATGTCTTGGCTATGTTCCGGAAGTTGCCGATAGCATGTAGTTCATTGACAACATTCTGCAGCATTATCACTTTGGTGCAGCTGTTGTACATTTCCACGCGGAACAGCTTATCAATGTTATCCCAGAGTTTGTTTTTGAAGTCTTGCGCATTCATAATATTAGCTTTCCCTGGAGCAACTCGGCCAGAGCTAGATTTCTTCACTTCTATGGTCACCATTTGCACATTGAGAGCATTGCCAATTTCTTTTTTCAAATCATTCAGAATGCTGTCCACACTGTTTCTGATCTGCTCATTGGTGCACTGCAAGTTGTGGAATACTTTGAAGCATTGCAGTAACTTATCTTTCTCCCCATTTAGCAAACTAGATTGCAGTAAAGCTGTTGAATTATCCAGTAATTCTTTTTTTCTGTGTTCCACTTCTTTAAGGACCTCTTCTAAGAGAACGATCCCTTCGAAATCGTAGTCGCCGATCAGTTCGTTAAGTTCGAACAGGATAATAGCTTCTTTTGGTGGGTTGTCTTTGATACTGGCTAGTTTATTCCACAGAGCCAGCATTTTCGCCGCGTGGCGGAGAAGGTTGCATGTCTCTTGGACTCGTTCGAGCATGGTTGTCTGCTCTTCTAACGCGCGGTGCGGTGTGTGTACTCTGTCCTTGAGTTTTTCGGCGCCCCGAAGCAAACCTTTGACTTGCGATTGTACGGACTCTAGAGTAGTTTCCAAATCAGATATATGGCTTGCCTGGGTCAGCAGGTCATTGTGTTTTGCTAGAACTTGCTTTTCCAAGCTTTTACTCAGTTTTTCGATGCCCTGGGTAAGTTTATTTACTTGGTCAGAGACCGATATGTTTTCGCCCACTAACGGCTTTACGGTGTCCACTAGGAATTTACTATAAAACTCATCATTTTCTATCTCTACACACACGTCCTTTGCTTCCATGGTTTGTGATGTTATCCGTCAATACTGTTTTAAATAAAACACGTTATCATTCGCTTTAATTAGAGTAATATTATATGCCCACGGACGGAATCACCGATTTGTTTTGACAGTTGCTTGCTTTGCCTTGCTGTCTGACACTGACATACAAGAGGAGTTTTTCACCCACCCAAGGCTTGACCGTAAATAAATAATGACCAATCACATTTAAGATGGTTCGTCGACTGTCAGCTAAAGCCGGCTACTCACACACCAGCCGCAGGGGCAATATTATATTGGAACTGTGTATTGGAAGCAGGGCCAGTATTGCCTCCTTAATCGTGATGTGTATAGGCAAGCAGGGACAATTTTCATAACAGCCGAAATTGCCCCAACCGCCGTGCGACCAGTATTGCCCCTGCGGCTTAAGCCCTTAAACACCAATAGATGGCGCACACAAATAAATATAAAAATAAATGCTAATTAAATCGGTTTCATTGTAAAACTACGCTACGTGTGCCCACAATTGAATAAATAAATTAGTAGGTATGGAAATCGAACCACCTTAATATGATTATTCACTATTTATTTTCAACAATTTAACTGCCTAGCACTACGAGAGTACAGTCGAGTTCTCCAATTTTAATCTAAGTTGCGTTCAACTACTCGTCATGGTCAAGCAACTTGACTTTCGACAAAACATCATCATCACCTTATCATCAATAGAGTTAAACAGCACACAAAATGTAGAGTAGAATAACGCAGGGTGATAAAAACGGTAAAAAAATAAAGGCGAAAGTTTGTTGATTTTATTTATTTTAAATTAGCACACAGTGTTGTGCTATATTGTTACAGAGTTAATTATAAATAACTATTTTCAACATAATTGTGCACTAGCATCGAAATTTATTAAATACAATGTTGTAATGTCCTGATTTTATTTACATGCTTACTTTTGTACATAGTTAGAAGCTTAGAGGCCAGTCAATTTTTGTTTATAAATATAAATATTTAAAGCAGATTTGCTAAAAAATGAAAATTATACATGGCAGCGCAATAATAGGTATTCATTAATAAATCCGTATCACTAAACTAATTAAAATAGTACTAACAACAAGAAATAAGTCAAAAATTGATGAAGGTTTCATACTGAACTGTCAGTCTGTAGAAAAAACAGCGACATTTACATTTTTGTACCTAATATTGTATTATTTCTTAGTTCTGGTCGATATGTACCGTAGGAAAGAACACAGTTTTCAAAAACTCAAGGGGATAAAACGAGAATTTTTGAACCTGTAATTTCGCCTATAACTTAAGACTAAAGAACACTTTTGTATTAAAAAAAAAGAATTCGTTTAATTCATTGTACCTAGTCATTGTTTGTAAGAATAGGCACACCAACCTTACCGTAAAGAGCAAGTTGAAACCTAAACTGAGGCAGGTATTAACTCCGTATTTGGCTCGATAGGCTGTACTGTATACGGTTGGTGAGGGCGCTATAGACGCGTAAAGTAATCTATATTATCGACTGCAAGCGTAGTCTGTTAACTTGAAGACAATACGATTTAATGAAACCACCTGAACAAGCTACGATAGGCGGATTTCATTTACATCACTTATGTTTCGTAAATATAAACCTGCAAGCTTATTACGTAACTCGCTCGCGATCACCATCGTCTTCATTTTGACAGTTCCAGTATGGGCTGACAATTGGCATCGGAATCAGCTAGCTGTCACATTCATACACGAACTGTCAAAATGAACACGATGGCGATTGCGAGCGATTTACGTAATAAGCTAGCTGGGCCCTATTTTATAAAGCTACTAGTTACAATTTACAAGCGGAAGTCTCTTTCTGACCCTATGTTTTAGATAGAGACTTCCGCTTCTAAATTGTAATTTGTTTATAAATTAGGGCCCTGGTAGGGGGCACCACTGTAGCTTATGACATGGCAACCCGTTGCCAAAAAAATATTACTTACCACGATATGGTAAATTGAGAAATGTCTGGTCAGTTATTAAAAATCGGAAAGTCGCATCCTAGTACATGACATCAAAAATAGTTTCGTAGGTACCCTGCTATTAGCTCACAACAGCTACTTTCACAACTCAAGGTTTAGAAGTTTTTCAAATCGTACCTATGTATTTTTTTTTCACTTGCTGTCACATAAGAAAAAGAAATAACTTTATTCCATGAAAAATCTGGTGTAAAAATGACATGTAAAAGATTAGTAACATACGATTTATTAACCCTATTCTATTATACAATACATGTATTTAAGAGATTAGGGAGGATAGTAATTGAATCAATATTCGTATGTATATAATACTTATAAAGAACCGAACATACTTTCTTATTACTTTACCTCTTATAGCGAAATTCATGTTTTGTCTCTGTCTGGCAAAGGTTTGACAAGTTAATGACAGAAAGAAATAAGTTAACACAAGTTCAATACTCGGAGAGCTGGTAGACATTTTGGAGTAAGGATTTGAGGTAACGTAAAGTCGTTCAAATAACATGTGATCCTTCACTTTCCATCCAAATTTCTATCAAATGAAAATGTCGCAATTTTTTATTTCTAACATTAGTGTGGCAGACCACATATTTGGCTGATGATACAATGGTGCCTTTATAATACTTATCTACAGTACCTGGGCCCTATTTTATAAAGCTACAATTTACAAGCGGAAGTCTCTGTCTAACACATAGGGTCAGAAAGAGACTTCCGCTTGTAAATCGTAACTTGCAGCTTTATAAAATAGGGCCCTGGCCATAAAGATGGCACTTCAGCCTTTCGAAAGGGACAATTGGCGTCACGTAAGTCAGACGAGACAACGATTTACGAAGCCGAAATTAGGCGAAAAGACCGACGTGCGTATTTGCGGGATTTGCGGGTGGTAGGGCCTTGTGCAAGGTCCGTCCGGATCGCTACCACCATCTTACTCGCTAATCCTGCCGCTAAGCAGCAGTGCGTGCACTGCTGTGTTCCGGTATGGAGAGTAAGACAGCCGGGGAAATTACAGGCACAAGAGGCATTTCATCTAAGTCCTCTAGGTTGGCAAAGCATCTGCAATCCCTCCGGGGTTGCGGGCGTCTATGGGCAGTGGTGATCGCTTACCATCAGGTGACCCACTTACTCGTTTGCCTTCCTATTCACATAAAAAATATATATATATATATGGCCGGGTAGGTACTGTTAACACAATAACACAGACGTGTGACGTTTGAAGTTACAAGTAAAAATTTTGCAAGTCTAGCAACATTGCCAACATTGGCCCAACCAAGCAATCATTGGTTGGAATTTGACACATATTGCTAGTTTAGAATTTGACAATATTTCAATTTTTCAAGTGCTACTTTTTATTGTATGGCTGGAAAGAGCGCACAATTTTAAGACACCCATATTTTTTTATATTTGTGAAAATCTTGTATTTTCGTGAAAAAATCCAATTAAATCGTTGCTTAAGCAGAAAGGACGTAAGTAAGAAACGTCAAGTATTAACGAAATGACGTCACTGCTTTGTTTCGTACACTTAAAAAAACGTTGAAATAATTACATTAACCGACAAAACCCGTGCTTAAATAGTTTGACAGTGAATGCAGTTGTCAATGTCGATGAACGTCAAAACGAGCTGACAAACTCAAACAGAATACTTCACACAAAATACGATTTTAAATGAAAACTTGCAAAAATATTATCATTATTGCCCGGCAAACAGTTATCTAGTGTTCCAAGAGTGTTCCTGATGGCAACAAAGTAGGGATGCAAACGATGCATCGATGTTTTTGAAACATCGATGTTTCAGTAAAAAAACATCGATGTTTGCCATCGATGTTCACCATTGCAAAATATCGATGTATCGATGTTGTTTTATGCGATGTTTTTACATCGATGTTTTGCCTGCCATCTATTAAAATTTTTTTGTGCTTTTATTATTATGATGTTTTTCTCTTGCCTGTCATCTATTAGAAATGTTTGGTACTTTTAGCAGAGCAGAAAATAGGTTTTAAGGGTAATTTTATTTCCTATACTCTACTCTACACCTTCCTTATTCTAAAGACTTACCCATTCAATAGATAATATTGCTATAGATAATAGATAATAAACAATTTAACTATTAAATAGATAGATAATAAAAGAAATTAAAAAAAACATCGATGTTTCGATACATCGATGTTTTTCGGGCGATGTTTTTTGAACATCGATGTTTGTTCTGAAACATCGATGTATCGATACATCGATGTTCTTGCTTTCGATATTTGCATCCCTACAACAAAGCCGAGTGGTGTGCGAATTAATTAACCTTCAGCTGTCAATAGTGCTGTGTTGTGAAAGTTGTAAATGTCAAAAGGAAACCCGGAAGACAAGGTTTTTTTCAACACAGTTGCTCGTAAATTGAGTCTTATTGCACCGCATTTAAGCTCATAATTCAGCTTATTACGCACAAGTGCCGTAATATTATTACCGCACGAGTGCGGTAATGTAAACTTTTTTTTAATCTCAGCAAATAGTTCAGTTATGTATAGGAACAAGGAATATTTTCGTGAATATTAAACTATATTAGGTTAAAGAAGATAAATAAACAGTTAATTTCGACAAAGTATTAATTTTTATCTGAAAAGTGACCATAATTTGCATATTTAAGACAATGATTAATTATTTTATTACTATTTTAATATTAGGCTGTTTAGCAGTCTTGTCAGTGCCTCGTCGCCCACGTGCAAAGTGCACAGCGCGCATGCGTGAGTGCTGCGCGCGGATTGGCGCGGACAAATGATGTCTGCCGCCATCTTTCACACTCACAGATTTTGTTGATTATTTTACCTTGTTATTAGTTTAAAAATTACTAGTTGAAATAATAAAGAAAAACTAAATGTAAATAGTGTCCGTCGTCGGAAATACTAAAATATGTTCGGGCAGGTTATGTCAGTAAGAAATCCAAGGTGTTGCCAAATGACAAAGAAAAGTTCTAAAGCCTCCAGTTAAGCAATGTTTGGCAACAAAGGTAAAGTAAAGTTTTTTTATACTTACTTATTAAGAATTTCTTTTTGTTTTTCCTCGCAAATGTGTTGAAAAACGTCGTATGAAACGCGTGTGCATTGATCATTACCACACTCGGCCCATTAACGCGCTCGCTCCGCTCTCGCGTACAATCATGCCTCGTGTGTAATGATCAACATAGCACACTTGTATCATAATGTACTATTATAATGGCAGTATTGGACCGGCCGCTGGACGTCATTTCCCGTTTTACATATTTTGCTCATTTTTCCAAAAAAATACTGTACGAAAAAATCCAAAAATATTTTTTTGTGCTCTACAAGTGTTTCTCTCGAAATGGTTTTTGATTTATGAATATCAAGAAATTTGAAATATTGTCAATTAAAACTAGTAGCTTCGAGAAACGGGCCACTAGCTGTAGCCGGCAATAGATCCATCGATCACTACTCAAAATATAACATCGCTTGAAACAGTTTTTAAGCCGCCCTAAATACCTATTCTAAAATGTTTGCCAGCTCTCAGACTAGGTTTATGAAGAGCATAGATTCTACAGATAGTCTACCTACCATAGAAAACGTTTATCAACAATGATTTTACTTACAAATAGCAAACTGTCTTATAACACTGATATAATTACACAGGGTAGAGATGTAATCGTCAGGGTCGGAGTAAGGGTCGGCACAGGACGGATACATAAAGTTTAAAATGTATAATGGTTCAAAATATATAACGCCTTTTACGGTAAAATATCAGCTAGATGAACTTTTTTGATAGCATAATCTACAGATTGGTTTAGGTTAGGTTTATTTTATAACAATCCTGTTAACTTAACAAAAAAAAAAGAGAGAATTGCACAAGATTTTAACCCATTATGTATTTCAAACTTTATGTATTTTAACACGTACCCTACTCATCTAAATTTGTATTATTTATAGTAAAAAAGCGTTGCTCTCGCTACCTATGTGGTCAATCCGTTCTGGCCTTTATACTTCGAAGTTCGTTTCGTGCCGTTCGCTCACACTAATAGTCGTTCATATGAGAGTGAGAAGGACGCTGTGATACAAACTTCGAATTTTTAATTTTGCAGTAGCAGGGGGGGGGGGGGGGGGCTGCTTTTTGTGACACAATTATCATCGGTAAATAACCAAATTTTCCAAAGTTTAGTGAAGTTTAATTATGTTTGGATTGAATTTTATCGATAAAACTAATCCTATAAGCGTTACTAAGTCAATGCGCGTATATACTAGTCATAGAGGAATTAACCAGTAGAGCGATACGGGTTATCCAATTCGGCAACACGTTATTGATTGAGTCTAAATCGTACTTACTCTAGTTTTTAATAATTTTCTTTTATCCCTACATGCAACAAAACCATTTTACTTTTTCCACTCTACTGGTAATTGATCCATAGCTACGTAATGAACGCGTATTTTGCTTACAGTGTATTTAAAAGGAAAGTTACAACCGACAATTGTACTTCTGTAGAGAAATTGTGCACAACCAATGTTAATTCATTCAAGGTTTTGATATTTCTAAGGTATTTCTACCGTAGTTGCCTTGAAGTTGTGATTCAGAAACAAATCTACTAATACTTTAAACACAGAAGTTGGTTTTGAAACATTCGAACAATCATGAATTAAATTTTCATTTAACTGCCGCACTCGCGAAAGCCCATTAAATATAACTAAATCAAATAACAATTTATGATATGATTATGAGTGCGGCGGTCACAAATGAAGGCATTAATTAATTAGCTAAAGGCAAACGTTGGGGATTGGTAATCGGTAGCGCTAGTGAGCAACAAAACTGCGCGGAAAACACATAGATGTGTTTACAGCGTCATAACATAACAAAATAACAATGAATGATTATAAGTGTTGCTACTTTAGTGAAAAACTCAGTTTTATTGAAGTCATATGAAGGTAATAAAGTGAAAAAATTTAAAAATTTATCGTAAGTTTGTAACAGAACAACATCTGCCGCTTCCGCTTAAATATGATATACATAATAGAAATTTATCATAGACCTAGCGCCTCAATAAATCGAAACGAAGCGTTCATACTTAGTTCACCCGTTCACCCTAGGGTGGTAAAAGAAATGTTGAAAAAATTGTACAGATTAGAAAACTCGTAGTATAAAATTCGTTAAAACGACTTTACACTGACCACACACTGTATGGGTTAGCAAGGTCCTTCGATAAGCGTTTACACGTAAACCTAGTAAATAATCTCGACAAAATAAATGGCAAGGCGTCCGGGCCGACCCTAAGGGTATAGCTAGTACAGCGGTGACTCCAAGCGCTAGATGTATAGACTAGACGCGCGAAAAACGAAGTTTGATAACGGTTTCGGGAGGCGCAGGGAAGGTGTATAAACTATAGCAAGGCAACCTCGTTCTACTTCTACCCTAATATAGGGTCGGGAACAAATCCGATTTTACATAACCAAAACACAGTCCATTAATTCTTGCTGGTTAATGCTGGTAAATTTAGGACTAGTTTTACCAGTCTTTGATAAGAGTCTGATACCATATCAAACATATATCAACGATGTCAGACGCATTTGCTCAACCAATCAGAGCGAGCGACAAATTTCATTGCACAATCACGTAGAATAATTCATATCACGCTCAGCCATTTACTTTGTCGATACACCGTAATGTAATCAAAAAATTTAGCCTTTGCGTATTTGATATAGCCGCTATCTACCTATAATATAGTTCATAGAGTAAAATAGTCTTGAGTGTTGCAAGCTTAACACTAAATTGATTCACTGGGTAACTCAATAACATAAACCGTAATACATTACATTCCGAAGGTGGTGAAATAAAGAATGTCTCAGATCGCAGAGACAAAGGCGAGGGCGATCATACGGCCTGAGGCTTTCTTTATCACCGCCCGAGGTATGTACACAATTTTGCGTCTTCCCCTGGCCAAAGTGGAAGTTTGCGCTCGCATAGCGGGGGGTAAAATGCTACTTACGGCCGGGGGTACCGCAAAATTACAAGTGTCTACTTGAATTACAGATCCACGTGGGAGCGTTACAACATGCGCCATTAATAGAATGACGGCTTAACAATGATAATTATAGCCGCCAATTATGCAGACCCGACCCCAATTTTACCACCGTCAGTGATAACTGACAATTCTGTTTTCATTATAAACTCGACAGAAATCTACGCTGGTATAGTAGGGGTCTGTCAATAACGGTTGTTGAGACGCTATTGAAACAGTGGCGTAACGTGAACTTCTGTTAAGATCTACCCTACCCTTAATTCTTGACAATTCAAAAGATTATTCCAACAAAAACTTCACCATCCTTGAAGTGCAATGCTCTGCGATATACACCCCCTTGCAAAAAAAACGTGTACCATTGCTTTTTGTATTTTATGAGCATAAAAGCTTACTGTCTAAGCTTTGATGCCTAAAAATCTGAAAAGCATAGGTGCCCGATTTTTTTTGCAAGGGGGTGGTATCTAAGAAAACCATTTTGAAGACTAATGTTGTTCCAATTGTCCCATGCGCCGTTCTCTTCCAACCCTCCATTGTTTTGGTACTTACAAGCCGAAGCTCTCATTAAAACAAAAGAAATCTGCAATCGGGGCGGCCTCCTAGACCTTTACGCCATGCCATTGTTTCAAAACGAACCACGTACCAACTTTGAGGTTGTCGCAGACATAACCGCTCAGCACCGGAACGGCAGCGCCTCGCCTCGTCGGCTCGCCGTCAACCAGGCGTCAACCAAGCTCGTAACGGAAGCGGCTCGGTGCCTTCGAGGCCTTACCATGACGTCTTAATGCGATTCAGTTTAGGGTCGGTCGCTGACAGATTCATATTAAAAGTGACAGCTAAAACTTGAACGGAGTCGGAATTAGGACGTCATGGTAAGGCCCCAGCGCGATGCCAGAGAGGCAAGGGGCGGGGAACCACCCGAGGTCCGCGCGCCGTCCCCGCGGCGGCGAGACGTAAGCGCGATGACGGCGAGTTGCCCACGCACTGCTAGCGTTGCCGTTCCAATGCTGATATGTGTGTACAGTATGGAATTACTTACAAAGAATACTGGACGGCTCGGAGCGGTTAGGCGTGCGACAACCTTCAAACGGATCCTATGATGAATTCTCGAATTTGTCAGGTTTCGAGCGTCCATGTGCAGTAAGATAACTGTTGTCGTTTGAAATATTGAGTACCCAATAAGAGTGTGAAATTTGTCGTGGACTGGCGATCAAACGATCGAGTTATGGCAAATAGCTTCGGTTCTACAAGGCGTCTATTTGTAATAGTGCCTTGAGACGAGGCGATAGTTTTTAAGCCTTTCTAACTGCTACTTTACGGATTGGCTTGTCATTTTGTACTTCCTAACAAGCTAAGGAGACTATGGCAAAGTAGACATTCCAATATGACTGAGAAAAGGTATCATTTAAATTGGATTTAGAAAGACTTAAAAATATATTGAACCGTCTTCCGAAGACTGTCTCATGGACAAGCTCTAGCTTTTATCCATTGGGACTTTTCACTATCAATGTACTTAAAGTACTGAGCAGTCTATGAGGAGGGTCAGCGCCGTTTTGTAATAACCAGTCTTCTTGCTTCTCACTCTCACTCAGTGCATCCTTTTTCTACTGAGCCCAGGGGCATGACATTTTTATTCCGACTCAGTTCAGGGGCCTTACCATGACGTCTTAATTCCAACTCAGTTCAAGTTTTAGCCGTCACTTTTAGTAAGAATCTGACAGCGTGCGAACCTAAACTAAATCGCTTAAGACGTCATGGTAAGGCCCCTGGTTTTAGCTGTCATTTTTAGTATGGATCTGACAGCGAGCGAACCTAAACTGAATCGCATTAAGACGTCATGGTAAGGCCCCAGGATTATCATACCTCAGGATGTAGACTTTTTCGGGACTTTTAATTTTTCATCTAGCAACCCTAATGGGTCAGTTAGAAAAAAGTAGAGTGGGAAGCGCGGAAACAGCATACGTTTTAAGCCAAATGCTTGAACGCTTGGTTTTACATTATTTATTCTAGAAATAACAATGATACGGTTCCAGTCACCCTCCTCAAGACTGCTAGCAAATAAAACCAATAGTCACAGATATCTTTAAGGGTATTTGTTAAATTAAACTTTTTAATCTTAACATTCGTTATTCTATAATCAGAATAGTATTAGAGGATTTTAAGTAGAATTGACTACGCATTTTGAAAAAGTAGAAAGAATTTATAAAATTATAAGTATATTAAAATGTAGATAATTATTGCCACAATACACTTTTGCGCCGCAAACGTACATATGCGTTTCAATGACTACTATAACATTGTGATAATGGCACCGCTTGAAAGTACCGAGAACGTACTTAACGCATTTATTGCTACGTCTTTGCAGTCTACACGTAAAATGCCGCAGACGCATATGTGCGTTGACATGACTTTTGAAAACAAAATCATGCAATCGGCTTCTTCTCATATCAGCGAACACAAACATAGAAATCGCATCTCTATTACATCACTATGACGCACATGTGCGTCTGCGGCTTTTAACATGCAGCACACAAATCCCTTAGATATCCATGAATATTAGTATTTTACGTTACCAAATTAGAGTAATCCGCACTTGATGGGGCGCCGGACGCCCATCTTGTGCCGATTCCTGTATTTCTTGCCGCGCGACTCCTTGTCCTTGCGTATTTCCCGGACGAGCGTGTAGAAAGCGTCGTCGACGCCCATGCGCGTCTTGGCTGACGTCTCCACGAACGGTACGCCGTAACTTCGCGCCACCTGAAACAGTTGCGACGGTCTCTTAGAACACGATAACACAGGTGTCGCAAACACTAGCGACATTTTTTATAATAATAATAATAATAATAAAATATATTTATTCAACAGTTTGCAATTACATTTAGATATAAGTACAAGTAAACAATAAAATGTTACAAACTATTGATCTGGTTTGCAGCTCAGCTTATAATGTGTTTTTGAATTTAGAATTTTATTTTTTTAATATTTTGTTATATACGAAGACATGTATGAAGAGATTGATGAATGTGGATGAAGCGAAAGAGGTATGTCAGGATCGTAGTAAGTGGAACAAAGTAGTCTCTGCCAACCCTGTGGGAAAGAGTCGTGACGGTATGTATTTATGTATGTTGTTATATATGACTATGTACTATTGTACGTGAGATATTTTATATAAGATATATGTGTCCTTTTCCTTTAGGATTAAAAAGTAATTTGAAACAAGAAACATCGTTTTCCGCACAGGGGAGTTTCCCAATTCCATTTTCGAAGTTTATATCATACCCGAAGTCTCAAATTAATGATATTAGTTAATGATATTAGTGTGAGCGGAACGGTAGGAAATGGAAAGTCAAAAATCGAATTTCGGTGTATAAGGCCAGGTTTTATGCTCAGAAATTCGAAATTTGAATCGTGCTTTGCAATACGGACTGAACTTCCAATTTGGGAGTGTACCAATGTCGACAGAAGTTTTTTTGCCTTGGATATACTGGTGTCGAATTATTTGATGTCGACTTTATGAAATTATTGAAAATCTTGAAATATTGTTTTTGTATTTGTTTAGTTATCGTTAAGGAAGTAGTGTACAGATTTGTACGCCACCTCAAATGCCCACTCTAAAATGTCTACCAGCTCTTTGACTATACAAGTGTACACTTACACATTTCAGAGGTTAATTGGTCACTCATCATCTTCCTAGCGTTTTTCCCGGCATTTGCCACGGCTCAGTGAGCCTGGGGTCCGCTTTGACAACCTAATCCCAAGATTTGGCGTAGGCACTAGTTTTGCAGAAGCAACTGTCATCTGACCTTCCAACCCAGAAGGGTAACTAAGCCTTATTGGGATCGGGTCCGGTTTCACGATGTTTTCCTTCACCGAAAAGCTCATGGTAAATTTCAAATGTAATTAAGAGGTCAACTGCTGTGACATTAATTTCAAATAACACACACATGTCATGACATGAGTCACAAACTCTCCGTCTAGGTCTCCGTATAGGGGCTATTTCACCACTCCCTGTTAACTTCCAGTTATCTTAAGTGTCAGTTATCTATAATTCAGTCTCTATTTATTACTACTTACTACAAACAAACAGACAGAAATGTCATCATAGAAAACTACTTAAGAGAGAGGTGGTGAAACAAGCCCTAGGTCTGATAAAGTACAGTCACCAGCATAAATATATGACGGTGAACAGGGCTGCAAAAATAAATGATTATCTATTGGGCTCAATAGCTTATGACGACACTACCGCGGTAAAAATAAGTGATGCTCTAGAGGCGGAAAAAACATCGTCGCACCCTTATCAGCAAAAATATCAATTTGCAGTGAAAGCATATCATCGGATGATAGGTGGGCCGCATAAATATCAATTTGCTGTGAAAGTATAATCATCGGATGATACGCGGGCCGCATATATATCTGACACGTAAAAGTCAACTCTTTGTTGTTGATTTGCAAAACCGAACCATCCCTGGCTAACATAGAGACGTAAATTGTATGAAATGATTTGACAATTCACGAGAACAGTGCAGACTTGTCATTGCATACGTCTGTCTCACATTTTATTCTATCACATATTTGACGGACTCAAATTCCTAAATTACAAAATTACCTATATAGGAATCGATGACCTGGAAAGGGGTGTGAACTTTAATAGTATTTTATGCAACTGCTATTCTAAGTGAATCTTTATGACAATGTGCGAGTTGGTTGGGTAGCGATCATGAGCCAATTTTACAACATTTTTAACAGCACTTCTCCTACAATTACTTTTTAATTATCATCATCATCGTCATCATTGACGGCTGAATGGCGTTTTACGTTACTTTTAAATGAAAAATATCAAAAACACTATTTATGTATGATTATTTATTTTATACAAATTGCTAGATAAAACATCGTAGGCCTTATTAACGCGCAGTTACGCTCATATTTATATTTTGCGTTAAAATGTCATTCGCCATGTTGGATCCAAAAAAATATTTTCGTGTCAATTATGTCAAATTATGTCCAGCATTTTGGATCCTAAACAGCAAATGTCAGTGAACAAAGACATTTCCCTTGCTACTCCGTTACTACACGTGCAAGTAAGCCAAGCTTGTGCAAAATATACGTCTTTTGGGGTTTCCTGTCAAAACGTATATATTTCGCACAGGTTTTGGCTGTCTTACTCGTGTAGTAGCGGAGTACCAAAGAAAATGGTTTTTGTTCATTGAAATGGACCTTCAAAAAGTAACGGCGGCGGATTAAATAAAATAGTGAATGCCAAATAGAAATATTTGTTCATTTCACGGCATCACCGATTTCTCGTTCTCTTTTTTTTATGAGTTTGCTATTTATTGGGAGAAGGTTCTTAAAACAAAAATGGAAAAAAAAAGAAAAATCTGGAATAGGGGCAAAGCCACGGGCAACAGCTATTGGTATAAATTTAGCTTGTTTTCTTGCTAAGTTGATAATACGAAGTTTTTGATTAAAGCATGTCCGAATTAATAAACTAAATTCTAACTCCGCATAAAATAATTAGGCCATTTTTTGTAAGGTGCTGATAACGTTAATATACCACATTTTTTATAACACTATGTATGGAATAAGAGTTTTTAATGATTCACGGTTAAGTTCATTCGAAATATTATAAACGGGATAATAATATTTCGAACTATGTATGGAAGTTTATAATATTGTTCGTAATATAAAAACTTTTTAGTTAACCTAAAATGATACTGGCCACTAATTATTCACACATCATAAAGATTTTAAAATTATATTATTGACATATTCGCGATTGGAACAATGTGAGACAGACGTATGCAATGACAAGTCTGCACTGTTCTCGTGAATTGTCAAATCATTTCATTCAATTTACGTCTCTATGTTAGCCAGGGATGGTTCGGTTTTGCAAATCAACAACAAAGAGTTGACTTTTACGTGTCAGATATATATGCGGCCCGCGTATCATCCGATGATTATACTTTCACAGCAAATTGATATTTATGCGGCCCACCTATCATCCGATGATATGCTTTCACTGCAAATTGATATTTTTGCTGATAATGGTGCGACGATGTTTTTTCCGCCTATAGAGCATCACTTATTTTTACCGCGGCAGTGTCGTCATAAGCTATTGAGCCCAATAGATAATCATTTATTTTTGCAGCCCTGTTCACCGTCATATATTTATGCTGGTGACTGTACATGACATTGACCTATTAAAATACATTTAAACAATGTTATCAAAACCACTGTGAAATTATACAATTTCCTCCTTTTTATGTATACAATGTGTCATCATTTGTTTATAAAACGTATTACTAATATACTTCCATGACTAACCTTTTGAGAAATAAACTTTACTGCGTTGCATTGACTTAAGGTCATTACACTTGTATTGCATCATTTAATGTAAAAGGAAATCATCTGCAGCCTGTACATCCCACTGCTGGGCACAGGCCTCTCTGAATGAGAGGGTTAAAGCTGTCCGGATCGCTACCACCGTCTTATGCTTGCTACTCATGTAACAATACATCGTAGCAATTAATCTGCACAAACCGATTTGCGCAGATTTATTTTACCGATCGTGTGTATGACAAATCGTTGCAGATTATCGTTACGATTTGTCATACACATGATCGGTAAAATTAATCTGTGCAAATCGGTCTGTGCAGATTAATTGCTACGATATATTGTTACATGTGTAGCAAGCATTACTCGCTAATCCTGCCACCAAGCAGTGCACTGCTGTTACGGTGTAGAGAGTAAGATGGCCGCGAAATTACTGGCACAAGAGGTATTCTATCCTAGCCCTCTAGGCTACGCATCTGCAATCCTCTAGTGTAGTGGGTGTCCATGGTAGTGCTCTCTTACCATCAGGTGACCCCACTTGCTCGTTTGCCTTCCTTGTCATATAAAGTTTGCATGCAGGCTCTCTGCAGCTCATACCCAATTCACTGCATCAATGCTACCTCCGGTTGTACCAGGCTTCTGGTCCACCAGGCAGGGCCCTATTTTATACGTTACAATTTACAAGCGGAAGTCTCTATCTAACACATAGGGTCAGAAAGAGACTTCCACTTGTAAATTGTAACGTGTAGCTTTATAAAATAGGGCCCAGCTAGGTGCGAGACGAGAGAGAGTGGGTATGCATCAGCACAAGCAGACTCACTTAAAACAACTCATGCCGGGATGAGGATGAATATTGAATCTTGGCATACATAAACGAATTTCTATCCAGTAAAAGCCTGTGGTAAATTTTGAATTAAATTATATGTCACAAATTAAAAAAAAACTCAAGAAGTGAGAACTTAGGTTGGAATCCACACAATGCTGGATTTAGAGATCCAAAGGAGTGGAGGCCCCCAGGCCCCAAATTATTTTTCTGCCCAAGTTGTTTAGTGTTTACTACACTGAAATTGTTTTTTTTTCTGAAGTCTATCATGGGGGCCCCTCTTTTGTGGAGGCCCCAGGGGCCGTAGCCCTGGTTGCCCTCCCCTAAATCCGGCCCTGAATCCAATCCTTTTGCTTCAGAGGCTATAGGACACTAACCTACCAAGGCTTAATTTATTTAGAAAAGAAAGGAATATAAGTATAATTCTTGTAAAAAAATATTTTGAAACTTTTTTCAGCAGAAAACTTCTTAATGGTCTTAGGTTATTCTTCCAAAGTCGGAAAGACAAGACAGTGAACACAGTAGGGCATTAAGTGAGTTTATTTTGAAATCACTCAACTACACGTGACATAATATTGAGGTAAATAAACTCGTATTATGTCATGTTGCTTAGTAACTTAATGGTGTATAAGTATGAAATGTTTACTCCTTTACCTATGGCGACCTGTAAGCCAAGGCACTGATAAATTGGAGAATATTTTGGTTTACTTGTACTACTACTTATTATGCAGCCTATTACATAGACATATAGTCTAGTTTCTTCAGAAAAAAAAAACAAATATCACCATCTCAATAAAATTGATTTAGCTGTTTTGCCATGGAAGAGCAACAAACATCCAAACACTCAAACTTTCGCCTTTATAATATTAGTTAACTAGAAATAAAAACAAAATCATTCTTATTTAAACAACTGACATTCTCTTTGATTTTGATCCGCAGCAAATGTGACAAAGAAAGAAAATACTTATTAACAAGATTCAAATCCCTAAGACAGACGGACATATAGACAGCAGAGCTTTAGTAACAGACTGATTGGCAACTTTTGTGTATGGCAATTTTTCTATATGCCAGATAAAAAGTGCAACGATAACAGATTACGGCCGATATTTAAATCATTTGGCCTAGTTATTTCAATTGATGTACATAGTACACAAAAAACACAAAATTTACTAGGATGTTGGCTGCGTATTGTGTTGGAAAACCTACACATTACAACTGACATGACATAAACAATGTGTTGTTGTGTGGGTGTGACAACAAATAACATGTACCTCTCTGGCTTGCGTCATGTCCACGGCCCAGGCCTGCAGGTCGCACTTGTTCCCCACAAGCACCATCGGCACCTCCTCAGCATCCTTCACCCTCTTTATCTGCTCGCGGTAGGACCCGATATCCTCGAAACTCTTAGCACTGTTCACCGCGAATACAAGCAAGAACCCCTCCCCTGTACGCATGTATTGGTCCCGCATAGCGGAGTACTCCTCCTGCCCCGCTGTATCCAAGATATCCAACAAGCACGTTTCACCATCAATCACCACCTGTTTTCTGTACGAATCCTCTATCGTGGGGTCGTACTCGTCCACGAAATGATTCTGTATTAGCTGTATAGTCAATGCGGATTTGCCGACGCCACCAGCGCCGACCACAACTAACTTGTACTCGGTCATCTTGCGACGAGATAGGAAGAATATTTTTCACTTTTTCACTACTGTCACTTGCACGAGAATACGACGATTGTCGTCGGTCAGCTGCCACACCTATGGTATTACTCACATCGGCATGGCTGCGCGACCTATGATCACTTGATGCACGCCCTGAATTAGCAGCGCGAAGACGACTAATTAATGTATTATTATTAGAGACGAATGCAATAAAATGACAAGACAATGAGGCGGTTCACTCACCCCTGGGAACTTTTCCGCCTCTCAAACAATTTTGTGTTGACCCCAATATCGACCAATCCGAGCTTTGTTTCAGGCGTTCGCTCCTGGGATTGGTCAAGGATTTGGTACAAGGTCGCAGTTGCTGAAACTTATGATTTGAAAAACGCCTCAACGCTTCGACGTGCGTTCAGAAACTAAATTAAGTAATGATTGCGTTACATGCAATATGCGTTATTTTATGCTCATTCCGTAATCAGAATAATCACATGATTATTTATGTTAATTGCTTTAGTTACGTTAGTTAAAAAAGTCAAGACGTAATGAAAATCAATGTTAACGGATTTGTTTCAAAATCAATACCACCAACGATTTTGGTCTTAAATTTAGAACGTCACCCATTCGGAATAGGTTGGACGTAAAAACATAGATGGCGCTGTTTTGGAAGCAACTTGTCCCGAATATTTTAAAAACAAAAACAAATGAGGACACAATCGGGCACATTTTACTGACATATTGATTATTGTGGGATTTCATTGCGGATATTTCAGTTATTTCTAAAGTAATTCGATTTTAAGTAACAATGTCCGCGGAGGAGGAAAAGGGCGAGGAGGAGGAGGAGGAGGAGGAGGCAGTACCTGACGATTTAGAGGAGGCGGGAGCTCTTGAAGCTGATGTCGGAGCACGATTGTTAGTACCAACCTAACAATAAATCATAATAGTAAACCCTCAGACCAAGAAATCTGAGCTTATTACTATATTTAATTGAAAATTAATGTGGTTCATTATCGAACAAAACTCGAAAGACTTATAAACCGATCGCTGAGTCCTCGCCCGCGCAGCACAGGGGCGCGGGGTAGACGACAAAGGGGACCGAGAGAGGTGCGGGCGGGTAGTGCGCCTGCCGCCCGCACCTCTCTTGGCCCCCTTTGTCGTCTAGATACTAATTAAAACTGACTATGACCGCTGCACACTTACAACCAAGCTTGTTGTTTACTGACCAGGGGCGTAGCTACCGCCGTATCTGCCGTATCAATTATACGGGGCCCCCGGGCTACGGGGGCCCCCGACGTGCGTAAGCAAAGATAAGTGTGAGAAATCTTTACCCTTCATAAGGGCCTCCAAATAAATTTTCATACGGGGCCCCACCAAGGCACGCTACGCCCCTGTTACTGACCAACAAAATATTTGTCTCAAAGTGATCAGCAGCTCGCGAACATCGACCCTCGGCTCCAGATCATCATGGACCCGTTGGCGCACCAGGATCTGCGGCCAGAGATGATGTTCATACGCGAGGAACTGCGCCAAGCCAAGTGGCAGACGCTTGCTGTTAGTACAATAAAATTAACGATGTCAATTTATCAGCCAGGCAGCCAGGTATTAAAATACGGAATTCGATTTTCGAAATTCGTTTCGTGTCCGTTCCGACATGGTTCCTACACATACACATGTAGAGTAGGTATATGTATAGGTAGGTAGGTGCCTACATTTTTTTTTAATTTTCCCATTTTTTTTTGCAATGGGAAATACAATTAATTTGCGGCGTAAACCGCTGTATCTTTTGATTACGTTGGCTTAGAAGTTTGATTTTTTCACAGCTCCAAGGGGCAGTGGACCTGAGTATTTGATAGAAATTTCAGCTTGATACCTCCACGCGTTCCTGAGAAAAAGGGTCATGACAGACGGACGGACGAACGGACAACAAAGTGATCCTATATGGGTTCCGTTTTTTCATTTTGAGGTACGGAACGGAACCCTAAAAATAAGACTAGTAAACACTAGTAAACAACTTGGACAGGAAAATAATTTGGGGTCAGGGGCCTCCACTCCACCCCTTTGTTGCCCAACCTCTAAATCCGGCACTGGTAAACAGAATTGTCTCTTGTCACCGACAATTTTCGTGTTAGTTAAATAGGGGCTATACTTCATTTAATTTAGAATGAGAAACCACAATAACATTATATTGCGTCTGGTCAACTAGTTCTTACCTAGCAAATAGTACAGTGCAATAGTTTGGCAGCCGCAAAGTAAAATTGTTTTAATGTCACTTTATTTGCGTGTCGTCAATTGTTACTCTAATACAAATTGTAAAGAGATTACAGTTCACGAGCGGCAATATAATGTTGTTGTGGTTTCTCATCCTAAATTAAATGAAGTATAGGTGTCTTCAAAATTCAAAATGGCGACACTCGTTCTGTGAATTCAATTCAAATCCAGCTGACAGAGGCATTAGGTATTTATACGGGTCCATTCGCGTTTTACGTCCCATTAGCAGGAGAAGCGCGAATTTATCAGCCCGAAGCCCGTAGCCAAATGGAAAAAGGTCGTAAATTTTACAACGGATTCTGTTCGTTGGATACCTATGTTAGTAGTTTATTAGCTCTTGCTTATGCGTACTTTTACTGCTTTGTCACTATTTCCACGGAAATTATGTTTGAGGTAGGTACAGTCGGCGTCAAATAGTTCGTGACACCCAAAGTGGCCAAAAAGTTAGCAAAACGTCCTTATTTCAACTGTAACAACGACGTGTTTCGAACTATTTGGCAACTTTGGATGCCACGAACTATTTGACGCTGTCTGTACGGTGGCAGCCGTGCGATTCGAGTGTTACGTATGACGGTATCATCACTACATAGTATAAAACAAAGTCGCTTTCTCTGTCCCTCCCTTCCCTATGTCCCTATGTACCAATATCCCTATGTCCCTTTGTATGCATAAATCTTTAAAACTACGCAACGGATTTTGATGAGGTTTTTTTTAATAGATAGAGTGAATCAAGAGGAAGGTTTATATGTATAATACATGCACAATATACCGTGCGAAGCCGGGGCGGATCGCTAGTAGATAATGAAATAAACTAACACATTTCTAAACGATACCAAGCACTAGAACACTGGAACATTGTACAAGTACCTAAATAAACTATTCTATTCCTATAACTGAACTGAACCTCCTCCTTTTTAGGGTTCCGTACCCAAAGGGTAAAAACGGGACCTTAATGTCCGTCCGTCCGTCCGTCCGTCTGTCCGTCTGTCACCAGGCTGTATCTCAAGAATCGTAATAGCTAGACAGTTGAAATTGTCACAGATTGTGTATTTCTGTTGCCGCTATAACAACAAATACTAAAAACAAAATAATAATAATAATTAAGGCGGGCTCCCATACAAAAAACGTGATATTCTGGCCCTTTTTCATGGCTACCACTCGCCGAGCTAGATCTTAAGAATTAAGAACCGTAATAGCTTTAGTCTATTGTGGCTACAACAACAAATACTAAAATCAAAATAATAATAATAATTAAGGGGGGCTTCCATACAACAGAGTATTTCTAGTACGGAACCCTTCGTGCGCGAATCCGACTCGCACTTGGCCTTTTTTTTTGAAGTCGGTTGAAAATGAAAACAAAAGGCGGTTGATACATTTTATTTAAACAGGTGCGTAGAGCAGCGCTGAGGAAGCTGCTTCTACAAGACTTCATACAAGAGGACTGCGAGCTCAGGAACATGGGACTGGCGTATGCGCCGCCAGACCCATAATTCAGATTCTAGAGTAGGTATTCGTATAATATAGAATAGACGATTATAAACGATGTCAAGAATTTCATTTCGCTACACACTTTTGGTCACTCTTTTAGTCACGATACGGATACGGACTTCCTGCCTGTGCTAATTTTTTCACTTTAGGAAGAACTAGCTTCTGCCCGCGTCTTCGTCTGCGTAGAATACTAGATATAAACTTTCCCCTTGAGTTACTCTATCTATTAAAAAAAACCGCATCATAATCCGTTGCGTAGTTTTAAAGATCTAAGGATATATAGGGACAGATAGCGGAAAGCGATTTTGTTTTATACTACACTAGCTTCTGCCCGCGACTTTGTCTGCGTAGAATTATACATATAAGCCTTCCTCTTGAATCACTTTATGTATTAAAAAAAACCGCATCAAAATCCGTTGCGTAGTTTTAAAGATCTAAGCTTACATATGGACGGACAGACAGCGGAAAGCGACTTTGTTTTATACTATGTAGTGATTGTGATACATACATACATACATATCGTCACGTCTCTTTCCCACAGGGGTAGGCAGAGAATACTTTGTTCCACTTGCTACGATCCTGACATACCTCTTTCGCTTCATCCACATTCATCAATCTCTTCATACATGCTCGTCGGTTTCGGGTACTCTTGACCTGGCCTTTTTCCAAAACGTCCCCAATTTGATCACGGAACGTCCGCCTAGGCCTTCCCCTCCCAACGCACCCATTCACACTCCCCATATAAATCTGTTTAGTTAATCTTCTTTCATCCATCCTCTCTACGTGACCAAACCAACTAAGCATACTTTTTTCTATCCTAGTCACTATATCTTCTTTCACACCAGCTCGTTCCCTTATCACACTATTCCTTATTCTATCTTTCAGTGATACACCTTCCATACTTCTTAACACTCTCATTTCTACTGCATTTATTCTACTTTCATGCTTCTTTTGCCATACCCAACTTTCGCTACCGTACATTAGTGTTGGAACGAGCACCCCTCTGAGAACAGCCAGACGCGCCTTCTTTGACACCTTCCGTGATTGTGATGATAATATTAAATAGTCCTATCCCATGGTAATTTCGAAAAATCGCATCTAGATAGGTACTGTAACTTTGGGATGAAATGATGACAAAATAGCTTGCTTAATAACACAGATACACAGCAGTAACAGCAGCACAACATGAAGTCAAACATGATAACTAGATAAGCAATGCAGCATGTGTTTCAGTATTTAAAAACGTAACCCTCCTTCTGGCGCAGTCGGGTAAAAAGGTTTGAATGTCATATTGGTTTGCGATTGCGAGCAGTGTTTAATGATATGGAAATCACATTAAGGTTAAAACCCGAGGGATATAAAACCATTCCCGGCTCGTATATTTTGGAAATCGCTACCTGATCGCTGATCGTAACGTAGTATGAATGAAATACGGAAATTGAACGTTTTTGGCAGAAACCTATCATCAGATGACTAATGGAGATCATGATAAGGATTAATTTGTATTGCGTAGCTACAGACTGACCGTTTAACTGAGTCCACGCCCGCGAGGCACAGGGGCGCAGGGTAGGTGAGGTGACAAAGGGAGCTGTATGCTTAGTGTAAGTTTTCGGTCACAGAACACCGTCTCGAAAGCGTTTGCGTTAAAATGTCAAATACTATGAGAACAGTTTGTTGACTTTCCGATCCGCAAGTGGCGCTGCCAATTTTTCCATAGTAGTAGAGACGTTTACGTTAACGCGTTCGAGACGTTTTTGTATGCGAAAACTTACACTAGAGGCCAGTGGCGTGGCGTCCATAGAATTCGATTGCCACCGGCTTGCCTATTTTAAGGCAGTTGGGCAATTTATTGTGCAGAATTAGAGGAAAAGACCAGTTAAGTTCCTTTCGGCTTGCCTTCTGATATACTTGACGCCACGCCACTGCTAGAGGCTCTGAGCTCTGTGCGGGTGGCAAGCGCACTACCCGCCCGCACCGCTCTCAGTCCCCTTTGTCGTCCTACCCTGCACCCCTGTACCCGCGCGGGCGAGGACTCAGCTAAGCGGTCGGTCTATAATTGAGAAATTTCTATGCAAATTATAAAAGTTTGACAGGCACTTTGTTATGCAACGCTAAGCTACGCCGTTCAAAAGTTGTTTAGGTATTCATTACTTTTAGCCCCTTTACTGTGGTCCCACAGCTATGTGAATACACGGGTATTTTTCCCCATAAACTGCTAGCTTATTACGTAACTCGCTCGCGATCGCCATCGTGTTCATTTTGACGGTTCTTGTATGAATGTGACAGCTAGCTGATTCCGATGCCAATTGTCAGCCCATACATGAACTGTCAAAATAAACACGGTTACGATCGCGAGCGAGTTACTTAATAAGCTTACTGTATGCTTAGTGTAGGTTTTCGGTCACAAAATACGTCTCGACCGCGTTTGCGTTAAAATGTCAAATACTATGAGAAATTTTAGTTGCCGTTTCGATCCGCAAGCTGGCGCTGCTAATTATTTCATAGTAATTGAGACGTTCACGTGAACGCGTTCGAGACGTTTTTTTGTGTGAAAACTTACACTAGAGGCTCTGATCCACAATGGGACTACGGTTAATTGAATCAAAACTGCTTTTTACCCGTAGTTCACCGCTGTTATGTTTGGAAGATTATACAGCGTGTTACAAAATACCCCGTAAAATATCAAAGCCAAAAATATTGTCAACCCTAGTAAGCTGTCATCTCAGGAAACCATACTGGGGTTCTTAAATATTGTAAATGGACTTGTTATAAGGTCACATTTAACCTCCTTTCGGCTTTACGGGTAGTTTTGTAACAACCCTGTATAGGTTGGATTATTCTTATTAAAATCGGTCCTTACCTGTGTTGTACTGACAGTTTGTTCACCTGGTTTCCGCGACCGTTTTCTGGGTATTTTAATATTTTTCCCTTCGGGCAACTGAAGATATCTAACCTACTTATTTTGTATTAAAACATTACCTATAGAGTGATTCAAAATAATGAGTCTTTTATTTCTCACCAGCTTCTGCCCGCGACTTCGTCTGCGTAGTATTATACATATACTTAAATTAAACCTTCTTTTTGAATCACTCTATCTATTAAAAAAAAACCGCATCAAAATTCGTTGCGTAGTTTTAAAGATCTGAGCATACCATAGATAGGGACATACAGACAGCGGAAGGCCGTAAGTACATTTTTAACTATCGATATTATATAACTAACTAACTAAAAACTAACTAACTTGGCTCAGGGACCCAAATAGGGTCTTGGCCTCCGAAACGAGAGCACGCCATCTGTCCCGATCGTGCGCTCTTCTTGCTAGTCGTCGACTTGAAGACGTCGCAAATCCGCCTGGACACTGTCCCCCCAGCGATACCTGGGTCGCCCAACCGGGCGGCGACCAGTCGGTCGTCCCACGTACGCCCTCTTGGCAGCACGATCCTCTCCCATTCGGAGTAGGTGGCCGAACCAGCGAAGTCTGTGTGATTTTGTTACGCCGATGATGTTGGGTTCAGCCACCAGCTCCTGGATCTCTATGTTTTTACGGATCCTCCACGTGCCGTCGTCTCTCTTGACAGGTCCCAGGATCTTACGCAAAACTTTCCTTTCCGCTACAAGGAGTTGATATTCCTCTTTTTGAGTTAGTGTCCAGGCCTCACAACCATACATAAGGATAGGTCTTACGACAGTTTCATAGATCCTTAACTTTGTATTCCTGCTGAGAAGCCTGGACACCAACACCTTGTGGAGGGCTGCACTGCATCGCAGGGTGTTTTGGACCAGTTAGAAAAGGTGCTGCTAAGGTACCGAGTGGCCGTTGCAGTCCTTCAGGAAGTTAGATGGCCGGGGAATGGGGAATGCAACGTCGACAGTGGAATCATCTTCTATAGCGGCAATAACTCCGGCCAACACACCCATGGCGTAGGTTTTTTGTGGCTAAGAAATTTATAGGCAACGCGTTTCGATTTGATGCTGTGTTGGACAGGATATCTGTTCTTCGCATAAAGACCAAACTATTGAACGTCTCGATGGTCAATGCATACGCACCTACTGAAATAACCAGCGATGAGGCAAAAGACGAATTCTATGAACACCTAGAAATGATATACGACCAGCTACCGGACTATGACGTAAAAATTCTCATCGGGGACTTTAATGTAAAGATTGGAAAGGAAGATATATTTGTGCCGACTATTGGGAAACATAGTAAGCACGACCTATCAAACGACAATGGTCTGAGACTAATCAGTTTTGCAACATCAAAAGACATGGTGATAAAGAGTACGATGTTTCCCCATAAAGACATATATAAAGGTACATGGAAGTCCCCTGATGGGCATACCATCAATCAGATCGATCGATATTATATAGCTGTCAAAAATTTATGCTAGTTTTCAGTCATCATCATCATCATTGTCAGCCGGAATGAGGCCGGAAAACGTCCACTGCTGGGCATAAGCTTTCCTCAAGGATCTCCATGGCGATCTAGTTTTGGTTTTTATTTTTATTCAGTTAAAAACTTCCGTAGCAGCCCTCGTACACACCACAGCCTTCCCGCTATCATCACCAGAAGCCTTAATGCTACGTCTTAATGCTATTCAGTTTAGGTTCGCTCGCGTCAGATTCATAACTAAAAGTGACAGCTAAAACTTGAACTGAGTCGGAATTAGGAAGTCATGGTAAAGCCGCTGATCCTTGTTAAATATTAGACTCCAACGGCACCAAGTTAACAAATGGAGGTATTAAGAAGGTCGGAATGCGTCTACCGGCGACCCTTACACGGGTCGGCTAAATATTTAATTAGTTAATAAGTAACATTGGATAATAAGCCCCCTTTGTTACGTAAGTACAAGTTCTCGTTTTTCCTTAATCTTGTTTGCGTAGCAGGTGGATTGTCATGGGGATAAGATTTGTATGTTATAGACAACTCATACCTGTAATGTAAGATACAATCCGAATTAACAACATTTCATTTTTATAACACCTGACAGTGCATATATGGTTCGAAAGCATTTTGCCTCCTGATCACTGCAATATGTTTATATAATTTTAATATCGCTTATTATAAAAAATAAAAATTAATTAAAAATATGTTCTAATTTTACCAAAACTACCATAGTATAGGTGAAACGCCTTTGCTTTTTTCACGAGAAAAAAATAAGCGATCATAATTTTGTATTTTTGACAACTTCAAAGTACAAGGGGGGCAACTCTGAAATTCCATTTTCAAAGTTCGTTGCATACCTTCACTCTCACTCTCAAGATAATGACTATTTGTATGAGCGGAACAGCACGAAGCGAACCTCGAAAATCGAATATTGGAGAATAGGGCCTGACATTGACAACTAGAAATTAACGTCAGTTTTTTTTTCTATAGAGAAAAGACAAAGGGATAAGTGTGTATTCTGTGATAGTATCGGAGTTACGCCCTTTTAGAATAAGCACAAATTAATAAATTAATTATAAATTAGATACAAGCCCTAGCGAAAAAATTAAACTGTCAGCATGTTCATCTTTTCAAACAAAATACAGCGAACCATTAATATGCAATGCTCAGAAATATGAAATGTTGTCAATTAGCATAGGATAGGACATGAGAGGACATGCATTTTGCAATATTTTTACAGGCATTGATCTTTTACAAACACAACGTTATAGAACTAGGCAAGTCCAATCAAACCAATATTTTATGAAACTAAGACGTTTTGCTTTTGTAGTCGTTATGCAATAACTAATCCCCATACTAGGATTTTTAGTTACAGAAACGTGCAATACAGTAAAGTTATGGTTAGGTAGGTACAGGGCCCCGATATTTGAAAGCACATCACTCGAAAGTACCACTCGAAAGTGTTATATCTTCAAAACTACGGCTCTAATCAAATTTTGCATAGTTCACACGATTAATGAGAGTTCCAAGTATCCTCTAAGCTACTCTTATTTCAATCTAGCTTCTGCCCGCGACTTCGTCCGCGTAAAATTAGCAATTGACATGTTTATCGCTATCCCTCGGAAACTTTGCAATTTTCCCGGATAAAAAGTAGCCTGTTTCAATCTAGGGTACCAGCTACCTTCGTTCCAAATGTTATCCAAATCCGTTCAGTCGTTTTAGCGTGAAGAAGGAACAAACATACACACTCACTCACATCGTCACATCGTCACATCCTCACGTCCTCACAAACTTTCGCATTTATAATATTAGTAGGATTAGTAGGATTCAGCACAATTTTTCACCACTTTCGAGTGGTATTTACACATATGTGCTTTCAAAAATCGGGCCCCTGGTCGCAGATGAGCACCCGGCTAACGAGTTTTCAATTGTGTTATTTTAAGTCTGAATTTGTATCGCTAACGGAAACAAGCAGTTGTTTTATGATGAAGGATAAATCCCCCGTTATTTTCTCTTTGACTCCATAAAACGGGCAAGTGGGTCTTTTATTTTAACGGCGATATTATAAAATTGAGTGGGCGTTACCCGATAAAGCTTCAGAGTCGAGGATATTTATGATCGTCATTATCGATTTACACTAAAATTGTGCTTTTCTTTCACTTTCACAAAATGTATTGTCTTACTATTTTACGGATCGTCTTATTTACTTACTTACTCGTAAATCGTTGATGTCAAAACTACTACACAAACTAGGTATATCAGCGTTTGAATAACGATTTCGTACAGTCTAAGAGTAACTATGTATTAAATTAAGTAATCTGTAGTCTAGGGCATAAATATATATTTTACGTTACCAAGACGTCAAAAATATACCTTTCTGCCACGAACAATAAGGCTGGTGACCATATATCAACAGACTGACAGACCGACAATGAAGTGATCCCGAAAAGTTAATGCTGATGCTGAGCCAGCGACCGTTTCACTTTTGCGAAGACACGCTCGTTAGGTAATAAATACATTGATGATCTATTTACATGTCTGTGTTTGTACAATTGACAACATTTCATATTTCTGAGCCTATAGTTTTAATGGTTCTCTGTATTTTGTTTGAAAATATGAACATGCTGACAGTTAAATTTTTTCGCTAGGGCTTGTATTTAATTTATTAATTTGTGCCTATTCTAAAAGGGCGTAACTCCGATACTATCACATTATAAACACTTATCCCTTTGTCTTTTCTCTATAGAAAAAAAAACTGACGTCAATTTCAAATTGTTGTCAGGGCCTATTCTCCAATATTCGATTTTCGAGGTTCGCTTCGTGCTGTTCCGCTCATACTAATAGTCATTATCTTGAGAGTGAGAGAGAAGGTATGCAACGAACTTCGAAAATAGAATTTCAGAGTTGCCCCCCTTGTACTTTGAAGTTGTCAAAAATACAAAATCATGATCGCTTATTTTTTCTCGTGAAAAAAGCAAAGGCGTTTCACCTATCCTGTGGTAGTTTTGGTAAAATTAGGACATATTTTTAATTAATTTTTATTTTTTATAATTAGCGATATTAAAATTATATAAACATATTGCAGTGATCAGGAGGCAAAATGCTTTCGAACCATATATACATTTTTAGGTGTTTATAAAAATTAAATTTTGTCAATTGAGTGTATTCTCTATGTGTGTCTTTCAAAAGAGAAAACTTAAATGTCTTCTTTCTTTTCCTTTATATTACAGGTATGGAACATTATGAATTAATCTTCTTATTACAACCTAGTCCCAGTGCCTCAGAGAGCGATCCCCGTGTAAATAAGTAAAACCCCGCCGACTTAAATTTAACATTCAAATTAATTACTTCGGAGAACAATTAATGAACTATTTAATAATTTCATAACACCGGGCTAAGCTTATCTGAGATTTGTCGAGTTTTATTTAAAATTATATAATAACTAGCTGTTGCCAGCGACTTCGTCTGCAAAGAATTCGTTTATCGTTATCCCGCGGGAACTACGCCATTTTCCGGGATAAAAATTAGCCTATGTGCTAATCCAGACTTTTCTCTATCTATGTGCCGAATTTCATCCAGATCCGTTGGGCCGTTTTGGCGTGATTGAGTAACAAACAAACATCCATCCATCCATCCATCTATCCATCCATCCATACTTTCGCATTTATAATATTAGTTAGATTATACCTACAACCTACTAGCCGCTGCCTGCGATTTCATCTGCAAAGAATTCGTTTATCGCTATCCCGCGGGAATTTTCTGGGATAAAAAGTATCCTATGTGCTATTCCAGACTCTTCTCTATCTATGTGCTGAATTTCATCCAGATTCGTTGGGCCGTTCTGGCGTGATTGAGTAGGTAATAAATAAACATCCATCCATTCATCCATACTTTCGCATTTATAATATTAGTTAGATAATTAGATTAATACCGCCGCAGTCGCGGGCAACAGCTAGCTTGAAAGTCACTACATAGTATAAAGCAAAGTCGCTTTCTCTGTCCCTATGTCCCTATGTACGCTTAAATCTTTAAAACTACGCATCGGATTTTGATGCGTTTTTTTTAATAGATAGAGCGAATCATGGGGAAGGTTTATATGTATAATACATGCATAATATACCGTGCGAAGCCGGGGCGGGTCGCTAGTAAATTATAAATTTAATGAGACCAACTTTTCGAATAGTTACTTTTAGTCCCGAAACCATTAATTGCACACAAATAGGTATATATTAACAATTAAAACACAAAGAAATCCTCACAGGAGCACCACTTAGGCCGGTCTTTGATTAGTTTCTTTGATGTTTTAAATAGTAGACCACTTATTTGTTACACTTTATCGTCTCGTTATAGCTTGTAGTTAGTTTAGGTACTTACTTGTTATAAAAGGCAAATATAGTTTCACTAGCTTTTGCCAGCGACTTCGTCTGCAAAGAATTCGTTTATCGCTATCCCGCGGGAACTACGCAATTTTCCGGGATAAAAATTAGCCTATGTGCTATTCCAGACTTTTCTCTATCTATGTGTCGAATTTGATCCAGATCCGTTGGGCCGTTCTGGCGTGATTGAGTAACAAACAAACATCCATCCATCCATCCATACTTTCGCACTTATAATATTAGTTAGATTGATATTTCCATTGGTTGTAGTTCGAATTTGGGAGAAGGTTCATCGTACTGTGGTAACTAGGAACACCTGTTCTAAAGTGATGTAATTAGCAAAATATTTTATCGACAAAAAATATATCGATGTTACCTGTCAACGCCCAAATGTTACCTATTCAACATAAACAAAAATATTATTTACTAGATGAAAACCCGGCTTCGCTCGGGTGAAATTTGAATCATAATACACTTGTAGGTACAAAATGTAGGTAGAATGTGTAGCCATTATTTCGAATCACTGATTATTATTTTAATACAAAAATAGGTAGGTAAGTGATAGCATTCACAATAACTGAAATTATCTGCAAGAATATATCCGTGCATAGCGTGAACAACTTGATAAGTCCAAATCCAAAATGGCAATTTTACAGGGCGGCCATTTTAAAGTTTGAATTTTTTTCCGAAATCCGTTTTTATTTTGAATTGGGAATGCATGATTATTTTAAAAGTGTGTTTGGTGATTTTTCTTTTGATACGAATAACCATCCTTAGCTACGGAAAAAAGTTTCAGATTTGACGACCGGATAGTCTAGTGGTTAGTGACCCTGACTATGAAGCTAGAGGTCCCGGGTTCGAATCCCGGTAGGGGCAGACATTTGTATGATGAATACGAATGTTTGTGCCCGAGTCATGGATGTTGTATGTAAGTATTTAAGTATGTATTTATCTAAATTATATGAGTATGTTTATCCGTTGCTTGGTACCAATAGCACAAAGCTTTGCTTAGTTGGGGACTGGGTCAGTTGGTGTAATTTGTCCCATGATATATATTTGTTTATTATTATTTATTTTTCCGTCGAGCCATATATTTTATAAAAATAAAAACATTTTACTCAGTCACTCGGCGGCCTCTATACGGCTGATAAGCACTACGCCAATGACATATCAATTTAAAAAAAAAATTGCTGCTTGAATCTGTGGTAAACGATGACATTTGTAGCTAAAAGAAGCAACGGCTAAGTGGCGCCGCCTGTAGATTGTTTGTGTTGCTACCATACATGGGGAATTGACATTGTTAATTAATTTTAGTATGCTCCAATTCGAAAACCATTTGGAGGAAAACCATCAAATAACCGATTTATCTTGTCCGATTTCAAAAATACTTTACGATTGCAGATATTTTTGTAAAAGTACGTAGTAAGTTTAAGAATCGGCCATTAACAAAATATGGACTATGTCTGAAATAAACTCATTTTATTTCATTTTTATTTTATTTTATTTTATTAAATGTTTGCCACAAAAATGAAAAAAAAAGTTTAGCTACGGTATCTGTCACGCTATCACCGTCACATTTACATCATAACATTACATTCTGACTTAACCTACAAACATTAGAAATAAAAGCAAATTCAAAGTATAAATCTGTAACTACATGTATAAAAAAAAAAATTAAATGTATTCAACATTGTAAATTTCATTTATATGCCGATGACCTTCAAATTTATTTTTCCTTCCAACCTAATAATACTGCTGTAGCTGTTGATAAGATAAATGAAGATTTACTTAGAATTTTCAACTGGTCCTCGACTAACTGTTTAGTTCTTAACCCCACCAAATCTAAATATTTAATACTTGGAACTAAGCAACAAATTGAAAAAATCTTAGTCTGTGACCTAAAAATTTCTATTGATGGCGTGGGCGTGGAACGTGTGGATGAGGCTCGGAATCTTGGCTTATTTATTGACCCTAAACTTTGTTTTGAAAAGCACTCGATTGAAACTGCCCGCAATTGCTTCTATCGTTTGCGTGTCCTCTATAATGTTCGTGACTTTCTCAGTGTGGCTACAAGAGTGAGATTGTGTGAAGCGCTTATTTTGTCAAAATTAAATTATTGTCTCACAGTGTACCCCCACACAGTGTTTTTCCTTCCCACTGTCTCTGACGTTCGTGACGTCGTCGGAATTTTTTAGTTTTTAGGTTTAGTTTTAGGCAAAAGGGTCACACTGAAAATCAGCGCTGCGGCCTGCCGCAGCAATATGCTGAGTGTGGCCCTTTTGGCACTTGCGGCACATGATTTGTTTTTTGAAATGTTCTTTTTTGTTTTTTATTTTATTTTTTATGTGTCGTTTTGTGTCAATAAATGTTTTCTTTCTTTCTTTCTTTCTTTCTTACTGGCCTTGTCTCTTGGAGCGATCTCGCAGACTTCTCCAGAGGGTGCAAAATGCTTGTGCAAGGTTTTGCTTCACTATCCCACCGCGTACTCATGTAACCCCATTTTTAAACAACGCTGGTATTTTGAAGCTGTCTGCCAGATATGATCTTTTGTTATCATGTTTGCTGTTTGACACAATTAAATGGCAAACACCTAGCTACTTATATAAAAAACTTGTTTGGTCCTCTTCTAGCCGCATCATCAGAGCCTCACGAGCGATCGTGGTATCCGTACCCAGGCATAAGACTGCCGCTTTTAGAGGGAGTTTCAGATACCAAGCTACCAAATGTTGGAACAATATCCCACCACCGTTTCGTGACATCAAATCTAAATCCAGTTTCCGTTATAGACTCAGAATGCACTTGTTATCTTTACAAAAACTTTTATCTTAAGGTGTTCTGAGCTCTCTATCTCTCGTGTTGCTTTATCTTGTTCTTTTTTGATTAATTATTTATTTATATTTTAATGCCTTGTTCTATATTTCTAGGCTTACTCTTTATTGCTATTATTATTTATTATTTGTTAACGCTCAGGTTTGGGGAGTTTAATTAAATGGACTGTATCTGACGACGAATACGATACGAGAAAACGAAACACATAAATTAACGATAAAGTAGCCTTGTGAGAGTCAAGAAGACACTTACCTCGCTTGGCGCTGTGTGGGAGCTTTACAGCAGTCAGGTACAGGGCCACTGGACTTCCTCGAGCTGGCCAGTCTTACCTTCCAGTCCTGGGTTACCTGCTACCTGACTATACAAGAAGCGGCTGAAGTATCCTCCTGAGTTCGCAAGGCACTTGATGATGATGATTTTACACTCTTACGACAGTATTATAACAATAAATCTTTTGATTTGAACTTAACCGTGCTTCGACGAAATATATACGGCGCGAACTTTACGATACGATGACAGCGACACGACGACTAATCGAGAAGAGGCGAAACTAAAGTTTTGACAGTTATGACATTTCTAAATGTTGCTATATGAATAAACAAATTACTTAAGCGAAGACGGAACATTCCGCCCACCAAAATACAGAGTATTTTCAAAATACGGACGATAGCGAAATTAAAACTAATTCTATAACTAAAGTTTAATAGCTTGAATTCAACCGAAACGACAGTGTGTTAAGTTCAAACTAGGAAACCGGAAAAATACGATAACAATACGACATAAACTTAATCTTTCAGTGGTAAACAGCAAAGTTTAACCACTCAACTGGGAGCTTGTATTCTCCTGTTGTAGTATGAACGGTAACGACGCGACAAATTTGTACCATCGACACCTGGGTGCAGTTGAACGACGATGCCATTCTTCGATGATTGAATAACAAAGTTCAGACAGAGGTCTCACCTCCACCGAGGGCGGCTTCTTCTCATAATCCAGGCAAGTAGTTACTATGATGGAGCCGACCGCCCACCCTAAAGAAACCCGCTTTGTCCACAAACGGACAAAAAATACAATACGAGACAACCATGAAGGCTCCGCCCACCATGATGTATACCGCGCTAGACCAGATGGGAGCCAACTGCACAAGCCAATGGTCCTCTGGATTATCTACAATGCAAACATGATACCGACAATCGGGAGCAATATTGTCTCCTGGATGGCAGCAATCCGATTTGCGACATAGGTGCTCCACTGGGAGTGCGAGAGCGACAGTGAAATTAATCGAACGTAAGCTGAGACGAACCGATGAAAAATCTTTCGAAGCATAGGAAAATGTCACCACAACAAAAGGTCCGACAGTAAAACTGTAGCTTGGTATTCCGAGAGAGGAACGAAAAGCTTGCGAAGTAATGTGATCTTCGACTTCGCACAGCACAGATGTACGATAATTTTATTGTTGTTGGTTACAACACGACAATATAATACAGCTTAAAAGGCCACGCTCTGACGCGTCGCAAAATCCATGGAACTGGATATTTTGAAACGGTTCTACCATTCTACGAGGAATAGAGAGTGATCTCAATGCGACAACTGAGATTTAAAGTAGAGCCACTCTTCTGCGACAAGTTTAGGGGCGAATAAACACCTGACAGTCACGAAAGTTGCATCAGATATTTTGTGAGAAATATGACAGGCGAAAGAAATTCTAACGGATCGAAAATCCGAGCAATATCGGAAAGGATTGATCGTTTCGTGCAATAACCACCCAATACAGCGAGAATGGGTCTGATTTAGGCATCCACAAAAAACCTTAAATGTCTAAGATATCAATGAGAGTTTAGAAATCGGGGCTTTTCCTGAGGGTCGACAAAAGTTAGTGGGACAACCATTCTTCCTCCAGGATTTCAACAATATGACGCCTCCAGAAGTTTTTCACACGACCAATCATCTTTCGATACGCGAGCAAAATATGAGCTTCGATGACATTTCCTATGTCCAAAAAACGCTTAATGTAATTTTATCTACAGACAAATTCGAAACTAGGAAGCAATCCTTGATTGCAGTATTCACACAGCACAAGGATAGCTTCAAGAACGACGAGAACAAATAATTGTCCGGAGACAAGCACGAGGCAATCTTTGGCAACGAACGACACTGACACTAAGATCGCTGCGAGAACGAGGAAAATAAATGATTGTCCGGAAACAAACGCGGAACAATCCTTGGTAACGACACTGACACAAGGATTGATACGAGAACGACAAAAAGAAATCATTGTCCGGGAACAAACGCCGAACAATCCTTAGTAGGTAACGACACTGACACAAGGATTGATACGAGAACGTCGAAAAGAAATAATTGTCCGCAAACAAACGCGGAACAATCCTTGGTAACGACACTGACACGAGGATTGCTACGAGAACGACGAAAAGAAATAATTGTCCGCAAACAAACGCGGAACAGTCCTTGGTAACGACACTGACACAAGGATTGCTACGAGAACGACGAAAAGAAATAATTGTCCGCAAACAAACGCGGAACAATCCTTGGTAACGACACTGACACAAGGATTGATAAGAGAACGTCGAAAAGAAATAATTGATTGTCCGCAAATAACGCGGAACAATCCTTGGTAACGACACTGACACAAGGATCGCTACGAGAACGACGAGAAAAAATAATTGTCCGGAGACAAACGCGGAACAATCCTCGGTAACGACACTGACACAAGGATCGCTACGAGAACGACGAGAGTTAATAATTGCTAGAAGCACATTTCCCCATCACTATGTAGCCGAAAATGGTGCTGACAGCAATGGGTTGACCTGCCTCACCTCGGACAAGACCAGGTTGAAGAGCTGACGCGAGAAAACCGACATTAATCAGCATATCAATAGGTCCTGGTTTATAGAAACAAGGGTCAGCGAGATCCAAATCTGTTATATGATGCCAGCTTGAAACATCAAATCGTTCGGGTGGCATATTGGAACAAATCTGCGACAAAACGAAAGCTTCCAACGAAAGTTTAGCGGAAGTATCTCCCTTTAATGGGGAAATTTCACAAACAACAGAACCAAGTGTCTTTGTTGATGTCTGACCAATGCCATTCACCGATTGCTGACAGTCATCGACATTCAATCCTAGCCTATCCGCAGCCCCTTTAGTGATGAAATTACACGCACTACCAGAATCCAGAAGGGCACGGATTGGAACCAATTTTCCTCGACTGCTCCTTATGTGAACAACAGCAGTTGAAAACAGAACTTGATTGCTACAAGTTGGAACCGACAAAACTGTCAACTGAGAATTTGACTGTGAATTGTTTGCTGCTTCAATACTTTTGGGAAAGTGTAGCAAAGAGTGATGACGACAGTTACATTCACTACAACGAATAACTGATTTGCAATTCCTCACAATATGAGATGTACGCAAACACAACACGCACAGTCCCTTCTCTTTTACAAAAGTAAACCTCTCCGTTGGAGCCAAACTTGTAAACCTAGCGCACTTTTCCAACTCATGACCCGTTGCAGCACACATTGGACAAATACACACAGGGACCGACGGCACAGCAAGAGAAAACTTATTTTTAATAACTGGTTTACTCTGACTTGCATTCACTTTAATATTCAAATTATCTAATGCCCTGCTTCTTTTTTCAACAAAATCTTGCAAATCCTCTAATTTAGGAATGTCAATAGAAGAGTCAAGTTGCAATTCAAATGCTTCGCGGGTTGCAGTATCTAATTTCGACCACAATAAATAAAAGAGCATAAAGTTCTTATCGGGCAAATCAAACTTCGACAATATACTTAAGTTTTCATTAAATATCCGAAAGACTCGATCCAAACCACTTTTATTTTTAACTGACTCACAATGTAGCAACTTTTCATAGTAAACAATTGCAATTTGTCTCTTTTTATTGTAGTACTTAGACAAAGTTTCATATGCACTATCATAACTGTCACCTGACAAAGGAAAACTTTTTATCAAATCATAAGCGGAACCCTGAACACATATCAACAAATAATGTAGTTTTTCAACATTAGGTATGTTCCGACTATGAATCAAGGAGTCGAATAATTCCTTGAAAGAAACCCAGTTCTCAAGCTTGCCATCGAAAGGCTTTATCATAATTTTCGGCAGCTTAGCCAGGTTCGAGGAATCATTGGATACTACCGGTTTGCTGTCAGTTCTACTACTTGTTTGTCTAAGCCTACTTTTGACAGATTTCATCCGCAATTCAAACTCTTTAGTCTCTTCGTATTCCGTGGAACGTTGTTCTACGCTTAGGGGACGCAAAACCCTAAGTTGAGCAGTATGAAAGTCCTTTTCGATATCTTTAAAATCTTGTTCATTATAACCAACTAAATCCGAACTTTCAATGTGCTCCAACCGCATAATCGCGTAATCCCTATCAATTCTATAAACATCGGCAACCGCGGGCATAAATTCTTCATCTCCGTGGTTACTCATTTTCAACAATAAACGTGCTAAAAATCAAAAATATCATACAACCACCGTGAACAATTATCTCAATATTGTTAATCTGTCAAACTCAACTCGACTGACGTATAATATAATGTGACGTTTCACAGACTCGACAAACAGCGAAATGCGTTTCGTTACACGGCAACGTTTTACTAGCGGCGTTTTGAACGACCAGTTATCAATCACGAAAATAAATTTAACTTTCATTAAATTTATTAAATTAAATTAATATATTATATAACAAATTATATTCAATTATTATTATTTACGAAACTGTAATAATTGTTTCCGAAATAAACTAACTCTGCACAAAATTCTGGAATTTTCGAACAAAGGATTCTAGGCATACCCTACAATTTGGTGGACGAAAAAAGTTACAACGAAAAACGACAAATTTTACACCAAAATGCATGGAATCTACTAGAAAACAACGAAATTAACGCGAAATAAGCAAATTAACCGTAGGTCACCTCTTCAAGATGCGGCTCGAAGGACCAAAATGTTAACGCTCAGGTTTGGGGAGTTTAATTAAATGGACTGTATCTGACGACGAATACGATACGAGAAAACGAAACACATAAATTAACGATAAAGTAGCCTTGTGAGAGTCAAGAAGACACTTACCTCGCTTGGCGCTGTGTGGGAGCTTTACAGCAGTCAGGTACAGGGCCACTGGACTTCCTCGAGCTGGCCAGTCTTACCTTCCAGTCCTGGGTTACCTGCTACCTGACTATACAAGAAGCGGCTGAAGTATCCTCCTGAGTTCGCAAGGCACTTGATGATGATGATTTTACACTCTTACGACAGTATTATAACAATAAATCTTTTGATTTGAACTTAACCGTGCTTCGACGAAATATATACGGCGCGAACTTTACGATACGATGACAGCGACACGACGACTAATCGAGAAGAGGCGAAACTAAAGTTTTGACAGTTATGACATTTCTAAATGTTGCTATATGAATAAACAAATTACTTAAGCGAAGACGGAACATTATTTATACACCCATTTACACGCTCACTTTCCTGCGCAAATTATTTAGCACGATGAAAAATCTTTATTTATTTATTTATTTATTTTTCCTTCTAGCAAAATTAGTTATAGCACTTCCATACTCGCCGGTGTCCTTACTCTGCATGGGTACTGGCAGAATACCAGCGCTGCGGCTTAGCCGCAGCATTACGCTGAGTCAGCGCCTATTCTTTGCTCCATCACATGGCTCCCTGGTAAAAATGTGTTTTTGTTGTTTGTTTTTTGTAAACCTTTTTAATTTCTTGTTATGATTGTAATTTTAAAATTTTCACTTTTGTAATTCTGTTTCTTTTGTTTTTGTCTTAAGAGTCATGTTTTGTTTGTGGAGAATAAAGTTTTTATCTATCTATCTATCTATCTATCTATCTAACTAACAATGGATATTTATAAAAAAATGTTTTCTGCCGGGGTGCAACAATGACTCGAACTATAGCCCCAACAAAATCATTGTGAAAATCAGAGAAGGTTTGCAGAAGAAATGGTGTACGCAAGCTAATGTGGAATATTTCAAAGTTTACACGATGCATTGTTGCGAAGAGCATTTTAATGTAAGTAGAAGTCAGGAAAGATGTGCAGGGGTGAAACGAAAACGCAAAAACAGCACAGAAAACAATAACATCACCAACGAACGGAAATAATTTCGAACACGTGAACATTGTTGACATTAAACGTGAGTTTGCCGTTAAATTCACACACATCTACAGATATATGACGTTGACATATAGACAAAACCTTTTTTTTATATTTCTGTACGAAGGCGATTGGAATCCTGCCAAAATTAACAAATTATCAAACAGCGAAAATATTTATTATTAATAAACAAAGATACGTTGAAGCATAATATTCAAGTTAGTTTCTTAAAAAAGTCCATTCTATCAAATTAAGGTGTTAAAGGCACTGCTTAAAAAAAATGAACAATGCCAATTTCAATAAAAATTACCATAGTGGTTTAGTAACACGAACAATCTACAGACGGCGCCACTTAGCCGTTGCTTCTTTTAGCTACAAATATCATCGTGTACTACAGATTCAAGCAGTTTTTATTTTAATTTGATATACATTGGCGTACTGCTTAACTGCCGTATGAGGGCCGCCGAGTAGTGATGTAACGAATATTCGCATTCGCATTTGCGAATATTCGCATATTTCTGGCATATTCGCATTTGCATTCGCAAAATTACTGCAAATGTTATACGAATATAAAAAAAAATTTAGGGTATCTTGTTATTTATTTAGGTTATTTAGTAGTTGTTTAAGTATATAATTTTCGCCGCCCGGTAAGGGAGATAGCCCCATTGGCTTGGCGCTAAATTAAATAGCCCATCTGGCAACATGGAATGACATTTCAATCAGATGCGTTCGTTCGTCTCAACTCGGCTATTCTAGGAACAAAAAACAAACGGAACGTACTTCGTTTGTACGGGACTGCCACCAAAGTCACCAAGCCATAGACAAATGGTGCCAAATATAACAAAAACTGAATATTCGCATTCGCATTTGCATTCGCGAATGTCGAAAATATGACATTCGTTACACCACTACCGCCGAGTGACTGAATAAAATGTTTTTATTTTTATAAAATATATGGCTCGACGAAAAAATCTGAAACTTTTTTCCGTAGCTGAGAATGGTTATTCCTATCAAAAGAAAAATCACCAAGCACTTTTAAAATAATCATCCATTCCCAATTATTCTTTTTTTTCTATGGTTATGGTCAGGTTTAAGAAAAATCGCACGGCGTATGTGCGCTAGCATGAAACGGAACGTTTGTCGTCCTCCGGTGTCAGTTTCGCGCTGGTCTGTGGTGTCCAATATGGCGACTGCGATTTGTCCATCAGCACCGTTAGAATTTTACAAAATACTCGACAATCCGAATTTTGCGGATATATGTTGTCGACTCGAAATTTTTATTTTTTCACGTTCTATCATTCCGGCAACGTTTCGATCGAGTCTACCGTAACCGGTCACGAAATTATTAATATAGACTAGATGAAAACCCGGCTTCGCTCGGGTGAAATTTGAATCATAATACACTTGTAGGTACAAAATGTAGGTAGAATGTGTAGCCATTATTTCGAATCACTGATTATTATTTTAATACAAAAATAGGTAGGTAAGTACCTAATAGCATTCACGATAACTGAAATTATCTGCAAGAATATATCCGTGCATGGCGTGAACAACTTGATAAGTCCAAATCCAAAATGGCAATTTTACAGGGCGGCCATTTTAAAGTTTGAAATTTTTTCCGAAATCCGTTTTTATTTTGAATTGGGAATGCATGATTATTTTAAAAGTGTGTTTGGTGATTTTTCTTTTGATACGAATAACCATCCTTAGCTACGGAAAAAAGTTTCAGATTTGACGACCGGATAGTCTAGTGGTTAGTGACCCTGACTATGAAGCTAGAGGTCCCGGGTTCGAATCCCGGTAGGGGCAGACATTTGTATGATGATTACGAATGTTTGTGCCCGAGTCATGGATGTTGTATGTATTTAAGTATGTGTTTATCTAAATTTTTTAAGTATGTTTATCCGTTGCTTGGCACCCATAGCACAAAGCTTTGCTTAGTTGGGGACTGGGTCAGTTGGTGTAATTTGTCCCATGATATTTATTTGTTTATTATTATTTATTTTTCCGTCGAGCCATATATTTTATAAAAATAAAAACATTTTACTCAGTCACTCGGCGGCCTCTATACGGCTGATAAGCACTACGCCAATGACATATCAATTTAAAAAAAAAATGCTGCTTGAATCTGTGGTAAACGATGACATTTGTAGCTAAAAGAAGCAACGGCTAAGTGGCGCAGCCTGTAGATTGTTTGTGTTACTACCATACATGGGGAATTGACATTGTTCATTTGTTTCAGTATGCTCCAATTCGAAAACCATTTGGAGGAAAACCATCAAATAACCGATTTATCTTGTCCGATTTCAAAAATACTTTACGATTGCAGATATTTTTGTAAAAGTACGTAGTAAGTTTTGACCTTTGTTTGATCTAACGACCGGGTTTTATGTTTTATGTAAGAATCGGCCATTAAATGTTTGCCACAAAAATGAAAAAAAAAAGTTTAGCTACGGTATCTGTCACGCTATCACTGTCACATCTACATCATAACATTACATTCTGACTTAACCTACAAACATTAGAAATAAAAGCAAATTCAAAGTATAAAACTGTAACAAACAATGGATATTTATAAAAAAATGTTTTCTGCCGGGATGCAACAATGACTCGAACTATAGCCCCAACAAAATCATTGTGAAAATCAGAGAAGGTTTGCAGAAGAAATGGTGTACGCAAGCTAATGTGGAATATTTCAAAGTTTACACGATGCATTGTTGCGAAGACCATTTTAATGTAAGTAGAAGTCAGGAAAGATGTGCAGGGGTAAACGAAAAAGCAAAAACAGCACGGAAAACAATAACATCACCAACGAACGGAAATAATTTCGAACACGCGAACATAGTTGACATTAAACGTGAGTTTGCCGTTAAATTCACACCATCTACAGATCTATAACGTTGACATATAGACAAAACCTTTTTTTATATTTCTGTACGAAGGCGATTGGAATCCTGCCAAAATTAACAAATTATCAAACAGCGAAAAATATTTATTATTAATAAACAAAGATACCTAGAAGCATAATATTCAAGTAAGTTTCTTAAAAAAGTCCATTCTATCAAATAAAGGTGTTAAAAGCACAGCTTTAAAAAAATGAACAATGCCAATTTCAATAAAAATTACCATAGTGGTTTAGTAACACGAACAATCTACAGACGGCGCCACTTAGCCGTTGCTTCTTTTAGCTACAAATATCATCGTGTACTACAGATTCAAGCAGTTTTTTTTTAATTTGATATGCATTGGCGTACTGCTTAACTGCCGTATGAGGGCCGCCGAGTAGTGATGTAACGAATATTCGCATTCGCATTCGCATTCGCGAATATTCGCATATTTCTGGCATATTCGCATTTGCATTCGCAAAACTACTGCGAATGTTATACGAATATAAAAAAAAATTTAGGGTATCTTGTTATTTATTTAGGTTATCTAGTAGTTGTTTAATTATATAATTTTCGCCGCCCGGTAAGGGAGATAGCCCCATTGGCTTGGCGCTAAATTAAATAGCCCATCTGGCAACATGGAATGACATTTCAATCAGGTCTTGTACTCCGAAATTCGATTTTCGAAGTTCGTTTCGTGCCGTTCCGTTCTTACTAATAGTTATTAATTTGAGAGTGAGAGGGACGACGTGACACGAACTTCGAAAATCGAATTTCGGAGTAGCCCCCCAGATGCGTTCGTTCGTCTCAACTCGGCTATTCTAGGAACAAAAAACAAACGGAACGTACTTCGTTTGTACGGGACTGCCACCAAAGTCACCAAGCCATAGACAAATGGTGCCAAATATAACAAAAACTGAATATTCGCATTCGCATTTGCATTCGTGAATGTCGATAATATGACATTCGTTACATCACTACCGCCGAGTGACTGAATAAAATGTTTTTATTTTTATAAAATATATGGCTCGACGGAAAAGAATCTGAAACTTTTTTCCGTAGCTGAGAATGGTTACTCCTATCAAAAGAAAAATCACCAAGCACTTTTAAAATAATCATCCATTCCCAATTATTCTATTTTTTCTATGGTTATGTTGGCCAATCTCAGGTTTAAGAAAAATCGCACGGCGTATGTGCGCTAGCATGAAACGGAACGCTTGTCGTCCTCCGGTGTCAGTTTCGCGCTAGTCTGTGGTGTCCAATATGGCGACTGCGATTTGTCCATCAGCACCGTTAGAATTTTACAAAATACTCGACAATCCGAATTTTGCGGATACATGTTGTCGACTCGAAATCGTTATTTTTTCACGTTCTATCATTCGGGCAACGTTTCGATCGAGTCTACCGTAACCGGTCACGAAATTATTAATATAGATTTTCTCTTCATTTTTAAACAAAAACAATAAACAAATTAAAAAGTGTATTTACATTTACTTTACCTATATGTTTATTTTAATATACAACAAGTATTTACTTAGTTTTCAAAAAAATAAATAAATTGCAAATAGGCCTAGAAAGATTCTTTTATAATATGTCTTTTTTGAAACTACCAGCGCATTCGGAAATACCATCCCATCATTGCCAGGAAGAATGCGCCGCAAGAAACTTGGCAGTCATTATTTCAGAATAAAATAAAATTAAGTACAACAATACTTAAATTCTAATTAACTTATAATAGGTACATTTATAAAGGGATGTATAAGGTCCCCAAATTAAGTAGGTAGCTAGGTTCTTTAAATTATACTAGTCTATAGTAAAGATGTGTAAAATTTCATATTAAGTATACAATCAATATTTTTTCCATATTATTCGTCGGTGTTAAAGATAGCAGTCTAAATGAAAATATCCACTTTTTATTGAACGTTCTCTCATGCACGTTGTGAGAACGTTCACTAATTTAATGTGGATATTTTCACAGAATGACATTCCATAGCAAGGATTAATTTCGAGTTGAACGTTGGTCATGTATATGTGTGAGGCATTCCATTGGCTGTCACGACTAGATGACTGTCGGTGAAGAGGATAAATTCGGGCATAATATGCTGTCTTATATTACTTATAATATATGTATAGATTTGTTGGATTCGAATATCCTCGAGGTGTGGAAGGTGGTGGCAAGAAAATAAATGCTTTTTCGTTCAGCTTGGTTTTAGTTCTCTCTTACACAATTTACGCCATCTTGTCTATACACTCAAAAATGACGCTATCTATCGGCCGTTGGCCAAACTACTTACTTATCTATCTATCTATCGACCCTCCAGCGAGGTGTCAGTGGTTGCGAGAGCACGCCACAGATGTCGCTATTTGTAAGTGCGACAGATTAGTACAAATGAATTTCAGGCAAATGGTACGGAAACCACAGCAGCGAAACTCGGGACTTGCATCTGGCGTGTTTGCTGTTCCACCAAGCTGTGAAGTTTCTGTACACGGTCTCTTTGGACATCAACTCCGGGTCGTTGATCATCTTGCACAGTTTGCAGACGTCTTCGTTGTCTGCTGATAATCTGTATGTGTAGTGGTTCCGCCATCTGTAACGATTTTGTAAAATTTACGAGAAATAGTAAGGTACCAGTGGCGTGGCGTCAACTATATCAGTAGGCAAGCCGAAGGGAACTTAACTAGCCCTTTCCTCTAATTTTGCACAATAAATTGCCCAACTGCCTTAAAATAGGCAAGCCAGTGGGAATCGAGTTCTATGGACGCCACGCCACTGTAAGGTACAGACCGTCCGCTTAAATGAGTTCCCGCCCGCGGGGCGCGGGGTAGGCGACAAAGGGGCCGAGAGAGGTGCGGACGGCAGGCGCACTATAGTCTGGCAGATAAACCACTGCAGCCAGATGACACTTTCAGTGTTGTCAGTTTTTGGCAAATATTAAATAGTGATGTGACTTAGTGAGTGAATGAAAGAATGAACGATGTAATGAAATTAATTTGCGTCATAAATGAGAATTTTCAAAGCGTATTTTAATAAAATGGTTTGTTCAATAAGGTTTTTTTGGATGTTTTCTAGTCAGTAGTATAAGAGCGCGATTTGGAAATGTGCGGAAGCATGTCAAATCAGTTACCAGTTTTCAACTCATTCCCCATTTTGCCATAAATAAAACAACAATTATCACATTAATATTTTTTTCTACCTTTGTACTTTTACTTAAAAACTTAAATTATTCCGAATCAGTTTCACTGCTGCTGTCACTATTTACGTTTATTACAAAGTCATCGCACATTTTATCTACTATGTTAATACCTATGAACCTTGAATGCCTCAAAAGTATCGCGCTTATTTTGAAATATACTCAACTACGAATGTGACATTCATAAAATATTTCGTTCGTTCAATAATCAAATCATTCATTACGTGACCTTAGTCAAGCACTAGTGAAATAAATGTGGTATCATTATTTCGTAAAATGACATTTGGAAGCGTCATCTGGCTGCAGTGGTTTAGCTGCCAGACTATACGCTACCCGCCCGCACCGAGAGTTCCCCTTTGTCACCCTACCCCGCGCCCCGCGGGCGGGAACTCATTTAAAGCGGTCGGTCTATAATAGTATAGTCATAGACAATACTAGTTATTTTTTCACAATACATACATACATACTTATCGTCACGCCTCTTTCCCACAGTGGTAGGCAGAGACTACTTTGCTCCACTTGCTACGATCCTGACATACCTTTCGCTTCATCCACATTCATCAATCTCTTCATACATGCTCGTCGATTTCGGGTACTCTTGACCTACGACTTGGGTACTTGTCGTTTTCCACAATAACAGGCCTTATACTCCGAAATCCGATTTTCGAAGTTCGTTTCGTGCCATTCCGCTCTCACTAATAGTTATTAATTTGAGAGTGAGAGGGACGGTGTGATACGAACTTCGAAAATCGGATTTCGGAGTTGCCCCACAGGGCTATTAAGTCAATACTAACCCAACAACGTCCTGAAATATTCCGAAATAATTTTCGAGGTACTCTGTAGTATTATCCGGTGATTTGATGAGTCAAGGTCGCTTGGTCATTGGATCTTTGACTATCAGGCCTTATACTCCGAAATTCGATTTTCGAAGTTCGTTTCGTGCCGTTCCGTTCTTACTAATACTTATTAATTTGAGAGTGAGAGGGGCGGCGTGATACTACGTGGTAAGGTTCAAAAGTTTCCGGCCTAATAATGAAAATTAACGTTTAGGTTAAAAAAAATATTTTTATTTTTCAATGTAGTCTCCTCCTATTGTTATACATTTTTCAGATCGTTTGATTAACATTTCTATGCCTTTAAAATAATATTCGGAAGTTTTGTCTTCGAAATGCTCGAAAACTGCAGCAGCGACCTCATCATCGGACGAAAATTTTCTCCCCCTTAAGTCCGATTTAAGTTTAGAAAATAAAAAATAGTCGCTTGGGGCTAGATCAGGGCTGTAAGGTGGGTGACGGATTGTTTTAAATCCACATTTAGATATAGCCGCCTTTACAACTGCAGCCGTGTGGACAGGCGCATTGTCATGAAGAAGACGGACACCCCTGCTGAGTTTTCCTCGACGTTTAAGCTTTATTGCTTCTCGCAACTGGTCTATAAGGCAAGCATAGTAACTGCCGTTTACTGTCTGATTGCGTTCTTTGATATCTATAAGCAATATCCCTTCGCAATCCCAAAATATTGTGGCCATTATCTTTTTGGTAGATTGGCACACCTTTGCCTTTCGAGGGGGTGCTTCCCCAGAACGACGCCACTCCATCGACTCTCTTTTCGAAAGAGGATCATAGTATAAGACCATAGTTTCGTCTCCGGTAACAATGGACTGGATAAATTCACTCTCACATGACTTGAACTCCTCTAAAAGTTCCTTGGAGCACGCCACTCGTTCAGCTCGCTGAGCACTCGAGAGAAGTTTCGGGACCCATCTTGCACTAACCTTATTCATGTTTAGATGGTCGTGTAGAATCCTAAGGACTGTTATTTTCGTAAGTCCCGTTCTTGACGCTATTTCCTTCGTCTTTAGTCTTCTGTCCTTCAGTACCTCTTGTTCGACTAAATCGACGTTATCTTGCGTAAGAACCTCAACAGGGCGGCCTGGTCGGGGTTCGTCATCGATGGACTCACGCCCTAAACGAAACTGCTTACACCAATCCTTAACAGTCGAAAACGAAGGGGAGGAATTCCCGTACACGTTATCTAACCTTTCTTTGATTATAGTTGGACTTATGCTTTCCTTTGTCAGAAATTTTATCACTGATCGATACTCCAATTTGAACATTGTACAAATTACACCGCTTTTTATATTTAAATCAAAGAAAATTTTATGAAAACGAAAGTTACAAACCACGAAATTATCCACACAATAGCTGAATAAATGACAAATAAAATGACATTCATTTGTTTCTTGTTTTCTTCTTTTAAATATATACGGCCAGGAACTTTTGAACCTTACTGGTAACTTCGAAAATCTAATTTCGGAGTAGCCCCCAGGCCTACCTGAAGAAGTCATGGTAGAGGTCAGCGTCCCCCTCCTTGTGATTGGTGATGATGTGTGCCATGCGCTCTGCCAACCGCTGGGGGCCCAGCTCCCCTGCGTGCAGGTAGCTCCCAGGAGGAAGGAACCTGGAATTTTTTATATAGCTCACTCAGACAGGCAGACACACAAGGACATCGACGTCATCATAATACTCCTCTTTTTGCGTCGGAGGTTAAAAATACACAATCTAAAATGTTTTAGGGGACCATTGATTTAGAATTTGACTATGGAATCCTAAAAATAATCCTACGCCTGATTAATTACTAACTCTTGTGTAGGTAATTTAGTTTTCATAACAGCCAGTTTGAACTGTTTAAATCCAAGTTTCCATAAGGACTTATGCTGCTTAGCTCTAGCAAAGCCTTTGAAACTTTAATTGAAATTACCTTGAATAATTGGCTTCACCAAACACAACAGGCACAGCATAGTTGTTCAAAGATATCACCAGCTTCTCAGTGACATAGTCTTCTGCCAGAGAATTCTCAAAAGCGAAATAGAAGTAGTAATCCTTGGCTAGAATTTGGAGACATTCTTCAGAATTCGATCGAGGACAAACGAACTTCCCGCAACTTCCGTACACGTCTAAAGATAACCCGTACTTCTTCAACTCTTCCTCCACTAACGCCACGAAGTGTTCTCTATTGCTCAAACTGTGACAGTTGGATACGAACCAAGCAGCCGCTTTGTTCTTCGATTTGAGAAGCACCTTCGTTGCGTTGTCAATAGGATCCAAGTTCGGCCACTGCATATTTTCTTTAGGTCCTTCGACACCGCCTGAGATGTTATATATAGTAATATAGCCCCAGCGAGAATCTGAGTTCAATTTATAGGTCCATGTCCAGTTGAAGAAGTTGTTGAAGTTGCTGCAGACTGGATAGTAGTGTGAAGATTCCAAGTTCGCGTAAACGTATTTTTGCTTCGCCGATCGTTTCGCTGGCAAGTTGCCCTTCTTGAAGCGTTTGTCCACTTCTCTTCCATTGAAGACAATCACGTCAAACTCGCGCACGTCCGCGAAATAGTTGCTGTCACTTGTGACAAAACAGTTGGTGTATTCGCAGCTGTTGTCCAGGAATACGTCGAATCCTTTACCCATTAAATCAAAAGGGGGTAGATGGGGGTAGCCCCACTGAAGAATATACTTGATCTTGAGGTGATGCACATTATGTTCGGTTTGTTTCCTAGGTAGATAGAGATTTGCAGTTAGAAGTAGCACTCCTATGGTTAGAAATATGATCTGTTTGAATGGTAATCCTTTTGTAAACATCGCTGTGCGTGGTTTCACTGTCTACCATCGTGTGACTAGCGGAGTCTCAGATAAGCTGGCACTTAGGTTTTATCCTTGTATTATCACTTCACGACTGAGCGGCGTACACGGTGTGTCACGATTTTAAAAATATACCAAGCGACAAAAAACATGTCTGAGCGGTTCTAAAAAAAATTGTACATTTGGCGGACAGCATAGGCTAATTTTAAATTAATACTTTTCGATACTATTTTAAGCGCATATACTATTTTAACCTGATTCTTAAAGATTCTAAATAATGTATTTTTGTAGAGATTCGAACTATAAAATAAGCTGTAAAGATAAATCTACTGAGTCGGGGCAGTCGATAATTCCTATTTTGTTACTAAGATTCAATTAAGTAAATCGAAACCACACACATTATTTAGTTGGTTTTATTGAAGAAATAAGGTAGCAATAATAAAATTGTGTACGTTTTTAATTCTTTACTCTTTTAAGGTAATCACAAAATAATAAAGATATTCACTCCTTTTTGTTACCATTTGGTCAAACGTACCCTGAAAATTTACAAAATAATGCTTTTTTATAAAGTTACGTTAATATTTTTTGGAAATTATCATTATTAAATTGCTAAATATTCGTTTGGAATATTTAATATATATATATATTTTAACAAAGTAGGTATAAACAAAAATGAACAAAACTTCGTATTTTTTACGGGACAGTAACAATAATAGGAACATCGGTAACAAATTAGCAACTCTTAGGCACAGTATTCATTAGTCAGGTTTCAATATTATAATCACTACATACATTTTTTTAAAGATAGAGTGATTAAATACCATAATTTTTTGATATCTACGTTTATATTAAATATCTACGTTAAATAAAATACACAAATACTGTCAAATAAAAATACATCTCACATATATGAATAAAGTCATTTTCAAATAGTCTACACACTGCCTTTAGAATTATTTTTTGTTACTCCCATTTCCTAGCCATACGTTACCATTCAAAAGTAACAAAAAAGGAAGTAACCTATGGTGGAAAATATGGTGCCTATGGTGAAAATAACGTACTATTTGAACAAAGAATTTAAGGCGAGGTAGGCTCAAAGAGGCCGCCTTTTAGACTTTTTAAAAACCATCTCAGACGTAGAAAATAGGGTTTAAAAATCTGAAAAAAAGTTATGTCTTACTTAAGGATCTAGTCTAGTCAAAATCGCATTCAGTTACACGATCCAATAAACTTCCCTCGATAGAAAAAAATTCCAAAGTTACTCCTTTTTGTAAAGTTTTTTCAATATTATGACTAAACTATTGATATTTTAAATTAAATTTTTGTACTCAACTAAAGCTATTAAATATTTATAGACAAATTCGCAGAGTTTGAATAGATAAAATGATTGTCTTAATTACTATGTTTAAATACCTACAAAATGTGCGAGCGCGGAGCCTCGATAGGCCTGATCAGTCGCGCGCTGGCGCTTACGGATGACGGACCTGTGTCAGTTTTATCCGCGACAGGTCCGTGCACTAAACAAACAGATTTATTACAGTAGCAATGTCATTGTCTGTTTTCTGAGGCTGCCCTGTTGACCTACAATAACAAGTAAATGGAGTAAGGTACATTTTGCAAGCGGGAGGCAGAGGTACCGGTACCGACCGATATAGACAAAATATGGATTATCAAAAATTGTAGCTATTTTCAGTTGTTATACTGATACCTTGACCGAAATTTTACGAATAATAATTTTATAAATTACGTACCAATTAAAAATGGAAATAAAATGACATACATACATACATACCGTCACGCCTCTTTCCCACAGGGGTAGGCAGAGACTACTTTGACCCACTTGCTACGATCCTGACATACCTCTTTCACTTCATCCACATTCATCAATATCTTCAAATAAAATGAAATCTAACTTATCTTATTTAATTTCAATATGTTGTAAACCAAATTATATAAATATGTTTAGGATCCTTACTTCCTAAACGGGATTACACTTTACTAAATTAGGTTTCTAAATCATCATCATGTTTGCGGCTAAGTACAGATATAAGCACACGACAAATAAATTACGAAGAATCTCGAGATTATAAGGTAACGGCGGGTATTACCGAGGGTATCAAAATCAGTGTCATTTACCGCGGTATTTTCAAATACGCATTTTATAATCAAACCGATCGATTTCCTAAAAAATGAATTATACACAAACGAAACTTATTTAATTGACCAACGGATCTATTAGCGCTAGTGTGTGTGAATTGGAATATAGAGCTCACAATTCGTCAGTTTCCGCGACGGGGGCGCGGGAAGAGGTGTACCATACTAACGCGTGACGCCACATCACATGTAAGAGAACTCTAATCTTATGTAGTGCTTTACGTAATGGTTCAGACAATCGAACTAATAATATGGTTTTTAAGTGGTTGTTTATAGTTTTCTGCACAACCTTAAAATATTCTTTATATGTTTTTTTGAGCTCGAATTGCGTTAAAAATGGAAAATAAAATACGGCGGTGATAGGACTTATTTTTTGCTGTGTATCTTACTTCCCTGGTGTGCCGCGATAATAGTTTAAGTGGTTATTTTGGTTCTTTATGCTCTTTTTGCTCTTTTGGCAGAAAACTAGCGCTGCGGCCCCCGTCGCAGCATTATGCTGAGCTGCAACCTTTTTGACGTTGGACAGCGACACACTACCTAATTGTTATTTTTACTTTATTTTTATTTTTTATTTTTTGTATTGTTTATTTTTGGTTTGTGCTGTTGTCCTATGCGTCAAATAAACGTATTTTCTTTCTTTCCTTCTTTCTTCTTTCTTTTTTGCCAGGCTGTACCTAGATATGTTAATTAGTTTCTAATTTATTACTTTAGTAATATTTTTATTTTATAATTATTAATGTTTACAAGGACATATTTTATTCTGAAAAAATGACTTTCTGCCAAGTTTCTTGCGGCGCATTCTTCTTGGCAATGATGATCTTTCCGAATGCGCTGGTAGATTAAAAAATAGACATGTAAAAGAGCCCTTGGCGGCCTATTTGCAAAATAAACTTTTAACTTTTATTTTTGGTATATACGAGTATGATCGGTTATATGCTTTCTTAAAGTTATTTCAATCTTGATCTATTCACGCTATTAAAGAACTATTTCCGTGGTATGGAAAGTATTCAACAAACCCTTAATTTTTAGCAAAAACTTCAGTACTGAATTTGTATAGGTCTACCAGAATGTCATGGCATAGAAAAAAAAAAGAGTTTTTGATATGGCAATGTCAAACTGTCACTGTCTAATATCAGTACGTTCATTGTCATAACGACTTGCTGCTCGACTGTTTTAATAAAATTTCAATGTTATTATAGTAAAAATGTCGAAGAAACCTCTCCGCGCACAATCGCGAAAACCCGATGTCTAAAATCGAATGTAAGAAAGCTGTTACTACTTGGCTACTAAATAAAAGTTATGACGAAACGGAAGCCTTTCTAAAAGCAATAAGTTAAACACACACACACACACACACACACACACACACACACACACACACACACACACACACACACACACACACACATACACACACACAACACATGCATGCGCATGTTGCCTTGCTTGTATTATGTATTCAGTTCTTAATAAACTTTAAAACATCATGCATTTTTAGGGGGAGGAGCGCTGTTTATCCTATAGCACAGGTTTTTACCTATTTAGGGAGCAGAGTTCTAGTGAAAGATACCTTGTAAATGATGTTTTTTAGAAATAAATATTGTTATTATTATTATTATTATTATTATTTTGTGTTCAATGTTTACAACCAAATTTGTGAAGAAAGTGAAGGATCCCTAACGCAATCTTAAATTATAAGCGAGTGGCAAATTTAACTTGTTAGTAGGAATCGACCAAGTTGATACTTGTAGTTCATTTTGAATGTTAAGATCCTATTTTTCAAGTTATTTTTTATAGTCATTATACAGGGTGTATCAAACACCCCCTTACAATAATCCACTGGGGTATATAACCATAGCTATAGAAGCTAACAAAAATATAAAAAAAATATATTAATAACTGTAATCATTCTTATAGAAAATATAAAAAAAATACTCCAATTTTTTTTTAAATATTATGTATGGGACTATTACCGACCCATTCAATATTTGTTTGGCTCGGTTATAGGTTCTTAAGGAAGTATCTATTACCGAGTGACATTTTAATTTTCTATTAAAATATGAACATTTATGGTACTGTATACTTGTGTATACTTTTTTATAAAATTTAGACTTTTACTTATCAATTGGAAATGCTTCCGTTTATACTAAACTACTTAAAAAAAATTGATGCAGGTACAAAAATAATATACGTACATATACATACACAAATCACGTCTTTATCCCTTACAGGGTAAGTAGATAGAGTCTGAGGTAACAAGACCACGTTTAGCATGATTGTGGGTGTATAGATGGAAAGGGGAATCAAAATAGTGATGGGTTGCTAGCCTCATCGCCTATAACATGATTCTTAAGATTTACGCACATTCCTTCGTTGGGCTTTTACCATCTGCGCGGGAAGAGAAGTAACTGGTACATTCTATGTTTTATTCTATACTCCAAGACCAGCATGGACGAAAGAAAAAATAATATACAGAACCCAAGCCATAATTATGTTTCTTAACTTTCGGTATTAGGTTCCAAATCGTGAATATGGTTTCTATTACCGATGGTAGAAAATTCCTGATTTTTATACCCTTGGAAATGAAAGTTCAATTCGCGGTAAAAGAGTCACAGACTGTACATTACCACGGTATCAGAAGAAATGCACATTTCAGTTTCAATAATAATTTTACCAAATAATAAGAAGTAAAATGAGTCCAAAAACTTACGAGGCTGAAAGTTCAATAAACGCTTTTCAATAAAAAAAATACTTGGTCGTTAAGAAGCTTTGATACCCGTAATTATATGGACTCTTTTGAAAACTTACTTAAGTACCACGGTAATACCTGCCGTTGCCTTAATTATATTTTTAATTCATAGTTTTATTTATTACCTTACCTGTTTATTTGTCTTTTTTGCCAAAAGGTCTTTGAAATAAAGAACCCGAATATATCGGGTATATTTAACACGATGACGAAGAATGAAACGATTGACTATTAATTATTTTTTATCACCTATTTATCTATTCAAATTCATAGTAAGTAGGTATACTTATTTAAGTTTGATCACAATAAATATATTCTATTCTATTCTATTCTATTCTAATAAATGCATTTCTAAAGTCATACTAAGGTACGGTAAGGTACTATTTCTTTAAGTCATACTATTTATTTTCTATGGATTACTAATGTTTGGCAAAGAATGTTCCCCAAAGCATCACATCGCAAATTTTGTTTCCCAAATTTTTATTTGGCAAAAATTCAATTGTCAAAACTACTTATCGCAATATTGCAGTTAGCAAACCTTTTTTTCGGCAAGTGATTATTTAGCAAATAATGAATTGGTCATGTTAATTTTCCCAAAATTTTTTTTGGCAAATGTATCGTTTAGCATAACGTACTAAACCCAAAATATCGCATGGCATACGATTTCTATCGCAATGTGAGTAATGCGTAGGATAAACATAACAATATGATTATATTTTGTAAGTCTTATTTTTTATAAGTCCGAAATTTCAAAGTGCCTAACGTTTACAATCGCGTTTTACAAAATTCCGAATTTCAATACACCGCAAAATAAGAAGTCCGAATGAATAATAATACGAAATATCAAAAATACGAATTCCGATTATTAAAGTACCGATTTTTAAAACTCCGAATATTATTGGAGTAAAATAAACATGTTCGCGGCTTAGGGGTGGCCCAAGGGCCACCCCCGCCGCACCTTAACCTAAATTAATCCAATTTCTAATAAACAACATTCCGATCATTGAAAACACGAATTTCACTATCCCGAATATCAAATTTCCGAATTAGTAATGAAGTATCGGAAAATTAATAATCTGAATTTTGTTTTTCGGGCTTTTCATCATTCGGAGTTATACAAATCGTAATAATATACAACTGGAATTTTGAAATTCAGTTTAATAAATTTCGTGTTTTTTAGTAATCGGAATTTTATTTCTTAGGAATTATGAAATTCGGAGATGTAAAAATCGGAATTAGTGGATTCGATAAAATATTTCGGAGTATTTGGGTGTTTCCGACTGTTTTGATACTAAATTGTACGAACTATTTCTTTGTTTAAGCAATTAAATATATAATTTCTGCCATTTGTTCATTTTATACTTGAAATTCCTGCAGTGTACCTACTATTGTATTACTGCAACAGTAAAAAATAATTATCTTTATTATAGATTTTTGCTATAAGTATATCATGCAAAGTGTCATATTTGGGAATTTTATTTTTGGAATATAACTTATGACAAAACAAAACATTTGCTTAAGAAGCATTTGCTTAATAAAATCTTGACGAAGTGAAACTTTGCCAAATGATAGTTTGACCAAATGAACTAAATGCTAAATGTAACTTTGCTAAAGGTTCACTTGGAAAATGTAAGTATTGCGATAAGTTGTTTGGGAAGTCATATTTGGGAAAAATAATTTGCCAAACGGCAGTACACCATTTTCTATACTGTGACGCTGGCGAGGTCATGCGAGTTCACAAAATCTGAGTCCGCGCGAACTATCGCGCGCACGGCCGGGACAGCGCTAAATGCCTATTTTCGCAGGAATACCGAGCCTTAAAGAAAATAATAAATCTGCACAGGACACCTACAAACGACGAATGTACAAACTTTTTTAGAAACGCTCGCCTACATTATTGCTTTGAGTCAACCGACAATAAAAACACGCGTATTGTATGAGCGATGACGTTAGAATAGTGTTATAATGTTTATGAATGGTTGGCTGTGCCGGTAATAGTCAGAGTACGCGTACAATGAGATGCATGGTACCTACTTATGTAATTATTATTTAAAAATGACTTCAGCATTCTTATCAATTTTTTAAAACGAAACGAAATGATGCGTCGTTCTTCTTAGAGCGCATTTTTTCTCGCGTAAAGTTCATTATTAAGTGTGTAAATAATAAACTGAATTATGATTGAAAATCGCAGAAGTTTAAAACATTATGAGTCATAATTTATGACAAAGAACTAACCTTCAGTAACGCGGGATTTCTCACACGACTGGAAGTGTTAGGTCTAGTTAAAAAGTGGCTCCTCTGCCTAGGTGTTGGCCCAGCCAACCGTTTAAGGTGCTGTAAGCTCGAGCACCAAGACAAAGGAAGCTTCTACTTAAGCTTAGGTACATTAATGAACGCATTTACAATTTGCCTACAATGGATCTACATTGTAATTTTTAGATATAACAGGTTTCTTAGAATGCTGTGTCAGAGCTCCTATTTGAAACAAAGGAATGACAAATAAGCTTACGTTGATGCATTTACTTACTAATTGTCTTCATTTTGGAACTGAAACACTACAGTAAGGTTATCCTTAGATCTAACTTCGTACACAAATCAGCGATTAAGTTTCGATTAAATTTTACGTTTTAGCTGTAATTTTTGACACTTCTAGTATGGATACTGACAGCGAGCGATCCAACTTTGGTTCGAAATTGTATCGCATAAAAACGTCATGGTAAGGCCGAGGCTGTAACGAGCAATAATGATTTAATGATTGTGGGTTATGATTGTTTGAGAAACACTTGTCATAATAGGTTTTTAGTTGATAAAAAATGATAAGGGATTACTAATACGCGACAAGATATCTCGAGTTAGTTTGACGACGCGGTTGGCCTAGTTGGTAGTGACCCTGCCTGCGAAGCTAGCGTCCTGGGTTCGAATCCTGGTAAGGGCATATATTTGTGCGATGAGCATGTGTGTTCCTGAGTTATGGATGTTTTCTATTTATGTAAGTGTGTATTTCTCTTTATAGGTATGTATATCGTTGTCTAGTACCCATAATAACAAGCCTCACTAGCGCTTACTTTAGGACTAGGTCAATTTGTGTGAATTGTTCCTTAATATTTATGTATTTTATTTAAGTAAGAACGGTACCGAACGCCGTGTCAAAATAGCTATTATAATCCTCAGATTTTTAAATTTTTAGGGCTCTGCACCTCAAAAGGCAAAACGGAAACCTTATAGGATCACTTTGATGTTCGTCCGTCTGTGCATCCATCAAGACCCTTTTTCACAGGAACGCGTAGAGGGTGGTAGAGGTATAAAGTTAAAGTTAAAACCAAATTCTGACGTCTGCGGTGCCTTACAGACGTGAAAAAATATTAACCCTCTAAGTAAAACTTTTATTAAACAATGAATATTATTATATAACACAATTTAATAAATATTAAAACAAAACAACAAGATTTTAAAACTAAAAACTTACTAAAACTATAAGGTAAGGTAAGGTATGTATTATGTATTGTATGTGTATTAGTATGTATGTATTTTCACTACTTAGTTATATTAATATGTACTAAATTGCACCACCTGCTCAGATCTGTTCTTTTCTCCGGTCCGCTATGGTTGCCTGGTAGAGATCGCTCTGTAGCGATAAGGCCGCCTATTGTTACCTTATTACTTCTGTATACCTTTTTCTGTTTTGATTGTTATATGTGGTGTTCAATAAAGAGTTCTTGTATTGTATTGTATTGTATAGTAAATACGTCGTCAAAATATTCCGCCACAGGCATCGACCCCAAGACGCTGGCCGCATTGCCTCTAACTGCTATTCCTAGCCTTTGAGAGAGGTAAGCGCCAGCCCTAGGGTCACCTGTGGCCAGCACTAAACGTGATGAAAGGTCCTTAATTATGTTTTTGGTGTCCGCCGACCAAGGTCCCATTGTTAAGTTAGCTCAAAGCTCAAACAAGAACTGTAAAAAACCATGGGTACAATGTGCCGCATACATGTAGATGTAGACTGGAGACGATTTTGGTAAGGAACCCTAAAAAGTGTTCTGACAGACTCATTTTACCTAATCGGCGCCTACATCCAAGACAACCATAATATCAGTTTAATGAAGACGGAATTGCCTTAAGTGCGCCGTTAAACAAGAACAGACTACGCTTTCACGCCGACGCCGAGCAATTTACTTCAAGTGTTTTATTTCATTTCACCTTTTATGATGATTGTCATCATGAAATGCCACTATACAGGGGCCCTACCATAACGTCCTAATTCCGACTCAGTTCAAGTTTTAGCTGTCACCTTTAGTATGAATCTGACAGCGAGCGAAGCTAAACTGAACCGCATTAAGACGTCATGGTAAGGCCCCAGGTTGCGAAGATTTAGTACAGTTTCCTAAAGTTTTTTTAACTCCGACGCAAAAAGAGAGGTGTTATAAGTTCGACGGCGATGTCTGTGTGTGTGTCTGTCTGTGGCATCTTGTAGAAGTAGATTTAAGAACTGATGTTGGTAGTTATATTCTGCAATCATTATTTACGTTGCGAGTCTAGGCAGCTACGACCTTTGACATGTTTATCACTATCCCGCGGGAACTATGCAATTTTCCGGGATAAAAAGTAGCCTATATTTTAATCTAGGGTACCAGCTATCTTTGTTCCAAATTTTATCTAAATCCGTCCAGTCGTTTTAGCGTGGAGAAGGAACAAACATACACACTCGCTCACATCGCCACATCGTCACAAGCTTTCGCATTTGTAATATTAATAGGATAAGATAGGATGGGATTGACGTAGATACATTGACACTTGAATCTTGAATCCAAAAGTTGAGCTCGTTTGAAGTTAGAATGTTCAATCGGATTTAGTTGTAGTTCGAGCAGATAACGAACTGAGGGACCCTATTTTTAAAACACATCACTCGACTATATGTATGACGAGTTGTAGAATCCAATACGTCAGTGAAAAATAAATATGCGCTATGAATTGCGAGCGATCCTCAAATTGCCAGTTTTTAGGGTTGCGTACCTCTAATGAAAAAAAGGAACCCTTATAAGATCACTTCGCTGTCTGTCTGTGACCCTTTTTCTCAGGAACGCGTAGAGATAAAATTTAAATTGAATCTCTTTATTCTGTGGAAATTGATACTAAATACTACTGAGGTTTGCGGTCTCCTGGAGCTGTGAAAATAAACCCTCTGAGTTAACTTAATCAAAGGATACAGTCATTTGAGAAAAGATGTTAGCAAAAAAATTGCCGAGCTTGAATAACCTACGGTAAGTCGAGCTGTCCTAGAACTTTGAAATTTGGTATGAGGGTAGCTCACAACTAACTAATTAAATAAATCTGAATATCTGATTTTTTATGTCTATCTGTCTAACCAATATAAATGTCTGTAAGTAAAGAATATAAAATGACCTCACACTGCCTATTTTGCTTAGAGGCAGGGCTCTGCTCATTTTCTCAGGAACGCGTAGAGATATAAAATTGATATTGATACCAAATACTGAGATCTGCGGTCCCTTGGGGCTGTGAAAGCGACTCGCACTTGGCCGGTTTTGACATCTGCGTTCAAAATTGAGTGAGACAAGTCGATGTTCAAAAAATAGTCTCGTTTCGTCGTGCAGAAAGTCGATGACTACCGGGTTTTTCGTTGAGCATGTCAAATATTGAAGTTTTAGTACGAATTGATACATGATATGCATTAGGTATCCAAATATAAAAAAAAATACTGAACTGAAAATACAAGTTAGGTTGGTAGGTACCCAAATATGTGGTCTACCACCCTAAGGTTAAAATTCCTTTGCACGTCACAATATATGATGACTTAGCGACATTTTTATTCGATAGGAAATGGGATGAAAAGTGATAGACCTCTTATTTGGGCGACCGCACCTACCTAAAATAAATATGGGTCTAATAAATTTTTTCAACTGATCGAAAATTTAATTTAATTTCGAGTGATGTGCTTCTAAGAATCGGGCACCTGCAATATTGGGAATTATGCTACAGATGTAGTGCGAAACGATTTTCCATGACAGTTCGTTGAATCTCATGCGGTTTTCAACTTTAACTACATTTGAATAAGGTTCTTATTTACAAAACAATTTAATCTGACAGCTGCATTGTATACACGACTTTAATAACATAGCTCTAAAGTTGAAAATTGGGTAAAATTTAACGAAATGTCTTGGAAAATCATTTTGCACTACACCTGTACTTAAATTTCACACATAACTTTAGCTCTGTCACAGCTGTTATTGGAATCACGTTCAGTTTCGAATTTCTGTCTGAAATTGATTCTGAATTATTGATTGAGTCCAGAATATCCGAAATCAATTATTGGTATGTCAATTAAAAACTGTAAGGTATGCAGGATACATTGTAAACATAAATATACCTATAATAGGTATGTACGGATAACTCACGAATACAAAGTCCCTCCGAGTTCATCATCATCATCATCATCAGCCTGAAGACGTCCAATGTTGAACAAAGGTCTCCCCCTTGGCACACCATATCGAGCCTATATACGTAACTACCACTGCTGGGCACAGGCCTCTTCTCAGAATGAGAAGGCTTGGGCTATAGTTCCCACGCGGGCCCAGTGGGCACTTAACACACACCATTGAATTACTTCGCAGTTGTGTGCAGGTTTCCTCACGATGTTTTCCTTCACCGAAAAGCTCATGGTAAATTTCAAATGAGATATCGCACATAATTTCCGATAAACTCAGAAGTGCGAGCCCGGGATTTGAACCCGCGACCCTCTGCTTGAGAGGAACGCGAGCTTCGATAAAAACGGGAAAGTTTCTGAACGTATTTGTGTGCTGGCATCCCTGTCAGGGAATGAATGACGGAGAGTTTTGACGTGGTGAGAGGAAGACAAGTATTCTCGATGAAGTCTGTGGTGATAAGAAAAGAATGCGGAAGGACAGGACAAAAAGATGATGTAAAAATCTAGTTGGGCAGAAGCCCGATTTACTGTACTCGTTACTAAAATGAGATAATATAGAAGCTAAGAATCAGTGTTCATCTAATGAGTCTTATTCCTCCGAGTCTAATGATCATATTGTACTAGTATGTGGCTAAAAGGGTTGAGTATATTGCGAAGCTATACTCTATATAAGAAGTAAAACGTGGCCACATAAGGATCATGTAAGGTCAACTTTATGTTACTAGAATGATGCAGGATAAGAGAGAGACTCAGAGGATTATTGCATTACCAGAATAGAAATTGCAGTAGGGGAGACCAGGGATGAAAGTAACACGGGATGAACGTAACAAATGAATTCCCGAACGATTTAGGTTGGCTACACTGAAGGCTGTTATCACCAATATGCGCCATTTTGACCCTTCCCTTGCCTCAGTTGCGCTCACGGCGCCGTGTCGTCAGGTTGTGAACGTAGCGAGTCCATGCCGCAAACATACCTACAAAGTAAGTTTCGATCTTTTTTTTCAAGTGTGTATGTTTTTATTATGATTTGTTTATGCTTGCATATTATGTGTCAGTAAAATAGTATAACTGTGCATCTTTCTATCTTGGCGTTCCAAAAGGTATCTTTCTAACGAGTTTTTTATGTTGTGAGCAAGTGTTTGACAAATTCGGGAAAATTTTAAGGTAGGGATGAAAGTAACAACTTGTTACTTTCATCCCTAATATGATCGGGGTATCTTAAAGCACATTTTATTGTATTTCAAAGTACTACATATTTTTTTTCTTATTCCAGAATGCCTAACATACATAAACGAACGACCATTAGAGGCTTAGTCACTACAGAAATAATGGATTTGGCTGCGGAAGAAGTACTTCTCAGAAAAGAAGCATTTCGAGACGCTGCGAAATAATATCAGCTATGCCATGTATGTAACTATATAGATATGTACAAAAAAAGAAAAAAATGCTGGAAAAAGTTTAAAAAAAAGGAAATAAAGCACAAAATAAGAAGAATATTACTAAAATTACCACCAATAGTGCTGATTCAGACATCGAAGATTTGCTTTTGTTTAGTATGTGTATGTGTGTACCTTTTTCTAGTACCAGGCTAAACGAAAAATGGGTGTAATGCATAGCTAGAGTAGAGTGTACGCAATGGGCTCATGAAGACTGTACTAAAAATGAATTAAATTATGTGTGCTGTAATTGTTTATTGGATTAGATCTCGTTTTTAAACCATGTTGATTATTTAAGTTGATATTAATGTTCCCAATAAATAATTAATGTTTTTGATGATTGTGATATTAATGTAAGACCTAAGAAGCTGATTATAAATAAAAATGTTGATTATGAAAGTATCTTTGTCTTTATTTGCAATGTTACAGTCATCCCTTTGTACTGTTACAACCAACCCTAGGGGTAGGGATGGTTGTAACAGATTCCACTTTTTTAAAATGTTTTTTTTTGTCAAAATCTGTAATACCAGTCGCATTTAATCTAGAGCTAAAATATAGCTGAAAGACCAATCTATCTGGTATATTAATTGAGATTTCAAAATTCCTTAAAGTGTGCGAGATATTACGTAAAAAATGAAAATTGTTACGTTCATCCCTGGTCTCCCCTAGGAAGTTGGAGGTAAGAATAGAACTACGACTCACGTTAGAATAGAACAGGTTTCCGAGCATTCCAATGGAGTGATCGGGGACATAGAAAGTGAGTTATGGTGGTATGGGCAAGCTATAAGGGGTGTTGTGGAGGCTTGTAGGAGAAAGAATGAATCCCCGCTAGAATCCTAGAAGTATGGATAGAACAGAATAGAATATCATCCTTTGCTTTAAAGTTAATTTACACGAGGTAATGTCAATGGAGTCACTGTCTTGCTCTCAACCTACATCTGATATTGTATGTACTGAACTCTTGTCACTATGTCTATATGTAGTATGTTCTCAGGCACAAATATATTTTATCTATCTGTTATTAGAAGAATCCGGACGTAGCGACAAGGTCACTGGTCAAACCACTAGGCTACCACGGCTGTTTGACAACTCGCCACGTGCATCCACCGGTTTACCGCAACTTTCACGATGTCGTCCGTCCACCTAGTGGGAGGCCTGCCAACACTGCTGTCTTCCGGTTCGTTAGCCTAAGGTACCAATACCTAAAGGCCACGTTTAGCATGATTGTGGGCGTATAGGTGGAAAGGGGAATCCAAATAGTGATGGGTTGCTAGCCGCATCGCCTATAACATGATTCATAAGAATTTCGCGCATTCCCTGAATGGGCTTTTACTATCTGCGCGGGAAGAGAAGCCACTGGTACATTCTATGTTTTTTCTTTGCTCCCAGACTAGCATGGAAGGATGTAAATAAGTAAATGTAGGTTACGTTACTTATTTTAATTTGGACGCGTGCTTTCTGCTAATATACCGAAGTCATTCCGATCGTAATTAATTATGATGCAGCGGCGTTAATAATCACGAATCGCCATTGGCTAATTAAAGCACGTATTTATTTCGTGTAAATTATTTGCCCAGCCTAGGTTTGAGCTGTGGCCTTGGAGCAGAAGCGTGAGTTTGAATTTAAACAGACTAGCCTCCTCTGACTATTAATATATGTACGTGTTCTTTTTATTAATGGCCTGGGGCCTTACTATGACGTCTCAATTCCGGCTCAGTTCGACTTTTAGCTGTCATTTTTAGGGTTCCGTACCCCAAAAGGAAAAACGGAACCCTTATAGGATCACTTTGTTGTCCGTCCGTCCGTCTGTCAAGACCCTTTTTCTCAGGAAGGTATCAAGCTGAAATTTATATCAAACTAGCTGTTGCCAGCGACTTCGTCTGCAAAGAAATCGTTTATCGCTATCCTGCGGGAATTTTCCGGGATAAAAAGTAGCCTATGTGCTATTCCAGACTTTTCTCTATCTATGTGCCGAATATCATCCAGATTCATTGGGCCGTTCTGGCGTGATTGAGTAACAAACAAACATCCATCCATCCATCCATCTATCCATCCATCCATACTTTCGCGTTTATAATCGGAGCCCCTCTTTTGCCCGAATTTCAAATGCCATAATGTAATGTTTGCCATAATGATCATTTGCCATAACCCTTGTTTTCTCTGAAACCGTAATTTTTTCAGGAGCATTGTAATGGCAATCCTGTAGAACTCTATAGGTTAGGTTAGGTTTGTTTCATAACAATCCTGAATAATTAACAAATAAAGAGAAAAAAGGGTTATGGCAAATGATCATTATGGCAAACAATACATTTATGGCATATGAAATTCGGGCAAACGATAGAAACCCAATACAGCCGTTTATCCCGCAAATTTCCGCAAATTTTCGACTCTCAAGGGAATCAAAACCTACAGGGTACTTCCCGTAAACGCAGAATCTTGAAATTTGGTATGAAGGTAGGCCTTATAGTACAGATTAAGGAATAATTGCGAAAACCGTAAATATGTTCGTATGTCTTTATATATCAGTGACCAATATAAACCCCACACTGCGTACATTTTGCTTTGGAGCAGGGCTCCGCTTACACTGGTTTATAGATATTTCTAGATAATGGTACGGAACCCTCGGTGCGTCGGACTCGCACTTGGCCGGTTTTTTATAATGGATCTGACAGCGAGCGAACCTAAACAGGGGGGGCTACTCCAAAAATCGATTTTCGAACTTCGTGTCATACCGTACCGTCCCTGTCGCTCTAAAATGAATGACTATTAGTGTGAGCGGAACGGCACGAAACGAACTTCGAAAATCGAATTTCGGAGTATAAGACCTGGGGCCTTACCATGACGTCTTAATGCGATTCAGTTTAGGTTCGCTCGCTGTCTGATTCATACTAAAAGTGACAGCTAAAACTTGAACTGAGTCGGAATTAGGACGTCATGGTAAGGCCACTGAGTCGCATAGACGTCATGGTAAGGCCCCTGGCCTGTGCCCAGCATTGGAACATCTTTATCGAATAATTAATGCAATCATGCCGCATCTGTTGAAGCATAATGATTTTATTCTGTAGGTACCAATCGACTGAGTGCTCTCAAATTATTGTTAAATCGTTATTGAATAAAATATTTCGCTCAAAAATGTCTGAAGGTAAAATTTATTCTTCAATTTCATACTTGACTAGTCTTAAGATAATCAATACTTCTCGAGACGATATCTCTAACATATTCTTCGTTTGTTTATTCTCAGATGGTAATAAAAACCTGTCGGCAGGAAAAATAAAGGCTATAAAGCACGCGCCTTTTTAATTTCCTGTAATAACGATAAAAACGGATCAAAAGAAATATTTCATAACAAAAGGGAACTCACGCAGATCTTAGACCAAGTAAAAGCAAAGACGGAGTTCTGAGAACCGACAAGAGGGAGTCCGGTGTAAGTGAACTAATATAAACCCATCTACGAGCTGTAACCGTAAGTGGTGCACGTTACAGTAACCAAAAACCCTAGTGTGGACTAGAGGTGAGACGTATTTACTGGAACAGGTTTTGTCGTGGACGCGTAAGTTACGCGTTCCCGCCCGGGCGTCTTTTGGCGTACGAGTATTTAGAAATACGGCGGGACTAGGCGACTCAAGACGTTAAAATATCATACGCGTATACGTGCCGGCACGTAAGTCTAGCGATGATGAGTCACGTGGAGGGGATCTGCGCAACCACGGATACAGTATTTTATACTTCTGCGCATTCAAGGTTATCGCTAGACTTACGTGCCGGCACTTATACGCGCAACTCGATACCAATACGATACTCGCAAGACGCTTACGTACGGATATTGCCTATTTTACGCATCGAATCGCGTACTCGTAAATACTCGTGGACTTTATTCTAGTCTTTTTGTGGACGCGTACTCGCAAGACTAGGTACGCATTATGCCTAGTACGTCTCACCTCTAGTGTGGATGTGGCTCTCGAGCCCGCCGCGAGCGTAACGCGACGTCAACTTAGCGTTTTAACTAGATGAGTATCGGGCTCTACGCGTCTCCTTACGAGGGGCTAATTAGCAAACTTTTGATAAAATATCCTGGGACCTTACCATGACGTCTTAGTAAGATTAAATTCCGGACCAAAGTTTGGATCGACCGCTGTCAGATCTATCTATACTAGAAGTGTCAAAAATGACAGCAAAACAATCTGCCCAGGGGCCTTACCATGACGTCCTAATTCCGACTCAGTTCAAGTTTTAGCTGTCACTTTTAGTATGAATCTGACAGCGAGCAAACCTAAACTGAATTTGCATTAAGACGTCATGGCAAGGCCCCAGGTTTTAGATGTCATTTTTACTATGGATCTGACAGCGAACTAACCTAAACTGAATTTGCATTAAGACGTCATGGCAAGGCCCCAGGTTTTAGATGTCATTTTTACTATGGATCTGACAGCGAGCTAACCTAAACTGAATTGCATCGAAATTTAATTGCATTAAGACGGTATAAGATAAGGCTCCTGATCTTAGATATCAATCGGGCGGATATTATGTATGAAAAATTCCAATGCTTGTTGACGAGTTTTGGATGTATAACTAATCATTTAATATGTATTGTAAATAATTGTATACTTTGCTTACTTTCGAACTGAATCAATAAATTAAATATGTTTTCGCACACATGAAGTTTCTTGTTTATGGCTCCCTACATAAAAGCCTAAGACCTAAAGACCAGAATGGAAGACCTAAGTATATATAACATTATAAACATTGTTTATTTGCCTAAATTAAATACTCATACTAAGTAAATATTTATTTTCTTCGCAAAAACGCTAAGCAACCTTCAAAGGAGTTCAAGAACGTCATCCATCACAAGTAATCATAACATAACACACTGAAGACTTTATCACAGAAGACCTATGACCGGAGATACCTTTAGCTTACGTTTTACGTCTAATCTTCTTCAAAAAGGAGGCTACCATTATACATTATATGTATATTTCTCGTTACATACCTCGAAAGGAAAAAATGAACCTTAGAAAATCACTTCGTCGTTCATTTTTCACGGGAACGCCTTGAGGGGTTCTCTATGGTTTGCCCGAATTTCATATGTCATAAATGTTTTGTTTGCCATAATGATCATTTGCCATATTTCTTTTTTTCTTTAACTGTTAATTGGTCAGGATTGTTATGAAACAAACTTAACCTAACCTATAGAGTTCTACAGGATTGCCATTTCAATGCTCCTGAAAAAATTACGGTTTCAGAGAAAATAAGAGTTATGGCAAATGATCATTATGGCTAAACATTACACTATAGCATATGAAATTCGGGCAAATGAAGTGCTCCGCGCCTGGAGGTATTATATTCAAATGAATATGAATCGCGTAAGTCTATAATTAGGTACTTCCAATCGTAAAAAAATCTAAGGTCAAGAGCAGTGGTGCCAGATTAGGCGACTTATCGCCATTTAGGCTACCTTAGGGGGTCAAATGGCGACCAAAAAATTCGATCGGCTACCAGTAGCCATTTAGGCTACCTAGGAAAACATTTATGGACGATTTAGGCTATTTCAGGATTACCCAAATTTATAGAATCATTCCTTCATAATTCCAAAAATGCTTGTAACGAAACGTAATTATGCATATAAAATAAAATGGCTGTATGGTGCAAAACCTTCGCTAATTCCCTTGCGGAATGAATTTTAAAGACAACAAACCAGCAAAAATATAGAAAAGTTACGACTTTTGACGTGACAACGTCTTATAAATTGGTTTGCCGGGTGACACTTCAAGAAACTGCGTTACGCTCCGCTCACGTTATGCGCTCACAATGAGAGCGAGTGAGAGGCACGCGTCCCTTCCACTCGGGCATGGTTAGCCCGCCTAAGAGCGAGAGAGACAGACATAAAAAGTGAAAGGCCACTCAAAGTCGTTGTCACGTAAAACTTTCGCCCGTATACCGACTTTACAGGCAACCAATTTTTTTTTTGGATACGAAATTTTTTGCATTCTTGCTTTCACAGAATCTTTTTGATTGATTGCATTACCTTGTATTTTTTTACGTTTCTTCTTTACCTGGCTAGGCTGCTTAGCTCAAAATGTTAGGCGAATTAGGCTACTTGAAAAAAAAAAACATATAAGGCGATTTAGGCTACTCGGTAGTCAAAATTAGGCGAATTGAGTTAGCTGACATCTGGCAACCCTGGTCAAGAGATCAAAGAAGCTTTGAAGATTATATTTTCCTGCATACGAAAATCGTGGCGTGGGATGCAAACCTACAGGGCATTTCTCGTAATGGCAAGTTAGGCCTCACGGCACAAATAAAACTGATAATGCGTTCTGCCGTCTCCTCTGGTAATTGCTATTATGTTATATTATATTATTCGCATAATCAAGCATTTACGTTTTCTTTCAACGTTAACAGAAAATATATACTCGAAAGCAAAAAAACCGGGTCACATTCCTCCCGTTCACTTTTTAGGGTTCCGTACCTCAAAAGGAAAAAACAGAACCCTTATAGGATCACTTTGTTGTCTGTCCGTCTGTCAAGACCCTTTTTCGCAGGAACCCGTGGAGGTATCAGCTGTTACCAGCGACTTCGTCTGCAAAGAATTCGTTTATCGCTATCCCGCGGGAACTACCCAATTTTCCGGGATTAAAAGTAGCCTATGTGCTATTCCAGACTTTTATCTATTTATGTGCCGAATTTCATCCAGATCCGTTGGGCCGTTCTGGCGTGATTGAATAACAAACAAACATCCATCCATCCATCCATACTTTCGCATTTATATTTTATTATAATATTAGTAAGATGGACTCAGTCTGAAATAAATTATTATTATTATTCGGTATATTTATCTTTTATCTTGAGTTAGGTTTTTACAATATTGAAATAAAAAGTAATAAAGCAATATTAATACAAAATATAAAAACATTAATATAATAATAATAATAATAAAATTTATTTATTTCCCCACCACCAAGTTTATACATATCAACTTAAGATTAATCACGAGCAGATTAAATGTAACACTCGAGTGGGGGAGACTGGTGCCCGAACTAGGTATATCCTGTGTGACAGGTCACCAGGTCCGACCCTCAGGCGTCTGCAGCAAGGTAGCTACCGAAATTAGAACATTAAGAACAACTAAGGCTAACAAAAACATAGTACTTAGCACTTATTGTGTTTATACCGTGTGTGTGTGTGTGTGTGTGTGTGAGCGCTTTGGTGTATGAGCGTACGCAAGTCTGTGTATGTGCTTAGTACGCAAAGGTGCAAAGGTAAATCTATACTTAAACTATATTTATGACACATTTTCCAACAGAATTTCAGTCGCATTATAATCCAAACTCTGAAGCCACTCTGTCACAACCGTCTTACATCGGTTTGAAGTTAATGGATAAATCTTTAGTTCTATGCTGAGTTTATTATATAAAAATAAAAACCTAACCTAGGGTGCCGCCGGCAGCGAGACGGGGCCTAAGCTGCCGGTGGTCAGGGCGACAGAGAGAGGAACCTCCTGACTATCCTATTATTATTATTATTATAATTATATAATATTAGTTAGATACTCAGGTCTACTGTCTCTAACTTTTGACAGATCACGCACATGAAGTTTTATAATAATTTTCGGTACAGTGTACTACAGAGAATACTGTACTTCATGGACGGACACCGCTACTTAGTGATGTGCCATATTCGTAATGAATGACCATAGACTATGAAAACCGTTTTGAAGTAAATCGATTTTATAAATAAAAAATACATTTAAAATTATTGTGATTATATTTTATATCAAAATCACTCAAAAATAATAAATACATTAATATGCCTTGTGTTTCCGCTTCATAATTGACAAAATTAGTAAATTACTGTGTGGAACAAGTATAAAACATGCCATCTCCTCTGGTAAGTGCTATTATATTATATTATATTATTCGCATAATCAAGCATTTACGTTTTCTTTCAACGTAAACAGAAAATATACTCGAGAGCAAAAAAACCCCCGTTCACTTTTTTTGCTCCCGAGAATATGTCTCGACTTCCTGTACATACATACTCTAGGTATCTACTCGGAGTATTGAATAATGTGAATTCGATGCGTATATATGGCTTAAGGAATAGAAAAAGTAAACACAACCATCACCAAAGTACTTACCTTCCAAGGTACCTACTTACTTTGATTTTATGATGCTCCAACATTGGAGTTATAAAATGTAGTATAAATAACGTTATAAAACACGATGTCATTCATTAACAATCCAAACCTTTTTTGTTAAAATTGTTAGGTTTATAGTATACTAGCCTCTTCCCGCGACTTCATCTGCGTAGAATTATACATATAAATATAAACCTTCCTCTGGAATCGCTCTATCTATTTAAAAAACCGCATTAAAATCCGTTGCGTAGTTTTAAAGTTCTAAGCATACATAGGGGCAGACAGCGGAAAGCGACTTTGTTTATACCATGTAGTGAAGACAATTTCTGATAATAAAATGTTATATTAAATTTTTATAACGTTATAAAACATTTTGTAACACCGGCGGCGTGCGAGCACCATCTAATGTAATCTTTTTAAATTATAATATTTATCCTTCATAGAAACGGTATCGAGACAGATTAAGCAAAGAGAGACTTCTCCGAGCATTAAGTACTTACGAGTAAATAAATTAAAAAACAATTATTTTTATCCTAATATTATGTCTGATTATACGGTATGGCGAGTGTGAATGGGTGCGTTGGGAGGAGAAGGCCTAGGCGGACGTTCCATGATCAAATTGGGGACGTTTTGGAAAAAGGCCAGGTCAAAAGTACCCGAAACCGACGAGCATGTATGAAGAGATTGACGAATGTGGATGAAGCGAAAGAGGTATGTCAGGATCGTAGCAAGTGGAACAAAGTAGTCTCTGCCTACCCCTGTGGGAAAGAGGCGTGACGATATGTATGTATGTATGTATGTATTATACGGTAATTAACATCACAGACGGCTAACGGCAATTTGAAAGGTTAAATATGCCCGTAAATTATTCAGTAAATTAATGTTTGTATCCGCTGAGATGTAAGAAAAACTGGAAGTGGTGTTTGAGAATTGAGTTGATCAGCCTTCCCAAAAAAGTACTCGCAATTCTCTCAGCTCTCAGTAGGCGCAGTGTTAAAAAACTTATAATACTAGCTTTTGCCCGCGACTTCGTCCGCGTAGACTTCATTTATTGACAAAAGTCACATATTGCTATGCATATTTGAACAGGCACTTAACACTCCTATTCTGAGATTTCATTTTTTTTTTTATAATAAGCGATATTAAATCCCGTGGGAATTTTGAAAATCCCTCCTTAGTGCACCTCTATAATACTGAAGCGATATTTATATAGCTACGTTGCCACTCTAGGCAGCTGCGATTTTTGACATGTTCAGCGCTTTCCCGCGGAAAGTATGCAATTTTCCGGGATAAAAAGTAGCCTATAACCTGACCGGTGATTTTCTCAACAGATTAGTAAAGTTTTCAACAAAATCCGTTCAGCCGTTTTCACGTGATGCGCGCACAAATATACAGACAAACAGATAAACAGATAAAAATTCTAAAAACTGTAGGAATGTGTTCTGTTATCGATTCTAAGTATCCCCAGCCTATTTTTTTTTTAATATCTTCCATGTACAGACTTTCGACCCACTTCAGCTTTATTATATGTATTGATGGACATACAAGATTGGCTTAGTTTGAAGATTTTTCAATTTTGTTTTAAAATTTAGTTATTCTAGTTCCGCCCTTGACGCGGTTCGAAGATCAATGTATGGAGACATTCGCCAACTATGAGTCAAAAATTCTGAAAAATATGAGAACTTTCAAGTCTAACTAAAGCGCGTACCTATTATACTTGGCTAAATTTAGGATGCTAAATGATTTAGAAACCTAATTTAGTAAAGTGTAATCGCTTTTAGGAAGTAAGTAAGGATCCTAAAAAGTACCTATTCTAATTAGGAACAAGGATGGTGTCTGACAAGCTGAATGGTTCAGCATCCTAGTTAGGAACGTGTAATAATATTTAGCACGTTGGCTGCGAGACTGTTTTTCATGTTTGTTATTTTGGTGCGTTGATAAATTGTGCCCCAACACGCAAGAAAAAAAAACTGGATATTTTTCCGTGGAGGTTTACTGTAATGCATATAGATTAATACCTAAGCAATCTACATCTGTTTAGCGACATGGTTCTGGCTTCGCCCCGGTCTCGGACTTTTAGAACTATTAAAAAAAAGGCAAAATGGTGGGGTCTTTTAGACCTTTTGCCGCACTGAATTGACCGATTTAAGCAATATTAGGGATAGGAAACGATTACTATATTGGTGAGTGAGAATAAGCCGTGTCCGAAAAAGGTTGTATGGGCATCGCACAAACGTATTCTCACCCGACGCAATCAGATAAATAAAAACCATTATAAAATGTGATTAATTTATTTTATTTTGAATGATTTTCATTAAGAAAACAATCGACTATCGCTGTTCGCGTGCGGCACATCACTACCTGTTGACATTGGTTGCCACTCAGTGCGGATGGGGCGTGTGAGGGAGGGGTCGAAGGTCTATTAGACCCCTTCCCGCACTGAAATGAAAAATAAGTCATTCAGTGCGCGAGGGGTCCAATGTGCCTTTCGCGTAAACTCAAGTATCCCAAATTATCAAAATTTAATAAATATATATAAAACTATATTTGTCTCTGTCCTACTCCAACGATTGCCTTAGATAAGCTTCCCACACCGTACGAAAGTACGCCAATGTTGCTGCCGCACAGGCTTTCGGCCACGGATGGGGCTTTTTGTGCCTTCTTCCGCAGTGAACGTGTTAGTGCAGCTACCTGCCTGACGGCGGGGGGACGCGTCTGATTCATTGACTAAATTCAGGAATAGTGTAATCAGTAGGCTTATTGTCTAACTCGCTCGCAATCGCCATCGTGTTCATTTTGACAGTTCTTGTATGAATGTGACAGCTAGCTGATTCCGATGCCAATTGTCAGCCTATACATGAACTGTCAAAATGAACGCGATGGCGATTGCGAGCGAGTTAGACAATAAGCCTGCAGAAGCGTTTTAATTCAGAAGCGCATCCTAATTAGGATAACTAAATTTAGCCAAGTCTAATAAGCCCTTAACCCAACTGTCTGCTGGCATATTCCGGGACGATTTTAAGAGGCCCTGTGTACAGGGGGGTTACCTCGTCTTAATGCGATTCAATTTCAATTTAGTTTAGGTTCGCTCGCTGTCAGATCCATACTAAAAATGAGAGCTACAACATGAACTGAGTCGGAATTGAATCACATTAAGACGTCATGGTAGGGCCCTTGGAGTACATATTCCAGTATAGTTAGATCTGTGCGACATCATATCACAACATGCCATGGTTTCCTCCACGCCATAAGCCACGTAATGTTCTGAGTAATGTTGTCGGTGCGGACATCTTTGATCAATTTCACCTCGGGCGAATTTGAGTTTCAGCAAGCCGTAAATAATCTAATCAGTCATAAATTAAGCACCTTTTGATTAAAAATAATTTTCGATGCTGAGAAAGGTAAAACATCTGTTAAAGTCTATTTCCGGACGTACACTCGTAGACTTTTGTTGAGCCACGATAGAACGTTATCGCAAAATGTCAATCCTACTAATATGTATTATAAATGCGAAAGTTTGTGAGTGACGATGTGAATGTGACGATGTGAGTGAGTTTGTATGTATTTTTCCTTCTTCACACTAAAACGACTGAACGGATTTGGATGAAATTTGGAACGAAGATAGCTGGTACCCGAGGTTAAAACATAGACTACTTTTAATCCCGGAAAATTGCATAGGTCCCGCGGGATAGCGATAAACATGTTAAAGGTCGTAGCTGCCTAGAGTCGCAACGTGAATAATTATTGCTTATATACTATTAACATCAATCGGTTCGATAGTACGCGGACAAAGTCGAGGACAGAAGCTAGTGTCAAAATATTATTGAAATTGTTTGTTGACATGGCGCTACTCCACTATGACAGCGTTCCATGTATGCTCAACAATTAAAGTCCTTGCGTGCACATAACATAGCGCTCTCAGGGCTAGAGTCACCGAAGCCTTGAATATTTAACATATAAATATTCCCTCTTGTTATGACATTCAACCATCCATCTGTCTGTCTGTGTGTCTGTCACCAGGCTGTATCTCATGAACCGTGATAGCTAGACAGTTGAAATTTCACTGATGATGTAATTGCTGTTGCAACAAATACTAAAACATTTAAAATTTTCCCCTCCCTTCCCCCCTCCTTCCCTTCTTAGGGATAAGTTCGCCTTTGTACTATTTTCTGTGTACTTCTGTATTTTTAAATTTTTATGTGCAATAAAGAGTTTACATACATACATATTTCTATGTCTGTGTCTACGTAAGTACCGACCGAACCAATATCAAATTGACCTCACACCTACACTTTGCTTCGGAGTTAGCAAATTAAACCTTAGGCTCTGCTAATGTTCGGTATTGTAGCTCGCGTGCCAATCCTAAATAGAGGCCGCGGGTGAGTTACTCCGATGTTCATATCGTACCGTCCCTTTCTCTGTCACATTAATTTCATACACGCTCTATAGGTTTCTGCTAACTTAGCAATCGTTTGTTCTTAGGTATCTGTGAAAGGTAAATGTCAAAGTGACATAAAGACAAACGATTGCTAAGTTAGCAGAAGCCTATAGAGCGTTTATGAATAAGGGGGTAATTGTATGAGCGGAACAGCATCAAACGATCTTCGAAAATCGAATTTCACAGGGCAGGCAATAAGGAAGACTCGCTGTTTGCGCGGCCAGCAGAAAACGGAATAAAGTTTCATAATGTTTTTTGTAGACGGAGACATTTATTGAAACGGCGGACAGGGAGTTTAGTTGGGTCATAAATCACAATCACAGAGAGCTGTTGGAAATGCTGAAGTTCAGATTCTTTCTATGTACAATTCAACAAGATAAATTGAGTATAAATTTAAATTAGTTTTGGAAGAACGAGACCAAATATTTAATTAGTGAGAAATAATTAATTAAATTTGACATTGCTTTGAAGTTTAAGGTTATTTTAAATTATGATTTCCTGCCAAGTTTCTTGGAGCATTCTTCTTGATAACGTTGGTCTTTCTGAAAGTGCTTGTAGTATCAAAAATTACGTAGGTACTTACATGCGAAATCATCATCATATCAACCGAAAGACGTCCACTGCTGGCCATAGGCCTCCCCCAAGGCTCGGACCGGTCCTGTGCCTCCCGCATCCACCGCGATCCCGCGATCCTGATCAGCAGGCTTATTGTCTAACTCGCTCACAATCGCCATCGTGTTCATTTTGACAGTTCATGTATGGGCTGACAATCGGCATCGGAATCAGCTAGCTGTCACATTCGTACCAGAACTGTCAAAATGAACACGATGGCGATTGCGAGCGAGTTAGACAATAAGCCTACAGGTCGTCGCTCCATCTTGTTGGAGGCCTACCGACAGCTCGTCTCCCGGTCTGCAGACGCCATTCGAGAACCTTCTGACCCCATCGGCCATCGGTCCTGCGAGCAATGTGCCACATGCAAAATACCTACAAGTAAAAGACGCAAACTAGTTGCAAAAAAGTTTTGAGATGTAATGTTAAACCAAGTCGGTTATTAAATAGTATTTTATGCAACAGTTGTATTAGAGGGGTCAAAAAAAGCGAGTGGTGTGGGTTACGATGTGAGCGTAGCGAACATCGTAAGAAAATACGCCACGAGCTTTTTTTGACTTGCTAATACAACGTTGCATACAATATTTTTTCTACGACTAAGTAGATACCTACTTACTAAATTAAAGTAATACGTTCTCCAAAATGAAGAAGTCCAGTGTTCCTCGCCATGGAATTCTCGAAGGCTTTATCATTGCCGAGATTTTTTAGGCAACAAAATGTTCCATCACTTCCTGGGCCGCCGCGGATATTTCTTCCGGTGTTAACTTAATTTCGTTTTCATCGATGATTTTTTATGATACGTTACAAAACTTTGTTATTAAAACTATTGCAATCAAATAACAAACAAGACAAGAGCGGGAAACATCAAAAAGACAAAATTTGAAGTTTGTTTATAGTAAACTTTGTTTTTAATTAACGTTTACTTTTTTTATAGCCTTGGCTTCTTGGCGCATTTAGCCAAAACATTTACCGACTTGCCAGTGACGTTATTTAAATATCTTGTTTGTTATGTTGGCAAATATGCATTTAGTTCAGAAAGTTTTAGTTCTATAAAAAACCGTATGATTTAAATAATTTGTTAAGTTGGTAGCCATACACTTTCATCGTAAATTTAATGTTGATCGTGTAAAAGTTTTACCTAGGTCTGGCAGTCTATGGCTGGCAGAGTAACGATGGAGCACTTTTAGAGCCATAAGCCAACAAGTGCTTTTAGAGGGAATAGACAATATAGACTTATCCAAAGTCTTATTATGAGTGTTCTTATAGTGGTGCTCGTGATAACATAAATCGCAGATAATAGTACAGGAGTAGGAAAACTAATTAACTATGTTAAAGCAGCACTATCTGTCATCCTGTCTATGATTCATATAGCTGGTTTTCTTTTTATGTATGTGTGTATGTGTCTATATATATCTCCATTTATTATAAATGTGTTTAATGTATAGTGTATTATTTCTTGTATTATGTGTATTAGTATGTATGTATTTTCACTACTTAGGTATATTAATATATATTCTAAATTGCACCACCTGCTCAGATCTGTTCTTTTCTCCGGTCCGTTATGGTTGCCTGGTAGAGATCGCTCTGTAGCGATAAGGCCGCCTGTTGTTACCTTATTACTTCTGTATACCTTTTTTCTGTTTTGATTGTTATATGTGGTGTTCAATAAAGAGTTATTGTATTGTATTGTATTGTATTGTATTGTTATTATACAGTACCGAGGAGTTTCCATAGAATTCGATTTCCGCTGACTTGCTCATTTTTAAATCGTGGAATAACACATTTTATACTTAGTTTTCAAACTTACGTAAGTATAAGAACTGGGGCCTTACCATGACGTCTTAAAGGGATTCAATTCCGATTCTTTAGCTGTAATTTTTGTCATTTCTAGTATGGATCTGACAGCGATCGATCCAATTATGTTCGGCGATTCAGTTTAGGTTCTTTTACTGTCAGATTCATACTAAAAGTGACAGCTAAAACTTGAACTGAGTCAGAATTAGGACGTCATGGTAAGGCCTCTGTTCTGCGAGACTTGCATCTTTTTACATTGTAATGTTTTGGTCTGATAGATCTTTTAAATTACCTACGCAACGGATTTTAATGAGGTTGATTAAGAGTAAGGTATATATTTATGTACGTATAGTTTCGTAATACGGGCGAAGCTGGGGCAGGTCGCTAATTTATAACCCCCTTATAAACGCTCTGTAGGCTTCTGCTAACTTAGCGATCGTTTGTCCTTATCTGTCACTTTGACATTTACCTTTCACAGATAAGGACAAACGATTGCTAAGTTAGCAGAATCCTATAGAGCGTTTATGAATAAGGGGGTAAATATATACATACAAAAAGTCATTAACACACGATAAAACCTTTTAGATAGCGAGTCCTTGTCATGTCATAATCCAAGTAAAAACCCTTTATGTACTGGTCCCTTAGAGAAATTAGACACTGGCCCTTGATTATTTGCTCGAAAAGGGTTTCGTTGACTCTGTGTTAATAATTAACCGCATTAAAGCTGGAAGGTATTAATTAAGAGTTTTTGTAATGTGTAGTATTACATAGAATTGAGTTAAATTGCTATATTTTTATATACAACGAGGAAAAACAAAGACAAACGAGAAGATAGAGAAAACGCAGGCAACGCCTAGTTGCGTATGAAAATACGAATGTACTCCCCAACAAACACAGATAGCAATACAAAAGTCCACTTTTGGTGTAACACGGAACCTTAAGAGTTAATAAACATATATACGATCGTATGTATGTAAGTTTATTTATCCATTTCCATAACTAGCTTTGTTTAGCTAACCTTGGTATTAGGAAAATTGGTGTCAACTGTCCCGTGTACTTGCTTATTATATTTTTTAAACTTGTACAAAACCCACAGCGCGCGGGACCAAATCGTTACCTCGCTGGTTTTTTACATCGTTTCTAAACGAAGCGCATTTCCATGAAAAAAGGTTTGTGTTATTTTATTTATATTCCACCCAATTTGTTTTATCAGGTAGCTTGTTATATTTAATCTAATGGGCAAAAAGCAGGAGGAAAATGGCGGTCCAGAAAGAAAGATAAACACGTCGTAGCTGCTGCTTACTTTGCCTCGTATTTGTCGAGACTGGTTTCTTTCTGTACTTTATTATTTTAAAAATTCATCTAAGACTCGCAGCCTTGTTTTTACAAGCTTCTAGCGGGGCAATTACACTACTGCGTTATTATATTGCTGCGAACTTTTTTCAATCCAGTAGGCTTATTGTCTAACTCGCTCGCAATCGCCATCGTGATCATTTTGACAGTTCTTGTATGAATGTGACAGCTACCTGATTCCGATGCCAATTGTCAGCCCATACATGAACTGTCAAAATGAACACGATGGCGATTGCGAGCGAGTTAGACAATAAGCCTACAGGTCAGCAAACGTTCGTCTTTCCGCCTACATCGGCAACCTAATTACGGTAGACTATCGTATTTATTACACTGTTGTGGGCAACGCATGTTATGTGCAGCGATCGACTTAGTGTAATTGATCCTTTAGCTTGTAAAAAACTAATAAAGTAATAAATAAAACATGATATATTGTAGATTTAATAGCCTAATTATTTTTATGTTATGACTTTTATTGAGTTTGGTATTTTGCATGCTATCGAAATCAATCGCGACGCACCAGTTTGGGAAGCCAATTCCAACTCAGTTCAGGTTTTAGCTGTCATTTTTAGTATGGATCTGACAGCGAGCGAACCTAAACTGAACCGGAATTGAATCCCATTAAGACCTCATGTCATGGTAGCCCCACCTAACGGGTAGGAAACCGTAAAAATAAACTGGGAAGTAAATTTCTCGATTCTCGGATACACGCGTAAATCTCAATTCCTTATGGCTGATGTTATTTTTAAAATAATTTGGTGCAATACACACTTAATTCACACAAATTTTACGTAAATAAAACTCGGATAAAGGGTCTAAATATATTCAGGAACGACGCTTACAAATAAATCGAGCCACCTGCGGAAATTCTATTCATACCGCAATAATAATAATATTCTACCCTACAAGGGATAAAGATATGATTTAATATATGTATGTATGTATGTACATATGTAATACTCGTTTTGCGAATTATTCGGAATCGGAAGGCTTTATTAGTTTGCACAATGCCAATTTCGTGGTAATTGGTATATTTGGTGATACATAACATAAATCACGTTTTTATAGCTACGGGGTAGCAGAGCGAGGTAACAAGACCTAAAGGCCACGTTTGGCGTAATGGGCGTATTGGTGGAAAGGAGAATCAAAATAGTGATGGGTTGCTAGCCGCATCGCCTAAAACATAAGAGTGTGTTGCCGGCCCTTTAAGAAAAAAATATGCTTACGCTAACAGCCTATGTGTTAATTTAGGGTACCAGCTAACTCCATTCCAAATTTTATCGAAATCCGTCAAGCCGTTTGCGAGTGAAGAAGTAACAAACACACACACAAACTTTCACCTTTATAATATTAGTGTGATGTGATGTGATGTGATTATTTAGTTTAAAACATAAACTAATGGAGTTTCTTTCTAATCTATATTGACTTCCTAGCCACAGAGCTGGGTTTGAAGGGGATAGGTTAATACCCTTTTAGCGGATACCCTTCTCAACGCGGTATGGATAAAAGGTGAGAAATCACATTCGAACTATGGAACTCGAAATAGGAAATGAAGTTTAGTATATGTTTATTAAGCTAGTTGTTGACCGCAACTTTGCCTGCATGCCTCGGGAACGTTGCGTTATCCCAGGATAAATAACTATTAAAAAAAATTAAAACCCCCACGCAAAAATCTGTACACTGACTCAGTAATTAAATTACTAAAATGTTGTTATAAACAGATACCTACTTCCATAGCAGTCTACGAACCGTTTTTTTTTATAACGTTTTAAAGGTCTGCTCTGGATAGATAGAACATACATACATACATATCGTCACGCCTCTTTCCCACAGGGGTAGGCAGAGACTACTTTGCTCCACTTGCTACGATCCTGACATACCTCTTTCGCTTCATCCACAAAATCCACATTCATCAATCTCTACGACATAACCATGAAAACGATGTGGATATTTTATATCTTATTTGTTCAACGGAAAGACGGCGGTTTAATATATACGGGTCTATTCAAGTGTATTTACTTCGAAATAATCGGTGGGATCCCAAGTACACAGAACGCTTAATTGAAATAACTTGTAAGCTTGTAACTAAGATCAGCTATATGGCCTCGGGCTTATATATAATGAAGGTTCACGCGTGGGACGACTAAGTAAGGACAAAAAACTAATTGGCATGAAAATCTTCATTGATAAAATATTGACACCGATATTAAAAACCTCAGCTTACTGCCTCCCTGGAAGCAATTTGACTTCACTATATTGCGGAGACAGCAAAGTACTAGTTATTGCTCACCTTTGTGCATATATTTAATGTTTTTTTCGTGATTTGCCTTTATTATTTGTGCAATAAAGCACTTACTTAGGTACTGTGAGGTAGCATGCGAATCTGCGAACTGGCTGGTTTGTCGGACTGGCTGGTTCGTCAGTGCGATTGAAATCCATACATCGAACGCTCGTTCGATGATTTTAAATATTTGTTTTTCGGATTTCGAGAGCACGGGCAGATCGCTTTGAACGGGTCTTGCCGATGCAACCCATTTTGTATTTTGTATGATTTATTATTCGAAGCGGGAAATATAAAATTTATAAAACGTATTGTGTTGTTTCAACCTAAGAAATAGGCCTTCAGCACCCCCAGTTGAATCCCCGTACTAGTTTAAAGTGCCTCCTCAAGGCAGCTCTACAGTACTTACTACTTACTTTTTGGAGTGGCACGTCTTCAAGGTCACTTGTCGGCCTCTTTAAGTAAAGGAACAAAGGAATCCTTCATCGACTATACACAAGTTTCCAGTCCTCCACAATACACAGCTCATTCTCTATCCGTGATTGTACATATTCATTACTGGTATCGGAATGCTCCGGTTATTTTGTCTTCGCAGAATTTCCAATTGATACGCAATTGAACGCCGAACAGAATATTCCTAGTGGCTGAAGTCCCCTTTCATAAATCGCTTTTGAAACTCGAGAACCAAGCCAGGATGAAATGATAAGTAGTTACAATATGAAGCTAGAAACTGTTACGAAATTCCGAGTTCGTATTATGTTATACCATCCCCCTCAAGCTATTGGTGTGAGTGAAATGTCACGAGGCATGAATTTAACTCCGCATTTTTAAGTTTTTAATAAACCTGTTGTATTTGTAAAAGATGCTCAATAAATCGAAAGTTTGTGACGATGTGAGTGAGTGAGTGTGTACCTATGTGAGATAACGACTGGACGGATTTGGAACTGAAATAGCTGGTACCCTAGATTCTAAGCTACTTTTTATTACGGAAAATTGCATAGTTTCCACGGGATAGCTATAAAAATGACAAAGGTAGTAGCTGCCTAGAGTCACTACGTAAATAATTTATTGCAGAATAGATATATAATTTATATTTGTACACTAAAGCATTTACTTACTGGCAACTGGCGACCATCGGGTGGGCAGCATACCTAAGGGTCCAAATTTAGATTATAATTTTTAGTTTTAGTTTTTGTTAAGCTATTTTTAAGCTACTCATGTTAATTTTATACTTAGTCTGTATTTACTTACTTCGTACAATGTCCTGTCCATGAGTTGGTCAGGTTCTGGTCATCCTCGGCGGCAGTTATTTTCCTATTGTTGGATTCTTCGCGCGCAGCTCCGCTTCTTGGCGTAAAAACATGATAAAATGTAATGGCTAGGTAAGAGCAAGCTTAGTTTTGCGCTCCGAAAACCGCGCCCGAAATCTCGAAGCCGCCGGGATTATGCCCCAGCCACGTTCGATTTTCTATTCATTCTCACGATGGACTTTTATCTCGATGATAGCTAGAATCGGGGTTTATGGCTCAGACCACAGGCACGTAAAGACGTATGCAAAAGTACAACAAAGTTATTCGTTAGTTTTAAATAAAGCGTTAGAAGTAGTCATAGGTAGAGTTTATGAATAAATAATAAATAAATAAGTATTAGGGAACAATTCACACAAATTCACCTAGTCCCAAACAAAGTGCTAGTAAGGCTTGTAATGGGTACTAGGTACACATCATCGATATACATACTTATATAGAGAAATACATACTTAATGTTATTTATCTGAATGTTTAATGTGTTTATTTATTTAATACGTTGTGATTGTCATAAATAAACTTTTTTTTCTTTCTTTAAATAGATATAAACACCTATGACTCAGGAACAAATATTCGTGCTCATCACACAAAATATGTACCCTTACCCAGGATTCGAACCCAGGACGTTTGCTTCGCAGGCAGGGTCTCTGCCAACTTGGCCAACCGCGTCGTCGATGAAGCCACAGCATTATTATTAAAAACCTTCCAATCAATAAAGTCCCATTACCAAGATGTAAATCATGCGCTTTGTTCGTAAAGCCTGTCTTATCTGCATTATTATTATCATAACAACCTTTGAACTTCAGTCAGATGAACCCTTTCGCATTAACATTATAAATGGGTGTTATCTGCTTCTCTGTCTTGACTAAGTATTAGAGTAAGACAGCTGCGTTGATGTTGACTTAGGGAATGAAGATTGAATGCTCTGGCCCCTTCTGACTACGTTTATTAACCAAGATTGAAAAGGATGGAATCACCGAATAAAAGAGAAAGATTAAAGGGTTCTCCGACTTGATTTTATGAAAAATCCGGTGTCACCGCGCGACAATAACAGAACATACAATAACAAAAGTAATACAGCAATCAAAAAGTACGTACACTAAAATCATATTTGGTTTGTCCGATTGACTTGAAATTTGGTATGCATACGCAAGATAGATGAAAATGAAGTAAAGTCAATAAAAAGTACAGTCAGCAAAAAAAGCTTAAGTATATTAAACATGAAATTCTTAGGTTTGGTATTTCATACTATTCATATCAAGTATATTCATATAAAGTTTATGTTCGCGTAAAGAACCCTTCGATAGCACCAGTTCACTGGTCCTGGTTCTTCTGTCAGGATAGCCCAGGGGTTTCAGACATTGCACTCTTTCAATATAAAGAAAGCCACTCACCTTGGTCTGCTCTCTGGCTCCTGCTGCTGCTTATGAATTTCACAAAATCTATATTGTCTGGTACACCATATACACCGAATAATGTTCTACAAATGAAGACCGACAGACCGCCGAAATCCGTAAGATTTTGGATTAATTATTAGCACACACGTACACACGTATGATCAGCTCGAACGTTCGCCGCGAACTCTGTCAGTTCGCCTTGCGCCGGCCGGCCGCAGATATTGCAGCTTACCCTCATATTAAAAGATTACAATGCCCGAACATCCTCCCGCCTAACCAAGGCCTGCCTTGGTTCCTAATCTACAAGAGGCAACCTACACAATTTTGATATGGGTCTCAACAAGACACCATTCTGAGTTTTAACTTCAGCAACGCGGACAACCCCATCCTTACCCGGTAAAAGTTTTACTAACCGTCCACGTCTCCAATTGAGAGTGGCTAAGTTATCTTCCTTAATTAAAACTAAGTCATCTAACTTAGGAGGTTCCGTATGAGAGGTCCATTTATGACGTTGTTGAAGCGTGTGCAGATAGTCACCCTTCCACCGATTCCAGAAATGCTGGGACATCTTTTGTATTTGTTGGTACCGAGACAGCCGAGACATTCCAATTTCCAGGAAAGGATATTCAGGGAGAGCCACTAAAGGCTGGCCAATCAAAAAATGTCCTGGAGTTAATATTTCCAGATCTGCTGGGTCCGTACTAAGAGGGCACAATGGTCGCGAGTTCATCACGGCTTCCACCTTTGTGAAAAATGTGGTTAATTCCTCGAATGTTAACCGAGCGTCACCGAGCACACGTTTAGCATGAGTTTTGGCTGACTTAATCGCCGCCTCAAATAGCCCGCCATGATTTGGACTAGACGGTGCGTTAAACAGCCATTTAATTTCTTGCCTTATGAACTCCCGATCGATTTCCGTTTGGTTATTACGCAAAAAAATGTACAATTCCTTTAAATATTTATCTGTACCCGTATAATTTGTACCGCAATCCGACCGTACCAATGAGGGAAGCCCTCGCCGTGAGATGAACCGTGTAAACGCTGCTACGAAAGCTTCAACTGAAAGTTGCGAAACTATTTCCAAGTGTACGCACTTAGTGCTCAAACAAACAAAAATACATAAAAAACATTTTTGAATTTTAGCATTCCGAAGCGAGCTAGATTTGATATAAAACGGGCCGCCGAAATCCGTTCCTACGCCGAGAAATGGTCGAACGCCACGCACCCGATCCGCCGGAAGGTCTGCCATGAACGGCTGGTCAGGTCGCGGCCGAGACATGTAGCACGGTACGCACTTGAATGTAACGTGTCGCGTTATCCGCCGAGCTGCGACGATCCAATACGTCCGTGATAAAATAGACTCAAGAGTATTTGCTCCAACATGGCAATATACCTTGTGGTAATGTGTCACTAACAATTCCGTAAACCGACCCTTACCAGGTAATAATATTGGGTGGCGCGCGTTATAAGGCAACTCCGATGCACCTATTCTGCCGCCGATTCGGAGTAGGTTATTATTATCAAGAAATAAATTTAACCGCCGCAATGAATTTTTAATAGGTTTATTGTTCCGAATTGCCGAAATTTCATGTTCATAATGTTCATTTTGAACCCGCCGAATTAAACATAGGATAGCGTTCCTACGTTCCCAAACCGATACATTACTATTATCGTCATACTCACATCTAGTTTTGCAATTTCGAATAAATCGCAGGATATAAGCCGTTACGTTTATCAATTTCTCAAAAGAGCTAAACCGTTCCAATAAATCGAAATGTTCATCTAAGATGCCAACATTAGTCACCTTAGCCCGCAAACCAGGTAACATATCCGCCGGGAAATCCGAACATGCGCCGGGCCAGTGAGCCGGCGCGGCTCGCAGCCAGCGCGGCTCCCACCACAATGGATGACAAAACAACTCGCCTGCTGTGGCTCCGCGCGACGCCACGTCCGCACAATTCAATTCACTAGGAACATGCCGCCAAGTGATGTTTACGTTAGATGATATTATTTGAGAAACTCTATTTCCTTCATAAACTTGCAGTTTATGAGGAGGGGTTTTCAACCATGCTAATACAATGGTGCTGTCACACCAAGCTACGATCTCATCTAAACTAATTTCGGTCTCCAACGAAGGGACGACGTGGTTAATTATAGTTGTTAACAACGTAGCACCGCCTAACTCAAGTTTAGGTATCGTTTGTTTCTTCTTCAATGCGGCTACCCGAGATTTGGCCATCAGTAGTCGCACGAGAACCGTTCCGTTTGCGATCTCTGAACGTAGGTAAATTACCGCCGAAAAACCGACCGAGGAGCCGTCGCAAAAACCGTGAACCGAATATCTGGCGTCTCTCGTTGTTTTTAAACACCTGGGTAAAGAGATCCGTTGTAAATGAGGTAACTCCTTTAATATATTTTGCCATTCTTGCACTATTGCCTGTGGCGCGGGAGCGTCCCAATCCACCTTTCGAGAATCATCAGAACTACTGAGCAGATTTTGTAACAATAACTTAATTTTAAAAACAACCGGACAAACCCAACCAAGTGGATCATAAAGACGAGCCGCTGAGGATAAAATACTTCGCCGAGTAATAGTTTCGTTTACCGGTAAATTTAATCGGTAAGAAAAGCTGTCATTTTTTGGATCCCATTGGATACCCAAAATCTTGATAAAACCGGAATCGTCCGTATTCGCGTCAAACGACCGCGGAGTTTCACGATGGTCTAACGGTAGACCGTCCAAGACGTCAGGCTCGTTCGACGACCACTTCCGTAACTCATAGCCCGCCGTGCTCATGAGCGCCACGAGCTCGTCGCGTAAGCACCGTGCGTCATCCAGCGAGTCCGCTCCTCCGTTAAGATCATCAACATAACTATTCTGTCGTAACAGTCTGGCCGCACGTGGGTACCGAAATTCCTCGTCACTAGCCAACTGATGCAGACACCGAATTGCCACGAAGGGGCTCGACTTAAGGCCGTACGTGTTGGTCGTTAACTCATAAATACGCAAAAGATCGTCGGGCGACGATCGCCAAAAGAGGAGTTGAAACTTCCGATCATCCGAGTGTATCCATGTTTGTCGGAACATCATTTTAACGTCAGTAGTAAATACATAACGCGGCAGCCTAAAATTAATAATAATCTGCGTAATATCGTTTTGTAACCGAGGGCCCGAATATAGACAGTCATTTAATGACACACCCGTAGTAGTCTGTACACTTCCGTCGAAGACAACTCGAATTTTTTCAGTGTCACCCGATTTTTTAAACACCCCGTGGTGTGCAAGGAAATAGTGCTCTTGGCTTGATTCGATATCAAAATTAGAAACGGCCATATGACCGAGCCGTAAGTACTCCGACATAAATTCGACATATTTTTCTCGATATCCAGAATCCCGTTTCATCCGCCGTTCTATAGCTAAGAATCTACGTAATGCAGTTTCCATAGAATCACCCAGCCGTTGATGACCTTGAATCAGTGGTAATCGAACCACGTATTTGCCGTCCGCGCCCCGTGACGTAGTAGTTGTAAACAGGTTTTCAGATTCTAAGTCCGCCGGGTCCCTAATAGCCAATAGCGGCGGTTCCTCGGAACGCCAAAACCTTTGAACTGCTTCAATTAATGTAAGACAAGTATTGTTATTATTTAACTCAGAGTTACAAATTTCTGCCGACCGTACCGGTCCGAAAACAGCAAAATCAAAAATAGTGCCTAATGCATAAGGCCCGCCCGTACCTAATTCAATCGTTTCACCGTTTAATATGTTACCTAAAATATCGCAACCAAAAATTACGTCAATATGTCTCATGTCATATGAGCCGTCGTCCGAGAATTTAATATTACAGCCCGATAACCCGAATTTTTGTGATAAATATGTGGTAGGTTTCTTCAAAACCACTGCCGTAACCGATAATAAACATTTATTCGATTTTTCAGATTTAAAATAAAACTTCACTATATGGGTGCCGTCATTATTACGTAACCCGCCGATACCTACGAGAGGTGTTTGATTATAATATCGCTTCAAACCTAAACTTGCTACAAAATCACTCCGTATTATTGACACTTGACTACCTATGTCCAATAGAGCCCGACAACGAACAAAATAGCCATAAACCGATTTTACATTAATAATAACCGTAGGTAAAATAACATTATTAGCTAACCGAGGTACCGAAGCGATATTATTACACTGTAATTGCTATTGTTGAGAATGCGGTCTGTGATTCCCTTTAGGACTTTGTGACCGCCGGGCTGTAAAGTTCCGATCCCGTGTGTTCCTGGATATCCGTCCCGAGCGCTCATCCCGATTCCTATCATGACGAGAATCACCTTCGGCTTCATAGCCACGTAACAATTCGCGCATACGACTACCCACCGTGGTATTATCAGCGTCATTAACCCGACGCCTATCAAGTTCGTATGCACCGGGCGACCGCCGACCGCTAGCCGAAACGTTTTCGTATTGCGCGACCGCCGCGTGCCGAGTATGCTGCCTGTCTCCCGCCGCTGAGTCAGAGCGCGCAATGGGCATAGTACAAATTAATTTATTATGACCGACGTTGCCGCACTGATTACACGGTACCTGCCTAGAACATTGTGCTGCCGGGTGCCTCTCGAAACACCTAAAGCAAAGGCCGTTATTTTTTATCCAGTCTTTGCGACTATAGTTAGACATATTTGCAAATTTAAAACAGTTACCAATATTATGCCCCGCTAATTGACAATAAACGCAATTGTTATTTTTTCCCGAACCATAATTGCGAGTGTTTACCCATTGCGATTTATTGTAGGTATTATTGTCTGTAGCGCGCTCCGCCGCATGAGCAGTGCGCGCCGGTTTGCGCATGCGCACATGCTCCGCATAAGTCAGTATGGGCTCTGCCGAGGCTGTGTCTATCAACCGGCATTCATTTTGCAAGAACTCTGTTAACTGCTCAAAAGTAGGAAGATTTAAATTATTACCGCCGTATTGTTGTTCGAACCGCGTTTTAATGTCTATGGGTAATTTTGTTAGACTAATATGCAACAAAATGTAGCTCCATTCATCTGTAGGAAGCCCTAAATTTTTTAAGGCCCGTGTAGATTCTAACAATGGGTTTAAAATGTTAGTTCGAAGACTCAAACTCTTGTTGAGTACCGGCAAGTGTAATATCCGAGAAATATGTGAGTCCGCTTGTAACCGTTTATTTTCGTATCGACCTTTTAATATTTCCATAGCAACATCCAACGAGCCGTCCACCATTGGTAGGTGTTTAATTAACGATTGCGGCTCCTTTTCTACGTTCGAGAACAAGTAATGGAATTTTTCGGTTTTGGAAATATCTCTTCGTGACAATACCAGCGACGTAAACAGACTAATAAAACTGCTCCAAGAAAAAACGTCACCGTCAAACGTCGTCAAACTTATCCGTGGTAGCCGTGATGACGCATTGCTTTCCGTAGGCATATGTGTGCCGTCCAAGCCCGGGCATGCCGCCGCCACGGCCTCCAGCTTGTTGTAGGCCTCCGTGGCCTCCTTATATTGATTATCGTAACTACCTATAATATCCGAATCCGCCGAATGGGAATTTAGTATGCCTTCGTATGCGTCCGTTAATACCTCAAAATAATCATCTATTTTACGTAGCCGTGCCGATAATACGCTTGAACTATATCCCGGAGTGGACGCAATTTGTGAACTATTTTTAAACCAATCGTATTTAACCTTAAATTTACATTCAAAAAGTTTTGCAGACATTATCACTTATAAATAACGGAACCTCTTAAGTAAGATAAACTAACCGAAATCAACCAATTAACCGTAAATCAAAATATGTATTAGACCGAACAAAGGAATTTACCGTTACAAAATGGCTGCCTGAACTAAGGCCTAACTTAACGAAAAACCGATCCGGTTCGAAGGACCAAAAGTTTATGTTCGCGTAAAGAACCCTTCGATAGCACCAGTTCACTGGTCCTGGTTCTTCTGTCAGGATAGCCCAGGGGTTTCAGACATTGCACTCTTTCAATATAAAGAAAGCCACTCACCTTGGTCTGCTCTCTGGCTCCTGCTGCTGCTTATGAATTTCACAAAATCTATATTGTCTGGTACACCATATACACCGAATAATGTTCTACAAATGAAGACCGACAGACCGCCGAAATCCGTAAGATTTTGGATTAATTATTAGCACACACGTACACACGTATGATCAGCTCGAACGTTCGCCGCGAACTCTGTCAGTTCGCCTTGCGCCGGCCGGCCGCAGATATTGCAGCTTACCCTCATATTAAAAGATTACAATGCCCGAACAATATCTGTCCGGGGACAGAATCCGGGACCTCAGATTTCGTAGTAAGGTAACCCAACCAACCACCGCACTATCCTGTCGTCAATTAGCGTAGGTACGAGTACCTACCTAGTTGATGAGTTCATCAGTCTAGAAGTACGTCACAAAATTACTGACAAAAATAGATAGTCAACAATCAATTATCGCGGCAGTCATTAACAGGGTGTGGTATTAGGGTTACCTGGATCCGCCCTTGATCTTTTTTATTATTCTTACCGAGTAAGTTTGATGAATAAAATTAAATATCAGTAATAACGTCGTGAGATTGCGATGACTTCGTTAAAATTTCAATTTTCTTTACTGTTTTCAGAAATGGTTCGTCAAATTACCTCTAAGTAGCTACCTTAAGGTATTTGCTTGAACTAAACATTGACTCGCAAAGTTGAGGATCCTTTAGTTTGAACAGTTAATTCCCAATTCGGTATTTAAACAGGGCGGGTTCAAAATGTGGAGAAATCAAAACTTTTATTTATAAAAGAAGATGCTAAAGTTCCTAACTCTATCTACTTATTAGGTACTTTTTTCGCCAAGAGTTTGATAATATCGACGTAGGGACTTCGAAATTGGTTTCACTAGTTGTGAAGTTCTGAAGTTAATCCCGGGAAATTAATAAGTAGGCGCGTATTGGTTTTCACAGTAGCAGCTGGCGCCAAGAGCCTCGTCCGGCCTCTATTCGGGAGGCACGCGAGCGATATTACCAATCGCTTGCAGAGTCCAACGTTTAATTTGCTATTTGGCGTCGCCAAAATTACAGTTTGCCGAGCATAACTGATAAGAACGCTTTGAGTTCCTCCCCCCTAGACCTCCAGTTGCCTCGGTTGGAAGCGGCTCGCATCCGCCGTGAATCCGCGACTTTAACCAGTTCCGTCCTCGTTGGGGACGTTCTACCCTGCAAGGGCTCCAATCGAGAACTTTGATGGATACCTACCTATGGTGATTCAAATAACGCAAATATTTATACAAAAACATAAGTATATTGAACATTATAAACGCTAACACAGTAAGTAGCTTACAAAAATGGACATTCATTTTTATTTACAAAAACATCGCATTAGATTTTTCACAAGATAACAAGATTTAACTATTCTAACTTTAACATCAATGAAACTTAAGCATTTTGAAACAGACCTGAAGCTTAATAAATCAAGATTCAATTTTTAAATCTTTCTTACATTTTGACAGTGTATTAAATTGAGCTCAAATGTACGGCTTGAGTGGGCGCTCGAGCGGAGCGTGCAGCGGAGCGGGGCGTGCGGCGTGCGTGTTAAACATAAGCAAATGTATGTGAGCGTCCAGAGCCCGCCGCCGCTGCCCGCCCCGCTATAAGCTCCGCTGGAGACGAGCCACTAACCCCCTTCATAAACGCTCTATAGGCTTCTACTAACATAGCAATCGTTTGTCCTTATCTGTGAAAGGTAAATGTTAATGTGACAGATCAGGACAAACGATTGCTAAGTTAGCAGCCTACAGAGCGTTTATGAATAAGGGGGTTAACCCCCTTATTCATAAACGCACTATAGGCCTCTGTTAACTTAGTAATCGTTTGTCCTTATCTGTCACTTTGACATTTACCTTTCACAGATAAGGACAAACGATTACTAACTTAGCAGAGGCCTTTTTTTTTTTTTTTTTTTTTATATAAGAGGGGGCAAACGAGCAGACGGGTCACCTGATGGAAAGTAATCACCATCGCCCATGGACACCTGCAAGACTTGGGGAATCACAGGTGCGTTGCCGACCCTTTCAAGAACAGGAAGGCTCGCTTTTTAAAGATCCCTAAATTGTATCACTCAGGGAATGTTGCAGCAGGAAGCCGGTTCCAGATCTTCGTCGTACGAGGAAGGAAATTGCGTCCTATAGTGCGTTTATGAATAAGGGGGTAAGTCTTTACACTACAGGTAAATCGAGATTTAGGGCCTGTTGCGCCGCTCTCTGTTAGTAATAAATAGAGACGGAGTCATAAAGATAACTGACACTTAAGATAACTGGAACTTAACAGAGAGTGGCGAAACAGGCCCTTAATGCTTTCCAGAGAATATTTTAAATGATTTACACGGCTTAAAGGATTAAAAGGACTTAAATTATGGGAGTCTCGAACTCAGCATTCGAGTCGTGGCTGAATGTACTTAATATTCGTAAGTAGGTACTTACGAGTATTAAGTACATGAGCCACGACTCGATTGTACCTACTAAATATACATAAACCATACATAAAATGAGTCTTTATTATGTTATCGTTATATAAATGCAACTAGCTGTTTACTCTCGACTTTTTCTATCAAGATTTTACGCTCTTTTGTGTCTGTCCCTATGTACCTATGCTTAGATCTTTAAAACTACGCAACGGATTTTGATGCGTTTATTTTAACAGATAGAGTGAATCAAGAAGAAGGTTTACATGTATAATACATGCATAATATACCTACCTTGCGAAGCCGGGGCGGGTCGCTAGTATATTATAAAAATAATTCAATTATGTTTTTTTTTTCAACACGACATTTCGTCTTAAGTCCTTGAAATCCTTTAGTTTATCAAATGAGGCTTATAAATTAAAAATCCAACATCCAATCTAGAGTAGAGTCCTGTAAAATTGAGACTAATAATATATATTTAAATTTGCCTTCATTTGCCCCAATTTCATTATGTTATTAAATGTAATGTTTGCCGTAATGATCGTTTGTCATACTTATTTTTTTCTCGAAAACCGTAATTTTTTCAGGAGCATTGAAATGGCAATTCTGTAGAGCTCTATAGGTTAGGTTAGTTAACAATCCAAGTTAAAGAGAAAAAATGAGTTATAGCAAATTATAATTATGACAAACAATACATTTATGGCATATGAAATTATGGCAAATGATAGCGAACCCTCATTCTTCGTCATCTTTTGTGGCATTTATAATTTAACTTACCATATCTGCGGTTCTCACAATTCTTCTCCATAACTTGCAACTTATGCATATCTATATCAGCACAGTTATCAATAATGTTTGTACAACACCAAAAAAAGGTGATCGCTGTAAGTTCAATGCCCCTTCGCCTACCCTCTAAACCAACTCAACGCACGTTTGACAGCTCTCGTCCTATAGCTGCACTATGGTGGTGCGGTCCTTGTAGCACTCGGTGAGCACGCGCGAGCGCTCCCGCGGCGCGCAGAGCAGGCGCGGCGGCGGGCGTCAGGCGTGCGCGCGCGCCGGCGCCGGCGGCGTCGTCAGCGGCGTCTCCGCGAACCGTACGCCTAGGCGCGGCCTCACGCGCCCGTTCTGACAGGGAATATGCATTAATGTTTTTATTACATTTTTTAGGGCCTGTTTTGTTTCACCATGATTCCCTCTCTATTTCTTACACTGAAAAAAATGATTTGTTGGTTTTACCAAAGTAGCAAAGGTTGGCTGAATTACAGGGAAAACTTGATAAAAATGACAAGACATCGCTTTTGAATTTACAAAACTAAAAAGGTTAACGTCAAAATAATGTCACTACCAGAGTTATGGTTAAAATTACTAAAGAGTATTGTACATTTTACTAAACATATTAAAATTATTTGGTATTGTTGATTTTATCATGTTTATATGTTGATTTTACAACAAATAACAGTGGTTTTTAACATACCAGTTGGTTGTTAGTACTATTTTCATTTGATAAAAAAGTTTCCAGTGCCGTCGCATGGTGGCGGTACTATCGCTACCATAGTAACGGTTAAAACGACTAAAGAGTATTGTAAATTTTATCAAACAAATCACGACAATTTAGTTTGGTTGATTTCATCATATTACTAAGTTACTTTTACATCAAATTATAGTTTATTTTACCAGAGCAGATTGTTGTTAATACTATACTTATTTGATAAAAAGTTTCCAGTGCCGTCGCATGGTGGCGCTGCAATCGCTACCATAGTAACGGTTAAAACGACTAAAGAGTATTGTACATTTTACCAAATAAATCACAACAATTTAGTTTGGTTGATTTTATCATATTACTAAGTTACTTTTACATCAAATTATAGTTTATTTTACCATAGCAGAATGTTGTTAATACTATACTTATTTGATAAAAAAAGTTCCCAGTGCCGTCGCATGGTGGCGCTACTATCGCTACCATAGTAACGGTTAAAACGACTAAAGAGTATTGTAAATTTTACCAAACAAATCACAACAATTTAGTTTGGTTGATTTTATCATATTACTAAGTTACTTTTACATCAAATTATAATTTATTTTACCATAGCAGAATGTTGTTAATACTATACTTATTTGATAAAAAAAGTTCCCAGTGCCGTCGCATGGTGGCGCTACTATCGCTACCATAGTAACGGTTAAAACGACTAAAGAGTATTGTAAATTTTACCAAACAAATCACAACAATTTAGTTTGGTTGATTTCATCATATTACTATGTTACCTTTACATCAAATTATAGTTTTTTTTACCAGAGAAGATTGTTGTTACTACTAATACTCATTTGATAATAAAGTTTCCAGCGCCGTCGCATGGTGGCGCTGCAATCGCTACCAAAGTAACGGTTAAAACGACTAAAGAGTATTGTAAATTTTACCAAATAAATCACAGCAATTTAGTTTGGTTGATTTCATCATATTACTAAGTTACTTTTACATCAAATTATAGTTTATTTTACCATAGCAGAATGTTGTTAAAACTATACAAATTTGATAAAAAGTTTCCAGTGCCATCGCATGGTGGCTCTGCAATCGCTACCACAGTAACAGTTAAAAGGACTAAAGAGTATTGTAAATTTTACCAAATAAATCACAACAATTTAGTTTGGTTGATTTCATCATATTACTAAGTTACTTTTACATCAAATTATAGTATATTTTACCAGAGCAGATTGTTGTTAATACTTTACTCCTTTGATAAAAAAGTTTTCAGTGCCGTCGCATGGTGGCGCTGCAATCGCTACCATAGTAACGGTTAAAACGGCTAAAGAGTATTGTAAATTTTATCAAACAAATCACGACAATTTAGTTTGGTTGACTTCATCATATTACTAAATTACTTTTACATCAAATTATAGTTTATTTTACCAGAGCAGATTATTGTTAATACTATACTTATTTGATAAAAAAGTTTTCAGTGCCGTCGCATGGTGGCGCTGCAATCGCTACCATAGTAACGGTTAAAACGGCTAAAGAGTATTGTAAATTTTATCAAACAAATCACAACAATTTAGTTTGGTTGATTTCATCATATTACTAAGTTACTTTTACATCAAATTATAGTATATTTTACCAGAGCAGATTGTTGTTAATACTTTAATCCTTTGATAAAAAAGTTTTCAGTGCCGTCGCATGGTGGCGCTGCAATCGCTACCATAGTAACGGTTAAAACGACTAAAGAGTATTGTAAATTTTATCAAACAAATCACGACAATTTAGTTTGGTTGATTTCATCATATTACTAAGTTACTTTTACATCAAATTATAGTTTATTTTACCAGAGCAGATTGTTGTTAATACTATACTTATTTGATAAAAAAAAGTTCCCAGTGCCGTCGCATAGTGGCGCTACTATCGCTACCATAGTAACGGTTAAAACGACTAAAGAGTATTGTAAATTTTACCAAAGAAATCACAAAAAATTAGTTTGGTTGATTTCATCATATTACTAAGTTACTTTTACATCAAATTATAGTTTATTTTACCAGAGCAGATTATTGTTAATACTATACTTATTTGATAAAAAAGTTTCCGATGCCTTCGCATGGTGGCGCTGCAATCGCTACCATAGTAACGGGTAAAACGACTAAAGAGTATTGTAAATTTTACCAAATAAATCACAACAATTTAGTTTGGTTGATTCCATCATATTACTAAGTTACTTTTACATCAAATTATAGTTTATTTTACCATAGCAGAATGTTGTTAAAACTATACAAATTTGATAAAAAGTTTCCAGTGCCATCGCATGGTGGCTCTGCAATCGCTACCACAGTAACAGTTAAAAGGACTAAAGAGTATTGTAAATTTTACCAAATAAATCACAACAATTTAGTTTGGTTGATTTCATCATATTACTAAGTTACTTTTACATCAAATTATAGTATATTTTACCAGAGCAGATTGTTGTTAATACTTTACTCCTTTGATAAAAAAGTTTTCAGTGCCGTCGCATGGTGGCGCTGCAATCGCTACCATAGTAACGGTTAAAACGGCTAAAGAGTATTGTAAATTTTATCAAACAAATCACGACAATTTAGTTTGGTTGACTTCATCATATTACTAAATTACTTTTACATCAAATTATAGTTTATTTTACCAGAGCAGATTATTGTTAATACTATACTTATTTGATAAAAAAGTTTCCAATGCCTTCCCATGGTGGCGCTGCAATCGCTACCATAGTAACGGTTAAAACGACTAAAGAGTATTGTAAATTTTACCAAATAAATCACAACAATTTAGTTTGGTTGATTTCATCATATTACTAAGTTACTTTTACATCAAATTATAGTTTATTTTACCATAGCAGAATGTTGTCAAAACTATACAAATTTGATAAAAAGTTTCCAGTGCCATCGCATGGTGGTGCTGCAATCGCTACCATAGCAACAGTTAAAAGGACTAAAGAGTATTGTGAATTTTACCAAATAAATCACAACAATTTAGTTTGGTTGATTTCATCATATTACTAAGTTACTTTTACATCAAATTATAGTATATTCAACCAGAGCAGATTGTTGTTAATACTTTACTCCTTTGATAAAAAAGTTTTCAGTGCCGTCGCATGGTGGCGCTGCAATCGCTACCATAGTAACGGTTAAAACGACTAAAGAGTATTGTAAATTTTACCAAATAATCACAACAATTTAGTTTGGTTGATTTCATCATATTACTAAGTTACTTTTACATCAAATCATAGTTTATTTTACCAGAGCAGATTGTTGTTAATACTATACTTATTTGATAAAAAAAAGTTCCCAGTGCCGTCGCATAGTGGCGCTACTATCGCTACCATAGTACCAGTTAAAACGACTAAAGAGTATTGTAAATTTTACCAAATAAATCACAACAATTTAGTTTGGTTGATTTCATCATATTACTAAGTTACTTTTACATCAAATTATAGTTTATTTTACCAGATAGTACGGGTCCTTAACTTAAAATACGGTCCCATCCTGAAGAAAGCATGAAACTTGGCATGAATGTAGCTGTCATATATGTGTTTCAATGTCGATATGGAAGCACGTCGAAAAATTATTTTTTCCCCCCATCCCCCCCCCCCCTTTTTATGTGCCAAATCGTGTTTTTTATTATTTTTTATGAAAACGGGTACAGCTATCAGAAAACTGTCAAAGATCAATACGTACCTTATTAAATTAGCTACAAAATGACACTTATTTCATAGTCGTAAAGGCATTACTTCTAGAGTTACAGCTCATCGATTCTGACTCAAGTACTCTTTTTTTTACCTTTTTACAATACCATCTTTTCGTATGCTGTTCAAGAGTACCGAGTGGTTTTGGAGTCCAGAAGATATGCCTAGTAAAGTAAAAAAATTGGTGCTGGTTTCAGGAAGAAAAAAAATTTTTTTCGTTATTTCAGGCGCTACAGCGTCGTCAAGTTTTTGACCATAACTTCGTCATTTTATATCCGAATTTCAAACTTTGAATTGTAATGTAAAGTTTAATAATTTATTTTCACTATCGTAGCACATTATTTTAGTCTTTCATTTTGGTGCAAGAAATAAAAGTTCGTAATATTTTTCCAAGATTATTATTATTTTATTTATAGCTCTTAAACGTGAACATTAATGCAATTACAGTTAAGAGCACAAAAATAGTATATTTAACTAGCTTTCATTTGATACCCCACATGTATTCGTGCGTTGCATAAGTTGGGTGTAATTTTAATTTTTCAAAACGCGGTGGCGGCCAATTTGATGACGTCATAACTGGTGACCTTGACACCTCAGAAACTGTCTCCCGGCAGTTTTGGGGTCCAGATGATATGCCTAGTAACATATAAAAATTTGGTGCGCATAGAAGGTCAGATTAGACTTACGTGCCGGCACTTATTAAAAGTTGGCTTTTTAATAAAACTTTTAAGTAACATGTACATATTTTGTAAACTATAAGTTCTATCAACATATGTCTAAAGACAATATTGTAGCTAATTTAATAAGGAACATATTGATCTTTGACAGTTTTCTGATAGCTGTACCCGTTTTCATAAAAAACACGATTTGGCACATAAATTTTTCGACGTGCTTCCATATCGACATTGAAGCACATATATGACAGCTACATTCATGCCAAGTTTCATGCTTTCTTCAGGATGGGACCATAAAACTGATTTTTGTTAGGACAAGGAGCCGTACTAAGAGCAGATTGTTGTAAATACTATACTTATTTGATAAAAAAGTTCCCAGTGCCGTCGCATGGTGGCGCTACTATCGCTACCATAGTAACGGTTAAAACGACTAAAGAGTATTGCAAATTTTACCAAACAAATCACAACAATTTAGTTTGGTTGATTTCATCATATTACTATGTTACCTTTTCATCAAATTATGGTTTATTTTACCAAAGCAGATTGTTGTTAATACTATGCTTATTTGATAAAAAAGTTTCCAGTGCCATCGCATGGTGGCGCTACTATCGCTATCAGATTAACGATTAAAACGACTAAAGAGTATTGTAAATTTTACCAAACAAATCACAACAATTAAGTTTGCTTAATTTCATCATATTACTAAGTTTCTTTTACATCAAATTATAGTTTTTTTTTACCAGAGAAGATTGTTGTTACTACTAATACTCATTTGATAATAAAGTTTCCAGCGCCGTCGCATGGTGACGCTGCAATCGCTTCCAAAGTTACGGTTAAATTGACTAAAGAGTATTGTAAACTTTACTAAACAAATCACAACAATTTAGTTTGGTTAGCTTCATCCTATCACTAAGTTACTTTTACATCAAATTTTAAGTTTTTTATACCAGAGCAGATTATTGTTAATAAAAAGTTCCCAGTGCCGTCGCATGGTGGCGCTGCAAATGCTCCAATCGCTACCATAGTGACGATTAAAACGACTAAAGAGTATTGTATACATTTTACAATCACAACATTTTTTTTCTATGTTAGTTTTACAACAGATAACAGTGTTTTTTAACAGAGCAGTTGGTTGGTTGCTTGTTACTAATCCTCATTTAATTAGATAAAAAAAACCAGTGCCGTCGCATAGTTACTATGCAAAATAATTAAATTTTAAATGCCCAACCTAGACTATTTCAGCACTTTCTATGGCTTTCTTTTGAGTTCCAGTGGAAATCTTTCGACCCTTATCATCATGCTGAATATGTATGTATGTATGTAAAACTCTTTATTGTACATAAAACACATGAAAAAGATGAATACAGGAAAACACGAATGCACAAAGGCGAACTTATCCCTAAAGGGATCTCTTCCAGTTAACCTTTGAACGATTGACAGGACATAGGTATTAAGCAAGAGTAGACACACAGAAAAAGTAAAAAAACTGATCAAAACCTAAAATAATCCTAAATGCCTAAATTTTAAATTCTTAATGTAAGATATAATACATAACAGATAAATACGATAAACTAATACATATATACAGTCATAATAAATACATAATAAATAAAATGTATTACACAACATATACATATACATAAGTCATAAGAATATCAGTTACCTATGACGAGAAGACATGTCAAGACAAATCAAACAAGCCCAAACTCGACGGAGTTGCGTCATGCTATCTTCCTGCATTCCTGCTCAATTATCAGACCCTAAATATCATCTATGACCAGATAGTTCTTGTCGTGACAAGTCAAACGAGCCTAAACTCAACTTTTCATCAGGTTGTAGGACTTAATAAGTACTTAGGTATGCAATATTTCAGCTCAATTGAACGTCGGGAAGTGGGTCAAATTTAACTTAAGTAGATAAGATTTGATTAAGTTGATCAGGTAAGTACCTACACTACACACACACACACACACACACACACACACACACACACACTGGTTGGTTTACTTTGTTCTCCTTAAAATGGTATAGGTAATGATCATTTTTGTGCCTTGTCGCTTTCAGTCGTTACATGATTTCGTATGGTTTTTGAAACATGACTTTAAAGTGACAAGGTACAAAAGTGATCACTTATTTATGCTGGTGACTGTACACTCTATAATAACGACAACAATACTTCATTATTTCATTATTAAGCAAAAAACAGTACACCTGGTCTACCAAGGTAGGTATCTACTTTCTAAGTTTTTTTTTTTTTATATTAGAGGGGGAAAACGAGCAGACGGGTCACCTGATGGAAAGTAATCACCATCGCCCAGGGACACCTGCAAGACGTGGGGAATCACAGGTGCGTTACCGAAATGAATAAGAACTTAGGTTCTTTTTTTATTGCTTTACCTAGACTAATATACCTTATACCTATTAGTGGGTTGGTTTTTCGGAATGTATACTGTGCAAAATTACATATGTAATTTATCATGAGCTTTTCGGTGAAGAAAAACATCGTGAGGAAACCTGCACATTACCTACCTCCGAAGCAATTCAACGGTGTGTGTGAAATTCCCAATCCACACTGGGCCCGCCTGGGAAGTGGGAACTTACAGCCCAAGCCCACTCGGTTTGAGAGGAGGCCTGTGCCCAGCGTACCTATGGTATACGCTGGAGATGATGAGGCAATCCCGAATGAGTAACGGTGATGATGGTGACGACACGAATAAGGGAATTGCCTAATGCCTAAAATCTCACACGTAGACCTACCTGTATGGCATTTCCGAGCAAGTGTAGGTAGAAGTACCTAGTAATATATATACACCAATTGATCTAGTCCCAAACTAAGCAGCTTGTATTAGGGGCACTAGACAACGGATAAACATACATAAGTAGGTACTTAAATACATAGGAAACATACATTATGACCCAGGTTCAAACATTCGTACCTATTCGTATTCATCAATACGCTACTATCTGAAGTTAGGTTTTTACAATATTCAAATAAAAAGTAATAAAGCAATATTAATACAAAATATAAAAACATTATAGAAACCTTACCTAGGGTGCCGCCGGCAGCGAGGCCTAAGATATTTGATAAAAAAAAAAACGTCGCATTGTTACCTACTAGCACAAAAATTCAATAAAACTCACACATTAAATAGGTGGTAAGGTCAACCGGGGCTATGTCGTCTACGGGGCTAATGCGTCCATTCCAATTATCATAAGAAAAGCGTTCTTTAGAACTACTCACGTCCGCTCACGCACGCTTTGTCACTAAAAGTACAAAAAATGATCACTAAATTTAGTGGCCGAGCTCTTTTTTTTTAATTAATCCGTGATCTTTAATTTGTCATTTCGTTTCGACTCTTCTTGTGTGCCAACACGTGCATTTGTATCTAACAAATCTCAGTGTCTCTAAGTGAATCGATGTTTTTAAACCGTAAGTACTTTTGTTAATTCATTGGAATATGGAATACATGTTGTTTTGATTATTTTATCTAATTAACTTAAGATTTAAAGTTAATTATGCAATTTCAAATTTGTATTTTATGTTTTAGCTTCGGGGCTATTGCGTCAGTCCTGTTGGGGCTATTGCGTCTGTTGTGACGCAATAGCCCCTTTTCTCAGGTCCGAAACCTTTTATTTTAGGATAATATTATAGCTGTAAAACTTTCTGTACATGTCTAATAAAGGAATCTATATAAATAAAAATTAATCAACGAAATGTACGTACAGTTAGAATTTTATTTATATTTTTTATTTTTATATATTTAGATAATTATAATTATTTTGTTTATTTGTTGATTGTTTGTGGCGTGACGATATGTATGTATGTATGTATGTATGTATGTATGTATGTATGTTGATTCAATATAAAATTTTCGGGTAAGATATTAAAAAGATCAAAAATGAAAATGAAAATGAAAAATGAAAAGACATGTTTTTATTTCTAGACTTACGACCAAAAAATACTCGAACGGCTCTATATCTGAATCCCTAATAATCGAATGCCAAACGTAATTTTTGGTCGAATGATCGTTTGTCCTAAACTGAATTTATACTGAAACCATGAACTTTTCAGAAAAATCATAAAATAAACCTAACCTAACCCAACCTATTCTACAAAACCTTTGTAAAATAGTTTCAGAAATATTTTCAGTTTCAGCTGGAGAAATTTCAGGACAAACGATCATTCGGACAAACGATGTTAGAGGTATGTATGTATGTATGTAAAACTCTTTACATACATACAAAGGTAGGTATCAAAAGGTAGGTAAAGGTAGGTAGGTATCGCGACTGCCACTCTACTCGAACCTATAGGAGATAAAATTTTTTGGTACTCCTGGAATCCAGGAAGGGGCTAATGCGTCCATAAGAAACGTAGTCAATTAGACACTACAGCACCGAATATTTTTGTTCAACTGATTACCCTAGAGCTAAAGCTAAAGCTAGAATTTAGCGTACCACATCTATATATATAAAATTCAAAGTCCTGACTGACTGACTGACTGACTGACTTAACTATATATCAACGCACAGCCCAAACCACTGGACCTAGAAACTTGAAATTTGGCACATACATACATACCTATTAATACAATGTAGGCGTCCACTAAGGAAGGATTTTTGGAAATTCTCACGGGAATGGGAGAAAACGGGATTTATATATTTGAATCCAAGTGACCCTATCTCAGTGACTATAATAACTAGAGTTCAAATTTCATACACAAGTAGGTGATTACAAAACTAAGAAAGTTATTTCAGGATTTTGGAAATTCCCACAGGATAAGGAAAAAACGGGATTTATATATTCTGTTCAACCAAATCCTATGAACTATAATGACTACTCTTCAAATTTGACTTAGAAAGTAGGTGATTATAATAGTAAAAAATAATTATAAGGATTTTCGGAAATTCCCACGGGATAATGATAAAACGGGATTTATATTCAGTTCTACGGGATCGATTTTTCGTTTTACTTGTCGTAGAAAACTGAAACTTGGCCTTCAGGTGCTTTGGGGAGTATAAGGAAGCATTAAGAGACAATTGACTAAAATTCCCACGGGAACGAACGGGAAAAAAACTTGATTGAATGAGGAAGATTTACTGGTCGTAGAAAGCTGAAATTCGGCATGTGGTTGCTTGATGAGTGTAGAGGAGCATTAAGAGAGCATTTCCCGAAATTCTTACGGGAACGGGAAAAAAACAGGATTGAAATACTCCTGGTACACGCGAGCGAAGCCGCGGGCAGAAGCTAGTAATAATATACTTTTCCATGAGTGCTTTTATAAGGTTATCTCGATTAAAATCATTCCGACCAATCCGATCACATAATACTAGTGAAAGACGCTTTAGCCCCACCTGGGGCTATAGCGTCTAAAAATCCCAGCTTTTACAGAAACGTATGAATTTAGATAAAATATGCTAACTTGTATCATAAGTTATAGCTTTTAAGCATACATAATGTGTTTGTTATAATCTGATAAATATGCTGTTTAAAGTATTGTGACGCATTAGCTCCGGTTGACCTTAAATACACCTATTTAAAGTTTTATTGTTTTACGTAGGTATTTTCTTTGGCCTAGCCTAGCTTTAGCCCACGACGACTTTTCCTAGGTAGGTACTGTAGGGAAGTGTAGCTCAGAGTGTAGATAAAGTAAACTCATTATTCTTCAATTAAATAGATTGTAGGTATTCTGCTTCAAAAGTATTTCATTTAACAACCATGGGCTCAGCGTAGCCCCGAGATTCTACACAATAGGTATGACTGAGCGTCAAACGTATCCGTAACCATTCCATTAAATTAATACCTATTTTAAACACGTTCCGACACGCAATAATGGCTAACTCGCTACAGTATGTACCTACCTTATTTCTTATATTTTACACCTAAATGATCATTAAAAGATGTCATGCCATTGATTGATGGCAAATACCAGGCAATTATAAGATTTATAAGGCTAAATTTCGCTTATGTACCTACCTATGTAATGTAATGTATGTATGTGTAGGTATGTATGTAATAGTACTTTTAAACTTAAGTTTTAGCTCTTGGTGATACATGGTGAGGTTTAAGACTACCCCCGAGCGGTCGTCGGCGGCGCCGGCGCGTGAGAAGGTACTTCGTTCGTTGCCTAGCAACGGCGAGTCAAGGTCACACTACACGCCGCTTTTCGATTTAAAAATCGCGCGTTTGAAAAAATAATGAAAAATTAAATACACGTGATATCTTTACTACAACCCCCTCCCCCCTTGTGACATTTCGTGATTTTTGTCAAACCCCTCCCCCCCCCCCCCCTTTCAAGCCTCACGTGATTAATGGACGGCCCCCTATGCGTCTAAGATTCCTAGTCCTACCGTAGCGAACAAGAGCTCATGACCTTGAATGTCTAAAAACCATCGCTAGACAACCGGCTTTCAAATAAAAAAAACCGTATTCAAATCGATTCACCGGTTTAAGAGCTAGCTACGGTCACAGATTTGATAATAGTTACCTACGGTGCCTGCAGACAGACACACAGACACACTTGTACCTAACACCCCTCTTTTATGCGTTGGGGGTTAAAAAAAGAAAAAACAAAATGAAATACCTACCCAGGTACCTATGTACTCGCGATGACCTACCTATATTTTTGAAGTCTATAAAGTCCAAGTACTTACAGCAGGTAGGTAGGTATACCAATGTTATAGGGTCTATGTTTGTAATGGCTAAATTATAATATATTTTAATGTTAAACCTACAAGGTGTCATGACGACCTTGACATAATTACGCCGTACCAGACAAGTTTCACTACTTAATCCCGTCTTGATGCATATTTCTGCCACGGCATGCGCTGCGATCGTTTTCTATAATTTCTATATTATGTATACCTAATCCACCCAACCAACTTCCCGCTGCCGCCCGCTCGTCGGTCGCGCAGGGTGAGGGGGAGGGGATCGGCGGATCGGGCGCGCCTGATACATCGATACATCGATGTTTCAGAACAAACATCGATGTTCAAAAAACATCGCCCGAAAAACATCGATGTATCGAAACATCGATGTTTTTTTAATTTCTTTTATTATCTATCTATTCAATAGTTAAATTATATATTATCTATCATCTATAGCAATATTTTCTATTGAATAGGTAAGTCTTTAGAATAAGGAAGGTGTAGAGTAGAGTATAGGAAATAAAATTACCTTTAACACCTATTTTCTGCTCTGCTAAAAGTACCAAACATTTCTAATAGATGACAGGCAAAAGAAAAACATCATAATAATAAAAGCACTAAAAATTTCTAACAGATGGCAAGCAAAACATTGATGTAAAAACATCGCATAAAACAACATCGATACATCGATGTCTTGCAATGGTGAACATCGATAGCAAACATCGATGCATCGTTTGCATCCCTAAGCACGCCGCGCCGCGTGCGACGCGACGCGAGCCGAGCCGAGCGAGAGCGACCCCCCCGCCAGACAGAAGTGAAGTACAGAGTAGAACACACGTTCGTTGCGCCTGTCGTCGTGTGCAAATCCGGCTCGCTACTAAATTTCCAAATCCAAATTAAATTTCTTTTAAAATAATGGAAAGTGATTCAGAAGACGACTTAGGGGTGAGTTATTTGGCTGAGTGGGGGCTATCTGAACCCACTATAAAGAAATTTGAAGGTAAGTTTGTACAACATGAATATATTCTTTGAAATATGTATTTATTTAGTGAAAAGCGTTTCGCATTTCTGTTTAAAATATTGAATGCATCAGTGGCAGTGGTTGTATTGTGAGGTAGGACACGATGGTCGGCGGTTGAGCTGTTACCTACCTACATCGATAAAGAAGCGGTTTTCGTCCAGGAAACTGCTTTTCGTTTGTTTTATTGTATAGAAAAGACCTACTTTATCACTTTGGTAAAATTAACAGTAATACTTAGGCAGGTATTTACTAAAGCAATTTGGTAAATTTTACAGTAAAATTTATTCGTAAACTAGCTTTTGCCAGCTAAGTTGTAAGTGTTTTTTCCCGTTCCCATAGCTGGGCACCGTTAAGCAAATAGTTAATCGTTAGTTTAGTTTTGTTTTTATTTCACTCTGCCACGCGCCGCCTGAAACTGGTTTGAACCTGTTTTTCGCGCCGCGCCGCGGTGCCGTGCGGTAAATAGTAGGTATAGGATTAACGATTAACGGACTTCTGCATATTAACGGAAGTTAACGTGTCCGTTAACATTTTTAAAAGTTAATCCTTTAGTCAAAATGTTAACTGTTAATGTTAATTAACGAGGTAATGCCTAGCTATGCCAATATCTATTTTGAAAAACGAAACCTACAAACCTAGCTTTTGCTTTTGTGTTGACTGACGAAGTACCTAGGTGTCAAACATAGGTTGAACACGCACGTCTACTAAACTAACATGTACCTAGTAAATTAATCTCCTATTTTTGTATTTTAGAAAATCGGATACCCTTCAAATTGATGAGCGACATACAAGAGCCAGAGCTTAAAGAGCTCATTCCCGACCTAAAAGAAAGGATATTATTTAAAAGAGGTCTCAACAAGTTGCAAAAAATTATTACTGTAAGTACCTACCTACTATTATTTCCTGCCTGTTACCTCTACAGAAGTTCTTAAACTTCGCTCTCAGTAGTTAGGTAGGTATAGAGGGTTAAATGCAATTTATTATAAACTAGCTGTTGCTCTTGGCTTTGCCCTGTTGCAGCTTTATTTTTCAAAATTTCCTTCATACAAGCCTTGTGCTGGCAATAGGTTATTTTACTAAAAAAATATAATTAGTCCGTCAGATTATCCAAAAAATATAGGACCCTTTTTTTTCTTAATTAAACAAAAAATTATAATGAAGCCTGTTAAAGTTCCGCGTGACGTCACACCGTCAGTAGGTACAATTTTATTTATATGTATAAAAGAAGATGCCTAGATATAATTCTTGGTTTCTCTCTAACCCTAAAAGAGAATATCACATGATTCACAAAATAAATATATTTGTACTTTATTGAGTAAACAGAAACTACATTCATACATATCAAAAATATCTAAAAGAAAGAAAGAAAAAATACCTACTATTTACAAAACTTATACTAAATAAAAAATTAAATATAGTGCACATTGTAATATTAACAAAATTATTACAGGACACAGCGTCTGAGGACACTCTTAGCTGTTCCAGCGATTCATTCAAAAGCGGAAGCAGTTTGAGCAGTCATGATGGGACAGAACCGGCTGCAAAAAACCCCACTCATGTAAGTACTTCATTGAATCGGGCCCCTATTTCACCAACTCGACAATTATCAGAATTATGACAATTCGAAATGCAATGCGTGTTCAATATGAAGTCAACCGGCGTAGATTCTCATCGAGTTTGTAATGTAAAAAGAATTGTCACTTGTCACTGACAATTGTTGTGTTGATGAAATAGGATTCAGGTGTGTGTGACTTGTATTATCTGTCTGGACCGGCGATTGTCAAATTATATTATCGTTAGATCATTACCCTTTATTTCGCAAAGTTGTTTATAAACATAAACAACATAACTTTTGACATACATGTTGTATTCTTTTACTTAATTGCAAATTTTCAAAGGTTTTTAAACAGAGCTAAACAGTGATTGGAAACAGAGGCTGGAACTCAGTATTTCTTTTTAAATTGCGAAATGAGGGGTTAGTATAAGGCCGTTTGTCCACCGCCGCCGTCACCGTCACGTCACCGAGAACGAGATGACGGCGCCGAAGTAGCGGTACATACATTTACTTAAGCCGCGTGTCGCTGCGGTGGACACGCGGCTTAAGTAAATGTATGTACCGCTACTTCGGCGCCGTCATCTCGTTCTCGGTGACGTGACGGTGACGGCGGCGGTGGACAAACGGCCTTAGGCTATAAAACTGCTCAAAATGGTTGTCTGCATGCTTATTCTGATTTCGTTGTAAAAAATGATGTTTTCTTTTGTTTAGAATGATGATTTAGAAATTATCTTAAAAAGTAATAGTGCCGGAGAACTATGTCTAGCTTCTTTAAAGAAGAATGGAAAACTAGACACGACGGCACGGAACTACTTAGTTAAATCAGTAGTGGAATATTGCATTAAGCAATATGGCGTTATGAAAAGAGATCTATTTGAAGATATTTCCTCACAAATTGTGTCCTTAGTCCCAACTGAAGTTAAGGTACTTACCTATTAAAATTGTAACTGAAGTTTTTGAAGTGGATACTTTTTGCTATAGTTTGGCAGATAAATCACTGCAGCCAGATGACACTTTTCAGTGTTGTCAGTTTTTGGCGAATATTAAATAGTGATGTGACTTAGTGAGTGAATGAAAGAATGAACGATATAATGAAATTCATTTTCGTCATTTATGTTGAAATAGTGAATTTTCAAAGCGAATTTTAATAAAATTATTTGTTCAATAAGGTTTTTTGTATGTTTTCTAGTTAGTAGTAGTGTAAGAGCGCGATTTGGAAGCATGACAAATCAGTTACCAGTTTTCAACTCATTCCCCATTTTGCCATAAATGAAACAACTATGATCTCATTAATATTTTTTTCTATCTCTGTACTTTACTTAAAAAGTTGCAGTTCGGAGTGGAAATGCAAAAGTCATTTTTGTTCATTAATATGAACCTTGAACCCATCAAAAGTATCGCGTTTAATTTAAAATATACTAAACTAAGAATGTGACATTCATAAAATATTTCGTTCGTTCAATAATCAAATCATTCATTACGTGACCTTAGTCGAGCACTAGTGAAATAAATGTGGTATCATTATTTCGTAAAATGACATTTGGAAGTGTCATCTGGCTGCAGTGGTTTAGCTGCCAGACTATAAGAAGGAGATGTTAAGAAATTGTATGTCAGTTCCGGTATAATTTTTTAAAATCTTTTTTTATTGAATTACAGTTAAATTTCTGACTATAGATTACTTATAACGTTTTTAACTTTTTAATAGTTTACAGTTTGTAATGATTTAAAACCTCGGAAGTAAGCGCAGTTAGTGCCGTCATTGATTATTTCTTCTGTGATTGATCGCCCTGGTGCGAATTTGTTGCCAGTTAAATGTGGCATAAGAAAGTATTCACTTAACTTAGTGAAGTAGATCAGTAGGTTACAGGTGTAGATGTAGTAGTTAGTAGTAGCTAGTATATATTTTTATGTAGACTATTAAAAAAAACTTACTTTATACTAACATGTCAATGTCATATAAGTCATTTAATTTGACACAGTACCTACGTAGTACTATTAGTTATTCTGTGACAGTGTGGAGTTTCATACTAAGAATACTGAGCGGGTCGAGTTGAGCGGGTGCCGTGCCGGCGCGGAGCGGTAATGTGTGCGTCAACCTATAACTGGGTGCGTTTCACTCTCTATAAAGACAATTGATATATTATTGACTCGCACTTGGCCGGTTTTTTTTAGATAACATTAGAGTAAACATTACATTTAGAGTAACCATTATTCCCGAATAAAATCCAGTGTTATACTTGGGACTTTAAGGTACTTAAAATTATGTAAACAATCTTGACATGTCATTTTAAAGAAATGTACACTTTAAAAATACTTTACAATTTATGTAGTTATAGCTTTTGCCCGCGACTTCGTAAGCGTAGACAATATAACTCAAGTAATACAAATACTGGTTTTTAGTAAAAAGCTACATTGTGTCTGATTGAAATACTACTTTTATCCCAAGAAAGTGTAAAGTTCCCGTGGGATAGAAAACAAAACAATAAGACTTACTGATATTGTATATTACTGCAAATTTATTATTATTTTAATAGAAATACATTTGCAGTGATATGAAATATCAGTACTTAGTCTTTTGCTTTAAACGCCTCGGGCTATCTGTCAGCGCCATCTACATTCACGAATTGAACTACATATCATCCTTGGTAGGTATATAAATATATATATTGCAATACAAGATATTTACTGTATTCATGTTTTACGTACCTAGTGTTTGCAGTTGGGTGAGTAGATAGATGCTGTAGTTAGTTGTATTAGCAGCGAATTACGATGGCGTGTCCCACCGGAAGCATTGTTACTTTACATCACATGGTTTTTAGTTCAGTCGCTCGCTGAGGACATAAGGTGCAGATTTTGGTAGATATCAGATGCATTCACTTGGTACAATTGTATCCTAGTATGGTCAAATGCAAAAATAAGTATCTATGCGAACTTCTCAAAAATATGTCCCACGATAGTATTGTTTTGGAATAAGAGCGTGTGGTACATATTTTTGAAGCGTTGCATTGATACACATATTTTTGCACTTAACTGTACAATACCTATAGCTAATAAAAAATATATTTTCCTAGGAGACCTACTATATTCGGAGCCAAAAGTTTGGCAGCAATAAATATATACCTGCAAGAGGAAAACTAGTGGATAAATATAACAATCATAAACGACTGCTACGGAAGAGTGGTGTGATCGCCAAAAGTAGAAAGGACGTACCGCCCGAGCCCGACACGGTGTTGCAAACAGGAGATGAAGGTCAAGGTGGTATATATTTGAACATTATGTTGTTAAAATTATTTATCTACTTACACAAACATACCTATCAGCAGATCCAGAAAAACCCTTAACACATCCGAAGGCTAGTTGCTGATTAGCTTCACAGTAAGAAAGTACTCGGTACACAATTTTAAAGCGCGGTTCACCGAACACGCCTAAAAATAAATTGGTTGTGACAAACTGACAGACAGACGGACATGATGAAACTATTAGAGTTGCGTTTTTGCAATTTGGTTACGGCACCCTTAAAATGACCACTAGCTTTAGGATGAGCAAAGGGTTCTGGTCGAAGCTTTTAGTAGTTATAGGCCGCGGCACAAAAGTCTAGCGATGACAGTTAATATCTGCGCATCGGTTCAGTCGCCAGCCAATCGCCTTGATTAAATGTATACTTTTATAAACATATATACACTATAATATTACACTACACTTCTTACACATATATAACTAACGTTACGCTAATCTAACTAATATTATAAATGCGAAAGTATGGATGGATGGATGGATGGATGTTTGTTTGTTACTCAATCACGCCAGAGCGGCCCAACGGATCTGGATGAAATTCGGCACATAGATAGAGAAAAGTCTGGAATAGCACATAGGCTACTTTTTATCCCGGAAAATTGCTTAGTTCCCGCGGGATAGCGATAAACGAATTCTTTGCAGACGAAGTCGCTGGCAACAGCTAGTACGCTATAAATAACTAACCTTGATTTATTGTTTACCAGTATCTAACGAAGAATATGAAGAAATAAAAGTTTGGCTGAAATACAACAAGGAGCCAGTGCCCGAAGTACTCGAGAACTGGAGGAAAACCTCCAAATTGCGCCTTAAGGAGATACAGTCAGAAAAATATTCACACGTACGTGACATCGTGAACGATTGGCCCTCATATAAATTGAGTTTCGGATATAAGTTGGTAAGTTGTGACCCTTTTTTTACAAGCTTTTCATTAGCTTTCCATAAGTATGTGAATACATCTTAGTGATTGCTGTTGATAGTGGACTTTGCATACCTATGGCGATACGCGCTACTCTATTTACTGGGAACCGATTTTTGGATTTCCCCCCTAAAGTGCCCCCTCCCACTCGTAGATATCTCACCGCGTGACATTTTTTGAATTTGACATTGATCTAACGGTAGCGTAAGCAAGTCATGGTCTTGAACGAGTAGCGCCGTCTAACGTGCGATAGAGGAACTAACACGACACTGACACTGACAGCGACTGAGCGACACTACGTTTCGTTTTAGGTTTAACTCAGTTGATTTACATAAATATTCAAAGTTTTAGTATGAGAAACAAAAACCGGTATTAAGGTCGACACTATACTTATCTGCGTAAAATTGGACGTAACTGAAAGATTGTCTATGACTAACACTGCGAACAACTGCGAGATATCTGCATGTTGGTACATAGGGTGTGACATTAAAAACTACGACATTTGATAAACAGTGACAAAAAAGTCACCAGTGACATAATATGTCACCGGTGAGTTAAGAGATCATCGGTGAGATTCAAAAATCGGTTCCCTGTTGTTAAGTATATTAGTTATATAGTTGAATTTCTAATTATTCTATATTTGGTTTTGGCAGACCATAGCCGTTGCACCTAGGCCGAAAGTTGATTAGAAACAAGATACCTAAGCATTTTGCAAATTAATTCAAATACTTATACTTAAACGTATTTTTTTTTTTTAGATCGAATTGGATTTTGAATCCAAATTTAAAGGATCAGAGCTCCTATTATTCAAAAAATGGCCGAATTTTTTAGACAAAGCGCTTAATCTTTTCAAATCGGTAAAAGCTGCTTCTGACTACATACAATTGATTGAAGAAAATCCAAGTGAAGGTTTGTTATTATACTGATCAAAACTTTCATGAATTTCACACAAAACCCGAAACAATTAAAATAGCCATATGAAAATTCGGGCAAACGATACATTTGCAGATAATTAAGCCGACGCGTATTCATCACAACTAAATATTTTTTTTATATTTCAGATGTTAGAGACTTCTGCTATTGCGCGGCTATTGGCTATAAAATAGTGCCTACAGTGAGAGTACAGTGCCAAGATATAGATGGTAAAAGAAAAACCATTAAACCGAGTATAAAAGAAGCTATGAACAGTTTCATTCTTCATGCAAAGGTATATAATTTCACTCTTAAAATTATTTTGAGATGACTACTTTCCATACACACGGCGATAACGATTCCACCACCTAAACGTTAACTCATTTCGACCAATTTTAGATATACTGTCATCAGACCAAAATCTAGGTGTGTACGTTTAGTTTTTCAAATATTTATTAATCATCAGTAAACAAATTACGGCTGAAATTTGTTTTGTATGAAAACACTAGAACAGGAATAATATAATCAAATCTATTAATGATATTGAAAAAAGCGGAACCTACAACCAACCTTTTGTGTCGACTGACAATGTGTGAGAAATTGGAAGGTGGAAATCGTAATCACAGTTTGTATAAAAAATTGAAAATACTAATTTTTGCCATTGCTTAACGATCCTCTTCAATATTTATTATTTTTATTAAAAGTGGTACAGTCAACAGCAAAAGAAACTGATGAATAAAATTAGCCTCCCAAAATAATATAAACATTAAATAAGTCAAATGTTACTGACTATTTGTAGTTTATTAGAAGTAAATGAACACACAATGTGTCATAAGTAAGTGATCACATTTATTTCGATCCTTGAGGACTAAGTGACATGCCATTCAAACAGTTAGTCATTGTAGTGTTTCAAATTGAAGTGATTATCTATAAAATACGGATTTATGGGACACCTCGGAGTACAACCCAGATATTCGGTATATATCGGTTATATGTTAAGACAAACATGCAAAGCGACTATAAAACCTTTCATGTCCGTTTGAAATGTTGATTTTGATCACTTACTTTTGTCGTTGACTGTACATCGAATGATCATTAATATGAATTACGTTCCGAACCCCTTTCAATAAATATATATAATTGCGATACCAAACCAATAAAAGTCAACAGTCAGTGTCAACGCTGACTAGAAATTATAATAAATACGGATAAAAGTAAATAATTCATTCTGATTTCCAGAACCAAAGCGAAGTCCTCACCCAGCTGGACTACCGGCGAAAAGCCCAAATGGCTAAGGGTCTACGGTGCCAACCCATTATTGTTGCTGTCGGACCAACCATCGATGCCCTAAAGGACTTTTATGTTGCGTATGACGACATCCTTTACAAATTAGACACGCTCCTGAAAGCGCTGGACGTATGCTTTAAAACATTCTATTGTGTGGACGCTGAGTATCCTGCAGAAGCTGTTCACATTTGGCTATTTCTGCAAAAATATTTTTATGAAATTGACACGAAATCGGACAAAAAGCTTGCAGGTGTCTCATGTTTTATCTCCGAGTTGGCATAGGTAATTTGTTAAGCATATAAATACATTGCCTGGACGCTGAGTATCCTGCAAAATCCGTCCAAATTTGGCTATTTCTCCAAAAATATTTTTATAAAATTGTCAAAATATCGGACTTCATTATATCGGCTTGTGTCTCTTATTTTATCGCCTTTGTTCAGTTACTTGTTACTCCGTGTTTTGTGTACAATAAAGAGATATACATACATACATCCATACATAAGTAATTTGTTAAGTATATACATTTTATCAAAATGTTTGTTTGTTTCAAATGTCTCGCTTCAGTTGAAGATTACAAAGATTTTTGTGAACATTTAAAAGACCATAGCTTAAGTTCAAACGCAACATATCGCTGCAAACAGTATCAATGTGACCGTGAATATCAAAATGTAAGGTCTTTTAGACGCCACTTAATTTCCCAACATTTGAACACACGAACAATTTTTAATCAGAATCTCCTTAAAAATGATTGCGCATTAAGTGAAAATATACAAGATACGCCTAGTTTGTTAGATTGTTGTGAATCCTTTGAATATCATCCTCTAAATAATGTTTGTCGTGAGAACGCTTTGGATACTGCCCATAGTATGTTAGAAAAATCTGCTACTACTTTAACGCTTTCATTATACAGTGATGGTGGGGTTAACCGGAAAACTGCTCTTAAAATATTAGAAAATGTTCAACTTCATATTACACAAGTTATTGGTGACATTTTTAAACATGTAATGCCTATTTGTAATGAGTTTGATCAAAGTGAAATAGATAATATACATAAATTGATATCAAATCCTTTTGTTAATATGCAAACAGAATATCAAATTATAAAATACTTAACAGATATCAATTGCTACATTGCTCCTGAAAAGTACATAATTAACGAAAATGTTGTGGAAAACACAGTCAACACTTCAGTAATGCTTGCGCCTAAATGCTGTACGGGCGCCAAATTACCGCTTCGTTCAGTATTTAAGAAAATTTTTGAATTACCTAATTTTTACAAATTTGTTTCAAATACACTAACACCTAACGAGGTTGATTTTCCGAATTTTGCTCAAAGTTTAATTTTTCAAAAAAAAATTGCAAGGAAAGAGGGCCAACTCTGTTGTCCGTTTTTTATATATTTCGATGATTTCGAATGTAATAATCCCTTAGGTAGCCACGCCGGTGTGCATTCAATATCGGCTGTATATTATCAATTCCCTACTATGCCACAGGAATATCTTTCATTGCTGGAAAATGTGTTTGTCGCAATGTTGTACAACTCTTCTTTTAAGATTTATGGCAATCAGTCAGCATTCTACGAACTCATCAAAGAATTAACATATTTAGAGGAAGAAGGTATAGAGTTAAATACCCCTAAAAATGGTAATGTAAAAATACATTTTATACTTGGAATGATATTAGGGGACAATCTCGGACTGAACACAATTCTCGGATTTTCGAAATCTTTCAGCAGCAATTACTATTGTAGGATATGTAGAAGTCACAAAAATGTAATGCAGTATCAAACCAAAGCAGATCATGCACTGTTAAGAAATCGGGAAAATTATAATAGTGACCTCGAGCAGGATAATGTTAGAGAAACAGGAATAAATGAATATTGCTGTTTTAATAATATTCCTAGCTTTCACGTAGTAGATAACTGTAGTGTAGATATAATGCACGATATTTTTGAGGGGGTTTGTCATTACGACTTGGCCCACATTATTTTGTATTACACCGGAACATTACGCTGTTTTAATCTAGTGACTCTAAATAATCGCTTAAAACTATTTGACTATTCAGTTACAGAACTTAATGACAAGTCTGTTTGCATCAAACAAGAACATTTGGTTCGCAGTAAATTCAAAATGTCCGCTTCCGAAATGTTGACGTTTGTGCACTTGTTTCCTCTACTAGTTGGAGATTTAGTTCCTGTAGACGATCCCGTGTGGCAATTGTTAATAATTTTATTGAAAATTGTTCAGATTATATTATGTAGCGTAATACATGCCCCGACAGTAAAAATGTTAGAATCTTTAATCACGGAACATCATGAAAACTACATTAAACTTTTTCATGATACATTAAAACCGAAGCACCATTTAATGTTGCATTACCCATATATTATTGAGCAAGTGGGCCCCTTAAAGCAATTATGGTGTATGCGATATGAAGCTAAACACAAAACAATGAAAAACACAGCTCATATCATCACTTCCAGAAAAAACATTTCCCAAACTTTGTTAATAAAAGAACAATTAGCATTCGCAAACAGAATTTATCTTAAAAAGGGATTGGAGGATAGGTTGGAACTAGGCAAAGTTACTTTACGGGAGTTGCATATGGATATTTCGCACATTAACAATTGTCATAAGGACGATGTTGATTTATCTTGTGATTTTGAATGGATACGTTTCAAGGGCACAAAATTTAACCCAGGAATGGTAATAGTTACTACGAACGAAAACGATTATTATTTTTTTAAATTACAAAATATTTTTCGTTCTAAATCGTTTTTGAGTTTATATTTCTTGTGTAAATCATTAAATTGCTCTGGTTTTAATGATCATTTTCAAGCTTATTCAATTGAAGGAGAAAACGACTCATGGGAGCTCTTAAAACCAGAAAATTTAATTATTTCTCCAACTAATCTTCATGTTGTTGCCACAGGTGAAACCTACTGTAGATTTAGTTACTATTGAAAATTTATGTAATTTTTTATGTGCTTATGACTTGCTTGCTTATGCTTTGACGTTGGTTTCAAGATGAGTTTGAAGTCATGGCTGTCCGGACAAACGGTGTTATGATAACTTTTCCACCCCTTAAACGTATACCGATTTTTACCAATTTTCGATATGTTCTCAGAGAACACAAATTATAGGCCTTGTGTTGTGTTTTCTGATAAGATAATAAAGAGATAAAGATAAAGATAATTTATTCATAAATGTTTTACAAAATTATAACTAAGAACAAAGTTTCCTTATAAATCTAAGTTAACAAGTCATGCCTGCACTAGGAAACCCTGTGTTTCAGGCTGTAAGAGCTAAACAAAATGGATATTAAACAATTAAACAATCACCAGGGAAAAATAAGTATACATCATTGACAAAACTATAAAGAAATTATTAAATTAAAACTATGATCTTAAAAATTAAAATCCAATAAAAATAACGGTAAAATAATATACAAAATTGATAACAATCGGTAGTCAGAAGCAGCTTTTACTGATTTGAAAAGATTAAGCGCTTTGTCTAAAAAATTCGGCCATTTTTTGAATAATAGGAGCTCTGATCCTTTAAATTTGGATTCAAAATCCGATTCGATCTGAAAAAAAAAAAAAAATACGATTAAGTATAAGTATTTGAATTAATGTGCAAAATGCTTAGGTATCTTGTTTCTAATCAACTTTCGGCCTAGGTGCAACGGCTATGGTCTGCCAAAACCAAATATAGAATTATTAGAAATTCAACTATATAACTAATATACTTAACAACAGGGAACCGATTTTTGAATCTCACCGATGACCTCTTAACTCGCCCTATCCTAGTCACTATATATATCTTCTTTTACACCAGCACGTTCCCTCATCACACTATTCCTTATTCTATCTTTCAATGATACACCTTCCATACTTCTTAACGCTTTCATTTCTACTGCATTTATTCTACTTTCATGCTTCTTTTGCCATAACTTACCTTCAAATTTCTTTATAGTGGGTTCAGATAGCCCCCACTCAGCCAAATAACTCACCCCTAAGTCATCTTCTGAATCACTTTCCATTATTTTAAGCAGGCTGTAAGAGCTAAACAAAATGGATATTAAATAATTAAACAATCACCAGGGAAAAATAAGTATACATCATTGACAAAAATATAAAGAAATTATTAAATTAAAACTATGATCTTAAAAATTAAAATCCAATAAAAATAACGGTAAAATAATATACAAAATCGGTAACAATCGGTCAACGTTTAGGGGGTGGAAAACGTTATCGCCGTTAGTATGAAAAATCTTATTCTCGCCATGGCTTTAAACTCCTCTTAAGGATAACCCGTAGTTATAATCTGATTAAAGATATACCCCCTTATTCATAAACGCTCTATAGGCTTCTACTAACTTAGCAATCGTTGGTCCTTACCTGTGAAAGGTAAATGTCAATTTATATCAATTTTATTACTAAATTAATTTATAATTAAGGTTCAATAACACCACCTTGTTACTTAGGTGGAGTTACCTAGGAACCTTAATAAATTATTAATTAAAATAATAATAAAATTGATATATTGTATGTATATGTACATAATAATAATAATAATAATAATAATAATAATTTATTTATTGTCAGAACTGTGTACGTATTTATAATGCTAATTAAAAAAGTTGATAACAATTCTGACATCTTAATTATGTACAAACTTTTTGATTTTTTACCATCTATATCTTGGCACTGTACTCTCACTGTCGGAACTCTTTTAAAGCCAATAGCCGCGCAATAGCAGAAGTCTCTAAAGGTCGATTTAGACGAGGACTATTTTCAGGCGCCTAAATTTCGGCGCCTGGAAAAGGCACCGTGTAAACACTTTCGGCGCCACTTTTTCGCGGTATGGTGCCGAAAAAATGGCGCCGAAAGTGTTTATACGGTGCCTTTTTCAGGCGCCGAAATTTAGGCGGCTGAAAATAGTCCTCGTCTAAATCAACCTTTACATCTGAAATATAAAAAAAATATTTAGTTGTGATGAATACGCGTCGGCTTAATTATCTCCAAATGTATCGTTTGCCAGAATTTTCATATGGCTATTTTAATTGTTTCGGGTTTTGTGTGAAATTCATGAAAGTTTTGATCAGTATAATGATAACAAACCTTCACTTGGATTTTCTTCAATCAATTGTATGTAGTCAGAAGCAGCTTTTATCGATTTCAAAAGATTAAGCGCTTTCTCTAAAAAATGACAATTTGACAGATAAGGAGACGATTGCTGAGTTAACAAAGGCCAACAGAGCGTTTATGAATAAGGGGGATAGTGAATAAACATTAAGAATATTTTATGTATAATAAAGTTCTTATTTTATATAAGTATACAGGTTGTATCAGATAGCCCCTAACAATAATCAACTGGGGTATATAACCATAGCTATAGAAGCTAAAAAAGAATTGGAGTATTTTTTTTTATGTTTTCTATAGGAATGATTACAGTTACCATTCCTATAGAAAATATATAAAAAAAAAATTACTCCAATTTTTTTTAAATATATTTTTTAGCTTCTGTAGCTATGGTTATATACTTCTTAACGCTTTCATTTCTACTGCATTTATTCTACTTTCATGCTTCTTTTGCCATAACTTACCTTCAAATTTCTTTATAGTGGGTTCAGATAGCCCCCACTCAGCCAAATAACTCACCCTTAAGTCGTCTTCTGAATCACTTTCCATTATTTTAAAAGAAATTTAATTTGGATCCAACCAAAACAAACAAAACCAAGCAGTAGATTTAGTAACTATTGAAAATTTATGTAATTTTTTATGTGCTTATGACTTGCTTATGCTTTGACGTTGGTTTTAAGATGAGTTTGAAGTCATGGCTGTCCATACAAACGGTGTTATGATAACTTTTCCACCCCTTAAACGTATACCGATTTTTACCAATTTTCGATATGTTCTCAGAGAACACAAATTATAGGTTTCGTACATTTCGTTTCTTTTTTTAATTTAATAAGTACATTTTATTTGATTTCCGTTATAGTGTTGGCATACAAAACAAATTTCAGTCATTATCTATTTATAATTAATCAATATTTAGAAAAACGAAACGTTCAAACCTAGATGTGTTTTCTACATACATACATACATACATACATACAAACCGTCACGCCTTACCCACAGGGGTAGGCAGAGACTACTTTGTTCCACTTACTACGCGATCCTGACATACCTCTTTCGCTTCATCCACATTCATCAATCTCTTCATACATGCTCGTCGGTCTCGGGCTGACCACAACTCATTCCTCATCACCCGTCATAATCCTTCTCCAAGTCAACGAATAAACAGTATGTTTTCTGGCCTTGTGTTGTGTTTTCTGATAAGATAATAAAGAGATAAAGATAATGATAATTTATTCATAAATGTTTTACAAAATTATAACTAAGAACAAAGTTTCCTTATAAATCTAAGTTAACAAGTCATGCCTGCACTAGGAAACCCTGTGTTTCAGGCTGTAAGAGCTAAACAAAATGGATATTAAACAATTAAACAATCACCAGGGAAAAATAAGTATACATCATTGACAAAAATATAAAGAAATTATTAAATTAAAACTATGATCTTAAAAATTAAAATCCAATAAAAATAACGGTAAAATAATATACAAAATCGGTAACAATCGGTCAACGTTTAGGGGGTGGAAAACGTTATCGCCGTTAGTATGAAAAATCTTATTCTCGCCATGGCTTTAAACTCCTCTTAAGGATAACCCGTAGTTATAATCTGATTAAAGATATACCCCCCTTATTCATAAACGCTCTATAGGCTTCTACTAACTTAGCAATCGTTGGTCCTTACCTGTGAAAGGTAAATGTCAATTTATATCAATTTTATTACTAAATTAATTTATAATTAAGGTTCAATAACACCACCTTGTTACTTAGGTGGAGTTACCTAGGAACCTTAATAAATTATTAATTAAAATAATAATAAAATTGATATATTGTATGTATATGTACATAATAATAATAATAATAATAATAATAATAATTTATTTATTGTCAGAACTGTGTACGTATTTATAATGCTAATTAAAAAAGTTGATAACAATTCTGACATCTTAATTATGTACAAACTTTTTGATTTTTTACCATCTATATCTTGGCACTGTACTCTCACTGTCGGAACTCTTTTAAAGCCAATAGCCGCGCAATAGCAGAAGTCTCTAAAGGTCGATTTAGACGAGGACTATTTTCAGGCGCCTAAATTTCGGCGCCTGGAAAAGGCACCGTGTAAACACTTTCGGCGCCACTTTTTCGCGGTATGGTGCCGAAAAAATGGCGCCGAAAGTGTTTATACGGTGCCTTTTTCAGGCGCCGAAATTTAGGCGGCTGAAAATAGTCCTCGTCTAAATCAACCTTTACATCTGAAATATAAAAAAAATATTTAGTTGTGATGTATAACTAAATCTAAAACTAACAGATTTACTTAAATTTAAAACGCAACCTCAAAGGCACCTCCTACTTTAGCAATTTTCAAAAAGTTTGTACATAATTAAGATGTCAGAATTGAGTAGTAGGTTGAGTATACACTCTCTTATTGCGTCCCCATTGTGTGGCCCATCACACTAACAATTATCAAGCATGTTTAATATTAGTATTTGTTATTCGAAATATTATAAACGGGATGTGAACCGCGATTACCTTTATTGAGCTCCCGATATTTCGATACAGTTGCATGTATCATGATCACGAGTAGTGATATCGGGAGCTCAATAAAGGTAATCGCGGTTCACATCCCGTTTATAATATTTCGAATGAACTTAACCGTGAATCATTAAAAACTCTTATAGTATTTGTTAATTTGGCATATCTTGAGAGTTATCCTGTGTTATTTACAATAAACAATACTAAGCACACTGTAGCAAATCTGTTTTTAATTTGACTTTCAACCACAATTTTGATTAAGCCCTTTTTATGTCATTTTTGAAGTGTTTGTATAAGTATATTCAATTTTAAAGATAAGTGTACTAAGTTTTTATGTATCGTTCTTAGGTCATGTTTTTTTATTTGAAATACTTTTAGGGTGTCGCTATGAGTATGGGTCCCCATTGTGTGGCCCATCCATCACACTAACAATTATCAAGCATGTTTAATATTAGTATTTGTTATTCGAAATATTATAAACGGGATGTGAACCGCGATTACCTTTATTGAGCTCCCGATATTTCGATACAGTTGCATGTATCATGATCACTACTCGTGACCATGATACATGCAACTGTATCGAAATATCGGGAGCTCAATAAAGGTAATCGCGGTTCACATCCCGTTTATAATATTTCGAATGAACTTAACCGTGAATCATTAAAAACTTATAGTATTTGTTAATTTGGCATATCTTGAGAGTTATCCTGTGTTATTTACAATAAAAAATACTAAGCACACTGTAGCAAATCTGTTTTTAATTTGACTTTGAACCACAATTTTGATTAAGCCCTTTTTATGTCATTTTTGAAGTGTTTGTATAAGTGTATTCAATTTTAAAGATAAGTGTACTAAGTTTTTATGTATCGTTCTTAGGTCATGTTTTTTTATTTGAAATACTTTTAGGGTGTCGCTATGAGTATGGGTACCAAGAAATCTCCAAACTAGAATAGCCATATAGGATAACTGAAATGTTATCTCTTTTGTAGCTATTCTAGCTTGTAATTTTCGGCGGGCTACACCCTAAAATTATTTTGAAAAAAAAAAACTGATTTGGTAATATCTACTTAATAAGCTTTGTATATTTTACTAGTGTTAGTTTGGTAAAAATAACCAAACTAACATCAGTAAAATGTACACTAATGATTTGGTAGGTGTTACCATACTAAGACCGGCTAATATCTACCAAATCATTAGTGTACATTTTACCAGTGTTAGTTTGGTAAAAATAACCAAACTAACATCAGTAAAATGTACACTAATGATTTGGTAGGTGTTACCATACTAAGACCGGCTAATATCTACCAAATCATTAGTGTACATTTTACCAGTGTTAGTTTGGTAAAAATAACCAAACTAACATCAGTAAAATGTACACTAATGATTTGGTAGGTGTTACCATACTAAGACCGGCTAATATCTACCAAATCATTAGTGTACATTTTACCAGTGTTAGTTTGGTAAAAATAACCAAACTAACATCAGTAAAATGTACACTAATGATTTGGTAGATGTTACCATACTAAGACCGGCTAATATCTACCAAATCATTAGTGTACATTTTACCAGTGTTAGTTTGGTAAAAATAACCAAACTAACATCAGTAAAATGTACACTAATGATTTGGTAGGTGTTACCATACTAAGACCGGTACAATTTACAAGACAAACACTGATAAAATGTTGGTAGATTTTACCAGTAAAAGTTTGATAATAACTACAATATACATTATGGTACATAATACCAAACTATCTACGATAAAATCTACTATACAGTTCTGGACAAATCTGGTGGATAATACCAAAGTACATTTGGTAGTAAATACAAAATACACATGGTAAGTAATACTTTTTATATTTGGTAAGATCTACAAAACTCGTTTGGCAGATTGAACTAAATTTACTTTGATAAAAACTACATGAAAAATATAATAGATAATACCAAACTAAATTTGGTGAAAATTACTTCTAACAATCTGGTAAAAAATATCAGATTATATTTAGTAAAATATACAAGATACATATGGTAGGTAATACCAAACTATATTTAGTAAAAAATACAAAACACACATGGTACATGATACATAACTTAATTTGGTAAAATGTATTATGCTCGTCTAGTAGATTCTACTAACCTTAACTTTGATGTGAACAACAGCATAAATCTGGTAAATAATTACTAAACTAATACTGATAATCTAGTAGATTATACTAACCTAACTTTGATGAAAACAACAACATAAATTTGGTAATTCAACAATATAAAACTAGTAAATAATTCCCAAACGAAAACTTATAATCTAGTAGATTATACTAACCTAACTTTGATGTGAACAACAGCATAAATTTGGCGATTCAATTTAACAATATAAATCTGGTAAATAATTACACTACAAGATAAGTTTGGTTAATTCTACCAAATATTTTACCAAAGTAGACAGTTGATTTCGGTCCTATCACGAATTGTTGTTGATTTTACCAAACAAAAATTGTTAGTGTTTTACCAAATTAATATGGTACTTGTTTACTAAAGTTTTTAGTTGTTTGTACCAAACTTAGTGATTAAAACTCGATTAAAACTACAAGATAAGTTTGGTTAATTCTACCAAATATTTTACCAAAGTAGACAGTTGATTTCGGTCCTATCACGAATTGTTGTTGATTTTACCAAACAAAAATTGTTAGTGTTTTACCAAATTAATATGGTACTTTTTTACTAAAGTTTTTAGTTGTTTGTACCAAACTTAGTGATTAAAACTCTACTAAAGTACTTTGGTAAAAACAACATTCTACTTAAAAACTTTAGTAAAAAACTACCATATTAATTTGGTAAAACACCAACAATTTTTGTTTGGTAAAATTAACAACAATTCGTGATAGGACCGAATTCAACTGTCGACTTTGGTACAATATACGAGGAATCTGGTAAATCCAACCTATCTTTTTTTTCAGTAAACGGTTCTATGTCTTTATTTTTTCGACGTATATGGGTCTGCAAT